>JAKFHU010001953.1:44612500-47112500 GCA_023783475.1 Daubentonia madagascariensis
AACAAAGAAACGGGAGGAGACAGAAATGTATCTCCTTTACCTACGACAGTAAACACATAATATTTTAAAGTGCTAAGTGCAACTACCATCCAAAAAAAGGAATTAAGCACAAATATATTAATAGTCAATCCTTAGCAAAAAACCAATACATAAAACCTGCTAAGCCAATCCTGTGCGTAAAGTAATTAACACTGGGGAGGAAAAAAAAGTTGGTTCATGAACTCAAGGGTATAGAGCTGACACTCTGCTCTCAAAACTGGGAAGAGCCAAGAGAAAACTCTACACATGTTTTATTTTAAAATTGCTATTTGATACTGATTACAAACGAAAATGTTTCGTAAAATATTTTCACAGTAGGTGGCATCACTTATCAACTGTAGGAGGGGTGTGGTGGCTTGAAGCATTTTCCTTTATTAAATTATCAAATAATCATTTAAATGACTTTCACACATTCTGTTCCATTTGAGATACACCTACAAGTATGGGAGGCTTGCTAGAGAAAGGAAAAAAATTCCAATAGATTCTGACTATCCAGATAGAGAAGTGTTTTTTCCACTCCTCTTTAATCATATAAGAAAAAAAAGCAAGTTTGCAAATCCACTTTTGTTCAGTAACAGATCGTCTTGGTTCAAAACCATGTTTCTGCAGCTGACAGCAAAAAGCCCCCTTTTCTTTCAATGGGGACAATTTGGTTTAAAATAGCTTCTTTACTTAAATGAACCATGAATCAATTTTACTCATCCTGACAAGGAAAGATGAAGATGCAGGCTTTAAAATTCAAAAAATAACTAAACATAAGCACAATGATGTTTAGACATGATAGCACCTGCAAACATGCTTCCTTCTTGTTTTACATTCAAGAGAAACAAAGTGAGCTGATTCTCCTTTTTTCAACCTTATAAATACAATGAATCAAAAAGCAAGATTTTTTCTCTGAACTTCCCTAGTCAAAAAAAAAAAAAACCAAAAAACAAAAAGCAAGATTTTTCATGCTACCAATAAAGAAGAACAAATTTACCTACAGCCACATTAGAAAAAAAAAGAAGAGAGATTTTCTAATCTTTCAAGAGAGAATTAATTTATTACAAATGTCCAAAAGGGGAAAATATAGACAACATCAACTCATCGACTTAGTAGTTATTTTGGAGAAAGTATAAATTCTGGACACTTAGAATTTCTCTTTATGCATTAGAAAAAATAAAAGGGCTACAAGAATGATTTATTACCAAAATTTTAAAAATGAGTTAAGACAGAAAATTTTCAGGAAAAAGAAGTTAAAACAATGATAAAAGATGTGTGGATAGAAAAGGCCTATTTTTTTTCCATTCTGGTGCATAAATAATTTTGGTAGATTTAACTAGATTGTGGTCTATGGAGATATCAAAGAATGTGGGGTGTCAGGACCTAGAATCCTAGAAATTTAGAATGAGAGTAACAGGCAATTTGCCAAAGTGCAAAGAGTTCATACTTCAACATTATCTCCTGTATGAAGGCCACATCCATTTCCTGGGTGATCCTTCAACTGCATGTGGAAAGAATGCTGTACTTGAGAAAGAGTTATATAGCTCAAAGCGGAATTGGTACTTGGCCTATTTCAGAATCATGACCTGAAAGGGATTTCTGGGGGTTGTCCAGTCTATCCTAGGTCACATCTGAAAACAGCATATGTTTAAAAAGCTAACTCTGAAGGGGCTAGGTGGCTTAGTAAACTGAGATAATATAAAAAGAATCTGTTAGTATCAAGATAAAAGATGTGCCACTATTTATTAATAGCATTCCATCAGTCAATTTTACATACAGTAAATCGTAACACTGAGAGCAGGGAGGGCAAATAGATGTCATGCAAGCACTATCAATTATGAGTGGCTGGCATTCTTTGAGAGGAAGATTCATAGGCCACAGTCAGGTTTGCTGAGAAAGAGTACTGTGATCAATTAGCAATGTCTGCTATGAGAACTGGTATAGGGGAGAAGTAGTAATAGCTATTCTGCCCATCCACTAGCTATCACTCTACAGGGTCCCTCAACTGATGCTCCATGTTATCTCCATGGTAGCAAACAAAAGCTAAAATAAATAATGATGTCTTCGCTAAGGCAGGAAATTTATTCATATCCATAGATCTCAGAAAATGAAAACAGAGAATAGAAGTTCCAAAAAGAATAATGGTTTCTAATTTGTATCAAGAACAAGGACTGTGACATGACTCATAAGAAACTCTGAGGGGAACACCTGTCAACCAAGAGCTTTGGGAGGACAAGGCAGGAGGACTGCCGGAGGCCAGGAGTTTAAGACCAGCCTGGGCAACACGGCTAGATCCTGTCTCTACAAAAAAAAAATAATAATAATAAAAGAGAAATCAGTTGAGCGTGGTGGTGGGCACCTATAGTCCCAGCTACTTGGGAGGCTGAGGCAGGAGGATTGTTTGAGCCCAGGAGTTGGAGGCTGCAGTGAGCTATGATTTTGCCACTGCACTCTAGCCTGGGTGACAGAGCAAGACCACATCTTAAAAAAAAAAAAAAAACCTTGTGAGGGAGAAGGGATCTAAACTCTTAGAAGTCCACAGCTTATCCAGAGATTGAAATAAAGCTCAGAGCATGTGGTATAGTTTCATAGATTGTACTCCCTGATGCCTGGGGATGCCAAGAAGGACAAGAGAGTATGAGCATTTGTATGTTTGTGGAATATAACAAGGAAGGCAACAAAGAAAACTTTTAAAATGTATAAAAGTAGAATAAAAAAGATAACTTAAGACCTTTATAATATCAACACGTTCCTTTTAGTCCAAATCAAACATCATTACATGACAGAAATTTTGCCCTTTTTTCAAGGGTTTGTGTTCTTAATGTTCTCTAGGATTGCAGTTATTATCTGGGGTGTTAAGGCTGCTACCAGTCTTGCTTTTATACAGCCCGTACTGACCTTTGGTGGCACAAGCTTACTTCGAGACTGTTCAGTAGTGCTGCTTCTTGAATGTCAATTTGGGGAGATAAAGATAGAAGGGTATGTCTCTAATGACAAATCTTTGAAATCATTTTTACATGTGTAAGTACAAAAAAATTAAAAATGTTTGAACCATTAAATCAAAAAACAAAAAAATCTTTTTGGACAACCAGAATATTTACCAAACTTCTGTCAGGGACAAACACCTCAACACACAACACAGTAAAAGGAGACTAACCATTCATTACACTCCAACTTCAAATTAATCCAATCAGCACACGTAGCCTCCTGCTTGGAAGAGCACTTGACAGAATGAACAAGCCAAGAGCACCAAAGTCTGTCCTTCCAGCACGTGTCCTCTGCCTTCACCCTTGCAAAAAAACTGACAACAATAGCCTGGGTGCGTGGGGAAGAGCAAAGTTGCTCTTTCAAACCTTGCAGGTGCAAGCTGCACTGCCTGTGAAGACTTTTGTTGCCCTAAGGACAACTCTTCTTCAGAAAATGGGTTTGCCGTGGGCAGGGATGGAGGCTCCCCTCTCTGCGATGTCTGCAAAGAGATGTTTAGTGCAGATGAGTTGAAGGCATTTTCCTCCCCAGTTATGCAGAGGACAAAAGCTAACATTAACATTATTCCCTTGTGCAGGTTCTAAAAGTGACATTAGGCCAACTGGGGGTAAGATGATTGAAAATGGAAGCACGGTATGGAAAATTTCAGGCAGTAATCATAGCTAGGAGCCAGTGGCCCAGAGATATAAACACCCTGAAAACCAATTGATACTAATGAAGCTGCAGCTTCAAGGCAGACTAGGGCAGAGGAAGGGGTGAAAATTTTAAGCACTTAACAAGTAAGTGGGCACATTTCATGCTGGGTACTGATCTTTGCCAGGACCCAGTCTTCCTATGGCCATCTCACATCTAATACCCTGTCCCTTGACTTCTTAAGGACCAAAAAGTAAAGTGGGATAATATCCCACTCGAATGTCTGCTTTTAATGGACGACGTGACAGCTATAATTTCCATGTGTTCATTCCAGTGAAGGCTTCCATTTATTCTGATGAGGAAAAAAAATCTTAGCAAAGAGACTGCAGATCAAAGTCTCCTTGGATTCTAAGGACTGGCATGGATGTTTAGGGAAAAAACTTTTAGGTGCATAACTCACCCTCCCAAAGGGGTTAGAGTTATTGAAAATTTATAATTAAAATTATGTTTTCTCTAAATAATCTATACAGTAAATATTAATAGAATGTGGGAAACATGTGAATGGGTGCTGTTTGTGAATCCTCTTGAAAAATCAAAGCATCTTTTTATATAGCAAACAATATATTTCCAATTCAGTAACTACTGAATTTTCATGTCTCAGGTTAAAACTACCCATGACATTTCTTACTTGCTTTATGGAGTCAAGCTTCCTGAAGGCAGGGAGCCCACCACACCTAATAAGGCAGGTACCAAATCAAAATTTGTTGAATGATGTATTTTCACATAATGTTTTTCTCTTTAAAAAACTATATTTGGCCTGCTGAGGTGGCTCACGTATGTAATCCTAACACTTTCAGAGGCCGAGGCAGGAGGATCACTCGGGTCCAGGAGTTCGAGACCAGCCTAAGCAAGAGCAAGACCCCGTCTCTACCAAAAATAGAAAAATTAGCCGGGCGTGGTGGTGCTTGCCTGTGGTCCCAGCTACTCAGGATGCTGAGGCAGGAGGATCGCTTGAGCCCAGGAGTTTGAGGCTGCAGTGAGCTATGATGACACCACTGTACTCTAACCTGGGCAACAGAATGAGACCATGTCTCAAAAAGAAACTCACAAAACCTATATTTATACATAAAGTTTTATTTAAGACAAGATATACTTGTACTGGGTAAAGAATACATATCAGGAAAGGATCAAAGAGACAAATGCACCTATTTACCTAAGGGAAATGCCCTGACAGGAGCCTGTGGCACCAGGACCCCATGGACCAATTCTTGCAGGTAATCTGAGCCCAGGATAGAGAATCACCTAGGAACATTCAAGGAATCGAATTCTCTCCTCTCTGGTGACCTATGCTAATGGAATCATTATAGTAGATAAGCCACGATTTACTGGCATCAAGGGCACGAGCTGGGTACAGAAACATTTTGCAAATCCAAGTTCTTCAAAATAGTGGAGTAGATGCTATATGCCCAACCTGATTAGGAAGGACAAGGTGTTGAAACAACCAAGGGGATTATTTCTTTAGTGTCTCTCGTGTAGAAATATTTGCTATGTGAGGTTTTATCCCCAAATACTTCCCAAGCCTCTGCTGTGGGCCAACTCCTCTGCAGAATACTTTCATTGCAGCTCTCTATTCATTTTGGAGATAAATCTTTGGGCCATCCCCTGTCGTCTACCAGTCATCATGCCTAGAGAGATAGCATGTAGATTCTAGAGCTACAATGTCCCACAGATATATGACAGGAGCCAAAAATGCAAGCCACGTATGTAATTTAAAAATTTCTAGTAGTCACATTTTTAAAAGTAAAAAGAAGCAGTGAAATTAATTTTAAAAATACAAATTATTTTACCTAATAGATCCAAAATATTTTAATTTCAACATACAATTAATACGAAAGTTATTAATGAGATAGTTTACATTCTTCTTTTTTCCACTAAGTCTCTGAACTCCAGCATGTATTTTATCCATATGGCACTTCTCGATTTAGGCTAGCCCACTTCAGGGCTCAGTAGCTACATCTGGCTAGGAGCTACCATATTGGACAACACAGGCGTAAGAGCATTTCAGGATTCTGGGTTGGAAGAGTTTCTGCATGGTAAGGGAAAGTGATGCTTTACATATTGTTAACACTTTACACGTCTGAATTGGGACTGCTGAGGTAGGGAGGCAAGGAACACCGGTATGAAAGGAGTATTAGGAAAAGGATGTACAGAATTTCCTTGAAATGCTCCCACTGCTTTCTCTACATGTGGCCCGCAATATGTATAAATCCCAGTATAAGCTATGAGTCTATCTATGTACATGGGGATACATGTAAACACATCTGGATCCATATACCTATAAATTCTAGAGCTGGTTATTTATTCTGTCACCTGTCAAGATAACAGTAAGGAAGACTTCAATCAAAGAGAAGGAGGCAGCACAGCATTCTCATCCGCCAAGAAAGAAAAAAGAATTTAACAACAGTCTAGTTTGTGTGTCTGGAGTGGAGGAGGGGGAGAGGAAGAGGTGGCTTCCCGCCAGGAATTTACATTATACAAAAAGACTGAGAAATTAGGAGATTCTCAGTTATTTAAAGCACACATTCAAAGTCTAAATCTCAAAAATATAAAATAAATATGAAAGGCCTTAAATACCACAGGCACTCAACATATGTGAAATTAATAAATCAGGTAAACAATAAGTTAACTATCTTAGGAGCACAAAACACTCTCAAGCTACATACAGATTAGTAGGGAGCATGTAGTATTGATTAAGCAAGCAAGAGCTTTGCAGGCAGACAAGCTGGGGTTCAAAGCCCAGCTTGGTCACTTTCTACCAAGGCATTTAATCTGATTGAATACCTGTTTCCTCATTAGTAAGGATGGACAAGTAACAGTTACCTTGCCAGGGCTCTGTGAAAGTAAGATACGTAAAGTGCCTAACACAGTAACTGGAACACTACTGCTATTCAATAAATGAATGCACAAAACATGCCTCTAAGGAGTAATATAGTGTGTGTGTGTGTGTGTGTTGTCTGTCTGTCTCTCTACAAGGAAAAATAGGACTCAAGTGCAATGGCCAGGAGTGTGTGTGTGTGTGTGTGTGTGTCTGTGTCTGTCTGTCTGCCTCTCTACAAGGAAAAATAGGACTCAAGTGCAATGGCCAGGAGTGAGGACTCTGGAATTTTCCAGAAGGAGGACACATCTTGGTTCCGGCCCTAAGTGACCTAGGACGGCATCTGCATCACAGCTGCCACATGGAAGAGATGAGAACAATAGCACCTATCTTGAAAAGCTGTTGCTAGGATTCCACGGCATCACGCATGGCAAGCACTTCGCACAGTCCTAGCCTATAGTTGTTGCTCAGTAACTATTACTTACTATTATCATTGCAGGCATTAATCAATAATCTGGCCTGAAGTGGCTTGCCATCTAAGATTGTTCCTGTCCACCTGCAAGCACTTGTGAGCAGCTCTCATACAGGGGAGGGACCGGGGAAGAGTAGGCTGAAGAGGTTTACAATCTAAACATCATCCTGCATATTTACTGGCCTTACACTTCAGAAAGCATTTTATTCCTTTCTTCTTCAGCTGATTTCTTATTTACTCACAAACCTACAGGAGTAAGCAGGAACTATTTCTTCAACACCTACTATGTGCAGGGCATGATTCTAAGTGCTGGGAGTTGAAATAAACATTCCTTGCCCTCAGAGCACTTACGTTCTAGAGGTACTTTATCCATCTGTCTATTCGCCTTCCTAGAAGTAGAAAATTTCAGTGGGGACATTTGCTTGATTAGGAGCTTGGTCTCAACTGAGAAAGTCCATCTATATGATTGAATAAAAACTAAAATTTTCCACACTATCACACAAAATCATTTCTCCTTTCTCTTGTCTCCCTCAATTATGTTGAAAACTAAAAAAGTTCCACATTCTTAAAAAATGTAACATTGGATATGGAATTCTAGCCACACGTGAGTATTTCTACAAGCATTTTTACATATCTTTGCATCCCATGGTATTTTTTTAAATTATGTGAAGGGAGAAAAAAAAATAAAGCCCTTAAAGGGTTACTTTTTTAAGTTTAAAGTGCTTTAAAACAACCAGTCTGATACTGTGTCAACCGGGCAGCAGCATTTGCTTAATTCAAAAACAACCAGGAGATGTTCACCTACATTAAGATTTCCAAAGTTGGACAAAATTCTGTATTCCAGTTGTCACTACTACCAGGCTGAGTAAGCCCTGTGGACACTTTGCCATGGCAATACCAGGAAATTTCTGCCTGCCAAAATGTAAGAAAAGGCAGCCTGCGATCAGAGAACTGCTTTGGGCAGGGATGGAGATCAGTGGGCAAGAACTTTGGGTCAGGAGGTATAGAACCGGGGAGCTTAGAAAGAAAGGGCAAGACTCATACGGTTCCAAGAAATAAGAATGGACGCAGCCGATTGCTATTTTTTAATACTCTCTTCCATTTGCCAAGGAAGTAGCCTGCAGGAGAGTCAAACAGCTTGAACTATTTTTAGGCCTATGACCCTTTTAAAAACATAGTGCTAAATTCAGTCCTCAGTTACACCCACTCAACTCCCACTGGCTGCAGCAGAGAATCTGTCCACAACGTAGAAGAGTTTAGTTGTGCTCTTTGGTTCAAATGGAAGGGCAGTTTACCGGCCAAAGGCTATCAAAAGGCACACGGCTGGTTTCCTGACCACGGAGGACAGCAGCTCTGGGCTTCCATACCAAGGAACATCCACATGCAAAGTGTTACCATTCTCACACAACTGGATGAAACGCGTGGGTTTCTGTTTTACTTTGTTTTGTTTTGTTTTATAATCCAGGCAGAGGGGGAAAAAAGAGAAGTTCCTTTTGAAAATGGCATTCAGTAATATCTTGGAGTTGTTTAAAATTATAATCTCATCTATAAAGACCTAGATTTGAAGAATCTTAATATTCAAGCTAAATTAAACTTTTACTTCCAGTTACAATAAGGGATCACATGAAATTCACTGCTGCTGAATGCAACACAATTTGTGACCATACACTATAGTACGGTGGGGGAAAAAAATCATGTATAAATAATAGGTCCCAAGTCTGACTTGGGGGTTAGTGGAGAGCATTTGGCATCTCAAATTACTTTAACAGGGGGCCCTGTCATACCCCATGGAAAGGACACTCTGGTCTCCCCTCCACCCTCTGTAATCCTTCTTTCTTAAAGGAACACTCAGCAAGATAATGAATCCCTTAAATGTTACATCTTCTGTCGTGCATTATTGTGGTGCCGAACTCTTCACATCAAACAGTCATCAGGACCATTACAAAGTGGGCTTATGAGAGAGGGGCTGAAAAGGAGCTGTGTGAAAAGAAGTGGAAAATTAAAGCTGAAGCAGTTGAAGAAAGGGCTTAATTTACTGGCATGTACAGTATGCAAATGAGATTACTCTCAGCTTAACTGCATCATTTATGTCCATAATAACGGCATCATCATTACAGGGCTCAAATTAAATTACACCATAATTAGCATATCAAAGTGATTGGTTAAAGTTTAAAACAAATACCCAATTTTGTTAATGAACAGCTGTAATTGTCATGTACACTTCAGTGAAAACTCTCTAAACAAATATATGTTTTAGAAGAGAGGAAGGTTTTTTTTTTTAAGCAGACAGGTCTGTAGCAGAGGTAAATTACCTAAAAAAGAATGACATGGACTATTCTATTAATGGTAATATATGCTGATCATTTTCAGGTAATAAAACATCCTATCAAAACAAGGCTTCGCTTATATTTAGACACCTTCCTTGCTCCTGAAAGTGACAAACCACCAGAAACCTGTTTCTACTTGCAGCAATGATAACAAGGTAGGGGGTGACCTGTCTTGAACAAGCAAAGGACATGTTCAATAACATGCTATTACTAAACCCCATACGCATTTAAAAGACATCTGTGTTCAAATCGTGCCGAGTCAAAGCTGATTTTCTGCCCATTCCAACCTAAAGAGAGAAGAGTGACAGAGCCAGACAACTTGCTGAATTTATGGGGTAGACCAGAACGTTCCTAAGTTGATGACCTGATAACATATTAGACAGCCTCCAACTCAATTTCTCCTCTTTGAATCATAGCCACACAGCAGTTTGAAACACACAGGTGCACTAGGGAAGTTTCTGCTCTTCCATCATTAAAATAAATCAGGAGGTGCAACTAGCTATTTTGTCAATGTTGGCTGGAGTCAGCATGCACGCAAATTTTGTATATGCAAAACTAGACAGTGATAATAAGCTCGTTTTCAAACCTTTCTGTTACAACCATTTAATGTCAGAAGAGTTCCTACACAAAAAGATTTGTCAGTAATCTTGAGGCTCACATACAAAAACACTCTCTGCCTAAGACTCTCCCCATTTCTTAACAATGTACCCCTTATATCCTCTGATACATCTGTGAGGGTACATCACTGTGATACACAGCAAAGCAAGCCAAAATATATTTTGCCCAAAAAGAAAAAAAAAGCACTTTCAAATATACTTAACAAGCAAATTGAATGTCTTATTAAAATCGTATTATCTAAACAGTGTTCAAAAATTTAAAGAAAGTAGCTTTTCATTTTATTCATCGAGGAATCCATTAAAGCCCAGGCTCTGAAGTAGTATGTAAATTATGTGCCTTTCAAGGTAGAGCTAGGGCAAATTCACTCCATCAACTAATGATGAACCTCATTATGTGCAGGGAGGATTCATAATGAGGAAAGAGCCACCCGCCATTCCATGTTCTAACATAAATCCCTGTAAAATTTGAATATCTCCTCGTCTAATTAAAGGCTACTAATTCCAATCACCCCCTCCATGGCCCCAAAGTAAAAATAAACCTCTTTAAAAGCACAGACTACAGTTCTATTTCTAAAGCAGTACTCAATTCTGTTTGGACTCAGAACCTTCCACTCAGATATGTTTTACGACAAGCATAATTAGCAGCTTTCTAAGATAAAAACTTTGGGGCTGTTCAAGCTTATTTTGGTTAAATACATTAAAATTTCTGTTTTTCAAAGAGCTTCACCTTGACAGGGCTACAGTGCATGCACAGAGATGATCCGCAGCCAAGAAACCAACAGGAACGCGAGAGCACAGTAATAACATAAAATAAAATTCTTAGCACTCGAGTTCCGTGCTGAAGCTGAGATGTTCAGAAAAAGCCAAGCCCTGTGGCATGAACCCGAGATTGCATTTGGATGGGGATGTATTCAAATCTGCTTGGGAATGATATACTTGGTTCTGGAACAAACTGCTCACTTTTAATGTGGTTTCAACTAATGAACAAGTACAGCCCAGCACATCACAAGCCAAAGTACTATTCCCTCTTCTAATCACCGGCTTTGGTTTTTTTAAACTGAAAACTATAGAAAGCAAATACAACATTGCCAAACATATTTATTATGATTAATAGCCTGTAATATCCCTCACCAAGGCTTAATTTGCTCTCGTTTTCAATTATGAAGCTGTACCACTTTATTCCAGTCTCCTTTTCAGGTGGAGATGAATTTCTTGTGGTCCTTACTCTTTCTATTGTATCGCCACCCAGCAAGGCACAATTAGTTAAAAACAGCAAACCTCCACCTTGGCTCCAATAGAGCACCAGATTATACAAAATTAGAGAGCAAAATAATTGAGAAATAAGTAAAGGTGTCCAGGGAATTAAAGCTATTAGACCAAAGGAAAAAGTACATGTGCCAGTCACCCAAACGCACCTTCACATTAAAATTTAAAAGAAAAGAAAAAAAAATCCTAGATCTATTATTTAATTTTGATAAAGTCAATGTAGAATCTAACCGGGATATCTTATCTGCTGTCATAAATTCAAGCATCCCCCAATGTCTGAACCCCAGTTTCGTAAATGAAATGTATACATCAATGTCACATCAGTGTAGAACATCAGAACCTAACAAGTCCATTCTACTAAAGATGCTGCCGCTACTTTAAGTTGCATAAAAATAAACTCCACTGCATGAAAGCTGCCACAGTGCGTGCGCTCTCATCCCTCGGCTCCAAGCATGATCTCGCCACCACCACCCCCCCTTTTAGGTCAGCCACTCATGCATTAGGAAGACATCCCTCCCAAAATAACTTGGCCCTCCCCCGAAGCACAGAGTTGAGCAACCTACCTTTGTTCTGGAGTTGCAGATAATAACAGGCAAGCCTTAAGACCATGAGGATTTGGAAAAGATGAGGAGAGTTGAAGAAAGGAAAAAAAAAAAAAAAAAAAAGAAAGAAAGAAAAAAGAAGGAAAAGAAAAAGAAATACCCCAAGTAGAGAAGAACTGGAAGAAACACCAGGAAAAGCCTTCTAATGAAACTGTTGTGGCTGCCACAGATCTGGGGTGTTTTCAGCAGTGTTTACATCAGTGAGTACACACCTCTGCTCCATCTCATCCACAACTGGTGGCATTTTTTTTCTGAATCCATGCATGACAATTAAAAGCAACTGCACATCTCTGTTTGGGAGGGGACCACAAAAGACCTCCGCAATATTTCTTTACAATATCTACATCACTGATGAGTATTAGTTTGAGTGACAAAGGTCCCAGGCTAAATCAACATTCTTACCTTAATGTTCCTAGTAAAAGGCTCCAGAAACATAACTCATGAGACATGTATGCAAAGATAAGTCTCAAGGAATTAATCCAGAGTCCTCAGATGAAGAGGGGGTGGGGGGGTAGGAGAAAAGACATAAAGAAAAGGCAGTGGCTTACATTTCCAAACAAACGCAGCTCAGCCCAGGGAAGCGATGGCATAAAAACAGGTTTGCATATACAGAGCTCGGTGGCAGAAGAGAGAGTTCTGTAGGATTTATTTGACACTTATTTTCCGGGAAGCCTTTTGTGGAGTTGTACCGTTTGTTTCTTATTGTCTGAGAGGCAGTTAGGAGCTGTCTCCCGGAGGGGGCCTCTCAACCCCTCAGCTTGGCCGCCTCTGACAGGGAGGTAACCATATTAGGATGTGTATGGTAAAGTAAACAATAACATAGTTGCAATGAAATGGAATTTTTTTTTTCCAGCTAATGGTGTTGGGGTCAGTCCTGTCTTTTTAGCCATTCCCACTAATTTTGTTTCCTAGTTCAAACAGGCCCTCCTCCTCCTTTTTTTTTTTTTGTTTTAAGTGTTAGCTGTTTCCAAATATCTGACTGTAAATTTGCTGAGAATGTTTGCAATGTAAGAAAAAGCTTTTAACATCCAAATAAAGATCGTGCCAGTTTAATCATTAAAGGGGATGTGGATTTTCAAACCCTTGCAGAGATCCAAGCCTTTTCTACCCACCAACCCCCCCACCCCCCCACCAATCTTTCCCTGAAGGTTAAAATTACTTGGTCATTTAAAAGTACCTTCTAAAATAAATCAGATTTTTAAAGAACGAGACGGTTACCTTCATAAAAATTCCACATTCACACACTGTGTCACTGAGTGAAGAGTCTTAACCATTCATGCGCCTGAAAATTTATTACCTGAAATCTCTAGGATGGTTACTTTTACATGTTAAGCTCTTTCCCACCTCCTCCAACCACCCCCTTAAAAAAAAACAAGGCATAAAATATTGTTGTCAAATCAGCCTTTAGAAATCAGCTAATCAAGCAAAAAATATTATCAAGAATGAGTTCTAAGATGTCATATTTTTAAGAAAAGTTCTGCAGGTCCAAAGACAATAAAAAGTGAGGCTTCTTCCCTGCCACGATCGCTCAGGATGATATCCCTCCTCCCACCCACACACACACACACACACACTCCCTTCCAACCCTCACACTCTCCCCAAGCAGAGAGTGAAACATCCCCCCTCAAAGGTCAGGGCTGGCTGATGAGGACGACAACAGTGTTGATGGGGACCAGAGAGAACAGGTCTGGAGGGAGCAGAGCAGCGGCAAGCCCGCCCCGGCGGCCCCAATGCTGAGCAGGCTTCCATGTCTTTATCCCCTAGGTGAGAACCGCGGCTGCTCTTGAAAGCAGTTTCCCTGAGAGATCTGCCAAAACGAGGGGGTTTAAATAGCCGCCAGCCCTCAGTATGCAAGGAGGGGAAGAGAGGCACCAAGATGCTGCCTGCGAGAACCCCGGAAACCATCCCTGTACCAGGCACAGAGGCAAAACGTGGCGCGAGCAAAAGGGCACAGGCAGGGGAATAAATGATACATGTAATTAAGAATGAAGCCAGGCTGACTGAGCAAACAAAATGCACGTGGCCCTGGTGAAACTTCCAGAGCTCAGAAAGAGTTCCTCCCCAGCCTGGAACCTCTGGGCTGGCCTCTAAACTGCCTTGGTTCTTATCAGATCCATATCACACAGAAACCTAAAACCTCTGCAACTCATGTTTTATTAAAACATGTTTAGCATTCTTCTTAAAGATAGGTTTTAACCCCAAATACCCATGAAATTAAATCTCCTATGCCACTTATCTGCACTGCTGGGCAAAAACTAAAGTTGAGCTAAACAGAGATAGCAAAATCAATAAATCACACGAAACAAGTAGCAGTTCAAAAGTTCAAAGATATGATGGCCAGTTCAGTGCGTCTTAGCACTCACCCAATAATAACTCGTCTCCGCCACTCCTCATAGTATAGACAATTTCATGGCATCATTTTCATTAGCCTGTCTCATGGAAAATTGCTAGCTATTTATGTATACGCTAAAATAAATTAGCCATTTCATCGAGCAATGTGATTCTTATAAAATACATTAACACAATACTTGATTTTCCAGTTGGAGTAAATAAATAAATCAATACATTCAATACGGGGTGATTCTTTTATTGTGGCGCCACAGCTCTCAGCATAAGTGTTTTTATTGGGTTTATTTGTTTCAATAAAAATTGAAATGGGCCCGTGATCTCAGAGCTAGCATCTTAAAAAAAAAAAATCTATCCAATATTTGGAAAAGTATTGTGTGAAACATTTAAACTTACAATTTTATTCAAAAAATCATTTTCATTATGTATTATTCCACAACCTGATTCTGATGGGAAATTTCACAAAGGGAAAGGGGGAATTCTGCCGGGTGTTTGACTCTTATGGCATTTCTGTGCTACAGACCCGAGTCTGGGGGTGACGCTGCTGAGAGACAGTAGCACCTCGCCGAGCTGCGACCTTCTGCCTGGAACATGCCTCTTCCCTGGGCAGGGAGAAATGACAACAGGACAAGTGCCAGATGGCCTCCTCTGTCACACCTTACGGAATGCCACTGATTGTGGCTCAGAGAAGGCCATTTACTCCAGCCTCTGGGGGAACGACCGGGGTATCATGACTGCAGGAAAGAGAAGAGAGGTGTGCTGATGCTGCAAATAAAATCAGTCCCAGAGGCTGCAAGCAGCTCTGGAGGCGAAATCAAGACACCACCAGGCAGGAGATTTTCCCCAAGTCATCAGCACAACGAAAATCAAAGGGAAATATGGTAGTGGATATTTGTTGTTTTTGTCTGCCTGATATTCACGCTCCCTTTTTTCTGATGATACCAACCTGATTTTTCTTTGGGGAAACACCCATTCCCCACTCTCAGTCCCATGGTTCACAGGGGGAGATGCATCTCCCAGCTCTAGAGGGTGGAACCATAAACCAAGTCTGACCAATCCGCACATTCTGCTCTGCTGGCCACACTGATTGGCTGATGGACGGCCATGTCCCAAGCCAGAAGAATGACACTCAACTACTAGCATTCTACAGGAACTACTGGGAGAGAGACGACTGTGCATCCGCTGGCTTGCTAAAGCTTTGAAAGCACGGATTGGGCTTGCCCCCACAACTCCACAAAGAAAAAGCTGGCTGCAAAGAGGCCAGGACACAACAGCACAGAAGGGAGCAGAAGAGCAAGACAGATTCCTAACAATGCTCATAGAAAGCAGTCCTCCTCCTGGACTTGTCAATTACATGAGCCAATTAAATTCTCTTACTTGCTTAGCCAGCCAGAGTTGGCTTTGGGTCATTTGCAACCATAAGGTACAATACAGGAACCCAAAATAGAAAGTGTTCTACATGTGTAGCTCTCCAACTCTACAATGTATGTGAGGGAAAGCAAACCAATTAAACACATACAAACCAACAAACTCCCATAACTGATACTCAAAATCTGTAGGACCTCATGTATCCTGTGTAGTCTGTTCATCAGCCATGTTCTCTTTCTTCTAATACTAGAGTTGGAAGAATAAGTCAGGACCCACAGTCAGAAAGAACTCAAGATGACCCCAAAGCAAACTAAACTACGGGTCTAAAACAAACCCAGCATGAGGTCTGACATAGACTTAATAAACTCTCTTCTCTAGGCTCCTTGTGGCTATGGTTCAGGTCAGGGATGGACCAGTCCATGAGTTTAGGTGAACAGCTAGTTGGCTGACACAACAGGCCTTGGACCTGCTGAGGAGTTCTTGTGATCGCTGATCACAAAAAAACAGTGTGAAGGTTAGAAAGGAGAAAGAGCTGCTTTGGTCATTGAAAACAGGCCAATACAAACTTGCTGGACCCAATACTTTCTGAATGCTTTTTGCAGAGCTTCTGCAGATGCTGGGAACCCAAGAGGAACCAAAGAGAATGTCCTAACTTAGTAATGGAGGAAAGAAAATAACTGAATGGAGTTTAGAGTCATGCGGTTGAGAGATCATAGATAAGCTAGAAATAATTATACTGATAATAGGAGTCCTTCGTAAGTGCCAGGCACAGTATTATCCACTTTTTGTATGTTATATGTTAGCTCATTTAATCCTCAGAACAATGTTGTATGGTAAGTACTATCATTACCCCATTTTGCACATGAAAACACTAAGGCACAGACAGGTTAGTAAGTTGTCTATGGTCACACAGCTTAGATCTGGACCCAGGCTCTCCGGGCATAGAATCCATATTCACAACCACTATGCTACACCTCCTCACATGTGTGTGTGTGTGTATAAAAATATAAACGTGTATGTATGCATACACACATTATATATGCATATATATAATATAGTAGTATATATATGTATACTAATTACAAACATACAGTCATATAGATAACATACCCATTGACAAACATATACAATTTTTAAATATTCTTAACTTCAGCCTACCAAAGTCTCAATCCACTGGGCAAACTATAAAATTATTCTAGGAGACATAAAATATTCTAAAAATGACAATCTATTGAACTTAATATTAAAATGTAGCTCCTAAATATGATATGTGTTATAACCAAAGTTCTCTGCATAATATTGATAAAAGGGAAGGAAAGATGACAAATTCACAAATCATCCTTTTGTTTTATTCAGATGTTAGTTTTCTAATAATGATAAAAACTACCATTTACTGAATACCTAACTGAAGTAGAAGACAATGTATCTGTCATGTAATTCTTACAATATTTTCCCCATTACACAGATATGGCCAACTGAGACTTAGGTTAAACGATTTACATAAGGTTACAAACTGAGTAACTGGCAGAGTTAGTCAGTATGCAAGATCCACGGTCTGCTTTATCTCTAGCCTACTCGTTTCACGTCTAAGGGTCAATCCTCTGGAATTCTCATGAGTTCAGTTATTAATGATAACATGCCATTAATTCTCAAACGCCTAATGCCTAACACCAACTTCAAGTCTAGACAGAGAAAGAACCAGTAAAAACACACCAACACATATTTGTAAAATTCAGCACATTCTGCAAGAAAACAGACATGGGTTGTGGAGGACAAAATAATGGCAAGGTGTAGGGGAACCCGTTGAAATAGGGTGAACAGGAAAAGGTCCTTACAGTAAGTAACATTTAAGCCGGGATGGAGTGGGCAGGGTCCTGGCCGCCTGCCTGGCCTTTAGCCCTGGCTCCAGCCCAGCCAGCTGGGCAAACCAGGGCCTTGACTTCCTCTTCCTGGGTAGGAATGGACCCCAGATCAATTCAGTTAGCCTTTCTTGGGACTAGCAACCATAGTAGCATAAACAATAACAAAAATAACAATAATAGAAGCTAGCAATTTATTCTCGAATATGCCAGAGACTGTACTAGTCACTTTACATGCATTTCCTCACTTAATCTTTACAATAACCCAATAAAATACATTCTGTTGTTATTCCCATTTTTCAAATGAACAGATTGAGGCTCAGAGACGTTAAACAACATGCTTTTGGCCACAAAACAGCTAAGCAGTGGAGCCTGGGTCTGAACCGAGCTCTGGCTAGGACACCTGATCCTTGGACGTCAGTATGACGGAGAAGGAATGTCAGTAGCAGCCCTGGTGCTCAGGCTGATGGCCTGACCGCAGACGCTGGCCTGGAGTACACCACCAATCCACCCCACCCAAGACATCAGGATTTAAATGGTTGGCTCCATTCAGCTGGAAGGGAGAGGGAAAGTGAGGGGGGGAGAGGGCAGAGGAAGAGGGGAGACAACACCATGGCTGCCTTATTCGTCCTGCTTCAGCTGCATCAGTGTCAACTAGACCCCCTAGGTAGCCCTACGGATCCTCCCTTGCCTTCATCTGGGGGCTATCGGACTGGGACAAGTCTTTTCTGAACTTCACCAAAGGTTTTAACCCTACTTATCACCAATATTATATCTACAACACAGGCTGCCTAAAATCTTGGTAATGAGAGTTGCTTTATAACATCAGCTGAGGGAACTTGGAGCCACAGGGGTTCACGCTCCCTTTCCCCCTGAAAGCAGGGATTCTCAACCCCAGTACTAGTGACATTTTGAGTCATTTCCTCATTGTATAAGCTACCCTGCGCATTGCAGGAGGTTAAGCAGCATTCCCGGATGCTAGGTTCCTAGTAGCACACCTCCACCCCACTCCAGTTGTAACCTCCAAAAAATGTCTGCAGACATTGCCAAATGTCCTCTGGTGGGGTAAATCATTGGTGGTTGAGAACCATTCGTCTAGAGAAACACTGCCCAGTAGGACTTTCTGTGGCGACGGAAATGTCCTATGCCTGCACTGTCCAATAGAGTAGCCACTAGCCACGTGAGGCTACTGAGCACTTAAAATAAGGTTAGTACAACTGAGGAACTGAATTTTTGATTTTGTGTCATTTTAATTAATTTAAATAGCCACACATGCCTAGTGGCTGCCATATCTTGGACTGTGCAGTTTTCGAGGTGTCGCAGAATTTCCATATTCATGAGGATCAGGTCCTCAGCAGATGGATGTTTGGTTTCCAATTCTAGATTCTTCATATTAATTAAAAATTTTATATTCTTCTCAATGGAGATTAATAAACTCTCTAATATTTAAAGTGTTTTTTTGGTAATGACTTTTTCAAAATTTCATTCTTACTTTGAATCTTATCAAATTTTTATAAAAATTATTTTTTTATAAATAGAGTTCTGATTGGAATTGTAGATTCATACAATTGAGTAGCTTCAGTGAAAGATTTATGCTTGTAGATCAGAACAAAGTGCACTCTTTAAGAAGCTAGTTGCAAAATAATTTTTTTCAATGTTGGAAAAATGTGCTTGCTCCTCTCTTCGGGACACACTGAGTGTAAACTGTGTCTTCTG
This sequence comes from Daubentonia madagascariensis, assembly GCA_023783475.1. Taxonomy (NCBI): domain Eukaryota; kingdom Metazoa; phylum Chordata; class Mammalia; order Primates; family Daubentoniidae; genus Daubentonia; species Daubentonia madagascariensis. The sequence goes on from JAKFHU010001953.1 coordinate 44,631,588, forward strand.
AGACACCAGCTATCCTGCAGAAAGTGCTCTGCTTTGGCAACTCAAATAACTCTTACCATTTGGAAATGAAAGTGACACTGTGAAAAGGTTTCTTAAGCAGTAACTGCCTCTCACTATTCTGTTCCTCCCCTGAAAAATCCAAAATGCACACATTCGGGTGAAGCCTTCCGCTGTAGCTCAAGGTGTGATGGATTTTTCAGCTTAGGGAGAAAGATTAGTATTGATGCAACAAAGTGACTGTAAAACCAGCCATACAATGTTATAAATACATCATAGCTGTCAGGATGTTTCTTCCTTCTGCAATGGGCAAATACAGACCCAAAGACCATTTGGAAGCAAAGGTGTTGGTCACACACACCACCATGTGCAGGGCGTGAAACATCCAGAACTATGGCGTGGAGCAGGAAGCTGAGCCATCTACAAAATATTTCTTGAGTGATGTACGGAGAGCTTGAGATGGGATAAAGCCTGATGATGAAGAAAGTCAACAAAGGGTGTTTGAGTTACCCACCCTCTCTTGATACCAAGAAATTTCAGCTTTGGCAATGGCATTCTAAATAAGTATAAAACTAGTATTTGTATCTATCACCTTTGCTAGGCTCAATCTAGATTTCAGGTTGACCTTAGCTAGTCAGTATAGGTGTTAACTCCACATGGTACACACGCACTGCTGAATGGCTACCAACAGCCAAGCCCAACTCTCTTTTTCTATCTCACTTCCTACTTCTCAAGCTGAAAAAAAAGGGCACATTCCCCCTTTCCAGCTTTCTCTGTTGTTAGGGATAGCAATCTAACTCAGTTCTGGCCCAAGGATGTAAGGGAGAAAAGACTGGAAAGATTTTCCTGCTTGATAAGAGTAAAGGGATACAAAGAGATCTCTTTCTCTCTCTCACTGCCCTGTCCCCCTTCCCTACTTTGTGCTTTTACATGCAATAACGTAGGAAGGTGATGCCTGGTGCTTTAGCAGCCATCTTGTGACGAAAAGGAGAAAGTTAAAAGAATCGTAAAGATGTGCCAAACCAGGAATCAGATGTTACTGTGGAGCCAAACCAATCTTGGCAGTGCCTACCTTCAGACTTCTGGGCAAGTAAATGATAAATATCCATATATGTTTTTAGCCTCTGTTAGTGAGGTTTTCTAGTAGTGAGGTGTTCTGTGAACACATGCTAATTGATATAACCTAAATCCCATGAATGACAAGACAAAAATCACTTCCTTGAGGGAACTAGACAATAAAAGTATAATTAACCAATTCTCCTGGTATCTAAGATAGTTCCCTGAGAATTTTTCATTGAAAAAAACAATTGTCTTTAGAGTATCCCTGAAAAAAAAAAAACAATACCTCATACCCACTGCATGCCAACTTCAGTTGAGTATTTTACTAAAGTGGTTTACTGACACCACCTCACCCAGTCTTCCAAAAACCCTACTTGACAGGTACTATGATCACCCCAATTTTTGTTTTTTTGTTTTGTTTCTATATATTTAATTTAATTTAACTTAATTTATTTTTGGAGACAGAGTCTCACCCTGTCACCCTGGCTAGAGTGCAGTGGCATCATCATAGCTCACTACAACCTCCAACTCCTGGGCTCAAGCGAGCCTCCTGCCTCAGCCTCCCGAGTAGCTGGGACCACAGGCGTGTGCCACCACACCTGGCTAATTTTTCTATTTTTTTGCAGAGATGGGGTCTTGATCTTGCTCAGGCTGGTCTCGAACTCCTGAGCTCAAGCGATCCTCCCGCCTCAGCCTCCCAGAATGCTAGGATTATAGGCATGAGCTACTGCACCCGGCCTTGATTATCCCAATTTTTGAAGGGAAGAAACAGAAGCATAGAGAAGTGAAACAAAATGTCCTGGGCCAACAGCTGTTACAAAAAACTTGGTCACACAGTAGGAAAATGGTTACACGTGTGGCACCAAGTGCAAAACATGGTCAATGCCAACCGAGTAATAAACATTTCTTGTTCTAACATATAACAGCAGAAGTCTGGGACCGGAGCATAGGCCATGCACAGCCATTTGAGCTATGCCTTGTTGTGCGGACACTGCAGTGGCTACTGAAGAAAAGATTCTTAGGCTCAATATTGCAATGGCTACGGATCCTCCCTGAGAGACAGGGGTGACAGCAGCATCCACAACAAGAGAAAGTGTTACTTCAGGGTTGTCTGTCTCCATGCCCTGGCCGAGTGGGGCATGCCTGATACATAAAGTACTTGCCATCCCCCAATGTTAGAAAAATGTTTAGAAAAAATTGGCTTAGAAATATTGGGAGGCAGGCTTGTATAATGGATATATGCAGCAAATACACTGATGTAGGGGGGCTAGGCACGTAGCTCAGGGTGGTTAAAGAACCATCAGCCAGCCTGCCTTTATAATTTTTGGCTGTGTGATCTTGGGTAACTAGCTTGACCTCTCTGAGCCACAGATTTCCCATCTATAGTATGGAAATAATAGAAATATCTAACCTTATTGAGTTGTGGTGAGAATTAAATGAAATGACACATGTCTAAATTCTCACTTGTTACAAAGTGCTCAATAGTTTTTAGCTATGATTATCATCATCAGCATTTAATGATAATAAATTCTAATATTACTGTAAAATGCCTAACAAGGTACTCAGCATACACTAGGTATTAGGCAAATGTTTATTCCTTGTTTTTCCCTTCTCTTTTTCCTCTATAAATAAGTCAAAGATTTAACTCTGATGTGATGCACATACTGTAATTTTTAAAAATGTTAATGAGCTCATCCCACTAAAGTGGTACTGGACTTGGTGTCATGGTAGATAAAAAGACAAAGAAAGCTTCAATGGACAATGCTTACATAATAAATATGCCAAATGAAAAAAGGCAGAGAAACTAGGTACTCATTTAAAAATATAATTACATAAATATATGTAGTATTAACATTTATGTATTTTTATATACTATACACATAAGGATACCCCTTCCATTTACTAAATTTCTCTGGGTATCAAGAACAGAAGTAATTTTAATTTAAAAAATATTTTTGTTTACAGTTCGAATTTTTTTGCTAGAAATATGCACTCCTTATATAATCTGGAGGAAAAGACATTACTTTGCAAAAGATAAACATAAGAAGAATTATCTAATTTCTACCCTCTGGAGTTGGTTTTCTAGGGGTGAACAGTTAATAATTTGTCAACCACATAAATGGCAACAAATCTATAAGAAATTAAAAAATTTCTAAACATTTAACTAATCTAACCTCCATGCCCTTAGTAAGTCACTCTTTGGTATTTTCCTCCTTCCTAACTTTTTATTCTCACCAGGAATACATTTTTCCCCCTGGTTTCAACCCTATTTCTCTTTGTAATAAGAATATCTCAGGGGACATCTTTAAGCCCCCCCTTGGTGTGACTAAAATGTTCAGATGGGTTGGGCACACAAAAATAAATAACCCATTAAGAGTCATGACTACTGGGCTGGCCTCATTCATGGAGGTTTTGTGGACTGGCATTTGCTAAAAAGTTTTCCCTTTTTGGTTGGTGAGCCTCAAAGAGCCCTGTGAACACCAGGACTTATGATAAGCAATGACATATTTAACTGTTACATATTAATGTTCATGATAATACAATCTTTCATTTGGGTGATTTAAAGTCCCTCTAGTCCGACTTACAGTTAGATATACACTGAATGCTTCATCAATCATAACCATTTTTATTCTCAGTCTTGTGCAAAAATACTAGAGAAGGTGAATTTCAGCTACACACTGAAGAGGGCTTTACTGTTAGCCCTGAAAATTTTCACTCTTATCATTTAGACATTGAATTCCAACAGTTTCTGCCTAAGCATTCTATTCACTGGCATCTTTCACTACAGCAGATCTTATCTACAGGGTAAAAGCAAATCCACATTCATATCTCTTCTATAGGGTCAAATCTGCCATATCTTATAGAGAGAAGAAAGTATTTCTCAGTTATGAACTAGACAAAATGCCCAGCATCTCAACATCTGCAATACTTGGGAGCAAGCAGCATGAGGTCACAGCAACTTGAACACAGCTTTTTAAAGGAGGATTTAGAACTATCTCACAGCAAGAGCCAATGAGCCCACTTATGGCCAAGCAGTGAGTCTGCGATCACACCCACCCCTAATAAATGCACTTGAAAGAAACTACACCTCCTTTCCATTTGTGTAGGGGCTTGTCATGGTTTCATGGCCAAAATCTTCCCACAATTAACCTTGGACCTACAGATCATGAAGCAACTCAACACAGAGGCAGCAATCAAATCAGCCACCATCCAACACGGTCTTATCCTACCTCAACTGCAATTATCTTCTAAATGAGAAACATGAGACTTTTTTAGGTCAGTATATTATAGTTCTTTACCTTTGCATTGTCCCCATATGTAACACAGAAGTAAATACAACTAAAGACCCACAAAAATCTGTCCCCAAAAATGCTTTCCTTGGGATGGGGGAGAGTTAAGCCCATCCCCCTAAAATTAACTTTTAAAGAAATCTAACATAACATGAGGGCTGTCTGGAAAGCATCGTATGTATTCAATATTTATATTTTGATTTTATGATCTTTCCTCACTTTCATCCTGGTAAATTCTCCCATCTTAACAATCTCCTTTTAGGCTAATAAATTTATGTTTTTATTCCTACATCGTTTACTGGTTGAGCTCTTAAGGCAAGGAAACACTGAATTATTGGAATTCAGTGTGGAGATGCTTCCAGGGTAAAGGTTCTCTGTTTATTAGCAGAAGAAATGCATTCAACTAATTTGACTTGTAAGTCTGATAAAATCTCCCTAGAAAAATTGATTCTATTATGATGAATAATCCTTTGAGGTGAAAAATGAGAAATACACATATTGGGTTTTATTATATATTAATTCTAACAGAGTCTGAAATGAAACTCAAGTAAGCCATCTTTTAGATGTTGGAAAATGGCAAACTTCCCTGCAAACTACATGCAAGAAGTAATTAAAGTAAATGAACATGAAATTAAACAGCACCCCCATAAAGTAGGATATAAAAGTAAAGATTATTAGAAAAAAAAAGATTGTCTTCCTGCTCTATCTATATTAATCTCATGTATTGTGCATTTACTCTATTTCTCTTTTATTATTTGATGATGGGTTTTTAAAGCTTGGGTTTTATTAGGACTGGTTGGAGGAAGGTCTTCAGTAGTGAGCTAAGCTACAGGTCTTGGCAGGTTATTATATCCTCTCAATGGCTTAAATACTAGATAGAGCCATGCGAGGTAAAGGTAGGCTCATCAAACTTGCTGTGATGCAAAGCTGGAAGGTTTCCTCATACCATCAATGACAGAGTCAAGGTCCTGGTCAGGAAGGATGCCTAAAGCTACAAAAGATGGGATTTTAGAGAGCAGAACTCTGCACCTCTCTCCAGTCAACTCTATTACGCATATAGAGCTCAGGGACAGCAGACGTTTGCTGAATTTTGGGAGCCCCTCAGAATCCATTGTCACTTGCGTTTCCTTTTGAGGAATTACCATCCACCATGGTGGCATGCAGGGTAGGACTCTCAGTTGAGGTCATCTGCCTTGTCATTGCCATGGGTTAGATGTGTGACCCAGACTGGGCCTGATTCATCTTAGCAGATTGACGTGAGGACAGAAAAATATTTGGGGAGCACTGATTTCAGCTGTGGCAGTGACGAGGTGGTCAGGATGTTCTAGCCGCCTATATACTGGGAATTATCCTACTTTCTGTCCTTTCCCAATCTTCTGTCCATTCTGGGCCACTGGCTATTCCCCAATACATTCTTTTCCTTTATGTTGGCCGGAAGTAATCTCTATTATCCATGACCAAAGAACTCAAGCAATACGACAGGGAGACCCTTACTGGTTATTGGTTCACAGGAGAAGGCTGGGCTTACTGAACCTTTGCTAAATATAATTCACAATATACGATATAATGCTCCTTGGTTACAGATGCTCCTAAATTATAAAAATGTGGCCAATGGTCATTTAAGAAAGGTCAGTGGCCAAATCTACAAGTCAGGAATCTCCTTTCTGGTTCTTTGCAGCACAGATTTAACAATATTCAAAAAATACACAATGGGTAAAAAGAGGAGGTTAAATTTTAAAAAGGAAGCTTGCAGGATGTGGAAAGATAAAGAAACTCAGCCATAGAAGTATTTATTGAAGGAATGTGGATTCTTAGTCTGGACTTCCAGTGGCCATAACAAATCACTATTATGTATTTCTCAGGTATCATGGTGAAAGGAATGTGGACTTTAGAAACAGGCAGCTCTGTGTACAACTGTCAGCCTTTCCACTCACCAGCTATGACCCCAAGCATGATCTTTCTGGACCTCAGTTTTCTCATCTGTAAAATGGGGCTAATAGTCATACCTACAACTCATTCATAAGCAAGTTGCCAGAAGCAAATGAATAATAAAAACAAAATACCTAGCAGTCCTGATGCATGCACAGTGGGCCCTCAACATAGTGGTAACTGTTATTACTGTGCTTAGTAACATCTGTGGAGCACCTATTACCTACGCAGTATGCTTTGGGGCACACAAAAATAAGTTAAATAGGTTCTTACCTTCAGGCAAGAATTTGTGGCTTTCAAATCTGAAAAGAACCCACTAAAATACAAAGCAGACTTGAACAAAGGTTATAATGAAATACAAACACACACTTGTGGGAGCCCAGACAAAGGAGTGAGTCACACAGGCTGGGTTAAATTGAAAAGGCTTCATAGAAGTCATATCTGAGCCAAGCCTTGAAGGATGAGTAGGATGTTAATAGGTGGAGGGGTGGGGGAGGGAAGAGGGAGGATTGGCATCTAAAACCAAAGGAAGCAATAACATGAGCTGTAAAAGTTCAAGGGTAGGGCAAAGGATAGAATAAGTGGTCTGATGTAAGTTCCATGAGCACTCCTGTGTCTATCCTAAATTCCTAGAAGAGGGCATCCTTTAGGAGGCACCCCCATAATTTTAGGAAAGATAGGCGGGAGAAACAGAAGACAGACAGTGAGACTGGGGCCAGGGTATTAAGAGCATGGAAGGCTATGCTAAGGAGCCCAGTCTTCATTCTACAGTCAAGGAAGGCAAGGACACGAAAAGCAGAAAACAGGAGAGAAACTTCAGAGGTTAAATGAACAGGGCTTGGCAACTGGAAGGGTGGGAGGGGAGTGGAGAAGAAGGGGGAGCTTCAATGAAGGCTTTAAGTCTGGGAATTTATTTCTTTGAAATGAAATAATTCTGTGTCCCGAAATGTCACCAATAATATCCACCAAGTGATTTCAACCACGGAGAAACCTTTCCCACAATAGCCCTGTCTGGCCCCATGAGGGAGTGACATGGCATTCCAAGCCTTCCAACAGACACCAGAAGAACCCAGGCTTAAAGAACAGATAGATACACTACTGTTGGCCTTGCAAAGCTTACTTCACCTCTCTGGGTCTCATTTTATTACCTATAAAATGATCTCAACAGTAGTATGTCTACGGAAGGTTATCATGAGGATCAGAAGAGAAGATATACATGAGGGATTTACAATGGCTCCCTGAATCGGCACACACAAGGTGCTCAATAAATGGTACCTGCTATTATTCCTATCATTTTTCTTATTATTATCCACCAACGATGGTAAAGAATGAGTCCCAATGTCCCAAATGACTAAGTTACCAATTCTATGATCCTTGTGTTGGAAGAAAACTAAGTTCCTTGGCATTTGGTAAAGGGAGCCGCTCTCAATCAACTGCCAATGTTCTGTAGATAGACTAGATGGTTTGTGGATGAACAATGGTAATTGAAATAGGTTTCTGATAAAACAAAAGTGCCTGCACATCAACGAAATGTCCGTGTAAGAGGCGGCACCTATCACTTAGAACTATACATTAACCAGCAGGCACCATGGGGAATGTGTAGCCACATGGACTCCACCTGCTGGTTATGTTCAAAGCCCCTTAAGACAAGGGAGCCCAAATGACCTCCACAGGTACGCAATGTCTTTGGGTGGGGATTGGGGGGTCCTGCCGGAGCCTCAGGGTGCCACCCAATTAGGTAGGAAGGTGGAGGAAGAGGTGAGGAAGGGCCACAGGGAACTAATCAGGGACATTTTCTAATATTTAGGGAAGGGGGGAGATGCAGAGACATGACAGGCATGCTACACTTTTCCTCTACTGGCCATGTTTTATCAAAGAATTTACATGATAGTTCATTTTTGTCAACTTTTCTACATGTTTGTGTGTTGCACTTTAGGAAGAAGTGTGTTAAACATTCATATGTTCCCAAATACTGTATGAAATGCTAAGTAATTTAATTATTTCTGTATCATATTGGGACCAATTTCTTTAACCCACAATTTGGGGTGAACATGACTGACCCACAAAGGAAAGTGAATGGGTAAGAGCACAAAAATACATAGTAAAAAGAATTAAAAGATGGCACATGATTTGGGCACAACTTAGACTTGCACAGGTGATCATGAAGATGACAAAAATCTCCAGAACCAAAATTCACAAATCTTGATTTCCTTTATGTTCACATGGAAAATATAAGAATGTGCCTTAGTGTAGAAACCTGACATTGAGGAGCTCTCTGGGTCACGTGAAATTTCAAATGAAACCCAGCCGGGCGTGTTGGCTCACATCTGAAATTCCAGTGCTTTGGGAGGCCAAGGTGGAAGGATCGCTTGAGACCAGGCTGGGCAACATAGTGAGACCCTGTCTCTACAAGAAAAAAAATTAGCTGGGCGTGGCGATGCACACCTGTAGTCCCAGCTACTCGGGAGGCTGAGGCAGGAGGATCCCTTGAGCCCAAAAGTTTGAGGCTGCAGTGAGCTATGATGGTGTCAGCACTGCACTCCAGCCTGGGTGACAGAACGAGACCCTGTCCCAAAAATTTCAAATGAAATCTGCCCCTCACAGGGCAGAAATGCATTGTAGAGAACGACGGGGCGGGGGGGCCAGTTGCTCAGGGAGTATCACAGAAGTCACATAGGAGGTGTGAAGTGGTCACCATTTTCAGGTGGCCATGGATGTGCTAGAGGTTGGGATGGACCTTTAAGAGGATCAGTGTAGCCAGCCTTCCACCTTCCTAGTTGTTAAAGAACAGAGGAGATCTAGATTAAAACTTAGGTCAACCAACTCTCTGTCCCATGAGCTTTTCCACCACATACCATCTGCCCTTCTCCTAAGTGCAAATTGCTAATAAAGTTTGGAATTTGTTAAACCATTAACTGCATTTCCTCCTTTTGGGTGTCCTATTAAGCGAAGCAGGAGTCCCCTGGGCACATTAAGGTAAAACAGAAAGAGCTCTCACAATAGAGTCAAGATAAGAATGTAGAGTACTACACAACCTATCATTTATACATTTTAAAGTAATACAGGCCTCTTGCAAAGCTGTTGGATATTCAAAGCAATTATCTTTGAATAAGTTTTAGACTATATTCCATATTTAATAAATCTATATAAATAATGCCACTTTTAGTAAATTATCACTAAGTTTCCAACACAATATAAAACATATTAATAAAAAAAAAAGTCTTACATTTTGTTTTGTTTTTTTACTTTAGTTTCTGGTTCTGCAATCTGGAACTAAGAGCAATTCTTGTACTTTTCTCATACATTTAAATTAGAAAATATAAGAGAAAAAAGACTTTTATTTCTGAGAGAGTTTGGTCAAAGTACAGGGTGTCCCAAAGTCGCTATACATAAGGAAAATGGGAAATTGTAGCTAAATGTACCTTTATTTATAAATTTTCATTACAAAATTTTATAAAATTTTTCCGTTGTATGGAGACTTTGGGACACCCTGTATTATAGTAGAATCTACATTTGCTAACATCTGATGTAATGCTGTAATTAACAAGATCATTTTTTTCCTTTCTGAGTTATCAACATCTACCTACCCACAATAAAAGAAACAGAATAGTCAGACAGGTTAGTAAGCTCTGTAGACTAAAGCTGTGTTACTGAGAAGTGTCCTGGGACAATTGTGGAAATATTCATAGACTTCAAATTGATTGTCTCTCTTGGTGGCCTGATCTCCCAGCCAGGCAAGACACACCAATGTTACTATCAAGGGGACCTAGGCAGAAAGATCTTTCATTGTAAATTACCTTATTTGAATCACTACTGGTTCAAAACAAAACCCAACTAGAATAAAAAACCAAAAACCAAAAACCAATCTAGAATATTCAAGATTTTGCAATAAGAAGTTACACTAGCTACCTGGAAATACACTTTTAGAACTGTCATCCACACAAGTCCTGATTACTATGTATCATTTATTAATTCATTCATCCATTTGTTCACTCAACAAATATTGGTCAAGTCCCTACTACATGCCAGACACTAAATGATAAGAATACAAAAAAGATATTATCCCAGCCTGCACTACGATGATCAAAGCTAGAACCATCTTCCTTGGGGGGCAGGGAAGAGGGGCTTAGTACATGGCCTAATACTTCCAGAAATAAATAAGCAATATAATTTTTTTACTCACGGTTTACTTCCAACATAAAATTTATGTAGAAAAGAAAGAGGCTGCCCTTTAAAAGAAAAAAAAGTCAGCAGATCAAAAGCGTCATTAATCACTGTCTCTTTTAAATTAAAAGGTTCGCAAAAAGGTGGGCACAGAACCAACGTGGGAAACAAATCACTCCCCTCACTGAGTGAGGGTCAGACTCTAAATGGGAGAGTCCTCGGTATTTACCCAGCTCATCTCCTGCGTAATGGATTTGGAGAAGAGATTTCCGCTGGGGCTCTGCTAATTTGAGGCTTGACTTTTGCTTTTTAAAAATGACACTTGGGTGGTTACTCTAGTATGGTGACTAGTTTTAGAAACAAACCTTCCAAGTGTTCTCTCAATGAGGTCCTCACTTAGATGATTTGACCCAGTAGATCCTGAGCCACTGTGAAGATGCTTCATCAATAAGCAACAGGACTTGTTCTTTGGGACTCCAGTTCCAAAATGCTAGCCCTTGGAAAGCAAATGCAAAACATGCCCAATGTACCTGAGAAAGAACTTCTCACACAGTGGCTGGAAGAGTAAAGGAAACCCCAAAAGTGACTCATTGAAAATTGGGAGTATCTCAGCAAGGAGTGCCCACAATCAGTGTTTTCCAACCCCTGCCCTTCAGAGCACCTCTACCCTCACCCACACTAGATCAGGGTAGGTCAGAGTGCAAGGAGAGAAAACATGGAGCTTTCTGCTGTGTACACAGCATAGAGGCAACACAGCCTTTGGCAGAGTTAGATTTCCCATCCTGTGAAATACCTACCCAGAGGGATTTAAATATGTTTAAAAACTAAAGTAAAACAACAAAACCGAGTCTGTACAAAAACCAGGAAAGCTGGGAACATCAATAGCTGCTGGGAGGGTATAAAAGCTGTTAGAATTGGGGGGAATTGGGTTTTCATTGTTCTATTGTTGTTTATCTCAAAGTTTGCTATATGCTCAGGCTGGGGCCTGTTTCTAAACGTTTACAATGTTCTGGAATGCCTATGACTATAACAAGAACTCCTCCGATCCTCTCTCACACTTTATATTAGTCCTTAAGCTTACATTCATTTTTCTTCCATGTTCCTCTCCTTTTCATACACATTTCTCTGTTGAAAAGAGCAAGTGGAAATTAAAAACATAATCTGTACATTCACAGTAGTGGCAACAATGGCGTGTGCCATTTATTGAGCGCTTACCATGTGCTGGCACAGTACTAAATGCTTCCTAAACTTACCCCTCTCAACTCCACAGAGTAAACTACTCATTTTCTATGTGAAAGTTGAGCAAACTGAGGCCAAGGTCATAGGGACAGTGATTAGAGGAGCTGAAATTTGAACCTGCCAAACAGGTGCTTACCCAGTGTCTCTCATGCTTCATACATAACATAACTAACTGGAAGGTTGAGTAGCTGTGGACAAGGTAACTGGTTCAAGCCCACAGCAGAGCAGACTTTGCTAGCTCCTTACCTAACCTCTAGTCACCCTCCTTCCTCACCACCAGAAGCTCAATTTTGTTTAGGCAGCAACTTGCTCAATTAAAATATTCACAGTTCCAGTCTCTGGAAGCAGCCCTGTAACACAGCCTTGGCTGATGAAATACACACAGACAACCATAGGAAGAGCATTCTTTCTGAAGTACAAAGGCAAATCCAGTACAATGTATTTCATTTTAGAAAGAAGCAAAATCTGGAGAGAAGTAATTTCTCTGGCCTTTCCTCTTCCACCTCATCCCTATCTAGAAGCACATCTTTGATGTTCAGAGGGACAGGGGCCACCTGGTGACCACTGGAACACAAGCCAAGTGCTAAGGATGGTAGACAAAAAAGCAAGGAGCTCAGTCTTTGAGGATTCCTTTGACCAGCCCTGGAGGGCCTCCCTACTTCTGGACTTTTAATTTTGTTAAACAGAATACCACCCACCCAACCCCACATTTGATTAAGCCAAGGGACTACAAACTACAGCCCTCGGGCCAAACCTGGAGCCCATTTTCATAGTAAAGTTTTACTGGAACATAGCCATCCCCATTCATTTAAGTATTATCCATGGCTGCTTTCTCTTCACAACGCAGAGTTGGCTACTTGCAACAGAGTCTATATAGCCTGCAAAGCCTGAAATATTTATTGTCAGTCTTTTTTCAAAAAAAATGTTTGCCAGCCCTTGTAATAAGTCATGGTAATCAGGTTTCTGTTCAATGCACCCAACTCATTCCTAACTGAAATACAGTCTGTCATGGAAAATTCCCAGTAAAGTGAAGAATAAAAATGCTTGATCTTCTTTCTCATCCAAAGTTCAATAACTATGTGTATCAAGTCCTGTTATATACCAGACCCTTTGTGATGTGCTAGACATTCAGGAGTAAAGACTGTTCCTGACTCTTGAGGAACATGCAATGTTTGTAGTCATATGCTAAAAGAATAGCTTCAGAATAAACACTCATAATTGTTAAGCACAAAGGGAAAATACAGGCTGCCTGAAAACATACAGCTCGACCCTATTGCTTTTAAATTCAATATTGCATTTAATTCTCATAGGAATCTTTTGAAACAGGTACAATTTCCACCATTATACAGATGAGGAAAGAGATGCTCAGAGAGGTCAAGTAGCTTGTACAGATCACACAGCAAGAACCCAATCCGAAAAAATTAGAGAAATCATCTCTTAAAAAGTGATCACTACCTATGTTTCTACATAAATCTGCTCCACCTACCCAAGTTCTAGCCATACTACTCATTGGTGGAGATTCAGTCACTTTTCAAAGCTCCACTGCAAAACTATTTATTAATAACCAGATTGGGCACACTCAAAGTAAATCTGGATTCTGAGAAGTCATCTGTCTAGAAAATTCTCCTTCGGTGAATTTAGCATTTCCATATGACCATGATTTACAAGTCCAAAGAATTTTAGGGAGGGAAATAATTGAGCATCTATACCCAATAAAGAATTTAATCCTCAATGTAGTTTTTGCATTGGTGCCCCCAATATCAAGCCAACCCATGCTTATCACCTTATCACAGGTACCAAATGTCCTGGAAACTTGCCCTGGAACGACTTCTTAAAGAGAAGACATTATTGTATCCTGACTGGAAAGCTAAGCAAAAGTGATGTTTTTCAAAACACATCAATTCACAAGGCCCATGAAATACTTATGGTAAACTGCTGACAAATATAAAACCCATAATTACAGAATGCAGTCAAATGAGGACGGGAAACACAAGACCCATAACATGTTGACATCAGGAATAGAAAGTCAAGAATGGCCTTTTAGAGATATTAGTTCAATTCCTAAGTCCTAAGAACTCTGAAAACTTTGCCACTTAGGGGGATCTAATTGGACCCTCTAATTGCTCTGGCACCTGCCCCTTTTCCTCTTTGGCTGGTTTACTGAACACTGCATTAGAGGGCAGGGAGGCTCCCAGTGTCTTCATCACTGGTCTCACACTCTGGATTTCCAAACACAAAACTGTCCATTTAATAGTTATCACCCTGTAGTTCACCTGAAGGTAAAGAATTATGCAATTGGTAACAGTCTTTTATTAGGTACTCTGAGCAACGAGAAAATTAACTGTGTCATTCATTCATTCACTTAAACAGGGTCTCGCTCTGTCGCCCGGCTAGAGTGCAGTGGCGTCATCACAGCTCACTGTTACCTCAAACTCCTGGGCTCGAGCGATCCTCCTCTCTCAGCCTCCCGAGTAGCTGGGACTACAGACGTATGCCACCACGCCTGGCTAATTTTTAAAGGGTCTCACTATGTTGCTCAGGAAGGTCTTGAACTCCTGGCCTCAAGTGATCCTTCTGCCTCAGCCTCCCAAAGTGCTGGGATTACAGGTGTGGGCTACTGTGCCCAGACTGTAACATTTACTGAGTGTTCACTATGCACCAGGCTCTACCCTATTGCTTTTATATTCAATACTGCATTTAATTCTCACAGCAACCTTTTGAAAATGGGTACAATTTCCCCTATTATACAGATGAGTGAAAGAGATGCTCAGAGAGGTCAAGCAGCTTGCACAGATCACACAGCGAGAAAGTTGGCGACCTGCAATGTAGATCCAGCTCATCTGCATTCACACATTCAGAAGCTCCTGCCCTAAGCTTCCGAGCAAGTCTGACTCTGTTCTGTGAGGTGGTAGCTACAATTCCAGGAATCTACAGGTGGCTGAGGAGGGAACTAGAGAAAGAGAAAACAACAAATTCTGCCTTCTTTCATCTCAAGAAATTTCTGGACTGCTTTTCTCTGGTCTAACAACAACAACTTTTGCCAAAAGTAACAGTATCTGCCAAATTGATTGAGCACTCTCTAAGCATTGTGGTAGGCACCTGGCACCACTGACCTGATGAGAAATCAGTCAGGAGACAAAGCACAGGATATAAGAAAACAGAAGGGATAATTCTGCCTCTCTGATATCAAAGAAGACCCAAGAACTGAGAAAAAGAATGGCCCTGAGTTCCAGAAATCCCTTGGTAGAAAGCCCTGAGGCAAAGCCACTATCAGATCAGGAACACTCACTGCTAATATTCACTCATCTGTTAGCTCACCTCTAGTCCCCCAGAGTCAACAAGATGGTTTTCTTCTAGGAGGAAACAGCCAGATGTGAGACAAAGACACATAAGCAACTAGCTGACTTGACAAATGATCTCTCTCTCTCTCTCTCTCTCTCTCTCTCTCACACACACACACACACACACACACACACACACACACACACACACACACGGAGGCACAGAACAGAAAACATGGAACGCCAGGGAAGGAGCGCAGACTCTATCTTCCTGGGTTAGCTATTGCCCGGGGAACCTGTGAGCTCGTTAACCTGCAATGATGATTTACAGCAACAGGCACAAGCACATCAAGAGCTGGACTGACTCCCAAGGAACTGACAGAACACGAAGGAAACCGAAAACGAAGTGACAAACACATGAAGATAAACCTCATCAGAATCATGTACATTTCCAGCATCGAAATGTAAGAGCTCATTTTGCACCTCAGGAAACAAGGGAGGGCACCAAAAGTTGAGAGCAAGCTCCAGAAGTGCAAGAGGTCATACAGACCCAATGACGGGTATCATCTCCACCAGCAAGGAGGCACACGGTGCACGGACAGGGCCTGGTTCTGAAACCTACTAAATGGTGGGTACAAGCTTTACAACAGGGAAGAATTTGTCAGGTCTGTAAGGATAGATACAGAGTCAAAATAGCAAACAAGAAGGGAAAGAAGGAAGATAGCATGGAAGGTGGCTGGAAAGGTGACAATCATGAGGGAAGGTAAGAAAGTCACCCAGTACACAATTCACATCCACAGAGGGCCACAGTTTTTGACTTTTAATGCTCTCTCCAAATCAGATTTAACCTCCAGTCACAGATATGCAATGACAGGACTGAATTTAATCCTTCATCAAAGAACTTTAATCTGCAGATCCATTATTGGACCACATCACCTAAATACAGCAGAAGTAGTATTTTGTATAAATCGTGTGAGTCATATCATCATACTGCATTTTACATTGTGTGCATGTGTATGTTTGTGTGAAGACATTAAATTTAAGTTAAACATTGAGAACATATCCTAAGTTTCATAAATCTGTTTTGCCTTTGCATTACGTATTAGTATCACGAGCTGTGAGGTAACGGAAGTGGCCCAGGTCTCTCTTGACTTTCGAGAGGCTCTCTTTTCACGGAAAGTGATTCAATATTAGAAAAAGTGTAGATTAGATCCAGATGGAGGAGAACCCAGAAGAAAAACTCTGGGGGAAAGGACTTAATGGTTAGATGGTCTTGAAGCATCAAAGAGAGGCCACAAAAAGACACAAGAGTCATGTCCAAGAAGGCTGTGAGGTGACTGAGCACAGAACTGCACACGCGCATGGAACTGGCAAACAGGTAGAAATCACTTCGCTGATGTTGACTATTGAAAACCAACCACCATTGTATAAGGAAGCACAAGGTCATGGAGCTAAAAGCAAGAATAGGGATACAGTTTGCAAAAGACACAACAGGGGATGTAATTATGCAAAATTATGTAAGACAAAAGTGGTTAAAGCAGCAAATATTACCACTTCTGGTAGGTAAGGCTAACAGATTGCTTAAAAATGTCGCTGTTTTAATGTTTTTGAAGTTATTTCAGCTTCTAAATTGCCATCAGCTAGATCAAGGAGGCAGAAAATAATTCTAAAAATCAGATATGGTCATATCACAAGGACTAAGATTAAGTATTCCAGGGTGCCTGAGAAGTGATGAATGCTATTTCAGAGATTCCAAGGGGACAGGAAAAGCCCCAGAAGACCAGAAACGATGGCGGATGGGGTATAATGAAGAACTCTTCAAAAAATGATGCACTAATTAAAGCTGATCTTCTTCCCTTCCATACCAGAGGAGATGCTGAGAAGAAACAATCTTTTTACCATCACTTTGAGAAGGACAAGTTACCAGGCACCAACCAACATGGTTTTCTGGAGACACATCATGCCAGCCCCTCCGACCGAGTGACAAGTCAGGTAGATCAAGGGGAAATGAGACATGTAATCTTATAGACTTTTGTTAGTCTCCTGCTTCTGTCCCTTGTGACACTCTCATCAGCAGGCCAGGAAGATGTGAGTAGGCGCACAACACCCAACGGGCGGTTATCACTGGTGCGCTGTCAACCTGGGGACGTCTAACAAGTGATGTTCCACAGGTGTCCACCTTTCCATCAGCATTATTTAATGTCTCTATCAATGAGAGGCAATAGAACTTCCTGTGCCCACTGAGCTAGCCTGGAATCAAATTCCAGGGTCTCCCTATCACCATCCTATATCATTATTTCTCTCATTACCCAGCATGTAGCTCCGTGGCTGATTTCTGCAGCATAAAGACAAAAATCTGGGCAGGTAACTGGATGCAGAGAGATGGAAACTTACTCTGCAGCAGCACGATCCATGCAGGCCCCTCTTAGGCTCACAGCTTCTCAGAGTGGTGTTTTGTTTTTCATTTAATGGCACATGACAACGCACACAAAACTTCACGGAAGATGACACAAAACAGTCCCAGGAAGCCTCAAACTCATAGTCGGCTCCAAGAATACCAAGAAACTCCCACAGGCCTGTAACTGCAGAGATCATCTCCAAAAGATGAGCTTTTAGAGATCTAGTTCTGAATGTCATTTTGCAGACTATATAATTTCTGAGGAAACAGATGATTTCAATCCAAAACTGCCAGGAAACAAACAAATTATTCCTCAAAGGCCCTAGGAAAGTAATGACAAGATCACTTAACTAGGCAGAAAAAAAGGTACTGCAAAACTAAACTTAATGCATGTTCATCTAGACCTGAATTAATAATAAAATTCCACTATGAAAAGGACTTTTTTCAAAATGTTAGGTTCAAGAATACAGCCATACTGTTCTATCCTGAGGAACCTAGTTGATTCAGTTTTATTACAGGCCTCCCCCCTCTTCTGAGTAAGTCCCTCACTATAAACATTTACGAATTCCATCTCAGCATTAGTACTAAACAATATTCATTAAGAATCCCGCCAAAGTGCAACATGTAAGTAAATCAAAGCTTTGATGCTCTATTTTGCAAATTTCATGGGCCACTAGGGATAATTAAAAGGGCAATTATATAAAGTTGGTGCAGTTTTGAGAAACAAATGACATTTTCTGCTTTAAAGCACTTGATAATTTGATATTTTGCTATTAGGGCCATCATGTGTACTTTTATAGACAGGCAGCCAAATAAACAATAAATGCTCCTTAACAGCCTTTAATGATTGTTTTTGCCCACTGATATCACTCACCATTCCAGTCCGTAAATCATATGCTTAGAGATTAAGGTAAAGATAATGAAAAAGTATTAGAAACCATTAAGCTCGAGGGGAAAATAAAATAAGGTTAAAAGCGTTGATTTCTTCCAAACTTTTTGCCAAAACACCTAGCAAAGTCTGGGCTTGTGAGTGCTGGAGTGGGTTCGGTTTGTCACTGTGTTTAACCACTGCTCTGAAGCTAGCAAAGTACATTACAGCTCATGAAAAATACAGCGAAGAAACTGCTCATGGCAGAAGCATTTAACTTCCTTGTTAGCAGCCTCCCCAAGTGGCACTTTTTCACCAGCAAGTTGTTTATTATGTTCAGTGCCAGGCAAAACTGATTAAATGGGGCTCTTAAGAATCAAAGCGTTATAAATTCATGGAAATACAGCAAGCAATAAATTCCATGGAATTAAAAGCTTACTAGTGCTATTAGCATTTCAGGGTGTTTGAATTGTTAATACTGATGTGCAAAAATGATGTGCCTCTAAGACAAGGCAGACCAAGGCAACACATGTGAGCAGCTCTAAAAAAATTTTTATCAAAGTGTCCCTGGGACTTGGCAGTTGTTAGAGCCACAGCAATGGAGGAGGGGAGTAATTACCTCGAAAATTCTAATTTGCTCTAAAAAGTCAATCCCACCACAGAAGAGAGAAGGTGCCAAAAAAAGGTCTACACACAGGAGGAAAACAAGCGTAAAAATATTATGCAAAGGATTTATACTTTGAATGAATGGAAATTCCGTCTTAACAACTAAGAGGGATGAGAGTTTTATACTGTAACCTGTTCTTAGCAGGCATGGGCCCCATTGTGTTGTAACTGGTTGATCCTGGTTTTCTCACAGGACAGATAACCCCAGATCAGGCCCCCAAAAACTTATCAAGTGGGGGTGGGCGCATTGGTGAGGTGGCTGATAAATTTCCCTGGTTTGTCGCGTTTCGTCTTTGACTCTTTCTGGGGGTTTATAAAGTATTATTCTAGAGTGACAAGAGGGGAAAATAAATTATTATGCCATTAGGCAAGTGATATCCACCCTCCTGAGTGCAAGATATGGAGTTAGTGATGCTACTGCACCCATCTATTTAAAGAATAGTTCTTTCCAACAGAAATGTATCTGGTGATCTTTGCTAGGCAAATACAAATGAAGTGGAGAGAGAAAGAAAAAAAATTAACAAGTGCTTCTTAAAGACTTAGTTTTGTTTAAAAAAAAAGGTGTGAAGATAATTTTACATTTTTTTGTAAAAGAAAGAATTACTGTCCACAAATTCAGTGTGATCACATGAAAACACAATTTAAGAGAAAATACACTCTAAATCTGGAATTACCAAAATTCAAGAAAAGAAGTAATCCAAAGCTGTCTATCTAGACAGATATCCAAAACACCCATTCATCTATTCCAGAGTTGGCCCAAAAAGTACCATTTTTTTAACATAACAAGAAAACTTAATTCCTTTGATAAAAGAACCATACATGTAATAGAATCTACGGACGGATCACTGGCACATATGATTATCTCTGGGGCTATGTTCCACATGTGGATATAACATTTGTACTCACTGAAGCTGTCTGCTGCTTTCCCACAGAGAGACAGAGCCTGCTCACATACCAAAAAACAAGAGAGGAGACAAAGAGGAAAAACCTTACAAAGAGAAACTCATATCCACTAATGTGCTTTCACTGGGCTGAAGTCCAAAGCCACGCATTGTCACAGGAGCAACATTTTACAGGGTGTCTGAATTGTTAAAACTGCTGTTCAGAATGGTTCTGTCTCCAAGACAAGACCTACTGTGTGTAAAATATTGGCAGGGGAGATGAATACATGTAAGACATTATTCTTGTACTCAAAAAAGCTTTAGAGTCTCACTGGGGAAATAGTCAATTATAAAGCACCTATTATATACTTCTAAATCAGGAATCAAAAGATTCTTCAAAGACAGGTTCTCTACCCATTGGGATTTTAGAGTGACTGTAAGATAACACATACACCCCAAAAAACAATCACTGAACAAGGCAGTATTATATCTACCAACATTCTATACACATAGAATGAGGGGTTTTTTTGTGCAACAGAATCACCAATTACAGAAGAGTGAAGAGTAAAACTTTGATAAATAGGTCACTAGGGAAAATTTATTTAACAATGAAAATGAGAAATAATATGCATAATTTTCTCTTGGCAGTGTCCTCTGCATCATGGGTGGATCAACCTCAACATCTACCTGAGGCTCTGGGTAGGATTACAGCCAACAGTGGTGAGCAAAACCAATACGGCCCTGGCTGTATTACCCCCATGGGTCTTGCAATATATGTGGGGTGGGGAGGACAAGTAGCAGAAGGTGGCCTCAGTACCAACAGAGAAGACCTGGAGAAGTTTCCACACCCATGTCCCACATTCCACCCCTCCCAGCCCGGTCTTCTCACACAGATCTCTAGTCCCTTGTTTTCTTTGAAACCAGAAATTCTTTCCTCAGTCCCTTATCCTGACTGGCAACCCTTGAATGTCAATAAGCTGCAGTCAAGTGTTATGCCGAAGAGTAGACATTTATATTGTCAGCTTTTGATGAATGGCTGCGATGAAGGGCTCTGCCCCTTATTAAAGGGTCACCTGACTTTGGTTCATTTTTTATTTGAGTTTGGAATCAATGCAGGTCACGATAGTCTTCCCAATGCTCCTGCTGATCCCTTTTCAAGTGTAACATATCTCCCAGAACTGCTACTAGGGAAAAGCTCAGTTCTAGCTTATTTCTGGATCTGGAGACAACTGTAACACGGCCATGGTTTTCCGTGGTTTGGTATACGCAGCACCTGGAGGAGGGAACCCACTCTGTAGGTATCCCCAGTAGAGCCTCCTCGCTTCCCGCTAAATACAAACTAGGACCAACGAGGGGCCTGGTGCCCATGCGTGCGCAGCACCCCCTCCCTCTTTGCTGTTCAGTCCTCTGTGCTGTACAATGAGCAGAGGGGTAAAAGCTGCACCTCCTTCCGGTCTCGTGTGTCCCACAGGGGCCGCCTAAGACTGGTAAGATCCAGGTTTACGAGAGGAATAAGAGAGAGGTCTCTTAGGTCCAAGGCTGTGCGATGTGTTCAAGTGCAGTTTCCAAGAAACACTTGCAACGAGCTGCTGGGAAGGGGCAAGTCTGACTAAGGAGCGAATGATAATCTGCCTTCCACTCGCCACTGTTCTCCATACACGTCTGGCTTATGTGAAGCAGAGTCAACTGACACTTACACCACTGTAACAGAATCTGACTCCAACCTCAGATACGTGCCCAGGTCCTCACCCTTCCTCCTTGCTACTGTAGCCATAAATCAAGCAGCTTTCTTCTCTCCTCTAATCCCCCTGCCTGGGCAGGTTCAAGACTCCTGTATTGTGTTTTCCAGCACAAACGCCTGCTGGCTGATGTTCTCACACTGCACCCATCCCCCTCCAGCCTTCCTTGAATGCAGCCCTAGGCTGCCTCCATTATTTCATTACCTGGGAATAAAGTTTCTGATGACAAAGTCTGTCCTTGGAACACAACCTCTTCGCTAATGGGGGGGTGTAATGCTTGATAATAGGACACTAATTGTGCAGCCCAGACAATGAGCAAAAAAAGGAACTGGGGAAGGGAGAGAAGTAAATAACAATACAAAGTAATAAATGTCTACATGCACAGCACACAGCAGAGGCATCAAATGCTCTACTATTCTTCACACTGAGTGATTTCCTTGAAAGGTCTGGTCGTGGGGGGTGGCTACAAAACCAGAATAGGATGATGCAAGGGCCACTTCGAGGTCGGATAAACAGAACTGGATGATAATTAAAATTCTCTGTTCATGTTCTTCTCGTGTGGAATGGCCCCACCCACCTCCTCCAACCTATCTGCTAAAGAAGTCTTACTCCTCTCAGAAGTCTTTGCTGTAGGGTCACCTCCCTCATGAGTCTCTTGCTAATTGTCCCAGGTAGAGATGAGCCCGCCCTCCCAATTCCTTTGGGTCTATTACTTCACATCAAAAAGGATTTCCATATTAGGATCTGTGCCTTCTCTACCATGCTGTGAATTCCCTGAGAGCTGCAGAAATATTTTATTCATCTTAGTGTTCCCAGGCCAATAGAACCTGGCATATATTAGGAGCTCAGGGTTTACCCATTTTAACTATGCTGCAAACAGGAAACAGAAGAGAGAGATAAGTGAAAGGTGCCCCTCAAGATCGCCCATCTTAACTAAAGTTCTTAGAAGGAATAAGATCCTTAGAGGCAGGTGACCTGGAGTGCTAACACCAGGGCCAACATCTTCACTGCAGCCCTTGCAGCTGTTGGAGTGAGGGAGTCCAGTTAGAAATGGGGCCAACACAGAGGAAAGCAGAGGAGAGAAATACAAGAGTCCAGCCAGACCTGCACCTAACCTATTCAGTATCATAATCAGATAAAATCTCTTTTTGCTTAAGCCAGTGTGGGCAAAGTCTCATAAGACATGCAACCAAAAAATATTTCAGATAAGACACTGATCTCCATAGAGGAGAGAAAATAAATTAGCATTACAGGAGACAAGCCATACAGTCAACAGCCTGGAGCCCGAAGTTGGAAGTTGGAAGTAAAGACAGGATATATCTGAGCTAAATCAACTGTTTCTTATCACCTGGTTTTGAAATCAATCAGCAATCTTATCTGATTTTCACTTTTACTAAAAGCCAAGGATTTAAAAGAGAGATAATCAAAGTCCAGTATCTGATCAATTTCAGGAGGGCTTGCTGCCCTTTAGGTAGTAACACTTTGCCCTTTGACATTTGAGAACTATGTTCAAATGGTATTATACTCATCCATACATAATCAAACAGTACCAAAGAGGTAAGCAGGAAAAATAAAGTCCACAAACCCCCCCACCAGTTTCCCTTCCCAAAGGCAATCACTATTACCAGTTTCTTGTCTCTCTCTTCCAAAAATATTCTTCACACAATACAATCATATATGTGCTTTGCATGTACATTTCTTTTTCTCCCACTTCTATCCAAATAGTATTCTATTTACCTACTTGGTCACTCAATATATATCAAAGATATTTCCACATCAGTACACACGGGTTTACGTTCTTTTTTAACAGCTGCATAGTGACGTCCCTGAGGGTCCCTCACCCCCACCCCAGGGATGGACCATAATTTAACAATTCCCTCCTGACAGACATTCAGGGAATTTCTTTGCTTTTGTTCCCACAGACAATGTTGCAAGTTCTATCCCTGAAGACAGGCCTTTTATCAGCTGGATGGGTATAAACCCCTAGAAGCAACAGTCCATTTTTCCCACCACATTTGTGAACCAACAAGAGTCAACGCTGCCAGTTGAAAAAATGAATCCCCACTACCTTCTCATGTACCACACACCTGGGCTTCCATTCTACTTTTCTGATGGTGGAGGGGCAGGGGCATTTCTCTGATAGGATCAGACAAACAGGTTTCCTTGATAGACATTGAAAACAAAACACACAGGCTGGGCCTGTAATCCCAGTACTTTGGGAGGCCGAGGTGGAAGGATCGCTTGAGGCCAGAATTTTTGAGACTAGCCTGGGTAACATAGGAAGACCCCATCTCTACAAAAAATTTTAAAAAAAAAAGAAGGAAAAAATCATCATCCAAGCGTGGTGGCACATGCCTGTAGTCCCAGCCCCTCGGGTGGCTGAGGCAGGAGGATACCTTGAGCCCAGGGATTTGAAGTTGCAGTGAGTTACGATCCCACCACTGCGACAGAGTGAGACCCTGTCTCAAAAAAATGAATGAATAAAATGGTTCATTTAAAAAAAAAAAGAAAAAAGAAAACAAAACATACAGAGGCACAATTCTACTGCAGATCCCAAGCAACCTTGTAAAACATTCCCCCCACCACCCTTTTTGAAAAATAATACATTTTACAGAGCTAGTAGCAAGTCATTTGAACCCATAGCTAATGGTACACACGAGGCTGTGGGTATGCCTCGCCCTACTGGAGTTACATATGGTGCAGTAATCACAAGCCGGCGTCCCTGGAGCTTGGAGGAGTCGCTCCCCTTCCTTTCATGCTTATCCCGTCCTCATTTTTTTTCCTGTCTTCCCCACCTTTAACATATCCTGGAGCATTCTTTCAGCCTGTTTTCCTCCAGTCTAATTACTCTTTAATTTTAAATAATGTAATAACTTTGACATTTTCATTTATAGTTAAGCCGTGCTAATTTGCACAGATGATGGGTAGACACAGCACAAACTAACAAACCTGAAAAATCAGCAAACACCCCAAAAGCCAATGATTAAAAAGAAATCAGGTTGTTGCATTACCAAATACACATTTACTTTTATAAGCAATTTCTGCAGACTCGTGAGAAAGTATGAAATAGTGACACTTGGCTGCTTTCTCATATTCTCTCTTTTCTAAGCTACAGGGTTACTTTCCTTCCCTGGTCTCTGGCGATGATGTTTTCTGAACAAAATATCAGGATATATGATAAGACTAAGTCTTTCTTGAGTACCTACAAGGTTCAAAAGGCAGTCTCAGAGCTCAGTCTTGCTACTATTATATAGGAGCTTCTGGGCTTTCTGGTTACAAGGGAGAAAAAAATATGAAAGTGGTTTCCTCCTGAAAAATCCGAGATGTGTCTAACCCAATTTTGTTATCGTCCTACTCCACATTAGGCTCTCCCAACATTCCACTAACTCAGCCAAGGATTTCTCCCTCTGAAGACGTTCACATCAGAAATCTTGGTGTCATCGTTAACAGTTCCCTCACTCTCACATCCCTTACTCCATCGGTCAATGATTGCTGCCTAATTTTAACTCTTAAGTATCTCTTAAAGACTTCCTCTTCTTTGCCTGTCCACCATCAACATCACAGTCCAAAATACCGTCATCTCTAGCTGGTTTCCAACAGCTTCCCGCCACACTCGTCTGTCCAACCACCACTGCTTCTGCCCTGTACACTGGGCTTCGGCCTCGCTGGCCTTATGTCTCTGCTTCAAGCAAGCCAAGTTGATTCTGATCTGTGGACTTGACACTAGCTGTGGCTTCTACATGGAATGCCCTTTCCCTAATCCTTGTATGTCAGGCTCCTTCTTTTCTTCTCAACTGAAATGTTATCTCCTCAGAGGCACTTCCCCGGATAATCCAACAATCTAAAGTGGCCACTCACCTCCTCAGCCACGCTCCATGATTGTACTATTTCAGTTCACTGCCTAGCAAATTATCCCTGATGCTGCTCTCGTTTATCTGCTTATTGTTAAGAGAGAACTTTTTTGTCTCATACAGTGCTCTATTCTCAGAGCCTTGAATTGTCTGACACACAGCAAGATGAGGTACATGGTCTTGAAAGGTGGCTGCCAATAATTGCTCCCATTCTTCTGCGCACGTGTCCGGTAAGAGGAGGAATCTTTTCCTCCTGCCCTTGAGTGAATGCAAAGGAGTGGACGTGGTGCTGTGCTCATTCTCGACTCAGGCCTGAAGAAACCTGGCAACTTCCTCTTTTGCCCCAAGTCCACCAAGCTGGAGAGGCCAAGCAGAGAACCAAGTCATGGCCACGCCCCAGTCCTGGACAGCAGCAACTGCCAAATGTGTAAATGAAGCCCTCTTGGACCAGCAGCAACTGCCAAATGTGTGAGTGAAGCCCTCTTGTACGTTCCAACCACAGCTAAGCTCCCAGCTGAATGCAGTCGTGTGAGTGACCTGAGCCAACACCCTGCAGAGCAGTGAAAAACCCATCCCCTGCTAAGCTCTGTCCAAATGGAAGAATCTTGCACCAGTGGTTGTTGTTTTAAGCCACAAAGTCTCCGGGTAGTTTGTGAAGCGACAATAAGTGAAACAGAGATGCTCGCGATTTGCTGAGAATCAATGACCAACCACTAGTTTTTCTGTATCTACTCCCTACCTTCCCCCACTCCACAGGCATTCTGAACACTTCGCAGAGGGATCTTCCCAAAACATGAAAGAGATCACTTTATCCTTCACCCCTACCCCAGCCCACCCCACACATCCCCCAGTACCAAAACAAAAACCAAACAAAAAAACTGTCTTGTAAGTGTAGATCCAAATCCACATTCATTCTGCCCACAACCTGATCCTTGGCCTCACCACACCCCACACTCGCCCTGCAGCCCCCTCTCCACTGGTCTGCATTCAGTTCCTTCAACACACCACAGTCCACTCCGACACAGGGGAGCTGTTCATTCTCTTCTGACTCCCCATTTAACCTCCACCCTTCTCTCTTTCTCCAGATCTCACCTTAATCACAATTTCCCCTACAAGCCTTCCCTGACCTTTGACTTGGCAAGTCCCCCAATTGTAGACTTTCAAAGCACCATGGACCTCCTTTTCTTAGTCCTCATTAGATCAGCTTTTATCAGCCTCTATTAGTCTACAAGCTGCATGAGGACCTAGCTGTGTCTTCTTTGACTCATTACTGTAAACTCAGCAAAGAACACTGTGGCTGGCACAGAGGAAAAGCCCAGATATTTGTTGAAAGAGTAAATAATGAAGACTGTGGTCACATGGACTGCCTACTTCAAATCCTGGCCACACCACACACTAATGATGTGACCTGGGCATGCTGGATAAATGGCTGTCCCCCCTCTCTGTGCCTAGGGAAAACAGCAGCACCTCCCTAAACCAGAAAAACCTAAACTTTCTAAAGTTTAAATGAAATTACAGGTAAGGGCATTTAGCAGGGCCTGACACATAGCAAAATTCAATAGTTAGCTGTCACCATCATTAACTGTTATCCCTGTTTCTCACAGTAAGAAAAGTCCTAGAAAAGTTGCAAAGTAATAGCAGGTTTTCTCTCTAATGTTCTCTCTTCTTTCCCTCCTTTATGAGCACAGAAGCCCTGTACGTTAGGCTACACAAAGATGGTCTGTGGCATCTCATGGCCAAACTGGCCTCCAGGGAAAATACCCAGACTGCCTCCATCCTGGCCTTTAAAAGAGCTGATCTCAGGAAAGCAGCAGTTTGATTGAACAAATTCCTAACAAGTAAAATAACAAATATATACCCAGCCCCTATTCTTAAATCTCTTGAAGGCATTTAATGAAGTTCTTTGTTACTCTTGATAGAAATATGAATTGGAATCATTCTTCTAGAAAAGAGTTTGGGAATATATGTAAAATTTCAATATAAAATCAATATGTTTATCAAATTAAAATATATATAACTTTTCACCCATTGCTTCCCATTCTGATAATTTGCCCTAAGTTAATGCTTCTCAACTGAGGTGATTTTCTCCCCCAGGGAACACATGACAACATCTGGGAATACTTTTTCTTATCATGCAAGGGGTAAGCTGGTGGCGGGTGGGGGGGGGGGCGGTACTATGTGGGTAAAAGCCAGGGATGCTGTGAAACATCCTACAATGCACAGCACAGCCTCCCACAATAAAGAATTACCCAGCTCAGAATGTCAACAGTGCTGAGGTTGAGAAACCTTTCCTTAGAAAATAATCAGACAGGCTTGCAAAGATGAACATACAAGCTTGTGCACCAGCTTTGTCGTGTACAATCTTGTATATCCAACAAAGTGAAAGTGGTTAAATAAATAGCCGTAGCTATCTACACATAGCTATAAAGTAATAATAATGTTGCTATATAGCAATTGTTACAGAAAGATATGGGCAACATATTTATAAACATTTAAAAAGTAGGAAAAATGTAGCACAATCCTGTTAAGATAAAACTGTGATGTGTCTACACCAAACTGCCCAACAGAAATACAAAGCAAGCTACAAATGTAATTTAAATTGTTCTAGTACATTTTAATAACTAAAATGAAGCAAATAAAATTAATTTTAATAGTATGTTTTATTTAATCCAATACATCTAAAATATTATCACTTCAACTTATAATCAATACCTAAAATGATCATCAGATACCCTTTTTTCAAAATCTGGTGTGCAGTTTACACGTTCAGCATGTGTCACTTCGGGCTAGCCACATTTCAACTGCTCAACAGCTGCCTGTGGTAACAGGTCACCATATACTGGGCAGCCCAGGTCTGTTTCCTAACTAATGGGCAAAGAGAAACGTTTGGAAAGATGGTCTCCAAAATGGTCCAAGTCATTGTCCTGGGGCTGAATTTACAGTAATGTTTGCTTTCTTATGTTTTTCTTGCTGTTTGTTTGTTACTATGAGACTTATCTTGTATAAGTAAACAAAAAATCAAACTGCATGCATTTGAAAGGACAAAGAAAGAAAACGGCTTGTTAGGTATCATAAGCATAAATGAGGCCGCCCTCCCCTTATATCACTGTTGAAAATGACAGATTCTTGAGTTTTCAGAGAAAGGGTTACTGCCACTGCCCATGTACAGACAGACACACACACACCCCTTTGTACAAGAGTGGGGTCAAGGCCATTCCTGCCAATTGTACCCCAAACAGCCAAGCCCGTTACCTCAATACACAACTGGAAAGTGGGAAAGCACCTTCTTCACTTCTTCCAGACAGGGCTTGTTGCTCCCTGCCCTGTAGAATACACATACACACACACACACACACCCCCCCCCGTCTGGCCTAAGGCATAGTGAATACCTGAAGACACAGTTTCTACCCACATTGCTCAATGCAAAGTGCTCTTGGGCCATGAGCTTAATGCTCTTTTAATGCAGTCTCTATATATATAGTTTTATAATGAGATCAGCTTAGAGCTGTGGTGCCCAACCCTGTGAACCATGGGCCAGGGAGCACGAAGAAGCTTCACCTGTATTTACAGCCACTCCCCTCCCCATCCATCGCTGGCATCACCATCTGAGCTCCACCTCCCTCCTTCCCCCCTCCCCATCCATCCATGAAAAATTGTCTTCCGTGAAACCAGTCCCTGATGCCAAAAAGGTTGGGGACCGCTACCTCAGAGCCAATGAACCTCGCAAACAGCCCTGAAAAACCTGTTCATGCTATTTCGGTCACATGGTTTAGATTTCAAAAAGCTCGTGAGCCCACATCTCCCCATCTGAACTCAGGATCACCTGGGTGCCAACAGCTCGGCCTTTTACAATTTTAGCCCTCAAGTCTAAACGGCAATGTAGCTAAGAGGTGATTCAAATCTGTAAAGATGAGACAGTCAGATCCCTCTGGGTGGCCCCCGCACCAAACCATCTACTGGCAGGTGAGAAATGAGCAGGAGAGAGAGATGGTTTCAAAATACAATGTCATCCTTGAAAAAAATCAGTAACCATTTCTTCCTACTGAATTTTTCTACCTAAATTTTTTTTTTCTCTATTTTGGGCCAGGGGATGGTATCAGGATGTCTGTTTCATTTCTATTTCCATTAGGCCCTCTCTAATATATAAGAAAAGACATTTTAAAAATATTTTCATTAACTTGAATTTTTAATTAATAGTAAGAATTATTAACCTTGAGAACTTATTACCTTCCATGCACTGTGCTAATCATAAAAATAACTGACATTATTTAGCCAACATTTACCGAGCACTTGCTGTGTACGAAGCATTGCTCTAAGCACTTTTCACTTGGAAAAACTCAGTTAATCCTCCAGCTACTTCACAGGAGAAGTACTAGTGTAGTCCCCATTTTTGCAGATAAGGAAGAAAAAAAAGGCGTTGAGAAATCTGGTTACTTCCTCAAGATCACAAAGGTAACAAGGAGCAGGACTGGGCCCCCAACCCGAGACTCTAAAACCTCAACTCTTAACCTATGCTATTCTTTATATAATCTTCACAGCATACCTATGAGGCAGGTCCTTTCATCCTCTGTATTTCACGGATGAGGACAACTAACTGAGAATGTGCAGACCATGCCCAAGAAATGGCATCTAAAGTGAGCCAAGTTCATGCCTCTCCAAGAGGCATACTGGTACAAAACAACAAGCTACACCTTCACCATCCAGCACCTGACATATTTAATTTCACATTTAAAATAGTCCTGTTTTGAAATGGTGGTGACAGGATTCAGACAAGTACACAACAGCAGTACAGCTTCCAAGTGGATTTTCAGGAATGAAGAGAACCAGAGAGAAAGCAGAGCACGGTCCTGGCCGTGGGTGCCATGGCTGCCCGTCATGGTCTCCACCGGCACTGAGTGCAGGGAAATCTCGGAAAGGGCTGCAAAAGGGAGAGGAAATGCACTTTCCTTTTCAATTTTCTTTCCTTTTTAATTGTTTCACTCAGGGACGGATGGGAGTCAGCTGGCTGAGCTTACAGACTCACACTGCAAACACCCAGCAGAGTCCCCACTTCACTCTGGAGCTGAACTGTTAGCGGCATCCCTACTAAACTGAGGCAAAGGGGAGAAGCCCCTTGAGGTCCCCAGATCAGTCCCCAGGGTCTTAGTGCTTAACTGGACACCACCAAGCTTCTCTCAAGCCTTCTAGAAGCATATGGCCAGAGGATGCTAGCTTACTGGGTAAGGGGTTAAAAGAGAAATGGAGAGAAACTTCTTGGGCTGGGGAGCACAGGAGTGATAGGACAGTGTGTCCCCTGTGTGATAAGGGGACCTATAAGGACCTTTTTAATACAATTATAAAAAAAAAATAGCAGAAAAGCTTACTGCGGCTAATGCTTCTTGTGGTGCTAGTGTTTTTCTGGATTTGTCAGTTTTTCCTCACTGTACACACGTTTAGAGATCCACCTGTTTCAAAGCATTTTTTGTTTGTTCACTGAGGTATCCTTGGTGCCCATAGTGTCTGACAACTAAGTACTATATTTTGGTGAATAAGAAGTGACATTAAGAAAATACTTTGGTCTGGTACAAGGCCATGTGCAGTACCTCCAATGACAGGGCCCTTTCCCTATTCTCTCAGCCCTTGGCCTCCCCATGTCCCCATCCCTTCAAACCCTGACTGCCCCCCAAATTATGAACAATTGAAAGAACACCATACAAACCCAGCCTAACTGGAAACAAAAGAGGACTTCTTTTTCCCAATGATAAATCATAACAAAAAAAATGGAAGAGTGACACTTTTTTTTTCCAATAGTTAAATCATAACAGAAAATTGTATTTGAAACGGCAAAGTTGCAGTGATGAAAATTCTCATCAAGTGTGAGAGTGTACATTGGTAATTTTGCAAAGCAAGATGGTGAATAAGGAAATTGTAAACTTCGGAACTTTTCTTCTACTAATTTCCCCCTCTAGCATACATCCAAATAAATGGAAATTAATGGATAAATATTTGTGCACAAATATACCCACTGCAACATATTACAGAAAAACTGGATACAGCCTCAAGACCCAACACTGAAGAATAGTTCATTAAATTTTACCACATCTAAAAGGATGATGTAGTATGTAGCCATTCAAGATGTGTTTAAGGATACTGCATGACACAGGAAAATGCTCATCATGTAATATTAAATTTAAAAAAATGTACACATAATTCAATATATTATATGACTACAATTTTGTTAAATATATGTACATCCAATTAAAAAAATGTAAGGAAATATACATGTTATTCTCAGGGTCAGGATTATAAATTATTTTTCCTTTTATATCTGGTCTACTCTTCTTTAATTTCAAATTCCCTATAATGAGCTGGTTTTACATTTGTAGTTGGAAAAAAATTAAGTTCGTTAACTTTCCATTCTACATATATAATACACATATACTCTTATTATATAAAGAGAACTTAGCTAATGAAATTATATGGCCCTTCCAATGACAACTCCACATCGGTAGACATTTTATCCCACAGAAGGAAATAGAGAATGTGAACCTCATTCCAGAACTAGGGAGAAGAACAAGACTTCAGAGCATAAGCAGTTAGAATTAATTAGCGTGTGCCTCAAAAACAATAAGAAACTCACATCATTATCCTCTTACTTACCTCAGCCCTTGGCAAAACACATGTCCCATACCAGGTATTCATTTGTATGAATCAATCACATAAGGATAGAGTAGACACCTAAATTCTCACGCTACACAAAACTCAACTATTCAAAAAATGCATAGTGGTTGTCAACCAGCAGGAGAATTCTAACTTTCTACACGTCTTCATCAAATATCCTTGTTTAAAAAAAAAAAAATCAGGCTTTAGAGGGAGGAGAGAGACAGAGAAAGAGGGAAAGGGAACAAGGGACAAAGAAGAGGAGGGAAGGGGGAGGGAGGGTAAAAAGTGGGCATTTTCTGAGATGAACATTTTTAGATGACGTTTTTCATATTTAATAGTTTGAAACACTTGTAAATTCCCTTAACATAGCTTAGAGAAGGAGAGAATGTAGGAAATGAAATCCAGCAAAGGGCTCTCTACATGAAAAAACACACTTCGGTTTTCATTAGGTCAATTTTTTCAATAGCCAACTTTTTACTAGTCAAATTTTAATATTTCCACTTATTTTTGGTATTACATCATAAAAGGAAGGAAGGAAGGAAGGGGTATAGTGGAAGAGATGGGGACTGACCCCCAACACAGTGGCCTGGCTATGTCACTTCCTTTTCTGCATATCACTTTCACCTTGAGTAAATTCCAAGGAATGGACTGGAAAAGTCTGATGTCGCTTGGTCCTCTCTGAATCTATAAATCTAATAATAAAGCCATGTGTTGCTTTACAACAGGGATACGTTGTGAGAAATGTGTCCTCAGGTGATTTCAACATCATGCAAACATGAGAGTGTACTTAAACCTAGATGTTACGTATATTTTTATTTATATACATTTTTTTCATATGGAAAACCAAATGTTCCACCACCTGAATATCAGTCATTTCCCCTACTTGATCTACAATGCCAACATCAAGTGCCATGTATCGGTTTCTATATGTGCGCCATTATAATCTTACAGGACCACCGTATATGCAGTCCATCATTGCCTGAAACATCATTATGTGGCACATGACTGTACTTCATTGAGTGGCCATTTGGGGATTTTAGAACTAGATGGTGTAATCACTACCAATGAAAGAGTGGTTCCCCCCCAAGTATACAGCTCAATTTTAAACACAGTGAACTTTATAGAAACTCAATAAATATTTGTTGCTTAATCAATTAATGACTATATCACTAAGGTATGGCAAAAAAGAGAACACAAATTTTATAATCTAAAAACTATAAGTACTTTTAAATTTTACAGGGTAATCCGAATGAAACTCAACCAAAGCAATTTTGGAGATGCAACTATAAACAAATGAAATTAATGGCTTGCTCTGGGACAAGAGAATGACTGATGTTTGGAATAAATGAAGCAACAAAAATATGAATGGCTCTCCCTTGAAAGGACACAAAGTTCCAGTTCCCATCTCACAGCTGCAAGCCAAGTTGGGGAAGTGGGAAAAATCAAGAGAGAATTCAGATCCAAAAAGCAAACTGCCTAGCAATTTAATATCTAGAAATGTTGTCATCAAAGTTGATACAAACTGTATCTCAGGCTATCACAGAAAACACAAGCACTCAGAGTCAAAGAATGATTTTATGTGCCTAGAATTCATTTTAATATTACTTAAAAGTAGAGGGAGAAACTAGGTGTTAACCCCAAATCACAACATCCTTTATAAAACTCATTCTAGAGACTGAGTTATCTCGAGATGTCCAACATAGACATAGTTTCAATCATGAGGAACTGGAAGAAATCTAAAGACCCACCACTGCAGGAATAGACAGCACAACAATGGTAGTAACCAAGTAGCTCTAAAAATAATATCTAGATATAATAAGTAATAACTTGGGAAAATACTTATGATATTTTTAAGGATAAAGCAGGAAACAAAAATAGTATATACAGGTACATATAAACAAATATATAAAGAATAATGGTAAGATACAGATAAAAGGATGAATTGTTAAGGTGAGCCTACCAGTGAAATTTTTCTTCCTATATTGTCTTCCTATATTTTATGTTTTCCTAATTTCTTTTAATGACATTTTATAATGAAAAAAATTAAGCTGCACATTTGTAATCATCCACAAACAGGAAATATTCTTCCTTCACCCAACACCGTCTTAACAGTATTTCATATCCAAATAGAGACAATACATGTTTTTTGTTATTTTGCCTACCATTTCCTGGATGCTTGAGGATTTGGGACTGACCTAGATATCTTGAAAATGTTCAACTGTGTTTCAGAATTTTTGAATAAGCCAGAATCTTTGATGTTCTTAGGTAATCTGAAAGGCGGATGAACCCATCAAAGACTACCTATATTAGTATAAGGTAAAGGTGATAGACAGATGTGTGGCTCAGGCTCAAACTAGTACTTTACTAATCTCTAGAGACTATGTTAACCACACCAAGCTGTGATGTACTTCAGATGATTAAAATCGACATATTCTAAGTTGGAGTTGTAAATATTAATATATCCCGCCTTTCTTCCTGCCTTTTATTTAACCCCCAAATCTCCAAACCACTAGATTAGAGGATGGGTCAAGAGAAACAAAATGTCCAGGATTCCTTTGTTTGTCTCTGGTCACAGGCTGTACTATGACCCAAATGTCATGGAAATAGGCTGTAAGGGGTGGGGGCACCTTAACAAACAAGAATGCTGAACAGGTACTATTCCTGGAAAAATAATTCAAACCACTGAAGTTCAGTAAGCAGACTGGTAGTTATACAAAGCCAGTATATATTATGGGAGTGAGATTCAAACATTTTTGACTGTTATTAAGGTCATCAATGACTTTCATGTTGACAAGTCCAATGGTCAGTTCTTTGTCATCACCTTTCTTGACCTCTCAGCAGCACTTGATACAGCTGCTGACAACTCTCTCCTCCTTTGGACACTTTCCTCAACGAGCTTCTTCATCACCACATCTCTGAATTTTCTTCCCATATTTGACCCCTTTTTCTCGGTATCCTGTGATCAAACCTTTTAATGGTGTTAGCTTCAGAACCCATATCTTGGAGTCCTTCTCTTCTTTACCTGCACCATGACTCTCTAGGTGAGCTCATCCAGTTGCATGCCTTTACATATCATTCATGTGCTTATAAATCCTCAATTTATAGACCAAGCTAGGACACTGCCAGAATGACATATGCGATGCCCATGTGACATCTCAACCTGGGTGAGTAATAAACAGCTCGAACCTCCCACGTCTAACTGCTGTACTCCTTGTCTTCCCTGTGCCCCCCACCCGCTGTCTGCTCTATTTCAGTAACGGCAGCTCCATTCTTCCAACAGGTGCTTAGACCAGAAAACCTTAGTTTTCTATTTATTTGAGACAAGGTCTCATTCTGTTGCCCAGGTTGGAGTGCAGTGACACAATCATAGCTTACTGCAACCTCAAACTCCTGGGCTCATGTGATCCTCCTGCCCCAGCCTCTCGAGTAGCTGGGACTATAGGCGAGTACCATCGTACCTAGCTAATTTTTTAATATTTTGTAGAGTCGGGATCTCGCTATGTCACCCAGGCTGGTCTTGAACTCCTGGCCTCAAGCGATCCTCCTGCCTCGGCCTCCCGAAGTGCTGGGATTACAAGCATGAGCCACCAAACCCAGCCCTTGATACAACTCTTTCAAATGCCTCATTTATTCCCTTAGGAAATTCTTTGGCTTGACCTTAAATAAATTCCAAATTCAACAATTTCTCACCACCTGCCCCATCATCCAGATGTTGGTCATCATCATATCTCACTGGGATTATTACAGTGGCCTCCTAAGAGGGCTCCCTGCCTATGGCCTCGTCCACCCATAGTCTATTTTCAGACAGCTTCCAGAGTGATCCATTTAAAAATAAAGCATGAGTCAGCTCTCACCCTACCCCAAAGCCCTTCAACAGCTCTCTGTTTCACTAAGAGTAAAAGGATGCCCTACTCAACCTGGCCATGTTATGTTTTGACCTTGTCTCCTACTATAGGTTGAGTATCCCTAATCTAAAAATCCAAAATGCTCCAAAATCTGAAACTTTGTGAGCATCCACATGACACTCAAAAGAAACGCTCATTGTAGCATTTCAGATTTTGAATTTTCGGATTAGGGATGCTCAATTGGTAATGCAAATACTCCAAAATTTGAAAAATTCCAAAATCCGAAACACTTCGGGTCCCAACCATTTTGGTAAGGGATACTCAATCTGTACTTTCCCCCTGATGATGCTACTTCAATTATATGGGCCAACCTGCGCTCTTTGGAACATGCCATGTGTCTGCTCAACTGCCATCTGCTTTACAGTGGGACTTACCTGATCACCCTATTCCCAGTGGCAACCCCTTCCTTCTAACAATGTGACCTCCCTTATTCTCCTATATTTTCTCTCTAGCACCTATCACCATGTCTTTATTTATCATGCTTTCCTGCCTGTTGCCAACCCCTAAAGCAAAGAGCAGAGGGCTTGGAAGCTGTGAATAATTTATTTTATTTAAGCCAATGTATACCCAACGATCATTTCAACATGTAATCAATAAAGAAAAATTATTCAAATATTTCACATTCTTTTTTCCATACAAAGGCTTCAAAATGCTTTGTGGATTTTATACTTACAGCTCATCTAAGTTCAGGCTAACCATATTTCAAGTGCTCAACAGTCACAGGGGGCTAGTGACTTCCACGTTGGACAGTGTAGGTCTAGCACAATGCCTTACCCACAGCAGACATTTAATCAAAAAGTGGTAATGAACAAATGAATGAATAAATTCAACCTTCAGAAAGAATTATTTTACATGGCAAAGACAGTACTCATATGTTTAAAAAGTTTCATTACATAACACATAGGATCCTAACTACATGTGATACACTCTGATTTTTAAAAATTCTGTAAATTCTTGTATCCTTATTCCTATCTATCTATCTATCTATTTATTTATTTATTTTATTTTTAGAGACAGGGTCTCCCTCTGCCGCTCAGGCTGGAATGCCGTGCCACAATCACACCTCACTGCAACCTGGAACTCCTCACCTCAAGCGATCCTCATTCCTCAGCCTCCCAACGTGCTGGGATTACAGGCATGAGCCATTGCACTTGGCCTGCTTATTCCATTTTTAAAAATAGTCTTTGGTACAACCTACTACACTGAATCTCTAACCCACAAATTGGTCCCAACACCCACTTAGAAAATCACTGGTCTAAATAAACCTTAAAGTACGGAATCTGTAATGAATATATTTTAGGATACTTCCTCTGGCCTCCAGAGACTGCACAGGACCCTTTGAAAAAGAAACAGACCAGCTTCCAGAAAGAGGGAGGTCTGGAGGGAAGGATGAGCATTTAAAGTACCCTGTCAAGCCACGGACTGCAATATTCACAGTCCATCCAGAAATGGGAGGCTTTTTTTTTTAACTGAAGGTTAATTTTTAAAACTTATCACACTGTCAGATAATTAACAAAACATCTAATTACCTTTAATTATATATTACATACATGCTAACATACAAAATTCAAGGGAAAATCTGCATGATTTTCACACACACAAAGAAAGAATTTGAATAGAGCAGAAAGACTCCATGTTTTTCATTTTCCTCCCCCCACTCCATGCAAAGTCCAGATCAATGACAGAGAAGAAGAAACTGAAATAATTGCTTAATGTTATATTTACAAACTCCCATTCACCAGTAGTCATCTAAAAAGATACCCCAAACTTCAAATCCAAACCCAGCCCTGGGTAGAAGTTGTCACCACAGCATCGACTTTTAAAATGGACTCATAAAATAAGGATTCTATCCTCAATATATTATTTGTTCCTTTGAGGTCCTGGATGTTACAAGATACTCAGGAGGTATGTCCGCAAGGTTAACACAGATGTGCTACCCTTTACAGAGTTTTGTTTTATATAGTAAGCTTCAAATTTCTTTCTGAGGTTTTGAATTACCAAAGAAAGGCTGTATTTCCTACATCTCTGTTTAGTTGCCACCTAATGTGAGGACTTCTTCCTAAGATGCTCAGGGTAAGCAGTTGAAATATTTGTGCCCTTGGCAAATGTAATAGCAAAAGCACTGTTTTAAAAAGATGGATATGGTGGTGCACACCTGTATTCCCACCTACTCAAGACACTGAGGTAGGAGGAGTTTGAGGCTGAAGTGTGCCATGACAGCACCTGGGAAGAGCCACTGCAAACCAGCCTGGGCAACACAGTGAGAACCCGTCTCTCAAGAAAAAAAAGATGGATAAAACCATTTGTTACTTGGCTTTGTATTTTTGATTGTTCACTGTGTAAAATATGGCTACTTGATCATTGCTGCAAATATTTTCTTTACTACTAAATATGCCTTCATGTACATTTCAACAAGTGACTTCTGCTTGAAAACGAACTCTATTGAGCATATTTCTCTAGAAATCAATATTTAAAATTTTTTTCTTTAAAACTAACATTCAAAAGAGACAGCTCTTGTTTACAGAGTAACTTAGTTTAGCATTATGGCTAACAATGTTTAAAAACAGCTAACTTTAAATGCAAACATTTAAATTCTTAAGTTTAACTGTTGAGAGGCCACCTCAGTCTATGGAAATATACACGGCATGGAAAACAGTAATCTTTCCCCCAGTTCTATTCTTTGTAAGAATATTTGAGGCAACTATTCTGTGGGATCTAGGAGTAAGAACTCATGAGGTTTTAAGACAGTTTAAAATTTTAAATGCTTTGGATGAACCCTGAAAACATTATGCTAATATACAGAATTCAAGGGAAAATCTGCATGAAAGAAACCAGTCACAGAAGACCACATATTGTATGATTCTTTTTTTGTGAAATATCCAAAGTAGGTAAATCTACACAGACAGAAAGTAGATTAGTTGTTGCCAGGGGCTGGGTGCAGGGGAGAATGCAGAGTGACTGCTAATAGGTACTAGGGTTTCTTTCTTGGGTGATGAAATGTTCTGAAACTAGACTAGATGGTTACAAACTCCATGAACATACTAAAAACCATTGAAAGTAAGTATACTTTAAGTGGGTGAATTGTATTGTGTGTGAATTATATCTCAATCAAGCTGTTAAGCAAAAATTAACCTGTCTGATAACATTCGCAACAGCATACAAGGAAACCAAGTTAATCTCACATAACTTCCATGATGCGAAAATAATTCCTGACACCCTCGAAATTAGAACACTTTTTCACAGCAACCAATATTTGCCCTTCCTAACACTCACTACCATCATCACTCATGTATGTCTTCCCCTCCAGAATATAAACTCTGTGAGGACAGAGACCGTGTTCTTCTTACATGGTGCTATGATTTTAGCACCTAGTCCAGGACCACCAGTAAATACCTGCAATAAGAATTAATGTACATGTGTGTGTGCACATTTGTATGTATGGATGGATGAATGAAATTATTGGATTGGAGCAATTCAACCAATCATGTACTTGTGTTCTACTTGTCCCCTAAAATCTGTTCTCCAATTCTTCTCAGGCTCCTGGCCACCCAGGTAGACACATTTCTCAGCAGCCCTTGAAGCTTGTTGGGGCCACATGACCATAATCTTACCAATTAAATGTCAATGGGTGGAATGTGTACAATACTTAACTCTTTTGCTAAAAAAGAAAATTGCTTCCTTGGACTTCTCCACAGTGTGGCAGCTTCAACCATACAGATAAGGACAAAGCCCCAAGAGAGGACAGCACAGATGAAAAGAACTTGGCCAGCCAACGTAGACTGGCCAGATTGTTTCATGAGAGAGAAGCAAATTTTTATTTTATTTAAGCCACTGTATGTTGGGTTATGTTAGCCTAGTCTTTACCCACACTGTTACAACCCAGGCATGGGTATGCTGTGTGTTTGGTGAGGGTGGGCAGGGAGCATTTCAATGCTTAACTGAACTGATTGATTATCTTTTGGACAATGTGGTCATCTGGTAACTCAATGAAGAACCTCTTACAGTATGTGCATAACAACTTCCTTAATTAATAGTCACATAATTCAAATGCTGAATACTATAAAAAGGTCATTTTGAATGGGTTTAGCTAGGAATTGTGGTTGTCATTAAATAAATATTTAGATTGCCTAAATATACACGTTCAAAGGAACCAATGAATATATTTCAAAGAGCTGAATAACACTTTAGCTTTATTTTGGGGGGCAGGGTTAAAAAAAAAGTTTTATTTTTAACCAAGAAATAATTTATAATATGTAAGACACAATGAATGTAATCTATAAGGATGCATTATAGTTCCTTTATCTAAGAAAACTGCTCAAATTGGGGATGGGGTGGGGGAAAAATTGCAATGATTACATGTCCTTTTAGACTGTTTTTTAATTTTCTCTCAAATAAGTTGACTATAACAAAAATAAACCAACACATAAAACGTGAAACTTGATGACGCCTAATATTTAAAAGTAACCATTTAATTGTAATCTATATGGACTTAATGATTATCTTCAACTCTCAATGCCATTCAGAATTGAATACAATGATGAATTTTACAAATTGGATTTGAACTTTAAGCAAAACGCATGTAGGTAAACTGCCAATGGTGAGGGGAAGCAGAGAAAAATGCCACGTAAACCTTCGTTATATCACCAAACCAAGGCAGCCATAATAGAATGACATTGCTATAATTGTGACCAGAGCAAGTTCTCTTTTTAATTTCTGTTTTGACATTCTAGATGACCTTGGGTAAGTTACTTATCATCTACACTGTAGATGGACCACTACAGGACTACTTTCCCACTCTGTACAAGTGGGGATTTTAATAATTG
Organism: Daubentonia madagascariensis; assembly: GCA_023783475.1. Taxonomy (NCBI): domain Eukaryota; kingdom Metazoa; phylum Chordata; class Mammalia; order Primates; family Daubentoniidae; genus Daubentonia; species Daubentonia madagascariensis. The sequence continues at coordinate 44,672,320 of JAKFHU010001953.1, forward strand.
CCAGCTACCTCTTAGGAATGCCAGCAAACAGACCCATATTGTCAAGCATTTACATCTACTTGGAAGAAAAGTGTTATGTCACTACCAAGTATGATGGCTGTTATTTATGATTCTTCAGATGTTTTAATCTAAATTTCAAAAATGGCTTCATCTGGTTTTCTGAACTTGCCTGGCCACTTTTATATATACAACCAGTTTTTCCCACAGTACCTACGCAGGAATATTTATGTGCATCTATTCTGATGGTTAACGATTCCCAGATTTCAAATTTGGGGCATGGTATTTACTGAGAAGCTCCTGGCATCTGAAATCTATATCATTCTTGTAGTGTGAAAGACAGTGCTGGTTTTTTGTCCATCGCCAGACAACAAGATCTTCTCTTTGTTTTAAGGCGTATGTGTCAGGAAGAAACACCAACCACTATACTCATTTTAACATCTTTTTTTTTTGAGACAGAATCTCACTCTGTTGCCCTGGCTAGAGTGCAGTGTCGTCATCATAGCTCACTGCAGCCTCAAACTCCTGGGCTCAAGCAATCCTCCTGCCTCAGCCTCCCGAGCAGACGGGACTACAGGTGTGCACCACCACACCTGGCTAATTTTTCTATTTTTAATAGAGACGGGGTCTCGCTGTTGCTCAGACTGGTCTTGAACTGCTGAGCTCAAGAGATCCTCCTGCCTCGGCCTCCCAGAGTGCTGGGATTACAGGCGTGAGCCACCGCACCCAGTCTGAACATCTTTTTTTATTTTATATTTTTAGCAAACCTTTTATTCCTTTCCATGTAAGAGATCAAGATATATACAAATTAGTTTCTGAAAGATTTTTGAGCTTGTTCAAAGGTAAAAATTGCATATAACTAATTACTTATTTGAGTCTATATAGTCTAATTTATTTCCCCCCAAAATTTGGAGAGTCCAAACACAGATGGAATGGATACTGTAAAAGAAAAAAAATGGTAAGTCATCAAATGTTCATTGGGGATAGGAAAACTGAAGATTATGTGTAAAGAACAAAACCAAAGACAACAAGAACAGATGAAATTGAGAAAAACTACAGAGGCTGAGCAAAAACGCTTACTCTGAGCTTCCTACCAGTCAAGTCAAAGAGAAAAACTGGATGGATTTGTCACTCAGCTTTACTCGTGTCATGAAAGGAAGTTACCAGCAGGACAAAATGTTTTTAGGAAGCAGAAATTCTACAAGGGGGAGACCTTATTTGCAGGATATTGAATAGCAGAATAGATCATGCACTTGATGGTGATTATAAAGAAAGCTTTTTTTTTTAATGCAGATTATCTCAGTGAATGCTAATGACAAATTCCTGGAAAAATTCTCCCTTAACCTGTGATATTTTTAACTTTGAACGATATCACAGAATTTGGGGAGGAAATCACATTTCCATTATCAGGTAACAGGTGTAAACATGGATAATATAAAGATATCAAGCTGGAAGAAAAATAATTCGTGTTTACATGTGATTACAAAGAGAAGAAGAAAACCTATTGATGAAGCTCTTATTTGGGGTTGTATGGATAAGGCAACATTCGAGCCGAATTTTTCATCTTTTCATACTTTTTCAGCTTTGTTTAATCACAATTTTTAGCTTCACTGGAAACCTCTGCTAACAGCATAAGATGAGTTAAACACTTGGCACAACTTTGCATGAGGAGCATCTTGGATTGAGATCACAGACCAGGAGACAGCAAATTACAGCCCAACTAAGTAGCTGCCACAAAGATTGAATGGCCCCCAAAGCCGGGAATATTTACTACATGACCCTCAACAGAAAAAGTATATAAACCCCTAATAGAGACTAACCCCTTCCTTTTTAAATTTGGAAAATTGAGCCTTTGCAAAGGGAAGTACTTTGCCAAAAGTCTTGCTGTGATTTGATGATACCAATTACTTGTTGGGATAAACCCCTTCCACTAGGAAACATCTGAAAGGTACGTCTGTCCTCTTTGGAGGACAGTTAGGTGCATTCTGCAAAGGTTTAATTTAAACAATATAGATGGCAAAATGAGGCAAGTCTGATTTTTCTGGCCCAAATTAAACGTGCCAGAATGCAACTATAAAAACAAATCCGTACCCTTTATAATGCATTCTAGAATCCCCAAACGCTAGGTGAAATTAAAAAGAAAATTGATCAAAGAATCTTCACGTTATGAAAGTTCCACAAAAAACCTTGTTCAACTAAAGAGTGGGAAGCCTGTATCTTACAAATACATAAACTTTAATTTAATAAAATCTGTGCAAAGGCTTTGCTCTGCCATGCTGGCAAGTAAACTGTTTTTAAATAGACACAAACCTACTAAATCAAATGGAACTATTAAAGGCCAAAAATAAAAAATGAAACAAAGACTTGAGAAACATCAGACATCAAAATGACCTGCAAGATTATCTTGCACGAGATGATCATTGCCTTTATCAGAGAGGTACTTCTGAAATCAAGTAAATAGGTAGCACCTCTAACCATTTTAACCAGAGGGCTTTTTCATCCTCCCTCCCAAAAGTGAATTTGAGAAAATTAAATTTGGCTTTAATTCATTAAGCTACATTAGTCTCTCTGAAAACTTCTAATTTTAAAATCAAGTACTCATTTGATTTTCAAGCAAGGTCAAGAGAACAAGGCAGCCTAGTGCTGACATTACAGGGATATGCCCCATACCGCTCAGCAGTTACATCAACGTGGTGTGTTGCTATGGTGCCTGACTGTTAATTTCTGAAAGAAGGTGATTATAAAGCCGCCAGATGAACATCAACTGGATGACACCACTTCAGCACACAACACTGACATGCGTTACTCTTGTCTGCAGCACGTTAATTTTATGAATCACCATTTTTGTGATGTGAATATTCCTTTCCAACTTTAAATCTACCAAGTCAACAAGCAAGGGAAAAAAATAAATAAGTAAAAATAAGTTCAGCTTCAACAAACAGAGGAAAGTTTGATAATATTTGGGGGAAAAAAGGAAATCTGTGAACCATTTCTTCAGAGCAACCTTTTCTTTTAGGACCTCCAAAAATATGCTATGTACATACTTATACGCAAATAAATACACGTATATTTGACAGATACAGATCAAAAATAACAGAACGAAAATGCCTAGAAGGCAACAGATATAGCCCTAGATATAATTCTACTAATCACATTTGCATTTACCTTTTTTGGCTTCTGTAAAGCAATCTTCAGTTATAGTCACCTCAAAAGGTCACGTCTTACCCTGAAAACAAAAGAGAACATCAAAATCTGAATGTCAAGAGAAGTAGCAACCACCCCTGCCTGGGATAGACACAAGCAAAACAACAAAGGAACTCTATTATATTTAATGGCAAATGACTTTCAGAGTTAATAAAAACAAGTCCTAAGATCTCCACTTATCTGGACCACACGCCTCTAAGTTATTCAAGACGACAAAATCAACTTGGATGGAAAAAGTCAAGGCAAAATATTTCAAATTTTGTGTCTGAACTTTTTCTCATCTTGTCTATCAATTTATTTTCATGTGGAATAATATGTGACTCACAGGCCTTTGTTTTTGGAAACCAGACTGCTACTCGAACATGTCTCTGTTTGGTTAATACCCACAACATCTCTTATTTCATTAAAGCAGAGGCTTATTTTTCCCCCTTCAGAAGAGAGTTGGTTCTTGTAGACAAGATGCTTTCTGCCACTTTAGACCTTTCAAAATGAATAAAAGCACCACAATTTTCAGTTTGGGGAGGCGTGGGGGGTTAATTGCTGGTGAAAGCTGTTCACAGAATGTTTTTCACTTAGCATATATCTACCAGATCTACCAAGTTAAATAAAAATGGTTCGTGTCAGATGAAATAAACAATTGAAATCAAGCTTCCTAAAACACAAAGAAGCCACGGAACACATTTTACCCCACATCTACTCCTGCATCTGCATACTCCCTTATGCAAAACAGTGTGTAATCCTTTAAGAAACATTACAAGCTGCCTCTTTCTGCCCATGTAACTAGGATCAACATATGGCACAAGTGAAAAGAAAAACATTTGTTTATTAATTTAGATCAAATTACCAAGAGGGTACAGGATTCATTCCACATCCATTGACCAAATGCTCAGATAATTTTTTTAAGATGGTGAAATCATATCATCATTTGACTAAAATGTTAATATCCTTTTGCTCACTCTTCAGAACAATATGTAATGAAGTGGTTTTAATTTTATATGAATATATCCCTGCTTATTCCTCTGCTGTCGGCCCTGAATGTGGAAAGGCAAACATCATTGAGAAGAGTGAAAATCTTATTTCACTAGGGCTCAAATTTTGAAAGTGGCACTTTGGTGTATACTATCTTTGAGGAATTGATCTGAGGCCAATTTATGACATTTCCACAAGCAAGTGTATGCAGATTCTTGCCATTAAGATTGGAAAAAGATGCAGGCTCTGAGTGAAATCATAATTTTCATGTTTACTGTAAGAGGAAATTGGAGGTTTTCACCATAAATGTTCACCATTTGGGTGGGGGAAAACCCTAGCTCTGGGACTTAAAATTACTATTTTGCAGTCTGCCCAAAACCTTTTTGTTTTTACACAAAACAATTCAAATTGAAAATGAAAATCGTGCGCTTTACTGCTGATGTATGTCCCCAGGATTGGTTTCTCCAGTGGTGAGAACTCTTGTTTCAGGGCAAGCAGTGATAAGAAAGGAAAACAGAGCAATGATGGTCAGGTCCTCAAGGTAAAGCAGAGATCTGCAAAGCAGCCCCACTCCACGCAAGTAAGAGCTCAGTGGATACAAAGCACAGCAATATCTCACACACTAGAAATCTCTACCTCTACCACCCATCAAATCTTAAATGTAAAGCGAATGAACTTTGGCAGACCCTACTCAATTCAAAGCGAGAATGCCCTTTTCTCCCTTCTTTTTACTTGAGATATTCTCTAATCCATACACTCTAAACGAATTTATATGTTTATATATTGAGCTGTGTCTATTTTTGCATGTTTGGCAGTCAAACCTATAGTATTAGACTTTGCAATGCAGATGAGATTTGCTATCATGTAGGCCTGGCAAACAACTGGACCTCATTAAAATTTAATTTTTTTAAACTGCTGAAAATGCCTACTTTGAATAAAGTTATCTCTAGTGCTGCATTCGAACCTGCAGAACATTTTCAGGTAAGCACTAGGCCTATTTCTCTCCCACCTATCTATACAGTACAGGATATAAGCAAACACAGAACAAGTATAGAAGATGGCTCACCCTCAGATTTTACAAGGGTGATTTTTTTCCCCTAGGGGTGGGAGAAGAATTAATAACAAAGTTATACAATTGACCCTCGAGTTACAAATACCAAAGCAATACAAAATTGGCTACATTTAATTTTCACTTACACATAAAAAGTCGGCAGTGGGATATAATCTATATTTTCCTCCATGTTGAAGTTCCATAAATTTTAATGCACATACACATTTGACCACTCGTTAATTTATTTCTTTTCATTTTAGTTTTTAGAAAAAGTATACATTAGCAAAAGAACCTAAAAAATACTTTTTCTAGTTTTGCTGAGAAAAGATTAATAGTTCAACAGCTGTTTGCCATCATGCTAAATTAAATGAAATGTGTCAATATAATAGACAAGAAAATTAGGGGGTAGTATCAGGGCCCTTGTCTGCCTCATTACTAGCTTAGAAGAATCAGAAATCAACAACTAGGAGAAAAATCTGCATTTCATTTTTTTCCAAGGCATAAAACTTCCATTTCCAGAGCTATGTTTGCTATTTTTTTAAACAATCACTTTTACTTATCAAATATATCAATTATTTACTTGTATGTTTACTGGCAATATGAGTGCCAAAACTAAAATTAAATGATTATATAAAGCTTTTAAGTATTAAAAAAAGATTTTAAAAAAGTCTTCTCCAGCCCACTTGTCTTCTTTGAAAGAATGCTGTCTCCATACAAATTGCTTTTTTTTTTTCTTTTTCTCTCTTTCTTTTTAAAGTTTCCTATTGGTTTTAGGTTTCAAAAGTGAGCCAAGGATACGGTAAACAGAAATTATTTTCCTTTTTGTTATTCACAGTTAAGATCCTGTGAACACTAGAATTGTTCCGTGGCCTCTTCACCACTGATTGCAACAGTACCATTTACCTGAAGTGATGGGGTGACCACAAAAACCATGATCAAGACACCAAACTTCAGCTTCCACCTCTAGAGTCAGAAACTTAATGTGCTTTCCTCTTCCTCTTCCTCTCCAACCTCTGCCCCACAGATTAGGAATTTCACTCTATAGAACCCTTATATTATTAATAATGTTTCAATGTTACACTTTCTATGGGCATATTTTGCCCTTAATTTAAGCTATGTGACATGTAATACATAGTGCCAACTGGGATGTCCTACTTGGAACTGAGTCGCAGGTAAGTGTGGAGGTGTGATCTCATTTTACAAGACTGAAAATGAACAATATCGGCTCTATTTTTCCCGTTTAAAGTATTTCCTCCTTTTCTTTCTTGGCAGCTAAAATAAATGATCTGCATCAGGATTTCTGAGCTATATTTCATTTTATACAATTATGCAAAAGCGACTCTGAAGGATGGCCAACATATTTCATCTCAACCTTCAGCCCGACCAGTGCTGGCTGAGAACCTACTGTGTGCCAGTCCTACTACAGATGCAAAGAGCAGCAATGTGAGCCCCTGGCCTGCGATGAAGGGGGCCGATTAGTAGGTCTCTGACTAAAGGACCCCCTCCAACTCGTGAAGTGCAGGAAGGAACACAGTTCAAACTTCCCAGATCCTCAAATCCTCCAATCAAATGGGCTATACTTCATTTGCAAAAACAGGTCCAAACGGGCTAATTTCCAAGAGACGGCTGCCTCTTTAAGCAGTGAACCTTACCTTGTGAGGGCTTTTATGGCTTGTTTTTCAATGATTTCTTAAAAACAGAAGGGCATCAACACATACGTGACTAGTTAAAAACATAACGCAAGGGTCACTGTGTTTTCTGTACTTAAGACAAGAAAATCTATTCAGAAACCAACCCCAAAGTTTTTGCTCTGCCCTTATTCCTTCAAATACTGAGTCAGGCTTGCAAAAAGGACAAGGGGGGAGGGAGGGAAAGAAGAAAGAAAAGAAGGAAGAAAAGAAAAAGGGGAAGAAAGAAGGAAAAAACAGAGAGAGCAAAACAGAGAGGGAAAAAGAAAGGAAAAGGAAGGAAGGAAACAGAAAAGAAAGCAGCAGCTGCTGTACAGCCCAGGTCTCTGAGACCAGAGGCAACCGTGGGCGCTCCCCAGGCTTGCTGCTTTACAAAAGTTACCTTTCTTTTACTTGTCCCTATCACAGAAATGTGCTGCTTTGGATCCATCATTTCCCCAATTCCCCTCCTATCCCTGCAAGTAACATTTTACTTCTTTTCTCCTCATCCTCGGGGACTCTCCTCAAATCATAGAGCCTAACTTTGGGGGTCCATTCTAGTAGGCAAAAATCTAAAATACTATGAATAAAGTAAGCCACGTGATACCGGCAACCCTGGCAGATGCTCGCCCCTGAAACTACTTCAGGCTGCCAGCCCCCCACTAACTCCACATCGGCCCATCTCCTTTGGAAAAAAATGACTCTCTCTTACCTTACAGAAAAATAAAACCCTGGTCATGGTCATGTGAAAATATTTTATAGGTATCCTTTAACAGCCTTTAAATGTTGAAACCTAAAAACAATATTTGCTGTTTTCCCTTTGAAGCTCTAACAAAGCCTTTGTTTTAGATTCACCTTTAGTGTGCAATAAGAGTTAATAATCAAATCCATCCCAACCCCCACAAATGTTAAACAAAAAGATAAAAGAAATGCAAATAGCTATTGTCATGGAAAGTTAAAGTACCTGTCTGTATTTTTAAGTGAAAACTATTATCTCTATCAATCAAAATTTAAGAATACAATAGCGCTAATCACAGAAGGTGCTCTGACGGAGTTACTTTGCCTCATAAAAAAAGTATTTTTCCCCTTAAAAACCGAGTATAAAAGTCATATACTTACAATTAGATAGAGTATTTGTAATTTTATTATTAAAAACCTTCAGCAGCCTCACTGTTAATAAATGCTTCTAAGTCTCTAGACTGATTTGTACCCAAGAAGACCCAAGTCCCTACATATTTTAATAAGGTTGATGAAATTTTATTTAAATTCTCACAGTTTCCAACCTGCGGGGGAACAGCACACTCTTCTGTTGAAAAGAGTTACTCAAACAGAGGCAACAGTTAACTGGTAATGCAAACTCCTTCTTTTAGACCGTGGACACAATTCCCACACCCTGAAATATCTTTACATAGGACATATCTTCCTTGGACGGTTCACTCTTGTTAATTGCAACTCATTTTTGAAATAACATTCTACCCTCAGAAAGAAAGCAGAATACCCCCATCATACCCCAGAATGATCTACGTGTATAGTACATGAATTTCTCCGAGTCTTTTTTTAAAATTCACTTTTAAAAAAGACTGGATTAGCCCCCGAATATGGTGCTTTCTAAAGACAGTGCAGGAACAAAAAATAGCAAGACCCCAGATAGTAAAACAAACAGCTCAAGATTAAAATTCCTAGAGCAAACAGTTAAGCCAGGATGCCATTATGCACACTGAGCCTGGATGATGTCTCCTCCACCGTGGGGCCAAGAGGCTGTCATTTTCCCCCCAGCAAGATCAGATTTCCTTCCCTCCCGACCGCCTCTCTGAGCATCATGGCCAACATCTCTAGTGTACTATTAATATCAATGAAGAGACGATTCGATTTCCACAGAAGAAAACCCTTCCTATTCCGGCACAGACCTTCGGGAGGACCCTGGCCCGGGTGTAGACAATACAGCAGCAGAGTTTCTCTGCCTTCTTACAGTTCGTTCTTGCACACTGTTTGAAGGCTTTTAGCAAACAATGGCAGCATTATCTGCAGGATAGTTACAAAACAGGATTTGTTAGGACAAAGAATAATAAAGCTGCTCTCTCTCTTTCTCTCTCTCTCTCTTTCCTTTTTAAATTCCCTCCAGTCCCCAGGAGCCTCTCTTTGCCAGTCCAAAATTCAGCCACATTTCCTAAGAGGCACCTGTACTTGTCTATTTCAAAGCAGCCAGAAACTGACCACGGCCCAGGAACCAGGATTGCTTCAGGAGGCACCCAGAAGGGCAGCAAAGTACCCTCTCAACATTAGTAAAATGAAACAAAAGTATCAGCCTTGGCTTCACATAACTTACCCGCTCATGGTGAGGAGGCAAAGCTTTGGGGCGGGAGAAGCAATTTTCACACAACGGAAGAAAGTTGAGTTTGTAAGGGAGAAACTACAGGCGCTGGGAAGCCCGCGGGCTCTTAGGGCTCCCAGGCTGGCGGCAGTGTGAGGAAGGACTGAAGGTATGTGGCTAAACACAACAAAAGCCACTGCCTTACTCTAGATTAAATATGCAGGAAGAGGCCCCTTTGCATAAACACAAACACTCAGCAAATGAATAACTGGCTCAATCAGACGCCCGCTGTGCCTTCTACCTGTCCTCACTCTGACAGGAGACACCGCCTGTTCCAGGGGACAGGACTAAACAGTAGACAGTTAAATGTTATGTTGCTATAATAACAATTAAAATGAATTGCATTCATTAGTAATTAAGAACTCACTCGTGGAGGAAGGGAGGTCATGGGGGGGGTGATGTAGTGCTATTGTTGTATTTCCAGCTACTCCAAAAAGAACTTGGAGTATACACATCCTTATAGCTCTACTGTGAGTTACATTTAAATCTTAATATTCAATGAGAGTTTTAAACAATCATATCATTTAGTCACAATTTAAGGTCAGAGATATACTTCTTGTTTCTCTGCTTTGTCACATTTTAAACCGATCCTTGTGAGTCTCTACCTATAGAAAGATCTATTTTATATACCCATGTGTAAAATGTACATATAAAAATACATACATATATATGTGGATATATGGGTGCATATACACTCATACATAATATACTCATGCATATCTAATTAAAGAGAATAAACCAAAAAAATGCTACTTAACTATACACTCTTTAGTTCACTAATCAATAAAGGAAAATAATTTGAGTTTTCCAAAAATATATCCCAAATGCCTACCTTTCAAATGTCACCAATCCATGACCACTCACTGAAAAACACTACCCCTATATTAGAAAGGATGCTTTTAACTGAGTGGCCCCAACTACTTATAATTTCAATTAAATAACATAATTACAGTCAACAATTTTCTCCCGTTTGGCAGAAAATATGCCATACCTCAACATAATTTCTCCTTAGAACCCAGGAACTTAAGCAAGAGGAAAAAACATGCCGGTGCTAGGAATTCACTTCTGCCCTTTCCCAGCTTATGGACTGACCTCTTACCCTCTGTTCCAGCTACATGTTGGTCTTAGTAACTTAATTATTTTTTAATAACTTTTGCCGTATTAAATGATTTCGATTGAAACATAAATAAGATTATGTTCGTCTTCTAATTACTAATGCCACACAGTACTTTGGGGGCAAATCCAGCATTGCTGTTCTAGAGGAGGTGTCTATATTATCACTGCTTTTGGACTAGAAGGGCTAGGTCACAGATCCTTCACAGCCTCTGAGAATGCATCATGATTACCCTAACCAAGGGAAATAAGGCGTTTTTCTATTTCAAAAGCAAGTTTTATTTTATTAACACAACACTGTTTTCTGGTCAAATCATTTTGCTGCGAAAGAGAAAGATCACAGCTGAAAAGTTTAAAACGTTTTTCTTTTAATAAACAAACCAAAAACTCATTTCAAACACATATTATGGCATAACATGGAGAAAAGAGAAACAAAATAAGAAAGATTCCCAAAGCCCGCCAAAATAATACACTGGTTCTCCAAAAGGGGTGCCCACAGAAACTAAAGATGCCAGTTTCGTTCACTATTTTGCCTTGAAATGACCTTCCAAACAAGGTGTTAGATAACTCGCTTCCATGGCCGATAGTGATCTAACCTTGATGCAAATAAACCATAGAACAAAATTTAATCAGTATATCACTGTGAAAAAGCCTTTGTCCATCCCAATGGAGCTTCTAATGACTGTTTTGGCAGTTCTGGCGGGTAGTTATGCTTCCCAGCTCATCTATATCTCATACTGGTTGAGTAAGCTAATGGAAGTGCTGTTAGTGGAATCCAATATTAATGCCCTGTATCACGCAAACCTGGATGCAACTGAATATATTATACAATTATAGGTAGTATCTAATTCCATAGGTATTAGATACTGTACTCTAAATTAATATTTTAATGAGGACAGTGAAATAAAGACGACAATCCAGGTAAGGTGTCCATGTGGCCCAGCTATGCTCCTTGCTGAAAGAGTGCTGGATTCAGGAGCAAATGGTACAGACGTAGGGATTGTGACAAAAATCTGTATGCAAGCTTTAGATGCTGAGTGACACATACTGATGCACAGAGTCAAAGATGTCATCCTCACACAAGTGCCACTCGCTGTAAGCTTGAGAGAAAATGAAGGGGGAAAATGGGGGGGGGGCGTAGTTGCAGTGAGACCTCCAGAAAATAAACAGGGTGTACAGTTTCAAAGGCTGCAGACACAGACATTTCATTGTTCAAGCCAATTATCAGTGGAAAATAATAACAACAGATGGATTCAGAGTCACTGACTTTTCATATGCACTTCATCTCGGCGGAACAGATGATGAAACGCGAGAGCTATCTCAAAAAGGCAAAACATCTTTCAGTAAAAGAACTCTACAGTCCAGATGGGGACCTTCTAAGGCTGCTGATTATCTTCTTATAATGTTGTAAGATAGACGTACTAAAACATTTCAAGAACTGATCCGATATGGTGCGTACAATGGCTTCATTATTGGAAAGAGTCGCCTCAGACTTGTGACTAAACCCGGCAGAGATTTCAATAAGGTTAGGACTGTAAGTTTCCTGTTTTCTCATCAGGGACTGCAGGTTCCAACTAAAACTGGAAAGCTGTACACAACAGGAGAATAAACCATCGCCCAGGGATCCTACATTTGCTCTTCTCTCATTTGAGCAAAGGAAAAAAGATGAACTGGAACTGTGAAAAGGACATTAAATTATTCTGAAGCATTCCATCATGATGGGGGGGAAAACCCAGCTCCAAAGCAATTCCTTATTAAAAGCATTCGGTGATAAAATATCATCCCTTATGTGTAGTTAGAACATCTTAAATATCCTTTGCCACTGGTAATTGCAAAATAGAATTTCTTTTTAGTAGAAAATAAATATAAATTTCAATGGTGGTAGGATAACAGTCCTAATAAATGCCAACCAAAAAAACCCAGGCAAAACCCACCAATCTACCCTAACCCACCATCATTCAACTTACCACCAAGTTAGGTTTGCTGATAAAACACAAGAGGTAAACCACAACCTGAGAACTTGCTATAAGTAACGGAAAAAGTTAAATCTCTAATCAGGCCTCATTACTACTGGAACAACAATGTATCTGTTCCATCTATCAGTGTACTTATCTATCTCAATCCATCCAACCACCATCAATTCCATGTTCATAATTTTGCAAAAAGCTTTCCCTGAATTGACATAAATTATGGTTGAAATCACTGTATTAAGGAAAAAGAAAAGCTGATCCTCCCACTATTTACTAACATACTTAACATTCAAAAAATATTTTTATGAACACACTGTTGACTTCACAAGTTTATAACGTAAGTAAAAAAATTTTTTTCCAAGCAAGGCTTTTCTTTCAAAGTACTCTGACAAAAGTAAATTCGTAGCAGAACACACAGGCACGAAGAAAATATCGCCAAGGGCAAAATTCTGCAACTGCTTTAAGAAGCAAACAAGAACACAAAAGACGTGTAATACAACCATCTGGCTCTCCTCATACTGTATCGATGCCCCAACTTCATCCCCCACCCCCTTAGCCAACCCACACCAATGCCACAAAACCAAATGGCTTCACTTATGTTTCCTGCACAGCAAATTTACACAACCAAGTTAGAATACAAAAGTTGATTTTTACACATAAACTGGTATCTTTCAAATTTTTTCCACTTCAACGATTTTGTTGTTGTTACCTATTCACAGTGGGACTTCTTTGAAAAACCACTAAGAAGCTCATTGTGACAAAGAAGTTCTCACGTGGACATACATGTTCAGTCTCAAGAGAAACCCCTTCAAAACCTTAATCTCTGCCATCTTGTGCTTTCTGTTATGACCAGACTTTAGATGTAGACATATGAAAAGGAAATCCTAAACATACTTCAGTTAAAACCTTTACTTTTGGGGGGGAACTAAATTGTGGGTTGTTTCCCTCACTTATTACTTGAAATAACTGCACTAATTTTTAATTACCACTCTTACAAGTCATCATGTCCACTGGAATTTTTCCTTATTCAGCTCAGTCTAGAAATGTTTACTGAGCAACTACTGTGTTATCAGGAGCTTGCAGAACAATAAACGATCAAAATCCATTATTTTCCTGTGTGCTAGTAGGACCTGCCTGGTATGTTAAACCAGAAACTCCACAGTTTCTAAAAAATCTTCCACATGTGGGTAGGCTGGAGCATTTTATTTACTTATATACTTATTTTTGCAGGCAGATACAATAGATATTTGAAAGTTATAGCATGTTTGAAGGGATCCAATTGCTTTCAAAATGTGGGAATTAATACTTTTAATGGAAACCTCTGGGTAAAATCAATAAATCATCATAAATGCTTCTCATCAAGGAGCAACAAAAAAAATAATAACTGATGAAAAAGACACCTCACAGGCAAATTCTACCCCTTGCTCTTCTGCAGGGGCACTAGAGGCAGACATTCTGCATCGGGCAAGAGTTCTCAGTGAGAATCAAGATCTGCAAGGCGCAGGTGTACCTTTGGCTTACTTCTGTTTTCTCAGTGACATTGGTTTTCCACTACCATTCCTGCATCCCTCTCCACATTAAAGGATAAGGAAATTTTGCCTTGTTTTTCAAGGGGCTAATTTTTGGTTCCCTTCAGGGCGTTTCTGCCCATAGGCTCCCCTGGTTGAGACAGTAGTGGTCATCTATAGGACACACACAGTGAGCCCAGCCACCAGATGAGGGCTTCTGCTAATTGTTTAAGCCTGCACCAGTGTCTGGCCACCAGTTGGCAGACACAACTCATGGCTGCCTACCAGGCCTAGGTTAGCACAGCTGGAGCCAGATGACAAGCTCTCAAAGATATTCTTCCCATGGCCACATGTGGCTCTTGGTGACTCCAATCTGCAGCTAAACTGACTCTGTTAGGTTTTTCTGGGCACATTAGGCAACAGATAAGCTACGTTTAATACAAGTCTTATTAGTTTTGACTTTGTGCATTTTCAGTTTGGGACAAAATATCAGAATATAAACTGCATGAAGACAGGGACTTTTATCTGACTTGCTTGCTATATCCCAGCACAGAACAGCTGCTACCCATGGTAGGTATTCAATAAATAATGAATGAATAACACCGACCAGCATGTCAACTTAACAAAAACATTCCCAGATCTTATTCCAGCGCCTCTGTTCCTACTGTTGTGTGTACAATGGCTAACACTCCGACGTGCACAGAGAAGACCCTGAGTGGCTCCGTGGCTAGATTTTATTATGGGCGTGTTGACACTCAAGAATGAACCCACGCACATCGTCAGCATAGCTGGAAAGACCTCCAGCAATCCTTCCCCCCAAATTACCCAGTCTCCCAGTATTACCCACCTCCATACTTTATCAGCCCTTAACCTGAGAAAGTTGGCAGCTATGTGCCCACAGTGCCTGCAAGTGATCTGAAAGTAGAAACTTACCTTTTGGCTACCACAGAAATGCCAAATGATGAGGCAACTTTTCCTGGCACCTTTTTATCCCATTTCCTTTGCCATGCCTTTCTTCCTGAATTTTCTGACATGTGCAGAGCCCGGCTCCCTTCTAAACTAAACTCTGACCCAAGGCTAGGCTTCCCCAAAGCTCCCCACCCTTCCAGTATTCACTAGAAACGCTTTAGAAACACCAGCATAATTTAGAACGAGGCTGGGGCCCACCCTCTTGGCTCCTGAGCTAGAAAGAAGCCAGTACTTAGGGATGCTATGTTAATAATGACGTGAGGGAGCGTGTACTCCTTATGACTACAAAGCTCCCCTGAATTCCCCAAGAACTTGAGGAAGCTGGAAGGATACTTGCGAGAAGCCTGGCATGGCTGTCCACATTTGACGCTGCTTCCTCCCCCAGGCAGAAAGTTACCGCTCCTAAAACAAGAATGGCTGAACCAGGCAGATGACTTTGACAAGCTCAGCATATGGTCTTCAGTGAAACAAAGCTACTTAGAAGTGTGCTAAGATGAAGCTGTCGCTGAACTCACCCCCTTTTCTGTCATGTAAAGAAGCAGGGGTTGGGGTAGGGGTAATTCTTTCAAGCTAAGTGTAAGTTTCTGAAAAGAGTACTGTATTCACCATGAAGAATTCGGGCTTCAAGCTCCCCTTGAAAGGAGCTGCTTACCTCATAAAAGGTGGGCCAGGAAGACCCACCCCTAAAATGCCTCTCTCCTCCCTTGCTCCTAATATTTGAAATTACTTTAAAAATGGGACAATGCCTTTCCACAATCACAATGTAAGATAATTCTGAGAAAAGCAGTACAACAGGGCGCAAATAATCAATACCTATTCCTTAGCTGAAAACAACAAAAACAGTACAATTTTTGAAAGTTAGAGGAAAAAAAAAAGGGCAAGGCTGAGGATGTACAGGACAAATAGCTCTATTTCTTAATGTTTCCTTGGGCTGCCTAACTTAAAACTAAGTATTATATAATATAGTACTGCATAATATAGCTTAGACTAAAAGAGTTCAGAATTCACAAGTGTAGATTCAAGTGCCCAAGCTCAAAACTCATCTCTGCTGCTTTGGGAAGTTATTTAAACTCTTGGTCCCTCAGTGTGCTCACCCGTAAAATGGGCATAATTATAGCGCACGATGTGCTTTTGAGGAGTAAATACATTGACACGACAAACTGCTTAGAACAGTGCTTGGCACAAAGTGAATGCTAAAAGAAATGATGGCTGCTGTTATTATGACCAAAGACAATATAACTTAAATAAATCTAGAACTTCCTATGCCTCATTTCTGCCATCTCTACAAGTTGCTAATAATAGCTGGCTATCTGCCAGGCTACAGGCTGAAGAAAAAAGGAGAGAATGTATATCAGATTTTAAATGTCTAAAGAACACAGTGCTAAAATAAAATCAAAGCACTTATTTTTTTTCCCCTTAAAATTAGCTGCAGAATTGTAGATTTAAGATTGGGGCCGCACCTACCTCGGTGGAGGCAAGTCATTAGCTACAAAAGAGCTACAATCTAAGGTTAGCATCGGCTGGTTGTCCCGTCAATGACCAAAAAAGACTTTGGGGAGATCTTCAAAGAAGGCAGGAGGAGAATCCAGCCTGGAACCCAAAGGGATTGAAACACATTTTCTTTTACTTTTCAAGTCTGTGCATATAGATTCTGTTACTGATTTAGGATCTTAAACAGTTTGTTTATTTTTTAAATGCCTTTCAGCTCACCTTTAATAACATGTTTCTTTGACTTGGCTGAACTATGCCTCAGAAGAATTACAAGCGGGAATACGGCTGGGTAAAAGGTTCAGTGAACTAATCCACACCTGGTCCATGTAAAAAAAGCGGGGGGGCTCATACTTTCCATATAGAAACAAGCCTCTTTATATGAACCAGCCTTTCATTTAATTGCTAAGGCACTTTCCACACCATATAACCTTTCATGTGCTTCTTCACTAGGGCAGGGAAAAGGCATAGAACCACCTCCTAGTTATACCATGGAGCGTTGTCAGGGACAGAAAAAATAATAATAATAAAAGCACAAACTCCATTCAAAATAGGAAGTGGTAGATTCATTTTGCCAGAAATTCCTTGACCAAGTTTTGCAAATGACAAAAGACAAGGATGTCCCTTAACAACAGATTTGGGATCAACTGAGGAGCTCTCTTGTGTCTTCCATGACCAAAATTCAGATTTCTTCTGCATCATGGATTTTTAAGTGGAAGGAATAAGGCACAGATGAGGAAAAAGTCTCAGACGAGAGAGAACAGAAAACATTTTAGAGCTGAAAGGTAGCTTTGCGGGATCTACTCAAGCCATTCCCTCACTGGGAAGTGGGTTCAGCATGTGCCCGGGGTCACGCAGGTGGTGGGGACGAAAACAGGGATGAGAGCTTCTGATTCCCAACTAATACAGAAAAGCCATGGCTAGAGAATGTGCCCATTGGAAACACCTACTATGTAAAGAGGGGAGGCTTTGCAGCAGGATCCTTTGACCAGCGAAGAGGCCAGAGAATGGAAGGGGTCACAGTGTCCCACAGGTCGTGCTCGCCCACTGCCAGAACTGAAACAAGCTTAACTCGCCAGGACTACAGCTAGTGGCCACCTAGGTGGGCACGGCCTATGCTGGGCCTGTTAGCTATTTTGACCATCACCCCAGATGCTCTGATAGGTCCTTTTCCAGGGCTGCGATGCAAGGACCACCAGGGCCAGCTATGGCCCGGGCCCCACGTGGGGCCTGGCAAGAGACAAGAGGGCTGGGACAGGCAGAACAGCGGACCCACGAGAGACCTGGCTCCCTCCACCCAAGTTACTTCCCTCCCCTAGATACAGGACTGTAGTAACAAGGCAAATCAATGGAATCTTCTTAGGGTAGATTCCTATGACTAAATTTGTTTCCAAAAGCTGGAAAGAAATATAACATTGTTAAACAACACTCAAAATAAAATCTTGAGCTCTGAGGGAAATTACCAACACAGGTAATCAAATTATATTTACCATGGAAATTCTAATAGCTCGTATTTTCTACTTCACTTTCACAACCCTTTAGGAAAAGGAATATCTCTCCATCCTATGTTCCAAATTTGCACAGTAGAACTGAAGCATGATACGTGCAGAAATATATAGGAAAGGAAAAAAAATTCCCATTATTGTTGTTTCCTCCAACCTCTGTACTTTCTGTGCCACCATTACTCAAAAGTCACTCGAACATTTTGCTGGCTGACGTGACGCCATGCTGTCACTTGATCAGGTGTGGGGTACCACATGGTATGAATAAATACTTATCCACAACCGCATATTAAATGGGAATTCGCAAAGGCGGGCTCTGGAGACAAAGACGTTTCTATACAGAAATATTAACTAAGAATATAAGTAAATGGTCCCACTGGAAAAAAAAAAAGTTCTGAAGTAGCAATATAAACTATATTTAATAGCAACAAAAAATATTTTCCTTTTGGGAAAGCAATTTGGGCTTCTAAAAGTTACTGCCTTTCACGTGACTTAATACAGTATGCCTGAATTCTTTCATTTCCTAAAACACAGATGCTAGGCCCCAAAATTCTAATTTGTGAGAGTTAATTTTTTTTAATTAATCTTCCCCCAAATACAATACTCAAATAAGAAACTATTTTGGTACCTTTTCCCCCCTATAATTGTTATTTTCTTAAATGCCTGAGTATAACACGTCCTAAAGAACATATGTTCCCAAGGAAGAAAAAAACCCAGGCTCTAGAACTAATACACAATGAAAAATAAATTTAAAGCAGCCTTCTGGTCTGACATAAGAATATAAAAATGATATGAGCAAGAACAGCTTAGTTTACATACTTTTCAGTCACAGCTGCTGCTCTGAAACCACAATACCTTTAAAATGACATTTTAAGGAAACAGATACGGCATGGCTTTAGCCATAGTTAGATGTAACTAACACTGAATTAAAGGGGCTTTTCTTTTTATACACATACTTTATATAACCCTGTACACTGGCACAATTAAGAAGAATGATTCATTTTAAAATAATGTAGTGATAAACAGAGTAAATTACAAATAACTCTGCCAGCAAGTTTTTTTTTTGTTTTTTTTTTTTCTTTTTCCTTTACAATCACCAGACTCAAACATCAAAATAGAGTTTCGGGGACAGACGGAACAAGTCCCCTCTTCTTGGTTAATATTTAATTTGGTGCTAAAGATTTCTTGAAGAGGACCTCTGTACCTCCAGTGCCAGGCACACAAGAAGCTCCTATCTCTACAAGAGATGTGGGCACTTCCCTGAATAAACGAAAATAACATACAATCAAATCAGCCTATTCAATTAATAAATTACTTTGGTGGACCTTGTGGGCCAAGTCCTATTTAATTACATAATTTAAAAAATATTTGCACATTGCAATCACCGAAATTGGCTTTGAGGTTTCATAATACACACTTAACACTTGAGTTAGAGAACAAATTTATTTAATAAATGCAGGCCTAAGTGCTAGAAGGCCATACCACTCAAACTGCAAAATCACTTAGCACATCCTCAGAAAAAGCAAATAAACTTTTCCACTATTTAGACGTAGGCTGCTGTTGAACGTCAGGAGAGGCTGGCTGATTTTTTGTGTTTTCTCTGTCACATGTTGCTTGTAAATCTGACCATTTTGAGAGGTGATTAAAACAGAGCTAATGGACAAAATGGTTCCAGTTAAAGATAACTTAAAGATAAACTAAGGTGGAAGATGTCAAGGTCCCAGTAATAAAAACCTCTTCAGAGTAAAACAAAGAGAAGTCATATTAGCTCCCCATTTTTCACTTCTTGGAATACCAAAACACACCATAAATTAACATGGTTACAGAGCGTAAAGATGCGTTCCATTAGGAAAGCACACACAAATTTAGGGGTGAGGAGGACATTCATAAAAACGATAGAATTACATGGTATCCAAAAGAGGGCAGAAACATTTCAAAGTGACTATATTCCCTATGGTTGTACTGGAGGCCATGACACTGCCATTAAGAGAATTTTCTAGAGAACCACTTGACCACTTTGGCACCACAACTTTTTTTGCCATCACATTTGATAGACATCTTTGTCAAACACATACATTTTCAAATAGCCATTGCACGCTTTATATACCCACAATGGCCTCGGAGCTTTTTGAGCTGTGTGGGGTTGACTTTTTACCAAAAGCTCCCAGACCACTATGACAAGCGTTATTTTTGTTATTGTTGTTTGTGGGTCTTCTCCTTAAAGATTTCTGTCATATATGATCCAGCCTGCTATACTTCCATTTGCCTGCTTTCTCTCTATACATATATACTTCTTTTGAGACAGAATCTCACTCTGTTGCCCAGGCTGGAGTGCTGTGGGCATGATCATAGCTCACTGCAGCCTCAAACTCCTGGGCTCAAGCCATCCTCCCACCTCAGCCTCCCAAGTACCTGGGACTACAGGCACGTGCTACCACATCCAGCTAATTTTATTTTTTTTTAATTTTTTGTAGAGATGGGGTCTTGTTGCTCAGGCTGGTCTCAAACTCCTGGCCTCAAGTGATTCTCCCGCCTCAGCCTCCCAAAGTGCTAGGATTATAGACATGGGCCACCACGCCTCGCTCACATTTTAATATTTTTGACATTCAGCTGTATCTCAAAATTGATGTGGATCCTTAACGTCACATACTTCCCACATGCACACCCCATCCCAGCTGAAAAGTTTCTTAGCTCCTAAGGCCTAGAGAATCAAGGTGAAATGTCCAAGGTGCTCAAAAGGTCCTTCTTGATGTCAGCCACTGCTTGGTCTTCTGGTCACACCTTTTTTCTATTCTACCATCAACAGAGACCCATATATGCCCTGTACTCTCTCATCTTCTCTGCTGTTGCACAGATCTGGCCCCACAGTGTTCTGCCTTCCTTCTCTGCCTTCCTTCTCTGAGTCCAGAGAAGTCCCACCCGCCCCAAATAACTTGGGCATAAATGCCACTTCCTCCAAGAAGCCTTCTCTAACCTGTCTTTACGGTACCCTCATTATCTGTTCCACTTGCACACAGTACTTGTCCTAATATAGGAATGATTCTGTCTTATTACAGTGGTCTATTTAATCAATAGTTTCTCCTGTTAAGCTGTATGCCCAGTTTGTAAAAGGCACTTAGTAAATCTTGAGTGAATAAAGTAAAGTTGATGAATTCTAGTAAACAGAGTTAATGACAACAATTTTTCCTTCTTTGGTTCCTTCATAAAATCAACTCTTCCTAGTTTTAGCTCCTCTCTCCACTACAATAGTTCAGCAATGGGCGATTAAGCAGATCGAGTCTGCACAGTATTTGTTCACACCTCTGAAGACAGAAGAAATGTATCAGAGCTGATATTTATGTGAATGACTGAGATGTAATTTGAACAAAAAACCTTTCATTCCCTTGAAGTGAAATCACCTTATTGTTCATAATACTGTGCAAAGGAAATAGAATAAGCGAGGAAGCTGTAAGAATTTAATCAAGTCGACTTCTTATAAGTAAGAATTGAGATTTACTATGCACCAAAAATGTAATTACCCTCCCCCTACTAACAGTGTCCTAATTTAGACTCTGCACAAAAAACCACTTTCAGATTATAGGACAACTTTGCATTAAGGTCTTAGATGAACCTTAATTCCATTCCCTCTCTTGGACTGCGGTCTGCTTAACTTCAGCTTTAATAATAGCATCCCGCATCCCACCTCCAGAAAAATATACTTTACAGTCAGTCTTCAGAACAGTGTGGAAGAAAGAGCTGTCACGGGTCAAACCAATGACCTCTAATCCCTGACAGATTTGGTAATGGCCTTAAGACAAGAAACCTGGTGCCAGCCAGCAACAGCCCCAGATTCAAGAAATGGTGTCACTGAAGTGACCAAAGGGTAAAAGCCAGCCTCTGGGAATGTGAAATGACCAGACAGGCTACACATAATGCACAGGCCATAGAACGTTCTCTCTGGGGTTCAGTTCTTCCAGCTTGGTTCAGAACTAAAACTATCAGAAGAAATTTGTTGCTTACAATGTAATTAAAGGTAACTGGCAGATATAATCTAATCTTATTTTTCAGTTTTATGACTTGGCTAAGTCACTTAACTTTCTGATTCTCTATTTCTTCATCTGTAAAATGGGGTAATAACATCTGCACGAAAGTCAATGTGATGACATGTTACACTCATAGGTAGGATTTTATTTGGATATGTGTATGGAAGTATGTACACTAGAGAAGATAATTTTTGATGCAACTCCTACATGATTTATTCAGTCATTCAGCAAATTTTAGTGAATACCACTCTGTGCAACATGAAATAAAAATATGAACAAAATTTGACCCTTGCCCTCAAGGAGCTCATAGTCAAGACCTGAGCTGTTCAAAATAGTAGTCACTAGCCACAAGCTATTTAAATTTAAATTAATTAAAACTAAATAAAATCCAAAATTCAGTTCCTCAATTGCACTAGTCACGTGTCCAGTGTTCAAGAGCCACACGTGGCTAGCAGCTATCACACTGGGTAAGTGTACGTATAGAACATTTTCATCCCTGCAGAACATTCTATTAGACAGCTTTGGACAGCTCAAGTCCAGAAGGGCAAGAGAGTGAAGTCCAGTGCGTAGGTACACTTTAACATACTGTGATAAGTGTTAAATTGACAGCAGAAGAGGTTTTCTATTGGAGGTGACATCCTTGAAGGATGGGAGGCTTTGTTTTTCTAAAGCAGAAAGGGGGAGCCAGGTGGAATGAACCACACATGCAGAGGCACAGACTCATGCAGGGGCATTCTGAGTTCCAGAAGAGGCAAACTGTTATTGGTGACTGGCAAGTAAGTGTATGGGGAAAGCAGTGGCCAGAGAGCAGCCTGGAGGAGTGGTTGGGATCCAATTATGAAGGCCTCACAAGCCAAACTAGGAGTCTAGCCTTAATTCAGAAAACAGAGATACTGAAGCTGTGGAGTGACCCATCGGATGTGTTTTGCAGAAAACTAACCATGCTGACAAAGTAGAGCAGCAGTTGTCAACTCTGGAGATACACATGAGAACTTCTCTGGAAAGCTTTTAAAAGTGCTGATGCCAGAGCCCTTACCCCAACTGAATTAAATCCATTTCTGGGCATGGGGCCCAGACCTCAGTAAGTTTTAAAATCCCAAAGTGACTAACGTGCAGTCAGGGATGAAAACCAACAGAGATGACAAAGAACAGGGGCTGAAGTTAAGCTAGAATGAAGATGTATAGGGAAGAGGCTACTGCCATGGTCCTATCAAGAGATAGCTGGGACCTCTCCTAATACAGAAACAGGGAACATGGAAAGGAAAGGCTGATTTGGGCAGGTGTTTCTAAGACAGAATTAATATGACCTGGAAACCAAGAATATGAGCAACAAAAGGAGAAAAAACAGAATACAATATGACAACTTCTACCCCATGGCAATAATGACCAAGACTTAGCATACTGGAAGTGGAGCAGGGTTGGGAGAGGAAGAGTGTACAACTAGTCCAGTTTAGATGCACTAAGTTCCTCAGACCATCTCGTGGAAAGGCCCAGGAAGGCAGAGGAAAGAGTAGGCTGGATTCTGTTAGTGAAGTCAGAGCCTAAGAGTGGGACAGAGAGCAGTTCTCAAGAATCCTTGTGGAATCCTTACAAAGTTAAATATTGTCCTTAGAACTTCAGCCCACAGGAACAATAGCAAAGAAATGCACTTTTAAAATTCTATTCCCATCTATTCCACACTATATATCAAAGACTTTATCTGCCTGGCATCACTAACAGAGCACAGGGATCCTGTCCCAGCACTACAACTTCCTGGCTACATGGCCTCGAACAAATCACTGGACTCCTGGGCTTCCATTTCTTAACAGTAAAAGAAGAGGGTTGAACTACAACTAGATGCTACCATGCAGCCCCTCCAGTTTGAAGATTCTAGGATACACTCTGAGGAGCAGAAATTATACCTTTAATTTATAATTTCTCTCACATATACATTAAATCATATCAGCTTATATTTATTTATATTCCCTAAAAACTATATATTCCTGAGATTATACACATATGTGGCAGAAATTATATACAGACTCCAAAAGTGAGATAAATATGTTTCCCTTTGTCCGAAAGTTAGCCATCCAAGTTGAGATACACTCAACATATTGTTTAGTTCTGAATACCAATTTTGTTCTGTTTTTCCTTCGCAATGTTACAGTAAGGGGTTGCAAACTCCAATGCCTATAGGGACAGAGGGTCAGGTAAATGAGCAAACTAGACCAGAGGAGGAAGGCAACCCCTAGGCCATGCCCCAGCTAAGGCGGCAGCCCTACCATGACCCTGCTCCTTCTCTCACAAAAGTCAGAAATCCAGAGTTGTTTTAGGTGTAATTTCTTGATATTTAAATGCTGGCAACCAACTCGAATTATTTTAAAATGTTATGCAGACCAAACACAACAGGTCTCAGGCTGCCAGTTTGTGCTGTGCCCTAAAGTAGGCCATCCTTCTGTGGTTTATAAACTTTAAAACTGTAGGACATGCGTAAAATAAGAAAGACATCCTCTTAAGTCCCGGAGACAGTTCTGACCACTGGTTTTAGTCTAAGCGAGTCTGACCAGCAATACCAGCATAGCACTTGTAGCCACGTTTATGCCTAGTGCCTATAAAGAAATCTCCTACAAATGACATTACTTTGTACGAAACATCTGTGGGGCTTGAATGGAGAGGAGAATACCTGATAAATGAATTCTTTGTGTACCAAATATCAGGTGGACTTTAACACTTAGTGATAAAAATGTGATGATTTACATTCTGCTGATAGCAGCTATATATCCCTCAGTATATTCAAAACAGAAAAATACCTTATTTAGCATCAATATTACTCTATTTCTTGCTTTCAAAGAGGAAAAAAAAACCCACAGAACTTCTCTTTTTATTATACCAATTTTTTATATGAAATACTAAACAATCTGGCATACATCAGCAGGAAGAGGCCAAGCATACCTGGGCTATGCCATTACCCACTTCTTCAAGGCATAATGAAATGTAATCTTCTGCTACCAGATCACCTTAAGATCAGTGCTCAGTGCAAAGCAGAGGCACTGCTAATAAAAAGGAGTCTGTAATCACAAGAGTTGTCCTGTACATACCTAAAGACAACTCAGTGGATGAGAAATCCAAGAGAAAAGCATGAAAAGAGGCCCAGATGCAAAACAACAATCTAGTAATAATTATAATAAAGTTCCCAATGATGACAAAAAAAAAATCTCCTGGTGGCAACCTGGATTTCGTGCTCATTCTATGATGGCAGAGCTGATGGCATCCTGGCTTTCAACACAGAATCTGCAATAGGTTCAGGTGCAGAAAATGTATTTTTAAAGAATGTGAAGAAAGAAGGGAGAGTTTGGAGCTAGTTTTTCTGGTATATGACTTCAATTTGTCTAAGATCAAGCTTCCACATTAAATGATTGTGCCTTGAGAAAAGCCTTCTTGTCATGCTCACTGATTGGATGTCTTAGATGAGTATATATTTTTTTAGCAAATCCCTAAACCCCACCAGTAGTAATCTGGGGGAAGGAAGAAAACCAAAGATGTAGGAGTTGGGAGAGATGGGCTATGACAGACAGGTATGGAAGGGTCGAGATGAACTCCAGATAAACTGGTTTACTGTAGAAGAGACAGCACACTAAACTGCATTAGAAGCAGTCAGAGGAGAAGAGGTCATTAGAAATCAATGCTTCATGTGTGCCAGGCACAACATTATACTGTTCTTTACCCCTCTGAACAGATGAGGTAACTAAGGCCCACCAAGGTAATTCACCCTAAGTTTTGCAGCTAATAAATGGCAAAGCTTGGAGTTGAATCCCACTGTCCATTCTAGAATCCAACATGCCAACCGCCATGTTAATGCTGTCTCTCAAAGTTTGAGACCACAAGGCAGTATCCAACAGAAGCATGCAAAGACCACACCAGCGGTGAGAGGAGAAAGGATGCCTTCAGCAGTGCCTGTGAAGGGAACCACTGGAGGCTGAATTTGATGGCTCAAGGAGGGGAAACCTAGAAAGGGAGAAGGTAACAATCTTGCTGTTACTCCAAAGAGGGGAGTGAGGCAGACTCACTGTACTGAAACAAGCTTCCTGGCTGCAACAGAAAGGTCACTTGCAACAGAATTGAACTGTGTTTAAGCATGTACCCACAAATCATGGACTCTGACCACCAATCAATTTCTGAGACAAAATTATAAACAGTAAATGGCTTGCTGGAAAGGATAGTTCAATTCTATTATATATGTGTGTGTGTATGTGTGCACATGTGTGTTTACTGATGACAAATTATATCTGAATCTCAAAGTAACTCTAATCTAACTCTCACTCTTTTGCTAATTATAATGAGCTCTTTCAAAATCAGGTGCACATATATGGCTACATTTTTATTATCCAGACATGGCAACATTTTTCTGAATCAAAAATGTCCTCTCAAGGGCATTCCCCCAGCCTCTCCATACATGAGAGTAGGCCACACAAGCACCTCAAATATTGTCATCTAAAACTCTACCAGCGAGTTTGTTCATGAACATTAGAGATGTCTGAAGTTGCTTTTCATTGGTGCGATAAGTAGTGTTCAAGACACAGGATCAGCTGGAAAGATTGTGGGTGCCAACACCCTTGCATTAAAGGAAGCATAAGAATCTAGCAAACTCAGGAGGCTCCCAGCTGAAGAACTGCACTTGGGGTCTGGATTTCATTTGGTGCTATGAGAGAACCCTGTCACCTTTTGACTAGAAAGTTGGCTGACCCTGCCATCAAAGTATTATAGCTTGCTCCTCACTATACCATTCACCTGAGATGAGATGCCTGCTGGACTATGTGACCACAGCAAAGAGGGACTTAGAGCTTCAGAGGAACAAGCTGTATCAATCTTCTGTGCTTCCTTTCCAATGCAGCTCTGCCCATTTGGCAGAATTCTGGCTGAGACTTGCCTTCAATGCAACCTGACACATGGTAGTGAAGAAATGCAAAACCCTGTCTACCACTAACCACGATGGCTACGATACTGGGTAAAAGAATCTGATAGTTTTGGAATGGCCAAATTGGCTCAAGTTGATTATCAATACTCTCCACCTGAGACTGACCGGGTTTCTCAGACCTGAGCACCAGCCTAGTGCTGTCTGATCAGCTAGAACGTGACCTGATGAATCCACTTGATTGCCATGGCTGACACAGTTGGAATGGGTGATCCTGCCACACACTGAGATCGCCTTTCACAAAGTCTAAACCTATTAAATGTCACAACACAGGGTTGCCCCAGGGTATCAGAGAGCAGAGTGTTAAGGGGAAAAAAAAAAAAAAAAGGATATTCCCCCAAAACGTTGGGAAAAAAAGCAAGTGATAAACACTTTCGGGTGGGGGAGATAAGGATAAAAATTATGAGAATTTCATCATGGTTTGAGGTCTAACCCTTAAACTCATATATTATAACACTAAGATCAGTTACAGGGAGATGTCTAGGTATAATTTTCATAACATGTACCACTAGAAGAAATAACAGCATACATGTTCCAAAATACTATATATAACCAAAAGGAACATTTTAATATTTGATATTGGAATAAGATGATTTTTTATTAACATGCATGTGTTCATTTGACAAGACATAGTCCTTCCAAAGAAAATAACACGAAGTTACACATACTCTCATAAAATAAAAAAATATTCTTCCTCTCCTCCTTCTCCTGTGCTTCAAAGCAGAAATACAGAATAATCAGTTCTCAGGCTGATGTATAGGCAGCACAAACTGCTCAGCGGTCTGTGCTTAAACATTCTCCATTGCTTTCTACTTTTTCTTCCTTGGGGAAAGGTTTTGTTAAGGACACAATGATTCTACATTTTTTTCCAGGGCATTTCCACTTTCTTGTGATTTTAATCTTGTCAATACAAACAATTCATTAAATATAAAACATTGTGAAGAAAGACACTTTTGTGTTTTTATAAAACTTTTCATATAATTAAAACTCGAACTGGGAAAAAAATCCTTTGAGAAGATGATAGGCCATAAAGTTTTAGTGTGACA
Source organism: Daubentonia madagascariensis (assembly GCA_023783475.1). Taxonomy (NCBI): domain Eukaryota; kingdom Metazoa; phylum Chordata; class Mammalia; order Primates; family Daubentoniidae; genus Daubentonia; species Daubentonia madagascariensis. Next base: position 44,700,148 of record JAKFHU010001953.1, read on the forward strand.
AGTGCGGACACTGACCATAGGAAAGGACAAAAATAAAGTGAAAGTCAGAGGCTCAATGAACAGCCCTATTTTTGCTGTGTTCACTTGAATCCAAAAAACCTAAGGGAGGAAAAAAAGGTAAAGAATCTGTAGACAAAGTTACAGCTGAAAGAAATTTGCATTAAATGCCATGCCAATGGCATTAATTGCTGAGTAATTAAAATATAAGTGCCCAATGACAGCAGATTGCTTTAATAAATTATGTTATATTCATATAACAGTGGAATATTATGCAGCCATTAAAAACAAGGTTATGGGGCAATATTTAGTGACATGGAAAAATGTTCTTAATAAAGCACAGGTAAAATTTACATTACAAAAAAGAGGCAGAAGTATAAGGGTAGTTTTTGAATCTTGCCAAATCCCCATGGAAAAAAAAAAAATACAGAGCAACTAGAGAGCAAAACCAAAAACCCATGGGAAAATTTACAACAAAATCAGATGACCAGGTATCACTTCAAACACTGCAATACAAACAGATATGGAAAAGCTAACACTAGCCACAAGTCCTGCAGAGTAGCAGTACCCATGAGGGAAGAAGCAGAGAGAAACAATAGGACAATTGAAGGACTTGAGAAGGGAACCCCCAAAACTGCCACTAAGTTCTAACTGGAAAGTGTGGTGAGCCAAATTTAAAACCACACCTGAACCTAGGGCTGTGGGGTATTTTCCATTCCAATAAAAAGTCAGTGCAAAGGGCTGGTATTAAGAAAAGTCCAGGCCAGGAGCAGAGGCTCACGCCTGTAATTCCAACACTTTGGGAGGCCTAGGCAGGAGGATTGCTTGAGGCCAGAAGTTCGAGACTAGCCTGAGCAACACAGCAAGATCTTATCTCTACAAAAAATTTTTTTAAATAACAAGGTGTGGTGGTGTGCACCTGTTGTCCCAGATACTAGGGAGGCTGAGGCAGGAGGATCACTTGAGCCCAAGAGTTCGAGGCTGCAGTGAGCTATGATGGCACCAATGCACTCCAGCCTGGGAGACAGAGCAAAGCCCTGTGTTAAATAAATAAATAAGCAGATCGAACGGTAAACAGATAAATAAATAAACAAATAAATAGATGTATAAATAAATAAGTAAATAAATAAATAAGAAAAGTCTGAAGAGTCGGGAGTGGTCTAGTGCTCATAAACTCTCAAAACCGAGCAGCTAGGAAATAGCTCGAAACTGCTGGAAACAGAATCAAAATTGAAAAGAATAAAATCCAGAGGAAAGAAAGAGAAGGACCCCCCAAAAGTGGGGAAGAACAGAGCCATGCTTTTTAGAAAGCTGGCCAGTAGTCCAGTAGCAGAAAATAATCCAAAATAGATCTATCTAAATCAAGCCTCCATTCTAAGAGTTTAGAAAAATCACTTTTACATAAAAATGAGCAACAGAAAAATCTGAGACCACGTGCTATACATAGTTATAAGAAAAAAGAAAAAAAAAGGAAACAATAACATCCTACAGAAAATGAAAGCACACACCAGAAACATGCCATTATATGTCTATAACCTATTATTTCAAAATGGGCTAAAAGACATTAAGAATATAAGGCCATACAAAGCCTGAATGAACAACATAAATCAGATTAGCTAGAAATGTGGGAAGAAAGAATAAATCTGAGGAAAAAAAAATCACTATAGAAAGGAAGAAATATACTAGGACAGATAGCAAATAGATATAGCAAACAATGCCTTAAAAGAACTGGAAGGTTAAAACAAAAAAATTTTAAAAATCAAAAAGAAATGAAGATAAAGATAAAAAGGATTTAAAGGAAAGTGTCAAACACATTGAAGATAAGTAAATAAGATCCAACATACAGAAAATAGGAATCCCTGAAGAGGAAATTAAAGGAAAAGAATTGTCCAAATACTTAAAACTATAATTCAAAGAAGCTTTCTTGAAATTCAAAAATCTGAAACTATAAACTGCAAGGAGACACTAGACACCTAAGCATATCTAGTCCAAATGACCAACACTAAGACATATTCTAGTAAAATTGCTGGACTTCAGACTTATGCCAGAAGAAAATGGAGTAATACATTTAAGATACTCAAAGAAAAAAATGTGAACCAACAATTTTAATTCAGCAAAAATTGTGGCTTAAGTATAAAGCATATAGCAAACTGTTGTCAAAATGCAAGAATGCAGGGAATACAATTCCATGAGCCCTTCCTGAAAAATCTAACAGAAAATGAGCTTCAGACAAAAATGACTAGAGACATTGATATAAGCAGTGAGTGGTACTAAGCATTGAATGTTCTTACTCATGTTACTAAAACTAAAAGAAGGTTAGAATTAAAAGGGGGAGAGCACAGTATAAATGGCTAAACACCCTGAAAAGGCAGATGTAATACAATCATTAAAAAATTAATGGAGAAGGCTGGGTATGGTGGCTCATGTCTGCAATCCTAGCACTTTGGGAGGCTGAGGCCAGAGGATTTCTTGAGGCCAGGAGTTCAAGACCAGCCTCAGCAAGAGACACCATCTCTACAACAAATAGAAAAATTAGCCAGGTGTGGTGGCATGAGCCTGTAGTCCCAGCCACTTGGGAGGCTGAGGCAGGAGGATCACTTGAGCCCAGGAGTTTGAGGCTGCTGTGAGCTATGATGACACCACTGCACTCTAGTATGGGCAACAGAGTGAGACCCTATCTCAAAATAATTAATTAATTACTTGAGAGAAGGAAAAAAATAATGGAGACTAGGGATAGTATATATAATAGAATGTGTAACCCTTCTTAGCAATCATAATTGGTAGTGGTAGTATTAGTATTGTTATTCTGAGACTGTTTTGTGTGTAAGGTGGATAAATAAGCAGATGAGAAATTATCTGCTTATCATTCCCTGTGTCCTTGGGAACCAGAATAGTCAACATGGAAGAAAGGAGATAAAGATGCAATAGATAAGAGGTTCAGTAAAAGCCTGTAATCCTGAATATGAAATGGAATCAGGATGAACTCAAGAGGTCTACACATACCAGCAACGAGGAGCGTTGTTAGCACTAAGATAATCACCTTGAAACACAAATTTCCACCAAAAGAAACTACGGTTTCTAAGATAAATGGCTGATTTCTGCTCTCAGATAAGAAATGCACAAGGTGAGTCTGAAACATTCTGTCACAGCGGTGAGCAAAGAAGCTATCAAAGACCAGTAGGGTCATATCAGAAGGACTGAGAAGCCAACGTGAAGAGGTTCACTCACCAAAGATGGAAAATTTGATCTTTAATAAAAGATAAGAAATGCAATAGATTGAAACCTAACATGTTTAAATTCACAGTTCATAAAGATATTAAAACATAAAGGTTATTTTCAGAGGATGACAGTATGCCAATTCAATATTTTGAAAATCAATAAATAGCAGGAAATAATCAGGCATTTATCTTGTATTATCCAGATGAACAGTACCACTGGGTAACTGAAAAGTAGGTGAAGAACAAAATTACATTAAACAAAAGCATTCCAGCTAACAAGTAGAATTAGAATATCGCCATTTTGCCTTTCCCGATGAATTAATGGATGTAGGCAGTGAGCCCTAATGATGGTTAACATCACAAAAAGAAAGACAGTAAGATACTCTGTCACTCCTGAGTGAAAGAACACACCACGACCTAGAGTCTTCCTAAAGGGATCAAACACGAGCCTCTGGATCCAGCTGCCAATCTGTAGGAAATAGAGAAGGCAGAGGAACATGTTGAACTGAGAATGCAATCAGCAAAACCCAAACTCTGGGGAACTCTACATCTCGAGTGGCCAGGGTTCTCCAAAAGGTAAAGCGTAGAGAAAAGAAAGGAATAGACAGAAAACCTGCAGATTAAGAAACTTAAAAGACATACCAACTTTTTAAAAAGTGGACAATACTAAACTATGGTGTAACAGGACACACATGCAGTTGATCAAACAATAAACAAAGGGAAATGATTGCTATAAACATCAAAACACTACTAATTTTTGGAAAGGGCTGTGACTGGAATAGGGCACGCCAGCAGCTTCTGGGCAGCTGGCAAAGTTCAATTTTTTGACTTCAGTGGTGGTTACAAGGGTGTCTACCTTAAAATAATTCTTACATAATATATACATGTACATGTACATGAATGCTCTCTAATTAGTAGCCACATGAATCAATTACAGTGTACATTTAAATTAAATTTAAAATTTAGTTCCTCAGTTATATTAGCCATATCTGAAGTGCTCAGCAGACAGTGGCTACCTTCTAGACAGTGCAAAAATAGGATACCTGGAACAGAACTGATTTGTGTGTGGTATGTGTGTGGTGGGGGAGTGGGTGGGTGATTTTCTGTAATTATGTTTTACTTCATAAAAAAATTAAAGTACATGCCCCCAAAAATACATTACATAGCTATATTTATTTTAATGTATCTCAGACACATGAATATTGGCTATTCTTTGAAGTAATGGCAAAGGGCATATATCTTCTAGAAGAGTGAAAATTGATGCGGAAACATTTTATGACATTACATAGCAGGAACCCACGTCCAATGGATCGATTCATGTGTACAAGTCTGAACTGTACCAGAAATTTATCTCAGGATAAAGGTTTTGCTCAGCAAGGTTAATAGGTCTTCTCATTATGGATTGCAATAATCACTTCAATTATCATTAACATTATTAGAGCACTGGGAGAAAGAAGGCATGAGGTAAACACGAAGGCAGTCCCGCCAAATGAGACACTCCAAAACCAGGCACTTAAGATAGTAACAATTATCCAAGGAGGACAAAGGAAACCTCTCCATTGGCATGGCATCTTAAGTAGACTATCACACTTGCCCAGTTTGCTGAGCTAAGTAAAGCTAGGAGAAATTTCTTCTGAAGTGATTCAAAGGAGGTGTATGAAAAGGTAAAAATGAAAATTCAGCCTATGGAGTCATAAAATGTTTCCAAGCAGGGTAAATGACATAAGAGAAATGTGAGGCTAGATGTTCACACAGATCAAAGTGAGATCTATAAAAATATGTGTTACATGAAGAGCAGAGGGCCTAAGAAGAAATTATTTAGAGGTCAAAATAGAGAACATCAGAGAACAAATGGATACAAAGGCAGGGGTGTCCACTAATCCTTTTCAGTTGTTAGTCGGACAAAGGTCAGTGCTATAGAAGAGGATAATTATAAAGGAGGCATTTTGAATAAACTAGAGAAAAAGGATGCAGAAATAAACATCTTAACTACAAAATATCCTTCCAACTGAGTCTTTAATTATCCAAGGACAATATCAATATTTTCTTTAAAATAATGTGATGGATACTAAAACATAATGAGAAAAAAATGTAAGACTACGGAAATTGTGATCCAGTGCAATAAAGAGGGCATTAACAAAGGTGCATTAACAGTTAAAAGGTGTGGAAAATCAATAACTTCAAATTACACTTTGGTCATCATGCAATGTACCACACACCAAAGAGCACACTAGCTTTGAATCAGGATAAAAGATGCCTATCTAGAAAAGAACGCTAGAATGGGTTAAGGGCAAAAGGAAGAAAAACAGAAACCACCAGGGTCTCATTTCTCCCCCTATTTCAATCTGGGTCTTTTGATCTCAGAAAGTCCGTCATGTGTTTACTAGTGTCTGGATATGATCCAAATATTCTGCTCAGCTCTCTTTCACATTTTATTCTATCAAGAAAGATTTGGCAACTGAAATCTATTATGATGTCAAAAGGTAGCTGACAACATAAAATGTATCCCGCTGAGTTGATGCCGCACAAGACTAAATTTACAACAACATGAGTATCATAAAAATTATAAGAACTGCAAATTAACCACTGATTTCTAGTTCACTGACATAAATAATGGTAAGGACCTGGATAACTTCCAAACATCTTTACCACTATTTAATTTGTCAAAATCTATCAAGAACATTTCAACCACAAACCTGTCCTCTAAGGTACATTATCATTCCCACGCTGAGATTAGCATCGGTGGCAACCCAAGTAAGACTGCATAATTACCAGCACTCCTGAAGGAGTCTTCTCTCCTTGCTGTAATTCCTCAATGTGTCAGTATCTCACCCTTTCTTAAGTACCATTCTTACTCTCAATTAGTTATTTAAGATCATTTAAAAATTTGGCTCTAATTTTGTAAGAGATGTTTCTCTGCTTTCAAAATTAATCCCTCATTACAGTGTTAAGGTTCCTACTGGGCTCAAATTAGCAAGATTTTCTGTTTACTTCATATTTGTGAACCAGGAATGCTGGTAGCAGTATGGTGCGAGAGCAGTTAGCTGACGGCTGTGGGGAAACCCAGCGGGTAGGGAGGTCGCACATTGAAACAAAATGACAAAGACAATAATTCTTTTCTGAGAGAAGGTTAAGATACAGAACCACATGGCTTCCTCCACTATCAACTAACTCTATGGACCATTCGTATAAATGACATGAAAAGAAAATGTCTTTCGTATACATACAAACTCTCTCCTGGGAAAACCAGATTTTATTCATAGTGAATTTAAAATCATGGCTAAACGATGTTATTGCTCATGCATAAACACTAAAATATGGTTAACGATAATAAAAAATGGCTAAAGAATTATTTGATATCAAAGACAAATGCCTTTTAAAAAATCCTTCAGTGAGGAATTATCTTTTTATGCATATGCGTGTGTGCCTGTCTGTGTATAACCTCCTACCCCCTGTTCTCCCACTGATGTATGTCTAGAACAAATTTACAATACTGCTGAAAAGAAAAGAAGTGTTTGGCCATAATATTGCTAGCAAAAATAATCAGTTGGTAGAATCATTGTCTAAGTAGAAGCAATATATGCATTTGTGCAGAAACTAGGCAGTTCTAACTCTTTGATTAGTCCTAATACATTGAGTGTATGGAGATGTTTGATAGATTCTAAGTAAACCTAGCATACACTACTTGTGCCGAAATTGGTTTATTTCACATTTCTGTATTTTCGGGGAAAAGCAATTTCTGTATGACAGATGCACCTGGAGTTTGCCACGTGGCCTACACACAGAAAGGGCTGTAGAGTCATAGATTTAACAACAACGAGAAAATTGCATTTTATTCTTATTTGCTAAAAAAATAAAAAGCATATTTTCTTCCTATCAGTCATGTGTGTATTGAGTTAGTCCACGTCTACACAGAGTAAGTGAATAGTAGAGATGAAACATTGATCTGGGTAAATCAAAGCTCCCAGTTAGCTGCTACTGAAGATAATGTTGGTTTGGCCTCAACTGGACCCTACCAGCTGCCTACAATTACAAAAAAAAAAAAATACATTGACTAAATAAGCCATCAATCCTTCATTTCTCTTTACCTGTGTAAATATGGCCTGAACGTCCCCATCAATGTCAGAGAATCATTATGAAACTAAACTTTTTCATGGGGTGTTATAATTTTTAAACCCTAAAATGGAATGAAGTTCTAAGAGTGGGTGATACAATAAGAGTGCTTTCTTTCGGTTTCCTCAAGATAGTACAAATACATGAAGCAAAAACTGACAGAACTAAAGGGAGATAGAGGCAATTCAACAATAACAGCTAAATACTTCAATGCCCTACCACAATAATGGACAGAACAAGGCAGAAGACCAACAAGGAAATAGAAGACATGAACAACATTATGAACCAACTAGGCCTAACAGACATCCATAGAAATTTCCACCTAACAACAAAAGAATATACATTATTCTCAGGGACATTCTTCAGGATAGACCATATGCTAGGCCATAAAACATGCCTCAATAAATTTAAAAGTATGTTCTCCAATTACAATGGAATGAAATTAGAAGTCAATAACAGAAAGAAATCTGGGAAATTCACAAACATGTGGAAATTAAACAACACACTCTTAAAGAACAAAAGAGTCAAAGAAGAAATCAAAAGGAAATTAGAACATACTTTGAGATGAATTAAAATGAAGATATATTAAAACTTAGGAGATACAGGTAAAGCAGTGCTCAGAGGGAAATTTATAGCTGTAAACACCTATATTAAAAAAGAAGAAAGATCTCAAATGAAGACTTACTTGGAGTTAATCAACCAGTTAACTAATCCACCAGTACATCACAGAGCTTGATTCTCCAGTCATAAGACTGAGTAACTTCTAAAGCAATCATTTTTATTCAGTAAAGACACAGGTTTGAGGTTGTGTTATCTAGAATGCCCCAAAGTTTTTTATCCATGGAGGTTTCTGGTAGAACATGATTCTCTTCTCACTGATTTCCTAAATGAGGAAACTGAAATCACATAACAAGTTAGCAGAAGATACAGCTTTAAAACATAGGTTTTCTAAATTTGAATCTAGTGTTTTTCCTGCTACACAAATGACTACCCTTGTGAATATAACTTTTTTGTGGCTTTTCATATTTACATGCTACAAGCTACTAAATTTTGGCTTACTATTGCCATTCTCTTTTCTAGATGTCCACATGCATTTTCATGTACACATCAGGAATTACAAATCCATTTTACAAATCAAGAATGAATCTTTGTTCTTAAAACCATGAGGGAGTTATGGGAGACCATGTGATGTGGTCTGAGAGACCTGAAACTCTGACCCTAGAAAGACAGTGGAGCAGAGACCATCTTCTTGCTAGTCAAGTGATCTAAAAAGGCAAAGAAATGAAAATCTGGATTATAAAAGCAAACAGATCTTGGATCCAAGCCTAATATCTGCCTTTAAAATTTTTAAATTTTGAAATAATTATAGACCACAAGAAGCTGCAAAAATAGTACAAAGAGCCCTATATGCCCTTCCTCCAGGCTTCCCCCAATGGTGACATCTTACATAGCTGCTTACAATATCAGAACCAGGAAATTGGCATTGGTACATCACTGTTAACTAAATGACAGACCTTATTCAGTTTTAGTTACTTCCTCTATAACCCCAGGCAATTTAATGTAGGGAACCTCTCTGAGCCTCAGTTTACTCACCCATAACATAAAGGTACTAAGAGTCGCTACTTCATAGTACTTATAAGGATTCAATAAGATGTTTCCAGTATATTGTTTATAAAAATAGTTATTACACTAAGAACTTGATAAATGGTCACATTGTAATTATCAAACAAGATTTTTGGGATTTCCAGTGTGCTCTGACACTTTCCCCAAGGCCCTTCCTACTTCTAATATAGAGATGGCATCTCCTGCCATTTATAGTTTCGTGATTCCAAAGGACAAAAACACCAGAAAAACAACAGAATGTAGCCTACTCTAAGGACTGAAAGGAAATCTAACTCAGAATTCCTTTGCTTACGCACATACGTTGATTTTTTTTAAACTTAGTCTTTCCAATAGTGAAATGACACAGGTGCTACTGATAATGCCTTTTGATGCCTTTAGGGGAAAAAGGAGTGAACCAACTAAAATAGCTGAACCTTAAACTGACATCTAAAGATAATCTTATACTTTGGCTTTGTGTCCTTTTTTAGTGAGGAGAGGGGATAAGTTTTTTGTTTTTTTTTTTTTCCTACTGTGAGTTTTTAAATCTCAGTTAGATTCTCTGAATCAAACAGGTCGAACACAAGCTTGGATCTACCCTGCCACAGTTTCCAAACCTACTGGTGTCAACGCTCAAAGGAAGCAGGACTCTTTAAGAGCTGAGCTTTTTCCTAGATCTTAAATTATCTCTGTTTGGATGTATTTTTTATACATGCAAGAAAGAACTATATATACAAATAGTTCCAGGCACAACCAAGCCTCTCTAATCTAGGGACTATTCCTTGGCCCTTACCCCCAACTATTGGGTAATGGCCTATCCAAAGTCCCTCTGGCTTTGGCATGGCAGACACAGGCCAGCACCCAGAATGCCCCTAGGCCTTACCTCCTTCACAGCTACATTTTAAGGACACAAGTGTTTATAACAAGGAAAGAAGAACTTTGTCAGGTTTTCCCCTGGCTCTGAAATTTTCATACCTTGAGAATAGGTAAATGATCAACCTTAATTTAAGGAATTTTTTTCTATCTTTTTTCCTATTCTTTTTTTTTCTTTTTGCAAATTAGCTGCATTTTCAAAACCTGCCACCCACAAACAGTCTGAAACCCTAAAGTGTCTGCTCTATTTCTATCAACAGACATTATTTGGAATCAGTTAAAAGGACAAATAATATGTCCACGAATCAGCCAAACAGCTAGAGTAGACATCTTTGCTTCATTTTAATACTCAGACCTCTCTTCTATTCTCCAAAAGCCAGAACAAATAAGAATCATATTTGGATAGTTTTGGCTTTGATTTCAGATTAGGGCAGGCATCTTAAACCAAGTGATCATCAAGGACATTACTGAGTGCTCAGATCATAGAAAAATAATTTAACAAATACAGGACTTGACACATTTTACACCACATATATCAATTAACTAACCTACAAGCCTTGGTTTCTCACTCTCAAGATTTATGAGTGATTGGATTAAAGAAAAGGCTTGGGGATGTGGGGAAGCAACTTATTTTTTATTTTATAAAATATACCAAAATGATCAAACCTGGTTTCCTATCTGAATTGAAAAGAAGATGCCTTTAATTCTGTGGGCCACTATCCCTTGTCCAGTTCTAACTCCCTTTTTCTCAACGTGAACATATGTTTTCCTTAAAATTACTTCTTTTTTCCTACCCTGGTGTTATGCAAGATCCTTGCTTATTTTGGCGATGGAATCTAAATAAGAAGAGCCACCCAGAGTTCTCCATTCCAAAGGGAGGAGCTTCCCAAGAAAAGCAAAGTTTTACTGTTGTATTTCCTTTCAGCACTGCCTAATAGCAAGAGGCACTCTTCATTGCGGAAATTCAGCACAGATGAGGGAGCTGCTCCTGAAATACCTGTTAGAACCACGAATGGCAGATGTGGGCAGGGACTATCTGGGTTCATGATCACTTAGCGCTTGTAAAAAAACAGGAATTGGCCAAAAAAAAAGGAAAAAAAAAAAAGGAAGGAGTAAGGTGGTTAAGTAGGCCGAATATGCAATAAGAAAAGGTGCTTTTCAAACACAGAATATGAGCAAAGGAGATGCTTTTTATTTCAGAGAGAGCCCAGGAAAAACCAAATTCTCAGGTTGAAAAGGCAAACCTTGACTTTATTTCTATGATCAAAATCCTCATGAAAATGGCCATAGGCCTAGGTGAAAGCTTTAAAAATTAAGGAGGGGCTAGCATGCTTATGCAAGAAAAACAAAGAGAGGCTTGCATATAGGATATTGGTTTCAAATAGGAAGGGTGAACGCCAAAAACAGTATAAGAACTAATCACTCACATAATAGATCACTGTGAGCAAAGCTCTCCTGCAGATGTTGGAGTTAGTGATCTAAGCCTCACACTTGGAAAGGTTGTGTGACTGGAGCCATGATATATAAAGTAAGACCCAAGTGCCAAAGTTTTGATTTAGCCAAGCAAACGTGGCTGTTTTTGTTGGGTGGAAGAGGCACTTTCTTTCACTGAGCAAAGAATTATGGTAAACATCTGCTAACCATGACCACAGAAGAGGTGGTTGTTTTCATCCAAGGTCATTTAAAAGGAATAAATTTAATTAATAAAACCACACAGTAATAGTATCCAACCTTCCAATAACTCTGCTTGCCTGTATCCACAGACCTATTCATTAAGGAAGCACTTAATCGAGAAAGTTTCCCAACGTTGCCATTAAGACTTCTCGAGGACCACGGATGTGGGGTAAGAATTTTCCATCCCAAGGGATGTTTGAAAACCCAAGCCAACTTCACCTCTTATCTCATTCCTTAGGCAGCCGTTTTCCAGAGGAATCTCTTGCTCTATTAGCAAAACTGTACTATAATACATATATTATTTAGGTAACTAAAGCCCCATTTTTAAAAGATAGAAATTAATAGGTTGAAAGTTCGACCTCACATATAAACGTCCCAGACTATGTCTCTCTGTCAAACTGCCTTTTTGAAAATAACTATAAGAATTAATATAATCCAGAATGGTTTGGGTTTTTAAAAATTCCTTATTTGGTTCTTTCTTTAGGAAGGCATGGGGTGTCAGGGAAGCTAGCAGGAAACTGAATTATTCAGGCTGACTGTCATTCATATCCATCAAATTAGAGCTCAAAACATCACTTTGCCTTTGAACAACCAGTCACAACCGCTCCAAAGTTAGAGTCACCCACAATTATCATTATTAAATATTCCCAATTAAGAAAAAAATAATCAAATTCATAAAATCCCAACTTCTATTCTGACTTAAGCAAACTCCTGAATCTGCCTTCAATATCAGAAGAGTCTTCTGGATTAGAAAAGCCAGTTTTGCATACACTAGACGCTACCACTGAATAAAACTAAAGAACTAAGGTTTACTATTTCCAGTCCAGGGTAATGTCGATATAGTCAATCAACAAGATACTAAGTACGCTGAATGTAAAGAATATATTATAGTAGTGCCCCCTTATCTATGGGGGATACATTCCATGATTCTCAGTGGATGCCTGAAACCATGGATTATACCAAACTCATACATACTAAGCTTTTTCCTATACATGAATACCTATGATAAAGCTTAATTTATAAATTAGGAACAGTAAGAGATTAGCAATAACTAATAAAATAGAACAATCATAACAATATACTGTAATAAAAGTTATGTGAATGTGGGTTCTCTCTCTCTATCTTATTGTACTGTACTCACCTATTTCAGATCGTGGTTGACCACAGGTAACTGAAACTATGGAAATTGAAATCATGGGTAAGGAGGGAATACTGTATTTTCTCTCTTTTGATTTCTCTATTTCCCATGGAACTAGAACACAACAATTCATAAAGGCAAGACTTCAGTAAGCTTATTGAAAGAATATTAAATTCATCAACCCCATTTAGTCCAATGGTTACAATATGGGACAGAGTCCCAGTTGCCGGACCAGCTCTAAGAGCAGTTTAGGAGCCTGGGAGTGGAAGGCTGTCAGTATTTCATCTTTTGCACCCATCAGTCTTCAACAAATACCTATTAAACACCTCCCAGGTTCTAGTTACTGTGTTCAGAGTGTGTGTGTGTGTACGTGTGTATGTACACACATGGGGGTGGTTGTATCAGAGGTGGGAGTGAGGGGTGAGGTGCTATCTTTTAAATGTTACTGATACTTGACAGAATCTTGGGGAGTAATTAACACAGATTTCAGGGTTCACTGAGTCTTGAAAATTATTCTGTGTTTGCTTGCTCGCTTTCCACAATGCTAACAGTTATTAAGAAAAGAAAGAAGGAGGTGCAGATGGAGTAGGCAAGCAAGCTGATACTTCAACTGCCCTTAAGTGACAATGAACATTAGACAAGAAAGAGGAGGGACAACAGAGGCACCATCGTATTTCACAACCGCCAATGCCTTCAGCTGTAAAAGAGTGCCAGCCTAAAGTAACCCACTAAATCCCCCCAACACAGTCAAGATCCATTTCTACAAGTAACTCCAATATCAGAGGCCACTGTGGTCAGGAGTGGAATATAGCCATGTGCCACTACACTAAGTTATACTCAAATAAAAATGCGACACATCTACCATCTTTGTATAATAGAGGGATTAAATCAACTCTAATTTTCATGCCTTAAAAGAAAATTCCAAGTTTTTAAGTATATTCCTAGTGAAAGATAATGTGATGAATGTCATAATAAAAAAATAACTTAGTAGGAAGAAATAATTCTTTATCCTTTTAACATTTTCCTTATGAAATACATCATTTTAACGTAATGCATTTCAACATACTTATCCATAAATGTAAATTTGTTTTGATAAAACGAAGAGCCTTCTAATCCAAATTGCACAGTGATGCTTTCTACACTGATCTGTTATAACTCGGTAATCAGAGTTAACAGACTGCCTAATTAACCAAGTCATCATTTGCCAAGATCCAAATATGGGATGAATTGTGGGCCAAGGAGAAAATATGATGGACATGAAAATTATTAATTCAGGGAAGCATTAAAAGCATGTGGAGTTAAAGTTCTTTGCTAAATCTCACCATCTTTAATATCTTTAATTTTTAAAATCAAGTACATGTGAAAATAAAAAATATATCCATCCAGGGCACATGGAAAAACGTTTTATAAAACCAACTAGTTAAATGGACAAAAGTAATTTTTAGGCCTTTGACAACTGATGAGGTAAAAGTCATAGATGTCTACTGATAATAATGAGTGATCTCTACGGCAGGGCTTACTAGGTGCTAGCACCATATTCAGCATTCCACATGGCTCAAGATGTTTGTTCTCCATACCAACCCTTAAGCTTTGGAAGGTACTGTTTTTATTCTCAGGTATCAGATAAGAAAACTAAAGTTCAAAATATTTTGTTGTCCCCAAGAATGTATGAATAAACAATATCCAATCCTTTCAAAATTCTTAGGGAAGCGATATTAAAAATTCTGTAATTTAACTCACCAAAATTTTACTCATGGAGGCTTTAGCCATTTATTTATTATGCACCTATTAGGAGACAGTAAATTGGGGTAACTTGAAAGATACCATGTGACTCAACCATACAAAAATCTTTCATCAGCAGCTTATTATTCCCATAATTTACACGGTTGATACGACCTAAAAGACGTGTGGCATTTTAACTGGGCTAAGATATTCTATAAGCCAATTTTCCCAGGTCATCCAAAAGCAAGCCTGAATATAGTATAGGGTTTAATCCTACAGAAGAGATGCTAAGTCCACCAATAAGACCATTTTCTCTTGGCTACTTGGCAACTCCTACTCATTCTTTGAGGCCCCAGCCATGCCTCATTGCTTCTGTGTGGCTTTCCAATCTCCCTTCCCCGACCCCCTCCCCAATCACATACACACAATCCATCAGTACTCTTGTAGTTTCTCTATCATCATATTATAATTGACTTGTGTGTCTGCAGATATGTTAAAATCAAATATCTTGCCTTAGGACCTCAAACCGTGACAGATGATAGAGGGATGGTTGGAGACAAAAATGAATAAATAGGAGGAAGTTAGGCAATAAATGAACTCCAGACTCCTTGAGGACAGAGGCATGGTAGTATTTCTGAGTCCCAGCCCACTTTCAAGGTAGTAAATGTCATTGGAGATGTCCAAGTATTAGGCAGACAACTTCATGGGAGAAATCTCATAGCTGATACTCAGTCATGGGTTAGCTGGACCATGTGATATTTAAAGGTTCCTTCTTCCACCCTGTAAATTCTATGTATTTACTGTGCATCAAGTAATAGTACCTTACAGGGCTCACAGACATAGTCCATTTTCCCAGAATTCTGGCCCCTTCCTCTGAAACCAGCACCCTTTTCACTTACTCTCCATTGTTTTTTGTAGGTCAGAAGCCATCCATGGTTTTAGAGATGGGCACATGACCCACCCCAGGCCAAGCACACTCTCACATCTCCCCCTGCTCAGTCCTGCCCCAGCCCCCGAGTATTTCAGCCAAAGGCACACACCAGACCAATCACAAAAGCAGGAAAATCCACATTCTGTGACAGCTGCTAGAACTCTTAAGAAAAGATTCCTTTCTGCTGGAGTTGCTAAGAAAACAGATTCATGAAAGGTTATCCTGGCACAACCTGGGAAACGCCTCTGTGAATGGATCCAACATGGAACGTAGCACAGCCAGGAGCCCGAGACTAAGACTTAATGGCACAATCTGAAACCCCTTGCTCCAGATGTCCCCAAAGTTAGTTTTACCATCCAATTTTTCAATATCATGAGCCAATTAATTCCCCTTTATGCCTAAGCTGGTCACTCAGAACCAAAGAGACCTAACAAATGGTGAGCTCAGTATTTTAAGGCCCAGACACATGAAAAGTGGTCTTCTCTTTGTGTTAACAACAAGGGGATATTAATATTTCAAACTCTTTAAGTAAAAATCACTTATTTGCAGTCCCTTACAAATGACTTTTATACATTTTTTTCCATGCCTAATATTTTAGTAATATTTGAAGGTCAAAGTCCTTGGCATACAGCTTATGAATGTATAACTCTACTGACCAAATAACTAAAGGCCTTCTAACTCTGTTAGCCAGTATTACCCTCTAAGTACCCCAGATCTTCACCCTGGTAAATAAAAAGCTTTGCGGGTGAATGTTTCCAAGAACTAAAGGAACATTCTGAACCTACTTCCTGGGAAAACACCGAGGTACAGGACTGATGCCTTGGGAAGGAGACCCTCCCGCTTGCCACACTTTTTCACACAGGTGATTGAGCGGAACAAATCAATTATTGGGTGGTCAGAGGCTAATATGAAATAAAATAAGGGCTACAGAGATGAGGTTAATTAGAATAATGTACCAGAGAAAAATGACTCAAAGATCTAGAGAAAATGTCTTAACAGGCATATCCAACTGGAGATAGAAGAATGCCAATTAAGTGGTTGTCCTTGTTCCTAATCATATTGGGACATACTTTTATTTCCCATAGCTCCTGTATTAGCAAAAAGAATTAAAGCATTTGAAAAAGCTCAGTAAGATCAAGCAGGACCTATGAGATCATGTTGAAATAGAATGGCTCCACATGTGGGATACAAGCAGTCCCACAGTGAAAAATGTATGCTAAAACAAAACAATGCCTGCAAATCAACACCTCAAGAAAATGCTTGCACGGGGAAGCAGCCCATATAGCATAGTGGTTAAGAGTCAGGGTACCAGAGGAAGGAGTGCCTGGGTTCAAATTCCAGCTTTGCTCCTTATAAGCAGAGAAGTCTGGGTAAGTCATTTAACCTCACTATGCCTCAGTTTCCTCATCGGTAAAATGGATTTTCAGAATGGTCATTACCTCAGAGAGTTATTGTGAGTTAATAAATATCAAGTGCTTGGAATCATATCTTGCACATAGTAAATTCTCAGTAAAGGTAGCTATTATAGAACTTTTCATAAGCTAGAATGTTTCTCTTAACCGCTGTTTATCGAAATTTCTCAGGATTAGGGTTCTCGTGAAATTTAGAAGATTGTACTTCCACCTCTCACTACTTTTTAGGGGAGAAAGGGGAAACTACACATGCAGGATAGTGGTGACAGCATGAAATGCAAGTTCTTCTAGGTACATACATCTAGAGAGACTCAAGAAGCCCTCGGCATCACTTATTCTAGGAGTGGAATCCAAAGAAATTGCCATGCTTAGGAAGTAGGCCAGGAGTGGGAGAATGGTTTGTGTCACCATTAATGAATTATTTGGGACAGATATGGACAGAGATGAGCCACGAGCTCTCCTGATCAGAACACCCATGGTGAAAGGTCTGGTCATCTGGCAGAGCTGGTGATGAGAGAAATTCAACCCCAGCACATCTTACCCAAAGTGACCCAGCACTGAGAGACAACTGCACCCACTGGACCCAGACAACGCAGCAAAATTTCAAAACATTAATGGAATAAAAAAGCTTCTAACCTTTCCCGCTGTATTGAGAAGAGAGCGGCATGAGGGCTGAGCTAGGCTGCTAAGCATCCCATGTAAACAGCCTAATCAAGTCTCACATTACATAGATCTGTTTTCCCCTTTCACCAACTATTATTTTAGTTTCTGAAATTATATTTGGAGATGGGGTGTTATATATTTTTAGAGATGCAAAAAAGCTGGGTTTTAGCCACTCTGAAGGTTATCGCTGGATTTCACCAAAGGTTTTCCTGACTTGTTCATTTGTACTTTGACTGAAACTCACTGGATTTTATCAGTTTCTTTCCTAAAGGGATATTAGTAACCAAAGTTGATGCCTTAAACTATAATTTAATCATGTCCCTTTATTTTTATACATTGAGAGGGTGTAAGTTATAAAGTAGTAAAAGAAATGACTATTTTAATTTCTTGGTAACCCCAGTTCTTCCATAAGTCATGTAAATAAGATTATGTGATTTGATATATTTCATTCTTTTCCACCAGAAAGTTATGTGACCCAGAGAGAGACAGGTCTCTCGCCATGCTTCAGCTTTTACATAACAAATTCACAATGAACAACACATGTCACCCGCTGACATGATGGAACAATATAGCAAAAATAATAGATCATCTTCTTTAAGCAGGTGAAAGAAATCACTGTTAACAATGAAAGATATTTATATCTAACTCCTTTCAGATTATATAGACTTTGGTTTTCTATCAAAAAAGAAGTTATGTGAATTTTCAGGACAGATATATCAAGTATACATTTTTTAAAAATAGAAAGGAATTTACAGGAAGTTTAAGACACCCTCTACTGCAAGGCAGGAAATCAAACTAGCTCTGATTAACTTAAGGGCAAAATGCATCCCCTACAAGGTGGCATAAGGACAGTGGCAGCACCTCAAACTCTGAATTTCCATGGTTTTGTGGATGTGGGTCAGGCTCCAAACACTGAGCCATCACAGTATTTGAGGTTTATAACTTGTATTGTCTGTGACAGGTCATAAACATCCAACAGTCAACATGTCAACAACAAAAATAAAAGAAACTCTCCCACTGCTTGTTCATTTTGTACTTTTTAGTTCTGAAGTTAATTCAGTACATGAAACATGGGCATATATAATCAAGAACCAAGGTCCTTTGCCATCTTTGACACCTTCAAAATGAAGACTCGAGAAAGCTCAAGATGACTTTTGTCCGTGTAGTTCCCCACAGCCTTTGCTGATCCTTCTAAATCCTCAGCATTGTTGTTCTATTCCAGACCCTATGAAAAGCACTGGACACGCATCATCTGTTTTAATCCTTGCAATAACACTATGAGCTAGGTGATGCTATTACCCCTGCCTTGGATAAGTAAACTGAGTCCTAGAAAGAGAAAATAATTTGTCCAAAGAGCCAGGAATGAGAGTGGAGGGATTTGAGCTTGAAATTCAAACATCCTTAATCAACCCGCATCATCAACACTATGCTTTAGGCCTAAATGGCAAATGATTCTATCTTCATGGGGACGGTGATGCATAACCCCTTCTGGGTAAGACACACAGATTATGCAGTGTATAGTGGAAACTTTCCAGAGAAAATCCAAGGGCAGTATTCTATTCCTACAACAAACATGACGTGTGCAGCTTTACTCCTTCCCTTATGCTCACCCCCAGATGCCGTCCTCTTAGGTACCAAAAAAACATAGAGATTCTCAGAGAGATCCCCAAATGTACTCTGACTGATTCCACAAACGCTGACTGTGTGCATGCCCACCACACGCTAGGCACTGTTAGCTGTGGGGAAGCCACACTGAAGAAGACAGACCTGCTCCTTGCTTATTACCTGGTAAACGGGTGTGTTCATGACATGACAGAAGCTGTAACATATGGGAACAAAGGAGAGGCTTGGAGAAAGAATAATCAGAAAGGGAGGGTCTCCTTTAATGTGGGTGGTCAGTGAAGGCATGTCCAAGGAGTTGATATTCGAGCACTAAGAAATTCGGAGAGAGCCCTGGGGAACAAAAGTTCTTCCAGGCAGAGTTTCCTGGCCCAGAGGCAAGGGAGTTTTTATGGTATCTCAGCACAGCAACGGTACTTAAATAAAATACTGGCAACCACACAGCAAAAGGTCAAAGTTTCCAAGAGTCTTCTGAACAGGCAAGATCTTCAAGCCATTAATTCTACACAGTGAACCTGATGAAAGCAGAGTCTATGGCAGACAGACTCTTATAGCACTAACAAAGGCTGGGGGTCAATCCCCCCAAGACCATCAGCTCTGTGATATTGGGTCAATGTCAACGAAATTATCACTGCAGACTCCTAATTATAGGTGGTGTGATTCTTACTCATCTCACCCAGCAGTGCTCAAAAACTCAGGAGCCAGCCAGAGTCACATGGCGGCTGTTGTTTCTCAACATTGGGATGCATGGCCAATGGGGCCAATGGAGCCACGATCCATGAGCATTGCTGATAATCTTTGCCCCAGTCATGCAGCAGCTTCTGCGCACAAATGACACTGCTCTTTGAGGGTCACTCCCAAGAAGATCTGTGGGGGACCAGTACCTGCTTAGCAGAGTCAGCACAGAGGCACGGACAGGGATGAGGTGGTGTAGCATCAGTCTGCATGAGCAAAACCCTACAGTTTCAGATTATCATCAGCAATACCAACTTGAAAGCAGTTAGTGAATTCTGCTTGCGAGGCAAGCCCATTGTCTGACTAAGTAAAAAAACGGAATAAAAAAAGAACCACACGCCTCTCTGGAAATCATCAAAACAGGACCCAGAGACCTAAGCTCTGCTAGCAGGGCATGTCCACTTGGATACATAGCTGCAGGTGTCCTTGAAGATGTGTATCAGGGCCACCTCCCAAGGCTATGCTTAAATTCACAAGGGAATATCAGATGACAAGCAATGGACTGTGAAACGTGCCCCATCTACCAGTAAAACAACGACCAGTGAACCAGCCGCAGGATGGTAAAAACTCCCCAAGACAGGGATTTCCACTGTATCACCTGGGGTGCCTAGCACAATGCTGGCATTATTACATACCAGGAGCTCTGCTAAGCTCTTTACAAGTACCATCTTGCGAACTCTTTATAGTGAGCCAGCTTCTATTTTTATCCCCATTTCCCAAATAAGGAGGCCATGGCCCAGAAAGGTTAAGTAACTCGCCCACGATTGCTCAGTCAGGAAGTGGAAAAGGTGGAATTTGAGTCTAAGCCGATCTAACTTCAAAGCAGACACTCTTAACCACGCTGCTATCCTGTATCCACAGCAAGTATTCAATAAATGTCTGTGAATACATCAATTACCATATATCTTATGATCACCTATCACAGGCTGGTATATTATAAAGCATAGGGAAGTCTCATTCTACTCATTTTATGACATGGAAATTTTTACAAGAATAACTTACAGGCCAATCTGGAATTGAAAACTTGGACACGGGTAGCTCACTTCCTGCCCCATCCCCACAAAGGTAAGCTTTCAGCAGAGACATGGGGAGCAGCAAATCACAGAAATGTAGAGTGGATAGTTTTGCCCTGTCTCTGAATCTACATAAGAACAGAGACACAGTGCAAAGCTGTCAGCAACATCCCCTGCACATATTGGGGAGAACAGAAATGGGTGTGAATCTGCATGCTGCTAGGACCTCATGCTGGTACTCAAGCCTTAACAAAATCTTATATCTACAGGAAAGAAAACCCATTAGCATATTCAGAGTTTAAATTTTGATTTATAGCTCTCTTGAGAAAGAAATATATTTCTCAGATTTGCCATGGCACTTTCAGTAAGAATATTATGGTCCTAAAATATTTACTGAGATACGTATCTCTCCTAAGAGTCTAATAGGCTGAAAGTCTAATTTTATCTAAAGATAAAATTCCAACAAGACACAAGTCGACAGAAGGTAGAAGGCATTCATTGAAAATAAATAAAAATTAAACATCTAAGAAAAACAGACATGATGATTTTATGTGAATAACCACAATTATTGCTTGGTAACCATATACCTTTTCTCCCTTAGTACTAGAACCCAGAATTTACCTAACACCAAATTGACCAAGTCTAAGGATGTATTTCTTAGATGCCTTTCTTAGTTAGGGGTGGCTAATAGGATGTAAGTAGAAGTCATTGGGTAAGGCTTCAGGGAAAGTACTTTAAAGCAGCCTATATCAGCTGAGAGAACTACTTTTTTTCTCTTGCATTTCCCCCTCTTACTTTCAGGATGTAGAGGCAATGGCTGGAGGGCCAGCAGCCATAATGTGACCTTGAGGATGAAACAACACACTTTGAACAAGCAGAGCAGGAAGATAGAAGGCACAGACTGCTTTCCCCAGATGTCTTTATGAAACAGAATATATAATTTTTTATACTTATATGGTTGCATCTGTTACTAGAAACAATTCTTAACTGATACAATGATATGAAAACGTGTCTAAAGACTACACTATAATTTTTTCTGTAAGGAAAAAAAACTAGAAAATTCATGGAGTGGGATTCTGATTACCCCTCTATTCCCAAAGCTGCTTGTTTAAGTATGACTTTCCTTCTTAATTAGTACTGCTGGTTCAGGGAAGCATATTTGCTGAGCCTGTCTCTATGTTTTGACATGCAAGACTTGTGAAATTCAAACATACTTGTAGACATCCGAAGCATTATTATTTATTAAGGCCCATATTAAAGGTGGAAGATCTTACAGCACTCTCAGATTCCGATGATTAAAGGAAATTTAATCGTTCTTCATTGGCATTTGATCTTTAGCCTGCCATAATCTACCAGGATATCCCTTTATCTATATTTGATACTAAAAAGACATTTCAACAGCTTGTCCATCAACTGTAAAATACACGGAATGTATAGACAAACCACATTACTCAGAAAATAAGAGAGCTTTCCCCTACATTCATTTAGCTCATGAAAGCCCAACGTGATTAAAAAGGTGAAGAAGGTATACTCCACTAGGTGAACCAGAATGACTGTGTAGAGCCAGTGTAAGGAGTTTTGAAATTTTCAAAGTGCTTTCATATACGTTATATCTTGTTTCATCCTTACGACACCACCTTGCAAGGTAGAAAAGGCAGGTATTTTTTATTCCTGTTTCTTGCAGATAAATGGCTTGCCCAAGGTCAAGGGACTGGTACCTAGCGAGGTATCAGGTTTACAGGTCAAATGAGCCCCTGTGATGCATCAGATCAAAGGGCAGCAAACTATAACCTTCAGGCCAAACATGGCTCACTGTCTGTTTTTGTAAACAAAGTTTCACCGGAACACAATCACACCCATTTGTCTGTGTATCATCTACGGGTTCTTTTGTGCTGTAACAGCAGAGTTGACTAGTTGCAAAAAAAGAGTGTATGGCTCATGAGGATGCCCTTAACAGACAAAGTTTGCTAACCTCTCTGCATCAGGCCACCTTCCTACAAATATGATCCAAGTTATGAACCCTATTCTTGAAAACAATACAGCTATCATGGAGGATAGCAACATTCATATGCCTACTAGCTTTGGAATTAATGCCTGATGATGAGACAGTCCATTATCCCCCCAGGATTACCACATCGACTACTCTGTCACCTGCAAAGGTGGATGGCAATTTTTAGGGGGTATACAATACCAGTGTTGCTTGCCACTTACCCTGAAATTTTAACACGTCTCACAGCCATAAAAAGCCTGGGGTCACTGGGAGGGGGCATGCATAATGCCACAGGACTGCAACACACAGAAGGATACTGAAAGCAAAAAGAAGAGAAGAGGTTAAGTAAAGGGGCAAATGGTGATGCTTCGAAAGCAACATACATATGTGAGCCTTAGGTGTTCCCTGTTTGCACACACACTGACCTTCAATATACAAGCATGTGTCTAAGTGTCTATTTTATCCTTTCCCTTCTAGTATCAGTATTCAATCTGCCTCATAATCTAAATCATAGAATCATAGTAGGAGGACGCAAAATGTTATACAGCTGAGTAGAACTGCCACCCCTGAAGGCACTGACATTCACTTAGGAAGTTTAGTTCTTTTAACTGCCATAGTTCCTTATTTCTTACAGTAAGTTCTCATAATTAAAACGCTAACACATCCTGAGAAATAAGGGCAAGAAGCTCCATGAGCCCAAATGATAATTTTGCTATGAGTTTTGGTCTTTTAGCTACACTCAACGCATGCAGTAGAAGCAGTAAGAGGAAATAAATACACAGACATAGGCACCGCCTAAAAAACAGACAAGCTCTCTCCTGCCAGCCAAACACAAAACCTTATTTGCCACAGTTAGCAACCCTTTCTTCAGTTGCATTTCAAATGCAGAAGGAGGCTGTGACACAGCCACCTCATGGAAACAGCGTGTGCCTGTGCTGAGGCTGCAAGCTTTCACGGCTTAGTTGGGTTATTAGTAGAATATTTACCAAATCTAATTCCAAGTAAGTGGAAGCTGCTGATGGATAAATCAACTCATCCTCAAAACACTTTCAGAAAGTTTTTGTGAATAGCTGTCAGCAGCAAGGTATCACATGCCAGGGTCTTTTCTGCATAGATCCTTGAGATAATAATGCCACCTATACTGCCCTCAAGATCACAGAAGGGACTCTCTCTAATACGGAAAAATAAAAGTATAGAAGGAGTAGAAAGCATGAGCCTTCGGGGGTGGGGGTTGTTGCTCTCTTTCAATAGTAAATTCAGGCAATACTCTGCACGTACACGTGTTCTAACCTAATCAGATGAAGAAGTTGAAACTAAAAAGGAGATGCGTGAAGTTTTATGATTTGAATAGTCACGTATCTCCGGAAACTATGTGGGTTGCCTGTCTACCAGAACTCAGAAGAGAGTTAAGAGATGGTACCCCTGGTGGGTGTCTCTTCTAGATATGAGATAAACTCAGGCCAGATTTGTCCAGACTGTGTTTTCTAGGTATCAGTTGCCTAGTGTGCATAAACTGTTAGCCAAATATATCATGGCTTAAGAATCTTCATTCTTATATGAGTTAAATGTTCTGTGTTGGCATTTTTTCTCTTAAACAAGGCAGCTTGAGAGTATGATAGGAACGCAGCAAAAATACATTTTAAGTTAATTTCAGTTGGCAAAGGCTGTAATCGTTCAAACTTAATTGGTGAACTCATTAATGAGCAACGCCACGACAAGAAAGAGGACCATTGTCATCGACTTATCAGAGCAATGAGATAACAAAGTTAATTATATTGTTTTCAATGGATTTACACTTGCTTCCTTTTAGATTCTACATTTCCAAACATTTGTTCTGACACACCATGTGTTTTCTCCTCTTAATAAAAAACTATCCGCTGTGGACTCCTCAAGGAAAAGTCGGCAGATCACAGCTCTCACATCAAGGCAAGGCAATTGGAAAACTTTTCTACCCTTTATTATCTACTTGTAAAATGTTATAAGCCTGTAAACTAGCTAATTTATGAGCCGTGTTAATAATTTGCTCACACTTGAACGCAGGTTTTGCAAACACAGTTTCCAGGGATGTGGGAGGATAATTTGTAGGTCTGGGTTCTCTAAGGGGACACTAACTAATTTGCCACAGTAACATGACATTGATGGCGGGGCACACTAATGACCATCCTCCACGACAGGGCTGTCAGCCTGTCGTTCCTGTGAGAAACCGGACTGCTTTCACTGCTGGTCGGGATTCGATGCTCAACTAATTATTCAGACAGCGACATTAATGAGAGCCCTCATGTTTATTTTCAACATACTAACCAGCGCTTAGCTTCCATTTGTCTGATACGGTCACTGATTAAAATGTGTTTCATGAATAGTAAATTTGAACTCTCTAATGTAACAAAGAAGCACTGGAGAAAAATAAGGAACAGCTGATTGGAAAACCAACCTTGTCAACTCAACTTGTTTTCTGCCTCATATATCATCAAGGACAAAGTGACAGGTAGTAGGAAATGCCATGAGTGCCAGGAAAAATGAAAGGAATATTTTTAATTACACACGTCTATGGACAAGCTTGACTTTTGACCAAGGCCACTGGATCACAATATGGTCAGGAGCAACTTCTGTGTCAAATAAACTTCACAAACTTCATGATACTGACTGAAGATTTTTAAAGTTAGTTTTTCCATGGAATGACCAAAAGGTTTGCCTTAATGTGCTTTTCCAATCTTACAAAAGTTTGATATTTGATTAAACTGTCTAAAACATGATCTTCACGAACATCAATAAATGAAATTGTGTTTTTTCCAAATCTATTGTAAAGCTATACTGCTGAGAGGTTTTTTTAAAAGAGTTTTTTGATATCTTCTTATACATCTTGTTTCTAGTCTACTAAACCTTGTAATCAACTTCTTTGTACTTTAAATTTCTATTTTGGCATGATAAATTTTTCCCTCATTTTATGGTGATTATAATCCTAAAATATTCATATAACCATAATTTTAAATGAATAACTTTTAAAAAAGGTGTACTTAGATCTATCAAGTTATTGAAAAATGGAAAATCTTCCTGATATAGTTCATTGTATTTAACTGCAATTCAAATTAAATAACCAATAGTATTTCAACAAATGCTCTATCTGCCATCGTGGATAAAGAATTCTACTCAATATTGCATATGGCTTCTGATTTTATAAAACAGCAAAATAAATATGAGTCCATGTAGATCACTTTGGGAATGAAAATGTCATTGCATGCAACATTTCTTAAGTATGTATTTCTAAACTTACTCACTCTGAGATAGATCTGTAATTTTAGAATGCCAAAATGCCTAAATGGCACACAACATGTGGGAAGCAGATTCAGATTGCAGGCTAATTTTTAAAATATATTTAAACAAGTATCCAGATAAATTGTTCCAAACCAGCATGACTGTCTCTAAATGCTGCTCTTTCCATGGGTACCTGTTACAGACAGCTTCTCAGCATCTCTGGGCAATTTGTGTATAGTAAACATTTGTCCTCCGTAATAATCCAAGAATACATAGGGTCATTCTGTGTTAGAGACTGGCTAAATGCTCATCAAATCCATTTCTTCTTCTTTCTGGACTCATAGCTGGAATGTATCTTCTAGCATCCCTTGTAGTTAGGTTGGCCCTTGTGACCAAGTTCTGGCCAAATAGACAGAAGTGGATATATGCTTCATTCTGATCAGAAGCCTCCTGCACCATCCCTAATGCCTTCTGTCTTCCCTTGACTGTGGGCCAGAGATCCTAGTTCCTGGAGATAGTGGAGTCACTAGATTGAATGAGCCTGGGTCCCTGAAAGACCACATGGAGTGGAGGCACCACAACCCCTGTCCCCATCAAATAGCACTATACCACGAGGTGCCTAACAAATAAACCTGCACTAAGTTAAGGCTCTGAGATTCCGGAATGTTTGTTACAGCTGCCAGCATCTCTTACCCAAATACATGGACCTTTCTAATTTCTCCCTAGCTTTTACTTGAATCTCCAGGCAACCCTAAGTAAGCAGAAGTGCTATAAATTTGGGGAAATTTCTGATAATGTCTCATTGTTATGATTATTGGCTCCTCTAACTAAGCTAAGGGTAGAAAAAGGAACAGGAACAACGTTCCTGAACCAACGTATTCTGAAATTTGTCAGGCATGTCTTTCCTTACTTAATTTTCCCATAGCCCAGTGAAGAAGTCTGATTCCCATATTTTAGATGAGAATACTGAGCTTCTAAGAAGTGAAATAAAAGCAGATGCCACAGAATATTGAGCCAGTTGACATTTTCTTAGTTGAATGCCTATTGCTTTTAATATTCATACCTCATAGAAAATACATATATCTAAATAAGACATTTTTGGCTATTGCTTATAAAAGAAAAAATTCTATTACATCCCCAAATTTAACATATTTTTAACAAAATATGTAAGGCGAAAGTGTCAAGTTACAATATAACTGGTAGAATATCAGAAACTTCCACAGAGGTTTTGAAAAACTAGCAACAAGAATGGTATCTCTCAGATGTTCGTGGTGATTAAAAAAAAAGCCATAGTTCAAACAAAACAAATGTATGTTGAGACCATATTAACTGTTGAGTAATCAATGCTTTGAACATTTTTACATCATTGATGTGACAGCCGTTAATATATATAAGGTATTTCACTATATTTTAACCATATTTTAGAACAGGGTTGGCAAACTTTTTCCATAAAGGAAAAACATAGTGAATATTTTAGGCTTTGCAGCCATAAGTTCTCTAATGCAACTACTCAACTCTGCCACTGGAGTAGGAAAGCAACCATACATAACCATACGTGAACAAATGGGTGTTGTTGTGTTCCAATAAGACTTTATTTACAAAAATAGGCACTCAGCTGGATTTGGCCTGAGGTTCATAATTTGACAACTTCTGCTTTAGAATATTGATGGGGGATTTGCATATTGACACATAACACATTATAATTTTTCCTATGTAAAATAATGGGACATGGGCTCTGGTTAGCATTTTCACTCAGGATATCTGTTTGCCAGGAATGGATTACTGACGTAAAGGGGGAGTAGCCTCAATTTGCCCAAGATTCAAGAGATGACAGTTGGCAGGTTCAGCTTCCACTGGAGGTCTCGCCCCACTGCCCGGTTCTTTCCCATAAGTCACACCACCTTTCCAAGAGCTCATGGGCCCACACAGAGCACTTACTGGGATGCTGTGCCATTCTAAACAAAAATCCAAGTAATATTTGTAACAGGAGGAAAAAGCTGCAGTTTTTTCTCATCAGTACAGTTAAGCCCCTGTGTTAAGGTAATATAGCTGACAGTTACCTTAAAGTGATCTTATATTAAGGAGTTTAAAAAAAAAAAAGCAAAATTAATATGTAGATTTTAAATGACACTGAAAGAGTGATTCCTGAGAAGCCAGAAATGACATCCCCGAAAAGTTTCAAAATCAGGTATGAAGTTTCCCTAAATTAGAACCAAACAGCTGTCTTGGATTTGGAGGATGTACTTAGTTGACCAATTTCAGGGTAGGAGCTGTGTGTCCAGCGACTGAATATGCCAGAAACAATGTATCAAATGTTATTTCCCCATTATTCTCTCAAGCATGTAAAGCTACTGTGATGACAATTTGGTTCACTTTTTACTTTTTTGGATGACAAATCTCAGAGACATACACACATAGAGAGATGTTTTTTAAAATAAATTTCAGTTCCCTATTAACGTTTTATTATATTTAATAACAGTTAAGCATACAAGATGATTTGAGACATAAAATGGATGAATTTTATGAATCTGTTTCACATTAAATGTCAATCAAAACAGAGCAAAAGAAGATGGTCCAGTCTGACAAAGGAATATTTTATAGTCATTAAAAATGGTACCAGGAATAGGGAAATGTGTGCAAATGCTTGTTATAATGTGACATGAAATAAGCAAAATAGAAAAATTTTATCTAGAGCAATTCTCAACTGTATTAAAATAGGTGCCAATGAAGAAGAGAAAAAAATAAAATTAACATTGCTAGGAATGGGATTACATTATATTTTTCTTCAGAATTTTCTGTATTTTCCAGATTTTCCGAAGTAATTTCTAAAATATCAGTTATACAATTTGAAAAAATAGTTTCAACTTCAAAAAGAAGAAATTTGCTGCACATTTCTCATCATTTATTAATCACTCCAGAATAGAAGTGTTTTGAAAGCAGAGATTCATGTTATCTCTGCCCCAAACATGGTGTTTATGGTATCTTATGCACTCAATTAACATTCCTTGAAGCAAGTGAATAGACCACCTTACTTTTTATAACTCCTCTTAATGAGATTCCATAAATAAATTAAATTTTTATACTTCAAGCCTCTAAAAGACATTAAATAATTTTGTTTAAAGAGGTTGATTGCTTGTGGATTATAGTTGTAAATAAATTGCTTGGTGCAGAATTATACTTTCTCCTCTTTCCTTTTTCCATCGTGGCACACAATTTGTCTTTTAATAACTTCAAACAATTCTGAGTCATTTGCTCATTAAAAACAAAATACATCTTGATCACGAAGTTTGGCATTTCATAAATATTTACCCCAAATGCACTGCCTGCTTTGAAGCCAGAATGGTAAGCTCCCCATTGACAAGCAACTTCTGCGCAGGAGGAGAGAGAAGACCTCTTGTGGCAGCTGGGAGAAGGGTGCCATGCTGCCTTTGCACCTCTTCTGTCTTGTGAAAGCTCTTTCCCAACAGCCAAAAAACATGCTGTGATCAGCATTCATCACTGTTCCTCTCTCGCCCCACGCTCACTCCCTGCTTGCATCCTCTCAATGGTTCCCGAGTACTCTTAACATAGAGATCAAAGGCCTTCCTATGGCTTACAAGGTCCTGCATGTACTAGCCTGGCAGACCTCCCCAGCCCCCAGCTTAACGACGTATCTCCTCTGGCCCTGCCAAGCTTCCATGGAGCCTTTGTACTGGACTGCAAGGATGGCAGGGAAGGACTCTGAAGGCTAGATAAAGATTTCAGTTCCTACCCTAAGAACCACCACAGGCAGCAAGGCAGTGAGGGAAAACACATCATAAAGTAAACACTCCATTATACATTTTCCTCCACTTAATGTATCACAAACAATTTCCCACATTTTCTGGATGAAAATAAACTGAGTTTAATAAACAAAAAACTCAAGTCTTAAAAGCAACTTCAGTTTTCTCCATAAGACATGACAATTTGCCCATGGCAAGCCTGTAACGATGACAAGTGGGAAAGGACCAGTTAGTCCTCAGCAATACCACTGAACTCCTTAACCCAGAGTGGTCAACTCTAGGAGTAGAGGAGAAAAATAGTGCCAACTGCGGAACACAAACAGATCCTGCCACATAAGAGTCAATCTGTGCGGAGTCAGACTAATTCACCACTCAGGGTTGAATATTTCATCTGATGGTGGATGGACTGCAAGCTACATCTGGGTCATCAAAAAATTGTCCTGCTAAATCCCAAAGAGGAAGATGGGTTCTAAATTGAGATTTAAACAAAAGACATCCTCTTCATGACATGCAAAAATTAAGGGTATTTATTAATGAGCAGGCTACAAAAACAGAAGGTGTTGTTCTTCATTACGATCAAACCTCAGTAGCCAAAACCAAGTAATATACTGTTAGGGACTATCACATGACAACTAATTCCATTTCACTTTCTTCTTCCTAGGCACACAGAAAGATTAAGTTTCCAATTCCAGTCCCAAGTTTGCTGGCATTTATATGCTAAGACCACATAACTGATTCCTGGTCAACGGGACATGAGCAGAAGCAACGTGTACTACTTCCGAACCTAGTGGCAAGTCAGCTGTGCTCCCTGTTTCTCCTCCCCAGTAACTCCACAGCAAGGACAAGATGGAGGAGGTTCCATAGACATGCACTGACATAAAGGGAGCACAACATATTCTTTTTTTTACATTCAGTTACCAAAATTTGTGGGTTGTTAGTCACAGTGGCTAGCACAACACATTCTGAGATAATTTATATCTCATTGAAGCCCTCCTTAGGATGTACCTCAAGTAAATACTTGTTTCCGGATTTGTCTCCACATCTCCCATCTTGACCCCATGGAACCATGTCTTAATATTCTGTGTATCCCCCTTTTAAGCGGGATTTTTGTCTTCCAAAAATCGAACACTGCTACACAGAATGACAGACAATCAATCTAGAGGGAAAGCATTCACTGAACGGTAGCTTTCTCAGACCGACCACGTGCCAGACACTATGCTTGAAGCAGCATATAGCCTGAAATCAAGATGAATGAGGTCTCTCCTTCACAGGGCCCACAGTCTACCAGGACACACCAACAAAAGCACATGGCAATGATGCAACAGAGATTTAACCTAAGCACAAGAGGTCAGAAAAGGCTTCACGGAAGAAATGATCTGCAAGCCATTAAATTAAAGGTATTACGTAGACAGAGCTGGGTGGAGGGTGAGCGGAACGATCCTAGGATTCTCCAATGGCACTGTTAGTCAAAACAGATATGAGCAAGCATAAATACCAGGCCTGAAAATAATCCATCTTCTGCCTTCTACAATGACTTTAAAAATACACCTTGGGAGTGTCAGGACTTCCAAACTGAAAACAAGGCCAAATATATTGAGTAATACAGAAATAAAAGAATGGTATTACACTGTGCTAAGTGTCTCAGTGGTGTAACTTAAGACAAAAACACTTTCCTACCACCGACAGGGAGAAAGGAGTTATCCACACTAAAACTGCTTTTCTAAATTATCTGAAAAAATTGTAGCAAGAGAAATGAGGTAGCCTCAGTTCACAGACCACAGTACTAGTCCTTAAAAATCCACGTACCTCCTCCTTCATAAATATCATAATTATCCCTCAAAAACAAAGTTGGTTTTATTTATTCTTTCACTCCATAAACCTATGAAGAAAGAGCACTAGACTAGGGTCGAAAGGGCCAGGTTCTGGTTGACACTGGGTCACCACTTAGCTATATAGCCCTTTACTGCCTCATGGTCTTCTCGTTTTCTCCTGAGACCAGAGAATTTGGAGAACTCACTCACTGTCATGCCTGCACTAAAATCCTATCACGGGCTTCTCAAACTCAAGTCCTCATCAGAATCACCTGGAGGGCTCATTAAAACAGGACTGCTAGGCCCCAACCCCACAGTTTCTGATTCGCTAAGGCTGTGGTGAGGACAGAGAATTTAAATTTCTAACAAGTTCCCAGGTGCTGCTAGTGCAACCACTGCTTTTGCAGGCACCGCACTCTGACAACCATGTTCTGAAGCACTGTGCTTCCAACCCAGCATCACAGTGCACCTGTGTGCCACCCCCAGCCAGAAGAGGGTCTTCTCCTTTAACCAGGACCAGGTGAGTCTGTCTCAGGTGCAGCATCTTCCCGGGTTCCTTGCCCAATCTCGGGGAACCATGACATTATCCTCTCTCCCAAGGAAGCCTAATCTCAGGAAAACACCTGAAACTGCAAACCATTCCCCAGCAACAGTCCCTGAATCAAAAGTCACCGCCTCCCATTCCTCTGCATCAGTCTCAAAATAAAATCCAGCCCTTTGACGTGGTACCCAGGCTGACATTCCCAACCCCCTCACACCAGCCTCACTCCCTCACCTTCTTCCCCAGAGCATACTGTCTTTCAGCTCCCACACCACACTAGGCTTATTCCTAATTCTGAGGCTTGACCCTCAACATTCCCTCTGCCTGGAAGGTTCTTCCCTTGGCTCTGTGTACGAGGCGATCATTCTTAATCTTTAGATTTTAACTCAAAAGTCATCTTTTCCAAGAGGCTTTCCCTGACCAGACTATCTAACTGGCCTTCCCAAGGTATGTTCTTCCCACTGTCTATTTTCTTCATGAATTTTCATAATATGTAGATATCTTGTTCCTTCATTTCACTTGCTCTCTGCTTCCCTCTACCAGAGGGCAAACTCCATGCGAGCGGGGCCTTAGTCTGTTTCCTGCCTTGCTATGCACTCCTCCCTCCACCATCGGTAGCATAATGACTGTCACACAGCGGGCACTCACTAGATACTTGTTGAGTGAATGAATTACTAAATCTAGTTATTCTATGCTATCCCTTAACTTAAAAAAAAAAAAAGCTAAGGAAAAAAGAAAAACCCCATCACTCGAAGCTATACTACTACAAGTTACAAATCCCAGAGTGATTTCCAACTGCACGTGATGAGACTAAGGTTACAGAAATGACACATCTATGCTGAGATTTCAGGCATCAGAAATTGAAGTGGGTTGAAGGCTGGAAGAGATTCTCCCTCATAAGTTTCAAATCATCCCTGAGAGACCCACTCTGTCCTCTACAAGCCATCTCAAATAATGTCTGCAAGGTGGTATCCTTAACCCATGACTTCTTGAACTTCTTTCTAATGTCACTCACTCCTGGTGCCAGGTGCAAGAAGAAAAGTAGATACTAAAGTTCTTTGCAGGTTGAGCTCTTCTACCCTGGACGATTCTGAAAAACCACTTGTAAGTGTTCTATGTTAACCACAGTTCATAATTTTGTCACAGGTGTTTGACTAAAAAGGGGACAAAGCCTTTTAAGATAGTACACCCATATTATGTCATTGTGTATATTCCATACCACACCTAAAAGCTGACAAAATCCTTTCTTTCTATGCCATGGCAACCAGGAGAGTTAATGCTGCATGATTTTGCTAAGAGCATCCTATATGCTCCAAAATGTTCGCCTTTACAAAAAACATGTTAAAGTGGAATTTTAACACAACTTGTCATAAAAACTGACACTAGTACACTGGAGAGGAAACCAAATGACATGAGTTGTACCTGGCAGTTCAACAGAATATAGGATAAATACTCTTTGTAAGGCAGCCAAAGCATTGGTTAGAAGTTCAAATGAGGAAGATGAAGTGAATGAATATTCAAAGTATACTATACCAAATGATTTTTCTATAATTATAAAAAAAATCATTAAAATGCACTAAGCTTCACAAAAAGCAGCATGGTGGGGTGAAATTGGTGCCAATTCTGTTTTGGACACTAATTTACTTCTTGTGTGGCTTTGGAAAAGTCATGCATCCTCTCTGAAATACATTCTAAGAAGATTATTTAATGAATTCAATCATCTCAAAGTTTATTTCTAGTCCACATACTCTTTGAGGCTATGAATGTTTCTGGACATGCGTCTTGGGTGGACAGACACAAAGACAAGGTTGAACTCACCTATACTTTGCTCATTATCAAACAAATACCATGAAAACTGCCTTCCTTTAGCAAAGACTAAGGTATGGGGTGCCTATGCTCTGGTTTGTTGTATCTGTTCAAATAAAGTTATGTTTCTATATACTGCAGGAGGGTGAGTTGATGTAGTAATTACCTGTTACTCTTGACAAGTAAGGTAATTAATGTAGCAAAATACCACTGCAATGTGTGTAAATTTAGACCACCATAATTAAAGCACCCGTCTGTTCAACAAACTGTTCAATTAAGAAAAAATATTGACGGTGTACATTTTTTGAAATTAGAAAACGTACGGAATGAATGAATCTCCCTTGGTTGACATCCATTTCTTTCTCTGCGGGGTGCATCCATAAAGGGTATTTAATGGAGTAACTTCCACTAAAACATAGAAGTATTTTTGTACATACACCATTAAGACAAGAGTCTCTTGTGGAAATATTTTACTTAGAATTCTCATTCTATAAAACATACTCCTGTCAGAAAATGAATTCTAGGAGTATCTGAAGCCCAAAACTATTGCAGGTAGCAAAAATCAGGGAAATTATTACTGTGCAACTATCCAGGTAACTATGCCTCTCCTCAAGTACCATAACCAGAAAGCACCTTTACCTGCTTGCCAATTTTAAAGAGCTGGAGATACTGAACACACACTGTGTGCAAATAAAATAGCTTCAAAGCTCCCAGCACTCTGAACAGATAGACAATGGTATCAGAGTTGGCTTCACTATTCTTTTACTTTCATTTCTTCCTGTGTCTACTGGCTATTTCATTTCCAGACCCAAACGTTAACATCTTGAACAAGGCTACCTGGCACTTTCTCCACTTTATAGCAAAACTTGTCTCCTCGCTAATCTGCTCTAGAAAATCTCTAGCCACATCAAGAGTTAAATGTCCAAAGAAATTAAGTCAGAACCGCCATAAGACTAAGAAGACAGGGAAAAAAATCTGTCACCAGATCAGTAGAAAAGTGGTTACCTCTAAATACATTCACGGGGCAGGGGAAGGGGAAAAGAAAAAGAAAAAATAGAAAAGAGCTTCTGATACCTACACAGTGCAGTAGAAAAGTGGTCAGGGTTTCCCACAGCTTACTCTGAGAAGGAAACCCCAAGGGTTTTTTCTTTAATTATTCTACTCAGATAAATTCAGAGGAAAACCCAACAAATTAGCCTGAGTGAAGAATCAGCTGGAATTCAGACTAAACAGTGCAATATGAGAAAGAAATGGTATATAATTTTGATGTTATTTAATGATGTATACAGTTGGAGTTTTCTGGTTGTTTTTTACATTTTTGTATAGCATATCTTACCTTAGGAGATGTAAAAACCTAGAGAAATAACCAAAAGGTAACTTCAAGTAAATTCTCAGCTTATCGTACTGAAACTAAGTCCTAAATGTTCCATATCTGAGAACTTGGATGTATCCCCAAGTAAAGAATAAAGAGTACAAGGAGACATTCTGGACTGAAACACATTGAGGAAATGAAATGGTTTCTCCAAGGCAAATACTCCAATTTCACACTTTGAAATAATAACAACATCATTAAAAGACAAGGATGAAGAAATCACTTGTTCTAGCTGTTGATATAAACAGAGTTTAGATGGTCCTAGCAGGGAAGATGATTTTATAAAAGTAGCCTTAGAATTTTTATTACATGGTTGCATTAGAGTATTAACTTCTAAAATGGGGATTTAAAAAAATTTTATATCGTTTCAAAGGAGTCTAAATTTAATTATGGTAGAGACAGAAAATAAAGACACATGATTTGGGGTTCTGAGGTAAGATTCATGAACTGCAAACTAAAATTTTTGATTCTCCAAAGAACAGAGGAAAGTCAATACTGTTTTTTCTTACTGGGTAAACTTATGGGAGATGAAATCTCCACAAGCATTTATTTCAAAGATTACATCAAATGGCATCTGATGGGCTATGATAACATTACAAAATATTACTAAACCATTTCACAATGATTTTGTCATTTGATCCTCACAAACCATTGAGGTAAGATTAATCCCATCTTACAGACAAGTAAACTAAGTCCCACAAACAGCTAAATGATGTGGATGAGTTCCCAGAAGCTAAAGTACTGAAACAAATTGTTCTCCTTGGAATGGGATAAATGTCTCTAGTCCCCATTGAATCAATTTATACAGAACACTTCAGTGATATGTTTGCCTTAGTACTTAGGGTTCTGGCTAGTGTCTTAAAACCCATACCTTAAAATTAGCAGGGATAGTGGTTAATATGCTCAAAAGTAATGGTGGTATAAGTTGTTAAGTAATCACCCAAGAAGGGAAAAAAAGATCTGGTTTCAAATTCTGGCTTAGCCATTTAGTAGAAATACCAAACTGGAACTTGTGACCCTATGAACTCAAAATAGCTTAAGAAGCCAGTTATACCTAGAATTTGCTTTGCCCTTAAAGTGGACTCAAGGGAAACACCACCACCATCTTCAATTTCCAACTTTACATAAATCAGTTCTTAGTTTAACTTTCTTTTAGCCTTTTCCTCTTGACCCTTCAATGGCATTGCACCATGGTCCTCTTTCATCTCATAGACAGAATCTGAGAACCATGGAGCCGGGGGATGACTTTTACAGGTCATGGACACTCTCCAGATGTGGAAACTGATGCAAGAAATTGAAAAAAGATGAAGGTAGACAAAGAAGGGAAGAATTATTACAATGACACCTGTAATATTTATTCATTTTTTACCTACAGAAACTTGAAAGTGAGCAAAACGCAGAATAGATTCTTCATCCTTTTTCATTCTCAAAATTAATAAAAACTGGAGAAAAAACTAAATGGTGACTGGATGAGCAAGTGCAACTGAACTGATATTAAGGTGTTAAAATGTGTGAGTCAATGTTTCCTTGCTTTAAGCAAATTTAAGAGAGTTCAATGGGCCACAAAGATTCACTGATGTGAAGTTACCCAAATTTTGACATATATATGAACTTCATGCATACTGCCTTTTTACATAAGGGAAAATTATTTTAAACTGGACATCAAAACTGCAGAAAGTTAAGATGGATATGTAAAGCACAGTTGACTCCTAGAGTCAAATGTCCTCTAATACTGAACTCTAGCTTAGACATCCAGCAAAATAATAATTTGAAGTGCTTTTTATTTAATTAGATATCTAAATATCATGTAAAGGGAATATTATTTTTATATGTCATGTACTGCACTGAGAACTATTTTTACATAATCTCATTAACCCAAAGATAGCTGATAAACTATAATATTTTTCAGCTCCTACAATGAAGTAGGTGCTTTTTTACCCCATCTTCAGACGAGAAAACTGAGGCTTAAAATATTAAATAACTTTCCCAAGGTCACAAAGTTACTAAATAGCTAGGCCAAAATTTGAAACCAGATCTTTTTTCCCAACTTGGGTGATTATTTAACAACTATACTATCATACTTTAGAACATATCAACTAATATGCCTGGTATAAGGTTTCTTGGTTCATGTTGATACTGGAAAGTAATGCGACTTGAAAAAACAACTTTAAGAAGCTGTTTTGAAATAAAAAACATTTTTTGAGCTGGTAACATGAAGACATTATTTTCAGGTTATACTAGTAATTGTTACCCTATGAACGCTATATACAAAAGCTTCCCTGCTATTGAAGATCATATTTTCTTCAGAATGTGATGTTTTTGTCTACCAGAATATAAAGCAAAATATTAGAATATTGTGAACACATCTAAATTCTTCCGTCCTTCAGACTTCTGTCTCAAGTTATAAGATGAAGCCACTTTGGCCCTGGCTTTTTACATAAGTTTTTATATAAGTTTGTCAAGAAATAACTCAAGAATTCCTGTCCAAATCATATACAAAATGGAATCAATACAGGCCAAGGGGGGAAAAAAAAAAGGAAAGCCTGTGTTTGAGATTTAATGTCAGTAAACCACCACAAAGGAGGACAGAAAGTGGCTGGAAAAAGAGACTATTCTGGGTCACTAGCTTCCCTTGTTCCTTTTGCCAGGGGAGAGGGAATACTAACATCAGACACTAACAGAATGATGTGACACACAAATACCACTGGGCAGAGGGATTAATAATATACAGCATCATATACCACGACACAGTAGTCCCCTCTCATGCACAGTTTCACTTTCTGTGGTTTCAGTTACCCGCAGTCAACTGGTCGGAAAATATTAAATGGAAAATTCCAGAAATAAACAATTCATAAGTTTTAAGTTGCACGCTGTTCTGAGTAGCATGATGAAATATCTCACTGTCCAGCTCTGTTGCACCCCGGACATGAATCATCCCTTTGTCCAACATATCCACACTGTCTATACTACCTGCCCATGAGTCACTTAGTAGCTGTCTCAGTTACCACATCGACTGTTGTGGTATCGCAGAGCTTGTGTTCAAGTCACCCTTATTTTACTTAATAATGGCTCCAAAGCCCAAGAGTTGTGATTATAACAATTATACTAATTGTTACAATTGTTCTATTTTATTACTAGTTATTGCTGTTAATCTCTTACTGTGCCTAATTTATAAATTAAACTTTGTCATAGGTATGTATGTATAGAAAGAAACATAGTGTATATAGGGTTCAGGACTACCCGTGGCTTCAGATATCCACAGTGGGTCTTGGAACCTATCCCTGAGGATAAGGGGGAACTACTGTATTATACGACAGTATCAGAAAGAGGAAAGCGGGTCATGGATTGGTTGGCAAAATATTCAAGTTTTTGCCAACTTCTGATCTCAAGTTCTTTTTTTCTTCTTTCAGATATTTGCTCCCTTGTCAAAACCAGCCATTCTTTCGTTCCTTCTTCCCTCTACCCCATCCCATCACTGATCTTGCCAGTGTCCACTTACAGTGTTGAAAACTCTTCCTTTCTCTGCCTCTCACACTTCACTGATGTGCTATTTGTATCTCTATCTTCATGTTACTCTAAGTGATGGTTAGGAGAACAACCGGGAAGAACAAACAGGCAAAGACCGTATTTCCCAAAGTTCTAGACTTGAACCTGTAAGGTGATTTCAGGTGGTACAGACACAGCAACAAATTATACTGAACTGCACACTTAGGAAGTTGTTCTGCTTCCAATTCCATTTCAACCCTTCAAATTATGTCAGGGACATAGCCTCATTTGGGTGCTGCTCTAACACCTAATATATGCTAAAGTCCATTTTTAACAAAAAGAGAACCTCTCCAGCTCAATACCTTAGGTAGAAGCAGGCAACGGTACGCAGTGAGGAGTTTATACAAGGGGTCTGCACATTACAGCCCATGGGCCAAACTCAGCCTGCTGTCAATTTTTATGTAGCCCATTAGCTGAGAATGGATTTTATATTTATAAATGGGGGGGGGGAATCAAAAGAACAATATTTCATGACATAAAAAAAATTACATGAAAGTCAAATTTCTGTGTCCATAAATAAAGTTTTGTCGGGACACAGCCATTCCCATTCATTTATGTATTGTTTCTTGCTGATTTGGGGCCACAGTGGTGAAACTGGGTATGCAGCCTGCGAAGCCAAAAATATTTGCTACCTCACCTTTACAAAAAGAGTTTGTCAACTCCTGTTTATACCATTGTGCTGCCTTCATAGCATTCATTTTAGGTTACCATCTAGCTGTGGCAACTGATACTTTTTTTTTTCTTTTAAGGAACAATGTAAAGTCTTCTTTCTGAATAGACTCATTTATGTTCTAACAAGAGACACGATTTATGGGGATAGAGAAGCAAATAGAGTACAGGTGGTATTTAGATCAAAATCATGGAAAATATAATGCCTGAGCATGGCAAAGTTTGAAGAACAATAAACCATGGAGATGTGGCAGGCAGGGAGGAGTTGGGATATAAAACTAAAGACTATGTAAATAAGACATCCAGATGTAGCAATCTGTCTTTCAAGGTCAGAGTGGAGTCTGAAATGTGGACCCCTAGTGGACAGAAGGTCAGGGAGATTACCCAAGAACATCAGGTTGGCCAGCCTCATCACCAGGAGCAGCAGGTTCTTGTTTTACATCCACAAGACTCTGACACACTGGCCAAGAATCCCTGGTCTGGCCATTGGGAAGGCAGTTGATCCAAAACAACCAATACTGTGTAAGTCAGGTAAAACAACAGCAAAGGCCAAGAGGCTCAGCATGCATCTAGGCCAAAGGCTTCACGGAAAACAACGCTTTGCACTGGTATTGTATCCAGAATGATTTAAGAAGGTTCCCTTTGCTTTCTTTCCCTCTGATGGAAATATCGTTTCCAAAATGCACCAAGCACAAAACACTTTCTGCATCTTAGAATAAGTTCGCATTACCGTTGACAACACTTTACACTCTTCAATGTTTGATATGCACAATGTTTATTCTTTAACAATGAAGTTTCCTCAACAGTTTGACTATACTCTTTTTAGAAATTTCTTTTTGTAAAACAATCTTACATGATCGTGTTTGCCTCTCCTTACGCTTACTGAATATGCATCTCTTCTGTGGCCTTTCA
Source organism: Daubentonia madagascariensis (assembly GCA_023783475.1). Taxonomy (NCBI): domain Eukaryota; kingdom Metazoa; phylum Chordata; class Mammalia; order Primates; family Daubentoniidae; genus Daubentonia; species Daubentonia madagascariensis. Next base: position 44,740,516 of record JAKFHU010001953.1, read on the forward strand.
ACTAAACATTTTTCCCCCAAGATAGAATTGTTTTCTGGTGGTTCCACTAACAACAATTTCTGTTGTTGAGTCATAGACACTACCACAGTAGTGTTAAAATTCATCAACTTTTTCTTTCCATATGATTAATGTTTCTAAAACACGCTAGTAAAACGTAAAACTCACCATATCTTAAAAAAAAGACCTGACATGTTGAATTTTAAATTTTAGAAATAAGACTAGTACAACTGAATGTTCTTTTTTCCACATTTGCACAGTATTTGAACTGGTCATCACTTCTAAGGTGAATTATAATTAGTTTTATCTGCTATTGACTCAGAAGCCTGAGACAAGAGATTCCCCCAATTTTTTTTAACCACAAAGAACTCCTTTTATTAAATTCTAAGTACTCCTACCAATGCAGATGCTGTTTCAGAAGACTCTACCAACTAATACTCATTTGTTAAGTATTAATTAATCTATAGGGAACATCTACCAAATTGCCAATCAGAGCTCACAGATTAAAATATTTGGCTGTTCCTATGGCTAAAAGCCAAGGAACTTGACTTTGGTTAACCCCAAAAGTCTTATCTCATGCAAATGATTGAATTAACTTCAGGCCTTCTAAAATATAAAAATAGGTCAATGAAATGAACATTCGAGGTTGTATCCCCAACATCTTTTCCTCTAAACCCCTTCCAAATAGGACCAGCTGACTGCTAGGGAGTCATGGGATTCTGGGGAAGCTTACTCTACTCCAGCTCCAGCGGTAGAAACACATCACCTCGAATACGACAACTAACATATCCCATCTCCCTGGCCACAAGGACAGTGGTATGTGTTGGAAACCAGTCCAACTACAGTTTCAAGAATTTTTCTGAAAATCTTCAGAAAAGATTCCCTTTTCCTCTCTCCTGCTTGACATGTGCCCAGCAGTTGCTAGTAGTCATCCTAAGATTGCAAAGAGGGCCACTATAAAGCCAATACCATGGAAAGCAGAGCAGAGAGAGAACTGGACCAAGTCTCTCCTGCAGCCTACATCCTAAGGATTTGCCACTTACAGGGTTTAAGCCTGACTGAACTGGACTTTCTGTTGTATACAACCAAACTCATCCTAACTTAAATACTGAAAAAAACTTATGATTACAACTCCTAACCCTAAGATTACAACTCCTGGGATTTTGGAACCCCAGGCATTGGGAAACACTGCTCTAGTGAAAAAACAGATTTTGTACACGTAGATGTGGGTATCAGAACTTGTAAAATAACCAATAAGGGTGCATTGATTTCAAGCTTGGTAGATGTTTTTCAGAATTTCTGTAACCCCAGGTCAGGCCCATCACTGTGAAAACTATGAAAAATAACACCACCAGGAAACTGTCTGATGTTGCTCATCTTATGGTAAGATAGCCATGCTGGCTGACATCATTATGGTCAAGTGACATGAGGAGATGGCTCACTAATGGCAAATGCTTTCCACTAGCTCTGCATCAAAAAGCACCACTTAACCATTTCATTAACATCCTTAATTTCCATGGGAAGGGAGATAACTCATTATCACAGAAGACCTGATTAAAGAATGACATACACAGGAGGCTGAGGCAGGAGGATTGCTTGAGCCCAGGAGTTCGAGGCTGCAGTGAGCTATGACGGTGCCCCTGCACTCCAGCCTGGATGACAGAGTGTTCTCAAAAAAAAAAAAAAAGACATACAGAGTGTTAACCTTTACAAGAAAGGTTCGGTGGTAATCAAAGGCACAAATAAAATGCTGTCAGGCTGAGATTTCAGTTTTTTGCCCCAGGATTTAGAGGAGACAGATTATTGGCCTAGGATAAGAAAATAAGTATCAACGAGAAAATGCTGGTATTTAGGACATGCACTTTGAATCAACCTATTTGATTAAAGGGAAGGGGTCTGGCCAACACTGGAATAAAGCCCTAATATATGTCTGTCTCTATGCAAAGTAGTCTCAGCTTTGGCTCCATTTAGGGGAGAGAAGTGGAGGGAGAAAGGAAGTGGTGTCTGTGCACGCGTACGTAAGTGAAAAGACCATCATTTTACCAGTCATCTCCTCCTTGAAACACTGCTTGAAACACGGAAAACGAGGCCCCCTTGAACCTGGCTTGGAAGGAGATGGTGAGACAGAAAGAGAAAATTAAATTGCTGTTTTTAAGAAATGTGAGTAGGTAACAAAAACCAGAGGAATGAGAGACAAGAAGACAGACAAGAGAAGAGAGGACAAGCCAGGCAATTCGGAGGTCACAATCTATAGAGAAAGCTCTTCAGGGACAATAACTATGTATGAGCAAATACAGAGTAGAATAACAAGGCTGTTGAAGACTCGATTCTGAATTTCTCTGATGCAAACTTCCTCCAACTCCCTCATCTTCAACGCTCTGTGTGAGCTATGTGGAAGGAAATTAGGGAAAGAGCTAATTTCCAACGCTGAGAGGAAAGAAGAGAATAGCAATGGGCAGAAGGAATATCAGGGGTTTTCTAGCCAAAATCAACCATGAAAACAAAGCCTGCAGGAATTCTCACTGGAATTCCCACAGGGTATAGGATAAAGGGTCAAGCCAACGTTGTTAGAATCTCAAAAGTCAGGGTGACCTCAGTTGACGAATGACTTCTCCAACTATTATGACAAAGCCCTCAATAATATGGCCAATTGGAGACTCTCAGAAGAAATGTGAACAATATTCCAAGTTGACACTGGTATCAGCGTCAACGCAGAGGACCTGTGTAATTCGGTAAAATATATTTTCTTAAAACGCGTCTCACCAACTTTAAAGGGTTCACGTGCACTTCACATGACTGGCAGTCGGAGTAGTGGGTAGCATTGAACCTTTTTCCTTTTAAGATGTTCCAAATAACTCTAACCACTTAGTAAATGGCCATGTAAGGAATCAAGAAGTAGAAGTTTAAGGCTACTAACATGGGAAGGCAATTTTTGTCAGGGTGACATTTTCTAGAACCCTAAAAAGAAATCACTTAATGGCATCTTGCAAAGAAAAAGAAAAGGGCACTATATCTCAGCTCTTCAATCAGTAACACAAAACAGACTTGAGCAATAATACAGCATTTCTTTGGATGTAGGGAAAAAAACCCACACAACATTAAGGACCCAGAAGTGTTCATTGTTAACCTTTTCAGTAATTGAGAAGGAGCACAGGGAAGGGAAGCAAAAAAATTCTTAACCGCAATCCCTCATTGGCAAAAGCAATGAGCTCCTCATATGCATTTCGGCAGATGAATGGATTTTCAAAGGAGAGAAATATCACCCCAAAGGAAAAGTTAACACATTTATTGACCACACTCTTAGCCCTTATTTCACAACATAATGGTAATCTTGTTGAATTCTGTAAAATCCTATTATAAATCATTTAACATTTACCAGAACATTTAAAGCTGCCAGGCTTATGCGTGGGAATGCATTTTGGGGGGTATAAAATTCTATGTGTTGGCCTGAACCTCACACACACTAGAAGTAAACCCCATCTTCCCTCTCCTGCTCTCAAGCTGCGGCGACATGGAGCAGAATCCTCCCAGTCGGCTGCTCTCGGGAGAGACTGACGCCTACCCTACCCTTCCTCTCCCCACTTGCTAACTGAGGTGGGAAAGGCTCCCAAGAATACATATGTGAGCTTAAGAGAACAGCGCATGCTCATGAATAAGATACATATACAAATACACACAGTAATCCATATGAATGTATATGGGAATACATATATAAATATGTACATGAATATGTATACAAACATGAATATGTATAGGTATGTGTCTGAAGCATGGCCTACAAATCTGTCATCTCCAATGTGCAGAAAGATTTTTCTTTATCTCATAAGGCTGATTTATATCCTGGTCTCCTCCTCCAGCCACTGTCTTCTCCCCCCTCACTAAATGGACCAGTCTCCCTCTCTAATCTGGCTTCTGTGGCTTCAAATCCCCATCTCCAGCCCAGACTACCTTTACAACCTCCAGTTCAATGTGCATTTCATCATCTTCCAGAAAGACTCTGCCTGAAATTAATGCCTGCGCCTCCAGTGGCATCCAAACCTCAGCTCCTCCTTCCCCACCCTGCCCTCTCTCCTCTTCTGCCAGCAAGTGCCAAGAATACCAACCCAATCCTCCCAGTTGTCCACGTCTCTCACACCAAGTCCGGCCCAGAATGTCAAGGATCTTTGGAGTCCTCCATCATCACCTCTCCTATCCCTGCAAACCCCTCCTGCACACTATTGCTGCTCTTCAGCACCGTCACAGTTTCCTCCTATCTGGGCTCCTCACTGTATTTCTATAAAATGATGACAGATGAATTATCCCAGAGCACAGCTCTGACCAAGAGACTCTTCTGCTGAAAAAACCTTAGTTGTGCCCCCTGGCAGCATAGTCAGTCTTCAGAAGGCTGGTTCTTAATTCCCAGAGTCTAATTTGAAATCTTGGCTCTGTCTCACTCCTGTGTGCCCGTGGCAAGATCACATGACCTTCTAAAGACTTAATTTCCTCATCTGTATTGTCATCCATGGATACAAATAGAAGCCCCTTCTTTGAATGTTTATTAGGAGTAAAAAAATATATAACGCATTGGCAACCGCTAAGCTTGATGTCTTGCCCATAGCAAATGTTATCTGCCATTATTAATATTAATTAATGTTAATGAATAAATTCCTCACTTCTTAACCTGAATTTGAGGTCCTCCATGGTTGTATGCCAGCTACCTTTCCAGCTTATTTCCTCTCTTCCCCTATATGAGCTCTATGTACCAGCCAAAAGGAATTGTTCATTGTTCTCTTCAAGTACCAAGGTTTTTGGCCTCTGTTGCCCATTCACTCTGTTGCCATGAGCCAGAAAAACCACCTCCCTTTCTCTAACCCAAATATATAATGTTTACGTTTTCAGCAAGCTCCAGCATAAATCCTTCACGGGAGCAAAGAAATATCCCATACTTCTCTCAATACTTTATTCCTAAGGACACAATTTGAATATGAACTTTTGTTTTCTCAAAGTTGCTTACAAAAACGTTAAGCACATTATCAACTCCATAAGTGTTGAACATGACAGGAGGTGAGGGAATCAAATGATGATCTCATGCACACAACGGGGTATGGTGCATCTCTTAGAACAGCAAAGCCCAAAACTGGGTTAATACTTTATCACCCTGAACTCTTCTACTACTAGTTAGTAAACATATCACTTTTTCTTGGTTAATTCAATATTGATATAATTGAGATAATGAATGATTTCATATCTAAGACATCTAAAATTATATTTCTTTTCTTTTCCCATTATAAGTAAGGATTTTAGATGCTTTAATGAGCCATCATAAGAACAAGTTTGAGCTATCAGTGAAACCACTTTATACCTAAATGACTTAATATTGCCTGTAATCTGTCTATTTGAAGTCATATTGTTTATGCCATAAAAATGTATCAACTTCTTACTGTACAGTATAAACAAATGTATACCAATTCTTAAAAGTGATGTATGTATCTATGGCTATTATACATTATAAACTCAATAACCACACCTCTGTGTCATCTTCAAATGGTATTTATTAAGGACCCATATGCTCATACTGCATGACAAAAACAAAGCTGTTGTTCAATCCAGCTTCTACTTATTTCAATGTCTTAAGAGAATGGGTGGTTCTCTGTTATTGAAAAAGTTTGTAATTGTCAAAACAAGAAACTGACTTGGTTACAATCAGAGGTTTGTAATGCCAATACCAAACCAACACCAGAACATATAATAAAAAGAAAAGTTCTGTCAATTTTTCCCAAAATTCTGTTTCTATGCATTGCCTATATATCCAGCCAATTCAAAAGGGATGAAAAATAAAAATTCTGTGCTGTAATATAGCCAATGCAGCCAGTGGATTTCCTTTTCCAACTTTATTTTTTTAATGTCCTGTAGACTCATCGTAAATCATTTCCAATCTAATTCTCTGGCTTCCCAATTTTAACTGTCGGCCTTATTTAAAGAATGGCCTCTATATTTAACAGATTCCACATCCATTCTGAGAGCTAGTAAGCTAAAAAAGAAGATGGTTCTAAATGCATCATTCAACTGCGTGACTTTTTAAGCAGCTTAAATGTGAAACAGCCCAATTGTCTTACCTAGCAGTGATTTGAAAACCATATAGATGGCTTTCCCCTAATGAGGAGAATTATAGGTTAGTGTATATTCTACAGCTCACCCTTCTAGGTTACAGGTGAACTGTTTTTATAAATGTGTATTCTCTAAATCCACCCAAACATGCATCACTTCACCATTGACAGAAAACAAAAATTCAAAAGAACACAACTGCAAATTTTCCTTTTATCTTAAGTAAGATACACATTTTAGCACTGGTATGTTTTTTAACCTGGAGGCTATTAGGGCTTTTGTTACAATTAAAAATTAAATGAAGTTTCCTAAAGTACAAGGTAACAGTTGATACTTAGTTGCTTTCAAGGGTCCTCAGGGGAGAAAAAGGGAAGAAGGAAAAAAAAATGTAGTGGCAGTTACAACAAATTAACAACATATAATAAAAATGCCATAAACATGCGGCATACATAATAAATCTAATCAAGCCTACGAGGCGGGCAGATAAAAATGATTAACTGCCACTATCCTTGAAAAGAAAAGAAAAATTTTGTCCCCTGTTATTCATCACAGCTAATGTTCTGACCCTAAATCTAACATGTAGATCGAATAGTCTTTAGAGTAACACACTGTACCAAGTAGAATGGCCTTTTCACTTCCTATTTTATTTTCTGAGAAATCAGGATAACAAAGATGTCAGAGGTACTTTTTAATTTAAGGTGTGGCTTTTGGGGGATGTTAATAAACGTTCTCAGAATCTTCGTGTTTATCAATAGAAATTTTAAAATAACCAAAAAAACCTAGTCTTTGTGTATTGATAGGACAAAAATACTACCTATCTCGAGGCAACATTCAATCAGTTTTTATTGGCTGCCTGCATTCATTTCCTGATTCTGACATGGTGCCAATTCTGGGAGGCCTCCAATCGTTTCGGAATCCGTATGCTAAATCTGTAAGGTGTGCTTGTAAGTTTCACCTGCAGCAAATGTAGGAAAGCTGACGCTGGCCTAAAAGGCAGGTTCTGTAGCTCACAAAGACCTGGCTAACTTCCATGAGTGGCACTCGAGTTCCTCTGGACAAAGGATCACCTTGACAGGTAGCAGGTCTAAGACTGCTTTGCTCTTAGAACTGCCATGACAAGAAGGGTCACCTAAAAAGTGAGGATGAACATACTGACACCTACAAAATAAATAAATACACGAAATAAAATAAGGTTAAAAAAAACTGAAGAGGTTCAAATGAACAAACTCCTACTTGTTCCTCTAAGGAAAAACAAAGAGCTTTCAGAAACATCTCCTCTAAGAGATGTAATAGAATATGAGTAAATTATAACAATTAAAAACCATTAAAGATAGAATAATTGAGAATACCTGTTTAGGTAACAATGACTTTCTTTAATTCTTCATAACAGAGGGTCTATTTTTAATCACTCTTTTTGCAAAAACTTGCATAATTTAACAATAATTGTGGATTTTTAATTTTGATACATCCACAAGAACATAAAGTGAAAACCATAAATTATACTAACTCCAGCTGTTAAATGTTGGCATTTTGTCTTAAAAAAAAAAAAGTTCAAAAATCTGTTTCCTTAAACCAAGGAAATGTGGGAAAAGGCCATCCTGCCAGTGGAAACCTTCAGCAGCAGAAAGCTCGGGCTGCGGTTTCTTGCCGAGGCAGCAAACTCCACTGAAAGAGAAGTAGCTGCCAACTCAAATACTGTTTGCTTTCACACCCAAGAACAAACTGTGTGCATGGCGGAGGCATGGAAGGGCTCAGAGCAGCTGGAGAGGACTGCAGAAAGGTAACAGTGGTGTCAAAGCTACTGTAAACTGGTTCTCACTTTTCTATCAGTAAGTCAGCATCCAGGAAAACAATGCAATACCTTCACCTTGTGTCCCAGCAGCCTGCAGTCAGGACCTGCTATAATTCAAAACCTCCCTCTTTCCAAGTCAACAAGCCAAGAGACTTTTTAGAAAAAGGAAAAAAAAAATCACCCAGACAAATGAAGCATATACTCCATCAGTGGGATTCTAAGGGCCAGTGAGGTTCAGGTTTAAATGGAGTCATGAGGAATTTCCATATCTCAATGCAACATGCAACCACCTTCTCTGCCAGCAGGAAATGCAAAGGAAGTGTTCGCTGCAACCTTGCAAACCAAAGGCAGAAAGCTCTGCCAAAGCAAATATTATTACTGCAAGGGTTCTGCTCCAAAGACCCTCCGTGTTACCCTCATGCCCCATGGATGGGTGTCAGTAGGGATGTGCCAGGGGGAGTCAAGAATTCCACAGGAAGAGGAAAAAACTTAAGTCTCCAAAAAGCAAAAAGTTTATTCCATGATGACTGTCTGTACTAGTTTCATGTAAACAAAGGCCAACTTCTTGTTGGGATGGAACTATTTAAGTCCCAAGTTAAAAATGGTAAAATAAGAAAGATTTTTAAATTTCCTTTGCCCATACTGCTTTGAAATAAATAGTTAAAATTACTGTGCGGTGCCATGTAGGAGGGAAGAGAAGAGCCCTCCCTCTGAGACAAGCTTCATGTTATCAAACCCTGCCTCCCCATGGTTGGCCTGCTGCATGTCCAGAATCACACACAGTTATTTTAAGGAAAAAATCCTTTTCAAAGTAGAAAGTCAAATTGTTTGCTTAAAAACCCCTGCTCTCTGTTCCCCCTTCTCCTGAACACTATCACTTAAAACAGCTCACTAAAATGTTATGGGATCAAAACATGTATATAAAGGAAATGGTGAATCTATACAAACGGAAGATCTAAACATTCTCCACTTATAATAATTAAAGTTTAAAGCAAAAAGATCACATATTTCCAATTCTAGATTGTACCTAGTCAGGTTTCAATATTAAGAGTCAACTTTATTGACTTCCTCTAGTTTAAAATTAGAAACCTTTTTCTGACTGTTTTAACCACCCACATCTACTGCCCCCACTACAAAAAGTTTTATGGTTTGGACACAGGTTGAAAAATCTGTCCAACTAAACAAAGACTGCCTTTCTTTCCAAATAAAAAGGAGTTTAAGAATTTACCTACTGTTCCCCCAAGACACAATCATATAGCAAATTCTCCCGGCCTCCAAAATGATTGATGTGATTTTGTTCCTTTCTTTCATCACTCCCTACCTTGTCTGGTCGCTGGTGAAAACCATGAAGCCACAGACACACACTTCAGTCCTTCGCTTGTGCGGGCCTCAATTCTCCAATGCCAGGTTGCTGCCAATGTCCTTGCAGCCAATGGTAAACAGGCCACAAGGTTCAAGTTAACTGCGGAGCGTTACTACACTGAACATCTGGTCATGAATGAACGGATTGCCCACTAACTCTCAGCATTGGGCAGCTGATGAAAAATTCAACATTTTCCTTGTTGGCACAGTTGTTTTGGAGAATTCTCTAGAGCTTCCTGAATTATATTAAGAAAATTTCACTGCAGCAATCTATATCTGTGAGAACAGCTGGTGTTGAAAGGGATCTGCTGCTCTCTCTCTGTACTGGGGGACCTCATGTTGGATCAGGACACTTTTACTACATTTGTCCTTGAAAACTTAGCCTTTGCTCAGAGGTACTGGGTAAAGGAAATGGCAGGAAAGGCAGCTCATGGTTGCTGGATTCCACATGGCCGAACATCTTAATTCAGTCTAGAAAATCTATTACCCAGCTAAGAGGGTTTCAAAAATTAAAATAGTTCATTAGGAAAAAGAACTGTCTCAGAATTTCCTTTGGAAAACATATCTAAATGGTAATCAAAATTATTGTTGGGCTCTGAGATCAGATTGGTCTTACCAGCACTGTACATTGCCTGAAGATTTTCAGTAGAAAATAACAGTCCTGTATAAAACCCAACTAGACGCAATGTGTCCAAACATTACTTTTTCACCACATAACTAATTTTAAATGCAGCAAAGCCTTTTATTAAACCTAAGGGTGACACAATTAGAGCAAATCAGATGTAATATGTTATATTATGCTCAGCAATGGAAGAGGTCACAGTGACAGAGGTGTCCGGTGATGTTTAAGGAAAGAAATTCTCTAAAAATATAATGGTAGCATTTAAAGAAATTAACTTGTTAATGGATATATGTGATATATTATTATTCTTTTTTGTTTAAAAAAAAAGGAAGTGGTAAACTTAAGTCAAGCTAAATTTAGGCTATTATCTATGCAGCATAAATTTCACTTCTGTGTATAAATGCTAACTTGCATATTTCTCCATGGTAACTAAACTATGATTAAAACAACAGTGAAACCAGCCTTTAAAGCCACCTGTTTAACTAGGAACAACCTAATTTACAAAAATACTTAAACTTTGGAAATTTCATGGGCATCTCTATCATGCATTCCCCAGTAGAAAGCTCACTTTTCCATGAACACATAATTGCAATGTACTTGGCCTAGGTCGTAATCATTCTTTTTTTAACTAGTGTAATTTTTTCATGTATTGTTCATTCTAACATAAGTGGTATTTAAGATTATAAAGAATAAGACTCTAATAACTCTTTCCAAAAAGGAAGTTATTTTACCACTTGGAAGGGATTAATTTACCTAGAAAGTATCTTCACATTTTACAAAAAGAACTAATGAAAGTAGTGGGAAAATTCCAAACTGAAATGACTATTTGAGATGCTAGATACATTTAAACTAATTTTTTTTATTGAGATACCCTTGTAATTTACTAATGAAGAAATGGGCTATTTTATTGGTGAAATTAAGGAAATAATTATAATATGTCCAAGAATAGTAAAAATGTAGGTATAAGCAATATTTTCTTATTTAATTATAAAACATAAAAGTAGATTTGAATGTGAATCATTTTGAGACCCGAGAATTAGGTTTAGAATTTAAATACTGAAAACCCCGTGAAGTCGAAACATAATCATAATAGGTCAGGTTTGGTGTGAAAATCATGACTCACATTCATGACACATATTCAGAAATGCCTCACACTAAAACTTCATTATGATCAAAAATTGATCCTCAGTTTTTTTGTCTCCTGGTCTTTACATGATGTAATGTCTAAGGCCACATTTCACACTGTTAAGTAATGATGACTGTATAAGACTCATGATAAAAAAAGCCTCATAAAATGTCACCATTTATAATTTTATGTATACTCGCCTCTCTAATATCACGTACATTTACACAGTAGATGCTAATTAGATAACAATGGTATTACTATAATGTCTATAAAACCTGCCTTTAAAACCAAATTCTGTTAAAAATAGTCTTTTCAAGCTGACATAGCCCATTTCCAGGGTCATATTTAAAATAATTAGCACCACTGCTAGTAAATGTTCTAATAAAACTCAAAAATGATTTCTAAGCAGAATGCAAAATTCTCTAAAATTTAACAGTAAAGTCTTCCAGTAATCTAAGATAATCTTTCTAAGAGGTGTCTATGAAATAAAAGAAGTGTTAAGATTTTAAAATTGAGATTCCCTGGGGCCACTTACATGGCTCCTGAAAACTAATCTTGGAGAACTGGACCCACGGACTTTGTTATCCCATCTGATTCTTTGACACATACAAATGTTCTTCTGCACAGCAGAGCAAGAGTTTCAGAGAAGAGAAAAGTCTACTCTTGCATCAAAAATGTTAACTACAGGGCCCCAAATTCCAAAAGAGTTACCAGCTCCCAAAGAACAGTATGTAAATGTTCATATCCACCAACCCAACTCTAAGGCAATCAGCAGTTATTTTTAAAAGTATAGGATTTGTGTTTTATAAGAACAATTGTGAGGCTGGCCCACACCCGTAATCCTAGCAGTCTGGAAGGCCAAGGCTGGAGGGTCGCTTGAGGTCAGGAGTTTGAGACTAGCATGAGCAAGAGTGAGACCCTGTCTCTACAAAAAATAGAAAAATTAGCCAGGTGTGGTGGTATACACTTGTTCTCCCAGCTACTTGAGAGGCTGAGGCAAGAGGATTGCTTGCGCCCAGGAATTTGAGGTTGCTGTGAGCTATGATTATGCCACTGTACTCTAGCCTGGGCAACAGAGATCCTGTCTCAAATTTAAAAAAAAAAAAAAAAAAAAAGAACAATTGTGAGTCCTTTTGAGACAAGTTTTTAAAACTAACAGTTAACCCTCCTTTTTAGACTTCCCCACATTTCAAATCCAGTCCAGCTACGAGACAAGAAATCTAGGAGGAAGAATTCCATAGATAGTGGCCATCTGTTCTAACATCCTGGACCTTAGAAAATAAGGTCAAACAGGCTATCCCTGAATATGAACCAATGATTTAGGGAATAAGATAACTATATCCATCATGAATTTGTCTGTTAAATTTCTTTAAAAGTGATTTAAAATCTCTTTAATGGATAAAAAGATGCATTTTTAGCACTTTGGGAGGCCAAGGCAGGACGATTGCTTAAGGTCAGGAGTTCAAGACCAGCCTGGGCAACAAAGCGAGACCACGTCTCTACAAAACATAAAAAAATTAGCCAGACATGGTGGTAAGTGCCTGTAGTCCCAGCTACTCCGGAGTCTGAGTGAGGTGGGAGGATCGTTTGAGCCCAGGCATTTGAGGCTGCAGTGAGCTATGATCGGGCCACTGCACTCCAGCCTGGGCAACAGAGCAAAGACCCTGTCTCTTAAAAAAAAAAAATGCATTTTTATAATTTAAAAAATAGGTATTGTTAATAGGTAAGGTGATCAATTGAAGGATCATCGATAATAGTGACCTTATATTTGTATATGATTTTGCATTCATCAGGTAGTTGCCCCATACCCTAAGTCATTTCATCATACCAACCTTGTGCCAAAGGCATTATCAGTCCTACAGATGAAATGACTCCTTGGATGCACTAAATGGCTTGTCCTGGAAGTATTAGGATTTGTTTTGGGACTCTAATTCTGGTGCTCCTTTCAGTATTATGCCTCTTAATTAAAGAACTGAACTGGATAATCCAGGCAAAATTACCCACTTTGCCCAGTTCGTACCTGGAGACTGCTTCTCTGATTAAATATTCGGCTTATGACTGAACAGATTCCTGGTTCCCTTTTAGCTTGAAAATAATAGCTAGAACAATAGTGCTTAGGGGTCACATGACCCTGGCTTCCGGAGTCCTACAAGATCAGGCCTCAACTAATTCTCCAGCCTTCAGCCTTTCTGTTCTCATTCTTGTACGCCCATTCCAGCCATACTGGCCGCCTTTTTGTTCCGCAAATCCACCAAGCTCATGATATCCCAGGGTCTGAGCACTAGTTATTCCCTAACTCTGGAATGCTTATCTTCCCACCTTCTCTGCCTGCCTCCCTCTTGCCATTCAGACCTCAGCTGAAACACCACCTCCTCGGAGAAGCCTCACCTGGCTACTTCCTCTAAAGTGGCCCTGAGGCATCCCTATTCCATCACCCTACTTTTCTGCACAGCACTCTTCTCTGATACTGTTCTTTGTTGTCTCTTTAATATCTGTACCCTACTAGGATATCAGCGATATAACAGCAAGGTTCTGGCAGTCTTGTTAAAAGTTATATTTCCAGTACTTACAACACTGGTTGGTATGCAGAAAGTCTTCAATAAATAATTGCTAAATGAATGAGTGAATCATATCGCACACCATATCAGTGTCCAAAAATGTATCCTCCCTCCCAAAGAGTGTGGAGTCCTTTGATATGGTCAATGTAAATTTCCTGTATAAATGGGGGGGGGGAGTTACTTATAAATGACTTGGCTACATTAAAATGTGTTCCCAATGGTCTGCATGGAAAAAAAAAAATTGGTCCCTTTAATGATATATCAAGTAAGAGGCATCTCTGAACCACCATGGGGAAACAGAGATGGGTTACAAAATGCAGAGTTTCATTACACAAATCCTTTCTATGTTAATTAATCACAACATCAAGGAGGAAGCGGAGGGGAGAAGGAGCAGCTAGGGCTTCAGTTAAGAGGAGGGAGAGGGCAGAGCTGAGTCAAGTCTTAGAGTTCAGTCTTCCTTAAACTCTGGCACCAGACTACCCAGAACCTTGAGCACTGGCACAAGAGAGCATCAAAGCACGGGAAGAATCCTGCAACTTCAACGGCGCAACCACAAACAGCAGGAAACTTGGTAAGTATCGGATGTAACCAGAAATCTGGTGCCCAATTATTGCAGCAATACCTAGCAGTGAGTGAGTGCTCAACCCTGAAACATGCACCTGGGAAGCCTGTTCTATACACTGTCTTGTTTAATCCTCACTTTAAGCCTAGGAGGGAGAAACATTATCATCATCTCCATTTTGTAAATGAGGAAACTGGGCTTGGAAACTTTAAGTAACGTGCCAAGTTGCAGAGCCAGGATTTGACCCAGGAAGTCTGAGTCAAAGCCAGAGCTCCTAACCCACAGGCTTGTGTCCCGTGGGGACAGGCCTCCTACCAAGCACTAAATAAAGCTTTTGGAGCCACAGTCAGGTAAGATCAGGCCTGAGGCAACCCACCTTCAAGTAACACAAACTCCAGTTGGGTAAGGAAAGTCAGTAACTGGAAAATCCCATGTGATTACAATGACAGAAAGAATACACACTATGGGCAAGACTGACTACATAATTTGTGGGGCCCAGTGCAAGATGAAAATTTGGAACCCTGTGTTCAAAATTTTGAAAAGATTTTAAGAAGACAGTAACAGCAGAGCATTAAATCAAGAGTAGGTCCCTTCCAAGTGTGGGGTCTTGTGAGATTGGACAGGTCTCATGCCCACGATACAGCCCTGCTTCTAAGTGTTTTATTTCTTTGAAACTTTGCTCCTTGTATTTCAATTTTAATCATCTCTTTATAAGGTTCAAAGTATGAGTCATAAGGAAAAAATATATATATATATTTTTTAAATGGAACAGACAGAGTCAAGGATGGGTGGAAGCATGTGTAACTTTCCAACTTTGTACTTTAAATTGTCTAAGGGTTGGGTATAAGCCATCAAGTGGCAGTACCTGGAATTGCATGATGAGAGCCTGGGAGGCAAAAATCCATTTGGAAGGAACCAGATCTAACTGGATTCCAAGGTCCCAAACTTTAAATTGAGGGGATTGCAAAAGAGCCATCTAAACTCCTCCATAATTTATGTGGACAAGCATCTATAATTTGGGAAAGTCTTATCTGGATGGACTTGCTAGTGTTTTCCAAGTGACATCCTGAATGTAGGTTATTGGCACGTGTGGTTCTTTGGATTCATTCAAATATTTTTCGAATGTACATTATGTGCCAGGCAACGCGGTAAGCCTTGGGGACACAGTTTCTGCCTCTGTGAATCTTGTAGACTGGACACAGGGCAATAAACATTGAATGACTAATGTTACAAATGCAAGTGTAATCACAAAGAAGCCTGTACTACCATGAGAGAACATAACGGGAGGACAAGGAAGGCCAGAGTATTCTGAACACCTCACCAAAGCTCTCACTGGTCTCACAGGGTTAATCTGAAGAACTTTGATGACTTCAACTTATACTATTTAAAATAATTTTTCTATCCATATTGGAAAAGATGGGAAAGTTCTTACGTTTAATACATTTCCAGGTCTCACTCTATATAGACCCAACCCTACGGTATAACTCTTCTCCATATAAAGTTTTACAGGGATGCGAGAGAAGGAAGGAGAAGGTAGAAGGAGGGAAGGAGAGAAGGAGGAGAGGAAGAGAGAGAGAGAAGGAAGAAGGAAGGAAGGAGGGGACAGGGAAAAAAACCAGAAAGACCACTACCTTTTGACCACAGAATAGCTTTAAGATACAACCATTTTCTTCTTTTTTTCCTCCTCCTCCCAAAGCTTGAAAACACTCTTAGAACCACTCATAGCTTCTATCACTGCAGTGTCTTAACATTATTTTAACAGAGCTTTGTGTGTGCAAATAGTACTAAAACCAGAAGTTGTGCCTCTTTCCTGAGAAGCATCTATCTAATCTGACTGTATATATGTCAAGGCGACGTGTGCAATATGTATGTCAATAGCGCTTAAGTAATATCTTGTCTCTACTTGCTTCTGATTTCTTTGAATTCTCATATTAACTGCTCTCATTTTTTTTTTAAAACAGTGCTGGGATTTTCCCTCTTTGAAACTTGACAGAAATGTAAGATATTTCAGTTCTTGCTATGAAGCACTAAAGCAAACTGAAAATATCGCCAGCCCTTTAGTCTCATTAGTTTCCTTTAAACACCTACTTTGCTGGTATAAGCTAATGTGAACCTTTCTCACCCTGTTTAAATTCCAACATAAAATTTGTACACAACAATAAAACATGTGGCTCATTTGTCATGCTTCCATGAGCAACTATGTCACTCACACCAAGAACCACAGGCTGGGTGTGCAGAGTGATTTCGTTCCTATTTCACATCACTCAATTGAGCCTTCTGGAGAAAAGCTTTTAACAACCACATCTGGCCTTTAATAAATCACTGCACTTTGTCTTCCTGCCAAAACTCCTCCTTTATCTAACTTACATCTTCATGATGAGATAGGAAATCACGCATTATGGTGGTGACAAACAATTGTAATTATGTCATTAGTAGCCATTTAGTCTACAAAGGTGTTCAAAAAGGAAATATAATGCAAAATAAGAAATATGGGATAATACATTGATCACAGTTCTAATCCGCTTTTACTTCATGAGTGTAAAAAGCACAGCAGGCAGTAATGGCACACCACTTTATGAACTATACAGCTATTTTATTCCCCTATCTACTTAAAAATAAAAAAGCATTTAATAGCTTGATTTAGACATAAAAATTATCTGTGATGCCTTGCTGATTATAATATTTATTTTTCAACTGTTTGTAGAAGTGACTTTTTGTGTTAGGAAAGAAACTTGAGTTATTTGGGTTTAGAAAACTTAACAACCACACATATGTGCATGTGTATGCACACATGTCCATATGTGTGGGTACATACGTGTATATGTGTGGGTACGTACGTGTATATATGTAGCTGTGTATATATATGTGTGTGCGCATATATACACATAAAACACACACATATATATTCCTAAAGGCGTCAAACAACTTCACAATATGATACCTTCTCTAAAGATTCCAAATCATGAAAAAAAAAAAACTACAAAATAGCGATTTTTGAAAATGTGACTATCCTTTAGGATTAAGTATCCTTTCTCCCACCACCTTTCACCATGCACTTTAGAAATAAAGTTTCCAAAGAAGTAATTATTTGGATGTTCCTAAAGTTCTAAAACCCTATGCATTTCTTCAAAGTCAAAAAAATTAAATGCCTGATCCCACACAGAACATAGTTCCAACACCCACCCAGAAGGAAGCACACTAACAACCGGGTGCAGAGGGGGGCTTAAAACCTTTGATAACCTACAACCTTCTCAGATGGAGCATGATGAAATTTCCTCTTACCACATCTCAACCTTTGAAACGCATACACCTAAAATATGTATGTAAAATGAATCAGTAGGCAATGTGGTCAAACTTTAACGAGGGCAAAATCATTTTACATATACCTTCAGTCAGCTACTTCAACCTCCGCACTTCTTACAAACCTTCATTTTACTGTGAAATCTCTACATAAGACTCTACAAATGACTCTACCAGTCATTTAAAAATTTCTTCATTTGTTAAACTCGAAAAGTGTCTAGCAAATGCCTACTATGTTCCATATCAATCTGTTAATCTGAAAATAATTAAGATGTAAACACAGTGACAGAAAGTTGAAACTTGAAAAAAACTGATGCCAAATCTAATTAACATGATGTTAATCATTATGACCATTATTTGTAGCTGTATAGATTTTTCTTAATACGATAAGCTTTCATTTTTCACCTTGCACTTGGCAGTGTATGTTTTTCTGAAAGAGTCCGGAGCTGAACTCATTTTTTAAAGAATTTGTTTTGGTAAGTATGTGAAATATTACGCTTCTGTCACCCATATTGAGGTAAATCTTGTCAATATCATTACCTAGCTGATTCTACCCAGGGTTGGCATGAATGCAGTGAAACCAGTGATTTCAAAATTTTCATGAACTTAATCTAAAAACTAGGCGGTTAACTGGATTGGGTGCATATAAGGCACATACCTTCTCTGTTTTATTAATTTGTGTATAATTATTCTTTCATATTTACTTTTATCCATATACAGGAACTCAGATTTTCAAAAGATGCTTAGGAAGTAAAAAAAAAAAAAGCTGAATTTTTTCCCATTAGTTTTATTTAACAAGAGAACAAACTCCCATACCAGTGAGATACATTGTGTTAGATGTAGAACACTTCCCCTTCCCCATTTTTCAATTCACTTGGGGAAGAATTAGGAAGTGGCTATTTCAGACAAATAAAGTAAAATCACAATAATAAACAGAGGCTTCAGAAGAACATATCGGGGCAGAAAAGTCTACATTTCATAAAAACAGAATGGTCTTCGGCCAAATTTACCTACATGCTGTCAGCTTGATTTTCTGTTAATCAGTCTGTCTCGTGTCTAAGGATGAGTCCTTTAGTACTGGAGTCTCCCCTACCCCCGCTCAAAAAACTTTGACATTTAGAATTTTATTTTTTCTAAGAAAAGCTTATCTGAAACTCACATGCTTCTCTCGTTACATATGAAAGAAATTGTACTCACATCAACATTATCTTTATTTATCAACTCCCCTGCACATTGCCCCCTGGGTACTAACAGTTCAAAAGTTCAAAAAGGTTTTTGAAAATAAACCAAGATAGGAAACAGGCACCAACTCCTATTTGGAACTTACATTCTCGTGCCTCCTAGCATTCTCTAGATGATGGATCAAGAGGAATGATAAAAGGGAGAGAGGGAGGCAGCTGCCAGGGGAGGGTATCAGTTGGTGGGGATGGCATTTCTCATACTGACTGAAAAATTCGTCTTGTCCCCAGAAGCTGTCAGGCCTAAGCACGGGACAGATCTACATATCACACCTCAGGATGAGAAGCAGCAGCTGAGAGCCTCATGCACTCAGAAATCCTTCCTCCCTTTTATTCTTACATTTTTCTTCTCTTTTATTCTATTTTTATTTGCTGTTGCTTCCAACATTCCTCTCTGGGCTTCTGTTAGCCTCTCAAAAGTGGTGGTGGAGAAAGCACACAAACGGGTCTGCATGCAGGACAACCTTCTCTGGGCCTCTCAAAAGCTCTCCGCTCTTGTGCTGGACTAATTGGTTGATGCCTTCCTTCTCTAAGTCTTGTTAAAACCTGTAACTAAAGATGAAGCTCTTGCCATTCAATCAATGTAGTGGGATATCTTTCTTCAAACAGATAAAGTGAATGGACACAACGCAAATTTGAATCCATCTGTCATAAGACACTGGGACCTAACCAGCCGTCACTTCCTCCTCAGGACACCAATACAGTCCAGTTGGAATACAGAGTTATTCTGCACGTAGAGTTATCCCCCCAACTTCCTCACCAGGCTATAAACTCCTTGAGAGAAGGAAGGACACATAAACATCTTCCTCCCTTGGTGTGCTCGCAGGCTCTGACCTGGGGATCGATAAACCTTAGTGAGTGCAATTAACTGTCCTAATAATTCTACTTCTGGGTATTTAAAGAAATTCTTGTGCATGCCTAAGATGTTTTCTGCAGTAAAAACAAAATTATAAACTTCCATCAACAATGGGATGAATAAGCACAATTCATTACCAAATGACAGAATACTGTATAGACTTCTAGCAGGGTAAGCGAGAGTTACGTATGTTGACACTATACCTTTTTCAAAACCATAATTGAATTAAAAAAGCATGAAGTAGTTAAGATATGGTTTGATATTAAACTTATAAGCTAAATACACACTCTCAAAAAAGGCTATCTGTGTAAGTAAATGTATAAAAATGGAATGGAATGAGGTACCCCAAACTCCTGAAGGAATTTGCTTCTGAAGAAAGGGAGGCAGAAAGGTAGAGGGGTCTTAGCTATCGCTGAAATGTTCTATTGCTTTTAAAGCCATCTAGAAGCAATTAGAACAAAAGGTTAACAACTGTTCATTTAGGGTGGAGAGAGTCCAGATGACGGCTAATCCTTGTACTTTCCTCTAACTTTTACGTGTCCTGGACTCGCCACTCACTGTACCCACTGCCAATTTCATTCTGGAGATGGTTTGAAAATCCCTCAATCAACTAGGTTGTCTTTCTACACACCCTTAGCCAAGCATCCTCTTCATTAGGTGAAACATCTTATAAGCAAAGCCAAATTAGTTTCTCAAAAGAGGAAGTTTAGTTTTTTGTTTCGCTTTGTTTTTGGTGGAAATATCACAACCCAAATTATCTGGAAATCAGGAATCATGATTTCTTCCAATTCAGGAAACCCTAGTGTGTTCATGCATGGCCTGTGCGTGCCCTCAGCCTCAGGAAATGACCGCAGGCTGTTCTCAGTTCCAGCCGGGATGAGGAGTGTGCAACCCTGATACAACAAAAAGCTCACCTGGACCTCCAAAAGCGGGAGATAGGGCTTTCAAAAGAATATGTGGCTCACCACTGAAAGCCTTCAGGTGATAGCTGTTAAATGGTCAATAAATAAGGGCAACACGAAAATGAGGGGACTGTTCAAGATTTGGACTAGGATTAAAGGATTATATGACATCAATAATCCTTCATATGTATATATATGTGTGTGTGTGTATATATATATATATATATATCCATCCCATATTTAGAGGAGAGTTTATTCTCACTCTGGTAAAAAGTAAAGGTCCCAAAGAATGATAGAATTCCAAAGACAACAAAACTGCCCATGAAAACGAATGCTACGTGAAGAAAAGAGGATTCTGAAGATGATCAATTTTATTTGCTTTTAATAATACTGATGCCAATGATAACAAAATATATTGTATTTCTAAAGCAAATGAGACTTATGGTAATGGCCTACAGATAATGACCTTAAAGGAGGGGATGGGTGATGGGGGTCCCCAATGTATTGGGTCATTTATTTTGGAAACAGGTCTTGGTTGTTACCTCTGATATTGTTAACTTGTTTCCCAAGAATCACAGGGCCAAAGTCCAGATTTTCTTGGTGACACTTGACCAGGTTTCTAAAAATGTTGTACAAAGGCCATTAAGCACCAAAAAAAAAAAAAAAACCCAAAAAAACCACCCCATAATTGTTGACTTTAAATATGCAGGCAAAAGTCACAGTAAATAACAATAATTTGCTTGTAATATTGTTCCATACAGCATTTCACAGAAATCCAGCATACAATTTGCGAGAAAGTGCAGGCAAATTAATTGTATACTTTCACCTTTTCTTCTCAACTCACATGTAAGAAGAATAACATTTTACCCCACGTGGAGAAGCCCCACAAGCCTCATAGGGTTTTGAAAAGAAACTAATCAATAGTATCAACTGAACCTGAGATTAGATTAAACGGCAGACAGAGGCAAACAGCCTATAACTGTTAAGAATCCTCATTCCCATGGCTTTCAAGCTCCTTTTCCCTGACAGCAGGCAGTGGGGCAATGCGGTTTGTCATGCAGAGACTGAATCTGGAACAAAATGCCACCCCCAGCCCAACAACTGACACTGGTAATGGTTTGTGAAATACCCCCAAAGGCGCTGCGCAGGCCAGCAGCCGCCAACGCCCACACTCCCATACATCTGCCTTGCAAGCCATACACGGAGGTCTCCGCAAGGACAGGGGGCAAGCAAGCATGGCCCCAAACTCACAGGGAGCCCCAGGTTCAAGTCCAGGCTCCCATACTTAGTATCTGTGCGACTGTGGACGCATGGTTGAACTTTTCTGATGCTTGCCATCCTCCACTACGAAAAGGGTTTAATAACGGCAGCTACTTCTGAAGGCAGTTGTGAATACAAGGTGTGTAAATTGTCCAGGCTCTGTGCCTACTAGTCTCTCATCAGGGGAATCTATCTTCTGTGCATCCAAATCATCATCACAGTAAGAGACAAACCAGTAGTTGCCGTTTATTGAGCAATTACCATGAGGGACACACACATATGCCCTTTCCATGTAGACTGCACAACCCTGAGTAGAAATTCACAGTATCCCCATTTTATAGATGGGAAAATGGAAGCTAAAAGAATAAACTGCCCATACAGCCAGCCAGCAGGAAGCAGATGTTGGGTATTGATGCTACAGATTTAGGCCCTAAACCAGTGTTCAATATCACTGGCCGCACATCATAATCGCTTGGGGAACTTATAAAATTCCAATGTCCAGACCACCCTCCAGGCCAGTTAAATAGGAATTTCTGGGGTGGAGGGCCCAGGCATCAGTATTTTTTTTAAAGCTTTCCAGGTGATTCCAACGTGCAGCCTTGTTTAAGAAGAACTGTTCTAAGTTACCTTACGACACAAGGCGTGTGGACCTTCCCCAAGGTATTATATTCCTCTTCCTGCTGCAACAAATTATCACACAAGTCTGAAACGGGTTCCAGTGGGCTGGTATCAAGGTATCCACAAGACTGCCTTCCTTCTAGGAGAGAATCTACCTCCTCCCCTTCTCCAGCTTCTAGAGACGGCCTGCATTCCTTAGACTGTGGACTTTTCTTTCCTTTTTTTTTCCTTCTTGTGTTTTTAATTGACCCATAATAATTGTACATATATATGGGGTGCAGTGTGATGTTTTCATACATGTATACATTATGAAAAAATCAAATCAGGGTATTCCATTTTCAAAGCCAGCAGTATTGGGCCAAGTCCTTCCCATGCAGTGATGCCATCTCTTAGGTTCCTTCTCTTCAGCCTCTCTCTCCTACTTTTTGTTTTCTTTTTCTTTTCTTTTTTTTTTTTTTTTTGAGACAGGGTCTTGCTTTATCGCCCAGGCTGGAGTGCAGTGGCACAATCACAGCTCACTGCAGCCTCGAACTCCTGGGCTCAAGTAATCCTCCCACCTCACCCTCCCAAAGTGCTAGGATTACAGGTGTGAGCCCCACCACCCAGCCCCTCTTCTACCTTAAAGAGCCTTGTGATTCCACTGGGCTCACCTGGATACTCTAGGATAACCTCCCCATCTCAAAAGTCAGGTGATTAGCAACCTTAATTCCATGTGCAACCTTAATTCTCCCTTGCCATGTAACATATCATATTCCCAGGTTCTAGAGATTAGGATGCAGACTTCTTTGGGGCACATGATTCTGCCTGCCACACCTGACAATTCTACCTCTAGGTCAGGATCACCGGCAAAGTGACACATTTCAAAAGTGACCTGAAAGTAAGTCACAGTCTGCAAGCCTCCTGCTTGCTTTACAGTCTTAAGGAGAATACTGTACTCGACCCTGAAACTTAGGTATCAAGTACAGTGCTCAGAGCATAGAAGGTGCTCAACAGATATTTGTGGAAGGAAGGAAAGAAAGAATCTTACATTTCTCCCGCCACATTTTATATAGGATATGCTATCATATTCAATAAGAAAAGAGATAACCCGGGTTGTTTCTAATTGGATAGTCACATGAGAAATTTCTGCTTGGTTCTAAATGCAGCAACTCCACACTGCTCTCGCATTGGGAATGACACGCCACCCATTCTCCCCAGCACACAGAAGCCTGCATCTAATTTTATAAGAGCTTGGAAGTAATATGTCCTCTAACTTGAATTTTCTTTGCC
The DNA here is from genome assembly GCA_023783475.1 of Daubentonia madagascariensis. Lineage (NCBI taxonomy): Eukaryota > Metazoa > Chordata > Mammalia > Primates > Daubentoniidae > Daubentonia > Daubentonia madagascariensis. Next base: position 44,764,062 of record JAKFHU010001953.1, read on the forward strand.
AGGGGCCACCACAAAAACAAATGACTTTCAGTAGGGTGCTTTTCATTGTGTTTGTGTATTGGGTTGTTTTTCTGAGGTGGGCGGGGTGGGGGGACTTATTAAAAAAATCATGCTTCTAATCCTTAAAAAGACTAAAATAGTTTCATCCTTTCATAACCTGTCATCACGCATGTTTTTCTAAAATTAAACACATATGGCTCAAGCCAGAGTTACATTATGCACCATATTATGTAATTATCTTTTCAATTTATTACTCCTCAAAATAGAAAAAGATTAGTCCATGTTTCTTAAGTCTGAGTAAACATATGGCCTGAGGATTGTAAATGACATCCTATCTTTAAAAGAAGTTCCAAGACTAAACAACACACAATACTCCCTTCGGAAAGGCCATATGTGGTATCAGGGTTGTGAGATACAGAATTCTTTGTGTGTGTGTGTGTGTGTGTGTGTGTGTGTGTGTGTATACATCTTTTTCCTTTCTGGCCATGTCTTTGATGCCGTGAAATATTCCTGCTGGTGGATCATAAACAGCACTAAAATAGGGACCAAAAAAAAAAAAAAAATCTCCATTTCAGCATTTCCTATTAGCCTAGTGCACTTGGGTCCTATTTAATCCACCAGGAAAAGATCCTCAGTCATTTGGGTGTTCGTACAAGAATTACCCATCTTCTCTATAATTCAGGAGCTTTGTGCCCGCTTCCCTGGCAGCCTGTGTACCTCCAATTCTTCATGTTACCCAGTGATTTAAGACCTCCTTTGAGACCTTCTGCTTGATCACTGTCCTTTTCTTCCTCATCAGGGAAGAGAGCAGTCAAGCAGGGATCCTCGTTGCTGCCAACGACTCCCTTCCCTACAACTACATTAAAGTTACTCTGGAGGCTCCCAGCAGTGTGTGGCTTAGTTAAGGGACTGACAAGGTCCCTATCATCAAAACCTTTCTTGAGGGGGGTTTGCAACTTGAAGATTTTTAATTTGCAACAGGCGGGAATTTTTGCGTAGGGCTGCCAACCATAAAGGAAATATTTCAGAGATAATTCAAACTCAAATCAGTTTAATTGTTTATTCTGTCTTGAGGGATATCAGAAATGAAATGCTGTGAGTGGGTTTCTGATGTCTTTATGCTCCCCTTCACTAGAAAGGATAATCAAAAAAATAATTTTTAAGAAAAGAAAGCAAGTTGAAAACCAGCTAATCAGGCTTGCACAGAGCCATTACATGCACACATTCACAAGGTTTTTAAATGTAGGAACGCCCAGCAAGAAATCGTGGACTTCAGAATTCTTTCCTTCAAGACAATTCCCAATGGGTCGATACCAACTACTTGCAATGGGGTTGCAAAGCAAATTTTAAGAACAGAGCATCTGATAACATTTTACTGACTAAAGTGGAACCTTTTAGATGAGATAGTAAAACAGTTCAAGGCCATTTTGCTCTGCCATGATGCAAGAGTTACTCATTTTCAGAGCATAAAGTCAATCCTTCTCATTTGCTCTGAATGGGTAACTAGAGGCAGGGGAGAGGGGAGACCAGATTCTCAGCCTATCATAATCATTCCACAGTAAAACATGTAGAGCCCGGTTTCTAATAGGATGACACTACAGTCCACTAGAAAAAGATGTATCTTAGAGGCAGAACCAATGAGCAAATCTTTTGGGCTACATCCTATGTTTACTGAATCTTTGGAACCAGAAATGCGATGTTTAGGTTATTTGGCATTTCATCATTTAATACAGATCAGCACTGACATTCCCCAGAGAGATGTATAATAGTCCAATGAGGAAGGAATATGTAATTGCAGATGAGTATGAATGACAGGGTTCTCTTTTTGATGAGGAAGCTCTCAAAGCAGGGCCGCTGCACTTGCTGTTCTCCTTCTGGAATGTTCTTCCCCCTCAGATATCCTCATGGCCCCCTCAGGACTCACCAGCCTTTTCTCCCTTAATGTTCCTAAGTTAAAAATAACATATTCCTCACTCACACTCTCCATTTCTTTACCCTGATTTATTTTCTCCATATCATTGACCACCACCAGACATATCATATATTGTTTGAATTCTGCCTCCCCTTCCAGAATGTAAGTGCCATGAGATCAGGAAGTGGTTTTGTCCACATTCTCAATATGTGAAATAGAACCTGGAATGTAACCAGCACTGAGATTATCTGTTGAGTGAACAAATGAACAAGCAAATGAACAAATGAGTGAGTGAGTGAATGGGCTAATACAACAGCCTTTGTGTCCCCTTTGGCAGGTAAATCTGTCTATGGTTGTACAATTACTCTAAGGCTCATCTATTTTTTGAACGAAGAGTAGCCTGAATCTAAATTACTTACCTTGAAAGAAACAGATCTCAGGCTATTCTGAAGTTAACAGTGAGAAAACTTAAAACAAAAAACCTTGAAGTAAAAGCAATATAGCCCAGCAGTTAGGTGTTTTAACTGTGGGGTCAGATTGCCTGGGTCCAAGTCTCAGTTCCTCTCTTTAAAAGCAGTGTGGCCTGGCAAGTTATTTTTCTCTCTCAAAGTCCCAGCTCCCTGACCTGTAAAATATGGCCAATATCAGGACTTAACTACTAGAGTTTGGGAGAAGACATGACAAGGTACTTCAAACAAGCACAGTGCCTAGCACAAAACAATGCTCACTACATTGTACCTAGGAGTTACTTTTCCATTTCAAAAAAGCAAATAATTAGACTGAGAAGATTTGAGATATTATTGATCTTTTGATATTTTTTACTGAATTAACTGCCCACATTTTTTTTTAGAAGGTAAAAAAGTCTGTTTCCATATCGAAGCTAGTTACAGCATTTATAGATTTCAGGTGGATTACTATTTTTGCTTTGAGATTTTTTCTATTCCAAGAAATTATGGTGTGCTTTAAGCTGTAGCTCATCTTTCCTGATGTAAATTTAATTACTCACAAAAGATTCTGCCTTCTTCATTCACCAAAAGTTGTGTCCTTATACTTATGTAGTAAAATGGGGGCATCCATGTGTTTTTAAAATTGCCCAAGCAAACTGGCTCAACATTTTATGTGTCCTCCCAAGGAATTAAGAACAAACATCAAACACTGCTTTAATACATTTTTAAGAATTCCCCCCCGAAACATCGATTTTGCATTTCTGATGTCTTTGAGGGATGTATCATGGAAAAATCAGGACTTCAATTGGAATATGCTTTGTTCCATGACACCTTGCCTTTTCAAAGTTGAAAGACACATCATATTTTTGTCCTGTGCATAAGAAAGCAATGAATGTCTTTTCCCCAGAACATTTTTTTACATGGCTTTTTTTAAAAGAATGACTGGTGTTTGTCTGTTTTCTCACCCAGTGCTCATGTTGGAATCTGACTGCAGGTATGCCTTATCGTATCTGGCTTCATAGGTGTAGCAGACAAGTCGTTTTCTCCAAGAGATGCAGGTTATTAGGCCTTGCTTTAGGGGCTCCAATGTTAGTTGTATGCAAAGGTATAGGAGAATTAATCCACTCTCTGAGGGGTACAACAGGATGTAAAATAATTTTTAAATTCACATATGTAAGTATCTGTGGTTACACTTTGACATCATACAATATATAGGAGGTCTACAAATCTGTAACCCCCTTGCTCTATTTATTTATTTTTTTATGTATCTGGTACCAGTTCCCTATCCAGGATAAACAAACCTGTTGTAGAATTACACGAGAGGTTGAATGGTCTTTTTACCTTATTTTCTGACCACTTGATGCTGGCAGGTGGCAGGCAAGGCCTCTTCCAGAGAATGGCCTTTACAAAGCAGCATCAATTAAGTCCTCCTCCAGTGTGACAGAGCAAACAAGCACCACCAGCTTCTGAATGAGGGAAACTTCAATTCCAAAACAGCCTCTGCCACTTAGAACTCTGGCCCTGGGCAAGTCACTTAATCTCTATAAGCCTCAATTTCTTCATCAATAATCCAGGGTAGAGGGAGTGGGATTCCCAATGCCCATCCCACCCATTGAGAGGTGGAGATATCAAGCGAGATAATGCCCATCGTCGTGACTGATATGTGAAGCCCAAAAGCCTCAAAAATGATAAGGAATGTCATTATTACTATTGAAAGTGGAAGCGCTTCTAAACAGAGCAGTCACTGCCTTGCCCTATGGCACCTGTCTCCTCCTACAATCTTTAAAATGAGCTGTTTTTTGGACAAGTAGTTCTTTCTCCTGTTTGGCATTCTATTCAAAATACTTGGGACCTTCACCAAGAGGGAGTATGGAGACACCTAGACTCAGCCCTTGTATCTGGGCACCCTTGGACAAGTTATTTAATGTCTCTCAGTTTCAGATGCCCTGTCTGGAACTCCACAAGGGCTCAAAGTAACCACCTCCCAAACTACCTTCTGCAAAGACATCATGGGGTTTACAGGGTGGGGTGAAGAACAGATTTCTAGGACTGAAGTATCTGTCGTATTCAGGGGCACATTCTGATCAAAGGGACCCCAAGGCTTTTTCGCCTTGATCTCAATGCTATGACTCTGTTAGGGAGTTGGAAACAACATAGCATTCTGGCCCCAGTGGACTAGACCAAGGACCAAAATGTAAAGCCAAAGACAACCACAAATGAGGCATGAGAAAGCCCAGCTACCCTTTGAAATAAATGTTAACCAAGAGGGATGCGCCACTCTGAATACTTCAAAATGATGCAACCAAATCCTCTCTTTGGGTAAGCAGAAACAAAAGATACGGAAAGAAATGATGGATCCTCCATAGAGGCTGTGGTCCCAAACAAAACTAAGCTCATCCTTCACATCTGGTGAACTCCACCATACAAGGACACCCGCCTCTCCTCCACCTTCTCACAGGGCACCACGACAACAACTCACACTGCACATCAATTTAAAAAGAAAATAGGCAAGCAAGAATAAACACATTTAGGGTTGAATGTTTGTCTAATTAAAAATATTGTCCTGCTTAATATAGGCTAACCGGCTGGAGAATTAATGTGCCACCTGTGCACATACGTAGTAAGTAAAAAATGAAAGTCAGGAGTTTCAATAGGTGCTTTGTCTCCTGATGTATAGGAATGACTGCCCAAATTCATACACAGGGCTTTGTCTTTTGAAAACACACAGAGATGTAGGGAGGAAACCAACAAGCAAGCAAATAAAACCAACAATAAGCCAACTAGCTATTCAGCTAATTAAAACACAAACACACACACACACAAATACCCAATCAATAAAAAACCTGCTAAATAAATGACACTTCATCCACATGACACAATGCTGAGCTGCCATTCAAAAGGATGGTACACATCTACGTGAACAATATAGCAAGGTGTCATGTATGCATGTGTGTCATACATACACACACCCACACAAATATATATATACACACACAAGAGTAGTACTTTTACTACTTGTTTAATTTGTCTTCTCATCCCCCACTGGACTTCCCCCCCACCCCGCAACATTTATTAGAAAAATGTTTAAACATCCAGACAAGTTGAAAGGACAACATACTGAACACCCATATCTGCATCTTAGACTCTACCAATTAACATTTTGCTCACTTGCTTTACCATATCTCTATCTATCTATTTTGGTTTTTGACACATATCAGGGTAAGTTCCACAATGTATTTGAAAGGAAAAAGAAAAACTACCAAACAGCATGTACAGTATGACCTCATTTAAAAAAATATATATGGGTGTGTGCGCTTACATGCCTAGAAAAAACAATGGAAGGAAATACCACAAAATGTTACTAGTAACAATTTTTTTTATTTTTTCCCCCATTACCTATATGCACTTTTTTCTTTTCTTTCTCATTTTCCTGAGCAATAAACATCCATTCCTTGTGAAATAAATAGATATGTGATTAAGGGAAGGAGCCAAGGATGACAGGAGAAATTCGAGGCAAGCGAGCAGGACGCAGGACAGAAAGGACATCTTCAAAGCCATCAAAACGTCCCTTCTTGGACTGTGGCAGCTCTGTGTGGAGCTGCATGCTAAACCCACCCACGGGAGAGCTGGCCACCAAGGGCAAAGAAAAGCCACAGAGAGACAGCCCGACTCTCAGTCCCACTAGGCATCCAAATCGTTTAACATCAGATTCACGATTTTTCAGATGCAGTTCTAAAACAATTTCCAATCACCTCCCTGAGACTGTCAGTGGAACGGGATGGGGATTTCCTGTTTCCAGGCTCTGCATTTTGGCCAGCTGTCATAAACAATCCACCGCATCAGGTTTCCGATGCACAAGTTCAACAAGGCCACTGTCCTTTGCCTCTACACCCAGCTCTGTGCCCTCCACATCAGAAAGCACTTGGTCAGCATCTACCTGGGCCCCAGCCTCTGGCTGTGGAAGGCCAGGAAAATCCCAGCCACAAGTGCACTGCCCAAATCCGGAGCACCTTCTACAACCCACGCCACAGCGTAGTATATGTATCCCCAGACTTTAGCCTCTGCAACAACAAACTCATCTGCCAAGTCAAGGACTCACTGGGTAAGGTTTAGGTCTTGCTTCCAATTAACAAACAGGAGGGAATTGCCTCTGATATGAGGAATATTCTGACATAGCTCTTAGAGTCTTCTAAACATGCCGTAGCCTGCTGATGGAATGGGCAAGGGGACAGGGATACCGCTTTTGAGTCTTCCCCGTACAGGCGGGATGTGCTGATGATAATGCCATGGGTAATGAGTAATAAGACAATCACAGAGCAAACAAAATAAAAATAACTTAGATCAGGCCCTTGAATTTTTAAATAGCACTCACTGATGGATCAGCAGAATCTCATAGCTTCAGGGGTTAGTTTTCAAATCCTGCATCTGGCTTCATTTAATAATCCATTAGCATGCTCTCATTCACAATACTATTATATATTTTCCTGGCATTGTTACTGTTGCTCCTTTAAAAAAAAAAAAAAGGCATACCCAAAGTATCTATAATCACACTCTATGAAAAATCCAGGTCCTTGGAAATGTAAGATTAAATTTTCATTCATATCTTAAGAGTCACCTGTGTTAGAACCACACACCGCCACCCCAACACACACACATGTGTATTCCAAAGAAGGGAAGGGGCTCTGTACCGAAGTAAGTATACAGTAACCCACCCCTTGGGAATTCACAAGGCACATGGCTGCATCAGGGGTTCTGAGATATTCTCAATAAAACAAGTATAGCCCAAACTGGTTTGTCCAGAGAATCCTTGATTCCCTCCACAGATTACCTATTTAAAGTCCCATGAAAACGAAATGAGGATCCCAGTGACCAAAAAAAAAAACCAAAACTAGTATCTTTCAGTATAATTTTTCAATCTATAAATCATGATTATAATTTTCACTCCTGTTGATAGCAAAGTATGTTTCATGAAACCATGGAGGCTTTATAAAATGTAGACATAAAAACAGGTTTTTTGAACCTGGGTCTTTGATGTGAGAGTCAACATTTATACAAATGAAACCTAGAATGTTAGAGCCAGGAGGGAACGTAGGTATCACGGAATCCAACTCTCTCATTTCACAGAGAAGGACACCACGGCTGAGAGATTTAAGTGGCTTATGCAACAGTATAGGGACACAAATGGCCCCATAACACCAAGGGAACAGAGAAAGAGAGACAGAGATGGGCAGATACATTATTAGAAAGTGTAAGTGTAAGCAGAACATAACTCAAGAATTAGTTGTTCTTTTTTTTTCTATTACAGCCTTTAGCATCTGATGTTTGGGTCTTTCATTATAAAATAGTCATGACCACAAACTGCCCTTAACACCACAAAACACATAATCACCCCTCAAAAAGAACCTCAGCCCTGTAACATAAAGGCAACTTTAAAAAACTGATAAAATAAACCACTTAAAGAGCAACCACTTGGGTTGTAAGTAAACCATTTGGTTTGGTTTTAAAATAGGACTTCAAAGGGGCTCAAGATAACAGAAAGCTGAGACTTCACCATCTCTCATCACAGCAGTGACAGACCAACTACTATCGTCATTTGGGAAGAAATATTTACAAATTATCTACTTTGTGCCATTTGGGAAGAAATATTTACAAATTATCTACTTTGTGCCAGGCATTGTACTTAGAGACCAGAATAGAACAGTACCTGGAAAGTTACATTCTTGCCTTTTAGAATTAGGGAGAAGACAGATAGTAATCAAAATAGAAACAAAGATATGTGTAAAATATATAGAAATGAATGCCACAAAAGCAAGTTATATGGGGCCAGATGAAAACATAAGGGGAGTGTCGGGATAGTCAGGAAGGGTTCCCTCAGGAGGTGACATTTGAGCTGAGAGCTAAAAGGATGGATAGGAGGCAACTAGGTGAAGAGGAGAGGGAGGCATATTCCAGGCAGCATGAACTGCATATGCAAAGGCCCTGAGGCACAGGGAAGCAAAGTAGGATATAAGCAGGGTGGTTGCAGCAGAAAACAAGGTGGGGAGGGGGGAACACAGAGAAGAAGCAAAACAGAATTTTGTCTTTATCATGAGGGTAGTGGGAGGTCAGTGAAGGGACTTCAGCTTGGTGAACAGGTGAGTGGGACATAACCACATTTGCATTTTGAAAAGATCACTCAGGCTGCTGAATAGAGGGCACCGACTGGGACTAGTCAGTCTCTGACAAAAACAAAAGTCCAACCTTACACACTGTATTCCTGGTATATGCAAAACACCAGAGGAGTTCTTACAAAGTGCTCAAAGCAGTTCTGCAAATACATGTCAGACAACAGGTGGAGTGGGGAGCAGAGTGCCTTAAAGTCAAATGGTACAGACTCACAGCATCCTCAGGGCTCAGCCCAGTCGTCCACAGGATGAAAATAAACGTTCCGAGCCCCAACCTCACCCACCATGGAATTTACAGATGGTTTATCCCGGCATCTGTTTCACACTGGCTATGTTCCATCGTTATTGATTTTAGACTTCCAATTATCTCTGTATTTGAGCTTGTGGACTAAGACGTTTAAGACCCGGCACCAAAACCAAAACCATAAACCATTCCAAGTTGTCCTCCTAAAAATGAGCACTGTGCTTCTGGACTATCTTCTTCAGCAGATGCTAAGGATGGCAGAGGGAAATAATAGACCATCCACACAAGATTTTAATATCAGAACATATCTTTCTTAAAACCACATGGAGCTTCTTGTGATTTTTTTTCACATCTGAAACAATCTCAAAGTATTACGTTTCCAGCTTTTAGGAGACAAAAAATTGACTATGTTTTATATGGAGCTAAATTCCTTTCAACCAAAAGGAAGGGAAGCAGTTAATGCATCATTTTATTTTTTCTGCAGATCTACAAATGGGGACAGGCATCTTAGCTGGCCCTGGACTAGCACAAGTTTGGACAGAGCTGAGGCTGTTGGGTTTAATTTGGCCAAATAAAGGAACTCTCAACCCAACGAGCATTTGGTCCGCATCGCCGATTCACTTCATATTACAGATCGAGGACATCAGCAGTACTGTTTAGAAAAACTGGCAATGCTGTTTAGACAAACACCCCCGAGAAGACAGACTGTGGATAGGAAATGTGGTCTGTTGCGCTGTTATCCTAGTTTTTTTTTTCCTCCTTCCTTTCCTCATGAGCGCTTTTCATGTAATTTTTACTCACGAAGTTGCCAGTGTTAATTTCTACAGGCCAAATTTGGCTCACTTATTCCTTGCCAATTCCACAGTCAAATTCTGTGTGCTTGTGGGGGGGTGTGTGTGTGAGTATGTATGTGCGTGTGTGTGTGTGTTTCTCCACTGAATTGCACCTAAAGCCAAAGGGATTTCTATGACCATACACTCAAAAAGAATGAAAGCAGCATCACACTTGGGTATCTCTAATGACAAACTCTGTCTCTATTAGCAAAAACAATCAAACCCCCCAAGCTGGCATGAGGCTCAACTCAGTAAGATGCATGGATCCCCACAGAACCTTTACAAGGGTGTGACAGAGCGTCCACAGAAAGGCCATTTGCATATTCTCCTGCACAGGAAAAAAGGCTAAGCAGAATTTTTCTGGGATTTTCCCTCATGGGCTCCATAACTTAAATGTACTGTTCATTTTAGGGAGCTGGGTTCAAATAGCAAGGGCAGAAAACAACAATTTGTTCCTTTCTTTTGTTTTCCATAATATACTAATTCAATGCTGGTTCTTTTTTCTATAATTATTTTGAAGTGATGAAAGGGTTGGATTTTCTCCTTCACTCAAAAGCGCTAACAGTGAAAGAAATTAGTAACTGTCAGAACCAAAATATTTTATTATGCTCATCTCAGATCCAAATACTACTGTCAATTATGAAAAATCTAAGGGTAGGACATAAACTCTGAACCAAAAGATTAATTTGGGGCAACACAATCTTAATATTTTCTCCAGTTATTCATTTACAGCCAATATCATTGTGAAGAATTAAGAAAGCATCTATTCAGTTATATATTTTTATTTTTTATTTTATTTTGTGGATTTTTCTGTGAGACAGGGTCTTGCTCTGTCACCCAGGTAGAGAGTAGTCATCATACCTCACAGCAACCTCAAACTCCTCAGCTCAAGCGATCCTCCTGCCTTGGTCTCCCGAATAGCTGGGACTACAGGCACGCGCCACCACGCCCAGCTAATTTTTCTATTTTTAGTAGAGACAGGGTCTCACTCTTGCTCAGGCTGGTCTTGAACTCCTGGCCTCAAATGATCCTCCAGCCTCAGCCTCCCAAAGTGCTAGGATTACAGGCGTGAGCCACTGCACCCGGCCAGTTATATATTTTTAAAAGGTTATATATCTTAAGAATTTAAGAATCACGGCCAGGCACAGTGGCTCATGCCTGTAATCCTAGCACTCTGGGAGGCCGAGGCGGGTGGATCGCTTGAGCTTAGGAGTTCGAAACCAACCTGAGCAAGAGTGAGACCTCGTCTCTACCAAAAATAGGAACAAAAAATCAGCCAGGTGTGGTGGCACACGTCTGCAGTCCCAGCTACTCGGGAGGCTGAGGCAGGAGGATCGCTTGAGCCCAGGAGTTGGAGGTTGCAGTGAGCTGTGATGACACCACTTCACTCTACTCAGGGCGACATAACGAGGACTCTGTCTCAAAAAAAAAAAAAAAAAAGAATTTAAGAATCAGAAGTTAGAGGCACATAAGAAGAACAAAAGGGAAACAATATTCCAAAGCACATCTCCTGACCTTTGCAGAACCGTAAAGGAAAAAAATCAGAAGTAGATGTTTACAGAGGTTGTAGGCCCTCGGTAAACCTGGGCTGGCTTACTCAAGGCTGTACCTAATACCTGTTCTTGACAAGTAAGGGAGAAACTGGATCACCATAAACATGTCATCTCAACCAGCAGAGTGCCAAGGTCAATGTCATTCAGAGACTGGTCTCTCAATTCACCACATCATTTGCAAACAGATTTGGAGGTTTCTGGCCTAACTCAGCATTTCCCAAAGAGTGCTGCGAGTACCACGGGTGGTACATGGGATGGGTTTAGGTGGCAAATGGATGAGCACATGTACATACGTGTGTGCATGCATGTGCACACATATACACATTTTAATAGCTAGGTATTTATTTTTACGGTGTTCACTCCTTTATGGTCTACCTTCCTACTAGTTTTCCATTTATGGCCAAATTCTAAAGTTTTCTTTTATGAAAAATGCTAAGTAAAAATGAATAATAAAAACAACTTTAAAAATGCAATTTTAGAAAAAAATATTAGGTATATTATATTCCAAATGTATAAAGATATGGCAAAAATGGGGGTGTGGAGTTTGACAAGTAACTGTGTAACTGTATAAAGAGTGAGGTGGAAGGTGGTAAATTCACGTTAGAGCAAGTAACGGGAAAGAAGAGGCCTGACTTCTGATGCCACCAGGATGCTGCAGTAATCACTTCACCTCTCCGAGCTTCAGAGCCCTCATCTGTGTGGCGGGTGAAATATGTGCATCCCAATTGTTTCTGTCATGGCACTCCTTAAAACGCTGGAAAAAACCCTCTATGCATACATATAAACATATTGACATATACACATAAACACATACAGATAGGTACACAAGCCTACATACATACACATACATATACACACATACATATATGCACTGCACATATACATCCATATATACACATTTTGCACGTATGTACGTAAAACCAGACTCTACCTGGTGGTTGATCAGAAAAGTACGTTATGAGCAAAATCTACTGTGAATAAAGCTGGGCGCAGTGGGGTATACCTGTAGTCCCAGCTACTTAGGAGGCTGAGGCAGGAAGATCGCTTGAGCCCAGGAGTTCAAGGCCAGCCTGGGTGACTAAGTGAGACTTTGTCTCTTTAAAAAAAAAAAAAAAAAAGTACTAAGAAGCACCTGAGTTTCTACCTCCCGTCTTAACCAGCACCTGGTCAGACCTGGGCCCACTGAATGAAATCACAGCACCACGAGTACTTTTATATCCCTCTCAAGCTCTATGATGTTAGTATGCCACAAAGCCTCACCCTAGGACAGCCCTTGAGATGACACTAGGAATGTATCAGTCATACCAAAGGAAAACCTGTCACCATAACTCCCAAAGTTAGGTGTTTCCTGAAGATGAGAACCGAGCAACACATTCCTTGGAAAAAACCAAGTAAGAATGACCAAAGGAAGGATGAAACTACAAGAGAAAGTGAATGAGTATCATTTTCCTCAATTTTGACACCAAGATAAAAAAATTAAACACACATTAGAGGTGAATTTAGCTAGACGATGCCATCCTCTACCCTCAGGTAAATTTATGCCCTGTTCATAATTTCAGAAAAAAGAATAAAGCTACACATGGTTTCAATATTTTCTCTATGCTAGGGCAATCTAGTTATCTTTTTATTCAATAAGACCACCAAAATTGCATGTGTTTCCTAAATAATCTTGAATTTATACAATTTGACATTTTCCCAGAGAAGCATAAATTGTTTGAGGGCCTTCTCCCCAAGGCATGACAATAAATTGCAGTGCATCCTATTTTAGGACAACCGCAATATGCAAACGTTGGTCACCAGCCGGCTCAGGACAGAGACACCTGCATAATGAACAGCTCATACTACAAATAGAGAGGCTGCTGGTCTCAGGACCTCCCACCCAAAGAAAGGCTGGCTTGACTCTTCTTTCATCCAAGTGCGATGATGTCACCAAACCACTGTCCAAACCCTCTCTCAGAATGGCAGACTTACTCTTAAAACCGTCACCACCTACCATAATTCTCTTAAACAAAAACAGACCAGTGTTAACCCGTCTATGATTAGCACCCCAGCTGCCTCCATGCTGCTGATGGAGCACCTCCATCTGAACAGCTCAGGAGGCCCTCTTGACATGGCCTTGGTTTCCTATTTCATCATTTTAGAAGATGCTTCCCTTTGAGATTTTCAAACAACCCGGCCCAGCTTTTTAAGGCAGTCTTGCCATCACCCAGCGATTTGGGTACTGAGCATCTTTTACTTTCAGACACTGTGACATCTTAATGGTGTGATGTGGAACAGGAAACATTAACTCACCCGCTAGCTTCAGTCACACTTCACAGCTTTCTAACACAAGTCAAGGACAGCATGTAAAGGAAGTCAGAAGTCAAGGGCAGTGATAACGTAGGCTCTTCGGAAGAGAAAAGCATGTAATAGCATTAGCGTAAACACGAACTTCTCAACAAACAATCCACCCCCCCCCCTTACTCCTGTTAGAAAAAATAACACACAATTTCAAATGGTCTGGCACTTCTTAAACCTCAGTGTATATGAAATGCCTGGGGATCTCGGTAAGAGACAGACCGGTTCAGTCGGTCTGGGGTGGGGCCCAAGAACCAACATTTTAACAAGCACCCAGATGATGCTCTTGCTGCTGGTCTGAGGACCTCACCCCCATCCCCACCTCTCTTCTCACCCTCCCAGTGAGGTCAGGAGAGCCCACAACTGCAAACAGGTTTCCACCTGAGTAAGGCTGAAAACCTGTTCCAAATGAATCTGAAGTGTGGGGAAAGAATCGAAAAGAAAGCCAAAAAGAATAATCGCCCAAGTTGCAACAAGTCCTTCCAATTAAATGTGGAAGGAACTAGCTGATATTGCCGTTGAGCTCCCACACTTCTGGGAAGGATCTAGTGGCCAAACTTAAACTACTAAGAAAAAAAAAGGTGAGTACCCTCTCTTTCTCTGTTGGCTGTGTAAGTCTTGAAATTCTTTCACGTTCAGTAAGAGTTGCCTACAAATTATGGGCTGACTGACTCTCTCTCACACACACACCCCCTTCCTTTCATATGGAGAAAAAAACAAACCAGAACTCCAATACAAGTCCCCGTGTCTAAGCTAAGACAGAGAGTCATGATTTCTTTGGAGGAAACTAAAACTTGTTCGCAAGCGAGGGAAGAGCCACCTGAAGCCCAATCTGATACCTCTGCCCACCCAGTTGCTGCAGGCAACCCAGAGATGGAAGGTGCCAACGCCTCCAGACCAGTGTGTTTACAACACCGCCAAACCTCTAGAGATAGTTTAACATCTTCAAAGCTCTTTCTGAGGGTGAGTTTATGAATCCACATAACACCTGCAAGCTCTTCCTTTCCTGGGTGTTATTAAGCCCATTTTACAGACAAGGAAGCAGAGAGACACAAGACTTTTGGCAACTTGTCAAACTCATCACGGAGCAAGTCCAAGCATGCATCCAACGGTGAGGAGGAGGCCCCTGGCTCCCACTCCCAAGACCGACCCAGGCATTTTAGAACATCCTAGTCACAGGCCCTGAGGTGGTGTTCCTTTGGCAAAGACAGAGGCTCATCCTGGACTTCTGCCAAGGAAAAACACATTAGTCCTAAAGGTGTGCCCTCTGACTCCCCTCCACAAACTGCTCAACTTTATAGGACATCCGGGATTAGACCGGCTTCTGCTAACACAAAGAGCATCCTCCTACTGGTTGGCATGTTCAGACGCGGTTCTAAATTGGGCACAAAGAAGACCTGAGGAAGAGTCAGAGGCCACAGAACCAGCGCTGGAGGGCCAGCTGCCCACGGGGCCAATCCAGGGGCATCCCGGGCTGGCTTGTGTGTACTTCACAGACATTACCTGCAAGCCCAAGCACTTTCTATCTCTTCTCTGAGTCCTGCAGTAAGCCCGGCAGGGAAGTACTACTATGTCCCCCCGTTCTATATGCGATCTGAGCCTGAGATGTCTTCAGTCGTATTTAGTCATTTTGTCTTAGGGACGTGATTTCATGAGTGGCCCTAAATATATCCACAAGTCTATAAAGATGTACCAGCAGAAACACATTTCTAATGCTAATATTTCTGCCAGAATACGAAACTTTTGCAACAAGTAGCAATAAGCTGGGCTGAGGGATGCTTGAACGATACTCTGACCAATAGTAGGAAAGAAAGAACAATGAACCTGGAAACCAGGCAAACAGAAGTCCCACCTCCTCTGCAGTCAAATAGGGAAGATCCTAAATTCCAGCTTGGGCTTTCAAGTCATGATAAGGATAATGTCCTCTTTTGTAAGGCCTGGCTATGATGCAGGTACTGGGTGGGCCCCCGTCTCTACCTCATTTGGATCCTCAACACAACCTTACAATGCTACCAGTGGGGAAGCAAATTGAGACAGGCGCCTTGGCCAGCTCTCCACATCCAGGTAGAGGAGGAAGATTCCATGTCTGGCTCTCTTGACTGTAAATTCATGATATTTCCACCACACCACACACACCATCAGTCCTGAGTGCTTCTACAATAGCACTGCGGGACCACCATGCCTAAGAATCATAAATAGCTCCTAAATTCCAGTGGTCTATTAATCAGAATCCCAAATGGGCACAAAGTTTTTAAAAACCCACAAAAATCCATACTCCAATTTTGCCACTGATTTCTGAGACATCCTAGGAGAGCCACCAAAATGAGGCTGGTGTCACCGCTGAACGGGACAATTGGTCCTCAGGATTCATCAAGCAACTGGTACGTACCCTGTGCTTGCTCCTATCAGAGTAGAGGACACAACTCTTGCCTTCAAGAAACGAACTGGAGAAGCCAAACACTCCCATGAAACAACCTCCAGCCTGGCGTGGGAGGAAGTTGCAAGCCAAATATAAGCGGTAAGGAGTGATTGAGAAGAAAAGGCAGTTTTTCCAGGCAGAGGGAAATGCATATGGCAGCTGCTATGCTCCAAGTGTTTACTGAGAAAAAGATAAAAAGCACTATTTTGAGTTTTTATTAATATACTAGAAATATACTAACTTGCAAATGTCAGATAATAACCTATAAGGTGTCCTCACTTTACTGTTTTTAATATAGACTATGGTTTTCAAACTCTGTTCCAATGGGCCACTGTGGTGTAGAAGGTGGGGGAGGAGAGGGCAACTGCTCAGAGTTGGAAGTCCCTCAACTTTCTGGTATGTAACTGCCTTCTCAGCTCTAGCAGAGTCCCTGGCAAAATAAGTGCTTAATAAGTATCTGCTGAATGAAAAAACAAGAAGGAGAAGCTTTGAACAAATGCCTCAGTCAACCATAAGAACTCAACTTTTGTTTATTTTAAATGTAGGGGGGCCCCAAATAAGATTTCATTTGGTCAAAGCAGCTAAACCACTTAAAAAAGAGAGAGAACCAAGAAAGACATGAGATTTATGAATATCTCTACATTTGTCCTCATTTCTTTCTCTACCATGACATTCATCCAACATGAAGGGCCATTAAATCGAGCTTACTCAAACTCTAGCACATTTCCAGGATCCCAACCATGTACATGTATCCACGTATTGCCGAACCACATCAATCAAGAATGTGGCTTATTCAAGACCATAGCCTGCAGGCCAGCTGGGTTTGACCACCATGCTGGGTCATCCAGGTCTCTGCCAAGGACTGAAAAAGTCCTAGCATAAACTCAATGCATGAGTTTCTGGTCATGCCAGCTCTCTGACCCCACGGGAGATTGAAAGAGGATATTAACTAACACTAACATCTCTTCACCTATGAGCTGGCAAACAAGGTACTCTCTGGGAATGTAGGTAGGTCTGAGGTTTAAAAAAACTATGAACACTGGAAGAATCAGGCAAAGGAGTCAGGGGAGAGAGTCAATAACATAAGCTCAACTCTTGGCTAAACGTAAGCTATTTTTCTAATTATATTTGTGGCATTAATAAATAATTCACTAAATAATCTGTAAATTCTTATTAGATAGGAGTCTCTCATTTGGAAGGTATCAGGAAGGAAAATAGAAATGCATAGTCACTGCCCTCAAAGAATTCAGAGACGACTTGTTCAAGGCAAAAGGGAGAAGTGTCACAGGAGAGGATCAAAGTGGAATCACTGCACAGGACAAGTAGACGTGCATCCTGTTGAGTCAGTGAAAGACGGTTTTTGGTAAATGGAGGAATATTGTGGATCTACAAAAGGAAAATGAAAACATCAACAGGTAAAGTGCCAGAGTCTCTCAGTTCCTTCAAGACATGTTTATCCCACTCTAGGGTCCCTTCTGCCCAAAAGGCTCTTTCCCATCTCTGCGTGGTGTTCTCCCTCTCATCCTCCAAGCCTTCACTGAGAAATCATTTTCTTGGGAAGTCCTTCTAAAATAGTCCCCCTTCTTGTACTGTCTCTTGAAACCTTAGATGCTTTTTTTTCATATAATCACCCCAATCTATATTTATATGTTTCTTGGTTTATTTGTTATTTGACTCTTCCCTTAATAGACCATAAAGGCAGGAATCACAGCTGTTTGGGCCACTGCCACATATCTAACATGTAGCCCAGGGTCTGGCACAAAGATGGTACTCCATCCTGGTTGCAGAATACATGAATTAATAAATGAACAGAAAATAAAGGAGGGAGAGAAAGCATTTCACACAGAGCAAAAGGAGCAGGGACACGTGTGCAGGAAAGTGTCGGTGATGCTGGAGGGATGCTAGGTAGAGGGTCTGGCTGGAAGGAAGGGCATGTGAAGGGTAAGATCAGAAAGAACCAGAAACCACGCCACAGAGAGAGTCTGCGGGGAGATCACAGAAGGCCTGGAATGCCAGGCTAGGGAGCCTGGGCACTCTTATCGATAAAAAGAGCTACTGGAGGTCCTGAACAAATACGTGTAATGTGACGTGGGTTATTCCAGGAAGAACGTATAAAGGCAGAGCTGTCAGCCACAGACTACCACAATAATATGGACAAAACATACCAAAGGCCCCCATGAGAGGAGATGCTCAGCAAGGAGAATGCAAGCAAAGGATAGACAGAAGTCATAGAATTTACCAACAAAGGCAACATGAGGAGTGAGGGGTCAAATAACAGTAAAGAGGACTCCTGGCTTTCAGACGTGAGTGGCCAGACAGGTAGTGATGAAATTAACAGATGCAGGCAATCAGGAGGATGAGAAGACAGCCGAGAAAAGACGAAAGATGACAAACTCCATCCCAGAAACGCCTACGCAGACATCTGAGGGTAAGAGTGGATTCTTTGTGAAGGTATCTTCCAGGAACCTGAAAACGAGTACCTGGAGTCTGCGAAAAGGATCAGCTCGAAACAGGGATATCTCGGAGTCCTCCCAATTGAGGTGAGGAGTGGAACCATGAACGAAGAAGAAATTGCCTAGAGGGTAAATAAAGTCAAAGAGAAGTCCCATCTTCAGGTACCAGTAGCATGGCTTTTAATCAAGTCGATAAATACCATGTGATAGGGGAAGAGCCTCTCTCCTCCTCTGGAAGAGTCAGACTATCCCATCTACATTCCTCAGACCCTCAGAATGAGGAATCCAGCAGCAAAAGACTGAGCATCATCCCACCCGGCGGGACGATGGAGATCAGCGGGACCTTATGAAGCAGTTCTGAAAATTGCCAGGTGTCTCCTACTCGCCTAATCTCCAAGTGGGATACTCTGTCAAGTCCTCTGCAAGCCTTTTTTGGTTTTAAAAATGCCTTTGTTCCAAATGTTTCCTGTTCTAACCATATTAACGGAACAGTACAGATACGCATGCCAGTGTAAAATATGGCAGCAGTAAAAGTTGACAGAGCTAATTTTCAATTGTTTTGGCAAAACAGCTTGGTCCACCCCTTCGGGTTTGGAAAGCAATCAGCTTATTAGCAGAGAAGGGGCTACTGTATCTTAACAAGTCTTGTTCAGAGGCCTGCTCTATGGTTTTTATGTCATGAGAAGTCCCTAGTGAAAGCCCATTGTTCTAAAGAGGCTCCCCTATGAAATAAATGTCTTTCATTCCCAAGGTTTGAAAAGAGCCCTTCAAGAGGCAGAGTCATAAAACAATACTAGTTAGGCAAGACATCAGATTCAAAGGAAATTAAACATTTGAGATCTCTACAATGAGATGTGGCCTGGACACATGTACACACAAAAGAAGCTTGAAAGGGCACGTTTAGAGAAAGGGTTAAGCACACACTCCACCTTGAGCTGCAACTGCTCCCTGAGCTGTCCCCAAACCCTGGCTCGGCCAGGAGCTGCTGCGGGAGCAGGGGCTTTCCTGGCCCTGAGGTCCTGTTCAGCTTGTCCATTCTATTGTGCAATTACAGAATCAATAAAACATCCCTTTGAAATTCCCTGGACTAGTGCCGGCATGCAGACAGTAGTCAGTTGACATTTTTTGCTATTTCCGTTATTACAACCAGCAAACATGAGGAGAAGGCACCAAAAGCAAGGCACAGACTGGGGACAAGGAGGTAGACGTGCGTTCTGGCTTCGAGTGGGCCGCCCTTGCACTTTGTGAGACTGTCCCAGCTACATTCAAAGTTCAC
The DNA here is from genome assembly GCA_023783475.1 of Daubentonia madagascariensis. Taxonomy (NCBI): domain Eukaryota; kingdom Metazoa; phylum Chordata; class Mammalia; order Primates; family Daubentoniidae; genus Daubentonia; species Daubentonia madagascariensis. The sequence continues at coordinate 44,783,699 of JAKFHU010001953.1, forward strand.
ATGTTTATCACCAGCAACCTCGCCCATGGGCGGGGGCCACCAGACCCGGGTGATGTCATTTCTAAGGGGACATTGAAGAAAAACCATGGGAGAGTCTGAATTCTATCTGCCTTCACCCTTTTCGGTGGGGGGGAGAAGGGAAGAGCAGCAGGAAATTATTTTTTAAGGAAAAAATCTTCTTGGACAGGCTCACCTGAGAAACACTTTTTTTTTCTTGGTCTGCTCTGAGCATTTCAGGAATCAAAGGCCTGTGCCAAGAAGCAGGCAGCGAGGCGGAACGCGGCACTTGTGTGTGCCGCTCATGAGGACTTGGGGATGGGGGGACAGGAGAGGGGGAGGGTACCGAAACGTCCCTGTCCATCTGTTGATGTCTGGGTGGCGGAAAATATTGAAATAGAAATAGAAAGTTAGAAAAATGCTTAGGAGCAAAACCTGAAAGAGTATTGTATTTGAGAAAGAAATGTTAGACTGATTGTATAAAAATGGAAAAACAGAATTAACATGTTCCATAATGACTCGTCTGTGTTAACTAAATATTGAGCTAAAATTTGGTGAAACCCTCAAAATAAGACTTCCCAAGGAAGTCGTTGTCTTCAAAAGTCATCACCACTGAAAGAACGCTAAATCACCCCACGGTGACTTAGCCCACTCACCTGGCTGATGGCCTGTTCCTTCACTTGATTAAATAAAGTCAAAAATTATGTGTGGTTTATTCCTCATTCCAAAACCCCAAGATAAGCCCACTACCAGCATTCCTCAAACATATTTGCATATCCAGTGAAAAACAAAATTCAAAATCTTTCCAAGCTACTTCTGCTCTACTGGGACACAAGAAAAACTGGCAACTTAGGGAAATGAAGATTCCTCTTTTTCCTTCATCCCAGCTCACACAGGAAGTGACACAAGAGGTTTGCTCAAATGGCCCTGCTAAGCTGACCACAACCTCGACAGAGAAAGACCACCCAGGGAATAAGGCCGTTCAGGTTTTTCACCACCTCCCTTCTGACCGTACCTAAAAATAGCCAGCCCATACCACGGAAAGCCTGGCTCGAGGACTTTGCAGTGTGAGCGATTTCAGCATTGCTAACTCAATCCGCCGGTCTTTACTTGTAAAATAAAGACCACAGCCATGCACACGTAGTAAAATGAGCAGGCACAAATCTGTTGCAGTATTGCAAGCCGAGTGAATAATAGTACAAAAATATCAGGAAAAGAAAGGTTATGAAATTTTATAACAGATGACAAATTGGTAGCTTTTCCCCGCTTTTCTGGAATGGATTCAGTAACAGATTTGAATCTTGGGCTTTGATGCTTGTCTGTGATATGTAGGGATCCCAAGTTCAAGGGAAAAAAAACAAAATCAGGAGTCATCTACATGCTACTTCACTTACAGCAGGGTCTATAGCCTTTGCCATTTACTCTAGAAATTATTTCGTTCCTTACTTAATCCACTTTTATCTAAAACAACAGTAAATTTTTAATTTTCAATCTCCGGGTCTCCTGTACTTCAAGCTCCCAGACTTATCTCTAAAAGATGAACCTACCTGCTCATATTCCAGGAAAATAAAGAGAAAAAGCATCTCATTCTGCCTCCTTGGAAGAGGGGCTTAGAACTCTGCCTTATGGTGTCTGTCTGTCACCCAAGCTCATGGACTGGGCGGGGGGGGGGGGGCGGGTAGCCACATGTTTCTGGGGCAAGACCAGCCATGGGGGATGCCTTACAGGTCACTGGCTTTGGAGCAATGGAGTAGGCACGACCACAGGGGAATACAGCACCTGGGCCAGCGGGCCCCTCGGATTTATGTGAAACCCCGTCCCAGATGTTCTCCCCACCACTTTCATCCCACTTCAATAAAGCATTTAGAAGGTGCCTGGCGGGAAGAAGCATGCAGGGAGGTGAGTGCTAAAAGAAGGTCCGGTAGATGCACCCTTTGCGTGCAGGCAGCTCAGGTAATCTAGGGAGGAAGGCAGGCATTCGAAGGAACTATGTAAAGACAAGACAGACAGAAAGAATTCAGCTCTTGAAGAGCGGAACAAATCTCCAATGGGAGCAGAGGACAGTGTTGTTTCTCTGGTTGGTGGTTAGGAAATCAAGGAAGGCTTCACGAAAAAGGAGGGCCATGTCCTAACAAGCAAAGTGCTAGGATATGCGTGCCCAGAAATACCCATGTGGTTAATATTCTCGATGACTTGTTTCACTCCAGTGAATACTCCTCGCTAATGAGAGTTGACACACAGGACTCAGTGCTCACACTGTGCTAGGCACTGGCTGAGCTACGGGCTTCACACTCAATCCTTGTCATGACTCTTGCCCATTTTACAGATAGAAAAACTGAGGTTCTGAGAGCCGAGGTAACTTGCTGGGGTCACCAACCTAGGGAGTGGTGAAGTAGGGATTCGAACCCTGGTTCCATCTGGTCCCACAAGGCCCTCCTGGCTGGTTTGAATGATTCCTCCAACTAAACATATTTTCCATAGATACTTAAGAGCTCCTTACTACAAACTCATTTCATAGGTAACGAACATACCCAAAGGGGAACGGAGACTGACTTCTCCAAGCCACCCTACAACCCTGGGTCAAATTCAGAATCCAAGCCTCCTGGCCTTTTTCTGACTTTATTTTTCTTTCCAGGTGTTTATTCTGACTTCATTGTGTATGTTACATGGGAAACCAAAGCTATACAGTGAAAAGGAGAGAAAAGAAAGACTAAATTTAAACACCACCGTACATGCAATCCCTGCTCCCGTGTCTGCACTTGGTGCCTTCACGTGAGCCATCTGGGAAGCTGAGAGAACCTACAACAGAGTCACAAGATGCTCTGAGGCTTCAAGTCTTAGAAAACCTATTTGTAACAAGTATTTCTTAAGGGCCAACCGATGTGCCAGGGCAGTTCCTCAGAAAGAGCCGGCACTTGTATCATGGTCCCCAACGAACTTCAATTCCCACAGAGCGCTAAGCAAATAAGACAGATTGGGACACACAGTGACCAACCACTGATCACCTCGGGGCACACAGACCTCGAGCTGCAGACCCTGCCGTGGACCGGAACAGCAGCCCAGCACATACCCAGAATTTTCCCTTCTGCTACTTTCCTGTACCTATCCAGTTGATTTTTCCATCTCCTCCCCAGCCCAGCACAGAGCATTTTCCCCTTCCCCTTCCCTGCCTCACCCCCTCTGAACCAGCTTTTGACCTTGTACCCCTCCCTGTATTCAAAGCACAATCGATGCACCCTCCGCCCGGCCCTGCCCTCATTCTTCCTCTGATTCTTCTTCCTTGCGAAGCTCTATTCCTGTCCACTCCCACCAATCATGGCATTCCACCGGTCACGGGCGGGCCGGCTCCTGGGCCTCAGCTGGTTCTGGTTGGCCATCTCAGCTGGGCCATGCGCTTCGAACCCAGAACAGGGCCGCAGCTCAAACCAGATCGGAGCCATCCACAAGCCCCCCCCCCAAACAAACCTCCGCCCAATAACGAATTCGCTTAATGTGATCTTTCAGGTAAGCTGAACGCAGTGTCGACCTTAAACGACGAAATGTGAACATGAAAAAAAAAAAAAAAAAAAAAAAAAAAAAAAAAAAAAAAAAACAACCCATATCGAACCATATTTGCAATTTTTGCCCAAAGGGTTTCCAGAGTCTGGCTTACAGCAGACAAGTACAGTGGGTTGGATAGCAAAGTAACAGACATCGGAGTATCTATAGCGTACTATCACTGATCCTTGTACTGTTGGAATTTGGATTTAGGAATGAAATTGTTTGTCCCACTGCTTGCCCCAAGTGACAATCATGCCTATCGCCAGTACAGGTAGCAATCTTGATAATGGTAGTAAAACATGTCATGAACTGTGATGTATTTAAAGATCGAGAAAATACTGAGTGCTAACTACCAACACTTACCAGTTCTGAAAAAAAAATCAAAGTAGCCTACCAGATTTAGTCCCTTTGTTCTAACATACAAATCATTACGTGCCCAGATTATGATCTCTTGTGTTCATCAAACCTGTACAGGAACAACAGGCTTCCTTAGAGTATGCAAACACAAGGTTCCAACAACTTAGGTTCAACATCAGAAGAGCAGAGGAATTTGAATAATCTTATTGGCAGGGAAAGGTCTGTAAACTAAAATAAAAACACATTAAAAACATGCACACTGTACAAACAATATAAAACAGGTTTATGGGGGCTTTATTTTCCTCCCCAGCTTGCTGTGTATTCTGGAACCCTGCTAGCCTGTTTCTCTGTTACTCAGAAAAGCAGCTTCAAGCCCATTTGAGCCCCCATGTGAGTTTTCTCTTCCCTGACTGGTTGGTTGGATGGGTGTGAATGCTCCGGTCAGCAGGCAAGCAAAGGTGTGTCTGCACTTACCTGCACTGTCTACCATCCCTTGATGGCACAGGGAAGCTTAGCTAGCATCAGCCACAGATCCATGCCAAATGAAAACCCAAGCCCACGTTACAGCTTCCTGGCTGGCTTAAATTGCAATCATTTATCTTCATAAGCCTCAAGTTTAGTTTCTGAAAATTATTTAAAGACCAAGCACCATAATGAACATTTCTACTATACAGTCCTTTTAAAAACAGAAAAAAATCCACTGTAAAATATTTCTTATGTAAGGCACAAAGAGAAGATACAAAGAGATTAAGAATCAGAGTCCTGACTTTTAAGGAGTGTACAGTACACCTTGAAGAAACAGGACAGATACATCTGCAAAGATAAGTAACCCTTATCTAAGAAGGGTTACTAAGAAGTATGTGTTAAGTGCCAAATGGAAGAGAAAATAGTGATGCTGAGAACTAGACTCTAGAGGCCTCAGGGGGACTTTGTCCACCCCAGGCAGGATGACAGCTTCAGGAAACCCTCCCCTTCCCACTTCTGGTCCAAGAAGTCCACCTGCACGCCGCACCTCACACTGTGCCCACACCTCACACGGTGGCTCCGCAAAGCCGCTCAAGTCCCAACTTCTCTTAAAATAGGAGTCTAGAAATGGGCTTCTAGGGTGCAGGACCTGAGGTTCTACATTTAAAAATTTTTGGGCACACACACATAATGCCATTTATGCAAATTAAAGAAATGTACACAAAAGCACTCCATGTCCTCTATGGACACTCGGGTATGTAAGATAATAAAATCGTAAAACCAGGAGGAGTATATGGATGAACCTCACAAGGGGGTTGCTCTGTGTGTGTGTGTGTGTGTGTGTGTGTGTGTAAGGGGGAGGGTCAGGGAGGGAGGAGTTAGACCTGAATGGTGTCGTTAGAGGAGACTTCATTTATCACAAATGTTGTATTTCTTAAAGGCAACAGAGTAGATGTGAATATGATCAAATGTCAACAGTTATTAACTCTGGGTAGCAGGAAGATGGACATTTGTTCTCTACACACACGTACACATGCACACACATAAGCAGAGAGACTCAGAGATTTTTCAGATTCACCAAGAAGCCCTTGACTTATGGGCCAGGTCATCTCCACCTCTCTCTCCTTTGATCTTCTATAGGCAGGTATTAGATGACCAATTCACAACCCATCCTGTTCAATTGTATGACACTTCACCAGTTCTTAAACTGGTAAATATCTCAGTTTTTTCCTTTATTTTTCACTGGGTTTTTCTTTCCTCTCCAACTAAGGTATAAGTTTTTTGAAGCCAAGAAACTAAACTTCTATCTGTCCTTCTTTCTCAGCTCACTGCCTCACCCAAAACAGTCAATAACCAGTGTTACTAAGCTATATTTAAGACTGCGAAGCATCAAACAAAATGTTGCAATGGTATCAGTTTGGCTACCCTTCATTCTGCAAAACAGCAATTCTCAAAAGCTGCAAATATTCATTTCCACAGCAAGAACTATCCCCTGGGTGTGCATGGGCACACATGCACTTGCACACACAATGTTTTTCAGCTGTATCACTATTTTTCTCATGAGAGCTTAAAGTAATAGACTTCAAGACAAAAGAGGAGGAGGAGGAAGAGGAGAGGAGGAAGAGAGGAAGGAAGGAAGGAAAGGAGGAAAGGAGGGAGGGAGGGAGAAACCCTCCACACACATTAATATTCCGTTAATCCACAACTTAAAAATTATTTCTGAATTTTAACCCCATGGAATGTGGGTTCATGCCATGTAGGAATTTATAATTCACTGAAGCACTGCCCAAATTGTCTTCCTGGTATGGGCTTTTCAATATATCAAAAGGCACTGTCTCCCCCGAACACTCCCTGCTGCCACCAAAGACAGCTTCATTTGGAAAACTCTACAATGTTTGGAGTTCCCTCTGAGACCAACAATGTACATTATTATACTAAACCCTGAGAATCCCACAGTTGAAATTAAAATAAAATAAAGATTCAGCTTGGTATAAGCCCATATATTCCAACTTATTTTAACTATAGAATAGTTTCTGCATGGAAAAATCTAATACGTTCAGGAACTTGTGGTGTGAGGATCATGGTAAGGAAATGCTGGCACTTGTGATGATAATACCTTCTGGATATAACACTACAATCCACATTTCAAATATCCCATCCCACTGTCCCCATAAACATGACTCATTCTCATAAAATCAGAAATCCTAAGTTTTAGATTCATAAAATATGGTCCCTATGACAATACCATGTATTTCCATAAAACCCTTAGGAATCAACTCACACAACCCCTTATAATACTAAGAACAGAAAAATTTCAAGAATTAACTCCATCAACCCAACAGCATTGAACCAACTGCAGGCACAAACCAAGTCTAGAACACATCCTCAAAGAGGGATGACTACAATACATCAAAATACCTGGAAACCAAACTGATTCAGGGTCTTTACCAGCCCAAGTGAAGATCTGTACACAGGAATAATGCAAAATGTCTATTATAATAAATCTAATTTTTATATAACCTTGACACCTCTCTAAAACACAGGAAACAAAAAAATGTAAGCCTCACTACCAATCAAAGCAATGCTAATGAAGACAATACCATTTTTCCACCTATCAAATTAGGGAATACTTTCACCTACAATACCCTGTATTATTGGAGTTGAGGGAAATGCGCCTTCACATACAAAGCTGATTGGGAAAAAACTTGGTATCATCAGTCAGAAAAACAGAATGCTAGCAATAGAATTTTTCAGTTTCTTTGATCTAACAATTTTACTTCTAAGAATGTATAAAAAGGAAAACAAACGAATACATACAGGGTTCAGGGACACAAGAAGCCACCACCAATTCTCCACTGGGCTCTCCCAACTCACCAGTCCTCACAGAGGCACTGTATAGGGCAAAGAGTGGGGAGCAGGGTAAGTCCCACCACACGAAAATCCCAGGTCTCGCTTCATATTCCCCAAAGGAGGGGCTATCACAGACACTCAGCAAGGTCCCCACCATCCTGTCTCTCAATGCAGCAGAAACCTCTAGCCCAAAGGGTGAAGGAACATGAACTTCCAAGTCTGGGATTATCATCTACTCAGGGGAATAAAAAGAAAGCAGCCCTGCTGGACAGGAATTAGCGCCTACTCCTCTCTGGCTGGGGCACTGGAGACCCAAATCAAAAAGGTGATTAGGTTAAAAAAGCAGCTGTCCCCAAACTACAGGGCCCCCTGCAGACAAAAATAAAAGCTTGGTCCCAAGAACTGAAAAGCTGTGTATATGAGACTGAGTGAAAGAAAACCCAAAGAAAGGCCCCATGATCCTCTGATGTGACCAGCAGAAAATTAAAATGGATTAAAACAATAACAGTGACTTATTTTCAGAAGAAATGTGTTTGTGTGATTCTAGCACTGGAATCTACCTCTACTATTTACAGGAAAATAATGGGATAAAAGCGAACAAAAGAATAGAACAATTTATTACCTTCGAGAAACTGTACGCATCCAACGTGTTTTGTTATGCACAGGAATTAAAGGGATGTAATGACATGCAGACTCTTTAAGGACAATGTGTCTGATTTAGCTCAGCACTGGATCCTTGGCTTTAAAAAAAAAAAAACTATGTCTGAATGAATGAATGAGTATCATCCCATATCCTTCATTTTCTGGCAGCCACATTTAATATGAGCTACACTGGCCTGAAAGAACTGGTGTTTTTGGATTACTTTCTAAAAATGTGAAACAGCAAGACTAGTCCTATTTCCACTTATTTATCCACCTTTAAGAGTAACCTGCTGTGGCATGAGTCCCTGTGCATTCCATTATCTCTGCTGACTCTCCATCCTCCCAGCCATCAGCAGAGGAACCTCTGGCTCACAAAAGGATTTAACACCCTAGCACAGTAGGGACTTCGACTTACGGCCACCTCCTTCAGGCTCCCTCTACTTACGTAATTTTGATCTCCAAATATTGAGACTGTCCCTCCCTTGGGTCATTTTGGACTTCACTTATACACCCCAGGAGCTGATGGCCAAGATCTAGTCCTCACTACAAGGCCGGGTAGGCCCATTCTGTAAATAGAATTATATAGATTTAGGGAGGTTTCAGTCTAATTTGGAAAAAAAAAAAAAGCAGTCTCCATAGATACAAGCTTTTCAACATATTGCTTTTCTGCTCTCCTGTTTTCTTACACTGAGAATGTCAATGCAGAACCAGAATATTTCTAAGTAAATTACGTTAGAGGCTGGAGGACTGAGCGTCCCACCCAGCCCTCTCCACCCCCACTGGTGGAGACCACAGGGCAGTGCAGAAGGCAGCAGGGATACAGGGCTCTTCAGAGGCGAGCGACAGATCCTACACTTGGGAGCTGCAACGTGCTACCCAAAGCACTACTGGAAGGAAGACACCAGCTTGCCATTCTCATACGCATCTTCCTCTTCACTGCTTCATTAAATTGCACAAGGATGTGACTGCCTAGGCAGGTGGCGGACAGGCAGGGGGCCAGTCCTCATGTTTCCACAGATGCACAACTCAGGCAAACTTCACCAGGCCATGAGCAGCACAGGTCCTGGTGACAAAGTGGGCAAGATGTGGTTATGGCTGCCTAAGTGTGGCGTGGAACCCTAGGACCATGGGTACAAATGATTGCCTTTTGTTGGTTCCTGAAAACATATTTGTGTGTCCATGTACAAAAAGACAGAATGCAAGAAAGAACCAAAGGCAGAAGTGAAAACCTTCAGGAAAGAGTGAGAGGAGGTCTGAAGGGCAGTCCATTCTATTTCCCTCAGCTAAGGAAGGGGAAGAAAATTTTAAAAGAAGAAGAAAAATTAGAATTACGTAATGCAGCAATTCTACTTCTGCATATATACCCAAAAGAATTTAAAGCAGGGACTCTAAGAGATATTTGTATACCTATGTTCATAGCAGTATTATTCACAATAGTCAAAAGGTAGCAGCAACCCAAGTGTTCAGCAAAGGATGAATAGATAAACAAAAAATATATTACACAACAGAATATTATTCAGCCTTTAAAAGGAAGGAAATTCTCAATCATGCTGTAACATGCAGGAACCTTAAGGACATTATGCTAAATAAAACAAGCCAGTCACCAAAAACATAAATACTATATGATTCCACTTATATAAGGTATCTTGAGTAGTCAAATTCACAGAGACAGAAAGTAGAATGGTGGTTCCCAGGGGCTGGGGGCCTGGGGGGACACAGAGGGAATGGGGAGTTCTTATTTAATTTTCAGTTTTGCGAGATGAAAAAGTTTGGGAGATTGGTTGTACAACAATGTAAACATACTTAATACTATTGAACTGTACACTGAAAATGCTTAAGATGATAAATTCTGTTCTGTGTATTTTATCACAATTTTAAAAAATTAAAACAAAGAAGAAAAAAATTAGAAAGCTAAATAGGCAAAAGTCTGTGTTCCTCACATTTTAAAGACAAACTTGTATTAAACAAAAAGCATATACCAGGTATATGTTAGGAATTCTTTCCTGTGAGATATGATAGCACTTCAGAAAATACTGGTTGATTGGTTTTTAAAAGGTAACTGCATTCCCTGTTGAAAACAGTATAAGCAAACTTTTTTCAGCTGCCTCTTGTCTAATTCTTTTTCCATAGTCTCGATTAGAGAACTAGTGCAGCAGTACCTTAGTCAGGGTGAATAACTTTGCAAATCATGGCACTACTCCCTACATGGACTGTGTTCTAGGTCAGGTGTTCTCATCAGGGGTGGCTTTAACTCCAGGGATTCTGTGGAAACGCCTGGAGACAGCTTCGGTTGACACCCTGCGACGGGGCAGGAGGGAATGGTAGAGGCCAGGGATGCTGCAACACATCCTATAATATACAGCACAGACCCCACAACAAAGAACTTTCTGGCCCCAAATGTCAATAGTGCCCAGCTTAAGAAACTCTGCTCTGGATTGGCCTAGGAGTTCAGAGACCAGGTTTTTTGGTTTGCTTTGTTCTCTCTTTTACGTATGCCTTTGAGCGGCCAGTAGAGTGAGTAGTTGCTGATATGCCAGGCACTGGGCTAGATACTCTGTGCGCATTCAGCTTTCCTTACTCATGCAGTCTCCTTCCTCTTAGGAGAGTGAACTGCTCTGTCCCCAGTGTCACTAACAGGGAACCACATTTGGAGAGGTTAAGGAATGAGTCCAACATCAGTGCTGCTGGTAGAATTTTAAATCAGCTCTGCAGACCTTCAGGGCAGCATTCTTACCTCCACTTCTACTCGGCCTGGCCTGGGGGAAGCAGCCAACGCACTAGTGCTCAACAGGACACTGGTAGCCAATTCCCTTGCCACCGAGTCCCTTAGGCATCCTGGCAGCTGTCAGTCCCACTCAGACTGTGGATAAGTTTTTGGATTCAGGGGGAAATTTGAGAAAAATTATTTTCTATATTTTATAAAGGTTCCTGTCTTTTGTACATTATAAAACCCTTCCACTCTGCCTCATGTTATTTGCCTGAAGAGGGTCTCAACAAGTAAGTTCCTATTGATATCTATTGATATCTCCACCAGAATCTTCCACTGCAGAAATCACTCCTGAACAACTCTGAAGAATTCCCAAGCATTTAACATGTCAGGAAGCAGAGCCAGAAACATCTCTAGCTATTGCCCCTGCCTATAATGCTGTTCTTCCCCCTTGAACCATCTAGGGAACTCATAATCATGCTTCAAAACCCTGCTCTCAAGCATGGTGCCCCACTTCTATGAAGCTTTACATATGTCCCAGATGTCTCACAGTTTGTGATTCCTCCTGCACGGCTTCATTCCATAACATCCTGCTATTCTACACATACTTCTCTATATTAACCTGCAGCCAACCAGACTGAGGGACTACTACGTCCGTGTCCTTGCATACACTTTCTATATCAGAACACACCCTTCACAGGGATATGAAATGAATCCTGTCACCTGTGTCTGGCATATTCTGTAAATAAAGCCCATCAGCTGAAAATTACATCCAACTAGTAGCACCTTTCAGAAATAAAGACCTTTAAGAGCCAAAAAATAAAACATTAGGAGATCAAGTCCACTGATGGAGACACCTGTAGGAGGACATTGGCAATTTCCTCTGTATCTTGAGAATGTCCAGGGGATTTGGGCACACTGAAGTTTCTCAAAAGGAGAGATGAATTTGGTAGCTGCAGAAATTGCTCACAAAAGTCTCTTTTGATGAATTGGACACTGAGACAACTGGAGAAAGTTACATGGGTGCCAAGGTCCTCTCTGTCATCAGTGTCACCATGCACCAAATTAGCCATGGCCTCAACAAGTAATGTGACACAGATGCTTCCTCCGGTCCATGCTTTTGGTTTTTTGTCTTTTTTTTGTGTGGCTTTTTTTTTTTTTTTTTGACAATGGTCACAGCCACTCCCCAAGTCTGCATTACCAAACGTCCAGGACCACTGCATCAGAAAAATCAGGAGGAGGAGGATTATAGGTGGGGATACTTGGCCAAAATGAAACAATGCAGATTGTCAGGCCCCACCTGTAACCTACTCAGTGAGAATCTCTGGGGGTGGGGCTCCAGAACCTGTAGTTGTTTTTTTTTTTAAGTTTCATTTTGTTTTTAACCGACACATAATAATTGTACATATTCATGGGGTATGTGTGATATTTCGATACATGTACACAATGTGTAAAGATCAAATCAGGGTAATTAGCATACCCATCATCTCAAACATTTATCATTTCTTTGTGGTGAGAACGTTCAAAATCCTCTCTTCTAGCTATTTTTAAATATACATTATTATTAACTCTAGTAGCCCTCCTGTGCAATAGATCGCCAGCACTTATTCCTCCCACCTAACTGTACCGCTGCACACACCTGTCCTTTTAACAAGCCCTCCGGGCAATCCTGATATACACTCAGCTGGAAAGCCACTGCCTGGAGTCTATGGTTCTCAACATCAGCGACCATCACAATCACCTGGAGGACTGGTTAAAACACAGACCACAAGGTCCGCACCAAACTTTCTGATTCTGTCAGTCTCCAGTGTGGCCCCAGAACTGGCATCTCTAGCAAGTTGTCAGGTGATCCTGCTGGTGCCGCACTGGGGACTTCAGGGACTCAAGAAGGGAGCTGACAACCTGAGGGAGGGAAGTTTAATTTTCATTTTATACCCTTTTGTGATTTTTTTCTTACCTTGCATATATTTTAAAATAAAGAATGGAGACTATTCCTCAGTGTATGAGAAAGTTCCACAGTATTGTAGGGTCTTATAATGACCCAAGAAAGTACCAAAACAATCTCTTCAACAGAATACCGTTTCCCCTTTACCCTTCTTTCCTAACATTCTACGAGACTCCCAAAGGCAAAAGGCGCCCCAAATTTTGAACCAACAGCTCAGGACTCAGTCTGCTTCAGAGGGGCTCCACCAGCCCACCTCAGCCCAACTGGCTCATAACTAAATACCTGCTACCTAAGCATTGTAGCTACTGTGCCTCTAAGTGATTTCTCTCTCAAACACCCAGCACAACCACGTCAATTAGCACTGGTTTCTGTTAACGAACAGAATGGTCTGCACCAACCACAGCTTACCGCACGTGCACTCGGCCCACTTCCCTATTTTCAGTGCCTAATGGTTTTTGCTGCGCCTGAACACATCTAGAGGGAGGCGGGCCCACTGGTTGCCTCTCGCCCCGCTCCAGGCCCTCCTACAAGGGTGCACTCGGCAAACCCTCCAAGTACAGACAGGTTATACAACGTTGCTCCAAGTCGGAGCGGAGGCCTCAAACAATCAAGGATTTTTTTTTTTTTTTTTTTTGGAGAAATGATCAAACCCGGGGGTGGGGACAGAACTTCCTGCAAGAAACCGCATCCTGAACAAGCATCGCCACGACTCACTGTAAATAAATACTCTCTCCTTGCAGCACTTCCGTCAACTGTCAGGGCCCTGGCTCCAATCGCCTTTCAAGTCCAAACAGGAAAGGGGAGAAAAGAGAGTGTGATGGCAGATAGGAGGTTTAATTTGCTTCTTGCTGCAGTTTTCATTGGTGGGGCGCTTCCAATTCAGCAGGACTGCCAGCTGCCTGGAATTGCTCCTGGACCCCACTTTTTCCTGTTAACCTTCATAATTGTATTATTACGGGCCAACCCACGACTGGCCTACCCAAGGCTGAGAAGAGTGCAGCTTCTTCCCTGGATCAGATAAGCAGCCAAAATCAAACAGGCCTGCTGCAGACAGAACAGGCAACTGACGCTTGGGAGGGATGCTCTGAACACACCTCTGTTGTAACTCAACCCAAGGGATGGGGGAGGCGGCGATGGCCGTGGGGACTGGAGGGTTGAGGGTTCAAGAAGGAAATAAGTCAGTGACCCCAATTTGCTGGAAAACGAATGTGAAGGATATCCTCTTCAAAGCGCACAATGTGGCTGGGTGGGGAAAGATGTGCAAAGGCCGTCATTCATTTCAACAACAGCAATAGCAACTACTTCTTGAGTGCAGACCGTCTGCCAGGCAGGGCACAAAGGGCTTTAATATGCCTGTTCCCCTTCGTCTTCACCCATCGTACCTACGAGGCAGGTACCATAACCGCCATTTTACAGATGAGGAAACCAAGTTTGGGAGGGCTATAGAAACACATGCTGGTTCACAAATAGTAAGTGGCAAAAGCAGGAATTCAATCTCAGTTTTACCTAAATCAGGGCTGTCATGAACAGCTGGGAAAGATGTACACTGCACAACTAAAATTGAGGTGCTACGCACATTACTGGAAATGTAAATGGCAGCTCCTTGTGTTTTGCTTGAACCAGAAAAGGGCTGATCAGAAGTCCACATTTTAATCATAGAATATACTGTCTTCCAAACTTTCTGGAAAATAAAAATGAGCTCCTTTCAGAGAGCTTCTCAAGAAGTTCTAAGAGTGTAAGGCAGTGTGAAACTCCATGGCATTCAACAGATAAAGTCAATTCACCCTTTCTTTGTTGAATTCCCTATAGGTCCAATTTCCCATTTATTTCTGTTACAGAATTAAGCCCCAAGTCTGTTTTCACAAAGTATTGAAAGCACCAATGCCTGGTATATTATAATAAATACAAATATCTATTTAGACTTATCTTCCAGTAGATTTAAATATCTAATCTATCGAAAAGAACTTGTGAATAAATGAATAAATGAATAAATGAATTCAGGTATTTGATGTGGGCCACCTGGTTGCCAGAGGGACCAAAGCAGAAGACAGTTCTTGCCCTTCTCGGAGAAGCCTGGGCCCCCTGGAGATATGGGGGCTCTGCCACCCTGCTAAGACTGGCTTCTATAAAAGCTGCCATCATTCATGGCACCACTGATTTTTTTTTTTTTTTAAACTGTGGAGATGCAGGCTCAGGCACAGTGGTGGTAGCAGCTCTGGTTGCAGATGGAGGTAATAGAATGTGTTGTTGGCAGCCCAAGAGGAAGCTGGGAGGGTAATGAGCAGAGAAAAAGCATGTTCAAGAATGAAGGAGTGGGTGAAACCTCGTAAACTCTTCACAGACAGGACATGCCCCTGGAGCCTCTGCCCTAAGGAGGGAGGGAGCCAGGCGGCTTCCCCGAGGCAGAGGAGGGTGAAGCTGCAGACAGGGCTGAGGTGCCCAGGGCACCCGCTGCCACACACTGAAAAAAAAATTAAATGAATAAAAGTAAAAATGAAGCATTACATGTAGAAGCAAAGTGTTATTAAAACACTGTAATGTCTCAGAGGTTCCTATGAAGTCATGTTCTTACAATTCACTCATAAGAATTTAAAGACAAAATTATATGCCTCGTAATTCTCCAGCGAGTATGTTTTTCTATGGATCCCATTGTTTAGATGTGATGCATAGCTTCCAGAAAGTTTAAATCATTGAAGGGATTTAGAAAACTGGCACTTTCCAGAAATCTAGCTGCACGTTCCTCAGCGGGAGCAAGTGTCAATACTGATTATGTCTACACACTCGTGTATACTGATACACGTATTTCAGACACACTTTCGATCAGGCTTGCAAACTCAAACGCCCACAGGGGCCAGGCAGTTGCTTCAATAAATGAAGCAAGCAGAGGATCAAACACCAGCAAGTGGTGGGAAGCATCCCAAATCGGACAGTTCTGACAAGCCCCATCTAAATGGGCACTTGGCCCCAGCATGGGAGAAAGGCTGGCATTACCACATCTTTTGATTTGTGACAAGAAGTCCTAAAATCTGGGTTTTGCATGAGAAATCTCACTAAATCTTCATGATCATTCAAATATTTTATTTAGAAAATCATACAAGCCAACACATATTTGTGGCCTGAATATCTTTGTCTACACCTATGACTACACATACAGCAATAATGATTGTTTATATTTAGCCACTATATGACCAGGCCCTGTGCATCAAATGTTACCAAGTTAGTTCATGAGATACCCCAACAAGCTCACAAACAGTAATACCCATTTAAGAGATGAATAACCTGAGTTGGGGGGTACCTGCCGCCCTGGGCAGTGACTGGCAACCAGATGCCACATGGTTAGAGTCAGATCCAAATGGAAATCTCTCTGGCTGAAAGGGAATAGGGGAAATGGCCTGGTTCCACAGTTCATTCGCCAACTTGCTCCACTTCCATGGTACATTTCACCTCTGCAGAGATGTAACCACCAAGGCCTGTATCTAGTGGCACACAGGAATTGAGAGGATCTACTCAAAAAGAGTGTGGACAAGGCTTCATGCTAACAGCAAGGTGATTTAAAGGAAGCTCACCCACACTCAGTCTGCTTTACCTGTTCAGACACAGGTTACACCAAACATAAGCAGAGCCCTTCTAAAAGAATGTAGTCTTTTTAAATATATTTTTATTAAACTTGCACACTCACCAAAATTGGGGGGGGGGTGGGTATCATTCCTCTCTCTTTCGTCCTACTCAAGATCACAGAGAAATTTCAACGCTTTAGAATCAGCCAGAGACAAGTGTAGACATGTTCCGAGAGAAGAACCTCAAATGACTCATTCTTCCAGTTTTCTCAAACTGATTTCAGCTTTTAGGAAAGAGGCTTCATTCATACACACCACACATCAGACAGTGCCAGACCTCATGGAACCCTTCATGGGTTGATGGCTCCAAACGACACTTCCCTGCTGAGGAACGTGAACGTTGCCAGCCCTGGGGAGGCAACCCTAGTGCAGAAACAGACGCCTTCTAAGATTTCACTCTGGGTGATGGACAGTTACCTCCTGGTCTATCAGGACAGCTTTATCCCCTGACCAGAGTTAAGGATTCCCACTGCTTCCCTTCCCCTTACACACACCCATCTGAATGGCTTCCACAAAGAAATGTACAAAATCTTGTTCCATTAAGTCTGCAAAAACAATATGGGCACTAAATGCTTTACTTGTTCTGCAAATGAAGGCTGATGACTGGTAAGGTCTAAGCAATACTTAAGGAGGAAATCCTGGTACCTCTCCCAAAAGGTAAACTGTACGTACAACAATGTCCCTAGACAGTTAATGGAACATGGCAAGCCTTCTATAGTGGTTAAGAACACTGGTATTACGAACATTGCCTCAAGGGTTAGGGTCTATTGTTTGTGACCTGTGAACTTGGGCAAATGATTTAATTTCTCCAAGCAGGAATGTCCTCATCTGTAAACCAGTGGGTAATAATGGTACCTGCCAAACTGAATTTTTTTGAGGATGAAATGGAAATAATTCAAGGAGTGCACTTCACAAAATACCCTGAACTAGTAGATGGTGGTTGCAGTGTCAGTAACAAAGATTGTTACTGTCAACTGCTTTACCGTCCCGAGTTAACATGCCTATTACAAACTTCTCTGCTTTGAACACCAAATTACTATTTCCACAATTTCAGAGCCAAATCAGTGCCAAGCATTAATCCTTCGGAACCTGCTTAGCAAACTTCAACCTGGGAGTGCTGGCACATGTCTTTTTCACGGAGGGCACTTGCAACTGTACAACTTAATAAGGTGTGGGCATGCAAAGTTTATTAGCTAATGTCAAACCCCTAGCTCCAGTGGGATCAAAGAACAAAATACATGTTATGACCAAACCTAGCACAAAATTGCTTTTTAGTTCAGAAACAGAATGCCTGCCAATTTGGGAAAGCTGCATGGAAACAGTAATCAAACCATATTGTATGATGATATTCATGATCATTTTTAAATGTTGGTAAGAAAAACAGGGTAGGTTACAGAAATAGCAAAAAGGTGAATGTGCTTTACTTGGGTCAAGGATTTTTTTCTATTGCAAAAATGCTTCAGAGCCCAAACTATGGGAGGCAAGCAAGGTGCCTAGGGCACAAAGTTTAGGAAAGCAGCAGTCACTCTCAGGGTTATCCAAGTTCAAGGTCAGCATCTGGGAGTAAGTGCTTCCTTAAATTTTGCACCCTAGGCACCCTACATGCCTCCTCTTAATCCAGTGTTAAAGGGAGATAGAAGTGATATGTAATTTTCATGTATTTGTGTGTGGCAGTAACTTGCAAGGAGGCTCCAAGATGTAAACTTCTGGGTAACATGACAACAAATCTCTTCCTTAAACACCAGAATTTTAAGGCTGGGAGCAGCCTAGGCAAAGGACAATTTCCTAGAATCTTACCAGGTTCAAAGGCAGCTCTGCAACTTTGTGAGCATTTCCTTTCATCAACTCTCAACAACCTTTTCTCATCCTCAGGCCACACGATTTAGGATTAATTCCAAAAGTAGCAGAAAATTCCTTTCTCAGATACCATTTTTGCCTGTCTAAACCCTACGGGAGAGTGGGATGCAAGGTAAAATCAAAAGGGGTCACTTACTGATCATGCAATTTGGCCACTCAAATTGAGGACGTCATTTTCTTTTCAAGGGCTGTTTATAAATGAATTGTTTGATTAGATAAATATTCATAGAGTTTATTTTTAGGAAAACTAAACAATAATATAGTACAACTAAATACACTCTAACACAGATCTATAGAATATGAGTTAAATAAAAGTTTTACACATCTCAGAGAGGTAACTTCAATCACAGGGCATGGCATTTCTTTCCCAACCTGTCAACGAATTGAGCATTAAAAAGGAAAAAGGGTTTTAAAAACGTAAGCCCTTCAGAATTTCCTTCCTGAAGTTTTCCACTTTAACCTCACAAAGCCTCATTTACAAATAAACATGTTTCTAAATACATAATACATTAGAACAAGAGGTAGGTGGAGGACAAAGAAAAATCACACCTGCATATTAGAGTCAATGTGTACACGTTCCTAATTTTAATTATTTAACCGAAATGACTTTGGTTAGAAATGCTGAACAAATAGATTCAAAACTGAGAAATTACAGGTGTTTCTTTACCTCCATGCTGGCAATGTTTAGATGTGCTTCACTAATGATCTGAGCGGAAACCCTGCACATGGGTAAAGAACCAGGACAGATAATGTGATAAACTTTGCAATCCCCAGCCCAACCTTCCGCATAACTTCACTGTAGAAGTACCAGTTCATCACCAATGAGTGCCAGTCTCTAACGCCACGCCAATTTTGACATCAGCTGTCCGAAGCAAATTCACGTATAATTCTGTATACACTGACACACTATGAAATAAGTCAGTGCGTTAGTATGTGTGAACACATGGCTTGCTCTTGTTTCTGAACATTATAGTTCCTAATGTCTAGTGCACTGAGATATCCTTGGTTCACACTCCCGTCTCTTTTGAAGAAAGCCTATCACCCCTATGTTAATTTTGAACAAAACTAAAGAATGGCACAAGAGAAGCTCTTGTCTAAATAGCGCTATATTCAATTTCTCGTGAAGGAATAAAATAAATGATATGGTAAGTTGGTCATTTTTTTCCTTTAAAGACAGAAGAATAAACAATTTTATGGACTATTCCCTCCCCCCTTTTTTTGAAGACCTAATTAAATACTAAGCAAGAAGTAATTTTTCCCTCCTGCCTACATTTTATGTTTTGGGCACTTCCATTTCATGTCCCTTGACACCTTTTCCAATAATCCATCTACTTGATATTGGAAAGCCTCACATGAATAAAACTTTATGGCACTACAGGCGTTTAGCCTTCCACTGACATTCCTGGCCTGTTCAATTCTGCAATTCAATCAAAATCAAATCTCAAAATCCTCTTGTCAGCCAGCACTGCTTTCATATGCCTGAGCCTTGTGTAAGGATAACTGCATCCAATCTTCCCCCCAAGCAGTGCTTATATTGTTTTATTACAGTTCAATGAGTGGAGTTCAAAATTACATGCAGCTGCCTACTACTGTGGTTGGGCTGTGTTACGCATGGACACAAGTATTGCCCACCAGGCCTGAAATCATTCACTTACTGGCCGGCCAGAAAGACTGTGAGCACTTCTTTGTATGGAAGAACATCCTGTCTGCTAGATCTAAAGAGGGTGATGTTAACAGATCCGTCCCTTTATAAAAGGATTGTGAAAGCCCAATGAAATGCAACTCAAATGTGCTCAGTGTTAAGCATGTGGCTAGAGCACATAAAAGCAAAGATAAACCGCCACATGCACTACTTATTCTCAGAAAGCTTGTGAAGGAAGATAAAGAGATCTGGAATAAAAGACATCTTAAAGAATTTTTATATGTGTTTTAGATGATGAAGCTTCATTTAAATGAGTTTTTTAATACCCCCAATAATCATTTCATTGAAACAAAAAGACAAAACACAAAGCCAATTAAATACAATTTAACCTGATGAACAATACAGTAATTAAAACAGAAGTGCTCCTGACAAGGAGCATCACGCAGAGCAATGGTGAAACGGCATTAAAGGTATTTTCAACATTGGGACAAACATCGAGTGGCCATGCCTTAATTTAAAAATAAACAAAAAATGTGTAGAATATACTAGAACCATAAGGAAGGCAAACTGCATCTCATTTGTGCAGCTGTTAAATCACCCAGTTGTTTGTCAAAAGGTCTTGCTAGAAGAACTGTCAAAATCCCAAATAAAAATATATGTACTAACTCCAAGCTACTTTTGGGTTGGTAATTCTACAGGTAAAACAATAGCTTCCTACGGTGCAGCATTTCAAGAGAAAAAGAATTACAATTCTCTCATTTATAAAGGCATGCATCCCCTGTGTAGGTGGCCACATGCCTCTCTGTGGCAAAATTGGTGCCAAGAGGGTAAAGAAATACTCGCAATTGCAAAATTTTTGCCTGCAATGTCTCTAAAATGAAATGCTCTTGGAGCCCCCAAAAGATGAATTTATATCCGTTTCTAATACCTACCACCCCGCATCTTTTGAAACAATGTCATCAAAAGGAACTCTAAAGGGAACATGAAAAGCTCTCACATACAGAAACCTCTTACACACTACAGAAATTAGTCTCAAGGATAAATACTCAGGAGTTTTGGTATTAAGTTAACCCCCAAGCCAAGGTAACAACTCAGAAAACCAGGTGATTCACGTGCAACGATATCCTATTTTTTAATGACATGGCAGATTCAAAGAATCAGCAAAGCACCATAGGGACAATTCAGAGTTGGCACAATGGTGGATGAGTTTCTAGATATAATTTTATTCTCTCTAGGATAAATGATGAGGTTCAGGCTTACTGACCCAAAGGAGGCTCTTGTCATATTTTAATATCTGAAAGAGCTGAACTTCAAGGGGCAAGGCATACATTTTTGACTGTGGACACTGCTTTGGTCAAGACCCGTCATTCTTTGATGGTCACAGAGCAGGAGTGCCTGCCTCCCTCCCAAGTGAACTGCAATGAAACGTCATTGTTTGAGAGCTTTTCAATTGCTGAGAGAATCAGCTGGTGTTCCCAGAAAATGAAATGAATTCCACTTACTGGCCTCCCTCTCTTCATTCCCCTTTCACTCAATGAAGTCCCAACAGATAAAATGAACAAACCTCTGAGGAATTTGAAGACCACTCTTACGACTTTTAAGAGCCCACTCTACCTTTGGCATCTCTAGAAAAATCAGAAAATCTGAAAGTATGGCCCAAAGTCCTGACAACAACTGGCTGGAGTGGCACAGCAGTGGCTCCCTTTAAATAAAGACTGCGCTGTCTGGTTCTCCACTCTTCCCACCCAACTTGCATACTTCTTTTAAATTACCTGTGTGGCTACCATAACAATTAGAGTTTGTGCCCCATGGAATACAGGCTACCTCAAGTTACTTCTAGGACCAAAATCTCACAATCCTATCACACTCAGTGATGCCTGGACCAATATCAGTGAATGTTCCCATGATTCCTACCTTCTAAGAAAGGAAAATAAGGATATATACAGCTTCAAAATAAATGCCCAAACCAACCAAACTGAACACAGACACCAAGAATAAAACAGGGTCCCATCCCCAGGCCCCATCCTACCACCCCCATTTCACAATGTCTACTGAGCAAAGGAGTTACTGGTTCAAAACGCAAATTATCAGATGCATTCTTCAGGCTGAATGACATATGCACATGGATATTTTGGGACCTGGTTACCTTGGTTATCCTAACAGCCAAAGTAGATTCACAGTGTGATCTGGGTAGTCCTACCGGCTGAATCAAAGGGTAGGCTGTAATACAATTTCAACACAGGAGCAAAGGATGTCTGGCACTGACGGGTTCATAAAGCTCATTGAAGTTTAACTCCTGCTTTTTAACAAATGAAACCAAACTCCCCTCCCCACCCAGATATCTTGTCCAAAGTCACTGAGACAATCAATGTCATCCTTGGGATCTAGAATCCTATTCTCATTGAAGAAATAAACACCCTCCCCCAAATGCTGTGACATTTAGGGTTGAGCCCACTGGTCACACTCCTGAAGAGTGCAAGTGGGCTCGGACACCAACGTAATAGTTTCTGCCTTTTACAGACAAAAATATAAAGTCTTTAAGGAAAGACTCTCCCTGTTTGTTTTTATGTAAAGAGATACTGTCCTTAAAACTCATTATGAACCAGACATCTGTGCTTAAGACAATGAACAGAACAAGCTTAAAGCTGCTAGGGCTGTAACCCTGAAACAGAGCTGGCACGACCTTGAATATCTCCACGAAACCACGTCTTCTGCCATCAATTCCTTTACAAAGCAAAAATGTATACTTTAGCAGAAAAACCCTGAGCTGGACTGTTACTTTTCTAACCCACCCCCTTTTCCAAGATGTCCCTCTCCAATGACCTTGGAAGTGAGAACTTCATTCACTCTGTTTTGTTACATAATAGCAGCAATAGAAGAGGCAAGATAAAGTGTCTCCAAAGAATCCTAAAGGCCCCTCTGTCCAGCTGAGAGAACAGTATTCCCACAGGGAGATCAGAGCCAGGGTCATTGGGGCTAATTTAGAATCTTTGTGCTCCCACATACACAAAGCATATCATCTGTATTTTCACTTTTTGTGAAAATGCTCTTAATGTTCACAGACGTGGTTATACACCAAAGCAGGAGCTAAGGCACAGAGAGAGACGGGTGTTCGACAGAAAACCACAGAGACAAAAAGCAGCCAAAGAGTTGCTTTAAAATTTTTTTCCTTTATTTTCAAAAACACTGCAATATAAATGACTGAACCTTGATGTTCCAAGTCTGGCCCCAACCAAGAGCATGGACATTGCCAGGGAGCTTGTTAAAGACGAAGGGTCTCAGCCCCCACCCCAGACCTACTGAAAGAGAATCTGCATTTTGACAAGGTCTACAGCTGATCCCCGTGCACACCAAGTATGAGGAGCGCTGCTCTACAAGAATTTTGATGCAGTTGCTCTTGATGGTAAGATGTTAAGAATAGTTCCCTAACTTCTAGAACATATATAATGTTCTGTGGAATATCTGGATTAGAATTATCAGAGGAACTTGTTTTAAAAAAAAACAAAAACAGATTTCTGGGCCCCATCTCAGATCCACTGAATCAGAATCACCAGCACTCAGGTAGCCCTGGAGTTCATCCCAGTTTGAGGACCACAGAGCAACTTCAAATGTGCATGTCCTCTATGCTCTATTTAGGGGCTGGTTTCAATATACTGCCAAACTGATCAACATACTGTAACCAAATAATCTGCAAAAACTTCAAAAAGCATGTCACAGCTTTGTATATGCCCTAAAGTGAATAGGGTGGGGGCACTGTTCTGGAATTCTTATGAATGATACACATCTCTTTACAAAGAGTCAGTTTTTAAAAAGGAAATGTATGCATTCTCAGTAACACATGCACATACACACATGCTTTCAGTGCTAAACTCTTCACAGAAAATGACAGGCAGACATGGAAATGTCCACAGAAGCGTGGACACACACACACCCTGTTTGAAATAGGAGGCACACAACTGGGAGTGCACCCCTTATGTGTGCACCCCTTCAAACAGAAACAGACCAGCTAAAGAAGGAAAGCACTGTCCCTAAATCTAATATTCACTTTGTCTAGGACCAAACCAACTCCAACTAATTTAACAAGCAGCAATAAATAACCCATTATATGTTAGCTTTTAGTCATTAAACACCCTTCCCTTTTAATTAAAAGAAACTTGAAAACTGGCTCTCAAAGGGGTCCTAAATAAAAACTCACTTAAATGTATAAGAAAACACTCCTTTTGATACAATCTGGATAAAACAAATAATGAAAACTCTTAAATGTTGGATGGGGTGGTATTTCAAAGAATTAACTAATTGCCATGTGAGAGAGACACAAGATGCATTTGCTTCTGGGTGCCTCTCTCACTTCGTGCTTTTAAAGGCCCAAGTTTCAATTTGGGAGTAGAAGCCCAAATGTTTTTCGTTAATATGAAGAGTCAAAATATTTTAAAGGATCGCACTTCCAACGGTTTCAATTTCCCTGATGCAAGAAGAAAAGAGCTATTAGTAACAGTTAGGGGTGGGTATGAGGTGAGAGCCACATGCAAACTTATGCTTTATCTACCATTGCAGACCTGCAGGAATATGCAAGAATGGTTTAATAAACACTACCATTTTACTTTTCAGTTCAAAGTGTTCTTTTTTCATTCAATTAAGTTATTAAAACATGACTATAATTTGACTACATTAATAACATAATGAAGCAAGCCTTCAGGTAAAGTAACTTAGACAAAGGGTTTCCAAAAAGCACAGCCAAAGAGTCATTTGCTAAGCTGAGGGAAAGGAGTTAACATCTGTGGAAAGAACAACAGTTACCCTGGCTTTGATTATTAAAGTATTTGGGGAAGGTAGCAACAGTCTTTCCCTAGCAAAGACATAAGGTGCATACTTCTCCATCAAATCGACAAACGAGCTGGTCTTGCTTTATAGCAAAACACACGGGCAGCAGGCACAACAGAGAAAGGAAGAGAGAGGACACACGAAAGTCGGGCAAAACAGGAAATTTGAGGAAACTACTTCTGAAGTGTAAATAAGGTTTTCTGTTACTTTCATTATTGCTGAAGCAAAGAGTCTCCATTGAATGGAAGGTGCTGCATTTTCTTGTAAACCGCTAATATCTCAGCACGTGAGAGGTGGTTCACAATGTACTGAGCTGATATTTCATGTGTGAATTGTTAACATCAGAAGAGCGACCAAAATTTATTTCAAGTGTTCCCCTTAACCCTCAGCCCTCTCTTTTCTCCCCTGGAGACTGTGGAAGGGGTATGCTGGAATCCCAACTTCACGCACTAGCTTTGGGACTCAGGACAATGTATTTATCTTCCTGAACATCACTCTCTTCTCTGGAAGATGGGGATAAGAGCAGTTCCTACTTCACAGAGATATCGTGAAATACCTAAATTACACAGGAACTGAAACAGAGTAAGTGCTAAATTGGCTAGGTATTTTTATTATTAACAATGGGGTAATTCTACTCTCAAAATCACCCCATGGAATATCAAAAAGTCAGTTGGTGGTGGGCTTTTTTTTTCCTGTGATAAATCTGTGTCAACTAATATCAGTGGCTTTATTTTTAAAGAAAGTGTTTGCAGGTTATTGCTAAAGAAAATGTCCCATATGAGAAAGATTGCCCTAGAAACTTATCTCAGAGATGTGTCATTTACCCTCAAAGAAAGCAGAATACACTAACGCAGGTTCTCATACTAGAATATAAAGACGGGTATTTGAAAGTGCTGACAGAGTGCTGGGCTACTGAAGGCAGAGTTTACTCATTTGCACCTCTCTGCCACGTTCTTAAATGTCTTTGCTAATCCTCACTATGAAACTTTAAAAAAAGAAAAAGAAAAAAAGCATCCAAAAATCCATAGAAATCAGGGTGAAAGTTTTATTAATAACTATTATATATTATAATATACTCGTACATGAATACAATTTAAAAATCTAAACTCTAACGAAATAAAAGCCAACCTAATATACTTGCACACACTGGATTCAAGCAAATCTGCAGCACTGCTGTACACACACAATCCTAGAACATCTATGTAAATTATGATTACTGTAATATATTGCAATTTTATTACTAATTAGTAGGGACCATTTTCCACCAAAAGTCAAACAAGTCCTCCCTTTCTGCCAGGTATGTACATCAAATATCCTCGGTAATTGCAAAAGAGATCCGAGTCTTGATGGGAAAACAATCCACATTCCCATCTCTACCCCCAACAAAATTAAAGCAACGACTTTATCAAACTAGGAGACCAAATAGAGTCAGGAACGCCAAATACCAAGGGAGCATTAATTCTGAGTTACAGAGCTTTTGCAGATTCATATTTAGTGCACATCCCTTTAAAGCATATTTTAGTGTACTACGTCTTGCATTTCAGCAATTGAGAACTCCTGTGCACACAAATAGTAGGGGAAACGGCTCAACCACTGGGTAAAAATATGCAGTTTGTCTGACATGCACAATCGAAGCAATAGAAAGATATGCCTGGGAAATGGGATTTTATTGATACTTATTGGTAGGTTTGTTTGCCACAAATCTTATCCATTCCTTCTCTTTACTTTCTTCTTTTTGGCAAAACACACCCTGCTTCTCAGCCCCGACATCGGCGCACAGGATGGGGACTATTGTGTTGCAGGCTTCCTCGCAGCACATCCCAACCAGTATTGGCTATGACTCCAGCACCACACGCCAATTTCAGGAAAATGAGAGTTCAGCCCTTTCTTCTCTCTCCATTTTCGTAATCTCGTAGAGGCACAACTGTTCCAGAAACCAGCTCCCCTACCAGTCAGATATTTACACTAAACCTTTACTAAAGGGCTTGTTATTACAATGCTATCTCATTGATACAAGATTACTTCACTTCTGAACCGCATCAAGCTATATAATACTCCAACAATCAAAAACATCGCCCCTCGAGAAAGATGCAGCCCATATTATTTTCATGTGCTTATGTGAGCGGAACGCCAACATTTTTGTTTAATGCAAAGCAAATCTCAAAAAAGAGAGTTTAACCATGAAGGCAAGGAAATGCAGGCAAATATCCTTCCAATGTATATGTGTCACATACGTAGAACTTACACACACGTTACACAGACACAGGTCAAGCTATAAAGAATCACCCTGGATCAGAACTTTAAATATGGTTGATCTCTCAAGATGCAACCCCATTTTCAAAAGCCCAAACAAGCATCACATCGGATAAGATATCTTTTTAAAATGTGGGAGAAAATGTAATATCCCAGTGTATGACAAGGTGAAATATTCTGCCTTTTTACTCTGATTTACAAAATAGGTAGTATGTCGGGAAAGTAACAGAATATAGCATTTACCTACCCATTTAGCAAATAATATGGAAGACCTACTTTACACATCTTTATTCAAATGAAAATACTTTCCCCCAGCATTTATTTCTTTAGCTGGTAGAAACCCCACCCTGTAAGGAACACAAGAGTAAAGCAATCTCTTGCAATGGACCATTTTACTTATTCTGCAATTTCTTACCCAAATTACACAGGTATAATTATTTTGACACTATAATGAAAAGAAAATGGGATTTGGGCACCGTAGGTTTATCTAATAACACTATTTCTTGCCAGACTTCACAGCACTGACAGTCACAAAGAACCTTGTCCATTCCAATAGGAAATATTTGATTTTACTGTAGGAACATTATTTATTTTCACCAAGTTGCTATTATCAGAAAGGATATGATAGCTGAATAATAAAAATGAAATCAAGAAATTCTGGTGTTTCAAGGCTTTATTTTTTTTCTGCTCTCACTTTTGACATTTTCTTCCCCTGGAGAGACAAGATAAAGTGCTGTCATAAATGGGTGACTTTTCTTGTCAAATGACAGATTTGATTCTCCATGGCAACCACAAATCAAGGTGCTAGTAGGAATTAAAGCTTCTCTTAAAAGGCGTCTTTATGTTTATAAAATGAATTTAAATTAAATGGGTATTAGGTACAGTCTTTACCTCAATTTATTTATTGACTGAAGAGCTGTGCATTACAAGGAGCACATCTGCATTTTTAAGGAAAGATAACATATTGTCCTGACAGTTGTATAAACAAAGCAAGTTACAAGGTCATGCTTCATACACTAGTTTAGAGACCCGAGAAGGGGATACAGATGGACATCTAGCAGTGCAGATGTATTTAAATACTGGAAAAGGTGTAAAAATTACCTACAGCGGAACAGATGAAGGGGTCTTGCTAGTTCTTCTAACAGCTTTTTTCTACTCCCAGTTAATAAAGATTTGTGAAATTGTCACAAACAGAATGCCAAAAGGCAACTTCCCCCCTCTTCTTGTGTCCCACATGTAATAGATACAGATTTTTAAAATCTCATCATTGCAAATAAATATTCCATTCAAAATGAAATTATTTTAGCCCCCAAATTCAAGTACTGTTAAAATGAAACATTTGCTTTCCAATGTTTTGAAAAAAGGCAAAACACACACAAAAAGACCATGTAGGATGATTTCAGAGGAATAAGATAATCAATTGGTGTGTTAAGCTGATTTCAATTTTCGTAAGAAATGAAAGCTGATTTGCTTCATTTTTTATAGCATTCTTGGCCATTAGAACTTAAGAAGCGAGGTAATGTGCTATTGGGTCCTAAAATAATAAATCAGGTCCAATCTTCTCAATGTTAGCAAACCATTTAGCTGGTCTAGAGGAGTGAGGGTTTTAAGGTCATAAATAACACTTTAAAAGTTGAAGTAGAGCTCATTTTTAGAAGTTTCCATCACAGCAGAGGGCAATGCTAGCCTGTCTGAAATATATATTGTCAACAGCACAGTCATTCTGATAGATGTGTTTAACCTAAAATTTAAAAAGGGAAAATAGGCTGGGCACAGTGGCTCATGCCTATAATCCTAGGACTTTGGGAGGCCCAGGTGGGAGGATTACTTAAGGCCAGGAGTTTGAGACCAGACTAAGCAAAAGTGAGACCCTGTCTCTACAAAAAATAGAAAAATTAGCTGGGTGTGGTGGCATGCACCTGTAGTCCCAGTTACTCGGGAGGCTGAGGCAGGAGGATCACTTGAGCCCAGGAGTTTTAGGCTGCAGTGAGCTATGATAAGGCCACTGCATTCTAGGTGGGGCAACAGAGCAAGACCCAGTCTCAAAAAAAAAAAAAGAAAAAAAGGAAAAATAAAAGTTTTACATTGTACACTGGCAGTTGGGAGAATCCATCATTCTAAATGGCACCCATGTAAGCTTAGCCAAATTTGATTTTACACCATCTCTAGTTAAAAGAACAACATGGAGAATTAAATTCCCTTCATACAATCATCTGATGATGGTGTCTTTGACTACTGGGAACAGCTCTGACAAGCCAAAGGGGGCAGGGAAACAACTGGTACAATCACAACAAAGAGATGGACAAAATAGCTTCATCTAGGAATTTGTGACTTTAAACCTAAATGCTTGGAAGTTGAGGTTTGTTTTGTTTTGTTTTTTGGTGGGGAGGGAGGCATTACTTTTATCTTGTGGGGGTTAAAAAGACTTTGTCCACTCTCGAGTTTAATCAGTACAAGCTATAATAAAATGGTGCCTAAAAGTTATAAATCTCTTTGGAACTCTGTGTACAAAGCATATTTTATGGTGGTGTGAGTCACACAGAACTCTCTATTTCAGTCACAATGGCTTTTGTTTCATATTAGAATAAAGTGGGTTGATGATCTTATTCTCATTCCATGTAAAAAGTCAAACTAACATCATGTCTAAAAACACAGGTCGACAAACTACCCAGAAACAACTGCTCACGGGGACCACATACAACACAATAGGCACACGGCAGATTCTGCAAAGTTATGACATCAGTCTTAAAAATAGTGACCACAAGTCTCTGGCATCACAATGTTGAAGTTATCCCACCAAGGGGAGCTTGGCAGAGGTCGGCATTCTCACAGAGAGCGACTAAGACTGAGCTCTTGTTCGTCCTCAGAATATCTGAGCCTCCCTTTAGGCAGAGGGGAGTAGCAAGATTACCTAAATGCTAACAAGGCTGTCCCATAAAACTGGACTCTCTGTACCTGGTGTTGACAGTGTCTGCCTTAAATAATTCACTATTAGAGGGGAAATCGTCACGATAGGGGCCCTAAAGGATTTTATGTAAACACTTGGTGCATAACATCAGGAAACACTTTGCTAATGTACTACTGGATAAAGCAAATTGCTCATTAAAATAAGACTTGTCAGGGTAAAAAATGGGAATGTGATTTGCCTGGAAACAAAGTTATTTACCATTTTGTCTGAAAGAAGGGACAGAAGAAGAATGTGTGAACCTATTTCAGTCGTGCAGTTGGAATCTGGTTACTCTGTTTAGATGTTCATGTCACAGAATCAGCTCAAGAATTTCTCGAGAAAAATAAAATACAGTTCACTTCAAACAACACCTTCCACCTGCCTTTTGGAGTGCTCTAGGCTTTTTCAGAGGTACACAGGCCTCACAGAATCACGTCTCCATGATGGGCCAACTATATCACGGTAAGCTCCAGTCACTACTTAACTTTCTAAAACAGAATTCAGTAAGTGAGAACCTGTTTGTGTAAAGTAAAGTTGAAATTTCACTGAGTGTCTTCAGCCAAATCCTCCATAGGATTTAAAAATCAGTTAATATATGGAGAGGGAAATCATTTCATCTACGTTAGAAATCTGGATTTGAAATACATTCCATTTAATTCCACTGTATTCCACAGTCATCCAATGAAGGAAAACTCAAACCAGCCACCACCTACAACGTGTTTTTTATTTGTGTGTGATGTAGTTTCATCTGTTCCAAATTAAGGACTGCCACATATATACTGCTGACTGGAGTTTACTGCTGAAGTTGCCCTAGCAGGCGGGTCACCCCAAGTCTCCTCTCCAATGCCAATGCTCTTCCACCCCCCAGCACCATTTATAAACCCACCTCCTATTCCCCAAATAAATCAACTAACTGTGCATTTTCACATGAAAGGAAGTCCAGCACCTGATTTAACCCCAAGCTTCCTCTCATGGCTCTGTGCCCCTCGGCTGGAAAGCCTCTCCTCTCTCTGTGACTCAGTCAGCTTCAGAACTCAGAACTCACCATGGAGGAAAATCTCCACCAACAGGTCACCTTTGAGAAAGAGACAGCTCACATGTAACATGTGGCTGTGGGTTCAGGAAAAGTCAGGGCCCAGCTCAGGAAAGGCTGGCAGGGAACACATCCCACACTCGGGAGCCACATGTGACGGGTCCTCCCAAGGGCCTGACGGGAATGGTGATGCCAAGCTTCTCTGGGCTGGGCTGTCCCCCACGAGATGTGAGGATAATAACCCCTACCTCACAGGGGTGCTGTACTTTCAATTAGTGCCTGTAAAACGCTTTGTGATCCCTGGATGAAAGGCACCATCAGATGAAGGCATAGAAGCGGCCACAAAGGGTGACTGTCATTATTGTGTCTTGACCCTTGAACACAAGTCTGTCCAATTAATCATCTCCTTGAGGCTCTGGATAGCTGTGATTGATCTGGATGGGTGAAGTCTAGAACCAAGATCAGGCCCTACAGAGGCATGCATTCTGTAACAGTGGAAATACTATGATGGCGAGGAGGAAGGCACTGGCAAAGCGGCTCCAGCCTGAGCAGTATCTAGAGGTGGCGTCAGGCACCCATTCCTGCAAAGGCTGGGGTGTCCGGTTTACCACATTGTAAATGGGGTGTGTTGTTTAAGAAGACAAGGCGATTGCCCACAGGTCTAAGAGCTCGGAGAAGGTGATCGGCACCCTCAAGGGAAGGCTCTGCTCCCCCATGGCTGACTGCCAAAGCCAGCAACCTCCAAAGAGGGCCCCGGGGTGCCTCCTGAAAGCCCCAAAACCCCATGTCAGATGCTGTCCTCGGAGAAGGGAAGGTGAATCAGAGGCCAAGTTACTGCAGTTCCATCCCTGGCCTCTTCTGGGAACTGAATGGAGCCAGGATGCCCTTGGCTCCTGGAGGCTGGGAAATCAAGAAGCCAAACAATGCTACACCTGCCCCTCCCCACCTGGACCTTTCACAACTAGTCCTTCTCCATACATAGTGTCAGGAGTCAATTCTGCTGCTGCTCTCCCTGCTTCACCCCCAAGGGGAGGGGATGCATGAAGGCAAGGGGCCTCTCCGATCTCAGCCTGGGGAAGCCTGACCCCTTGGCAAGGCATTATGATGGCGGCACTTACAGAGGACTGACTTTGTGCCAAGCAGGGGATGAAGCAAGGCTGTGAAACCAGACTGCCTTAAGTCCAATCTCCATACTGCCCTTTTTCTCCTTACATGACCTCAAAGGGGTTATTTTACTCTAAACCTCAGTTTCCTTAGCTATAAAATAGGGTCACTAGTACCTACCTCATAAGGTTTTCTATCATGTATGGATCCAGTGAGTTATACATAAATACTTAGAAGAGGGCCAGGCTAGAATTGTCATCATCTTCCTCATAACAATGCTATGAAGTGGATACAAATACTATCTGCACTCCGCAGATGGGAAAACTGGGGCCCTGGGTGCTTAAGGAATTTGCCCAAGATGGGATAGCTAGTACGTGGTCTAGCCCAACCAGTCCAACTCCAGAACCTGCTTTGTGAAAACTAAGCTACACTCCCTCATGTGGGTCCCATAGCTTCTGTTTTATATCATTTAAGATGGCATTTAAATCTTACATTTATTCATGCAGTGCTCCACAAGGGCAGGGCTATACCTGATTTCCCTCACTATTGTCTTAGCAGTGTGTAGGTGCTCAAAGGAGTGAATAAATGAACAAATTTATCCTTCCATCCATCTAAGCAACATGTTGGGCAGGTAAAACTAAACATTTATAAATCTGACAAGTTTGCATAGTCACCAGTAGAACACAGATGCCAGCTTGTCCTAAGCCTACCCCAGACCTTTTCAGAGCGGTTACCCTGCATTCTCTCCACCACCAACCCCCACTAGACGGCTCCCAGCCTCCCCTGCTTTTCTGACCTGCCCTTATTTCTGTCTTGGGGCTGGGAGAAATCTGAACAGGCGAGCTGCTAACTTTTCTCTAGAAAACAACTTTCCTCAGCTATTTGTCAACTTCTGTCATTCAAAGGGATACAACACAAATGTATATCTTTAATGAAATTCACAGTCAAGAAAAGTTGTCATCATCTAGTTATATCTGTTATGACATACATTTCATTTTGTTCAATACATAACAGAGAAGCTATTTAATCAAACAGAAGATTCTTGCTAAAATGACAGTCCAAGCAATGTCCAAACAAGCGTTTATTATGCTATGCGAATCTGATCGGGATTGGATTGTTTTCAGGGGAATTTTTTTTTCCTTCCTTTTCCATTGAGAAAATAGCCTGGGAGGAGTCTGCCGCTGAGTCAGCAGGGAGTGTGGGTGCATGAGCCCCACCCCGAGGCTACTGGGAGAAAGTAAAAAGATACATCGGGCCATCTGGAAGGTCACAAAGGGTACTGCTGGGGCAAGGGGTTGTGCCTTCCCTTTCCTCACCACCTAATTCCACACTAGAGACAGGTATGAACTCAAACAGAGACAATGCAAGGAATGATGACATTTGCGCTTCTCAAGTGATACTTATCTTTGGATACATTTGTTTGTTTGTCTTCACAATTTAATGAACACTTAGCTTCAATGAGAAACCCCA
Source organism: Daubentonia madagascariensis (assembly GCA_023783475.1). NCBI lineage: Eukaryota > Metazoa > Chordata > Mammalia > Primates > Daubentoniidae > Daubentonia > Daubentonia madagascariensis. The sequence continues at coordinate 44,816,946 of JAKFHU010001953.1, forward strand.
TGTTATTGCAGAAGTCAGTGGGTTAGAGAGCCAGCCCAAGGCCAAAAATACTGAAGAAAAAAAAAAACCATCAAGGAGGGTGACTGGGTACTTGGGCTTTGGGCACCACAGATGGTACAAGTTTGAGAAAAAGAAAAATATATATACCAGTAATGTTAGAGGATGATAACTCTCTTCCTTCTGCTCCATTCACTACACAGTACCTGGAACAAAGCAGGACATCACTAAAGAATTGTTGGGTGAATGGAGGGACGGACAGATGGGTGGACGGAGAAGTTGACAGAAGGATACACGGGAAGATGAGTGGGTAGATGGACAAATGGAATCCTCCCAAAAAGAAATGACTGATGAAAATTATTTTAATACACTATCTTGAGAGATGGCGGCCCTTTATCACAGAGCCTCCTCCTCACTCTTGTTCAAGGTATGTCCTGAGCCACGTTATGGTAGCTCTTGTATTAAAGGAAGAAAATATCTTTATAAGACAGTTGGGGGTGGCCTGTGGCTATAAAACTTTCTTTTTACTGTGCTAGGTTAATTGGTCACCATGGCAACAATGACAAAGCCTGCCAATTAGCCCAAAACTTTATATTACTATGCTAATGTTCTAAGTAAATGAAGGATGGTGGAGACCAGTGATTCTCACACTGAAAGACTTGTTAAAACAAAGATTGCTGGATCTCTCAGAGCTTCTGATTCAGTAGATTTGGGATAAGACCCAAGAATTCACATTTCTATCAAGTTTCCAGGTGAGGACAAAGCTGCAGTACAGGGACCATGCTTCGAGAACCACCGATCTTAACGATCTCTAAGGTTCCTTGGACTGTACTATGTTACAAGCCTATTCCTGAGCTACCAAAATGCTTCTGAGTTGAATGGACTTTGAAAAGTAGACCCAACCCTATTTATGAAGGGAAACAGAATTGTTAAATTTAAGATCAAGATACCTGATCACTCCAACAGTCCTCATTAGGTGGGATTTTTAATCCACAGAGAAGCAATTGTTTATATTCCTGTGTTCATTTTTGGAGAGTTGAAAATATCTATCAAAACATTTGAAAAAATGAATTTCAAAAATTCAATCACAATAAGATAATATAAATATGAACTCGGGAGTCTGTAAGGAATTTCTGTGAGGTCATCTAAGTTATTCCTTGGCTTCAAACAGGATCTGCACACCAGCCACCACATGCCTATCTCACGTATGTGTGATTGACATGAAGGTGAGGGGCTCCAACATTTCTCTTTGGTGGTTAACTGTCCTGTTCCAGAGTCTGGCCACCTTTAAAAAACTCTTGCCATGTTCTCACATCACACAGTGATCTGACCTGCTCCTCCACAGTTGACACATCCCTAATGTTAGGTCTTTACAGTAGAGAAGGGTGAACAGCCCCTTCCTTATAATCACTTCTCTTATGTACAAAGATATTAAAACCACTCCGCCTCCCCCTGCCCCCCAGGCTTCTCCTCTGTATGTTAATAGTTTTGATTCCCTTAACCTTTCTACAAAGGTCCCATTTGCCTACCCTTTCATCATTTCCACGAATTCCCATCTGCAGGCTGTCCAAAATCCCTGCCCTTTCCTTGTCCTCCACCTGGGGCCTAGACAAGTCACTGGTCCTTAATCTTTCAGCACACTCTCATGAACACATTCTGAATCATGGGAGGTGTCTAAGAACAGCACTTCACTGCTGACACAAGCATCAGTGCGAAAGGGGAGGAACCAGACGGTCCCACGTTACTAAAGATTTCTGAAAGGGAAAAAAAGAGCAGCACCAAGCTGGCAAGCGGGTACTTGAGCAGGACGCAAAACATGTCCCAGGAATCGCTCTCCCAAATGAAGATGTGGTCCCAGAGATGTCTGAGGCCTGTGGAGTACTTACAACCCAGAGCAATTCCACCAGCACTGGGTGTTGGCTGGTAAATGGCAATATCCAAATCAGAGAGGAAATGACACTGCGTTCCAAGCAAAATGGCACACATTTAGACCAACTAAGAAAATAACAATAAAAGGGCAAATTTATTCTGCATGTGTGATCATGATTATCATTACATCAAGTTCCATATATGCCCAGCCAGAATAAATATTAACCCATTTTATAAATGACTTTATACTGCATTTGTGGATAGAACTCCACCCAAACCCAAAACAACACTGTTTCCATAGTAACCAACAGATTTCAAAGAAGGAAAAAGGAGGGGAAGACTTCAGAACGGATAGCAATCAAATAAAATAGCCAGCATCAACAAAATATGTCAGCATTATTTAAAACACACGGTCAGGACCATTCTAGAGTTTAATCTCTTTCCCAGAAAACCATCCCCTTCTAAATCACCTTCTTGTGAAGCCGGTCCTTCCTCAAAGAAACAATTGCAAAATTGTTTCCATTTTAATTGAGGAAAGAAGCAAATTTCTTGAGTCACTCCTGGGATCCAAAGGGGAGTATGACGAAGAAAATAACCACCTACTAAGTGACTTAGCACATACTGAAATTCAGATTGATTACCCATTGTTAATTATAAAATTTTAGCTGGGCTTTGATTATCATATTAGAATATCTATTCTCTTGTTAAATGTAATGAGAGGGAAAAAGAAGCAAAAAGCCAAAACTGAGAGCCAGACAGACAACAACCATAAAAGCTACAGACCAACATCAGCTGAAAGCCAGATTTTTCACTGGAACTTTCTCAAATATCAGTTCCCCCAAGTGAATTTTGGGGGAACAGGCATGATATGTACTAGTTTATCCACATCCCTGCATGTTCTGTCATCTTACGCCTGCAGATAAAATTCACAGCAACACCTATAGGAAGCGTCCTGTCTGCAGGACAGAACTGGCCTCATGTGGGGGAATCTGTGAACTCTGCAAACCCACAGCCCTGGTGATCTCCCTCTCTCTCTTTCCTACTGCCTCCTGATCTCAAAATATTACAGATTAATAAAATTAAAATATTCATAAGATGTAAAAAAGGATATTTTAAGTCTCCAGTTCCTACTGCCCTTCACAAAGAAGTTCTAAAGTAATTCAGTAATTTGCTCTCTCCTACATTCTAGCTGTCCGACTGTGGCTAAGCTATTTAACATTCTTTAACCTTCCTGAGCCTCAGTTTCCTCATCTGTAAAACAGGAATAATAAAAGTACCTGCTTTATAGAGTTGTTATAAAGATAAAATACACATACAAAGAGCTTAGCAGAATACCTAATAGACAGTAAAGAGAATTATATCACTATTATTGCTAGTATTTATAAGTAATTCTTTTTTCTTAATGACTATAGTCAAATCCTGATGGGGTTTCTTAGACAACAACTCTAAATATATTGCAGACAGAAAAACTGCTGAACTAATATCTTAGGAACAATTTCACTAGATCTCATGAAGTGCAGCTGCTCAGCCTATCAGCTAGTTTTGAATGGCATAAGCTTCTGAGGCAGACAGAACTGAGATTCCAAGGTACTCACAGCCATGTCACCCTTAAACTGCCTAACCCTCAGTTTCCTACCTCTATAACGGGTTAGCAGTTAAGAGTGATCACCTAAAGAATTGTGGAAGGATCAAGTGGTAGAATCCCTGTATAGCATTTCACAAAGAATCTGTTACATTCAAACATTAAATATATGGTGGCTATTACTATTATAATTCTATTTCTTTGCTCAGATAAAACACTGATTCAACAACTATTTATTGAATATGACTGTGTGCCAGGTGACGTGTGGTTAAGAAAACTGACATGGTCTGTGCTCTTGCAAAGTTTACAGCCCAAAGGGGAATGCTTTTGTTGAATAAACATAAACAAAAACATATAGGTAATTACAAACCTTAATAAGTATTCTGAAGGAAAAGAACAAGCAGAAATGACTGAAGTTTACCAATGACAATACTACGTCACATTTTTAAGATTTTTTTCTCTTGTACCCAATATAACACAAAAATGTTATGTCCCACCAATAATTATCCAGATCAGATCATGGACATTCTGAGTACACATCTTCTAGCCTTTTCCACATAGGACTCAAAACAACTGCAGGGCCTTACTTTTAGGCAAAACTAAAAGTAAGAAAAAGAATGTTCCATTCTTTTCAACCCAGATGGAAAATAGGCTATGTTTATGTTTACAGCAGATACACAAGTTGAAATACTCAAGTGACAGAAAAGAAAAAAGGTCAAAATGAGACAGTCCACTCTTAAAGCCATACCTTCAAGGCCCCAACATGTTTTAGTTCCTGTGCTACTTTATGAATCATCAATATCGTAAGAATCATAAGGGCACAGCATACAGATGCAGCTCTACCAAGTTGCCAGGTGAACAAAATGAAAAAACCATATTCTGATGACTCAGAGTGGTTCCATCTGACCAGACCCAGAAAGACACCACAGCAAAACACAGGTGACTCCCAAGTTTAAAGATTTATATGCATTTGTTGTACAACCCTATCAGGAGAGTTTTCCTTTACTTCTTCCTACAGTTTGCCTAATGGTAGAAGATGCACAAATGTAATTACATTTACATTTTATTATGAAGTCAGTGAGTCACTAGAAGTACATGCTAGAAGGTACGTTTTATTGTTTTTCATTATGTAGTATGTGCTTCATTGCCTTTAGGGTCATATTTTTGCCGGGGGAGGAGTTGTAAGTATGGAATACTTGTTTTGCAGAGGACATACTTTTTGTCAGGGGTTTTGTTTTTACCACTCTAAGATCACTCTCACCCTGGATTATTTGAATTCCTCCATTTAAGTGTGGTACATTATTTTTGATAGGGAATAAAGATTTGGACTTTAGAGATAGAAGATACAGAACTGTTCATAGCCAATATATATTCAGTACAAACCATACAACAGTGACTGACCAAAAAAAAAAAAAAAAAGAAAAAGAAAAATCATGTTGGTCCAAGAGGATTCAGTAGAATTTTGAAAAGTATGTGAAATCAAATGCTTTCCCCCTTTTTTTTCCAAGGCCTCATTTTAAATTACATTCTTCAAGCATCATTTTGAGTGTTGGTTCTACTCACTATTTCAATCCAGTGAAGTAAAAGATGCCAAACTTCAGGGAAGACTTCTTCCTAGTCTACTCAGCATTCGGGACTTTGAAACCAGCCCTGAACCCCAACAGGAAGCCTAAGGCCTGAGAACAAATAAGAAGGGCACACAAGTTCACTGTTTTGCTCATAATGAGGTATTTTGTTAATTTCAATTATTTTAGTCCATAAGATAAACGTTAGAAAAATGTGTAGGTGGAAATTCTAGTTGTTTTTCCCACCTAAAGTGAGAAGACGGAAGAGAGGACCAGTGTATATAACCCCACTCCCCAGGCCACTATTAGCTCCAAAGCTGCCACATGCAGGCACTGCCCTACAGGACACCCTCAATTAGTCTCATGATCACACAAGAAGAGAGATTTTTAAAAATTTAATTTCTCAGATGGGAAACCAAGGCTCAGTGTGGCAAAATAACTTATCAAAGGGTCAGACAGCTCATAAATAATTTAGTCAAGGTTTGAACCCAGAGCCTGGCACCAGAGACTGTACTCACAGTCACTATGCTCCATTAGACAAATGTTGGTCTCCATTTTAGGTAACAGAATAACTTCACACGCGTAGCTCATTTAATCTCACCAGATCTTTCTGAGGCATGTACTATTATATAACAGAGGAAGATGAAAAGAGATGCAACCAGGTGAAATAACTTATCCAAGGACACACAGCTAGGAAGTGGCAGAATTAGGATTTGGAGTGAGACTCTGCATTGCGGGCCTTTAAACACTCTCCAATACTATGCTTCCAATGTACTCCCCCAAAATATACTTCACCTTTGGGGCCAGCAAATAGGATAGAAGTGAAAAAAATGAAGAAACGAAGAGGGAGAAATAAAAATTTCCTACTTGAGATCTTATTCAGAAGTGGCTCCACTTGCCATATGTCCTTCCTACAAGCCCCATCGAAATATTGTCCCAAAATTGGGTAGAACCCTCTCAAAAGTAACAAAGTTATATGGAGTATCACCCATAACCCAAGGACCCATTCTACAACGAAATGGCAGTCACAGACACAACTGATGTGTAACTGCCCACCACCTCCCCACTACCATCAAATGAAAGAAAAAAAACAAAGGAAACCAAACTAAATGTCTAACAGAAGGAAAATAGTTAACCAAATTATAGTTTAAACCAGTACTCCTCCACTAGGGAACTAGAAAGGGGGTTGGTAGTAGGTCCTGTCGGGGGTAGGGGGCAGATCAGGCATGCTAAATACCCTGCAAGATATGGCACACACAAAAAGAACTGTTATGTCTCAAATAGTGATGGTGCCCTCAAGGAGAAAAAGCATAACCAATTAGTAAGCTCTATACAGGTGGGAAATGTCATCTCAAAGATACTGAACAGGCCCTGGCACAGAGTAGGCACCTAATAATATCTGTGCAATGACTGGATGATCTATTATACAGTTAATAAAAGATAATATGGCAATATGAAAACAGTTATGTTAGGGAAAGAAAGTAGGATACAAAGTCATAAGCACAAGATAATTGCAACTATATATTTATTTAAATTCTGCATCCAGAAAAGACTAGAAGGAAATAAACTAAAATGTTCATTTTTATTGTTTCATGACAGCAAGAGAATTAGTGGTTTTTCCCTCTAGTGCTTAAGTATGGTATCATTTACCATGAAACAGTAAAAAAGCTAAATCATATTTAATTGGCCAAAAGAGACCTAGAATATAAGAATACCAGAGTACAACCACTCCTGAATAAGAGGGATCAAAGGAAGATAGCAAAAAGGTTTCTGAAGAAAGGTAAACTATGACTGGCACCTGGGTATTTCCAGACAGATTTCTGACCCTCTCCTCCAAATTCTAAGTACTCCAAACTAAATTCAAGAGGGTACACTCCCTGCCCACAGAAGTCTTCCTCATCAAGTTTCCCATCTCTGTTCATCACAATGCTACCCTCTGTGTCAGGCACGTTCAAGTCTGAAGTCACAATTTTCCTTTCTCCATCCCACGCTCCCACCTGCAGTCAGCCCCCACCCCGTCCCAGCCCTCACTGTAACCCTCATCCCACCTGACCTCCCCCCACTTCCATTCCCAGCATCACCACCCTAACTCAAGACCTTTCCTCACTCCTATATGCTGCCTCCGTGCCCTCCTAGAGTTTCCTATCACATACAAGGAACACCCAGCATTTTTATTAAGCTGGCTAAGATGGCCAAACCTCACTATTAAAATGCTCCATGGAAGTAGCAGTTATGATTTTTTCAAAAAGGTAATGATTAGCATAGAAACTAAGTTTGTTCTCAAACATTTCTACCGAAATACACCTCAATGGTAATGGGGGGAAGAGAGAGGGTGGTAAATGTCAATTCATGAGGAAGGAAAGGTCTGAAAGTACAAATCAAAGGGGACCTAAGTAAACAGGAAGTGTCATTGTAAACATTCAAAGTTTTGCATTATATGCTAGCATAAATTTGGCCATTTAAAATGTAAAAATGATATATTTTCCTACCAAAATCTTCAAGGAAAAATAATGCCTCTTCATGGAGATACACCAAAGTTAATTATTCTATGATCTGGGGAGACCCTGACTATGCTGATGCAGTCCTAATGGTGTGCACACTGCAGTTTGAGATGCACAGGTCTACATGACAAAATAGAACGCAACTTTTAAAAAAACAGATTATCTGACAGCATTCTATGTCAAATATCACTAGTGTGCTGACTCTTCAACTAGATATGTCAGTAAGAGGTACATATCATGGAAATGACTGAAAATGGTTTTCTCACAATCAGATTATAATCCATGAGGGAATATTTATTGCTGTGCTGCATTTATCATAGATGAAAGGAATTAATTCAGAAAGTATTCTGCCTCATGTTCTCTTTTTATAAAAAAAATAAATTAGTCAAGTGTTTTTTCACTTTGAGCAATGTTTGAAACCCTTTTTAAGGAAATTAATTCTTGAAGATTCCTGATTTTAGAAACATGGAACTCATATATTCTATAACAGTGCTGCCCAACAGAAACATAAAGTGAGCAACATATGTAATTTTAAATTTCCCAGTAACCACACTAAGACAAAAAGAAACCGGTAACATCGATTTTAATGATATTTTCATTTAACCCAATATATCCAAAATCTTATCACTTCAACAAGTAATCAACGTCTTTGAAATCCAACGTGTATTTTACACTTAGCCCATCTCAATTCAGACTAGCCACAGCCACACTTCATGTGCCTACTGCTCACAGATAGCTAGTGCTCAGTATTGGAAAGTACAGTTCTAGAAGATCATAGTGCCATGTCCTGTAGAAAGGAAATTTCCTAAAGAAACTCTTATCTGATTCTAATTTCAAAAACTGTCAATATTTTGGGGGTTGGCCATATTTATTTCTACATGCAAGGTCTTTACCAGATCTAGATGGGAGTTCTAAGGAATTCCTATATAAGGTACATGGCTTTCACCTCCAAAACTATAATTACTTTCTTAAATTCTAGACAAAACTAGCGCTCATTAAAAGGGTTTTTTATGTGTTTGTTCTTAAATTAAGGTTCCTGTCCTTTGTTCTTATTCACAGTTTAATAATAAGTGATTAGGTCTATGATATTCCCCAGGAAGCCTAAGCTTTAAGAATCTGTTTCATTGAGAAATTACTCTGTGTCTGAAGGAAATTTGTTGACACTTACCTCATTTTCCCTCTTGGTCTTGGTAAGAGACACCTATGGTTTTCAAAGACAAGTGACTAAAGATACGGGCCTTTGTGTATCACCAGAGCCACGAACTAGTGTTGCAGATACAGCTTCCTCTGGCAGCTTCCACCATCTTTCTGTCTGTAACGATGGGTGCACTGTGAGGGTGTGACACAGCGCCCTCCAGAGGATCCCACAGAAACAGCACAAGATACTGCATGCCTCCCAACTACCTAGGTAAGCATAAAAGTTCAAGGGGTTGGAAGTGTCCCAGTCTAGGCAGATCCTCAAATTCTGAACACTTTTTAAATCCTTTCTCATTTCCATAGAATTCCTTCATTTCCAAGTACAGTTCTAATGAGCCCCCAGAAACTGTAAAACTCTCATAATCAAAGGGAATTGAAGCATCATAAAATGAAGTCTGGGAATTTTGTGTAGGCTGCCATGACTTGGCTCATTATTCCCATTTCCTTAATAAAATGTATTTAAAAATAACTCTCCATTCACATATTTATAGTATAGAGTAAAAATATAACATTTTGATTCAAATAATGACATAGGTAACCTCAACAAAAGCAATTCTGAACTGTATAAAACCATATAACATAAAGTTAAGGAAACATTCCTAGCCCTCTAATACTATTCTCTTATGATGTTTTAGCCTTATATTCATAATGCTGGACTGAATATTAGGGCTACATCCAACCAACGTAACCATGACACCTACAAAATAGACCCAAGAAATGCACAGGACTGGAATCCCATCAGATTATTCAAGTGACATCGGAAAAGTATATTACAAGGTAATTTCTAGTATTGAGGATTTGTATCTGTACATAAAGTACCAACTGAAATATATCTTCAGAATGAAATTTCCTAAAATGATTAAAGTAAAAATGTGAAACCTCACAGTTTATACAAGACAAGAAACATTTGGCTGCAAATGGTTTTATAATTTTGCTAATTAAAAATTATCCCATTTTCACTTTGGATTCATCATGTAACAGAAACAGGAATAACCTTACCATGCCAGAAACATAAGCAAATGGTTAAAGTTCTACTCTCAAAAAAATCTTTAAAAGTTGGCAAAACATTTCATTAGGCTACAAATCAAAACCCGTCTGTCCTTGACATCTCTTTAATGTCTTCCAGATTCCACATCTACTTTTTTAATCACTCACTGAATCACTCAAAAAATTAAAATATGTTAAAATACTACCCATCTTGGACCTCTAGAAAAGTCCTCTGATATAATATAACCTTCAGGCCCCTACATGAGCAATGGACCCATAATACCACCATCTGATTTATGTAAAGTATTCATTATATTTCACAATGAGAAAAAAAAAATTCCCAGAATCATGCCTTCATCAATAAATCTGCTACATGTGAAGAATATAAATAAATACTAAAAAGGGGCCACCGTGAACTCTCTCTTGTGAAGTTTGCCAAGTGGAAATGGGTACAACTATGATTAAAAATAAAAATCATTTTCAGGCTTCCAAGGTGTTACCAACAAAATATGCTTAAAAAAAGAAGAATGTGAGTGGCAAGGAGGTTGACTGATGAACAAGTATTTCTCTGCAAAGCTAATGAAGGCAATGTTTACAGCACACACTTATTTATTTACACTTCCTTTCCCTGAGCCCTCCATTCGCCACGGGAGTCAGTATGCATTAATGGCACTGAAAACCAGAGAACCTTCCAACTGCAAGTTACAGTAGTCACTGTGTCAGTGGAAACAATGAATCACAGACATTCAACCTGGGATGAGTTGTGGCAGCACCTTACATGTGTCACCAATGTGTCGTGTGACATGGCTGTTGCCATGGTGAGGCTCCATGTTCAGGAAATGTGTTAAGTCTCAAAGAAGGCACCCAGCCATCCCTCAAGATACCCATGCCCAGTAACATTGTGATTGGCTTCCTCTCTGGGAATCTTGTTGGAAGGAGGGGGGAAGGAAAGTCACTTGGGGAAAGCTGAAAGAAAATGAAGTATACCATCCCCAATGTCTGTGTGTGTGTGCTCCAGCACACTGAGAATAAAAATATCTTTAAAAATAATGAGTTTGAACTGTTCCAAGAGAATAAAAGTAGACTACCCCAAGAAGGGGAGAGGGGTAATTTTTATGTTACTTATACAATTCATGTGCATTAAAACAAAGTATAAAGCAAAAGAGATCATAAACTACACATCTCTTGGGCAGAACAGAAAAATTATATGGATCAAGGATATACGGACAAAGAATCCTGGTTATGTTTACCAAAAAGTTCTCCTCTTGAACTTCTCTGACCTGAGTCTTCAACTTTGCCCTAGCACTGCTTTCATCATCTGAAAATAGTAATAAAAATAGTAACAGACTCATGATCATGAGGATTAAATGATCTACTGCAACTGAAGCATTGAGCAGAGTATCTGACACACAGTAAGTTGCTACTGCAGGTACTAGAAACGTAGCTACTACTATTACTTCTACACAGTTACCTGGCTTGAAACAAGAAGAGGCCTATTCCAGCATACTGAGTTTCAAGGGAAGATTTATGATTCTTTACATGCCAACTTCCTAGATTTGGAATTTTAGGAAGTGGGTTAAGAACAGTCAAAATGTTCATTTCCAAATGACAAAAACAGTTTTGTCAGAAAGAGGTACCTTTAAGTGAATTATATATAAATGTGGGCATATATACAAAATACGCCTCTATGGTATTGGTGCTGTGGGAAACAACCAAGATGGTCACAGGACACTCAAAACCACAACAAAACAGGAACAGCTAAAGGAGCAAGGGATTTTTAGCCTGGAGAAGGCCCAAGAAGGACCTGTTAACTGTCCTCAAATCTTTCATAGGTTGTCATATAGAAAGAGACGGGTTTTGTAAAATCACAAGGTACTAAACCTAATTATTAAGTGGGAAGCCCCTGGGTGGTAGATTTGAGTCCAAGGTAAGAAAGAATTTCATAGCCCTACCACATAATGGGCTTCCTCAAAGATAGAAGTTCACCATCCCCAGAGTTATTCAAGTACAGTCTGGATGTCCATGTAGTGGCAATTCAATCTCAAAGATCCAGGCACAAGATATATGGGGCGGTAAACTTCACTCCTCCTTTCCTTTGAACATAGAATGTCCAGGAGTCTTTGAATGTATATGATGGATGTTAGAACAATACATAGATAGATACACACGCATATATACACACAATTTACATCCTGCACACTCTAGAAAGAGAACAGCAAATTCATCCGCAATGATCACAAACCACGTATTTTATTCATGGCAAGCTTAAGGGCCAATAGCCAGCTATTATTTACCAAAAACTTACTATGTGCCAACTCTTTTCTAATGCTTTATGTATATTAACTCATTTAATCCCACAATCACCTATTGAGTTACGTGCTATTAGTATTTACATTTTAAAGATGAAAAAACTGAGGCACAGAGAGATGTGACTTACTCAATTATACTATTAGTAAGTGGCAGAACCAGGATTCAAACTCAAATTGTCTGGCCAACATCCTGTGTTCTTAATCACCACGCTTAGTTGTTGATTACATATTAAAGGCACCGTGTCTTAGCCCTGGATCCTGGAATACACTTATTTTTCATTTAACAAAAAAAGATAAACAATTGGCAAAACTTCCAACACAATTCTGCCTTTGTCATATTCTCTCTCCCACTTCCTTTTTTATTATAATGGACATTTATGTGAAAACATGACATTTGCATCTTTGGGGTTCATCTTTTCTGGATGTTTATTCCTCAAGTGCAATAACAATACTTTGGTTCATAAAACCTGGCTTACTGACAAGCAGAAACTCTTTCTTCTCCATGTCCAAGTCAGTTTTATCACAATACTTGATGAAGAAATATTCCTCTAGATTATTCTTATCTTTCTTGAAAAACATCCTTTTGGTCAGGTTTACACCATCCCGTACTACAAGGATGCCTTGAGAATTGTGTCCACAAAACCTTCTTCCTGACACATCTTTTCTCACTGAAAACATTGCTGTTTTCTATCCTGGCCTTCATTTTATGAAAAGGCCCCACTCCACAGATTCACTCTTCCCCGTGTTTCCCCCTGCCTTGGCTTCCCCTCCCTGTTTACAACATAAACAATTAAAATCTCCAGCAAAGAGGGGAAGGAGAACTCTGACTGAGGCACCCTCTCTCCAGAGAGCTCACACTCCCTTCTGATCATTCTTGTCCTCCAGAGATTTCTTCGGACAAAATCAACGGACACACATAATATGTCTCCTGGTCTCTACTCTTGCCTCATGATAAATTAGGAGACACTGAGAAGAAAATTTCCTACTTCTAATCATTCAATACCATCTCTAAGAGTTTTGCTGTGCCCAAGTACTACTTGTACAATAATTCCTATATTTTTTCTTAAACCTCTCAAATTTTTATTAATGTTGTGCTTACGCAATATGATCTGAGAAACCAGACTTGATGTGCTAATTCTATTTTTGCTACATATTTAATATATAACGTCTATATTAAAAATAATATATAACTCTTAAATTTTAAAAAATGTTCATGTATGTCTCATAGAAAATTCATCTAAAATTCCACTGGTGAGAAATACAAGACATTTTAGAAAACACTGGTGTTGAAGAGAATATAAATCTTCTACTATTTCAAAGTCTGCTTTTCTTCTATGACTTATTTTCCCTTTTACTTCGTTTTTCACCCCGAACCTAACTTTTACTTCTAGTTATATATTTAATATTTCTCTTGTATTAAAAAAAGGAAGGGGGGCTCGCTAAATTTCACTCTGAATCAGTAAATAATTATACAGAACAGCTTATCTCAAGATGAGCATTAAACGAAAGCTGATGACATTATTATCTCATCAGAATCCAAAGAGCAAGTGATCAAGCTGAAACATCAGAGAGCTAGAACAAAGAGTGAATCCTTGCCACTGCTTCAGAATCTTCTTCTAGACTAGGGCTTGGCAAACTACAGGCCCATGGGCCAAATCCAACTTTGCCACCAGTGAGCTAAGAATAGTTTTTACTCTTAAAGGGGTTGGGGAAAAATGAAAATACTGGTACTTAGTGAGACCTGAAAATTATGTGAAATTCGAATTTCAGTGTCTGTAAATAAATTTTACTGGAACATAGTCAAGCCCATTCATTTACATATCATCCATGGCCACTTTTGCACTAGGACAACAGAGGTGATAGAGGTGAATAGTTTTAATAGACGAGGTGGCTCCCAAAGCCTAAAATATTTACTATCTGGCTCTTTACAGGAAAGGTTTGCTGATCCCTGATATAGACAGAGAAGTTAGACTAGCCTCCCACCATCACACATAGACACAAGCTTTTTTTTTTTTTAATTATAAAAGTTTTCCAAAAAACACAGTAGTAGAAAAAAGAGCATAAGAAACCTACCTCCTTGTGCCCAGCACCAGGACGAGACAAAAAGCTCATTTTTTGTAACTGGGACACCAACTAGAAGCATAGACACCCACCAATCAGTACCATTCAGGCCTCATTTTCTACCAGCCGAGTTTTGGTTCCCCTAATTTTTCATGAAATTCTGCAGACTATTAACCATCCTAATAGTAAACCATCCTGATACCTTTTTAAAGCAACAACATTATTAACAATTAAAAAGCTGCCACCACACATGCACAATAACTTTCTTATATTTTAATATGCATATCCATAGTCTGATTATAAAAGCGTGGAGAGATTGACAGGAAATGACTGAGTGTAATGGCTCCAAAGGAGATGGTACATTGATCAGTAAATAATACACGTTTCTTGAAACTGTCTAACTGCATATTTACACCTGTCAAGTCTCATACATTTTGATGACAGAATTCTTTTTCAAACATCTATGTAAAAACTCTAATACTGATTTTTTAAATGTTTTTTACAATTACTAAAAGCACTTTCTAAGATATTTAAGGTTTAAATTTTATCCACCAAATAGTGCCACCTGGAGCATCCATTGCTACATCCTCAATACCCCTGGTTATATCAGGGTATTGGTAAATGTCACAAAAATGTTAAAATACCATTGCAAACAGCATATATCTAGTGCTCACAAGGTGCCAAACACTGTATTAAGAACTTTCCACAGCCAATGAGGTGGATGCGATCATTGCTCCCATTTGGCAGATGAGGAAATTGAGGCTTGGAAGGAGATGTGACTTGGCCAGGGTTACACTACCAGTGAGACCTGGGCTAGGATCTGAACCTATCTACTCTAAGTTCAGAGACCAAGCTCTCCTTAAGCAAGCTATGGGCCTGTGCCTGGGTGCAGGCCCAGAAATCTGTACTGAACACACTTCCCAGGCAGTCCTGGGATCAAACTTTGACAAACACAGCCCCAAGAAGAAAATCTGATGGGCCTTGGGTTCAGGTCTCCTCTGCTCCCCTCCAAACACTGCCCAGAGGAGGCTTAGAGAGAAAAATACATAACATATGTATTATAGCCCCTGGTATGTCACATGTACTCAATTATGACAGCTACCATCATTTTATAGGTTAGTTAGGCAGTGCTTATATGTCAGGTTCAAGCCATTTTATCTGTATTGCCCAGAAAATCACTTTAACTCTTGGCTGATTAGGTTAGCATCTCCTTCCCCTAAGACTCCACATCAATTAAACTGCACCAGCAGCTGAGGGCCGGCAAGCGTGGGGTAGAGGATAGGGGTGCAGAGACCTGGTTCTACCCTACCATTGCTTTATCAACCACTAGACTAGACAGTGAGCTAGGTAACACCCTCATCCCCCCACACCCCTTTTTTATGATAAAAGTGGTCAAAATATTAAAAAAGTAGAGAAAATAGTATAACAAGTCCCCTTATACCCATCAGCCAAATTCTAGAATTATCAAGATTCTGCCCCCATTTTTTTTTCTTTTCTTCTTTTCTGAAGCTTTGTAAAGGAAATCGCAAATGACATGTCATTTCACCCTCATATAATTCAACATGCAACTTTTTAAAACATGGAGAAACAAGTTCCCCCAATAATAACCGCATATACATGCTGTATTAAAAAATATCAGGCAGAGCATGCTTGAATCTAGCCTCCTGCCCATCTGGCCTGAAAGTCCATCCTGGAAGGGCAGAAATCCCTGCAGTCCACAGACAAGGGGCCTAAATGACCTGACAAAGTGCCAGGACTTGACCTTCTCACTGCCTTACTCTCACCCTGGCCACAGATGCCCAATAGTTAAGGTTTCCCCTTCCCAAACCCATTCTCACACCCACTCTCGTGAGCAGCTAGCCTGCTATTCCTGTGCAGTTCTGCTCCTGAGGTCCAGGAAGAAAACTCGTCTGCTCAGATGTTAGGGACTCTGTGAGCTGCCACCTCCGGGAGCATCTTTACTTTAGAGGAGGTCCAAAGGAAGCAAGCAATGCTGAGCCCCATGCCACGATTCTGGAAGATATTTAGACTGAGGACAAGGCCAGGAGGTGAGGAATCTTTTGGGAAAAAAGTTTGGAAGAAGCCATTTCTTTTTATATCTCTGGCTCCATAAAAATCCTGTCTGTAGATGAAGCTGCAGTTTTAAGTGAGTTAAGAGTCCAATTCTTTCATAAAGACAAGTATAAACTACAAAATAATCTCTGCCTGAATCAAATAAAAGGAACTTAAGTAACCACAGAACGTATTCAAAGATGAGGAGGTAGCATGTCCTCCTGGTTAAGACAAAGGCTTTGAAATTGGCCCAAATTGGGGTAAAACCTACTTCCAACCCTTTTCCCCAACCCCCATCCCTAACTACTTCTAACTCTTGCTATATGATCCTGAGGAGATGACTTACACACTGAGCCTCTGTCTTCTCAACGACAAAACCAGAATAATAATGTCCAGAACAGAAAGATGCTGTTAGGATTAAATGAGATAACCAATGTGATACTTAAACCAGTGGAGGAAAAATAAGTGTCTTATGAATAGCTCCTACGATTATATGTTGCAAACATTACTAAAATCTCATAGAACACAGGAGGGATAAAAAGAGTTCATCTTATGAGCCTATTCCAATCACCTGGTTGGAGCTACATAGAATACCGTGTAGAGAAAAATCCAAGAGCCACCATCAGAACAGGCCATGACTGGAGCCTGCTGATTCTGTCATCCTTGACCAAGGTCAACCATACCATCCTGTGAATATGGGCCAAGAGGTCAACAATTCACATGCTCATCCACAATCACTTTCCAGAACTCTGGTTACCATGACCAACACAAATAATAATAAACATCACACTGAAATGAAATTAAATTGTATGTTAACTGCTCTCTCATCCTTTTGCCTTCCGCCATGGGATGATACAGCGAGGAGGCTCTTGTCAGGTGCCAGACCTTGCCATTGGACTTCCCAGCCTCCAGAACTGTGAGAAATAAATTTCTTTATTTAAAAAAAAAATGTACATTAACTAGATGATAGTTTAAATGCACTGATTGCTCATCTTTCTTTAAGAAGGAACTAAAATGATGGCAATTCTCAACAGGCAGCTCAGCAACCTACATATAAACTGAATGGAAATTTCCTTCTCTTAGTCTCTCTGCATTACTTGAACCGAGTTAACAGAAAACAGACTATTTTCAAAAACAACATGCAATGTAGTTTAAGTTCCCAGAATTTTACATCACGGAAGATGTCATTGAAATGTAATAGCTGAATGCCTTCCTCCCTGGTACAGTTTGCTTCGGTGTATTGATAAAAACCAAGATTAATATGCAAAAGGAAATTGTAAGAAACTTGCCCTGCACCAGTCAGCACCTGGCACGTGTCTGCCTCTCCCTTTGACAAAGAAACTGCACTGGGAGAGTGAAAGTCTAGGTTGGTTCTCACATCACCACTTCCTTGCTATGTTAGCACCTCAGCTGATGCATAGGTAAAAAGAGAGCGAGAATAGTTTCTTTCTTGTCTTTTCCAAAGTTATAAAAATTGGAAAAAAAGAAAAGAACACCACAAACTATTATGTTTCACAAATATAACACCAAAACCAGTTGAAGGGTAGAAAATAAACCACCAAACAAATCAAATACGGCACATACAAGTTGTCAAAATCTAATCACTATACAACCTGATCATTGCCAAAATTCTACATGTGTAACATTCTTTCATTAATATAACAAACATGGACTGTTTAACCACTGTCTGCCACATACTGGGGTAGATATTGGGTATATAAAGACAAACTACCAAGATTGTTCAAAAGCCACTTGCCATATATATTTGGTTGACCATACTCATATAAACAGTGAATCTGTAAACTTGTCCATAAGAATTTAGGTGGAACTATTCTGAGGCCACATCCACACTCAGTAGAAGAAAAAATGTGATCAATTAATAATGTCTGCCAGGGGCACAGGAATAGGCAGGGAAAAGGGAAACTATAAAATCAGAAGTGTGTCAAGAATGTTGCCACTCCTGATTTAGGCAAAGGGTTGGATGTTTTGTGTAGGTGTCATGTGAACAAAAGCCTGCCCAATACATTAAAAGTTTACAGTGAATTTGTATGTCCAGAAAAATGTGCGTATAATCCCATAAGGGGCTTAGAGAGGAATGGAAAATATCTGCAATATAAATGCAGATTACCTTTATTACAAAGTTGGATCATATTCTCATTCCTAGACTAATTTCCTATATCATAAAACCTATATTCAATTTTATAAACAGCATACACCAAGAATCATAAATTCAGTTAATGCAGAAATTTAACAGATTTTTTTTTTTAATAAAAGTGAGAAAAGGCTGTTTTAGAGCAAATATCTGAAAGGACAAAAAGGGTCCTTTCTTTGAAGATATGTTTTTCCCTCTAACTCTACCTCCTTAGGGACATAACTAGAGAAGAAATAAATTTCACAGCTAATATATATGAAGTAACATGTTTAACATTATCCAATGAATTTATATCTACCTACACCATATAAATTTATCTCACATAAACTGTCACCTCCAACAGAATTCATTAAAACAATGTTATAGCTTCTGAATTAAATGCAATCTTCTAATGGGAATTTAATCTTACAATAGTAGTTGGTGGATTTTCTTCTTTAATTGGCAAATGGAATAATTCATTAGTTTGTCTTACAGTTCTGTCTGAAGAATTTAAAAGTAAATTTGTCTAGGGATGGGCCGGCCACTGCTGTGTGGTACTGGGGAGTTAGTGGGGGGTGGAGGTTCTTTCATCATCTTCAGAACACCTCTTGCTGCTTATGGGCAGGAAAGGATGGACATCCTCTCTCACCATCCAGAAGTACTACATTACTAATATATTCCATTACCTCCATGTAAATGTCATGTTAATTTCTGATCTTCATCAAGCCAGACAATGGTTTTCACCTTGGCCCCTAGCCAATTAACTATGTGGAAAATATTCAGCCAATTACGTTACTTGCATTAGGTTAGGAACTGGAGAGAAAGGCAAAATAAATGCCTCGAAAATACTCCAGAGATAAAATGTAAGTTGACACTGTCTTCGCATGCTGGAGCCCAAGTGATACAATCTGATAGGCAGCTGCCAGCACTCATAACTGCTTATTAAATCTAGCCTCTCTTTATGGTGTGAGTGAAGATCTGTATTTTTACCAATATTAGGTTCATTGTGTTATGAAAGAGACCAAAATACTTAAGATCATTCGCTCCAGCTTATAAAACATATTATGTAGTTTATTAAATTGTTAAAATTACTTTTCAAATTCAAAATTTCAGGGACTGGAAGTTTAAGCACAACAAAGTGGCTTGGCCCACTGACAGGCTGCAGCACAAGGCAGCCCAGAAGGGG
This sequence comes from Daubentonia madagascariensis, assembly GCA_023783475.1. Classification (NCBI taxonomy): domain Eukaryota; kingdom Metazoa; phylum Chordata; class Mammalia; order Primates; family Daubentoniidae; genus Daubentonia; species Daubentonia madagascariensis. The sequence continues at coordinate 44,836,383 of JAKFHU010001953.1, forward strand.
AGCCTGTCGGCCAGCTTTCCTGTCCCAAAGTACCTGCCAGCTGCACCCAGCTTCTCCCAGAAGCTGCACTAACCACCACCCACCCCAAAACCGATGACAAAAAAAATCCACATTCTCGAGTTTTATTTTAAAAAGCAAGGAACTCCCAGCCAAAAAGTAGCCCCTTACTAAGTCTTAAGCGAGAAGGATGTATTTTCCCATGTTTTTTATCTCTTCCTCATATGTCAAAAGCTAGGAATTTGATTATGAGAGAGATCAAAAGAGGAACTGTGGACAAATAAGGGGAAAAAATTAAGGGCAAATAACATACAACAATGTCACATGATGCAATACCCTTCCACCAGATCCACCAGCAAGGGACTACTTACTGGCAGGGACAATGCAATGCCAAGGCAGAGACTAATAAACAAGCCAGCATATTTGTCATCTTTAGTTAAGTCTTCTCAGGAAAACTCTATGCAAATCCAGACTGCTATTATCACATTTATTAATAACATTGTGGCTAACTGCCTATTAAATATGCAGCAGACGTAGCCACGCTTCACTCTTGGAGTCCTGTGATGTGCACCCTATAAGTACCAATACCAGTTGAAGCTTCATACCAGGGAAGCAGCCAACTCTGAGTCCCTCCTGGTGAACGGTGGCATTAAAGAACGATAGCGCAAAGGGAGACATGAAGCACTCAGCCCTTCTTTCTCCTTTCTCCATATCCTGCCCCTAAGTTAATTTATTGTGCAGGCATGGTTATCACCAACATCAATCAAGTACATTACCCATTTTCTGACCTTAAAAAATTTGCCATAATGATCTATTTGTGCAAACCTTTTATCTCGTGGTTTCATTTCCTTGCATTTGAGTGAGGCGATTTGTTGTTCTGGCTGCCTACCCCTGTGACTCTGACCCTGTTCTACCATGAGGATACTTACCATGAAACGCTTCACTCAGAATGAGAGTTTATTTCAGGCCTAAAGACTCCAAATTATCAGCTGTAACAATTAATTGGTACTCCTTTTGGTTACTCAATAAACTGTAAAGTTCTAAAAGGCATAGGACTGTGAATAAATTTTTGACAATGGAAGGACTAACTAGCTCTCAGATGCATAATGCATGGGAGGCCAGTCACAGCATCACAGAGGGAGAGAATTAGTCCTTGGAAGTGTGCCTTGAGGAAAAACTGGGAGGGGGATAGAAAATCAGAACACATGCTCCAGCTCATAGGATTTTGGATACCTCTATCTTCCACCAAAAATACAACAAAGGGAAGTTTACTACAGTCTGATAAATACAAAGAACTTCCTTATTTAGGAAAAAACCAGTATTTTTAACTGGGCTTAATAGTACATTTTTTCAAAAGAGCTATCATTTTCATTATAGTTCTTCAGATTGATTTTTCAGATAGTGGGCCTTATCCAATTGAAATTAATGAATAAAATGAGCCGAGCCGTCAACAAATCCATTCATGTGGTTTAGTTAAATTTCATACATCAATTTTATGATAGTGAGATTGAGTCAGACTCTCTCAATACTGAAGACAGAGATGACAGGTAACCAAAAATCTGAGTTTGTTGCTATTTTAATACCTTCAGAATTCCAACCACTTCTATGAATTCTCGTGCGTATATAAAACAGACCCAGGCTTTGTTCTCAACTCTACCTGAATCCCCAAAGACAGAAATTCTCTTAACTGTGCTATGTGTTCACTAATCTACAGACCATTCACAAAAGTCTATCATAGCTGCACAGCAATGGAAAACCTCAGAAGAAGTTCACATAGGTGAGGGAACCAAAGGACTTGCCCAAGACCACCCAGTAAAATGATTGAAGATCTCTTAACAGCTCTAAAATTCCATGACTTCATTAACTATTTCTTTTCACTGTGGACGTCTTTGCCTTATGTGTTACTGTTTACTATTGGCATTATTTCTTGACAATAAGAGAAAGAATACTGTAAGGAAGATAGAAGACTGGATTTTTTTCTCTATCTCTAGCTCCAGCGGAATGGAATACACAGTACAAGTACTCAGTTAACAAACTACCCTAAGTGGAAGTGAATTTTAGAGCCAATAGTTTCTTTGAGGATCATCTGGTCTCTGATATTTGGGCTAGTTGCTTCACTAACGACATAGTTTCTGGGACGTTAAAACTGACGTAGTTTTTAATCTATGAAATGGAAGGGATTTGTTACGATGACCTCTAGCTATAAAATCTTTAAAAACCCTGGCCCAAGTAGTTGAATGCATAACAATGCCTTAGACACTTACCCTCAGAAGAGGTCTACTAAACTGAATGGGTGCGAGGTGTCTTAATCTGTGTAACTGAAATAAGCTAGAGAGAACAACTGACTGAGGCCCAAACAACTAGGGTCCAGTCCTGACCAACCCCAGGGACTTAGACATCCCAGTCAGACTCTCTGGGCTTCAGCTGTCCCATTTGTACACCCAGGGGATCTAAATATAATTTCTAGGGCCTAGATAGCACTAACAGGATAGGATTCTCTAACCTAGATGCTTTGTTTTTAAAAATATAGGAAATCAAAGAAGAGAAAGACTGATTTGCCCCATGTCAGGTAACTATTAGGTCTCCCAAGTCCCTACATACTACTCTTTCTGCTTCCCTCCACTTCACTCCAGTACACAGAATCTGTTTCGAAGACTAACAAGGTGAGTTTATGCCAATGGCTCTTACCATTAAATACCATTCAACACAAAACACTGAAACTATATGGTTCTCCATAAAATTGACCTCATTCTATCACAAAGCTCCCATTGAATGATGTCAGAGTTTTCACCTAAAACACCTAGCCTCAATCAATCATTGTCTCTGATAATGGCAAGTCATCATGTCCATGACTACAGGGGAGCCACTGATGGCTGGGAATTGGGACAGATGCTATCAAATATGGAAAACACACATAAGAGAAAAATATCATCATGTCCCTTCTAACCTCCCCCTAATAAGTCAATGAATAACCTGGTAAAGTAAACTATGATTTCAAAAAAATGCCCAGAAGTCTTTCAAAAAAACCTTTGAGAATCTAAAGTTTCCAACCCTTTGGCTTTCTTAAGAACCCTAATCACGTGAAAAGCTTGGGATGGGACTCTCTCCATGAACAAATCAGACTTAAATTTCCCCTAAAACTCAAAATGAAGTAATTATAGTCTCATTTCATGGTGGCTCATGTGTGGCTCATGTTTTCACCAAGTTGTAATGGGACCAAAACAGCAATTACTCAATTCAATTGTGCATGTGGTCTGTAGTTCAGATAGCCCACCCTTCAGAGTATGATTAAAACAAACAAGCAAACAAAGTTCTCCTGTGTCCTGTGATGTCTTTTATAAATCCTCAGATCATTGTAGGAATTCTCTGAAAAGGTTATACCAGAAAACGATGACAGAGTTTGTCCCTTCTTTCAAAATGAGACTCTTTCATCCTCAGTGGGCAACTGTCCTGATGGACTTTTTGTCTTGTGAATTTTCAGACGAATAATCACAAACATTCACTCACCCTTTGGGCTAGCAGGCATCACATCCATCCGTTCATGGTTGACAGCAAATCAGAGAAGGGACTGAAGCCCTCACCATTGCCGAAATGTTTCGTTCGGAAACTGGAATTGTCAGCAGAAGCTCCTGGGACACTGCAACATAAAAATATTTTTTTACACATAACTAAGATGTAACTTGTAAAACCACCACTTCCTTAAACTTGAAAACACCAAGACAGACATAGATTCTAGAGGTAGGGGAAAACACCGTTCAAGCGAGACTATGTCAATACATCAAGTGTGATGCTGTCAAGTATGAACCGGAAATGCTGTTTAGAAAGATACATTTACCAATTACTTCAACATGTCCACTGAAAGGTTGTTATTTATTGTGAACTTTGTACCAAATATTTTAAATATTTTAGCATTACAAAAATATCACATCCCATTATAAAGTATTCAGGTAACAATAAGCTGTTTTAACTCAAATCTTACATGGATAAATGTACCACTCCTATTAAGTAATGATCTTTTCCAGACAATGAAAAAACATAAAAACTGTAAATAATAATTATTTTAAAACAAGTTATTTTAAAAATAATAAGGAACATATCAACTAGTAAGCGATCATGATTTTTTCTCCAAAATAATTCTATTTTATTCTAAAAATGGTTATGAATTACATAAGGAGCAATAATCGTGAAGATATTTCCACCAATAGAGAACAAACTGCGCGATGGGTCAGGGTTCAAAGCTGAGAAGCCTGAATTCTGGACTCAGTATTGTCATCGATCACGTGGCCCCAGGAGAGCCAGTTAACATCTCAGGATTCCACTCTCTTTATCTGCAAGGTCAGAACATTAACCAATTGCTCTCCGAATTCCTTCCACCTCTAAGCCCGTCTTTTTGAATAAAGCATACTTATTCTAAATAACCTAATCTATTAGCTTTTCCTTTAAGCTTCCTGATTAAAAAGAGGTTTTAACCATGAGCCACTCTTATGCCAAACTGCCATCAACACCAAAGGTGTGCAGTGGGCAGAGAGTTTTGCAAGTGCTTAGAAGAATTTTGAACCTGGCACTAGTGCCTGACCCTGGTGAGCTGGCACCCTCCGTGGCTGAGAACATCTTCTGGGTGCCCATGAAAAGTCTCTATCCTCTCCGGAGAGCATAGCTCCAACTCCTGTGGAAATGTGTACAAATGTACTCTAGAACAATGCTTCTCAAACTTAAGTGTGCAAAAATATATCTTGGAGATCTTTTAAAAAAATAGATTCCTGTGCCCCACCTTCAAAGACTCATTCAGTAGGTCTAGAGTTGGGCCTGAGATTCTGCATTTCTAACAAACGACCAGGGGATGCTGATACTGCCAATCATGGACCACACTTTGAGTCCAAACGATGGTGCACTGTTCTCCAAGCCCCCATTCTCCAAGCCCACAAGCAACCTTGAGACCCAAGAAGTACTTCCAAAGCTTAGAGAGCTATGGAGCTTATGTCACACAGCAAAAAAGAAATGAGCTGAAGTTGTTGACCATCTTTGGGATAAAAGTCAAACTTCTTTCTGTGCCCTAGAAGGCCCTACATAATCCGATCACTTTCTACTTCTCTGATGTGACCTGAAACTACCAACCCAACCCCTAACTACAACCAATACAGATATAGTGACCTATATAGTGGCCTTTCTTCTGTTTCAAGCGAGCCAAGTGTTTTCCTGCCTCAGGGCTGGTGCATTTCCTATACCAGCTTCCCAGGATGCCATGATCCTATTCCCTACACAACTAGCTCCTGCTCATCACTGGCTCTTAGGGACAAAGGCCACTTCAAGAAGCCTGACCTGCCTACCTACTTAAGCGAGGTTCCCAGTTATTTTCCATTATATCACACAAACTTTTTTCTCCTTTATTCACTTGTCTTTTCCACTAGAATATAAGCTCAGCGAGAGAAAGGAACTCTATTTTGTTCATCACTATGCTCCAGAACTTCAGGAAACTGCCTGGCTCATAGAAGGCACTCAATATAAATTTTTTGAATCAACAATTGAAAGAATTCTCCAGCATCCACTAAAAATATAATTGCCATTTCTTGAGAACTATGTGATGGATATCACTTTAAGTATCTTACAACAGTTATTTCATTTCATTCTATTCTCACAACAAAGTTCCTAGTAGATACTATCATCGTAAGCTCAATATACAGATCTTAACTGAGGCACAAAGAGTTTTAGTAGCTGGATTCTATAAAGCTTACACTGGTAAGAACGCCATCCTTTTCCTGCCGAAACACTTATACAAAAATCTGGAGTGCCTATCCTGTGCTAGATACCCTTCTTACTCAGGCTTGCTCAAGTGAGCTTTACTTATGAGGCCTCGTAGAAGACACTTACCCTTTCTGAATTCAAGCTTTGCTTTTCATACAAGGAAAGCTAAGCCACCCCACAATGACCGGGCAGATAAAAGCAAGCCAGCAAAACAGATCAGGTGTAAGGTAACAGGGAGAAGTGAGAAATGAGGCAAGCTGGACCCCCCCCTCCCATTCTCAGCAAAAGGTGCAAACCCCTGCACTTCACTGGCCAATTACTGCCATGTATAAACATAACCTCATAGCTTCAAGAGCTTTCAATTCTACAAATGAAGGCAATAATCCAGATTTCTATTTAGTGAAATTTCATAATTTCTCAAAGATGGTGGCTAATTTTTTAATAGTTTACATTAAAATAAAACAAAACAAAAAATTTGCAACCACTGTAGCAAATGATTGCTGAGGTCCATCCACATCTTCAGTTTTGTGATTCTAGAGTGATTCAGAAGCAGGGAGAAGCTGTATGAGTGAACACAGAAAAACGGAGTAGGTATCGGGGCAGATAAGGACTTTCTAGAGGAATTCACTATCTTGAGCAAGTTTTGGAAAGAATTGGAAGACTGCGTGGAAAAACATTCTACAGGGTCAGAACAGCATATTGAAAGGTTTGGGGGTGGGTAGCAGGCAAGTCAGCAGCAAAGAGCAGCCAGTGGGGAGAGAAAGCTTGTGAAAAATTTCATATGGCAGTTTAATTTTCATTCCAGATTGGAGTAGCGGCAGGTTTCTAGGTAAGACATAAATTGCTCAAACAATGCCTAAGAATACGAACATTAGTGCTGTCTTGCTTGACTTCTAATACACTAAAGTAACCAGACATATGCAAAAATAAAGGACAGATCACCACTATGGTTTGTAGAATTTTTTTGTTTTTGTTTTTGTGTGTGTGTTTTGTTAACCAAAATACTTAACTGCTCTGAGCTCTAGAAATGAAAAATACGGCAACTGAAATAAAGAAACACATAAGAGAAGACAAACATCCAAAAAATTCTCTAGAACACAGCCCAGAGGCAAAAAAAAAAAAAAAAAAACCAGAAAAAAACCTGTCTACCTAGAATTGTATACCCAGAAAAACTATTGCTCAAAAATGAGGGTGAAATTAGAGCTTTCAGATAAACAGAAGTTTATCACCTCTCCAAAAAAACATTCTAAGATTTATTTCAGGCCAAAAGAAAACAATTTCAGGATGAAAGTTCTCTGATTTGAGAAGGTAGGGGAGAGCCAAAATGATGGGGTAAACTTGCTAGTAAATGAAAAGTAAATGCATTAATAAAACAATGTACAAGCCTCAAAATTAAAAAAAAAAATCTGCTTCCTACCCCAACTCACTTATTTACACTGTAGCAATATCAAACTTGAGTTTGCAATTGGGATACCAGTTTGAAAAGCAGATTCCCAACCTCCACAGTCCAGAGAGTCTTCATCAGGTTCCAGGAATCTGCATTCTACCAGACACCCCAAGTAACTCTGATGAATATCTGAAGAGCAATGCATTGCTCTCTGACCACTTTAGGGCAAAGAATTATTTAGTGACCTCCACACCCCTTCCCCCCCACAGCCCCCAGGGTTCAGCCCTGGGGTGGCAGGTTTCAGCTGAAAACATTAGCAAGCCTTTGTTCTTTGCCACTTCACTACAGCCTCAGGAACACCTTGGCCCAGGAGGTCAGCAGTAACCCTGCCTCAACCCTGCTAATCAGGAGTTGCAATAAATTAAAAGCCCATTAAAATATTTTAGAGAAAAGCCTAGAAGTGCTGAAACATTAATTGTGCCATATTCAATCTGTTTTCCTAGAGATTTGAAAAGCCAGATTACCATCTTGGGGGTCATTAGAAAGAATGAAGCTTTCTCCCTTTTCAATTTACATATTTAAAAATGCACACATTCTGGCAGTGGCTACTAAGTCCTTTCCAAAGCTTTCCAAGTCCTGTGGCTACTCCAAATGCCACAGTCTAGCCATGGAGAGAGAAGCTTGGAATGCCACCGGGGCCTGCCTTGTTTTTTAAAGCAAAGGAACCAAAATCCCAGGGCCTGTGGTTGCAAAACAGCTCTGGGAAGACAGGTAGAGGCAGCAACAAAACAACAGTGATGTTTTCTTGTTTTGTTCTCCCCTGTTTATTTTCCCTGAAGCAATCCCTGCTCTGTACAAAAGTCTGCAGGGAGCTGGAAAGAGCAGCTGTGGTTCCCTGAGGCCGGGACCTAGCAATCAAGTTGTTTACCAAACACTGCCAGGCACCAGAAAAACAACAACAGCACAGACAGCATTTGCATCTATTTTTTAAAAACAACCTCCAAAAGTCTGCCGCCTGCCCTGGAACTTCCCTGCATGGCTGAGAAAAGAACTTAGAAATTAAAGGAATGAACTGCATTAGGTATTGACCCCCTGGCCTAAATGTAATCTATTATTCTATTTCTATTGAAAAAAGCCTATCCTAAAAAAGGAGGATGGGGGGTCTGCAGAATTTCAAGCAGTGGATTGATACAGACAACGTGCTGATCACAGGCATTTCTAAGCATCCTAACAGTGGCCATCTTAGCAAACTGACATCATTTGCTGAGCCTCCAGCACCTCACAGATGTCTTCAGCAAGCACCAGAATCTCCAGGAGGGTTTATAAAGCACGGGACTGCTGGGACCCTCCCCTAGTATCTCATCCTGTAGGCCTAAGGTGGGGCCTGAGAATTTCTAACAAGTTCCCAGGTGATGCTGGTACTACTGGTTAGTTCCAGGCACCACACTTTGAGAACCACTGTTCCAAAGCTAGATGCTTTCTAGCCATCCCAAAGATCTGGGAACAAGGTTCCCACCTTGACCTCTCCCATGGGTTACCTGGGTGAATATGGCAGTAAATGTGCATAGCAGTTCCCAGAACAACATGCACTGGCTGGGTTTCCACTTGCTTCTCCAGATGCTCTGCCCACCACCTCCCACCCTGCTCTGTGTCCTCAAAGGCTGCTTTCAGGCTTCCAGTAGTTTTCAACCATTGGGCAGGGGAGGGATTGGATCTCATCACAGGAGGCCAGAGAGAAGACAGGGTATTCATTCCTCTGGCTCCCACCCCGCCAGGCACTACAGGTTGACCAAGTCCCTCTTTGACTGGTCACAGCTCCTGCCAGGCACCTCCCTCTTCACAACTACTCTACCAGGTTCACTCACCCCTACCCTCCCCCCTCTTGTCCCTTCAGGCCTAGGAGAAGTAAAAGCCAACAATTTCAGTCAGGAACCCTGATACAAAAGTGAAATTCAATGTGGTGACCACTAGATCTCCCTTGGTTTGAGAATGCTAAATCTGGAATTTTATATAAACACATAACATAAATACATATATATGTATGTGTAGATATATGCACATATAAACACAAATGTATATATGTACATATGAATATCTAGACATATACATATATACATCTTTACAAATTTTTTTCTAAATACAGCTATATCAGACGGGTCAGAAGAGCTGGAAGTCCCATGGCCAAGGCCATCTCATGGGGTTTGCATGGACTTTCCTTCTGGCCACATGTGCACAGGAAGAGTGGGCCCACTTTGTCTAATCAGTTACACAACCTGATAGGAAGAAGCACGTTTGTGAGAGCTTCAACCCTTCTCTCATTTACTAACTTAGTTTCCTTTGTTGCAAATGGCACCAAAATAGAAAGGGAACAGAAGTGGGTGGAGCAGGCTCCATCACCAACTCCTGTGAATAACTTTCTGACAACGCTGAACCCAGTTCAAAAAGCACATCAGCAGCAAAAAAAGGTATGTGTTGTCAGTTCCTAAATAAAATGCCAATCTGCCTCACTTCATAAGACTAGGAAAAGAAGAACAAATAATACTTCTGTCTTTAAAATAATAATAATAATGATAATAACTACTCAAATGTGCCCTAAATAAGTATCTGTCTTTACAGCTAAGTTCTAGAGGTCTAGTAAAAACATTCACCAGATTTAACCAAATGGGTCACTATGCCAACCTCTGTGGCTAGGACAAGCCCACTTAACTTGGTTTCAGTGACGTTCCCTAGAACTAATCACTACTACTAAGCTTTCACTAGCAAGATTTCCTTCAACTCACCAGAGGACTTACTGGTATCTATGCTCAAAAACAAGTTTTTAAGTAAACCCGCTAGACTAATTAGAACACATGGGGGATATGGTTTCTATGTAATTACCTCTCTAGCTCTGAGGCTCAACCAGAAACTTTCTTGGTTTGTTTGTTTATCATTCTCCTTTTCACTAACAATCTTCTGAGCATCCCATCTGAAACTCGAAGGCTGGTGAGCTCTTCCTGCAGCATCTGTCTACACCACTCTATGCTCCGTGTATGTCTGAACTTAACCGTAACTGCTGACTGACTTAACTGCCACCCCACCCTGTGTCATCACTTCCCCTCTTCAAAGATGACATCGACCATCATGGCGCCCCCTTACGAACATCCCAGATTCCCTCTCCTGTGTTGAAGAAACTCTACTCCTCCTTCCCTGGGCCCCATGCTCACCTCTCTCCAAGGCCTTCTGCCACCAACATCTGGATGAATGGAGAGGTGTGCCTTTTATCCTTAAAGACGCCCCTCTCTCTCCTTTTCCAGAAGCCACTCACTCCATACCCCTGGACTTCAGGCAAATGAGGAGGAAAGAGTTGGCCTCTCTACTTCCTGTTAGAGCCTAGTTGTTGCTCTGCTAACAGCCCACCTTGCCTGTCACTTACCCCCAAGGAAAATACCATTGCCCTCCTCCACTGTGACGCAGGATCCTTCCAAACCCTTTCCATGATCACAAGCAAGGGAACCACTGCTCCCAGCCCAGCCACATGACTTCTACTTCTAAATGTCAAGGATGCTCTTCTACACCTTTCTCAGGTATTTTAGTACAGGCTGAGCATCACTAATGCAAAAATCCAAACTCCAAAATGCTCCAAAACCTGAAACTTTTTGAGCACCAACATGATCACTCAAAGGAAATGCTCACTGGAATATTTCAGAATTCAGATTTTTTGATTTGGGTTGTTTAACTGGTAAGCATATATAATGAAAATATTCCAAAATTTTAAAAAATCTGAAATACTTCTAGTCCCAAGCATTTCAGATGAGGGATACTCAACTTGTATCTGGTTCACAGTCTCTGTCTAGATCCTTTCAGTGTGAGCACTTCTATCAACTTCAGTAGCCATGAAAATGGTCCTTCCAACAGCCTGTCCAAGGCTTACAGGAGGCCTTGTAGGGATAAAGCACTCAAAAAAATTATTTGGTGTTGTTTTTGGAGACAAGGTCTTGCTCTCTCACTCAGGCTGAAGGGCAGTGGCATGATCATAGCTCACTGCAGCCTCAAATTCCTGGGCTCAAACGATCCTCCTGCCTCAGCCTCCTGAGTAGCTGGGACTACAGGTGTGCGCCACCACTCCTGGCAATTTTTTTTATTTTTTGTAGATATGGGGTCTCACTATGTTGCTCAGGCTGGTCTCAAACTCCTAGCCTCAAGTGATCCTCCTGCCTCAACCTCCCAAGGAGCTGGGATTACAGGTGTGAGCCACCATGCCTGGCCCAAAAGTATATGTTGAATGAGTGAATATATGCCTGTTTTATCTTAACGCCCATAATCCTAAAAGATTCTAGTCCACTTGAGAAGCAGTACAGTGCCAAAGCTAAGAACACAGGCTGCAAAACGGACTTCCTGGGTTCAATCCTAGCTCTGCCCCATACTAGCTACTCTTGATCAAGTTTCTCCATATGTGAAAATTGGGTTAATATTTGCCTATACACAGTAAGGACTTAATAAATGTTATTTAATTGCTACTACTTCCTCTATACCTGAGGGCATGGCCAAAACATGGATCTCACCATCCCTTACAACTGTTCCACCTCTAAGACTTTGAATTCTGAAATTCTCCCCTGACTAACAGCCTCCCATGGAGCTACCTCTCGCTGGGACATTTCTCCTGAACTTGCTCCTAGACTGTACCGAGACACGCCACTACCATCTTGAGCCAGTATCTCCTTGCCATGCACACAATCCACCTTTCTCTTTCTGAACTCCATCTCTTTTACATCATCTAAGACTCAATCTGTGGTACCCAGGACCCTGAAAACCCCTGTATCACTCAGAATGTCCTTGTCCTTTCTACCAACTTGTCATTTGAGCTATTTGGTTCCTTCACCAGAATGAGACTGGCGAGGCAGGGGCTGGGTGTGATGCGTGTTGATATCCTAGACACTGACAGAAAAGTGCTCGGGACACAGGAGGTTGTTAGGTATGATGCTAATCTGGGGCTCTCTCGAGAAGCCAGGGAGAGTCCAAATAACCCTATCTGTGACAGGTTCTATTTAAGAATCACAGGAATTCCAGAATCACTTCCACAAATTCATTCCACTCATGGTTCAATTCAATGGCAGCAATACAAAACTTCCACTCCCACTGGCAAACTGGGTCTAGCACACCAAGCAGAGCTTCCACAGGCGCCTGCTAGCAGGGCAAATGGTGTCCCTGTCCCTGAGGACCAGGACAGCCTCAGCCTCTCCCTAGGAGGATGGTCAAGTGAACACATAGCTGTTGCCATCTGAGCCTTTATAAGGCTTTTGTGGTAAACATGTTTACTTTCTTTTGATTGGCTGAGCTTATCAAGTATTTTGTTTTGAGTCTTGCTCTGTAAACATGTTTACTTTGAGGGGAGAGCTTTTTTGATAGCTAGCACACTTGTTTTTCTCACTTTTAAATTCAAAACATATTTTTCACAGCCTGTGGTCAACAACTCAAGGTGGTAAACAAATTATATTATTTCATCTTTACACTGGAGAGGTGATCCCTATGTATCTATTCAAAGGCTTGAACCAGGTTGCAGGTAACCAAGGCTCTATCAGATGACAACAACAATCAAAGTCACAGTGATGATGTTACTAAAAAGAAAAAAAATTACAATGGTGGGTCCTGCAGAAGGCAGGGACTATCAAACCTAAGCCTCAGTTTCCCCAGTGGGAACATTCTATAAGAAGCCAGACTCAAGGACGCCAGAGGTAGTCTTGTTAATTGACGAGATCCGTATTTTCTGTGAAACGTTAAGATTACATAACCAGCATACATAACAGCTGATATGGGAGGAAAACTAAAGCAATGTTTCAAAGAATGAAGAAACCAACAAGGTCACAATATTAATTGCAATTCTTTAGAGATCTGCTTTCTGTGATGATTTTTGCCTGCTTTAAAATTAGGAAAAAAGTAGTGACTTTAAATGTAAAAACAAAAAGCCCTTCATTATTGGAAAAGGAGGAAAACAACAAAGAATTAAGAGAAAGGAAAAAAAGAAAAGGGAAAATATCTCTTGAGAAAACCAGCAGTCCTTGAAGTAGGATTTAAAAGTGCTGTTTACATAGAGTCATCAGAAAAGTTACTCTGTGGAGCTGAGCGTGAAATCACATCACAGTAAGCACGGCCCCTCAACCGAATAAAAAACTTCACAGAACAAATCCCTTTATTAAAAGGATTTGTTATCCATCATAAATTGATTTTTGTGAGTGGTGAGAGGTGCAGGATGACTGTTTCAGTCTTCTAGATGTGGCTAATTTTCCCAGCACCATTTATTGAATAGAAATTCTTTTACTCAGTGTATGTTTTTGACTGCTTTGTCAAAGATCAGATGGCAATATGTGGATGGTTTCATATCTGCGTTCTCTGTTTTGATCCTTAAGTCTATGTCTCTGTTTTTGTGTCAGTGCCATGCTGTTTTGGTTACTGTAGCATTGCAGTATAGCTTGAAGTCTGATAAAGTGATGCCTCCCGATTTGTTCTTATTGCTTAAGGTTGCTTTGGCTATTCGGGATCTCTTCTGGTTCCATATGAAGCACTGAACTGTTTTTCCTAGATCTGTGAAAAATGGTTGGCATTTTAATGGGGATTGCATTGAATCTGTAGATCACTTTGGGTAGTATACACAACACGAAGATGTGGAATCAACCCAAGTGCCCACCAATACTTGAATGGATTAATAAAATGTGGTATATGTATACCATGGAATAGTACTCAGCCATAAAAAAGGGGAACTAATACCTTTTGTAACAACCTGGGTGGAACTGGAGACTATCCTTTTAAGTGAAGATTTGCAAGAATGGAAAAACAAACACCACATGTACTCACTATTAAACTGGAAGTAACTGATCAACACCCATGTGCACACATGGAAGTAAAACTCAGTGGAAACTAAGTAGGTGGGAGGAGGGAGGAGGGGACTGGTAAATTTACACCTAATGGGTACAATGCACACTATCTGGGAGATGGACACACTTATAACTTTTACTCAAACTGCACAAAAACAAATCATATAACCAAAACAATTGTACTCCCATAATATTCTGAAATTAAGAAAAAAAAAGGGGGGGGATTTTTTCTGTAAAATTTGGATTCGGTCTAAAGGCAGCACTGAAGGATCCAGAAGGCCGCAAGTTCTCCACCCCCATTTCTCTCTGTCCCAATATCCACCCAGAAACAAAAGGCCTATCTTACCATAGGCCTTTGAGGTCAATTACAAATTACTAGGAATAAAAATAGAGGCCAAATTCTTTGCTAAAACAAATAATACCCTCAACCCCCAAGTTAAAAAACAAACAAAATTAAAGCTGTGGTACCATAGTATGAAAAACATCGTCAATGACTGAGCATTATTATTTCAACACGTATGATGCTGTAGGGAAGGGATGATGTTAGAAGATGTAGTAACCCCATATGCTGCCTTACCCATCATTCAAGATGGATAATGCACAAAACATACAGACATCACAGTACAAACATACTAAATAGACTTGTTTCCCAAGGTTATGATGTGCTTCAGGGACACATGGACAGAGGGTTAGGAGAAAGAGCCATGGGCATGTGGAGTCAGTCACCATTCCTGACTTTCAGACCATCTCTCCTATCAAGGAAGGAGAACCAAAATAAACAGTTTCCAGGTAGTTTTAGCAGAAGGGCAACCAGGCCCAGAGGAGTGGGTACATATGACAAATTAGTAAAAAGATCAACTTATCCCAGCTTTGCCAACACCATTTGAGACCTTTTGCAATTCAGTGAGCTTCTCAGAGCCTGGGTTTCCCTTCTATAAAATGACAACCCTGAATCCATCTTTCTGAACAATGCTATGTCAATTTTATGCCTCAAATCGAAAAACACACTTCAGGGGATAACTGAGAATTCCAGACTACACAATCCAATCAATACAATACTTGGAGTGCTCTTGAAAAACCCACAAAGGAATCCAAGCTCCCACAACTTAAAAGGAGCAGAAATGAAATTTCAAAGTAATGTGATGTTGGCCAGTGCCTAGTCATCAAGCACACTCCAGCCTTTAGCCATCTGAGCAGACAGGTGACTCAGCTGGGAAAGGGCTCCCCAGCCAGCCACGGTCATCTGACCCACTGCCTCAAAGTAATTTTTCTTCAATTAAAACCAAAAAAGTAAATGACTAATGAAACGACTGAAGAGTAACTTCCAGACAGTTCTTACAAAGTCAAAAAATAAAATTTAAAGAAAACCTCAAACTTAAGCACAACAGTGAGTAGGTAAGAAGAAAACAACCAGGCTCAGAGCTGTCCAACGTCCGATGGTCTCATTTCCTGCTGAGAAAGGAAGAGTGGACATTCCAGGGTGTGGAATGATGTGGTTTGGGAATGTCTCCAGGGGCCAAGGGAAGAGCTGATGATTAGAACAATATCACAAGGGAAGGTATCAGAGAGTCAAAGTGGTGAAATATCTGTTGCAAATAGGAGACAGAAAAGGAACACACTGGTCTTTCACCCTGGTGTTCGACAGAGTAGTAGGATTTTGGGAGTAACCATGTAGTTGTAAGACCAACTGACATGTATGAAGAAGCCCTCACCATGCTGCTTGTGGGGGGTTCTGTAGGTAGCGTTTTTATCTCTCCTCTTACTAAGCCTTACAGCAGTAGCACAAGCAAATACTATTCCCTCACAGATGAGGAAACTGAGACTGGAGAAGTGAAGTCCTTTACCCAAGACCCCAATTAGTAGGTGACAGAGCCACATCTATCTGAAACCCAAGTCTCCTCCCTTAACCACTACCGAAGACTCCTGAGCACTATTTTTCCAACAGCTCCAACAGGGAAAGTAAGAACATGTGGAAAGGCCCCCAAGATAAAGCCAAACTGGGAAAACAAGAGTTATAATTCTGTTTGAAGCTCCACGTTGCCTCCCCTAGTCTGAATCTCCTGGCTTCTTGCTTGAAGTCAGGCATATCCGGAAAGTAGGAAAGCAAGGAGCCCGGTCACCCCCGGGAGTGCAGCCTGGAAATGACATGGGACCTCTCCCCTGAGAAGGAGATGGGGGGGTCTATGATGGCAGGTGAGGAACACACTCAAACCTCCCAGCAGTCTGCACAGGAGGGATGCTCCCTGTTCCTCTCTTGGTCACCTCTTGATTCTCCCATTTCCTTCTGATTCACACACATGGACACTGTCCCTCCTTCCTGTCCTACTTACTCCCCTCTGTGAATGTCACCAGTCCAAGGTCCAAAGGATGAGATTACCGCTTCTACCTTGGAAGCCTCTCAAATGAAATTAAATCAAACATTTATTGATGCACTGTGGTTCACATGCATAGGGCTGAGGTGGCGGATACCCAGCATAGTCTGCTTCTCAGCACAAGAAGTTAAATAACAATGCACGATTTAAATAACATTTCAAGACAACAATAAGAGCCGTGTCACGGGGAGTACATGATTAATTGCCAGATGAATTCTACAGACAATAATTGCTGCAAAGTTCAAAAGGAGGGAGCAATCGCTTTCAACAAACATACCCCAGGTTGCACACTCTCCACTGATTTCTAGTCCCCAGTCATTGGGATGTGGCTGCCTGGGGTCTGGTCCTGGCTGGGCCACTCCTGGGCTAAGATATTCAAGTTCTCTGGGCGTCCGTTTCATCTGCTGTAAAATGGAGGTAATGACAGTTCCTTTTACATCAGGGAGTGGTTTGAAGATTAAGTGGGATAATGCATGTAAACCTTAAAGCAGCGTAACTGGTGCTGTTGTATCTCCCTGCCATATCTACCCTCCTAATCCTTACACACTCCTTACACTGGCTCCCTGTTCCCCTTCCTGTGTCTGCCAAAGCCCTGGGTCTTCTTTTCCAACTAGTTGGTAACTTTGTCCAGGGTTCCAAACTGCCCTTTCTCCAATACCACCAGCTTCCATGTCCGCCTCTGGCTTAGTCTCCATGTATCCTGGGACAAAGAGCAGGACCTGAAAGTCAGGGCACCTAGGTTCAGCTCCCAACTCTGCCATAGAGTAGCCTTGTGATTCTACCCAAATTACATAACTTCTCTAAGCCTCCATTTCTGCATCTGTAAAATGGAGCTAATGAAAGTCCCTACCTCAAAACGCTGCTGAAAGATTAAATTACCCAATTAGAGAGCACTGGGCACAGTGCCTTGCCAACAGTCAGGACTCCATACCCAAGAGCTGCTGTTCTCATCTTTGCTTGGACTACACAATTAATCAAACATCTGTGTTCCCAACTGCTCTCTCTCCCCTCCCAAATCTGAGAGTTACTGCTCGGCCTTCATGATACCAGATGTGGGTCCATCACCATGGAGCATAATTATCCCAGTTTTCTTTAGTGCCCATCCATCTGATATTACATCAAAGTTTCACAAATAGAAATGGGTACTCTCATATGCAACCAGGGCTGGGGTAAAATGACACCGTCTTTCTGGGGTGACTTGGCACTACTTCAACAGACTTACAATCATGCACTCCTGTTCAACCCTTACTCTTTGCAATGGGGCCCAACAAAATGGTAATCACTGGGCAAAATTCAGCTACAAGGTTTCAAAGAAATATATCACAGCATTACCTGCAGAATATAGAAACTGAGAAAAATAAATGTCAATTAAAAGCTAAATACATTATGATTCATACTGACAATGAAATACTATGCAGCCATTAAAAGTGTTGTAAAAATCAACAAGGGCATGGAAGGAAACATGATCCCCACATCATATGTGTTCAGCAAGTTAGCTGAATGATATGTTGCTAAGTAATAAAAATGTGTTACAAAAATTGATTCTTTTGAAAGTTATAGTTTGAGTATTTACTGTGTGCCAGCTGCTACAAATGAGTACATTATATATACTAGGCCAATGGTCCTCAATCTTTTTGGCACCAGGGACTGATTTCGTGGAAGACAATTTTTCCATGAACGAGGGGTGGGGGAACCAGGGGACAGAGCTCAAGCAGTGATGCTCGGCCTGGTTCCTAACAGGCTGTGGACCAGTACCCAGCCGTGGCCCAGGAGTTGGGGACTGCAGCACCAGGCTACAGCAAAACCCAATGAAGTTTTATTATCCCCATTTTAAAGACAGAAAACAGAGACAGAAAAAAATAGATAACTTGTCCAAAGTCACACAGGTAGTAAATAGGAAACTAGGATTTAAACCCAAGACTTATTCCAAACCCCTTGCTCTTTTCCAACTAATGCTGCTGTTTATAAAGGTATTAGTATACTCGCAGCTATGTTAAGTATATTTCCATAAGAAAAACCAGACTAGAAAAGCAGACAGAAAAATGCTAGAAGTAATTCTTTCTAGGGGGTGAGACTACAGATTAATTTTTTTTTTTTTTTTTTTTTTTTTTTTGAGACAGGGTCTCCATCTGTCACTCAGGCTAGAATGCAGTGGCATGATCACAGCTCACAGCACCTTTTAACTCCTGGGCTCAAGCAAAGCAATCTTCCTGCCTCAGCCTCCCAAGCAGCTGGACCAACAGGTGTGTGCCACCACACTCAGCTATTTTTTTTTATTTTTTGTAGAGATGAGGTCTCACTACGTTGCTCAGGCTGTTCTCAAACTCTGGCCTCAAGTGATCGTCCAGCCTCAGCCTCTCAAAGTGCTGGGATTACAGGTAGGAGCCACCGCGCCCAGCCCCTATAGATAATTTTCATTTATTTAAGCTTTGATTTAGTTTTTAAATTCTTGACATTTATCATAAATCACTTTTGTAATAAGGGGAGAGAAGGACAAAGTTTTTTTCTATTCTAAAAGTCCAAATGTCAGCTGCCCTCTTTCCCCTGGCTGTGACAGATGCAGATGCTGGCCAGGCCCTGGGCTCGTGGGGGAAAGCCAGGTGCTAGAGTCAGATCACCTGGGCGTGGACCACTCAGAAGCTCTGGGGAATGTGCTTAGGGCCACCTTGAGTTTCAAATAGGCAGGTATGCACAGGGCTTCAATCGGGACTCACACATATTGAGTGCTCTGTAGTATCAGTGATTCTTATTATTACTAGTGATATCTTCACCATGCTCAATACACTCTACAGCTTCTCTCTGGAGATGGGACCAAACATGATCTAAGACAATGTGTCCCAATATCTTTTAACCAATTATCATAACAGATCCTACAACCATTCCTCCTTAGCCCCCAATCTCCCAAGGGCTGGCAAAGCAACAAGCTGGGCAGGTTTGGAGTGTGATACTTGGCTTTGAATCCCACCTCCTACTCTGGCTGACGCTGCAATCACATGGATGTCACTTAACCTCCTTACCTCAGTTTCTGCACTTACAAGATGGAGATAACAATGCTCCTAACTCACAGGATTGTGGTGAGGACCGGAAGAGATAATGCATGCACGACCCTTCACATTGCACCCAGCCCACAGTGACTTGTCAACAAGCGTTACCCACGATGATGACTTCACCATCTGCTAATGTGGCTTTTGTCAATCTTTATAGGTTTTCTTCCCTGCAATAGCTTTCTTGCCATCATTTTCCATATTTAAACATTGTACTATAAAACAGGATAGATGTTTTCCAATGACACATGCCCTGGTGTAGATTTGGATGTGCTCCTGTATTAGTTTGCTAGAGCTGCCATAACAAAGTACCACAGACTGAGCAACCTCAACAACAGAAATTTATTTTCTCACAGTTCTAGAGGCTAGGAGTCCAAGATCAAGGTGGCAGGGTTGGTTTCTTCTGAGGCCTCTCTTCTTCGCCCTCTTCCCCCGGTGTTGTCACATGGTCTTCCCTCTGTGTGGGTTTGTGTCTTAATCTCTTCTTAGAAGGTCACCCAGTGCATTGGATTTGGGCTCACCCTCGTGACCTGCCTCATTTTAATTTAATTATCTCTGTAAAGTCCCTATTTCCAAATATAGCCATATTCTGAGGTACTGGGGGACATTCGACATAGGAATGGGGGTGGGTGTGCGCACAATTCAACCCATGACAGCTTCTCACCTCCTGGAAGAATAGGAGGAGACTCCAAATTAAGAATCAGTTGATCCTGGGTTTTGGCAACCTGAGCCAGTCAGTCCAGTTCCTAAGGAAGATGAAAGCACACAGGTGCAGCAAGATGGAAGGGCTTCCTTCCAGACACCCAAGTGTACCTCCCCACAGTGTTACAGGTGACACCCCACTCCTCCCAGCCCCCATATCTGTGGAGCGGGCTGATGCCAACCAAGCGAAATGTTCAAGAAAGCTTTGGCCAATCAGGTCAGCAGACCCAGCCACTGGTCACATTTATGTTTGTAAAAAGTCAGGATGGAAAGTGTTCATTCCTGGCATAGACTCCCCAATCTGGGCTCATAAACATAAATCAAAGTTGAAGGTCATTTTTAAAAATCAGTACATACCTCATTAAAACAAATTTTCTTTTAAAAATCTGAGTTTCTTGAACCACGGCATATAATTTACAAAGTGCAAATGTCTGAGATACATGTGCTAAATTTAAAGAAACAACTATTATTAAACACCCCATTATGGAAGGCAGTGAAATATATTTGCACTCTGTACATCCGTTATAATATTTCAACTGAGCCTCACAATGTTTGGCAGTTCTTTCCTTCGGTGATAATAAAAGGCTTTTCTTTCCATTAAATATCTAAATTAAGTCAAATAGTGTATGTTAAATAAGCCCATAAGTCCTTTTGTATGATGCAATGAAGTCTTGAAATGCTTATCTACTGAGCACTCTGGCTTAAAGGCTGGCGGTTTATGTCCCCTGCAGAGCCCCGGGACCCTGCTGGCTTGGCCAGACTGTGAAAATAAGCTTCAAATGACCAAACGCAACTGCAACTTTAAAAGTAGGAACCAGACCAGACACAACAAACCACAGTGTAGTCAGCCTCACTTGTCATAATTCATGTGTGTGGAATTCAACTGTAAAAGCATTCACAGAGTGCTAAATTTCCTCCATTGGGGCATTCCATGTGGAATGTCAGATTTTGAAAAGCTGCTGATAAACCACTCCTGATTACAAGTCTACAAGTTGTAGAACTAATCAAAAAAATATTTATCCCAACCCCGAAATAGCTTTGTCTGTGCCATCCAACCCTAAACAATGCAGGCAAGTGCCAATAGTTTCGAATACCCAAGTCATAAAAACATGTACTCAACTGGTGGCCCTATATAGCCGGGTTCCTTTTTTGTTTTTTCTTTTAACTTCCATTTCTACATTATTCTCCATTTTGATGACCTACATAATGATCACTTACAGCAATCTTTTTTTGAAAAACAATCTCATCATGGTTCAATGACTCAAAAATATAACTTACAGATTTTTAAAAGAGAAATTTGAATGGATAAATATATTCATGTGTAGATTTCAAAGCCATGCATGTATATATAGATATAAACACATGAAAATGTAATAATCCAATTAGCACATCTTTTTTAGAAACTAAAGTCATCTTAACAAAACTGGCCTAAGCCTCAGGTAGGAACTGAGGGGACCTGCCAGCGATGACAATGATAATAACAGCTGCCATTTAGTCAACATTTGCTATGTGCCAAGCACAGTGCTCAGCCCTAGACATAATATTTTTTCCTTTTGCTCCCCACAACAATGCTCTGATGTAGGAACATATCTTTTACAAATGAGGAAACCGCGGCTCAGAGATGTTAAGTCACCTGCTCACGGTCACATAGTAATTATGTGGAGGAACCAGGAGGTGAACTTAGTTCAAATTGTGCTATATTGCCTCCCAGTGGTGCCTGAGATGCAGGATATAGGACCTGGCTAAGGTTAGGGTCATATACCTGGTCCCTGAGTGACCTCTTATCCCAGCTAGGGACAAGCAGCACAGCCTAGGCCCCTTCTCAGGAGAAGATCCAAGAGCAGACACACCCTACAAGCAAGGCAAAAAACCAAAGCAGCCACATCCTGCCTCTCCCGGAGACACAGAGAGGAAGAAATCCCCATCTAAAAATTAATCCCTAACCTTCCCCCACCTTCATTTTTTGCCTTTTTTAAACAGACAGGGTCTTACCCATCTGGAATGGAGTGGCGTGATCAAAGCTCACTATAACCTCAAACTCCTGAGCTGAAGCGATCCTCCCTCCCGCCTAAGCCTCCTGAGTAGTTGGGACTACAGGCTCCTGCCACCATGCCTGGCTAATTTTTTTTTTTAATTTTTTTTGTAGAAATGGGGGTCTTATTATATTGCCCAGGCTGGTCTCAAACTCCTGGCCTCAGGCGATCCTCCCGCCTCAACTTCTCAAAGCACTGGGATTATAGGCATGAGCCACTGTGCCCAGCCATTTCTCCTGCCTGTTACCTTATTGCCTTGTTACCAAAAGCATCCTATGAGTGTTCCTAAAGAGTCTAATTTGCTCCTGTTGAAGACACGTTCAAGTAGCACATATCTAAGACAGAAGAGCAATAGTAGTCCTCTTCTTTCTAGAATGCAACCTAACTTTTCCTGGGTGATAAAAGATGGATAAAGGGATGAGACAAGCGAAAGCGTTTAATTATCCATTTTCAAATGCCTCTTCAAACAGTAGCTGGTCAGTGCCCAGTAGAGCAGAAAGAGAACAGACAGGGAGTCAGCCAACTCGGATTCCAGTTTCCACTCTGCCCCACACTCTGCTACCCAGTCCCCTCTTCCACAGTGAGGGGTGAGGAAAGGCAGTCTCCGTGTCTGTGTTTATCTCAGGCTTTCTATAACTCTGAGAGCTTCCTCTGAGTGCACAGAACCAGCACTGATGCCCTACACAGCTCAAGAGCGAATGCCTAACACCAAGGAAACATCACCTTCAAGAGTTAAACTGAGCATCTCCCTAACAGGGAACACTCAGAATTAGCACACACGTGAGGGTCTCTGAATAGCCAGTGGGTCCGTTTTAGGATAACATGAAAACAATCTGCTCTGGCAATAGTTACCAGGCATTCCCGACTCCCCTGGGCCCTCAGCCCAGCCCATACCTCTTTCCTCAACTCCAGATGTGGGTATTTATCTGCTCCCATGGCTTGTCCTCTGGGATATCTAGACATCTCAGACTCAATATGTCCAGACCTTGGTCTTCCCCCTAAAGCAGGCCCTGCCCACATCCTTCTCGATCACAGTCCATGGCATCTCCATCCTTCTAGTCACACTCAGCCTGATAACCTTTGAGCCAATATTGACTCATATCTGGCTCTCAAATCCTACATCGATTCCATCAGGAAATCTCATGGAATCTGCACTCATAATAAATCTAAAATGTAACCACTACTCCCCACCTTCATTACCAACTTTCTGGTCATAGCCATCATCATCCCTGCCCTGGATGACTACACAAGCTTCCTAACAGGTCTCCCTGCTCCTTCTCTTACCCCACTTGTGGGGGGACCCTCTTTAAATTTACATCAGGTCAACATCTCGGATGGCACCAGGACTCTGAAGTACAAGGTGTGAAAGCTGATTATACGAAATGGGTCACTCTTGTCAAAGAGTCAGGAGGTTGAGGGGAAAAGCACTCAGGGTACATACTACTGCTCCAAGAATTTAATTCTCTGTAAGCCCAGCTGCTGAAAA
Source organism: Daubentonia madagascariensis (assembly GCA_023783475.1). Lineage (NCBI taxonomy): Eukaryota > Metazoa > Chordata > Mammalia > Primates > Daubentoniidae > Daubentonia > Daubentonia madagascariensis. Next base: position 44,859,994 of record JAKFHU010001953.1, read on the forward strand.
TGCCTGCTGTAACCATAAGACCAGTTTCACCTAATAGCTGCTGAAATGACCTGCCACAACTCTAAGACTAGTTTTAGCTATCCCATCACTCACTATTCAGAGCTTGCCTGCTCCCAAAATCTTCTCTAGCACCAATAGGCTTTCTCTCAAAACAATACATAACATTTCTCTTTCTAATAAATCTTTTAACCTTTCCTTTGTTCTTTGGACCCACCAAAGACCATCCTGGTCTGTGTGTATGCCCTGAATTGCAATTCTTTGATTCCCAAATAAAACATTTAATTTGGAGATCCATCTCTGTATTTTATTTTGACTTTGACAAAGGCAAACCCTCTAATAGCATGGTCCCAAGTAGCTCTCAGAGCCTTTCTCCCCCCTCCCCATGCCCCAGTTCACCTCCCATGGCCGTGGTAGCCTCCTGATGTCCCTCAATCATGCAGGATGTGTCCCCTACCAAAGGGCATTTGATTAATTCTTCCCTTTTCTGGAATGTTCTACAAGACTAACTCCCTCCCCTCCTTTGAGTCCTTGCTCAAGCAGCACCTTTAAAGACACCTACCTGGCCAAAACTAAAGCGCAGACCACCCTCACTTCACACACCGCCAACCCCTTCCCTGATGTCCCTTCTTTTGCACATACCTTCTAACACGCTATATAACTTAATTATTATGATGTCTGTCTACCTCCTCCTTTTCTCTCGCCCCAGAATATGAGCACCCAGAGGGCCAGGGTATCTGTTTTGTTCACTGATTTATCCCACATGCCTGACCAGGGTCAGGTACGAACTATGCACTCAGTAAATTTCTGTTGAATGAATGATTGAATGGATAAATGAATCCAGGAGTAGATGTTCTGAGCAGGCTCTCTTCCTGATAGGCAAGGGCATGTTGTCTTCACCTCCCCAGCTGCAAGGAGATAAGACAGACATGTCTGCACTCAGTGAATACCCAGCACCCACACCACAGCTCTGAGGCCTGCACAAGGAGCAGACCCAGGTGAGCAACTCAACTCTCTTGCCCAATGGGACCAGGCACAGCCTCAGAATTCATCTCGCTCACGCCACTCCCAGTAAGGAACTGAAACTTCCTCTATCACCCTTCTTCCAATGTTCCTTTCTACTTGCCAACAAGATACCCAGGCCTAAGATGAGAAAAACACAGTTAAAAAAGTGCAAAACTGGCCAGGCATGGTGGCTCATGCCTGTAATTCCAGCACTTTAGGAGGCCAAGGCAGGAAGATCACTTGAGGCCAGGAGTTCAAGACCAGGCTGGGCAACAAGCAAAACCCCATCTCCACAAAAAATTTAAAAATTAGCCAGCTGTGGTGACATGCCCCTGTAGTCCCAGATACTTCGAAGGCTGAGGCAGGAGTTCAAGGCTGCAGTGAGCTAAGATCATGCCACTGCACCCCAGCCCGGGTGACAGAGCAAGACAAAAAACAAAACAAAAAAAGTGTAAAACTATTTTTAAATAAAAATTAATTAGACTCACAGCAGGCAATTTCAAAAGAAATATATAAACATTACTGTATTTCTAGAAGCCAAAATTTTAATTCAACTGCATAAAGATAATCATGCTATTTGCTGTCAAGTTTTATTTTAACTCAAAAAGTTTACAGTTTGTGAATTTTAGGACAAAGCATTACTCTCCTTGGTACAAACTGGCATTTCTAGACCCTCTCATAGCCATATCAGGCCTGTGATCCTGCCTTTCGGTTGAACATACAACCACGGCTTTAGTATTCATGCCATCTATCTCATGCCTCCTGCATCTAACCAAAATGCTTCGTAGAATGTGGTATGAAAACCTTCTATGCAGACCAGCAACCTCCCTTCTTGCTGAATCTTATGCTCACATTTCCAATGCTGTTTTACTTCTGCTTGTTGTTTTATACTCAGACGTGATTAAATGTAAAAGAAACGTTCAACTAAATGGTATACGCATTTCCCTTTGATCAAAATTTACACAGCAAAAAACCCCTGCATATTTATACAGCTGAGCTCACCGCAAGTCATTGGAATCATGCTTGCAGGGTAACAGTCATTTTCAAGCTTTTATTAGTTACTATAATGATCGGAGACAGGGGTCATCAAAATGCTTTTGCCAGAACCAATCTAACATTACTGCAGAGTCCCATTGTGAAATTAAAGAGGTCTAGGGAGAGAGAAGGAGGAGAAAGGGAGACTTTTGTGCTCTGTGGCTACAGAAGAGAAAAAAAGTAATACAAGAATGTAACACTGTGAAGAAAGCAGCACTTACTAACGTAAGTTATATGTAGCTCACCTTTACTGGTTCAACACAAGCAAAAATATTTCTCCTACAAGGGTAGTGAGACTCAGGGGTAGATTACTAAGGCAAGTTGCAAAAAAAAAAAAAATGAAACCCCTCATCTTTTTAAGGAAGGAACAAGAGGTCAGAATATCCTCTCTCTCTCTCTCTGATATTTAGACACTATTTTGTCTGCTGCCAAGAGAATGGATTAGGATAATGACCAGTGTAGTACATTTGAGATTCTACAGCAGATTTTGTTTAATCAAATGTTCATTAAAGACAAGCTTACACCAAAGACATGACAGCTAAATACAATGCATGATCATGTATCGGATCCTGGGCTAGGCAAAATAACAGCTATAAAAGACTTTACGGGGACACCGACAAAATCAGACAACAGTCTTGTATCAATGTTAAACCTCTGGTTTGATCACTGTACTATAGTTATATAAGGAAATGGCCTTGTTAGGAACTACATACTCACAGAAGTATTTTATAGTAAAGGTGTTTGAGGTTTTAAACTTTCAAATGATTTAGGAAAATTATATGCAAACATACAAATGTGTGTGTATCTGTGTGTATCTGAGAGTATGTCTGAGAAAGTGAGGGAAACAGAGAGAAAGAATGATAAACATATGGAGCTAAGTGTAATCAATCAGTACATCTGTCTAAAAGGTACAGGGAATTCCTTGTGTCATTATTGCAACTTTTATACAAGTTTAAAATTATATAAAAAGAAAAAGGAGCTCATATTTTGCATCCTAATTTCACTCCTAAAATATATTATTTTGGTTATTTTTTGAGACAATGAAATAAATTAACCAGAATAAGACTCATTCTTCTGTTCATTCACTCACTTAGCCACTCAACAAACATACCGTATATGAAGCACCTACCCAGTGCCAAGCATGTCTCGCTTGTCAGAGCTGACTGCATGTGCTGTTTCACCCTCTGTGAATTTTAAATAGCTGCATTATGGGTATGAGAAAAACATGGCTTTCCAATTGAGAAATGAAGTCAGCTACACTAGTTGGTCCTGAGAAAGTAACCCAATCTTTAATATAGAGCTTTAAGTAGTCAGAAAGGAGGATGAAAATATTATGTCTTTCTTTTGCTAAAAATATTAACCTATACTGAAGGTGATCTACCAAGAAAAAAAAAAAACGAAACCAGACATGGCTATGCAAAACACAGACAACAATCACAACACATCTGCAAGTCCACATCCATATAGATTCACAGCGTCAAAGAGAAGGCAATAACCAAATGCTTTCAAATGATGGAAATGCTGTCTAGTCATGTGTGACATGACTTAAATAAGTAACAATGCGAGAATGCATTTGTCTACCATTGCCCAGGGGTTTCTTGGGTTTAGCAGCCAAACTGGCAACAGGGATTATATTATCAAGTAGTATTCTATATCACTTTATTAACTGTCAGGGAAATGTCTATTATAATAATTGTCAGTGGAATGATGTTTATTTTACTACCACCACAGCAACTTGGCCAATCAAATCGAGATTTTTTGTCCAATCATCCCCAGAGAAGGGCCAGCATTCCATGAACATTGAAGGGATGATAACACTTCTCCTTCGCCTTAAGAAGTCGTTATGTTTGCATCAGAGAGAAGAGAAAGCATTCTCCTTTGCCAAGTCCTGGCTCAGCAGGCTGCCTCGTTCAAACTCCAGTTCCTCCACGTAGTTAGCTACGTTACCTCAGACAAGCTACTTATCCTTGCAAAGCCTCAGTTTCCTCAACTGTAAGACGGGAAAACAAACTCACTGGGATATTGCAAAGATAAAAACAATTAGGTAAAGTGTTTAGAGCTAATGTTACCTGCACGGAATGATTATTTCATCTTACCTGAGTCATATTCCCCTGGTGTCTAAGTGTCAACATTAGCTCTCCCTGAGACGTACATCAGGTGCAGTGTATGGTACCCTAGATTTTAAGTCCACTCGGTAACTAGCTATTTAAGAAATGGTGCAGTACATACATTAGAGTAATAAACTCTCTCCAGTGAAAACTCTCCACTTATCCTCTTAATGAACGACTGCTTGGGGAAACCAGAGAAAATCTTGCTGGACATTTTACAGTGTTTTTTGCATTTTAGCTAAGCACATGCATCTCTCTAAGAACTCTAAGAAACTTAATTAATACAAAGAGCCAGCTTGATAAGATGATCTCATCAGATCACCGGCAGCAATAAGATTCCTTGACTCCAAATTTCTACCCTTGTTAGGCAAACAGAATTCTTCCACAGATGGGAAAACTCAAGCTCAAGGTCAGTCAACCAAAAACCTTCCCACTCTTGTTATTTGCTAAGAAATGGGAGAAATGCCATGAAAGATAAGAATATATAGAAAACACGATCCCTGCCCTCTAGGGAATTATAATCTAGTCCCGTAAGAGAGCATAAATTCACAAATACCTTTTGGCCCCCATTCGCCTCCTTTTTTTGAATACTTTCACCTGTTTAAAGGGAATATTTGTGTATATGACATATACTACTTCCAGGATAGGTCCATAAAATGTTACTTTTGGGATCCTCCTTGCTCTCTTCCCCAAGTTGGCAGACTTGGAAACCACACATAGAAGATGGCAGAGCCACAAAACGGAAGGAGACAGAGTGCCTGAATCAACGCTCGCAAGAAAGGCTCTGACAATTAGGAGAAAAACATCTATTGGGTTTGAGACATTAAATATTTGTGGGCTTGTTACAGCAGCTAGCATTGCCTTAACTACACACCCTCCATTCCTCTGTGACCTTATAATCAATTCTATCAACATTTAATGAACTTCTACTGGATGCCAGACTCTACGCAAAGCAACAGGGGGCGTAGTGAGGAGAAAGAACTGGCAGGGTTTCTGCATATATGAAGGTGGCTATGCAACATGGGATAAAAGAATGCATGAACAGATAGATACACGAACTTCCTAGAAGGCTGGGATACCAGGAGAGGTAAAACTCTTTCTTGAAGAGACTTTCTACAGTGCAGCATCACAGAAAAGTATTGTAGCTTAGATGTCATATTCAAGGCCTTCTTCTCTGCCATGCAGGATCAGCAAGTCTCGCCCTATCTTGTTGCCAAAGCACAGAGCCTCCTAACTTTCTGATAACTACATCAGAATTCTCTTGGGAAGTCACAGACGTTTTTATAAAGCCCCATCTCTACTCACTCACTCATCCCTTCTTCTGGGTTATCCATCATTGTTTTCCCATGGTTTCTCTAGTTCCATGCAACAGATATTTATATTTACCTAAGTTGGGGTAACTTTAATTCTACTCTTTGGCTTAAAAAAAAATTGAAGACTCAGTCTTTGGGATGCCTCGGAGAAACAAGCCAAAAGCCATTCCTCCCCCAATATGTAAAACCAAGAATGATATTGTGGAATAAGTGCTTTAAACAACAAAATGTTCACTTGCTGCCGAATCTCTGCAAAGGTACTGACCAGCTCCACAGGGATGTGAGCAAATGCTTTGTTCTCTCCAGAGTCCAAAATGCTTTCCCATAAATGTGGTGGCCAGTCCCTGCTGAATGCAAAGCCTTCCGCATAAGGACTGTGTTAAATGAGGCAAAACATTCTTGAGACACAGTTTTCCAACTAAGAATCAAGTAGGTGACCACACAATCTTTTGATTTAAAATTACAATTAGATAAACTTCTACCATCAAGTACAGAAAAAAAAGCAAAACAAGAAAGAAAAAGAGACAGGCAGATGGACAGAAAGGAAGAAAGAAGGGCATGAGCACACACATACCATTCCCTTTTAAATCCATGCATCTCCTCAATTATCTTGGGACATTTCTTCATCTTATTATGAGTGTCTGAAACACAGAACATGTTCTCGTCTAACCTATAAATGAACTACTCAGACTTCTGTTTGCCTCATCAATTTCTACACCTTTTTGAAAAATAGATCATTTTACATTCCTTTCCAATGATGGAAAAGAGTTCACATTTTTTAAAAACATATATCCATTTCTTAGCATATGTGCAGAATGACTTCCCAGCATGAAACTGGCTGACCCCTTTAAATGTTCTCATTCCAAATACAGGGGAAAGCCCATTTTGTGTAACTCCACAGGAATTCTTGCAGAATTATATCAGATGAGAACCACTTGGTGGCTCATTAGAAATAGTCCCCGTCTGTCACTAAGGTTGGATTTAAGGACATCTTTATAAGGATATAAGGGGCCTTTCCCCCACATTTCCCAGAACAGCAACAAAATGCTATTCCAGTTGCCCTAAAAATGTCAGCATGAGACTGCCCTCAAGAAAACAGCTTCAGATCTAAAATGTTCTAGCAAAGGAATGAGTAAGTCAAGCATCCTCAAAATGCTGAGAACAGTGTGTATCAGAAACCTGTCGGTCCTGTGTCTCCGCTTAGCCTCTAGAAGCCAAAACAGGTTGGCACTGACAAGTCAATTGAAATCTCTATGACATTTATTATTTTTTTCTCTAAAGCAACTCAGGTAAAGTCACAAGGCATAATCAGCAATGACAGTTGCCATATGAGAACAAAAGGATGACCTGACTCCCTGCCACCCACACCAAGCAGCACATATGTAAATGAGAGTAGAAAGAAAAACATACTAGGTGAGAAATGAGGACCTTTCCCTTCTGACTTCCACCCAGGTCCACTTGGCAATCACACAGCGTGCAACTACTGTGTGTCAAGACCATGGTCATTATGGGGAAGGTGCCACAGTCCAGGAGGATGGCAGAGAAGCACCAAGACAATTAAAGTCCAGGGAAACGAATGCTAGGTCGGGGCTGTCGGGGACACGACAGCAGCCGAGGAAGGCTCCTGAAGTGGATGGACAGAGAGTATCAGGGAAAGCTACTCAGATACCTGATATCTAAACTATAACCTGAAACAAAAATAAGAAGGGGGCAAAGGGCAGAGGCTCTGTTCTAGGCCTAACACAGAAAATCAATGACCCAAGAGCCAAACATGGTCCAAAGATGTGTTTTGCTTGGGCCAGACTAGATAGACTTTGTTTTTATTCACTTTCCAACACTTAATAGTCAAGATTAAACATTTTTTAATTTTAGTTTTTTGGTTTCTTTGGAAGATAAGAAGAGAGGCGATCTGGCCACATCAAACTATAGTAACATTTCCCCCACAGCAACAACAGGGTGAGGCTGTCTGCTTGCCCCTCTTTGTTGGCTTCAGAGTTTGCATCCTCCCTTTTAGGCAGGGGGAACTGCACGTGTAAAAGCCCAGGGGACATTTTAACACATCACCAATGGTCCACAAAAGCTCCGCCTTGGCTTCCGGACACCAAACTTTTTATGAAGCCCTCTGACTTGGTACATTTTCAAATCTCTTTGCTTGGAAGCCGCAGGACTTCTGAGCAGCAAGAAATGATGCCAGAGTCACTACTACAAAGGGCAGATAACAAAACCAAAATAAAAAACAGCCACCCACAAACATCCCAAATGCCACGCACCAGCAATTGCAAGCAAACCCTTGGACCTGGCAAGAGTTCCAAGAGAGACACTGGCACCAGAAACACTGAGCTCCCAGTGGGCAGCTGTCCAATGACAAAGACAAGGGTCCCTGGGCTCGTCTGTCCATGTTGGCACATCCTAGAGAAAGTTATTTTTTTGTAATATTCCTATTTCTCAGGGTAAACTCTACTGTTTAAAAAGAGAGACAGACAGACAGACCCAAAGACAGGAAATACCACCAGACTCCTTTTCCTGTGATGGTGTTTTCCAAGAGAAGCTAGGAAATGGGGTACTTAATAAGTCAGAGACAGAGAGACAGAAAGAAAACAGGCTCCAGATTCAGAAAGGCTTGAGTTTCAATCCGGAATCGGTAACGTGACCCTAAGCAAGGGAAATGACTTTCTTGATTCTCAGCATCCCCATCCCTAAGATGGAACAGGCACTGGCCACCTTCCAGATTGGTTGTGAGGGTTAAATACAATCATAACTGACGCAAATATAGCAGGTGGCACTAGAGAGCTTTAAGACTGAGACCATAACCTAGAATCTTCTACGTTAATGCCAGCCTCTGTCAATCATGCACTGATGTCATACCGAAAGAAAGAAGTATGACCCATGATTTGGGCCCATCTACTGTACATCTGTGTCTGACATTTGCACCAAGGGGGGTGTGGTGATCTCAAGCCAGGATGGTACTAACACAAAGTCAGGAGAGACACTGGCATGTTTCTTTGCCATGGTTTTTCTTTCCAATTCCCACAAATTTTGCATTCTACTCCATAACATTCTGAGGGGTCGCAATGTTTACACATTTAACTTTCCTGAATTCAACTGTATGAACTGAGCAAAAAGAGAAGGTGGATCAGAATGTGATGTAATTAGTTAAGATGAGGTCATAATGAAGTAGGGTGTCCAATATGACTGGTATCTTTATAAACAGGGGAAATCTGAACACAGACACACAAATAGAGAGAACCCCACATGAAGATGAAGAAGGCAGAGTTTGGGGCGATGCTACCAGAAGCCAAGGAATACTAAAGATTGCCAGCAAACCACCAGAAGGTAAGAGAAGGGTATGAAACAGATTCTCCCTCACAGTCCTCAAAAGGAACCTACCCTGCTGACACCTTCATCTTGGACTTCTAGGCTCCAGAACCATGAGACAATAAATTTCTGCTGTTTAAGCCAGAGGTGGAGGGGGGGCAATAATTTAAGTGGGAAGCTATGCTTTTCCTCTATGGGACAGGCCCATTGCTGAAAGCTGTGATAAACAATAACCCTGAATGTTTTCGCTGTTATGGCTTTCTCTCTTAAGACAAATTATACATAAATATTTTAGGCTTAGATCAAGAAGCAGCAGCCAACATGCCAATATATTATTTTGAGTAATACATTCAAAACAGTAGGAAGAGTCATTTAATTTTTCTCCATAAGATGAGTATTTTATTTTGGGATGACATCCCAAGTCACCTTAGGTGACACTCTAAGTTCACTATTTGCCAACTTTTCTAATTGTATATTTTCCTTTGTTTTATTTTGTTGTTGTTGTTGTTCTAGCTGTATTTTCCCACATGAGCATTTGTAGAAAATCCATTGCATGAATGGTTCCAGAGCAAGACAAAAGGCTAAGGCATAGATACAGTGATGGAAGGCCCTGAAATGACTCAGATGTCACTGGATTGTGAGTTCAAGCTGGACTAGATCACCTTTCAAGCTTAGTTCCTCCCCTCACCCCTATTTTATGACTCTGCTAAATTCAGGGCAGGGCACAGCAGCTAGGACGGCCGACAAAGCTGAGAGAGATGCAGCTCACTTGATTACTTATCACAGATATGGTGGAATGTGTCCATGTCACTCCTGGAAAAAAAAATGTATTATGTTACTAACCAACAGAGAGCAACATGAAATGCCGAAAACAAGAAGCAATCTCAACTCAGTGAGTGGCTGCACAGGAACTTTTCTGGAAGGTGTAGCAAACACAGGCCCCACTATCCATTCAGAAATAAATGTTTAAAAAGAATGAATGAAGGCACCTTCCAAAAACTCAACAAGTTTTAAGTCTGGGCAGGACCAGAGAGGCCCGGAATGCTCTGTCCTCACTTTGCTGGGTTTCTAACAGTAGTTAATTTTAACTTGCTAGCAAATGCAAATGCATTAAAAAAAAAAAAGCAAGCCAATTAAGACACAAGTGTTTAAAGATACAAGGAGTAATTACAAATGTATTATTCATACCTAATTTACAAGATGAACTTCTTTCAGTAAAATATTAAACTGTTTACATGCAGGCTAGGAAGACAATTTTCAAACTGTTCATGTTCTACTATAAAGCAATGACTATTAACAATGCAACAGCTTCTAGTCGACCTACAGTGTGGACTAGGCAGTAATCAGAAAATGTTTGACCTCAAGATATCTACTTGACCCCACAGAAATGCAGACTCGCCTGCTATAAAATCCTAAACAATGGGGCAGACAAGGTCACAGGGTCAAAGCGAGTATTAACAGGTCACCGTGCGGCCCACTTGGGAGCAATTACTTCCAGTCATGGCTAAGTGGACACTTGATTGAATACCACTAAGACAGCTCACATCCCACAGATAACAATCCTCACAGCGATTAAGAATTAAAGCCCCCATGATTCAGCCTTTATTACTCAAATGAACCTAACTCTTCCATAAAAAACTCTTGGTATATGCCTGATGCAAGGTCCAAATTGAAATGCCACCTCATTAAACAATAATATCTAATTTTATCTAAATGAATTTTCATGAAAGTACGCCACACAGCTCAGGAATTTTTAAAATGAATTATCACAAGTGATACATAATTTCGCCAAAACTGGGGCGGATAAAAAAAATTAGCTTTAGGAATAAAAGGAAACATCAATGTTGAATGAAACGCCTATTCCTCCCTGGTTAGAGACAGCAGCAGAGATTATGGGCTGCTACGAAACTATGTTAACCTATTTTTAAGAAATTCCCAAATTTTCACTAATGTCAGAAAAAAACAAACAAAAGGCAGTGGTTCCACCAACTGGCCAATCAATGAGGGAACTTGACAAAAAAAAAAAAATACAGATTTCAGGTCTCCTTTCGAAATCAACTAGATTTGTGGCCCTAGGAAGTCATATTGTTCTAAACCTCCCAAGTGATTCTCACACAGCACCACCTTTGAGAGCTCTGGCACAAAGGTCTGCACAAGGTTGAGAAACAGCAGCAGAAATGACCTCACCATCTTCCTTCTTCTTTAGTCTTTCCCCATTTCATAATCTTACTGAGGCTCTTATATTTGTTTTTATTATCACCTTCTACTTATGGCAAGTGATTCATTTTCTAATTACAACAATCAATGTAAAGTTTCTTTTTGATGTAAAATGATTCACATTTTTAAAAATCAGGTAATACAAAGAAATTATTAATTAAAAAATAAGAGTACTAGTGGTACTTGATGTCGATCAACAGAATGACCAAAATTTCGGCCACACTGATACATGATGATCTAAGAACTCCAGGGCCAGCCCTCTCCTTCGGGCTCACTTACAGATTCCATGAATACATGCATAAATTAAGAATCCAGAGTTCAGGCCCAACTCTGTCCCTCAACTGACAAGGTAGGCTTTCTTCACTAGGGAAATTCTGAAAACTATGTCAACAGATACAAACAACCCCTGCCAAAAGTAGTTAGTAACAGTCTAAATACAAACTACATATCTTATAGAAACCTGTAAAGTATAAAAACTGGGAGGAAAAATTAATATAGTAAAGGAATGCCATCCATCTTAGAGCAGAAATGGGGCTCTAAGAAGCAAATGAATCATTTTAGGGTTTTACGTTTTCATCAGTATTTATTAAAAATCTACCTTAAATATGGCACTGCATCACCTGCCGAGCTTCAACCACCCCACCCACGCATCTGTGTGAACTACAGAAAGTGCTCCTCATGGCTTGATGAGCAGAGGACACCACTGGATACGCAAAAAAATGTTTAAAGGATCTCCTTCCTCTAGGCTGATGCAGGCCGGGCCCAAGACCTGACAAGAAGAACTCGAGGCAGGATATCAGCCCCTTACTTGCCCCCTCAGCCAGGCATGCTTGTGCAGCAAACAGTCCCAACTTCACACCATATCAGCCAGTCAAAACAGCAACAGGTGACTTGTGACCGTCAGGCAACTCCAGGGCAAGGAGCAGCAAAGATTAATTAAGTTAACAATGGCTAATGATTCAAGCATCGCCAGCAAGACCGACTAGTTCTAAATTAAGAAAGACACTGCCCGGCCTTCCAGAAGCTCATTCGCACCCAGCAGACTGGAAGGAACCCTGTGATGAAGTTCAGAGGAGCTGAGTGACCCTCATCCAGTTCTTAACCAGTCAGGACAGCAATATCCACATCCAAGCTGGACATGTGACTAGAGAGAGGGTCTCTCACAAAAAAAGCACGGATTATGCTAAAAGTCATAAACACAGCACAAGAGCTCAACAGAGACCCGGGTTCAAGTCCAACTCCATCAATTGCCATCCATGACTCCAATGACAAGGGCAGAGGGCAACCAGAATCCCGTCACTCTGCTCCTCTTCTTTGAGGCTAAGGAAGAAAAAGACCTTACAATATAACTAAATATGAGATTTTTTTTTCATAGCAAAGACAATCTGTGAAACAGAAAAAACAAACAGGAAAAAAAATATGCTTGTGTTACGTTAGGTCATTCTTTGACAAAGGATTCAAAATGGAATGCCAAAGTGAAGCTGTTGTTTAAGACTAAAAAATTACCCTGACTTTTAAACAGTTCTTTCTGTACTGCCTACACTTTGATTTCAAATAAATCAGTTTCCTTTTAAATTACAGCTTGTCATATTTATTTGCTCACTGTCCCATGTTTTAATTTATAGGTGGCAATTCTGCAGTAATGATACAGACTGTGGGTCATTCGAAGAGAAAGACCATGGTGTCTTCAGAAAATTGAGATGCCAGAAAAAAGCAAAGGGACTTTGTATATGGATGGTTTGCTGCTGTTGTTTATTTTTAAATACCCACACACCTAAAAATACAGATGCCCAACAATGCAGGCACTGTTATGGTTTCTTTTTTGTTCTCTTTATGAAAACATGTTGGTGCTTACACCTCCCGGTACTTGTTCAATGTTAAACAAAAACAACTCAAGTAAATTGCTGACAAACAGGTAATACAAGTAGAAAGAATTCCCTAACTTTCAAACTCTCAGCTCAGGGGAAAACAAAAAGCTGAAGTAAAAGATGTCCCCAAAGTCATCTGGTAAACACGACTTCCCAAAGAGAATGTGAAATGCATAGCAAAACAGGCACTTAACTAATTTTAAATGCCTAATTATATACTGCCTAAACAGAATTATCAAGAGACTTGATTGACTTCTACAGAGCTGTGATTGCCATCAAGAAAACCCAGAGAAATAATAAATAATGTTTGACCTTCTAATGTCCTCAAAAATTATTCACAATATCAAAGTATGTGGACTGCTGGCATTCCGTCCCAATATTGTCAGGAAACACAAAGGTCACACATTAATTTGAAGTTAGTGATTCAGATTCATTTGACCTGATTTATGTAGATGATACAATCTGAAGAAATACTTAAATTGGACAAACAAAATTAATATGGGGGTTGGACTACTTGAATAAGAAAATGAGAAGAGTATGATAGTGGGCATACAAAATACATGTGATGTTTAAGAGAGCTTCCCCAAAAGAAGTAAGAGTGGATAATTTTACAGAACTTAAAAAGTCATAACTTTGGCCTGAGGGTGGGGGCTAGGTATGGAAGAAAGAAGAAAAAAGGGTGTTCTTTCCTAGCTGTTTTCTAAAAAAGTCTTCAAGTGTTAAGTATCTTCAATAAACAGTGACTGAAAAATGCTTCACTAAAAGTAATGCTAAACTAAGAAACATTTCTGGTTTCCAAAGAGAATGCCATATAAGGCAAAACTTTGCCCCAAGTGGTGTACCATATCTGTAGGGCACAACTAAGATTTCAATACAGGAGGCTTTTCAGTAACAGATAAAAAGAAAACCAAAAACCAAACCTCCTGACATCAGACTCTGCAACTCAGCCAGGTTGAAAAATCACACCCCTTCCTGTCAACCTAATGATTTGGGTTGTGTGCCGACCCGACTTTCCAAAAAGCTTTCAGCTTGAGAATCAAAGAAAGGGTTTCATCTTGAATGTACTGGAACCCATTAGTATGTGTCAATACTTCACATGTGCATTAGCCAAAACAATATTCTCATCATGTTGATATTTAAATTTAAATCAAAGTTTGAAAGTAAGTACTAATATGGGTGTTATCTTACTCAAGTCTCTTTTTCCTTCTTTGGAAAACTGCACCAAACTCCCTGTGACAGTATATAATAAGAAGTAAGTATTGGTCTCTGCTCCTGCTTCCTGGCACACAGCCCCTAAAAACCATGGAATCTCCCAAAGGGTAAGTGTCTTTTTGTACGCTAATAGCTGGGGGCTCCAGCTGTAGCCTTGGATGGGGAGACTGGTTGCCAGGGGAACCAACCACATGATTAGAAAGTAGGAACTTTCAGCTCCATCCCCTGACCTCCAACCTCTGACCTCCAGGGAGAGAAGAGAGGCTGAATGTTGAGCTGATCACCAATGGCCAAAGATTTAATCAATCATGCCTATGTAAGGAAGCCTCCACAAAGACTCAAAAGGACAACTGGAAAGCTCTGATTGCTGAACACACAGATGTGCCTGGAGGGTGGTGCCCCAGAGAGGGCATGGAAGCTTGGCACACCTACCCACATACCTTGCCCTGTGCATCTCTTCTACCTGCCTATTCATCGGTATGCTCTGTGATACCGTTTATAATAAAGCAGTCAACATAAGTGTTTCCTGGAGTTCTGTGAGCCACTCTAGTAAATGATCACACCCAAGGAGGGAGTCATGGGAACCTCTAATTTATAGCCGGTTGGTTAATACAGGTGACAACATGGGCCTTTGACTCATGTCTGAAGTGGGGACAGTCTTGTGGGGCTGAGATCTTAACCTGTGGGATCTGACGCCATCTCCAGGTAGATGGTGTCAGAAGTGAATTGAATGAGGACACCCAGCTGGTGTTGGAAAATTGGTTGGTGCTATGGTTTGAAAGTGTCCCCCAAAGTTCATGCGTTGGAACCTTAATCCCCAGTGCAAAAGTGTTGAGAGGTGGGACCTTTACAAAGTGATCAGGTCATGAGGGCTCTGCCTTTAGGAATGAATTAATGTCATTATCGCTGGAATGGGTGTGTTACAAAAGCAAGTTCCACCCTCTCTTGCTCTCTTGTGTGCCCTCTCACCATGTGATGCCCTCTGCCATATTATGATGCTTCAAGAAGGCCCTCACCAGATGCGGCCCCTCGATCTTGGACTTACCAGCCTCCAGAACTGTAAGAAATGAATTTCTTCCCTTTAGAAATTATCCAGCCTGTGATATTCTGTTATAGCAACATAAAATGGACTAAAGACAGTTGATATAGGAAAGAACCCCCACACATTCTGAAGTCTTCTGTGTTGAGAGTGTAGTAAGAGAAAACAGTTTGTTTTCCTATTACGCACTCCCCATCTGAAGGGGAACTGTCAGACTAGAGGCATTATCTGAAAGGTAACTTCCCATAAAATCAGTAATTATATTTGTGTTGTACACACTGTGCTAAGCTCTTCATAGGCATTATCTCATTTAACTATCATGACAACAAAGTAGGTGTAATTATTCCAGTTTTACAACTGGAAAACTAAGATTAAGCAATTTATCTAAGATGTGCTATGCCCTAGCAGAATTAGGATTTGAACCCAGAGCCATGTGACTCCATGCTGTATGTAAGGGTGGGTCAAACCCTCAAGAAAGCCTCATCAACCAGGAAGGGGGAAGGAAGAAAGGCTAAGCTAACTTATACTAATTTTCCCATTCTGCCCCCAAACTGTCCCCTACCATGGAAACGAAAATATATTGTGACATCGTAGTCAAGATTCTTCCTACAGCACCATTTAAACAGCACAGCTAAAACTTGTTTCTCACTTCCTTATGTTTAAATCAGAGTTCAGGTGTGAATAAAACTTTTGTTCCTTATTTCCACTACCTACATCTCTGAGGAGGGACACACATAAATATATTAAATATAATTCCTTCCAGGCCCAGGGCTCAGTGAAATGCTCAGGCAAAGTAGGAGATATCAGTTCAAATCGAGGCTTAGAATTCAATTCCTGGACCCTGATGAGATGGGATTTACAAAGGTATGGCCTCCCAAGGTCGCCTGGAAGGGGCCTGCCAGTTCCACCAGCACAGGCGGCTGCCTGGCAGCAGCTCTTCCACAAGAAGTCACTCAGCTATCTGCTTGGTGCTAGTTCTGGCTGCAAACTACCACTATTCTAAAGGAAGAAACTGGAACCCTCAACAGGAAAAGACCTCAGAGCAATACGCTTCCAGTCTACCCTGATTTAAACAGGGGACTTCCACTTGAAGAACAAATTGGGGAAAGAAGGAAGGAAGGGAGGGAGGGAAGGAGAAGGCAATGAAAGGAAGGAACAGATGAAGAAACAAAGAACCCGCCGTGTTAGGAGCGAGAGGAGAGTAAACAATAGCCAATGTTCTTACGGTCATCTTTTTCTCTTGCTTCCCCTATGTAATGGCAGAGTTGTCTCCAGTGTGATCATTTAGGAGGGCAATGATTTCTCATTTCTGACTAGGTAAAGGTAACACTCCTCAAGCCGAAGGTGTTGGGATGGGCTAACAAGTTGAAACCCACATGGAAAGGGCTTGACTGGGCACCTGTGCGTGTGTAGGTAGACAGATCCTTCAACCACAGTGTTCTCCAGACCCAGTATTTTATATGGCGCTGCCTTATTATGTAGGTAAATGGAGGACACATGAAATTTATAGCCCAACTACATGCTCTGTGTACTCTACCATTTCAGAATGCTATAAAGAAACTGATTGTCATTTATGTGACTTCCACATGCTCAATTCTACCCTTCCCTTTTATTTATTTATTTTTTTATGAAGTCTCAAGTCCTACAGGATTCCATAGAATTTATAGGCAGCCTTCTTTTTTTCCTCTCTTGCAAAAGTTCCTCCCCCTACCTGGCACAGCAAAGAAACTATTAATGTAGCAACTCAAACACCCAAAAGTGGATGGTCCCACAAACCAAATACACTCCCTGGATGTCTACTTTCATTTTTTTACTCCAAAATGTTGGCAAGACAGGTCCCATTTGAATGATTTTTTTAAAAATTAACTTGGTGTCAGTCCGAGTTTCCTTAAGGTAGGAAATTTTAAAAATAACTTGTTTATTAAAACTTTCAGTGTTGCCAAAATCTCCTCCCAATCCATGCCCTACTGTGCAGAGAGATGAAGAGAAGGTGTGGTACTTTTTTTTACTGAATTTGGCAGGAAAAGCAAAGAGGAGTTGCTTCTCCCAGTTCCCCACCTGCCCCACCCTTCTCTTCCACACAGAGAACAGAAAGTGCCTTAAGCAACAACTGAGTTTACACTGGCCACTCCAGCCACGTATCTAGCAATAGCTTCATGATTTGTTTCTAAGCATAAATTTTCAGGAGAGGGGGAGAGGATCTACTGAGGTATACACACTTCATCCTTGAAGGAAACAAAAATGAGTCATATTAAAACAATTCAAATCAAAGCATAGGACCCCGGTCGATACATCTTGCTAGTGTAAACAGAAATAAAATAAAGAGTTTGGAATCTACTACAAGTTAAGGTTATCATACAAGTTTTAACAAATACTTTTGCAGCAGCCAGTGAGAATTCAATAGCTACAAAAATATTTTTAACTTTCATAATGTGAAATAAAAATACAACATAGCTTCAATATTTCACAACTGATAATTAGGTAAGATGCATTATAAAGGTATGTACAGGAAACCCATGAACAACACTGGTTTGAACTGTGGGGGTCCACTTACACAAGGATTTTCTCCCGCCTCTGCCACCCCTGAGACAGCAACATAAAAACCTCCACTTCCTCCTTCTCCTCAGTCTACTCAACGTGAAGACAATGAGAATGAAGACCTTTATGATGATCTTCTTCCACTTAATGAACAGTAAGTATATTAATATTTTCTTTTCCTTATGATTTTCAATAACATTTTCTTTTCTCTAACTTACTGTATTGTAAGAGTACAGTATATAATACATATAACATACAAAATATGCGTTAATCAACTGTTTATGTTGCCAGTAAGGCTTTCAGTCAAAAGTAGGTTATCAGCAGTTAAGCTTTTAGGGAGTCAAAAGCTACACATGGCTATTCGACTGGGCAGGTTGTGGTGGGGGGTGGTCAACACCCCAACCCCCTTGTCGTTCTATGTGTAATTTCAAATCCACCCCCACCAACTCTTTAATTCTGCAGAATTTGGGGGATGTTTTTAAAGGGCCAATAGCAAAGATTGGGAAGATATGCAAAACATATTCCAGACAAATTTCAGGCTCTATCTTCTTTTTTTAATGAATAATGGACATCCTCAGTTGCTATGAAGGAATCCTCCAGAGAGATTCAAGAAATAAAAGAAATAATTACAGAACCCAACATTTCCTTTTATTTAGAACCCACCTTCCTCAAAAATGGATTTAAGGTGATTGTAACCCATAATAAGTATAGAAAAGCCCTAACTTCAGTGCCTGAAGTCCAATTATTCAATAGAGAGAAGAATGTGATTATTTCTCTCTAGGATCAGAAAGCTTTACTCTAAAGGTAGTTGAAATAGGCCAATATCTTTCTCTTTCAGGCAGTAATTCTCAACATTTAGGGTGGGTGAGATTCACATGGTTGGCTTAATTAAAAATGCAGGTCCTTGGCTCTACCTCTAGAGCATCAGACAGAGCGGTGCGGGGTGGCATGGGGATATGCAGTTTAACAATCACATACGAATGATACTGACACAAACCCTGGAAAACATGCATTTAAGGGGCCATCACAGCCACAGACTAGACTCCAATTGTCACTTTTCTAGGGTGTTGATTTATTTGTCTCATTCCCACTATTAGTTCTAAGTCTCCCTCTCTCTTTTTTTTTTTTGGCAAAACTAAATTAAAAGTATAAACATTTCCTGAATGTAGTCGACAACCTTGAGCCAGAGCTGAATGGGCTAAGGACACGCACACACGTGGCCCAAGTTGGGCCAATCAGATCCTTTAAATTCTTCCCCAAGGAACTTGGAATTGGGAGTGAGATCTAGTGAAATCACACCAGATGCAAGCTTAACTAATACAGAGGCACCTACCAATGCTTGGAGAAGAGCAGGGGGAAAGGAAAGTATGTTCAATAATAGTGCAAATTATGAGCAAATGCCCTGGAGCAAAAGGAGCTGAAAATCTGATGTTCCCCTAGTGGGTCTCTGTTCCCACATGCCCCACAGACTGTGCACATCTCGCCTCGCTTACCGGTGATCTCCAAGACTTTCAAAAGAAATTTTAACTACAAGCAATTTTCACCTGACATGCTGACTTCTGAACCTAACCTTCAGGTAAGATGCAATTCCACTTGAGGAGAACACAGCAGGTCTGCTCAGAACCCAGAGCAAGTGGGTTGTGGCCTGAGAAGCAGATGCACAGCAAGAGACAGAGGTGAAAAACAGAAGAGTCTGCCCGAGCTCCTGGGCATTCTCCGTCCCGGTTCTGTTCCCTTCTGAGAGATGGCCACATCCCAGGGTTCTAAAGATACCCCAGTATCTTTCCAATGCCCATCTTGCCTCCCCATCCCCCTGCCTGGCTTGTCTGACAGCTACCTGCAATACCAAGGCTTCTAGCAAGTACGCTAAGTATACAGACAGAATAATATGAGACAGAATTCTTGTCCTCAACATCTTAGGGACCAAGGATGACCCTTGGGGGAAGTCATGAGGGACCGTTTGCAGACTGTCAAGGCAGTCTGCAGGGAGAGAGAGAAAAGTAAAGCACAGCCAAGACTCTAGACACAAAAGTGACACAGAGAGAAGGTGCCTTGTATCCTGAAGGATTCCAGTTCCCAATTTCTCCATGGATTCCACAGCACAACTCTAAATCACGCCAACAAATTCTCCTCTGCTCCTTATAAACAAATAATCCCTCCAAGTATTATTTTTAAAATATTTTAGGCCAAAGAATGAAAGTTTCTGGACTCTCGATAATTCACTTGTGACCCAGGAATTGCAGAATAATGCAATTCACCTACCCTACCCACCCTTTCCCAACTGCTGAGTAGTCTGCATTTTCACCTCCACACCCGGCCCCCCTTGTCAGCAAGTGGCAGGGTCATCTTTGCATAGACTCTGAATTTTAGTACTTAACATAGTCCAAACGACTAGGAATGGAAACAGCACTAAAGTCAGAAGGAATCTTTTCTCAACCACATTATGAGTCATAAATAAAGAGCTTACATTAATCACTTAAGCACTTCTAAATTATTTCTTTTCTTTTTTCCTTCTGCTTCTTTCTTTTGGGGGTGGGGGGAGGAATAGTTGTTGCTCTGTCTTGAAAGAAGCACAGAAAACATAACTTCCAGAGGAAAATCCTTACATGTAAAGGGCAGAAATGTATGGGTATTTGAGAAATGAACTAAATCCTAGCAGAGGCATTACAAAGCTTTCTGTCACTCTGTGGGAAACGTTCCACGGTCCCATTTAACACATTCTTGATGTGCCATGATGCAAACCCATCACGATGATGGTTTGTTTATGGGAGTAACGGAGAATGGGGTAGGAGGAGACATCCTCTACACAATGTCCCATTTCCCCCAATGGCAGCAGACATACTGAACAGTAATCATCATGGGCGTGCAGAGATGTAAAGTGACTTACCTCCCCTGCTGCCTCAGCCTTTTGCCCACCTGAGCCATGGAGGGAAGGTCTGGCAAGTATCCAAGGATATGAGATGGAGGGCAGGAAAGACAAGTAGAGCGCTGAGTCTGAGCGAGCGAGTGAGCAATATCTAAACGGAAGGTGCCACTGGTGTGTTAACTTCCCTGAAGGTCCTAGCCAAGTGCTGGGCACTAAATGAAACAAAGAGGCTCTAAAAAAAAATAGTCACTGCAGAGGGTTTAAATGGTGCACAGCCAATCCGCCTGCCGAAAGGCAGATGATAAAGGCAGAGCCTAGCAGCCAGCAAGGCAGACTCAGTTCCAGCTAGATTTAGGGTCAAAAGGTGGCTGAGGCATTGCCTTCCCAGAAGGAGTGAGTCACGAGGAAAGTCTGAAAGGGAGGCAAGGTGGTGGATTTGTTTTTCCCCCAGCTCAATGTGGGTATTGGCACAGCAATATGGAAAAGAGTACTTGAAGAGAGTGAAGGAAGCAGGCATTCCAGAATGACTGGAAGAGGCCAGATAACTGACAGCACCAGATAGCCACAGAGGCCCAGTCACAGAAGCATGAAGTGACCAGCACTGCCAGCAGAGTCTGGCCTACCTGGACTGACCGGATGGGTCAGACAGGAACACACGGTTTATGAACATGGGAACCCAATGAAGTCAAAGCCCAGCCCTGGCAACCACTACCTGGGTGACTTGCTTCAGCCTCTGGAATTCTCAACTGCCACATCTGTAAAACAAGGACAAGGACAATACCTCCCTCATGAAGTTGCTAAAACATACTTAAAAAGTTTTTAGTGGCAATAGCACTGAGGCTGGCAAACTACTAGCCCACAGGCCAAATCCCTCTGATCACCTGCTTTCTACAGCCCATGAGCTAAGAATGATTTTTACATTCTTACATGGTTGGGGGGAAAATGAAAATAATAATACCATTTAGAGACACATGAAAATTACATGAAATTGAAATTCAGTGTCCATAAATAAAGTTTTGTTGGGACACAGCCACACCCACTCATTTACAGATTGTCTATGGCAGCTTCAGCACTGTAACGGAAATACTCAGAGAGTTGAGAGACTGTGTGGTCTGCAAAGCCTGAAGTGTTTACTGTCTGGCCCTTGACAGAAATATTTGCTGAGCCCTGCACTAGCTGACAGAAGAAATAATTAGCTGTGCCTCACTCTACAAGTGAAAAAATTCAGACAGTGAGAGACTGAAATCTTTTTATTGAGATATATTAATAATTCATATACCATAAAATTCATCCTTTTAAACTGTACAATTGAATGGTTTTTAGTATATTTGGGAGTTGTAAAACCATCACCACAATCTACGTTTAAAACATTTTTCCCACCCCCTAAAGAAAACTTGTCTCCATTAGCAGCCACTCCCCACTTCCCCTCTTCTCCAGCCCCTGCAACCACTAATCTACTTTGTGTCAATGGGTTTGCCAATTCTGGATATTTCATATAAATGGGATTATAAAATATGTGGTCTTTTTGTGTCTGGCTTCTTTCAGTTAGCATAATGTTTTCAAGGTTCAGCCATGTTATAGCATGACTCAGTACTTCATTCCTTTTTGTGGCTAAATAATATTCCACTGGATGCAAAAATCACCTCTTGTTTATTCATCAGTTGATGGATATCTGGGTTGCCTCCACTTTGGGGGTATCTGAAAAATTCTCCTATGAATATTTATGCACATGTTTTTGTATAGACAGATGATTTCCTTTCTTTTGGGTAAATATCTAGGAGAATTCCTAGGTCACATGGTAACTCTTTTAACTTTTGAGGAACCACCAAACTGTTTTCCAAA
Source organism: Daubentonia madagascariensis (assembly GCA_023783475.1). Lineage (NCBI taxonomy): Eukaryota > Metazoa > Chordata > Mammalia > Primates > Daubentoniidae > Daubentonia > Daubentonia madagascariensis. The sequence goes on from JAKFHU010001953.1 coordinate 44,882,349, forward strand.
GCAGCTGAACCATTTTACATTCACAGCAGCAATGAAAAAGGGTTCTGATTTCTCCATTTTCACCAACATTCATTCATCTTTTTGATATAGCCGTCCAAGTGGGTGCCAAGTGGGATTTCACTGTGATTTTGATTTGCATTTGTCTAATGACTAATAATGTTAAACATCTTTTCACGTGCTTATTTGCCATCTGTATATCTTTTTTGGAGAAATGTCTATGTAGATCTTTTGCCCATCTCTTTTAATTGGGTTGTGTTTTTATTGTTGACTTTTAAAAGTTGTTTATATATGCTGGATAGCAGACCCTTACCAAATATATGATTTGCAAATATTTTCCCCCATTCTGTGGGTTGTCTTTTCATCCTCTTGATAGTGTCCTATTTCTGAAGCACAAATGCTTTGAATTTTGATAAAGCCCAATTTATTTTTCCTTTGTTGCTTATGCTTTTGACGTCTTATCTAAGAAACCACTGCCTGATCCAAGCTCATGAAGATTCATTCCCATAATTTCTTCTAAGAGTTTTATGTGTTTAGGTCTTACATTCATGTCTTCGATGTATGTTGTGAAGTAGGGTCCAACATCATTCTTTTGCACGTGAATATCCTGTTTTCTCACCACCATTTGTTGAAAATACTATTCTTTCTCCACTGAATTGGCTTGGCACCCTTATTAACAATCAATTGACCATAAATGTAAGGATTTATTTCTTGACTTTCAATTCTATTTCATTGATCTATAACTCTATCCTTATTCTAGGACCACACTTTATTGATTAGTGTAGCTTTACATAATAGTAGGTTTTAAAATCAGGAGGAGTGAGTCCTTCAACCTTGTTCTCTTTCAAAAGTGTTTTGACTATTCTGGGTTCCTTGCATTTCCATGTGACTTTTAGGATCAACTTGTAGATTTCTGTTAAAAAAAAAAAAAAAAGGCACCTGGGGTTTTGATAGAGATTGTCTTGAATCTGTGGATCAATTTGGGAAGTGCTGCCTTGGTAACAATATTAAGTCTTCCAGTTTATGAGCACAGGGTATCTTTCCATTTACTTAAGGTCTTTAACTTCTTTCAAAAATATTTTGAAGTTTTCAGTCTACAAGTTTTATACTTCTTGTATTAAATGTATTCCTCAGTACTTCTGATGCTATTGTAAATGGAATTGCTTGAAATCTTTTTTATTAGTACAAATTTTAACTTGGAATTGTAGAAAGTCAATGGGTAAATATGTAAGAAAGGAGGACCAAAGCCTAACAGAAACCAAAGGTAAAACTAAAGCTGGGTTTCAGGGAGATCTAATCTGTCAAGATTCATGTCACCCTCCAAGCTTCAGAGGGCAGGTACAGTGTCTGTCTTGCTCATCCTGTACACCTAGTACATAGGAGGCACTCAAGAAACACTTGTTGAATGAAGTTTAGCACTAGCAGAAAATATTTAATCTGTCTTTTCTATTTGAGACAACAAATATGCCCTTAAATATTAATTTCTTCAAGGCATAGCTATGTTGGTTCGAATGGTGTGGACTGCAGATACTATCAACTGCAATAAGGCAAAATATTCTCACGCAAGAAAACAAGTTTGGAGAGGACCCCCACCAGTTAACAAGCTCCCCTTTAGTTTTTCCAGAAAACTAAAAAGTTCAAGAAAATGTCACTGGACAAAGAAGAGAATAAGGGTAAGGAGGAGAGGAAGCACCTGAGCATATTACAAACAACACTGGTCCTCTTGACAATGATGTAAACAACGTATAACGACACCCAAACGTAAAACAAGAAATGCTGCAGAAAGTGCTAGACGAGAAAAAGGGAGGGGGGAGAAGGAGGGCGAGAAGCAAACGCCGATCTACTCTACAGAAGAAAAGAGTTGAAACCCAAGGCTAAATATGGCATTTATGACTACTATAGCTTTCCTTTGTTGTCAAGGATAATAGATAATCAATTAAAATAATAAACTTTCATTAAGGACAAGCATACTGTATCTGCTGCATGGGCACCATGCTAAGTGTCTCATGTACACAATCTCATTATCGGCTTGTGACAACCCTAAGGCAAGTACTATTATTACCATTATTCCAGAGCAGAGAGAGCAGAGACCTGGAGATGTTAGGGTAACTTACTCAAGGCCTCACAGTGTTGAACTGCCACAGTTGGTATTTAAACCAAGGTCACCTGATTCCAAATGTCCACACTATGCTGTGTATAAATATAGAAATAAGCACATATTGTATGCGCTACTCGCGAGCATAGCAAATGTCCAATACCCTTATACAGTGATGAATATGTTATGTAGTGACTAATTTGATTCCATACACAAAGTTTGAAAGGAAACAACTGTCCGTACACTTTTTTAGGCCAACAAGTTAAAGGGGTATGAAATCCACAATAAAAGCCTGCAAATATTTTACCATTAAAACCCCATAAATCATGAAGCCTGAGATTACATTGTTTCCTACAGCCACTGGGGCAATGCTGAGTTCCAGCCCTGGATCTGTCTCAAATTCAATATGTAACTTTGGACAAGTCCCTTGTTGTAGTTAAGTTGCACTGCCCTAATTTGCAAGGTCATTGCCAGTTCTATGATTCTACCAATTCACTCTGTGCAATCAACTTTCATTGCATACATATTATTTTACACCTTTATCAAATTCACTGGTCAATTATAGTTCTCAGCCCAGGTTAAATGGGAAGAAGAATATTTGGGCATAGTTAGAAATACCCTAGATCAGAAAATCATTTCTTATAAAAATAAAAAAGAAGGACATGGGAGTTGGGTGGAGAGATTTGCTCTGATAAACTACGTCTTGAGCCCCTTCTTTCCTGGCTGGTCCATATTCTAAATCATTTCCTTGCTTTCACATAGTAAATTTTCTGCTAGATGTCTAGATATGCTGGAGATCAGGTTACAGTGTGAAGGACAAAAGATAAAAACAATCTGCATACTTCCATCTGGCTCTTCAGAACAAAGTCTAGAGACTTGAAATGTGAGGAGAGAAGCATGTACTCTAGCTGCACAACAGATATAGCAAAATGTCACAGAAACAAATCTTTCAGAGAATCCGAGATGCTGGAATGTGTATTGCACCAGTATCTACTCTGAGAGCATTAAAGGAAAAAAAAAAAGTTAAGACTCACAAAACACATTGTTGCTTCCATTACACATAGATTAAAAGTTGAGAACAGACCAATATATTAGAAAGTCCGTACAGTAGCACAGAGATGCTAGTCTCATTGTTGTCAAATGACTCTTGTTTATAAAACAAACAAACAAAAAAAACAAAAAAAAACACACCTTCTAGATGTTTATTAACATGGTCTTGGCTAGTTTTTAGGACTCAAAAGTCAACACTCGAGGTCTGACTCTGGTCAAACTATTCCTTTGCCACATGGCATCATGCCACATAAGACAGATTTTCAATATGAAAGAAACCAGCAGTTTCCAATACAAACACAGGCTTTCCAATATATAAAATTTAAGAAAAGCCAGGGTCTGTGCAGAAAACATTAAACTGGTTTATATATCAAAATCATGAGGTTTAAGCAGAAATGCAGCATTAAAATAATTTACAAAATGGCTCAACAATGAACATATTCCTCCATGAAAAAACAACACCCTTAATGTTTTTCATATGGCACATAAATTTTACAATACCTGCAGGAATATTTTCATTGGTTAAACCAACACCATAGGTCTTTTTAGCTCTTAAGCATATTACGATTCTTGCCTTTTTATGGCATTTTTGTTGTTGTTTGCACCCAATGTAATAAGCTTTTGAGAACAAGAAACAAACCACAATAAAAAGAAAAAAGGACTACCCTTTGTAACTGCAACTTTCACAAGAGGGGTGGGGGGCAGAGTGATTCAAATCTTGTTTTTATAGCTGCTATCTTGATGCAATTAGTGTAAAATAATTGTCTGCACAGGCCAAAGTAGAGGCTAAGTCGAGGCACTTGAATGCATTCCCGAAAATGATTTCCCTGCCTCTCCCTTCAGCCTGCTGCAGCAGATGTTGGCTGTTAAGCTGCGCAGACAACACAGTTCATGACTTTTCTAAGACGGCTGTGTGCCACATCTGCAGTTGATGAAATGGAGAGCAGAAGTGTGGCAGACACACAGAGGAGAGTGTGAGCAAGGCAGGCAGGCGCGGGCTGGGCCAAAGGAACTGTCTTGAAGGCTGGCCTAAAAATAGACACATACTCACACTCCTCCCTCCGCAGCCAGCTCATAAAACCCGGCCTGCCTGTCCTATTATGGAGTCGGCCTATGGCAGACACTTCCTGCATCCAGCTTGGGCTGCAGATAAGGCAAGAGCATGGAGGCAGGAGTGGAGGGAAGCAGGCGGTGCAGCATCCTTTAACTGCAGCTTCCCTCTCCGAGCCTCGGTATAACTGGGCTATGGTCCAAGTTCAGCTGGGCCCCCAGAGAAAGGCAATGCTTGTGTTTAGCCCGCACAATACTGACATAACATTAACAGATTTACATATGCAAAACTGTGAAGCAACAGGCATTCCCCCTCAATTGACCCACAGCTTGTAGTGTCTGCCGAGTTATTCCCCGCTTCGGCTCTGTAACCAAGTGGGCGGCATGCGAATACCATCTGGGTACCACTTATTGAAAACTGGCAGCCGCTCCGTAATAGGCAAGCTGGCAATAAGAGGGAAGGGAATAAATTGCATCATTTAGTTAACATCCACTTGCTTTGCGGCTGTTAAAAACCCATGACTGAATAATAATTTGGTTATTTCTTTTGCCAGAAACTGCTGTCAGCCAAATTGTACTACGCATGCTGCAGAAGTCGACTTGCAAAATTTCCACTTGAAAAGGGATTGAGGAGGATCAGGGCAAAATGGGCACCAATCTCCAGGTGTGAGCAGTGGTGCCTCCTGCTGTGTGGTGGCCCAAACGTGGTCGACACCCAGCCCTGGTTAGCTACGCTGTGCTGAGCCACACCACCGAGCTGTGAGGTGCAGTGATACCCTTAAGGAGCTCAGATCCAAGGGTGTGTGTGACGAGTGACATCTACGCAGCTCTCAGCTGGCCATAGAGGTAGATGTGACCAAGCAAGGCTTGTCCTGGAGTTGACATTCCCCAGATTCTGCCTCCAAACAAACTGGGTAAGCAGGCCCACAGGGACCCTCAGTGTCACATGCCTACATCCCCCTAGTTCTGTGCCTAGAGCAGGCAGACGGCATCATTTCTCTCCAGTTTACTCACCTGCTTTCAAATACAACTAACAAAGAAAGTGACAGAAACCTTAGACCACCACATAAAGGTAGAAGTGATCTTCAGTAAAAACCCATGTGTTTGAAGTGGTTCTCTTTTGAATATATTTGTAAAGATATGAAATTCTCTTATTTACTATATACTGTGTGTGTGTGTATATGCATGTATGTGTGCGTGATTGTATATATATATTATATATATAAAAACCTTTTCTTTTCCATGTCTTTTAGGAAAATCAGGGCTGAAATATGTAGACGTGACCAATGTCATGGCAGTTTTAAAAAGATGTAAGTCATTAGAAGATATAAATAAAAATATACAGATATTTTTATATAAGATATAATTACCTTATATGAGATATAAATCATTAATATATTTTATTTCTTTTTAATAATTTATATCTTCTTTAAACTCTTATAGCATTGATCAATAACACATATTTGAGCCTTGATTTTCCTAAAAGACATATCAAAGGAAAGTAAAGAAACAGAAAGAAACAAAGGGAAAATTTGGATTAAAAAAGGAAAAGCAGGAAACAAAAAGACTCTGCTGCTCATGAAAGTACTACAAGTGAACAAAGTTTGTCTGGTCAAACTTAAAAAAGGGGGAAGATGAGCACATTTCCAGTGACGTCACATAGCAAAAATACGCGTTTATAAAATCCAAACTTGAAGCTCTCCTTACTTCTGGATTTGGGGAGGAAAGGCTAAACAATCTTGCAAAGCCCAAAATGGATTAAAGACCACTCAATTTTATAAATGGGGTGGTCTTTCTGAAAATAACATAGTCAGCTAGTCATACGTTAAAATAGGCAGAATCCGATCATGAAGAGAGAGGACAAAGGCAGCAAGACCAAATGGTTATGTATTTTACAAACCACAACAGTTGTGAGTTACCACATGTTTAAGCGAAACTTGGGTAATAGTTATTTTCAAGGGAACAACAGTAGTCAAGAAAGATAGGTTTTTTTCTTCTCCAGATTCAGCTTATGATTGTAATCTTACCTTGCTCTAAACAACTTACAAGGCAAAGAAAAGACAAAGTCAACTCTGTATCTAGAGATATCCAAAGATGTTAGGACTGTAAAGCAGTAGGCTGAATTTGCTCCTTGAAAGGAGGAGAAAGAAAATGATATTTCCAAGTTGCATGCTTATGATCAGTTTGTTAAAAGAAAGCTAAACAGCTATTTTATTCACACGTATGCATGCGTGCACACACATGCATACAATCCAATAAAATCAGCATGCTGTCACGGAAATACCACTGACCTGAGAGGCAGGAGAACTGGTTTTCACCAAAGTTCCGCCACTATCTAGCTAAGTGACCTTGGGCAAGTCACAATTTCTCTGCATCTAATTTTCTTTCCTTTGGGAAATAGTGATACATAACAAGGCAGTGCTAGAATTTCTCAAATATAAGCAAAATTATGGTTTTCCTAACAGCTCTTTATTGCACATTTATCATTACAAAATGTGAATGCATCCTATGAAAATAGATGAATCAGAAGAGTTATACAGGATTTCAAAATTACTCTCATTTTACTTTGCAAATTACTTAGGGTAAATATTGCTGGGGTTTGTGTTTGTTTTTAAAAATACACATGTTGAAGGACTAAACTGCCTTATGCAAATATTTATCTTCCAGAACATTATATGTTCCTCAGTGTTTGCTTAAAATCCAAAAAGTTTCCAGTAACTGCAAGATTTCTATTTAATATGTAATTCCTTAATAAATGACTATAATACAAAGTTAACCTACATAGCCCATTTTGGCAAAAGTTTGGAACAAAGTATTAAAAATCTAAAGAACCTACACCCCAAATAATGGTTCGGACCATCCTAAGATTTTGGAAAATACTGCATTCCTAGAAAACACATTTTTAAGCTATTGTCATGTCCCTTTACATTGCTGCATATTTAAAAGTAATCACAGTCTCCTTGTTGGTTTCCACTGTTTTATTCATTCTAAACTCTTCTGCCAGTGAACCATGGCATGGTTTCCCGAAATCGCTTTAAATGTTGCATATGTCCTGGCAAAAGTCCAAAATTCTAGCCAACATCAGCATTTTCCAGTTAACCTTAATCAACTCTATTGCCTTTCAAAAATGAGACAATGCACTTGACCCTTGGTTGGTGAAGTATGCATGTGTGGGTTTTCCCCAGGAGGGGTTGTAGATTTGTGCTAATCCACACAGCACCTTGGGTAGTACCTTCCCCCACTCCGACATCCAACGGCAGACATTCACAAGCCAGCTGGCTAGGGTTAGCATTCGGTGGCTAGGAAAGAAAGTGAAGGTAATTGGTCCACAAGAGGCAGGAATTCCCACTTTGGCCTCATTAGCAACAGGGCTAAGCAGCCAAGACTAAAGTTAACATTAGCCAAATACACCTGGCTAATCTTGTAAAGAATAAAGACTTGCTCATTAACTGAGCTTAGAAAGGTGTGACCTACAAACCCAAAGAGCTATTTTCAGGTCCTCAATGGTACAAATTTTGTGATCAAGTTACAGATTCCATGTGGTTCTTCATAAGGTCCTTTTAAGAAATTTTTGATGTTGGACAGTTGGGCCTCTGGCCATATTATTCATATGCGTGTGCACACACACACACACATCCCCCACTTGTATGGCACAGGGCTGAATAAAGCATGATGGAAGCTAACCTAGGTGCAAGGTACCCGACCACCCACTCTGATCAGATACCACTACACAGCAAGGCACACCTCCAGTGCCCCACTGAACAGCACCAGTGCCAAGGCCAGTCCCTGCTCATTTCTAAGAGGCTCATGGACAGCAGGGACTGGGAACAGCCGAGCCTCTGCAGCCCACTGTCCAAACGAGTAATGATTCAATGATGGTAATTTATCCTGCAAGGACTACCCACAGCCACTAATGGAGTCAAGCACTGGTTTGTTCCTTTAGTTTTCATCTGAAAATAAAATTTAAGGGTCCAATTGCATTATGAGCTTGGGAATAGATGGAAATTGGAAAGAAAGAGAGGGAAAAAGGAGGGGAGACAGAGACAGAAAAGAAGAGAGAAAGAAGGAAGGAAATTGCTTGCTATGAAGACAAAACAAATTGTGAAATCTGGAAATAAACACTCAGGGCTGACTTCCAACACCACTGTCATTGCTGTCAGTTTTTGGAAATAAAACTCTTACCAAACACAAAAAGGTGCAAGGGGAAGCCAATGTATCTGGGCTTTACATAAGCTAAAAATTGCAGGTTTCTAAAACAGGATTAGGCAACATTCTTCTCAGGCAGTTTAGGTTTTTACCCTTCTCCTCCCTTCATTTTGATCCTGTGAGAGGTCCAACTCTGCCTACCAAAATGTAACCAGTGCAGCCCCCAAACACCAGGCCAAGGAACAAACAGTGCGAGGTTAAAGAGCAGGACTGTGGGATCCCACAGAAAATGCTCCTTATTTGAGGAAAGGAGAGCTTGGCAGGTAGACAACCATTTCAGGCCTTATCCAGGTGCGTGGATGGGGAGGAGCTCCCCAGGCGAGGCCCAGAGGACCTGCGTGGGCTGCTGTACTCTCGCACACCTAGTTCAGCATCTTTTTAAATGTCTGAATACCACTGAGGAACTCGTGTCACCCAGCAAGGGCCACTCAGAGCTACACTCAAGGGGTAACACATGTCTTTTCTTCCTTCTGTGACATCAAAAGGCAAGTTGCTATTCATGGGGCTCAAGGCAGAGATGAATGTGAATTAAAGACAAAAGGAGTTCTCATGAAGAATTATTTCTGACACATTACCCCACGCCCTCTTCAACCAAACAGCTGGTTGGCTACTTATCAGTAGCAACCCTTGAAGCCTTCCAGCACATTCCAGCAAGGTCCAGAGAGAGAGAGGACAGCTGCTGGACCATTCACCCCTTTGGTGGTCATCATCACATCTCATATTTATGAGGTCTTTTGGCAAAACAGGTTTGAGCCCTGGTTGTGTACATCTTTATCGGTTGGAAGGAAAGAGCTAAGATTTCTTTCTCAAATCAGAAAAGGCCTCTTAAACCAAACTGACTTACCCAGTCCCAGGGGAGAGGCCCATACAAACAATCAATTTCATAAGAGGCCAAAAGGCAGCCTGGGAAAGACGAGAACAGGGAGAGAGGATGAGGCAATGTGCAGTTCCTCTTCGGCTGGGGCCTCTCTATGGGGCTTCATTCTCGGTTTCGAAGAGAGAGAAATTCCAGCACGGATGGCACACCCATGTTTAAACACACATTGGAAAATGTCAGTGACTTGTGGATTATTTTCAACCACTGATCATCACCATTACTGTGGATGTTTAGAAAACTTGGCCCTAAGAACGGAGGTGGAATAAGCAATGAGCCCGAGATCCCGCCTCTAGTTTAGAACCAAACACACACACACACACACACGCAGCATACGCTTTCACGCTGAGAACATAAAATAATTCTTCCCACAAAGAGCATCACAAAAATAACAGGCCCTAATAATCCACCCTCTGTACTTCCTCCCCCTGCCCCAATTCTCTCCTTTGTTTATTCCTTCCTCTATTTCCCCACCCTCTTCAGACTAGACTTGGCCTTTACTGCTAAGAAATGAGACAAAGTCAAAATAAAAAGACAAAGCTAGTACATAATAATCACTAATATTTAATCAGCACTTGCTATGTAAAAAGTCATAAGTGCTTTACTTCTACTGTATTGACTCCTTTAACCAAAGCAAGAACACAATGAGGTAAATATCACCATTTTGCAGATTCAGGAACTAAGGCAGAGTGTTGAAGTAACCTCTCCAAGGTCACACAGCTAGTAAGAGGCACAGCCAGGACTCAAACCGAGGCAAGTTAACCACTACACTATACTGCCTCAAAGATGTATTAACCAAAGAAGTTAATTGTTGACTTTTAAGCTGCTAAGGGTCCACAAGTTGGTTATATAATGGGTTTTCAAGGTTAATTTTAACTTCATGGGACTGATGCACTGACTTTATAGCAACATACTAAGCTTATACCACTTACAACTGACAACTGAAAGAATGGTCAATTCAATCTCCTTCTCTCCCACTATATAGTGTTTCTTCCACGGCAACAACTCAGTCTCAGGTATTTTTCCTCACCTCTAACTTCTCTACTAAGTAAAGAGAGTAAAGTAAGTAAAAACACCTTTTTTTAGATTCTAAAACAAATATATTTTATTAATCCATATCTCAAATATTTCATTTCACAGACTAGATATAATAATAAGAGTAAAATTTTTTCTCCATTTTTACTATAGTTTCTAATCTTCAAATTAACTGAGACTCGCTGAAAGCTTTCGAAGATGGAAGAAATGGTAAATTATATTAAAGAATACTCTTAACGCTGGAAGTTGCTCCAAAAAAAATGCTCTCTGGTAAACTTTTAACTTTTTTATGCCTCTTTATATTTAGAACATGCCTTTCTAAAATTTGAAGCTAAGCATATGTCAAAAGATTTTTTTCAAAGACAACTTTTATTTTTAAAACCATAACTACAAATGTAATACAAGTTCATTGTATAAAAGTACTGCAAACAGTATAGCATAAATAAATCAAAAGCAGGACTGCTTCCCACTCACCCTCCCGCCTCCAGCCTTAATGCAGTTTATTCTTCAGAAGTAGCCACACCATCGGAGTCAGTGATGGTACGGGTTGGGGGGAGGCAGGGGCCTGTGGAGACTTAGATCTTTCTAATCCCCATTATGCCCACCTGTCCCCCAAGTAAAAAGATTATAAATCACATAGCAAAACTGGTTAAGAGCAAAAACCCTTGAACAAGACTGCCTGGGTCTGAATCCTATCTACTCCACTTACTAGCTGTTTGACCTTGAGCTAATAAATTATGTAACCTCTCTGTGCCTCAGTTTCCACATCTATAAAGTGAGGGTAACAGCAGTTCTTACCTCATTGAGTCACAGCAAGGGTTAAATAAATTACACAAGCTAATATTTATAAAAATAATCAGAACAATGCTGGCACAGAAATTCTATCTAGGTGTCTATTAAATGTATTTTTTAAATAAATTAATATCCAATGAGTAGAAAGCAAAACCATGGAAGCACGTGCCTAAATGTCCTCAGGCAACTTAACGTGTAGAAAAAAGAAAACTATTAGGAACAGAAGAAAATAGATTCCATTTTTATAAACCCATAAGGATCCCACTTATGTAAATAAAGACTCCGTTTTTCATTAATCCATCTTCGCTTTTGGTTCAAACCCTAAAGATCAGTCCCAGACACCAGCTCATGTATTCAGTTACCAGGTAAAAAGGTGAATTTTTCTAGCTATTTGTATCTATCATATTTTTAACATTCTACAGCATACAGCAGGTCAAAACCAGCACGCTTGCTATGCAATTGCAGCTTCAAGCAAGAGACCCCCTTAAAATAGAATGCACTCTCTCTGCCGCTCCCCAACCAGACATGATGACGTGGCAATTGTTGGTATGTTTCCTCCCAGACTTCAGAGAGTTGGGTTTTTCTCAAGAGACAATTTATATAACTAGAGACACAAAAACTCATGCTCACTTCAAAAATATTACCAACAGGCCAGGCACAGTGGCTCATGCCTGTGATCCTGGCACTTTGGGAGTCTGAGGTGGGAGGATTGCTTGAGGACAGGAGTTCTAGACTAGCCTGAGCAGGGGTGAGACCCTGTCTCTACAAAAAAAAAAAAACGGAAAAAATTAACTGGGTGTGGTGGTATTCACCTGTAGTCCCAGCTATTCAGGAGGCTGAGGCAGGAGGATTGCTCAAGCTCAGGAGTTTCAGGTTGTAGTGAGCTATGATGACACCACTGCAGTCTAGCCCAGGTGACAGAGTGAGACCTTGTCTCAAAAAAAATTACCAGCAAACATTGAGAAAACCATTTTTTCTAATATTAATATTTATGTACTTCAGAATGAGATTCTGAGGCAAACAATGCCTGAAATGGATGGGTTGAGTGTTGAGTTTGGTGTATGTGTTCTGGCTTAAACTTTGAAAGGGGTAAATGTAAACTCTTCCAAAGGAAACAATTCCTACAGCACAAAACTATCAAGGCTCCATCCACAAAGTAATTCTATAAAATGTCAAGACATTTGTAAGACTAAAGTGTGCTATAAAACAAAGTGACATAAATTACAGGATATTTCTATTTGTTGATTCTGAACACAACATATAACTATCTTTCCCCCAAAGTACTCCTGGGATTACTTAAATACAAGGGTAGGGCACAGAAAATTATTTTTCTGTTTGGTGAGTGGCATTTTCCTGGTCAAAAGAAAACCTTAGAAGCATACCAAAAACCAAAGTAATAAACGTGGCAATGGCCTGGACAGACAGATGACAAAGGTTACAGCCACAATTTCACATGCACATTTCTAGGTTCCTCAAGTTATAGTTCATGTTCAATATATAAGTTTCTGGCATACAAAACAAACATTCTATCTTTAGTTAATTGTTTAAATGGAATTTTGCATTTCTATTCAAAAAACCAATTTTGTTTTGAGGAATAAATGCACAAAAACAGAGAAGGAATCATTGCTACATATGTGAAGCTGACTATGTACTGTGATGCCACAAAACTGTGTCGGACATAAAACCTTTCAATCTTTTGATTTCTACCATCTATTACTGGGCTTCTAGTACCATGCAGATGGAAAGAATTCAAAGGATGGAATGTACTATATTAAAGCAAATCCCCTGAATATTTTTGTTATTTAATTTCATTAAATGCATCAATCACCTCTAAATCATCTCCTCTAAAAATGTTAAATTTTCAGCATCTAGTACCTTTATTTTATTCTAACTCTGCAACAATATCCTACCATACATGCCTTTCCTAAATGCCTAACTTTGGGTGAAGCCCCGTAGAGATACAGAGATAAATAAAACAAAGTGCTGCCTCCAATAGAATTAAGTCTAGCCTGAAAGAAAACTATATAAAGAACTAATTACTATCACTACTTTTGAACATTGTTCTCTAAAGCAGAACCAATGCAATAAAGCAGGAAAAAGAAACATGGGAAAAGGTGCTGATATTGTTATCAGTGAGATCTCAAATTTCTTGTTTTTTTTTTTAATGTAACAACAAAAACATAGCCCTAATGAGATTTTGACAAGGTGATCAAATATACAATATATAAAAATACAGAGCTATCCACATATCAAAAATAATCAGTAAGAAAATATGAATGAGCTACATCTTTCTTTTCTACAGACACATGGCTACAAAATTTTTGTAAGAAACAAAAAGGAATACTTGAATAAAAGGATAATTAAACTATTTTCCTGGATGGACAGATATAATACAGAAAGGTAATTAGCTATTTCAAATTTCAATCAAATCAAAAAAGGAAATAATTTTTAACAAAAAAATTCAAAAGGTGTTTTAGAAACATGATAAAACAATAAAAGCAAATAAAATTTTTTAAAGTATAGTATTATGGAATAATTGATACTAAGCATATTATAAACCACAGTAATTAAGATAGCATGGAACTGGCAAAGAACTAGGCAAAATAATAATATTGATAATTGTTACAATGATAACAAATATGTGAGTGCTTACTATATGCCAGGTGCTTTATATTTAGTTACCAAATAATTTATCACCCTTAGATTCTTTTGAAATAGGTTATCTTAATATCAACAATAATATAAGCAGAATAATAGTCTACACCCCTGTACTTTCATCAGTTTTGTGGCCATATCTCTCATCACCAGTAAATTTCTGCTACAATGTTAGGAAAAATGTTGGTCTTGTTATTTCCATAAAATTGCCTGCAGTATTCTTCAAAGTTGTATTTTATGGTTAATAAATATGAATGTATTTACTGACACCTTCAAATGTCAATATCTCTGGCCCATAATACTAATTGAGAAAATACTCTCTCCATGAGTGTTAAAGTATCTGTTAACTATAGCAAATTCCCCTAAGTTGAGGATATTCTCAATTTTATTACTGTGTATTGAAATACATAAGTATTTTAGCCAAAATATTTTTATAGGTCATCTTTTTAACTGCATTCTGAGGACCTTTCTTTGGCAAGTCTTTTTTTAAGACAAAACTCATTAAATACATTAACAAGCTTTATAATTGCTTGAAATGTTTGGCCAAATTTGGATGCTGCAAAATCGCACACCTTATTAATATCATTTCATTTCTGTACATAATTCACATTATCTGATTTAAAATAGGAGCTCCATCAAAAGATTCTTCCCACTAGTTAAGATACTTCCAAGTACAGTCATAAAATTTCAAAATTAAAACATGTTCACTTTTCTGAGCTCTCATCATTTAACTTGTTCAGTTCTTCACTTGTTTTTCCAGGTGTAAGAGTTCTAATATTGTCCTGTTTGCGGTCTTTTTTCCCAATAATTGTAATTTGCTAGCAGTCTCAAAAGAAGTTGTATAATTGTGCTTGTACTCCATTCTTTGAGTTACTGAAATTTCAAATTGATTATGAACAAAATGCACCCAAAATTTAGATTACTCGTTTACAGAAGTTTAATAACATCATGGGACACTTGTATTCATTTACCAAATAGTTTCTCAAGGTCTCAAACATTTCCAAAACCTAACTGATGGCTCAAGTATTTATTTGTATTCAACATTAGTCTCAACATAAGAAATGTGTAGTTTGTTTATCTATGTATATATAAAATTATTTATAAATGTTGATAGTTAGCTATAGTTTCTATTCAAGTGATACATATTGCAGTTTGCATGCAGTTATGAAATATGTGGTCACTATAATCACTTCCAAGTACAGATTTGCTCCAGGGGTTTCTTAAGCTAGTAAAACAGTTTTTACCACAATATGTTCTCCATCAAAATTCAAATTTATTTAATTACCACAAAAACAAGTAACTTTATCTTCAATGTTAAACTTTTTAACAAAATTTACAATCATTCATAATAATGATAAATGCTTTACCTTCAACAGAATGAAATTCCAACAGTTTTAATTTGATTCCATGAATTGGATCAAAAAAATCAAACTATTACTGGTATTAACTGAGTTTCTATTTGAAGCATCCAATGATATTGATGTGAAATCAGCATCATTTACTATTTATAAAGAAGTTCTGTAAATATTATAACACATTAAGAGTTATCAATTCACTTTTTGAATGTGTTTAAGAAATCCTAGAACCCAATATAAGTGAAATTAATTTCAAAAAAGTCATTTGATCTAAAAGAAAAGTCATGCTTCACAAAGTAAAATATAAATGTACTTTCTACCACTGTGTGTGGGTACGGTATTCTTAAAATATACACTAATTTTGAAACAGATGCAGTACTTCTTCAGCAAATGTGTCTCCTGATTTTTGTATGTTCAGTGATTTCACTATGACCCCAGAGTGGACAGTAAATGTCAAAAACATTTTATGGAATTTAATGTTCATGGTCAACTCCCTGGAAAAACAGGAGGGAAATCTTGTAATATTTCATTAAACAAGCTCTGGCTTAACGCTTATTGCTGCCAAAAGGGTTTATTGAAAAATATATTTTTTAAAACTTTACCAAACAATAAAAACAAATATTTATACATTTATAGCATTCAAAAATGACAAAACCATAAAATCTACTGGAGCAAGAACATTCAGACTGCTCCTTCACACTCTGCAGCATGGCTCCTCAACCTCTGTTTCCCACACATTTCATATAAATGAACCTAAAGTCCCCCATGTTCCCCCTGACCCACTGACCAAATAGAGCTATTGGTCCCTAGCCACTTACACCAGAGCACACATTCCTTGAAATAGAGATGTGCCCAGAAAGGGTTAGGAGAAAAGGGACTATTTATTGCTGGTCATCTTTCAGAGGTCACTACAACAGGCATCTCATACACTACAAAGTAAGACCATGAAGAAGTAGAAATAGCACATAAAGTAAAGGTCTGCTTATGATAATACTTTATTTTAGTATAAAATGAAAAATCTGACACAATGCTAACCCAGGAATCTTGGGCAACAGGTGTAAAACCAGGATTGTCCCAGATAAACTGGCGTAACTAGTCACTCTTTTATATAATTATCTCATTTACTCCCCACAGCATCCCCATCAGACAGTTCCATCATCATCCCTATTTTCATACGAGAAAATGCTGGCTTAGACTAACTGTACAGCAGCTTGTTCAAGGCCACAAAACTTATATTGGTGGAATCTAACGCCAGAGTCCATGCATATAACCAACATATAATATTGCTTCTCTTTGAAACAGAATAGAATGCATGGAAATGAGCCCTATTTTATATTAAAATTTAGTGTATACTACAATATTTTACATCAATAATGAAAAGTATTATTCAATAAATAATTCTGGAACCATATGTTACTTTTTTTTTTTTTTAACAGACAGGGTCTTGCTCTGTTGCCCAGGCTAGAGTGCAGCAGCCTGATCATAGCTCTCTGCAATCATAGCTCTCTCCTGGGATTAAGTGATCCTCCCACCTCAGCCTCCTGAGTAGTTGGGACTACAGACATGTGCCACCACACCTAGCTATTTTTTTAAAAATGTTTTCTAGAGACAGTGTCTTGCTATGTTGTCCAGGCTGGTCTCCAACTCTTAACCTCAAGCAATCCTCCCACCTCAGCCTCCCAAAGTGCTGGGATTACAGGCATGAGCCACTGTGCCTGGCCAAGTTTTTCTGTTTGTTTGTTTGTTTTGTTTTGTTTTTTTAGAGGCAGAGTCTTGCTCTGTCACCCAGGCTGGAATGCAGTGGTGTGACCATAGCACACTGTAACCTTGAACTCTTAGGACCAGAGGTGTGCACTACTTCATCTGGCTAATTTTTAAATTTTTTTTTAGAGATGGGGTCTTGCTGTGTTGCCCAGGCTCATCTAGAACTCCTGGCCTCAAGTGATTTTTTTTTAACAATCAAATCAAACCCTTCCCTCACACATACACTGAAATAAAATCAAGATGGATTGAGAGTCGAGCACTTAAAAGAAAAAAGAAAGAGAAGGAAGAAAAAGAAGCGGAGGAGGGAGAGAAAGAAGAAAATGAAAAAAATATAAAGCAATTATAAGAAAATAAATGTGTCAGGTAGAAAAATCTTTTTGTCTTAGAAAATGTTAGAAGGTATAAATGAAAAGAATTAGAACACTAAAATGGGGGTAATTATCCCAAAACACATTTTATATATAATATTTAAAGAGAAAAGAAAAAAAGAAAAATTTGGAAAAATACTTAAGTCCATAATGTAAAAAGATCTCTTATAAATCAGTAATAATAATACAAACACTATATTTTTGAATTCTGTATATAATAAAAATAGGTAAAACACAAAAGTAATACAAATGGCCAGAAACCAAACAGTGTGAAAAGGACAATTTCATTAGTTAGGAAAGAATAGCATATTTCCAGAATTCTTTAACATCTTTCACCTAGAAAACTGTCGAAAATAAAAAGGAAGAAGGATTAGTTTACTCAATGTTGGCCAAACTCCAATAAAGTAGAAACTGCCATGGCCTTTTAAGGGAAACAAATAGGTGACACAGTCAATAGAATGTCAATGTTCACTGTGCTTTGAGCCAGTAAATCCACTTATAGAATTTATCCTAAGGAAATTATCATACATGGAAATAAATGTATGCACTAGAATGTTCTTCCCAGCATTATTTATATTAGCGAAAAACTGGAAACAATGTAAATATCTAAAAGAGAATGGTTAAATAAACCAAGGTACATGGTAGATTGAATGGAATTGTAGCATTCTTCAAAAATCGTGCTAACAGAGTATATTTAAAGAAACAAGAAAATGTTCATGATACAATGTTATGTGACAATAAGCAGGAAACAAAGCTGTTTAATATTATTTGTATGTGTTGGTTCATAAGAATAGGTTTTTGAAAATTAGATTTAAATACACAAAAATGTTAAGAACTATTTTCTTACGGGTGAGGGATAAACTAGGAGTGTTTAGAGAATCACAATTCTAAAACTTAAGCATATCACAAAGATATCTTTCTGAACAAATAACTGGGAAATTACTAGCTTACTACATGGATAAGAGAGGAAAAGACACGAAGATAATATTAATACTATCTTCAAACTTACCCTGAAAAAATATCTGCTTATTTAAAAAAGTAAACAAGTCTTATCGTGTCCCCAAATTATGGCACACAGCACAAAATAGTGACCAGCACGAGAGAGTTTCCTTCAAAACTCACTCTCCTCAAGCCAAGAACTATGAAAAATAAAAGGAGTCCTGCGTGGCTTCTCCTGCAGCGAGACTCACGGTACGAGCAGTCACATTCGGCCATCCTCCCACCTCCACAGAAGATGAGAGCTAGCTGGAAAGTTTCAGTGCCTCTCCTGCCTCTGACTCTCTATTCGTCAAGTTCTTTATTTGTACACGAAAGGACAACCAATATACCTTCCACTTTATATATCATGCCGGGAAAGGATGGCTTTGCCCACGCTATTCCACTAGCCTGTGATGTCTGCTTCCCTTGTGCACCATGTCTTCTTGGAAACCTGTGTTTCTTTTTTTTCCTTTTCTTTTCTTTTTCTTTCTTTTTTTCTTTTCTTTTTTTTTTTTTTTTTTGAGACAGAGTCTTGCTCTGTCACCCTGGCTAAAGTGTAGTGGCATCATCATAGCTCACTGTAACCTCTAACTCCCAGGCTCAAGGGATCCTCCTGCCTCAGCCTCCCAAGTAGCTGGGACTACAGGTGCGCACCACCACACCCGGCTAATTTTTTCTATTTTTAGTAGAGACGGGGTCTCGCTTTTGCTCAGGCTGGTCTCAAACTCCTGAGCTCAAGTGACCCTCCAGCCTCGGCCTCCCAGAGTGCTAGGATTACAGGAATGAGCCCACTGTGCCCAGCTGAAACCTGTATTTTTTTAAGGCAATGCAAGCATAGCCTCCTCAGAGAGCCTTCCTTTACTCCCATGACTGGTCTTGGCCTCCTAATATCCTTCCCCATATATGGACACCTCCTACCATCCTTCCCCCACATGTGGGCATTGCCACCTGGATTCCCAACCTTCACTGCTATCTTCCTCCTCCTGAAGGGAACCTCCATTTTACTGAGACATGCCCCTTCTCCCAGAGGGGCCATGAACTGCAGGGAAAGCTGGCCCTACCCCACTCCCAGAGGTGGGCCTGACTGGTTATCACCATTGGTTCAGAAACCCAGGCTCAGCCAATCAGGGAATGACTTCTATCTACTCATAGGAAATGAGCAATTCAGGCTAACACAGCAGAAAGAAAGTTTTCCGGGAAGTTGCTGAGAAGGAAGTTTCTCACTCTGAAGACATGGCAATGACAGAAATCACTGAGAAATAAATCACTGGATTCAGCCCTGCCTAAAGGCCACTCCACCTCTGAACTTCCAGTGAAATGAGCTAACGTATTCTCTTACTGTTCAAACCAGTTTGAGTAAGGATTTCTGTAACATGGGCATGAAAACTGGTAGAATGGACAATTGCTGTTTTCACCAGGCAAACATAATTTGTTTTTCTTCTATGAACAGAAGCTTCATCTTCTCTTCGGGAATCACCCCTCACCCACTCTCAGTCCCTGCAGTCTAGGTGGGATTGAACCCCTCCCCCCACCTAACCTCCAGGGTAGGCAATGAAGCAAGTTGGCAATCAGAACACTGGCTCTGTTTGGAAGCCTGTTACATTAACGTACTGGGCCAATGAGAGACCTACATAAGCTTGCTAGAACCACAGGGAAAGAAAAACTCCTACTCTGCTGGAGATGCTTATGTGGTAGAATATAAACCTAGATCTGCTGGTAGCCATCTTCCCACAAAAGGAAATTAGACAGCTAAGAATGAAGGAGACAATGAGAAAGCAAGGCACGAGACAGGAAGAGACAGCCAACCCCTGCGACATTGTCTTAGCACCTGGATCCATCTATACCTGAAGCTAACACACACTGTACTTTTCAGTTTTATGACCCACTAAATAATGGTCTGTTTCTTCAAGTTTGAGACGGGTTTCTGCTACCAGTGCTCCCACCACACCCTATCATCATTACAACCATCACCGTGTACCATGTCTGACTTCCCCATGCAGGGTGAGCCCCTGCAATTAAGACCATGCTTTTCATCCTTCCATCTTCCATGCATGGAAAAGAACTTGGCTTGTAAAACCAGGTGAAGGTACTTGAAGCAAGTCATTAAAACCTTCCCAGGCTCAGTTTCCTAATTTCAAAAACAATGTGGTTAATCACAAAGACAGATAATAACAAGAGTAGTGAAGGTGTAGAGGAACTGTAACT
Source organism: Daubentonia madagascariensis (assembly GCA_023783475.1). Lineage (NCBI taxonomy): Eukaryota > Metazoa > Chordata > Mammalia > Primates > Daubentoniidae > Daubentonia > Daubentonia madagascariensis. The sequence continues at coordinate 44,902,773 of JAKFHU010001953.1, forward strand.
TTCATGTATTGCTGGTAGGAACATAAAATAGTTCAGCCACTTTGGAAAACAGTTTGGCAGTACCTCAAAAGGTTAAACATAGAAGGTTAAACATATGGCCCAGCAATTCCACTTCTAGGTATAAACCCAAGAGAACTGAAAACATATGTCAACACAAAAACTTGTATACGAATGTTCATAGTAGTCTTAATCATAAAAGCCAAAAGTGGCCAAGTATCCATCAACAGATGAATGCATGAACAAAATGTGGTGTATCTATACAACGGACTAGTATTCAGCCATGAAAAAAGAATGAAGTACTAATTCATGCTGCAATACGGATGAACCTTGAAAACGTTATACTGGGTGAAGAAGACAGACACAAAAAAAGCCACCTATTATTTCGTTCTAATCATATGAAGTTTCCAGAATAGGCAAACCTATGGAAACAAAAAGTAGATTAGTGGTTGCCTAGGACTAAGGGGACTGGTAGGAAATTGGGGGAGGGGGGTGTAACTGCTAAAGGGTGTAGGGTTTCTTTCTCGGGAGACAACAATGCTCTAAAATTGACTGTGGGGATGACTGTGAATATACTAAAAACCACAGCTGAATTGTGCCCTTTAAATTGATGGATTTATGTATGGGAATTATATCTTAACAAATCTGGTACAAAAAATCCAAGCCAGTTGAACCAGATCGTTTCCAAGGTTCCCTGCCACCATGACCTGCTGCAATTCTGTCAAGCATTTCAGGTGAAATAGGAACGATCCAGCTATGTGACTCTGGACAAGCTCTTAACCTCTCTGGAACTCAGTTTTCTCATCTATAAAACGGAAGTGAAAGTATCTCTCTGGTAAAGTGGCTGTGAGGATAGAATGAGCACATGTACAACATTTCCACAGTGCCTGCACTCACTAAGCGTTCTGAATGCTACGGTTGTCCCTGAGCTGGCATTTGCGGACGAGTCCCTTACACGTGATCCCAGATAAAATCACACAAATCAAATCCTATTCCATGCAAATCATACCCTCAAGCACCAGTATATCCCTCTGTGCAGTCTCCTCACTGACTGTCCCACTAACTTAGGCAACTACAAAGATGCGTTCCCACTGCAGTTTCTCTTTTTCCATCTCCTGGGGAATGGTGGGGGTTGGGGGGGAAGAAAGAAAGAAAATGCAAATAAGTTATGGCAAGTAGCAAGTAAATATTCTTCGCCTGCTACTTGCAAAGCCGAGGCCTGATACCGGAGTGCTACAAACTACTTCCATGTGTCTCCATCCTAGGCAAAGAGGAAAAAGGGCCAAATGTGCAGGGCTGATGATAGGCGTTTGGGTTTAAAACCCAAACTCTCCAACCAAGTCTCAGTCTTGGGCTTCTGCCCCTCCAGCTGACAAGAAAGGGAAGGATGTAAAAGAGTTCTACATGCGTCCTCCCAAGGGCTGTTTCTGCCTGGACAGGGAGTAACGATAATCACTGTGGGCATAATCTAGGCAGCCACGGTAGCGCCTATGATTTATGGAGGGCGCCCTGCGTTCTAGGCTTTCTGCCCTATTCTAAGTGAATTATATGCATTAATTTATCTAAGCCTCACCACCAGCTTTACGCAGCAGGTGCTATCATACCATTTTGTGGGTAAGAAAACCGAAGCATAGAAATGTTAGTAAGTTGTCTAAGGTCATGTGGCTTGCAAGTGGCAAGGCTAGGGATCTGGACCACACTCTCTGGCTCAGTATCCATTGCCCTATGAGTGGGGTTGGATTCGTGACTAGGCACAATTAACTGCTGCCTTTAGCCATTAGAATCATAGGGGCTAATATATCTACCTTTTATTGAAGGCTTAAGATGTGCCAAACACTGGGCAGTACAAGAATTAACCTCAGGACATCCCTAATAGATTCGTATTATCAACAACCAAACCATTTCACAGACGAGCAAATCAAGGCTAAGAAATCCACCTGAGGTCACCTGAATACTAAGCGACCACACTGAGGCTCCATCCTGTTCTGTCTGGTTCATCCTATTCTATTACGTGTCAGTAATAGAATAATTTGGTTTTTCTATCGGTGGAATTGGATCTTTCTTGGGTCTTACTCAAATAGGAAATCGAGCAGTGACTTATAGGCCTCACAGATATGTGATCTGGACTCCTGGACCTATCCCTTTGTCTTTATTTTATTTGGTCCCCCCCCCCCACCTAGACAACCTCTCCCTACCCCCATCCCCTTCTTTTACAGCAATGGGAAGAGAAGAATTGCCCTCCTGGAAAGTGTCTTTTCTGGAAAATATGGATGTGAGTCTAGTGAGACTGGGGACATGAAGGAAGGAGCCAGGCTGACCGTGTGGCACAAGGTGGGAACAAACCTCAGAGAGCATATGTGTGTGCGAGAGAGAGAGAGACAGACAGACAGACACTATGGCCAGAGAGTAGCTGGGAGGGATCAAGCTAAAGGAGAAAGAACAAAGTCCTGGCCAAGTGGACCCTGTGGGAGAGATGTAAAAGCTCTGGCTGCTCTATGGAGTCAGGCTGGTTATTTGAGATGCTCTCTTACCAAAAGCAAGAAATGGATCAACATCTTATGTATAGGGCCCACTTCCGAGTTCAACAAAGAAGTGCACGTGGAGTGGACCTCCAGGATGGCAGGCCAAGCCAGGCAAATTTTATTAAATTCAAGCACGTCTCAGGGCTCACTGCATGCAAAGACCAGCGTTTGGTGAAGAACAAACAGAGACTTTACCTACCACAAAGACAAGGCAACTGTGGTCTCTCCCTAAACGCTTCAGGACAAAGAAGCAAAGAAAGTCTTAAAGACAATGCTTTACTTAGATATAACCATCAAGCTATGCAAATATTTGAACATTTGGAGCCATGAAAACATGGTATTCTAGCCATCAGTCTTCCATTTTCAAATTTTTCTACATTTCAGAATACAAGGAAATATATTATATATTCTCAAACCCAGAGGAGATTTTTCCCTCTAGAAACATGGTGTGAATTTATTAGACACCTTCCTTGCACCTAAGAGGTAGAGGCTCAAAGACAATGTGAAATGCCAATGGACCAAACGGCAACTGCAATCTTGCGCCTCTTGACAAGTGAAGCTGTGTTTTAACACTGTCTCCAAAAATGAGGGTTTGCCTCTCTCTCACCCTTCCTAAAGAGCTGGGCAAGTTGGTGCCAAATTGCCATATGACTTCACTCTCTGTAATCCACACAGCACGTGTGAATACCCATGGTATACCAGATTATCAGTAAGGTGATAACGCTTGTATATTATACCTGCTTGGCACCATTTGAATGAGGCTCCTTAAGGCCGCCTAAGGTTTCGCTTCCTGTTATCTGCACCTGCACTAATTTCAGAAGCAAATAAAAAAAAAACCACAAAACCATATTTTAGGACCTTATTCAAAAGCGAGCAAAAACCAAAGCAAGTCAACACAAACCCCAAAACACAACAATAAGGTAATTAACCCAAGGTTCCGAATCACATGCCATGTATATGAGGTATACCTCCTTTAGTTTGTTAGTAATCTTCGAAAAGTTCCTCATCCTTTACCCGTCTTGGCTATTTAATGTGACTTTTAACCAATAAAGGCAGAATAATGACAATCAGAAGAGCTAACATACATAAAGCCCCTGTATTTGCCAGGTACCCTGTGTCACGTTCTACATGGATTATCTCATTTAATCCACAGAACAAATTGATGAGGTTAAGTTCAATCATTATAACCTTTTACACACACACATACACACACACACATTTATGGAAGATCAAGGTAAATTAGAAAAGTTAATAGGCTTTAAGTCACCCAACAAGTGTTAAAAGCCTCTTTAAACAAGCCAAACCTGAGTCCTTGCTTTTAACTACCATGCCACAGTGTGACCGACACACATGACTACATGGGATGAGGATTTGGTTACACCCTTAACCAGCACCACAGACTTAACACGGTGTCCTTAGCGTTAACAAAACTCTTTATCTCTGGAGTTAAATGGCTTTTACAGAGTTTTTTTGAAAACTATTTCTAAATGAGAATTTATATTTCAATGAACCGGCAAACAATCCTTTCGGGAAATTATTTCCACACCATTTTTGGAGGATGAGAATTGAAAACAGGAAAGTAAAGAAATCAAACCATCCACCAAGGAGTGAGGGGCTAGAGACACCAATGACTTCTGTCACTCCAGCCATTATGAGGTGTTGGGGGTTAAAAAAGGATGAAAAATGACAGCCCCATGGACTCCAGACCACTAGTCCACGTTACTCAATGGACGAGCTTTCCGTGGAGATGCCAGGAACACAGCAGGCACGAAAGCCTGCCCTATCCATACTTTTTTTTTTTTTTTTAACAGGAACTTATGGTTAGTATATTTTATTTTGGTTTTTACCAATTCATTGTGTAAAATTCATTGGGTAATAGAGAGTCTTTGCTAAATACACATATTTGGGGGGGGGAGCTAAACAGACTCTTAATAAGAAATTCAAATCAAGAATTACTCAAGACGACACCTGCTGTCTGGCCTAATGGAAAAATCAATCTGGCAGGTTCTTAATTAAGTGCTCAGGCTAGAAAGAAAAAGCGGCTGCTTAGACTTGGTATAGCACCTAGGATGTTTTAGGTAGTCAAAATGTAACCGAAAGCTGTCTTTGTTCCAGAAATGGTAACCACACATAAAGGTGACCCATTTGATTCCAGGCAGCCATACATTTAGTAAATAAAAGGTTAAAGTAATGCATCTCATAAGCTTGCTGACAAAGATCTCTGTGAAGAATGATTTTGGGTTTGGATGTCTACATGATGTTTGTATTAGAATGCCTAACTGAGGAGGTCTAAAAATGAGCTGTGGGGGTGGGGTTGGGTGGTTAGGAAGCAATGCTTCCTGCCCTGGTAGTAATCTGAGGTCAATAAATGACCAAATGAGTGAAGAGGTGAACAAGCAAGGAATAAGATAAATGGATGAATGAGTACATAAATGTGTTGCTTCAGTGAGATGACTTAATTCCGCACTCTATCTTATATGGTCACTAAGAAAGGTGCAGGTACATGAACATCAACACCTCTCATTGACCACAATGAGGACAGTTAAAAATTCTGCCCAAGCCGCACCACATGCACTCAGCACAGACGTGGCTAAAGGCTCGCCTAACATGGGTTACAATCACCGTGGGGAGCGACAGCTGGCAAATGTGAGGTCCCTCTTCCCAACCTGCTAAGCAGCGCAGCCAGTTTATTCTCCAGCTGCCCCGACAGAGGTATGGAAATAGAGACATTGAGAACTGGGAGTGGATTACAAGTTAATAACTGGTTTGCAAATGGTGAGCTGTCCCGGGCAGCTCTCTCATCCCCCTAGGAACTAAACACCAGACACCTTGCCAGGGAAAAATAATACAGACAGACGACGTAAACACATTCAAATCCCAAACCTGACTATAAAACCCTCGTGTAGTCTAACGTTTGACCCAACTAAACTATCATTTCCAGTCCCTGTAGTGTAAAAATTAAGGTGGTTGTGAAAAGGCAATTCAACCGGCAATCTGGAAAATAGCTGGACAGGGACACTCTGATGTTCAAAACCCGCGGCTGGCTGAGGGAAAGGAGCCCGACAGGGGATCACTCATTTTGCCTGCCTTCAACATATTTTTCCTTCCTTACCTCATTACGTACCAGACCTGTGGGTGGGGAAGCCAATGCTGTTCCTCGTAGAAGTGCACATGTTCCAATCATTCTGAACACAGCTCTCACTAAAGGGGCAGGTGACACTGGAGACTACGTGCACCCACAATCTTCAGCTTCCCCAAAAGGCCACAGAGACATGAAAAGTCTCTCCCCCAGCCTGGCCCCTGCGTGCGCCTACTAAACTCATCACACCCCCTTCCCCAGAAAAACAGACACACACCCCTTCTCCCTGAGCTGTCAGAAACAGCCTCTCCCTCACCTCAGAAAGCACCCCATCCCAGCACTCAGCCCCTCAAAACTGGCACACACCATCGAGTCAGGAGGAGCAGTCGAGTGCAGCCACACACCACCTAGTGCAGGAGGGAAGAGGATGGCAAAGAGGCTAGTGAGGAGAAAAATGTGGGGACAGTTGGAACAAAACAAGAAAGCACGGCAGATAAGTTTTTTAACCTGCCCAACTTGGATCATCAAACATTCTAAAGAAAAAGGAGGGCAAACTGCCGATACCTGGTTCTCATAACACATACATTCACATAACAGAAATAATTCTTATTATTAATAAACGGCCACCAAGAATCAAGTGTTGACGATGGGCTGACACTCTGTTAGGGGCTTCGCACACATGTGCTCATTTAGGCCTCCGGTCAAGCCTGACACTAGGCACTACGGCTGCCACTAAGACAAACTGACACTCACAGACTCAGTCATTTGGTCAGGAAGCCAAAGCTGCTAAGAGGCAGAGAATCAGTGCGTTACCACAGAAGAGAATAAAAACTACCTGGTCCACGGTGAAACATTCCCGAGTGATCCAAGGATATTAAAATTCTAAAATTCAGCACCACCAAAAAATCCATCTTTGCTTCAAACCCAGTTGGACATGAACCACCTCAGGGAAGCGCATTTTAGCTTCATTGGTGAGGGGGCCCAACGGCCCAACGCAGCAGCACAACATAGCCACAGTGACTTTCACATTTTGTACAGCTTGGGCCAACCACATCTCCACGCCACGGGGCCTGGTTACCTTGCAATTCGTGAAGGCACTGACACAAAAGTGCCTTCCAGAAAGTAGATTCGCTTATCTAACTTTGGGTCCCTTTTTCTGAGGCTGCCTTCAGACTTCAGGCCCAGCAGGCCTCTTCCAGAATGAAGCCAAGGACAGGGATGGAAGCCAATGAAGAAGGGCAATGAAGGTCACAGGGATGGAAGGCAGAGTCAAAGTGGTAAGATCCTGGGACAGGGACCGTAGAAGGAAATTATAAAGAAAGAAAGACTAAGCATGACTAGGATTCGCCTCCCCCATAGGACCTTACAGAAGGCCTGCAGAGAATACCCAGTCCAGGACATGACCAAGATGTTGCACTCAATGCATGTCTTGCAACCCAGGAGGAGCTATGTGCTCCGTGAGGAGTTTGCAGTCCGATCTGGATTTATTAATAGGGAGAGAGTGCTAGGATCAATGAGCGGGAGCAACACAGGAGGGCCTCAGCCTGCCATGCCTGCCCCGACCCAGTACTCCTGTTTTGCAGGGCAGGAAACCTTGGTGCAGAGAAGCAGCAAAGCCCTTCAAGACAGTTTATGAATTCCAGGCAGGGCTGATTTCATGGGCATGTGACCTGTACAGTCCCACAGGGCCCCGTGCGCAGAAAAGCCACACACTCAGAAGGGCCCCGCCCATGGTTTAATGCTCCGCTGTCACTATCTTGAAATTCTTAACACTTTTTAACTAGGGACCTTGCATTTTAATTTTGCGCTGGACCAGCAGAGTATGTAGCTGGTCTTCTCCTGCTTTTGTTTGTTCTTTGAATTTTGAAACACTTTATAAGACTTGGATTTTTCTTTTACATTTTTATAACTTGTTTCATGGGCTGTTTATACTCTATGAGACCTGGCTATGCTAAATGCTTAAAAAATTGATATTTAATGCAGAGAGCATTTTTTTTCACCTTATCCCTACTACACACTCCAACCTGCAAACCTAAATGTGCTCCGTACGACTGTCAGAGCCCAAGGAAAAGCAAGACACAGATATCACTAATAGGTTAAATGGAGGTATGATGGGACAGGGTGCATTTTTAAACTCTAGGAGCTGTGAGAGTCTGAACTATTCACAAAAAATCTGTTCCAGATCCTCAAACTTATCCTATTTTATCCACAATCAAATATATACCTCCCAAATATGCACACAAACATGTATACACACATGCACAAATATATATAACACAGGCACCCATAGAAAACACTTGCAGCTCTACAGGCCTGTTATATCTTTAGTTCCATATACATTACAAAGATCAGAGACCATTTGGTCCTTATGGTGGTGCCCTCAAATAGAGGAAGAAAACCAAATATAAATGCTTGTACTAGAAATGTATTAACAATCATACAGAAGACTGTTTTATGACACATGAAAATGTTCTCGATACAGCATGAAATAAAAGCTGTAACAAAAAAGTATATGGAACACAATCTGTATATTTTTTAAACAGTATATCATGTATGTACATACATATACTTAGATATACACATTCACAAACACATGCCAATGTAGATCTCCACATTCACATGTGTATATAAACATAGATACAGGTATGGATATTACTGTGATCCCAATGGCTATGTGACTCAGTGAAAACCATGTCCCCTCTTTGAACCACACTTGCCTCATGGACAAAGGCGTGGCTTGGACAGGACCAGAACTTAGGTCCTCTGGAGCTCTGACAGGTCCCCATTCTGGGGGTCAGGCCAGCCCAAGAAGTTTGTCCGTTAATACTCCAAGTCTCAAAAGCAGATCGGCCCCCACCTGCCTCCTCATTCTGACAGGAAGCTTGAATACTCACTTGCCATGGGTAAAGGGAAAAACCACTTTTTAAAAAGATATGGATAATGGTTATAGATATCTTGCAACCTAGGAACATTTTTAAAACATTTTTTGAGTTATTCACTGGAAGACTCTCTCCAACCCAAGCGCTAAAGACACTCTGACATGGAACAATGGAAATTCAAGTTCAAGGGAAACGTTCCATCCTCTTTCAGCCTCCATTTAGCTCCCTCACACACAGTGCATGGTCAGGCTCCTTGGGATTTTCCCATTCTGAAAAAGAAGCCGTTTGCCAAGCCAGGCTCTATGACCACCCATGATCTGAATTATGCACAGGTGTTTGAAAATACAGAGGGATCCGGCATAATTAAGAGCATTAAGCAATCATCTCAGGCCAAGGAGGCAGTTGAAGAAAAGAAGAACAGAGTTTGGGCAACACTTTGGGAAATAAATTCCACAGCCTTTCACCAAGTTGAAATCTTGGCTTTGGACACACATAAAAATGAGCCTGGCCTGATCTTAGCTCCCAGTGGACATCTGCCAGATCACAAAATTTGACCCAATTGGCCTGCCTTACCACAGAGAAGGCCACTGCTGGCGCAGCAGATGGTACTGCTGGTAAGAGACAACGTGGACGGACAGGGCAGTGGCAGGGAAATGGCAGAGCACAGCTGGCCCAAGCCAGGGTGGACATCTTTGCTTTTATAAGAGAATTATTTTTATAACACGTTTTCAAAAAATAACCTCAGAGCAGCCATCAATCTGACTTTTTTCTTTTGCGGACTTCAATTACTCTTTCTTTACATCCTATAAAACAGCTAATTATTCTTTTATTTTCTCTCTTGTCACTTGGTACTGTTGAACAGTAGTAAAACAACTGCTAAATCCTATCTACGGACAAATGTCTGTTATGGAGAATTGTGTTAGAAACACTTCGCGACAAAGAAGGTGGGGTCAGTGTTTTCCCACAAGGTTTTAGGAACCAGAAAAAGACGCTAAGTTACAAGTATTACTTCTCTTTAAATAAACCATTACCAAGCATAACCTTATTTGACATGAAAAGCTCATTTTTTAAAAATTAAAATGCTGTTTAATGGGTAACACTGACTCTAATAGTCTCTGTTTAACACAGACCAGTCATTTAAAAAGAGCATTGTCCAAACATTCCCCCTTTGTTATATTTTTCCCCATTCTTCAGGGAAACACTATCTACCTTTAGAGTCATTTTGTTTAACATCTCTGGTCATTTATGCTATTTACTGAGTATCTGATATTCCTAATAAAACGTCAGTACAAATAACCAAGTTGCCTAGGAGGAAAAAAAAATAAAGTTTTTCCAATCTTCCCTGGCTGGTCAAGGTAAACATTTCTAGATGGTCCGAGTCAGTTAGCCAGGCTGACACAAATGCCTTTTCTCTTTCCTCTTAAATTACAAAAGATTATCATTTTACTCAGCAATGAGCCTGACTAAATTGAAACTCTGTACATCAGAATTAAATATGCTCTATCTACTCAAAATGAACAGTGTATTATTTATCACTAATACTTAATGACAAAAAAACTGATAACTTTCTCCGATTATACCACTGATTTCATCTAGTCTCGCATCATCGATTCTCTTGGTCATTAGCATAATCACAGAGCATCAACTCTGGCTTATGCAGCAAGTTTGATAACAGAGATGAAAGTAGACACACACTATTTTAAAAACATGTTCCGATTTTCATCTAAGTATATCTTTATTTATGTGGCTTTCTTACCATAAAGATGCCAGTCCTTTAAAATATGCAGAAATCACTTTCTACACTGAAGAACAAGGTGCTATATCATAACAAGGATACAGAAGTATAAAGCGCCTGTTAATTAAACATCGCTTTTTAACTCGCTACCCTGCATATGTAATGTTAAGTTCTAAGCCAAGTCTTTAAATAAGAATGAGAAAATGGCTAGGCTCCTTCAAATGAATGCTTTGCCTGTTTTTTCCCTTAATGTAAGAGATCAGCCACTTGATAGATTATTTTTCAAAAATCAAATTCCCTGATAAATGGTTGAGATTTTTAAAGTTCTTTTTTTCCCTAAAAAACGCTGACACATGAACAAATTATGAGATTCAAGTCAGGACTGAAGGTGTCATATCAACCCTAAATTTTCAATGTATGGTACTGCAGAATGCTGCTCTGTTTTAGGTTCAATTTTAAAGAACTTGTCTTGAATTAAAGAACCTTCAAAAGGTTCGTGTGGAAAAATGAATAAGCCACAGCTACATGTATCCACACGGATGAATTTTACTAACTCTATGGAGTAAAAAAAAAAAGCAAGTTACTAAAGAATACATACAAGTAGGATCCTATCAGTGTAAACCTTGAACATGCAAAACAAAATCCTATATTTTGGGGAATACTGTACACACATATGTATTAAAAATATAAAGAACTGCACGGGGATGAAAACCAGCCAAGAACAGTAGTTAAGTAATCTGTAAGAGAGAAAGACAGCAGTAACATGAGGGAGGGATATTCCAGGAGCCTCTTCAACTGGATTAGCAATGTGTTCTTCCTTGACCTGGGCTACAGGTACCTGGGTGTTCATTGAATTATCCTTTGTTCTTTTTTTGTGTCTTACATATTTCACAATAAAAACTGAAAAATATAAGCATAGTTTTAAGATAAATAGCTTGGTAAATATCAAAGTGCTTGAGGCCAAGGCATCCCATTTTATTCAACACTGGTTACATATAATGAAACCCTGCATCCCAATATGAAGTCCATTTCCACTGTTTTCAGAAGTGCTTATCGTCACCTTATATTTAAAGAATTCTTTAATCTCAGTACTCTGCTATGGGAAAGTCATCTGTGACACAGATATACTCTCCATATTTAGTAAAAGTGACTGACCTGCTTCCTAAGCAAAACAAAACAAAAACAAACACAGAAATGAGATCTCCCTTTAAGTATCTTCTTAATTTTGAGTTGATATGTATACACGCACAAGGAAGAATGAGCTAGAAGCATACCTTGTGCGTGATTTCAGGACAAAGGGGTATCAGAGAAAGGCGGACTTTTGCCAGGTAGAGAGTCCCTCCGCTCCTACCCCATTCCCACCCTGGAATATTTAAAACTTGTGCTGCAGTTGCCATAAGGACAGCAAGACAAAAGGAAGAAGCACCCCCAGTCAGCCGCAAAGAGGATGACTTGCTTCTACAAGTATAAGAATTTGTTGTAAGCTTACCAAAGTTACGGCTGCACGTTTACTGTCAACATGCATCACATTGCAACAAGAGCCATTATTTAGAAAATAAGATGAACACAATTTATGCGGCTGAACCCTTCTTAAACCCAGAAAAGGCACGCAAAACAGCAGCAGGTCTGCAACAACATGCCTGATGGAGCCCATAAAAGAAAAGCCGAGACTGAATGATTTTCTATTTTAATAGACTATTTTCCCCAAAATTACTTAAAGTTGCACGTGGACAGCAATGTTCTCTGAGGATGTCCTACCCCCCTCCCAAGGTTCAACTAGCTTTCTTCCAAATAATTAAATGGGGCAAACTTTCTATTAGAAAATTTCTATAATACATCACTAAAAAGGGTCTGTCATTGATTCCCTAATGAAATATCAGTTAATTACTTAACCTTTCTTAATGAAATGATTAACATCCTTTCAACAAACAAGGTGAAATGATTTAACATCAAGCTGTAGATCGCCAGTGACAGTAGTAATACTACACATCCTCTACCATTCCACCTTCTATTTTTCAATCGGTTCTATTTTTCATCTTTTCTAGAAATTCTTTATTCTGTGGTACAGACACTCTAGTTTTAAAACTTGGTCCACCAGAGATTTTTTTTTAAAAAGTGCTTCAGGGGTCTGAGTAGAAATAAAAGAACTTTGCATTACAGGAATATCCCAAATGCCACCTGTACCTAGAGCCAAAGCAACTGTGAAGCTCTAAACATAAAAACAATCGCCAACTTTTGGGCAGCTATTAAAATAAAGCCACACCCACAGTCAAAATGGAAATTAAAAATTAGGTGAGGGCATTCTGGACACTTTATTACTGGGAAACTTCAAAAGGCACGTTATTAATACAGATGAAAAATGTCTGTAGAACTTTTATTTAAATAACTCTTTTGATCTTACTGGTTAGATCTTTAGCTGAAGCCCTGAATATTAAAACAAGCCTTCTTAGCATTTTATCTTCCTTTATTTTGTAATCTTTGTAGGATGCATTCTTCTTAGGATTCTGCTTTCTGTATTTGTGTGGCATCATTGGCTAGGCTGTTTCCACCAATATTTGTGCATGCCTCATCACATACGACAATAGAGAATTTCCCAAGATGCCCAGGGAAATCAAAATACTTGTGCTAGCAGGGTTAATCTAATAAGTAAACAGTTAAGATTTTAAAATTAAGATGGAATACTCAGAGAAAAAAAAAAGCCAGAAAGCCATTGACACTAATTGGTAGCTACAACATGACAATGTCCATTGGGAAACATGGATGCAAGCAAGGCACAATTTGAAAGGAAGTATCTGATATTTGTTGAAAACTACCGATGTTCCAGGTTGTTCCTACCACTTCATTGAAGTGTGAAGCTCCTGTACTGCCTCTGTTTCTCTAAGTATCTAATGTTGCTTTTTGTGCTGGACGCTGAAAAGGGAGCCCATATTCCTCTCTTAGGTTTCACAGTGGCCAAGCAGTTCAATTAAACCCTTAAGAAGGGTTGTAGGCATTCCTCCAACTCTGATCATTGAGGAGGTCCGGTTTTCCCACTTTGGTGGGCATCAGAGTCATGTGGGGTCCTTTTTTAAAAATGCAAATGCTGGCCCCACCCCAAATATGGCATGTCCAGGAGCAGCGCGCAACTGCATCTGTGTTTGGAACAACAGCTCCGCTGTGATTCCAATACTCATGCTTGGTTAAAAACCACCAGTTTTCATTTGTAATAAAAATCCAAATACATTAAAAATAACACAGATGGGCCTCAAGGTAAAGCAAAAAAAAAAAAAAGTAATCAGTTAAATTCAAGTGAATGTAGAGATTTCAGTTCTAGAATATCTAGCAGAATAAATCACTTGATCCATGGGTCTCTGTTTAGTGTGCATCAGAATTACCACGGGAAGTTTCCTATCAATGTACATCCCCATGTCGGTCAGCAAAATTTCTGATTCAAGAATCTGTATTTTAATAACCTCTCCTGACACACACACATACACACACACACACACACACACACACACACACTGATCTGGATGCAGGTGAACAAGAAACCTCACTTTAAAATAGGCTGAATTAGAACCAACAGCAACCACTTTCCACTTCAGGAAGGCATCTGTCCCCATCTCTGTGCTCACCTGCCCCCAGAAGGGGAAGCCACCAGCACCACTGGCCAGGCGTTACCAACTCAGGGGACAGGTACTAGGGCAGGAGAAACTCAAAACTCATACCACCCTCCTCCACAAAGGCTGCAGTCATTGTCCTGAGAGCACCAAGAACATCTTAAAAGATAAAAGTAGTAATAAAGGCCCTATATTATTGGATCACTACATTCAAAGAACATACCTTAAAATATTACCCCTAATTCACAGGCAGGGAAGCTGGAGCAGGGAAGGTCACATTATGACTCAATTTCATAGCTGGGAGGGAGAAAAAGACACCTCGGAAATTCAGTTTTTGAGTTTGATGCTAGAAATATTATTCAGTGTCCTAGTAAACAAAGTAGATCACAAAATTAGCTAAAATCTGAAAATCCGGCAAAATGTGGATGTCCACCTGACTTACCAATAATAAATAAATATGTATCCAAATACAAAATTCAAGAGAAAATCTTTGTCCCATCCTAAGCAAATCTATTCCACTTAATATAAATAGGGACCCGATAATGCCAACTTCGGATGCATTTTCCCCCTCAGTAAATTATCCTATAACATACTAGCTTCTATCTTCAAACAGTTGAAATCAAACAGAATGACAAGAGCTTTCTATTCAACAATCCCTCCATTTTAGCTGTTTATCTGAATCAGCAGCAGTTTGAGGAAATAAACCCATCACAACATGATCCTGAGTGCACAGAAGTAAATAGAACACTAGAACACAATTTAGTATGTATTCACATTCCTTTTTTAAAAAAAACACAATTTTACTAAAAAATGTGATTTGGAAAGAAAGTACAATTAGCTTTGCACAGGCACTGCTGAGATGTTCCCGAACACACCAGACATATGTAAATATTTCGTGATATCAGTTCCATTTGAGTAGACCTGTCAAGATATTTATAGGGCTTGACAGTACTTCTGTCTTTAATTAAATTTTTGCCCAGATACTTTAATGTAATTTAAATAGATTATTAGTTGTCAGGATCTAATATAAATTTTGTTTACAATTTAGTTATTTTAAGTACTCAGACTGAAGGAACTAATTTAACTCCACCACTGAGCAGCCTTAAGCATCAAGACCAAACCACTAACAAGCTCCTACTCTCCTTTGCACTCTCCCAATCATCCTAAATTATTACAATTTAATTGTAAATTTCATGCTACTAAATTGAGACACCCTCCCGCCCCATTTTTCAAACAAAACAGCTTAGAGAGGCTCGTAAGGAAAGACCCATTTACACCTGTTCAGGTACCAGGTTCTTCCTTTAGGCAGCTCCTTCTCCCGTTCTCCCGGTGTCTGGCTAGATGGGAAACGTTTTTTCTCACTCTAAGTCCTATAAAATAACTACCGAACAAACACCTGTTGTGCACAAGGCAGGGCATGTATTAAACACTGGCATCAGGGGATTGCAAAAAGAAAAACAAGCCTTGCAGAGACATCCGCAAGCCAATCTGCTCAATAGATTTCTCAACTAGGTAAAACAACAGTGCGAAGAAAAGGACAGAGCTTCTGGCATAACCTTCTCAGGAATGGGAGCTGACTTCCAAACAAGGCTTGAAAAATGCCTTAGCACAAACTGACTGTAATTAATAAGAATAATTTATTAAAGAAACAAAGAACGCTGTCTAATTGTCTCTCCCGACTGCCATGCACTTTCCCCTACTGTACTTCCTCTTTACAGAATACCAGCCGTGTAGCCCTAACTGCAAGAACATTATCTATGGGATGCAAAACCAAAGCAGTCCTTGAAATCAAACATTTCTTACATTTATTTTTAGGTTGGCAACGCAAGCCAAATCTGCTTAATTTCCACTAAGCGCATGGTCACATGCACATGGAAATAAACTAGAAACGTCCCAGGAAAAAAACCAACTGTAATGCAGAAGATATCCCAAATGTGGCCAGGTTTGCCCTTTTCAGGAACTCGCCTCATCTTATGGCCTGCTGCTAGTTTCAGCTTTTGGCACCTTTAACCTTAATTCATCCAAGTACTGCAGAAGAGAAATATGTTTAAAGATCAGTTTAAGATGGCTCCTTGGATAGCACATGGATAGCAAAGTGGCCTGCGGACTAGAGTAACAAATCACAAGAAAGATCATTTAGAAAATACACTGGCCCAAGTGAAAACTTAATTGGCTTGCTGGCTTTTCGCACAAACTCAGTGTTTGATCACCTGGTGGGTGACTAACAACCATCAACTTAAAAAAAAAAAATCCCCTACAAAGAGTAAAAGTATATGTTGGCTCACGTATAAAGTTCACCTGTCTATACAGCAGATGCCTTTCTTGAGGTTTTTTTCTTTAGAAAACAAACCCCTACCTGCTTGAGAGCTTAATACACTCTAGGTTTAAAAAATATACTTAAAAAAAAAAAAAGGCCAATATTGCTGGCTTAGCAAAAATGACATTTACTATGACTGAAATCTATAAAAGGAGTGTGACATCTAACAGGATAAGAAGGAAAGGAAAAACCCCACAGCAAAAATTAATTTTTTTTTGATGAACAAAAATACCACCTGTGTAAATCTAGCCATGTTCTGGAAACCTTTTCTCAGTTATAGAGAAACAGCTCATACTCAGTGCCTTGAAGTTGCAATTAAATTGTAGTAATTTAAGATTATCGGGAGAGCAAAGGGCAGTGGGAGCTCTTTGGAGGGCTTCCCTTCCCACTTAATGCTCTTCAGTCAGGGGTTAAATGAGTTTCTTTAATGTAAGTACCTTAAAGTAACTGAATCATAAACAAAATTTATTTTTTTCCTGACAGGCTGCAATCTATTTGGGTTTTATTAACGTGTGCCTAAAATTATTTTTAAAAGACAAAACTCTTGCTATACCCTGTAAATAGTCTTGGCAATTCACACTGAAATGTGATCAGTACTATAACACCTAACCTTGTCCAAATACACACTTTTTTGTGATGCGGAATCTTACAAGATTAATGTTTCAAAATTGAGTTTGAGTCTTAAGTTAAACATGAAAACCAAATAAATATGCACAATAAGATTGGCTGCAAAGAGGAAGCTGGGTTCAAAAGAAGTTGTCACATCTGCTATATTCTCCCTTCCCTTTCTTAATTTTGGCATTCGATGTGCTGTGATATAAATATATTTGGGAAATATCACAATTCTTCTGTTAACTTAAACAACTGCTGAAAACAGACATACCCTTAAACAGAGCCTAAGATGCAAATTTACAAGGCCAGGGGTATAGTCTTAAAGAAAGCAAAGAAACCTCGTAACATAAAACCATGCCTAGGCTCAATATTAACTCAGTTAACTTTTGCTATTGTTAGGACAAATGACTTAACTAGAAAATATTTATAGCTTTTTAAAAACATTACATATTGCAGAAAATTGCCTAATAGCATCCATGTGTATGTTTAACTCACATTGCTTAATTATACAATAGATATACCCAATAAAAGCTACAGACTTTGAAACATTGTTGTGCACCATGGTTATGAAACTTTGGCTTATAAAAAAATATAAAGTGCTTACTATGTGACCCACACTTGTTAATTAAAAATATAATCCTTAAATGACAATTATTTTTATTCTTCTGTATGTGTTTACTTGTCCTACTTCCCACTTTGTTCTACTTAATTAAAAATGACATTTAATTTCAGGATAGTTTATAGCAGGAAAAAAAAGTGTTACACAGTTTATACTCCAGGATTTAAATATAAACACAAAATCTTAGAGACATCTCTAGCAATATAAACCCCTTAATTTGAGACAGTTAATTTGAATAGTTGATGTTTCTTTCATTACACTTTGATAAACCTGTGAAAACAAAATGCTAAAGTAATTACTGTTACTACTCCCTTTAAAAATGTAAAGCAGTTAAATTTTCCTAGACAACAAGCAAGGACAAGTTACAGAGAACTTGAATAAAAGTAGCAACGTGGTCATGTTGAATGTCAATCTAAAAAAGGAGGTTATGTCTAATCTGGAGTCTGCTCTCTCTCGCCTTTTTAAATTCCAAGAGTGGGCTGACACAAAACTTCATCACCAGGGATTTTTTTTTTTTTTTTTTTTTTTTTTTTTTTTTTTTAGCTTCACATCAGATTTAAACCCTCACATACAAAACCTTGGCTTCCCTGACAAGGCAGATCTTCTAAACTCGATGTGAGAAAATGTTATCTAACTCTAGTGTAGGAGTCTAATGTTGGTAAAAAGAATTCCACTGCACAGTACTGGGTAGCAAGACAGCCTCCGGACGACTTAATATTCTTTTAATACCTTTTTGGGTGTATTCTCCTCATAAAGAAGAATGCATTAAAAAAAATAATAACTGGTTTAGCAACTCAGCATCCATAAGGAACTTAAATGTTGCCCAGAGAGGGGCTGAGTATTTCTTTCCAAGTAAGCCTTCGCTTGCACAACAAAGATCAGCATTTGCAATGGTCCATTTCTGCATAAGTGAACATATAGCCTTGCTGCTTGATGGAATAGTCCAGGGTTCTCCATGCAGCAGCTCCTGACAACAACCCAGCAGCAGTTCTGTTTGATCTCTCCTGCTTCCTTAATTTGGGTTGTCAAGGTTCAGCAGTTGGAGGCTGTTTACTTTACTTTTTCAAAAAAAAAAAAGTGATTTTTTTTTCTGTCTCATACAATGACTAATCCAAAGTCTAAGGGGGGTGGGGGACATAGCCAGTGGCAAGATGTTAAACCTTTTTTTTTCCCTTTGCAGTGAGATTTTAGCTGACACCTTTTGAATGGTAACTAGTTGAATTTCTTTTTTGTATTTTTCATGCTCTTTAATTATAAGACGTTTCAAATAGGGGGAGAAAAAACCATTCCAAATTTCTGAAACCATGAGTCCAGTTTTCTTTTCCTGGATTCAAAGAGATGGGTATTTCCACTTTGAGAATCAAAACTCCAGTGGAATTCTAAAAAAGATTTGGTACATTTCTCTCTGGAACAGAAAAACAGCAGAAACTCCTCAGTCTCAATTATGCAAGCTACCCCTGCATAGAAAACACCTGAAGTCTTTACTATTTCTTTTCAAATTCTACTTAAGACATCTCCTTCCAAATTGATTCTCAATGTGGAAAAACCAGAGTGGGGCAGAAGAGATGGAATGTAAAAATTCTGCAGACATTCTTCAATATATTTTCAATAGTAGAAAAATTCATTAAATATCCTTGAGGTTTTCTCAACTCAGCTATTGTGCAGGTCCTAAACCTTCAAGTCTCCGGACAACCAACGGTGAAGTGTAGAGGGCTTCAATGTGCAGACTCCTTTCAAAGGGAATCCAGAATGCTCCTCCAGCATTTTTGTTTAAAGAGCAGCAACCAAAAAAGAAAATCCTAACTTAGAAAATACCTGTGACCAGACATGAGAGCAGTCCCAGCCCCTCAGAAGGGGACTGGAGAAGCTCACATGCAATCAAATGAAATGTTTATATTAATTTCATCATTCTGCCCAAGCCTCACAGATGATGGCTTGGTGGTGGGGAGGTTAGGAAAGAGGAAGAAATAAGTTTCATTTTGGGTCTTCTCGTCGAGCAAAAAGAAAATGAATTAAGACGAAAGTGTTGGATGAGCCCAGACTAAATCAATACACTTTGTAATCAGCCCAGCAAGGGTATTTGGGCACAATGACTTGGAAATAATTAATAGTTATAAGGGGGGTGTGGGGTGAGAAGGGGGGCGAGAGATGTCACCATATTTTATCGGAGCACTTTACACTCCATGCTAAACTTTGATCTTCGGATTTTCGGATTTAGGAAAAAAAGAAGGAAAAAAGGAGAAAAAAAGTCCAGTATACCAAAGCACCTACCGGCTTGAGGATGGGCACATTCCTCCCTCCCGGCGCCTTATCGCTATCCTCGCGCCGCCCAGGCTGGCTCTTTGCGGACGGAGAGCCCCCGGTGCAGCCCGGAGCTCTCGGGTGTCCCTTGCCCCCGCGCCCCCGCCCTTGTCCCGGCGCCGGCGGCCGCCTCGACTTACCCGCGGAGTCTGGGGAGGGAGTGGGAGCGCCGCCTTCACGCCCGCGAAGGAGGCGCCGGCAGCACCATGGTCCCCGGCGCCGCTGCCGCTGCCGCTGCCCCTTGCCGGCTCGCTCGCCGCGCGCTCTCTTCCTCTTGCAAACTTTCGGGTTCTGCGGTCGACAAGAAACCGGGGCGACCCTCAGCAAGTCTTCTCCGTGCAGGTTGGGGGGAACTGAAGGGGACGGGACGGGTGAGTAGGCCGAGGGGCCAAGACACAGAGGGCAGCGGGCTCGGAGGACCCGCGAGTGCGCGTGGAGGGAAGAGAGGATGCGGCTCAGGGAATCCCAGCAAGGATCCCGAGACCGGGAAATCGGCCCGAGCCAAAGTCTCAGCACCTTCCCAGGATCTTACAAAGTTGCAACAACAAAAAGGAGGGGGGAGGAACAGGGGGGAGGGGGTGGGATAGGGATACGATCGCAGGCGCAAGGTTTGGAGTTACAACTGTTTATTTAGTCCTTATTCTCATAGGGGCGGGAGCTACGCGGGAGTGGGGGGGGTGCAGGCAGCGATTTCGAAGCAAACACTTGGGAAGGGGGCATGCGACTTTGTTTCTGGGCGCGGAGCTCCCCGGTGCCCGTGTGTGTGTGGTGTGTGTGTGTGTGTGTGTGTGTCACCGCCAGTCTCCCGGGACCGAGGCGGAGCTCACAACAGGTGGGGAGGGGGGACTCGTCTAGGGCCAAAAAGGAGAAGGAATCTAAGTTTCCGAGCGCGACGTTGTCTGAGTAGGAGGGAGGCGGGGGCGAGGGGAGGCGGAGGCAGCAAATGACCGCGACCCCGCGGCAACTGGCAAACTCCTCGGCTCCCCGCGCCGCCGCCACCGCCGCGGTCCCCACCCGAAGCGCACGCCGCCTCGGCTCGCTGGCTCCGAGGAGTCGCGTCTGCGGGACAGGAATAGAGCGCGGGGAGCTCGGGAGGAAGGCTGCGCGCAGGCGAGGGACGGAAAGCCATCGACCGCCGGGACGGGGCCGGAGGAACGCGGGGACACGCGCGCGTCGCAGGACAGATCTGGGCTTGGGAAATTCCCCCGTTCCCCAACCTTAGGAGTGGGGTAAAACCAGAAAATGTGTATGGTGGCGGGGAGAGGGATTCCGGCGCGGCGACTCCTCGCAGCGCACCCTGCTCCCACGCCCACCCGCGGATGTGGAGAAGGCTGTTGCGGGCGCGTGTTCGTGAAGCGGAGGCCGCGGGGGCCGAGCGCGCGTGGGGTGCGTGTCTGGCTGGGGGTGCGCAGGTGTGTTTGCGTTTTCCGGGCTCCGAGGGGGTGGCGGGAGAGCTTCCGCGCCGCTGGCTTCGGGGCAAGGCGCGCGTGGCACCGGCGAAGTTCCTCAGTGCGGGGCCCAGGGCCAGACGTCCCCAATCAGTCCGCTGGGGCCTGCGGGGCAGCCCAAGGGCACCGAGGGGGCACACACCAGCGGAGGAGAAAGGGAAAAAGTTTGCTCCAAGTCCAAACTTTGGGCCCAGAAGGCGCCCGGCGCGCGCCCCCTCCCGCCGCGGCCCGGACTTGGGGCCCCGCACCCGCCCCGCGCCCCGGCGGCCACCGGACGCCAAAGCCGGGCACCGAAAGTTGCGACAGGAGGCCTGTGCTTATTGATTTCTCTCCCCCGGGCGACCGTGGAGAGCGCAGAGAGAGGCGTGAAGGGGCCTAGGGAGAGGCAATTTCGCCTCCTCGCAGCCGCCACCGCCCCCCCATTTGACTTATGCAAATAAACCCAAAGGGTGCGGGCGCCGCTGGAGCTCCCTCCACCCGCGCGCCGGCCCGCAGCCCCCACCCATGCCAGAGCCTGGGCCCCGACCCGGGGGGAAAGGAAGAGAGGGGAGGGCTGGGGGAGATGCACGTGGAGCCTGGAGGTGGAAAGTAGTTTCTTTTTTTTCCTTTTTTTCTTTTTTCTTTCCTTTTTTTTTTTGTGCTGGTTGTTGTTGTTGTTTAAAGTGGCGGAAACAAGGCAGGAGGCGGCTTGGGAAAAAGTGGAGCAGAAATGGAAAAATACAAACTCACCCGCTGCAAATGGTCTCTCGGTGCAAACTAAGGTGTTTTCGGGCCTTTCCCCGCGCGCGCCCACTCCCGCCCGCGCGCGCACCCCGCGCACACACTCACTCGCGCACACACACTCGCGCACACACGCACTCCCGGGCGAGGGCCGGGCCGCCGCGAGTACAGCATGCAGCCGCCACACAATAAATAACAATAGATTCCTCCGCTCCGGACTAGCTTCCCGGAGCCCAGCCAGCGCCAGCGGCGGCGGCAGAGGCGCGGACAGCGGCGGGCCAGGGGCGCCCCCCAGCCCGGCCCGCAGACTCCAGCCAGGGTCCCCTCCCCGCCTCACGCACCCCCTAAGGCTCCCAGCGCCCCCAGAGCGCGAGCTGCTCCCCCCTTGCCCGGCCACTGGGGCGCTGGAGCCCACCCCTTCCCCCCCCCCGACATCCCGGAACAAATAAATAAATAAGGCGCGCGAGAGAGGCCAACACGTCGCGGAGGGAGATGTTGTTATTTTTTGCTGTTGTGCGTCCCTGACGTCACATCCACCTGCTGGGTAAACAACAGGGCTTGCAGAAAAAAAATTCGTAATCGCCAAAGGGAGGGAGGGGGGTGCGTGGGTTGTGGGAGGGGGGACCAGGGAGGAGGGAGTGAGGGGCGTCCGGGCTGGATGGGGAAGAGGAGAGGAAGACAGAGCCCCGCACACCAGAGAGAGGAAGGGAACGCCAGAGCAGTCCCTGGCAAGAGAGGGCTCTGGCAGGAAAGACCTGGAAAATAAGGGGCTTGGGGGCGGAGGGGGGATTCCTTAGAAGATGGGGAAAGGGGGACCATCCAGACACAGAAGAAAGGAGAGGGAGAGTGTTAACAACTAGGGACGAGGACAGGAATGCGATGGCTATTTGCTTGGTTTCTGAGCTAAAAATACAGAAGGGAGGGGAGAGGATAGGCAAGGATGTGAGTTTCCTCCAGTTAAAAGTGAAAGTGTTTTGCCATCAGTGACAGTTGAGGGAGAGGGAGGTGGGAAGTGGTGTTTTCAACCCCGTTTCTCCTTCTCGCCCGTCCTCCCTCGGTCTCCGCTTTCTGTCTGCACTTTGTCCAATGAAAGAAGGCGAGTTCGGGAGGTGAAAGTTCAGCAGAAGGACAAACCCCTGTTTGCAAGGAAACAGAAACCCCGCCAGCCAGCGAGGGGTTTTTTCCCCCCAGTATCGGGGAATCAGAGGGAGTATATTGTGGGACGAGCTTCTCCCCCCTTCCTTGTCAGAGTCACTGCAGGAATGTGCAGTTAGGTCCACTTTGGGGGAAAGTGGCTGCATCAGGAACTGTGTTCTTGCCACGGTTCCTCTTAGGAAAGCGCCCGGGGGCTAGCATGTCACTCAGTTGTTTAACACAAATTACCTGCTCTCCCACAGATCATTCACGTGCAGAAAGCTTTGTCCAATTCTTTGAAAAGGTGAGATTTTTTTTTCTTTTTGCTTTTTTGAAGTTCGGTTGAATTTAGAACTCGAAGGAGTAAATTAGGAGACTGAATGAAATGTTTTGAAATATAGTATACATATATAAAACAAAAGAGACTAGTATTTCTTTCACTTTTATCAATACAAATTGACAAGGAAGCAGATTTTGTGTTTCCAAAATGTGACTTTGAAAGATATGGTACCTCTATGGCTTTTTGAAGTTGTTAACAGAAATAATTTTTTTCAGACCCATCCCCTCAGAAGCTGCCAAACTTGCAAACGAGCATTTCCAGCTACTGGCTGGATAGTGTACCAGGCCAGTTCTTTATGAAAATATATTAAAGGCCACCCCTGTGGATTCCTACAAAGTACTCCCCTTTGGGGAGAAGGAGAAAGGCTTACTGTCCCTTTCGTCTTGAGACCAGCAAGGTTGCAGGTAATAAATATGCTGAAAAGGTTATTATAAATTCTTTGGGATAACATCCTTTTACAAATATTGTTAAACATTCATTTACAGAATAATTTAAATCCCAATTTCAAGGGTAGCATAAGACTACCACTTTAAAATTATGTCTGTTTTGCAAGTAAAAAAAAAAAAATAGCAAAGCCATTCGCTGATTGTACAGAATAAAGCCAGAAAAAAGGAGACTGCTAAGGTAATTCCAGCCTGGTAGAATTCATGTTGCATGCATGCTGCACAAGGTTCCATGCTATCCAGACAAGACTATTCACTGAATCTTTTAGAATAGACTCTACATAAACGTATTTTAGCTTGTGTAGAATGTCTTAGCTTCCTAAAGGCTGGCGTTTATGTTGTCTTTGTCAAGACATTAAGACATTAATGACACACCTACTCTGTTCTAGACCATATAGTGGGCGTTGAGGGATGCAGAAATAAATAAAATTTCTGCCCTTGAGTAGCTCACAGTCCACAGCTGTCAATAATAACATCTAATATTTATTGAATGCTTAGTATGGCCTAGGCCCTGATCTACAAGCTGTATGTCAGCTCAGTTAATACTGCCAACAATCCTTTGACATCACTGGAAGTTTCATATGCTGAATTCACATGGCATTAAATGGAGATCTACAAAATAGCCAGTCTATTGGGTCTATAGTAGCCAGTCTACTAAAAAAACTGTTTTTAATTTCTAAAATATGCCAAATATAACATGTTTATAGGTATGTGCCTGGTTGTAGAATTATAACTCAGGGGAATAGTGATTGGTTTAAATGTGACAAATCTATTCATAGTTGTTACATTTTTCTGTAAAGAAAAATTCATACTCTGATCTTGTTTTACAGATTAAACAGTGTGTTTTTTAAAAATTATTACTATTGCCATACTAAAAAAAAATCTTCAGATTGCTGCTGATCTTATTCTGCATTTTAACTGCCTTAAATTCTATATTCGCTTGGAAGTGGGGGCCAAAGTTAGGTTGGCAACAAGTTTTGCAGGCAAAAGGAAATCCTGGTTGCAAATCCCATGATACGATGTACTCAGTTTTGTATATGATACTGTCTAATGTACTGCCTTATTAAAGAACGCCATGTCCATTTGGTTTACATTAGAGGGAAACTTAACTGCAGCTTAACATATTGTTCATTTTCAACACTGTCACGTTACATTCGTAGGGAGCAGATTTTAATTTCTTTATCAGTAATCAACTGGAAGTTTCTTTTTGTTAAATTAAAGCAAGAAGGGTTTTTAAATAAAGGGCATGGGGGTAGGACGCCACCTTTTGGTGATAAAACAAATAGAAATCACTTTTTAAAACAGATGTTCCTGACATAATTTTATTTTTAATTATACCAAGGCAAAGGTGCTTGTCCCCATTTCGTTATATTTTAAGTAACAGCAAAAAAAATTAAATGCAAAATTAGCAAATTGTAGTTAACTGCAGCCAAAATTTCCCCAAAGGTATAAGAATATGTTAGTGCCCTGTGACATACTATTAACTATACATTAAACATGAACTTCATTCGCCAAATACTATGTCAATGAATATATGGACATTGTGGGGAAGAGAAACTGGAGTGGACATTTACCACTTAATGAGATATCTAAATGCTCTTGTAAGTTGAGAGTTGAACAGAAACTAAAATCACCTAATTCAATGTTTATTAAATGACAGTTACCACCTTCCAGATTTTTGCTATATCTGTAGAACAATAATTCTTGAATAATTAATATACTATACTCATTGGAGTGCAGTTATTATGATAATTGTAGTAAATATTTTCATTTACATCAGCCTGCTTTTTATTTGTTTTTGTTTTACTACTATAAATGGGAAATCAGTGTCTCCCTCCATAAATTAGAAACAAGCTCAGTGAAAACAAAGTCACTGAATTCTCTTTGTTAGAGAACATCAAAACAAAAATTAAAAATGAATTTTTTTAAAAAAGGGAGAGTGGCAAGTGTTGAGAAGAGTTAATGACAGGCACATCAATGGGAGTCTTTGGTTTCTCTTTCTTTTTTTTGAACAACCAGAAGGGTTGAAAG
Organism: Daubentonia madagascariensis; assembly: GCA_023783475.1. Taxonomy (NCBI): domain Eukaryota; kingdom Metazoa; phylum Chordata; class Mammalia; order Primates; family Daubentoniidae; genus Daubentonia; species Daubentonia madagascariensis. The sequence goes on from JAKFHU010001953.1 coordinate 44,928,549, forward strand.
TGATTGGAAAGGAATACAGTTCTCAATATGTGATTCGGTGTTACCTAATGCCATCCTGGCGCCACGGCTCTTGCACTTTGAGAAACGTGGTCATAACTAAAAATATTAAATGACAGATGAGAAAGCTGAGGCCCAGGAATCTAAGTTCCTTCCAAGGTCAAATAAAATTGGTTAATGGTTGGACAAGGATTAGAATCCAGGTGTCCTGACTTTGTGTATTTCCACCTCACTCTTTCCACTTCACAGAAGTGACCAGTCCTTGGGCATTATGCGGTTTGCCTAGCCTCCCAGAAACAGCCAACCTACATATGCCTTCACTGATGGGGGAGAAACTGAGGCCACAGAGGGTCAAGGTCAAGTTCAACCTCCTACTCTCTCTTCTTCCCCCAGATGCAGACATCCAGGTGGGGGTAAACACAGAAAAGGGGAGGGGAGGGTTGAGAGGAGAGAAATGGATTCGCAGAGAGGAGGTTAGCAAGCGTGGGCAGACCATTCTCTAAATGAAAGCTTAAACTCCTCAGTTTCCTTCCAAGAAGATAAAAATGGCTAATGAAAATCATGTGCTTCACAGTAAGTGGTGAGAGGAGCCCATCCTCTGTGTTCTGACGTCCCTATATGTCCACACCGGAAACCAGCAGGGGATCTCTTATTTTAAAGTATACAATATTAACAGGCATTCTCGGACAAAACCCCATTTGATAATTGAGTGGCTTGAAAAGCTAGTCAAGGAACAGTGAACAACCCCAGCTTTAAAACTGTTTTCCCCAACAACAAAACTTAAGGGTCTCACCACTAAATCTAGAGACAATACTGTACTTTTTCTGATGTTTTAACCAGAGAATGGGACCTTAGTTACCGAGATTGAATTTCCTGCTTTTTTTTTCTTTTAAGGACACAGTCCTATAAACATAAATAAATACGGTCTGCAAATATTTTTATGGTTTTTAGAAAAATATAAAAACATGAAAATATTTGTCCTTGTGAAAAGAGGTTGTGGATAACTGTACTGTATATACATGGGTCCCAGTGGATTGTAATCTCTCTAAACTACAATGCACAATAAAGTATTTGGCCAAGTACTTACACTCCAAAAAGCTGTTTCTAGTCCCCTAAGCCCTGAGCATTCACAGTGCAACATGTTGGTACCTTGGAGACAGGTAAAGTGAGTATGGTGGCTCAACCCCACCTGCTACAGGTATTAGAGCAATCTACAGCCTTGCTATGCAAAATGAGTTATGCTGACCTGTGTTGTGGGCACCACCTGAGGGTAATTGAAAATGCAGAATCTCAGGCCCCACCCCAGACCTACTGAATCAAAATCTGCATTTTAACAAAACTACCCAGCTGAGTCTCATACATATTCAAGTTTGAGAAAGGTGATCTAACATACAGGATCTATAGTACACACAACCCCTTATACAACAGGCCACATCTCAATAATCTCTACAGCCTTAAAGTACTTGACAAATAGTCCTATACAGTGTCTGCCATACCTGATTCTCCAAACTGGCATCTTTCGTAAATTTTGTTGGTTCCTTGTTTTTCCACAACTTGCAAAGTTAAGCTGCTAAATCACCTATGTAAACCATGATTAATTCCTTGACATTAATAGCAGGGTGACTTCTCTCTCCTGTTACCCCAGAGAGACTACTAATTGCCCTCCAATTGTTTACCTTTGTATTGTTTTATGAGAGCTCAGAGAAAGATGAAGATATTCCCCACCAGGCCAGAAAAAAATGCCAGACAGGTTTTGAGAAGGCTGAACACATGCTATGACTATACCTTGTTAGTAGAAGGGCTTTGCTTTCTTTGTTTTGTTTTCTTTTTTATGGAAGGGATGACGCCTCCATAATTATAGGTGTTGCTGTTTGAAACCCAGAATGTTTTCCAAACCACTGAGGGGCCACACCTCCAGCAGCCCGTGAGCCATCCTGGCTGGATTCTCGTTCCTGTTCTCTAAACAGTTTATCAAGACACATCCAAGCACTACTAGATTTACATTAAGTATAACGAGAGAAAGGGGGACCCCATCCAAGTATAACTGTTTCCTGAATAAACATGAAGGAACCACAGGTAACCCTCACAGCTGAAGGTTAATTTGTATCTGTGACGTTCTCAAAAAAAAAAACACTGTAGTCAGTCACTTCACTTCCCTAACAAGACAACAGGTTACTTTTGTAACCCCTTGAAAAATAATTAAAACCATTGTTTTAATACTATCCTAAGGCAGTGTAATTAACTCTCTGAGTGAGTAATTGCGTACCTGAATTCAAAATAAAGATTTCACATGTAAAGCAAAGTTCTGATGTTAATCTCTGAGAAGTGTCTTGGCTTATATTTGGAATGCATAAGTGCTAGCTCAGCATTACAATAGGCATTGTTCAGTAGAACTGGAGACAAACTGTGTTTGTATGAGAAGGGAAATGAGGCAGGTCTACCCACCTTCAGGAACAGTGAGACTGTGTGTTCCAAATTGTGGAAGATTTTAGGAGGAACTGAAGGGTGTGCCATGGTGATATGCCAACATTTTTGTTGATGAGACATCTTAGCATAAGATTGAAATTTTGGGCTTTTTTTCCTTTTAGTAATATCATAAAATAGGTATCAAAAGAAGCTTCCTTATTTCCCCCTGAGGTGTTCTTGAGCTATTGTTAAAATTTAAAAACTATACAAAGATTAGAAATCTGATTTTCCCAAGGCTGATATGAGTCATGTGGTGGTCTGGAGTTGAAGGTATCCATATGGACAGTTTAAAATATATATATATATGAAAAAACAGATACATAAATAAATCTATATGTGTGTATGCATGAATGAGTGTACATACATATATCTCATAGCTATGTCTATTGAGAGAAGCTAGAAACAGTGACAACCCAATAGCAATGAGCACACGTAGCACCCAGACCTTGGTTTCTAAATACCTTTCTCCAATAAAAGACATAGGGACTCCCTGGAGAACTAGTTAATTCTAGGGGTAGGGTAGGGAAAATATAAGCCTGGAGCATCTTGTGGTGGCACAAAGTGCTAAAGTAAGTCTAAAAAAAAAAAGAGGGGTGGGGGGTGTGTGGAGACTTATTGAAAGAGCACAGGAACCAACCTGAAAGAGTTCTCTGGTGCCCAGAGTTAAGATATCTTGAGCAAAAAGGGAAATAATATATTGGATTATAACCCACAGAATGAAATAAATAGATATGAATCCATACTAAAAAATATATATGCACACACATATGTATATATGTACATACATAAATAAATAGAGAAGTGATACTTCTTCCTTATAGAAGATGGGTGGGGCCCAGCAATCTGTGTTTTAACAAGTTTTAACAGGTAATGCTGATGCTACAGCCTATGGAAGATCAGATAACTGAAGTTACTGAAGTGGGTTGTGTGTAATGTAGTAGGGAGGGGTAAGGGCTGTGGCAAATTTGAGCACACAAGCCTCAACTAAAAGTGGCAGATGCTGATTGTTGTCACCAAAAAAGCAAGCCCAGGGCAGGAAGAGCTTTTGAATTTTCAACGGAAGCAAGAAATCCAGATTTTTATCCAAATATTCCTCAGTTTTAAAATTCTAGATGGGCCAATCAAAACAGAGCTACAGGGTGTATCAAGGCCACAGGCTGCCCATTTGTCACTTATTTTGGGGGAAACTAAGTCACCGTGTCAGTTTAGGATGATTAGGATTTGTTTCTTAAGTGAGCAGGGTGAGAAGAGAAGAAGGGACACTTGGAAAGCACTCTTATTACTCTTAAATTCCTTCCCAAGCATTAATAAGTCATCCCAAACATCCAGTGAGGAAGGCTGGTCTACGTTCTGAATCAAGTGCACAAAGACTCACATTTTTCAAAATACCAAATGGTCAAAATGTCATTATTTAGAAGGTGCTATTACTTAGAGGGATTCTTTATTCCTCCCTAGAAAAGTGAGTTCAAAAGTTTTACTGGGATATTTTATTCAAGGAGCCCAGTGCCACAGTGACCTCCTACACCATTCTTACTACTCCATGTGGGCTGTCATGAAGAAAGCCATGGAAGAGAGTCGAGTTGGTCTTTGTCTCGTCTCGTCTGCATCCACTCTCGCCTACCTGTTCTGCTCAAATCAGTCCAGAGCCACATGTATTAGAGTCCCTACTTTAAAGGAACTTGCACTGTAGCCAGCTGAAGATATGTAGTAAGTAGAAACAAGGTTGTAGATGAGGACCCTAAAGGAAGCATGGAGAGCAAAGGAGTAACTGCGTTGAAAAGGGGGCCTCTGGAAAGACAGTAGAGCAAGATAGGTAAGGTTTCGGGACACAGAAGAGCCTTACAAGTGAAAACATGGCAGCAGCAACAATATGGAACCTGTCAGGGGTAGTGGTTCCCAAACTGCTGCATGGCGGAATCATCTGGAGATCGTTACAAAGGTCAGCTCCCAGGCCCAGACATTGTGATTTAATTGACCCAGGGTATGATCTGGACATCAGGACTTTTAGGAGCTTCCTGGGTAATTCTAATGTGCAGCAAAGTTTGGGAACCCCTGACCTGGGTGAGCCTGAGGACAGCAGTGCACAGTCAGTTCTGCCAGTGTGAGGGATCTAGGGACCCTAAGTCACCTGAAACACTCTGTCCCTCCACAGTGACCAGCAGCCTTTCCTGGAAAGAACCAAGCAATTAAAATAGATACCCAGAAGGTGCTAGAATTGTAAGACCTTCAGACCCTATACATTAGAATCACCTGAGTGGTGGGGATTGCTAATATCAGGATTCCAGGGAAAAAATTAATTCATTTTTTGGAAAATCAGGTTTCCAGGAGCCCATTTCAAACCTGCTAAATCAGGGTTGGTGAGGGGATGTGGAAATAGGCATTTTTAGAAGCTCAGCAGTTGGTTATGATGCACACTGAGGTTTGGAATCCTTCCATGGGGATTTCCAGTCACTACCTACTATGGCCCTGTCTCCATTTTAAAAGAGAAGCTTTAAAAAGGGCAAGACTTAAAGGAACATATCAGGACATTGCAGTATTGTAAAAGGTTCCTATAAGCCTCAGAGTTTAACTTCCTTGTTTTCCACAGGCGGAAACAGCCACAAAAAGGTTAGTTGAAATGCCTCAGAGCTAGACAGGGTAAAGGTCTTGGTTGCTGGCACAGCCCTGGGCCCCAGACATACCTGGTTGAAAATCTCAGCACTGCGCTCAACCAACATGTCACTCTGGACAGGTTTCTGGACCTTTCCAAGCCTCTGTAACTGGACACATCTTACAGGGCTGCTGAGAGGATGCAATTGGAGGGTGTGAATGCGTGCTTGGCCCGGGGCTGGGCACAGAGCGAACACTCACCAAATCTCAAAACCCAGGAATCCTGATTCCCACATAAGGGCTTCTCCGGATTTCAACTGAAAGAATTCTAGACCTTGGAGCTCAGATGTAGAGGAACATTTTTATGTTTGGATTGTCTCAGTGCCTTTGAAATTATTCCAGCTAGGCTGCCTGCCCCACCCACTTCTGAAACCAGGTCTGCTTCCTGTTCACCAACTTGATACAAGAATATGATGGAGATACTTTTTTAAACAGAATCATCTTCCCAGGCAGAGACATTCTTATGGAGCTGAGTGGGGTTTTCCAGATCAGAGTCGCCCAACCTCAGCACTAGTGACTTGTTGAGCCTAAGAAGTCTTCGTTTTGAGGGGCTATCCTGTTCATTGTGGGGAGTTAAGCATTATAGGCGTGGTATCTATTCTCCAAGGGGGACAACCAAAAAATGTCTCCAGACCTTGCCAAAATGTCCCCTGGGGTTCAAAATTGCCTTCAGGTAAGAACCACTGCTCTAGATGCCCCCAGGCAAGGTAAGCCAGTGTCCTCTTGGGCTACCAACATTCCTCTCCCGGCCACTGGTATTTATCTGATAATTTCCCCAGAAGAAAGAGCAGAAATCAGTCTCCTTTCTATCCCTACCTGAGAACTGGTTCTATCTGTGACCAAATGATTTCCTTTTCAAACCAGAGTGGCTTAAGATGAGGCTGGCTGTAACTTGAACAGAGCCTCCAGGTGGGCTCCACAGAGAACCCATTTTCAGTTCTGACAAAGCTCTTGCCGGCAAAGCTTGTTGCATCATGATTAAGCAGTCTTTATTAGAGTCTACGACTCCAGAAACAGTGTCAGATACGTGGTCAGCCTCATAGCTGTCAGCCTAAAAACAAAATACCATAAAGGAAAGTGGCAACAAATAGAATCATAACCTTAGGATACTGCATCTCATAATGATGCGTGTGATTTAAATTAGGCAGGAACTTCATGAAAATTTTCTGATTAAAATTCCCATTCTTCTGGGAAGTCCAGGGCATTTGCTTCTCAGGTATAGGGGCCACCAGAACTGACTGGATAGTTCATCATGTGGAGGGGTTAGCGCCCCTCACTAACTCCACCTTCTCAGTACTAACTCTTCAGTTCTCTCCAGGGCTGCTGCACAACTTACATAGCCTAGCTTGTTGCTGTTTTCATGATTAATTATGTAAGTGTCTAAATGATTACTAGATTGATAGAACAATTTGGAAACAATAAGTGTTTGTTTCCAAGACTTTTGCTACCCTTGCCATTTTGGTGGGTTTGCATCTAACATGATTGTAAGATTTCAGCAGTTCCACTTTGGAGGAAACTTTTTACGAGAAGAGGGAGTGACCATGTGCCAGGGTCCCTCCCACAGGTAAGTCTACTGTCAATTTCATTCACTCATTCACTCAACAGATGTTCATTGCATGCCACTGTGTGCCAGGCACTGTTCTAGACATTAGGGAACAGTAGTAAACAAAAGATGAAAATGACCCTCGCCCTCATAGTGCTTACATTCTAGTGAATTTCTTGGTGAATTGTGTGTAATTTTTCAATGGAGTATTTTTTAAAAAAAGAAACTAGAAGTGACAGTCACCAATATAAACTGACCAGGTCAGCAAAGAGGGTGTATTCTGTTAGAGTTATCACTTAATCTATAAGAAAATACCAAATAAAACTTTTGTAGATTTTGAGGCAGTTGGAGAAAAGTGGAGAAATCAATGAATATTAATGGTAAGATGAGAGTTCAGAACTTACCACAAAGGAGTTTGAAGGTTAATTTACCAACAAGGGAAAAATCAGGCCACTTTGATCTGTGCCCCCAGCTTGGCTAGAAGAAAGGCAGAGGTCCTAGAAAGATTCAGAAAACAAAATGGTGCCCAGGTTTTGGGGGGTGGGGAGAGAGAGAGGGAGGATACACACACATCTCCTGGGGGCAGGTTAGCCGTGGCATCCCATTGGCAAGAGCTCTGGGCCCAGAGAGAAATGGGGAAATGAAGATCATGGTACTGGCATCCCTACAAGACTCCAATTGGCACAAGAAAACCAGCCTTTCCTCCAGGCAACAGAAAATAGCCTCTTCTGGATGCTTGTCTTAGGACACAGAACAACAGAAGGTAGAAGGGGCCAATTGACTCTTCTTTGGTCGTTCCAGCAGGTGCTAGGGCAGCATGAATCTTATGCCTGAGGGGAACAAATTGTGTATTTTTTGGGTCAGGATTCAAAAGTTAGAATTCTGGAGCAGAGATGATAATGGTCTGTATAATTTATATTGTCATCCCCAAGGAAGCAGCAGCATCTGTGCTCCAAAAGAATCAAGCTCTGCTGGCCTGCTGTTTGCCTCGTGGATCTTTGTGGTGGCTGAAAGGTCACATGTGTCTGAATGTTTGGAAGTGTATTACCCACTTGTTTGTTTGTTTCTATCTTCCCTATAAACAGTTTGGTCTCCTTCTGGGGAAACGAAAATAATGTGAGCAGAGCAAACACACACACGCTTTCAAAAATGCTCTGCTCCAGTATCCAATAAAGCCAGATTTTTCTAGGGCAAGGAGAATCTTAAAGAGGAAGACCTTAGCTTTTCTCACAGTTCATCTCATGCTGAGTACTGAATAATATGTTTTTTTTAAATTACAGTAGCCCTTTGGTTATGTAGCAATACTAAATTTGGCTTTTCTGATTTATAACAAAAGAAAATATAGTTTAGAATTCTATCTCGTCTAGTGTCCCTATAAATTCCTCTCTCTAAAAATCACCTGTGTCAGGATTGCCTCATTCAGGGTAATATTTTTATGCCTATTTTATGTATTTACAATATAATTATCTATGGTCTGTGTGCTGTGCTCAGAGCATCAGAGCCTTCACCTTGTTGTTGCCTCGACCTGGCATACTCTTCCTTGAGCTCTTTGCGTGGCTGGATCTTCCTCACCCTTCAGCTCTCAGCTTAAATGCTACATCCTTGGAAGAACCCTCCCTAACTTCCTCTCTTCCTCCTTTGAAATAAATATCTAAAATTCTGACTTGTTTCTTGATTTATTTACTCAGCTATTGTCTATCTCTCTCCCTAGAAATAAGCTCCATGAGGCCAAAGACCTGTCTGTTTGCTCACTTCAAATTCCCTGGTGGCAGATGGTGGGCACTTAAATATTTGAGCAAATGAATGAACAAGCAAGTGAATGATCAAATGACAAGGTCACTCTGCCATCAGCAGACCCCTGTTTCTTTTGACCTTTCTTTCTTTCATATAAAATAATGAAATGAGAGATTCAAATGGAAATGAAGGTTCCCTTTACAGAGACTCCAATGACAAGAGTATGAACGTGCTGTGTAGGGGTTCACAGAGGCCACCAGAGATGTGGGAGGAGTCCCGAGAAAGCAGGCTACCTGGCGGGGGGCCTCTGGAGCCACACTCAGGATCTCCACCCACCTGGAACTCCACCAGTGCCCAGTCCTACGCGACAGGGTCTCAAGGCAAAACCTGAAGAATGCACAAAGACAGGCTTGGGTCTGCCGGTTAAATATATGTATTTTCGTGTGTTCTTTTAGACTTAAAGGTTCACCTGAACCCCAGAATCACCAAGCCCTTTTAATTATGTGAGCAGATACACAAGATCTTTCAGAGTTACTTAAAATTGGAAACATATGCCACAGGGAATAAAGCCAGGCAAATACAATATTCAGAATTGAAACATATGATGCATAACTATAAAATAATGCAAATGAACACACACACATACACACACACACACACCCCTGAATTTATGCTTCCAAATGAGTGTAGCACATTTGAAAGTAGTCACCTTGAGGGTCCCTGCACTTACTCCAACAATGATTCCATTCATCAAACCACATTTGGATCTCCCTTTTTGGAATTTCCATGAGAAAAGACACTGGTTAAAACATTGCCTCTTACAGTAAATTTTATCCATGTGGCTCTGTTTGATTTTTGAAAATGACCAAACAGAAATTCAGAGCATGTCTTGTGGGACAATCAAGTGGGTAAATTCCTGGTGTTTTTCTGAAATAATGAAGCTGGTTTTCTTGTCTAGTTCAGAAAGTAGTTTTAAAGGCAATAATTGAAAGGGAAATTCAAAAGAAGATGTTTCACTGGTAGCATCATTGAAACAAGTATATAATTTCCTAAGGTAGGAAATCTTGAAGGGCAACATTCTTTGGGATCTATAACATATAATACGTTTATTTAAAATTCCCATATCATTACTTACAGAACAACCTTATATGGTAAAAGTGGCTTATAAATGTGAACAACCCCCACTGCCAAGTCACTACGTGTTACATTAGGAGCTGTGTGTTTCCATTCTGGTATCTAACATAAGAAATTAAAATATAATTCCTGTTGCTTTTCAATCAATCTTAAGCAAGGTCAAATGAATAGGAGGTAGACTGTTATAAATACGATTAGTCACTTTTTTTTTAAAGTCACAAGGCTGCATAATTATAATTTTGGTTTTAAATACTTTTTAAAAATAATGCTCAAAGAAGAAAATTCAGAAAACAGTAAGTATAAGTAATAAGTAATAAATACCTATAACCCCATTGTCTATAAAAAATCAAGGTAAACATCTGGGCATATATCCTTCCAGATCTTTTTCTAGCATGTGTGTGTGTGTGTGGGTGCACTGTAGACAACAGATTTGGGATAGATGGTCTGTTCAGCCACTTACTAGCTGTGGGACCTAGGGCAGGCTATTCTGTGCCTCTGCTCCATCATCTGTTAAATGGGAATAATAATAATGCTTGCCTTGTGCATTGTTGTAACAATTAAATGACATCAGGAACATAAAGCTCATAGCCCAGTGTCTGACACAGAGTAAGTACCCAAAATAATTATATCAATGGTATTATTACCATTACACAATTAGGAAGGTAACTGTTTTCACTGAAAACTATATTCTGAGCATTTTCCTTGACATTATTTTAAATTCTATTACAAGAGCATAATTAAAACATGAAGCTATTAATCTATTACTCAGAACTGGCCACAGATTGGTAAATAGAAAAAGTTGTAGCCCGATATGAAGGCAGTGACATCAAAGCTACCAGTAAGTATTAAAAAATATATATTTTTTTTACCTGGAACTGACCACCAAACTAATGGAATTAGCATCCCTGACTGTGGGTTCAGGCACAAATATATTAACATTTCTTTAAAAATCTATCAATTTTGTCCACAAGGGACATTTGGCAATGTCTGGAGACATTTGTCACAGGAGGGGGTGTTACACCAGCATCTGGGGGGTAGAGGCCAGGGATGCTGCTGAACATTCTACAATGCACAGCACAGCCCCCACGACAGAGTTATCTGGCCATTTAAAATGTTGGCAGTGCTGAATTTAAGTAACCTGGTCTAATCCTAACTGGCTTTGTGATCACAAAGTCATCTTCCCTAAAAAAAATCATGTCAGCTCGTATGTACTGAGTATTGATGTCAAGCTCTGTGCTAAATGCCTCACATAGATTATTCTGGTTCAACTTTCCCAACAGCCCTATCACATAGCCTCTATTATCATCCACACTTTATTGGTGAGGAAACAGGTGCACGAGGAGTAAGAACTTTGCTCCAAATCACACAGCTGACAAGCGGCATAGCTCTAGTTTGAGCACACATCATTTCATTCTTGAGCCCACGTTTTCAACTTTAACACTCTTCTGCCTTGCTCTGAGCATCCTCATGCCTCTAGATGTTTATGGAGATAAATTATGATCAACAGTGGTAGAGATCCCATCTCACATGCCAACTCCATGGGCATTTTAGCAGAAGCCTGGTATACCGTGTCAAGAAAGATTGTGTAGCCATGGATGGCTCAAGAGAAGGAAAGCCATGATTGATTATTGATGTCTGGTATGGGCATGGGAGGGAAGAATAGTGGTATTCGTGCCACATATTTGCCATCTTTGGACCAGATAATCTTTATTTAAAGATCTTTCCAAGAGCCAACCACCTATGTTCCTATTTCTTCCCCCACGAATAGCCTCAATGCTTGGCCAAGAGCCACTTGCAGAGTTGTGCACATCAAAGAGAATCAAGGACTGTGCAGTCTATTGCAAGGGTTTTATTCAATACACAGTTTTCCCTCGTTGCAAGGAAACTGCTGAAAACTCTCAGGTCCTCGCCTACATAAGGCAGAAAACATCAACGTTCGTGAAAATCACAGCACACCTCCACCCAAAGTCAAAGCCAAGAACAAACAACTTTGGGGGTTGGATTGATTTCATAAAATAATCTTAGTGACTGACTGAAGTGGAAAACAGCAATGACTACAAACTTTAGGGAGGCCAAAAAATAATCTACTACATTTTTTAAAAATTATGCAATGTTTAGCAAACTGAGATCACTGGAGGGGAAAAAAAAGAAAGAAAGAAAAGGAATCACACAAACTTTGCTAAACAAAGTCACATACCAACAAACATTTAAACCACTGTAACCAAAATGAGGAACTGAAGCTTGTTTTTAGTTACAAAGATCTGAAGGATGGGGGTGGAAAATAAACAAAAATCCAAGAGGAAAATCATTAATAAGATACTCTGAACTATTTTCCCATAAGTAATTTCTTTAAAAAAAAAAAAAAGCAAACTATACTGTATGTTTAAAAGGCCAATCCCCTGCATTCCTGTCCAAATAAAACCTCTCTGCAAGCAGTCAACCAAAAAACTGAAATTCCATTGTCACAGCATTATGTCTGTGGGGTACCACTTCAGGAAAATCTTCAAAAAAAAAGAGCTGGGTAATTAATATAGAACTCTGCAATGAAGGGGGGCAGGGGTGGAATTAACAAAATAAAACTCACCCAAAAAGAAACTACAAGAAAACCTGAATTTACATCCTCGCAGTGTATAATTTCAAGAGCTTCCTGTTTACTAACAACAACAACAACACATATGCAAAAAATCACCCACATCAAGTTTTCCAGGAAGTTAGAGATTTAAAGAAAACATTTGGATTTCTTTAGTAAAACTAATGTAATTTCTTCCTAAACCGCCTCCATCACTGATGGATGAACTGGTGTAGCCTTTATTAAAAGAGTAGAAAACTGATTCTAGGGGTCACATTTCTATCTGCCTGAAAGATTCCAAGACATGTGAAGATAAAACAACATAGAATCCATAACATTTGCTTACAAAATAAGCTATTTTTATCAAATCATCTTAAAGCAAAATAATCCATCTCTGCAAGACAAAAGCAGATAAGTACCGAAAACTTTATTTAAGTAAGATAGATTTTGTTAATGTCAAGCTTAAGGCAACTCAGCAAGAAATGACAACAACTGTACTAAATTATTTACATTCATGACATCTTAGCTGTGTCTCCAAGGCACCAAAACATTGTGATGAAAAGTAAAAGTCAGTAATTGCCCAGATGTTATGTCTAGTCACCAACAGCTGGAATCCCATCAGTATTTGCTCGCTCTCTCTCTCTAAACATCTTTGGGAGTTTGCTAAGAGGGCGTTTCCCATCACTTCTCTCTGTCTGTGCATGCTCCTCTGGCCTTCCTTCGTGAGCCCCTTGGTAACTTTGTGGAGGCTTCACACAGCCACGTTTGGTACCAGTTGGGCTACTCCTGGCCTCATATGTTGACAGCTAATGCTGCTCTTGGAGAGAACCAAATTCTTCTCTGGGAATTTTCTTAATTAAAAAATACCTTTTTCATTAAGTCAGAGCCTATGACTCTGCTGCGATAATTCTAAGAGTCGGAGGAAGAAAAATCACCTGGATATCCACACCCTTTTCTTCTCCTCCAAGTGTTCCTCCTACCTTAACCGACAGACATGGCTTTTCTTGTAAGTCAAGGTGGCTCCTTTCTCAATACCCACGTCTTTAAGAGCCAGGAGGCAGAAGGAGAGTTCTCCAAATGCCTTTTCTCCTCTCCCCAAGCCCTCCTTCAGCAATTCATGTTCATTTGGAGTCCCCACCCACCATGAGATTACCAAGTCACCATGGCCCAGACAGGGACAAGACAGCATGGTTATGACAAGCTATAAAGTCACACAGTCCTAGGATCTCCTCCTGGTTCAGCCAGTTATGATTTGTGTGACCTTGGGAAGGTTACTTCTCCTCTCTAATCTCCAATCTACCTGACCCACATCTGTGGACTGGATGCAACAATAGTATTCCTATCTCATAGAGTTATTTGAGGATTGTTCTAGTTCCAGATCTCTGAGAAGCAGACACCAAGAAGGGATTACACGTACAAGAGACATTGGGGAAATGCCTGAGGGAAAACAGGGAGGTGATGGAGGCTGAAAGAGCCCTCAGACCATGAAGCTGGTCTGACCACACTGGGGGAGAGAGGGAAAGACTGGTGTCTGAGCAGGGAAAGGGTTAGGTTATGATGCAGTTCTAAGAAAGTTTCAGCAAGGTCAATGAAGAATCCTGGAGCCAAATCACTTGCGTCACATGGTCATGGGCCCATGTTAGTATCCCTGCAATACTCAGTTATTGGTTGGGAGAAGGCTGTGGAAAGTGTGGCCTTGGTGCAAACATAATGGTGAATTCAGAATGCAACGGGTGGGACCATTGGTCAATTTCTGCTTCCCACAGTAGGAAATCTGGGAGAAGCTTCTTCATGGCCACCACCAGGATTAAATGCAATGATGTACATGAAGCTCCTGGCCCCAGCTCAGAGTAAGAGCTCCACAAAATAGAGTGATGATGATGGTGATGGTGATGATGATGACAACAATAATGACATCACTTTTCACATTTTACTAAAGTTCTTATAATCTGACTCACAGTTTTTATCCACACATGTCCTGCCATCATGCTCTGAGGCTGCAAAATCCTTGTTGTCCTGTACTCAGTTGACCTTCCCTTCCAAACACTTCAGCAGACACCTCCTTGGCAATAACCTATATTTTATCATCACCCAAACAATCAAGATGAGTCTTAAGATCATCCCAACTGGATGAAATATTCCCAGTCTGGATGAAATCATCCCAGTCTGGAGAATTATTCCAGGCTACTAATATAGTAAGAAGGGACCAAGATAGAGCCTGGTAGATCCCCTGAGTTGAGGGCACAGAGGTGGGGGTCCAGGGAGGCAAAGGTGGCTAAAGTTTGCAGGGCAGAGTACCAGAGGAGAGAGCTACTCCAGAGAGTTACCCTTGATTATTAAGCAGAAAACTGATCAGTCATGCATGTGAGACAACTACCTCGAGCCTGGGGAAAAACACCCCAAAAGATTAGAAGGAACAATTCCTAGACCTCACATATGGCCAGAAATAGTGGATGATCCCTATAACTGGAATGAAAACCTCATAATTCACAGGGCATTAGGTAGAGTAGTCAGAGGGTCTTGCTTTAAGAGTGGGGAATAATTAGCCCTAGACCAAATGCTGATCTGGTCCCACCCAACAAACCTTAAAAGCAAGCCCCACAAGGAACAAACTGTTTCCAAGTTACTTAACCTTGTCCTAAAACAAAGGATGAGAATGTTTGTAGAAATAGAAAATTATCCAGCACCTAAAAAGGTAAAATTTACAATGTCTGGCATCCTATCAAAAATTTCTAGGCATGTAAAGAAGCAGAAAAATAGGAATTATAATGGGGAGAAAAATCAATCAAAACCAACCCTGAACCGACACAGATGTTAGAATTATCAGACCAAAACATTAAAAGTTATTATAACTGTGTCCAGGAGAAATTAGAAAATATTTTTAGTTGGATAAAATTAAAATACAACACATCAAAATGTGTGGGGTATAGCTATAGCAATGCTTAGATAGAAATTTATAGTATTAAATGCTTATTAGGAAAAAAGGTCTCAAATCAACAATTTAGCCTCCAACATAAGAAACAACAAAAATAAGAGCAAATAATCCTAAAGCAAGCAGAGGAAAAACCAAATAAATGTAATAATTGATAAAATTGAAAAAGGAAACATAATAGGAAAAAAATCAATAAAACAAAAGCTGGTTCTTTGAAAAGATCAATAAAATTGATAAGCCACTAGCCAGACTGACAAAGAAAAACAGAGAAATGACACAAATTACCAACATCAAAAATAAAAGGGGATGTCACTACAGATTTTACAGATATTGAAATGATAATAAAAATACTAAAAACAATTCTTTGCACATAAATTCAAAAACTTAGAAATGATGGACCAATTTCTTAAAGACAACAAACTATCAAAATTCACCCAAGAAGAAAGAAGTAACCTGAAGTAATCTTACATTTATTTTTTGAAATCGAATTCATAGTTAAAAATCTTCCCTACCAAAAAAAAAAAAAAAAAAGCCAAACAAACAAAAACTCTTCCAGTCTCAGATGATTTTACTGGCAAATTCTACCAAACATTTAAAGATGAAACAAAACCAATTCTAAACAATCTTTTCCAGAAAATAGAAGAGGTGGGAACACTTCCCAACCTATTTTATAAAGCCATTCTTAACCTGATGCCAAAACCAGACAAAGACAGTACCAAAAAACTGCAGACCAATGTCCCTTATGAATATAGCTGCAAAAATCCTCACCACAACATTAGCAAGTCAAATCCAGCAATATATAAAAAGAGTCTATCACAACCAAGTAGAGTTTATCCCAGGAATGCAAGGCTATTTAATACACAACAATTAATCCATGTAATCACCATATCAAAGGTCTAGAGAAGAAATATCACATGATCATATCATCAATGCAAAAAACATGTGATAAGCTTCAATATTCATTTATGATTAAATAAAATATTCAGCAAACTAGGAACAGAAGGGAACTTCATTAACCTGATAAAGAGTATCATGCTGAATGCTTTCTCCCTAAGATGGGGAGCAAGGATGTCCACTTATATAACTCCTTATATATAACTTATATAACTCCTATTGAACATTATACTGGAAGTCTAGACAGTGCAGTAAAGCAAGAAGTTATTAATAAAAGACATCCAGATCAGAAAGGAAGAAATCAAACTGTGTCTATTCATAGATGACATTATTGTCTATATAGAAAATCCCAAGAAATCTACACACACATACACACACAAGCTCTTAGAACTAACAGGTGAGTTTAGTATAATCATAGGATTCAAGCTCAGCATACAAAAATCTATTATATTTTTATAAAGTAATAATGAAAAATTAGAACTCAAAACTTTTTAAAATCCCATTTACAATAGCTCCAAAAAAAAAAAGAAGTAATACTTAGGTATAAATCTAGCAAAACATGAACAGGAGATATAGGGTGATAACCACAAAATGCTGATGAAAGAAATCATAGAAAAACTAAATAAATGAAGAGATATACCATGTGTATGGGCTGAAACACTCAAATTAGTTAAGATGCCAATTCTCTACAAATTGATCTATAAATTTAGTGGGATTCCAATCAAAATCCCACCAGAATTTTTTTATAGATAAAGGCAAGATGATTCTAAAATTTATATGAACTCTTTTCTGTTTTTGTGTAAAATCAAATGCAAAATTTATATGGAAAGGTGAACACCTATAACAGCAAAAGCAATTTTGAAAAAGATGAATAAAGTTGGAGGACTCACACTACTTACTTTAAAACTTACTATAGTACCATGCTATAGCATTTAAGACATTATAATGTCTGAGGAATAGACACATAGACAGTGGAAGAGAATAGAGTCCAGAAATAGATGTGGCCAATTAATTTTTCACAAAGGTACAAAGGCAATTCAGTAAAGAATAGTCTTTCAATAATTGATGTTGGAAAAAAACGGGTGTACATATGTTTAAAAAAGAAAAGGAACCCCCACCTAAATTTCACATCTTATACAAAAATGAATTCAAAATGGATCATAGGTCATAATATAAAATGTAAAATTATAAAACTTTCAGAAAAATAGAAAGAAGAAAATCTTGTGGCCTTGTGTTAAGCAAAGAGTTTTTAGCTATGATACCAGTAGCCTGATCCATATAAGAAAAATTGATAAATTGGACTTCATCAAAATTTAAAACTTCTGCTATGCAAAAGACACAAAAGGACAAGCTATTAACTAGGAGAAAATATTTGGAAATCACATACCCAATAACAGACTTGTATCCAAAATATATAAACAACTCTGAAAACTCAACAGTAAGAAGACAATCCAATTTCAAAATGAGCAAAAGGTTTGAACAGACACTTCACAAAGAAGGTGTATAGATGGTAAAAAAAAAAAAAGAACATTAAAAGATGCTCAACATCATTGGTAATTAGGGAAATGTAGATTTAAAAACCGCATGAGATACCATTACACATGGTAGTGGGGAAAGTTGTCAATACCAAGTGTTGGCAAGGATATGGAGCAGCAGCAATTCTCGTATATTCATGGTGGGAATGCAAAATGATACAGCCACTCTGGAGAAAAGTTGAACAATTTCTTATAAATTTAAAGATACATAACCCAAGTGACCCAGCACTCCTATGTATTTACTCTAGATAAATGAAAACTTATGTTCACATAAAAACTTGTACAAAAAAGTTTATAACTTAATGCAATTGAACTTTACACTTAAAAATGGGCTAATTTTATGTTATGTATTTTTACATCAGTGAAAAAAGAAAACGCACATCTGCTTTCTGAGAGGAAAAAAAAAAGTTTATAACAGCTCTATTTATAATCACTCAAAACTGAAAACAACCCAAATGTCCTTTAGCTGTGAATGGATAAACTGGTTGTGGCACATCCATACCATGGAACACTACTCAGCAATAAAAAATAAACTATTAATACACACAACAACTGGGATGAATCTTAAAGGCATCATGCTGAGGGAATCAAGTCAATCTCAAAAGTTTCCAAAATATGTGATTTTATTTCTGTGACATTTTGAAGAAGGCAAAATTATAGGGATTGAGAACAGTTCATTAGTCACCAGGAGTTAGGAGTGGGGGCAGTTTTGACTACAAAGGAGCCGCACAAGAGAGTTTTTGGGGTGATGGAACTGTTTTGCGTCCTGATTGTGGTGGTGGTTACATCAATCTGTGCATGTAATAAAACTCATAGAACTTTATACCAAAAAAAGTCAAATTTATGATATATGAATTTAAAGATAATAAAATATAAATAAACCAAATCCATCATCTTTTAAACAATAGCCTCCCCTACCACCAAACACACAAACAAAAACTAAAGACAACCCATTCTTCTGTCCCTGCATTCTGTGATGATTAACGGAGTCCAAACTGGTAGGCAACTCTGAGTCCTTGTTCTTTCCCGCCGTCTTGGCTCAAGGGCATCAAGGTCTGTTGATTTTAGAATCTGAAATGTCTCTTAAGTTGGTTCTTTCTTTGCTACTCCCAGTATGACTTCTCCAGTTCTATACTTGAAGAGTTCTGGCCTGGATTATTTTCAGAGCCTCCTAAAATGTTTCCCTGATCCCACTTTCAATTTGTCTTCCCAATTTTCACCAGATCTGTGCATGTCCGTCTTTGAGATTTGTCATCGTCGCCAAGATAAAGTCCTAAGGCTGCCTCCATTATCCTCTACACTGATCTTTTCATACCTCCTCTAGTTAGCTCTGCCCTTTCTCCCTTCTCTGCCTTTCCCTAAGCTGTTCCCTCCTCTTAGCTTTCCTTTTTCATTTGAAAACATCCTTTACATCCTCTAAGGCCTCCTGCAAATATTCCCAGGCAGAATTTTTCACTTCCCCCAACTCCCCTGGCACTTTTCTCATCCTTCTGGGGGAGAACTTAGCATGTCTGGGAGCTGTCGTGTTCCAGCCCATGTCCCCACCAAATGCTCAGCTGCCTGAGGACAGAGACGGGGTCTTCTCTATTTCAATGGCAAACACAGTGCCTGGCACTGAGCGGTGCTCCGATCGCTTGTTGAAATGAGATTAGAATAGCTGGACTTGGCACTTTTCACTCCACAGTCCTGGTGTCCTGAAGAAACAGCTTCAGTCATTAGGATCTTTTTTTACCAGCTTGTTAAGTCCTTATTGGGGTTCTACTCCGTGCAGTGCCAAGGGGGGGGGGTATAGAAGAGTTTGTGGGAAAAGGACAGATGTATACACTGAAGGAAGCTAATAATATTCACGTAAGATTAATGCCCCTAGATCTTGACTCCTTTTAATATTTATTCTAATACCATTTTTCCTCTTTAATAGAATATGAGAGTCATTTAGATTTCAATAATTCAGAATATATTCCTGACTTGAATATGGGTTAGTCCTCTAACCACATTTGCTGTCCTTCTGGAATAGTTTCTTGCTTTCTACTTTGGGCCTTCATTAGTTGTCTTCTTTTTAATCAGTTCTTCTGCTCACCCACAATTTTTCTTTCAATACATAATTATATCTGTCTTCTTCAAAAATGTTTTTGGATTTCAAGGATGAGATACACGGTTTAATCTGGAAAGACTTTGTTTTTAATGTTATCATTCAAGCTTTCAGAAAAATTCTTTTAAAAAAGAGTGCTATCCCTGAGAGCCTAAATGCTAGAATCAACCTGTGTTCTCTATACCCACTGTCGGGTGTTTGAACAACACATTACTGCAGGGATTGACAACATTTAAAAAGTATTTGGAGATAAAATTGCCTGATCATTTCTTTAAAAGATGGAGCTTTTCACTTATAAAAGCAGTAATAAATTGTCATTTTTAAGAAAGATATTATGATCTTGGGCTCCATTTTTAAAAATGTATCATATTGAACACTGGCCCAAGCTTTTGTGATCATGTATACCTAACACTAAAATATTTTGAGCCTGCACAAATATATGTATTTTTACTTATTTATAAGTTATATATGTATACATATACAGCTATACTAATGTACTAATATGTATAGGTACAACTGTGCTAATGTGAGCATTATAAAGCATGCATTTAAAATTGAATTTTAAAGAATGAGATTAAATATAAATGTTAAAAGTTCTAATATTTTCTTTCTACACACCAATGGGTTATACTGTATGCCCCATAGGCACGTACACCATCCTTTGGAGACCATACATATAGAACGTACCCTTCAGCCCATTTCTGGGAGGCTTTGTTGGGTTGTTTTAGGAGGGAGGTAGACAATTTAGAAATGAGTGTGAAGAGAGTACCTATGGTCAACAAAAACAGGAAGAGGGGCCCAGCTCACAATTGCCCAGTGACCACACCTATGCCTCCCCTTCCTTCCATTCCTGTTATCCAGGTCTAACCTCCAGGATGGGCTCATCATCCTCCAACGTTCACTGACCATATCCAAAAGTACACGTGGTCCTGGCCAAGCCAATCTGTAGAAGCCCCATTATAATTGATTTTTAACTGGAGAGATGAGCTCTTCATGCCCTTTGGATATAGGCTGTTGGGGTGTAATCTTAGAGCAGCAGGTAAACATGCTCTGTACTCCATGCAGAACACCCATCCACAGCAGGATAAAAAGCAAGGCAAATGTGCCTTTACCATGGCTTGGTTATAGCCATGATATTCCTACTTGTGCTTAAAACTGGTACGAATTTGGTTGCTGTTGCTTGCAACTAAAAAAAGCTCATAAAAATCAGTGATAAATATCCTGATGAATTAGAAATCATTCATTCATTCTAAAAATATTTATTGGCCTCCCATTATGTATTAGACACTATTCCAGAAGCTAGAAATAGAGTGGTGACCATAAAAAAAAAAAAATCCCTGCACTAATGGAGCTTATCTTGTAGTGGGAAAGACAGGGAATAAGACAAATAAATAAAATCTATATTATGATACAAAGTGATAAGGAGAAATTATACAGGTGGGAGGGGAATAGAATGTATTTGGCTGGGGTGGCCAGGGAAGGCCTCACTGAAACAATTGAGGAAATAAGCTATGAAAATACCTGGAACAAGAGTGTTCTAGGTAGAGAGAGCAGCAAGTACCAAGGCCCTGACGCAGGCCTGCTCTGTTAGAGCTACAGCCAAGAGGTGGGTGTGGCTATGGCAGAAGGGAGAAGGAAGAGGGTAGCACAAAGTGAGAGAAAGGCAACAGGGCCAGATGATACGGATTAGAAAACCAAGGCCCTTCTGCGCCACTGGAGGTCTTTGGCTTCTCTCTGAGTGAGATGTGACTTCTGCAGGGTTTTGAGCAACAGAGTTGCGGTCTAACCATTTCTGCAATTGCACTGTATGGGAAATCTTTTTTTTTTGGAGACAGAGTCTTGCTCTGTCACCCCAGCTAGAGTGCAACGGTGTCATCATAGCTCACTGCAACCTCAAACTCCTGGGCTCAAACGATCCTCCTGCCCCAGCCTCCTGAGTAGATGGGACTACAGGTGCACACCACCAAACCTGGCTAATTTTTCTATTTTTTGTAGAGACTGGGTCTCGCTCTTGCTCAGACTGGTCTCGACCTCCTGAGCTCAAGCGATCCTCCTGCCTCGGCCTCCCAGAGTGCTGGGATTACAAGCGTAAGCCACCATGCCCAGCCCCTTGCATGAGAAATCTTGACAGAGCTGAGAATGTCTTTCTCAAAATGCCCTTAGGAGGACCCAGTACTGCTTCGGATATCGAAAAGGCTTGTCTGTGAAGAGCAATCCATGACTCTGAGGGGAAAGGTTTGGACCCATAACAGAGGAACGGAGACTGCAGGGTATCAGTTCAGCTGTTTGGAACTCACAAACATCTGCTCGGTCATAGACCCCTGATCCCCGCTTCTCAACCCCGGTCTGCAGGTGGTGAAGGTGCTGACGATGGGGCTCCAAGCATCAAACCACCAGCAGCACCTAAGATTTTGCCTTTTTGTGTCCCTTGAGCCAACTGCTGTCCCAAACAAATTAGCTTTAAAGAGAACCCCAAATATAAACTAGCTCTTTGGGGCTGTTTCTGCCCAACTTTCAAGGTTTTTGGGTTATTATGTCAGAAAGATCCAGTACTAAGGGTGTGCACCCTGTGCGTATAACCCCATCCAAACGACATGACTACTTCATTCTGGCATAAGCCTAACTGAGACAAGATATCCCTCTTCTGTGTCAGGGAAAGGTACTGCTAACACATCTCTAGTCCTTCAAAAAGAGCCCCAAGTTCATTGGATGTGTTTTTTGCCTATTCAGTATTTAACATGACACATATAGAGTCCTTGAACTCATGGAATTGAAGAGCAGACAGGGACCTTTATATTTATCTCATGGGAATACAGTATTGGCTTCATCACAATGCCGACTCTGATATATTGGTATTGACTGCCCAGAGGTCTGAGAATGAAGAGCTGGTGGGATGTGCAGGGAAACCTGGTAGATGAGCGAGTGATTGCAGCCAAGCCGCCCATGAATCTGGAGTCTGTCCTGCTGCATCGAACCCACCACCTCCACGTTGCAGATCAGAAAACCAAGACCATTAATAACCCCACTGGCCAAGGGAAATCTTGACAAAGACCTCAATTCAGATATAATTAATTAATCACTGTAATTAATCTACACTGGTCAAATATGGCTCCATGTTTGGGTTCCAGCAACCACTTAGAGCCACCTTGGGGAACAGGTGGCTACCGGAATGGTTTCACATACTTTGAAAGGCTCCAGTGCACCTGCCAATAAGTCCTTAACCTCTCTCCAAAGCCCCAAATTCCACAATTACATGTCCAAGAAACTTCAAGTTTTTCCTTTTAATTAAAATGTTAATGTTCTTGGATAGAGGCAACAAGAATTGATTTAAGTCTTGTCTCTCTCAGTGTGAATGATACTACTAGATACCTTCCAGGAAAAAAAAAAATCTTTCTTTAATGGTGTCATTTAAATTTAGAGAAAGATCATTAAAAAAACAGTTACACCCAAGGTGGATGGGCAAGGATTAAGCAGAAAGGACACTGAGCGAGGAAAGGATACCCCGACATAATGCAAAGCCACACTCCACACTTCTGCCTAGAGCTGCTCCTGTTCACACCACTTCAGGGTCAGGTGGCAAAGTGATCTGCATCATCCAGTGGAAATTATGCCAGATGCAAATTATCCTTCACTGTCTGCTAATGGACAAATCATTGTACTTAAAAATCAAGCATAAATTATAGCCAGATTTTACCTTTGTGCCTTTACTTTCCAAGGACTGTTTACCAAAAGACCCTTTTACCATCAATCAAATGTCTTTCTTATCTTTTTCCTTTGTGGCAGTGGTTGAAAATGCAGACGTCCATAGGGACCACACAGATGACAACAATGAGAAGACAGGGCCAGCTTAAAGATGATCAAGGGAACTGGTAGAGAAGGGTAAGGACTGTGGTGTGCTGGACAGACCAGCACCACGTCAAGGAGCAGCTGCCCCACTCCTTCCCATCATGGGATTGAGGGCCTAAACACCAGACCTTTCGATTCTCCAGTACAGTTGGAAACATCTAGCTCCTTGCATGAAATTCCTTGGTTTTAAAATGTTAACATTTAATTTTTTAAATAGCTGAACATTACACAAGGTGATCACATACATCCAAGGGGATGGATATACCAGTCTCTGTACATTTCTAATGTTTGTAATTTTACATGATAAAGTAAAAAAATCAATTAAAAATTATCTCTCTTCTAAGTTTTTAAGGATGTTGGACTATATTTATTATATTTAGAATTGTTTCTAGGGCTGGGTTGCCCTTTCAAGAACAGTAAAGTCACCTTTTCCATTGAACTCTAGGCATTTTAGTAATAAGTAAGCAAAAAAGGTACTATTATTAATAGTATTAGTGTCAATGTATTAGTTTGTTATTGCTGCTGTAACAAATTACCACAAATTTAGGGGCTTAAAACAAATACAAATTTATTATCTTATAGTGCTCTAGGTTAGAAGTCTAACACAGGGTTGGGCATGGTTTCTCACACTGTAATCCTAGCATTTTGGGAGGCCAAGGCAGGAGGATCGCTTGAGGCCAGGAGTTCAAGACCAGCCTGAGCAAGAGTGAGACCTCGTATCTACAAAAAATAAAAAAAAATTAGCTAGGCATGTGGCACATGCCTGTAGTCCCAGCTAGTCAAGAGCCTGAGGCAGGAGATCTGCCTGAGCCCAGGAGTTTGAAGTTGCAGTGAGCTATGATGACACCACTGTACTCCAGCCTGGGCAACAGAGCCCTCTCAAAAAAAAAAAAAAAAAAAAGTCCAACACAGGTTTTACTGGGCTAAAATCATGCTGTTGGCATCTGGAGGCTCTGTGGAGAACCCTTTTCCCTGATTCTAGAGGCTGCTTGCATTCCTTGGCTCATGGCCACCTTTCTCCACCTCCAAAGCCAACATCCTTGAATCTCTGTCTTCATATCCTTTTGTCTGTCTTCACCTTTCTCTCTGACCACAGCTAGGAGAGGTCTTCTGTTCTTCAGGACCCATGTGATTAGACTGGGCCCAGATGGATAATCTAGAATAATCTCCCCAGCTCTATGTTAATGAATAAATTAGAATCCCCACTCACTCATCTTGAACAACCTTTGCATCTAGGGGCTTTGTTTTTTCTGGCCAAACTCCCTCTTTCCCCTTCTCCATGAAAGTAAAGCAAAGCTACACTAAGATACCTTTTGATACATCTGCAGAAATTATACTCTACCCTAATTTCTAATCTAAAATCTAATTCTCACTTGTATGCCTTGATTTCAAAATAATTTATAGCAATTATATTCCTTCCAGAGTTCTTCAAATTTTTACAATTATTTTATCTAACAAACTCTCTATAGAGAGAACTTGATTTGGCATACTACTTCTTAATAGAAAAGCTTAAAAATTTTTTTGAATATTCACAGAAATTTTAATGTGCTTCTATTTGCCCAACAGAGAAAAGTTCTGTACTTCATATACTCTCTCCAAAAGCACATTTAAACCAAAGTTGCAACATCATTGCCTCTTTTACAGATACAATTCTCTAAAATCACAGGCTGAGAAACGGGGCATTTGTAGATCCAGGCCTCTGTATCATCCCATTATTGGCTTTCTCCTTCCTTCCTTTTACACTAGTGCACAGACCTTGTCAAACCAAACTCCAGAGAAGTGACGCATGAACATTTCATCATCTGGGAAAAACTTCAACCAAACAAATAGTTTGGGAATTCAAACACCCTCGTTCCACATGTACATCGTGTTCATCTCATAAATGGCACAACCTTCCAGTTGGCCAATTGGCTCTGAAAAATTACATTTAAATCTCCAGCTCCCAAATGCTGCTAATAATTTTTCTCCCTTTATGAAATAGGAATAGTGTAAACACAAGATAGGAGCACTTAATGCTTCTTTTAGCATCATCGTTCTGGAGCTGAGAGGGCTGCCCAGGGCCTTCACACACAGCCGCCTCTTGGTCTCCAACTCAGTTCCTCCTGAGACATTTTTAGGGCCTCCTCCAGAGGCTCAGGCCCAAACAGATGTCCCTCTCGCCCCCACTTCAAAATGGTGTGGCGTGAGGGAACACAAGAGAGAAGAAGGGGGGGAAAGAAGCTTTGGTAACCATGTGTCACAGTATAGAAAGTGGTTCATACATTAAGGGAAAGTCAAAATGAAAAACCAGAAAATATGCAGGTAGTTCATGGGCATCCAGGAAAACAACTTCTAGCAGACTTCCAGCTGAGCCGAGTAGGTGTGAACTGTAGATGATTAGATTGACAATGACATGTCAATCTGGTTGGGGTTTTGACAGGGGAAGTCAAACTTGAACATCCGGAGGCAAGGTTTTTCAGGCTTCGCACTATGGGCATTTGGAGCTGGATAATTCTTTGGTTAGGGGGTTGCACCCTGCATCATAAGATACTTAGTAGCATCCCTGGCCTCTAACCATAGACACCCATAGAAGAGAATTTGTGATAACCAAAAAAGTCTCCAGACAGCGTCAAGTGTTGCCTGGGGGCAAAGTCACTCCCAGGTGAAAACTATTGACCTAAATCCTTGAGTTTGGATTATATAATATATATATAATGCTCAAGTATGGTTCTAATAGTTCAACCAAACAGGCTTCTTGGGATCCTGCAGATGGCTTGGCTACATTTTAGAAATTCAACTCTCAGGAAACGTGCACTCAGAGAGGACTGAGTGGAGGTATGTAGCCTAGGCCCATCAGTTTTGTAGATTAGGAAATCGAGGCCCAAGATAGTTCGAGGGACTGCCTAACCAAAGCACTGGATTTAATGACAACCAAAAAAAGGGTGATGTGAGGGAAAGGGACAAAAAGGCAGGGACAAGTCATTGTGTGAACGCAAAGTTGTGTTGAGATATGGTTTTGGGAGCAAACACCAAAACTTTGAGTTCTAATGAGAACAGTAGTAGTTCTCAAGCCTATCCACATTTCAGAATCACTTGAAAAGCTTTACAAAAAAAACAAAACTCAAGCCTGGGCTCCACCTAAAACTAACTGAATCAGAATCTCTGGAGGGGAGGTCTAGTAGGCTTTGGTGCTTTAAAAAAGACAAAAAACCAACAACTCCCCAGATGCATCTATAAGCAGCCAGGGTTGGGCTAGAGATGGATCTAGAGGAAGACACGCTCCCGCCCAGAGCCCTCTATAGAGCTGCTGGTGGATCCAAGCCCGTGTGGGTGACTTATAGACATCACCCTTCAGCAAGAACTGCTCACTGGGATCCATCTGTGACTAAGGGGGCCACTGCCTTTCCCTCAAAGGTAAAAGAGAAGATCATTATCACAAAGCAGGTCTCTGGATCTCAGAGATAGCTTGGATCACACACAGAAGCCGCAACCTTCCCTCATCGGCGTACCCTGCAGAAGGACTGGCTGCTCCTTAGCACCTAAGAGCAGCAGACTGGATAAAATACAGGATTTATTCCTATGTTGGGCACATGTGTGTTTGTGGCAACTCTATTTGCAGGAGAACAACATTCTGCATGGAAAACCAGTCATTCAAATTTAACCTTGATTTGGCAACTGCAGGCCTAACGCTGCAGAAAGGAATACATCAACTGCTTCCTCTGGCTTTCAGCTCCTAAACCCTGGGAGAAACAAGCACTCCTACTTCCTGCAATGTGCTTTGCACTTCCCCAGCCCACTCGGCGACCTACGTCCCCTCTTCCGGAAGACTCCTCTTAGCAACCACAAAACGCACCGTGGGCACTGCCTCTTGAGCATAGAAAGCAGACATTCGAGACCCCAGAGGACACCTCTGATCCTTGCGTCTCGGAGAACATACCACCGTCACCAGGCATTCCCGGTTATCCTTCTGCTGGTTTCTCAAAGCTGTCGTAGGGGACATCTGTTGTTTTTGTCCACCAGGCTCCCATTCCTCCTATAACAACATCCTAGTTTGTGGGGTTTGTCCCCCCTAAGGAATCACTGCTCCCCACTGTCAGTCCTCCAGGCCAGGTAGGGCTCCACTCCCAAGCCCGGGTGTGGAATTGGAGCTCAGGCCTGGTCAGCAGGAGCCTGCATCCTTCTGGCCATGGTGATGGGTTCAAAGATGTGCATATGAGCTAATCAGGGCTACAGATGCTGGATTCTGGGAGGGCTGGCATTTTTGTTGAAAGAGACAGACTCCTACCATGGATGTTGCCAACAAGATAGTGCTCAGACTGGGGCTGGGGAACACCTGAGGAAGAAGCCTGCAGAGGGAAAAAGGGGCCCAGAGATGGAAAGAGAATGACCTAGACCCCACAGCCTGGCTTGAGCTCTGAGATCCAGCTCTGGCTTATCCCCACCCCCACCCCTACTCTGGACCCTTGATTTACTATAGCCAGCTAATTCCTTTGTGTTTAATCCAGTTTGGGATAAGCTCCTGTCACTGGCGATTGAAGCAGTCCTGACAAACCTTGGAGATGTGGGACTCCCTGTGATAATTAACCACTTGCAGTTCAACAGATTCACTGCACATTCCCAAACGTCCTTTCCTTCGGATTCCTAAAAAGATGGTGACAGATTTCCATAGCTTCCCATCACCTACTATGTCCAATCTCCTTAGCCTGACATTTCAAGCTTGCTGGAAGCTGACGTGAGTCACCTTGGCCAAACTTTCCCCTAATCCCTCCCTTCTGGTATCACAATCTTGCCTACAAACACCTGCCCTACTGTGGCCTTGTCCATCCTCTCCTCCATCCTAGCACCTCACCAGCCTTCCAGTCTTGGTTCAAACATGATCCTTTCCATCAAGCGTTCTGTGATGCCATGGGCTAAAAGCCATGGTTCCAGCCGGGCGAGGTGGCTCACGCCTGTAATCCTAGCACTCTGGGAGACCGAGGCGGGAGGATCGCTTGAGGTCAGGAGTTCCAAGACCAGCCTGAGGAAGAGCGAGACCCCATCTCTACTAAAAATAGAAAAATCAGCTGGGCATTGTGGTGTGTGCCTGTAGTCCCAGCTACTCGGGAGGCTGAGGCAGGAGGATCACTTGAGCCAGGAGTTTGAGGTTGCTGTGAACTATGATGACGCCACGGCACTCTACCAGGATGACAGAGTGAGACTCTGTCTCAAAAAATAAATAAATAAGATAAAATAAAAGCCATGGTTCCCTTATCTGAACTCCTGTAGCTTGTTGCCTAAAGACCTCTGTGCATAGGAAGGCATGACGGACCAGGGAGGCACACAGCAGGTGTTCAAGAACACATACCTGTTATTACCATGCAGTGACACATGACTTTGCTCTTTCGGCCTATCTCCGCCTGCTTCGTCCAGCCACTAAACTGTAAGTCTCTTGAGGGCCCGTGTCCCATTCATCCTTATTTCCTTTACAAGATGTATTATTGAGCGAGTAAGTTCACATATGATATATTGGTATCACCTTATTAAAAATAGGATCCGTTTTCATGTTGCCATTGGGGAAGTCACGAGAGGGAGGAGCCGCCTTGCTTGCGTCTGCGACGACGTGAGATGTAAATGCGGTGCAGAGGCTGGGGCACGAGCTTTGGAGATGACCCGGCCTGGGTTCAGAGCCTGGCTTTGCTGCTGTTGGCTGACCTTGGGCCAGTTTCTCAGCCTCTCAGATCTTTGTTTCCTCTTGCTAAAATGGGGTTCATAGAACACATCTCACAGGGTGCGCAGGAGGCGTCATTATTCTAACATGTGCGAAGCATTTCACGCATTACCTAACACGGGAGCATGTGTCCAGGAAGCAGCGGCCAAAGGAAAATCTGAGACCCCACAGCCTGCTCCAGATGGTTCCCTCTTGCCCATCCCACTCTCTCTATCCTCCTAGTCTTGAGGATTATATTGCCAGGTGCTTATTTGTTTTTCATATCTTCCTAGATCCTGAAATTACAGTTTCCCGTCTCAGGTAAGCTCTATTGCTCCCCTGTTTCTCTCTGAAAATTAATATGTTAAAAATTTCCCTACCATCCCTTTGCTCCCTCCACCTCACAAAGCTCACCCAGACCATGTTGTCCTGGGGTTCCCAACTCTCCTCTTTTTATTACTTCCCTCCCACTTGCCAACCTTGGTCATTTTAAAAAATTTACTCCACGCTACAGGATTTTGGAGAAAGTTCAATAGGACAATATTTGTGATAACCCCTTCCATGGTGCCTGGTGCCAAGTTGGTAATCCAAGAAGATCTGTCCTTCCCTCTCCTGCTGTCTGTCAGTCAATATTTATCGAGTGTGCTCTAAGTACCAGGAACTCTGCCAGGCATGGGGGTACATGGTAAACCAAAGAGACGCACGTTTCTGTCCTCATTCTGTTCGAGTGTGCGGCAGTTCCTTTTCTGCAAATGGAAGGCAAAGTGGAGACTGGAACTTAACTATCGCTCTTCTAACCCTGCTGTCTCCTCCTTTATTAAAATTGCAACATAAAGAAAAAAAGAAAAAAGAAAAACAACAACTCTTCCTCCAAGAAGGAGCTCTTAATTACCTGCCCCATTCTCTGGGAGGTGAATATGTTCACTGCTTTTTAATTATATTGGCCTTATTGTTTCATAAGAAAATAAAAAACAGTCTCAACAGGGAGACTGAACGGAGCAGAGCAAGCCAAACATAACTTATGCACCTTATTAAAAACAATTAGGGATTGTTTGATGAGGCAGATTCGGCTCCAGATGGCCAGCCTCCATATAGCCATGGTTCAGATTGCTTCTCACCTTCCCCCAGCTTCTTCCCAAGTTTTGCATCATCGGTTTTCTTAAAATACAAGGATGGGATTGTAGGGATGCTGTTCCCACGTTTGCTACTTTTCTCTTCTAGGTGGCAACCAAGTTGTCTCTGCACTAACATTTATTGGCTCTGGGTCCTTGGGGCTTCTCCTGTGTCACCAACCTGGTCTCAGGTTGCCAAGAGCAAGGTGGAGAGACCCTTCATCAGCCTCTTCAGACCTCTAGGTTTGCTTTGCTGGGTGAGCAAGTTTGCCTAAGGGGACCTTGGGGACAAAGCGTTTATCAGCTTGAAACTTAATTTTAGGTATTAGAGGACAGGAAGGAAAACCAAAGACCACTGTGATATAACATTGGCTGCCTTCCCCAGACTACCTTCCTCTTTTCCTACCTCCATTGCTGTATTTCAACAACACCCAAGACTGGAGTTTCTCCCACACATCCCACACATTGTTCTGCCACAGTGCCTTTGCTTATGCTGTGTCTTCTGCCTAGATTGCCCTTTTCCTACTTGCTGGCTCAGCTAATTGCTACTCACCTTATAACTTTCAACTGAGGTGGTACCTCTCTCCCTTGCATCCCATTCAACACCTACTCCTGGGCTGTGCTGATAGCTCCTTGTGTTGATTTACATTGCAACAATCTCTTCAAGGGTCTGTTTTTTCCCCAAAGACCATGGGCTCCTGGAGGGCAAGGATTGAACACGATTCATCTCCATTTCCCTAACACTTAGCACAGTACAAGGCACACAGTCTGAGGGCACTCAATCTTAGTTATCTAATTGAACCACTGGGAAGTTTCTTAAAAATACGCCTCCTGGGGCCACACCTCTTTGAAAGATGGCCTGGGGTGGGGCCCCACAATCTACATTTTTAAGCAGTTCCTCATACAGCAGGTAGTTCCTCTGAGAACTACTACAGACATCACTCAGTAAATGTTTATGAAACTGGACTCATCCCTGATGGGAAACAAGAAGATTTTTGGACTATCTAGAAAATGTGCTCATCAATCTTTCCTGACTCTGAGGAATTTAGTTATATGAATATATGGGGAGTAGTTTATTTTCCCATGTTATTTGGTTATTCTCTAAAAATGAAAAAAAGGGAACAAATTGAAATGAGTATGAAATAGCAGAAGGTTGGTGAAACCTAAATATCCATCAACACAGAGAGGACTGGTTAAATAATTATAGTACGTCCGCACGCTGGAATCTTATACAGCCACTGAAAGGGGAGTTCTGTATGTACAGATGCGGACTAATGCCCAAGACATATTGATAATGCCCAAGATACAAAGCAATGTTTCGTGGCTGATGTGGGTTGCATTGTGTTGCCCAAAAAGATATGTTGAAGTTCTTACCCCTGGCACCTTTGAATGTGACCATATTCGGAATTAGGGTCTTTGCAGAAGTAATAAAGTTAAGATGAGGTCCTACTGCATTAGGGTGGGCCCTTATCCAGTGACTACTGTCCTTATAAGATGAGGGAAAGTCGGACACAGACGCACAGGGAGAAGGCTATGTGAAGACAGAGGCAGAGATTAGAGTGATGTGTCTACAAGCCAAGAACTCCAAGGACTGCTGGCAGCCACCAGAAGCTAGGAGAGGCAGGGAACAGATTTTTCCTCAGAGCCTCCAGAAGGAACCAACCCTGCCAACAGCTGGATTTAGACTTCTAGCCTCTGAAACTGTGGGAGAATAAATTTCTGTTGTTTCAAGCCACCCAGTTTGGAATAATTTGTTATGGCAGCCCTAGGAAACTAATAGAGTAGCCTGTTATTTTGCGGAAATATCTCTTTTAACACAGAGACCCCTTCTGAAAGAACACCCAAGACACTGAGAACGAGCATGGCCTCTGGGAAAGAGAAGAGGTTGGCTAGGAGCAAGGAGAGGAATAGAGATTTATTTTTCACTGCATACTGTTTTGTACTTTTTGACTTTTGTATACATTCACATGCTATCTATTTTAAAAACCGACAATTTTACCATGATTGTGATTTTTTTTTCATAGTAGCAGAAATGACCCAAGAAATGACCTCTCAGAGGCTTCACATCCAGAAAACAGGGGTAACGATAGAATGATAGTAACTACCACGCACACAGTGCATCGTGTGCTTGGAACAGTGCCTGGCACAGAAAAGGTCTCGATGAGTGAGCGCGCTGGCTATTGTTTTTATGGCTAGAAGGAAATTAAAGTGCTTCAACAACAGACCAAACCCAAACAAGGAGTCATGAGTGGAACCCGGGGAGACCAGACTAGGCTGTGGTGCCAGCTAATGAAGCTTGCACCTAATCAAGTATATCATATGCTGCCCAAATTAGGTGCTACACAAAGGAGATACTCTTCAGCAGGGTTTCTCCACAGCAGCAGTGCTGACATTTGGGCTGGATGATTCTGTGTTGTGGGGGATGGCCTGTGCACAGTAGGAAGTTTAGCAGCATCCTTGGCCTCTACACACTAGATGCCAGTAGTACCTCTTCTCCAGTTGTGAACATAAAAAATGTCTCCAGACATTGCAACATGTCCCCCAGAAGGGCAAAACTGACTCCAGTTGAGCAGATCAGTGGTTGCCAATGTATTTTCCCCAGACCCACAACATCAGCCTCACCCCAGAGCTCGTTAGAAATACAGAATCTGTTTCCTGCCTCAGACCCACTGAATGAGAGCCTGCATTTTAACAAGATCCCCACGTGATTCATATGCACATAAAAATATGAGAAGCACCAGTCTGTATCATTGTCTCTCCCTGCTGTCCTAAACATAAGAATGCCTGGAGATTTGGTTAAAAACACAGATTGTTGGGTCCCATCAAACCTGCTGCATTGATTCTCCAGGAACGAGGGCTGGGAATTGATATTTTAAAGTGATTCTTATGCTCAGGAAGGTTTGGGAATCTCTATGGTTGTTTCTTTAGGGGGACAAAACTTAGCAGTTACTTTCTAGCACTGACTGGGGAAACAGTGTCTTGGCTTAAAAACTTGTTTTTTGATTATTCAACAAATCCTTATTGAGCACTGGCTTAGGGACAGGTGGCTGTAAGAGACATGTTCCTTACCAGTATAGAGTGTCCATCCTTACAATGGACTCAATGGTAGAGGAGCAGAATCTAGATGACATTGTTTGACCTCCTGGATCCACCTGTGCCAGAACCCTCTGACTTCCTAGTCACATGAGCAAATAATTTCTTTTTTTACTTAAGCCAATTTAAGTTTGATTTCTAATCATTTATCTCTGAGAGAGTCTCAACTAACACACCACTTTTAAGGTCAGCAGATTAATTTCCTTCCTATGACCATGCTTATGAAGCAACTTCTAATCATAATGTGTCTTCCCATGAAGATCTGTCCACAGGGAGACAATATAAAGCCCAGTAAGCATGACAATATGGTACTTCTTGTAAATATAGAGAGCAATATAAATTAACTGCATTTGAGCTTTATACATCAGACTCTTGTGAGTTTGGTTCCCATGAGTCAGTGCCCAGGTTTTAATACTTCTGCGTATACTTAGCAAACTGAATATCCAAACCAGCCTCTAGAAGGAAGTGATGCCACACCCCACACCCTGCTGTTTTCAGGTAAGACTTCTTTAAATACCAAAATTGTGAAACCAAGCTGGTCTGGAGATCTCCTTCCAACATAAGCTACAGAAAGCAGGACCTTTTCTTTCCTTCTCTTATTTATAACTTCATTTGTTTACATCAGGCTTACTTCTTCTTGTTCCTTTTCCTACATCTCCTACGACCTATAAAATATCTACAGTGTTCCTTTTTCCTGGTCCCTTCCGTAATCCCATATTTCTTTGTAAGATTTTGCTTCACCTTTCTCCCACTGGTCCCAAGCGCTCACACAAAATGGTGCTTTGAGCCCCCATGTCTGCTGCTCCATTGCATTTCTCTCTACATACAACTTGCTGAACTGATACTGTTTCTTTCTAAAATGTTCTGTTTTGCCGAATTAATTGCTGCTATTGACAACCCATAGTCTGAGTAACACACTTACCTTGGTGTTCATTACTGAATTCAAGTACTGTTTCCCTCCACCTTGGCATCCACTGCCTGGAACAACCACAGGAGCAGCACTGACATTACCTGATGGCTGGTTCGAAACAGGTTCAAACTATTTGGAGGGCAAACGCAATGTGTATGAAGAGCCTCAACCCCACCATTGAACCTCTGGGAATGTGCTCTGAAACAGCAATAAGAAGAGTATGCAGAGTTGTCCAGTGAAAGATGCTTGCAATGCTTATGGTGTTGGCAAGCTGCAAATAACCTCAGAGTCCAATAGAGGATCAATAAAAAAATTATAGTATGGTAAAAATCTATAATAATGCAAATTCCTATACAATGCAATTGGTGATTGAATGTCTGTCCACAATCCAGCTGTCAAACAAAGGTGAGATAAACTTCTTTCCCTGTGTATTGGGGGTGGGAGTGTGGGGAGCAGGCATGGCAAGGTCAAGCAGAAAAACGTGCAACAATCCTGTCTTGGGAAGGAGGGAGATAGATGGCTGGTCCCCACGTCATCAGAACTCTCCTGGCCTCATCTTCCTAGATGGGCTAATAAAATGGAGAGCAATTAATTGGAAGATTCCTGAAATTGCCATCCCTGGAAGTCCGGGCAAGACACAGAACCCAGAATTGTCCCCAAGAACATTGACGTCTTAACAGCCAATCACCATTAAGCAGTGCCCAACAGCAACTGGAACTGGCAAGAAGTCAGGTCTTTCGGCTGAACCCCCCAGAAATCCTGTCCTACAAACGGTATAAGCTCACTCTAGTGTGAACTTTGCTAAGTTTTTGTAACTTCGTTGTGTAACGTGGAGGTAAGAGTAGCATTTATTTCATAGGGTTAACACATATCATGCACTTAGAAGAGCGGTAGGCATGTGGTTAGCATCTGTAAACATTTGCTATTATTATTATTGGTACTAAAAGTTACCTATAAGCTTTGTTTTTCTTCTTCTTACTATGCAAAGTTGGGATTCTGAAGTGAACAGCTGCACGGTGTTATCATCCTTCGACACATTCACACACAACAATCTTAATGATACATCACAATGAATGATTTGACGTTATTTCACTCTCCTTACTCTGATCCATGGACTGCATCAAACCCAACTCAAACAGCAATCTTGCTCTTCATATTTTTGGCGGTGAAGTCATTCATAAATAAAAAGCGGCTTCTTGTTTTGTGTGAATCAATTCACAAGATAAATATTTAAATAAAATGTGGTTTCAATTGTGCTGTCTGATGATAATTGCGGGCTCACACTCTGTTTCTATATCAATGTGTTTTCTTTTATTTTTTCCCCCACGCTGACTAATGAACAGAGCTGTCAGAATGCCATTGCTCATGATCTAGCGAGCGACACATTAGCAGTTTCACATAAATATAAAAACCATATTCACTGCAGCTAGGGAAATATATGCACAGCACACAAAAACTCCAAAATACGCCACTGCTATAAACAAATAAAGAATCCTGGGGGATAAATACAATTAGCTAAGTAACCGACTCTCTCTTCACACCGGACTCTGCCCTGCATTACTCCAGCTGTCAATAAATAAAAGATAATCCAAAGAACAAACTCCTTTTGTGCATAGAGCATCCTCTCCTTGGAAGAGCCCACAAAATTCTATATCTGATGTTATAAAGGAGAAAAAAGCATATTTATGTAATTTGGGGATATTTACAATCCCTACACTGCACAAAATCACATACTCTTGAATTTATGCTCCATTCAAAGTGGGTTGAATCCGGGGTGTTCTACCTTTAAGACTCAAGATTCTTTTAAATGTCATTTCATTCATATCCTTCATCTCTCCATGGACTGTTCTGTTCCAATTTTACAGTTTATTCATCTCATAAAAACGTATCGAGTCATTACCATGCGACTGGCACCGCCGGGGAAAAGGGAGTCCAGGAAGAAAACTTCCAGGCTCCTACAGTCATCAAAAGAGCCAGAAATGAGAGGTCACTGGCTCCCAAACCGCTGTGCTCGCTAGAAGCCCTGTAAACTCTCAAACCGCAGTTCTCTAAGATAAATATTTAAATAAAATGTGTTTTCAATTGTACTCTTCGATGATAATTACTGGCTCAACCCCCCGTAATTGCAGCAGTGTGTTTTTATCTTCTTGTCTCATGCTGATTAACAAACTTAAGATTCAGAAGATACGAAATTATGAACCTTAGTGATAAAAGGGAAGATACAACCATTCAAAGTCGTTGGTTCTCTGTATTTCTCTACCTTCCGATATTGTCTCTCTCAACTCTTCAGCCATGCTGCGGGTGGGACAATAGGCAGAAGTTGCAAGGCCTCCTCAGATCACATGATGCTGGCATGAGGAGGCTCAGTGCTCAGAGTGAATGTCCTCTGGGAGGTGGGTGCCTTGGAGATTCCTGAGGTCCCTATCTGGATTCTTCTGAAGAGGAAGCGGCCAGGTGCTGTTACCAGTTCTGTCTAATCTACTCACACCAGTGGGTCCAACAACAGCACCCTTGCTAGGGCTTGGAAAATTCAAGAACAAGAAAACAATCATTCTGTGTAACTCAGGAAAGAAGTTAGACAAGATCTCCCTTGATTTATTTTCTCTCTGACCCTTGATCCTTATGTGGTAGATTAGATTATTGTTCAGAAATATTCACTTCCTACCCCCATCACCTCCATGGCTGGAGTGGCTTCCCCCCCTTGACTTTGGGGTTGGTCATGTGACTTTCTTTGGCCGATGGGATGTTAACAGGTATGACATGACCAAAGGCTCAGAAAACATTTGTGGAATTAGGCATGCTCTCTTGTGCTTCTGGCACTGCCCTGAGAAAAAGGTGCCCAGGCTAGCCCACTGGTCCCAGGAGGAGGATGAGAGACAAGTGGAGCAGAGTCATCCAGCCAACCCACCCCAGCCAGTCCCAGCCTCAGTCCTCGAACCCCTGGCCAACCTGCAGATGTGTGGGCTAAGTAGATGCTTTAAAAAAAAATGCCACTGAGATTTTGTTGCTGGTTGTCACGTGGCAATAGCTAATGACACAACTTATTTTGAACTAACCCATCATGCTTTTCCCTGTCTTAAAGAAAGACACATTCCTTCCACTTTTCAAGGTGTTTAAAGCATTTTGAGATACAACAGAAAATATTTGTTTACTGGCTGAAGAGAAACCTCTGGACCCAAGTTCTTGATTTTCAGGACTTTGATGCATCATTTCCCTCTTATGTTTTCACTCCAGCACCAGCTTCCTCCACTCTGATCATGCCCCTGATCACTCCTCCTCAGCCTCTAGGGCAGGCTCTTGCACCTGCCCTTCTGCATCCCTCTTCCCACTCATTCCAAAAACGCGTGTCAAGTGCTAGAAAGACAGGAGGAAAGGTAGAAAGTGGCAGAGTCATGAAGAACACATGAAAAGACTGCTGCCAACTGTGGCAAACGCTGCCATGTGGCTCAGTAAACAAGGGCCATCTCATCCAACCCCATGGCTACAGCACGCCCTCATCTGCAAATGTGTGGCAAACATGCCTTTGTAGCCACCACCTCTCTCCTAAGTTCTGCACTCATATTTGCAGCTGCCTGTTGGACATCTTCACTCAGATGTCCTACGGGTAATTCGAATTCCTCAAGCCTGTTTCACTATCTACCGTGTGGATTTCCCCTTTCTCTGGGCCTTGTTCGGGTTGTTGATATGGGCAGTAGATGCTGGTGGTGTCTTGTCCATATTTCCTTGGGCCTTACTGCTGTAGCACTCTGCAGACTTCCAGCCACCCACAGGCTTGAAGCCCACCCTACCCCATGTGCCAGAAGTACAAGAGGATTAACTCCCCCCAAGGCACAGCCCTCAACCAATGACTAAAAAAGATTGGGTGGATATGTACCCCAGCTTCCCCACCCCTCTGGAGGCAGAGGAAGGAGGAGGGTGGGGGGATTAATTACTTCAAGGCCATATTCCACTTTGCTTCCCAGAGTTCCCCAGTGGTCTGTCTGGCTATCCACAAGGTAGCAAGCTTCACAACTGGCCGGCACCCTAGCCTGAGTCACGTTTTCACTACCCTCCCGGTGTCTTCTGGTATCACCTCCCAAATAAACCACTTGTACAGGAATCCCTCTATCAGGATCTGCTTATGTGGGAACCCAAACTCAGACAAAGCGACTCTCCATCCTAAGCTAGAAAGCTCTGACT
The DNA here is from genome assembly GCA_023783475.1 of Daubentonia madagascariensis. Taxonomy (NCBI): domain Eukaryota; kingdom Metazoa; phylum Chordata; class Mammalia; order Primates; family Daubentoniidae; genus Daubentonia; species Daubentonia madagascariensis. The sequence continues at coordinate 44,966,896 of JAKFHU010001953.1, forward strand.
GCCTCTCTTTTACCACCCATGTCTAACTGATCTCACACACACACACACACACACTAGCTCCTTATTCATTCCTTCCACAATATTACCAAGAATTTACATATCCTAGTGTAGGGATGCAGCTGTGAACAAGATAGGCAGGAGCCCAACCCTCCAAGAGCTTACACTTTAAAGGCGAGGACAGACAAAAAGGTAGGCAAACACACAAACAATATCATTACCCACAGAGATGAGTGTTATGAGCAAAATAAAACAGGGTGATGGGAGACAGAAATTGGGAAGGGCCACTGTAGGTAAAGTGGTCAGGGAAGGACTCTCTGAGGAGGTGACATCTGAGCTGGGACCTGGAGAATAAGCCAAACATATGAAAATCTTGGGGTGGAGGAGGAATGTCCCAGGCAGAGGGAGCAGCACAGGCAAAGGGCTGGAGGTAGGAAAGAGCTTGTACATCCATGGACGGGAAAGGAGAGCAGAGGAGGTGATGCACAGAGGACAGTGAAGAGGGTGGCGTGAGATAGAGAGAGAGGTGGCAAGGGCCAGGCCCTGGAAGGCCATCGGGGTGATGATTAGGGGTTTGGATTTTATTCTAAGAATCATGAGAAGCCACCGAAAGTATTTAAATAAGGGTATGACATGATGTGCTTCGGATTATTAGAGACCACTCTGACTACGGCATGGAGACTACTTTGGAGGCTGCAAGAGTGATACTCTGATACGGCCCGGAGTGGAGAGAGAGACAGAGCTCAGACCCAGTGAGAGCAGGGAGGACTCCGTAAGGGAGAAGTGTCTGAGCTGGGGCCCGAGGGAGGAGTGCAGATTAGCCAGATAGAAAAATTCACGTGCAAAGGCCAAAGGGGAAAGAGTGTGATGTCTTTGGGGAACTGAAACACCAGGTATGGCCAAAGCATAAAGGATGAGAAGGAAGATGGTGAGCGATGGGGCTTCAATGGTCAATTAATGCTTAGTGAATAAACGAGTGAATGAACGAGCAAGTGGAGAGACACGAAAGCGGATTCTAGTCTAACTTTTCTAGTCCTTTCCTACTGCCATTCAAGAACTTAAAACTGTATGGCAGATGACAACCTGACAAATGAGTTAAAGTCAGCCCAGGAAACACTTAATAGAGGTCATGACACAAAATATAAAGACATTTGAATTTGTAATATCAAATATAAATAATTTTGAATACTGTGACAACTATGGCAACAATCGAGTACATATAACGGCTGAGTATGTTAATTTTAAATGAGAAAAAGGGGTTTTATAGCCCTGGTCTGGTGTCTTAGGTTAGGTGTCACTTTTGATGTCATTTTTTTTTTGGCTGGGTGAGGGGACTTTGGTCACTTTACTGAGTACCTACTACAAGCCAAGTATGTGTTGATTAAGCATTGTGGGTGAAGAAATCTGTAGACATGGCTCTTGCCCTGGAGAAATTCACAAAGGCAAGTAACATTTGTATGGCCAACAAAGATTGTGCTTTGACACTTAAATGACCATTATCAAAAGTGAGGTATAAATGATTTATACTGTGGATTAAGCATAGGAATCTGTTTTCCAAACATAGTCTCAGTCTCTCTCTCTAATATATATATATATAAAGATCTGGAGTCTGGGCCTACTGCTATCTTTGGTTAACAGAAAGAGGGAGATCCTACAGAAAGAGGGGTTTCTACTTCCCACTGCAGATTGCTCTTATTCTCTATAACCTCCCTGTCCTATATTCTTATTCTCTGTACCTTTGCTGTCAATATGGTAGCCAATCCATATGTGGTTACAGAGCCCCTTAAAATGTGACTAATCTGAATTGAGCTATCCTGTAAGTTTAAAATACATACACGACTTCAAAGACTTAGTATAAAAAAAAGCATAAGATATCTCATTAATAATTTTTTATTCCAATTACATGTTGAAATGATAATATGTTGAATATATTGGGTTAAATAAAATCCATTATTAAAATTAATTTCATCCATTTCTTTTTACTTTTTAAAATGTGACTATTAGAAAATGTAAAATTACATATGGGGCTTCCATTTATGGCTCACATGATACAGTCAGTTCTCCTATAATGCTTATTTTGAAAATGCAAATTTGTTCCAACACAATTGGTGTATTGAAGAATGACTTGAGCGTAACACCAATACTGTGCTTGCTTACATCTGCAAGAAATACCAGGTGAACGCAGAAAGCTGCACCTGGCTGCACTGAGTTGTGTAGGGAGAAACAAAATGCTCACAGAGGCACACACCCACTAGCTACCTCAGTTTACCATACATGTGTTACACCATATCTACCCACATCTGGTGCTACAACCTTCCGTCCAATTTCACATAACCCTCCACTCACCACTTCACGATCACTCACAAGCTGCAACCTTTCCAAGGCCACTTCCACAAGCAAACACCAGGTCTTACCCAATGTAAACTGCTGTATTTATTGTAGTATTTATGTATTTCTTAACTATTTAACATTTGCAAAACTAGGCTACTATATTTACTAGGTTCCTATCTTTTTTTTTTTTTTTGAGACAGAATCTTGCTCTGTCACCCCAGCTAGAGTGCAGGGGGGTCCTCATAGCTCACTGCAACCTCAAACTCCTGGGCTCAAGTGATCCTCCTGCCTCGGCCTCCCGGAGTGCTAGGATTACAGGCGTGAGCCACCGTGCCCAGCCAAGTTCCTATCTTTTTTATTCTGTGTCACTAACAAAGTTTTGGAATATTGTGGACTTACCTCCACTTTCCCCATAAGCCCTATACTTTTTATTATAAGATTTTGCATATCGTGATATTTTGTAGAAACTCCTACGGCTGTATTTCTATTGAAAAGTTCAGTGCTACACAGCCTCAGTTCCCAAAGCAAATTCTGGCATCTTGATAATACTCTTCAGCCACCTGCTTAATAGGATAGACAGATCTCCCTTTAAAATTTTTTTTAAAAAGCTATATTGCTAAGGAACTGTAGGGCCACAGACCATATAATCTATATTTATATGGCTAATGATTCTTTTGATGTAATAACGTTATTGCTAACATTGTTGTAAACCTGAAAACAACTGTTATGCCTTTATAAGCAATGCTGGGGGAAGTGAAATAAATCTTGCTGCCTTGAGGAAAATATGTTTGGTTTATGGGTAGGATGAACAGCATGACTATTTAGGAGGGCTCTCCCTTCTAATCCCAGGGGCCACAATTACTATGACATCACTAGGGAAATACTGAAGCCTGGGACTCCTGCTTCTGAGACCATGACGCTTTATTTTTTTCTAAAGCCAGGCTTCATCCTAGTGCTGGCAGAATGGACCCTGGGGGCTTGATTGGAAAACCAGTGTAGAATATGGACTCACTTAAACACAGACACTTCCTTAAAAGCTTTTGGTTCAATGTGAATATAAGTCATTTTGATTACTCAATTTCTATATTTATTAGGAATGATAAACCAAAGTACTTGAAAATAATTTCAGTGGCGATGAACTGTGGCGCCCGATCAATGGGGGACACAGCAGTCAATTACCCGTCACTTTATTTTGGTCCTCAGCAATCAGTTGGGATCAATACTCTCAATCTCGATTGATAGCAGAGTGCAAATCACAAATAATTTTTGTAAGTGGGCTGTCACAGTGTGTGCAGGCAGCTCCAACAGGTCTTGGGCTGTCCCCTGCACTCCCACTCAGGGAATCGGGACCAGGGATGAGCTGGCGTGGTAATAGCACCCGTCATTTTAGCACGAGTAACTGCAAATGGCCACTTCAGCCTGAGTGGATGTTTAGCATCACCACTGTGTCTCCTTACAGCCTAGTCTGTCTTCTTCAAAATTTAGCTGCCTGAAATCATCTCAAGTCGGAAACTTGGAGAAATCAATTAACTGAGCAAAAGGAAGGAAATAGAAGGTAAATTATGCAAAACTCAACAAAGAAAAGGTATGGAAGAATTATATATAACCCAGGGGAATAATACCCATACATTCTAAATGTACTTTAAAAGGGGGGAGTAGGGGTGCTTTTCCTAAAGGGGCAGACTCTGGAGGAAGGCTTATTTAACTTATCCCCCACATCTTCTTTGGGGTGGCAGAAAGACCCCTGAATTACAAGTGAGATCCCCCAGCTCTGCCATGCAGAAGCTGAGTGCCCCAGGGCAAAATACATCACCATGTCACCTCTGGAAGGTAAAGTGAACTTTCATGAAATGATCAGGTTAGATTAGGTTGATGGTTTGCAAACTGTGTTCCCTAGGGTACTTCGCACTTCATAGCAGGGGGAAGAGAGTTGAGGGGAAGGCCAAGATGTTTCTCACTCCATATAAACAAGAGCTGCTCCGCTTGTTTGTTTTGTTTGGTACATTTGGCTTTATGCAAGACTTTGTTTGGAGGGGCAGCCTAATGAGTGTCTAAGAGTCTGAAGACTGGAGCCAGACTGCCTGGGTGTGCATCCCAGTGTCCACTTTCTAGCTGGGTGACCTTGGACAAGTTACCTAGCCTCTCTGTGCTATAGTTTCCACAAATGAGATATTGACATAGTCTACTGCCATGGGGTAGTCACGAGGACTAGCTACATTAATATTCACGGTGCACTTGGAACAGTGCCTGGCACATGGGAAGCACTACAGAAAAGTTTGTTAAGTAACAGTTCTGTGCCGCCTTTTAAAAAGTTTTATAACTACAGCTCTACATCAGGGGTCTCCAAACTTTTTTGACTTTACATCCTTTTCAGAAAAGACATTCTGAACATACAATCCCCGTGTGTGTACACTTGTATACATACACGTCCTATTGTTCTAATGTATCTTGTGATTTAAGGCACGCAAACAATCTGGGAGGGACACAAACTGGGGACGGGAATGGTGAGTGAAGTTAGACCTGTTGCCTTGATTCTCCTCTGGTGTTCTGGGCTCAGGGTGCTTCAGCCCCCAAAGCTTGTCTCAGGCATCCAGAGAAAGCAATTGGCGAGCCCTGGGTGAACATAAGTAGATGTTGCACAGTCACAGCAAAGAGCCCCTTGCCTCTCTCCATTTCTTGTTCAAAATATGATACTCTGAGCATCCTCAAGCAAGAAGTAAGCACCTGCTGTGTGCCCTAGGGGCAGGGAAAAATACAAGAGGAGGTCTATGGCCCTAAACAACAGCTGAGTGATGTTATGAACAACAAATACTAAAAGTCTGGCGACAAGCCTTGCCGTCCAGGATTCCATTTTAGAGTGTAAACTTCACAAGGGAAAGCGAAGACTCTCGTGAAGGCAGGAATGGTCTTCTTTTATGTTAGCACTCTAAGATTCAAAGCGATCTGTGGAAAATGCAGGCGAGGAGTCTAGGTGCAAGTGCATTTCCAAAAAGACCATGCTCAGTAGTAGTTACACAGCCATGGAGTGTGCTATGGGATTCCCACATTTGGACGTTCTTGTCCTGGGCAGGTTCACCAATCAACCCTGTAGCCAGACTGGGGTGTGTGAACTCTCCAGACTTAATGTAAGATCAGAGAAGCCTCTTAGAAGTCTGCCACCCACCACATAGGAGGTAAGAGGGCATCCAGGAATTATTGAGAAAGCATCACATAGACATGGAACATTTCATTTATATTGTGATAAATGTCCAAGTCACTCTCCTCTACAGATGTTCTTAGGAGCTAATGTTTCTCTCAGGATGTAGCCTCCAGAGCTGAGCGTATGTATGTTATTGTAACAGAAATGTTCTGAGCTAACTGCTTGGCTCCCACCAACCTCTCCCTGCCCACATCACACACAGAGTGATGGCCAGGCAGCCACGTGGCTTCTACAGCATTACTGTGCTTACCGATGCTCTCTGGGGATCTTGTGCAAATGGAGATTTTGATTCAGTAGGTCTGGGATGGCCTGAGAGTCGGTATTTCTAACAAGCTCCCAGGTAAGGCCACTGCCACTGGTCCAGGGACCACTTTGAGTGACAGGGTTGTCCATAACTTCACACCCTGGCCACATGTGATTGGACTTAGAGTAAACACCTGGCAACTAAGCCAATCAGCCTACCTTCCAGAATTTAGAATTGGGTCAAAGAGGTTCTTTTCCAGCTGCAATAGTCTCTCAAATGTAGAGAAATCTAAAAACTCAGATGCTGTGGGATGGTCGTTTTCTGCTATGTGGATTAAGAAAACAGGAGAGCAGGAGGAACAGAAGAATTACAAAGCTACACAAGATGAGCAACACAGTGGTGCTACTTAAGTCCCACAGCTTTTAATTCCTGGGTCCAGATCTTGGATTTCTGTCACTTGGGTGCCATGAGATACCACTTCATCGTGATAATAATTTTCTCTTTTTCACTTAAGCTTGTTGTAAGTTGCTTTCTGTTACTTGCACCCACAGTGTTGCAAATATACTATAACTATACAGTGTACTAACTATACAGTTTCATAGAGTGTACACACTTACTGAGGACAAGACCTGGTCTTTTTCATTTCAGACGTTAGCAAGAGCACATCAGAATTTCTTGTTAGATAACTGCTGACTGCATGAGGGAAGGTGATGCCCGGCACGGTGTTCTCTACAACTTCTCCGTACCCAGATTTAGAGAAATGCTTTTTCTGCCCATCTCGCTGTCAATCCTGGAAATCCAATCGTGAATGCAACACATTGACTGTTGATTTCTCTATTTATGCTGTCTATCCCCTCGGCACGCTCATTTCATTCTTCGTATCTGGCAAGGGAAAAAGGGACTTGGGGAAGGTGTATTTCCCCTTTAAATACCATGAAAGTTATGAATATATCTTTCCCAAACTGCCAAAATAATTGTTTCATTTACAGAACTGAAATTCTCCAGGGAGCGTCCCAGCGATGTTCGAAACTGCTAACATCAGATATGCAGAAAACAAATATGGAGTGATCCATATGCTCCCAATCCTGAATTTAGCATCTCGGCTCAACAAAAACTTACATTTCAATCATTTTCAGTCAGTTTTCTGTTATGAGTATTTGCAGGGTTAAGGCTGGATTGAAGCCACCGGCCTGGAACCTTCTGCAGAGAAGGGCTCTGTCTGCACAGCCTGGGGCTCCAGCACAAGTTGCCATTTGGAGAGTTCACTTTAAATTAACACTTATAGGCTGCAGATCCCCCGTCAAAGGGGAAAGCTGAGAAGGCACTGGCTGTGGGATTGCAGAAGGGGAAGGTGCTACATTTCTCCCTCTTCGTTTTTATTACAGCTCAAAAAGTCTATTGCTTGGGGGGTTGGGGCATGGCCAAGAGTTTGCATTATGAAAACAATATGTAAGAAGGAGAGTAGATCAGGAGCTTGCCATTAGGACGATGATAATAGCCAACATTTATATAGCACATTCTATGTTCTAGGCACTATTCTCTACACCTCACATGTGTTAATTAATTTAATCTTCAAAGCACCCCTAGCATATAGGTATCATTATCCCCGTTTTACAGGTGAGGAAACTAAGGCTTGGAAAGATGGACTAACATACTAATTAGGTGTAGCAGAACAGCTGTTGCTTTTTCCTGCCAGCAGCCATTCCGCCTCTTCTGCTCATAGTGGCTTGGTTTTCCTTTGGAGAACCACCCTTCCCCTCTGTACACTTGTTGGGTGGGACAAAGGTCCTAACTGATACTCTAGGACCAAAAGGTCCTATCTAATTCAGTCACTGTTGGACTGTGAGCCACACGAGGGCAGGCACTGGTCTTTTTCACCCCAGACCCTAGCATAGGACACAATTTAGGTGCTTAATAAATACCTGAAGGACAAACAAATGCACATAGCATATCAGTTGTAATATATTGGTGTGATGTTTTCTATAATGGCTGTGTGGTTAGGAAGTGTCCTGATTGGTCAAGGCTGGGGCATGTGTTTACCCTAGACCAATCAGGAGTTGTCCTGGGATTGTAAATGGAATAACACAAGGATAGAAGCTTTCTGGAGCTGATTTACCCTGACCATTGTGCCCTAGAGGGGCTGTTTCCTCTATCCTGGACCTGACCCTGGTTCCTATACTTTCCAGGCACAGATGTTAAGCTTTTCCTTCAGATCTCTGAAATACCCCTTATCTCACACTAAATTCCCTTTTTGCTTAACTGAGCCAGAGCTGGTTTCTCTCACCTGCCACCAAATTTCCCCATATTCTAACCTCAGACCAAGTATCATCCATGACATGGCTAGACCCAGAAAATTTAAATACAGGGGCACATGGCAGCACTAAAGGCCCAGGACCTAAAATGAAGTACAGCCACTGGCATGGAATATTCATTTATTCAACAAACATCCTTCACTGCATTCCTCCATGAGCCTGGAACTGTACTAGGTCTCTTCCCTAGCTGCTTCTTTCCAATCACAATACAATAACATAGATATTATTGTGCCCACTTTGCAGATGAGGAAACTAAGGCTCAAGGAGGTTAAATAACCTGCCCAAGAACACAAACTTAGCAAGTGGCATAGTCAGGACTGAAAATCATGTCTTCCTGAGGCCAGAACAAGTGCTGCACAGCCTTCATGGGACTGGGATCTGGGCTCACTGACGGGGCTGAGAAATCCAGTTTCTTGGTCTTGGGCAAAAGGACAGAGAAGAACTGAATGGAGGCCAGGCTCAGTGTAGGTTAAACTAATTCAAGGGATGGGGACCTCAGACCAAGTAAGTCATTATACATGGCGATTCAATGACTTTTTCAATTAAATAGAATACTGCCTCACTTAAGGAGAAATCTTGTCTGAGTAAATAAAGGCGCTAGGAATTTGCTGAATCTTCCAAATCTACCTCACCTCTGTGCTGCAAGTACCCCAAATCTCTTGTCATCATAGTCTAACATGCATATGTAATCTCTTTTGTCCCAAGGACAGCTCTTTCACATTCTACATGCCATAAGAATCTCTTCACAATCAACTTAAAACTCACTACTACTCATTAAGACCAGTTGAAGATATTTAAGTCAAAGAGCAGTACATGACCTCACATAGCCAAATAGAATCTTTTTTCTTTCCTTGAAATAGTGAATAGTGGATGTTTTTACCCTCACATAATCCATTTCACCTTCTTTTGGTTTCCCTTGGAATAAAACCCTCCTGGTTTTTGTCCATGTGGCTGAGTGGGGCTGACCTTAATTCCTCTTCTCTCCTCAGGTGCAGGATAGGGATATGATTCAGGTCTGCCAAACAAATGCCTTCTATAGCCCTAGCTACAACATTTGGTTCATATTTGGCACCCCAGTGGTCTCATGTGACTTAGTCCTGGGAATTTTGCGGGACTAATGATAAAAAGAAGCTCCCTTTCCTTGGGGATTACTAGCTATAAGGAAGATGCAGTCCTATAGCTGCCTGAGAATAAAGCTAACACTGGAGGTGGCAGAGCTGCTGAGAAGTGGAGAGGAGAATAAAAACTCATTGCATCATTCCAGGGCCTGAATGCAGCCATACCTGAAGTCCATGCCTTGGACATTATAGTTATAAGAAAGCCAGGACTTCCCTTTTGTTCTTAAGCCAGTTGAGTTGGGTCTCTGAAGCTCCTTCCTAGTCAAGAGAGCCCATAGTAATACCATTAACTCAACCACGCGCTATGGGATTACATTTACCTACCCTGAATTGTTCCCAGGCTTTCCAAAATCTTAATCAAGTTGCCTAAGACTTATCAATTCGTTCATCTTACTTTTTTTACTTCATGCACTAAAGTACATTTGCCTGGAAGTTAAATGTTTTAACATAAGAAAGAGAAAAACACAATTCATTCCCAAATGGGAATTTATTAGATAATTCAATTCTCTGTAATAAATAAGCCCAACTAATGTGCTAAGAATGATATTTAGAAAGAAAAAAGTTATGTGTCTTGCACATTATGTCATATTTATTGAAAATTCACTAAGCTCCAGGCCCCTGGGGATAAGGCAGTGAACAAAGCCAGAAGAATTCCTGCTCTCATGGAACTTATATCCTAATTGAGGAGAAACAGACAATAAACAGACATATGAATAAGCAAAGCAGGGCAAAGCAAGAGAAGATGGTGCAAGAGGTGATGCTATTTTAGAAAGGTAGCCAGGAAGCTCTTGGAGAAGGTGACATTTGCGTGGACACCGACACCAGCTGGGGAAAAGCATCCCAGGCAAAGAGAATTGCTAGTTAGTACGTTCGGCAAGTTAGCCAGAGGCCAGATCATCTGGGGCTTTCTGGGCCTGGAAGGACTTTGGGTTTGATTTTGCTGTGATGGGAAAGCATTGGTGGGCGTGGGGCAGAAGAATGGCGGGCGTTTCTATGACGAAAGGATCACTCTGGTACCATGCGGGGACTGAACTGAGGAAGGGCAAGAGGGAAAGCAGAGGGACCAGTTAGGGCCTCTGTGGTCCAGGCCAGAGGAGACAGCCCAAGAGGCTGAGGGGGAGGTGATGAGAAGTTACGGGATTCCAAATGTCTTTTGAAAGTAGAGCCACGTGGGTTTAGGGATGGACTGGATGTTGGATGTGAGAAAAAGGAAAGAATCCAGGGTGATGACTCCAAGTTTTTAACATGTGCCTAAAAGTGAATGGAGGCCCCACTTACGGAGATAAGGTGCTTGGTAGGAGGAACAAGTTTTGGGTGGAAATTGAGAGTTTGGTTTTGGATGTGTACTTTGTACTTTGTTTTATTGTGACAAAATTTATATAACACAAAATTTACCATTATAACCATTTTGAAGTGTACAATTCAGTGGCATTAAGTACCTTTACAGTGTTGTGACCATCATCACCATCCATTTCCAGAACTTTTTCATCATCCCAAACAGGAACTCTGTACCCATTAAACACTAATTCCCCTTTCCCCCTCCCTCCAGCCCCTGGTAACCTCTGTTTCACCTTCTGTCTCTATTGCACATGTAGGTTTACGATGGCTGCTGGACATCCGAGTGAAGGAACTAAAAGGCAGTTGGATATGCTGATTCTGGGGTTGAAGGGAGAAATGAGAACTAGACACATAAATTGGGAAGTCGTCAGCATAGGGGACAGTATTCACATCATTTCCATTGGTGAAACTGCAAATATGACTCAGCTTCTCTCACTCCTGTGCAGCCCAGAAAATGATCATGGCGCCAGACACAGTACCTGGCATATAGTAATGCCTCAATAAATATTTGTTCGACTGAGTAATGAAACTTTTTGCCCTCTAGTTTGAAGGAACAGCCATTCATTGAACAAGACTTTTAAAAAGTAAAAGCCTTTAAAATAAATAGTTCTCTTTCTTGAAAAAAAAAGTCTGAACAAATTCTAAAATACACAGGCACTTCCTTTGCAGTCTTCAGAAATACTGTTTGATTTGTGATCTCTTTGGCTGATGACTGTGCCAAAATCCAGTGCCACTTGACACCATGCTGTTATGTAAATAGAACAGGAGTGATGCACCCAGATGTGGATCAATCAACTTGGAAAACAGAAGAGGTTTTGTCTAAAACCAGGCATTGAAAGTGTGTTTCAAAATTGCCAACCTCTATTCAAATTACTCTGGTGGCATTTGAAGAAAAATGTGGTCACGCAAGGAGGTAAAATCATGGCTACCAAGATGAGATTCAGACAGAGATTTCTCTTCAGCCCACGAATGTTTTCTACACAGAATAATCTTCAAGTGCCAGATCTTGATCATCTCAGTGACATGCAAGTATTTGGGAACTGCTGATCCTAAGCGGGCAGCAACCCTTTGCCATATCTATGTGGGCGATGCATAATCAGGGCGTGGGAGATAGTGGAATTGATCTTTGGGTGGTAACACTGGAGTCAGCTTCTCCAGCCAAGCAGCCACAAGTAATTTGGGGATATGTACTTGTAATGGGACGATTGCAAAAGCCTCAGCTGTGTATTGCATTCTCTTGTCATGTGCCTTCCATCACCTCTATGATTAACCATAGGTTATTAATCCACTAGAGCCATGGCTACAACCTTCACGTTGAATGGAAATGGCCTCTTCAGCGTAAGTAGAGTCGGCGAAACTCAAAGTAGAAAGGTACAAGACAGGCAAGTCTTCATATACCCCAGTTTCAGTGTTCCATTGGGAAGTGAAACCTGTTCACACTAAAATCATTAGTGCTTTCTCTCAGTCATCATACCTTCCCGATTTACCTCGGCTGTGCTGGCAACGCTAAAGTATCTGAATTTGGCATTAATGATACTTCTACCAAACAGTTTCTGGAAGGCAAGTGAGAATTTCCAATTACTTGAGTTGGAATTTGAACTTTGAAAGCTAGGATATATTTGCCTACTTTGAAAAAAGAAAGCCTAGTCAGTCAGTTTAAAAGGCTGGCAATCCAACTCAAATTGTGCAGGGAAAATTTAATTTACCTCCTCCCCCAAATTTCATCACTGGGTTTGGAACATTCTAATGAAGTCAGAAAAGGAAGGGAAGGGAGTAATATTTCTCCATATTCTTTTTTTTTTTTTTTTTTACAGTGGAAAAATATATTCAGGGTAGATTCCACAAAATACTTTCTTAACCTGGTGCTATGTTGAGTCACTACCCACCTCCAGATATGAATTTCCTTAGGGTATGTGGGCCTCCACCTGTCTTCAATGATGATAGAAAAAATCATTTTCATTGCTATTGTATCATGAAAAGACTTACAGACCAAAATAAATGCTAAAATTCCTGCTTCTGAATGTTGGCAAAACACAGGGACTTATATTTCTAATGATAGTCAATGAAGAAAACTAACATGTCCCCGATGATGCACCAAAAGCATTTTCAAACAAATTCCACTGCAAAACTGAAAGCCAGAAATCTTTTCCAAGAGACAGAATAATTTCAGTTGCCCTGGGGTTTTCAAATGAACCATATATTTGATGTAAAACCATATTTCAATAATGTGTCCCATTTTAAAAACTATTTTTAAGTTATCATGGCCCTACTAAACAATGCTGATGTCTACTATTAGCAGAAAATTTAAACTTGACTTTTCCTGCTACCATGGCTTGGTATATGTCATAATCCATTATCAGTGGAGACTTTCAGCCACACAAGTTTATTTAGCCAAATGCATAGCTTTTTAGCCTTGGCTCAGGAAACAATTAATGCAATAAAAAGGTTTTAAATATATTTAAAGGTCATGAACTCCTCGTTTTCCATTTTATCATTGGGAGTACATATGTAAGACACAACACGTTCTAGGAAGTCCAAATGAAGATGACAGAAAAAAATATCTACATTGCATGACACTACCCATGAATTGGTCAAACTATAGCAACTGCACCTTAGCCTCTGGGCATTCAAGCAGGTCTTTGATTTAGATAAAGAAGGAAGAACATGTTTCCTTTCAGAAGATATAAGGTGGTTTCAACAAATTGTCCAGTTTATCAAACCTATAGTGTACACCAGTGGTCCCCAACCTTTTTGGCACCTGGGATGGGTTTTTCATGGAAGACAATTTTTTCACAGACCGGGGGTGGGGTGGGGGCGCGGGGAGGTGAGATTCAGACCTCAGGCGGGTGATGGGAGGGATGGGGAGGGGAGTGGCTGTAAATACAGATGAAGCTTTACTCACTGGCCCACCGCTCACCTCCTTCTGTGCGCCCCCCCCTCCCAAGTTTCATGGAAGATAATTTTTCCACGGATGGGGATGGAGGGTGGTGGGCAGTGGAGTTCTGCGGCCTGGTCTGCGGCCCAGGGTTGGGGACCACAGGTGTACACAAAGGGAAATCATGGTTAAGACTGAACATATGGTAGGTTAGGGTTTTTTTGTTTTTTTGTTTTTGTTTTTTGGAGACAGGGTCTCACTCTGTCACCCAGGCTGGTGTGCAGTGGCGTGATCATAGCTCACTGCAACCTCAAACTCCTGGGCTCAAGTGATCCTCCTACGTCAGCCTCCCTAGTAGCTGGGGCTACAGGTGTGTACCATCACACCAGGCTAATTTTTCTATTTTTTGTAGGGATGGGGTCCCGCTCTTGCTTAGGCTGGTCTCAAACTCCTGACCTCAAGCGATCCTCCCACCTCGGCCTTCCAAAGTGCTAGGATTACAGGTGTGAGCCACCGTGCCTGGCCACAGGTTAGGGTTATTGATGGTGTTAAAGCTTGGTAAAGAGGATGAATTTAATTTGGAAGGCCACGAGGAGCCATTGGACAATTAGGTAAACAGCACGGTTGCTGCTGGGTGTTAGGAACTACACTCTCTTACGGAATGGGCCGGATTGGAGGGTGTGAGCCTGAGGGAGGGGGATGGAGGCACTGCCAGTGGGGATGAGAAAGGAACCCTGAGGGAGATGGGCCCTGCTGGTGTCTGTGACAGTTGGGGTGAGGAGGGTGCTGGGTCACAGACGGCTGGTTTCAATTCACTGGCTGGGAAAGGAGGCCAGGGGGAGTTGCTGCCGTTGATTAGAGAGGAATGTGGGGGTTCTGTTTCGGAGAGCTTGAGTTTGAGGAGCCTGTGGAATATCCCACTGGAAGCTCAGGTCTTATCTCGGAGGAGAAAGACACCACTGAAGCTCTAGACTGTGGAACGGATATGATGGAGGTAGTGCTAGGCTCCGGGAGAGAACAAGGGAGTGGAGTGTAGGGAAGAAGAAAGCTGAGGCCAGAACCCAGCCGGAGGAAAACGAAGTTTGGCGAAAAGAGAGAGAGGGGAGGGAGGGCCCCCAGCCCGCGTAGTGACACGGACACCAGGGAGGGGAGCGTTTCAAAGGTTGCAAATGATGCAAGTTAGTTCACGAAGAAGAACCCAGAGAAAGCCCATAGGATTTGTTAATGGAGATCTTGGTTTATTTCTACTGGGTCAGATTACAAGTGAGTAAGGAGAGGGGACAATGCCCAGAGGCATACTCAGTCGTGGCTCTCCAGGGGGATGGCAGATGAACGAAGGAAGGAGAAAGGAGTGTAGCACAAGGGCTGCCCTGTGCTGAGGCCTTCAGCAGCTAAGAAGCAGAACCCCAGGAACAGTGCAGTGTCCAGGTGACGCAGGGTGCTTTCACCGTATCCAATGCACAGTTGGAACGCCTGGCCACGGGTGTCAGGGTTGGATGGGGAGGCCATCAAAGCCACAGTGGAAATGACAGAAACCACTAGAAACCAGAGAAACCACTTGGAGGCTGATAAGGAGGATAAGGAATTATATGGGTTATTTTGTCTGTATGTTTTTCTTTTGGTGCATGTATGCATATGTATGTGTAGGTATCTCTATTATCTATATATAAGGTTTTGAGTGACTAGTGAAAAGGTCATAAGTGATATGTTTTGCATGAAATTTTTTAAACATTGAATTAGTTGCTAACATTTAAAAATTGAGATTACTTCATATAAAAAATTCTTTTCTGATTTATCTTGATAAATGAAATGGCCTGGGGCACTTTCCCACTTGGCAGCAATCCTCAGGAGCTGCCTGGTGGTGGTGCCTCCCCTGGATGGCACAGACACTCTCCTGTGCCCTGGTCCTCACCATTCCCTGTTGTCTTCCCCAACCCATTCCATTCATATTATGTTATCTCCTCGGCCCTTTAAGCATGTGAGTTTGCAACTCCTGGGCTGGAGGTTCTCATTAGTCAGTGAGAAGGAGAAAGTAGAATACAATGAGCATGTAAGTCATCATGATTAGAGGCAATTTCAGAGCCAGATCTCAAAGGCTACCTTATTTTTAATAATCCACAGATTTTGAATGTAACTTCTACTTTTGTATGTCTTTTAAAATATAAATGTAGATACACAATATAAATACAGATTCACATTCCCTCACATTCCATATTCACAATTCTGAAATTCACAGGCACAAACTTTTATGTTTTTAAATTAACTCACTGTCGGCAAGACCTTAGCTGATGTGGGACTCTTTATACACTTTATTTAGCCCACTTAGTGTGAATATTCCCACACTTCACTGCAGAAATATTAATGCATCTGTTATGGGGTACATAATTCATGGTCTATGCACCATAAATCCCCCAAATTCTAAATTCTGCCACTAAGGGTTTCAGGTAAGGAATTGGGATCCGTAAATATCAACTTTCACATATTTATGAACTAAGATATAAAAAAAAAAAGGTACCCTTTGGGGGAAAAAAGAAGAGGTCTAAAACAGTATTTTCAAAGTAACATTTGTGAAGACAATAAGCACTAGTTGGGGCGGTTATTCAGTATTCTCAACTAAGCAAGTAGTTGGAGGAATAAAGCACGCATGTGATTTCACAACAGTTTTTTGCCAACAGAAAGCAGAGGACACAAGTTTATTATGAAGCAAGTCACTTCTCTTTTCCCCATCCCCAGACAAACCTCCTCCTAATGTTCCTCATGCACTGAGAAACACACGTCTGTATACCCCAGTGATCTCACAAGGGGAGGTGAGAAGCTGCAATCAGGCTCAAGTCTACTGACTAGAGTATGATTGGTCATTGCTCCATTTCCGTTCCAGATTGTCTGACATGTGGCTTTCCTAAGACACTAGCCTAGCCTGTATTCCCCCAAATTGAGGCTTAACCCACTCAAGAGATAACCCACCGGTTTTTGTGTCAGCTAGAAGTCAGGCTCTGCGGGCTTCCAAGAACACATTACCATGCATGAGCTTTCTAGACAACAACATCCTCTGACACATTTCAGATTGGACTTTGACCAGTATTTTCAGTTGCCTGATGTTCCATCTATTTTCCCTACTAGGGTGGTGGGGAGAAAAATCATTAAGAAAAGGAGCCTGATGTTACCACAGAAAGGCAATGGCCTCCTCTTAGCCAAGTGTAGTCATGCTGTTTGCAGCAATGCTAAGCATTTCGGAAAGCCATCTCATGGATGTTCCAGCAGCATCCTGCACCTCTCCCCTGAGCGTACAGTACTGAACAGCGCCCAGATACCTACTTGCTAAGCAGAGAAAAGCATGTCCCTGATTCTACGCCAAGCCAGAGAGAGGACCCGCTTGGTATCACAATAACCTAAGATCTCCAAGAAACCGATTTTTTTTTTAAAGCTCTTCTATGAAGCCAGAAAGCACACTGGCAAGTTTGCTGTTTTCAACTGCACCTGAAGCTATGGAGCCCCTACAAAGGAATTTGGATGAGGTTTTTCTCTCTTTTTCCTCTTGAATCTCTAAGGAATTGCCACTAAACCAGGGCCACATTGGCAGAGGCAACACCGACTAAGCCCTTATCAAAGACGGCATGGAAAAAAAACCAAAAAGATGCCCTGCTGCATCGATATCCCAGAATACTTGTTATTCCCCAGAGCCCATCTGTAAAAGGGAATGCTCGCTTTGTGACAAGCAAGAGGATAAACGTGCTGGCATTCGGACTCCGCAGCCAGGCCCTGCCCGGCTGGCCACTGTACTGAGAACATCTACATTCCCCCTGCCTGTCATGACGGCAAAAGCGAGGCAGAATAGCAAAATGGTTCAACGAGAGTTTCGTTTTGTCCTTAGTTACTACATGCCCGAAACAGAACCAAGAATGGAAGGCACCTTCCCATTTTTGCACTTGCAATGTGGGTCTGATTTCTCTTTTTATTATTTTTTAAAACCTTTTCTTTCAGGTTATATTTGAATTTGTTTTCTCTGAAATGCAAAAATGCCTGTCCGCATTGAATTCAGTGATTAAAGTCCGGTTCGAATATAACATGCTCTTAACACGTTTCCTCGTTGATGTTTCTCCGCGGGAATAATTCCTGTGTGCTCCTCACCTGCAAACCTGGTGACATACTGTTAATCCTTTCAGTCCTTATACCAGATAGCTGACTCTTCCCATAATTTAGGTTACAGTGCCATCTTATGGTAGTTTGTGACCACCATTTTTAAAAACTCTGGGCTGTCTCTTCCGCCTTTTAAAGAAATATATGGGTTTAAAAATCATCTTCAATTAATCACACCAGATAAACATGTCAAAACGGTGGTCTGTAAATAAAGCTGTTTCTATGTGGCCTGCTAAAGGCCAGACAGTACAGAGAGTGTCTGAGCAGCCACACAAACCTTAAAGACAACTGATTAATTTTTTTAAAGGCATTTATGTTCTCATTCAGTGACTATTACAGCATAATCCGACATTTCAGAAGCAGAGCTCTTTGTGAATGCTGTGACGTATTTGGGAGGAATATCAGAGGGAAAGTCTGTTCTAAGTAAATGGTTTGTGGCCCAGAATTTTCAGCTGTGCCTTCTCATTGTGCATTTCTCCCTCCACATCTCCAAAAAAATCCCACAAAACTCTCTGGGCTTATATCAGCATGACACAAGGAAACCAATCCCACTTTTAAGCCCGATCATTTGCAAATGTATTTCAGTCCCAGGTTTAATTCTAGGAGAAGATTCCTTGGAGAAGCCTCATTCCGGAATTCTGCCTGCCAATTTCTGGAGGCTTTAAGGCTTGTTTCCTCTCTCTCCTCCAGGTTTCTTTCCACCCACAAAGTTAACGTGCATCGTGAATGGGCCTGAATTTAATTCCTTCATCAGGACTTGCCAGTTCTGTGGCTGCACCGCCAGTCACTCTCAGGAACGCACAAGGAAAAAGATGGTTTCAATTCCAGGTTTGTTTGGGGTGTGTGGTGGGGGGGGCTCTGGGTAAATGAAATGAGTTCACGAGACGGGGATCTGGGAAGATCTGGGGTGTTAGCGAGGGTTTTGTTAAAGTAAACGCCCTATCCTCTTTAAGGACAAAACAGTCCAATAGCTAGCACAGTGAGCGACTTCTAACTCCCACGCTCAAGAAGTCTTTTGTTCGCATTCCATCCCCTTTCCAGATTGCCCCATTTAATGTCTCATCATTCCTATAGGGTCAGAATGAAAAGTTTTGAGCTGATGGAGCAAGGGAGGGAGGGCATCCTTCAGTCTCCATCTGTGGACTCCCCTGTCCTCTACATAAAGATACAGAACACACAGTGATTCATTACGAAGGCAAAGAAATTAATATGCATTTAACCAGATGCAAAATAAGAACTTTGGAACAAAGGCGGTTTTAAAAAAGGCATTCGAATGTCAAATATTTCTCGAGTTCTTCCTGCCCTGTCACACTTGAAATGCTTTCCTTTTTAACCGCTCCGTTTTCAATAATTGTATGGATCACAATCTGAAATTAAACATTCCTAATAAGTCATGGTAGGTTTTGTTTACTTGGTTTTTGCTTTTTTTATTCTCTCCTTTCATCCCCCTTTCCTCCCCTCCCCCACCTCTGCTTTGCTCAGAAACTTACCTTTGCTGACCTTTCTCTTCTCTCCTGTTTGGGGGCTGTTCTTGCTTCAGTCCCTGCACTTAAAATGTTCTTCTCTCTTCAACTGTCATCCCCAAATCTGCAGGGGCGTGCTTGGTGCCCACATTTTCCCCATCTTTTGTGGAGTGTGTGTGTGTTTGTGTGTCTGTTGTTGTTTTTTCCCCCCCTTGAATGAGAAGAACATTATCAGAGATTCCAACACATTCAGCTGAGTCTGAACTGACTGTACCCATTAGGCATTCTGAAAGTCTACGAAATGACTCTTTACAGATGCAAAACTGACATCCCGCGTAGCCTAACCCCCACCCCACCCCCCACGTGTATGGTTTTTCATCGCTGTTCCAATTTAAATTTTTCAGTCTACCAGTCAAAAGAGATGATTTTTCTAATATCCATCCTGCAAACTCCATCTGGGATCCCCCAAACAAGCTGTGTTCTGTTTCTCTCACAGGCACGAATTATAAAAAGTCTGTAGTAGGAGCAGGAAGGAGGTCAGACCTTCTTGGTCCTGGAGCATGTGCATTTTAATGCCTGGAAACAAGCAGGGGAACTGAATGGGCAAGATAAAATAAATGCCCACTTAGAAGTGATTTTCCCACCCCCCATCCAGCCCACTGATCTGGTGCAAATCACCTTAGGAAAACCCAAGTTACAGTCCTCAAAAAACCAGAAGCGAGGAGCATCTACTATAATCACAATTATCCTACGATGTTCCTGCATCGCAGGATTACTATCCTTCCAAGCTTTCGGCCTAGTGTCTTGTGTGAACAGAGAACCAGATGGGAGTTTTGGGGGCTAAAATGGATCCACCAATTATTTATAGATTCGGACTAAAAATCATGTGAACCGCCTTCTGTGGAGTTCCATCTTCCGAGAACAGACTTGAAATAGACATAGTTGTGGAAAGTCTCGGAATCATTTAGAATAATCCTGAACATGGTTTTGCAAATAGGGAATGGTGGAGTTAAGCCTAAAGAATTTTAGAAGCCCCTTCAAAAACAAGGGCAGAGTTTTAGAGCTATCTTTTGGAAATCTTTAGAATGAGACTGTGGGGTTCAATTTTATATCCTGTTGGTTTTAATAGCATTTGCCCCTAGACATTTTTTCCTGCTGAAAAAACTTTGAAGAGTTGACATGACTGCTTGCATAGCTAGGTGTCACCAGCTTTGGAGTAGAAGGAAATTGTTCTTAGTGCCTCCCATATGATAGGCACTCAATCAACATTTATTGAAAGGATGAAAGAATAAAAACAGACCTTCCTTTATTACTGCTAAGTATATAACTTATGTATTGTTTGAGGAAGTTTCCTTAAGTTCTCCATTTTATTTTTTTTTTAACTTTGACATGTATTTTAGGTTTTTAAATTTTTTTCTGGGGGTGGGGTGGCAACATTTCTTGAAGGATTCTATCGTGCTAGCTACCATACTAAACACTTTACCTGTGTTGCTTCATTTCAACCTCACAATGATCAAAACTCCTTTTACATTTTACTGTGGAATAATAACCTGATTGAAAGAGGTTAACCAACTTGTCCGGGTCATCCAGCCCATCAGATCCCAACTGCTCCCAAACACTGCTTGTTCTGTTATGATTCAGAATTGAGAAATGCTGCATTCTGTTATTACTCATAAATTTAAAAATCAAGATAAAGGAAAATTTTTGAGAATGGCTGAGGCCATTAAAATTTTTTTAGGGATGTTTACATTTTCACAGACAAAAAACTATTTCAAGGAGTCAGAAAAAAACTTTTGCCTTTAAATATTTTAAATAATTTCTTTAATAAACAGTCTCCCAGAGACATGCACAAGGGTGGGCTGCCTAGCTCTAAACTGCTCTCTATAGCTGTCCTATTAACATACTCATTCATTTCATCCTCAAACTGCCTAAAAATGCTTAAAAGGAAAATTTAGAAATGAACTTGTATTTGGTGACATCAATACCTGAGTTATGATGCTGATTCTAAAATAAACTATTTATACAGATTTAATTTTTATTGATATACATATGAACATGTATAACATCCCCAAACATGGGGGAAATTAATAACTTATAATAATCATTTACTCTCTACTTGGAAAAAATCTTCACTCATCAGAAAGTGAATATTTTGCCAAGTCACTTGGAATCAAAACAAACTTTTACATTTTCCTGGTTAAGTATAACGCTCAGGAAATTCACAGTTTCCCAGGTGAAAAAGGAACATTGGTATTCCAGGGACACCCCTCTCCCCCCGCCCCATACATGTAAGGTGTTAACTGGGCCAGGTACAAAGATCTTAAAAATTGACACAATTCTAGGCCCTCTGCTCCATGTGGCTTGAATAATGTTAGTTGAAAGAAATAAATTTTCTAAAAATTACAATAAACCATTCATTGAATTATCAAAATTCACTTTCTATGGGGTCATTTTCAAGTCAATCACCTAAAACTAAAAAGCCCTTATTTTTATGATGCCCAGAAAGTTGCAAAAGTGGAAACATATCTTTCCCCTGAGTTTTAAATCCCCTCGTGCCACATTTTCCCACTGTCATGGCATGTAGCGTTGTGGAATTGTGAGTGTGTGTGTGTGTGTTCTCTGCTTATTCTTTAGACTTCAATTGAACACCACCTTAGATCATCCTTGACAAGGGAGTAAAGGTTATCATTAGCATGTTAAATAATGGATGGGGTCCACTGTATTTTCTTGTTTAGGAAAATAAATCATCCTGAAAACTTTTATTATGTTCTATGCAAAATGGAAGCACATCAGCACTTGTTAAGTTTTCCTCTCCTGGGTTGGTTTGGCAGGGCGCCTTAGGCTGGAAAGAACAGCCAGGGGTTGCCAAGTAAGGGCTGGCGTGATTCCGTGCCCGTTCCTCTAGGGGATGTAAACATCCTGCCCTGGAATACTTCACCAACCTGTAGCTAGAAAACTCTCATGTACAACGGTGTAGCTGGGAGAACTGGAAACCATGAGTCACAGCACCGACAAGGCCCTGCTGGATGAGGAGGTCAAACGTTTAAGCTTCATCCACCCCACCCCAGCCTCCAGTATGAGCACAGCACTAAACTTAGTGGAGACACATACAGGAATCAATCTGGGTGAAGTCTAAGCTTTACGGAAGACCTACCAAGCACATGCCCGATACTGTGTTAAGCACTTTTCCCATGCGTTTACTCATGTCATACTGAGTAGGGCTGCTCAGTGGTCAAGGCCATGGGGTCAAGGGTAAGACTCACCTGTGCCCCACCACTCACTAGCTGGGCAGTCTTGGACAATTTGCTTAATCTAATTCTCAGTATTTTCATTAGCCAAATGGGGATGGACCAGTTAAAATACTGAAATCCTTTCATACCACAAGAGCAGGAGCAGTTATCCTGAGTCCTGAGGGCACACACCCTCACACTCCTGGCTGAACCAGGCTCTCCCTGGGAACCACCCCATAATCCAGGGCTGGCTGACTGTCATTGATTGGTACCCATGTCATACCAGCTGTTATACTATCTAGTTTTATAGAGCTGTCATAGGCACAGAGGTGGTGTCTACAAAGCCTATCACATGACAGGTCCCAAATAAGTGATAATCATGGTTATACCCATTATGTATATGGGGAAAGCTAGGCTAAACAAGGTTAAAAAACATGGTTAAAGCCATGTGAGGGAACCAGGATATGAATCTAGGTGAGTTGGACTCGAAAGTGCATGTCTGTCGACCCTGATGTATCCACGGAGAATCGTAAGAACCCATTTAATGATGGCATACAAGAGCTTCCCTCCTAGAGAGAGCCATTGCATCGAATAGACTTCAGATGTCCATGCTCATCTTGAATGTCACTCTTGAGGATTCATTAAAAGGTAAGCATGGACCCAGTTGATGTTTTAATTAGTAATATATCATCAGACTTATTACATGGAAATTGCTTTTCTTCAGTCTGAATGGAACAGACTAGTCTCAGCTGTGGAGTTGAGCTTGACAGGGGTGCAGCTAATCTTCTTGACTATAAGTTGACATGATGCTATTCTTATGTTTGGGTCCCCTGACTGAGCAGTGAGTTGTACCTTTGTGGTTCTCTGAAGTCAGGGTGGGGATAGGGGAGAAAATGTGTGAAAAGATTTAATACCTAATTTCATATTGCCAATAACATTATTTGCCTAAAAACTTATCAATGTAGAATACTTGATACATTACATACAGGATACATACAGGATATATTAAAAACAATAAAGGCTCACCAATTAGAAATGTGATTCTCATGTGGTCACAACATATGGATCCCTTCTGTCTGAGACACAGTATTCTGATTCCATATCCTGCTTTTCTACCAGCTATTAGTACTTGAGTATGAAATAGTCACCCGGGGGCATGAGGATGTGTCTATGGGAACAGAACATAAGGCAGGTAAGTTTTTTTAAGGGAATGGGGAAGAGGTAGGAGCATTACTGGGGGGAGGCCAGAGTGTAGGCTATTCCAGAAGTAATCTAGGACTTCGCTATTTGCCGTGTGGTGCATAGACCAACAGCTTTGGCATCGCCTGGGAGCCTGTCAGAAGTCAGAATCCGAGGCCCACTCCTGTCCTAAGGATCAGAATCTGTATTTTAATCAGATGCCCAGGCAATTTGTATGCACATTGCTGTTCGAGAAGCTGTGCTCTAGGGGGCCCAGCCTCTGCTCACACTCAGTGGGTAGGAGTTGGTGGGGGTGGTGTGAGCAGAAAATGAAGTTGTAAGAGATGGGAAGGTACCCAAGTGTTTGCCTAAGAGGTTATCCTGTCTGAATCGGCTGGAGGGAAAAAAAAATCTGTTCTCAGATGATGAGCAGGCTGCGGTTGCAGTTGCACACAGCGTGATGGCCATCTGTGTATAAAAAGTGAAGTTTGAAAAAAAAAGCAAGCAGGCAAAGAAAAGAAACACTGTGCAGGAGTGTGGAATTGCTGCAGAGGCTAAGCACAGCCAGGTGTTTAAGTGGGAAAGCCCGTCTTGAAGATCAAAGGCAAGTCAATTGTAAAAGAGAACATCTTGCCCACCAAACCCGGGCCCTCTGAATGGAGAGAGGGCGACATCTGAATAGACCAGATGTTAGCAGCCGAGGGATCCTTAGAGCCTAGAATAAACTCGACTAAATAGCTCCGTGGCATCAAAACCTCATTATCTGCCAGGCTCACCGCTAAATACAAACACAGGTTCTGTCAGCAGATGTGAAAGAAGTCCTTCCAGGCACCCAGCTGAGGCAGTAGGAATTTTCTGTCCCTGTGCTAAATGGGCAGTAATTAATTATAGGACAGACACTGAAGCCCAAAAAATAAGTTCTCTTTTGCAGATGACAAGGAAATGTAGTTTTTGGAAAGAGCTGTGTGAGCACTTCATGGTAACCAGTCTGGGGCCGTGACAGGTGCCGTCTCCTGCAAGCCTGACACAGGGTAGGCAGGTTATTTTTGTACAGAAGAAGGGGAGGCTCCAGCTCTGCAGCTTGCACCTCTCCTGCCCGCGCTTCAGTTCCAGTATCCCAGCACTGTCAGTCCACCAGCAACCCAGCTGAATCGTGGGGGACTGACAGGCATACGGGCATCTCATCAACTTGTGAATTCTCCACAAGTACAAGCCGGTCTCCTCTTAATTACCCCCACAGAGATTCTCATAAATACATTTAAATATAATAATAATAATTATTGTTTTACTTTGTTCTTCTAGATGGCACTTTTCCTTCAAGCAGCTCAAAGAACTATTCTGAAATTATCCAATTAATCTTTGCAAAATTCCTGTGAAGAAGGTGGGTGGCAGCTTCTCTCAGTTTCTAGGGGAGAGGGAGGAAACAGAGTGAGGTTTAAAGGGACTATAGTAAAATGGGGTGGCCCAGAAATGGAAACGGGGGACTCCTGTTCCCCAAAGGGTCCTCAATTTCCAAGTTTATCATCATCCAAAGTACATAACTACTTAGGCCAGTACCCTAAGTGCAAAGCACCTGTATTCAGATCTTAGTGTCATCTCTCGGGAAGACATATTATTTTGTATAAGTCATTTAGCCTCCCTGAGATGGGCCTGAGATGGGCCTCAGTTTCCCCATCTGTCACATGCAGAAGATACCTCAATGAGTTGTGGTATAGAAAGGACTGTCCCGCTGCTCAGGGCAAAGGTCTAAGCAGTTGCTTGGACCCTCTTTGTCAAGCCCTCCCCTACTGGGTAGCACAGTCTCTGGAATCCAACCCTTAACGGGCTTTTTTGCAAGTTTTATCTGTTGCAGTGTAAAGGGCATATTTTGGTATGACATGGAGCAAGAGGGTCCAAGAACAGACTTGAGGAACAGACAGCCTGGTTCAGATCTTGGCTCCAGCACTTTCTACATCCTATGACTTTGGGTAGGTCACTTAACCACTCTGAGCCTTTCTTTCCTCATCTGTAAAATGGGAATGGTGATGATTCAATGAGATAGTGTATAAAAAGGATCTGGCACTGAGCAAATGCTCAATAAATATATGGAGAGTGGTTAAGAGGAAGAGCCTGGGGTCAGACTGTCTGTATTTGAATCCTAGGCTCACTACTTTCTTGCTAAGTCACCTTGGACAAGTCCCTTCACCTCACTGGATAAGGAAGGTTCCTGTGAGGATTAAGCAAGTTAATGCATGTAACTTATAACAGAGTCTGGCACAGGGTCTGTGCTTGATAAATGTTGTCATTAATCATATTATAATTATTGCTTAATTTCTTGTTTCTATTTTGTCTTATAGAACCATAAACACTGGCCTCCACCCCCAAGGAAGGAAGGAGATTACTCCACAATGTAAGGGCAACGTGCAGAGCAAAATAGCTCAGTATAGAGCCACTTCCCACAGTAGATCGAAAAGTTTCTTTTAGCCGGAAAGCATTCCCTCTGGAATCAGAGAGGCCTGTGGTCTGCCACTCATGGGATAAGTGACGCTGGGCAAGTCCCTTTACCTTTCTCTCTGCCAACTTATCTGCAAAGCAGTGGTAACCGGCTAACTGCCTTGATTTGTTAGAAAGATTACATGAGCTAATGTACACAAAACACACTTTGTAAACTCTTAAATGCTACATGTATGGAAAGCATTATAAATTTAGAAACATACAGTTATAATTTAAAAGCATACAAAGATCTGAATTTTCATTTGAACAAGGGAAAATCTCAACACTTTCTTCTATGTTTGCTTCTATCTTTTGTTCTTTTGAATTACAAAATAAAATTTTAAAAGCTCTGTCTCAGGTAAGAGAAGACCGAAGGCATTTTAATTTCCGGTGGTGCCAGCACATGGGGTTTGGGCTTCACCACCAGCTGCTGTAAAACCAAACCAAACAAACAATATATCCACCCACCCAAAGTAACGCACAGTAACTCTGGGTTTCTCTTTGCTGAGTTTCCTGTGAATACTTCAAAGCCCAGAGAATTTGCAGATGTCTTGGTGGTGATTTCCCTCTAGCAAACACGTGGGTAATACTCCAATAAGAGAGAAACCAGTTCCATGAAAGATGATTTGGGGGAAATAGAGGGAAGATGGTTTGCAAGGCGAGCCCAATGAGCACAGTAGCCTGATCTTCATTCCTCAGATGCTCGGCACGCATTTGCAGCTGGGGTCTAATGCTTCAGCTTACCTCCAACATTTACAGCAAGGAAGCATTTCTTGGGTTCTAGCCCATGAATAGTCAAAACTGAACTTGACTAGAAAGAATTATATTAAATACTTCACCATCGCCAAGATCCTCCCTGCAGGCTGCCACCCCTATCAGGAGAGAACAGGAGCCCGCCTGCTCCTACTTGGGGGAGGGGGTGGGGATTGGGGCACAGGGCAAAGGATGGGTCCAGTTACCTGTTGTGTTATTTCCAAATTTGTGTTTCTTTTACATTTTTGATTCTCCTCCCAAAGCAAATTGCCTTAAACATGTAGTCAGGGAAATTTTTACCTTGAGCTTCTCTAAAGCACTAACACAGGAAGTAAATATTTGCTTTCAGGAAAGTTCGTTTATGGATTAAAATCTGCTTTTCTGAATCAAGAACCAGCTCATCCTTTCAAAATAAGAATTTATTACAAAACTACAACATCATCTGCAAACCTACAGACAAGGAGCATTAAGAGTCCGTGCAGTCGGCAAAACGAATGCTCCCACACTTATAAAGCAGGGCTTTGGGGTTTTTCGAATGGTGAGGATGGGGCCTGGGGAGGCCTCTCCATGCCCAGCTCTCTCTCCCTGGATGTCAGGATGCTTCGCAAGGCAGTGACCTAGATTTTGGGTGATAACCCCAGGGACAGGACAGAGTGAAGCTTCTCCATCCACTGGGTCACCAAACCCTCAGGCCTTTACCTGGGAGATGCCCTGCCTGTCTGCCTACAGTTTGACTCTGTTTCTCTGTTTTATGCAACAAACTTCCTTTGAACACTTCTATGAGCCAAGCACGGTAGCTACCTGTGTGCATATCATGGCCTCTGCCCTCACCCAGTCTAGTGAGGGACAGACAAACAATATGCTACATGCTATACTTGAAGAGGTGCAGTGCTTTAAGTGACAACAGAGGAGGGGTACTCACCAAGGTGGGGAGGGGCTTTCCTGGGGAAGGCAGGTGAGTAGGTGGGGAGAGGGAGGCAGGAGAGTGCCGCAGAAGGCAGGGCAGCTTGTGTAACAGCACCCTGGGTTGGCCACTGACCACCAGGGAGAAGCAGGGGGAGGGGTAATGCTTGTGGATCAAGAAAAGGCTGGAGACTTAGCTCCTCGAGGGCTAATTAAGCAGTCAGGACTTTATCCACAGGGCAACTAGAGCCAGGGCATCATGAGTCCCAGGCCATTGGCTTCTTAGCTTAAGCTAATTTCTAAAATTTATTGAGCCTGACCACATACAAAACTTAGGATACTACATAACATGAGGGCAGTACCATGATCATCTTCATTCCACAGCTGAAAAAACTGAGACTGTGGAGTTAGGTGACATGCCTAATGTCACCCAGCTACTGGGACTTGATGCTATAGTGGATCTTTTTGGGTTTTGTCGCCCAGCATAAATGCCTCCCTTTTTTTTGGAATCGGCTTCATGATTTCACCCCAGCTGGCTAGCACAACATTCCATCCTCTGGCCACAGTGATTCGCTCAGGAATAAGTATGTGAATGAATCCTGAGGGGTCTGTTAGAACCAATAGTACACAACCTTGGGACTTACTGGGACTGTTGAGAGAGAGAGACTCATTCTGTCTCTTTTGGACTTAAAAGTGGGAGAATGTAGATTTTACTAGAGAATGAAGACAACACAAAAGAACCAAGAGATTAGGTCTCCTGGATCAAACTGTGCCTGAAGCCACTACTCTACAACTTTTCAGTTATGTCATACATAGTTTTTTTGTTTTTCTCTTACCTTCGTTGGCTTTTCTGCCACTTAGCCATAATGCATTAGCCCTAGTGTAATGGTGCTCATGGTGACCTTCTCCTACTTCACCCCTAATGTTATAAGCTACTGAAATTGATTTGTTTTGCTATATTCTTACATTAAAAAAAATTATCCCAGTGAAAATTTCAATCACAGAATAAATTGAGCACTGAAAATAAAAGGAGAGTACAGAACGCAGGGAAGTGTTACTTAAACAATGGTAAAAGTACAGCTGTATGGGAAAAGGAAACTGGATGTGGGGTAAGGGGACAGAGGTGCAGCTTCTGCTCTGAGGCTCACTAGCTCTGTGACCTTGGGCAAAGGACCTTTCCTCTCTAAGTCCCGGTACCCTCAACTATACAGTAATGGAGTGTCCCTAGATGGTACCCTGACTCAGGGTCCATGACTTCTTTTCTAGGCTGCTTTTCAATAATCAAAAGTTGGCTAATACAGATTAGAAAGCCCTTTCATATCCAAAGGTAAATGGGGGGTTATCTTCCTTCTAGGAAAGTCTACACCTGATTGTACCTGGCAGGTGCCGCTGAGAAATACTCATCATTGAGCTTGTGCCCCAGAGAGTGGGGTTACGTAACTGACAAACCCCAGAGAACCCAACTTGTACTGGATCTTGGAAGTCTCAATGGCAGCCCTGGGAGAGGGTGGCAGAGAGGGCCTGAGGGCTCTCCAGCCTGGCTTGACCCCTACTATGCTCAAGAGGCAAGACTCCACCCCCTAGTCAATGGAGAGAGAGGACAGTCCCCGGTCGAGCTCTTAACCATCACAGAACCGCTCTACCTCAAACCCTTAGCACGAGTTCCCAAGGCCCAGCTGGCCTTGGTTTTCTCTTGGTGACTGCAGCCAGCGAGCTGGAAGGCAGCCCACAGTGATCCCGTGAAAACCACACTGCTTAGTTTATAAATGTTGACACTGACAGGTTGCACATGGGTAGTGACTTTAAAAGAATCTAATGGGCTGAGGGCTTATTTACCTATTCTGCCAAAAATTAACCTGAGGATTTCTACAACTTTTTTAACATAGACACTTCTCACCTACTTTCAACTTCTTGCAACGGAGAAAGTATAAGAATCGGAGATCTGAAGTCTGTCACTGGAACAGACTTTTAACAGGATCTGCTTTGAAAACCTGTATTGTTTTCAACAGTTCTGTCTTTGAACTAATCAGGTGTCATCTGCAACATATGAGATTTTAAATTGTGTTTCAAATGAAATATATAAATGGATACACGAAACGGCTATTGAGATTTGTAAGAATGAGAGAATGTCATAATCAGAAGTTCCTGACGTCTTTCCACAGGCAGGAATGGACTCCCCACCTCCAGAAACACCAGGGAACACGCTCACTTATAAGTCCTGGGAAAGTCCTGACACGGTTTCAGCCTTTGCCATTTCATTCTGAATGACATTTTAGGGCCGTTCTGTCTGGGGCTTCACAGGGGCAGAAAGACACAGACTATTGGGCAGAACACAAAAGGGGGAAGATCAAAGTAATTAACTACTGTTTTTATACTCTCGGAATTTGACACAATACTCAAATTCCAGAGAATTGCAGTCCCTTAGAAACCATTATCAGTATACAACCTTGTCCTGGTGACTATGATTTTGCTACAATAAACACCAGAAGCATAAACCATCCTTAAGGCCAAGACACAACATTGACAAGAATAATAATTGGATTTAAAACCACAAACCTTCACTGAAGTTTCTTCAGGGCCACAGATTTCTGCCTCTAGGCATGAAGATAAGGAAAACTTGTTGATCAAGGTGAGTGGTGACTTAATTACCAATGGGGAGGTTTCTAAACTCTGGAATGTCGGGGGAATCTGGCGGATTTTACCTGTCCTCAAGTCCCACCCCCAAGTACAGAGCTAGGAAAGTCCTGCAGGTGTTGGAGACACCCACACAAATGAAACATAATGGCTCAATTTCCTTTAAAGAATTTCCTACACGTGGGGGAGAAGACAGGTGTTGCGAATAAGTTATTTCTCTAGGACCACCTGAGGTGAGGCGGGTGCCTGTTCACAAGGCTCACCATGTTTCTTTTGTGGTCTTTTCCTATTTAGCAGTCCTTCCTTCCTAAATCTCCTTTTTGCACTCCCATGGCCCTGACCCTGGCCCTGGCCACGAGCAGCCCAACTTTCTTCCGTGTCTTTACATACCCATAAGCACTATAATTTCCTACAAGTATCATTTAGGAATTAAAAAAGGTGGCTGGGGGGAGGGAGAGCTAGCTATTGCTATTGTTTGCTTTCGTTAAAATGAGCGTGTATTACTTTTACCCTATAAAAAGATTTTCATGAAAATAACAAGGTTTCTGGACTCTACTTTAAAATGTGATTTTGAAACAGCTGGCCAAGTATCTAAAAAAACCTTGACAGAGAGAGAGAGAGAGAAAGAGCTCACATTAAGGCAAAAGGAAAGCAAATACAAGAAGGGAGGAAGGTCGGTGGATGCTACATTTTCTAGTATGTCACCAATTACCAAGCTCATTCTTAATTCTTTTGTATTATTTCATTTCTCTAGAATAAAAGCTCTATCATTTGGGGAAAAACAAAAAACAAAATAACAGGCCTACCTTGACCAGACCACTGCGGCATCATGAACATTAGTATCACAATCTGTCCGTGAACAGGACTGAGCAGCTTGTATTATAAAAGGACTTTGTGTGTATTTTCTCCTTTCATCTTTGCACTCAGTGATGGGGACATTCATTATTCCTGTTACCCAGATGATCAAACTGAGGCTCAGAAACATCAGGTATCTCACTCAAGGTCACCAAATTAGCAAGTTGGGGTGTAAGGAGGAGGAAGCTTGTCTTCTCTCTCAGAAGGTGATGTTCTTTCTAACCACAAGAGCAATCCCCCAAGAGTGGAGAATGGGTTTCTTAAGATGGGATCTCTGATGAGCTTGTGGAACTCCTCCATTCCCCGGGCGGGGGTGGGAAAAGGCCTAGGAAATCTCAGTTTAGAGCCACACTTACAAATGGTCACACACAGTGTGTAGAATGAATCGAGGACCATAGGGGATGCTAAAAGAAACTTCATGTGCCTCCTGTATTGCAAGAAAGGAGGGCTCCTGTCTGCTGGAGAGCTCAGAACAGGCTTTCTCGAGGAGGGGACCTTTGCTCACCCTCAGAGCATGGCTAAGGGGTAAGCAGGGATGGGTCTAGGCAGAAGGCTGCAGAGAGACGAGCGGCTTGGTTGGCCGTGGCTTGGAGTGCATGTTTCAGAGAAGGGTAGGAGACAGTGCTGGAGCCAGCTCACAGGAGGAGGTATGACTCTGGGTGTATGTTGTTCATTGCTGGAATCTGAAACACAGCTTTAAATTATTAAGCTTCCTGGAATGCCACCAACATTTTGAAAACTGCCTATCAGGATCAGAAAGATACATGGAGGAAGGATCTTCAAGCCAAGTGTCAGAAATGAGAGATGGGCCCGTGTGACCGAACTTCACAGGCTTATCAACCACCCATCGACGCATTCCCTGCTCATCACAGGCTTATCAACCACCCATCGACGCATTCCCTGCTCACCGGGTGGCGGCGGGGCGGCTGTGTGGAGGCAGATCCTACAGGCTTATAAAATAGGAACCCATGGTACTTAGATTTGTGCATTCTGCCTACATATGAAAGGAAACACCCATCAGGTATAAAGCCTCCATTTTTTTTGGAAGCCTTTTTGGGAAGGGCATAAAGCACCCCCAGAACAGTCAGGGGACCATATTTTGTGCGGCAGCAATTCTTCTAAATATAGAACACAGAGCAATCGCAAGAAGGATGCAAGCGATGTCCTTGGATGCTCCACAGAACAGGCGGATGACAAAGCTGCTAAGAGGGTTTTGCATTGAAATCCTGCGCTCCCCGATTTAGCAGAAGGCTTATTTCGCGCTCTCACATGAGTGGGTTGCCGGAGCAGACCCGCAGCACTTGCATTTTGAAGCCCATTACTTCACCTTGTCCTAGGCCTGCCTTCACGGGTACATAAATTCCCTGGACTCGGGGAATTTCATTTTTAACCCAGTGGAAGTAAATTTACTTATCCAAATGCGGGCTATCTCTAACATTTGCCAGATATCACAGGCCGATTTCTTTTCTTTTTTTAACATCATCTTCACAGCAGAGACATAAAAGGGGAGATCTATAAACATTTCAGATTCATAAAATACTACTTCCTCTAGGTTCTTCTGAGCGGAAACTTTGCTCTTTCTTGAGAAAAGGTGAGCATCTACTAAAAAGTAATTTTCTCTGTCAGGAGGGCTCGCTGTGCACTTGGTTGCAGCTGAAATGTGTTTTAATAAGGCCTTTCTCCTTTACAAGCCCCACTCACTGGCTTTTAGCTGCATCCCACAGCCGTGGGCAGGGAGGAAGATGGCTCTCAGATATCCTTTTGTTACCCTAATCAGAGCCAGAAGGGCTGTATTGACTTTCAGGCCTTGGGGAGTTGTAGTTCTTTTGTATCCATCTCATCCAAGAAATCAAGTTTGATTAATTTGTCATCAAGGAAAATGTGTGATCCGCTCAGAGCCAGGCCTTTGAAGTGGAAGGATGAACTTGGGCTGCAGAGTCCGGGTCAGCAGAGGAAGCAGCAGTGGTGCCGATTGAGCAAGTTCTCTGCAGTACTACCTGTTCTCATTTAAAACACTTGAAAAAAAAAAAAACCTTTTCCACACAAGCTGGATCGCTCCCTATCTACGGCTCCCTTTTGTTTACTTTAATTTTTAAAATAGAGTTATCAGCGCTACAAAGCAAGTAAATGTTTTCTGGGTCATTTAGCCACTCCACGAGGCATGGGGGTGGGAGGATTTGACCTCTCGCCAATCTTAAAAGACCGCTGTGAGTGGGAGAGCCAAGAGGGCTGAACCCGGTGTCAGCACGTGCTTCTGGAATGAATAATCGGGAGGGGTCTCCAGCTGGGTCATGGGACAGATGCTCATTTATGATGCTCTGGTCTTGTTAACCTGCACTTAGTGGAGTTCCCAAACTGCTGAAAATGCATAAGGTAGTGGCCCCAAGATATTATTTAATCCTAGACTTAGTGTCATATTTCTTGTTCAGATGCTATATATGCTTTATAAGGAGTTACAGGGCTTTTAAAAATTACAGAGTAAGCAATCTTTATACATTCCACAGTGTAAGAATCCCCATATTTAACATGCTGGTGCACAGGCTTTTTTATGATTGTTACCCCTCAGGTATATACATAAAGACACAGTGAATTATTGAGCAAAAGTCAAGGGCTTGTTTGGCTTTCAAAGATGTTTAAAAAGTGCCAACAAATTATAAACAGCCCCTGTGGTTACTGAATTCAGTGTCTAAACTATTATTAGAGAATTTTAAAACAATAAAGAGATTAGTGAAAACACTCAGCTTTAGAAATTTAAGGATATTTTGACTTAAAAAAAAACCCTGCTTATGACAACATCCAAATATTCCTTCATTCAAACATGCACAACTCATGTACAAACATTGAGTTCATACTGTGTGCCAAGTATGTGCAACTCAAAGATGTTTAAGATGTACTTCCTGCCTTTCTTATGATCTAGTAGTTCAGTTTTAATGATATTTATCAATCCACTAAATTATAAGTTCCATGAAGTAGGGATGGTGTCTTGTTTTTGTAACCCTAGTGCCTAGCACATCATGGTTGTTCAATAAATACTTGCTGAGTGGATGAGTCAACATTGTATATGGTCTATATCTTAGCTCTACTAATGCCTATCGACTTTCCTTTAAGGTATCCAGGATTAAAATAATATGCATGTAATACAGGGAACTCCTGGGAGCTTCTCACAATTGTCCTTCAATGGCAAGTTGGAGTGTCTGCAACCCACACAATGGACACTATGAGACTTATACTTCAATAAGCATTTGTTCAGCCTGGAAAACATTTTCATCAACCGAACTTACTTTTTCTATTCCTGTGTAATGATGGCAATAATGTTCTTAGAAAATAATTATTTGGAAAGTTCATTCAGGTTGTAAGTTGGTTCACAGCAAATCAACTCAGAAGTCAAGTACACAGAACTCAAGTAAAGGGGGCAGATTTGTTTTTCCCAATATGGGATGGTGAAGTAGAAAGATCGTAAATAAGCAGTTAGGAAGCTAGTGGGTTTGGCTAGAGTGTTGCCACCAAAGACTTGCATGACCTCAAACAAGTTATGCGGGACCAATACCTGAAGAAAAAAGCAAGAATGTTTCCTTGGATCAGTTCATTGTCTTTACTGTATGGATGAATGGACGCAGCCAGCCCACGACCTATCATTCACTAACTTTCTATGGCGTGCAAAGTTCTGAGCTGTGTGCTTCATAGGTTATTTGCTCTGAAGAAGTTCTACCTTCCCCTTCCAAAGAAAAGGAAACCAGGGCTCAAAGAAGTTAAGTAACTTGCTCAAGGCACAAGCTAATAGGATTTCAACCAATAAAGCAATTCCAAACTAAGCTTTTTATACTATGCCAGTTTGCTTTCTTTCTGATTGTTCACATTCAGAACAATCAGAAGTTGGGCATCCCGGATAGGTCCAAACCAGAAAGAATCCCACAGTCTCCCCGTAGCCTTAAATGGCAAAACCACCAAAACTTTTACCAGGACACCTAACATACTCTGGTCAAGAAACCAAATTCCATCTTCTCCGCTCTTCTCCTTTCCAATCTCTGGTGGAAGCATTTGCAAACACAAATAGTGAAAGGTCACCAGTAAGAAGTAGAACAGGGATTTTGCATGATCCATCTGTGCTGGGATAATCCGGAATTGGCCGTGAATACGTTTAAGGGCCTACACACTACGCTAGTAAGTCTTTTTCACCTGCCATCCACACCACTCAAATGTGTTATTCTTGTACATTCTTTGGAGAAGAGTGTTAGTCATGTGTGTCTGCAGATTGGGCACTCAATAAGTGAGACAGAAAAGCAAGCTTCAAATATAAATTTTTTAATTCCCAGTTAAAACCTTGAGAAAATAGGCATGTGGACGGTGTGTCCTAGCTGTATACTGGTTTCAAGACAAATCTGCTCACGTGGTGCTGATGCAAAGAGGCAGGTTAGAAAATATGTATTTTTTCCATATAAGGTATGGAATGAAGGAAAGATCATTGACTTTAACAGCCTAGGAGATTTGGGGATGTTGCTGCAACTTTGCCACCAACTGCCTGTGTGACCTTAAATGAATTCTTTATACTTTCTGGTTCATTTCTTCATGTGTAAAATGAAAAGTTTGAACTAGGCAAACAATTTTCCCATCTTTTTCTTAAAGCTTTAAATCCTTTTCTATATAAATGGACTCCCATAAGGAATCTCAAAATTCTTGTATATTGGAATTTTCAACTTCCATCAAGGCAGCCTAGAAGTAGAACAGGCTGGAGTGACAGTGTCTTAGATGTATTTTGGCTCCGCAACTGATGAATTGTGTGACCGTGGGCAAGTTATTTCACCTCTCTGAACATCCACATATAGCAAATGAGAGCAAGTGTTACAGCTCTTTTAGAATTTGTCTAGCAGGTTTTTTTGGTTTTTATCGGAAGAACCCCTTGGTGGGGGCAGGAGGAAGAAAGTAGGGACAATGACAGTATCTACCTCATAGGGGTTTGGGGAGAAGTAAACAAATTAATCTATATGCTTAGATGGCATGGAATTCCAAACATGTTACCTATTATTATTATTGTTATTATAGCTATGAACAGAGCCACACATGACAGCAAAAGCGTGTCAAACTCTGCCTAATCACTATGTCATTCTGTGCTTACCATTTAAAGAACTTACAACTTTTCTGAACCAACATTCATAAGTAGAGATGCTTTATGTAAAATGATGTTTATCACTTGTGATAAAACCAGAGAGAAATGCAAGGAAGTGCCTCCTGTAGGTCAAGATAATGGTTATTTTGGTGGGGAGGGAGGGGACACGAGAGGGGGATCTGGGATGGCTGGAAAAGTTCTATTTCTTGACCTGCTATTATAAAAGTGTTCTCATTATAACAATTCACTAAGTTACACATTTGTTTTCTGTACCTTTCTTTTATGTTACAAATGAAAGGTTTTAAGAAAGTGATGTTTCATAAAACAAAATCAACGAGTACATAAATTATGTTTACTGGCTGCTGAAATGTTAAAATTTTGCCATGCAATGCACATCAGTGTGGGTGTGTTGTTTTATTACACTTTTTTTTTTGAGACAGAGTCTCTTTCTGTCCTCCTGGGTGCTCTGTCACCCTGGGTAGAGTGCAGTGGCATCATCACAGCTCACTGCAACCTCAAACTCCTGGGCTCAAGCGATCCTCCTGCCTCAGCCTCCTGAGAAGATGGGACTACAGGCACATGCCACCATGCCTGGCTAATTTTTCTATTTTTACTAGAGATGGGGTCTCACTCTTGCTCAGGCTGGTCTCGAACTCCTGAGCTCAAGTGATCTTCCCACCTTGGCCTCGCAGAGTGCTGTTTTATTACACTTTTTAAAATACTTTCAAAAACATATTTTACAATGAGAACTTTGTTTGCAGTATCTGAAAGTATTTCTGTAGAACCAGCCTCCTAGGGAATGCTCTTTGAAAGCTGATGGACCCCTGTTAAAATTTTATTTGATTCCATGATGTTTGTTTTTAAAAAGGATATATTCTGAAAACCAAAGTCTTGTCCTTTTTAACTAGACTATCTTCATGAAACACCAATTATTTTGCCTTAAAAAGGGAACACGGCTTTAGCATTTAACCTTCATTTTCATCATTCTTCTCCAGTAAGAGTGAGTCACAAAACCCAAATGTTTCCCAAGACCTGAAACCTTCCTCTAGCTCCATACTTCATAGAATCTTACATGTGCAAAAACCAAATGATTTAAGTTTCCTGAGTTACAGAGGAAATTGGGGAGTAAGAGCTTGTCCACATCTTTAATGCTGAGAGGAGCACACACATTTAGCCCTGCCATCTGTACAAATGGTACCAGAGTTCAACATGCTTATGATTATAAAGACTTATGATTTATGCTTGCTAGTTAAATATGCTTATGATTTAAACTTATTTTCTCTGGCAAGAAATAAGCTAGTCAGCACCATAGCCTAGCCAGATGATGGGAAATAGAAACATATTTCGATGATATATATTTTAACTTGCTGAGCCTTGTAAATGCTACTGTTTTCTTTTCTTCCTATAACAAAAGATCTATCGTGCTGTAGGATTCCAGAGATTTTTAATACATTCATTAGTGAAAAGCAGTTAAAAGTTCTTTAATAGCAGTTATTACACTAAAAGAGTCACTGGGAAAGAAAAGGCATGCATGGTCTTGGCCTCCAAAAATCCGTATGTTAGGTGAGAAGGCAGAGGAACCTACACTAATGAAACAACCAAGAACACATTCCAGAACGTGCATCAGTAACTACTAGATGATAAAGTACACATAGAATGCAGGGTGGCAGTAATCAGACTCAAATATGAGAAGGAGATATTATGAAATTTTTAAGCCTTCAGAGTGTTTTTGCCCTGCCCTTCAAAGATGTCATTAAACTTGGTGTGTTAAATTAATCGGGCATCACACACACAATCTTGAACTGCCTGTTTCTGCAATGAGAGACAGGAAAGTCTGCAGATGAATGGAAGCAATAAGAGTTTGTTGGTATTTTTTTGTTTGCT
This sequence comes from Daubentonia madagascariensis, assembly GCA_023783475.1. Taxonomy (NCBI): domain Eukaryota; kingdom Metazoa; phylum Chordata; class Mammalia; order Primates; family Daubentoniidae; genus Daubentonia; species Daubentonia madagascariensis. Next base: position 45,004,924 of record JAKFHU010001953.1, read on the forward strand.
TTTAAAGGGATATAATAGACAGCCAGAAAGGAAGAGTAAATTCATTTACTTGGCTAAATGGGGGACACCTGAATCTCATGGGCAAATTGCAGCACAAAAGAGAAACAAGGGTAATTGACTTGTTCTAAAATGAAATCATTATTAGTGAAGGATAAAGAAAAAGAATTAAAATAAGCAAAATGTGTTGTCTAAGAGACCAAGATGAACCCTATTACCAAATGTATTCAATAGGAAAGTGTGAAAATAGAAATAGTTGCTTCCTATCAGAGTACCACAAACAACCTACTAAGTGTCAGGCATCACGCTAGGAACTTCACACACATTAAAGCTGTTGGACAGAAATTTTCAATATGTGCTGGAATAAACAGGGTTATGTTAATCACCACACACACACTTGGAACCTAGTTAAGATTAACCAATGTGGTTGATAAAACTGCATAAAATTTTAAACCTGGGGGATGAAAATGACATTTTTATACCATAAGAACCCAAATACAGAGTAAGAATTAGTGGCAACAGATTAGAAAACATCTAAAAATAAAGTTCTACAAACTAATAACACTTAAACAAACCCCATGCATTTGTAACTTGAAAAAGGAAGCAGCACAAATTCATAGCAATAAAATGCCAAATTAGAAAATTGCAAGAACTTTTGCATGAATAGTCTAAACACTTGCAATGAACACACAAATCACTGCATTTTCAAGCAAGAAAAGTACAGTCTAGTCTTACCTTATTGCTGCAAAAGGCTGGAATAAAAATTACGGACTTATAGAAGCAACTTTCACATGTAGGTGAACATCAAACAGAACACACAATATAAAATCAAAAATAACTAGAACAGAAAAGTTTTCAGGCTGACCTTAAAAATACTGAGCAAATCACTAGATGAAGCCAGATCAAAAGGAAGGGCATTACACCACCTTGTAGCCAGATGTGAAAGGGTCCCCAATGCACAGGGCACAGATGGTATAAAAAAGGGGGATGGGGGGGCATAAACAGATCCAAAACATAAGGCAAATAAATCTGGTTCAACTTACACAGGTAAGACCGTTCTAAAAAATGAATAAGTTTCAATGCAACCGATAAGATTTTAAATTTGGGACAAATGGTGCTAGATGTCTCAAGCTACAGTGTGCTCACTAGTTAAAATTTTAAAATTCTTTTGTGTGATAATTTAAATGACATTAAATTCTCCATGAAGATACATTCAAAGTGATGGTAACTTGTTATTAAACAAATACTGAGAAGATAGTGTTAAAACTTTTTTTAAAAAAAAACATACAATGGTTGTAAACCACATTACCTGATTAAGGTCTGAGAACTTTGGGGAGAATTTAGTGTATACCTACAAAATTAATAGCTCTATTTGAAAACAGAAACCCTATAAGTTTATTAAAATGTTCAAAGTCCTTTAATATTTTCCATTAATCATGTTATGTAAAGTGCTAAAACTAAAATTTTCACATTCTTAAACCTTCATTAAAAGTTGTTCCTTTGTATGTAAAAAGACGAGAGGTACCATTAATTTTCTACAGAAAACTCAGAAACACTCCTATTTACTTCATGCTCACTTCTATAATGCAAAGTTGACAGTTTAATAAATCCCAAATAAATACTTGTTCCAAAATAAAAGTTCAAGAAAAACTCTCTGACTTCAATATTAGAAGTTGAAATTTTCATAAAGAAATCTTGGACTTCATTAAATGAGTCGATAACATTTTTCAGGCAGCAACCAAAACAAAAACATTTAACACAGATTTCTTCAACCTCGTGATTCCTAAAGGACACCAGAGCATAGAATATCCAAAGGCTATTTTATTGGATATTCTAATAAGGTACATTCAACACACACATATACAATGAGACTCTAAATTTCAGTAGCAATGATGAACAAAAAAATATTGACTTCACAATGACTTTTGCTTATCATTCACATGGTTTGGGGAACACTTATTTCGTTTTTTTTGACACTTCTAGTATTAAAGAATCCCTCCAGTTTAGTAACAGCTTTGCTAAGCTACGTTTAGAAAGTGACAATTAATTTTAGTGGAAATTCATTCCCAGTCTACTTTGATAGTCATTTGAACAGTTTTGCGTTATTTTACATGCAATTTTATAGCTCTATAACATTCATTTAATCTTGTTCAATGATGCTGAACCCCAGATGCCATAAGACATTATAGAAAAGTAGTTACTGCACATATGGAGTAACTACTTTTTCTGAACATTAATTTCTTTTCTCTTAACAGGCTGAAATTGTATTTAGAAAAGAGAAAAGCTACCACTCTGTATTAAAGGCTTTATGTTATGAACTTCCAGAGATGGGCTCCTATGACTGCTGTGGTCCCAGCCATAATGTTCTTATTTACGAGCATCATCTGCTCAAGTCTTAGTAATAATGGCTTTCTCCATCTATCCTTCATAAGATTGTTGGTGTTATACATTCGAATCAGGTTACCTGAGAGAGCTTGGGGATAGGGGCTTTCCTCATTTGTCATATGTGGGGATTGGATAAAATCAGGGGTTCTCAAAAACAAGGTCCGAGGACCATCAGCATTAGAATCACTGGGGTGTTTGCTAAAAATGCAAATATCTAGTCCTCCCAGACCTCCAGGGCTAGGGGCGAGAAATCTGCATAATAAGTAAGCAACTGAGTGATTCTTCTGCATGCTAAGGGGCGAAAAGCACTGGTAGATGATCTCAAAGGTCCCTTCCACTCTAAAATTCTAATAGTCTGAGTTTTCTCTTAAAAATGAAGTCATGTCTCCAGAACACAAGATAGTGACTTTTGGCCTCAGTGGGTTAACCTAAATAAGAAGTGTACTTAGCTTTTGATGCATATGTAAAAATGATAGAAAACAAAACCAGAATAGTAGAGTCAGATGTGTAGGAATCTATTTGGGATTTTTTCCTTCTTGGGAGAAGTAGAGGGGGAACCCACTCTAATTGCTATACAGGAGCACAGGTCAAATAGACTTTTCATAGTACCTAAGTCCCTATCTTTTTCCTCTTCACCCTCTGACTCCTCCCAGCTGTTGAAACAATTACAAGGCTTTCAAACTCTCGAGTAATTTTAATTGATCTCAATATATTCTTTGAAGAAATAAACAATATACAGGCAGTCCTCTACTTTCATTTGTAATGAGTGAAATCTTACAGAAACATATAATATAGGGAAGGGGAATGGTAGACTTACATTTTTAAAGGGGAGTTCCATATTCAAAAAGCTAAAAAAAAAGTCAAATCCTAATTTTCTCTCTGTGGGCACAATATTTGATGAAATATTTCCCTTATTTCCTGCGTGTTAGTTATTCTCTCTCTTCACAACTGCTTATAGGCCCAATGAGAGCCTAAGATTTGAGATTTTTTTAAGCACATCTGGAAAATTCTATCTTTGACACATTTTTATAAGATGCATGAAACTAAATGTCATATCACTAAGTATCATTTTTACATTTTTTTACTCAAATTTTGATAAAAGCATAAGAGCAAAATGCAATAGAATCTGAAAATAATTCCACAAACATAGCTGGATAAATTCTGCTGCTGAGCCAGAACCGTTGGCTGGAAGGCAGCGCCACCATGCGATCATTCCAAACGCTGTCAGTGTTGTGTAAGTACAAAAGTTGGGATCCTCTAAGAGTTGAGCATTGGCCAGCAAAGACCTACCTCCTGTCACAGTAAGGTTATTTTCAAACTCCAAACCCTAATGCCACTTCAGTCACTCAGAATAAGAGGGAGAGTATGAGGAACTGTTTACAAAGAGGATGTCTGAGTACGTAGTCATATTAGTGGCCAGAATGGATCAGATTTTAGTGCTTGATCAAGGTGACTTGTTGGGGAGGTGAGGTTGACAGACTTTGAGTGTTCTCCATTTACGGAAGCCTACATGGGGATGTAGCTTGCAGACGTCAATGCCCAGCCCTGTGGCTTGCTAGCCCTATGTCTTTAACAAGGGACAAGTTCGGTCAAGTCTCAGTTGGTGGATTGTATGTTATGTCTACTGGACCCAATTATATCTAAAGTTTCTATCAGCTATGGTCTTGTGACTGTGTATGGTGTAAACATGAGCTAAATTCAAGAAGAGGGGTGCAAATGTTAGAATCAACTTCATCTTCAAAGGTTACTAGAGTTGTGTTTTGCTTTTCATGTTTTTCCTGCATCAAGTGTACCATGAATCTACTAGCACCATTATATTAAATGTATATATTTGCTGTAAAATATACTCTCATGTTAGAAATATGGTAAAGTTGGAGGGAAAGAGGAAATCTTAAAATTGAGTAAGTCAGCACTTCAGAAAGGGCTTACAAAAGACAATTGAAATATAGAAAAGTTACTTTAAGTGGGTATTATTCACCCTTATTTAATGGGTGTAACTTTCCCAATGTAAGCAAGCGCCTGTGATATGACAGTCTAGGGAATAATGGGAGGAGAAAAAGCATCTTAGTTTCAATCAGATTTCCTGGCTCTGTATCACAGACCCTAAGGCATTACAAAGAAGAGAAAGTGAGCTCTTTGGTTTCTGTGTGGCTTTTGCGGAGAGTACAAGGCTGCACCTGCAAGGACTTAGCTGAAAAGACCAGGATTCTACTGGAAGCTCACACTTTCCCCAGCATAGGCGAAGATGGGTAAACTGCCCTAACACAAAAATCACATGCCCAACAAAATATTTCCTTCTATCTCAAAAGAGTATTAGCTTCTTTAATCTAAGAAGGTAATGAGAGGTTTTTTAACTGATTAAATCAGCTTAGTTCATACAAAGTCTAGTATGACTAAATATTCAATTAAAACAATTTCCAAAGCAAAATCTGACAAAATCCTCTCTTAAAGTAATTTAGAGGATAGGTTTTTAACATTAGGCAAATTAAATCCTTCTCACAGTTGGTATTTTCCAAAGGGTCAGAAATAGTTGCAGAAGTTCACTAGGACAAAAATCTACTTTGTGTGGTAGTCAAGTTCCATGATCGTAAAAAATAGAAACTAGAAAGCATTAATGTGAGCCTAAAATTCCTATTTATTTTATTTTATTTTTACTTCAACAGCTACATACATGCAAAAGTTGAACATGTCATCACAAATGCTTTAAATAAAATTCAAAAAATAAAAATACCTCAAAATCCATTTACTTATGGAAATATATATGACAATTATAGTGAAGTCAACTACATCCTTTTTTCTAATCTATCAGAAAAATACTTATATTATAAAAAAGAATTTTAATTCATGTCCAGAATTTTTTAAAAATCCTTTAGGAATAATTTTAAAACAAAACAAGATGAACGTTAGTACAATGTTTAGAGAAACAAGTCCCAGGCTTTTGCTAAATGGGTCCAATATTCTTATACCTCATTTTGAAATTACTGAAGAAATCAAGTTTAGAAAAAGCATTTTTTTAAAACTATGATGATGATTATTATGGTTGATATGGTTAATAATGCAAGTGAAGGGCACAACTTTTATAAAAAGATATTGTTGAAAGTCCTTGAAAGTGTTTCAATGGAGAATTTTATTTACAAATACATGTTGGAGGCTAAAAGTAGCCCCACCACCTCCTGCCGGTCAGCACTGCAAGAGGAATTAAAAATCCTAGGTGCAATGGAAGTTCTGAGTGCACCGCCCCTTTGAAAAATGTATAAGCACGCGCTAGCTCCTGTGACTCCAAAAACAAGCCATCCTGAGGAAGCCTCTTCAATTGGCCCTGCCCTTTATCAGGCAAAAACAGCCAGAGACTTGGCAAAGTCAAGAGAGGGAAATCGGCATATTCTGAGGCAGTCTCAATGTTCCAGAGGGTGGCCCTGTCTTTTTACTAAAATCAGTAATTTCTTTGGTAGTATAATAAAATATATATGAACAATTCCAATAATTAATATGAACAGAATGCACTCAAAGTTCAACTTTGTGAATGTTCATATTCATCCTGGAAATGAGATTTAATTTCCTGCTCCTAAATGAACAAGGGCAGAGAAAGCTGCCCAGGTTGGAGGACTATCGATTATCAGAAATGACACTCGATGTGAGCAGGAAAAGGGGATCATTTAACAAAACGTGTTAGAATTGATTTGGAAAGCTCTAAGTGGGTAAACACACCCAAACTTTGGAAGAAGCTTAATTCAAACAATTAAAATATCACCTCCTCTTTAAATCAGAGATATCAGGTTTCCTATTGGGAGAAATCCCTTGCTACCACTCTAAGCCTTTCACTGAAAAGGCCAAATTGAAATTCTGTTTAGGAATATTTCCATAGAGGGTCCAGAGACCTAGAGTTTGATTTATATCCTGATACTGAACTGTGATTACAGTTTTCACATTAGGCAACCCAATGGTTATTTTCCCTTTATCACTAACAAACAAAAAATTTTAAAAAGGAAAAATAAAAGATGTGTGTGCTGTCAGTGCAAAATCAGATTAAGTATGGTTTTTCTTTTCCCTGGGACAGAAAAAAAACAATGCCCAGCTCATGGTACGTAGGAATGTGTCACAACAAATAATCAGAAGACAGGTTTCACCAAGCTAGTATTCCTCCTTGTACAGTGTGGTTTTCAAAAGCAGTATTGTCGTGATTATGCATATTCTCATTAACTAGGCACAGCAGAGCTACTTAAAGGGAAACCAATTTCTTGTGCCTCAATGAAAGGGGAGTGTAGAAAACAATAATTAGACTGAATAAGGAATTTTAAAGGGCAAAAAAAAAAAAATTCAGAGTGAAAAGAATGGAGAATTTAGAAAGCCAAAAGAAAATTTTTTTTTTAAAAGCAAGTAATGTGACGGTAGAAACCCACACAATCTCCCCCCACCCCACCTGCCACTTTGAGTCCTAATTGCCCAATCTGCAAGGACAGAAACCCACTCTAAATTGACCAGCATCGGGCTTCGGCATGTCTTCTCTTCACTGTCCCTCCTGTTAAGACCGTTTCCAAAACCAATCAGCAAAGGACAAAGAATTCTTTACAGAGTGCAATTAGTGTTTTCCACGTCCACCTTCAAAAGCATGATGCTCTTCATGGGCTAAAGGACAGAAAAAAACAAAAAAGAAAAAAAGGAAAGAAAACTTTAAGCAAAGGATGGGCCAACCCTCCTCTAGGCATCTCATTCAGCTTCCCCAAATGTTGGCAAGAACTCAAATACCATTTTTGCCAGTAACTGTTAGCTAAGGCGTGCATTTCCTGAGAAACGTAATAATGAAAATTAAAACAAGGAATAAACAAGCAATGGGCATGCTGCCTGTTCCTTCTCGCTGTGCCTGAGAGGATGAGTCATCCCAACAAGCTGATGAAGACAGTATGTTGGGCTGAGAGCAAATGCTGCAGGGGAAAATGTGCCCCACAAAATGCATGAGGAGGGGGGACACCTGGCATTACCCAAGACAGAGCCACTCAGGAGCCTATCTTTAAAAATGAAATAAAACAAAAATAAAACAAAACAAAGAACCACACCAGGGTGAACAGCAATTATGTTACTTTCCCCCCACTTCTTGACACTCTCTGTGGGAAATGGAGTTCCATAAAATTGATGGGTCTTTTATTTTTCCCTATCATGTTTCCCTCCTCCCCTCAGTGGATTTTCAGTCCTATTGTCTGGCTCGAAAAATTACTAGTTAGGAACTCTAGAATTTAAAAAAAAAATTATGCTACCAAAAATATTTTCAAAGACTGAAAATATTTTAACACGAAAGGCGGAAATGGGAGACCTATGAAACATGCAGCTTTTCCTCCGAGGCAAAAGGCCAGGGTTGAGCGTCCACTCACTGGACTCGGTTAACCATCACTATGAAGCAAGGTCTGATAAAGCCAGAGTGGTACAGGATCCCGGGTACTTTGTCACCCCACACCCTACCCCCACTGGCGGTGAAAGGCGTCGTAGGAAGGCACGGAGGGACTGGCCTAGTTCACCTTTTAAGCCCCTCCCAATTCTCCATTTTTAATGTGGACTAAATTCTTCAGACTATTGCTGAGGGGTCAGGGGTGGCGCAGGACCATCTTCCCTTCAAGATCATCTTGGATGTTCACCCCAACCGCTCATGGCCTGCATAAAACGTGGGGGAGACGTAATTTATAGCTCCAAGGGTTACCTCCGGTTGGCCAAATTCCTAAGGGTGGCGGGAAATCTGAACTCATTTAATGGAACATTTCTAACAGCTATAATTTTACATATTTTTCGTGTGTGTGTGTGTTTTCTTTTTAAGAAAGATGTTTAGGGAAGACACTGAAGAAAACATGGTTTGGTCTGCAGTGAAATACACTGTGCTTCAGGGTCAAGTAGAGGAGCTGCAGAACAACTGTGATACTGGTCTCCAAATTATAAATCCAGAGATATGGACCATCCAAAGATTTTTATTACTCCTAGGTGTGAGGGACAGTCTGGGGTGGCCATTGTTGAAACACTGCAATGTTGGTGGGTTAAGGAGACAGCAAAACAGAACACTCAGAGCTAGGAGTGTCTAGGGAACAGAGGGCATTCTGTCAGCCTCAGGTTAGCTAGCCTTGGTAAAAAGGGAATAGAACTGCTCTAAGCCAGTTGGCAAACTTTTTCTAGGAAGGGGAAGAGAATAAATATCTTAGTCTTTGCAGGCCTGACGGCCTCTATCCCAACTCTTAACTCTGCCATTGTAGCACTAAAGCAACTATCAACAATATGGACACAAATGGGCATCACTATATGCCAATAAAACTTTATTTATGGACACTGAAATTTGATATTCATATGATCTTCATGTGTCACAAAATACAATTCTTTTGCTTTTTTCCAACGATTGAAAAATGGAAAAACCATTCTCAGATGCGTGGGTGGGTAGTGGGAGCAAGGACAGGGTAGATTTGCTTCCAGGTTTCAGTTTGACAACCCCTGCTCTAAACAATCCTCACTTCAGAAAAGACCTTCATCATTCAGCTGCTTTTGAAGAACTTTACAGAAATGGGGAGGAGGGCAGCGTGTCTCTGTACATTGTGAGTTTCTCAGTCGAAGGATCAATCTGTATCCAAACTGTATGGAAATTATCCATGGCCTAATCCTCATCCACCTGGTGGAGGCCATAACTGAATATGCTTGGGTTCATTCTACATGGAGAATCAACAGTGATCTAGCTTCTATAAACTGTGACTACTTCCACCAGGATCTTATAACAAGACAGAGTAAGAGCATGAATTGGCCACTTCTAACTTAGCTCACCTGTGCCTGTGTATCATGCTGTGAATAAGATTTCTGCCCAAACCTCATTTTTCCAGATCACTTTTGCAGCAAGTGGTGTATAACCCTGCTGAGTAAAGGACTGCCTGCTTTATATAAAATAAAGAGAATTGCTTGTTTTTTCAAATTCAAATTTTTATTTGAAAAATCTCTGAGTTTCTAAATGTTAATTTATGCCATTAAAATGTGGATTTTTGCTGAGCCCCATAGCTGGTTCTGTATTACTCACAAACTTTACAACGGCCTCCACCTTTAGGGTGTCTATTCAGCTTGATGCAGTACTGGCCAAGTTGCAACTTTCTTTCCCTTAGTTTGGCCGTTTCCTTCCCCAGCCATCACAACAACTAAGCAGTGAATCATCCTACCCTTTCTCAGTCTTACCTGATTATCACCATGGCCCTAAGAACTACCTCGGCCACTCTGTGGCCTCATTATGTAATAATACGCTTATATTGTGGTGAGCCCGCTGCTAACCAATGGGGTATGTGGAAATTTAATCATAGAATTTTGAAGTAGAAGGAACCTTGGAGATCATCTAAGACCAACCTCCTCAATATTCGTTTGAGAAAGTAAAAGGATGAGACTTGTGACTTGTTCAAGGTCACACTGTTATAGTGGGACAAAAATCCAAAGTGCCTGATTTAATGATTCCGAATTGCTTTTCTCCTCTTTTGAGTCAAGTATGGAGTTGGTTCAAAAGTGGTGAAGAATGTTTTAGCCCCATTCATAAATGGCAGTGAAACACACTTCCTTCTGTAGTGTTTCTGCTAGTTAGCCTTGTAGAGTAGAAAAAAGAGAAAACCCTCAGTGCCTTTCAATTAAATATCTGGGGGTGAAAATACAATTAATGTATCCTTAAAGAATAAAAACAGCATCAAAAACATATGATTTTCACACTGCACAGCCAATAGACAACTTCCACAGTGCCGTCTTTCTGTCTCTAATTTAAACTTTCATATAAAATTCGGAATATCTGCACCTCTTGAATATCTGCAGTGCCAGATCAATCCCACCGCTTAAAACTTAAAATCATTTGGTCTGTAACTGTATGACTCCTTATAGGGAGGCTTTAGTTTTAATATTCTCTATCACACTAGGACAATCACAAAATGAAATTTGATTTTTAAAAAATCCTTTTTGGCAAGGAGTTGGAAAAAATGAAATAATAATGAAATGTCTTTCAGCAATTCTAAGATGCGCTCCTCACTACCACCACACACAGATTTGAAGTTCTCTGGTATCAATAATGTGTCATATTTTAATTGGGAGCCTTTTATTTTTTTATTAATAATACTAAAATAATGGGGTACCTTATTGTCAAGGGCATCTTAGATTCAATGAAGTATAGTAGTTTAAAAAATGAGGTATCGACTCTAGGAAGAGTTTGTGGTATAGGAAATTTATCATATATGTGTAGGGCTGTCAATCCTTTTCTCTAACTCACTGTTAAAAGTGTAACCTGCAGTTTGATCTACCAAATATTGGTTTAATTGCACTAAGATGTTTTCATGATGAAAAAGATGGCTTTTTCAAAAGAGCACACAAAAGCAATGAACATGAATCATGATGGAAACAATGGGTCCACACACCTATTCATACTGTTAACATTTTGCCACTGTGCGTGAATTCTTTCAGTTCTGTGTCACAGTCAACTGCAATGAGGAAGTATTAGCATTTCAGTAGAACATTCAATCATGTCTGTGCTCAGAATGCATTTCTTCTACAAATACAGATGTTCTACATTATAAACTCCTGTTTATAAAGGGATGATTGAATATCTACCTGCCAGCTCATATAATGACATGTTTGTTATTGTTCTTTCCAATAGAAAGTAATTTTTTCTGAGAATTATGAATTTAAGTCCAGGTTTAAATTTTTGAAATAACAAATACAGTATGTATTTCCTTTTCTGATCCATGCAGTTAGGCAAGAATAAAATCTCATTTTAATTTCTGAGACTAAACTTGGTTTTTTTTCTAAACACTTAAAATGTATTTAATTGAATTCTTTTCTGAATTATTGAATTTCAAGTGATTCTGCCTTCACCTCATTTGCAACACAGTTTCTATCTTTAAAAGTATGATAGAATAAGCGAGAAAGTAGTAACTGGAAATGAAGCACTTACGTTTATAAAATACTGCTTTAAAAGTTATGTGGGGCAGAAGTTCATAGATCTTTTCTAAAACAGTCGCTTCACCGACTAAAGAGGCATTTACATTCCAGACTTGGATGACATCTTCTCGGTCCCGAACACTGACACTAACTCCTATTACTTCATCATCTGAGGGGAAGATGGAAAAAAGAAATGAGTGATAATTTTCAACTCAGTCTCATTGTTCCTAAGAACCTAATCATTTTATCTGAAAGTATAGATAAGATGGGAAAAAGAAGGTGGCACAAGAGAATTTGTAAGAAATAATTGTTTCTACAGGAATCATCGGAAAAAAGCAAGTTAGTGTACCAAAGCTGCAGCAGTCACATCACATTAATCCAGGGACTTAGATAAACAAAGTGTTCCAGCCAAATGCATTTTCCAGATAAGTAATTTACCCTTTTTAAGGTTTCTGACTATTTCTTACTCTGTTTTGATGAGATTTTTAAAAAAAATGGGTTGCATAATTCCCTGTCCTCTGAAAGCCCAGTGAACTCAAATGAACTTTTCCTCGATGCCTTGCTGTCTTTGTTAAGAAGACCAAGATTTTCTCCTGACTTCCTGCCAAGCTTTCCGAGACCTTGAGGTGGTTGGTGCTATCTGCCCCAACACTAACTAGACCCAGACTGTGCATTCTACATTGCTTATCTGCTTTTAGTGGTCTCTTTGTCTGCTCCTTTCCTACAAATTCTTCCTGCTCTCTGATACTTCCCTCTCGCAATCCATTCCCTCTGGTTCTGGGCTTTATTCTGTGGGCTAGAGAACCAATGACTATCTGTTAGCACTGTGTAGAGTATAAGTATCTTCTGAGTATGGCTCTGTGATTATAAGTACTATACTTCAGTGAATGGACATTCATTTATCTACATTGATTAATGTAGGCCTTAAAAAAAAAAAAAACGAAATTCCAGATTTGGGGCTGCCTTGTAGATAGTTGAGCATAGTGGCTAGATAGTAAGTATACTGTTATATACTTCCTTGCAGCCACTTTGTTTATGGAAATTTGTAGCCAAATGATAGGAGTACACACTCCTGGTTTTCTGTGTTCCTGACACAGTAATGAGATAGGGCCAGCTCTTTGCACTTGCATACTTAGCATCAGTAAGTCATACTCAAAAGATAAGCATTATCAGAATTAGGAAATTTTGCTTTAGTTAATATGCTTTGCTTAATTTGCTAGCCTCTGTAAATCCAAATATTCATGCCATCAGTTTTTCCGACTGTCTTCTGGATGTTAAAACATTTCAGTATTAGGATATCATTTAAATGAGAACACACCCAATGTGCTAAAAGAAGTCATCTTCAGTAGAATAATTCCTGTCTTTCCTCCATTCTTCCCTTCCCTTTTTCTTTCTTCCTTCTTTTCTTTTTAAGTGAATTTTATCCTGGCTAAATGTGTATGACTTGACACTAAATGACTCCACTTGTATAAATGTGGAAAAACAGGCAAAATTAGCCTATAGTGTTAAAAGTTAGCTTGGTGGCCACCAAGGAAGGAAGGGAAGATGAGGGGGGATTCTGGGGGTCTGGTAATGTCCTGCTGCTCTATCTGGATGCTAGTTACAGAGATATGCTTACTTTGTGAGTATTTATCAAAGTGTGTACTTTTCTGTATATATGTCACAAACAAAAAGTTAAAAAAAATAGTACCTAATTATGGCTATCCACAGAAACTTATTATCCCATCAAGAAAAGGTTTTTTAGGTACAAGTTTCTTATTTTAAAATTTACACTTTAAGAATAGTCTTGCTAGAGCTCAGTGTTTTATTCCATGTGAAAATAAAATCATCCAATAAAGAGGGAAGCTTTGCAGCTTATCACTTTCAAGAATAGTCATGACGTCACTAGATCAGACTTTTGGGGAATTGTTCGCATTTCCCAGTCTTTTGGTATTGCCCATTTCTATACTATTGGTCAGAGGATGATGTACTTGATGGATGCTGAATATGCTGAACTGTCAATATTTCAGTTTGGCTTGGCTTTTGGTAACTAAGGCATAGTTACCAGCACACTCTCACGAATGGCATGGTAAAAGGCTGCAACTTTATGCAAAGGCAAATCCATCAGCAAATATGTAATATTCATAAGTAGAATCAACCAGCAAAACCTCGGTTATTTTAGGTTACTGGCAGCATAAGACATTAGAGCTAGGAGGAGCCACTGTCTAACCAGGATGGAAGTGAGGCCCAGAGAGATTAGCTGACTCGCTTAAAGAGGCAGAGCTAGTTAACAGAAGAGCTTATGGTTAAAAGTTAATGGTGTCCTCGTTTCCTAAACCAACCACAGAACAATTGGTCTTCTTTACTCAACACTAGCTATTTATTATTACTTAGACTATTTTCCCTGGTTCTGGAAACAGGAATAATTCACACAGAAAATTTCCTCTCCCAAGGATTTACGTATTTATAATTTTACACAAGATGCATTTCGGGCCATATATTATGAAGTTGCTAACTACTCCCTATTAAAAAAGAAGAAATATGTATTTTGAAGACAATTTTATCTTAGCAGAGGCTTTGTCTTAAGTGACTAGAAACTGGTGCAAGAAGTAAGCAAAATAAAAGTAGATTTATTGAAACTGCTAGTGAGATGAATTTGAAACTTGCCATGGGACTGGTAAGGCCTACAGGGGCTCTCAAAGACAGCACCATCTAAGAAGTCTGAAGGTCAACTGATCAATATCATTAGCTAAAAAACAAACAAACAAAACTTAACTGAAAGCTGAAGAGGAAAAATAGTATCCTAATGTTACCTCAGAAGCACTCAGAAGGAACTACCCAAGAAGAAAACGAAACTTTAAGCAAGCAATTAAATTCTCCTTTTTGAGTGGTTTCATGATAAACACAAAGCAAACAAAAAGTACTCACAGAGGCTGTCGGAAATTCACTCAGCATTTGAAAATGGTCTCCAAAGGAAAGTCCTGAAGACCTTACGTTTTATCCTCCACTGTGGGATCATGGGTAATAACACTGAGCAGCCCTGACTACCCAACACAGTCCTCTTTGAGCAGGGGACTAAGAGAAGAACAAAGGGGTGGGGGGAGGGACTGAGAGGGACAGAATGGATAAAGGGATTGTACCTGCCTACCTACAAGTTTCACTAGACACCAAAGGCACTCTCCCCTTTCAGAAGTATTGGAACAGATAAAGGAAACCTACTACAAATTGCATCAAGAGCCCAAGTGAAGTCAAATTTTTCTTTTCTTTTTGCCTATTTATTTTGGACAGATAGTTGTAGATACTATTAAGCTGAGCTATGAGGGGAAAAAATATATATGCATATATACATATAAATATAAATATAACATACACATATGTAAATATACATATGTACATAGACACACATATCTAACACTAAACACCAAAGCACATGGAAAAAAAAAAAACTGAGTAGCTTCATAGTTACAAAATAAGCAAACTTCCGCAAGAAACAAGCAGGAGCCAAGCACGCACGAGGCATGGACGACGGGAGCTGTGGGCTTCTTTACCTGCTGCGGCACAATCTGTGAACTGTTCCCCGATAGTTGCTAACAACAACTCTTTCCAAACTGTGGACTGATGTGGGGAAAGAATAAAAAAACAAAAACAAAACAAAACACATATATATTTTTAGACAATTATCTTCAGGAGCTAAACAAGTTACATCTTCTTCAACTCCACATGCACTTTCTGTGCCCATATTTGGAGCCCACAGACATCTCCAAATCATAAGTGTAAACATTTACAATAGTGGAATATATTGTATTGGTTTACAAATAAACTTACATGGATACAAGTGATCCAAAGTCTTATGAAGCTAATCTTTAGTAAAACCACTGGTGAAGTTCAGAAGAATTGGGAAAAATGCACTCAAATGACTTAGAATTTTTCAATTTTTTGGCTCTCACTGATTCAAAGTTTATAAACTGATTATATATATTTATATATAAACTGAATGCTATTCGCAAAATCCTTCTCTTCAAACCCTTCTTGTTTTTTTTTTTTGTTTTTTTTGTTTTTTTTTTTACAGCTTATGAAGTATTTCAAAGGTTACACAAGTAAAGAACACTTGAGGAAATTTCTTGTTTACTTAATACTAGAGATTTGGAAAATTCCATTTGCCTGAGGCAGATTGTTTATGCTGGGTGATAGAACTTTATGTATGAACGTATGAAGTCGCCCTGGAAGAATTAGTACATGTTCTGTTCTACCTCCTACCAACACTGGAGTTTCTTCTCCTCAAGATCCACTAAAGCCATCTGGTAGACAGCCAGAATCCACTCACAGGTTATTGGAGGCCTAAAAGTTCTTCTACTTATTCTCTTTGAAAAGGTCTTGGTTCCCTTTATTCTCCTTGCCATGGTTCACAGGCTCCAAAGTCTCCCAGAACTGGGTTTGAATCCTGAGAGGCTGCTTACTATCTGTGGTTCAAGTACGTTATAAGCCACTCTGAGCATCAGTTTCTTTAGGTGAACAAGAAATGATAATAGGGCTGACCTCCCAGGGCTGTTGTGACTATGAAATTAGTCAATGAGCTTACAGAGTGCTCAGCACAATGATTGCAATAAAAGGGCTCAACATTTAAGATCCACCCCATAAATGACTACATGTTTGCTATATGTCAGGTGCTCAAAACACATTAACGATTAATACAATAATAGTGTTTATTGTTACGTCCTCATGAACTTAAAGCAGCCTAGCTGAATTTTTAACCAAGGCCAAGGCAGTTAAATAGGGAACTGAAACACGACCTCTTACCCTCAAGGAGGTTTTTCTTTTGTCTTTCCTAGACCCTCCCTCTGGCCTTCTGGTCTGCTAGTCTTCTGTCTAGAAGTCCCCACTTCCACTTCCTGTCTGTCCAACCACAGTTCTTTACGCTGTTAATGATGAAGTTGAGGGTGGGGAGAGAAGCTAGGGGAAGGGAGACCTAACCCTCCCGCTTTGAATTCAGACAAGGTTGACCCACAAGACTCCCTCTGGTCAACAATTAAGAGCAGGCTGAACTGCTTGGGATGACAGCACTTGTATGGACTTGAAAGCATTACTATTTGTGCCCGAATGTGGCCTAGTGAGCTAACAAGGAGAGAAAGGACAAAACTGCCTTTCAGCCGCTTTTCAATGAATGTTGACATCATGATTGCTTCTGCTAGAGTTCAAAGTCTAGTGCCAGTAAACAAAGACCATGAAAAGGCAAAACCATTCTTAGTTAAATTAAAAAAAAAAAAAAAAAAACCCTTACATTCTCTCATTCTCTGATATTCTCTGCTGTTTCTCTTTTTCAGAGGGGGTGAGTGGGGGGACTTTACATGCCTTGCTCAGTTTATTATTTGCTCCCCTGGTATTTTTTATTATGTATGCCAAATAACAGTCAAATCTTGGAGATACACATTTTGACTAATAATTTGCACCTTTGACAAATAAATGGTCATATCTTTAGGTATGTGCTTATAGGGAAATGACTCCACCTCCAACATATGGGTCCCTGGAGACATTTCAATTCTTTGAGCTTATCCACATGAAAGAAACCGTGAAGAGGAGAGAATGGGTAGCATTTCCCCTTCGTCCATTTTCAAAGAAGCTTTTTGGTTTCTCAGGGCTTAAATGATTTTAATGTTCATGTTCCTTTCCAGTCAATATGATGAATTAAAGCCCACTCCCAAGAAATGTGCATTTCTGAGGTTTGGCCACTGCAAACCAGCATCCCCCCAGGTCATCACACCAACCGGGTTCTCACCAGCTCGGGAAGGAGGCGGGCTAATGGCGCATGAAACCCTAAGGAGTGGTGAGGTGCAAGCTCCCATCCCAGCGCCATGGCCATTCTCGGAACTGCCTTTGTTCCCCAGCAGGGGGAGGGGTGAGCCTTTGCTGGGAAGGATCCTGCTCCCTACTACATAACACCAACTTCCACATGTTAGTCATGGCTGGCAAGGAAACGACCGCCATAAAGATCATCAATCAGCTTTTCTGCAAAGTTTGCAGGCATTGACTCTTACAGACTATGTGATATAATCACATGATTACACCATTTCTATACGGAAGCACAATTACACATTTTCAAGTTGACAGTGTAGGGTAGAAAATCACCGAGGTCAGAACAGAATTTCTCACTCCCAGGCCAGTTCTCACTCCACTCTCCAGTTTGGAGACTACCAGGTAGGTAGGCTGTATGAAAAGCACAAAATGCTCATCACGGGCAGTCCACAACAAACCCGAGCTTAGCCAGTTCTAGAAAAGGGTCCAAAGAAACCTACCGTGCTGTCCTTGGGAACTTTCATCTTCCATACGCCACCCTTTGCATTACTCTCCTCTTCCCTGGATCAAAGACCAACGTTTGAAGTTACACTCAGGGATTCAGTAGTTCTACACACATTTAGATTAAGTATTTCGACATAAAAACAGAAACGATTGGGCATTTTTCAATAAACTCTCCCCCAGTCCTTTTATTGGCAACAGAAGCAGATGAAAGAGAAAGGAACGGACAGGGCCAGGGAGGAAGAAAGTGGAACACAGCAGCTACGCAGGCAGGGTGGGTGACGAGGCACAAGGCCCTCATCCTCAAGAAGGTGGTGTTGAGAGGCTCCCCTGGCTCTCCGGGGATGGACAGTTGATACAACTGTTTCACGTGTGAGAAGGCCTTTACATTTCAATATCACGTTCATGACAAGGTCTCGTTTGGTTCTCATAGCAACCTTCTGTCATAGGCCTAACAGGTATCCCTGTGGTGGACATCTGCTGTGTTTCTCTCTTTAATATCTGCTCCCTCTCAGGTAGGAGCACCCCAATTTCCCTTTGGGGAACCACCTATCCCCTACTGTTATGTCAGACCCACTCAGATAGGGTTGATTCCACTTCCCGGTAGCAGAGATGAGCTTATGACCCAGGCCTGCCTTGAGAATACTGCCTCTTCGTTGTCTCTGTGACCCCAGTGAGGGCTAGTGAATGCTGACATTGATAAACTTGCAAGGGGTAAGACCAGAGCTTATAAAGGCCATTTTGCTACCACAAAAGGGAGAAAATTAAACCTGAAATTAAACCTAAAATTAGGCCTGAAAATTAAACCAATGCAGAAGGAAGCAAAGCAAATCTGATGGAGAGTGCCAGATTCCTGATAACATTTGAGCACCCAGATCTGCTGGAAATCCCAGTGAACTTCTCAGTTACAGGCTCGAAAAAAAAAAAAACCAAAAAAATCCATTTTTTGCTCAAATTAGGTTTCTGTCACTTGCTACTAAATGAGCTGAGATACATTTCCATTTTATTAATGAGTAAATAACTCAGAACGGTTGAATGACATGACATAAGGATTTATTACTAATTGGGACTCCAGCCTGGGCAAACTAACTTACTGTCCACCACGCTCATCACTACACCAAGCCATTAAAGAAGGAAAACACTAGAACACTTCCTCCTAGGCCCTGGGCCATGATCAGTGTCACAGACTTCCATGGGGTCCATGTGAGAGACACATCTCAGGGGATATGATCTTTTATGAGGTTCATAATTTCCCTCCCACCTTGACCTCAAATTACACATTAGACACTTACCAAAGTGGTCGCCTCTCTCCTCTCATTAAATGATAACTACATCTCAAAGGCAGGCTAGTCACAGGAGGGATATTATTGTACACACTCCAGAATATCTTTAAAAAGAAAAACACTTTGTTTAATATACCCAGTATTGATTTACTATGTACTTGATTATAAAATTAATGCATCAAAGACAAATTTTGATTCTTATTAAGTTTTATCCATTCAAAATAGATTTTTCTCAGTATCACTTCTAACTTTCTGCTTGAAAATGTGATATAACGTTAAAGAATGTTCTTTGCTGAGCTGGGTGTGTGCCTATTTTCCCAGCTACTTCAGGAGGCTGAGGCAGGAGGATTGCTTGAGCCCAAGAGTTTGAGGTTGTAGTACACAACAGTTGCACCTGTGAATAGCCACTGCCCTTCAGCCTGGGCAACACAGCCAGACCCTGTCTCTAAAAAACAACAACAAAAATGTTCCTTGCTGTTGTCAGCCAAGTTCTTTGTTTCAGGAAGCTATGGTTATTAAGCAAACATTCTTATGCAACATGTCTACACATAAAGCTGGAAAGGATCTTGTTTATGATTTTTCTACCAGGTAGATAGTATCTAATAAAGCCTTAAGGACTGAATATATGTATTGAACCATATTTCCTTATAACAGACTCTGTCTTCTCTCTAAGCATGGAAGGAGTCTGTGATGTTTTGGATTGGCGGACACGGGTAAAGGAGGAGGCAGAGAGGAACCACCTTAGGCACTCTGTCCTCCTTCCTCTCCCCTCCTAGAAGGAGCAGGAAACAGCTCAGCTGCTGAAGCAACAAGCTGCCCATGATACAGGGTGTATCTGCACATTTGTGTTCTCCTAAAATTTATATGTTGAAGTGCTAACCCCTACTGGGATGGTATTAGCAGGTGAGGCCTTTGGGAGGTAATTAGGTCATGAGGGTAATGCCACCATGTTGGGATTAGTGTCCTTATAACTGTAAACCAGGAAGAGAGCCCTCACCAGAACCTCATCATGCTGGCTCCTTGGTCTTGGACCTGCAGCCTCCAGAACTGTGAGAAACAAAGGGTTGTTGTATAAGGATAAGCTGCCCAGCTTATGGTATTCTGCTACAGTAGCCTGAACTAAGACACAGAGTAACTGGTAAATAGAAATAGATTATATAAAAATAACAAAGTAATAGTAATAAAATAGTAATAGTACCATTGGGTGATATCGAGCTATTGTGTGTTCTAAGCTTTGTTCTATGAACTTTTACATGTTTATGTAATTTATCCTAATGACCACCTTATGAGAAGAAATGATTACTTTCCTTGTTGTCTTATGGATAAGGAAACCAAGGCAGACATTAACCTGCCCAGGAATAACTGTTTGGTATGACCATTAGGATTAGGATGAGGACTGAAGTTATGAAGAAGAAAATGCGTCCTGGTTTGTTTGGACTGGGTTGTGGAATTACTATGCTATGAATTCTACGCACAGAATTACTGTGCAAACAAGAAATATCATTCTGTGTGGTGAGGTAAGTAAACGGTGGTTATCTGGGTCTCCTAGTGGGTCTGAGGAAAACAGTAAAAGTAACAGAGCAATTAGAAAAATGAATCCTAGGGCCTCATGAATTGAGTGGCATGGGTGGAGTGGAATTTTATCTATGTTAATGATATTCCTGATGGGTTGTTCAAAACTGTTTTCTGAAAAAAAAAAATAAAGCTGAATTAATTGCAAAGATGGCAGTGATGAACTGTAAGATAAAATTGAAGGCAAAAAACTCCCTGATAGTAGATTTATTAATTGAGAATCCACCTTGCCTCCCTTCTACTAAAATGGTGCTAATGTAGGTAGCAGCTGAAAGTAGATTTGTAATAACAGTAGCTCCTCAAACAGATATCTGTCCTTAGGCACCTATCCTATAAACGCTTTGCTCTTTGTGCAAATAATAAGATCACACCAATATTTTAGTTTCTGTCTGTGGTATGAGTGTGAATACATAGAGCTGGATTTTGAACCCAGACAAATGGATTCCAAAATCCCTGTTATTGACCACTCATCTATTTTCTTTGAAGCTATTACTACATGTTTTAGGCATATCTTCCTCCAATCTTGGAAGCCATAGGCCAGGACATGGAGCCACAGAAAAAGGGACGCCTGTTGAAGATGTTTTCCGTCCAGTAAGATGCCGTGAGCTCTACTGAGTCTGGTGGTTGTCTTAACTCCAGCTTGAGACCCCTACTATGATGTGGCAATGACTTTTGCAGAATTTATGGACAAAATGATGCCAAAATGAAGACCCCTGACTAAAGTAAAACCAATAGGACTTCAGTTCTGGCAAACTCCGAGTCTCCTGAAAGGCACGCCAAACCAAAGTTCCTCACCCCACACCCCTGCCAAAGTTTCCAAATCCTGACTTTTTACCTAGTATTTCAAAGACCTTGAAAAAAAAATACAACAAAATGCTTCTTCCATTCCAAAGAGAAGAAAAACACTCTAAAGATTGTAGCTTTAGAAGTTTCTCTTGAAAGCAAAACAGACAACTGATTTTGTTTGTCTTGGCAAATCTGACAGGAAGAGACTACAGCCCAAGAAGATACAGTGATAGATTTAACTCTGACTTAACATATTTATTAAAGCATATATTTGCACATTTGTGCATGAACACAAAATGGCAGCAAAATACCAAGTGACACCATTGAAAAGAGCCCCATTTAAAAAGTATAGGGCATTAAATAGGTCAGTTTCCTTGTGCAAACCTCACCTGATACATGGTATATTGTTAAGTATGTCCGATCATGAAATAGCTGGCAGAAGGGATCTAGCATTACTCAGCTCCCTAGACCCTCCTCCTCTCCTGCGGAAGTGAAAGGGCTGTTACAGTGGAAGCTTGATTATTCATGATTACACTCTAACATTTCTTTTTTCATTGAAACACCTAAATTTTACTATAGATAAAAACTTTCAAATGGATTTGAAAAGCCATTAGGCTTATAATTAATTCAATTTAGCCTGCAAATAGAGAATTGCAGTAAAAGTAAAACTAAGCACAATGCTTATTAATGATGGTTAAGTGCTCTTTTCAAAAGCCTAATGATCACCTGATGACAAGGAGAGGTATAAAAGTTGGGCATCATTCATTCACTCAACGTTTGTGACTGCCAGGGGCAGGGCACTGTGACAAGTCCTTGGGGAACTGAGCTGAATGTGGGAGGGTCAGCCTTTGACCACAGGAATCCACTCCTTAGTTGGTAAGTTCTCAAGCATCAATCTGGCACCTCTCCTTGAGGAGCTGAGGCAGGGGAGACATTTGGCCAATGGAGTCTAACACCCAGACTTAGGTTTGCAGGATAATCTTCACAGACCAAGGAGCTCTTGAAACCCAAGTTGCCTCCTTTGTATAAGGAGTACGACATAGCTACTTTATTTGAAAATGTAATGATTAAATGCAAAGTGGAAGCACTTTGTAGGCCTGAAGTAAGGAAGCAAAGTGTGGTTAGACTTGTTAACTATGGTGACCAATAAATCCCCATCTACTAGTTATGACTGGAGAAATTATGCCCACCTGACAGTCTTCTGCCAAATAGATAACCATTTATTACCAGGAAAACTGGCAAATTTCCTCCTCAATTTCCTACTAGAATGTTCTAAAGAAAAAAAAAATAGAATCGACTTGAAAATTTTCGAGAAAAAAAGATGCCATGTGTTGACAGACAACAAAGTGGTACATTTGTTCTGTAAAACAAATCAAAAACAAAACTACTCAGCAGATATACCTCAAAAAAAAAAAATCCAAAACTTCTTCCAAGGGTTGTAGCATGTGTAGTAGGAAAGTATTTCTGAAATATTAAACAAATATTTTCGCTCATTAGGTATTTCTAATTGCCTGGGGCTTTCCACCAACTGAATCAATGGCCTTTATGGGCAGGACAGAGATCAGAATGGAGGGGGCAACCGAAGAGCTTAATGGATGTTTTTAACTCACAGTAGACACAAAGGCTAAAAGCAAAGTGCTTAGCTTACAAGAGCTAGGTACTTGGGAGAGAAATGGGGTTTGCTTTGAATTCCAAAAGGTCTTGACTCAAAGAAAGAGCTAAAGTTTGGAGTTCTGATCATAAAGTAGACGAGATGCTTGTGAGGATGTGAGGGCAATTTCCCACCACATAGGACGTCAGTCAATAAAATACAAACTCTGAGTTGGGGAGTCAAAAGCTTGGAGAGGAGAGGAGAGTGGAGCTCAAACCTTGAGAAGATGGGAGATAGCCCCGCAAAAACCTTGGGGACACCTAGAGCAGTGTGTAGCCTTCCTGGATACAGCCTATGAGGCTGCAAGGCTCCTATAGAAGGCCCTCATTCCTGCAGTGCTGAGCAACATGCAGCCTGGTCTGAGAACAGCTGGGGAGGTGGGCGGAGTTATTCTTGCTGAACAGGCCTGCCACAGCCTCACAAAGTTCCCCTTGTTCTGGTGGGATATGGGGAAGGCAGCCAACATTTCCAAATCCACAATTTGGAGCATGAAATTGCTAGAAAGCCTATGGACAGTAAAGCCTGGGGTCTGGACAATGTGGGTGTACACAGTAGGGGTCTTCATGATATGAGGTTATGGCAGGGCCAAAGATGGTAGGCACAGTCCAAAGGCCAGATGGGATCAGGTATATTTCTGCATATGCCAGTTCATGCAGAGAAGGGGAAGAGGGCATTTTCCCCAAGAGACACTTAAACTGGAAGAGACCAAGTTTTGATTGATAAGATTAAATCTCACTACCTCCCCACCCCAATACACACATACACAGGGGCCGCCACTGCCATGAGCAAACATGGAGGGTCACGAGCAATTTGACTTCAGTTATAGTTCTGCATAACTGTGTTGTGACGATAGATGCTGACCCCATTATACATATAATGAATAAATTAGATGATGGATAAAGAATCTTGCTATACTTGATATTAAGTCAGTGCTAGACAGAGCTATGAAGCAGACCTGGCTTCAGCAGCTTTTCTGTCTTTGTTTTCAGTGTTGTGTTTCCCCCTTTCTTCCCCAGGCTTCTCCCTTCACCTGAGTGGTTCACTCCAGGTCATTCCATTGCAGGATGCCACCCACCGTGGGCTGCCCTGCTGTGCCCAGGATAGTGAGTACTATGGATTAATCTTTCCATCATCCTCCATTATCAATACTGACCTATAAAACTTCTCCTTCTGAAGGAACAGCCCTCATTTTCCAATGGTTCAGAAAGCAATCTGTTGCCCTAACTTAATGACCCGTAAGGGCCAACAACTCCACAATCAGGTGGCTTGACCTGCTAAGGAATGAAGTCTTGATATTAGTGACAGTACATAAATGAGTTTGGTGTATGCAGGAGGAATTAACTGTAATAGATTATATATATTGTTTATGAAGACTTTCTGTTTATGATAAATGATGCTGAATTTCCATTTATAGAAGAAATACGAAGTTTCTGTTTTATGTAAATTTAAATAAAAAGTCAATTGATGGGAAATACTGGGTAGAACATAGTTGGACAAGCGTGGCAAAATATTGAAGGTGATAAATCAAATTACTGAGGTTTGGGATTGAGTGCTGTATAGGAATGAGTTTTTAGGGGTGCAATTTTTGGTCTTATAGCAGGTAAGGCTGAAAGAAACTAGGGACAAGGCAGCCCTTGCAAATCACATCTGGCAGGTAGCTCTTCATTCTCCAACAGGTAAGACACGGCTCGTTCAAAAGCCATGTTCTATTCTGTACTGCAACCACTAAGGATGCAAAAACACAAGAGAAATATGGAAAATTTGAACATGTTTACAAAACAGCAAAAGGAAGCAATAAGTGTCTGGAAAGCACACCTAGATGAAAAATGGAATTTTCCAAGAAAGGCAGGAAAGTAGGAAACAAATTTAATTCCAGGCAGAGAGAATTAGTGTTGGCTGTGATGAGAGTGTCCTCAGCAGAGGTCACTGGGTCCTCTGGAGGCTGTGCCTCCTCCATTCCTCAGTCGGGGTGGGGGTAGGGGGTAAAAGAAAGAGGGTTGGACCACAAGTGGAGACAGTTCCAGTCCCAGAGACACGGCACGATTGGCCGTTTGGGCCACTCATCTCCCAGCCTCTGTCTTTCTACCTAATAAAAGGGAATAGCCGTTCCTCCCCCATGTCCATCAGCTCCAATTTGCTAAAGGGCTTCAAAAGTATAAAAAGACACATTATGTCTTTATGTAAGGCAATCATTAATAATGCATAATTCTTACTTTTCATCCAAACACATATGAAGGAAAAACATAGACATGATTAGGGAGGCAGTTTTTTAGTGCTGATGGGGTGAGAATTAAAGAACCAACATACAATCACAGAATAAAAAGATACTGGGACAAAAGCACATCCTCAAATGACTTTAACGTCAGCACCCTGGCTGGTTCTTAAATACTAAGGACTATTCTTGAGACGTTAAGGACACTCACAGGCTGAAATTCCAAAAGTTATTGGTAAGTTAAACATGTTTTCATAAGCAGAGGTGTCAGCAGTGGTGTTATTCAGGGTATAACTGTTTGAAATAAATAAACTAGAAACAGAGGTGTATAGTTTTCTGACATAAAATATGACTGAGGAAAGTATAAAAAGATGTCCCAATAGAAGTAGACAAATGATGGCAGAGCTATCATTACTATTGGATACTTAAAATGTGTGGTTGACTCCACTGTACCATTTCATTCTCACAACAGCACGATAAAATCACCATCACAATTACTCTCATTTTATAAATGAGTCAATTGAGATACAGAGAGGTTAAGTAACTTGTCTGAGCTAGTAAGTGCCAGATATGGGACACAAACCCAGGCAGTATGACTACCCTTCCCCCTAGCCAGTCAAATGATGGAGCTGAGGGGTAGAATCCAGTAACACTTTAGTACAAGTGGGCTTACTAAGTACCCAGCACTACTAAGAACTGTTTACAATCTCATTTAACCCACACCCAACCTTAGGGAGCAGGCACTATTATAACCTCAGTTTTTTAGATGAGGAAACGGAGGGGAATAGACATCAGAGATGGTAATGAACTTCCTGACCACTTGGAGCAGTGTTCCTTAACCTTTTATTCATCGTTCCCTCCTACCCTACCCTGAAGGAGCACTTTTTCGTAATCACCCATGATGACATTTTAATACCACAGAAAGACAGTATATCTGTTTACGGGCTGTGTGTACATCTATGCTTTGTACATAAAAAGAGTAAGATGTGTTCACTGACCCCATCTCAAGAATCAATTTTTGCCCCCACTGAGAATGTGTAGCCTGTAGCTTAATAATCCTTCCATGAGCAGTCTATTGTGATCCAGGAAAGTGGTTCATTTATTCCTTTCTCACTTATTCATTCAATCCCTCAATTTCTTGAGTGAAAGAGACTAGACACAACAGAGTACAGTATTGTGTGACTCCATTAATATGAAGTTCAATAACAGACAAAACGAACGTATGGTGATAGAAATCAGAACAGTGGTTGCTCTCGGGGTGGGTGTGAGGTTGACTCGAAGGGGGCATGAAGGAACTTTCTAGTGTGAGGGAAAGTTTTTTATTGTGATCTGGGTGATGGTTACATGTGCGTATGCCTTTGTCTAAATTTATGCTTAAGAAATCTGCGCTTACGGTATATAAATTATATTCCAATAAAGCATAGGTTTAGGTTTTTTACTGTTTGAATTATTTTTACTATATTCATTTTTTCCTATCATAAAAATAGTTGATATCTACTCATTGTATTTGGACTCAGTTCACAGTGATGACAGTCTCAGGCAAACAGCATCCACCTAAGGGAATAAAGCATAGTTTTAAAGAAAGTATTTCCTAGTATGTGCCTACCCAGGTGTGTTAAATTGGTTCCTGAACACCCTAACATGCTGCTGGATCCAAAGGCCCAACCAAATGCTCAATGTTACTGTGTAGGGTCAGGAAAACCAAGCCAATCCCTTCATCTGACTTTACCAACGTCTGCCCTGGAATCCCATGTGCAGCTCTGGTGATCCAATGTCATAATGGAGTGGAAAAGTCTTGTGAGGATCTAAAAGCCTTCACATGATGACAGGCCTTAAAATCAAGTGCTCTGAGGATTATAAAATGGCTGCTGGGAAGACATAACAAAAGTCCACAAATTCACAAAAGGGAAGAAAGGGGGGTGGGGGGAAGACTCCCAGACTCTGAGAGCATTTATTTCTCTGGACAGTGGTCCAAGTGCTGCCTTTTGGCACTGTCTGTACTTGGCATTGAATGATTATTAACAGGGGCACTGTTACTTTGCTTCCCACATGCTTATGTTATTATCCCAACTAGATCAGAATGGCCCATGGTAGGGACTGTGTCTTTATACCAGTTACTACTGTTCTCAGTGGCCATGAGCAGTACCTTACGATCAGATTCCGGACACTGCGTAAGCATGAATGACAGATTTTTTGAACCAGATATTGGGAGCAGGGTTTGAAAATATGGATCTTTGTGCTACTTCTGCATGTGAGAGGCCGCCTAAGAGACACAATCTAGGTGCCGATCTATTGGAATTTCTAAGAAGTTAAAAGATTTAGGGGCACAACAGGAAAACTATTTAAAATCTGCCCCTTCTAGAAAATTCATGGACATATGGTCAATGCAATCCTGAAATAGCCTGAAAAGCCTTATTCTAACTGTAACAATGTATTAAACTAGAAGAGGGGAGAAACTTGATAGATTTTGCTTTTAAAGAAAATAGAAATGTGATCAACCAAATCAATAAGTTTTTCTTTTGAATGTTCACCCTCAGAGTTGGATAGAGAAAGAATAATAGAGCTTACATTTGTTGAGAACCTGCTATATTTATTAGGTATTCTATTAAGCATGGTATAAACATTATCTTATTCAACCCTCACAGTAATCCATGCAGGTAGGTGCTATTATTATACCAATTTTACAGAAATTAAAAGGATTGATATGTGCCTAATTTAGGAATATGGAATTGGAAGGCGAAGTAGGAAAGTGGGCTGAGACTCTCCACTTTCATGTTCAACACTGTCCTTCTCTCCCTAGGTGACCTCTAAACGCTCAATAAGTCTGCAGGGTAGTGCCACTGCCTCTCACAGATGGGAACAGAGGCACAGAGAGTGAATGGCAGGACTGGAGTTTGAACAGGGACACAGATAAATGTCTTGAAAACCTTCACTCTTAACAGTCTGCTGCTCATGTGGGTCTATGCTAGGTTTAGGTAGTAGATAAAGTTTTAGCAGGTTACCAAGACAAGAGCAGGCCACCTAAGCACCCTTGGGGTGGACTTCATCAAGGGCAGCTGCACCACAATGGACCTGAAGAGCTAACTCCTAAGCAGAACCCTGGGCAGGGGCTACCAGCACAGCGGCAGTTTTCAAGTTGGATGTTTAAGTGTCCAACATGTACCATATTAACCCAGTTCACCCCTTTCTTGAGCTTACCTGTACTGTTTGTACTGTGTAGATTTTCTTCAGATTTGATGCACACTCAGCTGCCGTGGCACCAGGGAGAGATCTAAGCAAGCATAAGCAAAAGAACAAAGACACAAACCAAACAAGCAGTCAGTGTTCATGAAATATTTCCATAATATAATTCTACTGGTCTTAATAAAAATCAGGTCTCAAAGCACAGAACTGGAGATTTCTGGGATGCTAGTTAGAATTTAAAATGTGAAATTCCCACTTTATGAAGTCATGTGTTTGCTTCCCCTAAAAATCAGCATATTTATTCTGTGGAAATTTAATAGAAAAAAGTTAAAGTATGTAAGAATGGTATTGGAAACTTTATAATCACATTTTTAAAACTACTAAAATAACCTAGTAATAACCAAGCATTTTGCCTAGGACTTTAGATAAGAAACTGCCTATTGTATAGATGGCAACAAAAATGCAGTATCCTGACCTGGTGGTATGTTTGAAAACTTGTTAGTAACCTGGTGGTAAATATGTGCTCTTTAGAAACAAAGTGACCATTTTGCCTACTTTAAGAAAACATTACTAAAAGTCAATTCTGATTTCATCTGAATTTGCATGTGTTTCCAAAACACTTGCCTTTAGAAAATACTTTGTTATTTTCTAAAGCTCAGATTTAATTAGCTCGGCTGAACTTTATATAGTCAGAATGCATTAATCTTTAGTTTGCCATATGTTCCACTAGATGGCAACATACTACAGGTTTATTCACCAGAAATACAACTTAACTGGCTTTACCAAGCACCATTTTCTGGGACTGGGGGAAAAATGACATGGTCTCATCAAACCTTAGGAATTAAGACTCTCAATTCCTGCCACCTTTTCTTTCTCCCTATAATGAATTAGCAGTTCATGCTCAAGAATGTTGAGGTCCAGTTACATCAGGCCTAAGATGATATTTCAGCCCTGTGCAACAGCATATGCCTATAGTCCCAGCCACTCAGGAGTCTGAGGCAGGAGGACTGCTTGAGCCCAAGAGTTCAAGATCAGCCTGGGCAACATAGTGAGACCCAATTTCAAAAGATATTTCACCATACAAATAATGCTCAAAAGCCTCACATCTGGTTGTTAGTGAGAAATAAGAGGCTTGCTAAGAGGAGAAAGTACCTGAATCACAACTGACCCACTAGGATCTAAAGCCTATAAAAGCTTTTTACCAGCTACTGTCCCCCAGAGACCCTCACCATGTTGCACTTTCTGGACAGTTGCTAAACTACTACACACTAGAGATGTGCACAAAATTCATGTTAGCTCAGAGGTAAATGTGATGGCAAAGGCCCATCCTCAAGAGAGGGTAAGCACAGCAGGGCTCTACATACTATACTCCTTGAACTATGAACCAGTGAATGCTCCCTAGGTGTGGAACCTAAATATCAAAAACACATTTCTGAATATAGTTCCCTCATCAGAAGGTCACTCAGGAAGCATAATTATGGACTAGTTTGGGAGCAAACAAGGGACCCTCACTGGCAAGTGAAGTCTGATAAAGAAATCTACCCTAAAGCACTGAGTTTACAACTCTATTTTGACCAACAAAATAAATTTGATGGACATGGCTTTAAAAAAAAGCAAATCCACACTTAAGCCCAGGAGTTTGAGGTTGCCCTGAGCTATGATGACGCTACTGCACTCTAGTCCAGGCAACAGAGGGAGACCCTGTCTCAAAATAAATAAATAAATAAATAAATAAATAAATAAATAAATAAATAAATATTTTTTTAAAAAGTAAAAATAAAAATAAAAAAGCAAATCCACAATAACCATCATGATCATGATCGCATTTTGTTACCAGGCTTGGAGCCTAAAAATAACTATGTTGAATGGTGTGGTGAAGGGTGAAGTACTCAATCAATATCTTGCTAATGGCAGTTCATGCCTGGGCCCCTGATGAAATGCATCAGTCTGCATGGACTGCCTGGGCTGTGGTTACTGAACAATCAACTTGGATAAACATTAATTTGCTATTTAATGCAGGTTCTTATGCCTTTTTCAGCTTAAATTGTAAAAAGATCAGGGATAAAAACTTTTAAAACCTCAATTTTTTTCTGAATAGACCGTAAACATGGAAAAGTCTATTACTTTTATACTAAAATCTACTGACATTTATTCCAATACTGATTTTTCTTCCTTTGAAAAGTTTAGCCGACTGCTCTACCAAATATGCCCAGCAAATATATTCCTGGATGCCCCAAAGCACATAGAAGAGTATACACAAGGCTCCTTCCCTAACTGTGTGTGTATTGTGGGGTGATGGGATGGTAGGGTACCAAGGGAGGAAATGTACTTTGTATTTTTTCATTTTAAAAACTATGTATTGGGGTGGAGGGGATGGGAAAACTCTCACTGAATGGATGTGGTCAGCACAGTTTGGGGGATGACCATGATTGTAGCTCTGACACAGGCAGTGCATGGGCAATATATATAGCCAAAGTGTTGTACCCCCATAATATTCTGAAATTAAAAAAAATTAAAAAAAAATTAAAACTATGTATTTCAAAAATTTTTTTACTAATTTTTAAAGTTACGCTTCAATTTAGGATGCTTTAGAATGAGTATAATTTGTATACACATCAATACATGAGTGGATTAATAAAATGTGCTGTATGTATACTAATAGACTACTACTCACCCATAAAAAAAAAATGGTGAACTAATACCTTTTGTAACAACTTGGATGGAACTGGAGACCATTCTTCTAAGCGAAGTATCACAAGAATGGAAAAACAAACACTACATGTACTCACTATTAAATTAGAACTAAGCGATCAACACTCAGGTGCACATGTGATAGTAAAGCTCAGTGGAATCCAAGCAGGTGGGAAAGGGGAGGAGCGGATGGGTAAATTCACACCTAACAGGTACAATGCACACTATCTTGGTGAGGGGCACACTTATAACCTTGACTCAAACTGCACAAAAGCAATTCATGTAACCAAAACGTTTATACCCCAGTAATATTCTGAAAGTAAAAAAAAAAACCAAAAAACCAAAGACAGGTGAATTAAAACATTGATTAGTTTTCTAAATTTGCAAAAAAATTTGTTGAAATAAATTAGTGCTGATAAAAAAAAAGGAATGAGTATAATTTGAATGTTTACCTCATACAGACAACATTACATCAATTTAAGCGAAGACAATGTAAGGATAATACCATTTAACCTAGGAAAAAAAATCACTGATGAACATTTGCTTTATATGCGTTTTTAAATACCTGCCTTCATAGTCCAGTCTTTTACCTGTATTCCAGTGTAGGAGATAATTATACAAAGTCATTTAGGTTCTCTCAGTTTCACTCTCCAAATTTTTTTAAAGAAATTGAGTTTCCAAAGCCCCCAAAAGGGCTCTAGAACAAAACAACTAGGTAGTGCTTGTTAGTGTAAGACAAACATGTCAATGGCTAACATGTATGTGCTGAATTCTTGCTAATGTGCTGAGCACGTGACCTCCACTGCAGCACTGAATCCTTGCAACCCTACTTATGCAGCTGTCCATATTATTTATCGCCATGCTACAGGTGAGTAAGCTGGGGCTTATGGAGGTTTGGTAACTTGCCCAAGGCCACAACTATGTGATTTGAATACAGGTGACCTGTATGCAATTTCCTGCTCTTCACCCCTCACTGCTGAGCTGCCCGTTCAAGCCACACTTACATTTTTTAATGGGGTTTTGCAGTTGACTCTTGGTGTGTTCTCATTAAAGCCACCATTTTTGCTGAATCCCATCTTTAATACAAGATTGTATCTATATAATTTTCTTAGAGGAAACAAGATAGTCTTCACAATGGAGCAGGGTTAGGAAGGTTCTCACAAAAACCAACAGGATCATACTCAATGACAGCTCTATTTTGACAGATTAACACTTGATGATACTGATGTGCTGGGGTTTGAAAGGAAACATGTCAAGTTCCACAGAAATTCAGTGTCCTAATTTCTTCATGTTTTACGAACCATCCAGTTTTCACAATAACAAAATGATGATGTCAGAACTACTAATGGTAGTAAATGGTTGGCTTGGCCAGCCAGCAGAAGGCAGGGCGTTCTTCTGTGTGCCAAATCTGATTCTGATGGTCACCGAAAAACACCAATATGCCTAAACCTCATGACTGAACCTCAGACTTCTTTAACAAGTAAGATTGGGCTATATCCACAGAACCAATTTTAAAAGGACACACAAGCCAAGATTTTAAAATGATCTGCCCTGTAAACAGGTCAGTCTGTACTGGACTTGCTGATTCAAAGTTGAACCAGAAGTTGTACCATCTACTGTTACTGTTTCGTAAAGTAGCAGAGCAGACTGTTCATGGCAAACCTGCAGCCTTGGCAGCAGGCAGCCATACCTCTCTCTTTCCTGTCACCCTGATAGACATTGTAGCAACCGGAAGGTAAATGTTTGTAATGGATTTCAATGAAAGAAACATTTTTACTGTTATCACATATACAGTATATTCTCTTATCTTTAAGAAATCTTTTTATTTCATTCATGTTACAAACCTTAACCTCCCAACAGAACCCTAATCAAAAACTCTCTGCAGATCAGGGGTGCTCATCTGGGGTGATGTTGCCCCCAGGGGACATCTGGCAACATCTGGAGATATTTTTCAGTTGTCACAACTGAGGGGATGCTACTTGCATCTAGTGGGTAGAAGCCAAGGATGCTACAATGCATAGGGCAGCCCCCAGAGCAAAGACTTACCTAGCCCAAAATGTCAGTCATGTCAAGGCTAAGAAACCCTGTTGTAGACATGTAGCAAACAGTCTTAGATGATCTTAAATTCAGTCAATAAGGATTTGTTCTACACCCCTCTTAGCTGCTGGGGGTACAGCAGTGATCATTGTAGACAAAGCCCTGACTCCTTGGAGTTTATGAGTTATAGAACCAGCATCCCTGTTCCCTGAATTTCCCAGGCCCCTGAAGGCAAAGAAACAATGGTCAGATCCTTTTTCATTTGCCTGGAAGGGAGGAGGGGGCAAAGAAAGCTAAGAGAGGAATATACATGCTGATTACGACCATTCTTAGAAGAAGATATAGCCAGTGCTGTGGAAAATCATAGAACCTAGGAAACAGGACCTATTTTCACATTCTCTGAATTCTATGCCACCCTCCCAGAGTACACAGCTGGAGATAAGAATACAACAATGGAAAATAAAGGTCCTCTGGATGGATCAGGTTAAAGAATTTTAACTGCTCCACCAGGAGTTCCCCCTCTATTTAATATATTGATGCAATAATGACCTTCTTTTATTGAGCATTATTACATGAAAGGGTTTTGCATATATACGTTATGTCAAGTCCTTACTGCAATTCTGCTAGGTTGGTATCACTATCCCCAATTTACAGATTAGGAAACTGAGGCTCAGCAAACATGTTTTTAAGCAGCAGATCTGTGTTCTGCTGGTCTATCTGGCTCTGATGCCCATGGCCTTCCCCTTAAACTAGGTTGCCTCCCAGTAAAAACCGAGCAGTCATTGTCAGTGTGGGTGGTCACATAGACCACATGATATGGCAAATCCCTCTCTCACCCCCTCTTAGATTATCTGCTCCCTCCTTGAGCCCACCCACTGCTCCTGCCTGTCATCCCTTCCTCCAGTCTGCACTCCATGGCTTTGCTACTTAGATTACATGAGCTGATGCTATATAAAGCATTTACATAGTGCTTGTAATTGCATCTAATAAGCAATTGTTGCCAACTTCATCAACATCATTGCCATGGACAGAAGAACAGGATACAGATGAGAAAGCCATTAGAACTAAGAGACACGAAGCCCACTTCCTCATCTATGGATTAGAGGGTAAGAGAGTTGCACATATAGCTGAGAACCTCCTATATCCACCTTCAGAAAATAAAGTCCATTAGGCACCAGGCTCTCAGGGCTTTGGGCCACAGCTATAGTGAATGCTGTTTCCACTTGGATTTGGCCAATTCAGAAACCGTGATGGTTAAGGCAGAAGTGGAAAGGGACCCTTTGAAGTCTGCCAAGCCGATGATGAACGCAAAGGTATCAGAGGAGCTGTTTATGTTACTTAAGACCAACACCCCCAACTCCAGTCTTATATTACTCCCGTGTATCTTCAATCTACTAATGGAATAACAGGAAATGAATGTCAAGACTCTCTACGTACTACTGGTGAGAATTCCTTTCCATTTGGAGAGTTAGGAGAAGGCAGGAAGTCCAATAAGGTTGGACCAACTCTTCTACTTAAATGGTTTCCAGGCACCTAAGCACTATTTACATGCAAAAATTTAATATGCTATTTACAAATCATACTTATCTACTCATTAAAGCAGGTCGCTGAGAATCTCCACAAGACAAAACTCTCTTAGCGTAATTTAAGTCTAAAATGCTTGAAAGCATTTTATCCTCTCTTATTCAAGAAATACTGAGCCCCAGTAATTGAAAAGACTGCATATCATGTTCTACATGCATACACGATCTTGTTTCATTCTCACTGAAACACCCTGTGGTAAACAAAAGTTGCAACCTTACTTTAAAGATAGGCAAACTAACACAGTTGGTTAGTGGCAGAACTGGGACTTGAACCAAGCGTTGCCTGACAACCTTGCCCTTAGTCACAAGCCTAAACTGAACAGTCCCTGCAGGACTGATACTCTGCTTTGCACTGTGAACACACTCCGCACCAAACATGGTCCCAACTGCAGCTTACAATCCTCAATTCAGACTTTCCAAATGTGCCTTTCCCACTAAACCCCACTTTTAAAGATATAATTGCTGAAGTCTAAGCTCATTAAGAAACTTCATGGGGACAGAGGCCTTTATAAACAGCTAAGGAAATGATAACCCTGTCTTAACCATTACTTGGGTATCTCTTCAGTGGGCCATCGTGCCACTTACCAGCCATCTGCACACCTGGAGATACTTCTTAAGAAGCAAAAACACTGAAATGGTTTCCCCAAACCCTGCCTGCATCTTTGCCACTCAAAGTGCCACCAGTCAATGGGCAGCATCACCTGGGAGCTTGTTAGAGATGCAGTCTCCAGGCCCCACTTGAGACCTGCTAAATCCCAGGTGATTTGTACATGCTGACTTAAGTCATCTAAATCAAATCACCACAAGAAATGCTAACAATTTGGAAAGTAAAACTTAATGAACTGTAGCATCACAAGAAAAATGTAAAAAAATCACTATTCTCACTGATGCATTTGTCATCATCCAAAAACATTATCAAGACAGGGTTATCATTAAATGTGAAGGACAATTCTATAAAGGTACTTAAATATGGGTTTTCAGGCAGGGCTCTCTTCTATTCTCTGCAAATTTTGAAGAAGAAGGTTCTTGGATTAATTATCTCCCATGAACTGGCCTTTAGTTTCCTTATTTGTGAAATTAAGGGGTAGGCCCAGAGTACCTCTTAAGTCCTGTCCGGCTCCCATATCTTAGGATATGAGATTTGAGAGAATTATGTCCCTTCCATTATTCTTATTCATAGGAAAGCAGAGAGTTCAGTGGGGTTAGGGACACCACTGCTGGGAGTCCTACAGTCCCAATTCAATTCCTGCTTCTGTTCTATATTGCTGTGTGACCTCAAGCAAGTTCCTTCTTTGGGCCTCAATTTTTTCATCTGTAAAATGTTGCTGATACACCCTACTTCAATACTGTGAGAACTCTGTGGACAATTACATGCAGCATTGGGTCCAGTGCCTAACACAAAGGAGTAAATTGTGGTCTGTATTAACAGGTTAAAATGGAAAAAGACATTTAAAACTTTACGTAGTACAGTACATCCAATTATCAGATACACATACTCAGTACACACGCACACAATAAATGTTTGGCAAAAAAATGAATGGTGACAATATTCCACTTTACGTAAGAGAGAACTTCATTTTAGTCAAGAGAACCAACCTTAAGGAGGAAGACTGTAAAGGCAGGGATATGTCTCCTAAAAGCCAGTCTTCCTATTGAATTTACATCAACATCAGTCTCAGCTGTCACAGGGAAAATCTGCACAGGGCCAGCTACATGATTAAGTATGCCCCTTGTATGTCCTTCACTCCATTAAAGATGATTTCATTTTAATCACTTTTAGATAGATCTGTGGCTTGCGGCTATACCAGCTTCCTGACTGAGAAAGAGTCACATATAAAAATGGTCCAAGCCCTATTATTTACAGTTAATAATGCATCTATTGAAAATATCCATATAATCTAAATGTTTTATTTCTGTATGTTCATTTGATTTTGATTTCTTTCTGCTTCCCTCTATGATCACTCCTAGTTTATTACATAGCTCCTTGACAGTAACAACTGGGGCTCTTTTCATCTTGATATATAAGTAATCCTTCACTACATGAAGGATGGGTGGATGAGAAGTATAACAGTGTTAAAGTTTACAACAGAACTAAGTAAGGCCAAGTTTTAAACTGTTCCCATGTCAGATCACTAAAGTCTTACCAGCTGCCTTAGGTTTGGAACTAAATAAATAGTACCTGTAATATTAAATGCAGGAAAAATATTTTTTGAGCACCTAGTCCCAGGTAAGGACTAGGAAATTTTCTGAATGAGGATGTTTAGGGCTCTGAGACCTTTCTTCGAGAAGTAACCACTAACAAACAGGTGGAAAGGCTGAGAATTCCCTAGGTCAGGGCCTTGCCCTGCCAGATCTACCCAGAGGATCTTTGTCCCTTATAAAAAATAAAATCCTGGGCCATTTAGAGTCTGTGGGGTCAGAAGGACAAGGATAGGCAAAAAAATTGGAAAAGTTGAGTTGCCAGCCACTCTCTCCCTGCCAACTCTGGCCCTTCCACACAGCCTCCTCCCCTGGGATGTCCCTTGTCAAGCCTGGCCCCACCTCCCCATATCAGATTTGTTATTATGGACTACAACATGGGAATTCATGTGGAAACATCACACCCTGTGAGGTGGGACCCTCGGGAACACAACACCTCTCTGAACTCTTCACTGATGCTATTGAAGCATACAGCATGTGAGATGTCCCTCCTTTGAGGACATCTTGCAATCTTATAACCTATTGCAGTGACTAGTGACTAATATGCTCAATTAATATGATCAATAAATACAGCAGCAATTTTCAGGTTTGGATAGCTAAGGCATTTGTTACAAATCCATCTTCCATACCCAGAGGTCTGATTGAGTAGGTCTGGGGCAGGGTGGGGAGCCTGTATTTTAACAAGCACAGCCAGGTGATTCTCATGAGTGGATGAGGGACTACAGTTTGAGAAACACAGGACTGCTGGAGCTAAACCCTGATAGGGTGGGGTTGGTGACAGATAGATGCATGCAATGGCTCACCTTTGTGATCACAAACAAAAGTCTACAAATACTCACTAAGCACCTACTACTTGCCAGGCACTATAATAGGCACTCCCTGGAGTCATAAACATGAGGCAGTTAGAGGCTCACAGGCAAGAGGGAGGGACACAGGAGGACTCAATTAACCATAATACAAATGTCGGCTTATAGAAAATGCTGTGGGAACACAAAGGGGGTATGCTTAATCCTGCCTAGAGTATAGGCTGTTTCAAGACAGTTGTAGAGAATTGCCATTCTACTAGGGCTATAAAGGATGCAAGGCAGTTTTCCAGGTAGACAAAGGGAAGAAAGGCATCCCAAACAGAAGTAACATCAGGAAACAAATTTCACATGGCAAGTCACAGCTTATTCAAGAAAAGGGCCAATAGTCTGACGTTACCAGAAAGAATGGACGGACTGGTATTTTGGATTTGGGGAGTGGTAGGGAATAAGGCTAAAAAGGAGGTGGGTTTCATTCTTAAAATAGCAATATATAAATTTGTACCATAATCTGTAAGTCCATGGTTTTCCTTCTAAAAAAAAAAAGGGTAGGAAATCCTTTCTTCAAATTAAAGTGGCTCATTTCTAAAAACAAACCATCACTCAGAGCTGCTCTGCTAGGGGGAGGGGTGGAGATCCAGAATGCCCCCTGTGTGGATCACACAACCCCATGACGCAGGCACCCTTAGGTGGTGAGAGACATAAAGTAAAAATCTGCTGCTGTGGCAGAGGAGAGGGCTGAGAGAGTTTTGGAATGACAAGATCAGGTGTGTGTTTAGAAGGCCAACCTTGCCAGCCCAGGCGGGGATGCCTCGAG
Source organism: Daubentonia madagascariensis (assembly GCA_023783475.1). NCBI lineage: Eukaryota > Metazoa > Chordata > Mammalia > Primates > Daubentoniidae > Daubentonia > Daubentonia madagascariensis. The sequence continues at coordinate 45,043,309 of JAKFHU010001953.1, forward strand.
GAGAGAAGTGCTTGGGAGCAGGCAGGTAGCTAAGCAGGCTAGTGTGTAACTGGGACTCAGGATGACCAGGGCCTACAGAGAGAGGGCATGAGATGAGGGAATGGCTTAGATTTGCAGCAAGTTTTCCAGGGTGATCGACAGGATGAAGTACAGAATTGGAGGGAATAGGGTACTTGGGGTAGAAAAAGATTCAAGGATCAAATGGAAATATCCAACTTTGAAAAACTGGCAATATGGCAGGATGGTTGACCAATACATGGCAGGCAGAAAAGGAAGAGAGTGGAGAGAAATCAGCTCAGTTACTCAGTAATAAGTACTGTATTTGAAGTACCTGCAGGCTTCCCTGGCTCTCAGAAGTATTTGTGCAGAACTCAGAAAAGAACTGAGGGCTAGAGATGGAGATTTGCAAATGATAATCAGAGTAATGCGAGCCAGCACAGGAGAAGGTAGAGTGTGCTGGGTAGAATACACCAACACTTTAAATATTTAGTGCAGGTTGACTCCTGAGGACAGGGCAATGGGGAAAAGAACCCTGCCCCTATGAAGCTCACATTCTAGAGAGAAAAGAAAAGCAAATGGTGGGAATGCTATGGAGAAAATAAAACAGGGTCAGGGGCCTGGGGTGTGTGTGAGAATGTTTATGACATTTTGTATCAGTAGTCAGGGAAGGTCTCACTGAGAAGGTGACCTGTGAGACCTGGAAGGACAGGAAAGGGCAGACCAAGCAGCTGATGGAGGGAAGGGCACTCCAGGCAGTAGGAATTTTAGTGGCAAAGGCCCATGTTTGGGTTGATGGAGAAAGAGCAAGGGGACGGATGAGCTGAAGGGTGTGGCAGGAGGAAGAGTGACAGGGGAGGAACAGGTCCCAGGCAGGGCAGGAAGAGCTGCAGAGTTCTATGGGTTACTGTAAGCACTTTGGCTTTTGCTGGGACTGGGGGGAGGTTACAGATGATTCTACAATTTTTGGGCTGGGCAACTGGAAGGACGGAGGTGCTGTTAACTTCTCTTATCTGAAATAAGACGGAAGGAGGCAAGTTTAGGAGGGCAGTTGGGGAGGTGGTTTGGCGCAAGCTGAGTTTGAATGTGTATTATGTTAGACATCCACGTGGAGACAGAGAGGAGGAGCTGGATGTACAAGTGTAAAGTTCTGGGAATCACCAGCATTCAGAGGGAACTGAAAGCCCTGTGACTGGATGACATCACTCGTATAGGTGGAGCAAAGAGGCCTGAGGACTGAGACCTGTGGGAAAAATTCAGAGGGAAGGGGGTCACCATGAGATGAAAATGAAGTAGTCAGAGACACAGAACCAAAGTGGCCTCCAAGAATCAAGACAGGACAGAGTTTTAAATATCCAGAGAAGGGGAGGACAACTCTTCATCACATACCCCCAGTCTAAAATTGCCCCCTCTAATGCTTAAATTCTTAGCCATCCAGTCTAATTTCTTTAACCAAATAGAGATTTATTGGAGTTGACTAATAAAAATGCAAATAACTCTACTGAGGGGTTCTCCAGTTCATCCAGTGGGGGAAATGAATTTACGTTGCTGGCTTCCTAATGCTGAATTCAGACAAGCTGCTCCAGAGATGGGAGGTGTAGGTGTGGGGAGGGGTTGGTAATTTGGGAGTACGGTAATAACAACGTTAATAGTTAACACATATTAAGCATTTTATGCCAGGCACCTGTTAGGTGTTGTACATGCATGGCTCTCAGTTAATACTCAGAACTGCCCTATAAGATATACCCTGTGACTATCCTCACTTTATAAACAATGAAAGTGAGGCTTGGGCAGGCTAGGTTGCTTGCTCATCACCACACAGTAGGCTGGAAGGAAGGACACGCCAGGAGGTAGGTGCCAAAGGGGAGTTTTAAGTAGCAGGAGGCCTTTGGACGCTGTGGAACTCAAAACCGATGTCATCGGCGGCAGACATGGGCTATGGTGCAAGGAAGGTTGCCTTGGAAGGCTCTCCTGAGAACCTTAGTCTCTAGAATGTTGTTTCTCTGGCGAAAAAAGTTACAAATGAACTTCTAGAACACAATGTGTTCATAACCCGACGGGGTGGGGGAAGCCTATATAAATGTAATGGATTCCCAGGGAAGTAGCAAAAGTTCAATACAAGTTATGAGATGATTGATCAGGCAAAATGAATTCGTATGTACAATTGGAAAATTTAATTTTAAAATTAATACAGCCATATCTATTAAAGATTTAGACACTGTAGCAATAATGTATTTCATGTGATTATCGACTTTCAGAGAACAAAAATGTGCAAATCAATAGTAAGATACAGTTTGTGTCACTGAAGTTATTATATTCTTATCTTAAAAGATACAAAGTATTTCTGAAAGGTTGTATTGTTTGTAGTATTGATATCTTATCTTAGGCCATTCCTAAAAAGTGTTGTTCTTATATGTAGACTAATTTTTGACCTCTCTAAAAAGAAACTCTCTTGATACCATTTCCACCAGTCACAATTTAGACTACAGGTCCAAGTTTAACAACAGATACCAGGTAACAACAGCATAGTTACAGCACACCTTTGAAAACAAAGACATGATTTCATTCTGTTAAAGTTTGCCAAAATCACTCATGTTATGACAATAAAATGCTCTCTTAACATCTCATAACGAAAGTGAAAATGTTTTGAAAGACAACTTGTTCCATTTCCCCCACCCTCATCTTTTTTGGGTCCCAGGAAAAGAAAATGGCTCCAAATGACAATTCTCACAGATGGGTGCTAATTCCAACAGGAAAAAAGGAATGAGTTTGTCTTCACTGAAAAAGATGAATATCACTTTTTAAAAATCTTGCAGGCATTTTATGGAAGGCCTTTTAAAACCAGATTTGTGTCTACTAAGTAAATTTCTCACATACATATCCTCCCAACATTTAACCACAGTAGGCATTGGTTTCATCAAAATTTGCAAAAGTTTTTGGGTCAACCTTGGGGTGTCATCACTGGGCACCCCTGTAGGATAGACACTGAGAAGGGGCTTTGCTTTTTCCCCATGCCTCAATTTTTTTTTTTTTTTTTGTTCCTACTATGTGCCAGGCACAGTTCTAGGTACTGGGATTTAGCAAGTGTCAACAACAAAAAAAAGTCTCTGCTCTTTGATTCCTCAACAGAGGCTTGAAAATATTCAAGGATTGAAAATAAACCAATTCATATATAATAGAATATGGTGATATTAGGCATTATAGCGTAAAAGAAGGCAGGGCAGGAGGATGCAAAATGATGGAGGAGGGTTTCTATTTGAGATTCGGGAGTCAGAGAGGCCTTTCTTAGGAGATGGCACCCGAGCTGTCCCCTGAGAACCTATAATTGTCCCCCTTTACTGACAAGGTGAGCGGAGGCTCACGATTGAATCCCCAGCGCATAGCAGGTGTGTGGCTCCACTGCAGGTGCTCAAGAAATCCCTGTCCAGTGGATCAGAAAGAATTTGAAAAGGTATCCACGGCAGCTTGGGCCGGGCGTGGGGTGGAGTCGAACGCTGTGCAATAATACCACCACCACCGCACACCTCCCAAGGGCTAGTCAACTTTCCCGAGTGCTGTCACAGCTAAGGTCGTGTCCCGAGCTCCCTAAGAGCCCAGCGGGGTAACCAGGACAGCCACCGCTCTACAGCGAGGACGCGATTACCCCCGACTCGCCCACCATCTCCCACGGCCCGGCCAGGACGCCCGTGCGGGCATTCGCTTTTGAAGGGAATAAAGGGGGAAAGTGTTGCCGAAACTTTTGGGGCTGCGCTCTCCTGTCCCGGCCCGGGAGGCGAGGCCGCCCAACAGCCGCTCCGCGCGGCCCAAACCTCGGCTTCCGACCCGGCTCTGCGGGGGTCCCGGAGCGCGCGCCGCGGACGCGCGGCGGGGCCGGGGTCTGCGCCACGGCGAGCCGGCCCGGGGGCTGCGGCGCCCGGCGCGGGGCGTGGGGCCGGGCCGAGACAAAGCGGTGGCGGCGGCGGCGCCGGGGCCGGACGCGGCGGGCCCCGCGCCCCCTCACCTGTCGAGCCAGAAGGTCCAGGGCGAGTGCAGCGGGACCCCGCCCGGCTCGGGCCGCAGCGCCGACAGCGGCTGCAGGCCGAGCTGCGGCTCGGTGTCGGCGACGCGGGGCCCCGGCGGCTCCCGGGCCCCGGCGGGGGGCGCGGCGGCCGGGGGCAGCGCCATTTTCTCCGCCCCGCCTGCCAGGCCGGCGGACGCGCGGACCGTGGGGCGAGCGGCGGCTGAGTCACCCCCGGTCCCCGCCCCGCCCCGCCCCGCGCGCCCCGCCCCGCCCCGGGCCCGCCGCGGGCCGCACGCCCGGCCCGGGAGCCGCGCAGGGGGAGCTGCCCCGGGCACTGCCGGGCCGCGGCCGGCCGCCAAACAAAGCCTGGCCCTCGGCCGGGCGGGGGGCCGACTCGGCACAGGCACGCACCCCACGGGGGAGGACCGACGGACGGGCTGGGAGTGGCGGCCGGGGACAGACTAGCGGGCCGTGGGGGTGAGAGAGACAGAGGAACGGTCTGGGGACTGGCTCTGCAGCCAGGCAGGAGGTCGGAGGGATGGAAAGGCAGGCTAGGGACAGATGGAGGGATGGATGGACCACTGGATGGAGTCTCAGACTCGCGGCGCGAGGGAAGGAGGGATGGATAGACATACCAGCAGTCTGAAGGATGGACGGGAAAGCTGGCAGATGGTTGGAGGAGGGAAGGAGATGGAGGGATCAAGGGCAGATGGAAGCACAGTTGGATGTGACAAATAGATGGAGAGGGGAACTGATGGCCAAATGGATAAAGACACTCCAATGCCCAAGAGTGCAAAAACAAAGGGCCAGACAGAAAGAAGGAAGAATGAGGAACCACTGACTTGGGGCGTGAGGTTGTAGCAGTTCAGCTTTGCGTTCCCCATGGTCAGAGCATGCTTCCTCACTCAGCTGATTTGAAGGGCCCAGATCCCCCATTTCACCCTCTCTGGAGCCACATGTGCCCACAGTGAGGGGCTCAAGCCTGGCCTAAAGTGTGGCCAACTTCAAAAGAGGCTTCCCAAAGTCAGCCAAACTTCTCCAAGCCTGCTCCAGAGCACAGGTAAGGAAGGTGAAGGAAAGAGGGCAGTTTTGAACACAGAGCCCTCTGCTTCCTGCACCTCCAAACACACAGGAAGTCTCTACAGCCATGAGATTCCTGAGCTTAAAACAAGAGGGACCTTCCTAGCACAACGCCTCCCCAGGTCTCTCTCACTCTTTTTTTCAAAAGAAAAGCAAAGTTATGAGGCATGTGAACACATATGTCACAACCAGCATGGGCATGGACACCATCTTGAAACTTGAATTTCTGGATAGTTCCTCTCTGGCCTTTAACAGCTAAGGATGTACAGAGTTCCATCTCCTCATAGATTTCCTACCTGGCTTAGCACACCGTCTGTTCTTGAGCAGTCACTGGGATGGACTAGAAGAGGAGCTGTAAAGAAGATGTGTTCAGGGCTTCACAGCATCACAATAGGCCACCTTGAAACCCAGGGTAGATGCCCTCCTTAAAAGGTAATCAAGGTTAAGGCCAGGAGCAGTGGCTCACGCCTGTAATCCTAGCACTCTGGGAGGCCGAAGCCGGAGGACTGCCTGAGCTCAGGAGTTTGAGACCACCTGAACAAGAGTGAGACCCTGTCTCTACAAAAAATAGAAAAATTAGTTGGGTGTGGTGGTGCGCCTGTAGTCCCAGCTATTCGGGAGGCTGAGGCAGGAGGATCGCTTGAGCCCAGGAGTTTGAGGTTGCAGTGAGCTACGATGACGCCACTGCACTCTACCCGGGGGGAAACAGAGTGAGACTCTGTCTCCAAAAAAAAAAAAAAAAGTAATCAAGGTCAGATAAAATGGCAACAATGAAAAAACAAGACCACTGCTTTGTGATCCCTGCTTCAAACACAACTTCCATACAACATATGATTCTGGAAGCAATGACATATTTTATAAGGTCCATCTAACACTGCAATAACTGGGGGTCCTTTGGTTAGATGCATTTATTTTTTTGCCTAACTTCTCCTTTTATGTTTTCAAGAAAATACTTAAGCACAAGCTTAAGTTTGGAAAAGAAGAATTGTTGGCTGCATTTAAAACTCTGATATATATATTGCCAAATTGCTTTGGAAAGTGGTTACATGAATTTATATGTAACTGATTTATAAATAATGGTTGATTCTGAAAATTTAGGCATTGTTTAGGCTGTTCTGAGCACTTTACCCTTATCAACTCATTTAACGCTTATAACAAGCCAATGTGGAAGGTACTATTAACCCATTTTGCAGATGAGGAACAGAGAAATTAAGTCAACCCCAAAGTCGCACAGCTAGTAAGTGGTAAAGCTGGGATTTGAACACAGATATTCAGACTCCAGAGTCTAGGCTTTCAACTGCCAGGCTCTACTGCCTCTCTAAATGGAAAACTAACAGGTCCACATAGTAAAAAGAAGCCATGAATAGTAGGTCTCCCTCTCTCCCAGCACTATCAATCTTCTTGCCAAGAGGAAACCATTGGTAAGAGTCTCCTTCTGGAAAAATGCAAGTGTGCACATACAAGCATGTATCTAGATTTACAAATTGTATATCTATATTTTTTAACAGAAATAGAAGCATTTAATACCAATGCTATACCTTCTTATTATCTTTGAAGATTTTTCTATATCAAAGCACATAGTTCTACTTCATCTTATAGGCTGCAAAGTAATTCATTGTAAAGTAGTAATATAATTTAATTCACTAGCCCTCAACATTTATGTGATTTCTAGACATTTTCTTATATAAATAATGCTACCATAAGCATTTTTATATTTATGTCTTTCTTCATCTGCACAAGCTTAAGTTTGGAGAAGAAGAATTGTTGGCTACATTTAAAATGTGATACATATTGCCAAATTGCTGTGCAAAGCACTTACATGAATTTATATAGAACTGATTTATAAATAATGGTTGATTCTGAAAATTTGTATTTACTAAGTGACATTTATCTGTATAAAATTCTAAGGCATTGGTAGAGAGGAAGTTTTGCTTTCTAATGATTAGAACGAGTCAAACTATCAAGTTTAGCTCCTTCCTTATGTCCTTTAACAATGCCCTCAGCAAGAAAAGGCTATTTTAAAATTTTTATCTGCAGTTTCTATAAAAGAAAATATGTACCATGTGAAAAATTCCTTTCAGAATTTAGAACTAGGAATATTCTGGCAGTTTTTCTTTATTGAATAGCAATTATATACCTGTCTCTCTTTTTGCTTTGGCTTCCAGGATGCTCAATATTACATTTGGTGCTCACTCACAACATCGATATTAACCAATAAAGCAGCATCATTATTTTTACGTATATTCCTATTTCTATTTTAATGACCTAATAGTATATATAGGGTGAATACCTCAAATCTATTTTGGAAGTAGGTGGTATATGAACAAATAAAAGTTAAATGACATTAAGATTAATAAAAGAGGTCAGGCAAAATGGCTAAGGTGAGAAGCAAGGAGGGAACAACGGGAACAACTTTCATTCCCTTCCTGTTTGAAATGAGTAAGAGACAATTATTCTTATTGCTCTTCACAATCATTCTTTGAAAATAACAAATTAGGAAAATCTCCCCTCGTCTGGGAACTGGACAGCAGGAATTAGAGTTGCAAGGCAGAAAGGGAACTTGGAGATCATCTAAGCAAACCCATCACTTCACAAATGAGGAAACTGAGGCCCAGAGAGGTTAGGTGACTTACCCGAGGCCACAGCTCTAGGAAATGACAGAGGCGGGACTAGAACGTGGGTAGCTCGAGGTCCAGGCCAACGTGCTCTCCCACTGTGTCACACGCAACGCAGAAGATTTGGGGTGGAAGGAGAGAGGAAGAGAAGGTGACCCCACAGCCCCTAGCAACAAAAACAACAAAAAGGACTTGAGGCACTCATAAATAATTAAGCAATTAGCTGCAGCAGCTACTCCCCTCCCCTCCAGCATCTAGTCACCAAGGCAACTTGGGCAGGGTGCCTGCTGGTTGCCTAGTAACAGTGTGGTCTGCTCCCCTGACATGCTCCCTAGGCATCAAAGGATTTGAAAGCTGGGCAGAACCTTAGACAGGGATCACCATTCCAACACCTTCATTTTCCAAATGAGAAAATGGAGGCCCAGAGAAGCTGGGTAACCTGTCCAAGGTCACACAGCTACTCAGAGGCACAGCCTGGCTCCATTCTCAGTTGCTTTCCATTGCACCAGGGCTGCCTCGGGGAGGCTGCAGATGGAGGAGAGGGGGAAGCTCTCTACAGTTCCTAGAAGAATGAGAAAGTCAGAGCGAACAAGCAGGCAAGAAAGAGACAGAGACCTTGAGCTCTCACATGCAATTAGCAGGAGCTGGTAATCCCATCAGCCCAACTTTCATCATCACCATGGCAACATGGGTGAGGTGGGTGCTGGTTGCCTAGTAACAAGTGGTCCTCTCTTTTCCACTTACATCCGGCTCCCTGGGAGTCACAGGAACAGTAGAATGTTGGAGCTGGAAGGGAAGGCAGGGGTCCTAACTCAGTCTTCTCCTTTAACCAACAAGGAACCCGAAGTTCAGGAACACTGCAAGTTACACAGCCACAGAGCTAGCTAGTGACATTCCTTCCACTGACGGCCTCTGTCACAGCACTGCAGAAAGGGAGCCTTCCACTCAGTAAAGTCAGAACAAGGGAGGAGAATATTCCCCTCGAAAGGAGATGTTTCTACCATGTGTCTAACTGGTGGCGATGCCACCCACAAAATTTGGCATATAGTAGATGTACACAGGAGGCACTATGCTATGGGCAGCAGTTAAACACAGGGTCTCTAAAGTCAGAAAACCTGAGTCAAAAGCCATTTCTCCTTAAACCTCTCAAGTTTTCTATCCTCTCTATGCCTCAGTCTCCACATCCAAGGAATGGGCATCCTAACTGTCTCTACCTCAAGTTGTCATTAGGATTAAATGAGAAAATGTACATGTAAGGTACCTGGTATAGATGCAGTAAATATTAAGCATTCACCTATTCTACATTCAATAAATATTTGTTGCATGTCTGCTATGCAAATGCTCCTGTTCTAGGTTCTAGAGATTCATTAGTGAGCAATACAGACAATATAGACAAAAGAAATTCTTGGGCTGGGCAGAGTGCAATTCCAGCACATTGGGAGGTAGAGACGGGAGGATCACTTGAGGCCAGGAGTGCAAGACCAGCCTGGGCAACATAGAGAAACCCTGTCTCTACAAAAAATTAGTTCGGCATGGTGGTATGTGCCTGTAGTCCCAGCTACTCTGGAGGCTGAGGCAGGAGGATTGCTTGAGCCCAGGAGTTCAAAGTTGCAGTGAGCTATGATCATGTCACTGCACCCAAGCCTGGGTGACAGAGCAAGTGAGACCCTGTCTCAAAAAAAAAAAAAAAAAAAAAAAAAGAAAACAAGCAAGCAAGCAAAAGAAATTCCTTTCTCAGGGACCTTACATTCCAGTAGAAAATATATATATACATGTGTGTGTGTTTACATATTTATATTTATATATCTATTTATTTAAGTGTTTGTTGAATGGGCGGAGGAACTCATTGGCAATATGCTGTTTATGTTGCTGGGCTCCTTCTCTAAGACTGAGAAGTTTCCTGTTTACAGGGTGTGATGCTATAAATATGCAGGCCGGTCGTCTATGTGGGAACTTCATTTTCCTTTCTTTTAAAAGCTCAAAAGAAAAATGATGGCAGTGGCCACTAGATGGCAGACTTCAGTCCCCACAGACACAGGGCACAGAAGGCACATGCCTGGGGCACAGGCCCTGACTGAAGCTTCCAGCAAAGGCAAGGGTTGCAGCTGGTCAGTCCTAGGGCAATAGCTTGGAGAAGTGGAGGAGACTTGGAATTATTCTGGAACACTCGGAGGCGTCAGGGGAGGCTGCAGTGTGGTTTAAGAGTGATTGCTTAGGACTGAGACCGAGCCCTGCTTTAACCAAGATCCTGACGTGGTAATAAGCTGTGTGACCCTGGGAAGTTATTAACCTTGCTGAGCTCCGTCCAGGACATGAAGATGGTAACAAGAGCTCCCTCAAGGGGATGCCTGGAGGTGTAAGAAAGCATTGTCTAATGCACCTTGCAAGCTGCACACAGAAAAAGCTCAACCAGTGTTATTTACCTTGATTCTAAAAGGCCCCTGAAGATCTGGTTCAGAGATGCAAATGCAAGGGAAAGTGGTAAAGGAAATAGCATTTGTTAAGCATCTGCAATGAAGAGACTGAGGTCCATGCTGTCACTGAGCCTGGAAAATGTGGCATTAGGTATGGTTGTCCCACCCTGTACATCCATCCACCTATCAGCCACAGAGTTCTCGTCTTGTTCTGCCCACACCCTTGTTTTGGTTTTCCTTCCTCATTCTCACTAGTGCCACCCACTCCCAGTCCTCACCTCCTGAGTTCCAGCCAAGCAGGCATGGAGGACCACAACACCCTTCTAACTAGTCTCCTTGCTCCCAAACACCTGCTCCTCCCTCCTGCTGCCAGACAGCAGCCTGAACAACAGTCCCCAGACATGGATTTGCTTCCGACCGCTCTCAGAATAAAGCTCAAAATCTTTCTGGTGGCCAAGAGGACTCGGTGTCTTCTGGATCCTTCCTGCCCTTCCAAACTCGCAGCTGAGCTCTCCCCCTTCCTCAAAACTTCTCTGTGGCCATGAGGCATCTGCATACACTGTTCCTTCTCCTGAACTGCCAGTCCCTCTGCTCAGCATGGCTGACTCTTTCTCCCACCTTAGGCCTCCACTCTAATGCAGGTCCTCACTATTTATTTCCTTCAGGGCACATGTCACAAGCTGCACAGATCTACTACCCATCTCCCACACTACCATATCCAGTCCAGGTGGGCAGGGCAGGGCCCAGCCTTTCGTCCACCCCTGTATTCCCAGTGCCCAGCGCAGAGCCTGTCACATGCATGGCACACCACCAAGATTTATTAATGAACTGGGTATACAGCAGTTACTGACTAAAAGGAAGAGTCTAACTTTGTCTCCCAATTTCTAGTCTTTCTCTTGGGCCAACTTATCTTTTGCATAAATGGCATATTAGTCTTCCTATAAAGCACTTTTGTCCTATTACTTCTTATGCTCAAAAGCCCTAAATGGCTACCTACCAGGCTGAGGTCTGAAATCTCCAGTCCAGCATTCAAAATCCTCCACACCTCAATCCACCTTTCCAAATGCATCTGCAAATGTATTTCCAAATATATTTGGCTACATATATGTATGTGTATATATGTATTTACTTGAAAATACATAAATATATGTATTTGGGAATATACCTTTATATGGAAATATTATATATATTCCAAACAAATTCATCCCTATTCCCTTGGTGCATCTTCAGTTCTGCCATGACATGAGCTCTGGATGACAGGCCTGGGACCTCCTCCTGTACCACTGTGTCCCCAGTTCCTCATATAGGGTGTGGCACAATATGGGAGATTCAGCTTTGCTGAACCAATGATGGGTCTACTCCCCACTTGGTAAGCGCAGTGTGTGCACACCTATCTCCACACTTTTGCCCAAAACCTTTCTTCTCTCATCATCCAAATTCTCTAACCATCCTTCAAGGGCCAGGCAATTTCCATTGCAGGAGATCAGTCACTAAACATACTCCAGAAAGGGACAGGAGATTCAAAGAGTCCTGGAGCCTGGAGCTAGGCAGTACCCAAACTACTTTCCCCAGGAACCCCCTTACCCTGGCAAAAGAAACACTGGAAAGTAACCAACCTTTTCCCTCATTAAAAATAGGTCCCAATGATTTCAGAAATATTGGTTTTGTGGCCCATCTAAGAACTCTGATTGAAGGACCTTTGTTGTGGCCGCACAGTATTCCACTGATTGGAGGTGCAACGCTTCATATAACCAGCTCCCACTTTTGGGTGTTTAGATTGTTACCAATGTTTGTGTCCATCATGTGCAACCCTGCAATAAGTACACTCTGCCAGTCACTGCCTTCTTATCAAAGAGTAGCTATTAATGTTCCCAGGCCAGCCAATCAATCAGAGATATGGAGATGGCTCACATCAGAAACTGGATTGAAGGGGAAGGCCGGCAGGCCTCAACTTCATCTTTAGCAATTTTTAACAGAGAGGAAAAGATGGACAGTATGGAGGCAGTGTGATCAGAAGAAAGTCCAAAAGTGTGTACGTAAGCCCATGTTTAACAGCCATGTGATTTAGGACAAACCAATAAACCTCTTTGTGTCCCCTTTATTCTCAATTGAAAAATGAGTATGCTAAATAATTCTTGCTGTCTGAAGTATCAAATCAGGAACATTTGGCAAGGCCCTACATAAGCCATAAAATGTCACACAAGTGTTGGTTGTTGTTTCCTTCTCACAATTCCTGGAGGGGATAACCCTACATCTCCTTTGCTCTTTGAACATGGGTGTCCTCCTTTGCACTCTTTGGGGATTTAGAGAAATGTAGAGTGAACAACTGTCCCAGTTTGCCAAGGACTGTCCCAATTTAAGCACTGAAAGTCCCAAGTCCTGGAAAACCCCTTAGTCCTGGGCAAACACGAATGGGTTGGTCAGCTAGAAGCAGGTCTGTAAAGCACTGTCTGTTCCACTTGATTTTCAGCATCCACCCTGAAGGCCTCTAATCCCCACTGCAAGCTGATGACCGCTTGCATAGTGGGATAAGTCAGCAGCAAGCAAATCACTTCTTTACAACTAAGAAGTTGCTTAAGGGATAAGATTTTGTTTTGGGCTTTCAGTTATGGCTCTGAGATCATTTAGGGGAACATTTTGCAAGCCAATTCTCTGAGGAAGTGTATTGTGCTTTCCAAAGCTTTATTTCTAAGCCAAAATAATCATATAATGACATAAGAAATCCTGATACAGAAAATAAACTTACTTGGCAAAATATTAGGAGGTGATGAGTAATGCTACAAAATGACCACCTGTACTATATTTAGCCTAAGCTCCTTGGGGGTGGGAAGCTCACCTTTGTAGTCTTCCAAAAATTATGGAGTATTGTTCATGTAGTGGATACTCAATAAATATCTGAATAATGAATCCTTCTATTATTAAGAAAGCATTCATTAAAGTGTAGATTGAAATGTTTTATAAGTCATTTACTTCTTAAGAGCTGAGTACACTAAAATTTGACAAGCCATTATCAACTGATGAGCAATTAGTAAAGGAAAATAAAGCAATTTTTGAAATGAAGCCACATTATTTGTTTTCTAAAAAAATCATAATTGCATAAAATTTTTGAAACTATAACTACTGTGCAAAATGCTACATTAAGAATCATGAAGATGCTTTCAAACAGTGCTTAGGCCAATGAAACCTCTTCAGTCACTTCAGTAGGAAGTTCATATTCCTAATACCAAAAGATACCGTCAATACTCCTTTCCTGTTCATTTTCATTTGTTACATATTATCCACATAATATTAACTTGCACTTATGGCATCTCTTTCAAAGTTTCTTAGTGTCTGTGGTAAGATAGTATCTTATTCCTGGAGGCTAAAAATATGTACATATTGATCATTCTAGGCCTATTATAAAGAGTGAGCTCTAATGGGGGTTATGATAAACATAGTACCACTCAGATGACTTTGTACTGAGTGTTTCATGTCACAAATATTTGCTGTCATTGACAAAGAACTTGGAGAGAGGCGAGAATCACTTTTCTCCTTTCAAAACCCACCAGATCCTTCAAACTATACTCTGAATTATCCTAAATTTGAGTTAATTCCCCACCATTCCTAAAATGCCCAAGGGTCATGTTTTCTTGCCTTAGTGGACTAAAGTATTTTATATTACATTAAATATAATCTTGTCAATAAAATGCAGTACCATATTTTTCATATTTTACAAAAGCACAGTTAATGATGCAAATAATTTCCTATTTTTCATTCTGAGGGAAAATCATTAATAAAACCATACTCCTTGTAAGAATCGAAATTCAGCAGTAAAAGGGCACAAACCACCCATAAAGGCAAGATATAAATTAGCAGTGAAGAAACAAGCCTATGGATTATAATGTCCAAATGGAAATGAATAACTGAATCATTCTTTGTCAAATCAAATAGCATCTTAATAAGTTGTTGCATCATCTCTGTTGATTTAATTTAACTGGAAGATATCAGAATGTGATTATGACCTGCAAAAGTATCTTCATTTCCTATGCTCATTAGCATGTGGCCTGTGAGTCCTCTCCTTTTATTTTGAAGGTGAATTTACTTCTAAAACGGTCTTTAGGCTTCTAATCCTCAAAAGCATCCCATGTTAAAAGAAAAACAGCCCCAAACTGGAATTAAAATTATCAGAATTAAAAAACTGGGACTCCAGTGTCTGGTGAAAATCTTTTATCAAAGAAAGAATTCAAACACTTTTATCAGGGAAGCTGGTAAGTACAAGTTGTCATGGAAACAGGATGTATTCAAATTATACGAGGAATGACGTTCTTTATCTAACTAGGTGTTCATCTCCTGTACATGGGGAGAAATTGTTGTAGCTGAAATCCATTCTATTTCTTTCAGATCTGCATTAAAAACAATCATTCCCTTTATTTTATATAGGAATACACAGACACAGAACCTCATTCTCATAAAACGAAGAATTAAAATTACTTGCAAAAGAATTGGTGCATAAATAAAAAGACATAAAATGAAAATGAATCCCATGATATAAATCTGTTGACGCATAGTGAAGGGTGGGAGAATGGAAATCAGATAATATAATACCGCCTTCACCTACAGTGGGACATATTTTTCTTCAGTAGCATTAGCAACTATTTTTTATAGAATGATCCAGGCCAGAACAGTTCTCTGAAAGTTGAGGAGACTTGCTAACAGGTGTAATGTCACCACCACTGATAATAGCAGAGCCCTTATTAATCCACAGATTCCCAATGAAGATGCAAAAGAAAAGCAATGCTGTGTTGAACAGGCATTTCCCACTCCTTAATGAGGCAATCATTGAGAAACACATGGCACAAGTTCATTTTGTGGGGACAGCATTTACAGCATGGAGTGCCCATGAAGTCACAGTTCTACTTAAGGAGCAGCCTGAAGTTTTCTTCTGGATCAAAGTAATGGAGGGGAATATCTTTTCATTTTTTTTTTCAGGTGAAGATCGTTTCTCCACCTCCCCGCAAAAAAAGAGAAGAAAGATTTTTTGTTGTGTTTTGCAGCCTAAAATGCTAAGGTTTCAGCAAAGCCCTTGCCCAAGCACTTAAGATAATAATAATTTAAATAAAAAGACCAATAGCTCCAATATATGCAGAGAATTCTTTAAACTCAACAATAAGAAAACAAACAATCTGATTTTAAAAATAGGCAAAAGACCTGAACAGACATCTCACCAAAGATGTACAGGTGGTAAATAAGCATATGAAAAGACGTTCAATATCCCATGTCATCGGGGAACTGCAAATTAAAAAAGCAATGAGATACCACTATATACCTATTAGAATGTCTAAAACCGAAAATGTTCACAACACGAAATGCTGGTGAGGATGTGAAACAATAGGAACTCTCATTAATTGCTGGTAAGAATAGAAAATGGTGCAGCCACTTTGAGGGATAGTTTGGCAGTTTCTCACGAAACTAAACATAGTCTCAGCACACGCTCTAGCAGTCACAGTCCCTGGGATTTTCCCAGATAAGACGAAAACTTATGTCACTACAAAAACCCACACTGAGATGTTTATGGCAGCTATATTTGTAATTACCACAACTTGGAAGGAACCAAGATGTCCTTTAGCAGGTGAGTGGATAAGTAAACTGTGGTACATCCAGACAATGGGATATTATTCAGTGCTAAAATGCAATGAGCTATTATGCCATTTAAGTGGAACCTTAAATGCATGTTACTAAGTGAAAGAAGCCAATCTGAAAAGGCCACATACTGTATGATTCCCACTACGTGACGTTTTGGAAAAGGCAGAACTATGAGGACAGTTAAAGAATTAGTGGTTTTCAGGACCTGTGGGGGGAGGGAGGAAGGGATGAATAGGCAGAGCACAGATGACTTTTGGAGCAGTGAAACTATTCTGTGTGATACTATAATGGTGGATACATGTCATTATACACTTGTCAAAACCCATAGAATGTACAAAACCAAGGTTGAACCCTAATTTAAACTATAGACTTTGGTTGATAATGATATATCAATGTAGGTTCCTTGATTATAACAAATGTACCACTCTGGTGTGGGATATTAATAGTGGAGGAGGCTATGTGTATATGAAGGTGGGATGTATGGAAAATCTCTGTACCTTCCACTCAATTTTGCTGTGAACCTGAAACTGCTCTAAAAAAGAAAGTCCATTAAAGAAAAATACCAACAGAAACAATAGCTACCATTTTGTCAGTGCTTAAGTGTGTTTCACACTTACTTATCTCATGTAACACACATATCAATCTTATGAGATAAGTATGATTATCATCCCTACTTTATACGCCAGAGGCTCAAACTGGTTAAATAACATTCACATCATCACACAGCAAGAGGTGATGATGTTCAAACCCAAGCCTGCCTGTGCTCTTAACAGTTGCAAAGTCCTCCTGAGGATAAGTTTCACTTCCCTGAAGGCATCTCTATATCATCTGAAAAATGAGGTGGGCCTTTGAAAAGTATTTGAATTATGCCTCTAAATGTTTAAAACAGAGCACTGTGGAGGAAAATGCTTGCATATCTGGTGTACAAAGTACATGGACACCTATTAAATAAACAATATAAGACCTGGAAAATATCAGAGTTTAACTACAAATTAACAGCAGTCTCGTATTTGCCATAAACTTGGTTGAGTCATCTGCTTTTGGAGAGGGACTGTTTAAGTGCCGTAAACCCTTAGATTCAAGAATCTCAATGAACCCAAAGCACGGAAAAAATGAAAAAAATCATAGCAAGGCAGAGCATAATCAAACTGAGCAATACCAGAAAAAAAAAGTCATGTTATATACAGAGGAACAAAAATAAGGATTAGAGAAGTTTTTTTATAGGAAATAATACAAGCAAGAAGATAGCAGAACAATCTCTTTAAAGTACTGAAAGAAAGCCAGGTGCAGTGGCTCACACCTGTAATCCTAGCACTTTGGGAGGCCGAGGCAGGAGAGTTTGAAACCAGCCTGAGCAAGAGCAAGACTCTGTCTCTACAAAAAAATAGAAAATATTAGCCAGGTGTCGTGGTGAATGCCTGTAGACCCAGCTACTCAGGAGGCTGAGGCAGGAGGATCGCTTGAGCCCAGGAGTTTGAGGTTGCAGTGAGCTATGATGATGCCACTGCACTCTAACCAGGGCAACAGAGCAAGACTCTGTCTCAAAAAAAAAAAAAAGTACTGAAAGAAAATAACCTATCATACTCAGTGAAATATCTATTCAAAAACAGTGGAGAAGAATTCTCTGCCAAAAAGATGGAATAGATGTTTTCTCCATTCGTTTCACTGAGTACAGTGAAAAACTCTGAACATTATATGAAATGAACATAAGATGATCCTGAAAGGGGGCAAGAAAGTGGCATACCAGCTAGGCACCTTGGTACTCAAGGAATGACAAGGTGGTAAGTTCCCTGGGTTTTCTTTTTGCCTTATTTGCCTTTACAAAATCTCACTCCAAATACAATGATGTGGGTAAACTGGAAGGAGAAAAATGGAAAAAGAAATATCATGTAACAAAAACCCCCCAAAAGTAAGAGTAGCTATATTAATATCAGATAAACTAGACTTCAGAGCAAAGCTTACTAGAGACAAAGAGGGATATTACATAATTATAAAAGGATGAACCCCCCAGAAAGACAAATGATCCTACATATGTGTGCACCAAACAACAGAGCCTCAAAATACATGAAGCAAAACCTGATAGACCTGAACAGGAGACAGGCAATCTAAAATAACAGCTGGAAACTTCAACACCCTACTCTCAGCAATGGACAAAACTACCAGACAGAAAGTCAGCAAGGGTATAGAAGAAGAAATGAACAATAAAATCAGCCAACAGGATCTAAATAACATACATAGTACTTTAGCATAATACACAAATAGCAAGATGACAGTTTTAAATCTTACATATAAACAGTCACGTTAAATGTAAACAGTCTAAATACTCAAAACGAATGTCATGGATTGTTAGATTGGACAAAAAAGCAAGACCCAGCTGGGTGCAGTGGCGCACATCTGTAATCCTAGCACTTTAGGAGGCCAAGGTGTGAGGATTGCTTGAGGCCCAGTAGTTTGAGACCAGCCTGGGCAATAGCAAGACCTTGTCTCTACAAAAAATAACAACCAAAAAAATTAGCCAGGAATGATGGTGCATGCCTATAGTCCCAGCTACTTGGGAGGCTGAAGTGGGAGGATTGCTTGAGCCCAGGAGTCCGAGGCTGCAGTGAGCTATGATCACACCACTGCACTCCAGGCCGGGGAACAGAGCAAGACCTTGTCTCCAAAAAAAACAGCAAGACCCAATAATAATGCTGCTTATAAGAAATGCACTTTAAATATAAAGACAGAAATAGGTTAAAAGTAAAGGACAGACTGTCTATTTTTCTTTCTGCATGTAGTATACAAAAACTTTAAATTTAACAAATATTTACTGAGCACCTAGTATGAGCCAGGAACATATGAGAAAACCTGTTAAATGAACAAAAGAATTGTGAGAATTCATTAAAAACCATGCACATGCACAAATAGCTCCCCCCTCAACATATCCTGGAATCCCAGGCTTCAGTAGTAAGCAAAATTATAAGTTACATTGATCCTAGCTTGATTTTATGAGCTTATCCTACAATAAATAATTTTTTTAGTAAATAAAGGTATACTGTGATAATTCTAATCAAAAGAAAGCTAGAGAGGCTATATTAATATTACACTAAGTAAATTTCAAAGAATATTACTAGGAATGAAGGAGGTCAATTAATAATATAAAAAAGTCAATTCACCAAGAGGACATAACAATTCTAAACATTTTTGCTCCTGATAACTGAGCCTCAAAATACATGAAGCAAAAATAATTAGAAGTGCAAGGAGAAATATACAAATCTAGAATTATAGTCAGAGATTTCAACACTCCTCTTTCAATAATTAATAAAACAAGTGACAGAAAATCAGTAAAAATATAAAAGATTTTAACAACACTACCAATCAATTCGACATGATCAACATTTATAGAACATTCCACCCAACAACCACATAGTACACATTCTTTTCAAGTGCACATAGAATGTTTACCAAGACAGACCATATTCTGGACCATAAAACAAGTCTCAATAAATTTAATAGAATTCAAGTCACGCAAGTACGTTTTCTGATATAACAGAATTAAATTAGAAACTAATAACAACACGATCTCTGGGAATCCCCTAATACTTAAAACTAAATAACACACTTCTATATAATCCATGGATCAAAAAAGAAATCAAAAGGGAAATTAGGAAGTATTCTGAAATGAACGAATACAAAAACACATATCAAATTCATGGGATGATGCTAAAACAGTACTGAAGGGAAAATTTATAACATAAATGCCTAAATAAAGACCTCAAATCAATGAATTCAGCTTCCACATTAAGAAACTATAGAACAAAAACAAATTGGACTCGAATTAAGTAGAAGAAAGAAAATAATAAACATCAGAGCAGAAACCAATGAAATAGAAAACAGAAAAATGGTAAAGTGGTAGAGAACATCAATGAAACTGAAATATATTTCTTTGAGATTAAAAAAATGATAAACTTCTAGCTAAATTGTTCAGGGAAAAATTGAAAGACACAAGTTACCAATATCATAAATGAGATAGGTGACATCAGTACAGATTCTATAGCCATGTAGAAAATAACAAGGGAATGTTATTACAACTTTATACCAATGAACTGGTAACATATATGAGACGGACAAATTCCTTGACAGACACAACCTACCAAAGTTTACTGAAGAAGAAATAGATAACTTGAATAGCCATGTAGCTATAAAAGAAATGGAATATATAGTTAAAAACTTTCCCCTAAAGAAAACTTCAGGCTCAAATGGCTTCACTAGTGAATTCTACCAAACATTTAAGGAAAAAATAATAACAATTTTACATGAACTCTTAAAAAAAAATGAAAAGGAGAGAATAATTTCCAAGTCATTCCATTAGATCAACCTCATCCTGAAAAAAAAAAAGACAAAGCAAGTACAAGAAAAAAAATTGGAGATCAATAACCCTCATGAATAAAGATGCAAAAATTCAAAACAAAATTTTACCAAGTAGAATATAAGAATATACAAAAAGAATAATACTTCATGACTAAGTGGGATTTATCTCAGGAGTGCAAGGTTGGCTTAACATGTGGAAGTCAATCAATATAATTCACCATTTAACAAACTAAAAAAGTAAATCCATGTGATTATCTCAATAAATGCAGAGAAAGCATTTGCCAAAATCCAACATTTATTCCTGGTTAAAAAAAAAAAAACTCTCAGCAAAGTAGGAATAGAAGGAAACTTCCTCATCCACAGGCATCTACAAAAACCAACAGGTAACATGATACTTAATGGTGAAAGACCATTAAGCAATGGTGAATGCTTTCCTTTTAATATGACAGAAAAGACCAATGAAGTCTGCTCTTATCACTTCTCTTTAACATTGTACTGGAAGTTCTAGCCAGTGCAATAAGGCAAGAAAAAGAAATAAAAAAGCATCCAGACTGGAAAAGAAGTAAAACTGTCTTTATTCACAGATAACATAGTCATCTATGTAGAAAACCTCATGGAAGTTAATCAAAAAAGCTTCTAGAATAAGGAATTTTGGCAAAATTTCAAAATACAAGGTCAATATACAAAAATCAAGTATATTTTATATGGTAGTAATGAACACTTGAAAATTGAATTTTTAAATAAATCATTTACAACAGTATTAAAATAAGAAATGTTTATAAAGAAATCTGACAAAAGATGTGTGAGAACTATATGCTGATAAATATAAAAGATTGTTCAGAGAAATAAAAGAAGACCTATGAAGGGCTACATTTTGTTTGTGTGTAGGAAGATACGATATTAAGGTGTCAATTCTCCTCAAATTGATCTATATACAACCCCAATTAAAACTCAAGCAAGCTTTATTGTAGAATTTGACAACATGATTATAAAACACATATGTAAATGCTGATGACTTAGAGCAGCCAAAACAATTCAAAAAAGAAAAACAAGTTTGGAGGAATAATGCTCCCTGATTTTAAGGCTTATTATGAAACCATAATAATCAATACAATGTGGCATCAAGACAGACAAATAGATAAATACAACAGAATCAAGGTCCAAAAATAGATCCATACATATGGGGACAATTGGTTTTTGACAAATGTGCAAAGGCAATTGAGTAAACAAGTTTTTCAACAAAGGGTGCTGGAAAAATTGGATATCCGTATGCAAAAAATACATGAATCTCAATCCATTCCTCACATCATTATAAGAATTAACTAAATATGGAAGATTAAACTAAATGTAAAACCTAGAACAATAAAACTCCTAGAAGAAAACAGGAGAAAACTTTTGTGACCGTGGTTTAGGCAAGGATTTCTTAGCTCTGACAACAAAAGCATGATTCACAAAATAATCTCCAATGGGTAAAATTAAAATCTTCTGCACTTCAAAAGACACTATTAAAAGAGCAAAAAGACAAGCCACAAAAACAGGAGAAAATATTTACAAATCCTATATCCAAAAAAGAACTTGTTTCCATGATATATAAAGAACTCTCAAAAGTCAATAATAAGAAAATAAATGACCTAACTAAAAATACGGGCAAAAATTTGAACAAATTCATCAGCAAAGAAGATATACACATGGCAAAAAAGCACGTGAAAAAAATGCTTAACATCATTGGTCATTATTTCCAACCTAATAGAATTCTATTCCCAGCCAAACTATCAATCAAGTATGAAGGTAAAATAAGGGCATTTTCAGATATGTAAAATCTTAAAATATTTTCCCCAAAACAGCTTTCTCAAGAAGCTACT
The DNA here is from genome assembly GCA_023783475.1 of Daubentonia madagascariensis. Classification (NCBI taxonomy): domain Eukaryota; kingdom Metazoa; phylum Chordata; class Mammalia; order Primates; family Daubentoniidae; genus Daubentonia; species Daubentonia madagascariensis. The sequence goes on from JAKFHU010001953.1 coordinate 45,065,249, forward strand.
GACGTATGTACACCACCTGAAAATGAAATGAAGGAATTAAACAAGAAAAAGAAAAATGAGGGGGCCAGGAAATGGGCGCTCTGACAGAGGGAGTGAAGAGTGTGCTTTATAAGGAAGTGCCAGGGCAACAGCTGTGCAGGGAGCTGTCCAGACCAGACTGAAGTAGGAGAATGAAGGAGGCTTCAGGGGCAGCTGGGGTTTTTCTGAGAAATGCAGCTGTTCCACCAAAATGTCTGTGACATGGAAATCAGACTTCACGGAAGTCTAAGGAGAAATGAGCCCAAGACGTACCTTTTATGTGACTTGTTTTAACCTAAAAATCTCTCTGCCTTATCTCTAGGATAAGACTGCATTTTAAAATTTTTACAAATGTTCCCCTCAACAGCTGTCATCATTCTGGCCAATAAAAGAGTCTTTACCTCATCTAAATCAAAACCCAATGCAAAGCTTGGGAGTAGGAGGGATAGGAAGAATTTATATGTGTGGGGGAGGTGTATATATATAGAGGGTGAGTATTCAAAAGAGCTAAACTTTCATTTTCTGTTACAAGGAAGTCATTGCATAATAGGTAAACTTGAAAATCAAGAAATAGTAAGTACATCCTTAAAGATGTGTCTCCGTTCCATAGCTTAGAACATCTCATAAGGATGTGCCCCCCAAATCTCCACCTCAGAAAGTATGTTCTCTGTAATTCTCTAGAATAGAAAGTAACAATAATCAATTATTTGATTTTTAATCAAATAATAAAGAAAGGAGACAAAGGCGAGGATTATGGCAGTAGCAGCTTTGATATACAATATCCATACCATATTCCACGCGCATGAAGAGAATGGTTAAGGAACAGGTTTGACGCTGTAATCTTCTGCACTCAGTGGTAGCATACTTGTCCTGCTGGCCCATTGAATCTTTGAAAGGTAAAATTTAGGTTCTCAACATGACTTAACCACTAGAGGGAGTTTAAACAGCTATCAAACATAACGGAAAAGAGAGGGCCACATAAAAGAGGGCTTTTTTCCTTGCTTGGAGCCATGGCTATAACTTGTTAAAAAAGGTATCATAAAAATATCAACAATGGCATTTTAAATGGTGATAACATGTTAGTGTAGATTCTCTGTTTCTTTTTAATACTGGAAGTGTTCGTTTTAGGGTGATTAAAATACTGCCTATAGCATAATGGTATACTAGCAGATCCAACCCCAATTTAATATTTATATCATACTAATTAGGTTTCACCTCAATTATGCATTGGTCGACACAGCCCTCTGTATGTATTTATTAATAATTCAGGCTTTCAATCCAGACAGACTGGATTTTTACCTTGCTCTGCCACTTTGTGCTGTGTAACTGTAGGCTACATAATTAACTGCTTTAAGTCTCGAGGCTCCTCATCTGTATAATGGGGGTACAGGGTTTTGTAGGAGTAAATTAGATAATGTATGCAAAACACCTCAGTGTAGCCAGGTGGGGTGGCTCACGCCTGTAATCCCAGCACTTTGGGAGGCTGAGGCAGGAGTGGGCTTGAGGCCAGGCATTCGAGACCAGCCTGAGCAACATAGCAAGACCCTGTCTCTACAAAAAATTAAAAAAAATTAATCAGGCATGGTGGCACAGGCCTGTAGTCCCAGCTACTCAGGAGGGTGATGTGGGAGGATTGCTTGAGGCCAGGAGTTTGAGACTGCAGTGAGCTATGGTCACGTTACTGCACTCCCATCTGTAAAAAATAAATAAATAAATTTAAAAAATTAAAGTTGAAAAACACCTCACTGCATTGCTAGATCTAAAAATATGATAGCTTCTAGTGGAAACACTGCAATATAAAACTATTGACTATAAAAAATTAAAATCAAAATACATCTCAGTGCATTTCTGGGTGTAAAATATGATACTATTGAATGAATAAGAATTTCTTAATCCCTTTTCCTAAATTCACCTCAGCATCGAAGCCCTAAAGAATGCACATGCTGAAGCCCACCACAGGGACAACCCTTGTACGCATGACCACGTGGCAAGGCATGACTTATTTCTGTAGCCAGCCCCAGGGAGGGGCACAAGAAGCCACACCTCAAGGATCTACATTCACTCAGAAAGTGATAACCATAAGTCCAGGTCACCTTCCAGGCCCCTATCCACCTTTTAATAAGGATACTTCCAAAGGCCATGGAGGTGACTGCACTTTAATATGAATTTTTTCTTTTTTTTTTACAATTCTGAATTTTCTAGGACACCTACAGTTCTGCAACTATCAGCACTACCTAATTTTAGAACATTTTAATCACCCCCCCAAAAAAACCCATACCCATTAGCAGTCACTCTCCAATCCCTCCCTCTTCCCCCAGCAACTACTAATCTACTTTCTGTCACTATAAATTTGCCTGTTCTGGACATTTCATATAAATTTATTTGTATAATATGTGGTATTTTGTGTTTGGCTTCTTTCATTTAGCATACTGTTTTCAAGGTTCATCCATGCTGGAGCATCACATACCAGTACTCATTTTTAGGAGTGAATAATATTCCATTATATGGATACAACATTTTATTTATCCATTCATTCATTAATGAACCTTTGTTTTGTTTCCTCCTTTAGGTCATTATGAATAATGCTGCAAGGAACATTTGTATACAAGTTTTGGTGTGGACATGTTTTCATTTCTCTTGGGTATACACCTAGGAGTGGAACTTCTGTGTCATAAGGTAAACTCTATGTTTAACTTTTTGAGAAGCTTCTAAACTATTTTCCAAAGCAGCTGTATCATTTTACATTCCCGCCAGCATTATATGAGGGTTCCAATTGCTCCATATCATCACCAACACTTGTTATTATCTATCTTTTTGATAATAGCCACCCTAGTAGATGTGAAATGGTATCTCAGATGGGTTTGATTTGCACTGTCTTACTGACTAATGATGTAAAGCATCTTTCCATGTGCTTATTTGCCATTTGTATATCTTTTTGGAGAAATGCCTATTTAAACCATTTGCCCATTTAAAAAACTGGGTTGTCTTTTTATTATTGATTTGTAAGAGTTCTTTACATATTCTCCATATAAGTCCCTCATCAGACATATGATCTGAAAACATTTTCTCCTGTTCTCTAGGTGGTCTTTTCATTTTCTTGACAGTGTTCATTAAAGCACAAACTTTTAAAATTTTAATGAAATCTAATTTATGTATTTTTTTCTTTTGTCACCTGTCCTTTTGGCATCATATCTAAGAAACCATTGCCTAATCTAAAGTCATGAAGATTTACTTCTATGCTTTCTTCTAAGAGTTGTTATAGTTTTATCCCTTACTTTTACATCTATGATCCATTTTGAATTTTTTTTCATATATGGTGTGAGGAAGGGGTTGACCTTTATTCTCTTGCATGTGGAGAAAACCACATGTTAAACATATGTTAAAGAGTTTTCACTAAACCATATTTTGCTTAAATGGAGTGTGACAATATGCCATGCATACACACATAAAGTTATTCAGTCATTCATTCAACAAAAATGGGCCGCAAGAATGTTTTGAGATAAGAAGTGATGATTTTTCTTCCTCTGTTTTTCTCTTTCCTTCCCAACATTCAAGTAAGTAGCAGGCTCTGGGCTTCCTTGCTAGGAGACATTTATAACCAAGTGGCTTCCTGGCTTTTGGTTTCCCAAACACCCAAATTCTGGGACCACAGATTCTCAGGGCAATTGACTAATTATATTGTCCAGAAGAACAATGAAAAACTGGGTTTTCACCCTCTTCCAGACTAGATAGGGAGTCCCAGGAGATGAAAGTAGAAGGAGGAAGAGGAGAGAAAAGGGTACTGAGAGAGAGGGGACCTGCACACGGTTTCCCAGACATACTGCTGAGAGGAATGGCTGTGGATGCACCTAATATCACATGCATCCTCAGCCCAGATTCTCACACCCCAAGTCTGGCATGAGGCAGTGAAGAGTCACCAAACCACAACGGCTTATAACAGGAACAATATGGCAACAACTGAGCAAACATCTAGGGGGATTGCCACCCCCCATACACACATGCATACCCTATCCTGAATGATCATGTACTGTGCAACCTGTGCACTTGCTTGGAATTACAATACATCCTGAAGAAGCAAGGAGCCATGAGGAAACCCGAAAAGCACCAAGGTTACATTTTCTTACCACTAGCAGGTTTCTAGAAAACAAGTGTATTTCTTGCACCCTTGATTTTATGGACTGACATTCATACCTGCCACACAAATACTGAGAACCTACTATGAACAGGCATCCTGCTATGCTAACTTGGGGGTTGGGAGGAAATAGAGAAGTCAATCAAACCATGGTTAGCCAATGCATTTATAGTCTGGTAAGAGCAAATATGCATAATCGTAGTTACCATTTGTTACATAGCACCTGTGTGCATACTGTATGCTACACACTTTGTAAATGGCTCTCATTTAATTGAGACCGCTCCCCTCTTGGTACGCTCTTCCTTACTATGGGCTTTTGATATTCAGAGGTTCAGAGTAGGCAAGAGACTTCCCCAAGGATGCATAGCTAGTAACTGTTGGGATTTGGATATGAACCAGAGTATACCTAGCTCCAAAGCCCATTTTCATTGTCAAAGTTATGACCCCCAAATATGGAGTGGTCAATGTGAGTGCTGTCCTTTGATAATACAATGTCCATTGAGCTTAGACTTTGGCTCATTTTTTCCAAGAGTTGGGATGGAGTTAAATGAAACCAACCTTCTCTAATTTTGTGTTTAATGTACTCATTGGTAGATGACTTGCCAGAAGCCTGAAGATGAACAGGAGACATTGGTCAAACTGGCTGCCATGATTTTGGGACCCATGGCCTTGTGTGTATCTGTTAAGGTGTGCCAACAAGTTCCTCTAACAGTCAGAATTTCCAGAGACCATTCACACTGTCTCTATGTGCATCAACTACATGACATAACTGATTGGGGGGGGAGGGTGCAGGAAATATCAACTCTTCTATCTATGTGCAAAAGAATTTGGTTATAAGTAAAATGGAAATTTTTCCTATAGGGAAAAATCTCATAGAGCTGTTTTCCTTTGAGACGCAGTCATACAATTTGGTGCCTAAAAGAGTATTTAAAATTCTTGCCTGAAGCTTCTTAGAAAGAGTAAAAGGAAAATAAGTTGACTGTGGCCAATGAAATGTTAATGGTTTTTCCTTAAGTATTTATCTACTGAACAAACACTGAGAACGAAAGTACACATATAAATGCTGTGAAACAGCCATGGATTCATACATTTTCTACTGCTGCTTCTGATATTTGAGCCTGGGCAAATGACTTAACCAAATCTCAAGTCCCAAAGAGAATCATATTGAAGCATAGAGAGAAATAAAAAACACATAGATATTTAAATTACAAGAGACAATGTCTCTTATTCCTTGTCCTTTTCTGAAGAATAAATCTCTCCCCATTTAGGGTATATAACCATTTAACATTCATTTTCTCATATACAAACTTAATTTCAGAATCAGGACCCTTAGAAATCATTTGGCCCAATGTCTCATTTTGTAAACAGGAGCATTTGAGATCCTAAGAGGTTAAGTGACTGGTCAAATATCATGTGTTCATTAGAACAAATAATATTAAGATTTCCATTAAGTGGGAAGGTACTGACCTAGGAGTGGGAGGATCTGGATTCTACCTCCTACTCAGCCATTAATGAGCCTTTCTGTTTGTGGTTGGATAGTTTTGAAAAACCCTTCCCTCTCTGAAGGGGCTATAATTCTGTGCACATGAGCATCAGTAGTTTGTCAGTTTGTTGTTTTTGCAAACTCAATAGCTTTCTTTGCAGTTATGATGAAGAGGCAGTGTTTGTGGTGCTTATGAGTATGGGTTCTAAAGTCAGACTTCCAGCTCTTAGAGTCACTTGTGGTGAAAGCCTGAACAAATTAACCCCTCTGTGCCTCATTTGCAAGGTGGAGATTATAACAGTACATACTACATGTGGCCATTACAATGATTACATTAAATAACACATGTCAAGTATTTAGCACAGTGCTTGGCACATAGCAAGTGCTCAGTAAATGATGGCTGCCATCAGTATTGCCAAAAAGCAACCAGAGTTGGTGTCTTCAAGTGGGTTATAAATAAGAAGGCATTCCCTCCTCTGGACAGATGCAACCCAGGTGTTAAGGCCCACATCAAAACAGGATTGAATTCTCTATGGCTATGGGTCTGACTTTAAACAAAGAATAAAGAAACCATTTCCTAGCCGCCCTTGCTGACAGTGACAGCCAGTAATATAAGTGTTTGTCATAATGTAGGGCTTCTAGAAAGCTCTTCAAGGGGGGCCTACTTAGATGGGATGGCAGGAATATTTTTGCTGTTTCCCTCTTTTCCTTCTTTCTGCCTGGAATTCAGAAGCAATGGCTGGGGTGTTAACAGCCTCCTGTGATCATAAGGGAAGGGGGTAAAAGACTTTCAGAGACTCAGTTCTTCAGCCACTGTATAAATGACCTCCAGACTTTTTGTTTCATAAGGAAAATAAACTCATGTACACTATTATTAAAATGCAGTTCCTAACCCAAACAACCTCCAAAATTGATTGCACTTTTCTATCAACATACATTTGCATATCTTCTTGGTCAGCCACTTGCCCCTGACCACTCAGGGGTGCTAAGTTAGGTGCTTATTAGCAGTCACTTAGATTTTTGCAAAAGTGTCCAAACTGTCCTCAAAGGCCTTGCTACCCAAAGTGTGGTCAGGTAGGCAATAATATCACCTGGGAGCTTGTTAGAAATTCAGAATCTCCAGCCCCATTCCAGACCTACTGAATCAGAGTCTGCATTTTACCAGGATTCCCAGTGATTTCTGTACATATTAAAGTTTGAGGCTCTGGACTAGACTTCCAGGCTCTGCTCTGTCATCCCTCTTCAACACTGCTGTCAGAATAATCTTACTGAAGCACAGCTAATCATATCACTCTCTTTCTCAAAAACCTTCAAGAGCTCCTGCCTGCCTGCAGACTAAAGTTTAGACTCCTTCGCCTGACAACCAAGGCCTTCTATGATCTTGTGTTGTCCTGGAAATGCCCATCAAAGTGTCAGCCTTGCAAATAATAGGTAGGCAATAAATAATTATCTGCAGACACACAAAAAAGTGAGTTTACCTGAGAAACAATGCATTTCTTAATTCTGGCTTTACCACAAGTAGACACTGGGGATACAGTGGAACCAAAAAACAGGCATGGACCCTTGACTTCAAAGAGCTTAGAGACTAGTTAGAAGAACAGGATTTTAAAAAGAAAGAAAAATGTATAATGACAAAGTATAAGTGCTAAGAAGGAAATGAACAGAGGGCAGGGATACACAGTAAGACGGACTGCATCTTCCACAGTAAGACGGACTGCATCTTCCACAGTAAGACAGGTCTTACTCTGAAAGGATGCTCTAAGGATAGGGAGCCTGCTGTGGAGTTGGTCCAGGCAGAGGGACCAGCACGTGCAAAGAAAGCCCTCCGGTGTGTTTGAGAATCAGAACAGGAGCTGCTTTTTCAGGCTCGCCCAGAAAATAGATATCCTGGGAGGAAGGTGGCATAGGGTACACCTTCCAAGTCACTAAAGAGGAATTGCTGAATTTCTTTTCCCTGATATATGTCTTCACTGGGATCCCTGAAGAGTTAGAGAGCGAGGCATGCTGCAGAGATGCTGTCAATCCCGCCCTGGAAATCAGACCAAGAGAAATTCGAACCCAGCTCCGCCACTTCCCAGCTCTCTATTCCCTTGACCTCCAAGCCTGTGTTTCCTCAGGTATAAAGTAGGGTTAAGAATAGCACCAACTTTCACATTATTGTTGAGGGAGATGATGCTTGTAAAGCTCCCCAGCACACTGCCAACACATCAGTGCTCACCTGAGTATTAACGGTTTTATGATTACGATCATGATGATTATTACCGTTAATTATAATTGGCTTTCGGGCAGAGGGCTCATCCCTGATATTCCTGGCCCCCTGAGGCCTCCCGACCCTGCCATCCCAGGCAACCTCCCCCGCGCACGGCCACCGTGACCCCAGCGCGGGCGCCGCCGCCGGACCCCCGTTACCTGGGGCCAAACGCGACTTGTCGCCACCTTGCGTCCTGGGCCCAGCCTCCCTCCCGGCCGCCTCCCGTTCCCGCAGCTGGCGCGGCGGCGCCCCCAGCCCAGCCGGCCCGGGCGGTGCGGGATGCCTCGGCGGGGCTGGCGGCGGCGGCGGCGGCGGCCGCGCTGCGCGCTCCGGCAGAGGGGAGGGGGCTCCGCGGCGGCGGCGGCGGCGGCGGGCCCGGCGGGGGGCAGAGCCAAGAGGCGCGGCGGCGGCAGCGGAGGAGGAGAAGCAGAAGGAGGAGGATGCGGGGGGCTGCGGGCGGCGGCACGGCCCTGTCCGCAGTGAAGCCCGCGGCGCCCAGGGCGCAGGGAGTGGCCGTCGCCTCCTGCGCGCACCATTCCTGAGATGGCGGCGGCGGTGGCGCGGCGGCGGCTCGGAGAGCCGAGAAGGGGGCGACTGGGCGCAGGCTGAGTCCCGCTAGCCCGGGAACTCGCCCGGGGCCCGCGCGGCGGCGGAGCGCGGGCCAGGCGGCCTGCGGGAGCGGCGAGGCCGGGGGCGGCCCCGGGGCGGAGCGCACGGCCCGGGGAGGCCGAGATGGCGAACGCGAGCGAGCCGGGCGGCGGCGGCGGCGGCGGCGGCGGCGGCGAGGCGGCTGCCCTGGGCCTCAAGCTGGCCACGCTCAGCCTGCTGCTGTGCGTGAGCCTGGCGGGCAACGTGCTGTTCGCGCTGCTCATCGTGCGGGAGCGCAGCCTGCACCGCGCCCCGTACTACCTGCTGCTTGACCTGTGCCTGGCCGACGGGCTGCGCGCGCTCGCCTGCCTCCCGGCCGTCATGCTGGCCGCGCGGCGGGCCGCGGCTGCCGCGGGGGCGCCGCCGGGCGCGCTCGGCTGCAAGCTGCTCGCCTTCCTGGCCGCGCTCTTCTGCTTCCACGCCGCCTTCCTGCTGCTCGGCGTGGGCGTCACCCGCTACCTGGCCATCGCTCACCACCGCTTCTACGCCGAGCGCTTGGCCGGCTGGCCGTGCGCCGCCATGCTGGTGTGCGCCGCCTGGGCGCTGGCGCTGGCCGCGGCCTTCCCGCCGGTGCTGGACGGCGGCGGCGACGACGAGGACGCGCCGTGCGCCCTGGAGCAGCGGCCCGACGGCGCCCCGGGCGCGCTCGGCTTCCTGCTGCTGCTGGCCGTGGTGGTGGGCGCCACGCACCTTGTCTACCTCCGCTTGCTCTTCTTCATCCACGACCGCCGCAAGATGCGGCCCGCGCGCCTCGTGCCCGCCGTCAGCCACGACTGGACCTTCCACGGCCCCGGTGCCACCGGCCAGGCGGCGGCCAACTGGACGGCGGGCTTCGGCCGCGGGCCCACGCCGCCCGCGCTCGTGGGCATCCGGCCCGCCGGGCCGGGCCGCGGTGCGCGCCGCCTCCTCGTGCTCGAAGAATTCAAGACGGAGAAGAGGCTGTGCAAGATGTTCTATGCCGTCACGCTGCTCTTCTTGCTCCTCTGGGGGCCCTACGTCGTGGCCAGTTACCTGCGGGTCTTGGTGCGGCCCGGCGCCGTCCCCCAGGCCTACCTGACGGCCTCTGTGTGGCTGACCTTTGCGCAGGCCGGCATCAACCCCGTCGTGTGCTTCCTCTTCAACAGGGAGCTGAGGGACTGCTTCAGGGCCCAGTTCCCCTGCTGCCAGAGCCCTCGGACCACCCAGGCGACCCATCCCTGCGACTTGAAAGGCATTGGTTTATGAGGGACTCCCCCGCCTTCCCCCCAACCCAGCCTTTCCCTTTGGCTTGGACAGTGACGTTGTTTCTTTCCCTTCTGTCCCCTTTCAGTTTTCTAAGCTGCCTTCAAAATGACTCAACGTGGACAAACACTTGGATTGTACAGACTCCTTTGGGGGTAGGGGTGGGGAGAGGAGTCTCCTGCTCCGCACATTCGTCCTGCTAAATATACTTTGTTCCTGACAATAAGCCCTGCAGTCTTTTTGTACTGGTACTGACGTCTTTTATTCCATATGTGATTACTTTTTTCTTTTTCTATAAAGGTTAAACTAATTTTCTTCATGCAGCGTTTCCTAAAGACCATGGCCAGTTTTCTACAGAAGCTATTTTTGACACCCTCAAGTGGCATTACATTTTGCAGTGAAGTAGAGGAAGCTGGGGGGACTTCACAAGTTAGATTTCTTGAGGATCTTCTGTTGGAAGCAGGAGAAGGGGGGGTGGGGGTGCAAGTTGTCTTAAATTCCCTCTGAATTGCCAGCTGCAAGGTCAGCTGTGCGGTGCTGGTTCTGTGGAAGTGTTGAGAACTTTGTGCAGTATTGATATTGAACTTGAAGAGCAGAAATGGAAGTCAGTAACAAGGCAGTCATTTTTTAAGCAGTAAGTAACAAGTAAGATTTGGTTCCTAGTTTACTGTATACTGCTAAAAAATAAACAGCGACGACTGCTCTCTGTATTATACCAGTCTTGAATGGAAACATTTCTGTAAAGTTGTAACTTTTAAAAGAGTAAAAAGTGTTTTGGTTAGTAATGGTGTGGAGAAAATACAGTATTGCATGTGTTTGTATGTACTGATTGTGGTTTGAGGATTGGGAGGGCTCTGAGAAGCAGAGTACTAAATCAAAATTGTTTAGGTATTTTTTGCCAATTAAAAAATTAAACTAATTTTATGGAAATGGGTCGTGCTTTGAGAAGCCCAGTTTTATTCTGTCTTATGAAACTAATTTCCACTTTGAAAATTGTTCTGTTGTTCATGGTATAAATGAATGGAATATAATGATACCATATTTCTAGGAGACAAAGCATTCCTTAAAATGTTTGCTAGGATAAGCTGTGCTGTTCTACTGATGGTTGTTTTAAATTAATAATCAGAACTATAATTTAAATAATATTTCTTTGTTAGACATTGTAATCTTAAACTGAAAGACTAAATTCTGCAAGTACTATATAATATTTTTTGCTTATAATGCTACATTTTTATTAATGTACCTTCTGTTTTGAGGATTTATATCTGTATTTCTCTTTGCATTATACAAATATACCAGTATTTTCATTCTGGAGTGGGTGTGCTGTTGTTGTTTGAGGCTGTGACATACTAATGTGTGTCTAAGTATGTTATTCATATACTTTTCACCTTTTAGTGTATGTTATTTAGTCTCAGGTTTCATAGATTGACCTGATAGTCAATCCAAGTATATCCAAGACATTTGGAGGTTTTTTTTTTTAACTTAAAATGCAAGATAAAAATCTTCAAATCTTCTCTTTAAGAGGAAGAAACAGTAGATATATGTACCACTTTAAAATTGTTTTTTATTTGCATGACAGAATTTTAATTACTATATATTAAATGACATAAAAACTTTTTAAAACATAAAACATGAGTATAAGCAAAGTAACCATTTTGATAAAAAAAAAAAGTAAAAAATGGGTGCAGCAGCTATACTGAATTTATTTTAGTTAGGTATAATATAAACTATTAAATGTTTAGTCCAAAAGGGATAAGTAATAATAAGAGGGTGTGGCCAGTTTATCTCTGGCAAGTGGGAAGCATTATTTTATTTCGTGAAGGTTAATCAGTCTATGAAGTCAGTCTCATGTTTGGAAAGAATGAGAAACAATCACCCCATTTCTTCCCATGTCATAAGTCCAAGTAGACCTCAATATTCCACGGGCTACTCATCAGAAACCTCAGCCAACCCAAAGACACAGAGGCCCAGGAAGTAAATCTTTCCTCATCTAACCCTCCAAAGGATCCAAGTTCAGAAAATAGAGGTCACCAAGTCCGTGTGCTATTCAGAATATTTCACACCTGGCGTGGCATAGGAACCCAGCCCATCACAGCCAACTCCTGAGCCACTCCAGCCTTAAGCAGCAGCTCCACTGCACCAGAGACAACCTGTTGGCCCTACATAGCCTTGAATTCAGGGGATATTTTTTTCATAGGAGAATTGATAAGCCAGAAGTTCTTCAATTCTAACATTCATAAAAATTACCTTAAGTGCTTGCATGGTCCAGAGAGTCTTACTAGGATGTGTTGAACGAGACCCGGGAAAAAGCATTTTTAACAAGCTCCTCAGAAGGTGGGAGACATACCTCCTGGCCTTTTTTTGGACATGAATTTACTTTAGATGCAATGTGTACAAACTTGGTTACCTGAGTTATTTGTATTTATGTTTTAAAATTCTGATTAGGTGGGAGAAAGCAAGATTTCTAGTGAGAGTTCAGGTAAGAGTGGCAAGAAATAAAAGCCAACCGCAAAGGAAAAAGAAAGAACCGAGGGAGATACAAGCTGTCTAGGAGTAAGTAGTGTGGAGGGGCAAAAAGCCTCTCTAAGCTCGACAGATCAATGAATCTATTAACATGTACTTTGTTAATTAATCAAAAATCATCAAGAAAAGTTTAACTGTGTCCAGATTGCTCATTGCACCAGGACAGGTAACAGTGTATGGGAAAGAGTCCATTAAAATAGCTCATTGTGTTTAGTTGGGAAGTTAATTTAGCACAACTGAAAGAATTGTTATATACGTGAAGCAACAGAAAATAGATTTCTTGTACATACATCTTTGCATGTTCTGGCATTGAGTTACTGGGTCAAAACCAAGCCTTTTTAGGCCCTTTGATATGATAAATAGCTTTGCAGAAAGATTATATATATATGTATATATAAATTTACATCTGACATATTCATTATTTTAAAAATGTAGTATTTCAGGTAAAGTGGGGAAGCATATAACAAATCAATTACAATGATAAATAATCTGTTTCCACCATTCAACCCTGCCAAATCTTGTCAGTTTCGCCATATAGGTTTCTACTGTTCCTTTTTTCCATTTCATTTTCCTTTCTACTCTTCCTTCCTTCTTTTCTCTCTCCCTCCCTCCCTCCCTTCCTTCTTTCCTCCATTCCTCCCTCTTTCTTTCCCTCCCTCCTTTCCTTTTTTCTCTCTCTCTTTCTCTCTCTCTCTTTTTTAAAGAAATAAAACATGACACAATTATTTCTGCCAAGTCTCTGGTCTCACCATCAGCCCTCTACCTTCTCAAACGCCCTGCCCTCTAAGAGGCGACAGGGTCCCAGGTCCTACAGCTGACTGACGTTTACTTTTGCAGGTGGATCATTGGGTTGGTGGGATTGGGTCCACCCTGTTTTCCCAAGGCCTGCAGGACTGAGGGGAAACCTCTTTGTTTGCCACAGAAGGCCTTTCACTGTCTGGCCTCTGCACCACCCTGGGCTCATCCTCCCCTCGTATGCTCACCTCTCCCTTCCCGGATTACTTTATACCAGCTCTCCACTCTTCCTGGGAAGCCCAACCCTCTATTTCTGTCTGGGAATTCCTCACAAACCCCTCTAGAGCAGGGGTAATAGTCACATTTAACTACTGGGATAGCATGTGCATTATTTACCTGAACAACTGCATCTTAGAGTTCCAGCTGAACATCAGGTCTTTGCTGGACCCAGGTCTAAGACTTTTGGAAGCCCTTCTTGGTCCAGTCATGCCTCCTCTGGGCTCCCAGGGCACATTGTTTATCTTGATGATGTCCGCACTCTGGCACCTGGCAGACACAGTTGGCTCCTGGCTCCCTCTGCAGTCTTATCTCCACCGACTCTCTTCTCAGGCCCTGTACTTCAGTCCCAAGTCGCTGGCAGTACCCTGATCAGATCATACTGTGTCACATCCTCATGGCTTTGCATGTATTATTCCTTATGTCCAGCGTCCTTGCTCCCCCTTTCCTACCCTTCTCAAAGTATCTGTACCTGCTAAGCTTCCAGACATAAAGAGTGAACTAGACATAGAGGGTAAACTCCGAGCCTTTACAGTGAGGGGGAGATTTTCCCAGTGCAGACCCTACAAGGTTTTCAAGGCTCCAAACTTAATCATTAGATCTGAATGCCATGGCTGGCTAAGTAGCAGACTTATTGTCTTACCAGCATTTTAAGTTGACTGTGCACACTGAGGTGGGTGGGGTTATAAATGCAGCTGACCCAAAATATTGTTCTCTATTCACCTGACAGATGTGTCACTCTGTGTGGGCTGCCAAGGCTACTGAGCTTCAGGACCCTCTCCCTGGGGGGGAAGGGAGGCAGTGGGAAACCATCTCCACCCACCCACATCCTAGCCCCATATCAATATCCTTTGCACTGCTTCTTAGCTGCTTCAGGAGTAAGTAGAAGTAAAGGCAAACTTGATCTGACTTCAAGAGGTTCTCTATGCTCTTCCTCCCACTCGGAAAAGACTTTTGAAGTCTAACTCAGCCTATGAAGGGAACCCTCTTCCCCTCCCTCTTCATTCCTTTTGGGATGTTGTTGGGTAAGGATGTGATGTTTGGAACCACAACAGCCATCTTGCCACCATGAGGAGAGATAACTGTCAACACAGTAAAGATAGCAGAACAGGAAGATAAAAAAGTACAGGTACCTGTTTTACCATTCTTGAGCCATTTAACCAGAGAAGCAACCTCATACCTTTAGACTTCTGGTTTTGAAATAAAAACTACTATTGTTTCAGTCATTAAAATTCAGGAAGCCTGTTACTTGGAGCAACAGGTAACTGCAACAATACCTAAAACCACTCCGTCCCCCACACCCCTTGAATAGGTGTGCTTGATGTCCTGGAACTATCTCCACAAATTTGTAAAAATTAGACTTAATTCATTTTTTCCAACTGTCAGACTGTTCTGCCTGCTGCTAACTGTTAAACTAACCTGGCTCTAGAAAAATAATGAGTTAGGTTTGACACGATTTCTTAGATTGAAATAAGTCCAGAAGATTAAAAATATACCTATTACCAGGTCAGTTCTGTTTAATTGCACCTTATAATATATTTTTTATCGGTGTGTGTTTAAACTTTTTAGATATCATAAACCTAATTAGAGGAATCTGGAAAACCATCTGAATGTATCCATCCAATGAATAGATATTGAAAGCTAATAAGAAGACAGTTTCTGTGTTGGGCAGTGCAGACAGACACAGGGATAAGGAAAGCACAGTTCTCTTGCTAACGGGTTAGCAGGCTAATTGGGGAAACTTGGCAAACGTACCCAAAACCATAAAGCAAGGCAGAACATGATAGACACCAAAAGAGGGATCTAGATAAAGAGCTCGGGGATAGTGAGGAGACCAGACATCACAATAGACTGTCTAGAAAGGGTCCTGGGCATTACATCTCTGATTACCCAGCTGAGGAAAGAAGGAAACACAAGGACACTGGAACGAAAATTGTCCAGGTTCCATCTTCCCCCTCCTGCCAGGTTCTTATATTTCTATCTAACTCCTTCTGCACTCTCCTCACTCTGGAATCCATTTTAAAAATACATTTCTCTAAGTGAAATAAAACCACATAATTGTCTCTTCAAAGTTTTCAGTTCCAATTCTATCCAAGCGTCCAAGAGCCAGTAAGGAATGTGGTCGTTTCAATAGAGAAAGTTTGTTACATAAAACCTTGCTGTGAGGAGAACCAGCAAAGATGCTGTTGATTAGTAATGTCAGAGCTGGATAGAGATCACAACAGGTAACCCTCAAAAGGACCACCCCACCCATGCAAAGTGGTGGGGGGGAATGGAATAGCAGGTTTACACTACAGAAAAGGGTATTTTGTGCTTTTGTTTAAGAGAAAAGGGGGCAGGGTGGGGGGGAAGGCTTAACAGGTACCCAACCAACCCTGTATGCTGGTCTTGGGCATTTAAGATAAACAGCTTGATATTTATATCTGGAAGCCTGAAGTTTTGAAGTCAGTTCAAATTACACAGAGAAATCATGCAAAAAACCATTTTAAGTTGCAATGTCAAGGCATAAATGCAACATTCCTGTTCTCAGTAACATTAAGGAGACAGGTAATTTAAAGCTACTACTACTTGGCTTCCAGGAGGAATGATTTAGTCATTTATAAATTAAGTTTTAAGTGGACAGCCTATTCTAGGTGGAGAATATGTAAAGTGTTGGGAAAGTGTGTATTTAAACATTTCCCTGATACATCATATTACCTGAATTATGCCAGCCTGTGTAGCTTTCTAGGATGGAAATCTTATTTTCAGCTAGGAAATGATATCTGAGAAGTACACATTGTTTTTTGGTTGGAACCTGGAGAGAACAATAAATGGTTTCATTTTCTTGAGGATACATGTGTGCTGTAATTTCAGAGGGCTTTGGAAATTATTTGTTTCAATGCCAATCTAAGCTATGTCTTATTAAGAAGTTCTATAGGGATGGTTAAACTTAAAATGTACAAGGAGATGAAAGTTTTCTTCCTTGTCTCTTTCATTTTCCCCCTTTTATTCCCTGTAAGTTCCCCATAGATTTCCTATATATTGACCAATGTGCATGGCAATGTGCCAGGCAGAAAAGACAGAGAAGAGATAGGAAATAACTCATCCAGGTATTCATTCTGAAAAGTGATATAAAGAGTGTAACTGTACAGTGTGTAATTCTTTTAACCCACAGTCACGATCAGTTTAATTTGCATATCTCTCTTGAGGAATTATGGGATACCCACAGCTATTTCTAGAATTTGATTTGCATAATTGTTCTAATCCTTTATGAGTATGGTGACATGTGGTCTGACAAAGGATTTTTTAAAAATTTGTAAGTTACCTTCTAAGCTTTATAAAGATATTAATATTAAATACCTTTATATATATATTTAATAATTTGTCTCTATTGAAAGGAACACAATTATACAAAGACATGATTAGTCCTTTGCTAACTGCATATTACTTTACTTTTGCTAGTTTGAAAAACAGCTTTGCTCACTGAAAATTTGTCATTTAAAGTTTGTTCTTTTTTCTTTTCTTTTCTTCTTTTTTTTTTTTTTTGCTAGCACCTTTTGGCAACATTAAAATTCATTTAAATATCATAAGAAAATTTTCAGTTGTAATGGGCCTCAGTGACTTTCTCTGACTCTAAAATTTCTTAATCCATGGGTAGGTGACATCTTTCAGAGTTTGGAACATTGGCTGCAAGAAGATGGATTTACATATTTTCTTAGGGTTTGGAATATGAATGCTCTTGTGACCAAAATATGTAAGTAAGTTCAACCATTTCTGATTTGAAGATTCTTCCTCCATTTGGTTAGCAGGCTCTCATTAAGATATCATATCAGGACTGTAATAAAGAGGAAAACCCCTTTTTGACACTGGAACACTGACAGCTCTCAAGCCCCATCCATCTCTCTCTCTCCCCATCCCCTCTTCTGCCCTACACCTAGGCTGGCCAACCCTAGCATGAACCTTACAATACAAGCTAAAATCAACCTCACTTCCTTGCTATTGCCACCTGAGCCAACTTGTGCTTGCCCTGCTTTCACCAGAAAATTCCATTATGTGAATAATAAATCTGGTCACATCCTCCTGTCATTAGTCACAACATCCAAGCCAATTTTGGGAGGGTGGGTGGGCAGTTGATCCCACCTTCTGCAGGGCAATCACTAAACAAGAATGTAAAAACAATTTTTTAAAGATAACAAAAAGAAGTATAAGGTATAACAAAATGATGCACTTTTGAAAAGAATGAGTCCACTTATTGGTTAGAGTAGAGGTGGGGGTGCTTTAACAATGAGAGATGAAACAAGAGTGGCTTAATTGTTTCTCTCTGGTTTTGGGTGATGGCTTCAGGAGGTCATCTACATACCCAGGCTGATGGATCAGCTCTATCATCTTCCCCAGATGCCTTCAGTCTCTGGGTCCAAAGTAGACAAATATATTGTTGCATCTCCCCATCAGAGAGGAAATGAAGGGCAATTTTAAGTGAGACAGATCACTTCTGTTCACATTCCATCCCTAAGAATTTAAGTCACATGGCCACACCTGGGCATCTAGTAAATGCAGTCTCTGGATGTCTAGATGGGTGGCCATGTGCCCAGCTAAAACTACAGAGAGAGAGAGAGAGAGAGAGAGAGAGAGACAGAATGTGAGAAGTAATGAATAAATATGAGAATGAATGAATTGTGGAAGACAACTAGTGTCTACAAGTTTTATCTTCCATTCAGGAATTTTCCCCTTCCTAACCAAATCCAAAAAACATTAATAGAACATATTAACATTTGCTGTACAAAGGACTAATAATTTCAGACAAAATTCAATTCCCTAAAACCAATCACAGCATCATAGTCTCTTGTATTCTTCTGTAAGTCTCTTATACTTTGAGCAGCAAAATGTTATCTTTTAAAATTTTGTACAGGAGCAAATATTCATTCATATGATCTGGTACTGAAATATTTTGCTCCTCCATTTCAAACTCCAACTTGGAATTTCAAAAATATGTCTCCAGAGTAAATATTTAGGAGTACAGGCTAATTAGTGAAAGGACCTTGGCCGCATCGGGGGACTTAAGCACACAGCCACCACTAAAAGAGAAAGGACTGACGTTATCCGTAATACATAAGAAAGTGGCTGTCTTTCCCATATGGAATAGTGACTAGTGGACCCTATTGAGAAGGGGCCAAATTGATCCTCTTCAAGATAATACAGAAGGGGTGGAAGCAGGTGGGGGAGGTTGGCATTAAGATGATAAGTGTTGATAAGACACTGGATGATGGATATACGAGGCTTCCTTACAGTTTTTCCTTTTTTACTTTTATGTTTAAAAATTTCCACAATAAAAAGTTTTTGCTGATTTGTTTGTTTTTAAGAATGAACCAAATATACCCATGCCAGCCTCAATCCTGTGTACAGGGAAAATCTACTTGTGAAACTTCTCAAGAGTTATTCAACTGTTTAACCTAATAAAGCACAATTTCCCCCAATTTTGCTTGTAAAGCTTTTGAGTTTCTGCAACAAAAACATTTTTCATAAATTACATCACATTTTAATCAAGATAATGAGAATTGGGATTTAAACAATGTGGAAATTTGCTTGGAAGTGTACTCTAAAGATGTGAAATCATTCATCTGTGATTGAATTTATTGTACCTGAGCCTTAACCTTTATTTTAAAGAGTGACTAAAAATGTCTTCCTTGAAACACAGTAAACTATATAGTTAAGAGATAATTGACATTTCTTTGATTGAATATATAAACTGTATCAAATGTTTACCTCTCCACTACTTTGGATGCAAATATATTTTGGTTTTTAGGATATTGATTTTGCAAAGTCCCATTTGGAGGTTTAGTTTTTTTAAATACCATCTTTTCAACTTTTGATATTGAAATAAAAATTTATCATGAAATAGTGTTCAGCAAACACAAAAAAGCTTTGGACTAAACAACTTATCGCTGCCTGCAACTCCCACAGGATGTTTGGCAATGTCTGGAGACATTTTTGGTTGTCATAAGTGGAGAGTGTTACTGGTACCTAGTGAGTAATGGCCAGGACGCTGCTAAATATCCTACAATGCACAGGAGAAGCCTCCACAACAAAAAATTATATCACCCAGAAAGTCACTAGTGTCAAGGTTGAGAAACTCTGGACTAATGTGGGAGAGTGCCTGCAACTATGCACCACATGGAGGCTGTCATTTTGCCTGGCTGGCACAACTGCGTGAATGGGTGTTCCAGGTTTCATGAGGAGGGAATCCCCATGTGGGCACAAGGACACATACTTGGTGTTCACATGATATAGATTATCCTGTGCATTTTGTTGCCAGTAATCATGTTGCCCACACCACAATTTTCTACTTTCTTGCTTTTAACGTTTTGTCACAATATATATATGCATTTCATTGAAATGCTTACTAGTCTGATTTATTCAGCTACAATGTTGTGCAACCTTGGACTTTCAAAAGCATTTTGATGATTCATGGATCCAGTAAAATAGAATGAAACCCTGAGATGTATGGGGAAAGGGCTGGGAGAAGGGAGTACCTGCTGGGGAGTTCAGACACTGGGTCACCTGGTAGGGTGCACTAGAAGATGTGAGAGCTCTGGACACCAAGGCAGCTGTGGGGCCAGGCAGGCTGGACTGGGCCTGCTTCCCTACCAGATTCTAGGAAACTTTGCATGAATTCTTCAAATGGGCTTTGTAACAGCCACTGAAATTCTCAAGAGAGACCCTTGAGTTTCCCTCTGGAATGAAAGGAAATGGAGTCATTTATGCTGAGGATAATGGGAATTTTTTAGGGTGGCAAGAAAAGACAAAGACGCTTAGCTACTCTCCTCACTTCTAATTCAACTAGAAAGGTGCTCATCAAATAGTGTCACAGTGTAGCAGTAACTTTTCCAAAGGCCTTTTATTCCATCTCAGCGGCTGTCAACCATGGGTGCACCTTACAATTAATCAGGGAACTTTAAAAAAATCACAACACCTGGGCCTCATCCCAGACAAATCAAATCAGAATCTCTGAGGGGGGGTGGGTGATGGAAAAAATGGGCATGGTACTTCAAGAAGAGCATATTAATTGCACCTCTAATTTTGGGAAATGTGTACTCTGAAAGTATGCCAAAATATATATATATATCTTTATTACCCCCCCACCAAAACTTTATTACCCCCTATGTATATTTATATTTATATTTATTTATATAGGTGGGGGTAATGAAGTTTACTTAAAGATAATGTTGTTAAAGATTGTCATCTTTAGAATACATTAAAAAATTCTGGAGATATATTATACAACATGGTGGCTATAGTTATATTATACACTTGAAAATCACTAAGAGAGTTTTAAGTGTTCTCACTCCAAAAAGTTATAAGTATGTGAGGTAATATGTATGTTAATGAGCTCAACTTAGACATTCCACAATGTATACATATTTCAAAACATCATGTTGTACACTATAAATATATAGTTTTTGTCAGTTAAAATTTTTGAAAATACTGAAAGAAACACAGTATTCTTTAATGCAAAAGGGAGTAGTGAGAATTAACAAATTAGTGGGAGATATCAGAGAATGAAAGGAATATTAATTCTGAGGATATTATCTGAAATACATGGCAATAGGAAGACAAAGATCATAAAAGGTTCCCAATGAATTTTACAGTGACTCTCATTGAATACCAAAAATATCCTCTTTTTAAAATTAAAATGGCCCCCAACTTTCATTTTCTAAAAAATGAAGCTAGAGAAGAGTGGGGTGAGATTTTTGATATTAAAACCAATGAAGAGGAAAATTGGTTTATGTGTTTGATCTACCACTGGATTGACTTTGTAAGACTCTAACAAAAGAACTACACTGAGATGCTGGGAAGGATGAAGGTCCTCAGTGAGATGGGAAGGTTCGTAAGGAAGTAGTTTTGGCATAAACTTTTCTATGGTAAAAATAAAAAATGTTGTTCCTGATAAAAGGATAAACAAAGTCAGAAATGACAGTTTTCATGGAAGTCAATGTTTGCAAAGTAATCCAAAGATGCACTTGAGTTTGGTCATGACCTTTTGGCACAAGATCTATTTCCCCCTTAGAATGGATGGAATTCATTCATAATGTTGTCATCAACATAAACTGCTGACTTAGGTTTTCTTGCGTAAATTTCCACCTTGCTTTTACCTTGCAGGAATTCTGGTCTATGAAGTCCCAACATCTGTGTGAGACCATCCTAGGCGCTGGAAGAAACAGCACCATAGCCTTTATAGTGTAAGACTTTGTATGATTTGCATAAAATTGTTTTAAAGAATCTCCAAGAAGCATGATTACAAGTTTTTTGAAACAATTATTTGAAAGGTGTTAATTTTGGTAACTAGTTAAAAAATAATTACCAAATAGAATTATACTCTAAAAATAATAAAAATAGTAACCAAGGGGAAAGGTAGTAAATGACTAAGTTCTGCTTTTCTTGGGTGGTAGTGAAAGTCAGTGGGTACAGTCCTTAATTTTCTACACAAACTTCACATTCATTTTCTTGGCTGTGTACATGCAGTCCACCTGTTTAGCTAGGAATTTTTTAAAAACTGGGTTGGTATATGTAACAGCAAAATTGTATAAGAGTTGGTTATGTTTTTTAACTTAGGTGAAAATGGGTGATTGACCTAATTAAGTTTTTACCACTTATGAAAAAGGATGTCTTGAACATTACACAAAAACAAATTTAGCAAAATTGCCAAAGCGCCTGTTTCTTTACCCATAATTCCACTTGTTGAAGTCTAATTTCTTTCAACAAACTCACTGAGGAATGTTTCAACTTAACTGAACCAAAAATAACTTCTCTGACCAAGCATGGTAATTAGTACAGCAAAATCCCATACATTTATGGGACATGTTAGCCCAAGGGGTAAAATTACATACAATGTGCAATTGTAAGCCCTGTGAGTAAATAACTACAAAAAGAACAACTTTTTTTTTTTTTTTTTTGGAAAATGGTTGGTGGGTTGGCATGGGTAAGTTTAGTCAGTTAAACACATTTCGTTAAGTTGTTTATTTGTGATGTTGAATCCATTTACAATACTTGGTGGGTTTTTCAAGGCCAGTCTACATTGGCATCACTGTGTGGCAAGCACCTAACAGGCTAGCACCCTGCCTAACCATCCATGATACACACTCCATCACTATTTGCTGAATCATTACAGTGAAATCCCACAAGTCCATCCCTGATTACAATCAGTTTTGCATGTCATAATTTTCCTTCACACTTCAAAACCTTACATTGTTTATTTTTTGTACAACCTTCAAATCCATACAAACAGAACTTTCCTGTATGTAAAATGAAAACGCACATATTGTTAGGGCTGTTTTACCAACTTTAGAGTCTTTACCCATGTTAGGATGTGGCCCATATAGAAATCTGCTTGTAATAAAAACTGACAACGATAGTGACAAAAATAAGGATATAATATTAAAATAAATCAAATGATATACAGTACTGTCATTATTCTGATACAGAATTTTTACACAGCAATATTGATACAGGTACAAATGGCAGGATGTCAGACAATCCATTATAATTGACCTTTCAGTTACAAATAAAGTTGAAATTACAATACCAATTTAAAAATGGTAACTAATGATATGCCAGATTAAAATCAATACTTCCTCTTTAAGTGACACTTCCTAGAACATCTCTAATTAGGAGATTTTTTAAAAAAACAAATCTTATAAAAAGAAAAAGGAATAAATATAATATTGTATTGGAAAAGAAGTCTTTTACTTAGGAAAAAAACCCAAATCTAGAAATCTGGACTAAATTAATCTGGCTTTCCATTCCTTGTGTCCTCACACCAAAGAGCAGAGCTTAAGTCCACTAGATAGACAAGTTTAGAGAAGTTCCAGAAGTACTCCCAGCCTCCCCACTCCAGGAGAGGAGTGTGGCATGCCTAGTTCAACTATACACTCTTTTCACTGTTTAAGTATCAGGCTAAAAGCTTGATTCTCATCAGTGATTCTGCCAGCAAGCTAAAGGACACAGACCCTCCACTTTAAAATGCTAGGGAGGAGGAGAAGGGAAATGGAGAAGAATAAAGTGAAGGCCTTAAAATTCTTTGAGGAATAAGAGGGAAGAGACAAAAGGGTGTGTGTGCATGTGTGGTGGGGCACAGATGGGGAGGTGAGAAAAAAATGTTTCTGTAACAAAATAACAAATTCTTATGTTCCTCATTTTTGTGAAAATGGGTAAGCTATTGACATAAAAAAAGCCAAACCAAACCAAAACACAAACAGGAAAATGAGAACCAGTTCCATAATGGCTTATACTTTATATTTCTATCCAAAATTAAAATTCCCTTTCAGTTAAAAAAAAAAAAACTAACAAAACCCCATCATTTAAAAATCGAAGATAAAAATGTTACTTAGAAAGTTGAGGAAGCAAGAGCATTTCTTTCTGGCATATTATTTGTTTGGCACAATCACAAGTGAGACTTTACAGACATCATGTGGCTATTCACACTTAAAGTTTCTACTCTAAAGTGATTACTTTCGGGCTAAACAAATAAATCGGTTAAATGAAGTCCGTAAACAGGCCAAGCCTGGTAGACATGGACAAGTGTGATGCATTCTCCGCCCAAAAAATGGAACCTAAATAAGAAAGAAAACTGAGTCAGAGCAGGAAATGTTTCAAAACCAAACCAAACCATTCTCAAGATACATCTTTGAATAACAATAACTAGTGTTTATTGAGAGTTAACTACCCATAAGGCAATATGCTTAGCACTTTTTATATATTATCCTTTCCCAATCTTACAATCACGTTGGAAAGATGGCAAATACTTAAAGTATACCCATTTTACAGATGAGAGAATGAGGCACAGAGAGATTAGCAAATTGTCCAACATCACATAACTAAAACTTGAAGCTTGGCTCAAAGTTGGACCAGAGAGACCAAGTTTTTAGTCATCAAGCTATAATACCTTTTACTTTTTCTCATTTTATTTCTTTTTATAGTCTTTTGCTATTGAAGCTGATTAAGAACATGGTATCACAGGCATGACCACGTCTATGTAATAAGCAAATATACATTCGCAATCAATAAGCAATGTATACAATTCATACATTTGCACACAGATGCCAGGAGTCAAAATGCTGGGAAAATATTAAAAAAGGAACAGAGGAAAATTAAGGAAGGAGGCAAACTCAATTTGCATAAATGGAACAAACCAGACCCTGGCCTAGGTAGACCCACCAGTGAAAGGTCTGCTTCATTCTGAGAGTCACACTAAGAGCCCAGCCCGTGTCACCAGTGAAGCTGGGTTGAGGAGGGTCAACAAGCAGCTAATGTGGTGGTTCAGTGGTGGTTCCAGTGGCAAGAGGCGTACACTCAAACATGACTGCTTTCCAGAAGCAAAGAGAGCAAAGATTACTTTCTATCCCCTAGGAATGGTACCTTCTTGAGAATCTGCCTATCTTGCAAATTATATGGAGAAAGTTTAACCCCAGGCCTGGAGACGTCCTATAGCTAGTGAAATGGGATGGGAAATGACCGTGATTCAGGCTAATGTGAGAAGAGGTAGGCTATTACAGACTCATGCCTTACAGATGCTCCTATGGTTTAAACATGGCAGAGAATGTGTTCTTCCTGCTTCCAAACTTAAATGCTTTCTTCAACTTCATTCTGGTGCCTTTCCTATTCTATTCTACCAAAAGAGGCTGCCCCACACCAATGATCTATTCTTATGAGAAAAACCTGAGGTTCATCTTCCAGATGGCTTCATATAGATTTCTTTATGCATATATTTTAAAAAGCCCATCTGTAGACAGTGACAGAACCATTCTAACATTATCTTGGGGTTGAACTGGACCCAGTGCTATGGCAGTCCGACAATGTAAAGACTAATTATTCCAGACGTATCTTTCGGTGGTGTCATGCTCACATTCTTCTTACCTCCTTTTTCCCTTTTCTTCTCTTCCTCTTTCTTCTTTCCTGCCTTCCCTTTCCAAAATGGTTCTGGAAGGGCCAGGGAGATGACTGAGATCAATAAATACAAAGGGAACAAAGAGAAGCAATAGGAGGGCAGGGTATGTATATGGTGAACAGGCAGCACAAGATACAACCAAGCCACCCCAGTTCCTCTGTCTCTTTGATACATCCTTACTTCCCAGGTTCTAACGACAGTGTCTACATACGCATGTTGGCCATTGGCTTAATGTAGACTTGTGCTCAGAATGGTTCTGTCACTGTGTGGGTCAGAGGGAACACTAAGGGCTGGCTCCTTTGCTGCCAAAAAGAATACATCAGAGGAGGTGGATGCAGCTGGATGAGCTCAGACAATTACAAGTGGATAGTATCGGAAGTGACAATCAGTGACCTTTATAATCCATTCTGACCCCGGGACTTGGAAAGGTCCCTTTTCACCATGCTTAAAACTACGGCATGGGTCAGTGGTTCTCATCTAGGGTGACTCTGCCCCCAAGGGGCACTTGGCAATGTCTGGAGATATTTTCTGTTTGTCAGACTGGGGGCAGGAGATGTTTATGGGCACCTAGTGGGCCAAGGACAGGGATGCTGCTAAACACCCTACAATGCTTAGGACAGCCCCTCACAACAACAAATTATCTGGCTGAAAATGTCAATAATGCCGAGGTTGAGAAAAACTGTCACAGGCACCAATATCCAAGGAAAATGAGCCTGAAGTAAATACAATACACCTATAACAAACAATGTCAAACTGTTATAAATAGAAACCATCAAGTATGTTTCTTCTATTTACCCACTCAACAGGTATTTATCAAGTGCCACCTACATATCAGGCCCGACTTTAGGTGCTGAGGATACCACGATGGACAAAATAGGAAAGGCTCTTCATCATCATGGAGCTTACATTTTAATGGCAAAAGATAGATAACCAGTAAGACGGTGTCAGCTAGGCATAAGGGCCCTCACAGTGCCCGAGGTTTTGTGCTTTCTGCATCATGACACTGTGATCATTCTTTGGCCTGTCACATGAGGCTTTTGGCACCTTGAAAGCAGCAGCAAAGAAAAAGAACCTTGACCGATGCCATGGATCAGGCCTCAGAAGGCATCACATGTATGAACATCACCCCAAACCTGTGTGCCAGATTTTCCACACTGTTTTGAGACAAGCTACATGGCTTCCTCTGGAGGAGAAGTAAAGCATCCAACTGAAGTTACCCAGCTAGAAGGAAAAAGTGGTGGTAGTCAAACCTGGCCCTGTTTTCTTCCGGATTTTGTTCTCTTCTCAAATACCACCATGCCCAGACTCCAGGCTCTTTGAAGAGGGGACTGTATCCATTTTATTTTTGAGCATATAGCACATAGCCTGGTACACAGAAGATGCTCAGGAAAATATTTGCTAAATGCCCATCACCCTCCCACCGCCCCTCACCCCTGCATAGACTACGAACAACCTGAAGGCCAGTGAATGACCAGATGACCAACTCAGGTCCTGAGGCTTCCCCTCAGCCTGCACATGCCTGGCACTGAGGAGGCCAAGTGTGATTCATGCCACAAAACTCAGAGATGGATTACAGATGGATTTACCGTGAAGCCAAAGAGGCCAAAGCCCCTCACTTGCACAGGCCCCTCTAGGACCTAGGAATGGCCCTGCAAATGTGTTCACAAGGTCATATACTTTTGTGAAGCTTTTTAAAGATCTCTTTGTATTCCTTTTCTTATCAAGGGCACCAAAACTATATAAGCATCAATCTGGATCTGCCTCAACCAACTCAAGATAATGATTAGACTGTACTGCACGTCCCTTAATACCTGGATGCCCTATTCTCATTCAAACCCAGTTCATTTTTTTGTATGATCCAGTCTGTGTTTCTCCTTCCCTCCCCACAGAGTCTTAACTGCAGCAGCCTATGTCAATGTCCCTCCTTCCCTCACACCTGTGAGCGCCCAATGACAAAAACCACAATTTCTGATATTATACACTCAGTAGATGCTTGCTAATTCCTTGACTAGCCCACTGACTCCCAGGATCTATGTACACTATGTGATGAAGCTAATAGGTGTCTCATGGTCACAAATGCATGAGGAAGTGCTTACAGAAGACACATACTGGAATTATTCAGTCCAAACTTGATGATTTACTTAAGAATCAATCCAAAGTTTCTAATAGCCTGGAATTCCAACAGCAAATTCTAGAAAAGTTACCAAGGCAGAACATCCAGCACTTTTGAAAAAGCATAATTCTTATTCATTTGCAGCACTTTTAAAGAGAAAATAGCACTTATAAGAGGGCCACATGAGGGACACTTGTAGTGATGGAAATATTCTGTATCTGGACTGTATTGATGTCAGTATCCTGCCTACAATATTATACTACAGAATTGCAAGATGTTACCACTGGGAGAAACTGGGTAAAGGGCATACAGTGCCAAAATTGAGCAAACTTGCATTAGACAAAAGCATATTTATGCCTTGTGAGTCTCCTTGCTGATTTGAACCTGTAACCATAGCTATGATGCTATCCCAAGAAATTAATGTAGATAGTGGCTCCTGACATCATGATAAGAAAGATGAGGAAATTAGCATATTTTGCTTTCTTCTTCCCATCTTTCACTAATTTTTTCAGTTACATGAGTTATATTTTAGTTAGTATTTTTAGAAATATTTTAAATTTAAAAATTAACTTTTAAAAATTTTATATTAAAATTTTAATAATTTCATATTCTGAAATTATAATTATGTTTAAAATGTTTTATCATAGGTTGGTTGTAAAATTTCAGAACCACCAATAATCTTCAATTTTTTTTTTTAAACAAACAAGACCCAGGTGTTTTTTTTTTTTTAATAAAGAGACAGGGTCTCGCTCTGTTACCTAGGCTGGAGTACAGTGGCACAATCACAGCTTACAGCAGTCTTGAACTCTGGGGCTCAAATGATCCTCCTGCCTCAACCTCCCCAGTAGCTGGAAATACAGGTGCACACCACCATGCCTGGCTAATTTTTTTTTATTTTTTGTAGAAATGGGGTCTCACTATGTTGCCCAGGCTGGTCTCAAACTCCAGGCTCCAAGCAATCCTCCTGCCTTGGCTTCCCAAAGTGTTAGGATTACAGGCATGAGCCACCATGCCCGGCCATGACCCAGGTTTCATTTGAAATTTTTTCCTTCAGAAAAGGAAAATGTATTGGTCAAGTTTTAAAGATTAAAAAAAAAGAAGAAAATTGGTGCTAAGAATGTTTACATAAAAAGTGGAACAAAATTTAAAAACAAGATTTTTTGGAGGAAACGCGGTTGTTTAAATTGAAAACATTTAGGGCTGGGCGCAGTGGATCACGCCTGTAATGCTAGCACTTTGGGAGGCCGAGGCAGGAGAACTGCTTGAGGCCAGCAGTTTGAGAGCAGCCTGGGCAACACAGCAAGACCCCATCTCTACAAAAAACAGAAAAATTAGCTGGGCATGGAGGCATGTGCCTGTAGTTATAACTACTCAGGAGGCTGAGGCAGAAGGAGTGCTTGAGTCCCAGAGTTCAAGGTTGCTGTGAGCTATGCTGATGCCACTGTACTCTAGCCTGGGCAACAGAGGGAGACCCTGCCTCCAAAAAAAAAAAAAAAAGAAAGAAAGAAAGAAAGAAAGAAAAAAGAAAAAGAAAAGAAAAAATATCATAAAATAACAAGCAATAAAAATTAAAGTATTAATCACATAATTATAAGCTTCCAAAACCAAACATTAATCAAAATGAGATGCAAATGGCTAATCTTCTACGTAAACTTTGAAAAGTATAGGTATTAGCAGAAATTAAAATAATAGGTTTTTTTAAGCAGAAAGCTTTTCCTGTAGACATAATTCAGTAACTCATTCTTAAGTGTTAAAAATTTATTAAAAATGAATGCCTGTTATAACTATTATTTGCTTAAAAATGTGTTTAGAAAGTATGCACCCTATTCTCCTTAGCTGAACTTATATATTTTATTCTATTTTAAAATTATCAAATATAAAGTTAAAAACTATATACAATTATAAAACAATAGCCTACCAGTGACTATAAACTCTACAAGTTAATTGATGCATCTGAAATAAAATACTAAACCAAACTCAGTGGCTATCAATTCCTACCTATAGTTCTTAGTTTCATCCATCAAAAGCTGTTCACTTTACCCAAATAAACAGATTTTGGTGACCAACAATGACTAAGCCAAAACAAAATGGAAAAAGAATTTTCTATATAATGTCTACATTTTTACCATCTACTAATGAGCCATTAAACTTCAAAGTAGAACTGAATATTGCACGTAATGTTCACAAGAATATATTTATGAAAGACTTTTTTCTTGAGTTGTTTTGAAGAGAACATAGTTGAGAAATATTCTAGAAGAAACTCGATTTTTTCCAGGATAGGTTAATTTTGTCTGTAACAAGTAACAACTCTCGAACCTACTGCTAAAATAGGTTGTCAAATAACCTTTGAAAATGTACTTTATGACAGAAAAACAACCAATATGAAAAGTTGTAAAATCAAGTTCCAGAAATATATTTCAAGTGGGCAGCTAAATGGAGGAAGGTTAAAATTTGACCAAAAAACCTTATAAAAAAATAAGTACTTCCATTATTTTATCACTTAATTTTACTCCGAAAACCATCATGTATTATTTAAAGATTTCATTATTAGACCCATGATAAAAATAAAACCATAGCGATGTATCTAGGTTTATGAGAGAAAACTGATTTTGTTTACTTTCAGAATTGATGTTGCATTAAACCTGAACTTGAAGTTATCTAGGAACTGGGAAAACAAAATTTGGTTCCCTTTTATACATCTCAGACTTGGAAAACTCATCAAAACTATCGTATGGCACAAATTCCCAGTCTGAACTGTTAGTACTCATCCAGTGAACATTTTGTCTCTGTTATTCACACAAACCAGTCTTGGTTAACTGGACTAAAAAAAAAAGGTTCAAATTAAACACAATGACTGCTTTCATGGAGGTAAAAGAGTGTAGTGATTAAGACCACACAGACAACAGGATGTCAGAAAGAAGTTGAAGTTCAGTGTCTACTGTCTTACGTATGGCCTATGTTGCTTTAACTAGTTACTGAACCCCTTTGAGGCTTAATGTTGTACATAGAACATGACAAAATAAACCTACCTCACAGGATTGTTGTATCAGACAAGAAATACATGTACAATATTTAAATACAGAGCACCTGGTGCATCATACCATTTAACGAATGGCAACTATTATTCTTTATTAACACAAAAATAGTTCCACAGAATGTATCACTTTACCTTTGCTGTTTTAGCAAACAGTCTATGTGATTCTAGTATCTAAGGCATGTGAAGTTATACTAACACCATATGAAAACAACGTAATTCTTAAAGGAGAAGGTTAGGAGTAAACTTTTCAGAGACAGTGACTTAAATGTACAAAATATGACTCACAATTCAATAAGGGTGATGATATAACTGAGATCAATGCCAAAGGCGGCTGGGCCAGTGTTACTTCCTTGTGAGGAGTTTGGCATTGAGACACACAACTAACAGTTTAAAACCTTTTTCTGTCTTAAAATATCCAAGAATAAATGCTGCATATCATGTTTTAAAATCACAGTTCAAGACCAGGCATGGTAGTTCACACCTGTAATCGTAGCACTTTGGGAGGCCGAGGTGGGAGGATTGCTTGAGGCCAGGAGTTCGAGACCAGCCTGGGCAACATGACAAGACCCTGTCTCTACAAAAAATAATAATAAAAAAAAAATTATCTGGGAATAGTGGTGCATGCCTGTAGTCCCAGCTACTTGGGAGGCTGAGGCAGGAGGATCACTGAGCCCAGGCGTTTGAGGTTGTAGTGAGCTATGATGACGCCACTGCACTCTCACTGGAGCAACAGAGTGAGACCCGGTCTCAAAAAAAAAAAAAAAAAGACAGTACAGTCTTGTGTGGTAAAACCATGAGGAGGAATGGTTTAAACATAACAGGAAGCATTTCACAAGGCAACCACAGGAAAGCCAAAAGCAAATTCAGTCTTTAGATAGACCCAAACAACTGGAACCCATATTACAGCTCACAGAGCTAAACCTAAGCCAACGGGCCACAATTTACTTCATTATGTTCACTCCAAGAAAGTCAAAATATTAACTGTTATCTGGCACTGCATAGTACAGGAAAGATGTTTGGCTCTATTACAGTTTTAAACCCTAAATCACATGTGAAAAAATAAGGTAGAAAAGAGAATTCAGTTTGCTTTGAAAACATTTGACCTGTTTTAAAATGAGAGTAGACAATGTGTAGAGAGAACTACAGACTGAATTCTGCCTCCGACAAGCTACCTGGCCTAGGATTTGTCTCAATAACTCTGGACTACACTTAACTCATGGGTGAAATGAGCAGGTAGCACTAGAGGAAGGCACTGCAACCTAGCATTCCTGGGGGATTTTGTTGAGACTGTACTGTGTTTCAAAAGTTTTCAATCTGACTGAGGCATTTGGAGGCATAGTGGTTAGCATAGCTGCCTTCCAAAAGTTTTCAATATGAAGGGCAAGGACTCTCCAGCTCCACACACTTCTTTGCTCCCTTCTGTTTCATACCCACCCACTTCCTGATGTAACACAAGCCTTCCTGACCCCTGTGGACAGGTGCAACCCTTGGAGACACAACCTCTAAATCCTTGTCCAATCCTGCCACCCTATGACACCATTTATTATCAATAACTTTTCAAAAGTGTTATTTAGGTCATTGTGATATTTGAGCTGCAAGATAATAAAGCAAATTAGAAAATTAAATATCATTAATCTGTAAAATTGTGAACAATGTATCCCATAGGTATAGAGTCAAAATATAGAACTTTTAAATTAAGACACAAGTGTAATTGCGTTATTGATGATTTTCTGAAAAGACAAAAGCTAAAGCTTATGTACTTCTGCCTTATCAGTAGATCTAACATTAAACATCTTTTCAAGACTTCTATACTCTCATTTCTGCAAAGAACCATACTAGAACATAATATATATTTTTGTCTTAAATAATTTCTAAGTAAATTCATGCATTAGAAGAAATTATTTTGATAATAAGTTTCTAATGCCATGGGAGCAATATGAAAATTATCACTTGACTAAGGATGGTAGAGGATACAATTCTTTGAAATGGAAGGGGAGAGAAGACAGGGGGTGGTTTTTCCCTTGTCATCTTCCCTAACTCCCAATTTCAAGCACATTACCCTGGCCTTCATGCCGTACAGGCCTTGCCTGGAGTTAAGTTATTGCAACATGAGAGAACCACCATGAATACAAATATATATACTAACTTTACGAGTCAGTGGATGGCAGCTGTCTCCCAGTTTGCCCATAGGTGTGCAAATCCTTATGCTCTTAACCCAGATACTAACAGCACAGCACATGCCTCCACCACACTGGGGGTCTTTGTCGCAGGCCTGAAATGTAATAAACAAACAGATAAATATAGATAGCAGGAAAGACTCAGGCTAAGGAAATCTAAAATTAGCAGAGAAAATGCTCTTCAAATATCCAAACACTATGACTTTAATAATCACATATATAGAAAAAAACTATAATCTTCATTTGTTTGCACAAATCTATAATAAAATCTGATCAGAACAGATTTTTGCAGTTTTTCAAAATTGAATGAAATAATAGCCCCTGGATTATGAAAATCTCAAATAAACATAAGATTTTTTAAAAAACAAAATCAGCTCTCTTTTTCCAGTGCTTTGTGGCTGCATTGGCTTTGTACTAAAAAAATGAGTATATTAGTCTTATACTATACATAGCTATTGGGAACTACATAAATTGAAACACAAGATTTTATGACTATTAACTACAGAATACATTGGGCACAATTTAAAAAAAGAGATTTAAATGGTCTCTAAATCTGGCACAAAACACTCCAGACTCATAAAGGCACTGATGTAAATTTTAAAAGTGCTCATTTTCCCGTTCTGATATTTGCATTTTGGTTTATGAGATTTGATGTTTCTCACACCACTGATTTGATTTTCACCATTTCCTCTTTAAAACAAAGAAATCTCATAGGTTGAGAATGGACAGACCAAGACTTTCGCCTTATGTTACTCTTTTTTCAGGTAAATAACCTGCAAAGAGGATATTATTGGCTTAGGATATAGATAGGTGTACATTACAAAATCAGGTGAACTATCCTATAAAATCCATCAGATTAAGAAATGTAAGTGACAGATGCAATTATCAATAGTAATTACTCAAGGCACCTGCTTCCAAATATAAAATTTATAAATACATATAATCAAAGAATCAACTATGGAGGAATTTCCATACTCTACTAAATAGAAATAATGAAGCCTAAATTTATTTGCATGAAAATGGATCTGAAGAACTATCATTCTTTCCTAGAACCAACAAAAATAGAACGCTTTGTTTTAACAGTATGCAGTAATATGTTTTGCTTGTGATAACGTAAAAACATCCTGTACTATACATATGTAAGAAACTAAAAAAATCATTTAGCCACAAATTTAAATGTACACTTATTGGAAACAACTAAAATAGTCCTTCAAAGTTCTCAGTTTTGGGAACAGCCATAACTTTCAGAACATAAATATATGGCACATTTTTATCATTATTTTTCATTAAAAGTGACCAATTATCTTGCTTTAGAGTTAATTTACTTCCTCCATTAGAATTTTTTTCTTAGTCTATTTAAAATAAATATCTGGATAAAAACTACAATTTTCACCTTGGGGTGTTTGGATTTTATAGGACAACATCTAAACATTTCCATTTTCCAATTTCTACCTGTATGCTAGAAATCATGTATATGACGTTATATGATGTCATATGTCATGTATCATATGACAATGTTGACATATGATGGCCATTACATTCCATAAATGAGATGTCTGGTTGACGATCTTTTCTAATACAGTTTTGACAAATCCATATGGACACATAAATCAATTTCAAAATACCTACATACATTACCAAAAAAAGGATATGTTTAAGGTAGATGTTTCTGCCAGTATTTTATTTCAACAGATGCTCAATACCTTGAATTCCGAGGTCCCACTAGCTCTTTTTATACGACAATCAAAAATCCAGCCGAAGTTTTAAAAAATTCAATCACTTGGATGTTTAAACACCCTATCCAGCAGTCCCCAACCTTTTTGGCACTAGAGACTGGTCTCATGGAAGACAATTTTTCCATGGACCAGGGTGGGGAGAGTGGGAGGAGGGGGGGAGGGGGCTGGCAAGCGATGGGGAGCGGCCATAAATACAGATGAAGCTTCTTTGCTCCCACACCCTCCCCTCACCTCCTGCTGTGCAGCCTGGTTCCTAACAGGCCACAGACCTGTACCAGTCTGGGGGCTGGGGACCTCAGTTATATACAATATATCTAGATAAGTCACTGAGTTTTTCATTTCAATCCAGATGGTTCCTGTCATGGAGACATAACTACATTTTATTACCATGTTGCTTTAGAGAAAATTTTTAAATTCTCTTTTTGTAACACTGAGTTAAAACAACAAAAATAGCACACATAACTATATAATAAGCCCAGTCTAAACCTCTCTAACAGATAAATATCTAATGTGATAAAATTTCATCTTGTAACAAAAAGCTTCAGTTCTTAGAAAATTTACAAAGAATTGTATAGGTTCATATATTTTTAATTAGACAGCTGTTTCCTAATGGCCTTCATCCTTAACCCATTGCAGATCTATTCAAATAGTGTTGCCATGTGAATGGAACAAAAAGATACTTATATTGCAAAGGAATCTTGAGCTTAGAGGATTAGGAGAAATTTTAAATGAACCAGCAGGGGAAGAAGGGAAAAAAATGCAATCATGTTTCAATTCTCATGTATTAGAAAAACCTGTACCACTCGGACTAGCTACTGACAAAGCTATGCAAGCAGTTTTTAAAATAATTCTCCGTTCTAATAAATACCACAAAGCTTATAATTCAGTATCTATTGGATATAACCAAATGCTGTCCTACCTAGCACAAGTACTTTCAAAATGCTATAAACCTATTAACTAACGTAGTAACAACAGAGCTTTATTTTCTCAAGAGAATGACATTTCCTTTAAAGTTATTTCACTATGTATCATTATTTCAAATATAGACAATTTATTTAAATCCTATAATGCACAATTAGATATTTGAAGTAATTTAATGAAGGTGTAAAATAAGAATAAAGAGCACTTAAGAAAAAAGAGTAAAGCAGTTGAATAACCAGGAAATGGTAATGGTTTTGTATTGTTGATGTAAACTAGACCAGAGTTTTAAATTTTGTACTGTAAATTCATTCTTCATACCCACACAAAGAAAACCGTTGGGGGTAGGAGAGAAATGAACTAGTTCCTACTTACAAAAATGATGAGGACGTCCTCTCTTAAGTATAAACAACATCTACATGGCAACCTACTCCATAATTACACAGGAGCACTGGCGGTGCTTTATTCGGCAATTAGAAATTAAAAGCTTTTACAGGGAGAACCTCAGGACGCTAGGGGGAAAAAAGCCCCGGAACTCAAAAGGAAGCGCCCACAATTGCTTTTCAAAGTGCACACATGGCCCTGGACCAAGTATTTCAAAGGGTTTCTGCGGAGGACGGAGGGGTGGCAAACTCCGGGAATGCAGGATTAAGCCTCCGGGACTTGGGGGCACCCGCCTTGCTCCCGTGCATTGCAGGAAGGCCGTGCACTGTTCAGGTTCGAGGCTGGAGCGCCTCCAAAAGTACTTGAGAAGACTCTGAAAGAAACTTCTTTCAGCTTAACAGAAAAACAGACCAAACACGATTAGCGAGGTTGTGGAGTGATGAGGCAGAAGTAAGCGACAGACGGTGGTGATAAAAGTGGTGAGGTGCCACTCTTGTCACTTTTTCTTCCAGGACGCGCCCAATGTCCCAATGTCTGCTGCTTTTGGAACAGGGCACTTTCCCAAGTGCGCCAAAGGGCGACTGAGGCAGGTGTCCCCGCCCAGGGCGGCCCTCCCCGCGCCCCTCTCCTCCCCTTCAGGGTCCCTGTCCCGAGCCCTCCCGGGCGCATCCCGGGCGCGCATCCCGGGCGGACAGGTGCGCCCGCGCCGCTTACCCCGGTGATCACGGCGGCGTCCCCGGCGCGGGGCGTGAGCAGCAGCGGCGGCAGCAGCAGCAGGAGCAGGAGCGGGGCTCGGCGCGGGCTCCTCATGGCGCCCGCGGGACTGGGCGGCCGTTGGGGCCGGTCGGGGGCGCGGGGCCGGGGCGCGCTCGGCGGAGCGCGGAGCAGAGGGCGGGCGGGCGCGGCGGCTCCCGCGAGCCTCCCGGCCGTTATAAAGGCGAGCCGCGCCGTGACTCACGCCGGCGCCCGCCCGGCAGCACGCGCGGGGGGCACCGGCCGGCTCCCGGGACGAGCACGTGCCGGCGCGCGGCTCCCGGCGCCCCCGCCTCGGGCGCCACGCAGGCAGCGCCCCCCGCGGGGCGCCCCGCTCCGTGCCGTGCTCTCCGCGGTCGCCCGCCGCCGCCTTTCGCACGCGCCTGCATCGCTTTTGTGGTCGCAGAGACACTCGTTTGCTGTCCTGGTTTCCAGAGCTCTACGTGCTCAGCGCCGAAAACTTCCAGATCATTTGCTCCACAGATGTTTAGAGGGCGCCGGCTACGTGCCCGGAGCTGCGGACAATTAGGGGGCGAGGGGGGACACAATAGCCCCTGAGTTGGTTCGTTTGTTCAGCAAGTGTATACCGAGCGCCCGCTGTATGCTAGGTACTGCCATGGGTCTGTCCTCAGGGTCGAATAACTTAACGGAAAAGACAGACATCAAACATAAACGGGAAACGTGGAAGGCAGAGGAAAAGAACAAAGAGAGAGCAAAATCACCCTAACCCCACAGCCCTGACGACATGCAGAGGTTTGTCCTTCCAGCTGTGGGAGGCCTGTTTGTTTATTTCATTTCAAATGCCCTCTCTTTAAGCTCACATCTGTTCCTGACCCTCTCCTTTCTGATTTTCCTCCCATGTATTTCCTCCCCTCCTGAGAACGCCCGGTGTCTTGCGCCAGCCTGAGGCCCCTTAAGGTCTAGGTAGGCGGCTTTCTCTCTTTAACTTTTCAGCCCCGGAAAATCACCATTCTGTCTTATAGATGCCATAGGGCGTTATTGTGATCCGTTCCCTCATGTAAACATCAATTGAGTGTCTACTGGGTTCCAGGCACCCCATGAAAGGACAATTGACAAATTTGCCCTCCATCTCTGACCCTAGCCCGGCTCCAAGAATCTTAGCCTGTTTCCTTCAACAGAAATGATTTCAAGAATGCCTAGGTGTGACCACACCAAA
This sequence comes from Daubentonia madagascariensis, assembly GCA_023783475.1. Lineage (NCBI taxonomy): Eukaryota > Metazoa > Chordata > Mammalia > Primates > Daubentoniidae > Daubentonia > Daubentonia madagascariensis. The sequence continues at coordinate 45,102,751 of JAKFHU010001953.1, forward strand.
CTTGATTGCACTGACGTTTTGGGAAGCCCACATTTGTTCCTGAATAGCCTGAACTTCTAGCTTCCCTGGTCCCCTAAGCGCCACAAGCTGTTGAAAAGCAGATGCGTCTTCCAGCCTCTTTAATAAATGCAGTAAGAAGAGTTGAGACGAAGTTACTTTCAGACTGTGGGGCTTCCCCATGCCAAAGCATTCAGACAAAATATGGGGGAGAAAGGCAGCCAATTATATGAATGTTAAACAGCTGAGTATTTGGAAACCCAAATCTTTGCCTAATTTTTTAAACCCTTTTCACAAGTGTTTTCATGTTTGAGAAATGTCCTGAAACAGAAAACACAAAAGGAATCAAACTTTTTTAACTTTAAAAAATTGTTAATATTGGGCTCACTGTAGAATAAGTGGAAACAGTAGCAAGTGACAGGCTTGTGGAAAGTTTCCTTTTCCAGTCTCCATGCCAACACTAGCATGGGAATGCTGCCGGGTAAATGCAAAAACCAGTCAACATGGATTTTAACATTCCTATGACTTTTTTTTAATGGTCTATTTCATATTCACTACTATTGAATGCCAGCTTGGGTATTCCCTGCTTCTCCAAGCATAGAAAATGTGATATGTCTACATAGGAAAAATCAGATTTCAAAAGTGCTGGCTTCGTACATGGCTGTTTGGAAAACAATCCTCATAAAGCTGTTTTGAAACAAGGTTGGAAGCACTTAAAAATAGGGTTGGTTTGGGTTGATGTTGTTTCTTTGGGGACCTTTAATTGTTTTAATGCTTTAGACCAGAAATGAAGACTCTTGATATGTCCTTGCATCTGGGGCCAAGTTAGAAAATTAAAGTCTGACTTCAATTGTTATAAAGGGAAAGATGAAAGAATGAGTTTGGATTAATTCATAAAAATAAGTTAAGTAGGAAGGTCAACCTACCAACAATGAAATAGAAATGGAAGTAGTTTGTTCTATTTCATTACCTGTTGATATTGCCACATGATCAATTCAGCCCAGGGGTAACTCTATGAGGTGAACCAAATCTTGTGGACTACCATATTCTAGCAGACTATCAAGGCTCAGCTTAATTGAAGGTGCAGTATAGGAGAGTCCATAGGACCCCATGTTTGTGAGTCAGACTGACCTGGATTAGAATCCTATGTGACCGTTGGGCAAGTTACTCAACCTTTTTAAGCCTGTTTCCTGTCCTATAAAATGGGTATAAAACACCAACCTCATGGGGTACAACCCCATGGAATTTAAAGGGAATAATACCTGCAAAGTGCTTAACACATTGCCTGGAACAGACTGGGAGCACTGATGGGGTTACCTCTTATTAAATCTCATTATTTGGTCTCCCCTGACAATTTCAGCCAACACTATATAGGTCTTTTCTGTCTTGCCCACCAGATTAGATTGGGATCCTTGTGTCTAATTTTCTATACATCCCTTTTGGCATATAGCAGGCATTCAGTAAATAATTGATGATCAACATTGCCAGTGTAGGTGGGTAGTGGGTTAAATTGTGTCCCCCAGAAAGCTATTTTCCATTCCTAACCCCTGGTACCTGTGAATGTGACATTATTTGGAATCAGGGTCTTTGTAGATGTAATCAACTTAAGATGAGGTCATACTGGATTAGAGTGGGTTCTAAATTCAATGGCAGGTGTCTTTATAAGAGAGAGGAGGGGGAGATTTGGATACACACACACACACACACACACACACACACAGAGGAGAATGTCATGTGACCATGGAGGCAGAGATTGGAGAGATCTACAAGCCAAAGAGCACCAAGGATTGCCAGCAACGATCAGAATCTGAAAGAGGCAAGGAAGGATTCTTCCCTCGAGCCTTTACAGGAAGCATAGCCTTGTTGACATCTTGATTTTGGACTTCTGGCCTCCAGAACCATTAGAGAATAAATTTCTTTTCTTTTAAGCCACTCAGCTTGGTAATTTCTGTGGAAGCCACAGAAAACTAATACAGGTGGGTAGAGCCAGAGGGTTGTACACCAGCTTCCAAATGCCTCTGCCTGGAATTGGTGCTTATTGCTTTTGCTGACGTTTTAGTGACCAAACAAGTCACAGGACAGCCCATCTTCAAGAAGATGGACAATGCACATCTGCAATTTACTCTGTGGTTTCTGAAGAGAACCAGAAATCTGGTGAGCAGCACCATATTCTACAGGAAAGGAATCATTCATGGTTTGGACTCCTTAATGAACTTTGAATGATATTAGTAATTAATTTAGTTCGAATTACAAAGACTCTGAAACAGTGTAAATGTATAAGCTCACATTTTCTTTTAGGTGGGTAGTAAACCATCGTTCATTCAACAGGTATTATACAAGCAGCTTGATATGCAGATATTGTTAGCACATGAGGGTACAATGGTGAGCAAAACAGATGTGAACCAACCCGGTGAGCTTACATGTCATGAGCATAGGACATGACCAATAGATCTGCACATATTACAGGGCAAACGGTAACAATTTCGTGGATACTATAGACAGCTATGAGGAACCGAAGATACCTATAAAGTTGAATTTGGGTCTTGAGATGGGGTCAAGTGGATAGGCAATGGAGTTGTTCAGGACCCGGTAGAGGGGAAGAATGAGGCAGCAGGAGTGGAGGATGGCTGGGCATTCCGGGCAGCACACACAGAGGGCAGCCGGTGTGGCCCAAGAAATGAACCTAAAGGGGAGTCTGGTACCAGAGCCAGAGGGGCGGCAGGGACTGAATGCAGGGCCTTATATGGGCCATGCTAAAGATCTTGGTCGTTGTCATGGTTAGTTGGGGAAGTTCCGAGGAAAACATAAGAATGGGCAAGCATGACATGAGCAGCTTTTACAAAGAAGACCCTCACGGCAGTGTGACTCCACGTGTCCAAATCCAAACTGCTTCCGGTCCCCACCCCAAACCTCTTTTGTTGCAGGCAACTCTGTCCTTCAGAGGATGACCTTGGAGTCATCCTTGACCCTCTCTTTCTCTCACACCTAAGGCCCGTCTGACTGGAAATCTTGTTGACTTTGCCTTCAAAATATATATAAAATATATTATTATAATATCAATAGTAATATTATAATGTATTATAATAAAATATAAGTACATACAAAATAAAATAAAATAGACTCTATTAAAATATATTTGACCACTTTGCCCTCTGTCATGGCCATCCTTCCTCTGAGTCTCTGTCGTCTCCATCCTGGATTACGGTCACCACCATCACCTTGGGACTCACCTCCCAGGTTCACCTTGCCCTCTACATCCTATCATCAACCCAGCTACTGCAGTTATTTTTTTAAAATATAAGTCAGACTCTTTGCTCAGAACTCTGCAGCAGTTTCTTGATTCCCTCACAGAGACCTTAAGCTTTTTGGCTTCATCTACTACTACTACTACCCCTTGTCTTCCTGCCGGCTCTGCTGCCGCCACACTGGCCTCCTGGAGGTTTCTAGTACACACAGGGCATGCTCCCACCTTGGGAACTTTGTCCTGGATCCTCACTTTGTCAGGATTGGTCTTTCCCCAAGTAGACAGCCATGTGGCTGACTCCCTCATCTCCATTGAGTGTTTGCTCAAATCTTTCCTTTGCAAGGAGGCTTATCCTGACCATCCTAATTAAATTTGCAATGGCCCCGGCACTCCAGATGCCCTTTATTCTATTCCTTTTATATTTTACTTTTTCCTATAGCACTTAAGACCTTCTAGCATATTCTATTGTGTATTATGTGTATTGTTTATTGCCTTGCTGCACCCACCCCACACGTACACCAGAATCTAAGCTACATGAGATCAGGGATGTTCAAAAAATTTGTTCTGTTCACTGATTTATCTCCAGTACCTAGAAGAGTGCCTGGCACATAGTAGGCACTCAATAAATATTAGTTAAACAAATTTCAAAAAAATATGGAGAAGAGATTGAAGGGTGGCTGGGAGCAGACCTGATGGGAGGCAGTGGTCCAGGTGGCTTCCGGTACCCTTTTTGGCAGTAAAGACGCAGAGAAGTGAACTGATTCACCTAAGAAGTAGAACTCATAGAGTTTACCATTGGTTAAGATAAAAGGTAGAGAAAGAAATGTCAAGATTCATCTTGTATCATTGATTGACAGTGGAGATGCTGGAGGTACCAGCCGTGCCCTGGGTGTGGGGAAAGGCAGTCAGGCAGATCTGGGGTACAGAGAAGACACTGGATAAGAGAGGAAACTCCAGGCAGTTTCCCCTTAAAATTCTTTAATTTGCCCATTTCATATAATGTAACCACAATGGTAAAAATTTAGATCAGGGGGTGGCAAACTGTGACCTGTTCTTATAAATCAAGTTTGAGTAGGACACAGCCACGCTTGTTTATATTAATAATATCTGTGGCTTCCTTCCCACTAGAGGGAAGAGTTGAGTATTTGAAAGAGAGATCGTATGACCTGCAAAGCTGAAAATATTTACTATGTGGCCCTTACAGAAAGTTTGCTAACTGCTGCTTTAGGCAATAAACAGGAGCCTGGAGTTTCTTTACACTGTTCCTCAAGGCAAATTTGTTACCACTTCCTTTTGCTGGGCCTGTTGTGGGCTGTCCTTTTCAGACTTTCTCTGGTTTACCAGTGAAATTCATCTGCTTCCTGAGTTTGGGGAGTTTGTCCAAAGTTCCAGCTTGCTGATGGACCTTTTGCATGTTCACATTGTTATGTGCTTTCATTTTAATTTCCTGTTACATAGTAGGTGCTCAACAAATATTTGCTGGTGGAATTTGAGGAGGAAGGCAATAAATATGTGTTTGGTCTGCCATCTTGAATCGGAGGCCTGAAACATTTTCTCAACTGTATAAAGGAAGAGAACTTTTATTACTCTTTTACATGAAGCTCTAGTTTTAAAAGTGATTCCAGCTTGTTTGAGGACTTACTTTTACATGTGTCTTCTTCATATGACTTCTAATTATTATAGCACAATAGGTGGGCCCAGTAATTTCATAGTTGGGTCCCCTTTGTCTTTGTATAAATAATTTTTCATTTAGATGGATTCAAAAAAAGTAAAATAGATATTCTCCTTGTTTTTCACCCTTCATCTTTTATCACAGTACTATTACATAGTGGCTTTTCTTGTTAACAAACCCATAATATCAGTCTGAAATATCTTTTTAAAATAATAACCATACTTTAAATGTGACATATGAAAGATGAATTGCTTTTATAATTCTAAATAAGATGTCTATTTTAATCTATTTCAATGCTGATGCTTTCTTTTTATATTTAAAAATAAATCACCAAGATTCAATTTGAAAGCCAATTGTCTATGAAGGCACTAAAAATTCTTTGGTCTATTCAAGTGATAATGTACAATAAAGTTTACCTATTTTTAAATAGTTGAAATATTAATTCAAGAGAAAGAGTTTTTAAAAAAATAATTAGTACAAAATGCATTGAAATAATATGACAGGTCAAGATGAACATTTGGTTCAAAGGATTTAGGTTTTATTCATTATAATGCTGACTGTATTTAATATTTATTTTTAGCATTAGAACATGGGCCTTAAGGCTATGGCTTATGTATCTTGCATTTCATTAAAAGGAAGAGATTGTTATGCAAATCTGTAGTGTATTTGGTAACTTTCCAGAGAGAAAAGTCTCATATAGAAAAGAAAAAAATGTTTCTTAAGATAAAAACCAGGGCTGGGTAATTACTTCTTTATTATTTTAGGTCAATGTTTATTAGCTAATAATCCATACAAATAAATTTCGTTTAACAATTTGTTTTTCTCCTCTAAATTTGAATTATATTTATATTTTTACTGAGGGAAAGGACTTGGAAGAAATAATAAGACATCTAGGTATAGGAATTTATAGGCACAAAATTTAAAGGCACAAACCAATTATAAAACCTTCATTTCTAAATGTAAAGGCTGCCTCTTTCTATGCCTCGCACATAGTAAATACTCAGTAAATCTCAATACATCTTATATAATACCCCCAGTTATCCTATGTGGTAGCTACTGTCACAATTTCTGTTTTACAGATGAGGAAAGTATGATTTGAAGAAATTAACTGTGTTATACAGAATCGTAGTAACTTCTGAGTAGTGGAGCTGGGTTTCAACTCAGGTTGGTCTGATGCAAAATACTTAACTATTACAACTTCTTCTTGAATTTATATGTTTTACTTAAATATTGCCATAAAAAATTTGGGCAGCCAATTAACCAGAAGGGAAAAACTATGATGTGAATTTTCTTCATTCATCTTTAAACCTCTCTCTTTCTCTTACTCTCTCTCTCTCCCCTCTCTCTTTCTCTCTCTCCCTCTATCTCTGTCTCAACGACTCAGAGATCAAGACTTAAAGACGAAATGGCAGAGAACAGTACAATTCTATACATGTGGCTATTTGTTTGGGGGGATTTTTTTTTCCCAGAGGGATCTTCTGAGGAACTGGTACAGAAGAGCTGCTTTTTTTGTGGGGGAAGGAAATGGGCCATCCATGTTCCTGCTCTTCAGGTTCATTTGTCAGAGTTCTAAGGGGGCCTTGGTACCTTTGCTCTCATAAGGTGAGTAGCTTATCAGAGTCATCCTGCTTGCTTTTTTAGGCCGAAGGGTCAGTAGAGTGAGCCTAACACTGGAGGCTGAGTACTGTAGCACAGCATCTGCCAGTGAGTGTTTCTTCTTAGAAAATATTGAATTTATGATCAGATAGAGACCTCTTAGGAGCCACAATTTATATTAACACATTAAAGGCCCTGAGAAGTCCTGCAAGAAGAAATAGCCCAACTTGGTACAACCCAGCATTTCCAAAATATGTGGTCACAGAGCACTTTTTGCATGTGTCAGGGATCAAATTGTAGGCAAATGTCAATCTCTTATCTTGACCACATCCAAGCCTTAACAAAAACCCCACTAAATTTAGAATAAGTATTCTGAGTACATAGCCAGTCTTAGCTGAGCTCATCAATTAAATACTATTTATTGAGATAATCTAATTCTTCTAACTTGGTTTACAGATGAGGAAAGTGAGAATGCAAAAGATTTAATCTCATAAGAACTAGGAGACAGAACTGGGAATGGACTATGGGTCTCCCGTCTCCTAGTTCAAGCTTTTTCCAACCATACAGGCACCTCTTTGAGTTACGGGTATCCATCTATAAAAGAGTTATAAACACATTTTCCAAAAACAGGAGGCTACTTTTAGGAAGATCCCTGCCCTATACATTAAGTCATTGCAGTGACTTGTTCTGCTGTCTGCCAGGGAGAGAAGGCCATCGGGTTGTGCGGTATTAAAGCATCCTGGGTCTCTATCCACTGACGTCATTTGTTTTTCACAAAGTTTGACAGAGTTTGGGCTTGCTAAATGTACACGTAAGTATTATCAACTTTTGGCCCATGAATTAGCAAAAAGGATAGCGTAGGTTTGAGTGGCAGGGGACTGGAAAATGACTTTTGGTGGGATAAACTCTCACTGTGAGGATCCTAAATGGCAAATTGCTAACTCCTGTCATTTGTTTACTTCCAAAAATGTTTTCGAGCTGATAGATGCAATTCACTGTAATGAAAGTATTTCCAAGCCCTGTCCAGTGATCCATAGTAATTGTGCTTTTATGATCTTATTACAGGCATTCTCCCCTCCATTTTCTTGTGTGGTTGTCTGTTTAACAGACACCCCCCCCGCGCCCCCCCCCCAGTCATAACAGCTGGAGATGGAGGACTAGAGAGAGACAGGAGATGAGCTGACCCGGATGCTTCCCCTGGAGCTGTTTCCCGTGCTGAGTGGGTGGGGCTCCGGAAGGCAGCCTTGACTATAAGGCTCACAAACTTCCCGAAAGCTGATGAAAACCCCCAAATCCTATCTATCTCAGCATCAACTGATTTCAGTTATTCTAAAATTAATTTATTGCCAGTCCGATTTATAAATTGATCGCCTATATATCCAGTTTGTGTAAACCAGTAGATTTTAAACTTTTTATTTTTTTGGCGGAACAGCCAAGGTTGGGTAAGAGTCCTGTCCAAAATAACTCTTCCTGATTTCTTTTCTTTTCTGGTTCTTTTGTGTGCAGGGAGGAGCGGAGGAGATATGAAAGGGGAACACAAACAATTTAATTCACTGGAGATACACTGGGTCACCGCTATGTGCTTATAGGCACTGTGCCGTAGGTGCTATGAGAATCACTGTACATTGCATTTTGATACCAGATGGTTCTTTGCAGAGCAACAATTGCATCATTACCATGTTCAAAGTCTTAAGCTGATTTCCGAAACTGACAGCTCATCTCATTAAGTCTACAATCCCTCTGAAAAGTATTCATATTTCTCTGTGACTGTTGATTATTGAAGGTTTGCTCCAATTATAATGAGCCATGACATCAAATGAGCTCTTGAAGTATAAAATATACGACTACCCTGTAGCACACGTTATATTTTAATGCTATTATTTATCTTTCTCAAACATTAAGATCAACTAACTAAATATTTGAGTAAATATTGGGTTTAGCAATGTGTTATCAGAATTTAGGGGTTATAGTCAACTGCTCCTTTTTCCCCCTACCAGGAAATATGAAAGTTTAACACACACTGAATCAACCCAGAGATGTAGGATGCAAATGTAAACAGGCAGAAATGCCTTTTGGTCTGGCCTTCGAAGTCTGGAGTCAGATTTGGTGGAGTCCTTTCCCAGCTCTACCATTTACGGCCTGTCTAGCCTTAGGAAAGATATTTCTCAGAGCTTCAGTCCTCTTATCAATAAAATGGAGCTAATAATAATATTGCCTGCAGTGTAGGATTGTTACAGGAATTAAATGACAATATTCCTGACACAGAGTAAGAATCCAATAACACATTTGCTGTGATCAAAAGAAAAGGGTATCATGCCAACGTCAATGTCCTGGTTTTGACAATGTAATTTACTCTGGTTATATAAGATGCTATTGTTGGTGGAAGTTGGGGGAAAGGTACTTGGGAAACCTCTGTATTATTTTTGCAATGTCTTGTGAGTCTAAAATTATTTCAAAATGAAGAGTTAAAAGGGAAACATGGTGTAGTCCAATAGAACTTTCTGCAAGGAAGAAAATATTTCATACCCATGCAGTCCATAACAGTACAAGTAGCCACTTGTGGCTGTGGAGCACTTGAAATGTAGCTAGTGCAACTGAGGAATGAAATTTTAAATTTAATTTAATCTTAATTTAAATTTATATAGCCACATGTGACTAGTGACTACTATATTGTATAGTACAAGTATAAATTAAAATCTTGCTACACTACTGTGAAGATTCTTGAAACATAAGGCTGTAAAAGAGCCTGAATGCTAGAGAAAAGCTTAGCCCACAAACAAATACCATGGATAACCTGCTTTTATAGAAGATACAATGGCCAGAAAAACATATGAACCAGTTCTGATAAAAATGATAATAGCAAACATTAAAATAAGCACTTCATAGATGCCAGAAATTGTGCTAAGTGTTTAATATGCATTATCTTATATAATCCTCCAACATCCCCAAACAATTATTATTATAACAACATCAAACATCCATCGAGCACTTGCCATGTGTCAGGAATGATGCAGAATCCTTACACATTTTGCCTCATTTAATCCTCACAACCTGGTGAGATAAGTGCTAATAATGCTGCATTTATAAGCTCTGTGATTTTATGCAAGTTTCTTAACCTCAGAAAACGGAAATATATAATCTATACATAAAAGTGTAAGATGTATATGTACAGTCATCCCTTGGTATGCATAGGGGATTAGTTCCAGGATCCTCCAAGTATGCCTAAATCTACACATATTTAAGTCCCACAGTCAGCCCTGTGGAACCAGCATATATGAAAAATTGGCCCTCCCTATACTTGGGTTTTGCATCCCACAAACACTGTACTTTTCACGTGAGTTTGGTTGGAAAAAAATCTTCATATAAGTGAACCCACACAATTCAAGTCCATGTTGTCCAAGGGTCAATTGTACATTAAAAAAATAACAATAATAAAATAAGTGCCCTGTGGCCAACACCCAGCTCTGGCATTTGTACACTGCCCGGGCTTCAGAAGCCCATGTGTGCCCCTCCCCAAAGACATATTCTCCCTTCACCCCAGAGCTAAACACCTTTCTGAGTTTTTGTGTGTGTGTGTGTGTGTGAACCATTTCCTAACTCGTTTCTCGTAGTTTTTCCAGCTGTGTACAGATCCCTGAAAAGACATGGATTCTTCACTCCATTGCAAACAACCCTGAGCCTTTACTCTTCTCCAGGTTCTGCAGAACTTGAATTTCACTGACTTCCTCATGAGTCTTTGAATTGCAAATCATAAAACCTAACTCAAACAGGCTTAAGCAAAGCGAACGAATTTATGTACTCTAGAAGCCAAAAGGACCAGAGTAGATGCAGGCAGGTCTTCCATCGTGGTTTGTGTTGGGTTGGTCTCTTTCTCTGTTGAGTCCCCCCCACCCCAGCCCTCATGAGGTGGTCCCAGCAGCTCCAGGCTGACACCCTCTCTGTTTCTCACTTACTGGAAGCTGGGCTCTAACTCCTCTCCCCTTGCCCCAATAAGCTCAGCGGAAACCCCAGGATTGGGTCTCTGTGGACCATTCTGAGTTAGGTGTTCATCTCTGAACCAATCACTATGGCCACAGGGGAGGGAATGCGCTGATTGGATGGGCTTGTGATGTGGAGGTGGGTGCTGCTGCTATACATATGGGGGTAGCCCCATTCAGACCACCTGGACTTAGGGTAAGTGGGTGTGGTTCTCCTAAGGAAAATGAAGGTGTTGTTAACAGAAGAAGAGGGGATAGATGCTGCACAGGCAAAGGCAAGAGCTATGTGCCCCACTTCTGAGCCAAGCAGGTTTACTCTGTAAACATCTATCAATGATTGATGAGCCTTTAAATCCTCCCAAGACTCAAGAAACAACATAACTGCCCACATGGGGGACTTCTCAACCTCGTAGGGAAACAGATGGTGTCTTAAATATGAACTATTCTCTTTCAGAAGGAAAACATTACCGAGGACTTAATCTTTGGGTTTTCATTTTTATATACCATCCTCTTTGACTCTAAAAATGTACTTTGTATGTTTAGATTGGATAGTTATGTCTCTAACGTCCCACTAGATGACTACATATATTCTTATATACCAGGGTGAGGTAAATGAAAATGAAATTAGTGGGTGCTATTTCAGAGCTGTATGTCACAGAGATCTGCAGAAAAAGCCCGAAACAAACAAAAAGCAACCCATGATTACTCATAATAAAGATAACCACTGAACAATGAGACTTTATGGGACTAAAATTATGAAATATTTATAGATCAGTTTATTTTGTTTGCTACTGCAAACCAGTTTTCATTTTTCACATTTCTCTCTATGCTTCTATTAGAAGCCATGGAAACAACTCCCTCCTTTTTTTCTTCCTATGCAAATTGTTCACCTCAACATTTACTGACCTTTTCTTGGCATATTCTCTTCGCCCGTGGCCATGTCAGTTGTAAAGGAATGCAAAGAACCTGGTAATGAATGCTTTCAGAAGATAACATTGTACTCACTATGAAATTGGAACTAACTGATGAGCATACATGTGCAAGAAGGGAAGTAAAACTCAGTGGAAATCAACCAGGGAGGATGGGGTAGAAGGGGAGGGGAAAAAAACCTACCTAATGGGCACTATGAACATCATTTAGGTGATGGGCACACCTATAGGTGGGACTCAAGCATTACAAAAGTGATCCATGTAACCAAAAACATTTGTACCCCCTTAATGTTTTGAAATAAAAATAAATGATAGCACAATTACTTTGTAGAATTTAAAAATATATATTAATATAGATCAATGACAATTTGCCTACCTTAAAATAACTATATTCTTCAACAGGACTTTTGGAAGGTAAAACATAGTATGCCTCTTTCTGGAGACCTATTTTCCCCAAATTTGCATGTAAGTCACATTTTTGTAAACAGAATCATCCTTTAAGGTTTAAGGTCAAGGATAACTCAAAAATTTTACAATGAGTCATGAAACAATTTTAATTTTAAAGGAGTGAGAAACTTCTGAGCTATCTTATACAAGCGTCTCCATTTATAGATGTGGAAACTCTGTGGACGTATAGTGAGAAATGGCTTGCCTAAGATGCACTTACAGTTAGTTTGTTCTATGATTTGTAGTAATAGTCTTTCTTTTTTTTGGTAATTGCAGATTTTGTTTTCAATGTTTACTTAACAGAAGGTAGACCTATAGGACCAAAAGAAGATTATTTTTTTTCACAGCTCTCTTATAGCTTGTATATAATTTGTCAATAATTATAAAGTTTTTAGATAATTAAGAGAATACTTGGTTTTTTTTTCTTGGCTACTCAATACAATGTATTAAAAAAATAACTAAAACACAAATACAGGAGCATTAGAGCTTGCTGTCCATTTGATGTCAACTTTTTAAAAAATGTATTTATTTGATTGACAAATAAGAATTGTATGAGTTTACCACGTACAACATGTTGTTTTGAAATATGTATACATTGTGAAATGGCTAAATTGAGCTAATTAACATATGCATTACCTCACATACTTTTTTTTTGTGGTGAAAATGCTTAAAATCTACTCTGCAATTTTCAAGAATACAATACATTGTTTTTAACTATAGTCACCAAGTTGTAAAATAGATCTCTTGAACTTATTTCTCCTATTTAACTGAAATTTTGTGTCCTTTGACCAACATTTCCCCAACTCCTCCTTCTCAAGAACCTTGTAGGGTTCAAACAGTTTTTTGAGAGAAAAAGGTCGAAGATTAAACAAGTGGTTTGCAACTGGGGGTGATGTTGCCCCAGGGGACATTTGGCAAAGTCTAAAGACATTTCTGTTTGTCACAACTGGGGGGAGGTGCTATTGGTCTCTAGTGAATAGAGTTCAGGATGCTGCTAAACATTCCACATTGCACAGGATAGCCCCCAACAACAAAGTATTACCTGGACCCAAACGTCAACAGTGCCAAGGTTGAGAAGCCCTGGGTTAAATGAGCCCGACTTTCTGCAGGTGAAGACTCCTACAAAGATAATAAACCATGTCTTTTACTTACTCTGTTGAGTGCTCCTTTATTAATTAAAGTGTCATAATAATCTTCATCGCTATAAAGAAGCTAGTTTGAGAAGCCTCCTCCCTACTTTTGCATTTGCCCTCTGCTTCTTCCTTCTTGTGAAATTGAAGGAGACCTCTCTTCTTTCTAAGGCCAACTCTTCCTCCAATGCTTGGGAGCCAGTTAGGATTAAATTCAGCTGCACGTAACAGAAAAATCTAACTTCTTCTGGGTTTTAACCAGGGGTTTTGTTTTCCTCACATAAAAGCAGTCTGGAGGCGGCTGTCCAGGGCTGGTGTGCTGGCTCCATAATGCTGTCAGAGACAGGGGCTTCTTTCATCTTTCCACCCAGCCATCCTTGGAATTTTGGTCCTCATGCATGTTCCCTTACGGTGGCATGATGGCTGCTCAGTCACCAGCACTGGGACCATGTTTAGTGGGGGAGACAGGGGGAGGGCAAAGGGCAAAGGGTGCTTGCAGGTGAGAATGTCTTTTCTGCCTCTGTGACCATCCTAACTAGGTACTCACCAGCTAGTATCTGAAATTGCATTTTGTTCATTTCCTCTGCAGCATTTATTACTTTTGATAATGGCGTGTGTGATGGTTATTTTATGTATCTACTTGACTGGGCTAAGGGATGCCCAGATAGCTGGCAACACATTATTTGTGTGTGTGTGTGTGTGTGTGACAAGGTGTTTCTGGAAGAGATTAGCAGTTGAATCAATAGACTAAGTAAAGAAGATCACCTTCCCCAGTGTGGGTGAGCATCATACATTGGAGGAAGGGTGAGTTTGCTCTCCCTGCTTGACCTGGACATTCATCTTCTCCTGCCCTTGGACATCAGCACTCCTGGTTCTCAGGCCTTCAGACTTGGACCAGCACTTACACCATTAGCCCCTGCGGTTCTCAGGTCTTTGGGTTTAGGATGGAACTACACCACCAGCTTTCCCAGGCCTCCAGCTTGCAGATGGCAGGTTGTAGGACTTCTCTACCTTGATAATCACATGAGCCAATCCCTCATGATAAATCTCTTTCTATATATGTCTCTCTCTATATCCTATTGCTTCTGTTTCTCTGGATAACCCTGACTAATACAGCATACTTATTTACTCTCTTGCTTCTGGTGTCTATCTGCCCCCACTATTGCCATATTTGTAAAGACCATGTGGCAGCCTCTGCTGATGCTCCACTCAGATGCCTTCATACCCTTCTCACCAATTCTGTGCTCCCCTCCCCTGGCTGCTGTGTCCTTTTGCTGCAAACAGTGGGACGGGCAACTGAACGGCTATCGGGCTCCTGTAGGGACTTATTCTCCTTGTGCAGAGAGACAAAAGTACCTGAGTGTTTTTATCTCCTTGGGGTAGCCTATAGCCAATGACCTGCTAAGCCCAGCTTCCTTATCTTGAGTCGGGACAACCTCTGAGATGTGGTTTACACGCCGGAGCTCCCTGCGGGATCGGGCGGGGTCTGGTACTTGGCCTGAGATCACCACGTTGCTCAGCCTCCTCCTCTTGCTCTGCCCTGTCCCCCCCACTCCCCTACTTCCTAACTAGGGTCTCCTGGGAACAATACCTGAATAAATAATTCTCACAAAAATCTGTGTCTCAGAGTCTGCTTCCAGGGACCAGACCATGTCTTTTTTATTCACCCAGTGTCTAGCATGGTGCCTAGCACATAGTGTGTGCTTGAAAACTTCTTCAAAATTGGTTAAAAATACATATAATATTAAACTCAATTAAACAAACAGTTCTACTGGAAAGATACATTCAAGTCCAGTTAAGTTCATATGATTCAGTAACAATTAGTAACTAATTCTCATTTTAGGTTTGATTCTATCTAGAGGAATTCAGATTCAAAATAACCTGGTCAAAGTTGGATAATGAATCTTCACATCTATTTGAGGTCACGGGTTATTGTAATATAAGAGAGATGAGGCATTTTCAAGGTGTATCATTTTTCAATTAGCTTAAGTTCCTTCTCAGAAGTCTGAAAGTCTCACCCTACTACATGTCACAAAATCTTTCTGGTGAGTAGGCTGGCCACCCTGGTGTCCCAGAAGCAAAGCAACAAGTAACAGTAACTTAAGTTACTACAAATGATAGCTGGAGGGCTGGGCAGAAGGAGGATTAATTTGTATTGGGAGCTACATGTCCTGTGCAAATCTCTCCGGGGGGCCTCAGTGCTCATGGAGTTTGCTCCATACACCCCTGGCATGAGTGGACACTCCGCTGGCTTGCTCACTGCACTTCATTGTCCTGGGAGTTCTCAAGCAGTGACTCCGCTGCAGGTCATGGTGCCTGGCCCCTGGAGCAATGCCTACTCCAGGCCACAGAGAGGAGGCCCCTAACCCCAAAAAGCAGAAGCTTAAAAGAAGGGAGCCTGCGACTGGTTGCATAAGCGACTGGATGTCAGTTACTATCTTATCTCACATTCATGTTATTTCCTTACAGCCAAGTGAATATTTTCCTGTCATAGCCCACTCTCAGCTTTGGAGTCAGACCCCCCGAGTTCAAATCTCAATTCTGCCACATTCAAGCTCTGTGACTTTGGGCAACTCATTCATTCTCTCTCAGCCACGGTTTCCTATCTGTTGAATGTATTTTCTATGAGGGCAAGGGCTCCTGGTCTTTTCTGCATTGCTATATTCCCAGTGACCAGTGTCTGAAGTACGGTAGGTGCTTATTAAGTATTTGCCAATAAGCGAATGAGGGTATTTGTGAAGGTTGAAGGAAATAATTGATGTAAAGGACTTAGCATAGTATCACAAAGCAATTGCTTGATAAATATCAGCTATAAATGTATAAAATATACATATGAATATATAATTTTGTTTTATTTTTTTACATCTCATAGCATAGTTTCTAACCACAATGCAATGTGTTAGAATTCATCCTCTTGATTAATAGAGGCATTTCTATATTTTCTGACAGCAGTAGTACATGTGGTGTACATTACTGCCTGCCCAATCAGTCCCTACCCATCCCTGTTTTTCTTGCTAACAGAACTCCAATTCTAGTCAAGTATTCACCATCCCACATGTCCCACAACTTAGGGGAATGTGATCCAAAGACTAGGCTTTAGGAGCAAATCCTGAGGAGTCTGAGCCAATCAGCTTGTACCATTCCCCTCTCCCCCCAGTGACTCATTGGTCCCCTTACTAAGGTTGGTCCAATCAGACTCAAGGAAAGATTTACATCTTATGCTGGGGGGAGGGGTGGTTTTTCCCCTTTTCACCAGGTAGTTGAGAACGAAGAAGCATGTAGCTCCAGTTGCCACTGCCAACCATCTTGCAGTCATGAAACACTCTGGAATTAGGCTTAAACCATCATGAGAGGGATGGAGCAGAGAGATGGAGAGAGCCAGGTATTTGATGCCATCTTTGAGCTACTGATGGTTTCATACCTTCCAGTTATGTAAGATAATACATTTTCTTATTGTTTACATCATTTAGGATGGGCTTTTCCATACCTTGCAGCCAGAAGTATCCTACCTGGTGGACTGCAAAATTGTTTAGGAGGTGATACTAAAAGTGCCCTCTTCAAATAATAACAGTAATGATAGCTAATGCTTACTTATCACTACGTGTCAACCTGTGTGCCAAGTCCTTCAGCTATATTACTTACTTACTCTTCTCAACAACCCTATGAGGTGGAGACTATTATTTACTTCATTTTTCAGATGAAGAAACCAGGTATATATGTCAAGGTTACACACACACACATACAGGTCAGTGCAAAAGCTGAGATTCAAACGCAGGCAGTTTGGTTTCAAGCCGGACTTATACGTAGTCACTAAACCTAACCATTAAACTATACTTTATAGTATTTAATTCTATGAGGAAAAAACAGAATGTAACATGCTTTGGTTTTTTTAAAGCATATTGAAGCTTTCATGGAAAATAATTAAGCACTAGCATAATTTTCTTGCTGGTATACCCTTTTTCCAGGAATTTGTTTCCTATTGAAAACATGTATTCATTTATCCTGTCAAATATTTATTGGGCCCTATGTGTCAGGCATTGAACCAGGATAGTGAAAAACTTCCTGTCGAGTGGGAAAAACAAACAGCAAACATGCCAGGAGGTAAGCACTTTCATAGGGGAAAGCACAGCATGCTACAGAGCACCCAAACATGGTGCCTGAACCAGTTTGATGCAACAGTTGTATAAAAGAATGCTTCCCAAATGCCCTAAGATTTCCTCAGGAGAGAGATGAGAGGCCACATCCAAAGGCCTGAAGGAGGAAAGCAAGAACACGTGCGCAGAGGGTGGTAGTTATGAAAGTGTTCTGATGGATGGGAAGAGAGATGAAGTTAGTGAGGTAGGCAAGAAGTTCGGCCCTTGTGTAAGCCCAGGTCCTCTGGAAAGTAGAGCCTGAGACAATAATGAAAGTGCTGACGATCTGGGAGGTGCAAGTCCAGGGTTTAAAAGGTAAGTTAAAAAGGGAAGTAAGACAGGCTGTGGCAGGGGTGGGGGTGGGTGTGGGTGGAGGGTCGGGGGGGGGGCAGGGTGCTCACGCCTGTAATCCTAGCACTCTGGGAGGCTGAGGTGAGAGGACCACTTGAAGTCAAGAGTTCAAGACCAGCCTGAGCAAGAGTGAGACCCCGTCTCTACAAAAAAACAAGAAAATTAGCCAGGCATGGTGGTGCGCACTTGTAGTCCCAGCTACTTGGGAGGCTGAGGCAGGACGATCACTTGAGCCCAGGAGTTTGAGGTTGCAGTGAGCTATGATGATGCCACTGCACTCTAGCCCAAGCAACACAGTGAGACTCTGTCAAAAAAAAAGAAGTAAGACAAATAAAGAAGCAAAAAATTGCGAGGCAATCGTAATACATCTCTGTGGTGGCCATCATGTTCCAAGGAGCCAAAAAAAAGGCACAGCAGTTAACTCAGCAGGTGAATCTGGTAAGAAGCTGGGACTTCTCTGAAAGGTTGTAAGAAGAAACCCCGTCTTGCAGTAGTCCATGAAAGCAGAGAGAAAGGAAAATAATCTGCCCAGATACGTTCCACCTCCTGTTTCCCACTACTCAAGGAGCAGCCATGGGGAGTAGGCTTCTCCACACTTCTCGGTTGCAGCATCTGGCACCTGGGGGCTTCCCAGGAAGTCAGATCTCATGTCCCATCATGTGGCATTTCATCCAATTCTGGAAGTAGAGGAATGACTCAAAACAGACGGTGTGTGAGGCTTGAAGGCCATACAGACTCATGGCTTCAACTTGGGCCCCAGCCAGCTTGGGGTGTTCATCGAAGGCAGAGCTGAGCTTCTTCAGAAAGGAGGAAGTTGAAAGAATCTGTGACAGTGCATAGGTTTCTGTCCAATACAGGCTTTTTTCTGAGAGAAGCTATAAAGAGCTTCAAGCCTAGGACATGCCCAATCATGATGAGACCTTAGAAAGTTCATCCTGGCTGCAGTGTGGAGGGGGGATTGAAATGGACAAATCCGAGAGTGTGTCTGTCACCCTTCAGCCTGGTCTGAGGGCGTGGGAGTGAAGCCAGGTGGATGGATCTGAGCAACATTAGGGGAGTCAGTTCGATCACACTTTGTACCTAAGTAGACGAGGAGGGTGAGGGAGGGGGTTGGCACCCCGCCTTCTGGCTTGGGCAGGTGAGGATGAGATGATGGTGCTGCTTCCTGAGATGAGGGATGGATAGGCAGGGTGGGGTGGGGAGGAGCAGGATGGTGAGCTCAGTTTTGAACATATCGAATGTCAGAAGCCCGAGGCACATCCAAATATAAGTGTCCTAAGGTAGTTGGTGACACTAGTCTGGAGTCTGTGAGCAATATCTCAGCTGGAGACAGATTTCTGAGTCAGTGGACTATATGCAGTTAATGAGGCAGGCGTGGGGGTGGACCAGTTATATGAAGGGGAACATAAAAGAAGAGAAGAGAAAGGGTGGGGGACCCAGCCCTCCTAGGCTGCTCCATGTCAAGGCATGATGAGTGCACTGCCAGAGGAGAGAAGACAGGAGTATTTCTCACGGGAGTGAGCGACAGTATGAGATGCTACAAGGGAGTTAACTCAGGAAAAGAGTGAGAGATGCTCAGTGGATTTAGAGATGAGGAAGCCTTTCGTTTCCCCGTGAAGAGCGGCATCAGTGGAGTGGTTGAATTTGGGGTGGGTAGAAGCAAAATGTAGATAAACCATTGATCTTTTGTGCAGGGATTACTTATAATTCGCAGCAGTCACTGTCCTTAGGAATGATGCAAAAGTAAAGAAAGTACAGAGCAAATGAGGGTTCCAGTAGGCTTTAGCTCCTTATCCTGCTTTATGTTTCCTCATAGCATGTTTGACAACTTGAAATTATATTGTTTGTGTCCTTGGTTGCTGTCTGTCTCCCCTATAGAAGGAAGGACCACGAAAGCTGCAACTTTGTCTTGTTCATTCCTGTATTCTCAGTGCTTGGCACGAAGTAGCTATTCAATAAATGTTTGTTGAATAAATGATTGAAAGAATCTGATGAAAATACATAAAGAAAAAAGAAATAATCATTTGAGTTATATGCATACATGTTCAGACTATTTTCAAAAGTAATTATAGATGAGTGTTCAAATAAAAAAGAGCAAGTTGTGAAGACGACTATAGGACATCTCTTCTTGTCAGCCTCCCAGACTTACTTGCAATTTAAGTGGGAACTGATAATACTAAAAGACTGTGATGCACTTCAGAAAGCTTTTTCTAATCTA
This sequence comes from Daubentonia madagascariensis, assembly GCA_023783475.1. NCBI lineage: Eukaryota > Metazoa > Chordata > Mammalia > Primates > Daubentoniidae > Daubentonia > Daubentonia madagascariensis. The sequence goes on from JAKFHU010001953.1 coordinate 45,122,445, forward strand.
CAACCCTCCTGTAGACATTTATGAAGAGATTTTGTTATCAATTAGATCCTAAAATGCAAAGTAATCAACTTTGGGGAAAAAAATACATATAGATACAACTCTGTGTGTGCGTGTTTGTATTTCTTTTTCATGATTTTAATCAACTAAGAGAGAGATGTAGAGCTTTTACTCTAATTTTGAAGCTTCCATATTTAGAATCTCGCGTTTTTAGTAAAGGCAATACCATAACACTCAACATCTACGCCAAAGACCTGTTTGGTTGTATTGTACGAAGAGAGGCATGCTTTCTACTAAATCACTTTTAGGGGAAGTGAACATTGAAATGACAATCCCAAGAAAAATGCATTCCTTTGCCTAATTTGTTTTTATCCCCACTTTATAGCTTCTTCATGTCATCATGCTTTAGTAGAAATCAATTAATCACATATTTTTTAATGAAATATTTCATAATTTTACCAAGACCAATTCTTTCAGTAACTCAGTATGCTAGATGGGCATTCAACTTAGATGATTGTGAATCCTGATCTCCAAACCTTGTGGCTTCAGTGATAAGGATGCAATGTGCAAACGTGGAATAAAGAATGTCTTTTGATGTTAAGGAACATCATGCTTCATGATTGCAGTGGAAATTAAGAAGGAAAGAGTACCATTTACAGTATCTTAACAGTATAAGGAGGAAAGCAAAACTCATAGGATCAGAAACATTTGGGGGAAATTCATTTGTCCTTGAATAGGTTTCACAAATATAGATGTGAAATGGTTAAATAGTAATATTCCAAATTGCCCTAGCTAGTTAATAAGTCAGTTTGGGGTAAGTTGGGCTGCAGAAACAAATATATGCTCAAATCTCAATGGCTTTCAACCACAATAGTTTATTTTTAGTTCTCATTATATGTCCATCTCAAAACTGGCTTTAGAGTTTTACCTCAGTGTGGCAGAGTAGATTCCTAATAGACCGCCCCTCTTGCAGGTAACAACTCTGAACAAAATACTCTGGAGAGTGAGCAAAATCAGACAGATTTCGGAAGGGAGTCAAAACATGGAAGAAGGATTATTAGAGTATGAGTGTCCCATTTTTATGACTTCAGTTTGAGATTAGGCTGCAGTCCTGGCATAGGTGGGTTGAAACTCCACTAGAAAATTTGCTCGTTTTGGCCTGAAGAACTCAAGGTTCTGGTGCAACCACTGCTGCTGGAAAGGGAGGGAGAGAATCCCACAAAGAAGAAAGCCAGAACAGAGGGGCCTCAGATTCTGTACATAAACTCTCTGCAAGTCTCTGACTGCTGGCTGATGCATGCATAGGGCAAACTCAAAGCAGCTTATAGGTCAGGCTAAAAGAACTGAACCAAGATTTGAGCAGCTGTCTCCATAGGCAAGACAGAATTTCCAGTTTGAGTCTGTCCAAGTCTGTCCTACTAAAACAAAACCATCAACACTCTTCACAGGAATATAACAGAACCAAGAGTTTCCGCAACATAACCACAAAGAAGGCAGGAAAAGGGAAACAGAAGAACAAAAGACAGAGGGGGAAACAGAGAAAATACAAAGTGATATAACTAACTGAAATTGTGTTGGTAATTACATTCAATATTGACATTGCTTCTGGCATGGCAGAGGGGAAGGAGCAATGAAGAGTGCACTGGCTCTTAAAGCTTCTGCTTAGTTGGGATAGCCGCCACTTTCACTGGCATTTCATTGGCTAAGGCAAGTCAAACGTTCAGGCCTGACTTTAATGGGGCAGGAAATTATAATCCACTCACAAGGAGGGGCAGCAAATATTTTTGAGTAAATAAAAAAACCTAACAGATGAAGGCACGTTCACTATCGTGGAAGAGAAAGTATTTATAGTGTCAATGACTTCAGCATAATGAGAAAATTCTTACAGAGTATGAGCTGTCCTCAAAAAAATCCAGCATTATCTATGTGACCACACTTAGCTCAGTAGCAAACTTGCTTGCCCCATCCCTACCTGCTTCTCAGAGATTCTGTCTCTTGCTAAGTGGACTGCACAAAACCACTTCTGTGGTCACAACTAGTTGAACCGGGCGGGGGTGGATACCTGGCCCATGTTGGGCCATTCAGATTTTCAAATCCCATTAATTCCATTGGGAAGCCAAGCAAAGCCAGGGCTGAGTTGGAGGTGTCTGGCCTTATAAAGGCGGAGAGAGAAAGCCCAACTTCAGAGAAAAACTCTTGTGTTCTTGAGGTGGCCCAATCCGCTTTTGTTAATTTCCACAGTTTAAGCTAATTTGAGGGGATTCGCATCAGTCCAAGGGCACCATTCACATGGTAGTCTATATAAACGGCTCTAGGGATTCATTTAAACTACAATGTGAATGGTGTCTCTGGAGTTGTGCAATGCTGTGATGCTGGGTTTCTGCCCCTGAAGAGAAGTCTTCCCTTCTGCTCTTTCAGATAGGGAGCTCATGGAAGGTACAGGGGAGAGACAGACAGGCACATCATTCTTGCGGTAATAGGCAATGACAGTAATAATTTTGCTGAGCACATTAAAAGAGAACAAACTTCCAATCTGGTGCTTGGGTCTGTGCAACACCAAATTTGGAACAGGAATAACTAGAATTACGGAAATACAATGGACAGAGACAAAACAAAGTGTGAACTTTGACTAATTACAGACAGCAATTTTTTGCAACAGGTATAGAAACCCTCACTGTGTGAGTTGATTCTGATGTAGCCACATACTATTTATAATTATTTGATAATGCCTTTCTCTTTCCAAACATCAGAGTACAATCCAGTACATATTTTATGCATACATGTACTTTTCATTGACTAATTTATCTTCATGTCTTATTCCTGGGTGGAAATTTCACATCAAATAGCCTTACTTCTTTGATTTACCTTCCAAAATTGCATAAGCACATCCCTTCTATTAATTTCATTTTGCAAACTTGTCTCCTTATATAGTGAAATGTCTAAATATAAGTTTAGAGCCTCGTATATTTTAGGAGTTTTTGCCTTCCTTTGCCACATAATGTTAAAATATGCCATATAATCTTATCTCATACAATTCAAAACAGCATTATAAAATGTATAGACAAATGCTCTCCTGCTGTTTTAAACACCATTTAGCAAGTTTTATAGTTAAAGGGTTTGCCGACATAACTATTACTTTCTTATTATGGTTAGTATATGAATATTTTTATAAGCCAGAAAAAGATGTGTCTATAGTGAGGCACAGCATGTACCTTTCAAAGGCCAAGTCCAAACCCTGGCTTGCTCTTAACACCCCTGCAGTATTTGTTGGAAGCATCATAGTTCAGTCAACGCTCAATTACCTAGACTCACAGAGAGAGAGAAACAGCAAACAAAATTTCCCCATCATTTCCCAATCATAGGTTTTCATATTTATACTTAGAATGGGCATGTGAATTAAAAAAATTTTTTTTACAACGTTAAGTGTTCTCTATTCATTTACTACCATGTAGATATTTTATAATATGTCTCTGGGGACTAAATAAGTCATCTCAGATACCAAAAATTTCTTTATATCATGTCATCATTACCTAAATTCTGCTCAGGAACAAAAGACATTGACAATACTTCTTAGCACATCCTTCTTCATAATGTGCTAGGCTGTTGTCTTGGACTATTAGCTGAAAATTATAGCACAATACAACAAAGTAAATCAGTTGATAAAAGAACTTGACCATTTTTTGCAAAGTTAAAAGCACTGTATCCATCTAAAGTGTTGTTATTGCTGATAATTAAGGAGACAAATATCGCCAGCTGAGGCTAAATTCAATCTGTTATCCACTGGCACAGATTTTAAAAATATCCCTTCAAAGCTCTTTTGAACTCTTCAGTTATTTCAGAAACAGCATTGCACACAAATGGAAATTGTGAATGCTGGCTATTGGGGTTTGCCTGATGGTTCTAGGACTGGCTTAAATGCCATTGGTGAACTCTCAGATAAGCTTCATTCAATAGTTACAGTTATTTACTGGAAGAAGCCTGATTGGATTTGCTAATTCCATAATATGCACGCTGATAAGGAGGAGAGGTCTTGAAAGTCCATTCTTAAACATCTATTTTTCCCAACTAACTGAAAAGAGATTTATTCCCCTCAAAATTGCTCCCCTTTACCAGATAGCCTGTGGAGTAGGGGACTAGGTGGTCTCCACAGTCTTTGCTGTCTAGTTAGCTTCTGTCTAATATATTGCAAATAGCTTCGCTCAAGCAGTTCCACGGTTCAGCCCAGGCAGGAATTACAATTAGGGGTGGGCAAAATATGTTCGGCATTTAGTATCTGTCAGTAGCTTGAAAGGGGTTTTAAAACAGCCCCATAAATATTTCTATGTCACCTAGCATTGTGGGTATGCTGAAGACAGATCAAATTCCACCCAGAAAGGTTAGTAGTCCTAAGATTTTCATACTAAATTGAACGATGTCAGCGTTTCCTGGAGTGTGGGGGTTGAGTGAGGCACTTAACTGAATCCTGCCTCTGCAACAAACTAGCTGAATGACCTCAGGGGAATAAGTCATTGGCTTCTCTTAGGCTTGGTTTCCTCTTTGTAAAATGGTGGTAATAGAGTTTTTATGAAGAATAAATGAGATCATATTTGAAGTGTTAAACACTATGTAGAATGGGCTCAATAAATGTTAGCTACCATTATCCCACAGTGTATGAGCCTAGGTTCTCCAGAGCAACAGACCAAGAGAATGTGTATGCAAAATATCCATATATATGTATGTGTGTATATGTGTATGTGCATATATGTATGAGAGAGAGATATAACTCTGTATATGTCGGTAAATAACTCTGATCTCATATATATATATATATATTTTTAATATATATGTATATGTTGCCAAATGCAGGTTTGGCTACCTGCTACCTGAGAACCAAACACAAGAGGAAAGGTGGTTTATTCAAGTGCTGGTGGCCTGAGGAGATGGCAGATGATTGTCTCCAAGACCACCTCATCTTTCTCTGCTTGCTGAGCAACTTATAAAGGCAAGGGATAAAGGAGGTTGGTGGGAGAGAGCAAGCTTTGTGCAAGTCATCATGACTTGCTTGATGGTTATCAGCAAATAATAGGTTGCCTGGTGGATCTTGTCATCAGCAGTCTGCGGTTTGCTTATTCCAGACTCTTGATCTGTTTTTCCTCCAGCTCATTTTCTAAGCTTGTGCCCCACAGCTGGTTAATTCTAAATGTTTAAGACAGAACAAGGTGAACACATACTAGAGGCAAAATGGCTTCCCTTTAGCTAACCTAGCTTATAGTCTGAATGGCCTTTGGGGTGCACTTATATATATACATATGTGTGTATGCGTGTGTGTGTGTGTGTGTGTGTGTGTGTGAGAGAGAGAGAGAGAGAGAGAGAGAGAGAGAGAGAAATATTGAGATTTTAGAGAATTGGCTCGCATGAATATGGAGCCCAGTAAATCCAAAATCTGCAGGGTGAGCCAGCAGGCTGGAGACCTAGGGGAGAGAGTTGATGTTGCAGTTCAAGCCTGAAGACAGTTTGCTGGCAGAATTCCCTTCTCCTTGGGGAAGGTCGATCTTTTTTCTCTTAAGGCCTTCAACTAATTGGATGAGGCCCACCCACATTATTGAGGGTAACCTGTATTACTCAGATTCCACTAATTTAAATGTCAATCTCATTTTAAAAATAGCTTCCCAGAAACATCCAGAAGAATGTTTGATCAAATATCTGCGTACGGTGGCCTAGCAAAGTTGACACATAAAATTAGCCATCACACACAGTGATGAGAATATAGTTCTTCGTGGATGCCAGGCACTGTGCCAGGCACTTTACAAATATTAATTCATCACTTCCTTCACCACAACCCTTTGAGGTAGGTGCTATTATTATGTCCATTGTAAAAATGAGAAAACTTAAGCACAGAGAGGATAAGTCACCTGCTCAAGGTCATACAGCCGTGGATTTGTGTTCCTAACTACTAGGATATACTGTCAGCTCTGTCAGAACAGAGCCTACATGTGTGTGATACCTACTGTGCCTAGAACAAGGCTGTACTAAATATTTGTTAAATGGATACCCAAACAGCTCACTCATCCAACCTCTGGATGCCTCTGGACAATGGGACATTTTCTCCGAATCAATTAGCTGTTTCGTTTTTGGCTTCATCTTATATATGACGCCTCAGTGTAAGATATACTTTTCATGTCTGAGACACACCCCAGCAATTGGTGATAGTGTGCTGAGGGAATGAATTTAAATGTGCATGGTGTGAACGAAGTCATATATACCTCATTTAAGTATGTGTGCAGGTTTTCAGGAGATAATGTAAGTTTCCAAGTTGACTTGCTCATACCAAGGAAATGGCCCAGGCAGGGAGAAAATGGCCAGGCAGTTATTATAAAATATGTAATTAGTATCAAAATTCTATCAGTATAATATTTTTGATCAAGCACTCCCAATATTTATATATTTATTTATAAATTATATCGTGCGCAATTGCTTTGACGCATAAGTATATTATAATGTATACACAAAGAATGAACCTTAAAAAGGATGAGAAAAGAAATAAACACAAATTGAAATTCTACCTTCTGCTGTCTCCTCACACTTCAGCTGTTCTTCTTGTGCCCTCCTCACCTTAGTTTTCATTGACTTAGAATCTTAGGTAATTGGAAATTTTCCCCCTATACAACTTATTGAGATATGAATCAGCTTGCCCCATTGACATCATGTATTCAAGGAGGTAACGAAGCTCAGTAGAAGAGCACAGGGAGGATTAAATGAGATAATATGCAAAAGCACCTGATACAGTGTGCTAAAATAGATCCCTTAAGTATGCCTTAGAGACATCTTGAAAACTATTAGGTAATCAGATGCTTTTGGTTTAAAATGGGAAAGCTATCTCCTTGAAGATAATATGAATGCTTGGACAAGTTTAAGTTATTTCTCTAATCCATACTTAAGGGATCTATTCTGGCACTGCACTCACAAGAGATGCAGTACTGCATAGTTGTTAAGAGTACAGACTCCAGAGGCCAACGTGTGGGTGCAAATCCCAGCTTCACCATGTACTAGCTGTGACCTATTTAATGAGGTTGTTGTGTGGATTAAATGAATTAAAAACAACAATCAACAAGTAACATTCTTACAACACCGGGCAAGTAGGAGGCACTGTAAAAATGTTATTGGGTACATCACAAGGGCCCAATAAATGTTAATTGTTATTAATTGTAAAAACCAATGTAATGACTGACCTATGCTAGGGTCATCTGGCCTCCTACCTTATTGCTTTGTTCACTCCCAATGCTACACAATAAAAATGTTCAGAATGATGACTTTGAAGTATTGCCCCAGGGTTTCATTCATTTGGGTACCAGTTACAATTTTTGCTACAATGAGTACCATCTGTACTGTTATTTACTTAATATTTGTCTTTAAATCAAGATCTACTTCATTATTTTTGAGGGCAGTAATATTAGTGAAATCATGGATTTGATGTGCTAACAACATTTATTTTCCTAAAAATATATGATAATAAACACATAACCATTAATCCATTTTCCACACAAAGGAAATGCTGCCTTATATAATCCTTAAGTCATGAATGTTTCAATTATATTTATTCTACTTAATGAGATAGAAGAATATACTAACACATGTTATATATTTAACCAGGTTTCCTTCAGAACACCCTAGTTCCCAGGAAGTTTAGAAATTGGGATTCCAATCTTTTTATTTTTGATAATTGATTGTTACTTTCCTTTGAATGAAAAGAATTTTCAGTTTCTTTTATTCTTCTTCACTGGGCTATTGAATAATGATTAGATTTTCTTTAAATAAATAAGGCCTATAAAAACTTTGATCATTGTTATCATAGGGGAACTAGAAGTACCAAGTTAAATTGTATCAAATTAACCAGCTTCCCCAACCATGTGTGTGAGACATAGATTAAAGCAAGAACAAAACTAAGTCTAGAATATTAAAAAAAAAGAGAGAAATTCTGTAATATTCAAATTAAACCTATTTCTATCAAAAGTGTGGAATGTCTACCTTGAAGCAGATTGTAAGTAATGTTCCAAGCAAACACGAGTTAAAGTGAATCAGACTTTTTGATCTTCCCATTGTTTGCTTTCATTTTTGACTCTGGCCATAGACCTGTTGGTTACTGACCCTTCTCATCTGAATCAGAATCCCAAACAGATTTCTTTTAAACACCTTGAACCAATACACACTGACATCTTGAAACCTGTTAGGTAATCAGATGCTTTTAGTTTAAAATGGGAAAGCTATCTCCTTGAAGATAATATAAATGCTTGGACAAATTTAAGTTATTTCTCTAATTCATGCTTAAGGGATCTATTTTAGTTCTCCACTCTATGATCTTTATTGCAGATGCTGAAGTCATTATTACTATAACTATTAGGGAAAAAAAATTGTCTGAGCCAGATCCATGTCTTTAGTTGGTCTTACTCTAAGCCTATGTGACAAGATGGATAGTGATCTCATCTCAGAAAATGTTGAATTAAATGGAGCATCCTTTGAATGAGATACATTCACATAGGTCAGGGTTTCTCGGTCTCAGCACTACTGACATTTTTTTCCTTTTATTTCAGAATATTATGGGGGTACTACACTTTGGTTATATATATTGCCTATGCACTGCCCAAGTCAGAGCTACAATCATGCACTACTGACATTTTGAGCTGGATAATCCTTTGTTGTGGGGGCTGTGCTGTGCATTGTAGGATGTTTAGCAGCATCTCTGGCCTTCACCCACTAGAAGCAAATAGAATTGCCCCTCCCTTTCTATTGCGACAACGAATAATGTCTCCAGACATTACCAAAATCCCCCTGACCCCTATCAAGAACCACTGACACAGGTCAAGAAGAAAGCTTTGCCATTATGTTTCTGAATGTCATTACTGTGTTTGGGTGGAAAAAGTTGATTTCTTTATGTCAGATTTTTTTGTGTGTCTGTATTACAAAATCCAAACTATAAATAACAGAAGTAAGTGAGAAAAGATTGAACATTTATTACCCAAAGCCATATAAATTCAATAATAAATAATGGCTCCCTCTAAAAATACGAGAAGTCTTTTTCAAAGTCATTAGTTCTAATCATAAATGAATTTAGCAGCATTTCTTTAAATTTTGCCCATTTGTAATGAACTCTGATACATTCATGGAACTGGATGTTAAATAAAGAGATAGAAAGGTCTAATTTGCTGGTTCATTAAGCTAGCTTATTTCAAGACATTGTGCATATTGCTTTGAATTTCATATTTCTGAGCAGTGGAGACAATAGTAGTATCCATCTCTAATGTAGTGTGGCAGACAATTAGGAGCTCAAATGGATTAAATCTCATTTCATCAGAGATACACACAGTGATTATTATTTTATTGCCAAATATTGTCAGCATTACATTTCTTCAACAGCTATTGTGATACCTGATTCGCATGCTTAAATTTGCATTAAACACTGTGCTAACAACAATAATAATTTGTTTTCTTACACAACATTATTCTGTTCTTTACCTTTACACCAGTGTTAAGGGTGCAAAGTTTTCCACACACTTGATACAGGAAAGACAGCTGTAGTGTTGAGGCAAGGGCATGGTTTTGGGGTCAAAGACATGCACTCCAATCCTAACCTTACCCGTTTCAACAGAGGTGACCTTGGGAGGATCACTTCACTTAAAATAGAACTAGAAGAAGGAGAATTTTCTTTTATTATTTTAAATATCCTTTGTCAGATTTTTAAAATTTAGAAAGCATTGTTTTTGAAACAAATGGAATTATACAATGAAAAAGCCAATTATTCACCCCTCCACCTCCCCCTAACCATCCCTGTAGCCCATCTTTCTTCAAATAACTAATACTGATGATTTAGTGCACATCTATTTTTTACCAGCCTCCTATGAACACCTATAAGTAATTTTATCCAAAATACAGTGTGTTTTCTCTTATTTTTAAATAAAAAATTGGATTATACTATATGTACTTTTCTCTAACTTGCTTTTCTGAGTTTAGATCTAAGCCATTATTTAAAATAGCTGCATAGCATTTCATAGTATGGATATATAACATTTGTTCTACCATTTCCCTCCAGATTTAGCCCATGTTGTTTCCAGCCCTTTGGCACTACAAACTGTGATGTAATCAATGTCATCAGACATACAGCACTGGAGCTTGAGTCTTTCCTGCAATTGGAAATTTGAAACAGGGACGTTTCACTGAGTTTGACAAACTCCTTTGAGGCTCGGTTTCCACATTTGCATATTGAGAGTCACGACATCTGTCCAGCCAGCATGTGAAAATGATGTGGTGGTTCTGGAATCTGGAGGGCCCTCCATAAAAATCCCACTCGAGCCAAGCTGTAGCCTTTCAAAGCCACCTGCTTTTTGTCTGCTTACACAATCTGATATAAAATTTATATACTTGTCATATGCTCTTCAGCTCTGGAACATTTTTTCAGTAGGTGTAACCACTTTTTCAGTGGAAAATTCACTCTTTCAGTGATTGGTATTTAGTTTACAAAGTGTTATGTCAAGTACTACTCTAATGCAGAGCCTGACTTCTGAGAGCTGGTGTAGACAAAGTGTGTGCATGTGAGAATGTGTGTGAGAGTGTGTGAGAGTGATTGTGTGCAAGGGGGAGAGAGCACGTATGAGAGAGTGCACACTCAGTAAATTCACTTAGTATGAAAGTCATTCAGAAACATGTTCACAACAGTGAGCTTTGGATACTGCTCGTATGGTGAAGGAATATATTAATATATTTAATATTGTACCCTAATCATTTTTAATTATTTTACTAAAATATCTGATAATTGTGCAGTGTAACATCTCACTACCAGAAATAAAAAGTCTGAAAAAGTACATCCATATTTATAATTTATTGTTTACTCAAACCATACTTGTGTTCATGAGCCAGGAAAATGTCCATGTATAATGACTCAGTGTTTCACATTTACCTGATAGGCAGCAAGAGAGTGCCTGATATTCTAGTTCAAGGGCTTGCATTTAGGTCAGAGGTTAAGCTGTGGGCTGTGACCCATTGGGTGATGAAATGAAGTTAAATATCAAGACCTACATTTCTTAAATGAAATAGAACAGAATGGAATATCAGAGTACAACACTCCAAATAATGATAGTTATTGCTTCATGAATCTTTTGTTTCAGAAATATAAATATGTGTACGTGTGTCATGTGTTCTAGATCTCAATGTTAAGTGTGGTAGCTGTCAAAGATATTTGGAAGTCCCTATTCTAGTGACAATTTGCTCATGAGATCCAAGACAGTCACCCACTTTGCTGTCTGGTATAGTTGCCGCTGTTTGCATGCTACAAAGATGTGGCCAGATGGAGCTTCCTTCCCTCTTCCTCCCATCATTTCTTTATGGAAAGCGGTCTTTGATACAACAGAGTACAGAAACAGGAAGTTAACAGCATAACCACATGTTGATGTTAAACCTCAAGAGGCAGTCAATGCTAGCGAGATAAAAGTTTGTTTTCTTTGGGGGGGCTTTGCTCTGAAGAATTCGGTAGGGCCTCAAAGCCCTCATTCCATCCACCCAAGATGGAGCAGGAACCCTGGAGAGAAGCAGGGGGCAGAGCAGGGCAGGTGAGTTGGCAGATGACAAGAGTAAGAACAAAGAAGGAGCCCAAAGAAGAAGAGGGACTTCCAAATGTTCATTAGAAGGCGATTTAATAGATAAAATAATATTTTGCTCCATCTTCTGCGTTCACTGAAAACCTTCCTTTCTGGTACTTCATGGATTCAATAAATTTTTATTGAGCACCTTCTATGTACCAGTTTCTACCTCCTGGACATACGGCAATGACTCAAACAGACAAAAGTCCCTGCATTTATGGAACTTACAATTTAGGATGGCAGGGGAAGAGAGAAAGATATTAAAGAAATGACTGAAGCATACTGAATGTCAGGTGGCAATATAGGCTATAGAAAAAATAAAGTGGGGAAGGGGTATAGGTGTGTGTGGCATGGGGTTGGGGTGGAGGGTTGCATTTTTATATAGGGTGGTGGTGGTCAGGGAAGAGACAATTAACAGTGGAGCTAAGACTTAAAGAGAGTATGGAAGCAAGGTGCCCAGAGAGGTGGGAGTGTGCCTGGGTGCTCAAGAAACACAAGAGGCCTGGGTGACTGAGCAGAGATGCAAGGGGACAGTAGAGGAAGCTGAGGTCACCAGTACACAGTGGGTGGTGGTGGGGTCCATATTCCTTTGAAGATCATTGTGGGGACTTTGGGTTTTGCTCCAGATGAGATGAGATGCCATAGGAGGTTTTGCACAAGGGGTGACATCATCTGACTTACATTTTAAGAAGAACACCTTGGGTACTGTGCAGTGGACAGCATCTGCATGTTCTCCCAGACATTATAGGTGTGACAACAGAGAGCAACACAAATGTATGTGAAACAGGGATTAAAGCAGCAGGGGAAATGTCAAGATAGATTACAAATCAAAGTCTACTGTTTGCATCCCATCATCACTAACTTAACAATGAACTGGAAGTTGGAGCTTCTTGGTGGCCAGCTGCAGTAGCCTAACCTGAAAGTGTGATGGAGGATCTAGTCATCTCTCCCTTCACACTCCACTGTGGGGAAGCCAGACTCAAGTATCCCCTGCTATCAACTCTGGTTGGCATTGACAACCCCGCCTCCCTCCCACTCATGCTATCTGCCATTGCCTCTGTTGTTTCTTTGGCCTGTTTCTGAAGCTAGGCCTCAAGTCATGTAACTCTAGGGAACACAAGGCCCCTGTTGTTGGACCATTGTCATGATCAACCCAGGAGCCAACACTGTGCTTTTCTGCAGCCAACTTCTCTGCCATAGCAGGCCATGCCATTCCTGCTGCTGCTTCCTTCTGGGGGTGGTAAGAGTCCCTTACTCTGTCTCTCCCCTTGGCAGAAAGGGAAAGAGAAACTGCCACGAAGCCCTCAGCTCTACTCTCCTGGGCAACATGGGCTGAGACGGGGCCATGGTCTATTTCTCTATATTAAGCCTCTCCATACTTTGCCCTGTTTTATGGGTGGGTGGGTGGTGGCAGAGACAAGCACCCCAAAAGTAGATCCCCTTTCTCTACCTGCTCTTTGGGGGAGTGCACCATCAAAGGGCAACCGCTCTGCTGGCCTTTCTTTGACTCTGGAATATGTGCCTATTCTCCTTGTCCTGCTGATATTCTGACCTTTCAGCAGCAGGTGGACTGCCCTGTCTTCCGAGCCAACTGCCCAGGACTTGGTCTCAACCTCCCACAACATAGGCATGTTGTCAGAGAACAGAATGTTGGCTGTGGCTGGTCCATACCACCAAGTTATATAAGAAATTCTCGTAAAATAAATGAATCAGTTGCTCGCAAAAAGGGATGTATTTTGACCATGAAGATCCGTACCTTTAAATCCTGAATTGCCTTCCCTAACATGGAAAAGGCTAAGTTGTATCCTGCTCTCAAAAAGGCCTTTGTGAAACCCCACTAACCTGCTGCTTTCGGATACTTGGACCATTTAAGTCAGCAGATTATCAGAGTTTCCCAGGAGGTGGCTAGTATGGAATCCTGGTTCCGTTGAATGAGATTTTGTAGGTATAATGGTGAAGGAAAAAAAAAAAAAACTCTCTTGGTTTTATAAAATAGGCAGTGCAGAAATTCAGATGCCCTTTTCTGTTACATTAAATTGCTACAACACAACTTTAGGTTGCTGTGTATCAAAAATGATTGGAGGACTATATATCTTTGCCTCTCTTACCCAAAGCCTTTGTGCTTGCAGACAGAAAGCCATTTTCTCTGGTGGCAGTAAAGGGTGTTGGTAAGAGCAGTCCCTAATTGCCTAATTAATCGAGCAATTAATTGTTGATTTAAAAAATTTTTAACATGTTTAATGTTTGATTTTCCCCCTGCAATCTTCATTCCTTTTTAAAAAAATGTTTTGAACATATAGGAAAGTATCTACTTCCCTCGTGGACCTAATAACTATTAATATTGTTGTATTTGCTTCAGATAAAATTTTTTCCCAAAGAGATAAAGCATTGATTCAGTGGAAGCTTCTTTTGTATTCTTCTCTCTCCTTCTTCAGAGGTGCACTGTAGTAGACATTCTTCTCATCTATATTTTTATCTTTTACTACATATCTGCGTAAGACTAAGCAATATAAAGTATTTTTTGAACTTTATTATGGAAAACTTTAAACACAAAATTACAGGGAATAATATAAGAACCCTGTTTGGAGATTTTTAACATATGGGTAAATGGTATTGTATTCCACATATCTTCCTGCAATTTGATTTTATGTGCCTCATCATGTTTCTGAGGTGGATCCACGTTGATACATTAGATTCATTTCATTCATTTTAACTGCTCTGGAGTATTCCATTATAGGAATGGCTACACCTTATTATTTTTTGATGGTGGAATTTTAGCTGGATTCCTACTTTCCCAACAAGGCTGCAGTGAGGGACCTTGTACACATTTCCTAGTGCATAGACATGAGGGTTTCTTTAGAAATGGATTACAGAATCAAGTGATATATGCTCTTTTAATTTTCCTTGGTTTTACCCAATTGCTCACCAGATGGTTACTCCAAGTTACGCTCAACCCAAAGAGCTCATGCGTGTGTTTCCCCATGCTTTCACCAACACTTGTTATTGTCAGAATCAAACATTTTACCCATCTTGAGTTCTGTGAAGTGATATTTCTGAAGAATACACACATGACCACATATATTATACAATAAAGACAAGCCCTGGGGGCTGTAGGACTATAGGACAGAGAAGTGCAGTAGTCCAGACCCTTTCGATGGAAAATGATAGCAACTCAACTCAACTTAGCTTAATCAAAAGGAAAATGTATTGGCTCATGCCGACTAGAAGTATAGCTGTGGCTGGATCCAGGGCTTATACACAGTCCTCTGGGTTCTTTCTCTTTCCAATCATCTCTCATCTCTGCTTCTCTTTGAGTTTTTGACAGATTCTTTCTATGTAAAAAGACTCTCTTTAAGTGGCAGTGCTGGGGGATTGGGGCTTGGGGTGAGAAAATGACAACTGACACTGTAAGGACTAACTGCTTACAGTTTATTGACAGAGAGAAAGAGAGACAGAGAGAGAGACTTAGTAAGCTGCTCTTTTATCTCCGTTTGGAAAATTCTTAGAAAAGACACCATTACAGGTGTGATGAGTGGTCCAACCTAGTGACGGTGCAACCCTGCACAAGGGAGGACAGGAGCATGGTTGTAGGGGGCGGGCACTGTGGTAGACAGCCCCACCAGAACTATGCACAGTCTTAGACAGAAGCGAGAACTGTGCATAACAGAGGGAAGTCAAAGAAAGCCCCCAAGAGGGAGTATATTTTTGGCCCAATCTACAGCCCACTGAGATATAGATGCAAGAACACCGGATTTGGATTCAGAAGTTCATGGTGTCAATACCAACACTGACACAAGCTGTGTTATCTTGGACAACTTACCTGAGCCTGTTTTTTCATCTGTAAAATGAGAACGGTTTTATCAACTTTCTAGGGCTGTGGTGATGATTAAAGGGTATAGCCATCTGCAAACTTTTGCTGACTTCAGATTTTGCTATTCAAGTTGTTCAAAATAAATGGGACATGATCGGCCAACTTCACTTCATTATATAGAGATCTTTGTTGCACGGAAGTTATAAGGCTTTATTCTTCTGCAGTAAATATTTAATCACTTGTGCTAAGAATGATGTTGAAAGAAAATACTAAGTATAATATATATTTAATTTTTATTTCATTTTTGATACATGTCCCTCAATTCCTTTTTTGTAGTGGTAGTCAATCTTTTTAATAAATATTCATCTTCATTTGAGAGCAAGAGTGGATTCATTGGTTTTCAATACTGCATTTATAAAAAGGGCATATTTTTAGGCACCAATGATTTTTTAAAAAATCTCTTTTGAGCTCTTGAAACATTGTTATTTTCAACTGGAATTAAAGAACATTTCTAACATATTTCAAACAAGTTCACTGAACAAGGATGCAAACAGACGTATTACATTAAGGAAAAATACAAATGGGAAAGTGCTTTTCTGAACAACAGGTAATGATATTTCAAGGACGACAACAGAACTATTCATTTCCGATATTCTCATTACCGTTCCTAGCAACAGGCATATACGTCTTTCAATTCCTGTGTAGTTCTGTTAATCTCTCTGCACAATATTCAATTTTCTTACAACGATTCAGCTGATTTATTATCATAGTTCCCTCTTGTGTTTTAACTGCTAAAGATGCAATGTAACCCCATAAATTTGTTTCAGTCTCTCAGCTTCGATACCCAAGGTCATTAATACCCCCAAAATATCCTCTGCTTACATCACTCCTTTAAATGTGCTTTTTCTTGCAATGTGCTCTTTCTTGCCCAATGAGTTGTTACATAATTACATGGTACCAGTAACAATATCATTTTGTTTTTATAGTTTTATGATTAAGGATATAAAAATGAACTGAATTGAAGAAAATGTTAAAAGATATTTGCAAAATATAAGAAATTGCTACCATAGTTTATCACATGTGAATGATATAGTATGTACATATTTAAAATTGAATTTTCTTAGTATATGGTTTAAAAATCTGTTAGAGTAAAATGCATTATATTAATGTGTAACTTGATGATTCTATACACACAGAGTGGAAGGTTAAAATAATTATGAAAGATTTATTTTTGTCACTGTCTTCATTCAATAGAAAACTAAAAGTTTTCTATTGCATATTTGCATCTGAAGTTATAGTGCTTGAGGAAGGAGAACACTTTAAGAATAGGACTAGCTCCCATACCACACAATTCTCAGCCTGCTTAGAGCTTAAAGTGTACTGGAGTGTAGTTAGGATGACCAACTGTTTCACTTTGCTGGGTGTAGACAGGGTTCCTTGGATGTGGGACTTTCAGTTATAAAACCAGGAAAACTCCAGGAAAGCTGGGATGAGTTCATTCTCCCCTTGAGTGGTTTGGCCTTAATTCCTCATCCCCACCCACTGCATCCACACCTTTGCGATGGCCTCACTGTGGACAAGGTATACCTACAAGTTTTCTCCATGCCCCTTTACTTTGGGCTTGGCTGTATTACTTGTCTTGGCAAAAATATATGGGTAGAAGTGATAGTGTGCCTCTTCCAAGGTTTAAGAGGTCTCATACGTTTCCGGTTTCTCTTTCTTGTCTCTGCCACAAAAATGCTCTGCACTAGGCCCTGGCTAGCCCACTGACCCAAGGAGGATGAGAGACATACAGATAGAGCCACCCTAGCTTGCACATAGGCCTGTAATGAGAAGCAGAGATGCCCACATGAGCCCAGTCTAGATCAGCTGAACCCCAGGCAACCTGCAGATGTGTGTAGAAAATGCTAACTGTTATAAAGCCACTGAGATTTCGTGGTTATTTGCTATACAAAAGCTAATCTGCAACAAAAGCTGATTGAAATAGGTGGTAAAAAATACTTATTCAATAAATATTTATTGAGGTCCTACTGTGTGCTGGGCACTGGGGATACAATGGCAAGCAAGACGGACAGAATTATTATTCTCATAGAACTTACAGTTTCTTATAGTAGTTCCTGAGACCCTTTGCGGAGGAAGGTCTGTAAGGTCAAAATTATTTTCAAAATAATACTAAGACATTATTTGCCTTTTCCTTTTTTTCACTGTGTTGACATTTTCATTGATGATACAAAGGCAATAGTGCGTATAACTACTGGTGTTTTGACACAAGTCAAAGAAGGGGTAGCAAACTATAGAAGTAGTCATATTTACTATCATCACATGCTCACAGTTTCAAAAAATGTCAGTTTCATTTATGAATGTCCTTGATAAAGCAGTAGAAAGTGTTGATTTAATTAAATCTCCACCCTGAGATTAGTATTTTTTTAATAATCTGTATGCCACAATGGGAGGTATCCGTAAGCTCATCTGCTACACACCAAAACATGACAGAACAGCCAACAAATGATTGAAAACGAGTTACCTGTTTACATGGAAAAGTCAAATCCCTACCTCACAGCATATTCAAAACATATTCCAAGCAAATTAAAGATTTAAATACAAATCAAAACAAAAAACTACTATAAGAAAATATAGAAGAATTTTTTTTTGTAACTCTGACTTGGATATTTCTTTCTAAGCATTGCACAAAGGCCAGAAAACCTAGGGGACTTCAGTTTTTCCTTTATGTACTTCAGTATTGCTTTAATTTCTATGAGAATTTTTTATAATAAAAATAATAAAACTAATCCCATAAAATAAACAAAGCGAGTCTATGCCAGCATTCTTCTTAACAAATTACAACACAGGTTTCATTGATGTCATGTGAAGAATGTGCACGTTTTAAGCATAATTATTGCACAACTGATCACAGTTTTTATGGTAAATTTTGTCAGAAAACAAGCATGGACAATCCAAAACTCTTCACATCATTTGTCATCCTAAGTCAGCATCTGATCCCCTTGAGAATAATGGCTCATTATCTAAATTAAATAACTTCCCGAGATATTCAGAGGGCTAAGATTTTAAATGCCTATGACAGCTTATTAAAACTGCAATTAGAGGGGGTAAGCATAATCTTACGATGTTCCAGTTGCAACAGTCAAGTGTTAACAGCTACCCTCAATACTTTCCAGGCCTAAAGTGTCTTCTTCCTGTATGATGGTGCCAAACCCTATGCCTTTAAATTAATTCTTCTTAAAGAACCATGGAAAGATTGCTTTTTGAGCTACAGCCCATAAAAATGGGAAGAATATGAGTCAGGTTCTTAGGTTTCCATAGAGCCTCTCTTAGCACATACCATGCCCTTACAGAACTGGAAAAAGACACCCCTTCCAGTGGACAAATTAGAAAAAGTCTCCTCCTTTGGGTGGAAGAATTAGAAAAAGGTGCCCCTTCCTCTGGGTGGACACATCAGAGCATTAGCTGGATTTCCACTTCCCTTAGCTCCCATGGCCGGAAGGCTTTTGGGAGAGCACCGCCTGGACATCTGTGTGCAATAGCCCCACATCTGCACTACATAAACTCTGCTTCTTGCTGTCTGGTCACAGAATGAAACTTTAATGAAGCAAGAATACAGAATATTGCATACAGGTCGTGTAATTCCTCCTTGAACGACTTGTGATACAAAGCTCACTGGGCAACTAGCATTTGAGACAGAAGGTTAAAGGGGTATAATCTTACAGCTCTATCTTTTATTCTATTAGAATGGGAGTCAGCAGCAAGGGCCCATAAGCCAGATTTGGCCCACTGCCAGCTTTTGTAAATAAAGTTTTATCGGAACACAGCCATATTCATTGATGTATGTATGAATGAATGTCTAGGTATGTCTATGGCTGCTTTCATGCTACAACACCAGAGTTTTAATATCATGTTTTAATATTATGTTATATTGCCTCTAATCCTTTTTTGAAAGGCAGAAATTTACAAATCTTGTATTATTAAATTTTGGTCCAATGCTCCTTCTGCTAATAATAAAATGGTATAGGGAAAGTGCGTGGGTTTGGTGCCAGCCAGACCAGGGTTCAAATCTTAGCTCTGCTACTTACTAGCCTCATGCCTCTGAGCAGTTGCAGCAGAGACCACATAGCTCACAAAGCTTAAAATATTTACTACTTGGCTCTTTAGAGGAAAAGTTTGCCAGTCCCTATATAAAATCACCAAATGGCACTATCTCAATCATATTGTGTCAGCCTTTTGCTTAAATAACCTTAATGAATTGCAATTTAATGTCAACCCCTCAGCATATTAAGATGTTTATATAACAAATATCCATGTGGATCAAATTTCTACATGTGCAAAAATATCTACCTTTTAAAATGATGATAATTTACAATCTCAAATGCAGTTCAGCCTCAACTAGAATTAGTTTTCATGAAACTAATTGTATTTCTATAAAACCAAAGATTAAGTAAGGCAATACCCATTAGATTGCCTAGCACCTCTTAATAAAGAACTTAGGTCACAAATTCTTCAATCAAATTATGGAAGGAAAAATGTTGTTTATGCAAATGAGCTTATTTATTGGCTTTTTAAGACAAAAAGAAATATATAATTCAATTTGGTTTTTTTTTTCACTTGGCTACTAGGACATTCAGAGCTAAATTTAGGACTCACCTAGAGTAATTTCTTACTCCAATGTAACATCAACTCTCCTAAATTATCTTCTGTTTTGTCTTTATTTTTAAATGTCATGTTTTAATATTATGTTATATTGCCTCTAATCCTTTTTTGAAAGGCAGAACTTTATAAATCTTGCATTATCAAATTTTGGTCCAATGCTCCTTCTGCTAATAACAAAATGGTGTAGGGAAAGTGCATGGGTTTGGTGTCAGCCAGACCAGGGTTCAAATCTTAGCTCTGCTCCTTACTAGCCC
This sequence comes from Daubentonia madagascariensis, assembly GCA_023783475.1. Classification (NCBI taxonomy): domain Eukaryota; kingdom Metazoa; phylum Chordata; class Mammalia; order Primates; family Daubentoniidae; genus Daubentonia; species Daubentonia madagascariensis. The sequence continues at coordinate 45,142,775 of JAKFHU010001953.1, forward strand.
CATACCCTTGAATAATTTATTCAACATCTCTGAGCCTCAGTTTCCTCATCTATAAAATAAAACAATAATACTTACCTTGCAAGGTTGTTGGGAGAATTAGAATGAATACATGTAAAGTGTCCTTTAGATATTATTATACCATATGTTCCTATTTGATATGTTTATAATATTAAAAATTTATTAATTTTTATTTAAAACATTTAAATAGAGCTTGAGGTAGCTTTGAAATGGAATTATATAGTTATTTCATTACTTTAGCATAATGTTTATGAGAACTTTTACACAGCATCTTTGACAATAAAATGACATAATTTTGCCCTACCCAAATTTTATAGAAAATAAAACTATCCCTGTTTAATAACCAATAACATTTGTATTTTCTTATATGCACTAGGCTCTCACGGTGGCTTTGCTCTGTCAGATAATCAACATCATTGAGAGGCGTTCTTGAAATTCTTTCCTCTGCATAATCATGTTTATGACCCTAAATTGATATATGGCAAATGGAATAAATTATAATTTACTCAAAACATTTTTCCATATAACATTTAATAATTCATCTTTGAAATGGCATTTTTATAATATTACAGACTCAATTTACAACCGAATGTTCAAATTATATGGCAGCCAAATAAAAATGTATCAGATACAAATCGTGACAAAAGTAACAACTAGTATTTTGACAGCAGGATTTAGATAGGACTTACCCAAAAAATGAGCAGAACAACACATTCATGAGCTGCATGATGCTTATTACTTCTTATCCTAAAAATAATAGAGAATTAAAATCAAAGACTAGTGTAGACAGAAAAATCAGGAAAAATATAAAAGAAAAACAGAGCACACTTATCCATCTCAAACACCAGTTTTATTTGATTGTAGAGAGCTTTGGAATAAATTAAGCCCATCTCACGTTATTATACATACCTGAAAGGAACATTTTCTTTTCAGCTGGTCATACGTTGACCCCATTGAGAAAGAGGTTGTGTTAGATTAATATTTGTTATTCATCATTATTAAATTTGCAAGTGTATGAAACATTAACACATAGAAAGCTGGCTTCTTCTAGCCAGATCTGTGATATGCACTAAATCAGGGTAAGTGCTCAGAGGAGGAAACAGTCCTGCTCCAATGGTAGCTTGCAGAGAGGTGCAGGATTCAGATCCTACCTAACCAGATCCTGCTCCTTGTCTTGAGGCAGGCAACTTCTGTCCTCATTCCAAGAATATCTGGGCTCCCTTCTTTTCGCTTTCCTTGCTCAGCTTGGGCCTCTGGAGGAAATAAAACCCAGAGTTTCTTCCTGTAGCTGCAGAAAATTACCCTAGGCTAGGCCCCGAGCCTGAGGTGGGTTGCCAGATTAAATCAGGTCACCCAGCTACATTTGAATTTTAGATCAACAATGAATAATTTTTAGTTTCATTATTTTCCATGAAAATATTTGGGAAATACTTATGCTAAAAAAATCATTCATTGTTGATCTGAAATTTAAATGTAACTGGGCATCTTGTATTTTTATTTGCTAAACCTGGACACCCTTGCTGGAGGGGACACTTTTAGGTGATGACATTATTATTCCGGAAGTTGTTAGGGAACCGAAAATTGGCCTAAAGCAAAACCCAATGACTGAAAACAACATGAAATAGAACTTCCCGTGTAGTAAGGAATTTCCTCTACTACCAAAGCAAACATTCAACAATGGTTGGGCTGAGGTCCTTTGCAATAAAAATGACAAAAATTTGGCCTAATTGGTTGTTTGGGGGAGGGAAGGGTTTAAGAAAAATTCATACTGATCTATTTATTCAGTTTTTAAAAATGTAAAACACTTACGTGATTATTATAACATAGCAAAGCTAATTAACTTTAATTTATCTCATTTATTCTATCCCACTGTTTGTCACATTCCTGCCATCTTCAGATGATTGCCAAGGGGGATTTGTTGTATTTGTGTATTAGCAAACTTCCTTTTGACTAATCCTGTGAGATGAGTTGCCCACAGGCTTTCTGCTGGTTGAATGGCTAAAATGACTTGATCAGAGGTCATATTTTGAGTGCTGGGTTTGTAAAGTGCTTTACATACACAACTCTATGAGGTTAGTATTAGTATTTTCACCTCACAAGTGAGAAACCTAAGACTCAGAAAGGAAAGTGACTTAGCCTTGGTGAGTGATGTGATGATGGAGGGTAGAGCTGGTCTTTAAATCCCAAATAACTTTTATGCTACGTCTTTCTTTCTTCTCTGAAGCCCTGCAGAGTGCACAATCAAATTCCGCACAACTTTTGCAGGTGGCAGTGAGCTGAAAGCGAGACCTCCAAGGAGAAAATGAAAATTCAGGGGAAGAGCAGTTGGGATTTACGTGTATCCTACTATCTCCGCTCCCTTTCTTAGTTTATTGTTGCCATCAGTCATCATCTACTGAGGGCTGTAACGCCACATCCAATCAGATTCTGCTTTCTCCAGAGTTATTTGTTCATCCTTCAGAAGATTTTGTGATGGTTTATTTAAGGAGTGCTTCCCTACACATGCAAGAATATTCTCAAATATGTCACCCATTGAAAAATTGCCCACTACTGTCATGGAAGGCTTCCCTGGACCCAGCATTTGATCCTGTCTAATCCCCTATTCAAAAGCCATTTAGAAATGGGTTTGCTCCTCCTTACTTTAAACAGTTAATCTAGTCTCATTGTTTGAATATCCTTTTTAATTGTTTTATTGTATTGAATTCATTTAAGTACTGTTTTATAATTGTGTGGGATTTGGGGGTAATTCATTCAAAGATGTATACCCTATAAATAAATTACTCTTCCTTTGCTGCTAATGTTTAACGGGTTCTATTGAAAGAAAAAAAAAACAGCAAAAGAAAGCCGAAGATACAGCTTTTGTTAAAATGAGGAGAAGAAAAAGTATGCCAACTGCATTTAGCAAAGACCTTTAAAACCCCACCGTGATTATACAAAAGGGAGCAAAGGCATTTTCGGGAGAAATGAAATAAACGGTAAACAACCATACCTCCAACATAGAAAATGCGTCCCGTCTTTGAGGGTGCTGCAAGTCAGAAAAGCTGAGGATCGTTGTGAGAAAGAGAGGGCTTTTCCCCCTGTATTTGCAGTATTCATAGAGGCGATCCTGTTCATTAGCTATACTCTTATAAATAACCCTATGAATCAGCTCTTCAAAGTCTGGAAACTAAGTAAAAACAGAAAAGACTCAGGTCTGTGTAATTTGCACTTAACGCAACTGTGCTTACAACTTTGCTCAGCCAGAGAATGTTTACAAACTTCTGCTACCTAAAAATAAGAGCAGATTACATGTCCCCTTTACTTAGACAGTTGTTTCCAATTGTAAATATCTGTGTGGAAAAAAGAACGGAACCGATGCTTTTCACAAACCATGTCATCTGATGGGATGTCCGTGCATAATTACACAGGTGTGCTGTTATGGCAAAGGGTATAGATGATATTGGATGAGCATCTCACAGTACCAAATTTATGAGAACTAATAAACAAGATAAATGCAACTGGGAGAATTAGCATGCTTCTTTGGGGGAGTGAGCGTTTCCTGACAGAGGAGAAACAAAGAAGAAATTGTGATCCGTGGTTTTCAGCAACGAGACCCCTTTTAGTTGACTCATCCAATGTGAAAATGAAATGAAACACCATCTATTCTGCAGTCAAGACGTTAATTAATGAGCCACTCATTTCTACATGAAGGCCTAAAGGAATAAAGTAACCAGCCTCGAGTTTAAAAAAGGAAAAGTGGTTACATGTTTGAAAGACTACTAAGTCAAAATCACATCATTAATGTTTGAATTTGAGTTCTTATTTGGTTTTAAATGAGCTGTAACCCATGCTGAGTGTCTCTGTGGGTGCTACACATCAACCGTAATTACCATCTTTAGTAAGGTAAGGAGAAACAGGAAGACTTTCCCTTTTTGTTCCTTTGCTATAAGCTTTCTTTTAGACAAAGTCAGATGGATTGTAAGCGTAGAAGCCCCTCACATACATGCCACAACTTCAAGGTGAATGTTTAGGCCATTGTTCTCCCTTAGGTTTCAGACAAACAGAGAGATGCCTGAACCGAGGAAGAGATTTAAAAAGAATGTTGGTAGAACAGAGTGAGACGTTCAACTTTGGATTCCTTACCTGTCAATTTCGGGCACTGGCTTGGATGATCTTTAACGATGATAATAGTTAATAGTTACCGAGTGCCAATTATGTGCCAAGTACTGTACTTGCATTGTCTTCTTTAATCCTGTCACAAACTTTGTGGGACTATTTATTTGTGGGACAAACTTTTTGGGACTATTATTCTCCACATTTAAAAGATGGGGAAACCGAGGCTGAGAGAGTAAAAATTTCTTGTGGAAGATCTTACAACTGGTATGGGCAGAATTTGAAGATATGTCTGATGATTCAAGAGCCCAAGTTTAAACTCTGCTGCAATCCAGGTGCATGTGCCAACCTGGGGTTAGAGGGATCTGACAGTTCTCAGCTGGGGTAAAGGACATTGTCTTGAGTACTACACAACAGAGTGGAGGGCTGATTGTCTACTCACCTTGATTCAGAATAGTCAAATTCTGACTAGAGAATATTCAAGGATCAAAGAGGCCATATAAACTGCTCATTTAAAACCAAACTGCTTAATATGAAAGAATAAGAAATTAGAAAATATGCTATTTTTAGATTTAATAATTTAGGTCTAACAGAGGCCTTTAAAAATATTAAGAGTGAACTCCATTAGACCAAATTTCTTAAAACTGTGTCCCTAACTATATCCCCTATCCTTGTGGGATTTTTTTTTGCGGGGGAGGGTAAGTCCTTTATCTTGAGGTACCTTTCCCTACTCTTAGCCATGTGAACCACAGGAAAAGACAAATCTTTGTTATAAACCCATTGAACTACATGATCTAAAGAGCTTCCAGGAAAAAAAAAAACTTCTTAGAAAACATGCCCTTTCATTTCAAAATGATTGCTTCTGGAGCATTTCCTTCATAAACCATGACATATCCAAACAGAACAAACCTATTAAATTATACTCATTTCTAATTAAATTCAAACCAGAGATATGTTAGAAGTGAAGTGCTTTGGGTTGTTGTCTTAGGTTTATTAACCCTGGAAGTAACTAGTAACTAGGTGAGTCACTTTTCTTCCCTGCGTCAATTTCCTCATCTTGAAAATGAGAATCATAATGCATTTCCTAACTAATATTTGGTAAGGATTAAAGTGGTGCAAATAATTGTGAAATACTTGGGATAACAAGGGGCTAGAAAGGCAGTATACATGTAGCATTTTTCTTATTGGTTTAGTGAAGTTCTGCAAAAAACTTTGGAAATACACCTAGAAGTAGCCTCAAATGAATCTTATAAAATACAAACTAATTAGAGGTTTGTTTAACCTATTGTGTTAAGTAAATTGCTCAATCTCTTACTGAAGTAACAATATTACTACACAAAATAATGACAACAAATTACATAAACACAGAAGTTTTTCATATATCACGTGTGCTGTTCTTCCACAATCTTTTCAAAGGCATAAATTCGCCTCCGAATTTCTGAGCAGCTGTTTTGAAAGCTTTCCGTAATAAAGGCTCCAAAGCCAAACCTCTTTGTCACTCTCATATAACAACATCCTCTTTGCCACCTTACGCTTATCTTCCCGTACCCTCTAACAATGTCTGAACTTCTCTTCTCCTTTTGAGAAACACAGTCTCTTACGTGATTCCATTACCATGTGCATGGAAATGATGCCCAAAGTCTTGTCTCTGTTGAAGCTTTGAAACTCAAAATATGTGTGTGTTTGTGCATGTTTCTGTGTGTATGTTTCATCGTCTCCTCTGCTCCTCCTGTCTTAGTTTCTTTTCCTGCAGAAGCAGACTCTGAGACAAGGATGTGAGGTCAAGTAGTTCATGTGGAAAATGGATTCAGGAAGTAAGATGGAGAAGGGAAAAAAGCCAATAAAGGTACCAAGCAGTAGGTAAGTGGGACTCAGTCCCACAGGGGGCCTCTGGAAGACACTGTAGAACACGCCTGGCTAAGGGGACGGAGCTGGAGGATTTTTCTGCAGACACCCATCAGGGTATTGGTTAATCAATGTCATCAGCATTAGCTTCACATTCTTAGCCTTATTTTCAATTTCTCTCTCTTCTTCCTTACTTTCATCTACTTTCTCACAAAACCAATGGATTCTTACTCCTCTCGTGAATGTGTGTCAGCTGCTACACATTTCTTTCTTTCCTCCCGTGTCCACTCACAAGCCCCTTGGACAGAGTTCTGCAAATCCTCCGAGCTAGAAGCCCTGTCTCCAGCCCCACCCTGATCCCAACCTGCGCTATTGCTCAAACACCATTGACAGAAAGTTTTTTTCTCCTGCTCAAATGGGCATCGTTGTTTATTATATTAAAGCCTAGCTATTTGGCCCAATCTTTCCTTTTTACCCAAACTTAACCCCAGATAATCAAAACCACTTGATGCTTTTTGTGAGATCTGTATCATCTCCGTGGCCTCTATCCCTTTCGGGCCATATCATGCCATTGTCACCTTTGGTCTGTGTGTTTCAGCCGTACTTGCCTTCTTTCAATTCTTAAACATCACACTCCTTCCTACCTCAGGGCCTTTGCACATGCTCTTCCCACCCTTGTCTGTAGTACCTTCGCCCCTAATCCACCAACTCCTCCCCCTCCTTCTCTCAGCTTACTTAGCCCTTTCCTGATTTCTCTCCCCCCACCAATCTAGTCCCCTTTTCCTGTCCTTTGACAAGTCAGAGTGCCCTGTTACATACTCTTATCATGTCTATATTTCATATAACTTATGATTGCACTTAATTGATTACTTGCATGATTATTTTATATATCTGCCACTCCTAGCAGTCTGTAAATTATGCGAGTGCCTGTATTGTTCACTGATATATCCCTGACACCTAGCATGATGCTTGGCATATTACAAGCACTCACCGCATATGAAACAATATGTGCAAATTATGCTATCCAACTCTGAAGGCTTTACCTTTCTCCTCCTATGATGCCCTCCATCCTCCTCATCTGGATGAAATACTTTTCTTTTATTTCCAGTGTTTTTGTTTATTTCAATAGATTTAGGGGTACAAGTGTTTTTTTGTTACAGGGATGAATTGCATAATGGTGAAGTCAGGGCTCTCAGTGCATTTGTCACCGGAATAGTATACACTGTACCCAATAGGTCATTTTTGATCCCTCACCCCCTCCCACCCCCTCTCCTTCTGAGTCTCCCAAGTCCCTTATACCACTCTGTAGGACCTTGCATACCCATTACTTAGCTCCCACATATGATTTAGTACATGTGGTATTTGTTTTTTGTTCCTGAGATACTTCACTCAGGATAATGGCTTTCAGTTCCATCCAAGTTGATGTGAATGACATTATTTCATTCTGTTGTTTTTTAAAGACTAGTCAAGTGCAGCAGTGAGAAGGGGTGAAAGCGTAGAACAAGGGGTTCTACCTGTAACTGACCGAACAATCAATCGAGATAACTCACTGCCTTCAGACCAGCCGATTTCATTCTTTTTTATGGCTGAGTAGTGCTCCATGGTACACACACCACATTTTCTTTATCCACTCATCTGTTGATGGGAACTTAGGTTGATTCCACTTCTCTGCAATTGTGAATTGTGCTGCAATAAACATAGGAATGCATGTGTCTTTTTGATATAATGATTTCTTTTTCCGTGGGTAGATACCCAGTAGTGGGATTGCTGGATCAAATGGTAGGTCTACTTTTAGTCCTTTGAGGAATCTCCATGGTGTTTTTCATAGCGGTTGTACTGATCTACATTCCCACCAACAGTGTATAAGCACGCCCTTTTGATCGCATCCACGCCATCTATTGTTTTTTGACTTTTTAATAGTAGCCATTCTGACAGGGGTAAGGTGGTATCTCATTGATATGGTTTGGATGTTTGGTCCCTCCAAATCTCATGTTGAAATTTGATCCCCCAGTGTTGACTGTGGGGCCTGGTGGGAGGTGTTTGGGTCATGGGGGCAGATCCCTCATGAATGGCTTGGTGCCCTCCCTGAGATAATGAGTGGATTCTTGCTTTGTTAGTTCACACAGAGCTGGTTGTTTAAAAGAGCCTGGCACCACTTCCTCCCTCTCTTGCTCCTGCTCTCACTATGTGACAAACCTAATCCCCCTTCACCTTCCACCTGGATTGGAAACTCCCTGAAGCCCTCACCAGAAACAGATGCTGGCGCCATGCCTCTTTTATGGTCTGCAGAACTGTGAGCCACATAAGCTCCTTTTCTTTATAATTTGCCGAGCCTTAGGCATTTCTTTATAGCAGTGCAAAATGGATTAATACACTCATTGTGGTTTTTATTTGCATGTCCCTGATGAGACTAGTGATGCTGAGCATTTTTTTGTATGTGTTGGTCATTTGTATATTTTCTTTTGGAAAATGTCTGTTCATGTCTTTTACCCACTTTTAAATGGGGTTATTTTTTTTCCTTGCTGATTTGCTTGAGTTTTTGGTGGATTCTGGATATTAGTCCTTTTTGTATAGTTTGTGAATATTTTCTTCCATTCTGTAGGTTGTCTACTTACTTTGTTGGTTATTTCTTTTGCTGTGCAGAAGAAACTTTTTAATTAAGTCCCATTTATTTATTTTTGTTTTTGTTGTATTTGTTTTTGGGGTTTTAGTCATAAATTCTTTGCCTAGGCCAATATCCAGAAGAGTTTTTCCTATGTTTCCTTCTAGAATTTTTACAGTGTCAGGTCTTAATTTAAGTCTCTTATTAGATGAAATACTTTGTAAACAACCATACTCAGTAAACATTGTGGATGGATCCCCAAGTCAGCAATATGAGAGGGCAGCTGTAAATATAAATGTGAAGACCAAAATGAACAAAATCATTATTATTCTTTATCTATCTCTAAAACATCATATTGTTTATCATTTGCAATTAACTATAATGAAACAGTAATATTGCCAGGGACTTGACAACAATGCTGACAGTTGGAGACTCTTTAAAAAATAAGATGATTTTGTGAACTTGTTAAAGCTGTGTTTACTCCCAAATTTAAGGGAAAATGCATATAGCACTAATAGAAGTTAGACAATAAAGCAATGACTTAATGCTTTGGAAATTTAGGGGATAGGTGTGACAGCCTATTGTGTCGCAGAATAAGCAATTTCAACAAAGACATAAAGTATACAAATGGGAAGAGAATTTAATTTTATCTGGTAGAACTTAACACTTGAACAACTGCTGTTTGCTAGATTTTAAGAGTTTTAAAATTCCCCTTTCTCCCTAATGGATCCCAAAGAGAAATGTATCCATTTGTTCCATTGCAAATGTTCAATTGCAGATTTGGGGAATAATAAAAGCTTTGCCTTACTATTTAATTATTCAGTTGACTGCTAGAAAGATTAAGTTACCCAAATGGGCTTGTAACTCAGAAATGATAATACATGTTTATTTCAAAAGATAGCCATGTAATTCCAAGACAAACTAGTGGCAATCTAGATTTTATTATGACAGTAGCAATTTGGAAATTATGCAAAAAGTTGTAACAAAATTGGCAGTCATAAGTTTGCTTTTTTACTTGATAGCCTTCTATATGCTTTCTGCAACATTGTATTCTTGAAACTTCTACATTGAACACCCAGAGTGAATAATTGCATAAAAGGTAACAATGAGACATTTATAAATATAACATTTTTCTATTCAGCTAATATATTTTCTATAAAAAGAGTTTGATGTATATTTAATATGAGACCTACTTCAAAATATGTACACATCACTAAAGGGAAAATGCATTAAAAGAAAGCACCATGTTATCAATTTCTGGTAAAACTTTAAAATGTTGTCCTTAATTATAGATGGAGCACTTTTCCTGTGATATATTCCTATTTGCTTGACACCTGGCAGGGCCTGCACCAATTTATTCACTTTCTCTGTTACATACCATTCAGTCCCTGGGGCCATTATTTCTGAGGGAAACCAAGCAACAAAACTAGAAGCCTACATGAATGATTCACACTAGAACACTCTAGAACATGCTGCTCAATGGGATATGCTGATTGACTAATCCAAATTGATGGCTGGAGTTTCTGTGGTGTCACAAGGAAGTGATCCATTTACCAGATCTTGGAGATTAGCTAAGCAGCTGCTGAGCCTTACAGCCTTACAGCGTCCCCTTGTCGGCAGGAAGTATTTGCAACTTTATCATGATGAAGCATTTCCTAAACAAACACACATGCACATTGTAAAATAGTTGCTTATCTCTGGCACCTCTGAGACACTTAGTAGTATCTTTATCTCTTTTGTATTTAGTAACCTCTTATTATTATAGAAGCAGCACATTTATATTTATAGGAAATTAGAAAACATAGACAAACAAGCAAACAAAACCTTCAACTTCCCATCACCTAGAATCACCATGTGCTATACCTTAGTGCATATGCTTCTGGATCTTTCTATGTTTGTATGTATATTTGTATTCATATACACAATTTGTATGTATGTTGCTTTACCAATATGAGATGACACTCTACATACTGTTCTACAACTTAACTTTTTCAGTCAACGATCTTTATCTTTCCACTTCAGTACATTTTTATGTCATTGAATAGCTAAACCATATTCAAATTTCCCCAGTTAAGCTAAAAAAGATCCTTATAACCAGTGTGTCATGTCCGAGAATCCCATCGAGAAATGTATCTGGCTGTATCTCTCCAATCTGTCATGATTTCCCTTGTGATGACATTTACTTGTTGAGGACACTGGACCAGTTTTTCTGTGGAATGTCTCACCTTCTAGATTTGTCTGGTTGCTTCCTTGTTGTGCCATGTAGCTGATTCCTATACCCCTCTATCTTCTAACTAGAAGTTAGATCTAAAGGACTGATGGATTTATGACAAACATTTCTGGCTAGAATATACCACAGGTGATTCTGTATCTAGAACTGCACTATTCGATGTGGTGGCTACCAGCCACATGCAGCTATTTAAATTTAAGCTTAAATCAATTAAAATAGAAAATTCAGTTTCTCAGTTACACTGGCCACATTTTGGGTGCTCAATAGCTACATGCAGCTAGTGGCTGCCATTTGGACAGTGCAGATATGAAACACTTCCTTCATTAAAGAAGGTTCTACTAGATGTGCTAACTAGAGATTGAGTCTATTTCTCCACTTCTTGAATCTGGGCTTGGTTATGTGACTTTTTTAGGCCAGTAGGATCCTAGCAAACATCATGCAAGTGGGAGCTTGGAAAATGCTTGTGCCCTAGGGCTTGTTCTCTTTTGCTGTTGAAACCCTGAGACCACCATGTATAGGAGCTTAGGCTTAGCCTACTAGAGGATGAGATACCACATAGAGAATGCCCACAGCTATTCCAGCTGAGGTCTCCGAGATGTAAATAAAGCCATCCTAGATCATCTCGACAGATCACGTGGAGGGAGGCCTCGTCCATCCAGCCATCTCTGCTAACTGCCAGATGTGTGAGTCAGGTCATTCGAGATCCATCAGCCCCAGCTGGGCCACCAGCTGACCACAGAGACCAACAAAGCTGGCCGAGACAGAAGAATCAACCAGCTAATAGAATAATAAAAAATAAGAAATGATTATTGCTTTTAGCCACTAGATTTTTGGGGGTGGTTTTTTACTCCGCAAAAGACAACTAATACATGATCGAAAAGGAATTTGTGTAGTGTTACTTTGGTCCCATGCCAATGTTTTGCTCTCTATCACTTGCCTAATATATAAATCATGTCTAAATTGATAATTTCATTAGGTTTTACAAAATGAAGTTTTCAGCTTCTATCATTCCTTCTACATTTATTAACTGGCATTCTTTTGTAAAGTAGAGCCCCTCTTCATCAAGTGGGCTAGTTGGTTATTCCATCATACAGTTCCTAACGGAAAGGCAGAATAAATATTTAAGTTTTCCCTTTGATTACCAAGTAAAAAGTAAGGAGTTGTTTAATGGCCATCTCATATGATATTTTCTCAGGTTTTCTCTGTTTTTATTCATTTATTTTTATCTTTTCTTTCATTTTTTACAATTTTTATTTCAATAGATTTAGAGGGTACAAGTGGTTTTTTTTCTTTTACATGGATGAATTGTATAGTGGTGAAATCAGACCTTTCAGTGTACCCATCACCCAAATAGTATACACTGTACCTGATAGGCAGTTTTTGATCCCTCACCCTTCTCCCAGCCTCCCCCCTTCCAAGTATCCAAAGTTACTAATACTACTCTGTGTGACCATGTATACCCATTGTTCAGCTCCCACTTATAAGTGAGTACATGCAGTATTTGTTTTTCCATTCCTGAGATGCTTCACTTAGGATTATGGCTTCTAGTTCCATCCAAGTTGTTGGAAAAGACATTATTTTGTTCTTTTTTATGACTAAGTAGTATTCCATGGTATAAATATACCAAATATTCTTTATCCACTCATCTGTTAATGGGCAATTAGGTTGATTCAATATCTTTACAATTGTGAATTGTGCTGTGATAAACATACAAGTGCCTGTGTCTTTTTCATATAATGACTTCTTTTCCTTTAGGTAGATACCCAGTAATGGGATTGCTGGATCAAATGGTAGTTCTACCTTTAGTTATTTGTGGAATTTCCATACTGTTTTCCATAGAGGTTGTGCTAATTTACATTCCCACCAGCAGTGTGTCTTATACAATTCTATACTTTTAAAAGTTCCCTTTTGACTACATCCATGACAACATCTCATGTTTTTGAATTTTTAAATAATGGCCATTCTGACAGGGATGAGGGGGTATCTCATTGTGGTTTTAATCTGTTTCCCTGATGAGTATTTTTTCATATGTTTTTTGGCCATTTGTATATCTTCTTTTGAAAAATATCTGTTCATGTCTTTTGCCCACTTTTTAATGGGATTTTTTGTTTCTTCTTGCTGATTTGTTTGAGTTCCTTGTAAATTCCAGATATCAACCCTTTGACAGCTGTATAGTTTGTGAATATTTTCTCCCATTCTGTAGGTTTTCTTTACTCTGTTGGTTATTTCTTTTGCTGTGCAGAAACTTTCTAGTTTAATTAAGTCCCATTTATTTATTTTTGTTTTTGTTGTATTTGCTCTTGGAGTCTTAATCATAAGTTCTTTGTCCAGGCCAATGTGCAGAAGAGTTTCTCCTAAATTTTCTCCCAGAATTTTTATAGTGTCAGGTCTTACATTTAAGTCTTTAATCCATCTTGAGTTAATTTTGGTGTATGGTGAGAAATAGGGATCCAGTTTCATTCTTCTGCATGTGGATCTACTATTTTCCCAGCACCATTTGTTGAATATGGCATCCTTTCCCCAGTGTATGTTTTTGTATGCTTTATTGAAGATCAGTTGGTTATAGGTGTATGGTTTTATTTCTCAGTTCTCTATTCTGTTCCACTGATGTTTGTGTCTACAAGTACCATGCTGTTTTAGTTACTATAGCCTTGTAGTATAATTTGAAGTTGAGTAATGTGATGCCTCTGGATTTGTTCTTTTTGTTTAGGATTGGCTGGCTATTCATGCTCTGTTTTTGATTCCATATGAAGTTTAGGATTGTTTTTTCTAATTTGATGAAAATGATATTGGCATTTTGATGGGAATTGCTTTGAATCTATAAATCATTTTGTGCAATATGGACATTTTAACAGAATTGATTCTTCCAACCCACGAGCATGGGATGTTTTTCCATTTGTGTCATCTGTGATTTCTTTCATCGGTGTTTTGTAGTTCTCCTTGTAGAGATCTTTCACCTCCTTGGTTAAGTATATTCCTAGGTATTATATATATATTTTTACAGCTATCTTAAATGCTATTGAGTTCTTGATTTGATTCTCAGCTTGGCTGTTATTAATGTATAGAAATGGTACTGATTTGTGTACATTAATTATGTAACCTGAGATTTTACTGAATTTATTCTAGGAGTCTTTTGTAGGAGACTTTAGGGATTTCTAGATATGATATTGTATCATTGACAGATAGGGATAGTTTGACCTCTCTTTTCCAATTTGGATGCCCTTTATTACTTTGTCTTGCCTGATTGCTCTGGCTAGGACTTCCAGTACTTTGTCAAACAGAAGTGGTGAAAGTGGGCATCCTTGACTTCTTCCAGTTTTTAGGGGGAATGCTTTCAACTTTACCTTGTTCAGTATGATGTTGGCTGTGGGTTTGTCATATATGGCTTTTAACATTTTGAGGTATGTTTCTTCTATGCTTAGTTTGTTGAGGGTTTTTATCATGAAGGGCTGCTTGATTTTATCAAATGTTTTTTCTACATCTATTGAGATGATTGTATGGTTTTTAAAAAAATTCTATTTATGTGATGAATCACATTTTATTGATTTGCATATGTTGAACCATCACTGTATCACTGTGATGAAACTCACTTGATCATGGTGAATTATCTTTTTGATCTGTCATTGGATTCAGTTTGCTAGTATTTGATTGTGGATTTTTGCATCTATGTTCATGAGGGATATTGGTCTATAGTTTTCTTTTTTTGTTGTGTCCTTTCCTGGCTTTGGTATCAGGGTGACACTGGCTTTGTAGAATGAGTCAGGAAACATTCCTTCCTTTTCAAAGTTGCATAACAGTTTCTATAGAATAGGTACCAGTTCTTCTTTGTAGGTCTGGTAGAATTTGGCTGTAAATCTGTCTGGTACTGGGCTTTTTTTTTGTTGGGAGGATTTTTATTATTGATTCAATCTTGCCACTTGATATTAGTCTGTTCAGGATTTCTATTTCTTCCTGATTCAAGCTTTGGAGGTTGTGTGTTTCCATAAATTCATCCATTTCCTCTAGATTTTCTAGTTTGTGTGCTTAGAGGTGTTCATAGTAGTCTCGATGATCTTTCATATTTCAGTAGTATCAGTTGTAATGTCTCCTTTTCCATTTCTGAGCTTATTTGAGTCCTTTCTCTTCTTGGTTAATCTAGCTAGTGGTCTGTTGAATTTGTTTATCTTTTTAAAGAACAAACATTTTGTTTCATTTACTCTTTGTTTTGTTTTTCTGGTTTCGATTTCATTTAGTTCTACTCTAATCTTTGTTATTCTTGTCTTCTGCTAACTTTATGTTTGGTTTGTTCTTGTTTTTCTAATTCCATGAGGTGTAACATTAGGTTGTTAATTTGTGATCTTTCTGTCTTTTTAATGTAGGCATTTAGTGCTATGAACTTCCCTCTTAGTACTGGGATTTTTTTTTTTTTTTGTATTTCAGAGATTTTGGCAGCTTATGTCACCATTGTCCTTCACTTCAAAATTTTTTTAAATTTCCATCTTGATTTCATTGTAGACCCAAAGATCAGCAGCAGGTTGTTTAATTTCCATGTATCTGTATAGTTTTGAGAGTCCCTCTTGGAATTGATTTCTAGTTTTATTCCACTGTGGTCTGAGAATATACATGGTATGATTTCAATTTTTCTGAATTTGCTGAGACTTGTTTTGTGGCCTAACATATGGTCTATCTTGGAAAATGTTCCATGTGCTGATAAAAAAGAATGTATATTCTGCTGTTTTGGGGTAGAATGTTCTGTAAATGTCTGTTAGGTTCCATTTTTTCTAGAGTCCCATTTAAGTCCAGCATTTCTTTTTTGAATTTCTGCCTCAATGATCTGTCCAGTTGTCAGTGGAGTGTTGAAGTCCCCCACTATTATTATGTTGCTGTTTATTTCGTTTCTTGGGTCTAGTAGTATTTGTGTTATGAATCTGGTAACTCTGGTGTTAGGTGCATATAGTTTAGGATTTTTATATCTTCTTGTTGAATCAATCCCTTTATCATTATATAATGACCATCTTTGTGTTTGTTTACTGTTGTTGATTTAAAGTCTGTTTTATCTGGTATAAGAATAGCTACTCCTGCTTGCTTTTGGTTTCCATTTGTGTGGAATATTTTTTCCACTCCTTTACCTTGAGTCTATGAGATTCTATGAGTCAAATGGGGTTCTTGGAGACAGCAGATATTTGGGTTGTGTTTCTATTAACCATTCTGTCAACCTGTGTCTTTTAAGTGGGGCTTTTAGACTGTTTACATTCAATGCTGATATTGATAGGTGAGATACTGTTCCAGTTATCATGTTAATTGTTACCCAGTTGGTTTTGTATTCTCCCTTGTGTTACTGTTTTATAAGAGCTGTGATTTTTTTTTTGAGAGTTTTTGTATACTGGTGAGTACTGACCATTCTTTTCAGTGTTTAGTACACTTTTCAGTATTTCTTGTAGGGCAGGTCTAGTGGTAACAAATTCCCTTAGTGTTTGCTTGTCTGGGAAAGATTTTATTTCTCCTTCATTTGTGAAACTTAGTTTTGCGGGATACAAAATTCTTGGCTGACAGTTATTCTGTTTAAGAAGACTAAAGATGGGAGTCCCTTCTGGCTTATAAGGTTTCTGCCGAGAAGTCTGCTGTTAATCTGTTGGGTTTTCTTTTGTAAGTTACTTGATGCTTTCTTCTTGCAGCTTGTAGGATTTTCTCCTTTACTTTGACTTTGGCCAGATGGATGAATATGTACTTCGGTGATGTCCTATTTGCAATAAATCTTCCAGGAGTTCGATGGCCTTCCTGTATCTGGATGTCTACATTTTTAGCAAGACCAGGGAACTTTTCCTCCATTATTCCTTCAAACAGGTTTTCCATGCTTTTTGCTTTTTCTTCTTCTCCCTCGGGGATACCTATGATTCTTATATTTGGATGTTTTACATAATCCCATAGTTCTCAGTGACTTTCTTCATTTCTCTTTGTTATTTTTTCTTCATTTTTGACTAACTTGGTTAGTTCAAAAGCCTTGTCTTCAGGCTCTGAAATTCTTTCTTCTGCTTGGTCTAGTCTATTGTTAAAATTTCTCACTCTATTTTGAAATTCCCTAAATAACTCCTTCATTTCCAGAAGTTCTGTTGTGTTTCTTTTTAAAGTATCTATCTCTTTAGTAAATTTTTCATTCATGTCCTGATTTTTTTTTGTTTCTTTGTGTCAATTTTTAACTTTCTGATTGACCCCATTGGGTTTATTTGTGATCTATATTTTGAATTCCATATCTGACATTTCAAAAATTTCTTTTTGCTTGGAATCCATTGCTGGAGAGCTAGTGTGATACTTTTGGGGTGTTGAATCAGCCTACTTTTTCATTGCCAGAGTTCTTATGCTGGTTCCTTCTCATCTGGGACCTCTTCCCTCAGCTCAAAACAAATAGCTTTGAAGTTGACCTGTCCTCCTCTGCTGGGAACTTTGCTGCTCAGTGTATATATAGAGATATATGCTGCTTTTTGGCTTGTACAGGTACCCACTGTTGTGTTCCTGGAAGTTTGGGTTGGTTGGACCTCAGAGCCCTGGGAGAGTGTTCAGATGCCAGAGGTGGTGGACTAGATTAGGTAATTCCTAGTGCCCAGGCCCCTGGACAGCATGCTTGAGTCCTGGGGGGACGAGACTGAGACTGAGCTGGCAAACTTGTACTCAAGCCTCCCTGGGTTCAGGTGCTGGCTGTGATAGTGAGGGGTTGGGTGCTTTCCTGCTCCAGAACAATGCTCAGGCAGGAGAAGGGCAGATACACTGTGGCCTGTGACAGAAGGGGTGGGGCCCTCTTGATGAGATTAGCAGAGGTAGGCAGCTGTGGGACACACAAGCTGCTCACACCTCTCTCTTTCAGCAGTGACAGTGGTCTCTGTCCTTTGGGTGCACAAAAATGCCCAGATTCTCAGCTCCCACCCTGGCCCAGCTGTAGCAGGGGTGGTGAACGCAGCTTAACTCACTGTGTGTAGGGCTGCCAGACTGGATATGGGCTATGGCTGAAATGCTCCAGCAGGGGAGGTGTGGTTGTGCCAGGGACTTGCCTCTAGGGAGGGTGGTCGCCTCACAGAAGAGACAGGCAGCCCACAGCTCGGGGAGAGGACGGCTAGTCCTGCCTTCCCTCAGAGGAGGCAGTAGCTTTTGTCTTTGGGGCATATGAAAGCACTTGTTATTTCTTTTTAGAGGGAAGGGAGTGAACCCCAAGCTCCATGGAGGCCTGGGTGTGACAGATGCTCTATTAGAAGCAGGGATGCCACTCCCAGGTGCCCTGGCTTAATGGTCCCCTGTGGAACACTCGCCAGTCCTGAGTGGAAAGAGCCTTTCAGCCATGCCTGCCTCTGTGGTGGGGAGGGAGAGGAGGAGGAGAAGGCCCCGAATGGTGGGGAGCATCTCCACTGGGAGGGGGGCAGACAATTTTGGATCATGTGCCAGGAGCTCTCTAGTTCAGGAGAGTGTGCACTCCACCTTCTGCTGTCCTAAAAAGTGTTCACAGCACTTCCCAGTTCCCTTGGGGCAGCCTGCCCCACGGGTCAGAACTCCAGGAACACTTCTGCATCTCCCCACTCCTTTGTGGTTGTCACAGTCCAGGTGGGTGCTGGGGAATGTTTGTGTGGAATCCAGTGACGGGAAGACTGAGGGGCTGTGACTTCTCCAGCTGGATAGAGTCACCTGGCATGTGCACAGGCAATATGGCACCTGCCATCTCAGCTTGGGTCTGTGGTGAGGAAAAGTGACCCTACACGGGCCTGCCACCTGGTGCTCTGCTCCCAAGGAGCTCTCAGTTCGCTGATGGCAGCAGCACCTGGATTTGTCAGGGAAGAAGGGCTCTCCGATAGACCAGGAGCTGGCAGACTGCCACAGGTGTGAGGAAAGGAAAAGTAAACACTCCCACCTACCCTTTCCACCAGGCTCTGAATCCTTACAGGGTTCCACCAATATTTTTGCCCCTTCTTTTTCCGCTCCGCCACTTTTCCCCACGGGATCTCCAGTAAGGGTAGGTTCTGGCACCTTTCGCTCAGTATTTCACCTGGGCTATGCTTTCTCACCTGAAACTTATTCCTGTATTTGGGACAATCTGGCGACTAATGTCTCTAGTTAACCATCTTGCCTCCTCTCCTTGTTTTTAGTATCTTTACGAAGTCAAATTTTATTTATTAAATGCATTTTATCCATAATCATTATTTTAAAAAATTTTATTGTGATAAGAATACAACACGAGATCTACTCCATTTACAAATTTAAAAATTTATAAAAAACCAAAATTGTATGTGTACAATACATTATTGTTGACTATAGCTGCAATGTGGTACAGCAGATATATAGAGCTTACTCATCTTGCTGGACTGGAACTTTGTGCCTATTCATTAGAAACTCTCCATTTCCCCCTCCCCCAAGACCCAGCTCCTGTCAACCACCATTCTGCTTTTTGATTCTATGAGTTTGACTCTTTAAAATACCTCATATAAGTGGAATCATGCAGTATTTGGTTTTCTGTGACTGGCTTATGTCACTTAGCATAACGTCCTCTAGGTTCATCCATGTTGTCACATGTAGCAGAATTTCCTTCTTTTTAAAGGCTGAATAATATTTCATTGTATGCATCTACCATATTTTCTTTATCCATTCATTTTTCCATGGACATTTAGGTTGTTTCCCCATCTTGGCTATTGTGAATAGTGCTGCAATCAGCATAGGCGTACTGATATCTCTTTGAGATCCTGATTTCAATTCTTTTGGATAAATATCCAGAAATGGGATTGTTAGACCATATGGTAGTGCTATTCTTAATTTTTGGAGGTATAGTGGCTGCACCATTTTGCCTTCCCACCAGCAGTGTGCAAGGATTCCAATTTTTCCACATCCTTGTCAACATTTGTTGTCTTTTTTTGATAATAAAAATTCTGACAGATGTGAGGTGATATAGCTCATTGTGGTTTTGATTTGCATTTCCCTGAAGATTGCTGACATTGAGCATTTTTTCATATACCTGTTGGCCATTTGTATGTCTTCTTTGGAAAACTGTCTATTTAAGTCCTTAGCCCACGTTTAAAATTGGGTTATTAATTTTTTTCTATTGATTGTAGGAGTTCCTTATACATTATAGTGATTAACCCCTTATCAGATGTATAGTTTGTAAATATTTTCTCCTGTTCTATAGGTTGACTTTTCACTCTGTTGATTCCTTTTCCATGCAGAAACTTTTCAGTTTGATGTAGTCTCAGTTGTTAATTTTTGGTTTTGTTGCCTGTGCTTTTGGTGTCATATCCATGAAATCTTTGCCAAGACCAATGTCATGAAGCTTTTCCCTATGTTTTCTTCCGGGAGTTTCATAGTTTTGAATCTTATGTTTAAGTCCTTAATCCATTTTGAATTGATTTTGTGTGTTTGGTGAAAGATAAGAGTCCAATTTCATTCTTTTGTATGTGGATATCCAGTTCTCCCAACATCACTTATTAGAGGCTATCCTTTCCCCATTGTGTATTCTTGATCATATAAATGTGGATTTGTTTCTGGGCTCTCTATTCAGTTCTGTTGGTCTACATGTCTGTCTTTATGCTAGTACCATACTGCTTTCATTACTGTAGCTTTGTAATATATTTTGAAACCAGGAAGTGTGATGCCTCCAGCTTTGTTCTTTCTCAAGATTGATTTGGCCATTTGTGATCTTTTGTGGTTCCATATGAACTATGGAATTGTTTTTTCTATTTCTATAAAGAAAATGCCATTGGGATTTTGATAGAGGTTGCATTGAATCTGTACATTAATTTGGGAAGTATGGACATTTTAACAATACAGTTGTCCCCCCTTATCTGCAGGTTTGCTTTTTGTGGTTTCAGTTGCTCACAGTCAACCACAGTCTGAAAACATTAAATGAAAAATTCCAGAAATAAATAGCCTCATAAGTTTTTAATTTTGTGCTGTTCTGAGCAGTGCGAGGAAATCTTGCACCATCCCACTCTGTCCTGCCCGGGCCATGAATCATCCCTTTGTCCAGCATATCCACATTATAAATGTCACCTACCTGTTAGTCAGTTAGTAGGCATCTCAGTTACGAGACTGAAAAAACATAGTATATTTGGGGTTAAGTACTATCCACAGTTTCAGGTATCCACAGGGGGTCTTGGAATGTATCCCCCATGGATAAGGGGGGACTGCTGTATTAAGTCTTCCAAACCATGAACACAGGACATCTTTCCATTTGTTTGTGTCTTGTTTAATTTCTTCCATCAATGTTTTGTAGTTTTCAGTATCCAAGTCTTTCACCTCCTCAGTTAAGTTTATTCTGGTATTTTATTCTTTTTGGTGCTATTGTAAATAGGATTGTTTTCCTAATTTCCTTTTCAGATAGTTCATCATTAGTGTATAGAAATGCAACTGATTTTTATATGTTGACTTTGTATCCTGAAACTTTCTGAATTTGTTTATTAGTTCTAAAGGATTTTTTAATAGAGTCTTTAGGATTTTCCATATATAAGATCATACGATCTGCAAACAAGGACAATTTTACTTCTTCCTTTCTGACTTGGGTGCTTTTTATTTCTTTTTTTTTTACTTAATCATTATTATTTTTTTTTTGAGACAGGGTCTAGCTCTGTTGCCCAGGCTAGAATGCTGTGGTGTCATCATAGCTCACTACAATTGCAAACTGCTGGACTCCAGTGATCCTCCTGCCTCAGCCTCCTGAGTAGCTGGGACTACAGATGTGTGCCACCGTGCCTGGCTAATTTTTTTTGTATTTTTTGTAGAGATGGGGGTCTTGCTATGTTGCTCAGGCAGGTCTCACACTCCTGGCCTCAAGGAATCCTCTTGCCTCCACCTCCCTAAGTGCCGGGATTACAGGTGTGAGCCACAGCACCCAGCCTCATTATTCTTTTCAATGCTGAATTGACCCAGCTGTGGCCAGTGAAAGCGCCTTCATACCGCCCCCTGTGTCATTTTGACACAAATTTATTAATCTTGGAAAGCTCCCTTGCTTTCTGACAGAACAAGCTATCTCAAACTCACTCTGTACCTTCCCTGCTCTAGACCTGGAACCAGCCATTTCTCTAAGGAGTTCTAGGTCTTTTAAGCAGGGAATATGCGGAAGAACAATCCAGGTGCTGTGATGCTGGTTGCTACTGAGGAGGACTTTGCTTGCAGGCCATTCCATTTACAGAAATGTAATCTGGAGCCTACAAGGACTTCCTTTCTTAGCCTCCTAGGTTCACTCTTTGTTCTTGAATTCACAGCAGTCCCAGTCAAGTTGCAACCCTCTCCCGTGTTTGGCCACTTGGGGGATTTGCAGTTTGTAGTACATTTCAGAATTCTGCCTTCCTTCCTGTTGCACCATGGTTGATTTCACACCCGTTCTGCTACCTTTGGGTTTGGGGTTTTCTAAGGGCCCTCAATCTCCTAGTTTTGCTGACGCTGTTGATGTTGTCCATGAGTTTTGTCTTTTCTTATTCATGATGTTCTGCCTGCTTTTCAGAAATTGCAATAGGATGATTAAAAACTAAGCTGCCATCAATCCCTCTACTCAATCCTCAATCCAAAGAAGGGGTGGGCAAGTGACCCAGGACATTAATCAGAATGCTTCATCTTCCTGGTCATGGTTATTGGTCATGGGAGGGCACTGACACAAATCTACCTGACAAAAAGCCATCTGGAACTTTTGCTGGAGCTATTAGGCTAGAGGAGCTGAATGAATGAAATCCTGGAATTGCTAGTAGCTAATGGAGACAACTTGACAAGCCTGAAGCCAACATGGAGAAGAGGATCGAAAGGTGGAGAGAGACAGATTTCTGAGGACTTCACTTGAGCATCCGGGTCCAGCATTCCCTGGAGCCAAACCAAATCTAGGCTTTTCACTTACATGATTTAAAATATTCTTTTTGATTAAATAAAATCATTAAGATGAATTGTTTCTACCAGTGGGCAGCACACAGTAAGTCCCCAATATATGCTATCATTGTTATTTTGAAAACCAATTTGAATTAGGTTCCCATCGTTTGCAGATGCAATAATAATAACAACCAAGAAAATAATCTTAAAGATTTTTGAGAACTGTGCCAGGCACTTCACATATTATTTCACTAAATCCTCACTTCAAGCCATGAGATAGGTATTCTTATTCACATTTTATAGAGTTAAATAGAAACTGAGGCTTCAAGAAGCTGAAGTTGGTCACATAGCTAGTAAGTGGTAGAGCTGAAATTTCAACCTTGGCATTTTGAGTCCAGAATCCATGCTCCAAATCACTTAAAAATTGTTTGCGATTTAAAAATAATCAAAAAGTATAGGCGCTTAATGGGAGCAGCCAGAAAATCACCTACAACATTGTGCTTCTTCGAGAAATATGTCTGTGTTTAGCATCCAAACTTCGTTAACAGCTCATGAAGTTGGACGCTGCTCTGATTCTCCCAATAGTGCAACCATAATGGCTCTACACCAGATTTTATAACCAAATGCCCAATTTCACTTTGCAGAATTCTTCACGTTGATTTCTTTGAAAACTGCCAATTGAAACAATTAGCAGAGTAGCTGCACAACTGAGCATGGTCGGATAAGTAACACCATATTTCCAGGACAATGCCTTATTTGTTGAGGGGAAATTCTGTTCCGTAGTCTCTCGCTGCCAAAGCAATGGGATTTCCCCTCCTTAGTAAATACGAACAGTGTGTTTCAAAATATGCTCTCTTTACCATTTAATGAAAATGATTTCATTAAAGTGTTACAAATTGAATTAAATTACTATCCATTTTTCTTTTAAAATACGTTCAATAATAGAAAAGTTTAACCAAAGCGGTGTTATCGTTACAGATTCATTTTCATCCCATCTCTTTGCAGCATCTTTATAATAATCATCCCATTACCAAGCTCTAATGCTTTTCTACATCCCTGCTCAAAAAAAAAAAGAGAAAAAGAACATGAAAGAGAAAATAACGAAAATATTCTGTCCCATCAATATCTCATTGGTACTTCTCTGGGCAAAAATATTATTTTAAAAAGTACAATTATGTTGCTTTTAATGCCTAATAATAATTCTCTTAAGTTTACAGCCCATCTGTCTCTGGGAAATTAGTAATAATACTATTAATATGAGTTAGGTACTATTGTCATCCCCATTTTACTAATAAGAAATCATAAGCTTAGAGAGGTTGAAGAAGCTGACAAAAAGCACACAGCTAGTAAGTGAAAGGATATAAATCTGTACGATACCAACATTTATGCTTGTCCTTTCTACTTTTCCTCTTCTACTAAGAATTTACTGAAGACTCGGGAGTTAGAGGGGATAACTCACATCTGCTCCAGGAATCGTTACTGCCAGAGCCCACAGTCCTGCGTTCATCCTCAGGGACCCTACCTGCCTCCTGGGAGAGCTCCACAGGCCAGGGATAAACTGAAGCCACCAACCAAGGAATCAAGGCTTCCTATAAAGAGGAGCAAAGTCTTCCCCAGCCTAGAATAGTGCCTTTTAAGTCCCTGGGATGGTTGACAGTGGGGACATCCATTTCCAAAGGGGGAAGCCCACTGTCATAGCACCTGGGTGCTCCCAGAGCCCTGTTCCGTTTGGAATACAGCCGTACAGATGCATGGTGCCAGCCAAGGCAAAACGGAAAGACCCCGGAGGCCATGTCTGTCAGGCATGGGCTGTGTTATAGAAATGGAAAGTTGATTCCAAATACTTGGTGATTTCATGGTAGGGTTCCCAAGCACCTTAGGATCAACTGAATTTTCGACCTTCATCTAGAGTAAGGGATGAGTGTTAGAGAGATCCATGTGGATGGCTTCACCTTCCAGAAGTGGTCAGCAGTCCCAAGGCCCAAAGTGGTCCCTACTGAGCTTCCGTGGCACTTTGTCTGAACTTCTAGGGTTACTCTCACCTGCAATCTGATCCTTATTTTGGAGGCACTACAGCACAGAGGCAAGAACCAGGCTTTGGTGTCTCAGAACTGGGATGGAATCCCCGATCTGTTCTCATTAGCTGTGTGGTCCTGAGCAAGTAGCTTCCACATCCAGATCCTCAGTTCTCTCGTCTAGTATGTATGGTGATGGTGAAGAATACGTGAGACAATATATGGAAACTATTCAGTATATGCCTCGCACATAGCAGGTGCCTTAGAAATAGTAGCTTTTGTGTCTTCAACTTAGCTATTTGAGAGCAGGATCCATGTTTTATTTCTCCATCTCCTACCCCTCTCAACAGCCATGAACCCAGCATGTGCCTTGACACGTGTTCAGTAAATATTTGCGGAAAGATGAGTACGTGAACAAACGAATGAATATCAAAACTGCCTATGATGCCTAGAAGAGCACGCTGGAGCCAATAATCACATATTTTGAGTAAAGGAGAGCAATATCTGCTGTCCAGCAGATAACATTATCAGGAATCATAAGGAAGCATGTGGAGTTGGCGAAATGTCAATGCACCAGTCCCTTTGAACAGTTGGCACTTCTGCTAAAGCTGCACAGAGCAGACAGCCACTGGAATTTAGCATCAGCCTTCTCCATCATACTTCAGCCCCAGGACAGCAGTGGAGGCCACCTTGGGAGCAAGTGTTCCATCAGTGAATGACTAGCCAACCAACATCCAGGAGGGGCCCACGGGCTTCCAGGCCTCGGTTTGAGGGCTGGGAAACAGAGCTGAAAGTCAGAATGCTTGCTCTTGAAAGCTCACAGCAGCTGGAGAAGACAATCCAGGTTGTGGGGTGAGCAGGACAGATACTCGATCTGATTTGGGGGTGTGGCAAGACTCCCCTGGCCTAACACCCTCTCCTTATCCAGCCACCAGGCTTGGAGTACCCCCTTCCTCAGACTCTGGGGCTTGATCAAGCTGTGTCTGCCCCCTTCCCTGTATCAGTCCTTGGCCCCTTACAGCCCACACTCCTTGATCCTTTTGTCAGAACAGTCATTTTTTACCCAATTTCCAGGTAAACCCTGAACAAAAGGCAGGATTCCTTTGGGCCACCACCCGTGGTTCAGTGTTCGTTCCTCCTTTAGTCATTGAAATGTTCGCTGAGGATCCGCCAGGTGCTGCGCACTGAGGACAGCCTGGAGTCATGGCAGACACAGGCCACACCTTTATGGGGCCCACAGACTGGTGGGGACTGCAGGTGACTGAACAAGTGCCTACAGCTGAACATGTGGACAGCTAGGAGGAGCTCAGGGAAGTACACAGCAGGGAGACCAAAGCTAATCTAAGGGTGCATCTGAGCCGAGACCAGAAGGGTAAATACACGTCCTCAGGCAAGAGGGAAGCTTCAGGGCATGATGGTGAGAAGGGTGGGGTCCAGGGTCTGATGGCCTGGCTTCACGTCCGGGCAAGCCAATGTACCCATCCCAGCCTCCATTTCCACACTTTAAAATTGGGAATAATAACAATCCATACCTCATAGGTTACTGTCCTCACAAAGATTAAAATATATAATATTAAAATATAAGTTGTATTAGTCCATTTGCTTTGCTATAAAGAAAATACCCAAGGCTGGGTAATTTATAAAGTAAAGAGGTTTATTTGGCTCATGGTTCTGCAGACTGCACAAGAAGCCTGGCGCCAGCATCTGCTTCTGGTGAGGGCTTCTGGGAGCTTCCAATTCAAGGTGGAAGGTGAAGGGGGAGCAGGTGTGTCACATGGTGAGAACAGGAGCAAAAGAGGGAGGAGAGGGTGCCAGACTCCTTTAAACAACCAGCTCTTGCTCGAACTAATAAAGTGAGAACTCGCTCTATTCACGGGGGATCTGCCCCCATGACCCTAACACCTCCCACCAGGCTCCACATTCAACACTGGGATCAAATTTCAGCATGAGATTTGGAGGGGGCCAAACATCCAAACCATAAGTTATATTTATATTATAATACAAATATAAATATACTTATATATAAAGCCTATTACAATATCTGACACATAAGAAGGACTCGTAAGAAAAATAATTATTTCAGATGGGGGTAGGAGAGAGTTCTCAGTATTGACTAAACAGCAAGTGTCCCTAGAGGTGAGGACGAGAAGAAGACAAGGCTGAGGACCGTGTGCAGTTTGTCATGGCTAGATCCTGCATGAGGAGTGGCGAGTGTCTAGAACCCAGTTTGGACAAGCAGGGACCAGGGAGGGTCGCCTGTGCTGCTCTTCCCATCCTGATGTGAGGCCTCTCTTTTGATGTCTGGACTCCGGGCTCATCTGGAAGTGTCTAGCCCCACAGACAGACTTCCCTCTCAGTCACCAATCACCAATTTTTACTGTAGTCACCTCTTAGTGCTCAGTTCTGTCTCAGGTCTGTTGTGTATTAGTTCAGAATCATTTGGTTGCAGGTGACAAAAACTGACTCTCTCTCTCTCACACACACGTATGCAGAGGAGGGCTCACACAACCAACAACTGAGCGATGTAGCACAGTCATGGCTGGATGCAGTATTCAAACAAGGTTGTTAGTAATCTTTTTCCATTCTTACTGTGTGCTTTCCTTTCGGCTCACTTCATTCTAAACCATTCTTTTCTCTATGGTAGCAAGTTGGCCATTAGCAACTCTAGGTTTATATTCTATGAGCCCAGCTACCTTAGCAGAAAGAAGCTTCCTCTTTCTGTTCTTCCCGATAGTTGCAGGGTTCACTTTCCTAGAACTAACTTGGGCCACGTTCTCATTGCAGAAGCAATTACTACAGTCAGCAGAGTGGAGAACACTGATTGGCCAGACCAAGGTCACAGGTCCACTCCTGGAGCCAAAGGTCAAGGTCAGCTCTACCAGAATCATCTGGACTGGGTGGTGTGGGGAGAGACGGGTCCTGGGCCCTTCATTTGCCTGCTGTCAGATCTCTACTCTGTGTCACTGAGAAGTACATCTCCTCGATGTCTTTGCCTTCTGGTTCCCAGGTCGATTTTGCCAATTGGAAACACTGATGGAAGATTAGAGAACAGGAGGAGAGAAAAGCCGATGTATTTACCCTCCTCTCTCTCTTTTTCAGGTAGCATCACAGACAATGGCTGTGTCTCCTCTGGGGTCCCTTCCTGCCTGGTCGCAGCTCCTGCTGGTCAGACCCACCATAGTTCTGGCGCCTTCCCTGGCACTACGTTTGGAGGAGAGTGCCTGCTGTTGCTGACCACTGCGCAGCCTCCCCATCCATGGT
This sequence comes from Daubentonia madagascariensis, assembly GCA_023783475.1. Lineage (NCBI taxonomy): Eukaryota > Metazoa > Chordata > Mammalia > Primates > Daubentoniidae > Daubentonia > Daubentonia madagascariensis. The sequence goes on from JAKFHU010001953.1 coordinate 45,170,637, forward strand.
TTGGCTTCTCCACCCTTCCATCAACTGCATAACCAGTTCCCAATTATACATTTCAGTCTATTTAAAATACTGAGAGTGGCTTTATTATGCCAACCAGATCCTGAACCATATAGTTCCCTAAAGAAAAACCCAGGAGAGAGAATGAATATTGGGCAGGCAAAATCGATAGATGTCCACCGTGGATTAAATCCTTATTTGTTCTTGTGAGTTCCTCTCCAAGGAACTGAAGTTTTGCCCCTTCACCCCAGCCTGTGCCTGCCTTCCTGTCACTTTTGAACATGTCTCTTAGATGCTGTCTTCCAGCAGGCTTGAGATAACAGCAGCAACAAGCACTTCTAGGCCACAAACCGTGCCAGGCACTGATCTAAATGCTTTATAGGTGCTAACTCAGTACTCACAACAACACTGTGAAGCAGGACCACCATATTGCTGTTTTACAGATGAGGAAACCAAGGCACAAAGAGGTAATTTCCCCAAAGTCAAAGTGCCAGCAAGAGGTCAGGCTAAGACTTGAATCTGGTGTTCTGGTTTCAGAGCCTACCTCTTAACCAGGATACTCGACTGTCTCCTGGCAAGGGAGGGACCAGCTAAGGTCTGCAAAGATCCACTTTCTACAGCATTATTTGGATCAAGGTGGAAATCGCTGTATTCAGAGGTGACAGGCACACCCCATCTGGAGCAGCAAATGTCCAATCCCCACTGCAGGTACCCACTGCCTGGAGGGCCTGTACGAGGCAGAGATGCTCAGAAATTTTGTTTTGGGTTTTCCTCCCAGCAGCTGCCAGCTACGGAGCATAGCTTGACTATCCCTAATAAACTGAGTTATAAAAGGGGATTAAAGCTCTATCTGGAAAAACCATTTGTGGCTCACAACAATCACCATGCTTGCAAGAAATGTGGCGGAGAATTCTGTGAAAATTGCACTAAAACCGTGCCAAACCCTCGCTCAGCATTCCAGTTAGTAGAATCCGAATGCAATGAGGAAATAATCACGGGGCTAAGACGATGCCTAATTAAAGCTAAATTTAGCCAACTCTGGTTTTTCAGAGTTGTCATGAAATCCATTTCAACTCAGACAATAATAATGGCAAACCAAGATAATGAGGAAAGGAATTTAATTTGAAAGGTGGAATGCCATCGATACAATAATTAAGACTTTTCTAAAAACAACACAAGGGCCAAATGAAATGGGCAGGTCTTTGCTTGACATTTTCAGTGATTTCACTGTGGCTTCGCGGCTTTTTGACTTTGAAAAAAAAAAAAAGCAAGCAAGAGGAATATCAGGCAATATGGTGATATTCTTGCATTTCCAGTGCCCTTAGTGAACCTGGTGGGCATCTCATTGCAGCATGGTGGCGGAGCCAGTGGAGGACCAGGGCTCTAATTACGAGGCAGAGAAGATGCCGGCTCTGCCCTTCCTGCCCACTCCACGGCAGGCCCTCGGAGGGACACCACAGGCCTGGCTCTCAATTAAATTGGCAGGAAAGGGGAGGCGAGGCTGCTCGGGGAGCTGGCAGGCCACCCAAGCGAGTCCTTCAGACCCGAGCTACCTTCCTTTTAGGGCTTTGCTTTCTCTTCAATTAATATATGACACCTAGAAATAATCAGGAAATGTCTGTGAAGCTTCTAGTTTCAGAAAACGGAAGCAGAGAGGGGGCTGAGGTGAGAGGTGAGGAAATGGTTGATAAAGGAAATATCCTTCACAGCCAAGATTCTGACACACACACACACACGCACACAGGCACACACGTACACACCAAGAAGGCCTTTGGCTTCATCTGATTTTTTACCTTTCTGCAGCCCTCAGAGGCAGGAAAGGGACATAAAAATATGAACATTGATGATGTGGACATTGACCTGCCTTCTAACCCCAGAGAGAATTGGATGAACACATACTTGAATTTCTCTTAGAATCATCTCCTAGGTACCAAGCACTTTGATTGTCTTATTTAGCCTGCAATGCAATACTAAAAAGTAAGTATCATTACCCCCATTTTACAGATTAAGAAACCAAGACTCTGGGAAATTGAGTAACTTGCCCTAAAATCACGGAACAGTAAGTAGCACAATTGGGATTCAATGCAAAGACTGCCACACTACAGTACAATACTGCCTCCTAGCTACTTCAGTCAGCTAAGCGTCAAAATGTCACCATGTGCTGTATACCCTGGTTATGAGATGGATATTTTGAAGATGTTTTTAATATGGTTTTTAAAAATGCAAACTACTAAATTTCAGCTTAAAAAATCCAAGTAATGAATGAAGGAGATATTTTCAAACAGCTCTGAGCTTCATCATAATTACTCAAAAAGGTGCATAAATTAGCATGTTCTTTTAAAGAGAAATAATGGCACACATGAAATGAATCTAAGGTTTTTCAATACTTCTGAAGATAAGACACAATGAGGAAAGAAATGAACTTAGCATGTATATGCATATGTGTGTTTATAATCAACTTTAATATGAAAATAAGAATATTCACAGTCTTTGCCCTTCCCCAACCTCTAAAGAGAATCCACTCTGCTAATTCTGATGCCCTCCTTTCCCCATGCTGCCAGGCTCCACGGCACTGGTTCCCAAAGGGTGGTCCAGGGAGGAGGGCTGTGAGGGCAGAGCAGGGATGACAAATACATCAAATAATAAATCCCCTCTTCATCACGTTATGAGACTATCTGACTTAGGTAATTTAAGTAATTTAAAATAGTGTCTATCAGAAAATAATAAAGCAACCCAGGAAAGAGAATTCTAAATACCAGATGCTAGTCATAATTTAATCACTTCAGTGCTAAGGATGGTATTTTCCTAAACTGGTTGCAATAATATCTCCCTTCCCACATGCCCTTCTTGCAATGTGACTCTGGCATTCCCCTCATTGAGAGGTGGGTCTAAGTTTTCTTGCTGTGAGTTTGGGTAGGATTGTGATTACAGTGGAGGACAGTATCGTACCGCGACACTATGTGACTTCTAAGGCTTCGCCAGAAAAGGCCATGAAAGGCTTGGCCATAAAAAGCAACACAGCTTCTACCATGTTGTCTTGGGACACTTGCTCTTGGAATCCAGCCGCCACGCTCTGAGGAATCCCAAGCAGCTACGTGAACAGGCCAAGTGTGGATGTACCAGTTCACAACACCAGCTGAGGCCCCTGCCAGCATCAGCATCAATGGCCAGACAAGCAAGTCAGACTTCAGATGATTCCACACATCAGCCCCTGAGTCACCTCCAGCCTTCCTAGTGAGGCTGTAGATATTATGGTGGGGAGAAAAGCTGACCCCTCTGGACCACCCTGAATGACCCACAGAATCTTGAGCATATTGGTTACTGTTTGATGCCATAAGTTTGTGGTGGTTTGTTAAACTGTAATAGCAACAAGAATAAAGGCCCTTCCTTCCATCCTTCTCATGTTTTAAGTCACAAACACTGCCTTCTTTGTGATTCTACCCCTGTGCGTGAATAGTAGTTTATATCCACCTTTATTAAATCAAGTATCATTTTATTCCACCAGTAATTACAATTGTGTCTACCTGACATCAACTTCTGAGCTTTGCAAGGACAGGGACTTTTGCTTATCGATTTCTGTTCTCCCAAAGCATTTGTTATATGAGTGAATAAATGAACAAGTGAATGATTGAAATAGGCTAGAAAACATCACACTTTTGACCCCAATCTCATCTTTCCAAACAGGGAGAAAGCTTGATAAGTTTTAAAGCCACTGTGTTTCTGAAGAGCCATTACTAATGAATCAATACACATACAATCAATATACCTTTTTTAACCACTATATGAAAAGAGGCCAAGCTAGAAGCATGGAAATTGAAAGAAGAACACTCACGGTTCCTGTAGCAGATGCTGTCTGTGCTGCTCCCGGATCCCTTTGAACTCTTCGGGTCCCCCAAGCTCACGCCTACCATGTCCTATTGAAGGTACCTGCAGCTCTTCACCTAAAGGCTTGCTCTGGGCTCCTGCACAGGGCAGGCCAGAAGTGCTGGGGGAGTTGAAGTCTTAGGAACAGCCCTAAGCCAATGATGGATGTGAGTTGGAGGATAAATAATCCTCCATTCCTCACCCCTTGAGTGGGTAGTTCTGAGGCTCGTTCTGTCTTGTCTCTCAGAATTTCTCAGCAGGAATGAGCCCCAGCAGCTCTCTACGGTAACCTTCTCAATAACTCCTTCTTTCCCCACTTCTATTCTCCCAAGTCCCTGTGGATGCTCTTAGGATCACCTCTGAAATAAACTACTGACACTCAAACCTCTCCTCAGGGTCCGCTTCTGGGGAAGACTCCAACTAGGTAGCACAGAACCAGTCTCACTGACAAAAGCAAGAAGAAGAGGGTACAGAGAACTAAAACTCATCCAGCAAGTTACAATTCCTTCCAACAGATTTTGACAAGTCACGCCAATACAAATCTCCATGTGTTGTTGATTAAAGATAATCAACTCAAGATTCAGGCCAAAATAAAGTATAATAGACAAAGAGTTCATTTGTGTTTTAGTCAGGACACTTTGGGCTGCAAGTGGCAAAAAATTAATTTAGACTGGCTCAAGCAAAATAGAAATTTTCTAGTTTGTATAACTGAAGTACCAAAGGAAAAAGAAGGTTGTCAGGCATTGGGGGACCCATATCAATATAATAAAAATATCTGTTTATCTACATTGTTCAGCTTCGCTTTTCTCTTGGTTGTTTTTACCATTGGGTAAGCTCTTTGAAAGCAATGGGAAGATGCAACGTCAGATTTACATTCCATTCACTTAGTAACACTAGCAGAAATAGAGATGCTCGTTCTCAATAGTTCCGTGTGAACCCCTGGGCTTAGCTCTCCTTCCTGAACTGAGGACTGCAGTCGGGGCATTGCATTATGCTTATTGGACAGCCTGGACGTGTGACCCCTCTGCAGTGGGGGACGACAGGAATGGTGACTACCACCCAAACTGTATATATAGCCTGGCAGTGGTCAGGAGTGGTTCCTTGAAGGAAATTCAGGGTTAAAAGAGGAAGGGATACTATACAGAGAAACACAACAGACATCCACTACAACATTGTAGCAGACTTTCATTTTAAAAAATGAGAAAGAACAGATAAGCAAAATCAAACAAATAAATAAATAAACTGAACTTGTCAGTTATCAAGGCAATAAAAATTCCTTCTTTTGGGTGAGTGTCTTAGCCCATTTGAGCTGCTATAATAAAATGTCATGAACTGGGTAGATTCTAAACAACACAAATTTATTTCTCATTGTTCTGGAAACTGGGAAGTCCAAGATCAAGGCAGTGGAAGAGTGGATGTCTGGAGAATCTGCTTCCTGACTCCTAGATGGTGCCTTCTTGCTGTGTCCTCACATGGAGCAAGGGCGAGATAGGTCTCTGGGCACTAATCTCATTCATAAGGCCTCCACCCTCGAGACCAAAGGCCCTGCCTCTAATACCTTCACCTTGGAAGTTAGGATTTTAACATATGAGTTTTGAGGGGGACACAACATTCAAGACCATAGCAGTAAGCCAGTTTCACTGATCTGTAACTGAAAATGTCCTGGCTGACAAATTTATGTTATTAAAAAAAAGAGAGTTCCAGGTGAGATGAAGTAAGCACTTTCCACTCTGCTTTTCTGTTCTAAAACATAGGTTTCATTATTATTCAGGTATGGTGGGGCCAACAGAGTAGGAGGTGACTGCCATTGAAATGATAGTTTGTTACTCACAGTTCCCAAGAAAAGGGGGCACACCACCCAACAGGGGTCCACAGGAAGCACCAGGGTTGATCAGAAAGCAGAAGCAGTGAGGGGAAAGTGTGGCAAGAGCCTTTATTTTGGTTTCCATGGAAAGGAATGGGCAAAGCAGGATAAGCAGGCATAGGATTGGCTAGTTTTAAAAATTTCAGGAGGCTCTGGGGTATAGGGGCTGTTCTGAGTTGTCTGGTCCCTGGCCCTGGGTTGAGTAGAAGAGATAAATAATGGTCTGGAGTGTAAGAGCCCAATAAAAGAGGTGGCTGGGGAGTCTGGGCTCTGGATTAGTTGATTTACATATGAAAGGTGTGCTCCCAGGTGAGTGGTTTGCAATCTGGAGGAATCAGCTAATCCTGGGAAGGGAAGTCCCTTCCAGGTCAAGTCAAGGGGGCCTCAGATGCCAAAACATCAAGAATACAGAAAATAAGAAAATATAATCAATACTCTTTCTTACTGAAGGTAGCTATACAACCTGGAGAGATTGCATGATCAGCAGTGTGAGGACTCTGAAAAGTAAACAGTAGTAAGTAGGTTGGAGAAGAAGACCAGAATGTGAGGCACTGTCAAAAGGGTGAATTTGCCCTTTTTCCCCCACTTTGGTATCCACTGGCCTGAACTCAATGCAGCCTGAAACTGGGGATGGGCACAGTAAGGATAGACAGAGTTTCAGGATAAGCCCTCTAGTTCTGGCTTGAGGAGAGGGAGAGAGTGGGGGAAATACTGTTTTCCTTTTTTCCTCTTTCTTGTCTTTTTTCTATTCTCTTGCTCCCCAGCCCACAGTCTTGAGGTGCTAGTAGCCATGGTATCAGAGGTGTCAGAGGCAGCGACAGAGGCTACCAGAGCCTAAAACTCTGAGGAAGGCGACCTTCCTCTCTGATAGGAGAAGCTGTGGTCCCCTGAGGGGGAGGCAAGCTTGTGTTGTTTTTTTACTCTTTCTGTCCCCAAATTGGTTCCAGACATGAGCATTGTTGTGGAAGTTGTGGAACGTGGCAGAATGGGGCCAATAAGACCCCAGTTTTTGTGTCCAAATGAGCAAATAGAGGAGCTCAGGGAGCTGAAAATCGTCCAGGAAATCTGGGAGAGGAGAAGGTTGCTTACAAACTTCTGGACTCATCCTGGAGCTACTCATGCCTGGATGTGACCCTAAATAACATACATAGGCCTTAGAACTGAACTACAGAATAGGCTGTTACCCAAACTCCAGGCTGGGCCCTGAGTGGTGAACATCTGGGATAGGTCTGAACAGCACTGTGAAGGATTCAAAAACTGAACTTACTCTGAGACTATAACCCACAGAAATTTGGTTGAAAATGGAGGCTGGAAAACAACTAACTGGGTTGATTACCTGCTAAGGCAAAAACATCAACACTTTCACAAGACCCAGCATCTCATAACATAATATTTTAAATGTCCAGGATACGAATCAAAATTACTCAGCATACAAAGAACAGGGAAGTCTCAACTCACATGGGAAAAGACACCAATGCTGAGCTAACACAGATGTGGAATTATTTGACAAAGACTTTAAGGCAGCTGTTAAAGAAATGCTTCAATAAGAAATGCTGAGTACTCTTGAAACAAACAAACAAACAAACAAACAAAACCAGTAAGTCTCAGCAAAGAAATGGAAGATATAAAGGATGAAACAGAAATTTTAAAACTGAAAAATACAATAACTGAAATTAAAAACTCTCTGAATGGGCTGAATGGAGACAACAGGGAAAGAGGTAGTAAGCATCAATTTAGATCGAGAGAAAGAGTACAGGCTGAGCAACAGAGAGACAAAAAGATTTAAAAAATTAACAGTGGGTACAATGCACACTATCTTAGGATGGGCACACTTATAACTTTGACTGAAATGGTACAAAAGCAATTTATGCAACCAAAACATTTGTGCCCCATAATATTCTGAGATAAAAAAATAAAAATAAATTAAAAATAAATAAATAAATAAAAATAAAGAATTAACAGAGCCAGAGGAACTTGTGGAACAATACCAAAAGGTTAAATGTCCTTATCATTGGAGTCTGAGAAAAAGGAAAAAAATTCAGCACACAAAATATATTTAAAGAAATAATGACTTGAAAACTTCCTAAATTTGGCAAAAGACATAAACCTGCTGAGTCAAGAAGCTTAGCAGGCCAGGTGTGGTGCCTCATGCCTGTAATCCCAGCACTTTAGGAAGCTGAGGAGGGAGGATTGCTTGAGGCCAGGAATTCAAGACCAGCCTGGGGAACATAGCAAGACCCCATCTCTACAAAAAATTTAAAAACTAGCTGGGTAAGGTGGCATGTGCCTGCAGTCCCAGCTACTCGGGAGGCTGAGGCAGGAGGATCTCTTGAGCCCAGCAGTTGGCGGTTACAGTGAGCTATGATTGCGCCACTGCACTCTAGCCTGGGTAACATGGTGAGACTTTATCTCTAAAAAAAAAAAAATAATAATAAATAAATAAATAAAAATAAACCTAAAGAAATCCATACTTAGACACATCATAATAAAACTTCTGAAAACTAAAGAAAAAGAAAAAATTCTTGAAAGTGACCAGAGAACAATGGACACAATACTTACAGGAGAACAACAATTGAAGTAACTGCAGATTATCCGTGAGAAACCATAGAGTCCATATATCTGCACAATATATCTAAAGTGCTCAAAGAAAACAAATGTCAAGCCAGAATTATATTCCAGTGAGAATATCCTTCAGGAATGAGTTGAAATAAGGACATATTCAGAGGAATGAAAACTAAGAGAATTCATTTCCAGCAGACCTGCTCTGAAAGAATTTCCAAGGAAGTTCTTCAGGCAGAAGGAAACAATACCAGAAGGAAACTTGGAACACCAGGAATGAGGAAAGAGAAAAAGAAATGGTAAATTTCTGGGTAAATATAATAAACTATTCTTCTCCTATTGAGTTTTAAAAAATATGATCGATGGTTGAAAGCAAAAATTATAACATTGTCTAATGGAGTTTTCACTGTATGTAGACGTAGTATTCAAAACAACTACAGCAAAAAAATCTATATACTGGTAGTGTTTCTATGTTCAACTTGAGATGCTAAAATATTTGAAAGCAAAAAGTGAAAAGTTCTGGATATTGTCATCTCCATAGTAGTATTTTACTATCGTAAAAGTACCATACAAAGAGATGTAGTCATAAAAAGAGATTGTATACATATAAAATGTGCTCTTAGACCACAACGAAATTAAACTAGAAACCAATAACAGTAAGATAGATGAAAAATCTCCTAAATTTGGAGAAAAACAGGATAGATGAAAATGGAATACTAAAAATTAAAAACCCCAAAAAGGAAGAAGAAAAAAGAACAAAAAGCAGAGGGAAGAAATAAAAAAAGTGGTTGACTCAAATTCAAACATATTAATTACTACACTAAAATATAAATGATCCAAATACATCAATTAAAAGATAGAGACTGTCAGAATGGATAAGAAAACATGACCCAAGTATATACTGTTTATATGAAATGCACCTTAAATATAATGATACAAATAGGTTAAAAATAAAAGGATGAAAAAAGATATATCTTGTAAAAACTAATAAAACATAAGCTGGAGTGGCCACATTAATGCCAGACAAACTAAATGTCAGAGCAAAAAAAGTTGCCAGAAATAAAGAGGGACATTACATAATGATAAGAAGATTAAAACAGCAAAAAGAAATAACAATCTTAAATGTTTATACACCTGACAACAGAGTTTTAAACACACAAAGCAAAAACATAGAGAACTAAAACTAAAAACAGATAAATCCACATTATAATTGGAAAATTCAGCATTCTTCTCTCAGTAATTGACAGAACTAGTAGATAGAAACTGACCAAGAATGCTAGCACTCTGGGAAGCTGAGGCGGGTGGGTCTCTTGAGCTCAGGAGTTCAAAACCAGCCTGAGCAAGAGTGAGACCTTGTCTCTATTAAAATAAAAAAATAATAGAAAAAAAGAAGAAAATGAGCAAGGGCATAAAAGAACTGAACAACACCATCAAATAACTGGATCTAACTGACATTTATACAACATTCCACCCAGCAACATCAAAACACACATTCTTTTTGAGTACATGTGAAACATTCACCAAGATAGACCATATCCTGAGTAATAAAACAAACTTTAATAAATTTGAAAGACTTGAAATTATATAAAGTATGTTCTCTGAACATAATTAAATTAGATTAAAAAACAAGGAGAGAAAGATAACAAGAAAATCTTCAATAACTTGGAAGTTAAACAATACACTATGAAGTAATCTATGGGTCAAAGAAGAAGTTTCAAGGGAAATTAGAAAATATTGTCAACTGAGTAAAAATGAAAACAAGACATATTAAAACTTGTGAGCTACAGCTAAAGCTGTGCTTAGAGGGAAATTCTTAGCATTAAATGCTTATATTAGGGAAAAAAGTTCTTAAATCAATAATCTATGCTTCCACTTTAACAATCTAAAAAGAAAAATGAATAAAAGTAACCCAAATCTGGTAGAAGAAAGAAAATAATAAAGATGAGGGAGGTGGAGGCAAAATCATCAACTAGAGACTTCAGTCACCAGATTGTCTGAGAAAGAAGAAAAAGTTTTAGGTGAAAAAAATAGCCCAAGTGTAATTCTGAGGGAAGCATGCCAGAACCTACCAGAGATTCCATGGGAAGAAGCTGTAGAGCAGAACAAGAAGGAGCAAGGATTTTGGCACAGATTGACCCCTGAGGAATTTGGAGCCCTGTGGAAAGGGTAGGTGGTGTTGTTTGTTTTTTCTCTCTTCACACCTCTGGCAGACTTCAGGCTCCTGAACTGCTAAAGAGCTTCTCTACTCTCACGAGCCCAAACACTGTTGTTGTCGTCAGTGAACTGGGAGCTTCTTGAGAGCAGAGCACTGGGCTGCCAGCCCCCATGAGGTTGCTCCCCTCACCACAGACCCAAGCCAAGGCAGCAAGTGCCATACTGCTTTCCCATCCATTGTGTGCCTTTGTCCTCACCAGGGAGCTTTAGCCCTTCAGTTGTCTTGGCATTGGAACCCACATGAACATTCCCCAACACCCACCCACACTGTGGTGGCCACAGGGGGCCGGTGGGTCCTGGAGGAACTGTGTGATCCCAGAGCTTGGACATTGAGGGTAGGCTGCCTTCAGGTGAGAGGAGAGAGCAGCAAGCCCAGGAGCCCCTTGGGACAAAGGGGACCAGAGTGCCAGTTCTCCTCCATTTAGATTCTTCTCCTCCTCCTCCCCTCCTCTGTCCATAGCTGCTAACACAGCCTTGGCAGTTCCCACACAGGTCTGCAGGGGTGTCCCAAGGGACGGTTAAGCCAGAGCTCTCAGGAGTGTCTGCTTCCTGTCTGTTGGTGTGTCCACCATTCTGAAGTTTCCACAGAGTGGAGCTCACACCTTTCCTCTTAAAAACCTGCAGTGGACCAACAAGTGCTCAGACTGTGAGCTCCCTGCCTGCTGGCCCTCCCTGGTGCTGCTTGCCTGGCTGTTCCAGCAGAGCAGGGCATACCCTGAAGCAGAGGGACATTAAGCCTGCTTGAGCACTCTGCAGGCAACTCAAGACCAGCATGCTTTTCCCTGGCACAGTCAAGGACTGAACTTGGGGGATCAGAGGACAGGCCTGCTGGCTGGATCCCATCCCCACAGGACTCAATTGTGCCATTCAGGGGCACAGAGGAGAGATCTGTGAACTGACCTTGAGAAGCAAGGAAGCCCATGTGGCAGAACCAAAACGAGAGGGTGATGTGGGTCTGAGCCACAGTGAGCAGACTTTTTGGCTTGGTGGGGCTTCCTTAGCCCATCCCTGGTGGCTTTCCCCAGTTGTTTGGGAGCTGACCCTTGACTTCTGCCAAGACAGCTCTTGTGCCTGCCTTTGTGGAGCCTGAAAACAGGCTCACCTAACCCAGCCCAGCCCAGCCTCACCCCTCCACCTGACTCGGCTGTGGTGGAGAATAAGGAGTCCCCTGGGAGCTCCAGGGATCTGTCCACTGCCAGGGACATCTGAGTTCTTCTCCTGATTGATTAAAGCCAGTCACAGGTCTCAAAAAACACCACTGCAGCTGGCTCTGTCCTGCAAGTGCCACCTACTGGCAGGGAGGACAACTTATACAGCTCATTACAGCATTTACTAACTCAATCATACAGGGCATGGCTGACTCCTACCTACAAGTGCCACCTACTGACTTAGAGATTAAACTGGGCATCTGAATATAATTCATACTGTTAAGAAGACCACAGTGCTAGGGAAAGAGAAAGGATTTCAAAGACTTCCATCTTCCCTTGTCAACAAGAGACAGAGAATCTGCCCACACACATAGTACACCACTGCTCCAGCCTACAAATAACTAACAATTGAGAAAACCACCACACTAAGACTATCTATAACAAAGGTATCCATCCAGAACCTAGACCACCATCAGAGTGCCCACAAGCAAAGCCAAAGGTCCTTACCCAACATAGGCTACAGGCACACTCCTAAGGAGGGGGGGAAGTCCCATATAAACAAAAGAAAATTCAAAAAGAAGAAGTGATAGCTTCTTCAGATGAGAAAGAATCAGTGCAAGAATTCAGGAGTATGAAAAATCATAGTGAAAGGACCCCCTCCCCCAAAAGGAGCACACCAGCTCTCTAGCAATGAATTCCAGCCAAAATGAAAGTACTGAAATGACAGATAAAGAATTCCAAATATGTATCATAAGGAAGCTCAATGAGATCCAAGAGACAAAGGAAACCACCTCAAAGGAACCAGAAAAATAATTCAGGAAAGAATGAAAACTTTGCTAAAGTGATAGATATATATATTTTAAACCAAATAGAACTTCTGGAAATGAAAAAGTCATTTAGGGAAGTATAAAACATAGTGGAAAGTTCTAAGAATAGACTAGACCAAGCAGAAGAAAGAATTTCAGAGCTTGAAGACAACTCCTTTGAATTAACCCAGTCAGTCAAAAATAAAGAACAAAGAATCAAGAGGAATGAACAAAGCCTACAAGAAATATGGGATTATGTAAAGCAGCCAAACACAAAAATCATAGGTATCCCTGAGGGAGAAAGAAAAAGCAAAAGGCCTGGAAAACCTATTTGAGGGAATAATTGAGGAAAACTTCTCTGGTCTTGCCAGAAATTTAGACATTTTGATACAAGAAGCTCAACAAGCACCTGGCAGAGTCATTGCACAAAGGGCATCACCAAGGCACATAGTCATCAGATTGACCAAAGTCAATGTGAAAGAGGAACTCCTACAAGCTGTGAGGCAAAAACATCAAGTAATTTACAAAGGAAAGCCCATCAGACTAACAGGAGACTTTTCAACAGAAACCTTACAAGCCAGAAAGGAATGGGGTCCTATCTTTAGTCACCTTAAACAGAATAACTGCCAGCCAAGAATTTTTTTATGCTGAAAAACTAAGTTTCACAAATGAAGGAGAAATAAAATCTTTCCCAGACAAGCAAACACTAAGGGAATTTGTAGCCACTAGACCTGCCCTACAAGAAGTGCTTAAAAGTGCCCTATACATGGAACAGAGCAATTGATACCTGCCAGTATAAAAACACCTGAAAGTTAAAACTCAGAATTCTTATAAAACAGTAACACAGCAAGAAAACAAAGCAACTAGGAAGCAATCAGCATGATGACCAGACAGTGACTCACGTATCAATACTAACATTTAATGTAAACAGTCCTAATGTCCCAATTAAAAGATACAGATTGGCTGAATGGACTTTAAAAACACAACAAAATATATGCTGTCTCCAAGAAACCCATTTAACTTGCAAAGATTCTCATAGACTCAAGGTAAGGAGGTGGAAAAAAATATTCCACGCAAATGAAAACCAAAAGTGAGCAGGACTAGCTATTCTAATGTCAGATAAAATAGACTTGAAATCAACAATGGTGAAAAAAGGCAAAGATGGCCATTATACAATGATAAAGGGAGAAATTCAACAAGAGATATAACATAATATAATCCTAAATATATATGCACCTAACACAGGAGCTCCCAGATTCATAAAACAAATCCTACTACATCTAAGCAAGGAAATAAATAGCAACATCATAATAGCCAGGGACTCCAACACTCCACTGACAGAACTGGACAGATGATTAAGGCAGAAAATCAACAAAGAAACACTGGACTTAAACAAGAGTCTAGAACAAATGGACCTAACAGACATTTACAGAACATTCTACCCCAAAACTTCACAATATACATTCTTCTCAACAGCACGTGGGACATTTTTAAGGATTGATCAATCTTAGGCTACAAAATAAGTCTCAGTAAATTAAAAAAAACTGAAATCATACCATGTATCTTCTTAGACCATAGTGGAATAAAACTAGAAATCAATTCTAAGATGAACTCTCAAAACTACATAAATATATTGAAATTAAACAACCAGTTCCTGAAAGATTGTTGGGTCAAATGACAAAATCAAGATGGAAATCAAAAGATTTTTCAAAATGAATGACAAAGATGACACAAGTTTCAAAAATCTCTGGGACACAGAAAAAGCAGTGCTAAGAGAAAAGTTTATAGACTTAAATGTCTACATCAAAAAGACAGAAAGATCACAGATGAACAACCTAATGTTACAATTCAAGGAACAAGAAAGAGAAGAACAAATCAAACCCAAAGCTAGGAAAAGAAAAGAAATAACAAAGATCAGAGCAGAATTAAATATAATTGAAATAAAAAACAACACAAAGGATCAATGAGACAAAAAGTTGACTCTTTGAAAAGATGAACAAAATTGATAGACTACTAGCTAGATTAACCAGAAATAGAAGGGAAAGGACTCAAATAAGCTCAATCAGAAATGAAAAGGAGACATCACAACTGATACCACAGAAATACAAAATATCGTCCATGACTACTATGAAAATATCTACACACAAAAACTAGAAAATCTAGAGGAAATAAATTTTTGGAAACAGCTTGAATCAGGAATAAATAGAAATCCTGAACAGACCAAAGACAAGTAGTGAGATTGAAACAATAATAAAAAATCTCCCAAGGACAACAAAAAAGCCCAGCACCAGATGGATTCACAGCTGAATTCTACAGGACCTACAAAAAAGAACTGGCACCTATCCAACGGAAACTGCTTTGTAACATCAAGAAGAAGGGAATCCTCTCTAATTCATTCTATGAAGCCAGAATCACCCTGATACCAAAGCCAGGAAAGGACATGACAAAAAACAAAAAGAAAAGAAAACTACAGACCAATATCTTTCATGAACATAGATGCAAAAACCCTCAAAATACTAGCAAAACAAATTCAACAGCACATCAAAAAGATAATTCACCATGATCAAGTGGGCTTCATCCTAGGGATGCAAGGATGGCTCAACATATAAAAACCAATAAATGTAATTAATTACATAAATAGAATTAAAAACAAAAACCATATGATCATTTCAATAGATGCAGAAAAAGCATTTAATAAAGTTCAGCAGCCCTTCATGATAAAAACCCTCAACAAACTAGAAATAGAAGGCACATACCTCAAAATAATAAAAGCCATATATGACAAACTCACAGCCAACATCATACTGAATGGGGAAAAGTTGAAAGCATTCCCCCTAAGAACTGGAACAAGACAAGGATGCCCACTGTCACCACTTCTATTCAGCATATTACTAGAAGTCCTAGCCAGAGCAATCAGGCAAGACAAATAAATAAATTGGGAAAGAGGAGGTCAAACTATCCCTGTCTGCCAACCATATGATCTCATATCTAGAAAATTATAAAGACTCCACCAAAAGACTCCTAGAATTGATAAATAAATTCAGTAAAGTCTCAGTTTACAAGATTAATGAACAAAAATCAGAAGGTTTTCTATACACTAATAACAGTCAAGCTGAGAACCAAATCAAGAACTAATAATAATAAAAATGCAAAGAAAAAAGGAATTAACCAAGGAAATACAAGGAGAACTACAAAACACTGATGAAAGAAATCATAGCTGACAGAAACAAATGGAAAAACATCCCATGCTCATGGATTGGAAGAATCAACATTGTTAAAATGTCTATACTGCCCAAAGTGATTTACAGATTCAATATAATTCCAATCAAAATATCAACCTCATTTTTCACAGATCTAGGAAAAAATCCTAAATTTCATATGGAAGTAAAAAAGAGCCCACATAGCCAAAGCAATCCTAAGCAAAAGGATCAAATCAGGAGATATCATATTACCTGGCTTCAAATTATACTGCAAGGGTATAGTAACCAAAACAGCATGGTACTGGTATGAAGGTAGACACATAGACCAATGGAGCAGAATGGAGAACCCAGAAATAAAGCCATATAGCTATAACCAATTTTTGACAAAGCAGACAAAAACATAATACTGTTGAAAGGACACCCTATTCAATAAATGGTACTGGGAAAACTGGATAGCCACATGCAGAAGAATGTCACTGGGTCCCTATCGCTCACCATATACAAAGATTAACTCAAGATGTATTACAGATTTAAATGTAAGACTTGAAACCATAAACATTCTAGAAGAAAATGTAGGAAAAATTCTTCTGGACTTTGGCCTAAGCAAAGAATTTATGACCAAGATCCCAAAAGCAAATACAGCAACAACAAAAATAAATAAATGAGACTTAATAAAGCTAAAAAGTTTCTGCCCAGGAAAGGAAATCATCAACAGAGTAAACAGATAACCTATAAAATGGGAGAAAATATTTGCAAACTATATATCAGACAAAGTGCTAATATCCAGACTCTACAAAGAACTCAAACAAAACACCAAGAATAAAACAAATAACCCCATCAAAAAGTACACAAAAGACATGAACAGATTTTTTTTCTAAAGAAGGTAGACAAATGGTCAGCAAACATATGAAAAAATGCTCAACATCACTAATCATCAGGGAAATGCAAATTAAAATTACAATGAGATACCCCTGTCAGAATGGCTATTATTAAAAAGTCAAAAAACAATAGATGTTTGTGCAGATGCAGTGAAAAGGGAATGCTTATACACTGTTGTAGGAATGTAAACTAGTACAACCTCTATGGAAAACAGTATGGAGATTTCTCAAAGAACTAAAAGTAGACCTACCATTCAATCGCAGCAATCTCAGTACTGGGTATCTACCCAAAGGAAAAGAAGTCATTTTATCAAACAGACACCTGCACTCAAAGGTTTACTGCAGTATAATTCACAATTGTGAAGATATGGAATCAACCTAAGTATCCATCAATATGAGTAGAAGAAATGTGGTGTGTGTGTGTGGGTAGAGAGCATGGATGTCAGCATAAAGAAAGATAATGTCTTGCAACTGTGATGGAAACCATTCTACGTGATTTTCGCATGGAAAATCATGTTCTACTTATTAGTGCTAGATGGTATACATCCTAGTGATGTACGGACTGAAAATAAATAGGGGACGGATGTAGGTAAATCAGAATTATTTGAAATACACTAAAGCTGACCGTATCATGTCATGTACAAAAAACTCATACCCTAATCTATGAATAAAATAAAGGAGAATACAATTAGTAACAAAGAAAAGTTAAAAACTATTTTAACTATCTAAACTAAATAATACACAGAATAGTGCTTTAATTAAAGAATTTAAACTTTCCAAAAAAAGAAATCTACAGTTCCAGTTAGTTTCACTGAAAAATTCTGTCAAACATCTAATGATTAAATCATGGCAATTCTATACAATCTTTTCCAGAAAATAAGAGGAGGGGACAGTTCCCAACTCATTTACCCTGATGCTCAAACCAAAGACAGTACAAGAAAAGAAAACTACATACCAAGATTCCCCTGAACATAGATGCAAAAATCCTTAACAGAATTTTAGCAATTTGAATCTAGCAATGTATAAACAGAATAATAAGTCACAACCTAGTCGGGTTTATCCTGGGGTATACCAGGTTAATTCAATATTTAAAAATCAGTCAATGTAATATGAATAGTCACAAGGAAAAAAGCCACATGATCATATCAATTAATACAGTAAAAACATTTTACAAAATTCAATATCAATTCATGATTTTAGAAAACTCAGCAAACTATAAAAAGGAGAGACCTTTGTCAACCTAATAAAGGGTATCATTGAAAAACCAACAAGTATCATACCTAATGATGAAAGATTGAATGCTTTCCTCCTGTGAATGGGAACAAGGCAGACTTCCTCTACCTACATTCCTATTTGACACCATACTGGAATTCCTAGCCAGTGCAGTCAGGCAAGAAAAAGAAACAAAGGCATCCAGATTGGAAAAGAAGAAATAAAACCATCCCTGTTCACAGACAAAATGGTTGTTTACATGGGAGATCCTAAAAAATACACACACACACACACACACTCTTTCTCTCTCTCCTTCTAGAACTAATAAGTGAGTTTAGCAATGTTGCCAGGTACAAGTATAAAAAAATTGATCTTATTTCTATACACTAGCAAGAAGGAATTGGAAACCAAATATTTTTAAAATGCTGTTTAAAATAATTCCAAAAAATTAAAATACTTATGTATAAATCTAATAAAATATGGAAAAGACTTATTTGCTGAAAACTATAAAATGCTGATGAAATAAATCAAAGAAGCCCTAAATAAATGAAAAGACATACTACGTTTATAAATTGGAAGATAACACTGTAAAGATGTGAATACTCCTCAAATTCATCTATAGATTTAACACAAACCCAATCAAAATCCCAAAAGAATTTTTTTGTAGCTAGAAATAAGTTGATTCTAAATGTATACGGAAAGGCAAAGAAATAAGAATAGCCAAAATGATTTTGAAGAAGAATAGAGTTGGAAGAATCACACTTTTCCGTTTTAAGCCTTCTATAAAGCTATAGTCATTGAGATCAAGATAGCATGGTATTGGCAAAAAGATAAACATGTAGGTAAATGGAAGAGAATAGATTTCCAGAAATAGACCTACAAAAATACGGCAACAGATAATATTTTAATTGAAGTATAATTCACATACAGTGAAATGCACTGACTTGAAGTGTGTAAATTGATGAGTTTTGACAAACGCATATACCCATGCAACCGACACCCTGTAAAGTATATTCCCATTTGCTTTACTTCAAAAAGTTCCCCTGTGTTGCCTTCAAATAACTCTTACCACCGTGGACACCTACTGTTTTACCAAGTGAGTTTTTGATAAATGTACAGAGGCAATTCAATAGAGAAAGGATAGTCTTTGCAACAATTGGTATTTGAAACATTCAGACATCCACTTGCGAGAAAATGAATCTTGACCTAAATCTCATATCTTATGCCAAAATTAACTCAAACTAAGTTATACATTTAAATGTAAAATATAAAATTATAAAACTTTTAGAATTAAACATAGGGAAAATCATGATCTATAACAGAAAAAAAATTGATAACTTGCACTTCGTCAGAATTAAAAACTTGTCTGGGAAAGACACTGTTAAAAGAATGAAAAGACAAGCTGCAGACTGGGAAAAAATGTTTACAGATCACAGGTCCAGCAGAAGACTTGTATCCAGAATATATTAAAAACTCTCAAAACTCAACAGCGAGAGAATAAACAATCCGATTTTCAAAATGAACAAAAGACTTGAACAGATCCTTCACCAAAGACGATATATGGGTGGCAGATAAGCATCATTGAACATGAAAAAATATTCAACATCATTAGACATTAGGGAAATGCAAATCAAAACTACAGTGAGATACCCTATACACCTATCAGAATGGTTGCAATTAAAAGAATACTCTAGCAAGTAGTGTGGCAATTTCTCATGAAGTTAAAGGCGCATCTACCAGTTGACCCAGCAATTTTACTTCTGGGAATTACCTAGGTATTACAACATGAAAACTTATCTTTACCCAAAAACCTGTACAGAGATGATTATATTAATAGCAGCTCTATTTATATTAATAATTACCAAAAACTAGAAACAGCCAAATGTCCTACAGTGGGTGAAAAAACAAACAAACTGGGTTACATCCGTAGAATGGAATTGTGCTCAGCAATTAAAAGAAGAAAAGGGACTTTGAATACATACAACACCTGGGATGAATCTCAAAGACATTATGCTGAGTGAAAGAAGCCAGTCTCGAAAGGTTATACACTGTATGATTCCATTCATGTGACCTTCTGGAAAAGACAAAACTTTGGTGATGGATAACAGAGCTGTGCTTGCCAAGGATAAGGGTTGTGGGGAAAGTCTGACTACAAAAGGACAACATGACAGAAGTTTCTGGGGTGATGAAACTGTTTTGTATTCTGACTGTGGTGGAGGTTACGTGAATCTACACATGTGTTAAAGTTCATAGAACTACGCAGCCACACAAAGGCAATTTTACTGTATATTCATTTAAAAAGTAAAATTTTAAGAAATTAAAAAAAAAGTTAAAACGTTTTCATTGAGACAGTCAAACATAACAGGAAGAAGACACTTGTCCAGAATATGTTATTTTGTAGGTAAAGCTGAAAAGGGGAAAAAACAATTAAAAAGAGAAAAAGTATTACCTTAAGCAGCAATCCTCGAACTTTAGTCTCCGTAAGAATCATCTGAGAATTTGTTAAGATTGTTTTTTTCTGGACCTCACCCTGTCCTCACTCTTTGAGAAACACTTGGCTGGAGGAGGAAAGGTAAGTTTTCTCTGCTACGTAGGTATAGACATGTGTTCTACAATGCCGGATTCAGACCAAACTGCATTTGCTCCAGTAAATCAAGCAGACGCTTCTGGATTCAGTTGAGTCATTAGGACAAAATTTTCTTTCAGAGAGTTTACATTTGCAGTGCTTAGGCTTGTAAAACAAGACACATAAATAAACCCTCCTCCTACCAGCAGAATTAAAGCTTTTTTTTTCTCTTCACAGATTGAAGCAGTTCAAGTGAGATTCTTTGAGTTTTCCTAGGCAGTCACCAAAGAGCGTTAGCCTTAAAAAATAAGTCCACGATTAAGAGACTTGCTCCAAGTTATTAGTGGAATATTAAGTTTTTTGTTTGTTTGTTTTCTTTTGGGGGGGCAGGGCAGGGAGAGGAGATTCAATTACATAGATGCAACCAAACATGGAATTTTTGATTCTGGAACATAATGTCAAAAACACAACTGAAAAAGCCCTCTCTCTTTTTCCTACAGTTGCAGTTTGATGCTAACCTAAGTTTAAAATTTTGTTTTTCATGTAACTTTTAAAGGACCGCATCTAATTTTTCATGGCCTTTTTTTTTTTAAAGGAGAGGAAAAGTGAACTAAACTACTAGCTTGCTTATAGTTTTATTATCTCCAGAACATTTCAATTACCCTAAGTTTTGTGATAATGCTAATGAGGCTGCTGTCTAACTTGTCAACATTGTAGAAAGAGTGGAAAGTGAACAAGAGTTGGGTGTTTTGATTCTAGTGGCATCAGTTTCATGAGGGTTTCATGAGGGTTTTGGGTAGGACCCAAAAGTGCCACACATGAAAACAATAGCTGTTTTCTCCAGGCCATATGCTCGAGCTCAGGCCAAGAATTCTGAATCAAAGGCACAGGTTGACCTTTGAGAGCGGTGAGCCCCTTCCACCAGCCCAAAGGGATGACTTGGGAATTTCAAATGTCCAGGGTTGCCACAGTGTCAGACCTCATCTAAAATGGGACCCTCTTTGTAGGATGGAAAGAAAAGCTCCTTTGTCTTCCCTTTTCAGCAGGAGAAGTGGGTTTGGCCCAGCAAGGGGGCAGGATACAGATGGGAAGGAAGGAGTCCCAGGCCCACTTTCTTTCAGCTTTGCCAACTGAGAGAACCAGAAAACCCGGGCCTGCAGGCCTTTTACTAAGAGTAATGTTCAAAAGCACAAAACAAGTATAGCCACTTTGGAAAAGTCTGGCGGTTTCTTACAAAACTTGCCATACAATCCAGCAATTGAATTCCTTGGTATTTACCCAATGTATTGAAAACTTATGTCCACACAAAAACATGCACACAAATGTTTACAGCAGTTTTATTCATAATTGCCAAACTTGGAAGCAACCAAGTTGTTCTTCAATAGGTGAATGGATAAACTGTGGCACATGCATTCAATGGAATACTATTCACCGATAAAAAGGAGTGAGCTATCAAGCCACAAAAAGACAGGAGGAGGGCTGGGCGTGGTGGTTCACGCCTGTAATCCTAGCACTCTGGGAGGCCGAGGTGGGAGGATCGCTTGAGGTCAGCAGTTCAAGACCAGCCTGAGCATGAGCCAGACCTTGTCTCTACAAAAAATAGAAAAATTATCCAGACGTGGTAGCGCGTGCCTGTAGTCCCAGCTGCTCGGGAGGCTGAGGCAGGAGGATCGCTAGAACCCAGGAGTTTGAGGTTGCAGTGAGTTATAATGATAACACTGCACTCTAGTCTGGGGACAGAGAGAGACCCTGTTCTCAAAAAAAAAAAAAAAAAAGACATGGAGAAACTTTAAATGCATATTACTACATTAAAGAAGCCAATCTGAAAAGGCTGCATACTGTATGATTCTAAGTATATGACATTCCAGAAAAGGCAAAACTATGGAGACAGTAAAAAATCAGTGGTGGCCAGGGGTTGGAAGAGAGGGAGGGATGAACAGGTGGAACACAGGGGCAGTGAAACTATTCTGTATGATACAGATATGTAATGTTGGATACAGGCCATGCATTTGTCAAAACTCATAGAAGGTACAGTATCAAGAGTGAACCCTAATGTAAACTATGGACTTTAGTTAAAAATAATGTATCAATATTGGCTCATCAGTTGTAACAAATGCACCACACTAGTGCAAGATGTTAATAGGGGAAATGGGTGTGTGGGGGAGAAGTGTGACAGGGTATATGGGAACCCTCTGCACTTTCCACTCAATTGTTTTGTAAACCTAAAACTGCCCCCCAAAAAAGTTTGCTAATTAAAAAAACACACACAAACACACACAAAATGCATGTCAGGGGCCTCTTGCCTTGGCCAGGTCCCTGGACCCCTTTGCAACACTGTCGATTTGGCTTAGTTTCCCTGTTGGTTTGCCGCCCTGAGTTCTCTGATCTGCGGAGGAGCCTGGCTATTGCACGTGTTCATTCCTACCTGTTGGTCTCCTTCAAAACCACCTGCAGTAATAGATAAACTCTGTCCATGTCAAGAATGATTCTGGCTTCCCACACAGGTTTACCCACAACATCTTGAGCCTGTGTATGTCCGAGTGACAACTTAGTCATCTGTAAAATGGAAATGATGGCATAATCTGTCTTTATACTTCTTCTCATGCAACTCATATTTACCAAGTTCCTACCCTGTGCCGGGCACTAGGGATGCTGACAGAAGAAAAACAAAATCCTGCCCGTGTTCATAATCAGCAAGTTTCGTTTAAAGAGAAAACTCATGAAGTTCTAAGACAGTAGGTGCTTGATAAACACCAGCAACTGCAGCGGTGAGCCCTCTGCCTCCATCAGGACAGGGCTTGAACAGGTAAGGTCTGCCAACAGGTAAGCGCCCAGTCCCCAGAGCAGGCGCAGTGACTCCAGCCCCATGCAAGGAGGGGCGGCAGTGAGGACATCAGCCACGGTGGCCCAGTGCCTAGCCAAGGGAGGTTGGATCGGCTGATGAATGTAGCTCAGCTCTATCCTTGCTGTCACATTCAAAAGCCTTTCTTTACCTCCTGGAAACAGAGGGCCCTTATCTTTCTCCGTCACCCTTGTTTTCCTTTTCAAAAGCTAAACCCCTGAAGCAGTGGGATCAAGACCTTCCTGCCCTCAAATCACAGCCTGAGGTTTCCTATGACAGGGAGTGTAGATGCGAAAGCTGAGAATTCAGTGGGTTCAGAGATTGCAAAGTCAAAGCTTAGGCGGTACGCAGGTACGAAGGAGATGTCCTGAAAGGTGAACGGCTTTCAGATGTGTTTGCCTTCAACACACCTGGCGCCAGCTGTCTCCCAAGGTGGGCTGTGCGAGCAGTGACTGGCCTTACTGTGTTTGTCCATTTTTAAAGCATCACTTGCCCCAATGACCTTGTCTGCCAGGTGGTTGGCCTGTGCCTCTAGGCTCCGTGACCCGTCACATTACTCCAGCATATTTCCAAATAACTAAGTCAATGTAAGTCGCAGGAATAATGTAATTGTTGCCAAGAACCCAGTGGTTGAAAACCCAAGCAACTAGTTCCCGTCTGCTGGTTCTCCTCATAAACTGTAACACCACTGCATAATGGTGGTGTCTGGGCGAAAAGCAAGTGTTAAAATATGCCAGCTGTAGCCCGATAGGTTAACTCTTAATACAGAAAGCTCTGAGCAAATTACCCTCACTATAGACACGACACTCGAGCGCAAGAGCATCGAACTTGGCTTTGTAATATAGCGCCAGGCCCTGGCTGACCTTTCTGGGAGCTTTTGAATTCTCACCCCAGCTAGGAAAGCATCATCGGAGACCCCTCCACGGTCCTCATGGCTCGAGGGGGGCACGGGCCATCTGCTGAGCTGTAAGTGGCAGGATCTCAGTCCTTCTTTGCTTTTAGAAGGAAATGATCAAAGGAGGGCTCTCGTCCCAGCTTCTCGGCCACCCCAGAGAGGAGGCTGGAAAGGTGGTCTCCTGAGATGGGGGGAGCCAGGATCCAGCTCTGCTGGGGTTTGGAGAGAGTGTCCCCTCCCCACCTGTCTTGCAGACCTCACAGCTGACAACTTTCCACCTGTCTGCATCCTCAGGTAACCTTCCAGGGAAAGGTGACAAATGACACAGGAAAGAGAAATAGGCCTAGACCAGGAAAAATGTGAGAGGCAGGGTCAGAAACTGGCTCCAGCCTCCTGGCAGGGAATGACCCCAAGTAATCCCTGGAGACTCCAGTGAGGCAGTGGGGTCCCCCAAGGCCACAGAGGAGCCTGCTGGAAATGGGTGGATGCCAGCTAGTTCTGCCAGGCCACCAGGGACACAGTGTGTGGTCCTGGGGTAGGAGGGTAAGGGTAGCCAGAGCCCTGCCCCTTCCCATCTCTATCTGTTCAAACTTCTTCAAATGTCTCTTCTCACAATAACTCACTTCCCCCTCTCCTACCTCACACTCAGACACGCACTAAACATTCAGTGCTTTTCTGGTGTTCTCCGGCTCGCCAGAGCCCGCAGAGTCATAATGCTGTATCTGGGCTATCCCTTCTCAGCATTTACTGGTTTATTCCTCAAGCAAGTCTCTTAACCTCCCCAAGCCTCAGTTTTCTCATCTGTAAAATGGGAATAACAATACTTGCCTTACAGGGCATGGTTCTCATGAGCTTTAGGGATAGCATAGCATGGTGTCAGGCATGGTGTGGATAATAAATTGTATTAGCTACTGTTAATTGTAGCTAATTAGAACAGAGCCTTAGGCCTTGACCTTTCCATTGCCCCTAGACAACAGCAACAAATCCTCTGGTTCTACGCTCTGGGTGGGCTTTGTCAATGAATGAAAAACCAATCAAGAAAACTAATTCATGAAAAAGGTTTAAAAGGAAAATAATGGTTTAATATGTTTCCCCCCAGGGTGTGATTTGTATTGTAACAGAATTTTTCAATGCCTTCAGTTGAAGGAGTGATAAATGAAGGGCGTGGCTACAGAAGTCAGGCTGCCAGTGCAAATGTGCAGCTAAGGCTGAGGACACTACGAAGAAGAATACGAGACACTGTCATTTGGAGTCACTTCCTTCGCTCTTTACCTTCTACACTGTCCCCCCCCACCCCCCGCAAACAATTAGAGTTAGAGACAAGAGCTGTGCTTTTCCTCTCTTTATCTTTATTTCCTAACGTGTAAAATGACATAATAATAACAATAATACCTATGTCCTAGGGTTATGTCCACGTAGAGCTCCCACCACAGTGCCTGACACCTAGGAAGCACTCTATACGGGTTAGCTGTGTCAGTTACCAGGTTGGCCTTAATTCTCAGTTCCTACGAATGTGACATCTTACTGGATGTTATTCTTTCTGTTCAAACTTGCATTTGAAGATATTTGTATGTCACATTTCCTGAAATCTTGAAGACGTCTCAACTGCTATGTACATTTGGATTCAGGGAGAACTATACTTAATCTATATGCTCTAATTAGCATAGGGCAGCTTGATGTATTGGGAAGGACACAAAAGCAAATGATTCAGAGGTTCTGACCTTGGAGCTATGTGACTTTGGACAAGGTCAGACCTCTCTGAAACAGGAATCATTCAAAGAGTCTTTAAAGGATCAAATGGCATCGTGGGTGTGAAAGGTTTTAAAGTACAAAGCCATTATCACTGTCACTACTAAGTGGACTTCTAGGAAGTGGGAACATGTCTTCTATGGCCATTGAATTAGTCCCTTCCCTCCTCCCTGCTTCTCTCTCCCTCCCCCAACTCAACATATCACATATCAGCAAATGCCGGTGGGGTGATGGGCCAGCTGGCACACATGGCTGCTTACAGCTGGCCTGTGGAGATATTTTGGCTTAAGGATCAGAGCGTGGAAGGGGCCCATGCAGGCAGGGTGAGATGTTTATCTTGCTGAGAAAAGAAAATGAGAAGACAAGACTTATTTTCCTTCTACCATATCTAGCCACAGTATGGAGCAGTGTGACACCATGGTCTTTTAATAGCAGTAGGGTATCTCTTAGCAAATCATGTCTTTGCTTCATTTTGTGGAGTTATCTAACATCTTTGCACTGTAGTTTTTTCATCTGTAGAATGGGGATTATTGCACATCTCATATAGTAGTGGAAACATTAAATGAGATGACGCTTGTAATTGTTTAGCAGAGTACCTGACATAGTACACGGACAGTAAATGGCAGCTGTGAATCTAGGACAGTTTTGAACGCAGGAAGAATATGAAACTTTTCGTTACAGGACTGAGGCTTGGAAGACCTTAATTTGTATTTGGATCTGAGTTCTTGGGCAACACACTTAGCTTCTCAGTTTCCACATCTATAGAATAACCAAACCAGAATCTCCTAAAGTGTGTCTGCAAGGTATTCATCCCTTTAGATGTCCATGAAGAGGGTGCTGTGGCCATGAAGTCTGGAGGAAAAAAGCTCTATTCTCTCTCGCTTAGACTCCCAACAGGGTGCACTGCACCTGGTTTGTACCGGCTTGCAAGAAGGTTCAGTTTCAGAAACTTTATGAGCCAGTTTTAAAACACAACCATCATTAAAAATTAAGTTATATAAACTGACAAATCATATTAAACACAAATATATCGAAGACTCGAAACTTTTCACTTTCTAATTATGTTACTACTATTATCTGTGCTCTTGAAGTAATTTACATTTGTTGTATCTGTATGATGGAAATACTCTTTAATGGAGTGCTACCGTGCTGTTCGTTTCTTCCCAGCTGTGCATTCAGTGACGGCATGTTGGGAGCTCAAAATCAGTCGTGGCAGAGGTATTTATACTCCAGAAACTGGCAACTGCTACAGATCAGAGCCTTTTTTTTTTTTTTTTTTTGAGAGAGGGCTGGTTGTTAAACATTTACCAGCACATGTTGTCCCAATACCTATTAGCTTAAGGACTCCAAGAAGTTCAGCAATAAATTCATTTAACTGGGTGTTTTTCAAACCTTTTGAACCAGAGAACCACTTCACTGACAGCGTTTGGAAAACATTTTGTAATGTTTGAAATGTAGCACTAGATGATTCTATGGCCCCTTTTATTTTACTATTTTCCCAAGAGGATGCAACTTCTGAGTTACTGAGTTGGGAGGCACACCTGGTTGCCTGAGGGTTTGGTTCGGTGCTCACATCACACTACTTACTGAGAAAGGAATACTCTTTCACAATTCTTGAGATGTCCAAACTTCTGCCCTTGCCAATGAAACTTTCCTAGCGTTCTTCATGTTTGTGAAATGTATCACCTGCCACATGCCTTTGCATGTGACATTCCTGCTGCCTCAACGCTACCTGCTTCTAGTCAATGCCTCTTCATGCTTGAGATCTTAACTCAGACACTGCTTTTTTGGGGAGATCTGAGCTTTTGGTCAAGTTAGATTCTTCTGATCCCTGAGATTTCTTCCACTCCTCTGACATTACTGTAGAATCCTGCTCCTTGTCTTCAGGGCACTTATCTTAGTTGGTACTCAGGATGTGGTAGCTGAAATCTGGCCAGAAAGTCTTTGCAGGTCTTTTGTGTGTTTTTCTGTTGTTGCTTTTTATTTTTTTAGAGACGGGGGTCTTGCTCTGTTGCCCAGGCTGGAGTGCAGTGGCATGATCACAGCTTACTGCAACCTTGAACTCCTGGGCTCAAGTGATCCTCCTGCTTCATCCTCCCAAATAGCTGGGACTACAGGCTTGCACCACCATGCCCAGCTATTTTTTTTTTTAATAGAGACAAGGCCTCACTATATTAACCAGGCTGGTCTCAAACTCCTGGCCTCAAGTAATCCTCCTGCCTTGGCCTCCTATTTGCAGCTCTTACCATCAAATTTACTTCCCTATTCCTTGAGTCTTGGCTACCCTTGCAACATGCTCTGATGCATGGAATTTGGAGGGCTAACTCCTCCTGGAACGCTGCCCTGAGACTGCCAGGCTGGTCAGCCCAGGAGCAGTGGAGAAAAAAGGACAGAGAAGGACTGAGGTAGTGCTGATGTCTAACATGAAAAATCAGCCTGTGAAGGGAGAAATAGCCTTGGAATCCAGACCATCCTTGTGACAGAGCCTTTCACAGATTCTTTTGTGATCCTAGGGGACAGAGATTTCAGATTTTTCTCATGCCAGCTGTTTGTATGGAGAAATGTATAGGAAGTTTAAGTAGTTTCCCACAGACAGTGTGGTATTTTACATGTGGTAGCTTAAGCTACATGGTAGGGACAGACTGCTAGCCAAATGAGAAATTTATACACCATAGGCAATCAGCTTGCTTTTAATCAGAAAGGATTCCAGAAGCATTGATTCCAAAAGCATTGATAATCCTTAAGTGAAATCCAGAGTCTTTGGTAATTAACAAAATGAACATTAGAAATGTGTTTTTACTGGGGTAAAATTACAGGTTTTAAATTAACATATTAGATGCTATAAATGGATTCTCATTGGGTAAATTAGTGGTATTCAAGATATGTGTCTTGACCAGAACATTGTGGAGACAGTCCTCTGCCCTTACATGAAGAGGGCATAAAGTCTAGCGGGGCCTGCAGTATGTACTCTTAGGGACAATACTGGAGACTCAGTCTCCTGGTCTCTTGATGCTGCCTCCAAATTAGTGTCACACCTGCCTCATGTGAACCTTCTAGGAAAGGTGAGTTTAAAAGGGTGGAGACCTAGGACCTCATCCAGCTTGCAAAAATATTTTGTATAAGCCATTTTATGCCTGCTTGTTAATGAATATGTTTAAATAATATGTCTAATGTGTGGGGCACAACATGGTTGGAGAATTGCTTACATTATAACCTGGGCTCTAAATGCACAAAGTGAATACTTTGATTGCCCTGGTTTTTTTCTTGGAAGCTGTTTCCAGATCATGACACAGGGAGGGATAACTGAAGCAGAGAATAGCAGTCTCACTGAAGAGATGTAATGAGATTGGAGTTAGGTCTGATAATACGGCTGGAATTTATAGGGTGGAGTTGTAGAGAGGTGGAAGTCATACAGAGAAGGAGCTTCTGAAATCTGCCTAAGCTTCAAAAATCCTGGAGTCTTTGATTGAATACCAAGTGACATGTGTGCAGGACAAGAGTCCCAGAGGTTAGGCAAAAACAAATATAGAAAGCTATGGGCTGAATTGAATTTCCGGAGCTTATATAGAACTGAGAGATATTGTTTTAAGTGTATAGAAGTATACAGAATCTTGTATCTCGCACAGAAAAGAAGTATACTGTTGTATGTATAAGTGGAGAGACCACTTTGAAAATTCTGGGCACTCAGTTGACACACAAGAAAGACCATGTATTAAGAGAAGGGTTACTATTGTCCTGGAGTTAAGGATATACTAGTCCCTCCCTAGCAAATATTAAAAACAAGCCTCAAAGGATCAGCCTGAGACATAGAAATTAATTGTCTGCCAGACAAAACCCAACATTATTTAAAGGAAAACAACAAAATCCAGACACTGAACAATGCATCATCCATAATGCCCAGCACACAATAAAATATTATTAGACACATGAAGAAGCAGGAAAATGTGAAGGAAAAAAAAAAAATCAGTCAATATTGAAACAGACCAGAAAAGACAGAGATGAAGAAATTAGGAGACAAGGCTTTCAAACAGCTATTATAAATACAGTCAAAGATAGTAAATAAAAACAAAAATTTTATGAAGTAATAGAAGGTGAATCTCAATAGAGAAATGGAAACTATAAAAAGAACCAAATTAAAATCTAAAAACTGAAACATACAATATTTGACATAAAAAGTTTACTGGATGGGAATTAACAGAAGATAAGACACTATAGAAGAAAATATCAGTAATCTGAAAGACAGGGCAATAGAAACTAGTCAAATGGAAGCACACAGAAAGAAACCAAAGCTGGGGGGAAAAAAATAACTGAACAGAGCTGTAGTGACCTATGAGATAATATCAATGGTCTAACATACATTTTAGAGTCCTTGCAGGAGAGGACAGTGAGAGAAGCGCAGAAAAAAATATTTGAAGAAATGCTAGCCCAAATCTTTCCAAATTACATGAAAAAATTAAACCCATAGATCCAGGAAGCTCAATAAACCTCAGGTGGGATAAACACAAAGAAACATATACTAAGGCATATCATGAGAAAATTGCTAAAAACCAATAATAAAAATAAAATTTTAGAAGCAATCAAAGAAAATAGACATGTTACATACAGAAGAACAATCTTGCAAATGATGGCTGACTTCTTGTAAAAAACAGTGTGAGCCAAAAGACAGTGGAATGACATCTTTAAAGTACTTTAAAGACAAAACCCATCCATCTAGAATTCTATGTCCAGTTAAAATATTGTTCAAAAAGGGAAAAATAAACTCATTTTCAGGCTACCAAAAAAGTAATGCAATTCATCACCAGCAAAACTGCACAAGAAATATGAATAGAAGTTCTTTAGGAGAAGGAAAATAACAAATAAAAATCTAAATCTACATAAAGAAATGAAGAACACATTAATTGGTAAGTACCATTCAATATGAAAGGTCATTCCCTCATTTATAACTTCTGTAAAAGGTAATTTACTGTTTAAAGCGAAAAATAACAACAATGTATTGTGGATGTAAAACACATGTGTAAGTAAAATGTATGATAACAAGAGCACAAAGGATAGGCAGGGGGAAACAGAAAAATGTTATTGTAAAGTTTTTATATAAATATGTGAAGCGACATAATGTTATCCGAAGGCAGACTGCAGTAAGTTAGCAATACGTATTTTAAACTCTAGGGCTACCACTAAATAAAACTATTTGTTGAATGAATGAAAGAGTTATTCTAGGTATTAAAAACCTACACTTTCAGGAACTGCTGATTAAATTAGATGTGACATTTGTCTGTTCCTGAACACTTTTATTCAGTACAGTAAGACAGTGGGCAGTTTTCACAAGGGCAAAGGAAGATGAATGGCGTGCAGGATAGGGTGAATTTTCTGCTTCACTGTGCCTAATACAATGCCCCAATTGTTAGAATGTCAAATTTGATTCAACCAGACAGTACTGTAAATTCCACGGGAAACATATTCCAGGAAAGTCTTCCAGCCAAGACCTTAGCTGGCCTCCTGTGGTGACATTCCATTAAGAAATATTCCAACTTACATTTTATGAAAGGATTAGAATTGACAAAGTGTCTTGGCTGCTAATGTAAATACTTGAAAGAAAATTAAAAATTTTTTAGTATATGACTTTTCCTTCACTCTCAATGTCTGTTTGAGGGTCCACCTCTTATATTTTCTCTCCTGACTTAGGTCTTGATATTTATTCTGCACATTTTATAAGTGCTGTGCAGTAGATTTAAGAAAATTCCCTTTTGGGTGCTGGATACGGATATTGCTAGGCAAATGGAAACCAAGCTTTCTTGGTTGTGGAAAGGATGAAGTCTGTTACTAGGAGAAGTTTCTATTCATGGTGTTCCCCCCAAAAGGTATATAATCAAAGAACTGATGTATTTCCACAAAGCATTTTCTACTCCTCCTTTTCACTGGAGGATAGATTAGCTGGGTCACAGAGAAGACTAGGAATGGGGGCGGATCCCCAGTAGAATGGCTTTGAAAGGCATGAGGTTGAGTGCCAGCCTCCCTCCCTTTTTCCTTGTAGCTTCTCCGCCCTTTCTCTAGTCTTCTCAATAGAGCCCCATGGTGGGCTCTTTGGAATCCATATAACAGTGTATGTAATTATAATAATCATTTTGCACGCATGTAGCTCTTTTCTTCCAAGAAACTCAAGGGCAACATTAAAAGAAAAACATAACTCTCAGAACTTTGGTCAACTTGTAAATCAGGGTTCCTTAACATGGGGTTTGAGGCCAAGCTTGGCTTTCAGGGCATTGGTGAATTGTTTGAAATGGTTTGGAGAATAAACATTCATGCATTTTTCCCAAGAATAGGGTCCTTAGATTTATCAGATGGGGGCAGGGGAGATCCAAAAAAAAAAAAAAAAAAAAGGCCATGCTGTGAAAGATGTATTCCCCTTTCAAAAATTAAGAAGCAACCCCCCCAAATTTAATCACTTAATTTAATCACCAAGTCTCTGAAGCTAAGAGAGAGAAGAAAAATTAATATATTGAGTGTGCATTATCTTCATCTAACAATCTGTGGGGTAAATATTGCATACTTATTTTACAGAAATAATTTAAACATGAAGAATTTATGTGCTCTCCTGAAAGCAAATAGCTTTAAAGGTTCTAAAGAGAATTCAAATGAAGATATTTCGGTTATCAAAGTCCTAATTTTTTCTACTCCCTTTTCCTGCTATCATAGATGACAGTCCATGCTCCAACACAAAGCCAGTCCCTTCATCTGTAGGTTGGGTTCTGTCTCACCTACATGGCTCCAGCGATGTTCCTCCTCCCTCCAGCTGCCACACCAGAGGCTGGTGAACTATGGCCTATAGGCCAACCCAGCTGGCCCCTGTTTTTCTATGGCCCATAAACTAACAATAGTTTTTACCTCTTTAAGTGGTTGGGGGAAAATTTTTTAAGAAGAAGGATATTTTGTGATACCTGAAAATTACATGAAATTCAGACTTCAGTGCCCATAAAGTTTTATGGGTACCCAGCATGCTCATTTGTTTATATATTGCCTATGTTTGCTTTCACACTACATCAGCAGAGTTAAGAAGTTGTAACAGAAACCATATGGCCCACAGCGCGTAAAATATTTGCTATTTTCCCCCTTACAGAAAAATTGTGCCAACCCTTGTTCTACACCATCAATTTGTTTTTGTCTCTACTTGCAGTGGGCTGGAAGGTCGTCCCCAAAGATATGCCATGTCCTAATCGTGGAACCTATAAATGTGACCTTAATTGGAAAAAGGGTCTTTGTAGATATGATTAAGTTGAGCATTTTGAGATGAGGAGATCTTCCTGGACTATCTGGGTGAGCCCTAATTGCCACCACAAGTGTCCTTGTAAGAGAGAGGTGGAGGGAGATTAGACAGACACACACAGGAGAAGGTGATGTGCAGACGGAAGCAGAGATTGGAATGACGTGGCTGCAAAGTCGAGGAAAGCTGACAACCACCTGAAACTGGGAGAGGCAAAGAATGGATTCTCCCCTGGAGCCTCCGAGGACACTGTGGCCCTGCCAACACCTTAATCGCAGCCCAGCGAAACCGATGTTAAAATTCCAGTCTTCAGAAGTGTAATGGAAAAAATTTCTGTTGTTTTAAGCCACCAACTTTGTGGTAATTTGTTACAGTGGCCTCAGGAAACTAATACTTTACTGGATCGTTTATAACCCATCAGAGTAAAAACATGCTGTTATTTCTCCCACTAAGAGAGTTCTCTGATCCAACATTGCCTGCTGGGTCCAATTCGCTTTCTTTGATCCCTTTATAGTAAGACTTCTTATGAGAGTTGCCAACGTGTGTGCTCTCCAATTCCTGTTCTCCTATGCCCTCTTAACCCCATCCCAGTGAGGCATTTGCCCCACCACTCTACCCAAACTGGTTACCCATCAAGGTTACCAGTGACCTCCACATGACTAAATGTAATGGTCCACCCCCAGCCTCATCCTGATCGATCCACCAGTAGACACACCTGATGCTCCTTCCGCCATATCACAATTTCCTTCTTCGGCTTCCAGGACATCCCATACTCTTGGTTTTCTCCTGCCTTACCAGCTGTGTCTTCTCAGTCTCCTTTGCTGTTCCTCCTCTTCTCCCCAACTTTGTAGTTCCTACCTTCTCTATCCAAGCTTCCTCTGCTAGAAATCTCAATCAGTCTTATGGCTTTAAATGCCCTCTATAGGTCATGGACTCTGAAATGGATATTCCCAGCGGTCATTACCCTCGAACTCTGGACTCGTTTATCTACTGCACATATGAGATCTGCACTTGAAACAGCTCAGAGACAGCTCCAACGCAGCATGTGGGATCTACCCAACCTCAGATCAGCCATAGCCACAGCATCCCTCATCTCTGTTGATGTCAGCTGCTTCCTTCCAGTTTCTCAGGCCAAAGATCTTGGTATGATCCTTGACACCTCTCTGCCTCTCACACCACATGTCCAAACCATAAGGAGATCTCGCTGACTCTGATCTCTGAAACACATCAAAATTTGCCCCTGCTCACCTCCATTGCTACCACCCTGGTTCATGCCACTGCCACGTTTTGCCTGGATTACTGCAATACCCCTTAATAGGTCTCCTGCTTCCACCTTTGCTCCTTTCTGTCTATTCTCATACTGTGCCAGAGTGATCCTTTTCACTAGAAACGAGATCATGCAACTCTTTGTTTAAAACCCTGCAATAGCACCTGTATTCCCAGCACAAAAGCCAAAGTTCTCGCAGTGGCCTATAGGGCCACAGGCAGCCTGTGCCCTGCCCACTCTCCCTCCTCGACCACGTCCGCTCTCCTCTTCCCACACACCCAAAGTAGCCTTCCTGCTACTCCAACATTGGAGCCTTTGCCTAGGTTATTCCCCATACCTGGTGTGCTTCCGTAGACCCTGGGCAAGAGGGGCCCTTGCTCTGAGCCTCACATACTTGAGGGTGGTATAAACCATTCGTGGTGATGAACTGGTTTGTAAAAATATTATTTTCAATCCATTGTGGATCGACGCATGGTCTCCCTCCATGGGAGCTTAGTCATGCCACATGAAACTCACCAGGCAAGTTCAACAACACCTGACTGGTCTATAGCTCAGTGGACTACATGAGATAGATGAGTCCACTGGCCACAAGCTTGGATGCACAGCAAGCCAAACTGCTACGCAAGTGTATCAATGTTGGCTCTCGATTTCTTTCATGCCCCATTGCAGATGGGAAAGAGCAAGTGCCCTGCTCGATGACTCCAGGGCCCACACAGGCCTCATCCCCAGGTCCATCTGCCTCACCACTGTGTGCACCTAAGGATATGGACATAGCTTGGGTACTCAAGCCAGACTGTCCACATGTGGGTGTGTGACCTTAGTGTGGTCATAGGCCTGGGTCTGCTCTGTTGGTATCACCATGTTCTGGTGCAGAATTCTGAGTGGTCTTGAAAGTCTTTTGTTCATTATGAAAGTAAATATTAAGGTATTATTTAACAGATTATTAGCTTGATTTATAACTTTTAGATATTTGGACGTCTGGTATGTGGGCCTCCATTTGAACTCTTGCCTTGGGCCTCATAAATGTTAGGGGTGAGTATGTCTATGTGGCTCTCTCCCTCAAGGCTTTGCTCAGCTCTCACATTCTTTATTAGTTTCCTAGGGCTTCTATAGCAAAGGGCAATAAGCTGAGTGGCTTAGAAAAATGGAAATTTGTCTTCCAGTTTTAGAGGCCAGAAGTCCAAAATCAAGGTGCTGGCAGGGCCATGCTGCCTCTGAAGATGCTAGGAAGAAAATCTGTTCCAGGCCTCCCTCCTAGGTTCTGGTAGCCTCAGGTGATCCCTGGTTTATAGATGACCATCTTCTCCTTGTGTGTCTTCACTTCGTCTTCCCTCTGTGTGTGTCTGTCTCTGTGTCCAAATTTTCCCTTTTTATGAGGACACTAGTCACATTGGATTAGGGCCCACCCTAATGACCTCATTTTAGCTTGACTAGCTCTATAAAGATCCTATTTCCAAATAAGGTCATATTCTGAGTTACTAGGGGTTTGGGCTTCAACAAATCTTTTTGGGGGGATACAAGCCAACCCAGAACATCTTCTCTGCGAGACCTCTTTGATGACTCTCCTCAGTATTATATCCTGTCCCCCTTATCTCCAACCCCCACACCCCCAAGCCCTCTTACCCTGATATGCTTTGTCTTTTTCCATTGTAATTATCACCTTCTAAAATACATTATAATTAACTTATGCATTCTATCTACTGTTTGTCCAACGTTTCTTCCTGTGAAATGCTAGCTCCCTGAGGGCAGGGGTCTGTCTGCTTTGC
The DNA here is from genome assembly GCA_023783475.1 of Daubentonia madagascariensis. NCBI lineage: Eukaryota > Metazoa > Chordata > Mammalia > Primates > Daubentoniidae > Daubentonia > Daubentonia madagascariensis. The sequence goes on from JAKFHU010001953.1 coordinate 45,206,722, forward strand.
TCACTGCTGCACCCAAGAGTCTAGAATAGCACCTTGCTCATAACAGGCACTCAATAGATATATGTGGGAAGAATGATTTGAACTACACTGTCTTCTAGGGGAAGAAAAATGGTCCCTTCTGACTCTGGTAGAAATAATGAAGTTGTCACTGCACCTAAAGAGTGATGACTACAGAGCGAAGTTAAGAGGGGACATCAGGCTGTGTTAGGCTGCGTCTATTACCCCCAAAACACTACACTGACTTAAAATCTTTAAATTATGCTGAGCCCATGCAAATGAGTCTGCGCATCTAGATGAAGACTTTCAAGTAAAGAAAGAGAGTAAAGGAAAAGTAAGAAGAAAAAAGGAAGAGAAAAGCGCTGAATTCCAGCCTATAAACTTCAAACAGTTTGAGGGGAGGCTCAGAAGTCAAGGGTTCATTTCAGACCTTCTCATGCCTTTTAAGAAAGGTAACCATGGATTCAACCAACTGTGGATGGAAAATATTTTTAAAAAAAAAGAGAGAAAAAGAAAAAGAATTGGTTGTGTCTGTACTGAGCATGTACAGACTTTTTTCCTTGCCATTATGCTTTAAATAATACAGTATAACAACTATTTCCATAGCATTTACATTGTATTGTGTATTATAAGTAATCTGGAGATGATTTAAAGTATACAGGAGGGAGTGCTTAGGTTATATGCAAATACTATACCATTTTATACCCAGGGACTTGGGCATCTGCAGAGTTTGGTATCTGCTGGAAGGTCCTAGAATCAATCCCCCACAGATACCAAGAGACAATTATATTATATATAAAAGCATAGGAAAGTTGATGGTGGTTACCTCAGGGGTGGTGTAGGCATGGGTATTTTTCACAGTGAGTGGCCAAAGGGATATTGACTTTATCTGTACAGTTTCAATTTTATTTACTGGGAGAATATATGCATGAGTTGTTGGTCTAGTTAAAAATTAACTTAAAAAATGTAATAAGTTATGGCTTTTCTCAGGAAAGGCAGACAGCTGTTCATTGCTGTACATTGCAGTTGAGAATGTGTGTTTGTGGTGCCTACGGAAAGTTCCACTTGCTCCCCTTCTCCTGGTGAAACATTCATGAGTAAGTTGTATTTCAGATTCATGGCCAGTTTCATCATTATATGCTATGGCATAGTCCAGAATCATTTGGGAAAAGTGGTTGAGGAAACAAAGGGAGGTCAAATGAATGGAAAGAAAATGTTCTATTGGGGGGAAGAAGAAGATGGTTGCAAAGATAGACCTGAAATTTGAAAAGTTTGTGTGATTTCTTCTATCATTGTAATATCAACAACTTAAGACCACTAATAAGCAGCCATACTTCTCAGAGTCCTAGAGGGCCAGCCAGGGAAGGGCAACTTCTTCAACTGAGGTCCAAAGAGGAAAGTTCTTATTCAGTTGATTGGAGAAAAGGCAGAAGTCCACTAGAAAATCTTAGTTTTTGATTGACAACAAGAACAACCTCATAACACCAGTGAACATTCATTGAATTCTTACTATGTTCCAGGCATGTGTGCTGTACTTAACCTTCACAACTGAACATTACGAGGTTGACACTATTATTATCCCCATTTTTTAGAATAGTTAATTGAAAAGCCAACTTCCCAAGGTCACCCAACCAGAAATGGGAGAAGCTAGGATCTACACCCAGGCAGCTCACTCCAGAATCTAGGTTCTTAGTGACTATTAGTGTTTCGTGCAGTCCGACACTGTATCTTCTCCATGAGTTGTGGCCTTCCTTCATCAACTTCTTGGATGAATATGGCAGTTTTAAAAACCGTCTGCAAACTTTTGACATTCCTCCAGAGAGGTGGTATCTGTGATTCCTCCTTAGAATCTGGAAGGGCCTCTGCTGTAACAAATGCAAAGCTAATCTGACTGCTGAGACTAAGTCACTAAAGGCAATAGAGATTGGAATCTATGCTCCATGCCATGAGGAAGCTCAGCCCACATGGAGAGGCCATGTGCAGGCAGTGTGGTCAATGGCACCAGCTGAGTTCCCAGCAGGTAGCCAGCATCAACCACCAGACACAAGTGAAGAAGCCTTGGGAAAAACTCCAGGCACAATTATCATTGGACTGCAATTGCATGAGAGACCCTGAACAAGAGCCCAGACAACCTCCAGAAACTAAGCTTTGGGATGATTAGCTATATTGCAGTAGATAGCTATACCTGTAGATTTATCAGAGCTAGAATTGGGCATAATCCATGCATAGCAAAGGATGCCTTCACAGACGTACCCAGCAATAATAGTTAACCAAATATCTGGGCATCCTGTGGCCCAGTCAAATTGACACATAAAATTAACCATCACAGGAGGCATGGTGGCTCATGCCTGTAATCCCAGCACTGTGGGAGGCTGAAGCAGGAGGATTGCTTGAGGCCAGGAGTTCAAGACCAGCCTGAGCAAGAGTGAGACCCTGTCTCTATAAAAAATAGAAAAATTAGCCAGGTGTAATGGTGCATGCTGTAGTCCCAGCTACTTGAGAGGCTGAGGTGGGAGGATTGCTTGAGCCCAGAAATTTGAGGTTATAGTGAGCTATGATGATGCCACTGTACTCTAACCCAAGCAACAGAGTGAGACCCTGTCTCAAAAAAAAAAAAAAATTAACCATCAGAGATGGCCCATGGTAGTGTTATTCACAGGTCTGGTGACTGGCATGCTGGTTGGCCCAGGAACCCCCAGCTGAGGGAGAAGAGGCCACCACATGGCCTCTCAACCTCCAGGAGACTGTCTTGGGCTTCTTCACATGGTAATTTCAGGGCTTCAAAGAGCAGAAAGAGAGGGCTAGGCCAATGCACAAGTGTTAGTTGTACCAGATTAGTTATTGTCTACCAGGAGGCATGAACACAGAAGGCATGAAAAATTGCAGGCCATTTGTTATGGTTTGAATGTTTGTGACCCTTCCAAAATTTGTGTTGAAACTTAATGCCCAAGGTAACAGTATTAAGAGGTGGGGCCTTTAGGAGGTGATTAGGCCACAAGGGCTCTACCCTATGGATGGGATCACTGCCTTGTAAAAGAGCTGGAGGGAACAAGGGAGGCACTTTTGCCCTTTCACTACCCTCTTGTGAGGACACAGCATTCACGCCCTCCAGAGGAAGCAGCCTTCAAGGCACCATCTTCAAAGCAGGGACCAGGCCCTCATCAGACAATGAACCTGCCAGTGCCTTGATCTTGGACTTCCTAGCCTCCATAGCTGTGAGAAATAACTTCCTGTTTATAAATTATTCAGCCTCAGGCATTTTGTTATAGCAGCATAAATGGACTACGACACCCATTACTGCAACTATCTACCACTTCTAATATAGCTCCCTGGGCACCCATCTCATTGTAGAGTATTGATACGGGGTGGTTACAGGCATGGTAGGTAGATTAGCATTTGGGAGATTTGGATCCTGAATATCTCCCAACTTCTTTCCACTTCGGACTTTTCTTTTTTTTTGAAACAGGCCTCTAGCTATGTTGCCCAAGCTGGTCTTGAAATCCTGAGCTCAAATGATTCTCCACCCTTAGCCTCCTGAGTGGCTGGGATTACAGGTGTGTGCCAACGTGCCTGGCTGGGCTCTTGATTAACACACAGTGTGAGGTGAGGTGCAGGCACTGAAGGGAGATCCCCATCGAATATGTTCTGCTTTATGTTGCACTCACTTCTTATGAGTATGTGACTTGGTAGGTTTTACATTATGGACCTATACTCTACTATTGTTATACAGAAAAACAAACAATAAAAAATGACTTAGGGGGCACCTCTGGTGGCAAGCTTTGGTGTACATCATCCCCTCCTTGTCATACTCAGGAATCTCCATCCAGAGAGTGGTACTAGGGAAGGTGGTAAGTGGCATAGCTAGTGAGCAGTAGTATGGAACCTAAACTTGGGAGTTTGAATTCAGCCTTTTATGTCCTACTGTAAAAGTCTGGCCCCAAATGGCTGCTAATTGGGTTTCATAAATTAGGGTAGTGATTCTCTACTTTGGCTGTACATCAGAATCACCTGGGGAACTTTGCAAACGATACAGTTACCTGGACCCCATGCCAGAGCAAGGGAATAGGAATCTTTGGGGGAGGGGCCCAGATATTTGTTTTTGTTTATCTAGAAGCTCAACCAAATGATTCTCATGTGCTGCCATTGGAAGCACTGAATTAGGGTTGTCCGCCTCTCACAGAATTAGGAGGCTGTCCTTCCTCACTCATCCAGAATAGTTCGACAGCTCAACAGGTAGTGAGAAAACAGAAATAGCAGAAATAATGACAGAAAGGATCCTGGAGCCCTGGGCTCCCTAAGTGGACTGGTGGAGACTGTTTGAGGAACCTAGCCATGCTAAAGTAGAAACAGGTCCTTCTAGCTACTCAACCAGAAATATGTGATTCTTGGGTCACTGCCAACAATGCGGAAGCCAAGAGAGAAATATTCTCAGCTAGCAGCGTGTAAAAGTGAGCAGGACCGCTCCTGGATTAAGAGAAAAGGAAAAGGGAGTCTAGTGTGGGCGCCAATGGAGGATGGGCATCAAAATGCTAGTATACCACCCTCTGCCAACAAGAGCCGTGGCTATGGCTGGGCATCTGCTGGTACCAGCCCTGTATGGTTCTGGATACAATAGCTGGCCTTGAAGCCTCGGCCAGTGCACAGGGCGTCTGTGGCCTGGACCAAGGTGGAAGGCAGGGCGCCTGGCTGTGTCCTCCATCTGCCCCTGGCTCAGCGCCCCTCAAATCACGTGCCCAGTGCCCAGGGTTGCCTCCCTTGGCACTCTCGCAGGCCTGCCCATCCCAGGCAGCACCCCCTTTGCTCAGAATCTCCCTTCTCTTACTCCCGCACAGCAAAATGTGCCAGCACTGGGCTTCTTTCTCTCAAGGTCTAGCTGTCACTCTGGAAAGAAAAGTGCTTTGGAGTGAGGTGTTCCTGCACTCAAATCCCGGCTAGGCCACTTCTTGAGCTCTGAGACTTTCGACAAGTCATTTAACCTCACTGAGTGCTGGTTTCCTCCTCTGCTACCTGGGGATAAGATTGTCATAACAAACCCTGCGAGACAAGCACTAAGTGACATGATGTATGAAGAACATCACGAGCAGGACTCAACACGTGTTGGCTTGGATTTAATCTGAGAACTTCGTGTCTAAGCAGAATAAGCTTTTCTCCTCCAAAATGTTTGCATTTTTAAAGGAAACTAATAGTTCACGGGAGAGCTTTACAGGTTGGGCAACTGCAGGTGGTTTAAGGATTAACTTGGCGTTGCAGCTGGCCAGTAATTGGGATCGTGTCGGGAGAAGGGTGCCCTCTGGAGGCCCTCAAATCCCACCTTGTGGCTGGGGTCTCTCTAAGTGCCCCCGGCCTACAGTCTGTTGTAGATTCACCCAGGAGTCTATGTGGTGGGTGGGTGGGTTGAGGGGAGCCAGGAAAGCTGACTTCCATCCAACTCCTGCCAGGATTCTGATGCAGCATGTGCCCAAGAAGGTCCCTTACTCTTCTTAGACACAAGACAGGTCCCACTAAGGGGATTTCTATTTAAATGAGTCAGCCTTTTCTTCATGAATCCTTTTGGCAAAATGAAACCAAAAATGACTTCCCAAACGTTTTTCACATTTGTGAAACACTTCTTGTTGACAGCCCAGCCCTCGCACAGCTGGGTTCTCACACTCTGAGTAACCTTTCACAGCCATACTGCCTGGCTTTGAATGGAGAGGACTAGCAAACAGTTTCAGAGAATATTCCTATGCATCATGCCTCCAGAAATAGCCCTTTATTTCCTTCTTATCCCATGATGAAAAAGGTTAACAATAGTCTAAAAACAAAGAGTTGAGAAACTCATGCTTTAAAAATGGGGATACAGCCAGGCGTGGTGGTTCACGCCTGTAATCCCAGCACTTTGGGGGGCTGAGGTGGGAGGGGCACTTGAGCCCAGGAGTTCGAGACCAGCCTGGGCAATACAGTGAGACCACACCTCTATAAAAAATGTTTTAAAATTAGCCAGATGTGGTTGTGCATGCCTATAATCCCAGCTACTTGGGAGGCTGAGGCAAGAGGATCGCTTGAGCCCAGGAGTTCAAGGCTATAGTGAGCTATGATTGCACTACTGTACTCCACCTTGGGTGACAGAGTGAGACCTTGTCTTAATAAAAAAAAAAGAGGGGGGGATACACAGAAAAGGAAAGATTTCTTCCGCTTCTAGCTGTTCTCTCTTCTCTCTTTAGGTATTGCAGTGCAGGTCTCAGAAGGCAAACTCATGGTTTCTGGGCCCAGCTTGTCTTTCATCTGGGACATTTACCTTCTCTGTAACTGAAGGGTCACATTGCTATGAGCCAGACTTGATAGGGGAATTTGGTTTGTTAGTTTAGTGCAGGGGAATTCTGGGGTTCTTGGGGTTCATTCTGGATAGATTCCACCTTTTCTTTCTGGGGAAGCCCAGAAAAAGGAATAGGCAACCATTTCCAAGTCCCATGGATGCCTGAGTTTGAACTCTGCCTGGAAGATGTCATAGTCTCTATTGGGCAACCTCTAGGAAGGCCACTTTGGGGGGTATACCAGTCAAGACTTTCTGAGTAAGGAACTGAACTCTAACTCAAACTGGTGTGGCCAAAAAGGGAAGGTGTTAGCCCAGGCAGCTGGGAAGGATGCCGGGATAGTGCCCAGAATCGAAGGCAGATGGGCAGGAGGCAGGACCTCAGAGTTAGAGCTGGTGTTCCCTGTCTCAGGCACCTTCTCTCTCCTAACTGGCTGCCTCTGCTTTCTTATTCTCTCAGGCTGCCAGTCAGAAGGCTTCCTCCATGCCATGGGAAGACAGCCACTGCTTATCATCCTTTATATCACAGCATCTATATTTTATCTCAGGGAAGGATTTTGATTGGCCCTTTCTAGTTTCTGTCACTACTCAATAGACCAATCTCCATTGCTGGGTACTAGGATGGCCAGGTCTGAGTCACGTGCCCACTTCTGGACTAGGGGATTGGGCTGAACTCCAGAGGCAGGGCATTTCCAACACTTGCTGGATAGGAAGAAGAGAAGAGCTATGACTGTTCACTTTAGGGCAGGAGAACTTACCCAAAACCGAGTGAACCTGCCCCAGAACACAGCAAGAGAGGGCAGCTGAGGGGCAGCTGGGAGTAGATACAGTAGACTTGCTTCCTACAACTGTGCTGAGCTTTTGGAAGACTTCTTAATAGAACTGCCCATGGCATGGCTGCCCCAGAGGGCTTGAAAGGGACTTCAAAAGAAGGCAAGCTAGGAGATCAATGACTGAGTCCTGTGTGTTACTTTTAATGGGAAAAATATGAAAATAATCTAAATTCCTAACAATGGAGGAATAATTAGTATATTATAATGCATACTCACAATGGACCATCATCAAGAGGTTTTAATGGCAAAGTAAAATGGTTACATCATAATGTTAAAAATGAGGTGTAGGACACAAAAATTCACTTGCTTTGTGGCCTTAACCATGTACCTCCTTTCCCAAAAAAGTAAACAGAAAAATATGCCTGTTAACTATGGTTGCTGTTGGGTCATAGGATTATGTTCCTTCTACTTCTCTGTTTCTTTACGGGTTTTTTTTTAACTTTATGTTTTCTATAGTAAGCATGTCTTCCTTTGGTAATTAGAAATAAAATTCAACTGTAATAATATCACCAACAAAATTGAACTGTAAAGACTTAAGAATGACTAGAGGAGATTTTTTAAATTCCCAGAATCCTAGGGGACCAGCTCCTATGAGCTGGTGTGGTAGGCAGGGACAGAGGTAGAGGAGAGAAAGAGAGAGAGGACCAAGAAACTCAATTTCCCTCCAGTTAACACAAAAGGATTTGAGGGGCTCTGAAACCCCGAGGACAGTGTGAACCAGCTAGAGAGTACAGAGTCCTTGACATATAACTCAGAGTTCACTTTCCTAGAGGAGGGTGTGACCCAAGGTAGAACAACCAAACAGTCACACACAACTTGTTTTAGATCAGAGGGACACTAGTAAGAGCATCGCATCCAGCTTACCGCTTTTACAGATGAGGCCACTGCGGCCCAGGGAGGGTTAGTGACATGCCCAAGGTCACACAGCAAGTGAGTGTTATTGCTGAAGACAGTCAAAGCTTGGAACTGGCAACGCAGTGCTCTTTGGGGGCCATCATGTGGCAGTGCGTCATTTGCTATAAAAAGAAGCAGGCACCTCAGCTGGGAGGAAGTATCCGTGTCTGTCTCCTAGAAACACGCATCTCTGAGACAATCTAGAGCTGTGAGGGACTGATTTGATAAGGACTTTGATACGGTGCTAGAAAATCAGTTACATTTAATCACTGTTCAAAAACCATATTTGACTTAAAGGCATTTTTATGAAAAAGTAAGAAAAGCTTTTACATATTTTTCATACATATATATATTTTTTAAAAATACATTTCATTTCTGTTACACTGGGCCTTAGGTTGCCAAGGAGACAGTTATCAGCAGGACTAAGCTGTTGGTGAATAATTAATTGTCTGCCCTCAGCGAGGCTGGGAGAGAACTTCTCAGAGTGTCTCCGCAGGGTTTAGGAAAGGTCTGCCTCCATCTGTAGCAAAAAGAGGTGTAAGGGGCCAGTGAGACGGCCACATGAAAGGTGGGTACACAGGACAGAGTCTGCCCCACCCCAGCCCTCAGACAGCCAGTGGCAGCCACTGCCATTCCAGCTTAAGTCCCCCACACCCGACCCTTGTAGGATACCTGCAGACCACCTACTGCCCGCATTTGTATTTTCATGCCTGAGAGTTTTCTCTGGCAGCCGGAGGTCTCCTGCCAGCTCATAGCAGACCAGAAGTGCAAAAAAAGCTGCCCATCTCAACTAACGAGGGATGGAGGGATAAGGGATAATTCCAAGGTGTGCTCTGCACTGAGGCTCCATGTCCGAGGGGATTCAGCTCCACTTACCCACAGTGGTCTCTTGCTAATGCTCTCTTTGTTGGCTTCCCCCTTTCCCTGGCTTACTTCTCTCTTCCCCTCTTGGTGCTTCCTGGGATCCCCTCCCACATAAACTCCTTGCATTCAGATCCTGGCCTCAGGTCTGCTCCTGGGGGACCCTAAACGAAGACAGCCATGCTGTACATCGAGACCTGTGTGGGTTAACAGGAGGTAGGGGCAGGATTCCCATCCACTGTTCCCTCCTACCCTCATTTTCTGCAAAATGGAATTTTCCTGTAAAAGTGAAATACCATTTCTCAAGCTCTCCCTTTCTTTTTTGCCAACTGTGTCATAGATCATATTAGCCTAAGCTCAAATAGCTGCATGCTCTGAGCCTATAATAATTTATGTCCAAGCTATTTAAGATAACCTTTCCCCAAAGTTTAGTGGGCTACCTAGGCAAAAGCCCCAGAAGGAACTGAAGTTTCCTTAGTGATTGGCATTGATTAGAACTTAATGGTGACAACCTTCTATTTTCTAAATTAAGTTTCCAGGCTAAATACTCAACATAAAAACAGTCAATTCAAGGAAGTCCTGTGGTATCTAATTTCTTGACATCATTACATTGCTCACTTAACTCCGTTGCTGAAACAAGCATCCCCTTTATTGGTTGGTTGGTTTGTCTTATAAGGTTACTATCTCCACTCCAGGAAAAGGTGAAAATAAAGAATGGAGGATGATATTTCTCCCACTCTCAGATTCTTATTAGAGAAGCCATTTTAAATACCAAAATACTAGATGATCAGTTGGGGTTGAAAGGGAATTAGGGGTAATGTTCAATTCACTAGAGCTAGCTACTCCCACGTTGCTCATGAATACGAACTCTCGTGAGAAATGGCAAGTTCGACTCTCTGAAAATGACCTGTGATAACAAAGATGTTAGCTGAAAACACTATGTGTATGCTGGGTGTGGGATGAGAAAATATTACGGACCATTTTCTCTGGGCCATGAGTAGGATCCATCTGTCAAGGCAGAGAACCCAGAGTAGAGAGAAGATGGGTGGGCTAAGGTCTCCGCAGCTGGGACTGACAGCCGTCACTTTAACATCATAGCTACCCTCAAATGACTGGCTTACACCTCTGAGCAAGCTATTCCAAGACAGAGCAACTTCCTGGGTTCTCAATTCTTCCTAGATTTTCATGGTAAAATTTCAGGAGGAGTACCCCTACTATCTGTCTCCCTGAATCCAGAGAGTTACTCAGATCTGTTGTATAACCCTGTAAGAAATATATTCTTGAAAGTGGAAGATTTCCATCTTACTTTCCCCATCTCTAACTTTTTCCTTTTTGACTATCTTATAAATGAAGGCTGGGGTGGGTGCAGCTTGGAGGGAAAAAGAATAAGTACCCCCTAAAACCTAACCACCTCTTTCTGTCTTTGTTATTTGACAAGAAATAGCTTTGGGGAAAAATTATCTGCCATGGAGGAAAGTCCAGGACCAGTAATTAGGGTTTTGATATTCACACCCAAGGCCCAAGCCTTTCTACCAAGAAAGGTATAAGCCAATGAATAACAGGGAAGTCTAGAACACAGGTAGCTCAGCTTCAACTTGAGCTTGCTTGGCTTCTCCAGCTAAATGTTCAGAGGACAATTGAGTGGAGAAGAAAAAGCCTCCTAACTTTCTAGCATCTTCGGTCTGAACCTTTCCAGTTCAACTTTCTCAGGGTGGAAGAGCTGTAAATCCCAGCTGAGACATCATTGTCAAACATCCATTTGATGCATTAAATAATCCTCAACACCTTTCATTTCCTCAACCAATATTTCAGGTTGTGCAGAAAAGAACTTCAGGTTGCAATCACCTCTCTGCTCATCTGTTAGACAAAGGGACAGGATCTGAAGGTTCCTAGAAGGGACTGGGTCCTCTGGTAACTTCAGTGGTGAACAGAAGCAGGAACCACCTTCTACCCTTCCTCAAACACACAAATTGTTCACTTTCTTCTTAAACCCTCACTCAATTCTACTCTATGAAATATGTGCAGTGTTGGAACTTAAGGCTTTGTTCTTAGCCAGTTCACTTCAAAATCTACTGACAAGTTAACTATGAAAGTTTTCTACATTGTCACAAAAAGTTGCATATTGTAAACACTTAATAATATAGTGATGTTATAGCTGTACTCAGACAGCATCAAGTTTCTGAGTGTAGCTCTAAAAATGTCCCAAATCTTCAGGGTTGTTAAAATGAATACTGTTCCTCCTGCCCACCCCCCAACAGCCTCGTAACATAAGAGTTGTCTTACCAAGTGCTGATGAGAAGAATTACACTGCCGCTATCCATGTATTCTCCACTGGCCACATCATTTACTTCTGAAGGGAGGGAGAACGAAGCAGTTTTCTCAGCTTACTGATAAATTTGTACAAAATTACCAAGGTAAGGCAAATCTAACAGAGCAAGAATGTGTGTATGATCAAACTTAATATAAATCTAGGTGTATGGGCCAAACGGGGTTAAAGCTAAGAGGACACCTGAGCTCAAATTCTAGCTCCTCTACTCCCCAGCTGAGTGACCTTGGCCAAGTTAGTGTGCCTCTCTGAGCTCCAGTTTCCTTATAGAACTATTGAGGGGATTAAGAAGAGACACTGCAGAAAAAGTGCTAAGCTCAGTGCCTGGACATAGTAACAACTTATTGCAAATTAATTACATCTCATTTCATCTTCAAGTAAATGCAGCATCACTCAAAACAAGAAAGCAGGAAGGGTGTTTGTTGTGGATGTCTGCTTTTGTCTGCCCATGATTCTTTTCTCCTCCTTTGGGGACCCAATTCTTTTCCCCCAGTGTCTGTGTGTTGGGTGGGGCCAACCTCCCTTCTCCTGAGCCACAGAGGTGGAAATGAGTTTCCGGCTTCACCCGCCTGCTCACAAGAACAGGTGCAGGAATGCACACGCGGTTCCAGCTGCCTCCATCCTGAGCCCTCCCAGGGACTTCCTTCTGGTCAGAGATGTCATAAAGGAGTCTTTCAGCACTAAGCTTGTAGGGCGTGAATTTTATGCCCATGGCAGCCACCTTTCCTGCTGTATGGGTCAGGGTTCGCTTAGAAAAGCAGAACATTTAGAAGATATGTATCATCAGGGATTTGCTATAGGGAATTGGCCTTTTGCAATTGTGAGGGCTGGTTCAACAGTCTGTGGAGACTGCTGTTTCTGTGTCTGGTACAGGGACCTGAAGTCTGTGGGTCAGGTTGTTGAGAAGGGAAGGTGGACACAAGGTAGGGGAAATGGTGATAAACTGAAATCTGTGAGGATGGGCTGGAAATCATGAGGAGGGGCTGGGACCAACCTTGGTCTCCCCCTCCCTCCAAACCGCCTGCTTCAAGGATGGAAGTAAGGCAGAGGGGGAGCTGGCATCCTTCACCATGGAGCTAAACACCCACCTGGCCCAGGAGTCAGAGGGGTGAAGGAGGATCCAAGAGGGGCTGAGACGCTGTGAGCCCAACCCTGCAAGGTCAGCGAACAGAACAAGTGACAACAAAAGCAGTCACAACAGCACCTCCTGCCCTGCACTGGCCGTCCAAGCATAAAATGAAATAAGGCTGCTGCTTTCCTTCCACTTCCAAATCACACACAAAATGTTTCTGTGGCCCATACTAACCCGGAACTATGCAGAGAAGTGAATTCTGGCAAACGTGGTTCCAGCTTAGCAAAGTGGACAGTACAAACCTGCCACATTGGCTGTATGACAAGAACCCATTCAAGAGATGGGGAGAGGGCAACAGCTCTGATGACATCATTTGAGCTTCCGGATCCAGCTGGCTCTGAAGCTATAACTATCCCTAGAATTTCCAGTTGTGTAAACTATTTAGCCTATGCTGCTTTGAATGGGGTTTCTGTCCCTTGAAAATGAAAGTAGCCTGACCCATATGAGGAGCTAGTTTAGCATTCAATAGTAATTCAGTTAAGGATTTGTAATAGAATTCCAATAAAGACCTAACTTTGGCATGGCAATTAGGAACAAACTAAAACTCTCTTGGATAATGAGGAATAACTAGTACATAGCACTTTCAGTGTTGATGGGTAAAGAATTGGTTAAAAATTGGCAAAAAAAATAAAAGTCTGTGTACAAAATACTGTTAACATCTGCCATTAACTCATTACCAAGTGGCAGGTATAATCTTTGTAGGAGGTAAAACAGTGGGATGCCTGAGGGACACCCAGATAGGACCTCACTGGTGTGTGGTGCCTGAGTCAGGCTCCTGCACTTCAAAATTGCATACTTGTTTCTGCAGGTCAAGAAACCTCATCTGGTCAGTGTATATATAATGGATCAGCTTTAGAATCAATCCCTCACCATACCCTCAAGATATTAATGAATTAATTTACAAAGTGGGAGGTGGGGAAACATATTTTTCCAGGGACTGGAATCCTTGCATCTTTCCCCAAGGACCCATCTTTCCCAGAGACAGCCTACGTTGGGTATCACATGAAGATTCAGAATGCTTTTCTGGAGTACATGGAATCGTTAGAGGGAGATTTACCCAAGCTCGGGGCCAGCCTAGTAAATGACCCTCCTCATTCCATAGCCAAGTCGTCAAAATGCCGTGAGTGTCCACAAGAACCAGAGTCTTCATTTTTTAGGTGGTTGTTTGGATTTCGTTCTATTCTCAAAAACATTCTCTGGTTTTTGTGATCAACTCTTGAGTGTTTCCCAAATCACATAATTATCTCAGTTATAGATTACCAACTAGGCCGGGGTGGGGAAACTTTTCATGTTGGGAGGCTGCGTTAATTTAGCTGTAATCAAGTAAGGCCACATTCAAGAAACTTCAATTAGATATAATTAAAAATGTACGTTTTGCAAAAATCTGACTACTATGTACTTAATAATTTCAAAAAATGAAAATTATCATAACTGACCTTTTAATGACTTTGTTGTGTCTGCTTTTTGTTGGAAAGCATTTGAATATTTGGTTGCAGCATGGAGGTCTGCAGTTTCAGTTGATCCTGTAGATGGGTTATCAGTCATTTGTGACCTTAAGGGCATCTTGATTTGGGTTAGGTAGGAGAATATAGATTGGCAGTAATAAGTGGTTGAAAAGCAAGAAAGCATTTTTCAGGCATGTTGCTGAAGGCATGGGTATTCTACTGCATTTTTCCATATTCCAATTGGATCTTCCTTAGCATCAAACAATGACTTTAAAATGTCATCTACTGAGAGCTCATTCAATTCCATCTGTAGTTCTTTAGGTGCCTTGGTGTTATCAACTAGGTGAGGCTGAAATGCTAATTTAAGTGTGCTGTCATGATTCACAAAGCCAGCGAACTTTCATTGTGTTCTCCAATTAATAGGTCTTTAACAGCTGTATGTTCTTCAAACGATTCACATATATCATCCTGCTCATCAATGACCTTTACTAACTGGGGAAAATATTCATCCGAAATTTCCTTTTGAAGAAGTGTTTTGAAAAAAGATAGCTTGTTTCTAAATGCTTGGATTTTTTTGCCACATATCATATATAGACTTAGTTTTACCCTGCAAAGAAATATTCAAGTCATTTTGATTTGACATGTTCTCACAAAGAAATGCTGCTTTCCTGTAGAAATCTTCTTTCAATAATTCACATTGCTGATTCTGTTCTTCATGAAATTTAACTATCTGTTCTCACAGAGAGAAAATTTTGGCTAGCACCTGTCCCTATGATAGCCAACCCACTTTAGAATGTTATGGCAAATCCACACCTCATCGTTCAACTTCAGCATGTTATGAAACTGACTATGCTGTGTTGCAGTCGCACTAATACAGTTAACAACACTTACAACTTGTTGCAAAGTGTTTCTTAAAATAGTAGGTTTAGCACAGAGATTTTGCTGATGCAAGATACAATGAAAAGAAAGGAGAGCATCTGGATCTGTTAATACTTTTTTTTTAATCTGTGCGATAAACCCTTCCTATTTTCCTGTCATGGAAGGTGCACTGTCTGTACATACACTCACTAAATTTACTAAATTCAGTCCAACTTCATGACATTTATCTTGAAAGTTGCTGAAGATCTAGTCCCTGTGTTCTGTTCCCAAGAGTGCACAAAGCGAGTAACTCTTCATAGCAAAGAAAATCTTCTGTTATGACGCAAATAAGTATAAAGCCTGCACCAAATCAGTAGTATCAGTTGATTCATCCAAAGCAATAAATAACATATATTTTCCTTTTGAAGTATTGCATGAAGTTGTTCTGTTAAGTTGAAGGCTTATTCATGCTGCCTATCAGTTATGGTTCTCCTTGAAAGAGGCAGTTGTTTGTACTTTGAAACGTTATCAGGGTCTAAGCATCCTACAACTATGACAGTGCATTCTTTCACAATTTCTACATCACTGAATGGCTTTCCTTTTTTCCCCGAGTATATAAGCTACTTCATAAATTGCTTCAGTGGCATTATTTCCAGGTCTTATTGCTGCCTGAAAGAATTGTCTTTGCTTTTGCTTTTCATTTTTTAATTTCTGCAATAGAACCTTTCACACCTCTCCCTCTAATTTGAAATATTTGTGGTCCTTATGAGTGTTATAATGCTGATGAGCATTGAATTTCTTTAATGTTGATATTGCAGTATCACAAAGCAAGCAAACCATCTTATCTTTAGCAGAAACAAGATAATATTGCAATTTCCAATCCTCATTAAAAAATGTGTTTTCTTCCTTCAGCGTTCTCTTGGTCTTCTTTAACATGATGGTCTGTTAAGCAGACAGAATTAAAAAAATACTGTAGAGCTGTGCAACTATTCACAAAGTCCCCTTCAAAGAGAAACACAGTGCACCATTGTCAAAAGCTGATAACAGACTGGCATACTTGACCCCCGTAAACTCTTGCCAACCAGCCTTGTATGGTAGTGGCTCCAGTCAGGCAGGGGAAGTTAAAACTAAATCATGAGTGTAGCAGCCGTCAATTCAGCCCTTATGGCTTACTACTGTTCTAATTGTGCCAGTCAATCTTGGATGATTATTTCATTGAAACTTATTTTATTCTTTGGTATTTTAAATATGTTCATTTTAAAAATAAAATAAAATATAAAATATGAACAAAAAATGTATTAATAAAAATAAAAGGATTTATTCTGTAAAATTTGGATTCAGTCAAAAGGCCACATATGGTCTTCTAGGTCCTTAAGGCTGTGGCCTTAAGGCTGCAGGTTCCCCACCCCTGAATTAGTCTATCATCCATACAGATATTCAACCTCATCATTAAGAACAGGCTTTTTGAAATTAGGCTTTAATAAATTCATTTTTCCTCCCTCTCCTTCCAAATCTTTTAAGTACACACTAAGCAGTGTGTATTTATGTAGGAAGGACAAATAAATGTATAAGACATAGTCCTTCCCTTAAGGAGCACAAAGAATCACCCTTCTCATTCTAGATACTATTTTTCTAATTTTGCAACCAAAAATTCCATTATCTTTTTGGAAAGCCATCTCTCACTACATGTCAAGCCCACCATTTACCAAAGCTGCCTATGTTTTTTTCCCTCTTCCATATGTATTAAGTTAACTGCCCTCCTCCCCTTCTTTCCTTTGGTGGATGATTTTTGAAAATTTTATTTTCTTCCTTCAATTTCAGAAGCAATATATGCAGCATGCAAAAAATGTAGGACACTATGCAAAAAAAAAAACAAAAAACTTTTTAACTACTACTTTTATTCTTTCTCAAAGCCTGGGAGGCCCCTGTCTACCAGCTGCAGGAAGAAGAGCATGCCGGGTAGGTGGGATGTATTTCAACTCCATCCACTGCTCTCTGTCTGGACTCCTCCCTCCTGGTGCAAGCCACCTTCACCTCTTACTGCTATAGTCACTTGGTAACTGGTCTCACTGCTTCTGCTTTTGTGTGTCCCCTTCACAGCAGCCAGAGTGCTCAGTTAAAATGTAAATCAGATTGCACCACTCCCTTGCTTAAAGCCCCCAAATATTCCCCATCGCAACTAGACTACAGCTGACCCTTGAACAACATGGGTTTCAACTGCATGGTTCCACTCATATGTGGATTTTTCTTCCACCTCTGCCACCCCTGAGACAGCAAGACCAACCCTCCTCTTCTTTCTTCTCCTTGGCCTACTCAATGTGAAGATGATGAGGGTGAAGACCTTTATGATGATCCACTTCCACTTAATAAATAGTAAATATATTTTCTCTTCCTGATGATTTTCTTTAATAACATTTTCTTTTCTCTAGCTCACTTTATTGTAATAATACACCATAGGAAACATATAATGTACAAAATTGTGTTAATTGACTGTTTATGTTATTGGTAAGACCTCTGGTCAACAGCAGTCTGTTAATAGTTAAGTTTTTGGGGAATGAGTAGTTATATGCAGATTTTTGACTGCACGGGGGTCAGCGCCCCAACCCCCTGTTGTTCAAGGGTAAACTGTACAACCCAAACACCTCCCAGGGTCTACAAGGCCTCGCCCTTACCTCCCTCCTCTGCCCCATCAAGTCAGTTACCGCATTCCAGCCTGTGGGGCTCCCCTCTGACCCTCAAGCATGCCTGGTTGTTTCCACTTCAGGTTCTGTGCATCTGCTGCTGGCTCCTCCCCACCTAGGTCTCAGACTAAATGTCACCACCATAGAGAAGCCCTCCCTGTCCCCCTAACAAGGAGGCTCCCCCGCCTCTTCCCAACTCATTCATGCCCCTCTTTCTACTTTATTTTTCTTTAGAGCCCCCCAAGAATGCAAACTCCCTAAGGGCAGATATTACGGGACCCCTGGCATAGTGGTTGAGTGGGTTTCCTGCAGGCCTAGCGGTGGGAAGGGCCCTGGTGCTTTACCATTCTTTCAGTCCTGCCCTCCCCGTTGTAGAGAGGCATCTTCTTCGTTAAACTCTCCTTAATTTCTCCTTCCAATGGGCCATCCGTCTCTTCCTTCTTGGGTGCCTGACTCAGATTTTAACTTGATTTTCAAGGCAAGGAAAGCGGTGGCTGTGCTGATGACAGATGTTGAGTCATCAGAGGCCAGTCCTCTGCTTTTTGGTCCAAGAGTCAGGTAGTTACCACCCTCCCGGCCAGGGAGGGCCTTTCCATTTCCCTCTGCTGTTTGGCATCCTGTAGGCGCAGGCATTATGAGTTAATGCATCTCTAAAAACGAAGCACTGGATCAGGCCCTTTATTTATAGCTCATTTTACAAATGTGAATTAAAGTGGGCCAGTCTTATGACACACTCAAATTTATTATCCCCACTTGATGGCTTGGATAGTTAAATACTTCAGTGAATAAACTTGGAATTCATTAAGTCTCATTTTCTCATATTTCACATATTTGCAATCTACTCTCTTCTCTGGCAGTTTTCAAACAAGAAAATTAAGCCTGGCTCTGAAATTTATGAATGTATTCTTCTAATATTCCTTTAATTAGAAACTCATATGTGGCTTCCTAAGCAAGCCACCCATGGAGATAACTTATGTAATTTGAGCTACTTTATTGTGTGACTGCTTCCTAATTCCAATTTTTATTTTCTTAAGCTCTCATTAGCTCTGGAACACCTCGTAGGTAGGTAGCAACACAGCCAGGGGAGCTCACTTTTCACCTTCAGGTTGATATTAAGCAGGTTTAGTAGTAGTTTATGGGTTTAGCATTCATTGTTGCTTATTAATAGAGTGGGACCAGAGCTCCTGGCCAATGTGGTGCTTTCTGAGATAATTTGGAGACCACAGTTAACTTTTTTGTGGGGAAAGGGAGTCTACCTTTCCAGATGCATAGATCTTTCCAAATCCATTCTGTCACCACTTACACCATATAAGGTGCCACTTTGTATAGCCTCTTCACTACTGCAGGAGAGGGGAGAGGACAGAGAATGACAGCATATGGCACATACCCAGCTGTGGCCTTTGAGGAGAGCTTAGGTGATCCAAGTGGCGCTGTTAAGTGTGCCGAAAATTAGATATCACTTCAGGATAAGCTGCTTATGCTGCGAACTGTTTATGTGGTAGGATTGAAGAATTAGAGATGTCTAAGATTTTTTTTTTTTTAGAGCCAAACACCTTTGGCCTGAAACTTAATAAAGACCACTGGAGGGAGTAGAGTCGGTTCACAAATATTTATTCATCTCCTGTCCTGTGCAATCCTGGGTTTAGATGCTGGAGACACAGTCCTGACTAGGTAGCTAATGCTTACATAGGGCTTATTATGGGCTAGGCATGGTTCTCAGTGTTTTATATTTATTAACTCCACTTAATTTCCCCTGGCACCTTGTGTAGTGGTACTAATATTATTCCCAGCCTACAGATGGGGGGAAACTGAGGCTCCGAGAAGTTAACATGCTCAGGGTCACACAGCCAGTAAATAGGAGAAGAGAGAATTGACTCCCAACAATACAACTCCAGAGTTCATATTCTTAACCAACGTATTAGTCAGGGTTCTCCAGAGAAACAGAACCAATAGGATGTGTATATATAGAAAGAGACAGATTTATTTTAAGGAACTGGCTCATGCAATTGTGGAGATTCAGGTCCAAAATCTGCAGAGTAGGCTGGCAGGCTGGAGATCCAGGAAATAGCTGCCGTCTGAGTCCAAAGACAGTCTGCTGGCAGAATTCCTTCTGGCTCAGGGGAGGTCAGTCTTTGTTCTATTAAGACCTTCAACTGATTGGATAAGGCCCACCCATAATATAGAGGGTAATCTGCTTTACTCAAAATCTACTGATTTAAATGCTAATGTCATCCAAAGAACACCTTCACACAAAGATTCAGAATAATGTTTGATCAAATATCTGGACACTGTGGCCCAGCCAAGTTGACACATAAAATTAATCATCACAACCACTGTCATGGGGTGAATTGTGTCTCCCTGAAAAGATACGTTGCAGATGTATTCATAATTAGTTAAGATGAGGTCACACTGGAGCAGGGTGGGCTCGTAATCCGATATGCCTCATAAACAGAGGAGAGGGACACAGAGGGACACAGAGTGTAAAGACATAGAGACATAGCAAGAATGGCATGTCAAGGCAGAGGCAGAGACTGGAGTTATGCTGACATAAGTCAAGTGCAAGAGGCAAGGAAAGATCCTCTCCTGAGGCTTCAGAGGCTGCATGTCCCTGCCGACACCTTGATCTCAGACTTCTAGTCTCCAGAACTATAAGAGAATACACTTCCACTGTTTTAAGCCACCCACTGTGTGGTACTTTGTTATGGCAGCTCTAGGAAACTAGTACAACCACTGCGCTATGGGGTATCTCTGCAACCCCACCCTTAGGGAGTTTACATTCTTGGAGAGGTAGACAATGATCATGAGCCTCATCTGAGTGATAGAAGACTTTCAGTGCTACGTTGTAGGGTGTGAATTTTATGTACATGGTGGCCACCTTTCCTGCTGTTTGGGTCGGGGCTCTCTCAGAAAAGCAGAACCTTTAGAAGATACATATTTGGAGACGTATTACAGGGATTTGGCCTTTTGTAATTTTAAGAGCTGGTTCAATGGTTGATGTGGGACTGCTGTTTCTGTGTCTGGTACAGGAACCTGAAGTCTGTAGGGCAGGTCATTGACTAAGTAAAAATGGCTGTGAAGTAGGGGAAGCAAGGGTCAACCGAAATCCTTGTGGTGAATGTCTTGACAAGAGTCAGATACTGAGGCAATGGTGGAATGGACTTAATGTCACCTGACTTCCTACTGAAGGCCTTTTCCATGATACCATGGTTGCTCTTCAAAAGCTTAGAACATTTTCTCTCTCAAAAGAACCCTGATGACTTCACCAGATCTGTAGGAACTAGAAAGTGTCAACTACTCAATGAGCTTTCGTTAAAAAAGTGGCCCTTTTCTGGAAAGAAATATAACCAAATGCGTTTAATAGCTATTATAAAGTTTGGGGACTTGGAGTAATCAAAAAAATTTTCCTACTCTGCTATGTTTTCTAAATTTCTTATAATGATTGAGAATGTGTTTTAAAATGAAGCATAAAACAATACCATTTATTAGAAGAAAAAAAGAAAAACCTTGATGTGCATCTAAACCAGTTATCCTTCTCAAGTAGGACTGATGTGAATTTCCTGGCTGGCTGGTCAGGGCTGGCATTCAAAGCTAGCATGAAGCTTCTAGTTTTAGAATTTGAGGAAGTTCAGAATTCATATTTTGAAATTATTTGTGTGATTTCTGGCCTTTTTAAATGTCTACTTAGATTATCTCTAGCCAAGGAAGTGTAGGAGTCCTTAGACCCATAATCTGGTTGGTTTAGCTGCTGGCTTCTGGGTCAGTCATATATTGGTGCTAGTAATTAAGTTACTAAGTAACAGATTCCATGGTCCCTTCCCCTTCCCCATCCTTCCCTGACTTACTCAGCCCAATGTATCCCTCCAAAACCTGTGTTCTTCCCAATTCAGTCATTCATTCCATTAACATTTATTGAGCTCCTACTATATGCCAGATACTGTGGTACACATGGGGATGCAAAGATGAAAATGGCATGATCCCGGTCCTCAAGGGGTTCACAGATTCATCACCAACTCTTCTATAACATAGGCTACATTTGATGGAACAGTAAAGCCCAATGGTTAAGAGTCTGGGCTTAGGAGTTCAGGCTGCCTGGGTTCAAATCCTGGCTGCACTTCTTACTGGCCACATGACCTTGGGAGGTTTGGTGCATTTTTCTAGATCTCATCTGTAAGTTGTAGACAATGATGATGACAATGATGATGACAACAGTAAAAGTAACTAACATTTGTTGTGTCCTTACTAGGTTCTAGGCTGGGCACTTCCATGTGTATTACCCCCTTTAATCCTAACCAAGCCCCTGAGAATTAGTTTTATTGTCCTCATTTTATATATAAGGAACTTAGGTTTAAGAGGGTTGGATTACTTACCAGCAAGGGGGGTGGTGGGGAAGAAGACACCTCCCTGCTGCATGTGAGTGGCCCTGGGCCCATCCGACTGTACCCACCGGGGCGGCACCCACCTGGCCGGCACCCACCTGGCTCAGAGCCCCAGGAGGCACACAGAGAGCCCAGGACAGTGTGAACTACAAAAATCCAATGCAAACCACAAAACCTGATGGCCAGGTTATATAAATTAAGTGCATGCTTCCTGCCTTGGGGGATGACAACCTCCCCGTGATTACTGCGCCGTGAAAAATGTTGGCCTTCATAAGGGTTTCCTCCCTACCTATCCTGTTAACACTCACACAGAGGACTGTCAGCCGTGTTCCCAGGCCTGTCAGGAGTGCTGGCAAGGCCACAGAAGAGCCCACTCCCCCAGCGCTGCCCATGGTTTTAGCTCCAGGCTGCTGGTACGTGTACCTACCCAGGTACTCAGTCACAAGATTTATCATGCCTGGGTGTGTCAGCTCCCAAACCCACCCTGAGATGCTAACACTGACAGATGTGCTTCATGGAAAAATATACAGGCTGCTACACAAGGGGGAAGAAGAGAGACAACAGAGAGAAAGGAGAAGGAAGGAAGAAAGGAATAAGAGGAGGGGAGGGCAGAGCAGGGGAGGGGAGGGGAAGGGAGAGACAGAGGAGGGAGAGGGGCAGAAGCAGATCAGAAGGCAAAAGACTGCAAAAGAGTCTGCCCATCCCTGGACCTTTAAAAGTAGGAACCACTGAGCTGACCTAGAGTATTAAGAATCCATAGTTTCAGAACAGACATTTTCCCTGTGGTCAAAGGAGGGCAGTGAACTTGCAGGCAGAGTCTCACTCCTGCAGGAGTTATGACAGGGGCAAAAAGAAGTAGAGACAGTGTGGTAGGAAAAAACCAGAATTCCACACAGCAGGGCTGAGCCCTGCACCCCCTTTGGCTACAGAAACAATTCCTACGTGGCCACATCTCTACAGGGGGAGGTATTCCTGTGTCCACTGGACAAGTGCCACGCAGGGGTGGACTGCTGGCTGATGCTGGTCTGAGGATGCTTGGTTACCAATCAGTGGCAAGAGAAGTACCGAACTGAGAGGACAGGATTAGAAACTTTTATCATGATTTAACACTGTTGTGATAACTCAGCTGTGATCATGGGACTTATCTCGTCATGGCACAGACCAGCGTGGGTGTTGAAATTGCCGGGCAAGTTGGACATGGCCTGAGCTGTGCGTTATTTACACACAGATACATCAGGTACCAGGCTGCAGTAGTGAGCAGCACTGTTGCAGAGGTTATGCATATACCTCTGTGCCTGCTACATTACTACACCTCTCTGAGCCTCAGTTTCCCTGTTTGTAAACTTGTCATAAATAACCTAAGTTCTAGGGATTTTTTGGAAGATTAAATGAGGTAGTGCATGTCGAGTGTTTAGCACAGTAGCTGGCCCAGAGTGTGCACCCAATAAAAGTTAGCTCTTATCACTTCATCATGGTGACTGGGCAGTGCCTTCAACTTGGCTTTGGGCAGTGTCTTAGCACTACAGATGTCTGAGGAAATGAGCCCAGCCTTCCAGACTTGACCCAGAACAAGCTGACGATCTCCAAATACAAGACAGAGGGGTTGGTCACTAGCCAGGGGATGAAGATGGCACAGCTCATCCCCTTGGCTGGGAATAAGTGAATTGATGGTGAAGGAAAGCCTCAGGTCCTCAAGTGCTCTAAAAGCCAATTATAAAATTTAAAATCAATGGGGAAGCTGACAGCAAACCGATGGTGGGGCCAGAGGCCAGGAATGATGTGTTTGCATGTGAGGAGCAGGCAGACAGCCCGGGTGGCAGGGCTTCCAAAGAGCAGAATCCTCAGACCCAACATACCGAGCATCCCAGCGGAGGCACCTCATAGCCTGGGATTTGGCGGCGATCCTGCCTCCTGGCTGGCGCCTCCCCATGGATGTGGGCGGTACAAGTGGGAAATGAGGCTGTCCAAGCATGAAGACCCAGACCCCCAGCACCGTGCTGTTCTATTCGCCCCGCCTTCAGGGGAGTGCAGCCAAAGCCTGGGAAATCATATTTTACGGCATTGATCCCAGCTGTACTTTTTTCTTTTTTTTTATTGGACAGGCAATGTGGTCTGGCACAGAGAGATTCAAAGTATTTCTCAGCCGAGGGGTTATACAGATTCATTTATCTGTGCAAACATTTCTTGAGCCCTGTCAATCTGCCAGGGACTATGATGAAATAGGACAGTCAAGGAAATAAGTTTCTATCCCCGATGAGCTCGTGACTGGCAAGGGAGACAGATGATGAACAAACACTTGCCATCCGGGGAGGCCCAGGGGAGGGCAGGGGCAACTCCGCCCGGGCTGAGGGCGGGGCGGAAGGGAGACGCTGCTGGAGGGATGCCAGCCTTGCCCGGCCACACCCGTTCTCAGGACTCGGTGGGCAGCGGACTCGTAGTGGCTGCATCATGATGTGCTGTGTGCGAAAGAGGAAAGTGGGCCGATCGGACTATTTCAGGGATTTTAGTAGCAAGTGGGAGAATAAAACCTCCACTGGGCCATGAAATCCGAAGAAGGAGAGCAGGGGAGAGGCTCAGAGCACAGGAGAAAGGCAGAGAGAAAGGGGAAGAGTCATTAATTTTGAAAGCTTTAGACCTAGTTTTGTAGTTCTTTTCCCTTGGGGCCTTGGGCCCGGCTATATTTGCCTCCTATCTTTGAATTTCCGTAATTTTCTGCCGGTATCCCTAAGAATAAGCAAACTTTACTAGAACTGGTGGGAGTGGATATCTGACCTTAGCAACCCAAACAGTGCTAACCAAACTCTAGGAGCCACCTGGAGTGGCAACATGAACTCACACAAATTCAACTGTACTGTCCTGTCAAAAAAAAAAAAAAAAGAGAAAAGTCAGAAACAAGAATTTGACTATTATGGCCCATGTCAGTCTTCTGCTTGGAGAGGAGAGAATAATTAACAAGCGAACACACGAACGCCCCGTTTCCATTTCTGTTGCCAAGGCTAGTCATCGATTTCAACGGAGGTACTTGGTAAATTAAAGCCACGTGTAAGTGAAGCATGTTGACTTCATGCTCTAACTCTTCAGGGTAAAAACACCCAGACTCAGCCTATGGTTTGAGGAACTGAAGCCAGTAATTAACTCATAAGGTCTTAAACTAACAAACGAGGTCCTTTACAAGGGAAGTGGCAATCGAGCCTTGATTCACGAAGTCAGTAATTGGTCTCCTTGGCTTCCTATTTAGTTCAGAGCCATCAGATAAATAAATACATTACATCATGTCCCTGAATTGCCTCTTTTTCAAAGATAAATGACATAAGAGCAGATTAAAACCAAAACCTAACATGGCATACCTGGACAGCAGGAGAATGGGTAGAAAGACAAGAACAACATTCAGAAATCAGAAAGGTCTCAGGGTTTCCAACTGAATTGATCCACTGGGATTAAAAATGTTTTCTTGGCCGGGCACAGTGGCTCATGCCTGTAATCCTAGCACTCTGGGAGGCTGAGGCGGGAGGATCCCTTGAGCTCAGGCATTCAAACCCGCCTGAGCAAGAGTGAGATTCCGTCTCTACTAAAAATAGAAAAATTAGCCAGGCGTTGTGACGCAGGCCTGTAGTCCCAGCTACTCAGGAGCTGAGGCAGGAGGATGGGTTGAGCCCAGGAGTTAGAGCTTGCGGTGAGCTACAATGATGCCACTGCACTCCACCCAGGGTAACAAAGTGAGACTCTGTCTCAAAAAGAAAAAGGTTTTCTTTATGCTCTGCAGGGAGAAGGGACATTCAGATGTCCAGATGTATCCTTTTGTTCATTTTAAATTTGCTAAGTGAAATGTGTGTGAACCATTGCCTTGTGGGCCAGGTTGAGTCCACAATTTAACAGCTGGCAAGGTGTGAGCTCAGTGCTAATGCAGACAGTATTCTCTCCCATGTACCTGCTCAGTTTAGAAAGGACTATAGAAATCTCCACCCCCTATCAGATAAAAGCTAAGCAACCCTCAGCAACATACACATTTATCTCAAATTTCAAGATGTAAATCAAGTCTGCTATAGTTTGGACGTGTGTCCCCCCAAACCTCATGTTGAAATTTGATTCCCAATGTTGGAGGTGGGGCCTAGTGGGAGGTGTTTGGGTCATGGAGGCAGGTCCCTCATGAATGGCTTGGTGCTGTCTTTGCAGTAAGGAGTGAGTTCTCACTCTATTAGTTCCCGAGAGAGCCTGGCACCTCCCCCCCCCCCACCCCCCCGCAATTCTTCTCTGGCCATGTGATCTCTGCACACTCCAGCTCCTCTTTGCCGTCCGACACGTGTGTAAGCAGCCTGAGGACCTCACCAGAAGCTGAGCAGATGCTGGCACCATGCTTTTTGTAGAGCCTGCAGAACCGTGAGCCAAATAAACCCTCTTTCTTTATAAATTACCCTGGCTCAGGTATTCCTTTATGGCAATACAAACAGACTAAGAAAAAGTCTAGCCCTGAATGATCCTCATCTGTTAAAAGTCAGGCAGTAAATATTCATTTTCCTGCTGAAGGTGTCCAGAACATGCCACTCCAAAATATGCCACTTTGACATAAGGATTTTCTTGAGCTAAAGACAATGAAGAATCAATAGATGCAGGAAGAGTTCTCATACTCTCTGATTTCAAAACTTATTACAGCTATAGTAATCAAGACAGTTTGGCACTAGCATAAGGACAGACATATAGGCCAATGGAATAAAATAGAGAATCCAGAAATAAACCCTCACATTTATGGTCAATTGATTTTTGACAAGGGTGCCAAGACAATTAAGTGGAGAAAGAATAGTCTTTTCAACAAATAGTGCAAAAGAATGAAGTTGGACCCTGTCATTACATCATATACAAAAATTAACCGCAAATGAATCACAGACCTAAATGTAAGAGCCAATGCCATAAAATTCTTAGAAGAAAATATAAGAAAAAATCTTCACGACCCTGGGTTAGGGAAAGGCTTCTTAGACATGACACCAAAACCATAAGTTGACAAAAGAAAAAAATAGATAAATTAGACTTTAACAAAATTAAAAACTTTTGTGACCATTGAGAAAGTGAAAAGATACCCCACAAAATAGAAGAAAATATTCTCAAACCGTGCCTAATAAGGGACTTATATCCAGGACATACAAGGATCTTTTATAATTTGATAATAATAAAAAGACAAATAACTCAGTTAAAAAATGGACAAAGGATACAAAGACAATATACAAATGGCCAATATGCACATGAAAGAATGCCCAACATCATTAGCCATTAGGGAAATGCAAATCAGAACCACAGAGAGACACCACTCCACACCTGTAAGGGTGATCATAACTAAAAAGATAGAAAATAACAAGTGTTGGTGAGGAAGTGGAGTATGGTATGGTAAAAAGATGGTACCGGGGTAATATCCCAAGAAGGCTTTTAAAATATATGTAAAGCATGATTTCACTTATGTACATATAGAATAACCTATCTATACATATGAGAATGTGCATAAATTTGGGTGTAAATACCTAGAAGATGGCTTGGAAAGGTGTGCCCAGATCTCTGAAGTCATTTCTTCTGAGAGAAAAGGGAACCAGAGCACAGTGGAAGGGGTCTTTGGCCATTTTTTTTTTTACTTCATTTTTTTACTTCTGCATTATTTCACTGTTACTCCACAAACACATTATCCCATATTACTTGTGTAATAAAACAAAGTTTTAGAGGGGAAAAAAACCACTCCCCAACAGGCAGTGTACAAAGAATTGCCTGCAGGTGGCATGAATATTCAGAGGAGAGAGTCATCATGGCCTGACAAGGTGAAGGCAGAAAGTTGGTGGAAAGGTTATTTGAACTGGAGCTGGAAGGTAGGGTAGGACTTGCCTGGCCAAGAAGATGTGGAAATTCAGATGGGAAGGGGACAGCATTGTGGCCAGTCCAATACTGCCGAGGTCTCGGTGTTTTAAAGTACATTGGTTAACCAGCAGATAATTGTTTTGTATCTACTCCAGTGAGAAGACTGATGGCAGATCTCTCCATACCAGATAAAATTTATTTTACAAAGGAAAAGAGGAAGGCAAAAAGAGAAAGGGGAGGAAGGGAAGAGGGAGAAGGAAGCATGGAAGACCAAAAGCTAAATGGTGAAACCTAGTGTCATTTTAAGCAACCAGACCAGTTAAGCAATGATGAAAAGACTTGAAAGTTCTAAAATTCCCTGGATTCTATGCAATTCTGTTCTTTCCCCTGAGAGATGGAAACTCTCACAACAGTCATCATAGTTTTGTCCTTCCCTTGCTAATTCTGTTTTCTGCATCATTGTCCATCAGAATTCATAATTGGGTAAAAGTATCTTTCAGAACAATCTGCAGGCTGGAGTTGTGGCTTCCTCTACAAAGAGGTGCTGCATATAGATGGAAGAACATGTCTGATTTCACCACGAGGATCATTCTTAGCTTGATCTTTGGAGTGGTTAAGCCTCAAGTTTCCAGTTAGCTTTGGCTTTCTACAGCTCATGAAGAGTCCAGCTTTGCTTCCAAAGCATCTGAATGTAGAAGAGGAATTGACCAAGTTCGTTGTGCATATATATTAGGTCCTAATGCAGGTATAACCAAAACATAAGAATTCCTACCCATGGTTTGTGGCAACTTTTTGTCACTTTACTGGCACTGCTGGAGTGGAAGTGAAATAAATGACATCCTTGGGTGGAGGAATAGGATTCAGAAATCCTCTATTTCAAAGCAGGGAAAACATTAATAAAAGAGAGGCCAGTGGTACAAAAACATTTTTTAAAAACTTGGTCTGCCTCCCAGTATGGCCTTGCTGGAGTCACAATATTGTTTAAACTAATTGCTGGGGCCCCAAAGTCCACCAAGCTAGGAATTCAGCCAGCATGAGTGTCCATCCCTTTCACTTTAAATTTTTGATTGTTTGCCTGAGTTAATCATTTGATTAGTAAAAAAAAAAAAACAATCAAACCTATGTTGCAAGTAGTTTCAGCTGGGGAATATGTTTTTTCAGCAGCAAAGTTACTTTTAAAATGCAAGTATTTCATAAACATAAATGGGAGATGCTTTGGTTTCCTTTCAGAGATGAAAGCACTTCTAAATAGCTGTCCTTGAACCTGGATTACAATTCTTCTTTCTTGAAACCCAACAGTTGACAGTGATGAAGACAACATAAACAGGTTGCAGTCTACTGCAAGGACATCGCTACCAACCTTGAATATATTTTAACGGTCTTTGATCAACGGGGAAGAAAACAAGCAAACTACTCAATGTTACACCCACTGCTTGGTTTAGCCCAGAGGGCAGCCACAGTGAGCCAGTCTGATATCACATACCTATACGACCTTTGCATCTGACAAGTTCAAATTAAGTCAGTATGATTGCAAAAATTAATTTTTTCCAATTGTTAGCTATTGTCACTTTCCCCTTCCATGCAAATTAACACAAAAGAAATTCCATTCAAGTTCTTAATAAGAAATAAAATCTCAACTTTTATGACTGAAGGTCTTACCATCATATCTTTATGAATAATGCTATAACTTAAAATAAATATTAGGAGTTATTTGAGTGGGAACAGTTAGCCTTCATAAATATGGCCTGAACAAGATGGTTAAACCATCAGGTAAGCTTTATATTCAAGGCAAAGGAAGGGAAAAGAGAAAACTTGCGGATAAATTATTTTCTCCATAGCCAGAATCAAAGTGTGTACAATAAAGCACATACTCCTCAAGTAAGAAGAATAAATCTATTTCATTTTTTCCCTTGTAATCTGTGCTTATTAAACGAGGGCCTTGTTTGACAAGCACTGTATTCTGATATAAACACAAAGGTGAACACAATTCTTCTTGCTCATGATTAATATATTTGGGGAATCAACTCTGAATCATTTAGGTAAATCATTCCAGTATATTCATGGTAAGGACAAATTTTCGTCCTCTTATCTGAATTATAAACAGTCTTTCACTTCCACTACCCTAAATAACTACAGGGACTTTTACCTCAAAGTTATTCCTAACAAGAGAAAATTGCATAACGACATGTGTTTATCTTTTTAATCCCTAAAGGCAGAAGATGCAAAATATATGTTTGGGTTATTAACAGGACATAGAAAAATCTACCAACCAACCATAGAAAGTGGTACAGGCCTGTGGTCCCAAGAATCTGAGGAAATTGGGGGTGGGATGCATACATGTGTAGGTGTTGGAAGTAGGCTGACTGAGAAATAAAGCCTACATTTGGAATATGGCTGAGTCCCCATTTATAACACGTGGGGTCAGGGGCTAGGTTTGACTTTAGATCTTTACTAGCTATAAGGGAAGAATTTGCTAAACAAATGATCAGTATAAACAACAAACCAGAATATTTACCTGGATCAAAGAACAAACTGGAGCCTGCACCTGTCAAGCCAGCAACATGCAGAATGCAAAAGTATGTAGGAGCCCTGGCTATGAATAGTGAACATTTGCACAGCACTTTACAGTTGCAGAAAGCTTCCTTCTAAGAAATCTTATTTGATTCAGCTCCCCATGTCAACCTTGGGAGAAAAGATTTTTTTAAAAAAACCAAAACTCTGTTTATTTTACAGATGAGAAAACAGCCAGTACATAATGGACCTAAGACAGGAACCCAGATCTTTGAACTTCAAATCCACCCTACCAAACTCTTGTCTTAAATAGCTCAACAGCAGGTCAGCCATCCTCTCTGAGTGTTTCTCTATTTGTAAAGTGGGAATAAAAGCATCTTATAACAGGGTTGTCATGGAGATCTGATGAGATAACTTATCTGAAGGGTATCAGTTAAGATGCTTTGGGCTATAAATTAAAAGAAAAATCCAGTTTAGCATGGCTTTAAAATAAAACAATTTATTGGATCCTGGACCCAAAAAGTTCACAATGAAAAGGGTAGGGGGTGGATTTCAGAATGGGGTTGATTTATAGGTAGATGATGAGCCAGGACAGGGCTTCATTTCTCAGGGATTCTCTTGGCTCTGCCTTCCTCTGCATATGGGCCATGTGCCCAGGCTGGCTGTCTTCATGGCAGAGAGATGACTGTCTGCAGTTCTTGAGCTGCATGGTTTCTCCTCCGCAGCATGGCGAACAAGACGGCTTCCTTTCTCCCAAGCATCCAGCTGAGTCCTGAGCTTTGCTGTATTGCAAGAACAGCCCCAGTGACTGGCATGGAATGTGGCAAGGCATGGAGCTGCTACCCTGTGTGATAGTGGAGGAATAGATGCTGTAGAGGTAGCCAGGAGGACCACCACAGTGTGTGAAAAATATAGCATGGTCATGAAGCACACCACTCAGCCCTTGGAAAGCACTCCAGGTATCTCGGCATTTGATGTTATCTTTGTGTCATCCTTTTTGGTGGATAAAGGGCATTCTTTGGTCAGTACCACTTACAAGCTTCCTTCCAGTTATTAAATGTTATTTATCTTAGCAGGCAACATTTCCTGAGTGCTCATGTGGCTGGTACTGCAATAAGTCCTTTATAATTAACCCTCACACTAGCCATTGTGGTAGAAGGTGTAATAATTCCCATTTTACAGATGAGGAAGCTGAGGCAAAGGGAATCCAAATAATTGCCCAACGTTACACAGACGGTCAATTGAGCGGTTGACACTAGCCCCGTCATCTTTCTGATTTAGAGATCTCAGTCCTAACTAAATCACAATCTAGTCTAAATATTTTTAGAAAGCAGAATAGCATTTCTCTGAAAGGATTTTATAATTCATACTTTTCATTTTTCCCCACTGGTCAGTTGAGAACATTATACCATGTCCTCCATGTCATATCATTAGCGTTATACTTAGAAATGATCTATTCCAGTGGGATGTCAAAAAAAAAGTTCACCTGCCTGATGACATACGTTTCGGAAACATGCTATACTCTCTATCGGGCAGCCCTCATCATCTGAACTCTCCTTACCCAAACTCTGGAGTTCAGTAGATGCAAAGATGAAAGGCTCCATATGTCGAAGCCAGGACCTAACCTTGCCCCTGGCTCTCTTACATTGTCTCACCACTGTCCCCACATCAACTGTATTTGCCTCCTTGATGTTCTATGACCAGGACAGATGTGCTCCCATCTCAAGGTCCTTGCATTTGCAGTTTGTTCCAGAAAGCTTACTCCTTTATTTCCTTCAGGTCTCTGCACAAACATCCCCTTATGACAGACAAAAGACTCATCTCTCCTGTCTATAAAATAGCACCACCTTCCATCTCCCATCCTGCGTTATTCTTATTTTTTTGCATAGGATTTAGTTCCATTTGTCACATTATCAATCACTGTTGATTGAGTGATTGTTGCTTTGTATTCCCTCACTAGAATGCAACCACTTTGACAGAGGGACTTAAGTCTTTTGTTCACTGCTCTATCCGCAGCACTAGGATAGTGCCTGACATATGCCTGGTGCTCACTAATGTAGATCAAATAAATAAATAAATGTATATTATATCCCGCCACTTAAAGATTCACAATATCCAGCATACCAAAAGCTCTAAGTCCTGCTTAAGTTGTTTACAATCAATGTTGTCCAAATCTGACCATTGAACACTTTTAGGGAAAAACAAACGAACAAACTCTACTAACATTCCAAAGAACTAAGGTTTGCTGGAAATCACTTTGGGAAACACTGAACTGCCATCCTCCCATTTTATGAGTGAGGAAACCACGTCTCTGAGGAGTCCAGGGGTTCTTCCAGGCTGTGCAGGGAGCCAGTGGCCCTCAGGAAACAGTGTGCCCTGTTTAGGATACACTGGCTTCATCCGCTCCCCAAGCTGCATTGATTGAAGATCAGTGGGGCTAATTATACTGGACACACCGATCAATAAACCCATCAATGAGTATTGATGGGCCAGCTGTTCTATGCCCAGCCATCAGTACCTGCATTGTAACGCTCTGAAAGCTCTGATGACACTTTTATGGGAGATACAATTTTTCAAGAGCTGTGGATTGATTCCTTGAAGACTGGGGTTCACTGGTAGATACATTTTCCCAGACAGTTTTGCCTTCACTGATCTTTGCTTCTTGCTGGTCCTGTTCTTGTCATTTTATTTTTTACTTTTTACTCCTGTCTTCACCTCTTTAGTACTTCTTTTGAGTCATACCGTGGTTTTTGATTGAATGGGACACGCCCGTCTCTATGAACTAAAGAAAATGCTCTACAGCATTTATGGGGAATCAATAAGGTTGCCATGTGGAGGGAGCCAGCGAAAATGCCAGGTGCCACAAGGCCCCTCACAGCTCAGTGTCCCTGACACTTCTTCCTCACCTCCTACTCTACCCCGATTGGATTTTGTCCCCGATCCTCCAGAGAATCTGCTCTTACAAGGGCACAATACCCTCCTCGCCACGAAAGCACTTGTCAGGCCTCATGTCACTTGGCAGCCTGGCAGCTCCAGACACAGCGGGCCACCCCCTGATCTTTGGAACGCTTCCGTTTCTTGGCTTTCCCAGGGCCACACTGTCTACGATTTCCTCTCACCTCACTGGTGGCCTCTTTTCCAGTCCCTGTCAGTGGCTCCTACCCCTCTATGTTCTCATCTTTACGTTTTGGAGTCCCCAGGGCTTGGCCCGGACCTTCTCCTCTGCCCAGTCTATGTGCTCTCCCCAGGTAACAGTGTTTGCCCAGTGGCTTCAATGTCATCTTACCTGCTATTGACTCCCAAGTTTGTATTTTCAGCTTTGTCCCCACTCCCCTCCTACCACAAAGAGAAAAAAGAAAGCTCCAGGATTATATAAGCAAATAACAACCGGCCTTTTATTTGTTATGTTCCCTTGGACAATGATTTAACCATTTGTTTTGTGCTTCAGTTTCCTTAAATATGGAAAGGGGTGATAAGTACCAACCTCACACGGTTGCTGTGAGGATTCAATGACTTGATATATGTAAATGCTTAAACCAGTAAGCATGAAGCAAGGGTTACTAACTGCAGTTACTCCATCTCTCTGTGGGAATATTTCATAGATATGCCCATCATCTTAACAACCACCAGCTGAACATCTAAAGTGATTAGAAAGGCTCAAAAGCCACCACTTGTGAAGAACATGCTCAGGGTGAGGGTGAGGGTTAGGGTGAGGGAGAGGGTCAGTCCTCTACCGCCTGCATCCAGCCAGGGTCCTGCCCCTCTCGGGTCTCTCGTGTGGATGGGGCATAGGTGCCTACAGCTTGCTAAACCTAAACACCCTGCCCCCCAGACTCAGGAAATCTAAACTCCCCAGCTCACAGGTTCTCCCCAACTTAGGTAGTCCCATCCTATGCCAACCAGAGCCTGGCTTTTCCACCTCTAAGGAATTTTTTGGTTTTGTGTTCTAACCAATCCTCTGGGACAAGGGAAACTTGTGGTTCCATGTTACAAAGACCTGCTTGTCCTTTTCACAGAAGGTGAGGGAGAAAAATAGCCTGTTCATTTGGGCTAGACCTACAGGACAATAAGATGGTGAATTTCTCAGTTTATTTTCATATTTTCTTGCCAAGAAGGAAGATTTGACTCTTAAGGGCCCAGGAGGGAAGCAGGCTTTAGGAGGATTGATCAGGAATGGCTGGAATGTTCTTGGGGAAATAGAGCTCTCCTGCCATCTCCCACTGCCCACAAAGAGTATGTGGCCAGGACAGTCAGCTGTGAGCACATGATGTGAGACCCCCAAGCCCTGTCTAGGAAGGCAGAGAGGACTCTGCAAGCCTGTTAGAGCCCCAGTAAATTCTGACATAGTTCCTTCACCAGGACTGCTGGCTGGTGAGGTACAAGTGTACCTGGCTGGACTGGGTGTGGGTGTAGTTGAGTGGACTAGCTGCCCCACCCTATACTCCCCACGTCAGCCCCAAGCAGACCTCTTGAGGTGGCTGGAGTTTGTTCTCGGCCCTCACATCCCAGCCTCCCACTCTGCTCTCAGCGCTTTCTTATGGCCCCTGAATATCCAAGGTTCACCCTCCCCAACACCCCTGCACAGCCTGTCCTCCCAGATGGTGATGCAGCTCTGGAAGTTCCTGGATATGATAACCCTAACCCACCTTCCTGCATGTGCTCAGACGTCTATTGCAGATCACCAACGTTGTGGTCACTGTGCTAAGTGTTGGCAGACGTTTCTGCACACACATTCGGTGCCCTCAAGATGCTCACCATCTGGACACCTGGTCTTCAACTTTATCTGCACATTGGAATCACCTGAAGAGCTTTAGGAACTCCTCATGGCTGAGTCCTACCCACAGAGAGTGGTTTAACTGGTCTGAGGTGAGGCCTCAGTGTGACTTTAAAGAGCGACTTTAAAGAGCGTCCAGCTGATCCTAATGAGAAGTGTTGTGTGCCACTGATGCAGAGGTCAGATTAATGGGCAGTTAGCACAGGGCGCAGAAGTGCTGAGTGGTGTTCCAGGGGAGCAGCTGAGGGCCCCTCCCCAGCCTGGGTGCAGGAAGGAGGTCAAGGGAGGCTTCCTAGGGGAGGTGACCTCTGGGCTGTTTTGGAGGATGAGCAGGAGGAGAGGCGGAGAGAAAGGGAGAAGGAGAATGAACTACAGGCAGAGGGAAGAAAAAAGGTGGGAGCAAGGAAGGCGGATCGGAAATCATGCGGCGGAGTGTTGAAGTTCAGAGGTTCTGAGCGGTGAGATGAGGAGCTGGAGGGGTGAGTAGGAACAAAAGCATGTACGGCCTTGTAGGATTTTAATATGAGGGCAATAGGGAGCCATTGAGGAATTGCAGGGTGTGGTGGTGGAGCAGGATATGAATTTTGGAGCCTTCTCGGGCAGCTGTGTGGGGGATAGATTGCCTGGGTGGGTGGGTGCGTAGGGCTAGGGGGACCTCTTAAGTATTTATTAATAGATCCTCTAGCACTCTGATCGCCTCTGTCAATACCCAGTAATGACTAGGTACCGTTTTACCCGGGACACATGCAGGGGCCAGCACACATATGCACATCTTTGTTTTTCCGTCCTTACACCATCCCTATGCGGTTGACGTTATTATCCCCATTTTACAGACAGACAATCCAGGTTAAGTAACTTGCCTGAGGCTCACACAGCTAGTGACACAACGGGGTCAAGCAAACCCAGCACTCCTAACCATTAAGGGCTTGCCCCCACCCACTTCTGACCGTATCCAGTTTCCTAAGGGCTGCTGCAAGCGCTCAGGTGTTTGCATTTTAATGAGGGCCTTCTGTTACCTTAAAGTAAGGCAATCACTTCTCCTAATTGATCCAGATGTCTGATACCTCAGTGGCACCATCTAAGTGTTAAATCATTCAGACTTGCCCAGCAAATTCAAAGCCTTTTAGTCTCACACATTCAAAACTTCTAAACACAAAGCAGATCACCAGGACAAGGCGCAAGGTCTTGAACTAGTTTCCTGTAACTCCTGGCCCCAAATCACAGGGGAAGGGAAGCTTGTTAAAGAGGCAGATTGCACAGGCTTCTCCATGTCTACTGAGTCACCTCTGGGTGTAGCACTGGGGAATCTACACTGTAAAAGCTCCCCCTAATATCAGCCTACAGATAGCTGCTTTAGCTCCTGCATCTTCGGGAGGGGATGTCCTGAAGCAACTGTCGTTTGCCGTATCTTCTGCAGATCATCTTAAATGTAAAGGATCCTCCTGTGTGCACAAGGTTTGAAGCCTGAGATCTATCTTAACTGCCCACAAAGCTGCGGGTCTCAGTACACAGCCTTCCTGTTGCCCATGACTGCTACTGTCCAGCAGGTCAAGTAACACGTGGTAGACCAGGTAGAGGCAATGGGGGACTGCAAAGCAGCTGGTCAAGAATTAAGAGGCGGGGTGGAGGTCACTTGTAGCTGATAGGGGAGCCTTTCTCCTCCCACCAAAATGGACTCTACAGCTTGAGTCTGGCTGGATTTCCTTACTCAAGTGCCTATGGGCAAAAGTCTGTATCTGTAACATACAAGGCGGCTATCCAGTGGTAACCGCACAGTGGGATGCACTAATCACAGGGTGACCCACAAAGCCTCTAAGGATTGCTTAGGTTTTAGCAGCCTGGTTGCTGAAAGATCTGCTTTGAAAACTGGAATAATATAAATGGCCTGCCTCAGCAGAAAACGCTTTCATGTAGAAGTTAACGAGGAAAACATTGCCGGCAACCGACCCACAAAATACCCAGCCATATGCCCCTGGTGACTGTCTTTAAGAAATGAGACGCTTTGATCCCCAGCCAACTTCTGCTGCTCTAAACTTGAATGGAGTTTTCCTGGCCAAGCTTCTCATTCAGGATGGTAATTTAGTACAGTGGGGATGAAATAAACAGTTTCTCAAAACTCACTGGGAGATGCTGAAGTCCCCAGAATAAGGGCACTGGAGTCTTTGTCCCAGAGAGGGGCAGTGACCTGCTCACTGTCTCAGCCACGTGGATGCAGATCTAGGCGTGGACGTCTCACAGTGCCGGGCTGTCTCCTCTTCAATGGACCACGTCCCACAACTTGCCTCTTTCTGGGAGAGGCCCAAGGAGCGGTTAGGGAATCTTTTTCATCTTACAACCTGAAAAGGCTAGTCAAATATTCAAAGACTAAAAAATGTGTAATTACAAGTTTGATCTAAGGTAAGGCTCAAATAAGGGAAATGACTCCCTAGAATAAATATTGGGAGAGGTTTCCTTGGAGCGAATTAGGGGAGGGCAGGCTCCCATGTTTGGGGTGCAATAATGACTTTTTTAATCTTTTAGAATCTTAAAATGTTTTATTAACTTCATAGTGCCTGACCTCTGTCACCAAGAGACTAGTCTGCACTATGATTCCCAAGCCTAATTCAAACAGGTAAACTTACTCAAATTACATTTAGCCATCACTATAGTGTTTTCTCCAATCACTTCCCAAGCCTACTTCTTTATCACGCAGCAACCTATATTGCATAACACACAACTAATGGCTTGTCTTTTCAATCTTATGGGCGGCCATCCCCATCCCCTGGGGAAAGAAGATATATATTTGGGTGGAATGTTTGGTTCAGTGTCCACGTGATTATTCAACCTATTGGTATAGCCAGGGCTACGTGTTCTAGGGCAGTTTCCATGGCAATGCACCTCACTGCTGTGACTAGGCTCTAATTTACCAGCTCACAGGCCAGGTAAGCTTTCCTGCCACCAGGTGGAGACTGGCTCAAATCTATAACTTGGGATATTCTTTGCATATTCAAGAAACAGATCACTTGAGTTGGAAAGACCCTCAAAGGTGGGCTACTCTGGTGATTCTCAAACCTGACTACTCAGAGACACCAAAGGAACACTGAAAATATACAGATGTTGGCTGAATAACTTGGCAGCCCGTAGATGATGTTAGGGAATTATTGTTTATTTTGCTGAATTCATGTGATCATGGCATTTGTGATACATAGTGATTTGCTTTCGAATATTCAAGCACAAATAAAAAGAAGGTTGGTCCCCCCAGGAAATAGTGGCACATGCAAATGAGGACATTAGGGAGCATTTGCTATTTCTAAGGATGTGAGTAAGGTTTAGGGAAATCAAGAAGGTGTGGAACAAGCAAGTCTAGGAAAACTACAATACCTAGGCCTGAAGTGGCCAGGGGAGAGCATGGTTAAGGCCCTACAGACAGAAGCATCTGCCAGAGAAGGCTGCCGTGAACTGGGCCCTGGGCTGGAGAAATGCAACCATTGCCCACCTGCCAGGAGGGAGGGAGCAAGGGAAATGCATGGCCCAGCCTCGCTCAACTTCCAATTTCCAGTCCCTGCTGGAGCCAAAAGGCAAGGGCCCCTGGTACAGGCAGTTGTTGAGTTCACTCTTCCAGAGTTCCAGAGCAGGATGGAGTGAACTTGTTCTGGGGGTGTGGGGTGGGGCGAATGAATTCTAGCCCGTGCAGGAAAGAGCAAACAAACATGACAAAATGTGGGCTGTTGAAACTAGGGGATGTGCACTTGGGGGGTCATTGTCCTCCTTACTTCCGAGTCTCTGGATATTTTCATGGTTAAAACAACACAGATTCCCAGGCCTGGCTCCAGACATACCAAATCAGAATCCTTAGGGAATGGAGCCCAGGCTTCTGGGTTTTTAAAAAAGACCACCAGGTTTTAACCTCTCATTGAATCCAAGCTTTTCTTTTTACAGAGGAAATTGAGTCCCTGGAGAAGTTAAGTGACTTGTTCAAAATCACAGAGAGCCAGAGGTAGAGCTCGGATAGAACATAAGACACCAGCCGCAGGAGAGTTCTTAGTAACAACTTGAGCAGCCCCAGCAGCAGAAAGAACACCACGGCCATCTAAACGGTGCTCTGAGCACCCACTGGATGCCAGGCTTGGGTCTTTAAATGGGCAGCCTCATTGGGTAGTTCTGACGATGCAGTGATTTAAGACATATAAATGGTTTAAAACAACACCCCATACATAAAAACACTCAACAGATAGTAGCTATTACTACTATCAGTTCTTTTAAGTCTTAATCCTCTGAGGTAACTAAGATTATATTATTTTTCTTCTTTTTTGAACAGATAAAGAAACTGAAGCTTAGATAAGGTAAGCCCCTTCCCCGGTGTCTCTCCAGTTGCTAGGGGTTGTAAGATTCTGAAGCTTAAGCTCTTGATCCGGTTTCCAGCTGACCACACTCTCTTCTGAAGACCAGGCTGTGTTGGGAGCACGACTTTCAGTTTGCTTCTCCAAATCACTCTTTGGGCTTGCGGGTCCATAGTATTGTCATATCACACATCACTTTTCATATAGAATCGGAGCAGCATTGAGACTAAGTTCTCTGAGGACGGGGACTGAGTCTTCATGGAGCTAGCCTCAGCCTCCTACTGTGTCTGGCACCTAGGAAGCACCTAATGCATGGTTTGTTTTTT
Source organism: Daubentonia madagascariensis (assembly GCA_023783475.1). Taxonomy (NCBI): domain Eukaryota; kingdom Metazoa; phylum Chordata; class Mammalia; order Primates; family Daubentoniidae; genus Daubentonia; species Daubentonia madagascariensis. Next base: position 45,246,179 of record JAKFHU010001953.1, read on the forward strand.
TTTTTTAATGGCTAAATGGAGAAAAATAAAGTTGAACTTTAAAAATAGATAGCAATCTACCCATCTACCATGCTTCCATCTTATCCCTTAGTAGTCATGGCTGACAGATTACCAAAGTCCTTGTCAAGCCTGGAAACAGCCTGAGAATCCTGAACTGACCAATGTCATTCAACCACCACTAATGAACTGGATTAGGATTTTCAGATGAAATTTAAAGTGCTGCCCCTTTGTAGCAGACATTTTTTTTTAAGTTTGTTACCCTTCAGCCAAGAATGTTATTATTTGTTGAAAAGAAGACCACAGATCTCAGAATCAGAAGAACCTAGCCCAGGCCCTACATGGAGATGTTGGCTGAATAACTTGGAACAAGTAACCTACCTTCTCTGAGCTTAGGGTCCTTGGCTATAGATTGGGAATGCCAATATCCATTCATTATGGTGGTTATAAAAATCAAAGGAGAAAGCATTTGCAAAAATACCTGATAACAATCTAAAGCAGTATATAAATATATATTATTATTATTAAAAACAATAATGCCACCAGCCTTATGGGAGTAGATGCTAGTTATTCGCTATGATGTTAACTTCGTAAAAGTAGTGGATGCATCCTGGGCAGCCTTAAGTTCTCCTTATTAACCCCTTGTTGATTTATCATCCATAAATAGGCTCAAAGGGCATTTTCCTTTCCTATGAGCCATTGAAATATGAGTTCTGCAAGTTTACTGCTTGTTACATCAAATAGCTTTTCCTTTTATCTGCTAAAACAGTATCCAAATGTACTCCCTAGCTAGAACAAATCCTCCTGTTGTATTCAGACCTTCTTGCTTATGTTCAGGGACCATAATCCCTTATCTAAAACTCTTGGGCCAAACATACTATAAAATTTAGAATTTTTTGGATGTTAGAAAGGTGATACTCTACATATATCATTTATTATTTAACACCTATCATTGAGTCCATTAATATTTCTGCACAGCAAAACATATAAATATTCACATTAAGTGGATTAAATAGATGATAAATTACATCATACCAGATGAAGTTGGGTTTTGTGGATTGGTGAGTTTAGGTTGGGCTCAGGTCTGGTTATCCAATGACTTACCAAAAAAAAATTTAGTTTTCAGAGCTTTCTGGATTTCAGAATTTCAGACAAGGGATTGCAAGCCTGAACTTCTATATTTCATAGGGAGGAGTAGCCTGAGTAGATGTCTGCCAACAATGATAAAATTAGTCAGGATCCCAGTAGGCAGGACTTTAAGTGCATAAAAGGGAGGCTCCTCTTTCAGTACCTATGCTACTCTGCCTCTTTCTGTATTCTTATTCACTATGATGTTAACTTTATAAAATTAGTGGAGCTAGCCTCAGCCTCCTACTGTGTGCCTCAGCCTCAACTGATGTTCTAAACCACACCTCATATCATGCCATTCCCAACTTGATGCCCTTCCATGGCTCCCTAACATTCAGCTCCTTAGCGTGATACACAAGGCCTTTAGTGATCTAACCTCTGTCTGACCTTAAGTCTCATCTCCTGGCTTTCCTCCAGAAATAACCCATTACTGGCAGGTCCTTGACGCTGGACACTTCCAGCATTTGTGCCAACTCTGCCTGCTGTGCCCTTGGCCTTCCCTTCATCCTGCTGAAATTGCACTCACCCACCAAGAGTCGGTTCTGCTGCTAACCCTTCACTGACACTGACACGTTCCAGCACAAAGTGGGGCACATGATCCTGTGAGCTCTAATCCAGAAGTGGCTGCCCTCCCAGCAAACCAGCTCTGCAGCAAGGTGAGGCCACACCTCTGTATCACCAGTGCCTGGTGCCATGCACATCATAGGTGCTCAAAACACACAGGTCTGATCAGGCCACCCCATCCCCTGCTTAAAACCCTTTAGCAGCTTCCACTGCTCTTAGAATAAAGCACCAAATCTTAATAAGGTGCCACATCATTAGGCCACTGCCTACTTCAGCTGCTTTATCACCCAGTACTTCATCCTCCTGTCTGTGGTCCAGGCATTGATACGTTGGCCTTTGGTTGGTTTATGGGGAACCCCAGAATAACGTCTCCTCATCCTGCATCTCTCAACATCAGCATCACTTCCTCATAGAATGAGGTTCCTTTGCTTCATAGCCTGTATCACAGAGGCAGCTGATGGCCCATTCAATACCTGTTCTGCCCTTTGTCATTGGTTCTAGAACCGTAATTTTATTTCGGGGTGACGAGCCCAGTTAAAATCTATATTTCCCTAGCCTCTCTTGCAGCTAGGTGGCCATGTGACTGGGTTCTGATAAGGATATGTAAGAATTTGGTTGGTTGACACTTCCAGGAAAACTGTTTAAAAGGGTATGCCCTTTTGATCTTCAGCCTCCCCAGAATATGAACCTGATGCCTGGAACCCCTACAACTATCTTGCACCATGAGATGATATGCTAAGGACTGTGGACCAGAAACACAGCAGGGGCCTGTGTTCCTGATGACTGCAGAGTGGCCCTACCAGCCATCTCTGGATTTTATTTATGAAAGAAAAAAATAACTTCCAATGTGCTTAAACCACTGTGATTTTTTAAAAAGGAAAAATCCTGCAAATCTAATCTTACTATTATATTATTATCTGAATTTGTAATTAAACATTTATTTGAAGGATTATTTGATTACTGTCTTTCTCCCAGTAGACAGATCAAAATAGCCTAGAGGGTAGGCACAATGTGGATTTGTGCTTACACTGCTACATGGGCAGTGTGCAGTAGGTACTAACTACTTGAACAAACGTCCTCTCATTTTATATCAGCTCTGGAAGTTTGCCACCAGGTCCTGCTTTTTAGTTCTCCAAGCTTCGCAGTGTGCAATTCACATAGAAATAACGTCTCTCAGACATTTGAGCTAAAGAGAAAAATTCCTGCAAATAAAGATTCTTAGGTGCATCCCTCTTCTATTCAGGAAATTGCCAATTTCCACAGTTCCATTTCTCATCAAGCTCCTCTTGTGCCATTGTTCTCTCGTTATTTATGCTCTAGCCAGGCTGAACCTTATCATCCTGCAGTGATGCCACACTGTTTCCTCTCTCCTGATCTGTGCACGTGCTGCTCCTTCCTGGAGCTCACCTGCCTCGCTAATGCCTACTCATCCACGAGGTCTCCACTTTGATGCCAGCTCCTCCAGGAAGCCTTCCCAGTCCCTTTAAGCCCAGACCAGGCCCTTCCCAACACTGCTGCATTCCTTTGTGTCCCTCCAAAAAGATATGTTGAAGTCCTAACTCTTGCCCCTGTATATGTTTTGTTACCTGGAAATAGTGTCTTTGTAGATGTAATCAAGTTAAGATGAAGTCATTAGGGTAGGCACTAATCCAACCGGAAGGGTGTCCTAAGAAGAGGAAAATTTGGACGCAGACACAGAGGAAAAACATCATGTGAAGACAACAGCAGAAATTGGAGTGATTTACCTGCAAGTCAAGGCACACCAAGGACGGCTGGTCACTACCAGAAACTAGGAAAATGCACAGAACAGATTCTCCTTCAGAACCTCTAGAAGAAACCAACTCTGCCGATACCTTGATTTTTGGACTTGTAGCTCAAAGTGTGAGAGAATAAATTTCTGTTGTTTTAAGCCACCTGGTTTGTGGTACTTTGTTATGGCAGCCCTAGGACACTAACATACCCTACAAGGCTAAAAATCCTGCAGGGATGCTGTTTCTGTCCGCGGGAACTTCTGCACCCATCTCCTCAGGATTCTGAGCATCTTGTCTGGGTACCAGTGATTAACATCACTGACAGTTTCATCTGGTCACTATGTAGGCCCCAGACATATTATTGCCACTTCTACTTAATGTCCTTGTGAGAGACACTGAAGGAAAAACAATTTTCCACTGTGGCCCTCATGTGTCCTTGTCCTCCCAGCTGTTCCTCCCACCTCCTCCTGCACAAGACCTCTAACTGCTCCTCCCCACTCCTCTTGATAAAATCCATATTGTCCAAATAATGGCTGCTAAATTACAAGAACAATCCCTTTTTCTTTTAGGATCATCCTTGACTAACTATTCCAGAAACTTAAACTTCAGCTGACTGCTCCTGCCAAAGCACCATCAATCCCCCAGTTAGAATGTGGTCCTTGTGTTGTTACCCAACTGGGTTGTATTGCCCTCTGCACAGAGAAGAGCCAATATACTGAGGCAGTCAGGGCTGCAATGGAGAAAGGGTTTAATTCCGCAGAGCACTAAGCAGGAAGATAGGAGGAATTTCTCAAATCCACCTCCCTGAGAATTTGGGAGACAGGGTTTTTAAAGACAGTTTGGTGGGTAAAGGATTAGGCAGTTGGGTTTGCTAATTGGTTAGGTTTGGGACAAAATTATAGGGGTGTAGAAATCATGTGTTAGTTCCTGGAGTCACAATTCCAGTTGAGTCAGTTTCTTGGTATGGGCCGCTGGTCTGGGTGGGTCAGCCGATCCACTGGAATGTAGGGCCTGGAAGATATATGAAAAACTACCTTTAGGTTTCAGAAAGGTGATGTTATCTATGGAGAAAGTTAAGAATCTTTATGACCACCAGCTATGTGACTCCAGAGTAGCAATTATAGAGGAGCAAACAGGGGGATGGTGGCTGATTATTGTCACTATTTTTAGCTAGGCCTGTGCCTTCACAGAGTTTTAGGCCCTTACCCCAGTTCTTGCCTTGTACCCCTTTGTTGATTTGTAAAGGGAAGTTTCAGTCCCCCCCGGGCTTTTACCCAACCTCATTCCTGAGTTGTGGGCAAATGAGAAGGGAAAGGGCAGATGACAGATGACAGAAAGGGCAGATGGCTTCTTCCTGCTGACAAGGGGCGTAGTTGGGGTTGAGCCCAGGGTAAGAGGAACGAAACCGTTTTGCAGTCATCTGCAAATATTCACGGGTGCTGGGTTTCGGACCTAAGATTTGCATGATGAGAACATTAGTACCCTCATTTACAGCCTTAGCACAGTATTTAAGTGAAGAATGGACTATAAGATAGATAATGAGCCCTAGAATGAGAAATGAGAGTCTTAACTTTACAAGTCCCTGCAGAACTGATCTGAAGTTCTGGGGAATCCAGGTGAATAATCCTGAAAGCCAGTCAGGTGTGGGGTCACTGGTAGAGTCCTGTTGTAGTCTCACGGCTTGTTGGGAACTTTTTTTCTACTTGGTTTCAACTTCTCCTGAGGTACAGCAGGTAGTGTTTAATACTGCACAGACTCCCCCTTGTTTAGGCAACCGGAAATCTAACACTGCCCGATTATCTTAGACTACCTGGGCTAGCGAGCTGAGGGACCTTTGTTGAGCCCTAAGGCTTTTTGAAGTTTCTTCCGTGACCAGTCCTAGAGTCGCAGACAGATTCCTAATCATGTCTCTGTTGACATATACTCTGTAGATAGGGACTAGTAGCCCAGCAAGCTTTGCTACCAGGTGTCCTGGTATCTTCCTGGCAACCCTCTCTTAAGAGGTCTGTGGGGAACATTATCTGGAGACTTGTAGCCAGGAAAGAATTCAGGATTCAGTCCAAATTGTAGGTGAATATCAGAAACTCAAAAACAGTGGATAAGACTAGAATCTAATAACAGGTGGACTATAGTTTATTTCTGAACCATATATGTTTTTCTCTCTCCACTTCCCCATTTTTATTAAAGAGAAATCATAGTAGGATCAATTTACTTGCAAAAATAAACTCTAGTTTCATTATACTTGGCCTGATTATTTGCATAAAGTGCAGTAAGAATAATTATTAGCCACGTAGCCTTTCTTTTTTTTCTTTTTTATTTTTTTAAATTGGCTTTGCTGGAACCTTTTCATAGGAATCTCAGGTTAGACTTAAAAACTTCTTGAATCAAGCCAAGGATTTATCTGTGCCATTTAGATACCTGTATGAATTGGGTAAATTCCTCTTTTCTTGAGGTCCCAAAGTAACTTGGGCTTCCTGGACCTGTCAGAAAGTGACATTCTTTACTTATCACAGATCAGGAAATGTTATTGATGAGGTAACCTGGCCAGTTTTTCCAAAGATCTTTATATTGGCCTTATAAAGTCAACCTTGAGCCGGGTGCAGTGGCTCATGCTTGTAATCCTAGCACTCTGGGAGGCCGAGGTGGGAGGATCAATTCAGGTCAGGAGTTTGAGACCAGCCTGAGCAAGAGTGAGACCCCGTCTCTACTAAAAACAGAAAAAATTAGCCGGGCATGGTGGTGTACACCTGTAGTTCCAGCTACTTGGGAGGCTGAGGCAGGAGGACTGCTTGAGCCCAGAGGTTTGAGGTTGCTGTGAGCTAGGCTGATGCCACAGCATTCTAGCCTGGGCGAAAGAGTGAGACTCTGTCTCCAAAAACAAAACAAAACAAAACAAAACAAAAAAACAAGTCAACCTTAATTCCCTAACACAGTCTGGGCACCTGTGAAAATATGCCATTCCAGTCAAAGCCTTGGTAGAATAACCAGTGTCTTTCATTGTGTCCTATTATAGAAGAAAACAGATTCTTATTGAATTTATGCAAATAACAATATTGCCATTAATTTAGAATATTCACAAATAATTTTCAAATCTGGAGAAATCAAGTAGAGAGAAAAACAAATGCTTCAAATTTTGCTTACAAATATATACTTTGTTGTAAGCTATAAATAGCTCAAAAGAAGGAAAAAGGTTTTCTTGACTTCTGGAAAACAAAACATAAAAAGAATCAGCAATGTTTCAAACAAAAAGTCATAAAAAATTAGTTCAATCCCATGTAATTAATTTCTGTCCTGTTTGAGGTTGAGTTAGCAATACTAATGGACATATCAGCTTTTTAATTAAAGTCCTGGAAGTTTGTTTTGTTTTAGTTCAATGGTATATAATCTGAAAGTTATCAAAAACCTGTATTCACGAGAACTTGTCAGTTTTTTCCCAAGACTTTCCTTGAAGAAGCAAACTTTAGACTTGGCCAGTTTAAAAAACCACTTTCTGAGATGAATCAAAGTAAAATAATAATTGTCTATGAATGACAAAAGTCTTAGAATAGCCACAGGTAGAGAGACAATTGACAAAGAAAGTTGGTTAATTTTGTGGCATATGACACTTTAACATAATAACCATAATTATTACTGATAACATACACCAAGATATGTCAATATTTTACAATATTGGAACATATAATAACATGTTTATATAAATATAATCTAAAGAAAGCTAAACCCCATTGTACATTTGACAATGTTTTCTGTACTGTTTTAATGTAACAAATAAGCCTAATATGTCTCTCTTAGACTTTTAGTGGACCCAATATTTAAAAAGCTAGTTTGAGGTCAAAAAGACTGGATTTAGAATGTGGATTTTGGAAAGTCTGTCAAATATCAAAGGCTTAAAACATTTGTTCAAATAGAATCACAAGTCACTATAAAATAATGGTTGTTTATTTAACCAAGAGTGATAGTCATCAAAAGACTCTAAAGGCGATACAGGAAGTTATATGGGTGTAAACCTTAACCCGTTTAAAGTTTAGTTTTTCTCGTTAGTCAAAAACCTAATAAAGACAACACAGGAATTATCTTGATGAAGCATTAAATCTTTGTTTCTTTTAGGCCAGTTACTAAAAAGGTAAAGAAAAACTTTCCGTAGTGTGATTTTTTTTAATTAAAAAAGGAAACAGGTTATAGAATTAAAATGACTACATCACATAATTTCATTAAGAGCAAATTAATATTTTGAGAAAATCTTGTTGTTTTAACCAAAATTTTTCTTTTTAATTATAGCCACCTGGATCACATACAAAATTCCTTCATAAATTCCCTTTTATGAACTTTATCCCAACTTGTGCAGACCATCTACAACATACTTAAAAATTCCTGTTTTCTCCTAACTTTCCCTGTTCTTAAATAACCAGTTATTTTATTTTAGGACAAAAGTTTACCACACAAGATTTTTTCTTATACAATATCATTCTCCTTTCTGTTTAACCTGTCTTGCCAAAAATATATTTCTATATTCACAGTCTTTTTACATCTCTTACTTCACTGGTCACTTTCTATCTTGTTTTTATTTTTTTCTAAATCTATATTTTGAATCTACTTTTAAACAACCTTTGAATTAGACAAAATTACATAGATATTTTTAATAACATATTTTATGCTTTTTATAATTTTTCTTATTAAAAAGAATCACATGTATGGACTAGAATTCTTATTTTTAGTAACTTTAAATTTTAGTGATAACTTAAGAAGCAGTAAGTCATGAGTTGTCTGTCATAAAACACTTGTCATTGCAAAACAGGATTACAGGTTACTAGAAAATTCATTTAGCCAAACTGATAATTCAAAAATTTTAAAAAACAAAGAACTTATTATTTGATAGAGAGGAGACTCAGTTTCCCAAACAATCATAAGATCTAATATAGACAAACTGAAATACAAGTTAACAAGGAGGCAAAACTGAATCTGTCTCTCTCTCTGTCTCCCCCATTCCCCCTCTATTTTTGCAGTTTATTCAAAAGGTGAACAAAAATCTTGTTACTCCTATTAATATCATATGAAAATCTTGTTCAAAAGCAAAAACCAAATTTTACCTTTGCATTAGCGTATTAATGGTACAGCTAATTTTGCTAAAGTCTTATAAACAAATCAACTTAACCATAAGTTAAGATTTTTTATAAATCTTTTATAACCTTCATTTTTTACTTTTATATTCATTTAGTTTTAATTATCATTTATTTAACAGTTTTTAAAACCTATAAATTAGACAAAATTATCTTTTTAAAATAAAAACTATATTTCTATGTCTTATGACTTTTTATAAAAATATATCTCATTTTTCATATAGAATTATTTCTCTTCTATCTGGTGGTTTTAATTACATATATTAATCTTGTAATTAGTCAACTCTTAGAAAAACCTAAAAGTTAAAGTAACTTTGAACTGTTATCAGTCCCCAGTTTTTATTAGCACACCTAAATATATTTAGTTTTCTATACCATATAAAAATAAGATGTCAAGGTATATAAACTTAAACTTATTTTTAACAATTAAATATTTTAGTATTTTATCTTGTATTAATAAATGACTTAGTCATTTTATGATTATCCTCTTTAACTTAACATAACATGACTTTCTTATTTTAAGTTACTGAAAAGAATTTTGAAACCACAACATAAGTACCATCCCTAATGTCTTTCCTGGTCCTCCTAGGTCTCACATAACCATGTGACATCAAAGATGGCTACAAAGGACAGGGCCTATCTGTTTCCTCAATTTATATACCAAGTGCAGAGTTCAAGACAGAAAATAGGATGCCTGGAGGATCCAATTCCTCCAAGAATAGCCAGGAGGCAAAGCTGGGGCAGGGAAGAAGGGGCCATATTGGGCTAGATTGTGCCTTGTAACTGCTGGTCTGGGCACTAAGAACATGTCTCCAGGCCTCACCCTGGCCACCTACCCAGACCCTAGAATCCAGAGGCTCAAAACCAAAAACATAAGCTCACAGTCAAATCCAGCAAAATTTAAAACTATTACAGAAGCAGCACTTTTATGATCTTAAAATATCTAAAATTTAATAACAATTTTAAAACTAGTTTTATTTACCAAAGATTACCAAAGTCATGTGAACTAAAAGACATTTGTGTTCTTTCCTATTTTCCTGATAAAATGTTTGATTTAAGCACTTAATTTTTAAGCCAATTAATTAGAGCTTTTCTACATATATTGGTAGTGAAATATCAGATACACATGGCATATATAGACAGACATATAGACAGAGCAGAATTTTATTTGCTGGCTTTTAAATATACATATATATTCTTATTCAGACTATCAGTCTTATAATTACCTATTTTATTGCCCTAAGCAATTGTTAGCTAGGCAACAATTTGCCTTCTAAAAAGATAACTCCTAGGTGAAACATGGCAGAAAATTTATATTTCAAAAGCACGGATCTAGGACTTTAGGCCTAAATATTGTACCATTATTTGCAAATACCAAGGAAAAAAAGGTTGTATGTAAAGTCTCAGTTAATACAAGATGGCCAGGAAAAGTGCCCTAAACAAGGGTAAGACTTGTCATGTAAATTTAGAACAATGGTAAGAGTTTCTAATGACTCAGTCCTCCCTCTCAGACACTCTTATAAACAGAAATTTCCTTTTTTATAGATATAAAAATTTTTTTTTATAAAAGGGCTTCAAGATATCCAATTAAGGGCCAGGAGTGGTGACTCATGCCTGCAATCCCAGCACTTTGGGAGGCCGAGGCAGGAGCACCATCTGAGGCCAGGAGTTGGAGACCAATCTAAGCAACAAAGCAAGATCCCTGTCTCCACAAAAAAATAGAAAAATCAGTTGGGCGTGGTGGCACACGCCTATGGTCCCAGCCACCTGGGAGGCTGAGGCAGGAGAATCGCTAAGCCAGTTAATAATCAGATGCAATCTGATCCCAGACCCAGGACAGTTTCTCTTGCAACTTTCAAACCAGTTAGGTTCAAAAATTTGCTCAAACAAACTCAGAGAGCTCAAAGCACAAATCTGTGGAGCTTCAGAATCTGAGAGAGAACTTACCCTCGAGCCCCAGTTGTGTTGCAATTGTAATGAGCACAACCTGGTAGGTACCTCGCTTGTCTACTTGGTACTACTGGGGGGTCTCTGGGAGCTCTATTTCAGAACTCACTTCTGACAAATTAAATTTAACAGAGTTTAATTGAGCAAAGAACAATTCACGAATTGGGCAGCTGAACCAGAACAAGTTCAGAGATATTCCAGCACTGCCACATGGTTAAAGAAGATTCATGGACAGTACAGTTCAGCATTTGCCTTAAACGGTTTGAACAATTGGCTGCCTTTGCTTGGCCAAGACTCAGTGATCAGCAAAGAGGAAGGAGGAGGGATGAGTGACAGTAAATGGAGCCAACTCTAGCCATGACAGACAGCTGACATCTTTGCTTTCAAACATTTTAACTAAAGTACTCTTCTAAGCAAAACCGCTAAGTCTTAATCCAGATTATAACTTAATCAAGGAAGCAAGAGGTGTCTCCAAAGAGGTGGAGAACAGTTTTTACGAGATCCACAAGAGTCACAAAAATGGCTCAAAGAAAGGAAAGTTTCACTGGCATCAACAAACGGCACAAGTCACACAAATACAAAACCAGAACAAGTTCATTCCCTGCCCAAGCATTGAACCTAGGCTGCCGAGGCAAAAGCACAGACCTTTAACCACTAGGCTACAAGGTAAATTGCCCTCTGCCATCATTTCCACAGGGGCAGTGTTCAAAGAATTTTTATTTTCATTTTAGATCAGACATTTGCTCTTCAATTTTGTCAAGAGAATATTTAAGGCTATCCACGACATGGTTACATGTTCTTTTAGTTTTGATCTTTTCATAAATACAAAATAGGCAATTGTTTAGAAAAGAGATCACTTATCTCAAAGTGAGACAAATACCAAACCACAATATCAAACCAAAAATTCAAGAGTGTTCTTCCAGACTCCCTGTTCTCCGTCCAGTGGGGAGAAGTCTCCCCAAGACAAGACTCTTCCTATAATACAGGGAAAGTCAGCCAAGACCCATGAAGGAGCCACAGTGCCTCTGGAGAGGCCAAACAATCTGGAGAAGGAAGGGGGCACTGTGCACGCTTCTAATACTCACCAGGACGTCTTCTAGTTCCAGAAACCGTCTCTCCACTGCAAACAGATCCAAGCACCGTGGGTGGACAACATCCCACTGGTAGGGATGGTGCCAGAGATGGCCCTCAGTTCATGTGAACCGGGCTGCCGCCAGGGCGCACCTCTAAATTCGTGCCATTGGTGAGAGGTCACTGAACCATGGGCAAGCGCCCATGAGGGCGATCCCAAGCCCCCAGTTTGTTGTCACCCAACCGGGTTGTATTGCCCGCTGCACAGAGAAGAGCCAATACAGTGGGGCAGTCAGGGTTGCAATGGTGGAAAGGTTTAATTCTTCAGAGCACTAAGTGGGGAGACAGGAGGAATTCCTGAAATCCACCTCCCCAAGAATTTGGGAGACGGGGTTTTTTAAGATAATTTGGCAGGGAAAGGATTGGGCAATTGGATTTGCTAATTGGTTAGGTTCAGGGCAAAATTATACGGGTGTAGAAATCATCTTCTTTTGTTGAGTCACTTCCTGGGTTGGGGTCACAATTCCAGTTGAGTTAGTTTCTTGGTATGGGCCGCTGGTCTGGGTGGGTCAGCCAATCCACTGGAATTCAGGGCCTAGAAGATATTTCAGAAACTACTTTTAGGTTTCAAAAAGGTGACGTTATCTACAGAGAAAGTTTAAGAATCTCTATGACCACCAGCTATGTGACTCCAGAGTAGCAATTATGGAAGAGCAAACAGGGGGACAGTGGCTGATTATTGTAATTATTTTTTGCTAGGCCTGTGCCTTTGCCGAGTTTTAGGCCCTTACCCCAGCTGTCGCCTTGCACCCCTTGGTTGATTTGTAAAGGGGGGTTTCACTTGTACTTCTTTGGAGCCTTCTCATGCCCAGTGTTGTGGGTTGAATTTTGTCCCCAAAAAGATGTTTAAGTCCTAACCCCTGGTACCTGTGAATGTGACCTTATTTGGAAATAGTCTTTGCAGATCTAATCAAATTAAGATAAAGTCACAACGGATTAGAGTGGGCCCTTAACCTACTATAACTGGTGTCCTTATAAGAGGAAAGACACAAAGACAGACACACACAGAAGAGAACACCACATGAAGACACAAAAGGAAGATAAATACGTGACAAGGGAGGCAGCGATTTGAGCTGCACAGCTGCAATCCAAGGACCGTCAAGGATTGTTGCTAGCAACCATAAACTAGGAAGAGAGAACACGGGGCTACTGACACCTTGATTTTGGACTCCTAGTCTCCGGAACTATCAGAGAATAAATTTCTGTTCTTTCAAGCCACCCAGTTTGTGGTACTTTGTTATGGTAGCCCTATGAGAGACTGAATATACAAATGGACTATGGCCAAACCATATATAAAAATAGAACTCTGACTCACAACCTGAAGCAACCAGCCCAGGAAGCCAACCCACCACTTACACTAACTAGTCCAGAAGGTTAGGCTCCTCTCTATAGCAGCCAGCCCAGGAAGCCAAACAATAACCTGTGTAGCAATCAGCTCCAAATGGCCAGGACATCATTAATCACTGACAGCTTCCCTAATTTGTGTCCTCATTTTCAATTTAGGACCAACCAGAAAAAGCCAAACTGTGCATCCCTAACCAGTCACATAGGGCGCCCCACTCCTCGTGAGCCGGCCTCCGGCTTCTGTGTGCGAACAGCCTTCAATCAGGGCACTCCTGAGGGCGTCCCTTTTCCCACCATCAAGCTCTGGTTATTCTCACCCAGGTGCTGGTCTTCGTGTATTTCCACACCTGGGAAGTGTGAACTAAAATAAAATCTTAAGGCTTCCCCCCCACCAGCTGACTGAATGGACCCCCTCCTGGGCAAGGGGATATCCTAAAACTGAATTGCCTGCCATGAGGAGGGAGGTCAGACATGCCTCACCTTCCCCCCTCCCTTCTTGGAAATGTCCCCTGTAAATCACTAACAGGCCTAAGGCTATGCAAGACAAACCACAGGTCCTCAATTTACACAACAAATATATGTCAGGTGGCTTGTCTCTTCCTTATCTAAAACCATTCCAATCCTTTAGACAAAGTAGACAAAACTGCATTTTTTAACCAATTACAAGTCAAAGAGTCTTCAAACCCACCTATAACCTGTAAGTCCCTGCTTCGAGATGGCCCACCTTTTTGGGCCAAACCAATGTATACCTTTCATGTATTGATTTATGACTTTACCTGTAATCCCTGTCTCCCTGAAATGTATAAAACCAAACCATAACCCAACCACAGCGAGCCCACTTGCTTAAGGCTTCTTGGGTGTGGCTCTGGGTCATGGTCTTCCAATTTGGCTCAGAATAAACCTCTTTAAATTATTTTAGAGTTTGGCTTCTTTTCCATTGACAGAAACTATTATAATACGCCCAGCATTTTCAAATAAAGTCTTATGGTAACAGTGTTGTGGTTCCTTCTCTTCCACACCTTTCTCTGATATCATTTTTAGGCAGTTTTAGAGAGGTGAACTTATTTTGAACATATTTTCTGATTAATTAAAATATCTTGTTCACCATAATACCCCCACTCCCTAGCTTTAATGCCTAGCATATAGTAGGCGCTCAATCAATAACTTGTTTAATGGGATTGATGGTTCTCTCTTACCTGCCTGGGTAGATATCACTTGGCCAGAGCATCATACTTCATAGGGGAAAGTTGTTGCACAGAACAGGCACGGCTGCATGCTTATTTAATACTCTAATAAAGGAGCTTTCCCACTAGATAATGTGAGCTGGAGTGGACAGTTTAATCACAGCTGGTCAATATTTATGAGGCCAGAGACCCAGCTGTGCTGTATGACTTATTTACAAGCCAATTCTGGAGCCCATAAGCCTCCCCGTGAGGCCCACCTGTTCCTAGGTACTGGCACTAGTGAGACTGCCAGAGCCAGCAGGAGAGAGCCCATCCTCCTCCCAGCAATTCAAATGACAATTCAGACGCCCTCCTGCTGTCTTCCTGGAGCGCTATGCATTTCCTTTTGAATAAAAAGGTTGGCTTAGCTTTTCTTCACTGCAAGCTTCAGCACTCCCTTCAACAACCCCCTTCAGCTGATCACAGCCAAAACAGAAAAATCAGACAGGCACTAGAGGCCCTAAGGCACTGGTTTTCCATCCTGGCTATGCAGTACAATCACCTGGGGGTGCTTGTTAAAATTGCCAGCGCTAGAGCCTCACCCAGCCTTACTGAGCCAAAGCCTTGCATGTGGGGCCAGGTTTTGAGGCTTTGAAACATGCTCCCTGGGTGCCTGGGTTTTGGGGGAGCCTGAAGCCAATCCACAGATTAACTTTGAGGACCTCTGCTCCTAAGGACCTTGGATTCAAAAACAAAATGCCATGCAGGTGTTGACACCCAGACCAATTGTGGAGATTTGGATCTTTCCATGAGGTGTGTCGCTGGTCTGTGCAAGAGGCAGCATGGAATCATGAAAAAGCTCAGGCCCTGGTGTCTGTGAGATGCCCCACCCGGCCCTGCAGCTTCCCAGCTGTGTGGCTTTAGGCTTTGCACTCTCTGAGCCTGTGTCCTTATCAGAAAAAAAAGAATATAATAAAGACAAAGGTTATTTTGAAGATTCATGAATTCAGAGTAATGAGGGGAACAACATGCCAGACAATGGGGATAAAGTGGTGAATTAGAGAAACACAGTCCTTGCTGTGTCAGAGCTTATGGTTTAGTCTAAGGGACAGACATGAAATAATTACACAAATGAATAGGTCGTTCCATTTGTGATAAACTCAGTGGAGGAAGAACACAGTGTATTACTGGGGCATGAAGCTGATCACTGAGGGTCTGTGATGGGACCTCTAACCTGAGCGCTGAAGATGATGAGGGAAATTTGGCCATGAAAGGAATTTGGGGCTAGACGGGGCTTTCCAGACACAGGGAACGGTGTGTTCAAAAGCCCTGTGGCAGGATTGAACTTGGCACAGTCAGGAAACTAAAAGACATTGTCAAAGACTCTTTGCAAATGAAGTTTAAAGCTTCACTGACTTTAAACAGAAGTGGAGCCCGGGGTAAATGGAAAAGGCTAACTAAATAGAACTTGCTTATTTTTGTAGACAAGCCGTGAGATGCTAGCCAGTTGTCTGCATCCATCTCTGAGAACTGGCCTCCTTCAGCCTCAGGGGAAGGAAGGCCCCTGCAGCCACATGGGACCTACATAAACCCACCCCCCTGGCTACAGCTGATTAGGCCAAGAGTGAGCACTGTTGGCTTCTTGCCACTTAAATATTTCCCTCTCTGAATCAAGAAACAGAAATGAGAGAGTTGGAAGTTTAGTTACTTGAATGGCAAAATTTCTGATAGTCTAGACTTTTGTTTCAGAGAAGAACCTCACTCCCACCTTATGATAAGCATTTCCTTAGATTTAGCATTTCCTTAAATTCCACCCAAGTAGCCAGCATGAGTAGGTTATCATTCTTTATAACTAAATAATGTCTAGATCCCTCTGCCTCCTCCCATGGAGCCTACAGGGCTCTGGGGACTAGGAAATGCTTGGCATTCATTTTATGAAATCCACCCCAAACGCGCGGCTCTTCCCGTCCTGGTCATGTCTGTGCCTGACTCCCTTGCAGAATGAGTTCCTGTGAATAGTGTTGCTTTCCCTGGCTCTCAGGTAATTCACATCAGATGGTGGCTGTCACGTTTGACAAGTCACTGTGCAGCCACGCATTAGGATTTCTGAAGCTCTGCTCACAGTGTCCTGACCTAGCAGAACGTGCCCCAACAAAGGACGGAGCCTGACATAACTTCCTTCCACACCTTGGCTGATGTGTAAGGCAATATTCCTCTCAAAAGGCAAAGTAAGGTGGTAAATTCACACAGGTTCCCGGCCTTTCCCTGGGCACCCTACCCAAGACAGTGAGACTCTGCTGATACCTAGGGAGTGTTTGGGACCCCGTGGAGGTGGTTAGGAGGGGATTTCATGTTTATGAAATCACTCTTTTCAATAAAGGGGTGCAATGCAACAACTGGGGTAAGGGCCTAAAAAAAGGCACAGTCCTAGCTAAAAATAATGATAATAATTAGTCACCGTTCCCTTGTTTGCTTCTCTATAATTGCTACTCTGGAACCACGTAGCTGGTGGTCATAAAGATTCTTAGCTTTCTCCGTAGGTACATCACCTTTCAAAACCTAGGGGTAGTTTCTGAGATATCTTCCAGGTCCTGCATTCCAGCGGAACGGCTGACCCACCCAGACCAGTGGCCCATACTGAGGAACTGACTCAACTGGAATTGTGACCCCAACCCAGGGACCTGGTCAGCAAAGAAGACAACTTCTACAACCCTATAGTTCCACCCCAAACCCAGCCAATTAGCACACCCAATTGCCTAGCCTTTTTTGCCTGCCAAACTGTCTTTAAAAACCCTTTCTCCGAAATTTTCGGAGAGGCGGATCTGAGAAATTCTTCCCATGTCCCTGCTTAGTGCTATGCGGAATTAAACCCTTTTTCTGCTGTAACACCTGCTGTCTCAGTGAATTGGCTTCCTCTTGTGCAGCGGGCAATGAAGCTGGTTGGGCGGTAACATTTACTAAACAGCTACTCTGCACCAGGCAGTGTCCTGAGTTTTTTTTCAGTTGACTCTCACTGTCATCTGTGAAGTAAATATTTTTTCCAGTTTTACAGTGAAGAAACAGAAGCTTCAAGGGTTTAGGAACATGCCCGTATGCAAGTGGTGCACCTCTAGGTACAATCCACATATATTCTGTCACCTTTCAATAGCCCAATGACTCACTCTTTTAATCAAAACTGCAGGGAGGTAAGGAAGGGCCCTGGAACTATTGCAAAGACAGGCAAAGGGTCTACATGGTAATGGCCTTCCAGAGCCATGATGGGAATGAGAAGGGGGATGTTTCTACCCCAGATCCCTAAAGAATGTGAGGGCAGATTTCTGCTGTGGGTTTTTGGTGGATAATTAAAACGAAGAAAGATATATCTGCATATCTTATCTTATCTACAGATAGATATCTATCTATCTGCCTATCAATAATCTATCTAGCTGACTTTAGACATCTTAATTCCTGACTGTTCAAGGCTGCATTGGTTTCTTTTTATGACTCTGGAAGAGTAGCAAGCTGTGGTGCAATATGAAGAGCCCCAGATTCAGAGTCAGAAGCCCTGGGTTCAAGGTCTGATCTTGCTCTTTTCTAGCTGTGTGACCTTGAGCAATTCCTCATCCTCTCTGATCCTTAATTTCCACCTTGTAAAATTATGGTAATAATGATACCTACTTTAGAAGTTTTTCATGAGGGTTATTCTCATTTTGCAAATGAGGAAACTGAGGCTCAGAGACATCATTCATTCTTTCCACAGACATTTCCTGAGAATGACATGAGGGGAGGGACAAGGGGGAGCTCCACGTAAAGCAGGGCTTCACGTGATCACTTGTGGGCATTATGCCTTTTACAATGGTTAGGAAGTGCTGTCCTAAGGCTCAAAGATGAAAGAGAATGCAGAGGAAAGTCTGGGGTGCGGAGCTTCGGGGACCTCAGTGTAGAGCTCTAAGAACAAGGACATACAGATTCTCCCTGGTTCCTGGCCTTTCAGCAATCTTGGGAGATCCTGGGCAAAGCTACTCCATCTCTGGATGGTAGGATAGGGATGTATGAGAAAGGTTGGTGAGATTATTTAGGGAGTCAGGGTCCTGGCAGAAGAAAACTCAAAAGGCATAATTAAGGAGACTTTCATGAAGTTTCCATTTACTAATGGAGGTTTAAGGGAAACCAAGAAGGAATAGTGAAGCACAGCACAGCTAATACCAAAGGGAGGCTGCTTCCCTTTGCCCACACCCAGGCTTAAAGGGGCAAAGGGCAGGAGCAGTTTCCAGAACTAACAAGCTGTAGCTCCAACAGCGGTGCTGGTAGGGGTTGTGGCCTTGGTTAAAGGAGGGCGGGCACTGCCCTTGGCTAGAGACCCAGGGTGTCGGGAGGAGGAAACACCCCAACCTCTCTTTGTTCCCCACATTGTGCTCCTATTGGTGCCTCCCATTGGCTGAACTCAAATAGACACTGGAGGGCAAGGAACCTCACTGATGCCGCCCATGGAGGTCAGCCCTTCTAAGGCACAGAGCAGAGTGGAAAAGTAGAATACCCAGCACAACTACCCACAAAGAAGAAGGGGACAGAAGTCCATTTTAGAAGGTGAGATCTACGTATGTGGGGGAAGAAAAATACCAAGAGCACCTTTAGGTGGTTGAGAGGGGAAAATGGCTCTATTGGCAGGGACAGTCTGGCCACACCTCAAGGGGAGGCTTTGGTTTGGTGTATCTCTGCGAGTTTGCCTGTTTATTATCAAAGATCAGTTCCAAAAAGCAAGACATGAATCAACTCTCCAAATCAATAAAGGGTCAGTGATTGCATTGCCACTTGATATTGTAGAAGGGGTCCAGATGTGGACCACTAATCTTCCTGAAACTTATGGAATGTCATTTTGTGGACATTGTGTGGCATCACCCAGGTCCCCTTTTGGGAATGAAGGGTTCACTCCCCAGCTGCTGATCGCCCGATGCAGGGATGCCTCTGATGAGTAGAGCCACCTCACCAAGGTCACGTCTCCTTTCTGAGGTGGCCGTATCCAATGACTGGTCGAGGTGGAGCTCACCCCAACTAGGGACAGCTCTGAATGGCCGGCCCAGCTCCAGACTGCTCCTGGGGGACGGTCTCAACCATCATCGGGATGCATTGAAGCCCAGCTTCTCCTCTGCCCAGTGTCCGTCCTCCTCCTCCTCCTCCTCTCGGGCATTGTCCTCAAGAGCACGCCCTAGTGCACATCAGCACATCCCGCATCCCAGTGCCTACGTCCTCAACCAACCACAGCTGTTAGAAGCTCCCTTATTAGCAATCCTTACAAACAAAACTACAATGAAGAGTTCACAAGCAGTAATAATAACAGACATCTCTGATGCTTTATTCTTCACCCAACACTCATATGCTCATTTAATCTTCCCAGGAGTCTGAAAAGGTTGGCAGGCACTCGGAGGACAGTGGCCTTGTCTGTTTGATTATGTCACAAACATAGGATGCCCAGCGTGGATGGGTATCAGAAAAATCCTGTTGTAGACAATAAGTATAAGATTTAGGGTAATGATTGCCAAACTCTTTCATGGAACGTGAGTGCTCTACTAGATGGTAAGTGTTCTGTTTTAAAAAGTAGGAGTGATGTGTACAGTCACATATTTTTGGAAGAGACTGGATTAAATTGGTTGCTTGGCTGTATGACCTGTCTGAGCCTTTAATATGCTAATGCGCATTGTTAATCCTCAAGAAGAGGTTTCATGTGCAGTATTTCTTAAACTTATTTGGCTACAGAACACCTATTACTGTCTCTTCAGGCATAAGGAGCCTGTGGACCATGGTATCGGACATGCTAATGTAGATGAAGTTTCCATTAGATAGATACCTCTTCCACTGTTACTTTCCTTTCTACTCAGTTCTTTCCATTTTTAAGAAAAAGGGAAAGGCATCCCTAGGTTAGCTCTGGAAGTGGCATTAGGAGACAGGTGTTGGACAGGAAGCCTTCCTCCTAGCCTTGCTGGCAAGGAAAGATGCAGACAGACAGCGGTGGTGTCCGTGAGATGCCAGACTGTTCTCAGTTCAGCTAGAGGGAGCGGGTGGGCAGGGGGGCAGGGGCAATGAGGGCTGAGGGCTCTGGGGAGACAGGGATGAAAAGCTTGGGGCTTTCTCCAGAGCCAGGTGGATTTTTCCAGAGACTCTGGCTTCCTGGTCAACCCCGCTGAGACTGCTGGAGGCACTGATGCTTTCAAGAGCGCAAATGAGAAGGAGGACAATGAGCATGGGTAGTTCTGTTCCAGCTGACCCTCGTGGCGACTACTCGTTGCCGCCCTCCAGGGCTTTGGCTTCTGCTCTCAACCCTCCGAGTCAGGAGGGATCCCTGGCTGCAACCCAGAGGAGCCAGCTCTGCTGTCTGGGCTAACTCCATCTCTTTGGCCCTGAAAATATGAAGCCAGAGTTCAAGTCCAAGCCTCTGACACTACGGAGGAAAACACATGCCAACATTGCATAATATCCCTCTGCCTTATATTTAGTGAATTCTCAATGATTTACACGAATGGAGAGACAGGAATTGTGGCTAATCCCAAATGGCAGATAATTCCAAAGTCTGATTAGGTGTTGGGAGTATTCGCATTTGAAAAGAATCTCTGCCGCTCAGGAGTTTGACTTGTGAAAGAGCTGGCTTGGGAGTTAGCGCCTGGTTCAAATCCCAGCTCTGTCTTTTCTTACATCTTTTAGGTTGGGTCCCTCTAGAAGCTGACCCTGACACAAGAATTTGAATGCAAGTAGTTAATTTTGGAGGGGATCCCAAGAGTCACTGTTGGGGAGTGGGGAGTCTGACAAGGGAAGGGAAGGTGGGTGATAAAGGGTGTGTTGATGATCAGGTTCCCACTATGGGCAACTGAGGCTCTGTCCTACTGGGGAACTTGGGACAACATGGAAAACATGACTCAGAGTGATCCTACCCAAAAGGCAAGGAAGATACGGTGCTAATCCTCTAATTCACGCGTGTCCTTCGTTAGCTGAGGGCTGCTCCTGGAAGCATGAACTCTTTGGCAGTTCTGGCCTGCCACACGTGGGGTAGGGAGAAAGCTTTCAAATGCAGAGTTGCAGGTTCTTGCAGTAGAATGGTAAGATGCAAGATGCAGCAAGGACTGCAAGGGTGAGGACTAAGAGGCTATGGATGGGCCTCCAACGGATCTAGTATTTAGCTCTGTGGAGTAGGAAATCAAGAAAACTTTCTGTGCCTCAGTTTTCTCACCTGTGAAATGAAGATGGCTAATAGCATCGACCTGATGGGCTGTTGTGATGATTAAATGAAATAATGCTGTAAAGCACAAATGGAGCAGATTAGTGATCTATTATAGTTGACCCTTGAACAATGCAGGGGTTAGGAGTGCTGACCTACTGTGTAGTCAAAAATTTCTATATAACTTTTGACTCCCCCAAAACTTTACTAATAGTCTACTATTGACTAGGAGCCTTACTGATAACAGTCAATTAGCACATATTTTGTATGTTATATGTATTATATACCATATCCTTACAGTGAAGTAAACTAAAAGAGAAAAGCAAATGTTATTAAGAAAATCATAAGGAAAACACATTTACTATTTATTAAATGGAAGTGGATCATCATAAAGGTCTTCATCCTCATTGTCTTCATGTTGAGTAAGCTGAGGAGGAGGAGGAAGAGGAGGGGTTGGTCTTGTTGTCTTAGGGGTGGCAGACATGGAAGAGGTGGAGGAGGTGGAAGGGGAGGCAGGAGAGGCAGGCACACTCGGTGTAGATTTTATTGAAAAAAATCTGCATATAAGTGGACCTGTGCAGTTCAAACCCATGTTGTTCAAGGGTCAACTGTACTGTGTAACAAACTACCCCAAAACTTAATGAGTTGAAGCAATAATAATCATTTGTTATATCTCACAGTTTGTGTGGATAAATCAGATGGAGCATAGTTGGGATGGCTTAGCTATGCTCCCTAACGTCTGGGGCCACAGCTGGAAGACTTGAAAATTGGGAGTCAGAATCATTGGAAGGCTTGACCAGGTCGGGAGCATCCACTTCCAAGGCAGCTCACATGTATGGCTGGCAAGTTGGTGCTGGATATTCTTTCTACATGGGCCTTTCCAGAAGACTGCTTGAGTGCCCTCACAACATGGCGGCTGGCTTCCCCCAGCACAAGCTATCCAAGAGGCTAAGGCAGAAGTGTCAATGTCTTTTATGGCCTAACCTTAGAAGTCACATACTTGTTCTTTCTGCAGTATTCTATTGGTCACATAGGTCAGCTCTGGGTCACTGTGGGAATAGACCACCCAAGGGCATGAGTACCAGAAGGCAAGGACCACAGGGAGCCCTCTTGGAGGCTGGCCACCAAGCAAAATGACAGGCATGTAATAAGAACTCCATAACGTGAGCTATTATTTTTATCCTAAGAACAAAAGAAAGCCCCTCGGTAAAGACTTGACTTTGGAAAAGCAGGGAACCGAGAGCCAAGTTTCCCACCTGGTGCTCACCCAGCTCCTACCAGCCACTGCTCCCTGAGGGTGGACAGCTTATCTCTGCTTGATGAAAGGTCTGCATCTCTAACCTTCCCTGGAGCCAGGCAGGTGGCACTTGGCTTTCAGCGAGCATCTCAGCGGGCAAAATAAACAGAGGGTGGAGAGATATCCATAATGCTGTAATTAAGCAGAGAAAGGTGCTAACTGCAAATCCGGAGCCCCAAATGTCCTCCAAGGGGTAGTTAGGGCTGTGTAGAATCTGTTAACTGGCAATAACTTTGAAAGGAGGGCTTGCCAGAGAGAAGCCGGCGTCAGCGTAGATCACCTGCAGACAGCCATGGGCTGACTGTACATCCAAGCTCATTTGTTTTAAACTGAAAGCTCTGAGCCAAAGAGTCCAGCCTGGGACTGAATTAATGATGAGCATGAATGAAGCTTGGCATTGCTTCCCTCACAGAGAGACAGGCACTCAATGAATTTTTCATGGCTTGCTTGCAGTGCCATTTTCTGTGCCAGGTTCTCAGACCACCCTCGGTACGTGTGCCGTGAGGGGAAGGGTTGGCTGCAGAGAGGGATGATTTTATTCTCTACTTACTCCAGGGTCACCCATAGCAGATACCTTCAGAGTGTTTGCCCCATTCACAACCATCTCCCCTTAACAACCACACCCCTTGGTTCAGCAGACATTTGGTAGCATGTGATCACACGTGGCCCCTCCCAGGGCTACAGGTGACCAGTTTGCTGATGGGCTCTAGATTCACGCTGGGCCAAGCAAAGCCCCTTCTCTAGGAATTTTGAAGTGGAGCCCAGTGAGAGAGAGTTGCTCTCTTGGGGTGCCTGGATCTTTAACATACACTACTGGTAATTGTGGGGGGTGGGGGGTTCTTTCACCGAGAAGGAGGAGAGAATCTTCTGGAGACAGAGGGAAAGAATGAAGCAGAAACACAGGCGCCTAGATGAGAGATAGAAAATCCAGACTTTCTAAGTGCTAGTTCTCATTCCTTCCTGAGATCCACGTGTGTTTTCACCCCTGCGTGTTCAAGAGACATCCCTATATCCTTATAAATTCCCATTTTCCCACTAAACTAGTACAGATTGAGTTTTCTGTTACTTTCGTAATAGGCTAAGCAGTTTGAGAAGTTATTACGCCTTGTTTTTTTTTTTGTTTTAATAATGACACGCATACACACAGAATACGAGGAGCTTATCCTTCTTTTCAGGGCCAGCCGAGCTTTTGTGTGCTGGAACGCAGCACCAGGAAAGAATGGCTCAGCCTTTGCTCTGAAGGGCTAAGCTGGAGCTGGCACACCTGCAGCCCGGGGCAGGCAGGTCGTGCTCCACGAACAAACCAGGCCAGGAGAGAGGGCCCCTTCTGAAGGGACACATGCTACTCAGCTCTGTCTGATTCTTGGCACTGGGGTATGTGAAATCACTGTGGCTGGATTTTTCTGATTTTTCAACAGTGTAGGGAAGTTTGGACTTTTGTGCAAAATTTGCTGATTTTAAAATGTTGCAAATAATTTTTAAAATGTTAAAAAAACACTCTGAGAGCCAAACGGGACGTGTCTGTAGGCACTGTCCAGCGTGTAGCCCTCCAGTGGAAGCCTGTCTTGGGGGCCTATGGGGGTGGGGAGCTGGATATGCGTCAGGTGGAGAGATTTGGGGTCGAGCGGGAGCGGCTAGCCTGACCCTGGGAGACTGATGGGGGCGGGGGTCCTATGCAGCGCCTGGGAAGGAGCTGTTTTCTGAGGGGGTACTAGGGAGGCTGGATGCTAAACACGATGACCTTGAGAACATCATCAGGGTCCCCCATGACCAAGGCTGTCGTGGGCAGAGAAGACCACTGGGAGGGGCATTTCCGTGGCCCACGCAGAAAAGCAGTCTCTGATAAGTAATGGAGAACCTGAACTTGACAGTGGGGTCATGAGGCAGAGGGAGTGATGGTAACAACAGGAAACCTCGTGGATTAAGGACCTTCCTGACTGTTCCCTAAAGACCAGGTGAATCCCAGTAATGCCTGACAAGGAACCTCCAGCTGGCCAGGCAGGTGGGGCTGGAGCCAGTTTTAAGTTGATTAGAGGAAAATAAAGAAACAGGACATTTCTTAATCTGAGAATTGTGGAGCAAATTTATACTGGTTATACTCACAACCAGAAGATCCTAATAGAGATACCACACTAAAACCCTCCCAGTAAGGCGGTGTTAGTCCGGGTTCTACCAGGAAAACAAAATCCCACTCTAGGTGTTTAAAATGGAGGTAATTCAGCACGAGGACTTGGTCTGCAGGTGATGGAATTTCTGAGAGGGCCATCAGGGCTTAGTGACACAAGTGCAGGAAACTCCACCACTCCTAGGCTGGAGGGAGAGTGGGGGAGAGGTGCCAGTGGGGCCCAGGCACTGGGGTCACCTAGTGGAAGCTGGAACCTTGGCAAGTCTGTTGGTGGGAGCTAGAGCCATAGGGAGGATGCAACTGGTCCCAAAGGTGTTACTTGGGCACAAAGAAGAGTGAAGTGCCCTGGCCCGTCCCTTCTGATCTCTAGTGTCCCACCAGTGCCTCCAAATGGCTGAGCTTAGGTGGAAACCAGCTGAAATGGGATCCTGGGAAAACCAGTCTCCAAGTGTCAGCCTCCCTGAGCTGCAGAGCAGAGCAGAGGAAGGACAAGGACTGTATCTGAGCAAATGGGGAGGATGGACAGAAATACCATAGAACGTAAAGAATGGAGAACATTCCAGAAGCAGGGTCACATGATGCTGCACTCCTGTTTCTGCAGCTCTGTCCTAGTCCCTAGCTGCTCCGTGATCTTACCTGATCTCTACAGGTTCTTGGCCAGAGATGGCCAGGTTGCAATGCTAGTGAAGTGATGGCGAGGAAAGAACAGCTACTTACGGCCACTCCAGAACTGTCAGTTGTATGACGGGAACTATCTCAGGAGCCTTACACTGCTTTCCTCATTTAGAGTAAGGGTTATTTTCTCCCTCTTTCACAGACAGGCAAACAGGGAGCTATAATGGATAACATTTACGCATGCACTTTTGGGTATCAAAACACCTAAGTCAACCACCAGGACAATGGGTTCCTTGGTCTTATGGGCAATTTTCTTTCTTCAGGACCTAATCGGTCCCCAGGTGCTTTTTATTTTGGCAGTTAAGGTCCTACCCAACTCATCTAATATTACCACCCATATTTATGTCATGACAAATGTGTACGACAGAGGACAAGGCTGTGAAGGTATCAGAGGTGTAGGTATGGCTAAAAGGGGCCGGTTAGAGTTTGTAAAACATGTCATGCTCTGCCTCCTACCCAGCCCCCACACTCTCCCACAGACCCTGAAATATTAGATGGATAGTGGCTGGCAGTTTTAATTACAGGATGTCTTTTATGGCTATCGGTCTTTCCAAGTTCTTCGAGTCGAAGAACACCGATGGTTGTTCATGTCATCGGTTGTGGTTGGAGTCCCTGGGGAACTGTGATGTATTGGTTTTGTGGCCTTTGCTTCAAATTCCCCTCTGTAAACAGAGGTCTGGGTTAATTGCATATGGTGGCACTGGATGTGGGACTGGAATTAATTTCAGCCAATCTTATTTCCAACCACTCCCCCGACACACATCCTCTCTGCTCCCTGGGCCGACCACCTTGTTCTTACAGTGGCCATCCCTTCAACTTGGGATATGCTTCCCATTTCTCCCTAGGAATCTTATTCTTCAAGGCTCCGTCGGGATCCACATCCTCCATGGAACTTTCTCAAATAAACTCCATGACATAATAGCACAAATTCTGCTAGCACTTGTAGCACCTAGTCAGCCTAATTGTTAACAAGATACCTTTATTGAGTGACTAAAATATAAAATGCATAGTATCAGGCACAGAGGTTTAAAAGGGATATAAACCACAGTTCCTAACGGTCACGTGTGTACAGCTAGCTGGGAGAATAGCACATTCATTTATTCATTCTGGAAGCACTTACTGAGTAGCTACGAAGTGTAGGCACTGCACCAGGCACTAAGAAGAGATATCTGTAAATATACACATACAGACGTTAAACATTAAGCAACAACAGGAAAACATGCAAATGCTAACATATTAGATTATCATCCAGTAACACAGTACAGTTGTTTAAAAAGAGAGAGAAAGAGAAAGGAGAAAGAGAGAGAGAAAATGGGGACTGGAACCCAGCCCTGCCACTTGAAACTTTGCAACCTTGGGTGAGACGCTTAACTTAGGCTGCCACGTACGTACATTTGGGCAAGTTGTGTCCTGTCCTTTGTGCCTGGACTAGAGCACGTGTCAGGGCTGAAATCCGACCCCTGCTCTGCTCACCAAGCTGAGCTCTCTGGCTCTGGGGCTCTGTCAACCGAGAGGAAGGGGTGCCTTTTGTAATTCCTCTGCTCAGAATGGGTGCAATTTTGAAATTCACCCTCCAAGAAGAGATGTCTTCTAATTCAGACAAAATACCATAGAGCTAGCAGAGTCCCCCACTGAACCTCTCCTAGCGTCGATTTCCTTATTTACAAAACGGGGCCAATAATACCTACTCTCAAACCTTGTTGGGAGATTAAATGAGATAACATGCATGATTGATCATGAGTCTTTAGTTGCAAAAGAAAGAAACCCAACTTAAACTGCAAAAAAAAAAGGGAAACTTTTGGTGTATATTATTGGGAAGACCACAGAGGAAGCCTCAGAAAGAGAAGGAAAAGTTGTAGGGTCAGGATCTCAGGGACCTTGTAGGGTGTATCAGTCAGGGTTTAGGAAACCAAAACCACTCTAGGTATTTCAAATAGAAAATAATTGAATACAGGAATTAGGAGCTTGTACGATGAGTGGAAGGGCTGGAGGGGCAGAAGTCAGGGGTCACGACCGGACTACAGATTTCAAGGGCATTACCAAGGCTATGCATTGTTCAGGGGTTAGGGAGCCTGAGTGACTGCCACCCACGCCTCGTGAAGCTGGGGACTAGATTCAGAACATTCACAGTAAAGAACAGACACAGGCACTTTAACTGTGGACGGCTCTAAGGATGGAAGAGCTTGTTCTGGCAGATCCACATGCAAGTTCTATCCTCTGGGAGGTCGTAGAAATTCTCTGGCCCACAGTGCAGTATGCCAGAAGCAGTCTTTTACAGAAGTCTCCAGAGTAAGGCAGTGAAATGGAGATTGTACCTGCATTCTTACCCAGGGCTCTCTCCAGGGGGTGGAAGAATGTGCCCTTCCCTCCCACTGTCCTTCACCATTTGCAAGCTTGAACAGTGTCTCCACATCTTGGAAGTCACCCCAAAGCCTTCAAGGGTGCTGTGGGCAGAGCCAGAAAATGATGGTGGGAACAGAGGGATGAAGTGTCAGTTCTGGCTGGCAGGAGGACACGAATTAGCAGAACAAGGCGATGTTCAGAGCTCAGGCTGGATAATCAGATGGAACTTGGTCAAGTTCCTGTTCCACTGTGTTCCAGCTCTTTAACCTTAAGCAACTTCTTTAAAAATCTCTCTGGGCCTCCGTCAACTCAGCTGTAAAATGGGGTGATGGTAATAATAGCAACCACTGGGCTATTGTGAAGCTCAAATGAAATCATGTCAGGGCATGCCCAGCAGGAAGCACAAGAAAAGCTCTCTGTGTGTTAGCAGTGATTATGAGACTTCTTGTAGACTGCCCAGCCCTGCTCTCGAGTTGTGGCAAGTGACCAGTATTCACTAATCCCCAGCATGAACCCCCCAACAAGCCCAGCTCACCCACAGTAACAGTCTGGCCACAGCCTAAAGCCGAGAGCCTATTTGGGTGGACAGCAAAAGGTAATGCTGACAGAGAGACCACCCCTTTCCTATCGGCCTTACAACCTAACCTCTTAGGAGCTTCTTTCAGAGGTCTGGCTGCTAAATCACCACCGCTGCAGTAATTGAAGCAGAAAATCATGCTTGACAGAACAACCTAGCAACACCACCATTAGCAGCTGTGGTTTTTCATTGCGGACTGGGGAGCTAATATGCCTCTTTATGTGTGTGCTGGCACAGTCAGATATATATCTTCACTGATATTTCAATAGGGACTGGGCTCTTCCTGCTCTATCTTTCTAACCAGTGATGTGTGGGACCCCTTATTCAGGGAGCCCAAAAGGAAACTTCTGCATGTTATCTGAGGCTGCCCAGCTCTGTGGCTAATGCAAAAGTTTCATTTCCTCCTTCCCTTCCTTCTTTCCTTCCTTCCTTCCTCTGCCATCATTGAGCTCACATTTGTACAGGGGAGACAGAGATTAAATAATCACACAAATTTATAACTCAAAACTGCTATCAGTGTTCCAATTGAGCAAACTGTGCTTCTAGGGGAATCTGATATCTTTGGAAGAAAAAAAGATTTATTTGAGGAAATGCTGAGAATGGGGTGAAGAGGCGTGGGTATAAGGGAGAAAGAGAAGAATGTTCTAGAGAGCTATAGTAGGTGCAAAGGCCCTGAGGCACAAGGGAGCTTAGCAGGTGTGAGGAAGCTACAGGGGTCTGGTGTTAGTGGAGGAGTGAGGCTGAGTGTGATTTATGTGTCTTAAAAGTAATTGGGGGATTTTTCTGCACACTTCTGCTAGAGTAATCATAACGTCTGGGTCTGATTTTGTTGCGTCCTTGTCCCAAGTTTTCAGCTGCTCTCAATTACCCATTACAGTGGTTCTCAAGGAGAGGGAAGTATGGACACGTAAGGGGTGTTTTTGGTTTTCACAACGATAGAGAAGTGCCACTGGCATTTGGTGGAGTAGGGATGAGGTTGTAGGGCATCAGACATCCTGTAATATGTGGGATCACCCCATGTAATAAATTTTACCCCATGTCCCATGTAATTTTTGAGTTGACTTCATGTAGGTGAAAACCCAGTTTTGAGTTATCTGAGCTGTTGTGGTTTTAATATATATCCTCAAATTTGTTGACACACCTTCCCTCAAAGCATAAAACCTAATTCCCCTCCCCTTGAATGTGGACCAGACTTAGTGACTCTCTTCTAAGGAAAAGAATGTGGCAGAAGTGGTGTATGTGACTTCTGAGGCTGGGTTATTAAAAAGATAGCTTCTGTCTGACCTTCTATCTCTTGGACTGCCCCTCTGGAGGAAGCCAGCTGCCATATTGTGAGGACACTCAAGCAGCCCTGTGGGGAAATTTGAAATTTGCATAGGGAGGAACTGAGGCCTCCTACCAACAGCCAGCACCAACTTGCTAGTTGTGTGGGTGAGCCTCCTAGAAAGTAGATCTTGCAGCCCTAGTCATGCTTCCAGATGGTTCTAGACCTCAGTCTTTGAGTATTCAAGCTGAAGCCCTAGATATCATAAAGTAGAGAAAATCTGTCCCTTCTGCCTTGTCTCAATTCTCCACCCACATACCAGCACAAAAAAATCTTTTTGCATGGGGTCTTAATATGTACTGAAGATTCTAGAAATGCAGCTACTGTGTAAATCAACGGATAGTTGTACTTAGTTTTGTCTGGACCTTTACCAAAAGTTGTTCTCCACTTGAAAAATAACATTGCCAATAGCAAGGCTCCTTAAGGTATTTGAGTTCCCAAAGCAATACACCTGTAACAGTCTACAATTGCAGCTGTTGCCTCCATGGTGATTCCTCATATGTGTGAATATTCAGCTGAGTATACTGTCTTACAGTTCTTATATTCGAATTTTTCCACTATGAGTTCTAAGCCTCTGACTACTTCATCATGTCTCCTAATGAATCCGTGCCTACGCATATGATATTATAAATAGCATTTCTTTTATTTCTCCTTTACACTAGAGTTTGGCCATTATACTTATTTTTTAAAATTATGTGAGTAGGTGGTGTAAGGGTGAGGGGAAACTTGCCCTCCCCCGTCCCCCAGGTTCACTGAAAGATCAGCTCACAATTAAGGCAGATTAATAAGAGAAAGGGTTATTTACCATGCTTACGGGAGAATCACAGAGTGATTACCCAATATCCCAATGGGATCCAGATATTTTAATACATGCTTTTTAGAGGAGGGGGAAAAGGAGGAGTTCAGGTAATTGTCTTTAGGGGCAATAAACAGTTGCTAGGGAGGATGGATAGATACATGGATAGATACTTGGGAGAATGAATGGATGGGGGGAAACAGATTGGTTTGTAAATTAACCTGAGAGACAGGTATTATGTTTAAAATGATTTGCCAGGTCTGGTTGCATTCTTGATGGTCTTTCCTGAAATATATTGAGATAAAGGGAAGGGAAGGGAAGTCCATTGTTCTTTTGAAGGATCAGTCCCGTTTATACAGGAGGGAAAACCCTTTCCAATGACTTTTTATCTCCAATGGCCTTTAATTCAAAATAATCTTTATACCAAGGAGTCATATTTTGGGGTGAAATTTCCTGAGCTCCTTCAATGGGTTATATTGAAAAAATGAATTTCATTTCAGGGTGATAAAGGGGCATTATAAGATATTTGCTAAGAAAAAGAATGTAGGATTTTAGAACAATTGCTAGAGAATATTTTTTGGCTTAGGAAATTAAGATCAGTTATTCTCTTGCGCCTCGATACCCTCAGCAACTTTCCAGCATGATCCCCCAGTGTTTCTTTACATCAACCAGTCAAAATGGGCCTTCTCTCTGTTCCCCAAACAGACTTTTCTGTCTCTCTGTATGTTGTTTCCTTATCCTGAATTCCCTCTCTTTCCCTTTTGTCTTTCAAAATCCAATGCATCCCTGATTTCAATACTCATTCAACAGAGACAGAATGACTCTAGAGGCCAGACCCTTGCTGTGCCCCACATTGAGATGAGACAGGTGCCTTGGTGTCCGCCAGGGCCTCCGGTCTGTCCAGGAAGCCGACCTTGTGCAATTACGGGGAAGTGTGACACTGGGAAATGCTGAATGCCCGTATACAGTTAGCATTGAGGGAATGTCTTGTAGAAAGACCTGTTTTGAGTTCTCTGCGCTGTAGTGGTTTTAAAATATGTCTGCAGAGAGCAGAGTGGTCTCCACCTAGTCCTGGAGGCAGTGGGAGGTGCGCCCAAACCTCTCCTCCTTCCAGCCTGAATAGCTCCTTAGCTTTGAATTTTCATTCCGTGTGCACTTCGCCTGCTCCCTACAAACTAGATTTCCAGGCTTTACGATTAGGCACTTACCTCATCTCCCTATCCCTTAAAGCTTCCCTCCTGGAGGGGTACTCTTGTGAACTGAAGCAGGCCTGGAAAACTTTAAGATTGGATCTGGTTTCTCTCTGGCAGCTGCCACATGCTAAAAGTGGTGAATCAAGAGAGAACACGGAGTCCACATGATCTGGTTGCTCATAACTGAGGCCACTTGAACATACACTGCAACCCACCTGGTCCGGACAGCTGACGGGCCCGCCCTCTACCAGCAGGCAGGGCGGATTCCTGCACGCCCAGCGCAGTGGTGTGGCTCCTAGTCCCTTCTCTCAGCAGTTTTCCGCTTTGCATTCCTCATTGCTGACCAGGCTTTGAAAATAAACACACTCATAATCATGTAGGATAAACCTTTCACGGATGCACTGAAAAACGTGCTCCAAGAAACAGCCTGGGGTAGACACCGCTGAATTTTTCTCACTTTGTGAGAAAATGGATTTTCTACAAGAACCAAGCAAGGGGAACATCTCTGCCTCCCTCTACCCACCCCCCCACCCCCTGCACCCCCGTTTTTCCAGAGCTGCTTGGAATTTGCAGAGGAGCCAGAGTGGATGGCAGATTCTGGCCACTTGAGGGCACTCTGGAATTCTGAGACCAGGAGGGAGCTGATCTGTTGGGCTTTTTTTTTTTTTTTTTTTTTTACCGGAAACGCAATCCCAGTTAGCCATCAGCAGACAATCTGGAAATTCATCCTCGAAAAGGGAGTGGTGACAAATGGGTTTTATAATGAGGACTTGAAGCAAGGCAGGACAGAGGGCAGATGTAGCAGAGGTAAAGCAGAGGGCTGCAAGTTTTACTGCAGTGGAACATGGTGAGCCTGGATTTGCTTGCCCCTGCTCAGAAGAGTTCGGCTAACCCAGTGGTTCTCAACCGGGGGCAACTTGTACAATGTCTGCAGACACATTTGGTTGTCACAGCTGGGGTGGGGCGTGTTACTTGCATCGGGTGAGTAGAAGCCAGGGCTGATGCTAAACATCCTACAGTGTACAGAACAGCACCCCAACCCCCAACCGCGGTGTGAAGAATTATCTGGTCCAAAATGCCCAGGTTGAGAAACCCCTGAGTTAACGCAACAGCACTTTTAAGCCCTCCCCGCCTGCTCAGTGAGCAGAAGGTCTGCATTCCAGTTCTTTGCACACCTCCTAGTCTATACTGAGTTGAATTGTTCCCCAGTAAGTGGTCTGGTTTGGCATGTACTGGCAGGGTTCACAGAGGAAGAGAAATCAGCCTGGGATTTTCACTGCAACCCCTTTCTCCCTCCATCCCAGGTGGAGTTTCCCAGGTGGAGTTTCCCCAGTAGCGGACTCCAACTCTCAGTCAGTGGCTGATGGCTGCTGGGGCAGGAGGGGGTGGGGAGATGATGCTGGCCATTCACCCTTGGGTATTGCAGCCTACCTCGCCAGCCGAGGGGTTCTAGCTGCTAGAGAAAGTCCTCGGGTAAAGACAGGCAAGTGCTGGCCAATGCTATAGCCCGAGGGGATATGGGAGGGGCGTGGATGGCCTCTGCCCCACCCCCCAGCACCTCAAGGAGTGTCCCAAGTCCTACACATGCCTGCTTGTCCTCTATTTGAGTACCGTAGTTCCCTCTTGACTGTGCTAGGATGCACCATGGTCACTTAATGGGGGACACGTAGATATTAGCAATGCCTCAGTGAGAACTCCAGAGTCCTGGACCCTTAGACTGACACCCTGAAGCATTAGACAGCAGCAAACCTGACTACGGTGTCTAGGGACCAGAGGAGAAACGTCAGCCTCAGGGCTCCTGGCTTGCCGGGGCCAAGGTGAGGTACTGGGAGTTGCTAGGGCTCTACAACATTCTAGCTCTGTGTCAACCCACCTTTAAGGTGTGGATGAATCAATCTCCAAGGGCTGTATGAAAAGTGGGTCTAGGGTGGGGCTTGAGAGTCTGCATTTCTAACAGGCTCCCAGGTGGTGCCCTTGCTGCAGCTCCACTGAACCAGGAGGGGAGGCCCGTTGCAACCAGTAAGCATGTCTACGTAAGCAACATTGCCTCAGGAGACCTCAGAAAAAAAGGATCTACGTCTCCAAGGCTCTAGTAGGAGGTGGATTTCTCATTTCACATAGACTTTATACTTAATTTCCTTCACTTCCCCTTAAAGGACCCTCTTCCCCACCCCCAATAATATATAATTCTCAGTTCTCACGAAACTTAGATCTTCCCTGTCTGAAAGCCCTGGAGAGGACTAGGATTTAGCTCTGAAAGCCTGGGCCCCATGCATTTTGATTGTACATCAGGAGTTCTGGAACTTTCAGCTTCCATTTCCTGCTCCCTGATCTCAGGCACTTTTCAAAGTTAGAGGCTAAGAGAAGCAGTTGAGGAAATTGAGGAAGAGCAGCTCAGGGGTTAGGTAACAGGCGGTGTGAAGCCTATAATTCAGGCCAGTGAGTCCAGTGTGGAAGGATTTCAGTGTTCAGACTGTTTACACTCGTCCAGCAAATCTTTGTTGAGCCTGCACTACGTGTCGGACATTGCTCTAGGTGCTGGGGATAAGGCACTGAACCAAAGAGACAACCACCTCTGCCTTCAAGGAGTTGGCATTCTCAAAAAGGGTAATAGAAAATAATAAGTCAATCACATCATAGGTTAGAAGATGACAAAAAATAAAGCTGAGAAGAGGTTCAAGGTGGGTGGGAGGGGAGTCATAATGAAATAGGGGGGTCAGGGAAGACCCCATTAAGATGGTGACATTTGAACCAAGACTTGAATAGGGTAAGAGTGTTATATGGAAATTTAATTTTACTTAAATTTTAATTTAATACAGAATTTTTTTTTTTTGGTTTCTTTACCTTTTCTTTGCTACCCTGAAGGAAGGATGGCAAAGAATTTCTGTCTCAGAAAGTTTGAAGATTTAAGCTCTTGTTGCCCTGGAGAAAAGAGAAAGTAGTTTTTCAGTTGCTAAGGAATTAGCCACCAATATCCTCAAAAGAGAAGTATCTCGAGGGAAAGAAAGATGGGTGGGGGAGGGGAGGTTTTCCCCTAGGAATAAAGGTGCTTTAAAACCAGGGGAAAGAGGGGAGAGGAAGAGGGAGGGGAGGGGTCCAAGGACCAGTGAGGAGTGTCATTCCTGTTTCAGGCTTCTTCCTCCAACCGTCAGGCATTGTTAAACATGGCTAACCACGTGTGTGACAACCACACGGATGACAGGCTACAAACTCACAGATGACTGCAGTCACAAGAGATCATTGGGTATCCTTCAATGGAATAAGCTTCTGGGTGGTTATCTGATTCCATCAGGGTCTGTCCCTTTCCTTGTCTTTAATGAGCTACTTCAAATCTGTGTGTTGTAGGAAACATAATGCAAGTAAGTTTGGTCCAGTGGAGATGACATTGATCCCCTCCTTGGAAAAGGACAGTATTGCATCTGTAGGGGAGAAAAGAATTTCTCTCTACCCTTTGTAGTCCTTAGTTGGGACACACTCCTGTAACAAAAGACAAGTTAACATGAGAAAAATAGGGGTGTATTGAACATGTATGCCTCATGTACACATGGGAGATACCCAGAGAAATGAGTAAATTTCAAAGAGGTGGCTTTGAATCCAGGGTTATGTAGCATCTTTAACAATGAACAGAAAATGTTTAGGGAGTGACAAGACAAAGGAAAAGGACTTTGAGTCTCTAGGGGTGGCAAATTGTGGGAAGACAAATAGCAGATAAAGGCTAGAGAGTACAGTTTGTCAGGTAGATTCCTTGGTGCTTTCTCCCCCACCGCTCAGGGTCTAAAGTTGTCTTCAGTGGTTAACCTTTGTCCTTCCTGGTAGAGAGGGGAGGAGGGAAAATTTTACCTTTGTAAATTTATGTCCCACTTTTAGGCAAATGGCGGAAGACAGTTTTTCTTATAACTGCTTCTTAATTAATTACCTTCAGCTCAGAATGTTCTTTATGCCAAAATGGCATATTTTGGGGTGGCATATTCTGGTCTCCTGCATATCAATTAACAAATCCATTTCAACATTTCTGACTACCTGTATATATGTCTGCCTTCCCTCCTGCCATTCTTTTTTGAACTAGTTGACAAAACCTGATTTTCTTCATTAATTAGTGAGCTAAATAAAATCTCTGACCTGTGTTCATTTGATGTGAGTCATGATTTTACCTTTTAGACACTATGGCCCTTTACCTTGGTCCACCTGCATGCACCTGCACCCCATCGTCCCAGCCCTTCCTTGACTGGCCAGTCTCTTCCTTTGGGAGTCCTGAGAGTTGTGCGAGAGACAAGAGCTCCCAATTCCTCCTCCTCTTAGGAGCTAATGTTAGATCTCCAAGGGTGCTGGGACTTTGCTAAGTCCCAAAGCCTAGGACTCCCCACTCTGTGTACTAGAGTCAGTATTGTCCAGGGTCAAGGGCACAGGCTTTGGAGCCCAAATACCTGCTTTGAGTCCAGTTGTACCACTTCCTAGCTGTGTGATACTGGGCAATTTGCTTTTGTAAGTTGTGATCTGGGCAATATTGATAGAAACTGTATTGCTAGATTCGCGAGGATTAGATCAGTGAATGTCTGTAAAACACCCAGCACAAGGTCTGGAACTTAGCACGTGCTTGCTTGGTGGTGACTGCTGGTATTCTGCTTTATCCTCACTGTGCTGAGTACTTTCCAGGGTCTCCTTTCCATCTACTCACCACCGTTCTCCACCCTGCTCTGTGCCCCAGGAGGCACCTTTCCTCTGGTTTCTGCTTAGGTTCTACCAATTCATCCCCCTCTCCCTCTTGGGAGTTGCCCTGGACTGGCAGCATCCCTCAGAGGTCACAACTCTTCCCAGGCAGCGCATGCCACCTGCAGGTCCCCATAACTGCCCCTCCCTTCCCCTTGAAGCATCCGGTAGGAACAGCTCCCTGTCACCAGCCCTGGTTTTCTGCCTATCCACACCCTCCCTGCCCTTTTGTAGATAGTCCCTTTGCTAAACATTCCTCGAATTACCTACACTGAAAGCACCATCTGTGTCCTGGCAGACCCTGACTGATACAGTTACCAGCGTTTTTAGTACTCATTCCACTCACTCTGTCCCTTAAGTGAGTGACGCTTCTCTTGAGTCTTATGAATACTGACAGCTGGATCCTTTGTCCTGTTTCATCTCAGATGTAACTCCTAAGCAATGCTTGCAACGCAGGGAGGGCATGCCACCAAAGTCCCACACCAGACGGCAACCTTCCTTTTTGTGGCTGATCCCAAACACACACACACACTCACATACACACACACACACACACACCCCCCCCAGGGAGAGAAGAGTGAAGAGACAAGGAGTCCACCCCAAGATAAGTTTGCATAAACAGACCTTACTAAAATAATCCTTATCTTCCATTAGCTCCCCTGTATGTTTCCTAGTTGCTTCCCCACAGTTTATCATCCCTTGAGTCCAAATGCTCCTTCCTTTGTTAAAAGGGTATATAAGCCCCCAAATCTAATTGCTTCTTTGAGTTTCTGTGACCTCCTTGTACATAAATAATAAAAACTGTGCCTTTTCTCCTGTCAATCTTTTGCTAGTTTAATTCACAGGCCCCCAGTCATTGCACTAAGAGGGTAGAGGAAGTTCCCCCCCCAGTAACAATGTCCCTGCTCCATCTCAGAGTAAAGATGGCAGGTCCCTACAATGCATCATTTGCAAGAGGTGTAAGTCCTATACTTCCTTCAGAAAGGAGCGTCTTCAAATCTTATAAACCTGTCTCTTGCTAACCGCATAACACCCATATGTTATTATGCAAATGTTACCAGTTTATTGAAAGGATGCAAACTATTTTCTCTAACTACTGGCTTCAACTGTGCTATGTCTACTCTCCCTTACTGAGAGTTTAGTAAATCCCATAGCTTTCTAGTTATTTTCAGGTTTTTAAAAGTTTAGTCTAGTTTAGAATTCAAAGATTCAATCTCATCTCCAAATATAACTCTCATCTCCCAGCCCCCAGGGCACACCTGGCTTTGACCCAAGGGCTCTTGAGAAGGAAGCAGATGTGCTCTGTTCTTCAGCTCTTCCTCCTCCAGTGCTTTAGGGGTTGAGAGGCAGGCTAGGGAACAAGGGATGACTGTCTCTTAACCAGCGCTATTGTTTCTTTTTGAGACTCCCGGCTTCTCCAGCAACACCTTCTGCTGGGCTGGCAGCCAATACCTGCCTTCTCATGGGGCAGATAACTAAGTTATACAAAAGGCCCTGGGAGAGGGGCCTCCCCTGACCTGAGACATACATTCTGGCTAGACATCTGCCAAACGCCTCTGGGATAAAGACGGCTGCAGAGTCTTTGCTACTCCTTCCGAGGAGAGAGTCTCTTTCCCCTCCCATTGAGACTGGGCTGGCCTTAGTGACTTGTTTAACTGATAGAATGCAACAGAAGGGACATTCTCAGACTTCTGAGACTAGATCACAAGAAACCTTGCAGCTGCCATTAAAGTCTCTTGGAGCCCTGAGCCGCCACTTAAGAAGTGTGACTCTCGAGATTGCCACGCTGGGAAAGTGATGGCAGGTGCATAAATCAGTGGTCCCAGCGGAGTCCAGCCTTCCAGACAAGGCAACAGACCAGCCCTTTCCCTAGCTGTGTACTAGAGGACCTCAGTGGATGCCACGCGGACCGGAAGACTTCTCAGCAGAGCCCTGCCTTAATTCCTGACCCACAAAATCACGACATACAATAAAATGGCTGTTGCTTTAAGCTGCTAAGCTTTGGGGTGGCCAATCACACAGCAATAAATAACCAGAACACCCCCTCAGCTAGTGTCCTTTGTTCTACAGCTCTCCCTTGGAATAGTTGGTGGCAAGATGGCCCAAATTGAGTCACATTCCTTGGTATCTGTGTGACTGCCGTTGCACTGTGGTCTCCCCTCTCTCTTCCCATCTCTTTGATTTTTCTCCCCCTGCCCAATGCCATGGTGATCCTGCTGGAATTCCCTTCACTTGGCTTCAGGGGCGAAGCCTTCCATCCTCCCTGGGGAGGGAGGGGAGGTGCAGCAACTCTGCCCCCTGGGCACCACTTCAGAGACAACACCAAATGCCTCCTCACTCCAGCCTCCTTGTACAGGGGGTGGGGAAGGGGTTGGAGGCTGGGGCGCTGCTGCACAGTGACAGACCAGTTCATCCACTTCTTAAGCCCCCCCACCAGATGTGTCTATTTGGGGCCAGATCCCTCTTTGTCCTCAACTTTGGATCCCAGTTGCCAATTTTGAGAATGAATATACCTTTTTCTTTCCCACTTTAGGTTGGAAACTGAACAATGGCAAAGGTGTCAGGCAGGTGGAGATCAAAATACCGGTTATTTCTGATAAAACTGGATCAAAAGATGTATTTAAATTTAGCCAAAGGACTCGCTAACACTGCAACCCGGAATGCGAAATATTTACCTAGCCCATCTCAGGCAACATTGGAAAGTCCTGAGCCTTCCTCTTCAGGAGCAGGGATTCTTGCTGCACCCGCCTCCCTGAGTGCAGATTGGAACTCACACTTCCAGCAGGGAGGCAGGTCCCCAGGGGGCGGATGGGAGGGGGCTGGGCTACCAGGCCACCTCTGTCCCAAACTTGCCATTCAGTTAACCCTTCCTTTTCAAAACGAGTCAATGAAAGGGCAGAAGGAAGCCAAGATTCTCCTGACCTAAAAACAAAGAAAATGAATAAGGAAATAAGTATTTTTCCCCAACAGCCAGAATTCAGGGAACCAGTTGGTCCCACTTAGTATCCTGTTGCCCACATCTCTGTTTTGTCATTCTGTTGTGTTGGATATCTTCTGTTTCCCATGCCAGAGTGCATTCCATCCTGGCACACCTGCTGTGTGCCTGAGAACACTGTCCCTGTGAACCGCACCCCATGAATGGGGCTCTGTTGCCCTTTGGATTTGGGTTGGGTTGGGCTGGTGGCAGGCACTAGCAGGAGAGGAGAAGGCAAGAGGAGAACGAGGTTGGGGTGTTTATCTCCCAGCCCCCTCTTGCCAGTTCACTGAGGCTTCACTGTGTCCCTCTGCAGATGCCATAGCCCCTGTCAGGCAGTCACCTTCTCTGCGTATCTGAAACCACCATCCCCTCTACCCCCATTTCCCTTTATACCTCTAGCAGTTAACAGCTCTGGCTTTTGCCTGACTTGGAATTTTCTGCTACCCCTTCTTGGTTTTCTTAAACCTGTCCTCAGCTGTGTAGAGTCCCTTTATTACATAGTCTGCAAACTGCCCCAGCTGAGTGAGACTCTGTGTCTCTCTTACTAAAGGTGTCCCTGCTGGGGGAAAGAGCGTGATTCTACACCAGCCTCATCTAAAACCCCTCAGTCCCATCCCCACGCTTTAACTTGAGCCTTATTTCATGCTCCCAGAACAGCGGTGGGAAGAACCCTTTGGTCAAAGTGTCAATTAAGAATTCTTTCATAGGAGGACATACTTCCATTACAGGTACAGAAATGAGTCGTCCCCAAATTTTGAAAAGTGAATGGGGGGGAACAGGTGTTTTGGTCAGTGCTCTCCAGACAGACAGAACCGAAGGGATACAAAGACACATGAAAAGGGATTTACTGGGGGAATTGGCTCACATGATTATGGAGGCTGAGTCCCACGACAGGCCATCTGCAAGCTGGAGACCCAGGGAACTGGTAGCGTGGCTCAGCCCAAGTCTGAAGGCCTGAGAACCAGGGGAACACTTGGCGTAACTCTCAGCCCAAGGCTGCTAGTGTGAGTCCCGGAGTCCAAACACCAGAGAACCCGGAGTCTTGATATCCAAGGGCAGGAGAAGAAGGGCTTCCAGGCTCAGGGGCGAGAAGGTGAGAATTTGTCCTTCCTCCACCCTTTTTCTCCATCTGGATCCCCAGCTGATTGGATGATACCTGCCTGAGATGAGGGCGGATCTTTCCCATTCAGTCTGCTGACTCACACTCTGATCTCTGAAAACACCCTCACAGACACACCTGGGGCAGCCCAATCATTCTATTCAAAAGCAAAACCATTGGAGTTTTCCTTTCAGCAGAAGAGGGACAGGCCCAGTACCTACTGAAGCACTAAGAATACATAATGCTTTACCTGCTATCTGGGTATCCCTTAATCCAGTCAAGTTGACACTCAAAATCAACCATCACAATAGAGTATCAGTTAAAACCTTGAGCTTTGCAGTCAGACAGCTTAAGCTTGATTTCTAATTTCCGGGTGGCCTTGGACAAGCCACTTTCCCTCTTTCAACCTCAGCTTCCTTATCTGTATAATAACTGTGTTAATAACTGATGTAAAGATGGAGTTAGGTAATGCTTATACACATAGTAAATGCTCATTAAACATTGGCAAGAACCAGCACATACAATTGTGCAGGCACCAGATGCCCAGCTAAGGGGATGAGGGGAGGTTAAAGTGTAGCCCCAGCCCTACTCACCAAGCCAAGGGGTACCATGCACACTGTACCAGGCATCTGTAAACTCTCAATCAATGGTGGATGCATTGGATCAAAATGCCCTTTTGAAATGTGGCCTCTGTAAGTTGATACCAGAAGAGTCAGTTAAGGATTATTCCTTCTATCACCAGTGGTTCTCACAGTTCTCACCTGAGCCCAGACCTAGTGGTAGAGAAGATGGAAGAAAGTCAGTGACAGACAGAGTTAGAACTGCTCCTCAGTGCCTTTTGCATGTGTGTGTTTGAATGGGAAAAGCCATTTGATCATTAGAGTTCCAATTTAGCGGTTGGTAAGAATTGGGCATCCCCAGAAGCCCTGCTGCAAGCATGGGATAGATTCTGAGACCAAGACTGATGGGTGAGCAACTTTAATTACCCAAGAACTGTGTTAATGGCCCTTGGGGTATCTTATTGCTATTCTGACACTTGGGAACATGGCATTTTTCCCATTAAAATGCCAATTATCCTTGAGCACTTCTGCAAATCCATCAGCTGGAGGCTGCCGGATTGTGATGCAGTCTGATGGTTTGAGCAAACCTACAGATCAAGGGCATTTTATCTGGCAGTCCATGGCTGCTCAGTGTGGTACCACCCCTGCCAGCTGTCCCCAACCTCCAAGAAACACACACACACACACACACACACACACACACTCCACTAAGCTGAAAGATCAGAAACTCTGGTCCCAAGTAGCTGCTAGGGAAAAGGAAGTGTCAGGAGCTGGGGATGAGGAAGAAAATCAAGGTTTGGAAAAGAGCCCCCCAAATGGAACTTTTCTTCGTTTGGATAATGGAAAGCACAAGCCCAACAGAAAACACATCTCATTGGGGAAATTAGTTGATTCACCTCCTCTGACTAGCAGGAGAGAGGGTCTGCTTGCTGAATACACACTACTCCACAGCGCTTCTCTGTTGCAGATTAGTTACACCCGAAGGGTTTGATAATGCTGGAATTTGGAGCCTCAATTAGATGTGCTCTTCCAGGACAACTCTGCCTTGCCCCAGCAGCCTTGGGTTTGGCTTATCCCAGGTCCTTGCTTCTGGAAAAAGTGCTTATGCCTGAGTGCATGAGTCTTCTCGGGAAGATGGTTATAGACCTATTGGTCCTTAATTTCTTGGGGCTATATTTAAACTCAATTATAAATCTCAATGATATGTAGTAGAAGTTCAAGTTTGATTTGTCTTTTCCCTACTGGATTCTGTTACAGAACAGCAGTACGGTAGTGTGACTAAGAGCATAGATCATGGATCCAGACGCTGAGCTTCAAACTTCAGCTCTGCCACCTATCAGCAAGTGAACTTGGAGAAGTTATTTAACCCTCTCTAGGCCTCAGTTTTCTCATCTGTAAAATGGAGATGATAATGGCACCGACCTCCCACAGTTGTTGTCAGGATTAAATCTGTTAATATCTTAAAAATTACTGGGAACAGTATCTGGCCTATTGCAGATGCCCTAATAGGGTAAGTATTATTATTTAGGTGTCTAAACAGTATCAAAAAATGTAATAGTTTAAAAAAAATTTTTAATGTTTTTCCATTTAAAAGGTGGTACCATTTTTATAACTGAAGAAGGGTTTGCTGTAGCATGCCATGTAAGGGGATGATCTGACCTACTGGTCTGCAAAGGACTGATTGTCATGTCCCTGTAGCAGGTGCTACATTCAGATGCCCTTTACCAGACCAGGGTGCCTGCCACCCAGCTGCTGCCCTGCTGCTTGTGACGGCTCACACCTGCACCCTCTCTGAACGATGGCCGTGGCTGGCAGGAGACGCAGATCCTGAGATGCCTGGGAGGTTACACACTCTCTGCAAATTCTTTGACTTTCCTCTCATCAAAAGGCAGATTCTTTCTCCTTCAAGGTGGGCCAAGCTTAATGATTTAATGGTTCTAAAGAGTAGGATAAGGTGGAAGTAATGTTGTGTGCTATCTGTAAGTTCAACGTGTCTTCCACAAAGACATGTTCAAGTCCTAACCGTGCACCATCCTAAACAGTCTTTGCAGATGTAATCAAGTTTTAATGAGGTCATAATGGGTTAGGGTGGGCCTTAATCCAGTGACTGGTGTCTTTTTGTTGTTGTTGTTTTGAGACAGAGTCTCACTCTGTTGCCCTAGTTAGAGTGCCAAGGCCTCAGCCTAGCTCGCTGCAACCTCAAACTCCTGGGTTCAGGCGATCCTCCTGCCTCAGCCTCCTGAGTAGCTGGAACGGCAGGCGTGCACCACCACACCCAGCTAATTGTTTCTATTTTTAGTAGAGATGGGGTCTCCCTCTTGTTCAGGTTGGTCTCAAACTCCTGACCTCAAGCAGTCCTCCTGCCTTAGCCTCCCAGAGTGCTAGGATTACTGGCGTGAGCCACCGCGCCCGGCCCCAGTGACTAGTGTCTTTATTAGAGGAAGGAAGGGAAAATTTGGACACATAAAGGCAGACACACACACACACGGATGCCATGTGAAGTTGGAGGCAGGGATTAGAGGGATGCATATACAAGCCAAAGAACACCAAGGATTGATAGAAACACCAGACTAGATTCCAGACTTCTAGGCTCCAGAACCGTGAGAGAAAAAACTTCTGTCATTTTAAACCAACCAGTTTGTGGTACTATGTCAGGGGAGTCCCAGAGACTAATTGACCTTCCAATGGAGGTTGTATACACCTTTGGCCTGCCTCTCTCCTGTCTCTTTCTCTTTCCCTCAGGACATGCACCTTTAGAGTCTGAGCTGTGTGGGAAGAAGTTCAGTGACTGTGAAGCCACCATGCTGACTCTGTATACAGAGACCACATGGAGACAGAGACCCCCAAGGAGCCCCAGCTATTCGAGTTTTTGCCCAGGCACCAGACACATGAGTGAAGAAGCTTTCGAGATGGCCCAAGCTCTGGCTGCCATCTGCCTACCACCTCCCAAGAGACCCTGAGTGAGAACAGCCTGGCCCAGCCCAGCTGAGCTGCTCTTGTATTTGTGACCCACAGAGACAGTGACAGATAATAAATGATTACTGTTGTTTTAAAATGTATTTTTCTTTTAATTGTGGTAATATTCATATAACATAAAATTTATCATCTTAACCATTTGGAAGTGGACAGTTCAATAGTGTTAAGTACATTCATATTGCACCAGAATTTGCATCTGGCAAAACTAAGACTTCATGCCCACTAAACAACAACTCCCCACCCCTCTTCCTCCCAGCCCTGGGCAGCCGTCATTCTCCTTCTCATATCTATGGATTTAACTACTCTAGGTAACTCACTGAAGTAGACTCTCACACAATATTTGCCCTCTTGTGACTGGTTTATTTGACTTAACATAAGGCCATCAATGTTCATCCATGTTGTAGCATGTGACAGAATTTCCTTCCTTTTTAAGGCTGCATACTGTTCCATTGTATGTATATACCACATTTTGATTTGCTTTCACCTGTTGATGGACACTTGGGTTGCTTCCACCTCTCAGCCATTGTGAATAACACTGCTAGGGACATCTGTGTACAAATACATGACTGTTGTGTTAAGCCACTAATTCTTGCGGTGGCTTGTTAAACAACAAGAGATCATTCCAATGCTGGGAAGAGGGTGCTGTACAGCTGCCAAGCTTCCTTGCCTCTAGGCAGGACAACCTCTATGGTACAATCCATGCTTCATGCTCCAGAGCTCTCCACAGGATCGTGTTTAGGCCAGTCCCCTCCTGAAATGACATTTGCCTGCTCCCTCTCCTGCCTTGTCCTGCTCCCCTCATTCTGTCGCAGGTTACTTTTGAAGCACTCCATATATCACTTGCACAGAACTCCCCATCTTAGCCTCTGCTTCCAGGGCACTGACCTAAGCCAGCGGA
This sequence comes from Daubentonia madagascariensis, assembly GCA_023783475.1. Taxonomy (NCBI): domain Eukaryota; kingdom Metazoa; phylum Chordata; class Mammalia; order Primates; family Daubentoniidae; genus Daubentonia; species Daubentonia madagascariensis. The sequence goes on from JAKFHU010001953.1 coordinate 45,291,054, forward strand.
GGCAACATGGCCAGGGTGGTATGAGTCGTCATGGATGGTTGCAGGGATGTCACATTGATCTTGTGGCATTGCACCCAATGATGTAATGGTTCTTAGCCATTTAAATGACTTTGGTGAGTAACAATCCTGTTGAAGTGTTGAGTAGTAATTGTACCAATAGATATATTGGAGCCAAAATGAGCTTCTCCTGACCACTATGCTCTTTTGGAGTTAAAATATCTAAATCCAGAAGTGGTGTTAACGCAGAGCAGGTATAGCAAAACCTCTCTGACTGCCCATGCAGAGCATTTTGCACTTTACAAAGTGTCTCCATGTGCATTCTCTTTGTGTGTCTTGCAATCATGTGGGGAGGTGTGCAGGGAGTAATCACCTCATTTTACAGATGAAGCAAGTGAGCTTCAGACAGGTTAAGGGAATTGATCAAATAAGTGATAGAACTTGGCCAAGGTCAGGCATTTTTTTTTTTTGAGACAGGGTCTTGCTCTGTCACCCTGGGTAGAGTGCAATGGCGTCATCATAGCTCACTGCAACATCAAAGTCCCAGGCTCAAGTGATCCTCCTGCCTCAGCCTCCCAAGTAGCTGGGACTAAGGTGCGCACCACCATGCCCAGCTAATTTTTTCTATTTTTAGTAGAGACAGGGTCTCGCTCTTGCTCAGGCTGGTCTCAAACTCCTGACCTCAAGCAATCCTCCCATCTCAGCCTCCCAGAGTGCTAGGATTACAGGCGCGAGGCACCACAAAACAGGCATGATGTTTTGATGCCTCCTATGGGCTCCCTGCTCCTACTCTGGCCAGCTCTAATCCACTCCCCATGGAGCAGCCCCCGAGAAAGAGCAGGCCAGGCTGCATCACTCTTAAAACCTCACAATGGCTTTGTTAGGTCAGAGCCGAGAGGAAGACACTGAAGCCTGAGATATAGCAAAATGACATTAATTTTGGGCACCTGGGTGCAGGTGGGTAGAGGCCGAAAAGAGGGTCCACACCGAGGAGGGGAGAGTGGCGAGTTTTATAGAAAGTTTGAATGAAAGTCTGGGGAGGGGGAGTTCTCTCTGGAACAGCCGCTTGTCTTTACAACCTTGGACTCTCCAAACCCCTGTGGCTATTGTTTCACCCTCCGTGTGGTCCTTGTCTGTGTTCTTTATCTACCATATTCTGTTCTATACATTTTTTGAGTTCCCACCCTGAGCAAGCCCAACAAGCTTCTTGTTGCACCTGGAATAAAACAAACTTCTCACCATGATCGAGGAGGTCCAGCCTCATGTTAAGTTGCTTTCCCCTTGGGGCTTGCTCATGAAGCTGTAGCCATGCTGACCTTTAGGGGGAGGGTCCTTCATACATCCAGCCCTTCAGGGTCTCTTACTGTCACCTCTGCCCAAAATGTTCTTCTCTGGCTCTTCATCTTGCTGCCTTCTCCATAGCTTAAATATGTCCACAAATTCTTTGACACTCCCCTCTTCAAAAGGTGGAACCTCATTTTCCTCCTCTTGAGTGTGTTCTGAACTTAGTGACCTGCTTATAATGAATAGAAAATGGCAGAAGTAACAATTGGTGACTTCGAGACTAGGCCATAAGAGGCATCGCTGCCTTTTCCTCACTCCCTCTCTGCATCTCTGGCTCTGGGGGCAGCCAGCTGCCATGTCATGAGGACACTCAACCAGCCCTAATGAGAGGCCCATGTGGTGAGGAACCAAAGCCTTTACACAGCCACAGGAGTGAGTGTCACAGTGTGATGGCTTTGCAATGTGTCAGTGTCCCGAGGCTGAACTACAGAATCCCCCTTTTCATAGGTTTCCAATTAGGGTGGACCACAAGGGAAATTCTCAGTGACATGGGGATAGAAGGGGGGCAGCAGAAATTTTGTACCACAAACATTTTGCTGCCCACCTGCTGACTCACCTTATTGCTGTGAGGTAGGAGTTGGGCCAGGTGTGTGTGTTTAGATCTGTAACAAAGGGTCTAGCTTCTGTAGGATGCCCTTATCACTAAAGATGAACACAGGTTTCAGTCTGTCCTTATGGGGTTCTAGATTGTGCTGGTAAGGTTTCCACCTACTTGTGGTCTTCCCTTCCTGAATCCCTGCTGTGTGGATTTCAAGGTCTGGCATCAGATGTGAGGAGAGCTTTATAGCCAGTGTCACCCCCCACCCCCCTCCAACTCCCTGATCTATATCTCTCCTACTGGTTCTGCTTATCTGGTGGAACCCTGTGTGATATAATGAACCACCTTGGAAATAGACCCACCAGCCTCAGTCAAGCCTTCAGATGATTGCAGCCCCAGCTCATATCTTGACTACAATCTGGTGAGAAACTCTGAGCCAGGACTACCCAGCTGAGCCTCTGTGAAATTTCTGACCCACAGAAGTGATGAGATAGTAAATGTTTATTATTTTAAGCACTAAGTTTTGGAGTAGTTTGTAATGCAGTAATAGATGAACTAATAATGCATCTACTCCTAGATGCTTTCTGGGACCATACTCCTATGTCTCTTGCACTATTTTCTATTATAGTGCCATGTTTATTACAGCATTCTATTTATTCTTTCCAGAACCCTTATCATAACCTGCAATCATTTTGTAGATTTATATGTTTGTTTGTTTCTTATCTGGCTTGCCCACTAGAATGTCAACCTCCTAAGGGTAGATGCCTTCTCTGACTTGTCCACCAAGCTAATCTAACTCCACTTCCCAGTAGCTATGAGGCCTTGGAAATGTTGCTCTCTATGCCTCAGTTTCTTCAGCTATCAAATGGGATGATGACAATAGTCCCTACCTGATTGGATTGTTGTGAGCCTAAAATAAATTAATACTTATAAAGTGCTTCAAATATCACCTTGCCTATGGTAAATATTCAGGAAGTATAAGCTGCTAGTATTTTTAATATTATGATGGAAACTCAATAAACATCTACCAAGAAACTAAATGAAGGAATTCATTGTTCACTTTGTCCCATAATCTTAAGTATCCAAGACACAACTGAGAAAAATCCCAAAGGCCTCTAGACAGCTAAAATGGATGTCCCAAAGGCTAGTAGCAAAGCCCATCTAATTAACTTATAGGCAAGCTCTTGGGCCATTATTCAGAACCTAATTACTTAATAGTCTTAGCAGGTATTTATTAGTCACCTAACATATGCAAAGCATTGTGCTAGGTGCTAGAAGAAGGGGACAGAGAGACACAAAGGTGAATTAAGCTCATTATCTTCCCTCAAAAGTGTACACTGTCTAGACGGGGAGATACAACAGCCACCAATCACACAATTACAAGAGCTTGAGCAAGGCAGGTAGAGGTGGAATAGAGTGATGTTGACTACCAAGGTGGCCAGGCTCAATTAGTCACAATTATAACATGCGTAACAGGCTTAATTATCTGGTTTCCTAGTCTATAATGGATTAGAAACAGCATATTAGGAGAGAAGAAAGGAGGAGTTGTTACTAGCGGCAGGTATGAGGACAATGGTGAAAAGTGATAACCAGTGGGAATAAAGAATGCAAATTTTTAAAAACCCTGAAAGCGGAAATTAGGCATAACTGAAGCACAGTAGTTTAAAGTCATTTAGCGTGGGGGCAACCGCTACATGAGACATCAGAGGCAGGATAGCATTGCAGTTAAGATATAGCTTCTGGAGCCTGACTGCCTGGGATTGAATGCCAGCACCATCACTTACTGTCACTTGAGTGAGTGACTTAACCTCTCTGTTGCTCAGTTGTCACATCTATAAAATGAGAATAATAGTAGCACCTACTTTATAAGGTTGTGAGAATCAAATGAGTTAATATTGTGAAGTGCTTAAGCAGAGTTTATGGCACGTGGCAATTCTGAGAGCCTGTGTCCCTCAGGACTGGGGGGGTTTAGCTGCAGTAACAAACAATCTCAGTGACTAAACACAGTGAAGGTTTCTTTTTCCCTCGTACTCATGTCCATCACTGATAGGCAGGAGGTTCTACTTGGAATTATCACTATCTTCCCTCTGGGACCGGGGTTGATGGAGCAGCCACTGTCTGTTACGACGTCTCCTGCTGTGTCGAGAGAAAAGAGCACCTTTGTGCATCGTTCATGGACAATTGACTGCTTATCCCGGAAGTGATCTGGCTCCTGGCTCATTGGCCAACGCTGGTCACGTCCTCCTGTGTGCCCAGAACGGGATGATCAGAATGTTTCTCCAGCAGCACCAACCACTACCTGAGGGCGTCTCAGTACTGAGACATCACACAGTCGTGGGGTAGGCTGCAGAGTTTAAAAACTGATGGCCCCAAGAGCTAAGGCCACTCCTCTGAGAAAACGAAATAAAGATCCGCAGGGACGCTGTTTCTCAGTGCAAACACTGTTGGCGTGTGGTGGGTTGAGGGAGGAAAGGACATGGAATGGAATGGGACTGTTGTATACAGTGGAGGACATTAAGCGCCCATGACTCCTACTCGCTAAATGTCAGTATTGGCCCTCCTACAAGTCTCTGTGACAATCAGTAATGCCCTAATCTATTTCCTAATACTCCCTCGGGGTGTAGGGGAGCTTCGCCCCTCCTTGCCTGAGAACCACTGGCAAACGTTTACTTGTACAGTGTCAGTTATAGCCAGAGCTGGTACCCAAGCACACTTCTGGCCTCCTCAATGACTCATTAGGACCCTAAGTTGGGTCCATTATAGTTTGCCAATAAAGAATCAGAGATCAGTGTCTGCGTGGTTCCCAAGGGTGGAGTTGCACCAGTGACTGTCCTGCTGCTAATTTGCCTGCTCCTTAGGAAACCTTGGTCATTTTTAGTCCTTGGATCCCATGAGACACCCCTGTACCTGCTCCATAAATCCCCCATTTTGCTTAAGCTAGTCTGAGTAGGTTTTTGTCACTCACAACCAAATTACTTCTGACTAGGCACATACCTCCAGGAAACATTTCTTTCAAATATGATTAAAAATTTTAAATGTGTTGCTTGCAAGGATAAGCTCCATTTAGCCGAACAATTTACTTTTGTGGAAACTTTCCTTTTTCCACTCAATCAATGAACTATTGATGTGTGGCTATGCAAAAATCAGCTACCACAGACAGAGGAGAGTGATGTGTATTCTGATAAGGAACGTTCTGGAAAGAGCCTCAGGAGGGTTTCTATAAGGGGAAGGGCTGCGGGTCAGCTGTGGGATTAGTATCTCCGGGTCCCGCACCCAGACGAGCACATGAAACAAACCCGAGGTAAGTGTCTCCCTGTCATGTGGCAGGACAACCCGCTTAACGATTTTTTCTTCTGTTAATGGATAGCAGTTCTTTCAAGCTCCAGAGAAAAACTGACATGATTCATAAAACAGAAAAATAAGATGATATTAAACCTAATACCAGCGTTCAAACCAAATTTATAAGACATTTTTAAAGTCAGAGATTTCGCTTAAGCATTGTAATAATCTACTATAAGGATGAGTTCTCCTGCAAAGGTTTATTTTATTCTGGTGAATAATCAGCAATTATCCAAACATCTCTCTTCTGTCCCTGGGGCGTCCCAGCTCACTAAATTTGGATTTCACAGGAAGGAAATGGGGTTGCTGCACGCTCTGTCACTAATCCTCCCTACGCTTTGTGTATGGATGTGCTGCACTCTTTGGAGAGGTAAAGGTGACCAAAATTAAAACTCGAAAGAGCTCATTGTGATTCTTTGTGTCAAGAAATTGCATTCAATTCAATGAGCACCATTTCAGGTAAAAGAAAATACTTAATAGAAATTGATAATGGTAATAATAACAACACATAAAATTGAAAGTGTGTTTATTCAGGTCTAGGCACTGAGTTAAGCACTTTCTGTGATTCATTTCAAAATGTTTACGTCTGCTCACTTACATTGTACAGATAAACAACCCCAGGCCACAGAGATTGCCTTCCTTGTCCCGGATCATGCAGCTGCTAAGGGGTTAAGCCAGGATGTACTTCTTTCTGTGGGCCGTTGTGTTGTTTCATATCTGTTAAGCATAATGGGTTAGACAGCAGGCTGTGAAGCTGGTGTACCTGGGCTCAGATTCAGGCTCTGGTAGTTACTTGCTGAGTGATCTTGAGTTAGTTAATTTAAATTCTTGGTGTCTGGGTTTCCTTTTCTGAAAAATGGCTTTAAAAATGATACTAGGCCAGGCGGGGTGGCTCGTGCCTATAATCCCAGCACTCTGGGATGCTGAGGTGGGAGGATCAATTGAGGCCAGGAGTTTGAGGTTGCAGTGAGCTACGATGATGCCATTGCACTCTAGCCAGGGTGACAGAGCAAGACCCTGTCTCAAAAAAAAAAAGTGGGGGGGCGGGTACCAAATAAGTTTAACAAGGTAAAGAGCCTAGAAAAGTGTCTGGTGCAAAGCAAATTCTCAAAAAATGTTAACCTTTAATTATGACTCAGAGTCCAGAAATGCACCTCTCGTGCAGGTTGAACTCACTGGGGCCAGTGCCTCTGTGTGATCTGATCACTGTTAAAGAAAAATTATTCTGACACTCCTTAGACACAGAGAGGCACACTTGGTTCAGGGGACTACTACAATGGGATTTTGCAGTAGGGGTGAGGGATCCAGCTCAACTCTGTCAACCTAAAGAAAGAAATACAGGCAAAATTAACATAGAGAGTTTATTTGGGCCAATGTTGAGGACTGCACTTCGGGAAATACTGGGAAGTGCTCCAGAGAACAAAGGAGAGGCTCAAGGTTTTAAAGAAAAAAGGACAAATCAGGAGGGGGGGGTGAGTACAAAAGTTGTTTGTCAGGAATTCTCATTGGCTTACAAGAATAACATTGATTAGTGATCGTCTCCACATTGCTGAACTCTAGGGTATAGTTATGGTGTCCAGCGTCTGGCATTGTTAGGTTAATCTACGGCTATTGGTGACACTCAGTCTAGAGTCCACATAGCAGGCAGGTCACTCAGCTCAGGGGAGGAGCAAGACCTGGACTGCTGTCACATTTCGGTGCCTCTCTGGGCCTGACCATTTAAGGGGCCTCACATTCCTCAGATAAAAAGTTTCTTTCCCTTCTGGACTCTGAATACAACAAGGAAGAGCGGGGATCCAAGGGGGCAGGGATGTTGGTGGAAGGAAAATTATTGAAGGTAAGGTAATTCTTTGCTAGTCAGACATAACGGGATTCTTGCTGGAGGCAGACAAGGGTAATCACTTGGGAACGGTGGGGGTTGAGGAGGGCAAAGAAATACAGAGAGCGCGGGATTCTGGACAAACTGACTTAGGAGGATTCTCCATTAAATTGGGCTCCTGAGGACACGCCCAAGGATGGGGCCTCATTGAAGAGCTCAAAGAAGCCTGACTAGAGTTTGGTTTAGGAAAGAGTTTTTGTCACCACCCATGTAAGCATCACCCCACAGCCCTTGCCCGTGGCAGACTTAGCCTCACACCCTAATGACTCTCCTCTTCCCACCTGCCCTGGGCATCCCTATTGCTGCTGAGACCCGAGATGCCCTGGACCCCACCATGTGCGACCTGGAAGTCCAGCAGGGTGGTTAACACTTTGCCCAGTGATGGACAGGGGCTGGTCAAAGGATGAATCTGGAAAATTTATTTGGAAGGATAAATTCTTCTCCTGTCCTCCTGATAAGCACACTATGCTGAGATGTTCGTGCAGCCTGTCAGAGGACAGTGACCAGGTGGTGCAGTCGGTTGCTCTTCATGCCAACTCTAGCACGCACCTTCTCATTCATTCCTGACCTCATTCCCAATTTCCCTCACTTCAGCGTCTTTGGGATTGCACTTCCCAATAAAATATTGGTGTATAATCACTTGCCTCTGGCTATGTTTTCTAGAGAATCTGGGCTAAGCCAGCTGGCATCACGATGCCCAAAGGAGATTGGGATTCAAAGGATAATATGTTTGAAGACCTTTACGCTTGGTAGAATCTTTATGTGACGTGGGATTAAGTTAAGATTAATACCGGATCATGCCTGAGGCCAGCTCTGTTTAAGAAGCCTTTCGAATCTAGCCCTTCTCTTTTGCTGTTGATATTTAGAAGGGTGGGAAAGCGCAGTCCGTTTCCCCAGCTGTCTGACTTTTAGCTGGTGAGACACACCCAAGCGGCCACAGGATGATGCAGGCTCTTCCTCCTTAGTAATCGTCAGGCCACGCTGGCGGGCAGTCTCAGAGACCACGGGGGCGGCGGGGGGGGGGTCTTCTCTATGATTGCCTTCTCTTCTCCTTGGTCTCAACTCCTCTGAATAGCTATCTGCCCCCTTTATATCTTAGCTTGCTGTGGACCAGGATCCAGAAAGGGAAGAAGCTACGCACCCAGGTGCATAGTTGCAATATGACACCCAAGATGTATTTATATTCCAGGATGTAACAAAAGCAGATGATGTACCAAATACAACAAAATCATGATGTATCAACATGTGTACACAATGTACTAAACCAGGGTTCTCTGGGATTTCAAAATCAATCCACACCATAGCTATCAGTGCTAATCCTGCGCTCATCTTATGATGGCACAAAGCAGTTAGTGGTCACAGGTGCTTCCCACACACCAGGCATATGTTGAACATTTCATGTGTTTCATTGAATCAAAACCTTGTGAGGTAGATATTATGATCTGCAATTTACAAAGGAGGAAAATGAGCTTCAGCGAGACAGGGAACTTGCCAGAATCTCATGGTTGGTGGAACCAGGATTCAGATCAGATGGTTAGTGGAACCAGGATTTGGATCCAGGACTTTCTAACTGCAAAGCTCACAATCATATCATTGTGCCGGCCCATATCCTGTTGCCTCTGACATTTCTAACATGCCTATGGAGTCTTCTGTAAGCACCTGCGAATCTTTGCCTGAGGGCTTTCTCTGCTGGCACACACATTGGGCTGCAAAAGCCCAGCAGCTGATACTCTTGAGAGCAGTCCCAGCCAGGGATGACTGAGCATGGGAGGATAAGTACCAGCTTTCTCTCCCCTTGGGTGGCTTAACTCTGAGGCATGTTCTACACCATCTTCTGAAGGTCCCTAGCAGCCCTGAGACCTAGCTGTCTGCAGGGAAAACCCACTCAGCAACACTCCTAACTGGCTTGCTTCTCTTCCCTGTCTCATTTCCCCACTCTCTTAGTGGGATCACCTCCCACATCAACAACTTGTACTGAAATCTCTGTCTCAGAGTCTGCTTCTGAGGGTGGGTGGGGTGGGAGGTAGACTCAATGGGAGATACGGTTTCTTATTCTGGAAGAATTTATGATATTCTTACAGAGAAAATACACACACACACAGTGAAACAGAGGGGAAAAAAACCACCCAAGATTGCCTCCTGAAGGTAAAACTGTGTTGTACTGTGTATCAAAGACAGGATGGGCTTGACGGTACAAAAAGAAGGCAGCTGCACCTGATTACCCCTGACATTTTACTGAGAACTCTCAGATTCTCTGTCTTGTGCCACTTCCCAGGAGGGGACAAACAGCACAAAACCTGGGCCTTTGGACTTTTCCTTCCCCCTCTGTGCCGGGGCACCTCCAAGAAGAATCATATTCTCCCAGCATACACGGAAGTTTGCTCAGCAGTAAAGTTTATTGCCATAGAAGAGGGCTCGCGGTCACTGATGTTTTACCGCATGGCAGTGAAGGAGCCCACAGTCAAATTCCTTGTACTTTGTTCCTCTGATGGACTCTTCTGAGGCCCAAGAATTCCTCATCACCTCTCTGAAGATGTCCCACATGAACAAGCAACCTGCTATGTTTTGTTGTGAAGCTGTGGCCAGTGTGGCAACGCACCACCTATATTTGCTTTCCTTCCTTCTCTGCTTCATTTCTTTGAATTTTATCACATTATTATACCATGGAAGGGTTCTATAGCACATGCCTGAAACCCTGGAGAATTTCTGCAAAATGCAATGATTCAAGACAAGATTGAAAGACTTGCTTGACCTCACTGCAAAGAAACAATAAATTTGGAAAGTAAGTAGAAGAGTCTGCATGAATGAAATACAGTTATGACTATTGTCATTGTCATCATCATCATCATAGCTAATACTTTTTCATGATGCTGACTTAAAGTTGGTCTTGGTGTCATACTTACACCATGGAAATCACCGAGTGCTATAAATCAGGTGGTGGTTGTTGCTGTTGGAGAGCCAGTTGTCAGACATTCACCAACACACCACTTCCTCACTTGTCCTTTCTGGCATCACTGCCCAAATAAACTACCTGTACCCAAGTTCTTGTCTCAGGCTCTGCTTTGGGTGGAACCCAAACTAAGAGAAGTACCTACCTACCTCATAGTTTTGGTGTAAGAGAAAAACACAGGAGATCACATTTGAGAATCGTTAGCACAAGACTTAGTACTCGGTAGTCACTTAAATGTCAGTTCCTTCCTTTCTCCTCTGTCTCCCTTAGCAAACGGGAGACACCCAGCATTTTTCAGGACACCTGTGCTGTAGGCTTTTGGTATCAAAGCCAGCTACAGCTCACTGGGCTGTCTGGTCACCTTATTGGAGGTTATGGAATGACTCCCTTGGCATGTGTCAACACACAGAGCACCACACACAATGGGCAACAGGAGACAGGCTGAAACTTTAATCTGCATCAGGAAGGAAGTATATCCATTGCAACCACGTGACACGGAAAACGTGTGGGCAAGACAACCATGATGGCAGCGGCACGTTCTGCCAACTCCCCCAGTGGGATGGAAACAATGCCCCTTTGTGTGGAGGTGGTAGATGTGCACCAGGGCTGGGAGGCTGGTGGCTCTTCCAGGTATTGTAAACTGAGGCTGGAACTCAGAGCAAGAGAGGAAAAGATGAAGCCCAGAGAAGTGGAAGGGAGAGAGAGAGAGAAAACAGAGGGACAGAAAAGGGGCAGCTTGAAAGAAACAGCTATATGCCACCCAATATCCATTTTCCCCTTCCTACTTCATACTGGACCCAATTTTTAACTCAGTGCTCAGCCAAAAGACCACATTGCCCTGCTTCCTTTGTAGCTGGTGTGGCTCTCATTCTGGCCAATAAGCTAAAGAGTGGAAGTTTTGTGTGGGATGTCCAGGAAGGCCCCTGAAAGGATGCCCACTCATCTGACCAAGAGGCTCTTTTGTCCTCCCCTGCTTTTTCCTCATGCCAGCCAGGAACTTGGTTGTGACAGTCAGACCTCCAGCAGCCATCCTGGATGGTGAGTTGCCCTGGGATGGAAGCCAGTGCTGAGGATGGTGTGTGTGGGACGCACTGTCCTCTCTCCAGCTGTGCCCTGGCATCTGCTGACACGCCTCATTCTCTGCCCATCCTGCCAGCGGCTGTCTCACGTGCCTCCCTCACGTCTAACCACAGTGACTTTCAGGATGCCAGCTATCTGTGCTACAGCTGTGCCTCTTCCCTGAGTTACCTAGGCCCGTTCCGGTCTTTGGGCCCTTGAAACTTCCCTGGATTCTCCCCAGAATGGGGGTACAAGCCAGTGTTTTCAGATTCCCCAAGTCAATGTGGGGGTCTTGCCACCCCCAGCAGGGTGGGGTCAGGAACGACCAGCATCTAAGCCTTCTCTGCTTCCCCTCTGCTTCTCACACTTCCTCCTCAGGCTGTAGAAACTTTATAAGTGGCAAGGGGTACAAGGAACAAAATAACCTCTCTCTTTTGCTATATATTATTCTAAATTTTAAAAAATATATGACTTTTGAAACACAAAAGCCTCAGAATTACCCCCCTTATCCTCCTCATTCTGTGATAACAGCCTTTCCCTGAGATAACAAAAGCAGATGGCCCAGCTGATCAGAGTGGGGAAGGGTTGGCAGTCATAGGGAATGCTGCCGGGCACAGGCATCCGTTCATATTTTGAAATATCCTACCACATTGAGAAGAGCATGGAGAGAGACTAGGAGAAGAGCCAAAGGGCATCGAAGTCAGAGATGGACCAGGTCAGGGGTGGGAATGCAGTCAAGAGCAGCGTGATGCTGTTGGTAAAGAACCCCAAGCACCGGGGTCCCGCAGGTCTGCCCCAGCTCCCCAGAGTGGAGACCTCATTGCTCTTCACGAGGGGAGGCTGCTCTCGAGCCCAAGTCTGAGGATGCCCCGGGAGGAGAGGAGCCAGGACAGCAGCCCTGGGGGCCTGGCCCCTTGCACAGCTGGGTCATGGCCAAGGTTCTCATCCCTCTAACCTGGCAGAGGGACCCCCCCACCCCCCGGGGAATGTGGCCTGCTCAGAGAGTAGCATTCCTCCTTGTGGGTGGAGCAGCTTTCTCTTGACACTGGAAACTCCAGGTGCTCAGCATTTAGTAATTGATGCAGTCTGGAATTGACCATGGGTGCTAAAACAAATAGGTAAAAATTTGCCGAGGCGCTGGTGTTCACAGAGTCTCCAAGTGTGATATTCACAGAGTCTCAAAGTCTCTTTCAAAGTGAGCAAACTTAATATCACCAGTTATGGAACAAATTGACGTTGTATGCCTTCTGATACTATACACTGAGAAAAACACATCACTTCTGTGACATTTCTCCCCAAAATGTCTAACCTGAATGTAATCATGAGGAAACATCAGACAAACCCAAACTGAGGGACGGTCTGCAACAGTAACTAGCCTCCTTTCCTGAAAAATGTCAAGGTCATGAAAATTAAGGGAAGACTAAGGAACTGTTCCCACTCAAGAGACTGAAAAGGCAGGAGAGATATGTGTGGCCCTGGATTCGCTCCTAGCTCAGAGAGAACAGAGCGTTTACGAAGGACGGAATTGAAGGCAGCCAGCTGCATTGAAAGGGGTCCTGGATTGGATGGTGGCATTTGTCGCAATGTTAATTTCCTGATTTTGGTAATTGTATTATCTTTACGTAAGGAGACTTGTGCTTAGGAAATAGACACCGAAATATTTAGGGATAGAGGAGCATGTTTTCTCCTCATTCTGTCTCTCTCGCTGTCTCTCTGTCTCTCTTGCTGTCTTTCCTTCTTCCCTCCCCTTCTGTCCCTCCTTCCCTCTCCCACTACCCAGCAAATGTGCTAAAATGTTAATCAATGGGGGATCTGGGTGAAAGGTGTTGAGGGATTGTTTTTTGGTACTATTTCTATAAGTTTTCCATTAATCTGAAGTTATTTCAAAATAAAAATTTGCCACCCCAACCCCCATCCTCTAAGAGATTTGAGGAACATGTGATCAAGGAAGGGAGGAGCCCTGAGCGTGCCCTAATGGCCAATGTTAGGATCTGAAAGGGGCTTTAATGAGCCTGAAGTCAGTCTAACGCTCTCCTTTCACATCTAAAGGGTGAGACCCGGAGAGGAGCAGCCACTCAGGCTGGATGAGCCCAGAGCCCCGTGCCCTTGAGCCCTGTGCCACACAGCTTCTCTGCCTCCGGATCCCAGCCCTGCCATTTAGCAGCTAAGAGAACTTGAGCAAACTGCTGACAGGGTTCAGGTCATGCTACCCCAAAATATGGCACCTTGCCATAGTGAATATTTCAAGCTGAAGGAATCTGTGAACCTGCAGGTGCAGGGAGGATTTTCTGACCTTCCCCTGAAGCAGATCCTAAGGCCCTCAGGTGAGAGGTGCCCTCCCTATGCCTGCAGGAAAGGAGCATCCTTACCTCCCAAGTCACGGGAGGAATCTGAATAAGCAGACCTGGCTGTTTCCCCCAGCGCACTGCTCTTAGCTCATACCTTTTTTGTGTGTGTCCTATCACATTTTTCCACGAATCGCCATTCTTCACCAAACCTAGCATAAAACCATTCAAGTTTAATCGCTTCTTTGGGTCTTCATTTCCTTAAGAACTCCTGTGTTATGGAAAACTTACATTAAATAAATTTGAATGCTTTTCTGTTGTTAATCTGGCTTGTTACAGGGGCCCCAGCTGAGACTCAGAAGATACAGGAAAAAGACTTACCCTTTCTAGCCCTGCATTTCCTCATCTGGAAAAGAAAAGGATAAGATCACTTCACGGGGAAGAGAATGAGATAAAGTTCTTGCACAGCACTTAACACAGAACATGCTCAGTAAATGCTCAATCCGCGTCAGCTGTTAATATCACCCTGTTGTTAATTACTATTATTTATACCCTGACTCACTGGCCTGGATTTACAAAGGAAGGTACCAACTGATGTATCTGTAAGAATGTGTCCAGTTGAGAGAGAGAGAGAAACACAAAGGAAAGTAGTTTTTTAAAAGTAATGGTGTTACCTCCCGTAACAGGAAGTCTGGATGTGAGAGGGCTCTCCAGAGTGGCCCAATGATGTCACCAAAGATACAGATTCTTTCCCGCTAGCAGTTCTCCCAGCCTCTGCCCAACCTTGGGCTGGGTCCTCTCAGCATCCCAAATTTGCTGTTGCAGTTTCAGTGTCATATGCAGAAACACAATCCCCAGAGACAGACCAAGTAAAAGATCTCTGTTTGTCTCACTCTTTAAGATGGAGAAAAAATTCCTAGCGTCCCATCAGATGTCCCCTTGTATTAATATCTCCTCGTTCAGGATAACTTCACATACCCAGTGCTAAACCAATCTTTTATGAGAAGCATGAAGTTAGAGTGTGTATAAGTAAAAATTACACTTGCCTGAAAGAAACAGAAAACCTCATATAACAGTGGCTAAACAAAGCAGAAGTTGATTTTTTTCACGTTTGGAAGTCTGGTACGCAGTCAGGCACCTCCAGCTTCAGGGAGCCAGACTCTGTCTAATCTTATGCTCCTCTATGCATGGTTCTACTCCATGTTGCTTCACAGCCCAGAGATGGTTGCTCCAGATTCGGTCTTCTACTCCTCATTCCAGCACGGAGGAAGGGAAAAAGGGGGAGAAAAGACAAAGTCCCTTTCTATAAAGGACACTTCCAGAAGTTGTAAATATCACATCTGCTTACGACCACTGGGCAAATCCCAGTCACGTGGCCTTACCTAGCTGTAACAGAGGCTGATAAATGTCTTTACTCTGCACAGCAGTGGGCCCAGTTAAAATTGCGGGTTCTATTACTATAGAAAGAAGAGGGGGTGATGGACATTGGGGGATTACCAGCGGTCTACGCCACACCATCACTCCATCAGTACTGGAGAGGACCCAGCCTACCTGAAGCCATGGCTGCCTCATACTTGTACAAAATCAGGCTCAGCTAACCTGATGGCAAGGTGGGGAATAGTTGTTGGATAGGCAACAATGGGTTACTAGTAAACTCCCACCACTCCTTACTAGATTACCCACTGATAGAAATGAGTAAGCACAGCTATAGAAAGAACACAAACATTCCCTTCGGACTTTTCAAGGTACCACAGCTTCCCCCTATATTCTCTCTCCACTTGCTCCTCTAGAATAAGGTCTATATAACATGCAGTAGGTGACTGCCTCACTCATGTGCCAGTCACACAACTCTTGTGTTCAGTGAGTGCCTGAATCACGTATGAGACCCGGAGCACAGAACATTCCATCTCCATCAAATCCTCTTGGGGGAGGAGAGGCTATTATCCTGAAAGTCATTTGTATGGTCCTAATTCACCCTCCTTTGCAAAATGATTCATTTTTATTACTCATAATAGTTCATCCAAGAATATCACTACATGTGTGGGGGAGAATTTTTACCTTCCAAAAGCTCAACAATTGTGGATCTGATGACATTATCTCCAGAACTCAGAATGAACAGGGTTTCTGGGATAACAGAGGGGGTGACTCCACAATGACAAAACACCTGGAGGAGAGGTACACAATTGACTCAACTATCCAGATGCTTTGCCTGTATATCTAAGTATGGTTTATCATGGGGTTTCATGAAGAATGCTACAGCTATTCCACCTTTATAAAAGACATTTGTTGTTTTTCTCTGTCAGACTTTGGGTGACAGAATCCACATTTCCCTTGGGAAACCAGCCTTCCAGTTGTCTTAATCCCTACTGAGACTAACACCACCTTTGTCTTTTGGGGTAGACGTGTTACTCAGGCTGGTAATTGGAGCATTGAGTTCCTTGTCTATAACAATTGGTTCATAATTAGAAAAATGACCCAAGTCATCCAATATGGCCCATTTCCTGGCCTTTTATCACAACTGTAGCAAAGACAGAGGCTCTATTTTCAGCTTGACTTGGGGTTAGGAAGATATGAGTCCTGAGTTGCTGGGTGCCATGATGTGAAGAGAGGCTGGGGGGTTTACTAGTCTCAGTAACCTGTTGGCTTCTAGTACAACAACCATTCCCCACTTTGCCCTGTGAGCAAAACCCTGATTTTTTATATAGGGAAGCACAGCCAAGAGGTCTAGAGAGCTTGAGTTTTCATGTCATATATTGAGCCCCTGGGTCCACCATACCTGAAAGAATCTCACTGGAATTCTTTATTATGTGAGCCAACCTTTTTGCTTAAGACAATTTTACTTGGATTTATCTTACTTGCAACCAAGAAATCCTGGTTAATACAGCCAGCTCAGTCATTGACCTTTTCATATATTTGACATCTGTATGCAGTCTGTTCTTAAGATGCTTTCTTCCCTTAACCTTGAAGATCCTGTGATGAACTTAACCATGAGTATTCTCCAAGGCTTGGGCTTTGGTCTTCTCTTTTGGGGGCACACAATTCAACCCATACACCAGGGAAGCAGAATTTGAGATGGAGTTTAGATCCAGGATGTGTATCAGCGAGTATTCATGGTCTCAACACCTGTGAAAGGAAGATGAGAAAGCAGGACCGGGCAGGGGGGAACTTGAGCTGTTGATGCAAGACCAATGACCACCTTGTCCAACCCCGCTGGGAGACCTGGAGCTAGAATGGCCCTTCAGAGTCATCTGGTGGTTTTGGGACAAGATGGCTAGGCCCTTATATTCTCATGTCTGTCAGTGAATGGATGTGGGCTGCACCAGGAAGGGACATGACCTTGGCAAAACAGCTGTCTGCAGCTGAGGCAATACCTGAGGGGCTGAAGCTGAAGGCTTTCAGCAGATAGCACTGGCAGCTGAGCAGCTGGGCCATCACTGAAGGATGTCCGGGGGGCATGCATCACAGCATCCCCCATGTAGGGTGGCTCCTTCTGGCTTCAGGTTCTGGAGACTGCTCCCTTCCCTCACTCATTCTAGCCTAGCGGTGTTGACAGCTTCTCAGTCACCAACCCCCTGGTACTGCACATGCCTTGTTGTGTCCCTCTCCTCCACCCACACCTTTGCAAATGGTCCCTTTATTAAATACCCCTCCAACCCCCATACTGAATGTGACCTCTGCTTCCTGCTGGGACCCTGACTGATATAACTGAAGGAGTCTAGCATATCCCACCCCCAAATATGCCATTCTGGCATATTGAGTATTTTGAACTGCAGGCAATCAAGAATCAACAGATGCAGGAAGAATTCTCTGCCCTCCCTCTATCTGCCTAAAAGCAAGGCATAAATTTCCCTTCCTTTGTGAAGGTGATTTCTCCCTAGTACCCGGAAGGGAAGAGTGACTCTCAGGTGACATTGAGATGAGTTTGCCTAAACAGACCTTACAGAAATAATGCTTATTGTAGGAGTGAAGGGAATTGTCCCCTTTACCCTCTGAAGGTTTGAGTCTTTACATCTGCTGAAATAAACTGGCAACAGACAGATTAATAGGAGAAAAAGTATGCAAATTTATTTTTGTGCAGGGGGGCTTCACAGGAAAGCGAGTACCCAATAACCCAATGAGGTCTAGAAGCTTAAATAACATGTAGAGTTACAGAAAGAAATAGAGAATTAAAAGCTCCTGGAAGGTAGTGAGCAAACAATGGGAGGGTGAGGAGAGGGGCTGAACTGCCAACACAGGTTGTAGATAAGGTCTCCCAGGTAACAGCCAACAGAAGAATAGGTGACTGCCTGTGGTCATCTCTATCTTGGGGAGGTGTTAGACCTTTATCTTTAGGCAGATAAAGGGAACTCAGAGAAAAATCTCTGCTTGCATCTGCCATTTACCTTACTAAGGTAGATCCATGTAAATTACCTTTATAAAAGGACAGCTTTTCAAAGCTGTTCTTGTCTGCAGTCCTCCCCTGAATAACCAACTCAAAATATGCCAAGGATGTGTGTTCTGGGGTAGCATATTCTGGCCCCCCTTATTTGCTCCCCTATATATCTCCTAGTCACTTCCCTATCATCCCTCGAATCCCAAACCCCCGTTCCTTTGTTAAAATAGTATATAAGCCTCCACTTCTTTGAGTTTTACTTCTTTTCTATAAACTCTCATGCATGTAAATATTAGTAAAAATTGTGTACCCTTTCTCCTGTTAATCTGTCCTTTGTTAGTTTAATTCACAGGCCCCCATTTTCTGAACCTAAGAGGGTGGAGGACATAACCGTAAGTTCACCTGAGCAGGGGGTGGGGAATATCACACAGCCAATTTGGAGAAGGACACATCTTGCTGTTATTCCCTCTCCCCAGGCCCTGACCAATGGGACCGAACAAAACCATCAGGAAGGTCATTGTGGGTGGGGAGTGTTGGGGAAATATAATTATTAATAAAAACAAAATCTCTTGCCAACCTAGAAATCCTCTCCACAAAGGTAGAAGGGAAAGAAAACAATTTTATTATTGAATAAGCATTAAGCCAGATGCGACGCACATCACAGGCAATAGTGCTGAAAGGACTGCCAAGGCAGAAAGGGGCCTCACTCTTTGCTATAGCTGAGGGGATACAACCCATTCCACACATCGGGCAGGTTTTACAATTTGGAGTCCCTGACAAGTTAGGCCAATCTCCTCCTAGGAAACTGGGAGATGGGGTTTACCCCTGATGACTGCGTTTTGAAGAGAAATAGGTGGCTCCTAGGTGGTGGAGAAAACCTCCCACAGACGTAAGACTGATCAGGGGCAGGCTGTTTAGCCATTATAAAGCTTTACATACATTTGAATAGGACAGACGGGAAAAGAAA
Source organism: Daubentonia madagascariensis (assembly GCA_023783475.1). NCBI lineage: Eukaryota > Metazoa > Chordata > Mammalia > Primates > Daubentoniidae > Daubentonia > Daubentonia madagascariensis. The sequence continues at coordinate 45,309,784 of JAKFHU010001953.1, forward strand.
TTCCAAAAGGAAAGGAAAAGGGAGTGGGAAATCCCTTCTGCTATTTTCAACAGGGAGAAAATCTGCATTTGCCGTACAGGAGCAGGGGCCACTCTCCAGTAATCTCAGGAAAAGAGGGTGCAGCGAAGGAGAAGCAGGGGACCTGAGGAGTCCCACCCAGGCCCCTTGGAGCTGACGGAACAGCTGGAGGCCTGGTACTGTGCGCCAGTGACTTCAGAGGCAGAGAGAGGGCTTTCCTGCCCCCAAGTCTATCTCCCTTTCCTGCTCAGTCACTTCTTAAAATACTTTTGTTGGACTCAGTACACATCACTCCAAAATACGATTGTAGGAGACCAGAATGTGCCACCGTGGCATATTGATTCCCTTGAGCTAAAAGAAATCGAGAAGCAAACAACACGGGGAAAACTCTTCACCTTCCTCTCCACCACCTAAAATATAGAACTCCCCTCTTATAAAGAGATATTTGCATCTATAAAAAAAATTTTCATTTTCATTAGTAAAGGTATCTATACCAGAAAGAGAGCTGCTTTGAGACAACTTCATTTATTTATTTTATTTTATTGATGTATTTTGTTTTAGCAAAATTATTTCTTCTTTTTTTGTTTAAGAGGCAAGGTCTCGCTCTCTCATGCAGGCTGGAGTGCAGTAGAGTCATCATAGTTCATTGCAGCCTTGAACTCCTGGGCTCAAGGGATCTTCCCACCTCAGCTTACCCACTGCCTCAGCTTCCCGAGTAGCTGGGACTAGAGGCTTATGCCAACAGGCCTGGCTATTTTTTTTTTCTTTTGTAGAGATGTATTCTTGCTGCGTTGCCCAGGCTGGCTCAAACTCCTGGCCTTAAACATCCTTCCTGCCTCCTGTCTCGGCCTCCCAAAGTGCTGGGATTACAGGCTTGAGCCACCACCCTGGCTGACAACTTTTATTAATTGAGAGGCTTTTGTTTGCATAACAAGGCAACCTTTATCCACCTTACATTTCCTCCCCTCCCCCCACATAATCTGTCTCCACTCCCCCCTTAAGAAGCCCCAAACTTTTATTCCTTTCTGTAGCTCAGGATGCTATATAAGCTTCAATCATCTGGCCCTGCTTTGAGTCTCACATTTTTGTGGGACTCCCGTGTGTGCATATGTACATAATTTAAATGATTTTCTCCTGTTAATCTGCCTCATGTCAATTTAATTTGTAGACCAGCCAAAAGAATCTACAAGAGCAGAGGGAAGCCATTTTTCTCTCCCCTCCACCTTCAACAAGAAGCAGGGGTCGCGGTGGCTAAACAGTGTGGGCCCTGGTGTCAAATGGTGTTAGGGGCTAATTTGTGTCCCCCCCAAAAAAGATATGTTGAAGTCCTAATTCCCGCTACCTCAGAATGTGACCTTATTTGGAAATAGGATCTTGGTAGATTTAACTTCCTTCAACAGGTGTTGAGCCATGATAACACCTTAAGTTATGATGAGGTCATTAAGGTAGGCACTAAATCAATACGACCGGTGTCCTCCAACAAAAAGTTTTCACTTGGCCAAACTTTAGTCAAGCTTCTGAACCTTCTCCAAGGCCCATCTGTGCCCTTCCTTGTAAAATCCAGTTTTAGCAAAGAACCCCGCTAAGTCAATTTAGCAAGAACTCCCCATCCTCCATATCTGTTCATCCTTGACATCTGATTAGATTCCTCATCCTCCAGCACCCCCCCGCCCCATGATGTCTGATCACCCTGGTCTGTCTTCAGCAAGAATCCTGTTAGGTGAGTTTAGCCAGAATCCCCCTCACCCCTAATGTTTGCTCTTAGTAATTTTCCATCCATTGACCCCCACCCTACTCCTTGGCTATAAGTTCCCACTTGCCCATGCTGCATTCAGAGTTGAGCCCAATCTCTCTCCCACACTGCAAAACCCCATTGCAGTGGTGCCTATACTTGTCATGATGGTCCTGAATAAAGTCTTTCTTACTGTGCTTTAACAAGCATCATTGAATAATTTTTCCTTAAACACCTTAAACTGTGAGGGAAAAATAGAAATTCACTAAAAATCTTTTACTCTGAAATGGACAGGCTATAGCCCTATGTATGTTAATTGCTTAATCTGCTTCTGTAAGAGTGCTTATGGCCACACCCACAGGAATGTTTGTGAAACTGATGTTATAAAGAAAGAAATTGAAATTGACCAATGCCTGCAGCTCATGCTCCTGTAAACAGCTCCCCCTTGCAGCAGCTACCTTGTAAATTACAACATTACAGTAACTTCCATATGTGTACACTTCCTGGTATAAGCCGCTCTGTACCACCTCCTTGCTCTTGAAGTATAAAAGACAAGTCCCCTTGACTGGGGGTGCTCAGATTTTGGCAGAATATCCCCTCTGAGCCCGCCGGCATTAATAAACCTGATCTGTCTGCATCCTCGTGTACCTCTCGGTGTTTCCTTCAGCAACGTGACTCCGGTTTTTGCCGTTACAATACAAAAGGGAAATTTGGACACAGACAGAGAGAGAATGATGTGAAGAGGCATCCAGTGGACGGATGCTGCTGTAAGCCAAGGAATGCCAAGGATTGCTGGCTACCACTAGAAGCTTGCAGAGGGAGGGAAGGATTCTACCTAGAGTTTCGGAGGGAGCATGACCCCCCCAACACCTTGATTTTAGACTTTTAGTCTTCAGAAACATAAGACAAGGAATTTTGTGAACTAAAGTAAAATCTTAAGCCCCCCAGCTGACTGAATGGACCCCCTCTTGGCCAAGGGGGACTCTAGAAATACCCTAAAGCTGAGTTGCTGGCCATGAGAAGGGAGGTCAGACACACCTCATCGTGCCCACCTCCCTTATTGGAGGTATCCTTTGTAACTTATTAACAGGCCTAAGGCTATACAAGACAAAGCTTAAATTACACCTGCAGGTCATCAATGAACAGATCACTTGAGTCTCCGTGTATGTCTGATGCCTTGTCTCTGATTAACAGACTTCCTTATCTTAACTTAAAACATTCCAAGCTTTTAGACAAAACTAATTTCTTTAACCAATTACAAATCAAAGAATCTTTAAACTCACGTATAACCTGTAATGCCCCACTTTGAGATGTCCTGCCTTTTTGGGCCAAACCAGTGTATGCCTTCCATATATTGATTTATGACTTTGCATATAATTCCTGTCTCCCTAAAATGTGTAAAACCAAATTGTAACCCAACCACAGCTAGAGTCACTTGCTCAAGGCTTCTTGGGCATGGCTCTTCGGGCCATGGTTGCACATATTCGGCACAGAATAAACCTCTTTAAATTATTTTACAGAATTTGAGCTCTTTTCCATTGGCAATTTCTGTGGTTTTAAGGCACTCAGTGTGTAGTATTTTGTTAAGGCAACACTTGAACATGTAAAATCTAGACTGGGTCAGACAGGCCTGAGTTCAAATCTTGGTTTTGCCATTTATTGGTCGTGGAATTTGAGTGAAATTTACTTAATTTCCCTGGGTTTCCATTTCCTCTTCTATAAGATGGAGAAAATAACAGCACCTTCCTTTTCAAGTTCTGGAGAAGTTCAAATGATGTAATGTTTATAAGGGCTTGTGCCAGTCAGCCTCTGAGATGGCTCCCAGTGGTTCCTACTTCCTGGTAGTCACTCCTTTGTGTAGTCTGTTCCCACACTGAATGGGGCTGATCTGTGTAACCAAATGCAAATTGCAGAAATATAAGAATGTGACTTCCGAGGTTGGGTCATAAAGGACATTGCAGTTTCTGCCTAGCTCTCTTTTGGGTCATTGCTCTGGATGATACCACCTGCCATATCATAAGGACACTCAAGCAGCCCTGTGGAGAACCGAAGCCCCCTGGCCACAGCTAGGCAGTGCTAATGGAAAAAACCCAAACTCTGTAAAATGATTTAAAGAGGTTTATTCTGAGCCAATATGTGTGACTAAGGCCCAGGGCGTCCATAAACCTAAGAAGCCTTTAATAAGTATTCCTGAGGTGGTTGTGTTACAGATTGGTTGTATACATTTTAGGGAGACAGGAATTGTAGGTGAAGTGAAAATCATAAATCAATACATGGAATGTATACATTGGTTTGGACTGAAAAGGTGGGGCACCTTGTGGGGGGTTACAGATTATAGGTGGGTTGGAGATTCTTTGATTTGTAATTGGTTAAGGAAATAAAACTTTAAAGGCTTGGAGTGTTTTAAGTTAAGATAATGAAGTCTGTTAATCAGAGAGCAAGCTACAACATGCTGACCCAAGTGATCTGTTAAGCAAATTGATGGCCTGTAGGTGATTTAACCTTTGCCTTGCATGGCCTTAGGTCCTGTTAATAATTGAGTATCTTAGTGTCACAAACAGTCTTTTTAGTGAGCCTTATGCTCTCTGTTTTAACATTAATGCAGGTCAATTGTTGTGCCTAAATTCCAAAAGGGAGGGAGTATAACAAGGTATGTTTGACTTCTTTTCCCTTCATGGATGGAAACTCAGTTTTAAGTCTTTTCTGGAGCACCCTTGGCCAAGGGGAGGTGTCTGCCCAGTCATCAGGGAGCTTAGGATTTTATTTTTAGTTTACAGCAGCCATGTGAATGAGCTATCCGAAAGTGGATCCTCCAGTCCTAGTTGAGTCTTCAGATGACTGCAGCCCTCACTGACATTTTGACTGAAACTCCATGGGAGACCCTGAGCTAGAACCATTCAGCTAAGCTGCTTCTGATTTCCTAACTTGCTGAAACTGTGTGAAGTAATAAATTTTTAATGTTGTTTTTAACTGCTAGGTTTTGGGGTTATTTTCTAGCACAGTAGCAGGTCATACAAGGCTTACTGTAACTACATAATCACTCTACAAATGTTAGTGGTTGTTTATTTCCCACATGATTACTCAGGAATACATCTTTGCAGATACTTCACTTCTAATTCCAAATCAAATTTCCAGCTGATCCTGAGTCCAAGGTCCACTTCCAACTGTTGATTGGACATTTATACCAGGAAGTTCCACTTGCAAGTAAGACTGGCAATGTGCATCACCCCTGCTTTCCTTGTGCCATTTCCTAATCCTGGAATGATGTCATTCCCTGCCTCACCCTCCTAATGCCTGCCCCTTCTTCAAGGTCCATACAGATCCTGCCTTTGGAAACAACTCTGACAATGGCTCTCACCTTCTATGACTCCGAACTTACCTTCCTTTGGACTTCCATAGGATTGATTGCCTGAACTTCCAGTAGACGTTTATCTTATCCTGCTTTATATTGTAACTGAATTGACTCATTTTTTCCTTATATTTTTTAAATGGGTACACATATCACAACTTTGGTTAGAATGGAATTTGAGAGCACTTCTCTGTATTTATCCTCCACCATTCCTAGAATAGAGCCTTGCACATGTGCACGTTTTGGAGAGCAAATTAATGAATGAATTAGTATAAAATTTGGAAGCTAAAACATCTGGCTAATTGGCTGACTTTCCTACCCCTCACCTTCCTCTTTTGGCTCTTTTACTTATATTAATATTTGGAAGTTAAAAACAAATTAGCATTCACCATTAATATGTGTGATGAAGCCATTTTCCACGTGTCTTGCTTTATCCGTGAATTTGTCCCCTGTGTAGGAAGTGATACATGGTATTTCCCTCTCTCGTTCTAACTCAGAGGGCCTGTAACATGAGCTGAAAATATGAGGCAATTAACCATGTAATTCAGACAAAATCGCCTGGAAATGTACTTTGTGAGTAGGTACACAGCCCAGTAATGGAAGACTTGGAAATTCATTCATGATAGATAGGGAATCATTTATTAGCGGAAGCGTGGGCTGTGCCGGGAGCATTTCTAATCTGTTAAAGTCAGCATCTTAGAGGGAAGCAGACTTGATGACACAATCTCCCTTGATGCCACCACCGGAGACAGAATCCGGGACTGTGAAGAGAGGATGCAGCACTGGTTTGTGTGGGAATGGTTTTGCTCTGCATTTTTTGTGCTGGCTGGGGTTGTGGGGTGGCAAATGACAGAGGCTAAGTCCCAAAATCAGGCCAAATTAAGGAAAAATAAATAAATTATTGGAAGCTGTGGTATAGCTCTCAGAATTGAAGGAAAAGCTGGAAAGTGAGGCTTTGGAAAAAACTAGAACTAGGGAAGCTCTAGGTTTCTGGGTAGCAGGAACTGCCACTTGGACATTTTCACTTGGAAGTCCACATGGGACATGCCAGACCCCCTTCCTCCTGGGTGCTACTGTCAAGATCAATCTTCTCCAACCACTTTCCCCATCACCTGCCTTCTGCCATGTGCCTGAAATGGGCATGTGTTGTGTACAGGTTTGCATTGGATTTTGGTGGGCCTTTCCAGAACCCATTCGTTCATCTAACAAGTATTTCTTGAAAACTGTTCAAACCTTGTGACAGGTGTTCTGGAGGACTCAAAAGCAAATTCATTATAGATTCTACCCCCTACCGGAGATAAGTGTTCAAATATTCTTAAGATGGAGTGAAAAGCTATGCACCCATCATGATCTTTTCATTACAAGGGACAGAAATCAGTCTCAAGTCATCTTCAAGGAGGAGAGATATTGGTCAAGACAAAGGAAAGTCCAGGGACAGAGCTAGCTGAGACCTGGCCAGATACAGGGGCCGGCAAGTGGGGTCCCAACTCTGTCCCTCTCCATCTCTTGTTCTGCTTTCTCTGTGCTGCTCCCTTTGCAGGGGAGGTCTCTGCAGCAGGTCCTGATAGCGCCCTGTGCACAGCCCTTCTGCACTCAGCATTCTTGGGTACACACCAATGGCTCCCTGTGACTCTGAGCCTGGGGGCTTGTTCCTGCTACAGGAGCTGCTGCCACAGTCCATGGTGGGCAGGCAGAGTGGCAAGGAGTTAACGGCCCTGGGAACAGCCGTTAGTCAAAGACAAACAGAGGTAGTGGATTCAAAAATGAATTATTTTCTTTGATTGAGACAACTCTGGGGCATGTCCTATACTTTTCTCCAGATGTCTCCGACGGTACTAAGCCTCAGGTGCCCCAGTGGCCACCTGCTCACTGGTGCACTCTGCTTTGGCTGCCTTCCCTTTCCTATCTCACTTCCCTACTCTCCTACCCATGCTTCTTGGGATCACCTCCAAAATAAATCTCTTGTGTACAAATTCTTGTCTTAGAGTCCTTTTAGGGAGCCCAGCCTAAGACACCCTGTTATGTGATGGTAAGGCAGCTGCAAACAGTTGTAGGTTTGTACACTGACAGTGTCTGATCCGGTGGAGACAGAGTTTCCTTCCACTTAAAATGGAGACAGATTTTTCTTCCATTTAAAATCCCGAGGCTAACTCTCATTGTTCAGAGTTGGCCCCATTCCCAACCCTGGGTTGAAACATACCCATTGACCAGCTCTGGCCACCTACTCACCAGGGAGCTGGGAAGGATGGAGCTGATTCCATTCAATCCTCATGGTCTGGGAGAGGAGGAGGGACGGTTTCCTTATGAATAATGAGGATGCTATTGCCAGGTCAATGCTGAAGGGATGCTGAGCAGGTCAGATCTCCAGGTGTCCACTGCACGTGAGGCCCCCAAAAGGGGACTAACACAGTTCAGAGATATATAACGTAGCTTCTAATTTGATGGGGAAGGCTGTAGAAGATGAAAGCTTGAGGAACCTGAGACATCATCTTCTGAGTTTCCTACCCCCTCCTTTTTAAAGTCACTAAGTAGACGGCTAATTTTCTTCCTCTTAATAATGCCATGTTTTGTGTTTTGAAATACCACATCATCCAAATAAAACAGCATGCATTCAGTAGTAATTAATACATTCTCACATTTAAAAAATTAATAAACAGCATTACTGAGTCCATGTTCCTAACAATAGGGAAATATACCATTTCCAAATGGTTATTGGAAATATTAGAAAGACTTTCCAGTCCCTTCTGTTCTTCCTAGTCCCTAGGAGCTGAGGGACCCCCTCATTTGATAGTTGAGGTCCTCTGGTATACACAAAACTTCTGCTGTGAGGGAAAAATAGAAATTCACTAAAAACCTTTTACCCTGAAACGGACAAGCTATAGCCCTATGTATGCTAATTGCTTAATCTGCTTCTGTAAGACTGCTTATCGCCACACCCACAGGAATGTTTGTGATACTGATGTTATAAAGAAAGAAACTGAAATTGACTAATGCCTGCAGCTCATGCTGCCGTAAACAGCTCCCCCTTGCAGCAGCTACCTTGTAAATTACAGTAACTTCCCTATGTGTACACTTCCTGGTATAAGCCGCTCTATACCACCTCCTTGCTCTTGAAGTATAAAAGACAAATCCCCTTGACTGGGAGTGTTCAGATTTTGGTGGAATATCCCCTCTGAGCCCGCCGGCATTAATAAACCTGATATTTCTGCATCCTCATGTACCTCTCGGTGTTTCCTTCGGCAACGTGACTCTGGTTTTTGCTGTTACACTACCAAGAGTATTGGCTAGCAAACTGGACCGTTTCATTTACATTATTAGTCTTCATGGCTCGCTGAATTCTCCTTCAGGTCACATTTCCCAAGGAAACCGCACCTGCTTCATTGTCACAGCGTTTAGGTACTAGGAGAGATCTTTGCGACATTACGCATTCCATTCCCAGCTATGGAAACTGACACGAAGTGATGAACCCAGATTCTCACATCCACTCATCTGGAGCCAGGCTGTGCTCTAGGATCCTGGGGAAACAGAGTGAATAAAATGGAGACGGTCTCTGCCAAGTTGAGGAGGCAGACAAAACACGACAATAAAGAACTTAGTTGGCTTCTGGTCCAACATGTAGAGAGCCTGGAAGTCATCCTCACAACAAGAAAAAGGCCGAATACACTGAAAATCAACAACTCTTATTAGATCCATCGGAGAATTGTTATCACAGGGCAAACTGCTGCCCCCAAAACTGGAGAAACAGACAGGTGGCTATAGAGAATCCCAGCTTCCTGAGAGCAGAAGCCATGACTGGAGGCAGTGCTGGGAAGAATGCATTCAGCTGTAATTGATGAATTACTGGAGCCTCAGTATCTACACTGAATTTTTAACTAGCTGGAGAGTTAAAAATTCCAAGGGGCCTAGTCTTAGGGGAGCCCCACACTTTTGTTTGAGTTTACCTCCAGAGCTCTACTAGTTTGTCACAGTAAAGACTGGAGAAAAATCCCCTCATGCTTCTGGCAGGGGAGGGGGGAAATGGACCATTCTGAAAAACATGCAGTACTAAGTGCTATGGAGGGAATAAGTGAATGCTGAACAGCAGTGAATGGTGTCATCGTAGCTCACTACAACCTCCAGCTCCTGGCTCAAGAGATCCTTCTGCCTCAGCCTCCCGAGTAGCTGGGACTACAGGTGCATGCCATGACACCCAACTAATTTTTCTATTTTTTTAGTACAGGTGGGGTCTCACTCTTGCTCAGGCTGGTCTCCAACTCCTGACCTCAAGCAGTCCTCCTGCCTCAGCCTCCCAGAGTGCTAGGATTACAGGCATGAGCCACCATGCCCCACCAGGAAAAGTCTTTATTGCAGGGTGGCAAGCAAGGAGTACAAGCAGGTAATGCTTAAGACTGGGACTCTCAGATGGCTTACAAGCAGGGGTTTTTAAAGGCAGGAGTATATTTCAGGCAGGTAAATTTGCAAATCAATACATGAAGGTTATACACTGGCCTGGCTCCAAAACGTGGGATATTCTGAAGTTGGGGGGTGGGATATAGGTGGATTCAGAGATTCTTGGATTAGGCAAGAGGAATGTTAAAATGGGTGTGACAGGCCCCTCAGGGGGAAATTTAGAACAAAGAATGGCGGTCAGAGTTTAATTTCTCAGTTCCCCCTTATCTGCATTTTCCATTCAATGGGGGTTTCTGAAAAACAACTAAAAAACATGTTAAGATGCCATCTTTTAGTTTCTATAGGGAACCAGAGCACCTCCTGACTCTGTCTTGTTGGGGGGGACCATTGTTTCATCAGGCTGCCCATTTACCCTTCAAGGCTAGCCAGGTGCCTGGAATGTCCCCTGAAGGGACTCAAGATTTTTCTTTACTTCCATGCTCTTCCCCTACCCCCCCACCCTAAGCCCCTAAGAGGGGGCTCCTACTCTGTCTCAGAACCCTTCGGAGGAAGCAGCATGCACAAAGGCCTGAGTGAGAAAGAACTCAGCCTGTCCAAGGAGCTGAGACAAGTCCCTGGTTGCTGCAGCATGGTGAGGAGGGAAGATGGAGTTGACTGACGTGGTTGTATAAGAAGCAGGGGCCACATCACTCAGAGCCACGGAAAGGAGTTTGGTTTTTACTTTTCCTCTAACAAGCTTTGTTCTTTATATACATGCTTGTTAGCAGATGAGCTGGGACATGGGTCCAGGTCTCCCTGCTTTCAATCTAATGCCTGCTTCCTACTGCCCTAACACGTAATTGACTAATTCTAGAATGTACAGTCTGGAAAAACATATGCAGAAACAGGCAAGCTTTTCAGCAAATTCAAGCCATGTAGAGTCTCCTGTAGGGGCAGAGAAGTAGTAGGACAATCGTGTGCCATTGTGCAGCCTGGGTATAAACTAACTATATTCAAATTCTGGCTCTGCCACTGACCAGCCTTGTGATCTGGAACGAGTTACTCAACTTTTGAGAGTCCCTGTTTCGTCTTCTGAGGAAAGGAGATAATAAAAATACTTCTAGATAGGGTTATTGACACAATTAAATTAAATTACATAAAGATTGATTTTTTTTCCCTCCAAACATGTTCATCTCAGTAAAGGGTACCACCTCCCATTTTGGCAGTGCTCAAGACAAGACTCTTAGAGTCATCCTGGATTTTTTCATTTTCTTGAATCTCAACTCTATCAGTATACCCTGACAATTCTATTTCTGAAATATATTCTGAATTTGTGAGCTCTGGTTTACCTCCATCGTGTGATCCTAGTCCAAGACACTATTGTATCTTGCCTGATCTACTGTGATGGCGTCCTAACTGGTCTACCTGTCTTCCTTTTGCTACCTACAACCCACTCTTCACAAAGCAGCCATTTATAACTACTAAATGTAATTTATGTGTAACTCCTTAGATTAAACCCATCCAATGGCTTTCAGTGCATTTACAGTAAAATCCTCAGCCCTTGCCTCTCTGATCTTGCACCTGCCTGTTTCTCCATGCCCATTTCCCTCTCTGCCACACCCAGGGAGATAAGGTCGATCACTGCATGTGATTTTTAACCTTCTGGAATAGCACTGCCATGCCTTTACATGGTAGAATGGACTTCCCTGTCCCTGGACTTGGGGCTTGGCCATGAGACTTCTTTTGGCCAGTGGCATGTTAGCTGTCATGGCATGGGCAGAGCCCTGAAATGTGGGTGTGCACTTTGTCTTGGCCCCCTGTGCTTTTGGGATCCACCAGGAGAAGGACATGCCCCAGCTCTCTTCTGTTCAAGGACAGCAAGAGATGTACAGCAGATTTCCACCCAATCCATAGTCTGGAGCCAAGCCTGGCCCAGCTATAGCTGGAAGCAGAGCCAAACCAGAAGACCCCAGAGCTGTGAACAACACTAATAAATGCTCTTTGTTCTAAGCCACTGGGTTTTGTAGTAATGTTGTGGCATTATAGCGACAAAAACTGATTAATGTACTCAGATCCTCAGTTTCGTTTCCTTTCCTGCAGTTTTCTTGCTGCTCCCTCTGTTTGAAGCTGTTCTGATTGTCTGGAACAGACTTTCTCAACGTTGGCACTATTGACATCTGGGGCTGGATAATTCCGTGTTGCTGGGCAGGGGGCTGTCCCCTGCATTGGAGGCTGTTTAGCAGCATCCCTGGCTTCTGTTCACTAGATGCCAGTGCAGCCCCTCTCCATCCTCCATTGTGACAACCAAAAATGTCTCCAGACATTGCTAAATGTCTCCTGGAAGGCAGAACTGCCCCTAGTTGAGAACCACTGGTCTAGAACATTCCAGATCTTTCTGGAGCTGACTCCTTCTTGTCGCTTAGGTCTCACCCCTGCTGTCACTTCTTCAGCGAATCCATACCTGATCATCCTGCTGGGGCTCAGGACGTGACCCTCCACAGCCTGGTGCTTTAGTGTGCTCAGTACTTTGAACTAAAGGAGATGGAAGGACCTCAGAAGCAAGGTCTCTCTGGCCTTCTCCCACTCTCCTGTCTCCTTCCCCTCCTTCTCCCCTGAAATGAGGCATAGAACCCAGAATTCCTCTTCCCCAACGTGGGTCACAGAAACTAGAACTCCTCTTCCCCACAGCAAGCCATAAAACCTAGGAAGGTCACTCTCTCCCTTCTGCCCAGACCTTCACTCCAGAGGGGCCCTGCCCTGTACCAGGGTAGGGTGGGGGTATCCTACACAGAGGCCAGGAAGAGTCTGAATAGACAGGCCTTGCCCGGTGTGATATGATGATGTATATATGTGCTCCATCTGATTCCTGCAAACCTTGTTATTTCCTAAGGTTCCTGTAAACCTTGTTATTTCCTAAGTGACTAGAGCAATATGAATACCCTTTATTAAAGTAATTTGCCCTTTCGTCTTTAGTTCTTGAAGATAAAGGGAAAGACAGTCTCTTGTTATGTACCACAGGCCCTTTCAAACACACCTGACCTTATATTCATGAGATGATTTTTGGAAAGCCCCTAGATCGCACAGGATGGGGGCCTGGTTGCCAGGGGAATCAGCCACATGCTCAGAGGGAACTTTCAGCCCCACCCTCCAACCTCCAGGGAAGGGGGGTGCTGAAGGTTAAGTTGATTGCCTGTGGCCAATGGCTTAATCAATCATGCCTACATTATAAAGCTTCTATGAAAACCCAAAAGGTACAGGGTTGGGGAGCTTACAGATAGCTGAACACGTGGTGCTAACACATCCACATGCTGGGAGGATGGTACAGCCCAACTCCACAGGGATGGAAGCTCCTGTGCACGGGACCCTTCCAGACTCATCTGTATGCTTTGTAATATCCTTTATAATAAAGGATTATATGGTTTTCATCTGTATGCTTTGTAATATGCTTTATAATAAACCAGTAAACTTTAAGTAAATGTTTCCTTGAGTTCTATGAGCCACTCTAGCAAATTAATCAAACACAAGGAAGGGATTGTGGGAACCCCAATTTATAGCAGGTGAGTCAGAATCACAGGTAAAACAACCTAGGGCTTGCAACTGGCATGGAAAGTAGGGGTGGGGGGGGGAAGTCTTATGAAACTGAGCCCTCAACCTGGGGGAATCTGACGCCATCTCCAGGTAGATAGTGCCAGAATTGAATCGAATCAGAGGACATTCAGCTGGTGTCTGCTGAAGAATCCACTGCAGAGTTGATTTGTTATTGGTGGGGGAAAAAATCCCTACACACTTCTTGGTGACCAGAGGTCATGGAAGTCTTCTGTGTTGATTGTTGAGTGAGAGTATAGCAGGACAAATTGAGTTTGTTTTTTCTACTCGCTGGGTTTCTCCCCTCAGTCTATTACCATGAGATCATACCCCATTTGTCCAATCACATTTCTACGACAGCTGTCCATTTTTTATGCAACCTAGGCATCAAATTAGGCAGTTTTCCCTGGGTCTTTGGGTCTGCATTTCTGGAGACTCCTGTGTCATGTAAGACTTTGATTAAATAGACTTGTTATGCTTTTCTCTTGTTAACCTGTCTTTTGTCCCAGAAGTGTTGGCCCATCTTATGATGGGTAAGGAAAGGTACTACACCTTTCTGCCTCTACAGTCCATTTGCTCATTTAATTTCTTTACTTGTTTTTCTTCCTCTTTCTCTTGCCATCACAATGTAAGATCTGCAAAAGCGGGACTCTTAACTGTTTTGTTTGCCACTGAAGTCTCCCCTCTTAGAATGGTTCCTGGCATGTGACAGACATCCCATAAACTTATTCCAATGAGTAAGAGGTCAGAAAACACTCTATCAACTGTGTTGACTTTAAAGCATTTTATGAATTAATTATAAAAATAATAAAAGAAAAGTCATAGGAAGTAAGTCCACACAGAGTTTAGCAGCTGGAAAGTTTCTGATGCTATTGAAAGGGCTCAGGAAATTTCACCACAAAATATGACTCCTTGGTATAAAGAGTATTTTGAATTACAGGCCCTTCAAGATCAAAAAGCACTGGAAAGGGCTTTCCCTCTATCTGCATAAACTGGACTGACAGATCAAAAGAACAAACGACTTCCCTTCCCTTCCCTGTTATCTCAATATATTGCAGGAAAAATGATCAAGAAGGCAACCAGACCTGGCCCAAATCATTTTAAATATAATACCCATCCCTCAGGTTAATTTAATCTGCAAGGAGAATCATTTACAAGTCAATTCGTTTCCCCCATCCATTCATCCTCCCAAGTATCTATTTATCCTCCCTAGCAATCATTTATTGCCCCTAAATGGAATTACCTATATTCCTCATCTCCCTCTCCCCTCTAAAATGAGGGTATATACATTTCTGGACCCCACTGGGGTATTGGGTAATCACTCTGTGATCCTCCCCATGCACATGGTAAATAAACCTTTCTCTTATTAATCTGCCTTCATTGTGAGTAGATCTTTCAGTGAAACTTCAGGGGGAAGGGGACATTTCCCCTCACCCCCACACTATAATTACCCCTTCTATAGCTGTTGCCCTCTGAGTTTTCTACAAAACTCAGAATTAATGTTCTGGAGCCCTAGCTGGGTTGATTGATTGAGAAAGAGAGAGCCCTCGTTGCTCCTAGGATATCTTTAGAATGGATTTAAACAGCAAAAAATTCAGTGGATGTGATTTAATTTGTTTCCCCAAAGTAGCCATGTTCCTCCCCCATATCTCTGCCTTGATTTGCATATGTCACCTTCAAATAGCCACAAGTCAATAGATGGGGGTAGGGGGAGGCATGTTAAAGCAGATGAGTAGGTGTGCCAACCTGTTTTTAATAACTAATCATGCATGGCATTTATCATCACCCTCCATATACCCTCTAACTTAATAACGGTTGACAACGCCAGTTTCCCATTGGTGTCAGCCCATCAGAGTTAGATCACTTTTGCTTAAATGAAGACATCACCTAAGTACAGAATCAGCAACATCAAAGGATTTCCTGGGACTTTCAGTGGTTCAACAGGGAGGCAAGAGGAGGGGGTGGGACTGGCCCCCAGTATTCAAATCAAACTTTGATCTACAAGCTGGTGAGATAAGAAACAGCCCACACTTTTCTGGGCAAAGGCAGTGCATGCGATGCACGTGGACTGGGATTTGGGGGCTGGAGGGAGTGGAGACGAAGATGGATGGTTGACAAGGTCTTCCCAGGGACCAGCATGACAGATATGTTTTGACTCAACGTGATAGGACCTGATACCCACAGTAGATTCTCAGAGCTTTACAACTCCCTTTGGAAGTTTCTCCAAATGTCTGATTTAAATTCCTTTGTTTCAGTTTAAGCCTATTTCATCTCACTGTTTCTTTTCCGGAAGCCGTGGGAAGTTGCTTCCCGCCAGTGACACGATTCCCAAGGACACTCGCAAGCAATAGATTAACAGCTTTACCTTGACCCCTCCTTGCAGAGGATCTCACAGTTTCTGCCCAGACCCTCTTCTTCAGGAACCACCCTCTCTGCCACTCTGTCCACCCCTTAGCTGTATTTTTGCTGAGTCACCCTTCCTAGTGACATCTGGTTCTAGCTTGGCAGATCAGAACCTCTCCCCTCAGACCTGAGCCGTGGAGAAGGAAGCTGAGTCATGTCACAGCAAAGCTCTTAAGGGGTTCAGGTCACGCCACCCTCCAAAATATGCCACATTGATATATTGATTATTTTGAGCTGAAGGTGCTTGAAAAACAGCAATGCAGAGAGAGGCTTACTTGGAACTCCCTTTATCTGCCTAAAGACAGATCCTTCAAAAGGAACATGATTGTCATCAATCCCCTCCCTGGGAGTTCCCTCACCCAAGGAAGATCAAAGACTCTTATCCCAGGGGAGACTAGAAATTGACACCCCTCCCAGACAAATTCTGTCACATTCTAGCATATCTCCCATCTATTTTTCTAAGGGCCCATTCATCTTCCCTAAGAACCATTTACTCTCCCCCGAGTGACCTGTATCTCCCTCCCGTTCCCCTATTAAGATGGTATATAAGCGCTCAAATCTCACTGCTTTTTGGAGGTGTTCACTTTTTTCCTGTGATGCACTCATGCATGCTATATTAAAAATTAGTAAAAATTTGTATACCTTTTCTTTTTGTTAATCTCCCTGTTGTCATTTAATTTTATAGCTCCAGCTATGGAACCTAGGAGGATAGAGGGAAAGTCTCTCCTCCCCCACAGCTCTCAAGAAGAAACCACAAACTGGACAGATCCAGCTGGCAGACTTGTTTTATTTGGCCTGCACAGTTTTTAAAAAATTGGAAACTTTACTAAAACCCCATATTTTTGGTTTCTGTTAGAAAACTGGACGATCTGGCCATGCCGGGCTTGGGTTCCTGAAAGGCAGCAACCATCTGGATCTGAGTAGCATCCTCTTTAGGTGGGTCCTGCACATTCCAGTTCCCCACAGTTTCTGCCAGGGCATTGAGGTTTGGGATTCCTGCTCTAGAAGAAATATCGCAAATACTAGTTGGAGCAGCCCTGGTATCTGCTCCTTAAAGGCCTGTTTAACCTATTAATGGAGTCTATGAGCTATCTCTATAACTGTTATAGGCTGAACTGTGTCCCTCCCATGCCCCCCATTCATATATTGAAGTCCTAATCCCCAGTACCTCAGAATGTGACTGCATTTAGAGATAGAGTCATAAAGCTGTAATTAAGCGAAAATGAAGTCATTGAGGTGGACCCTAATCCAATATGACTGGTGTCCTTATAAGAACAGAAAGAGATGCCAGGGAGGTGCATGCACAGAGGAGAGGCCATGTGAGGACACAGTGAGAAGGCAGCTGTCTACAAGCCAGGAAGAGAGGCCTCAGAAGAAACCAACCCTGCCAACTTCTTGCTCTCAGACTTCCAGCCTCCAGAATTGTGAGACAATAGGTTTCTGTTGTTTAAGCCATCCAGTTTGTGGTACTTTGTTATGGCAGCCTTAGGAGGCTAATGCAGTATCCTGCCAGTGAAATTCCCTCTCCCTTCCCCTCTTGTCATTTAAACTAGCTCAAGTTTCTTTCTAGTACTTGGAACCAAAGAGTTCCAACTAAGAAACATGCTTTTTCCTGTAGTTGGATTTTGTTTCCTTTATTTTGCTCAGTTCCCTTATATTTTATTATAAGCCCTACATGTGAAGGTTTGTAAACTAAAGTGAATGAGTCAAGGTCTTGGTGTAAAGAGATGGAAAGTCAGACACGGAGGCAAACATTCATCCCTTCCTCTGCACCTCCGCTTCAGTAGCTGTGCAACCTCTCAGGGCTGGTTGACACATCTGGATATTGTGATTGGACAATTATTAATCTGCACATCATGGGAAAATATGAATACCTGTCTGAAAGAGTTCAAGTTTGCATCTAGATCATGCCTTCTCAATGGGGACCATATAGAAGTCAAGGAGAAGAAAATTGAGGTTTGGGCAGGTGAAAAAAAATCATAATTTTTTAAATGTATAAAGTACAAATAGACATACAGCACACACACGTAGTTTTAAAGTTTCACAGAGGTCATCAAGAAAAATATGTCTAAAAAGACACTTTATGGAGCTGAAAATTTAAAAAATGGTTGAAAAACACTGATCTATGCTTGGTGTAGTGTTAATATTCCCTTTTCAGCAGGGCATTGCACTCTGGAGTCTATTTGCTTTCAGGGCCTTTATGTAGTGATGCTAATGTGGACAGTTTTAGGGATTCTCAAGTAGACAAGCTACCCTTCTACTCAGTGTAAATCAAGCATAGACAAAATCATCTAGTCTTGATGACTGAAGTGTAAGCTTGAAAAAGCAGGAACTTGTGAGGGTATGGCAGACTCAGTTGGATGCCTGCACCATAGTATTCCCTCTAACTTATTTCTTGCTGGCAAAGTTACCTCCCAAGATAGAGGCCGAAGACACTAGACACATACTTGTTTTCCCAGCCTCCGCTGCAGCTAGGGCATAAGCATGTGGCCCAGCTGCTAGGGATGGGGGCTTTTGGGAAAGGGTCTCCTAACCAACAAAAAGAGTTTCAAGAGAAGACTTTCTCTCAGTTGGTTGCTGTCATGTCACATGTGTTGCCTGGCACTGCAGCCTAAAAAATCAGGGAGCTAATGATGGTGAAGTGGAAGGAGCAAGAGACAGGGTCATTGATAACATTGATTAGTAAGAAGGATGGTGATAAGAGAAAAAAACAATGAGTAAGATCAACCACATTTTATATTAAAAAGAAAGCTAACTTTTGGCTGCAAGTGATCAAGTACAATAGAAAAAGGACTAAGTAGAAGTAAGAAGTGCTGAGTCTTAGTCCTGGTTCCAGTACTAAACAGATGGATAATTTTAGGCAAGTTGTTTAGCTTTGCTAAACTTTTTGCCAGGGAGTGGGGGGGCTGGGGAGGGTTGGGGAGGGTTGGGGGGGGATGTTTGTCCTGTTTCTTTCAGAGGATTTGTTGATCTGCATTGTCATCTTGGCTAAGCTTGAACTATATTTCCCCAAATCCCCTTCCCTGTGTGTGTCTAGGTTGAGTTGGCCAAAACAAAACAAAAAAAGAAATCTTTTTTCTTTTTTTTTGCATGAAGTTTGGAAGGCAGAAGTGAAGAAGCGGCCATTAATCTCTAAAGATCGTTAGCTTGGATGCAGTAAGGGACAGATGCAGAGGTCCCAGCAGGTTCCAGATTGTCTTTACTTTTTCCCACCACACTTGCAGCTCTTCTTCCTGGCTGCCAGCCCTGCTTACCAACAGCACCCCAGGTCCCCCCCAGTCTCTGAGACAACAGCCTTCTGCAGGCTGCATCACTGGATCCCCTTTTGCTGTCTCACAGCAGCAGCAGGATGTGCCTGCCCTCCTGTACTCCGTGGCAAACTCCTACTTCCTCCCTCACGCTGTCACATGAGGAGGACTGGTTGGTGACTTTACTCTGATCCTCCAATTCTCCCCTTTGGACGCTTGGTTCTCAGCTTCTCCCACAATTGTGTAATTAATATTCACAGTGGTTCTGCTTTCCTGATTCAACTCCACATGATACAAGAATCAAATGAAATCATGGATCTAAAGCAATTAGCACAGCACCAGGCACATAGTAGGAAAGTAATAAATTATTAGCTATTATTATTATCATTATCATTGTTTTCACTGCAATTAATGCAAAAGAACGTAGAGACCTCGCTTATCTAATTGCCTCATTACTCAGAGGAGTAAACTAAGATTCTGCCAAGATAAATGACTTGCCCAGGGTCACAAAGCTCAATCATGACCCAGCCAGCACCGGAACTCAGGCCTTCTGATTGCTGGCCCCACTCTTTTTCACAGACTCTGGACTGCTGCCCACATGAGCCTGGTGTTCTGGCTCTCACCCAATAGCTACGATGCAACTGGCTGCAAATCATGTAAAACCCAACTCTAACTGGCCTAAATAATATGGAAGTTTATTGGCTCACATAACCAAAAAGTTGAAAGAGAGGACCAACCTCAGATGTATTATCATAATGTCAGCAGGGCTAAGCTTCGTTTCTCTGTAGTTCTTCCATCTTCCCTGTCTGCTGTGTCCCTATTATGGTTCATCGCATAGAAGAAAAAGTGGCCATAGTAGTTCCAGGCCTTACATTTCCAAACCACAGCTGTCCTGAGGAAGAGAGAGCCTTTGTAAGCCAAAGTACAGAGATTCAAGGTGATTGGGCCAGTTTAGTTCACACATCCACCTTCACCCAATCTCTCTGGTCAGAGGAAGGGGTGGTGGCAGTAGGGGGATTGAATACAGTGATTGGCTTAGTCTAGCTCGTGTGCTACAAACCTAGAACTAGCAGGAGCAGAGTCAAGGTGGGGAGAGTTAGCTTTCCTAGACACATGGAGCCCTAAATAGAAACCGGGGGTGGAAAACTGGAAGTGAATCCTGGGGAAGCAACATTTGCAGAGTGATTATTACACTTCTTGCCCTAGTACCTTTTCCCGGTGACTCTTATTTGGTGGTTGGATGAAACCAGAGGGCACCACTTCTGACAGAAATACACAGTCATAGGTGATGTATTTAAAAGTACTGGTCATGTGATTAAATATTTATGGCCACTTAGTTTAATGTAAAACACTCATCAACTATTTCTGCTGAGTTTGTCCAATGTCCATGAATCATGTGGATGCTGTGGGTATTAGGACTGTATGTCACCCCTGGTCTATGTCATATTAATTAGCCTAAGAAACTGAGTGCCATCTACCTGCTCCTGGGTAACATCCCACAGTACAGAAATGTGCAATGAGAAATCTGCCAGGATGTAATAATGCTGTCCTTCTTGATAGTAAAGGCCAAGTAGAGAAGTATGAAATTTGTCCTTTAGCTTGAAAATGGGTTCTTTTTTGTTGGTTTTTGTTATTACGACTAATTTGACATCATAGGGGAGGAAAAAAATAATTTCCCCTCTACCCTTTTAAGTTCTTAGCTGGGACCTCCTGCTAAGACAGATTAACTAGAGAAACACAAACAGAAGTTTATTAATATGTACACCTCATAGAAACATGGGAGGTACCCAGGGAAAATAATTAACTCTTAAAGAAGTGGCCTAGAACTCTGGCTTATATAGCATCTTCAGCTGCAGCAAAGAAAGAAGGGCGTGGGGGAGGCAGGTTATGGGAAGGTGACTAGAAAATGCAAGGTAAAAAGGCACAAGGTTTGTTCTGCCAATTTGAAGTTGGTGCCTTCTCCATTGATGAGAGTTGCTTGTGATTTAGTCATACTCTTCCTGGTATGGACAGGGAGACACGTTTGCAAATGGAGATTTCCTTATAGATAGAAATTTCCCTTACAAAAGAATAACTTTGTTTTCAGAACTTCTCTTGTCCTGCTCATTCTCAAAATAATCAGTTCAAAATAATCTGTATGCCAAACAGGCATATTTTGGGGCAGCATATTCTGGTCTCCTACAACATATAAATAACACACATTAACATGCACAAATCTTAGGTTTTCAGTTCAACAAGTTTTGATAATTGTATACACCTGAGCAACCACTAAGCAAAATAAGATACAGAACATTTTCTTTTCTTTTCTTTTTTGAGACAGAGTCTGGCTCTGTCACCCAGGCTAGAGTGCTGTGGCGTCAGCCTAGCTCACAGCAACCTCAAACTCGTGGGCTCAAGCGATCCTCCTGCCTTGGCTTCCCAGAGTGCTAGGATCACAGGTGTGAGGGACCGTGCCTGGCCCAGAACATTTTCTTTATAGCTGAAAATTCCCTGATGTTCCTTCCAAGTCAATACCCAGCCCCTGCTCTAAGAACCACTATCTAACTTTTATCACCATAGATTAGATTTTTTTGTCTCTTCTTGGACTCTACATAAATGGAATGAAATAGCATGCACTCTTTTATGTCTGCGGCTTCTTGTCATCTTTTTGAGATTCACTCACATTATTGCGTGTAAAAGTAGTATGTTCCTTTTAATTGCTGAGTAATATTCCATTATATGACCCTAGCATAATTTTGTTTATCCATTCTCCCATGGATGGACATTGAAGTTGTTTCCAATTTTTGGCTATTATGAAAATAATGCTATAAACATTCTTGTGTAATTTCTTTTGTGCAATATTTTCATTGCTCTTGAGCAAATATCTGAGAGCAGCATTGCTGCGTCATAAGGTGGATGTATGTTTAACTGATCAGAAACTGCCAAACAGTTCTCTAAAGTGGTTGTGCCCTTTTACACTCCCACGAGCAGGGTATGAGAGTCTTGGCACTTGATCCTAATTTCTGATAGAGACTTGGTGATGACATCTTTGCATCCCAAAGGGCCACTTCTTTCCAGGTGAGAAGGGAGGTGCTGCAAAGGGGAACCCAGAGGTAGCCGCCTCTGGGGGACAGAAGTGTGAAGTCTTGGTATGTTTGCCCTGTGATCCATTCTTGCCCACCCTTGCTCTGCTCTGTATCACAGGTGGCTGATCTTTCAAAGATCCCTGGTTTGTGGCTCCTGGTCGGGTGTGGCCAATGGGAGGTGCTGGGTTGATTTGGCCAGTGGAAAGTGGTGGTTTGAGTGTGGCCAGCAGGAGGTGGTAGTTTGAATGTCACCAATGGGAGGTACTGGGTTGGGTGCGGCCAGTGGGAGGTGGTGGGGTGGGTGTGGCCAGTGGGAGGTACTGGGTTGGGTGTGGCCAGTGGGAGGTGGTGGGGTGGGTGTGGCCAATGGGAAGCTCTGTTGTGAGGGAGAGGTAGGGGGAAGAAAAAAGGCAGAATCTTTCTCCCCCTCACTCTCTGTCTCAGGCAGCTTCTCTTGCAGTGACTGTGTGTCTTCCTTGGCACCTGCTTCGATCTTGCAGGCCTGCTGTGGCTCCAGCCTCTACAGGATGACTCCATCCCCTGGACACAGGTAACATCACCTCCTCCCTTTGTCTCTCTAGCCTAGTAGTGGTAATGTCTCCCTGCTATTGCAAATCCCTGGGTTACCTTACAGTTCCCTGTTGTTTGCTTCCCAGCCTCATCCTTCATCCGTGCAATCAGTTTCTTGCATTAAATTCCCTTTGTTCAAATACTTAGAGCAAGTTCTGTTTTTCCTGGTTGGACCTCGACAGATACACACAGCATCAAGGATTAACAGAGACAATTTTGAGGCCAAATCACATCCGAGGCCTGCCAGGCAGATTTATTGTCAAATCCTAAAACTGCAAAAATAGGACAACCTTCTTCAGAAACACCATCTGGTACCACAATATTCCCCTAATGTCTAGCCCAAATCCCTGCTGTGATGTGGTTTGCATCTGATAACCAGATAGAATCCAGCCACTCGGCCTCAGGAGCTAAGGTGAGCATTGGTGTTAGTGGGTCCATGGGCCATACCTTAGTACTATCAGGAGCCATAGTTATGTTCATGGGAGAAGGAAAGGGAAAGGCTGGGGGAGAAAGGATATTTCTAAGCAGCCACCATGATTGGATGGATTGATCCAAATTCCAGGTTGTCAGGCCACATGGCTTGCAAGGGAGGCAGTAATTTTTACTGCTCCTCTGCCTCTTTCTTTGGGACTTAAAACAGTGCCTGCCACATAATGGCAGAGATAATAAATATTTGCAGAATTGCATTTGGCTATTAATTCATTCATTCACTTGATACTTGCTAAGTACCTGGATGATTTTTAATTGCAAATGACAGAAACCCAACTCAAATTGGCTTTAACCAAAAAGGGACTATAGTAACCCACATGACTGAAAAGTCCAAGGTCAGAATAGCTTCAGGGATGGCCAGATCCAGATGCTCAAATGATGCATCAGGATTTGTTGTCCCTCCATTTCTCAGCTCTGCTTTCCACTGTGTTGGCTCCACTGCAGACAAACTCTTCCAAGGGAGATGAGGTTCCTGCTGATACCCTATCAGAACAATAACTATAGAGGAAAGGGGCAGCTTGTCTTTTAAAATATTTTTAGCAAAATCTAGGGCTTGTCACTCACCCATTCTGATTGTCTTCGGTCTCCTGCCTCCCCTTAGCCAGGGCAGGAATTGGTTCAAACTTCCTCCAAGACTGTCTGCAATGGGGGAGAGGTGGTTCCCCCCCAGAAAAAACAGGGTGCTGTTATTAGCAGAACAACAAATGGATGTTGAGTAGGTAGAAACCAAAAACAGCCACTATGGGGACATTTATGTGATAGGCACTGTGGGCCAAGGGTACACAAGGGACAGTGTCCCTGTCCTCATGGTTCTTACATTCTGGAGGGAACCTGGCAAGGACCAAGTAATTGGAATCAAGGACATGAATCTTATCGTGGTGGAAGTACAGGTTGCAATAGGAGCAGCCTCCTTGTAATGTGATTTCAAAGGCTGCCATTTGAAAACTCTGATTTGGCCAGTCTGGAAGTTAGTAAACTGGCTTTGTGTCCACATTGGACACTCAGAGTTTCAGTGATGTCTTCCAGAAATCTCTGTTGGTGCTCCAGTCTGTAACAGATTGTGTAGTTTACAGGAGATGCCAGGACTCTCTGGGAGAATGGACTGTAAACAATTTGGTCACATAGTGGCAGGGGAGGGGCTGAGAGAAGAAATGGAATCTGTGGAACTGAAGTGCACTTTGGGTCAGCTTCCAACTTTCAACCAAGTTGTGAAATTGGTTTTTTTTTCCTAAAAAATTTTTTAATTCTGAAATATTTAGTTTCACATGAAATTTTAAGAAGCAGTACAGAGAGATTCCATGTTTCCCCAATTTCTCCCAATGGTAACATTTCATGAAGCTATAGTGGAATAGGAGCTTATAGTCAGCAAGGTGAAAAGGACCAGAGGAAAAAAAATTAGTAATCAATTAAATAAAGAAGAGGGCTACAATAATAAAGGCTCTGCCGGAATCCCATGGAGGTGCGTTTGGGGGGGAGGTGCACTGTGTTACGTCAGGGGGTCAGAAGGCTACTCGGAGGGGTGACTTCTCATCTAAGATATCTGTAGCTGCCAACTTGATGTTCCACCACCTCCCTTTCAGTGCTTGTGACAGACATTTTTAATCCATCAATACAGTCGTCCCCTCTGATCCGCGGGGGATATGTTCAAAGACTCCCAGTGGATGCCTGAAATCGCGGATAGTACCGAACCCTTATATATACTATGTACAAATTTCTCTTTTCTTCTTCACAATTTCTCGTATAGTAGATTCATTCTTACCATAGATATTAGCAATCTTAGCATATGAATTATTTTCTTTCCTTAGAAAGTCAAGAACTTTCACCTTTTCACTTCAAGGAAGCACTTTACGGCTTCTTTGTCATATTTGAATCACCAGCATCACTACTCTTGCACTTTGGGGCCAATATTAAGTAAAAGAAGGGTTACTCGAACACAAGCACTGTAATACTGTGACAGTCAATCTGATCACTGAGACATCTACTAAGTGACTAACGAGTGGGTGGCATCTACAGCGTGGAGACGCTGCACAAAGGGATGATTCACGTCCTGGGTGGGACAAAGCAGGACTGTGTGAGATTCATCATGCTACTCACAATGGTGAGCAATTGAAAACTTAGGAATTGTTTATTTCTGGAATTTTCCATTGAATATTTTCAGACTGAGGTTGACTACGGGTAACTGAAACTGCAGATAAGGGGGCACTACTGTATACATCTTCAGAATCGTTCTCAACACAGCGTTCTCACAGCCACTCCTGAGGAAGTGCATGTAACACATGAGATGAAACCTTTTTGCTTCCTTGATATAGTAATTCCTCGAGGAACATTTGGATAAGAGTGAACAAATCATCCTCTTGTAAGAAATGGCAGATATTATGGAACTCATTGGATCAATAAAGAAACAAATCCAAGGGAAGCCTTGAATTTGTCTAAGATCTCATAGCCAGCAAGGGCAGAATAAGGATCAGAATGTAGCTGACACAGGCACTAGCATAACTGAGCCATACTTGAACCTAGGTTGCAACAGAGTTAATGGCGAGCTCGGTAAAATGCAGATCCCTGGCCCTTGCCCCAGAGAGTCTGTTCTGGTAGGTCCTGAGTGGGACTCAGGAGGCTGTATTTGCAACATGCATCCTGGGTGCTTCTGATGTGGGTGATCCATGGACCAGAGTCTCATAGTCACTGGTCTAACTTTGGGCCACCAATTTTACCTTGTTTCCATAACTGACCAAAGACTCCTTCCCTCTCACAGCTGCATCTAATTCACCTACTTATTCCCATCTAAAGTCCCAGGGCCCCAGGTGTCTGTTGTCACTGGAAACGCTAAGTAGGAAGGTGAAATTCTGAGCTAGCCCTGCGTGATCTGGCTCCTGCTGCCCTCTCCAGCCTAGTCGTGCACCACATTCTCCTCATTTGACTTGTTCTAGCCTCCCTGACCTCTTTTCAACCTCTGAGATGGAACTACCCCAACAATCACCTGCTGTTTCCTGCATCCAGAACACCTTTCCTTCCCTTTCTTTACCCACAGAGTGTCTACCCACTCTCTAGATCCTAGAGCTTGTCAATGGGGGAAAACTTTCCTTTCGTCCCTGCCAGGAGCTCTGCTAGATCATAGAGTTAATTTTGTGCAATTTAGAGAATGGCACCCCTTTCATAAGACATTTTGAATGCCATCTTCCAGAAAACTGTCATAATAAATATTCAAATCTATAACTTCTATGACATGACTGGCTTGCCCTAGAGTTGTACAGTACACAGCTTGCCCAACCATACATGACAGTTCTGTGTTTCTCAAATTTCTCTTTCACAGCTTTTCATTGCATTAAGAACTTCCTCTTGGTAGCACTGCTCTTACCTGCAACTTTAAATTTCAATATTGACTAATGTCTCTTTACCCTACCAGGGTGTAAATAGGGAATCTGTCAAGTTTTGTCCACGTTTGAATCCCCGGGACCTGGGATTATGCTTGGCTCATAATGGTCATTTAGTTAAGGTTTGAATAGCTTTTGCTCCTGCTCTCAAAGTCTTTCTAAAAGAGCTCTTTCCCTGTGTCTTTCCTGACTACTACGTGTCCGCAGCACCAAAGACGTCCCTATTGTAATACATATCACAAAGTATGGCCATTGCCTGGTTCCTTGTCTCGATTTTAACCCAGCTGCCCCCTAACATACCAATAAACTCTAAGCTCCTTTAGAGCAGGGGCCATGCCTATTTTGTTCATCTTTTGTCTTTCTGTGCCTAGCCTCATACTTGGTAGCTGCTGAACTACGTGCTGAACACCTGGGAGGAGAGAACGCTGCCAGTCTGCCCTGAGACTGGGAGGTATGGAGGGATGTGGCTCTGCTTAGAGGCACCTCTTTGAGAGCCCCTCACTGTAGGGACAGCTCACCCCACAGGGCAAAGGCTCCTGTTGTGCCAGTGATTACTATAACACAAGCCACTTCTCATTCCAATCCTATTGCCTGATAAGAGAATGAATTTAGGGCATTGTCTTTCAAAGAGTATCTTTATTTAGTCCGTGCCAAGTTCCTATTCAGCTCCTGCCAATTTCCTACAATACATCCCCCTAACAAGCTTTGAGACCCAGAAGCCAGAGGCAAACAGGTGCCCCAGAATGGGTTGGACTTGCTATCCTGGGCAGCCCTTGAACCCACTTTCCCAGGCTTCACAGTCAGATCCCTGCAGAATAATAAGACCCACAAATCTTTTGTCTGGAAAATTATCTTCCTGTAACACTGGAAGCTGTTACCATGGAAATAAAATAGCCTATTAGCCCAAATCTACCAAAACACGGGAGAAGCCCTGCTGCATTTCCGAGGACCTTCATTAATAAGGAGAAAAGCAGATTAACCTTTAAGAGAATTGACAAGAATGGCCACGACTTGCCGGATTATGATTTTCGTGTTAAGTTTATCTGGGCTAATATCTCAGCCTGGAGCAGCCATGCTGAGTGGGGAAGGATTAAAGACAAGACTCAGTTTGGAGATTCAAGCGCTTGCCAGGTCTGGTTGGGCTTAGGTGTGTTTTTGTCTGTTGATCGTGGCCATCTTGGACTCCTTTCCTCCCCTGGATTCCTGGGGAAGTCTCCTCTCTAGACCAGGCCACTGGAAGGAGAGCAATTTTCCTGTCTCCTGCTGAGCAGCTGCTGAGAGAGGCAGGGAACTGCAGAGGGCTTCTCACAGCACAGCCAAGATGCCGAACAGAAGCCAGAGACAGATGGAGCTGAACCCAGCCTGTCCTGGTCGCCTCCTCCTCCCGAAGGGTCCCCAGTGCCAAATCCCAGACATGCGGGCTGCTGGGAGAGGCAGCAAGGACTCTGCCTCTTCCTGTGGCCATGCACAGAGCTTGCTTGCCCGGAGCAGAAATGCTCTGTGTCCCCGGCAGTGCCTGGTGCCAGGCAGCCAGGTGCCAGGCAGCACCTGGTGCCAGGCAGCCAGGAGAGACCTGGTCCTGCACAGTTCGCTGCTCCCATACCTGGCCAGTGAGAACTGTCAGCATCCTAACTACAGGCAGGTGGGATGTGCCAGTGTCTTGACACGTGTCAAGAGTGACTCTGTCCTGGGGAAACTGACAGTGGCCATCGGAAGCTTGGCTGTGCTTGATGACAGTGCACAGATGACTAGGATTTTTTTCCCCTTCTCTTTTGGTATTAGATTAAAGGAAGAAAGGTAGGAAAGTGTCCCTGTGAGCATCAGTCATCATTATTAAAGGCTCTGCAGCCTCAGAGACAGTGTTATATCCCCCTCAGGTGTCTTCCATTGCCTCTGGTTACTGAAACCAGGAAATACAAGGGGCCTGTTAATGTCAGCAGCGGCCTTGTGGTCTGAGACATGAGGTGTGGAAAATGAGAGGTCATCTATTCATCCTCCCATTCCTGTTTATCAGGGTCATGGTAGGAGCTGAGTGGGAGTCTATTTTCCCTGAGTAACCACTGGTGGTCAGCCTAGGCTAACTGTGTGACAAATGAGTCCCGGTCTCAGCAGCTTTGTGCAAGAGCAGGTTGACTTCTGACTCTTGTCTTGGTGCAATCAGGGGGTCAGGCAGCCTTCAGAGGCCCAGATTCTTTCCATCTGGTGGCTCACTGTCCCCAGGGCTTCGGAATGCCTCACTGGATCCTAGCATCCGACTGGGAGTTGAGGAAAGAGTGTGGAGGACCTAGATGGGAGGTTCCAGGGGGCAGGCTGTCATCTCTCCTCCTGCTGCAGTGACGAAGCACATGTCCCTCTCCCAGCGATAGGGGATGACAGATGTGGTCTAGCCAAGACAGGAGAGGAGACCTCAGTAAGAGACTCTGACACAAATGCTAGGTCTAGGGCTGAGAACAGCAGATGCCCACTACTCCGTATTCACTGTCAAGATTCTGAATGTAAGAGTGAACAGGGTCCTTGCTGTTGTGCCATCCACCATTGCCCAAGATCTACATGAGGAAGTCAGGTCCTTCCATGTGCTTCTCAGAAACTGATTTCCTTGAACAGATATGTTTGGAAAACAATGAAAAAGACATATTCCTCCTGGGCATTTGCACCGTACAGTAGCATATGAAGGCTCTGACAAGCCCTGCATTTAAAAAATCTTTATTTAAAACATTTCTCACAAGTGCTTGACTAGGGACGTGCCATCGTTTTTTTTTTGGTTGAAAATCTAGTAACATTTCCTAGAATCAATATTCTAAGGAACACAGTTTAAAAAACAGACCTAGTAAAATTCTATTTTGTTTTATGTATTTTTTGGCACACAAGTGCATTGAGGCTCAGAATGAGGACTTGACTTACCCGAGATCAAACAGCATGTCTTGTGAGGAGGTTGCGGGTCTGTATCAGATCCCAAGTAGAGCGCTCACTTCCCTAAACCTCTCAAATGGTGTTATAAGCTCCAGGAGCATGAGATTAGCCAGTATATAAGCTACAGGTAAGGTACAGCATGAACACGGCACATCTTTCTCTGGGTGTGGGGGTATTTATTCATTCATTTAGCAAATAAATGAATAAACTATGCCTCAGTTTTCTTACCTGTAAAATGGGGACCATGAGAAGATTGTGCATTTAAAACACTTTGCCCAGAGCTAGGCACTGGGGCTACAACTAAACAAGCCTGGCCTCTCTGCTCACAGAAACTGCAGACCACCAATTGTGTAAGCGCCAAGCTGAAACTGCTGAAGAGGCTGACAGTGACAGTAGATAGTGGCTGCTTTGGATGAGATGGTCCTGGGGAAGGTTCTCTGAGGAGCTGATGTTTAAGCTAAGACCTGAATAATGAGAGGGTCGTGTTATAACAAGGCAAAAAAAGAGCCCAGTACTGGCATGGCACATGATAGGTGCTTAGTGAATATTAATTAAATGAAAGAATAAACAAATGAATGGTGGATTGGGGCATAATGTAATATTTTTTGAAGTTTTCAGATGAAACACTTCAAAGAAATGTCATCTTTGCAACCTGAAACCACTTAAGGTGTATGTTTTCTCTGTCTATTACTCCCTGTTGATGGGTTAATTCAGTAGGAATGTTCACGATGTCTTAGTGCAGGTGATCTCAACCTTGGCACTACTGACATTTCATCGGATAATTTGTCCTGTGCATTGTAGGATGTTTAGCAGCATCCCTGGCCTATACACGTTAGATGCCGGTAGCTTCCTCCATGCCTCCTAGTTGTGACAACCAAAAATGTCACTTGGGGGGCAAAATCACCTCCAGGTGAGGACCACTGCCTCAGCATAATTGAGCCTATTCATTTTAATGATGGAAAACATGGACCATAAAAATCACCAAACTTCCTCTTCTCCCTCCTCAAGTCTGTGGCCTCCCAGACTTTGTGGCCCCCCAGACTTTGTGGCCCAATACCACAAGAACAGCCCACATCCACATGTTGTCATTCAGGATGGTACCAGCTTTCCCATCAGAGCAGTCCTGATGAGCTGTATTTGTGCTTCTCTCTCCTCTTTCTCATGCCTCAGAAAAGTCCAAGTTAATTTCCAGCCATCCTGTTACAACCTCTCCAGAGAAGGAAGAAAAGTTTCTTGGTTTTGCATTCCAGCAGCATTGCAACCTGAGCCCTTTGTGTTTTTTGACATCCTGTCTCTGATTTCCATGCTGGGCTTAAAGAAGGGAATAAACACTTCTTTGAAAATTCTGTGCATTCCAGAGAAAATCAGCTGGCAGGCTCTGAAGAAGAATGAGGGGTCCAGGGACTTGCTGGTGGAATGTACAATGCTTGTCACTGGGTGTAGAAAAAGGAAGAGCCCCAGGGTGAGCTCCATGCACATGCACAAGACACAGCTCTTCACTTACTGGGGGTCTCTGGGAATTCACTTACACGTAGACTCAGTTTCCTCCTTTGTAAAAGGAGGAAGATGCTATCATTATTAGTGGCTATCATTTACGTACTGTGCTAAGCACTACGTCCTAATAATTCTTGTCCTATATGGCTCAAGGAGCCAAGGTCTAATTAGAATTATTACCTACCTAAGATATTTATATCTACAACCCAACAAACCACCAGGAAGTAAAAAACACTAAGACTAAGTTTCAGAGGCAACTAGCCCAGAAGTCCAATTCCAGATGGCCCACACCAGCTGTGTGACATTGGGCCTGTTATCCAACCTTCCTGTGCTTCGGTTTTCTCATCTGCGAAGTGGAGCTAAAAAGGATTTTAAAGAGAATTTCATCTGATCCTGCATTTCAAGCCCTCCGCACGGGGCCTGCCACTTCATGAGCCTCCATTGATGTTCCTGGTTAATGCTTTGGGTGCCAACCACCTTTCCCAGATGGATCTTTACCTAGAAAAGCAGAAAGAGAAGGCTGAGAGGGAATTGAGTTGAAGAGATGGGGGAGCTGAATCTGTGGACGGGGTGGGGGTGGTGACTGTGGTCTATGCTGCCTCAGAAGGAAAAGGATAACAAGACGGGGGCTTCATGTGTGCGACGCCCAGCATGATCGAGGGGAAGAATCTTGCCAGTAACTCTTCTCAAAGCCCACGTCTGTTTCTGCTGCCAGCACGGGTGATTGCCCCTGTTTCTCCACTTCTCCATTTATGCCTGGTCTGGGAGAGGCTTAGCCTTTTCCTTGGAGTTCTAGTGCTCTAGGTCAGTTCCCATCCCTGTGCCCTGCACGTGCGTGCACGCGCGCGCGCGCACACACACACACACACACCCAGCAATGACATGAGGAAGGCAGGATACAACTCCAGCCTACCCCTGTTCCTGGAAGTGTTGCCCATCTGTGAGAAGAGGCCGAGCAGGATGAAGGCGGGTCCTGGGCATATCTCTGAGAAGTGCCCTCAAGCTTATGATGATAACAGAGCAGAGACCAGCTAGTGTTAGCAAACGCCTGGCCCTCTGAATCAGGGCTCCTCCAGTTTGGTGTTTCTGGGTGGGTCTTTTCTGAACCTTCCTTCTCTAACATTATGGATATCACTCTTTACTAGGCTTCTGACGCTAGCAGTTTAATTTGGATTTCCCCGGCGGCCCTCTCTGGCATGGACCCCTCTCCCTCATCTTAGGTTGGGGTTTCCCCACAAGCAAACCCTGAGGTGAAGATTTGAGTGCAAGTAGTTTATTTGGGAAGAAGCATGTGAGCCCACCCATCCATGCTGGTTGAGGGCTCTGAGGCCAAGGAACATGCCCAGAGGCAGCGAATCCCAGCAGTGCATCGTAGCTGCTTTTCCTGGTGGAGCTGCACCGAGGGTCTATGGTGGGGCCGCAATACTCTCTGCCCCAGTTCCTGACAAAATTCCTGAAATCCCAGGGCCCTGGACACGAGCCCAGCCTTGGCTGTGTGAGGGAAAGGGGGATGTCAGGAGACTGTGACTCTACCCCAGCTTCCCAGTGGGGGAACCAGGTTGAAACTGTTGAAATATTGATGGAACTCTAAAAAATATGTGGAATCCGCCAAAGAAATTGGAAAACATCAGTCACAGTTCTGTTTATTCGGTGCCTCTCTAACCATGGCGAATTTTTCATCAGGAGAGAAAATTAAAACTAAGTAAAACCATGAGCACCCTCTCCCGGGAGACGCCCAGAACTCATTTCTCTGTCTGTTCCCAGCCTACCCCTCTATGCTAATATTGAAATTAAAAAAAAAAAAACAACCTTATGTTCTCAGCCTCAAAGATCTTCCTCTCTGTCTCGTTACACAGAGGCTGGGCTGGGCGAGGAGGTGGGCGCTGCTCTGTAGTGTTCTCCCCGGATGATGCCACCCCGCTGGTGAACCCATGTCCCCAGACTGGCCATAGTGTGTCTGGATTCTCTCCTCCTGTGCTGACTGCGTTACCTTGGGCAGATGCATAATTCCTATAATTATGCCTAATTCTTCATCTTTAAAGAGCTGGTAATAATAGAATCCACCTCTTGGAGTTATTGTGAGGATTAAATGAGATCATGTAAGCTCACACTAAGCACAATGCATGTGCGCAGTGAGTGACCAAGAAATATTAGCTGTTATATTATTATAAATCTCCAGAGCCCCACCTTGGGGGTGGAGGAGTGGGCTTCAACCCCCAACTTTTTTCTTTTTTTGTAGTTTTAGTCCTATAGGTGCCACTCAGCGTTGGTCATTGACTCTCCTGATAGGTCTGTTAAACCTTTATGCAAAGAAATCCCTGGTGGTCTGCCCGTGATCCCTGGACCTGCTGGAGTTGCAAGAGAGGATCCTATGGGACCCTGGCAACATTTTCCCAGCAATCAAGGGAGGGGAGGTAATTCTTAGTCAAGTGTAACTATACCTCAGGGTCAGGTTTTATCCCCACTCTAATCCCAGCATTAGGTAGTCAGTGTTAAGAGGAGCCCTGAGTAGGGAGAGATTAATTTCAACCAAGGGGGTCATTATTTAGACCATGTCTGCATTATTCTATTTCTCCCTGATGTCACACCTTGTGGGACATCGGCAAACGGATATACTTTTAAAATATATAGGTCTGTTTCTGGGCTGCAGAGGATGCTATGTGTAGGTGGAATGCGGGCTGAGAAGGGTGCAGGGGTGAGGGGTGAGGAAACCACTTAGATTCCTAAAGCATCTAATGCAAGGGGCTCAGGAAATACTAATGAAATTGAACTAATGAGAATATTAAACCATGAGGCTGTGCATATTGTATCAGACCATTTGGCTGTGCATAATCATATTTCAGCAGCAGGTAACATCTCAAGGTTTCAGGAATTTTAAGCCCAGAATGTATTATAGGCGGAAATGCCCTCCTTCTAGGAGGCTACACTAATTGAGGGGAAGATGCCTGATATCTTAAACCACAAAAATTGGCAGTCAGGAAATTACCTAGTCCCTTCCTGCTCTCTCAGTGCCAGCGCACGTCTGGAGTCCTGCTCCTGGTACTTCAGGTCGCCCTGTCTATAGCAGCTGTCTCCTGGGACCAGGAATTTGACAGGCTCCTGTTCATTCATAATTCTATTTGCTTTGGCCAAGACATCAGAACAGAGGTGTTAGATGTGGTCCCTGTTTAAATGTAGCTCACACGGGAGACTGACTAGGGAATCGGAGCATTTTGTGGCTATGAATATTCAGGGCAGAGGAAAAAACAAACAGGGTTTGTGGGGCATGTAACTGAAGACAAATAAATACTCAACCAGAGTAACAAGAATGGGGCTCAGAGATCATGACTGCCATGTCGCCCAGTGGGCCCCCACGGATGCCTCAGCCATACCCCATCTGGAAGGTTGAGGGTAGGGGATTTGTCTGTCTTGTTAGATGCTGTATTCCCCGTGCCTAGCGCAGTGCTGGCGCCCAGTGTGTGCTCAACAAAAATTTGTTGAATAAACAAAAGAATTGGACCACAGGTTAGAAACCCCTCAACCCCTGTCTTGCAGATGCATCTGTTTATTATGAATGAGATTTTAGTTTTATGTAAATGCTGTGGTAGGCAGATTTCTAAACATGCCCCCCCACCACCTGCAAAAAAAATTCCCATTCCCTGGTTATTCAATCAAACATGAATCTGGGCCCTCCTGTGAAGGGACATTGCAGAGGGCATTAAAGTCGCAAGTCAGTTGACAATCTAAATGACTAAGAATATCTGGGTAAGTCTGACCCAATCAGTGAGCCCTTTAAAAGTAGAGGTTTTCTGGTGAGTAGCAGAAGGGAAGTCAGAGAGATTCAAAGCACAAGAAAGAGTCCACACATCTTTGCTGCCTTTGAAGACGGAGTGGATCATGTGCAAGGATCTTTTCTGGCCAGCAGTGGACTGTGGTGGCTAGGGACATGGCCTTGGAGCCACATTGCATAGATTCAAATCCCAGCTCTGCCACCTTGCTAGCTGAAAGATCTTAGGCAAGTTACTAAATCTCCCTGGGCCTTGGTTTCCTCATCTGTAAAATGGGGATAATTACAGTCCTTACCCACAAGGTCATGGTGAGAATCCAATAAGGTAAAATATGTAAAGTAGTTGGAATAGTGCCTAGCATGTGGTACATAGTTTATAAAGCCCATTATTATTATTATTAAAAAAAAAAGATTTCTAGAATCTCCTCCAAAGCCTAGGATCTGGGAAAGCTGGGTCCACAGACCCACATGGTAACAATCAGCTGAAGCTGCCCCGACTCTGCCCCTCCCCTCCCCCCCCTTTCCTCACATCTAGCCCTCCTGGCTCATTTGCATTTCCTGCCAGGCCCCTGTAGGGCGGTTGGGCTTGTGTTCCCTCACCGTAGATTGTTAGCTGGAGAGTCAGGAAAGCCTCAATTCCAAGCTACACCTAGGAAGGCAAGCCAAGACTTCATTCATTAGCTGAGTGGGTATAGTCTTCTCCTAAGCCCTACTCAATTTTTCTTTGGAAGGATTTAGAGGGCTGGCTGGAGTTCAGCTTTAAAGGAAATGTGCAAAGACTCTTGTGGGCCTTTGAACTGAAGATCCCAGTGGACGAAGCAGAAGTGGCCCAGAAGGGCCCTTGAGCATCTAATCCATTTGGGGCTGTCATTGCCTCCCTGCTTTATAAAATAAAGGACAGCACAAACCCTATGAAAGATGTCGTCGTCCCTCCGGTGGCCCCAGAGCCCAAGCCCACTAGACACTCTGAATTATGAGTGCTGACGGCTCAAGGGCCCTCTCGCCTCTCTCTTCTGTGGTCCTCAGTGATCCCTTGGCCCTGGATCCTTGCCAAGAAGGAGGAGAAAAATGCCACTCCAAGCCCGAAGCCGTCTCCCTACCTCAGCTCCAATTAGCCCAGAGCACTGGGGTCGCTGTGTGGGTGAGAGCAGCCGGGCAAGCAGAGCACTCTGCAGCCACCGGCAGATGGACTGGGAGGAGGCCAGCATTTGTTTGTTTTCAGTCTAAAGGCGAGCCCGGGGTGGGGAGTGCAGGCAGCTCCCAGCCTGCCTTTGAATGGGGAGGGGGTGGGGAGGAGATGAACAAATGCTGCACTGCTGCAATACCTCAGTTTCCCTCCCTTCTTAGACTCCGTGACCTCCCCAGTCTGTGGAAATGCACTGCTGACAGCAAACAAACCACCATCTGGTTTTCAGCCTCAATTTGGAGCAGAAGCAGAGGAGTAGACCAGTTGGCTGCACATCTGCCCTACCCCGCACCCATTTTCCTTTCTCTCTCGGGCTTGTTCCTAGAACTCAAGTTTGTGTGTAGCATAAGAACATTTAGAAACATTAGATGATGTGCCTGTTCTTTTTTCTCTTCCCTTTTAGGACTTTCTTCTCTCTCCCTCTTTCTCTATAGATCCTTGCCATTCAAAGTGAGCTTCTTGGGCCATCAACATTGGCATCACCCGGGAGTTTGTTAGAAATGTAGAATCTTAGACCTCACTCCAGACCTATTGAGTCAGAAACTGCAGTCGAATACAGTCATGTGCCCAATAACGATGTTTTGCTCAATGATGGACCACATATACAACAGCAGTCCCACAAGATCGTAATGGAGCTGGAAAATTCTATCGGCTAGTGACGTCGCAGCTGTCAAAATGTTGTCACGCAATGCATTACTCAGCTGTTTGTGGTGATGCTGGTGTAAACAGACCTATTGCCCTGCCAGTCGTATAAAAGTCTAGCACGTAATACTTGATAATGAGAGTAAATGACATTATTGACTTATATACTTACTATACTATACTTTTTATCATTATTTTAGAGTGCACTCCTTCTACTTATTTTTTTAAAAAAAGCAGCTAACTGTAAAACAGCCTCAGGCAGGTCCTTCAGGAGGCATTCCAGAAGAAGACATTGTTACGGTAGGAGAGGAAAGCTCCATGTGTGTTATTGTCCCTGAAGACCTTCCAGTGGGACAAGATGTGAAGATAGACTACAGTAATATTGTCCAAAAGTGCTAGGATTACAGAAGAAAAAAGAAGACAGTGATATTGATGATCCTGACCCTGCATAGGCCTAGGATAATGTGTGTGTTTGTGTCATAATTTTTAACAAATGTTTAAAAAGTAAAAAAAAAAATTTAATAGAAAAAAGTTTATAAGATAGAAATATAAAGAAAGAAAGAATTTTGTATAGCTGTACAATGTGTTTGTGTTTTAAGCTATATGTTATTACAGAAGAGTCAAAAAGTTAAAAAAATTAAAAAGTTTATAAAGTAAATAAAGTTATGTTAAGCTGAGATTAATTTATTATTGAAGAAAAAAATATTATTATATAAATTTAGTGTAGCCTAAGCATACAGTGTTTATAAACTCTGTGGTAGTGCACAGTAATGTCCTAGGCCTTCACATTCACTCGCCACTCACTCACTGACTCACCAGGGCAACTGGCAGTCCTGCAAGCTCCATTCATGGCCAATGCCCTATATAGGTGTACCATTTCTTATCTTTTATACCATATTTTTTACAGTACCTTTTCTGTGTTTAGACATGTTTAGATACACAAATGCTTACCATTGTGTTACAATTGCCTGCAGTATTCAGGACAGTCAGATGCTGTACATGTTTGTAGCCTAGGGACAGCAGGCTACACCATATAGCCCAGGTGTGTAGTAGGCTGTACCATCTAGGTTTGTGTAAGGACACTCTACACTCTACGATGTTTGCACAATGACAGAATCACCTAATGATGCATTTCTCAGAACATATCCTGTGGCTGAACAATGCATGACTGTAAGATCCCTAAGGGACTAATATGAGCATTAAAATTTGAGAAACAATCCCTGACCTGGGGACCTTTGTCCCCAGCCCAGAGAGCTAGACAGAGTCACCCACTGCTTTGGGGGAAAGAAGAAAACAAAGCAGGAAGAGGGGTACAAATTTCTGACTACTGAGTTTAAAAAACTCCACTAGTTTAAGTTTAAGACAGAAATATTTGTGCACATATTTGCAGAACACATTCTCCCCCCACTCCCAGATAAATTAAAGACTCTACCCTTGGGGGAGAGAAGGAGAAGAGGGACAGTGGAGACAGGAGCTGAGTGAGATGCCATCCATCCCAGTGCCAGGGAGCCACATGGCAGCCCGGCTTGTGCCCAGTTGTCCTTCTCATGGCCATCTGCTGGGGAACACTCATGGCCACGGTGCCAGCCAACCAGACAGAAGGATTACCTCAGCCGCCGTCTGACTATGCAGGACCCCTGTGAGCCACAGCCCCCTGGAATAGAGTATGGGGCCCTGGATGCTAAAGACCTAGTGTGACCTAGAAGGAAAGCTCTGCTACGACCAAGCTGAGACTAGTGTAGATTCAGCCCTCAATCCCTTGCCATGCAAAAACATCCAGCCAACTGACTCCACATGCTTGATTTGGCTTCCTCCTTGCGTGGCCCATCATGTGAAGAGAAGGCTCTGAAGCTTCCAACTTCATCCTTCATGAAAAGAAGTAGAAACAATGAAGCTGACTTATAGCAGAATGGATTGTCAGAGCTGAGAATGACCTTAGAGATCCTTAGAAAATGGTCTCTTCCATCTGCCCATCCTTCCTTCTGAAGGAGCAAAGGAAATTTCATCCCAAAATATGACTCCTTGGTATAAAGAATATTTTGAATTAAAGGCCCTTCCAGATAAAAAGGCATTGGAAGGGGCTTTCCCTCTATCTGCATAAACCGGACTGACCAATCAAAAGATCAAAAAGAACTATGGACTTCCCTTCCTCTCTCTGTTATCTCAATACATTGCAGAATGCAGCCAGACCTGGCCCAAATCATTTAAAGCATAATTCCTGTCTCTCAGGTTAATTTACAAGTCAATCTATTTTCCCCATCCATTCATCCGCCCAAGTATCTATTCATCCTCCCTAGCAACCATCCTCCCTAGCAACTGTTAATTGCCCCTAAACAGAATTACCTATACTTCTCATTTTCCCGCCTCCCCTCTAAAAGGCATGTATAAAAATATCTGGATCCCATTGAGATATTGAGTAATCACTCTGTGATTCTCCCCATGTGCACAGTAAATAAACCTTTCTCTTATTAATCTGCCTTAATTGTGACTTGATTTTCAGCAAACTTTTGGGGGAAAGGGCAAGTTTCCCCTCACCCCTACGCTTCCATCTCTCCCTTCTGTCCATCTATCCACCCATCCATCCATCCTTCCTTCCATCCATTGACTTGACAAATATGTATTGGGTTTCTCCTATGAGTTGGGGATCACGCTAGGCACTGGGGGATCCAATGCCAGACATAGACCCTGACCTTGTGTAGCTGCCCCTCTAGTGAAGAGACACCACTAAACACTTGCGAGAAATGACTAAGTGTGGTTTGCTCAATGCCACACAGTTAGTGGTAGAGTGTGAGTTCTCATACGGAGTTTAAAGTAGGGATTCTTAGGAGAACAGGAGAGAAATCAGCTTTTGAGATAGGATACATCAGCCTAGCCAGAAGCCCTCCAGTTTCTCTGTTCACAGACTGGCCCAGGTTTAATCTGTGATGGGAGCAGTGCTTGCCAGCATGCAAGCCTAGCTTGTGTCCACTTCCTTCATGTTAGTGGAACCCCTGGCCCATTGGTATGTCTCATTCAGCCACTCACCAGCCACTATAAAGAAGGGAAACGTAGGATCCCTGAGGCTCAGAAAAATGTGAGAAATTATTTTTCCAAGAGACAAATTGGGAGAAGTGTGCCTCCCTTGAAAAGTCAGTCGGCTAGCAACAGCTAACAGTTTTGAAGGTATTGCTTTGTGCCACATGGAGAAGGCTCCAAAGCATCATGCTAAGCCCCGCTTACATGATCTCTTTTAATCCTCACAATAACTTTTAAGAGTTGGGTTCAATCATTATTCCCATCTTACAGATGCAGACACTGAGTCTTGAAGACATTGAACAACTTGCCCGAGGTGACTGAATCTAGTGAGTAGTAGACCTGGGATCGTAAACAGAGTGTCAAATTACTCTGTGACAACCATCTCCTCCTGAGAGCCTGCTTTGTGGGCACACAGCAGTGAAGTTGCACAGGCCCTGGCTCAGAGAGGCCACACTTGGGGTTTAATGCTCCAGGGTCACCATCTTGAAATTCCTAATAATTGTATCTCTGGTTTTGGGTTTTGTAAATCGACTCCAATGGGACAATGGCACCTCTCCACCTCTGCCCCTCCCCAGGATGAGTTCTCTGACACTCCTGCCCCCCTCCACACCCACTTCTGCTCAGCCCCCCTGCCCCCGGCACTGCCCAGCAACTGCAACCACCCCCCACCCTCTAACCCCTCACCCCCCCACTGCCACCCAGCACCCCAAGCCCCACCCAATGATTGGTGCTGCCATGGCCCCTGACAGAAGCCTGGGAAGAGCGAGATTGGGTGCATGTCTGTCGTGGTGTCTAAGGGCAGGCAAGACGAGGCTGCACCCAGTATGTTTAGTGGGCACCTTGGCAGGGGGAACCTCTACCCACCTGATCCAGACCAGTGTGTCCCCTGGGGGCTGACTGTCTGCTGTGGGTTGGGGTAGCCGGCTGGTGAAAGGCGGAGCCAGACTTTCCCACCCTTGGCTGGGCTACCCTCACACTGGTGACTGCTGGGAGGGGGAGCCTGGCAGTGGTGGGCTGAGGTCTGGCATGTGCTGAGTCTCAGGGTCCCAGTCTGCACTGGCAGGTGAGTACCCTCCTGCCCTAGGAGGTGGTGGCACGTTAAGTAGCAAATAAAACACAGGAGGAGAGGGGTAGGAAGGGGGAAGGGGAGGGGGGAAAGGAGCAGGAGACAGAGAGACAGAGACAGAAAGTAGAAGAGTAGAACAATGGGAAAAATTTTCTATTTTAGTACCTTCAATGGCACCTTTCTCCTGATTTGTGAACAAGGGGCTCTGCATTTTCATTTTGAACTGGACCTCACAAGTGACGTAGCTGGGCCCCGGACCCTGCCATGGACTGCTGTGTTGGCAGCACAATGAGGGCTCCTACACTGCTAAGCCTCCAAGGGAATATTTCCTCACTCCCTACTCCTTTAAAAGGAGCCCCTCCCCATCTAAATCCTGGTGCTCCAATTTGGAACCTTCTGATAAGGTTAGGTCTACATGCATTCCATCTGCTTAGCTTCTCAGAGTTCATTCATACACACACACACACACACACACACACACACACACACACACACATACACACATATATATTTTCTTAGAGAAGGGCTTTCACTATGTTGCCCAGGCTGGTCTCAAACTCCTGGTCTCAAGCCATCCTCCTGCCTCAGCTTCCTGAGTAGCTGGGATTACAGGTGTGAGTCACCTTATATTTTATTTTACTTAGTTTTTAATGCTCATGTTGGTTGAGTGCTTGTCATGTTAAACTCTCTACACAGAATATCTCATTTGATTCACACAACACCCCTGTCAGGTACATGCTACTATTATGCCCATTTTACATATGGGAAGACTGAGGTTCGAGAGGCTAAAAGGCTAGCTCAATGAAAGTGAGGATCTTTCTGCTCTCTCTGCAGATCCCTCATCTTTTTAGCCCCACACCGTTTGCACTGGCTACCACCTGTCTCTGCCCACAGTTCCCACTCGATGAAACAGCCCCTCTTCTCATTCCCTTCCAGGGCTGGACTAGTCTCACAGAACCTCAAATTCATGGATTTTTCAGCATCCTTCTTAACACATTTCTGAGGCACCTGGGATCTGCCCTGGATAAGCTACCTGGATTGGAAGAACTGGCTGCTGGTCCTGGGAAATGCTTTCCGGACAGAGGAGATACTGGGAACACGTCAAAGAAACTGTCTGAGGAATATATGGCCTGGGCGAGATGTTTCAAATACCACCTCCCCGTGCTGCCAACAGGCAAGGACTTCTGCCCAACTGCCCGGTTATTTACCATGGGAAGTCTGCGGCAGGTAGGCACACTGGAGACTTTCTTCTGTGGGTCTTTCATTGCCAAGAGGCACCCAGAGAATGCACAGGTTACAAGCCCCATCACCCCAGAGCCAACTCGCAGCGGGAGAGCTGAATAGGAATAGAGCTCTCTTTGGAGGCCAAGCCAGGATTACAGTAATTGCAGGCCGGCTGCCGGCTCTCTGGCGGCGGTGCCCGGTGGAGGCTGCCAGCTGGCTGTGCTAATTACCTGTCGCCCAGGATGGGGAGGGGAACACAAGGCCCAGGCGGGAGGCGCTGAAGCATGGCAGGTTGGCATCTCCGGGGTCCAGGCCGCCCGGCCGGCCCCACGGCGATAGCTCTGCTGTTGTGGAGAATGACTTGGCATGTTTCTGCCTTGTTCCTCCCAAACGGCTCCCTCGCGCAGGCCTGCCTGCCTCCCCTTCAGAGCAGGAAACCTCTCTAGTCCAGAGTTTTCCCCACGGCCCTGCAGGAATTGCTGAGGATGGGGTTTTGGGCAGAAGCTCAGAGAGGGCGGGAGAAAGACGCTCTGTCTAGGCAAGTGCTGTCCAATAGGAATGGAACGTAAGGCACAGATGTAATTGTAAATTTTCTACTAGCTACATTAAAAAGAAAAAGGTGCTATGAATTTTAATAATATATTTTATTTAACCCAATATGTCCCAAAGTTACCATTTTGACATATAATCAATGTTTTAAAAGTATTGAGATATTTCACGTTTTTTTTCTTTGTACCAAGTCTTCAAAATCCAGTGTGTATTTTACGTGGACAGCACATCTCCATCAGGACTAGCAGCATTAAGTCCCCACGGCCACACTGGGAGAGTGCCTACCCGCCAGATAGCACAGCTTCAGATGGGTGGTAGAAAATATAACTCAAAGCAAACCTTTGGCCTTCCTTGACCATATTTGGGTTTTGTACCCAATCTTTCAGCCCTTCTTTTCTTCTGGGCTTGACTTTGCTCTCCAAGCCTTTGATCCTTGCTACTGCCAGTGTGGGCTAAGGACCAACAGCACTGACATTCACCTGGACACTTGGTCAAAATGCAGAATCTCAGTTTCCAGCCTGGACCTCCTGCATCAGAGTCTGCACGTCCCCAAGATCCCCAGGTGCTTTGCATAGCACAGTTTGAGGGGTGCTGCCCTAGACCTCTCTCTCTTTTCTCTGTCCCTCCTTGAGTGCATTTGACCTGGTGCACCTGGTAATTCACTTCATTCTTGGACTCCCTTGTCACGTGGATTCCCTTGTCCATCTGCTGAACCTGTTGGCTATTGCCAAATGTAGATGACACCTGCATTCTCTGCTACTGTCCCTAGGCCACAGAAAGTCAAGAGAATGGAAACTTAGCAAAAACCACAAATAAAAATGACAGCTTGGCTACCATTTGTTGACACTTACCAGGAGCCAGCCCCCATGCTCGGTACTTCTCCGATGAAGCTCAGAGACTAATATCCACACATAGCTAATTTCTGGTGGAGTAAGAATTAAACCCTGGGTGTGTCCCTGACTGGAAAGCCTGTATACTTTGGCTAGGCTCAAATTCAAATTGTTTTAATGTGGGTGGTGGTGGGAGGGTACTTACTCTTGCTCAGAAATCCTTTCATTCTGATTTGTCCATTCTCCATGGTCTTCCTCACAATGGATGCTACATACTTTGCTGTTCTTGGACCCCATCTTCACCAACCTGACCTTCTGAAAATGTCTTCTCCTTCTAAGGGAAGTTCAAAAGCATCTCATATGACTGTCCTCGGTTTCCCTCTTCTCAGTCTCAAAGTCTCTGTGCCTCTTTGCTTTGCCTTGACTTGGCTCTGTTTCGTCAAACGACCTTCTGACTTTTGGGTTGCAAGTGCACTTCACCCAGGAACTTTCCGATGGGGGAGGAGAAACACTACTGGGGCTACATTAGTATTCCTGAGCCTGCCTGGCAAGTGGCGTAAATTCACTTACTGTAAGTTCAAAACTCAGCATTCTGATGTATATTCCAGATTCTTGAGGGCTTGGTTAATGTGAGTCACTCTCTAAGCTGGGTCAGTTTAAGATGTACCTCTCCTAGAGAGAGTCCGCATGTACATAGATGAAGACCCAGGGGATGCTCCAAGCTACCCTGCCATGAGGCTCCAGCTAAGCAGTTGGCAGGAGAACTTTGCTGTTTCTCTCCCTCTCTCTCTCTCTTTCTCTTTCCCCACCCCACCGTCCACACACAACACAAGGGCTCCTAACATATAGAGTCTTGTATTGTCATTGGTTGGATAAACTGGTGTTGCCAGCTAGATTTTAAAATCCCTAGGGTATGGGCCATGTCTCCTGTATTTTGTACGGGCCACAGCCTTTAACACAGCCTTTGGTGCATAGAGGGATGGGAAGAATGCTTATGAATGAATGTCTAGCTGTCTAGTTTGGGTCCCATCAGAAGTGGTCTTTGAGACAAGGATTAGAGTACAGGTAGTTGATTTGGGAAGGAAGAGAACACTAGTAGGCAGGTGGGATAGAGAGCAGGAAGGGATAAAAATCAATAAAGGGTATGTTTTTAAGCCAGCTGTCCCTGTGGGTGAGTAGAGAGAACTGAGTCCCACTGAAGAAACTCTAGGAGTCAGTGGAGAAATGTGGCTCTGAGTTATCCTGTTCTGGGGTGAGGGAGCTGGGATATTTATACACCAACTCCCATGAGTAATTGGTTGAGGGCTGCTCACAGGGGTTC
Source organism: Daubentonia madagascariensis (assembly GCA_023783475.1). Lineage (NCBI taxonomy): Eukaryota > Metazoa > Chordata > Mammalia > Primates > Daubentoniidae > Daubentonia > Daubentonia madagascariensis. The sequence goes on from JAKFHU010001953.1 coordinate 45,353,985, forward strand.
CACCAGTGAGAGGAATCTCCCAGGCAAAGAAATGGGGGTGCTGGCAGTTGGAAGTCAGATCAGTATGCACTGAAGTGGTAAAGGGAGGCGGGTAGAGTTGGGACCTGGGAATGTCTGCCATGTTAGACTAGATCAATGAAGCTCTTACCATTACCAAGTCCAGAGGGAATGAAATAACTCTTGCTCCTTGACACCTAGCTCTTGACTTCTTTTCAAAGTAATTTCTGGTGCCCATTGTTAACCAGGTATCACTCATATTAGAAAGTCGGAACGAGCTGAGTCAAGGTCAAGGCAGTTGGCCTATATGGTAACTGGTTTTGAACTCTGACCTACAGATGCCTTTGGATGGATCCCTAGAAAGGCATGGCCCCAAATCCCTCTCTCTTGGTGACTGCTGGCTGGCTGGTAGGCACAGGGATAAAGTCAGGCTCTATGTGAATGTTGGGATCCTATCCCTCTCCCATCCTGTGTTTTCCAACTTGACCAGCCAGTCCTGGCTGGGAAGTCACACACTCCAGTTAAAAAACACCAACATCAGTCAGTTTCTTGGTATCTCTTTTTTGGGGGCAAAGGTGACTATCCCAGGAGAAAGAGGGTGGAAAATTTTCTATTAATATTATCTGTTTATACATATCTATGTATCTATTATCTATTTATACTCTATCTACCTACCTATATATCTATCTAGAAGGGACATTGTGGGGCAAGGTTAGGGACAGGAGAAATATGTGCCTTGGCAGTGGTGGAAAAACCCAGCAGGAGGAGAGAGTTTGATAGTTTGGAAGGTTGGTTCCAAACTGATGGAACCTAGATGGGTCTGTGTTTGGGTCAGCTTACTTTCTAGAATATTTATATTAATATCCTGTGGATACACCTTGGCCTACGACATTTCAATCTTTTTAGGATGCTAGGCATTCAGCGAGGTGGGGGGAGGGGAAGAAAAGAGGCAGAGAGGGTGAAGTTAAAGTTAAGATAAAAAAGCAAGCTTGGCGCATCCCTTTAAAACAGAATGAGGCAGCAGGTTCATTGGTTTTCCATGGTGCCACAGAGCGCCAGGCCTTTGTTAGTCCATAGCTCTTCATAGAAAAAGATTCCTTTTTTTGGAGTAAACCATTCCTTGCTGGATGGACCTCAAATTCCAAGCCAAGAGCATGTGACTATAGGGAAGACAGTGTTCACTGCAGAAGAATGGAGAGTCCAGGGCAAACCAAGGAGGCTCAGGGCATCATTGATTCAATAGTCTATCAACTGCACCTATTTAACCAGGCAGAAGACGTCCCTTTTCTTATCCTTCTGAATTAAGGGCTTAAAGGGAATCCATTCATTTACTTTTTCATTCTTTCACTTATTCATTCAATAAGTATTTATTGAACATCTACCCTCTTATGGATCAACTGATGAGTAAAAAGCCAAGGTTGCTGCCTCCATGGAGTATATTCTAGTGGGGGTGAGAAACAGGAAATGAGGAAGTTTAATAAATGTGGTAGTTTCAGATTTTGGCAAGTACTGTGAAGGGAATGAAACAATGATGCAGTAGATGTTCACTGGTCTGGGTGGTACATTATATTAATATAAGGTGGTGTTCTTATTATCTGTCGCTGTGTAACAGATCACTGCAAAACTTAGTGGTCAAAACAAGTATCTCTGCTCCACGGAGTGCCAGTTGTGGAAGCTCAGCTGGAGCTGGAAGGTCAGTTTCCAAGATGGTTTATCATGTGGCTGGCGAGTTGGTGCTGGTTGTCAGGTGAGAACTTAGCCTGGAACATCTGATATCCATGGGCTTTATCACTTCTCATGTGGCTGCTTGAGCTTCCTCACAGCATGGTGGTGGGGTTCTAAGAGTTAGTATTCCAAGAGACAGAAAGTGGAAGCTGCAAAGCTTCTTATAACCTAGACTTGAAAGTCCCCAAACATCATCATTGCTGCATGTTACTGTTCACTGAGGCCAGCCTAGATTTACGGGGCAGGGAGTAGACTCCACCGGTGGTCAGGAGGAGGATCTCTCTGAGGAGGTAGTTTTAGAACTATATCCTGAAGAACGAGTTAAGTAGCAGCTAGGTGAAGAGCTGTAGGAAGCGTTTCTAGGCAGAATGAACAGCAAATGCGTGACCACGAGGGAGGAAAGAGTATGGTGTGACTGCAGAACAGTTGGTTAAAAGACTACTGCAGCATTGTGGACCAGAGGAGCTTAGCGCAAGATGCAGCCGGAAAGGGAGGCAGTGGCCGGATGATGTAGGCCATGGTAAAGAGTCCAGATTTTATTGTAACTGCAATGAGAAGCCATGGGAAGATTTTAGGCAGGAGTGACATGATCTGATTTAGATTTTTGAAAGTTCACATTGACTGCTGTATTAGCTTGCTAGAACTTCCATAACAAAACCAGACTGGATGGCTTAAACAACAGAAATTTATTTTCTCACAGTCTGGAGGCTAGAAGTCCAAGGTCAAGGTGTTGGCAAGAATATTTTCTCCTGAGGCCTCTCTCCTTGCCTTGCATATGTCCACTTTCTCTCTGTGTCCTCACATGGTCTCTCCCTGCGTGTGCATGCATTCCTCTGTGTGTGTGTGTGTGTGTGTGTCCTAATCTCCTCTTCTTATAAAACTACCAGTCACATTGGATTAGGACCCACCCTAACAATCTTATTTTAACTGAATCACCTCTTTAAAGGTCCTATCACCAAATACAATCACAATCCTAGGTACTGGGAGTTAGGACTTCAACATATGAATTTTGGGGGGAACAAAATTCAGCCCATAACGACTGCTAAGGGGATATTGGATTCCTAGGCAGGTTCAATCAGATGCTATGAGACCAGGTAAGAGGCTGTGCAGTAAATTAGGTGAGAGATGAAGGTGGCCTGGAGCAGGATGATCCCGGTGCTGATGGAGAGCAATGGACAGATTCCAGATAAAAAGATGTTGGTGGAACTGGTACCTCTCCTGTGGATTGGAAGCGCTGAATAAAGGAAAAGAGGAAACAGGGAAGACTCTGAGATTTGTAGCTTGAGCACCTGGACAGGGAGGACTCCATGCAACTGGGGCCTCCTGTCTCCTGCATGGTGTCTGGCTGTCATTGAAACCTTGGCTCTTCTCACAGTAACCCAAGAAAGCCTTAAGCCCAGGAGCCCACCTCAAAGATCCCAAGCCAGGATCCCTATTGGGTACACCTTCTTGTTCCCAGTAACTGACACTGGCTCTGAATATGCAGGGTGTTATAGATTGTGTCTCCTCCAAAAAAGATATATTTAAGTCCTATCCCCAATACCTCAGAATGTGATCTTATTTAGAAATAAGTTCTTTACAGAAGTAATCAAATGAGATCATTAGGCTGGGCCTTAATCCAGTATGACCGGTGTCTTTATAAAAAGGGGATTTGGACACAGAGACAGACATGCACAGAGGGAAGATGATGTGAAGACACACGGGGAGAAGATGGCCATCTACAAGCCAAGGAATGCCTGAGGCTACCAAAAGCTAAGAGAGGCCTGAACAGTTCCTTCCCTCGTGCTTTCAGAGGGAGTGTGGCCCTGCTGACACCTTGATTTCAGACTTCTGGCCTCCAGAACTGTGAGAGAATTTCTGTTGTTCTAAGCCATCCAACTTGTGGAACTTTATCATGGCAGCCCTAGCAAACTAATACTCAGGGTAAGCCAGAAGGGTGTGGAATGAAGTAGGAGCACCTCTCAACCAAAGTCTGGTGAAAGTTGGTAGATAAATAACCCGGCTCTCTCACTTTCTTCAGTTGGAAAAACTCTGAGGTCTGTGTGCCCCCCCATTTGCCAGAGTTTGCCAGCAGGAGTAAGCTCCAGTCGCCCCCAGAAGTAGATGGCTTGATAATCCCCTCCTTTTGCCCACATTCCCTTTCCCTGACTCACTCCCCCACTTCCTACCAGTGTTTCCTACACCTCCCGCATAAACAACTTGCACACAAATCCTTGTGTCAGGCCTACTGGGAGAACTCAGCCCGAAGCAGAAGTCCCCCAGAGGCAGCTAGTTCCTGGTGTCCCAGCCCACACTGTCTCTGATAGATAAACGCTGGCTGCTAGGGGAGAAGGCCATCCTCTGGCCAGCCTGGCCCTGGAATATTTCTGCACAATCTATTATATCATGAGATGCAGTGGTGCGGTGCATGAAATGGTTCGTCTATCTAAGGGGGCTAAAGAAAGAAATCCTCTTGTTTTACCCTCCACTCTCCTCTTTCCCTATCCCTATGCAATGGACTACTCAAAAGTTGGGGAGGGGAAGATTTGCCAGTTACTACCAATGTAAGTATAACTTGAAAGCAGCAAAGGAGGAGTGTTTGTTATGTTCATGCTTCCTAAGCCAGTTCACCCTGTGCTCAGAGTAAATTATACCAGACAGAAGGAGAGGTAAGTTGTAGACTACTTCTCTTTAATTACTAGTAGGGATAAGGTTGGGGAGATAAAGCCAGAAGAACAATATCATCAGGATCTTAGGGAGCGAAATTTCTCCAGCACATACACAGCCCATAACTTTGGTGATTTAACATATGTCCACAAATGTTTGACACTCATTCCTTGAAAGATGGAAACTAATTCCCCTCCCCTTGAGGGTGGGGCTGGACTCAGTGACTCACTTCTGATGAATAGATACGGTGAGATTGATGATGTTTGACTTCCAAGACTAGATCATAAAAGGCATTGAGGCTTCCTTTTTTCTCTCTAGGGTCACTCATTCTGGGGAAAGCCAGGTGCCATGTTATGAGAATACATCAAACAGTCTATGGAGAGGCCACATAGTGAGGAACTGAGGGCTGCTACCAGCAGCCATGTGCTTCTCCAGCCCCAGTCAAACTTTCAGTTGACCACAGACCAGTTGGCTTCTTGACTGCAATTACATAAGAGACTCTAAGCCAGAACCCAGCTAACTCCCAAATTCCTAACCTGCACAAATTATGATAATAAATGCTTGCTGTTTTAAGCTACCAAATTTTAGGGGTAATTTGTTATGCTGCAATAGATACCTATTTGATTATTAGTGGGTGTGGGGAGATAGAACAGGAATAATTCATCATCAAGATTTTAGGGAACAAAATTGCTCTAATACATGGCATACAACAGGGATGAACATTTCCTGCCTATACTGTCTACCAAATCAAGGCACAGCACTGGGGATAATTTACAATATACAGAATTCTCATGGAACCGGAATTTCTGAGCTGAATGATACCTTAGAGAGTAGAAAATCCCCATTTTTTTGGTTAATAAATAGGGAAACCAAGGTTGAAAGAGAATAAGTGATTTTTCCCAAAGTTCTCATACCCATTTTGGAGGGATTCTGGTCTAATTGGGAGGCAACAGGCAACTTCTGAAAAGTTACAGCTGCCAGGAATTTCCAGTTGGTCCAGGTAATAATCTTTCCTGCACATCACCAATACTGAAGGTTCACAAACATATTTGCAATACCAAGGAGACAAAGCTGCCTGTGGAATTACAAGTCAGTATCAGTAGTAAAACTGATCTGCTGTTTGTTTAAGGGAAATTGTTGGAATCTTAAACAAGTCCTAAGTCCCCAAACATAGAAAATGTTGACTCATATTTAGCTACTTCTTGTAAACAATTGACTTGTCCTCTGAAAGTTCTAGCCTTCAAAAGGAGGTTCTTGAATGCAAAGACTAGTTGAGGAAAACCCATGGAGGCTCCCTGACTCTTAAGCTTATTCTTCAGCTCTTGAAAAGATTTCTTTTCTGAAACAATAATGAGGGTTGGTCTTACTTATGGAGTCCCAGAGGATTTCAATTTGGTGAAGTCCCATGCCTTAAGTAACCCTCCACACTTTTTTTAGAGCGAGCAAATAGATGCCTTTATACTAATCTGATACTCAGAGATACTTTAGGTAGAAGCCTTTTAAAAGGCCTACTCTACTTTTTCTACCCATCAACATCTTTTTACAAAGAGTAATAGTCCTGGAGTTCTATAAACTGGACTTCTGTACATCACTGTGCATGACCCACCTGTTGTCTTCCTCTCCCACCCAACCAGGTACCACTCTGCCCCTTGATCACCTTACCCCAGCCATATGGACCTTCTTTTTGTTTCTAAAACAAGACAGGCTCTTTCCTACCTCAGGGCCTTTGCACCTGCTTTTTTGGAATGTTCTCATCTCCTGGCTCTTAGAATGAAAGTTTAATGTTCAAGTCTCAATTCATATGCCCCCACCTCGCAGAGAAGCCTTCCCTGATGACTGTGGACACCCCTCCCCTTCCCATCTGTGATTATCAGTTTTATGTGTCAACTTGGCTAGACTGTAGTTCCCAGTTAGTCAATGAAGCACCAGTCTAGGTGTTGCTGGGAAGGTATTTTGTAGATGTGATTAAAGTCCATAACCAGTTGATTTTCAATTGTTCTCCATAATCTGGGTGGGACTGATCCAGTCAGTTGAAGGCCTTAAAAACAGAGTTGAGGTTTCCCTGGGGAAGATGAAATTCTATCTGTGAACAGCCAGCTGCAGTTGTGGTCAGGAGTTCCAGCCCTTCCTTCCTGATGGCCAGCCCTACAGATTTTGGACTGGCCTAGCCAGCCCCTATAACTGCTTAAGCCAATTCCTTGCAATAAATCTGTTAATACAAATATCCTACTTGTTCTTTTTCTCTGGTGGAACCCTGAATGATACACAGTCCCAGTTATCCATTTATCTCCTTAGTACTAGGATTGCCCAATTTAGTTAATAAATACATAGGATGCAACATTTGGGATGTACATATACTAAAAAAAATTTGTTTATCTGAAAATCAAATTTAATGGGGCATCCTGTATTTGATCTGGTGACCTACTGCGAACTTATCACAATTTGAACTTACCTTATTTCTTAATTTGCTTACTTATGTGTTGTCCATTTGTCCATCTAGTTTGTAAGCTCCATGAGGACAGGGACCTTATACATCAAGTTCATGGCTATATCCCCATTTCTTGAAACAGTGCCTGGAAAAAGAGTAGGAATTTAATAGATATTTATTAAGTGAATGAAATAAATAAATGTATTTGTATCACCTGCACATTCATGTTTTCTGCCTTGAGAGTCCCAAATCATCCTGCACGTGTAGAAATCAGGTTTCTGTTTTTCAGGAGTTGAATGGATGATACAAACTCTGGTATCAGAATGTGTCGTCTTCTGGCCAAGGATTCCATTTTTTCCCATTGCTGTGATTATCTTTCCAGGAGAGGGTTGGTTAGTGTGATTATTTAACTATTTTGAGAGCTCATTGTTCTTATTATTTTGTAAAAATGAGCAGAAAATGGGAAAACAAAAGTGCTGATAGCAGTAACAAGATTCTTGTCTCGTAAACTTAGTATAATCACACTGACAATGGAAATCGCAAGGCAAGGCAAATTCAGCAAATCTCCAGCCCTGAACAGAAGCATATAGAACTCAGGCTGCTTGGCTGTTCAGTCATGAGAGGAGAAAAAAGAGCAATAATAGGAACATGTATGGAGTCCTAAGGCTCTGTCACTGAGGATTGTTAGAGTTGAATTAGGGATTTTTTCTTTCACCATCTGGAGGCAAAAACCACTTTTAACAAGTGAATCTATTGTTTGATTTGGGGCATTGGCTTTTTGTTCTGCCTGCAATTTAAGCCTCAGCTCAAGTGTCGCCTCTTCCCTGAAGACTTTCCACCCCCTTTTCCCTCAGCCCCACCCCCAAGAACCTTTCTTTCTTTCTCTTCTCTGTGTTCCCAGGAGTGTGTTGTTTGTAACCATTTTAAGTATATGTTCTCACTCTCCCTTGTATTTTAATCATCTACTATAAATCTGTCTCCTCCTCTATAGTGAAGGAGCTCAGGAAATTTCACCCCAAAATATGACTCCTTGGTATAAAGAATATTTTGAATTAAAGGCCCTTGGAGATCAATAGGCTCTCGGAAGGGGCTTTCCCTCTATCTGTATAACCAGAGGGACCCATCAAAAGAACAATCGACTTCCCTTCCCTTCCCTGTTATCTCACTGTATTGCAGGAAGGAAGATCAGGAATGCAACCAGACCTGGCCCAAATCATTTTAAACAAAATACCTGTCTCTCAGGTTATTTCACAAGTCAGTCTATTTCTCCCCATGCATTCATCCTCCCTAGCAACCATTTATTGCCCCTAACCAGAATTACCTATACTCCTCCATCTCCCCCTCCCCTCAAAAATGCGGGTATAAAAATATCTGGATCCCATTGGCATATTTGGTAGTCACTCTGTTATTCTCCCTGTGCACATGGTAAATAACCTTCTTCCTTTTATGAATCTGCCTTAATTGTGAGTTGATCTTTCAGTGAACTTTTGGGGGAAAGGGGAAGTTTACCTTCACCCCCACAATAGCAAATTCCTTGAAAATAGGAAATGTTTTACACACATTCCCAAATATCCCAAACAGAGCCTTGTTTATAGGGAGCTCAGTGTTAGGGTAGAAATTAATCTGGACTTACGTTAAAAGACCTGAGTTTCAAACCCAGCTTCACACTTTGACAACTCTGTGCCCTTTAATCAACCATTTCATTCATTTCCAAGGCTCAGTTTCCTCGGTCAAATGGGGACAGAACTATAGTATTGAGAGGTTTCTATGGGGTACTGCGGGGAACACTTGTAGCAACTGTAAAATGCCAGTCCAGGGGAAGGTCTTAATGATGTAGGTCTCAGCAGAAACAGTGATCAAAAATGTCGCTTGAATGAATGCTTATGTTAGCTCGAAATCTTAAGAGTTTGAAAAAGAACACAAATAATTCTGTATACAAGAATATAGAGTTTTTATGCAGACAAGAATGTCCCTGATTCTGATGGAATAGGTCTCTCCACACTACTCCCGCCCCTCTACCAAGTGGCATTGAAAATATCTGCTCCCAAACAAATTGTATCCCAGCCTGGTCCAGTGCCTGAAATCCCCACCAATACGGTCCCTCCTGCAGGCTGATACATCCTAGCCATTGTCTGTGGGCTGAAATCAGTGGACCTCCAGAGGGGCTTGGTGGGTGAGGTGGGGGTGAAGAGAAAGCAAGGAATTTGGACATTTGGGGCCTGGAAGCAAAGTCTTCTGCTACAGTTCTGTCACATACCACCTATTTGGCACCCCACCCAACTCTGCAATCCAGCCTTTCTCATCTCTGAGCCACAAATGATAAAAATACTCTCCCCCACAGGATTGCACTGTTTCTCAACCTCAGCATTACTGACATTCTGGTCTGATGATAGTTCTTGGTGTGTGTGTGTGTGTGTGTGTGTGTGTGTGTTTGGGGGGGGGGTCCTATGCATTGCAAGATGTTTAGCCACATCCCTGGCCTCTGCCTACTAGATGTCAGTAGCACCTTCTACCAGTTGTGACAATCAAAAATATCTCCAAATATCCCCTGGGGAACAAAATTGCCTATAGTCGGGAATCACTGCAGTAAGGGTCTAACTCAATAATTCCTATGTGAGCTTTCATAAATTCAAAAGCCAAATACAAGTGTTAGTTATAACTGTTTTGCTCTGATTAAAGGGAAAATTAAATTTCTCCTTTCTGTGATTCCTCAGCACTTAAAAAATAATAACAGCTAGCAATAATTGAATTCTTGTTATGTAGTAGGCTCTGGTATTGTGTCATTGTGCACATAATAAAACTAAGGCTCTGAGTGTATACATGATATGCCCAAGATTATAGGAGTAAGTAGTCGAGGCAAGATTTGAACCCACAATGTCTGTCAGATAATTCTAAACCCATGCTCTCAACCTGTATTTGTTATCTATTACTGTATAACAAATTACCACAACTTAGCAGCTTAAAACAGCATGCATTTATTATCACACAGTTTCTGTAGATAAGGAATCCGGGCACAACTTAGGGGGTTCTCTGAATAACCACAATCAAGGTTTTGTCCAGGACTAGGATCTCATCCGAATGCTCAACTGGGGAAAGACCTACTTGCAAGTTGGCAGGATCTGGTTATTTGCAGGATGCCAGAGAGCCTCAGGTCCCTCCTTGCTGTCAGCTGGAGGGCACCCTCAGTTCCTTGCCAGATAAGCTTCAGTGTAGACAGCTCACAACATGGCAATTTGCTTCATCAAAGCTAGCAAAGGAGAGAGTCTGTTAGCAAGATGTACATTGCAATCTCATGTAATATAATTATGGAAGTGACATCTTATCATCTATGCTATATTCTACTGGTTAGAAGCAAGTTGCTTGGCCAATCCACACTCAGGGAGTGGGTTTTCCACAGGGGCATACATACCAGGAGGTGGGGACCATCGAGGCCATCGAAGGGTAAGCTCATCACTCTGTGCTATCCTGCCTCCTGCTTAGCCCATGGAATCACAGATTTGTAGAACTGTTTCAGCCACTACCCCAAGTGCTATTTGTTTTGGTTTCTGTATTTGCTTTATAGGTTGTCTCAGTCTTCTCAGGCTGCTGTAACAAAATACCATAGACTGGGTGGCTCAAACAACGGACAATTATTTCTCACAGTGCTGGAGGCAGTGAGGTCTAAGATCAAGGTGCTGACTGATTCATTTTCTGGTGAGGACTCCCTTCCTGACTTGCAGACAACTGCCTTCCTGCTGTGTCTTCAGATGGCAGAGAGAGAGAAAGAGAGAAAGAGAGAGAGAGAGAAAGAAAGAGGTCTCATTCTTCCTCTTCTTATAAAGTCACTAATCCTATCATCAGGGCCCTACCTTCATGACCTCGTCTAAACCTACTTATCTCTCAAAGACCCCATCCCCAAATTCCAGAAAGAGGGATGTTGATTTTTCTGAATAGGCATCTTTTTTATATACCTATTTTGGAATCTAAACCAAGGCTTGCTACTTGGTAGGTCTCAAAAACTATGGGCTGATTAAATGAAAAACACATTCATAGGAGCAGAGAAAAAGTTCCAAGAGATTGGAACCCAGGACAGGTAAACATTAATGGGCGTTGGAGAGGCACTCTAAAATAAGGAAAATGGAAGTCTGCCTGCACAGGGCAATATGACATAGAAACATGGGCTTTGAAGTTCAATAAACTAAACTATTTAATCAATCTCTGTAAGCAGCATTTTCTCACTTTCAAGTGGAAATATTAATACCTGCCCCCAAGGGTTGTTGTCAGGACTGAAGATGATGACTCGTGAAAGCTCCTAACATAGTTTATGTCTAGATCAGTGGTTGGCAAAATCTGTATTAGTCTCCTTTGCTGCTATAACAAATTAACCACAATCTTAGTGGTTTAAACTTAGGCTTAAAACAATATGAATTTATGATCATATAGTTCTGGGATCAAAATGCTGGACTATAAAATCAAGGTGTCAGTAGGCCTACCTTCCTTCTGGATGTTCTAGGGGAGGATCTGTTTCCTTGCTTTTTACAGCTTCTAGAGGCTACCTGTATTCCTTGGCTTGTGGCCCGCTCTTCTATCTTCAAAGCCAGAAGTGTAGCATCTTCTCTTCTCTCGGACTTCAGTTTCCATCCTTCCATCTTCTCTCTCTGATTCTGATGCTCCTATGGACCGCTTGTAAGGACTTTTGTGATTACACTGGGCCCACCAGGATAATCTCCCCATCTCAAGGTTCTTAACATAATCAGATCTGTAGAATTCCTTTTACAACGTAAGGTAGTATAGTCTCAGGTTCTAGGGATTAGGATAGGGACATCTTTGTGGGGGGCATTATTCAACCTATAACAATCTTCCTTCTGTCCCCAAAGTTTCATGTCTGTCTCAGCTGCATTGACCCCATTCTTCAAAACTCTTAACCCACTACAGAAATCAATCCAAATCTAAATTCTCATCAGATCAAAAGTCTCAAATCTTATCACCTAAATCATCAAATTTAGGCATAAGTGAGGCTCTGGGTATAGTCCAGCCTGGGGCACAGTTTCTCTCTATCTGTGGACCTATGAAACTAGCAAACAAGTTATCTGCTTCCAAAATACAAGGTGGAACAAACCCTACCAGGGTAACAGTTATGGACATTCCCATTCAAAAAGGGAGAAAAATGAAAGGGAAGAAGGAATCCCTGGTCCCGAGCAATTTCTAAATCCAACCAGGCAAACTTCATTAGGTTTCAAGTCCTGCCTCTTGGCTCTGCCCTCTGAGCCCACGGCTCTGCTCTCTCCTTTTTCGTGAAGGGTAGCACTTGTTTGCAGCTTTAGTTTTACCTGCTTGCTCCCTGTCTGTAGAATTTTGGGGATCTGACAGCCTTTTTTCATTTCATTCTCTCTGTCACTTTCAGTTCAAGCTGGCAGGGTTTTTGCTGGCATAACACTCTCAAAATCCTTGTGAGTTTCCTGTGTATGTCCTATGGACTCACTCCACTTGGCCTTCAGGTCAAATTAGGCCTATGGCCTCTTTTTGCAAATAAAGTTTTATTGGAATGCAGACACACCTACCTGTTTGTTTACTTGCTGTTGATGGCTACTTTCATGGCAAAATAAGGGAGGGCAGCAGTTGCAACGGAGGCAGTACAGCTCATGAGCTGAAACTATTTACTATATTTACTATCTGTCTGTTTGCAGAAAATGTTTGCTGATGACTGGCCCAGAGTCAAAACTCAATAATAGTAGTTTTTAAAAAATGACAGGCTTGGGTGGTGGCAAGAGTGGAGCCACATGTAGGTAGTCGATGTCTCTGAGGTTGTTGTGGGAGGTGTGAGTAGAAGAGCAGATGCAGGAGGAGGAAATAAGAGGTAACAGACTTCAAAAGGAGACTTGATCTTCTTGGCAAGTTGCCTTGGAAGCCCGGGCCAGGGTAATTAAGCAGCAAGATTACAATACAGGAAAACAGTCAACAAAAAGAAAATAAGGGAAGAAATCCAAATTGGACTCAATTGTGACAGAAAAAAAAAAAAATCACACCTAGAGTGGTACACCAAGTCCTTTAATACACAGGCACCACGTGGCTTCCTCATCATCCTCCTTCTAAAAAGAACCCTATTGTGCACATGTATTGGACAGCTTTGACTTAATTCTATGTGTCAGCGTCAGGTTCCTAATAAGCCTTCTCCCTTTTGCTTTACTCAGTGGAAATGAGAACTCACCGAAGGTGAGGTTTGTGTGTGGGTTTTGGCACTTTCACAAAAAGACAGCTTGATTAGCCTTATTAAAAATATGATTAATCCTTGAACTCCCCTGCACACATCGATTTCAGGTGATTTTGCCTGTCGCCAGCCCCTGCTTGCCTGTTTACCAGCTCAAAGTGTTCTTTGGCCAAAACAAAGCAGGACAAATGAGGAGCAAAGACCCACTCAGGGTCATAGACATTAATAGAAACTGATTTCCCCTAAAAAACTGCTCACTTTGGGAGTTGTAAATAGGAAGAAATGAACCATTCAAGAGAGCCTTTGAGACTGCTGACTATTGGAATGGAACCAGTTTGGGGTTTGGGGTGGAGATGGCATGTCACATTTGTGGTTACTCCCTAAACACACACTAACTGTTTCAATATCATATTTGAATATGCTGCAGCTCTTCCCCTGGGCCCAGCAATCTCTCCTTCACAAACAGCCAGGCCAAAAACGCCACGACAATTTGCTCTCTGTGTCGATAGACTATCTGGGGTTTCTAAAGCAGGCGATGTATTCTATTTCAGGAAATCAGACCCAACAAAAATCATTCCAATTAAAAAGTGCCACTGGGCAAGTAGAACAGCAAGCACCCACCTCACACAAAACAGACCAACCACAAAGTGCGGGCTTTCGTGTGTGTTGTTGATGGCAGGGTCGCTGCCTTGGAGCCTTGAGTTTATTCAATGGGATCAAAGTTGTTTGGTAAATTGAACCGAGAGGATTTTTTCCCGCATGGCCATCACAAGACATGCTGATATACTTATCATTTATGCCAGCCCAGAGGAGTAGAGGAATCTAAAAGTGATTTTGATTTCAAATACTATAGAACCCAGTTATTATATGGCTTATAAATCTGGAGCTTCGGATAACCATCAGATATATTTTGAGAAACTCACACTCACGCACGCACACACACACACACACTCATGCATGCATCCTCTGAACATGCCTGTAACGTGCGGCTTGTGGTGGTGGTGTCTCATCTTATTTAGAAAGTTGGGTTCTAAATTTTTACAAAGATGAAAATTGTATACAGTTAAAATTGCATTGGAAAACCCCTTCGAATGCCCACCAGCACAGTGGGATGCTTGCACTGTGAGAGGTGGGAACTAAACCTGACTACCTCGCGCCCTTACGTACTCGGGGAATGGTGGGCAGAACAAACAACTTGTTACTCTTCTTTCTTGCCCTTTTTGCTGAGAGGGTGGTGGTGAATTCACTTTAGACAAATGTAGGTTATATAACTTCGTCCTGATCAGCTGCCCCCAGGAGTGTTAGTCCTTTCTACAAATATGAAAGCTAGTAGTGTCTTTTTGTAGGAAAAGTTCCTGACCACTGGGGTTCTCGCTACCTGATAATGAAGACACTACATAGTCTCACCCGCTAAAAACACTACCAATGTCTTCCACCACTTTTCCTTCCTATTTCTCTCCTAAACAGGCTGACTTGGCCTTTCGAAGATTGGTTAAACCGTCTCTCCCTCTCTCTTTTTCTCTCTTTCTCATTAGCATTTCCGAGTATGATGTTTAAAGCTTCCTACGGGAACAATGCCCTGAAATTTCAGACAACTCCTAAGGACTTCTTCCCACGCTGACGTAGGCACTTGAGTATGGAATTAGCAATTTCCCAGGAACAACTCAAATTCTAGAAGTTAGAAGTTACAAATGAATAGGTAGACTTTATTATTCAGATTCTTTTAGCTAAAACTAACAGAAACCAACTCAAAGCTTAAGTAAAAAGGGGACTATTTTTTGACTCATGCAAGGGGAAATTTGCAGGTGGCATTGGCCTTGGGGTGCTCCTGAATCAAATGGGAATGAGCTCTTTTTCTCTCCCTCCTCTGCCCAGTCTCAGTGTCTCTTTTCTCTATGAGTTGGGCTCCTTCCCTCCTGCAACAAGAGGACTCCATCCATTTATGGGGTTGGGTGACCTGCACAGTTCCCTTCCATCATCCCATCTTAGCACCTTCAGAGTAAAGAGAGATTTCTCTTTTCTGACACTCATGGATGAATTTCAGGGAAGGATTCTGATAGGCTATGCTGGGCCACAGCCTCCTTAGCCTGTCACTGTGACTAGCCAGACCTCAATCCCATGCCCTTGGCCAGAGGGGAAGACTGAGGAGTTTGGTAGCCTAACAAGTATCACATAGAAGTGTACGGTGACAAGAAATTTCCCAAAGAAAGGTGAGGGGAGAGTGCAGGGACAAATATAAAGGAGGAAGGAATGCTGAGTGGAAGAAACGACAAGAAAAATAGGATGAAACACAGATTGTGTCACTCCTAACCACCATACATTCAGCCAAACATCTGAATGAACCTGTGGATACAGCTGACCTTACTGGCATTGTTTAAGATATTACCTTGCAACTAGTACCGGTCATTTTAGCAACTGGCCTCAAATAATCATCTCTGGACAGAAATCTACCACTTGGAGAAGGCAGGAAAACTATGTTTCTTCGAGTCCAAAATCTACTCACTTGGTAAGTCAGGGTTTCGCAAGTTTTCTAATTATAGTGGTTTACCCTTAAAACAAAACAAAACCCAAAAACCAATGCCATAATTGCTTGCCATGCTTGTAGCAATTACTTTTGGCAGCTCCATGCACGACCTACATTCTCCATCACCCAGCACAGCGTGGACTGAGTATTCACAGAGCAAGCATTCTGCTGCCATTCCGGGCCAAAGTTCAGGCTATGCTGTTCCTGCTGTCTCTTTATTTTTCTTCTTCCCTCTTTTGAAGTCTGGTCTCTGGACCAGCAGCATCAGCATCTCCTGGGAACTTATTTGAAATGCAAATTCTTGGACCCCATCCCAGACCTACTGAATCTGAAAGAGAAAGTTGGGACAGCAGCAACCTATGTTTTTCCAAGCCCTCCAGGTGATCCTGATGCGTGCTCGTGCCTGAGTTTGCTGAATCCTGCCGTACACAATGCTCTATTGTCATACTGACCTCCTAACTATGCACACATATGTTTCCTCTTTTTGTTTCCTGCTCACAAACTCCCCATTGTAGGGAAAATAAATTACACATGCAGCTTAGCCATTCACAGACCTTAGCAATCTCATCTTCCAAACTTATTGCCTATTAATGTGTTCATTGTTATGAATCTTACTTATTTAGCATATAGAATGAGCCAAGCACTACCCAAGGTCCCTAATATATATTGTGTATTAGTCTGCTCAGGCTGCCGTAACAAAACACCAGAAAGTGGGTGACTTAAATGACACACATTTAGTTTCTTACAGTTCTGGAGGCTGGGAGTCCAAATACCAAGGTGCTGGCAGATTTGGGTTCTGGTGAGGGGCCTCTTCCTGGCTTATAGACAGTCGCCTTCTTTCTGTATCCTCGCATGGTGGAGAGAGCTCTCTATTTCTTCCTCTCTGTTTTTTTTTTTTGAAACAGGGTCTTGCTCTGTCACCCAGGCTAGAGTGCAGTGGCATCATCATAGCTCCATGCAACCCCAAACTCCCAGAGTCAAGTGATCCTCCTGCCTCTGCCTCCCAAGTAGGTAGGACTACACCACGGTCAGTTAATTTTTCGTTTTTTGTAGAGATGGTGTCTCGCTCTTGCTCAGGCTGGTCTTGAACTCCTGAGCTCAAGCGATACTCCTGCCTCAGCCTCCCAGAATGCTAGGATTACAGGTGTGAGCCACTGCGCCTGGCCCTTCCTCTTCCTATAAAGCCACTACTCCTATCATGGGGGCTCCTCCCTCATGACCTTGTCTAGCCCTAATTATCTCCCAAGGGCCCTGTCTCCAAATCTGTCCCTTTGGGGATCAGGACTTCAACATAGGAATTTTAGGGGGATGAAATTCAGATCATAGCACGTTGATTCATGTAAACCTCCCAACAAGCTGTGAGATAAGTATTATTGAGCCCATTGACTATTGAGGGAACCAAGGCTTAGAGAAGCTAGGGAAGCTGTCTAAGACCAAAGTTCGTAGGAAGGGCTGCCAGAGTCCAGTCCTGCTGAGGCATTCTTCCTCCACATGGCATCCCTTCCTGTGGCCTATTCTCTCCTTTGCCTACGGCTGCCCAGTTTTCCAGATGCACCCTACCTTCTCTCCTGGACACCTTGCTTAGGCTACTCCCCCAATCCCTGGTCCCCTTTGTTTGTTTAAATGTCCCAGAAAACAAATTGGTCTTCACCTGCTCACCTGCTCACCTGACCAGAATGACTTTCCTTTTCTTTCTTTCTTTTTTCTTTTTGCAGTGACTGTTTTCATCCTTTCCTCTTGAATTATTCTTGGAGCTCCTTTACTCTTCCTATTCCCTTTGCTTACCCTGAACAGCGCACACCTCTCTAACGTTCCTTCCCAACCGCACTTCCAGTAGCTCAAGGGAGATTGCTGTGGGCCGTTATTGATGACAAAGATTATTAGTGTTTCCAAATATTTTGGAAAATCCACCATATTCCAGCTATTATAGGCTTCCCCAGACACCCAAGTCTTGTCCAGAAAGAGCTGATGACACAAAGTAAGCAAACTGAAACTCAAGGCAAAAAGTTTATTTGGACAACAGTTTTCAAATTCTTGCTCTCTTTCCCTACTTTATTTTTACTTTTTGTTTTTGGTTTTTGGTTTTAGGGATAGCAGAATGGAATGAAGCAATGAGAGGAAAGGGTGAGTTGGAAGGAATAATGGGTGACATCCTCACACCCCCAGTGGTTAGTTCTGACGTCAATAGGACAACAAAGGATTATATAAAGCAGGGGCTGGCACACTTCAGTGTGCATCACAGTCACCCAGAGGGCTTGTTAGAACACAGATTGCTGCTGCACCCACTCCTTTCTGATTCAAGAGGACCCGGATGGGACCCGAGAATTTGCATTTCTTTCTTTTCTTTTCTTTCTTTTTTTGAGACAGGGTCTTGCTTTGTCGCCCAGGCATGAGGGCAGTGGCATGATCATAGCTCACTGCAACCTCAAACTCCTGGGTTCAACCAATCCTGCCTCAGCCTCCTGAGTACCTAGGACTACAGGCACGTGCCACCATGCCCAGCTAATTTTTTCTATTTTTTGTAGAGATGAGGGTCTTGCTATGTTGCTCAGGCTGATCTTAAACTCCTGACCTCAAGTGATCCTCCTGCCTCAGTGAGAATTTGCATTTCTTATAAGTTTCTAGGTGATGCTGGTACTGCTGGTCCAGGGACCACACTTTGAGAACCGCTAATCTAAAAGGCTTCCTAATCGTTGTTGGAGATTCAAGGGTAGAAGAGCATATATCACTGAGATGTTTTAGCTACGAGTAAACCCATCTGAATGTAGTTTTGGCAATAAGGCATCACAAGAAGTCTGGAGGTAGGAGTTCCCACAGGGAGACAGGCAATAATTGGCTTCATTAAGGATCAGCCTCTCCCCATCTTTCTGTCCTGCCGCCCTCATTGTGCGGGCTTTGCTCCTGGGCTTGCCTCTTCATTATTCCAGAACGGCTGCTACTGTTCTAGGTACTGCATGTGAACCCAACAATGTCTGTCTGAAGAAGAGAAAGGGGTTTTCTTCCATGTGTCTCTTTTTATTTGGGAGGAACATCTCTCCCAGAGGCCCGCAGCCAATATCCCGTCCGCTCCCATTGGCTATGGAAATCATGTGCCCACAGTGCTGGTGAGGGCAATGGAATCTCCATGACCAGGTGTGACCAAGCAATATTCCTTTCCTGGGGCTGGGGAGGAGCCCTATCCCCCAGCACATGGGACAGTCAAATCTCTGCTAAAAGAAAGGTAGGAAAGGTCCTTAGGGGAGGCAACTGACAGTGTCAGCCAGAACCACCCGCTCCTCCTCTGCGGTGCCACCAGGGGAGAAAATAGAAACAAGGAGGTGGGGGGACAAAAGTACCGGTCAGCGCTTCCAGGCACACTGCATTGCACTGGACATCTGTACCCAGCACCCAGTTTTCCTCTGGGGAACCACTCCACCCCCATATTGGGTAGTCTGGGTGCATTGGTCAAGCAAGGTGTTTTACCTGCCCTTCCCCATCATCCAAGCCTGGCCAATCTGAGTCTCTTTCTTGGGGAATTTAACCTCGAGCAGACTGATACAAGAGCAGAAACGTTTGGAGTGGACAAGTGTCCTCCTCTATGGAAAGAGGGAATAAGTATCCCCCCTTACAATCCTCTTCCTCCTCCTCCCTTTTTTTAGCCACCATGTGCCAGTGTCCTGTGGGGTACTTCACATGTCCAGTCCCAGCTAATCCTGGGGACAGGGTTATGGGGTGAGGACCATTACCGCCATCTCACAGATGAAAAAACTAAAGCTCTAAGAAGTTAAGGGATCCCAGAGACAGTAATTGGCAGATCTTGGATTTAATTTATACCTATCAAATTATGAAGCCCTGTCTCTCTTGCTGCCCTATAGTATCAAGAGACATAGGGCTCTTCCTGGACAGCACTGTGAAATGGCTGAAGGTCTTTTTTCTTCTTTTTCTCTATCATATCCCCAGGTGTCTTAGTGCCCACACTGCTGTCTAATCTAGGCTTGTTAGGACTGGGCAGTGTTTCACATTCCTCCCAGGATAGACACCTGTTATTCTGCCTTTTTGTGATCTTCCTTGTTCTTCTCATATCAACTGGGCTTTTCTGTAGCTCGGGAGTTAACTCAGTGCCACCTGTTCCTTCTCCCTCAAGGGATGGAGTTTGTCCAAGGATGGGCCAATGTGGGTCTTTCTGGGACTTTTCTGCCAGCGGAGGTGGGGTTTAGCTGGTAGTAGGATGTGAATGACACTTGTCGGGTCCCTCACGGGCAGTTGCTTAGAGATGGTTTGTATAGCACATAGAGAGAAAAAGCCCTGATGGCAGTATTTGAACCCCTGGATCTGGCAATACCTGAAGTCCAGACTCCTGAACTCATTTTGGCTTAGGTCAGTTTGAATTAGGTTTTATTTCTTACAACCAAAAGAAGTTTTAGCCAGTGTTCTTAACCAGTTAAAAAGTTGTTCTTAATCAGTTTTTAAGATTATTACCTCCCCAAGAACGTTTTTTAAACAATTTTTTTCTTTATTGCCTGCTCCCCTATGAAATTTTAGTACCATAGATATACTCTATATCTGTTTAGGTACTGTATGGATAGCTGTGCTTTATGTGTAAAAAGAGTAAGATTTTTTCCCACCCCTTCTAAATTTTTGCCTGCTTGGGATGATATTGCCCCTGTTGAGATTGCATGGTCCTGACTAGTGAAGATGGCTGTCAATGATCCTCACTTCCTGGTGTTCATGCCTTCCCACATTTAATCAGGGCTGGTCTGTGGACTGTCTACTGTGGTGGAAGTGATGGTGTGTGACTTTCCAAGCTGGGTCATGAAAGCTTTGTAGTTTCCACCTGGCTCTCTGCTTGGCTCACTCAATCCGGGGGCAGCCAACCACTATGCCAGCAGGACACTCACGTAGCCTCTGGAGAGGACCTGAGGCCTGCCAATAGTCGGCACCAACCTGACAGCCATGTGAGTTAGCCACCTTGGAAGCAGGTCCTCCAGCCCCAGTCGAGTCTTCAGATGACTGCAGCCTCATGAAAGATCCAGAGTCAGAGCCTCCCAGCCATGCTGCTCCACAGAAACCATGAGATGCAATAAATGATTATTGATGTTTCAAACCACTAAGCTTTGGCTTGGCTTGTTATGCAGTATTAGATAACTAATATATTAGTATAAGCTCTCTTCTCCCTCACAAAAATAGTTCCTATGGAATGTACACATGAGGGCAGTGGGTGGAGAATGGATGGGGTATAGGTATAGAATAATAAACAACCAAAGGTTTAGGAAATTTGAGATTCTACAAACATAGTGCAAGGTTTGCAATAAACATTAAATAGTTTGTTAAAATAAAAACAACCTTAGTGAGAGAAATATGCCACCACCATGTGAATTCAACAAGTCTTTGCCACTACTTACTCTGTGTAAGGTATTGTGTGCGATACTTAATATATTAGTTTCCTTGGGCTGTTGTGACAAAGTACCACAAACCGGGTGGCTTAAAACAACAGAAATTTATTCTCTCCCAATTCTGGAGGCCCGATGTGTGAAATCAAGGGGTCAGCAGGGCCATGCTCTTTCTGGGACTCTGGGGGAGAGTCTGTCGCATGCCTTCCTCTTAGCTTCTGGGGTTGCGAGCAGCCCTTGGTGTTTTGGGGCTTGTATGTGCATCAC
The DNA here is from genome assembly GCA_023783475.1 of Daubentonia madagascariensis. Lineage (NCBI taxonomy): Eukaryota > Metazoa > Chordata > Mammalia > Primates > Daubentoniidae > Daubentonia > Daubentonia madagascariensis. Next base: position 45,375,128 of record JAKFHU010001953.1, read on the forward strand.
TCCAATCTCTGCCTCTGTCGTCACATGGTGATCTCTCTGCGTGTCTTCACCTCTTCCTTCTGTGCATGTCTGTCTCTGGTCTCTTCTCTTCTTGGATTTGGGCCCACCCTAATGACCTCATTTTAACTTGATCACATCTGCAAGGACCCTGTTTCAAAATAAGGTCAAACTCACAGACGGTTAGGACTGCAACACCTTTGTGGGGGGGACACAGTTCAACTCATAACTAGAGATAGCTGAGATGAATCAGATTCATTCTTGACCTTTTAGAATACAAACCATGATGACAAGAGACCCATACACGTCCAGCAATAACCCACATTGCAAGGGCAAGCACAATCTGGAATGCCTCCTGGGCAAAAATGGCAATGTCATTGGCCTTCAAAGGATGTGTAGACTTTTGACAGCTGGAGGAAGGGAGGATGGCATTCCAAACAGAGCCAGAGTGAGCAAAGGCAAGAGGGTTGGAAAGCAGAAGAACTCCTGAGGGCTGAGGAGCTGCTCTGCAGCTGAGCAGGGGCAAAGATTTGACAGCAGGGTTGTTGCCAGGTTAGGGAGTTATCGATCACCAGTCTGAGGAGTTTGCACTAGATTCTTGGAACAGAGCGTCCGAGGTCAGGTGAAGGTGGAGGGTATGGAATCTGGAAAACCTCTCCAGGAAAGGCAGCTCCCAGTGCCCAAGGGCAAGCCTCTGGCGGTGGTTGCAGGTGTGAGGCGTCAGATGCCTTAATGCAGGCACAGTAGGGAAATGGGAGGACAAAAGTCCCCCTGGGATCTGGGCGGGGCACCCCAGCCTCAGCTACAGGGAGGGAAAATACAGGCGCTTAGGTCCTGGAGCAGGTGGAACAAAGGCAGTGGAGATTTGGATCCCCATCTGGGCTGAAGATGTGGGTTTGGTATTCATCCAATACAGGGGATATTAACACCTGGGAGTGAATGAGGTCCCCAGGACAGAGCATGAAGAGTTCGAAGAAAGCAGGCAGATGGCAGAAGTTGGGAGAACCTGAATTAAGGAGACCAGTGCGCCTGAACTTGTTTAATTAGGCTTCTGCAGTCACTGGAGGTGAAAGCTAGTGCCTTGGGGAGTTTCAGTAAAACTTGTCTCCAAATCTCCAACATGCTTTAAGGACAGAAAAAAAGTCACACTTCTCCAACATGGCTGAGTTCATTTTAACAGGGGACCTTTGAGAGATGCAGTCTTTACATAAAAATGTGACCAGTGTTGATTCAGAGCTCAGGGTCTAGGGTCTGATGCTTGGATTTGGATTTTGAATCTACCACTTATTTAACTGGGAGACCCTGACCAAATTACTTACTGTTTTGAGCCTCAATTTTTTCATCCATAAAATATGAAGAACAGTACTTATCTAAAAGAGTTAAGAAGATATAAGGAGAAACTACAAGTGCTTAGGACAATGCCATGCTTTTAATTAGTGCTCTGTGATTGTCACATTTCATCAGGTGCTGTGGCCAATGGGGGTGCATGGGGGGATATTTGTGGTCAGGTGGGCCCTTAGGGGGTCTCTCAAGTCACCTCCACAGTGCTAAAGAGTAGGAGCTCTGGAGACAAACTGCCTGAGTTCAAATCCTGGCTATGCTACCTACTAGCTCTGAGACCCTGGGCCTTAGCTTCCTTATCTGTAAAATGGGGATGTAAATAGTACAACCCCCATCGTGGGGTTGTTACGCAGATTAAATGAACTAACACATGTAATTTGCTTAGAATGGTGTTTGACACATAACCAGTGCTCAAGAAATGCTTCTTTTAATTATTATTACCTCTTCTGTGCCTCCTTCTAAGCTCAGACACAACAAGGGCCAACCTCACAACGCACACATCTCCACCCAGTAAGTTAGGATTCCCAAATGCAACAGGCACTGAAGATTGGAGTTCAAATAAAGAAAATAATCTATATTATTTGCTACATGACTAGCTCAAATCTCTGTGCACAGGAGCCTACCTTTATCAGACGGTGTCTTCAGAAACTCTTCATTCTGCAGGGCTCTCCATTGGGAGTCAAGCCTTGACGTACCCTACTTTATGGTAACCTGCATAAACTCTAGGGTCCACGGAATCCAGTCTCTGAGCAATAACCTGTCAAAAGAAACACAGAGCCAAAGCCAAAAGTAATCTCTCAAACAGGTTGAAGAGGCTTCCCTCTACCACCCACTGCAGCCTCTCTGGCCCCCTTTCCACGGCCACCAGCTGCTCTGGAAATTCTGACCACTCACTCTTTCTCAACTCTTCCTTCTCAGCTTCCTGCTGCAGCTTTTGCTGACATCCAGGCTTCAGGGTCCCTGTCTCCCTGTCTCCCTATCTCCCTGTCTTTGAAGCCCTATTCTTCCTCCTTGCACTTTCCCAGACCCGTCTGTCTTCACCATCTTCCTGATGCTACAGCACAGTCTTGGAAGGGGCTAGCAGGACTGACCGTCATAGAGGATCAGGAGAAGGAGGAACTTGGGATGAAGACAATATTCCCCTTCACCACAGGCGTGCAATGAGGGCGAGGGAGGTAGGAGGCATCTACGATTTCTAATTTCAAACCGCTCTCTCTGCCTGTCATGGGTCTCCTTAGGTGGCCCGCATGGATCACATGCTCTTCTGACTCTCAGCCTTTGTGTATAGCGCTTCCTCTGCCAGGGCTGCTTCTCCTGATCTTGTTACCTCTGTTCTTCAAGTCTCAGCATAAGCATCTCTTCAGAGAAGTCTTTGCAAATCAAAACATGAGAATGCACCAACAAAATGTACCCTACTACCCAGAAACGGGTGCCATTGGGTACTGTTTACATCTTTACAAACTTTCAGCTTTTAAGGCTCGGATAATATTTTAAAATAGTAATTCTTTGCATTACTCTTTGCATTACTTTGCATTATTAACCCATCCCTCTCTGGGTTCCTCTCTCTGCAGTCTCCCGGTTTCTTTGTTTTTCCTTTGCAGTGTATACCATAAATTATGGTCCTTTAATTTGTTAATTTACTTCATTTTTTTTTTCTTTTTTCTATCAGCCTGTCTAGAAGCCAAGCTCCATGAAAACAGAGACTTCACAGAAGCATTCCCCAGGCTGGGCACTTAGTAGGGTTCTCAATAAATAGTTATGAATAAACAAATATTGAATGATTGCTTTATATCATCAACTCATTAGTAGCTGTGTGACCTTGGGAAAATCACTAAACCACTCTGGGCTTATTCACCTCGAAAGGGGTGGAGGACCAGTCTGTTAAGGCAACCACAAAACACCTCAAAATGCAAAGAATTACTATTTTGAAATATTATCTGAGCCTTAAAAGCTGAAAGTTTGTAAAGATGTAAACAGTACCCAATGGCACCTGTTTCTGGGTAGTAGGGTACATTTTGTTGGTGCATTCTCATGTTTTGATTTTTCACCCTTCTAACCCACCCCCTGACCCGGGGTGATTTGGGGCAAGTGCACCGAAAGGTATGTGCAGTAAGCAAGTGATCTGCTTGCTGAGTGCCGTCCCTCACTGTCCTGTCAGCTGCCAGAGTGGCTGTCTAAGTGCAGAGCGGCTTTCTCCTGCGAAAATACGCATCCCTCTCCACTGCTGGTCTGGTTTGTCATTATCATATTGTTCAGCTCTAGCTGCATTATACATCCTGCTGTCGGCAACCAAACGGTCTACTCTGGGAAACCTCGCCTGGCCTTCCCAGAAAAAAGGAAAGCTTTCGCCGAAGGGTGGAACTTCCTCCTGCCACCTCCACTCTAAAACAGAAGAAAAACAACCTAAGCCCCCAGCCTCGTCACGCTACAGCTTGGCTATTATTTAGCTGACAAAATGCCCGCTTTTCATATTTGCACCTGGAGTCACAAATCAGTCACATCTGGTCGCCGAGCGCTTTTCTGCATCGTGATTAGTGGGGAGTGTGCTCCTGCTGCCTTGTGGCTGAGACTGACGGGGGTTGGGGGAGGGTGGGAAACTGGGCGAACCATCCCGCATTCTGTTCTAGCACTTGAAATTGATCTTGCTTCTCACATTTCTACTCTCCTTTCTTCCCCACCCATCTGTTCCCCACCTCACAAACTGCACATATCCAGGGCTCGGGAAGACACCGCCATGTTCTTGATTTATTTAAAATGAAAAGAAAATCAGGTCTAGATATATCCCCTTTGTGTGCCTGGTTGAATGTGTCTCAATTTTATCCCATCCAGGGGGGTAGCATTGTCTATCTGTATGCCTTTAGCATCCAAAGGAAAAAAATACCATGATGGATTACCACCACTTCAGAATGTTCCGGGGTGGTGCTGTCCAATAGAACTTTCTGCAACGATCAAGATGTTCTATATCTGTGCTGCCCAACATGGCAGCCGTGAGCCACACGTGGCAACTGAGCTGTTGAGATGTAGCTAGTGCAACTGAGGAGCTGAATTTTTAATTTAGTTTAAACCTAAAGAACCACATGTGGTTAGCGGCTGCAGTACTGGACAGTGCTGTTCTCGAGCAGTGCTTTCCAAACTTCGATGTGCGCAGGAATTACCTTGTTAAAATGCAGACTCTGAATCAGTAGGTCTGGGGTGGGGCCTGAGACTCTGCGTTTTTTCACAAGCTTCCCAAGGATGTTGATGCTCCTGATTCCTGCTCCACCCTTTGAGTACCTCGGGACTGGTGCTTCTCAAACTGGCCTGCACATTGGGCTTCCCAGGGGAGCTTTAAAAAATACTGATGCCTGGGTCCCCCCCACCCCAAGAGATTCTGATGTACTTTGTCAGTGTGCAGCCTGGGCATCGAGATTTTTAAACAGTCCCCAGGTGATTCTAGTGGGCAGCCTTGGCCACCCACACGGTGCTGCAAATGACTAGTTAATGTTTTAAAAATCACCCATCTTGCAGAAAGAACGCTAGCCTTATATTAATCTCTGAAGGGAACTTTTTGGTTCATGGTCAAATCTTTAGGGTGTTTGTACTGATTTTGCCCATGCTGACTAGAAATGGGAAATAAGTTTTTGACCAGTCAGAGCAGGTGTGGCTCTGGAGGTAAGAAGTGGGGAGCTAGGAGGTCTGTAGGAATCACCCCTGTAAAGTGGGGATAAGTGTAGTGCCTTTCTCCCAGAGTTGTGTAAAGATTGAACTAGTTCCCAGCACGGGTGTGAGCCGTTCTACGTGTCACCTGTTATTATTCCTCCCTCCCCCCACATCTCTCTCCCATCTCCTGTGCTCGAATCCCTCTGAACTCCTTCTAGTTCCTTAAGCCCACCATGCTCCTGCTCACCCCAGGGTTTTGCACATGCTAGTGTTTCCTGTATGGAATTATCTTCTCCCCCTTTAGGCCTACGTAATGCCTCCTGATCTTCCTGAGACCAGCCCACTGTCACTTCCCCGGCACGGCCTTCCCTTACATTCCTCCTCAGCCCGTGCTTATTAGCACTTGGTGAGGCTCAGTGTTTATTCATTCAGCAAACATTGTTTGAGCACCTACTATACAGCATGTACTGTGCTCTGGGAATACTGCAGAGAACAGAAATGATTAAAAAAAAAAGAAAAATCTTTATTCTTATGAAGTTTACTTTCTGGAATAGACTGACCACACACAGTGAAATATGCTAGACAGCTAAAAAGAGAGCAGGGATGTTGATGGAGTGGGTGGCCAAGAAGGCCATCGATGAGGAGGGGCGATCGTGGAAAAGCCTGGAGGAGGTGTGGAGGGGGCCATGTAGATATCGGGGGGACAAGCATTCCAGGCGGAGGGAACGGTAAGTGCAAAGGCAGAATTGCAACATCGCATTTTGTGTGATCGTTGGATTAATCTCTCACACACCAGCACGGATTACAAACTCCACAGCAGGGGACAGGAATCTCACACTCTTTGTTCTCAGCACCTGGCTGCTTGGCACGCAGTAGGCACTCGGTTACTATATGTTGAACAAATGCACTCACTGGGTATTCTGGAATTTCTGGAGAACGTGTATGTGTTGGAGGCAGGTGGGGAAGTGGTATGTACTCAATGAAGAATCTGTTTCCACTGTCAATACCTTCCACTTGTTGAAAATAACCGTGTTAGGGAAAAATCTCTTGAAATGGAGTACTGTTCTTTTTCATATTTCCTTTAAATGTTCTCCTTTCTACCCGGCCAGAGGGACCCCTCACACCGGAGAGGATTAGGATTATGTGGCAGGAATGCAGAGAGGGAAAAAGAGCTGATGTTCAGATTTCAGCTCCCAAAACAGACACTTGAAGCCCATTTCCGAGAATTTAATAGTCATGAAAGGCAACGCTTCTGATGTTCAGAACTGGTGTTTGTGAAAGGAAAACATTTAATAGCTTTAGAGAAATGGGTTTTTTCTTCCTCTGAATCAAAAGGCAAAGCTGTGAAGGAGGAGGACACAAATTTATTTACAAGGAATAGATTCAAAAGTGAGTAGATGCTATAGGGAACCCAGTCTGGCTGGGAGGGAGGAAATATGGCGGAGTCCGAGAAAGTGGGCTGAGGGGGCCAGGAGGGTCACTCAGACATGAGGCTTTAAACCACAAGAGGTGGCTTGGCCCAGTGCATCAGTCAGCGTCCCCACAGACTCCTTAACCAAAGAGACTTAAGTGATGGGAGTGCTAACAGGTGTGGGCCAGGGAAATGACCCAGCAAGGGAGATTGAGGCACCCAGAGACTAGAAACCATGGGAAGCCCTTAGGTTCCTCAACCTGAAGGGACAAGGGGAGGGGTGGTGTTTCTGCTCCCAGGGAGAGCAGACACCTGAGAGAAGCTGCATGAAGCCAGGGCTATGGCCCGAGCCCTGGTGCTGAGGCAGAGAAGGAATAGGGAAGGAACAACCCCACCTTTCTCTTCCCCCACCCTCTGAACCCCTGCCGATGCCTTCCCAAGGCCAAAGCACCTATTGTAGAGCAGGTACTATGGGGTGTCCCGCCCCACGCTGCCTGGGCCTGCCTCTGAGTTCAGCCACAGCTGCAGTGAAGTTCCCTATAAGCTCAGACTCACGCCGATAGCATTCCAGCTCAAATGTACCCACTTTTGATCAGTGTCTTCTTTGAAGATGGAGAGCCCTTGCAGTCAGTGCATATGTGAAACCCAGATATGCACGGCAGGTAAAGTCCTCATGGGCACCTATGGTACCACGGGACCTGGGAGCTGCTGGACAAATGTCTCCCAGTGGACAGCTCCTGGGCGGGGGGGCATCTTGTATACTTCTCAGAGGTCCTAGCAGAACCTGGGTCTTAGACAACACATCCTTAAGTTGCCTTGCCCTCCTTCCCTGTCCCCTTCCCTGCTCCCTCACTCCGAGTCCTGGGAGCAGCTCTGCCACAGGTTGGGTTCTCTGCAAGCAGGCTCTGAGATGGAACCAGGGTATGAGGTGTTTATTGGGGAATCAAAACCTATGAAAGGAAGAGGGGGGAAGTGGATTTGGGCAGATGGAGAAGCTGGGATGCAGGGATGCTGAGATGTGCAAAGCCCTGGGCAGCCCAGAGGGGAGCTTGGAACATGTCCTGAGTGTCCACCATTGGGCTAAATGGCCAGGCTTTTGTACCTCACTCTAGGTCTCTGGGTGCAGATACAGATAAGGATGAAAGAAGCCTTGGAAAGCGTGTCCTCAGGTGACACAGCTGCTCTTGCAGTTGAGGCAGATCCTGAAGGAGCTGACAGTGGAGCAATCAGTCTTTCCTGGAAGAGGGGGTCTGCACCAAGATCTCCATGTTCACCACAACCTCCCCAAGAAAAAGGCTGCACTCAAGTCCTTATCCAAGGCTCTGCCTTTGGGGGAGCCCAAATAAAGACACTGGGTGAGGCGCTGCCAGGGTCAGCTCCCCAGGGCACTGGTTGGGTGAAGAAGGGCAGAGAACAGATCTTGGGATCTTGGGGTGGGGGTGGGGGGAATAGCACATCTGTCCGACAACACAGCTCATAATCAGTGCCTGGAGCCCTGCAGCTGCCCTGTGTACCTAAGGCTGTCCTCTTCCACGGAGTTCTCCCACTCAGACATTGCCTGCTTGTGCCTCAACGCACACCTGTGTGGACAACCTGCCCTCCCAACTTCCAGCACTCAGGACACTCAGAGGACCCTGCTCGGGAAAGTCCTCCTGCCTTTACCCAGGAGGAACGGATCCTGTTGATATCCCCCCTCAGCTGCCACCTGAGCTAGCAGGGAGAGAAATCCACCCTCATTTGGCAACCATCTCATTTATAAGTTTTACAACATCAAACAGAAGAAAACTCACTTAGTGGGAGCCCGCTATGACTTCTGGCATCATCCTTTGCATTTGTGATAGTGCTCTTATTTAACAGATGAGGAAAATGTGACTCAGGAGGTTAAGTAACTTACCCAAAGTCACACAGCCAAAAGCTGACAGAGCCAGGATTTAGAGACATTCTGGCTGACTTCAAATTCCATGTAGATAGCACTATGAGGCATTGTCTCAGGAAGTTTCCTGCCCACACATTCCCCCATCGAACTCCCCAAGGCAGAGCAGAAGGCTGGGCTGGGGGCTTTTCTGGCTGGGGATGCCCAAATCAGCTCCAAACTCCAGCCCAAGATGGGTTTCCAGTCACTTCTCCAGCTCTGCCCGCCTGTCTTCAGTCCCGCTGTAGCAGCCCCTGCCCGGTTCATCACTGCCTTTCCTTCTCTTGCCTTCTCTGATGTCCCTGCGTATCCTTCATGATGAGCCATTGCAGACAGGGTGATTTGCAGCCTCCACTCTCATCTGCTTAGGGTTTAAAGAAAATGTACAAGAATTAAATTGGATGAAGCACTCCAGGAACCTGTCTCTGACTTCAGACTCTCTCATTTACCCGGTGATGCATCATGCTGTGTTCTAATGGCTTCCTAATGGGCAACTTAATCTGCCATTAAACCCACTGGCCAAGCGCCCCTCTGGGCCAGGACTCCTCGGCCTTGGTCTGCTTGCTGGGTCCTGGCAGCTGCATGGTGGTGCCCCGTCCTCAGCCTGGTGAGGGTCCTAGGAGGAATGGTATCCTTTCTTCTGGGGTCACAAACTCAAATGCTGACGGGGGCCGGGGAGATGATGAAGGTGAGTGAAGCTGGTGGGTGCGACTTGCCACCTGTCTACCCCTGGCCCCCCCCAAGTTGTTGACTTGTGGGGATCTGGGCCCAGATCTTCCCATTTTCTGACACAAGCCAGAAATGCAGAAGCCTATGTATAGTCTTCCCCTTTTAAAAATGTCAGCATCTATTTAAAAACATTTTTTAAACACCAGGGAGGCCAAATAAAACATGTTAGCTGGCAGCTTTGGTCCCCACTGTCACCTCCTTCTCAGAGAGACCCTGAGACTCCCCACCGCGCTGTTCCTGGCCCCAGAGATTTCCTACAGCTCTGCTCAGCATGGATAAGAAAATAATAAATCGGTCACTTCACTATCTAATTAGCGGCTGCTGCACATTCCTTTCCACTACTCCCCCCTGGAGGTAAAAAACAAACAGGAAAACCGTGCCCTGTTTTGATTAGGATCAAACTAGTGACTTTAACACCTATTTGAGGGACTCTGGGGTTTGAGTTCTGGGGACAAGCACATGCCCCTACCTCAGAATGAGCTCCTCTTCTGTGTGGGTCCTGAGCACCAAACCACAGCCACCACAAGCCAGGGATACTTCCCCAGCAGGCCCAGGGAAGAGGGGCCCTGTGCAGGGGCAAAGTCACATTTTACAACCAGAGAGAGTGAGCCTGGGGGTGTGGACAGGCTGAGGGAGCATGTTGTCATGGTAGCCTACAACTTCCAGAACCATCCATCCTTGGGATACCTCCTCTATGGGGCTGAAGGGCTTTCTTTGAGTCTCTCCTCTAGGTCTTACCAACATCATGGCAACATATTCCCTTAAAGTCCTGAAAAAAAGGCGCCGCTATTGAGAGGTGGTGTAGAGTGTGAACCCTGGAGTCAAACTGCCTGGGTTCGGGTGACAGCCCTCCGTTTAGCATCTGCATGAGCTGGGGCAGGACACTTAAGCCAATGGAGATGATAATTGTGCTGCCCCTGAGGGTGAGGATTAAGTTAGTTAACATATGTAGTGCATCTACCACAGCTCCCAGTGCATGGTAAGTGCTACGTAAGTAAGAACATCCACAATAACAACTTTTTTGGAGAATCTGCTGTCCGCTCAGCTCTGAGAGATGGAGGCTCATCGATCTATTGGATCTCCCACTGAAATAGGAATGAGCTGTCTCAGGGTTGCCAGACTTCTCCTACCTTTTGTCACTTCCCCTGCTTTCTTTAGTATATCCTCTCCCCTCCAGCTCCTCTGCTGAAATTCCACCCAACCTTCACAACCTGACTCAAATGATCCTCCATACCAGACAAAATTATCTTCACCCTTTATTCTTTATTGGCACATACACTAGCGCACTTGTCACAATTTGCCTTAGACTGTAGCCATGTGTGGATATGTCTTATCTCTCTGGAGACAGTGACCTCAACTTTTTCTTTATATCCACCGTAGCACTGTGTCCTCAACGTAATAGGTGTTAAGTCAGTATTTGCTAAAGATACATTAGATGAATAAATGAATTAGGTTCCCTGAAATAACCAGGGAGATTCAGCCCGAGTAAGTCTGAGGTTTGAGAGCTTAGAACTCTCAGAATGAATTTGGACTCAGCCAAGAAAATCTCAGGAGCTATCAATAATAATAATAATTAATAATAATGATAAATAGCATTTATTGAGTACCTGCTGTATGCCAGATGCTGTTCTAAACTATTAACACAGAATATTTTCTGGAATTCTGCACAACTGTCTTGGGAAATTTATCATCTCAGGATTCCAGCTGAGGATGCTAAGGTTGCAAGGAGCGGAATAATGTGCCCAAGGACCTACAGCTGGTCAATGGCAAAGTAGGGATTTGGACTAAGTAACTTGGTTCTCACGGAAGCAGACCCAGAAACAAGTATTTGAGTGTGTGAATTAAAATAAAATCCTCAGTGCCCCTGTTGAGTGAACAGACCCCCTCTTGGCCAAGGGAACCCCAGAGAAACCTTAAAACTGAGTTTCCAACCATGAAGGGATGGGAGGACAGACACGCCTCCCAGTTTGCCCAGTTGCAAACTGACCAAAGACAACTTAATTGAGGGACGACTCCTAGGTTCTTTTGTGGTACATATGGAGCAGCCACTAAAGACATTTGAGGTGCTCAGGGTTAGCCACTGTCTACATGGCTTTTTTTCTGAGTTTTAAAGAAAGGAACTCTCTACCACACATAGGGAAGCTTATCAATTTATTAATGAACTAGCAAGTGGGCACAAAAAACCAGTTCATATGACCTATTTTGTTGCAACTACCGCTTGGCAAGAAAAGATTCATTCATGGGAGCATTACATGATTTTGCCTAGTGATTTTCTTAGGGTAAAGTCTACAGACCTCCATGGATTCTTACATTGTGTTCATAAAAACATGTGGCATCTCGCAAAGATTTAAGCCAACCCATGTATTGTGAATACCTTAAATCTCACCAATGAGAACCTATTGCTAATATTCGTCAAGCTGGTTAACAAGCCAATATTTACACACAGACATGCACACCCTAATTTCTGACATTATGGATGCTGATCAGCAAAGCTTTGGTTGTTACTCAAGATGTGGGAAACAAGAGCTTGCAGAAGCCAGCTCTAGAATGAGCTTTCCAGCCTCCCTTGGGCCATTTATTCTTGATTGGGCTGCTTAGCATTACCGGGTTATAGATTCAGCAAACTCATAATATCACACTAGCTATGCTGAAGGACTCGAAAGAAAATCAGAGACATCATAAACCCAGAAGATAGTACTCAGTAACTGATAGTAATCAATAGCTCTTAGGACCACCCCACCTCACCACCTCTACCCCTTGCCCAGCCCTGACTTTCCAAACATCATCTTCTTTCAGGAAGCACAGGCCAAATTGGTGAAAAACTAAGCTATTGGATAATCTCCACCCAATTAGCACTTGCCAAGGCTAAGATAAAGGAGGTTTGTATTTTCTAGGCAGCATGATTAGGAATAGGGAGGAGGGGTGGGTGGAGGCTGTGATAAACTACCGAGATTCTCCTTAAGGAATGAGGCATGTAGGCTGCCAGCCCCTGGGAGAGCTGCCTGCAGGTAGCCCTCAGCTGTCAGTGCCCTAGGGCTGCAGTTCCCAACCCCCGGTCTGTGGCCTGTTAGGAAAGGGGTCTTGTATCACCGCCTGAGCTCCTCACCACCTCCCTGCCACCCGTGGTCTGTGGAAAAATTGTCTTCCATGAAACTGGTCCCTGGTCCCAAAAGGGTTGGGAACCGCTACCCTAGGGTATTGCCTTGGCTGAAGAGAACAGCCTCCTGCAAAGGTCACACCCATTCCATAGGGGGCTTCATCCAATGACTGATTGACATGAGGGTGTAAAGTCCCAAGCCCCTCAGACCTAACTCAGATGACTGGGAAGGGTATCCCCTGCAAAGGAATCCCTGTAGAGTTGGCTGAGGACTTCCTTGTGACTGCGTGGTAGCTCAACTTCTTCCTCTGCCCGGTTGGACTTGCTTCCCTTCCCTTCCCTTCCCTTCCCCAGATGTTGGTCCCAGGAGCACTCCCTAATAAACCTCCTGCTCTCTGATCTCCTTCGTAGAGTCTGCTTCCTGGGGACTCCAACCTGCAGAAGGAAGGAAGAGAAAAGTCGAGCTTGTAGGGGAGGAAAAACTTTTCCTCAACCCTCTTAGGGTTGCTGGCTCTGTCTGAAAATTAAATTGACAAAGACAGGTTAACAGGAGAAAAGCATACAAATTTATTTAAGTTTTACATGACACAGGAGCCTTTAGAAGGAAATGAGGACCTGAAGAAACAGTTTAACCTGAGTGATTTTATACTAGGTTTGGTGAAGAGTGGAAAGTGATAGAAAAATGTGACAGGACAAAAGAGGATGAGCTACGATTAGTAAACTGGGGGAAACCTAGCAAGGCCTGTTCCTTCAGGTTCCTCTCCGTGTTCCTCTATCTTTGGAAGTAAGGATGCTCCTTTCCTCCCAGCATAGGGAGGCACCTCTCACATGAGGGTCTTAGGACCTGCTTCAGGGGAAGGTCAGAGTTTTTCCTGCACCTGTTGTTTCTCAGATTTCTTTAGCTTAAAATATTTAATATGCCAAAGTGGTACATTTTGGAGTAGTGTGTTCTGAACCCCCTCCAGCTGCAGCACACTTATGTTATTCAGAATTCAGATCTGGGGCTTATGGAGGGTCTAGGATTCTGATTGTCTTAATGGCAGTGCCAGGACCACCTTTGAAGTGAGGTCCCCAAGGGTCAGCACATACAGGTAGGGATTCCACATTCCCAAGCTTCTTCCAGTCAATAATTGTTGGTGGATGCCACATTCAAACCTCAAGGCAACTTGCCCCTGGAATCTCTCCCTTCCCAGACTTCTTTCAAATATCTAACAAGAAACCAAGTGCTCAGGGATGGGGCTTCAATTACAAATGGATTCTGTGATGCTCAGAGTGAAGCAGGGCCTCAGAGAGCCTTATAGATCACTGGTTCAAACTTGTGACTGTCAGATGAGGACACTAAGGCCCAGAATGGAGTACAGATAAGTCCAAGATCTAAATAACTTAGTGATACAGTTGGGGTAGAACCCCAGATCTCCCAGCTCAGTCCTGAATTTTCTAATTTGCCCAGCTCCAATGTGTGGGAAAGTGGGTATGGGGTAGGGGTAGGAAAAGGACACTCAAAATCCCACCAGCTTGGGGCAAAGGCCCCTTCGACAGTAATAACTATGGTCACCTTTTATTGAGCACTTGTTCTGTGGCAGGAGTCAGATTAAGCACTTTGGCTCTTTAAACCATAATCTCATTGATTTCTCACAATAATCTAATCAAGGCAGGTATTATTATACCCATCTTACAGAAGAGGAATCAGACTCAGAGAGGTGAAGTAATTTGCTCAGGGATACCCAGCCAACAGGTGGTCATATTGAATGCAATGTCAATTTTACTTTAGAGTTCCCTTTCATCCCCAGTGTAATTTACATTCCCTTGGTCTCTTTTTCTTGTCTACTGGAGACTTTAATTTCCTTGCTGGGTCTTTTACCCCTCCTCTCCCTTTCAAAACTACGAGAACTGGAAAATTATCTGTCCTGTAAATAAGTGAGTGTTTAGGACTTGTGGTAGCCCACAACGGAGGGAAACACTTGAGATCAGAATGTCCTGGATTCAAATCCTGACTCTGTCACTTGCTAGCTCTGGCCCCTGTCTGAGCCTCCAGTTCTTAATCAGTAAAATAAATAGAAAATCTGTGATTATAAACCCTTCTATCTTGCCAGAGAAAAGGCCAGGCCCCTAGTTAGAGACCTTTCAGGCAGTTCTGTTCCAATAAATCCCTACCCATAGAATTAGGAGTAAGGATGGTCTCAGGGCTGATAATTACTGCAGTGGGAAGAAGGGTGATGGAGGGGGCAGAAGGCTGATATTCAAAATATTCAATATTGACCTTGGTGCTCAGTTTTCCCATCTGTACAATGGGAATAAAGCTAACAGAGCCTGCCTCCTGGGGTTGTGGTGAGACTTAAATGAGGTAATGCATGGGTAGTGCTAAGCCCAGTAGCACCAGTATATCACAATGATCAATGAATGCTACTATTATTATTATCAACCCAGGGCCAGTGGCTTACATTTCTGGAGAGTTACCCTTGGATCATGTCAAAAAACAGAAGCACAAGCTATAAGCCAGTAGGAGAATCTAGACTAGTGGTTCTCAGACTTTAGCATGCTCTAGAATCACTTGGAAGCAGAGTCGGCTTCATGTCCTGTGCAGTCACACAGAGCAGCATGCTTAGAGGGCTCTATGCTTGCTACAATGCCGTGCTGTTGCTGTCTTGAAAGTCTTAATAATTTCTGAGCAAGGGACCCGGTGTTTTCATTTTGCACTAGGCCCAGCAAATTATGTAGCCAGTCTTGTCTGGAGAACTTCCTACAACATAGATAACTGGGCCTACCTCCAGAGCTTCTGATTCAAGTAGATCTGGAGAGCAGGCCCCCCAAGTTTGCCTTTCTGACAAGTTCCCAAATCCTGTTGGTCCTACTGGTCCATGGGCCATACTTTGAGAAGCAGTGGTTGAGACCTTGGCTGTGAATGCTGCTTGTACATTAGAATCACCTGGGGAACCTAAAAAAAGCAAAGTGCCTGGGCCCCACCTTCACCCAATTGAATTAAATTGCTGCAAGTGTATTCTTGGCTTCAGTTGGTTTAAAAGCTCACCAGGTGACTCTAATATACACGTAGACCTGCAAACCACCAGGTAAGAGCAAAGAATCCTGAACTGCCCTCAGGAAGAGAGACCCCAGTGGGCATTACTTACCTACACAAACACCCAGGCCCCATCCTAGACCCAGTGCTTTGGGGAATCTCCAGAGAGGGTCAAGGAGGGCTGTATGTTTAACAAGTACCTCAGATGATTCTTATCCTGCCACACTTTAGGAAAAATGGTTAGGAGTGGCACTTCTCAATCTCTGACATGCATAGGAAACACCTGGTATCTTGCTAGGCAGCAGCTTCTGACTCAGTATGTCTGGGGTGGGGCCCAAGAACTTAGATTTCTCATCTGCTCCCTGGGAATACTGATGCTGTTGGTCCAGGGACCAAACATTGAGTAGCCCGAGTCTAGGCTAGAGAAACAAGAAGGTGATGGGATGAGTAATATTTTGGTGAAGTAATCCTCAATTGTCCTGTCCAAAAGGAAGCTAGGGGAAAATGCAATGTGCCCCAGCTTCTGATGGTGTGAGAAGTATTCATTTCACCTCAGTGAAGCCACATGTCAGAGCTCATTCTCAAGGTAGAGCCTGGAAAAACTCCATTCATTCTATGGATAAGGACCTCAGGGCATGTCTAGGATTTAGAAGGCTGCTACTCATCCCCCAGAGGAGGTCTTTTGCTCAACCCTTCAGAACATGGACCAGAAACATGGTTTCTGTTCCTGGCTCCATCATTGGCTGATTGTGAGTCCCTGGACAAGGTCCCTTCTCTCTAAGCCTTGTCTGCTCAGCAGTGAGATTGGCATAATGTCTATTAGTCTACTTGATAGCTGTTTCTGGACATCTCAACATGAAGGTCCCTTTGATAACAAAATTCCACACCAATTATTGTTGTTGTTACTTCTGCGTGTGGGCAGGTTCTTACTTCCCCTCTTCCCAATTTCCCTCCATCTTCCAGGTGACACAGACCAAGATGTGGCATGCGGCATGTCCCTGGAATGCCTTCCCCTCGGTCAATCCACGCATCTCTACGAGCTGTCCAGGAACTTATCAGCTGGGTAAACGGAAAGTGTAAGCAGGCAGGGAAGAGACAGTGAGGACGGATAGCAAACGAGTGGTGCAGAGACTGGGTTCTATAAAAGAACTCTCTAGAGTGTGGAAACCAAGAGAGCTTCCAGGAGTGTGTGGAGAGGAGAGCTTCCAGGTAAGGGGATGAGTACATGAATGGGTAAGCTCTACTTAAGGGTCAGCGAGGATCCAGGTTGGTAGGACGAGACGTTGGAACAGATGATTCTAGGGTCTATTAGTGCTGGAAAACCGCAAAACCAACCCATTCCTGTAGGGAAACTGAGGCTGTGAGGAAATGTATGAATTAAGCTTCTTTCAGTTACAGACAATGGAAACAACAGTCCCAAGGAAGCCTGAAGCCCAGCCTAAGCTGGAGATAATTTTTGGCAATTGAAGTGCCAAGCACCTAGCCCACCGGTAGGGTGGTAAGCAGAACAGTTGCCAGCAATCCTCCTGCGCCAGAGCACTGTCATAAATTAATCTTCAATTTCCACTGCTGGGTCTGTGGCACAACTAATCACGACCACTAATTGCCACGACAAGCTTCTCCCTTTTCTTTTTATGTTTCCATATTAGCCTGTTTAGTATGCTTTGTGTCTGTTTATTTTATAGCCGGAAATACTTTTAATAGCCTAGTAAATTGAAAATGGACTTTACTACCATCTGACTTTACCAGAGTTTTACAACCATTCAATTAATGGTATCAGTAATCTTCCTCCATAATTAGACGGTTAGTAGCTTTGTCAGGCACTGCTGTTAACTAAATTAGTACTCAGCATCCACCTAATCGTATTTTTGGGGGGCTCCAAATGGGAAACGGGCCAGCTTGGGGGCTGCCAGGATGGAGTGCCATGATTAGCTGGCTGTAAATACTGCCTGCAAATATATGGTTTATTATGGTGATAACGGGCGTTTGTAGCTTACATAAATCTGGGCATTCCTGCTGACAGAGGAGAAATGGTTTTTCTTGGTTGCTAGGAAATAGAGTTAGTTCCTGGGTCTCACATATTTCATTGGCTTCTCCCGGCAGCTGAAGGATTCTCTACATGAGGGGAAAGCAGTCGTTACACACCCCAGAGAAGAGCGAAGGCAGAAAAGTATTAAATCCAATTCCCTTGGTGCACACACCCAAGTGAGTCTACTCCGCACAAGATGATGCCAGTGAGCTAGATCAGTAGGTTAAAGGCAAACAGAAGATGAAGTCAGATCTGTGCAGCAATGATGGTCTGAAGGCTGAATTTTAATGTCTGAAAACAATCACAATCTCTCATATGCCCAGGAATTTCTGCCAACTGTCATACTTTGAAAGGAGACAGATTGTTTAAGTGCATGAGAAATTGGCAACTGGTAACATATAACCCAAGTGGTCCTATTTCCATATATTTACAGCAATTAAATCCCCCAGATATATTTCAGTATTTAACAAAAAATTAAGTTCCTTTAAAAAAAAAAGATAAATGTTTCTTGTTAGAAATAGTTCAACAGCCCAAATATTTTCCATAATTGAAATGCAGAAAAGACTGTATTTTCATATTGTAGGCACATTTGAATGAAACTTCAGTAATTATCCAGTTAGATTCCTGACACTCTCCTGAATGTCCAGATAGTGGATTCCAAACTCTGACTAATGCTGCTATTCCATTTTTAAAACCTGTATATCTGCCAGCTTTCTAATACTTCTGAACTCTGACAAAACTTGAAATTTGATTGAGTGGTAGGTTCTTGAGACGTCAAGAGGTGCCCAGTACAGGTTTGAAAAAAAGGGTCTTGTGGGAACAAGGAAAAACATATAGACCTATGTAGGCTGAAGCAGGGCAATGGCTTAACTAAATTTAATTAGGAAGTCAGGATTATGGAAGGAAAATGAGATCAGAGTTAAGATACAGCTGCTGCCCATTAAGCTGTGTGACCCTAGGCAACTTGCTTAACTTCTCTGGGTTGGTTGCCTTCCTCATAAAATGGGGATGCTCTTTTTTCATAAAATTGTTGTGAGGATTAAAGGAAATAACAGAATGTAAAACACTTGCTGCTGTGAGTCTACAATAAATGTTAGCTTCATTTATTCCTTCTTTTCTCGTTCCCTAAAATTCCCTAGCCAGGCTCCACTCTCTTCCATTCAGTTCTACAAATGCCAAGTTCTGCAGAAGACCCAAAAATAAGGCCTTATTCTTAAGATGCTTTCAGTCTATTAGACTTTTTACTTCCTGAAAAATGTCATAGTTTGGGGAGATAAGGTCTTTTCTCAAATCTGTTTAAGGAGTCTATGAAACTTCTGTCACGTGGACTTCCCTAAAATTTCCTCTGAAAGGCATACATATGATGCCACTAAAGTAAACATAAAAGCAGAAATCAATTCTGGGGTTGAGAGAACTTAAGAGAAAGTGATTTAAATTGTGAGCAGTCGGCTGGTATTTATCCAGTCCTAGCAAAATAAGAATTATATTAGTGGACACAACCTTTTCCATCACCAGAGGACTGATCTCTAATATTTAATGAAAAAAATCACTCTCTGATCTTTCTGGCAGTGTGGATGAAAAAGCCAACAAAACATCCTGCTTATCTGTAAGACACTAAGGAAGGTCTGGCGGGGGTGGGGGAGGGCAGGGTGGGCTAGGAGGTAGCCTGGAAAGCTGGACTCTGTAAGTCACTTAAAGGGGGTTAGACTTTATCCAAAGGGCAATGGGCAGCATTAAAGGGTGTGAGGTGGATGATTCAGAAGGTCAGAAGATGTGAGACTGACGGAGTGGGGTGCAAGGACTAAGCTGGGCAGAGTTGAGAACTAAGGCTATGGACAGGGAGAGAATGTGCCAGAATCATCTTTTATAAGGTGTCCGCTGTGTGTGGGAGGGTGGGTAGCAGCTGAAAGCACCCTGACAAGACCAGACAGCTTCGGACTAGGGTTGGATAGCCTATAAAGCCCCGATGGCTACTCAGCTGTGTCAGGCTGAACTGAGGGGAATGAGGCTGTATACGTGTGATTTATGTACCTGCTTGAACCCTGGGCTCACACATAAATTTAGTTCCTGGCCAACAGCCTGAGCACATGTGTTGGGCTGGAGGACTGCCATGGAGGACAACCAGAGTGGAAATTGAGAACAGATGACATCCTGTGCAATTGCTTTTTGGAGAAAAGCCACCGCCCACCACCACCACCATGTCATCTCCTACTCCCCAGCCACCCACCCACTCCAGCTTTGGGGAGCTGATATCAGGCAAGAGTTCTTGGGACAGACTTAGTTCCCCCTCTCAAGTTACTTTGTTTTCTTCCAAGGTCACCTTTGCAAATTAATCTCTCTGTAGCCTCAGTTTCCTCATTAGAGAATGGCCGTGGTAAAACTACCTACCTTATAGGTTGCCATAAGAATTAAATAACTCAATATGTGTGTGTAACGCTTAGAACACAGTCTGACACTTAGTAAGCACTTGTTCAGGATTAGCTGTTATTACCATCAGTGACTTAATACAGCCATTGGACACTGTTCATTCAACAACCATTAAACGGCCACCCTGTATGGGTTAGATGCAAAGTTACAAAAGTAAGTAACACATAATCTCTGTTCTCCAGGAGTTCCCCAATGTTTGCATTTAAACTGGAGCCTTAAATAATTTAACCCAAAAATGGAGGAGAAATTTGCAAATTTTTTGCATCTCAACAAAGCCAAGGAGTATATTGTGTAAGACTTTTAGACAGGCAATTGTTGTTTTTTTACCCCCTTGAGTCCCAGCAATTTCACTTTATCCTCCCATCAACCCAATGAAATGGGAACTATTATTGCCACCCCTGGTTTATACACTGAAAAAAATATTGCTTTTAATTACACAACTAATAAGGGCAGAGGTAGGATTTGAACCTATTATCCAACTCGAGAGCTCAATCTCTAAACCACTCTGTGTTCTGTTGTCTCTTAGGGTAACAAATGTGAGTACAAGGTAAGTAGAAGCTGGTGTAAACTGCAGTAAGACTAATTAAGGAAGGTATTTTTGAGAGCAGAGACCAGGACAAACGGGAGAGGGTCAGCCAGGGAAAATGGTGACACTCGGCATAAGTTTAATGTATTTTGTCTGGAGGCAAGAATTCAATTAAATAATTTCTCAAGGTACAACACTAACTGAAAACCCACTGGACATGTGCCATTCTGCTTCTCCAGGGCCTGGAGTTCAGACATGTTACTTACTACCTTTGGCCCTGGAAATCTTACAGCACAAGGACACCTTCTCACCAAATACCAAAGGAATGAAAGGCTCTCCCCTACAACTCACTGGGCAGCTCTGACCACTGGGCAAGCTTTAAAATACCAACTGCCAGACTAGTAATGAAGCAAGGTGGTTAAAAGCTTAGATCCTGAGGGTCCCAGTTGGTTGCAACCAGGGGTAGTACTGCCCTTGCCTCAGGGGTGTTTGGAAATGTATGGAGGTGGTTCTAATTGTCCCAGTGACTAGGAGTCTCCATCGGCATTTAGTGTGCAGGGGCCAGGGTTGCTAAACATCCTGTAATGCGTGTGATAGTTGCACCCCCAAATGCCCTTAGCGACCTCACTGAGAAACCATGGCAGACATTTCTAGATCCTAAGTCCTCCCTGTAGTCATTACCTGGCCACCACATGCTGTGTTGACCAGCTGCAGCCAGAACTAATTATAAGGATGGTGACACAGAGCTACCTTTTTACCACTCCTGGAATCACTTTCCAGATAGAGCAAGATCAACTCTTGAGGCTCTGTATTAGTCTGCTCCGGCTGCCATAACAAAGTACCACAGACTGGGTGGCTTCAACACGAGACATTTATTCTCTCACAGTTTGGGAGGTGAGGGGGTCCAAGATCAAGCCTGGCTCCTGGTGAGGGCTGCTTGGCTCTCTTCTCGGCTTGTAGGTGGCTGTCATCTTTCTGTGTGCTCACATGACCTCTTTGTGCATGCACAAGTGGGGGGAGGAAAAGAGGGGGGAGGTGTCACTCTCTGGTGTCTCTTCTTTTAAGGGCACTAATCCTATCATAAGGGCCCCATCCTCATGACCTCATTTAACCCTAATTATCTCCCAAAGGCCCCACCTCCCAATGCCATCACATTGGGGGTTAGGGCTTCAACATACAAATTATGGGGAACACAGTTAAGTTTACAGCAGCCTCACTGGCAAGTCTGCTTAATGGCTATTTGAACCCTGCAGAAAGATTAATTCCTCTGTACCTTCTTCATGCAAAGTCAAGAGCTCAGGCTAAAAAGGATTTAACCATAGGCCTCAACCACGAAAGCAAATCAAGACCTTTTAGGGGAGAGGTACTGATAGCAAACAAGTCAAGCTCAGAGAATTCCTCAGCAACGACTAGAATGAAATGTTATTGGTGAAAATTATGATAGTTTTTCAATACACAACTGTGGCATGGCTACCTGAAAATCTAGCCCTGAGGTGCTCATTTGCTTTATGATTATTGAAAAAGTTCAAATGATAAATTTAAGAGCTTTTACTATGGGATTCCATGAAGTTTTTATTCAAGAAGAATGGGGTTTTGTGGGGATCCTTCCAAAATCTGTGGCTAGTGATGTCTTTTGAAGGTTCCTGCTGTGCTCTCAAAGATGAGGGCAAGAACCACTTCTGTCCTCCCAGCCGGCCATTGTATCCTGTGGATGAGTCTTGTCAATGAATCACAACCTTCCACACTAAGAGAAGCAGCTCTTTTTTTCTTTTTCAAACCCATGCTTCAAGACCCTGTATTAACACCCTTGGGTGTCTACTGATATCTGTTAGAATTCTTTTGTTTTCAAATGATGGAGCCTCCATTCAGACTTGCTTCAGCAAGAAATAGAATTAATCAGCATCTGTCACTGGAAAGTACAAAGGTGCTCTGGCTTTGGGCACACCCAGATCCAGGCGTTTCAGGAATGTTCTCAGTAGGTTCTAGTTCCTCTCTGCCTCTGTCCATCCCTCAGCTTTACTTGCCTCTACACTGGCTTCATTCTCAGGGCAGGATGGCTCCTAGATGTCCAGGTTGCTGGTGCCCAGTCCTGGTGGTCTCAGGAGCAAGTGCATCCTTCTAGACAGTGCCAGCAAAAGTTACAGGGAGAACTGTGATTGGTCAGCTTGGGTCAAGACCCTGAGCCCTTCACTGTGGCCAGGAGGTGACAGTGCCTGGGTCAGGTGTACACTCCTAGGTCTGCTCCACCTAAGCCTTACAGCCTGAAATGGGGGTTGGGGCAGATGCTGGCAGGCCCCACCCATTAGCCCTGGCACTCACCAATTCCTGCACCCCTGGCTTCCTAGTGGGAGCACCTGTGACTTGGCCTTGGGGCTTCCGCTGGAGAGAGAAGCATGCTCCCCCATGCACAGGGCAGGGCGGAAGTGTCAGGGAGCAGCCCTCAACCAATGACACCTAGGAATTGGTGGAAAAATACTGCAGCTTCCTCAATGCCCCCTTCAGGTGGGACAACTCAAGGTGTGCTCTACACCGCCTCCCAGAGGTCCCCAGCACACTGGCAGCTCTAGTGGCCCACGGTGGTGACCTGCTCCCTAACACACCTTCTATTGGCTCCGGTCTCTTCCCTGTTTCACCCTCCTATTCCCATGCTGGTGTGTCCTGCCATTGTCTTTCAAATAAACTACTTGTGATCAAATCCTAGTCTTGGGTGTCTTCTGGAGAAATCCAAACTAGGGCAGGGATGCTGGGGCCCCAAGAAGCTTTCTTCCACCAAACTGTCTGTAGGGGGTCCCTGCTGTCATAGAGATGCACTTCTCACCCTAGTGTTAGGGCTTCATATACTTTTAAAAGTACACATCTGAGAAGCAGATGTCAAGATGCAATTAAACGTGCAAGGATTTTATTATGGAAAATACTCATGAGAGAAAACAAAGAAGGAGCTGGAAAAGGCTGGGATAGTTGCTGGAGCGCAAAGCAGGTCTACTTCTGTGTCAAGGAGAGAGAGAAGGAAGGTTGAGGCTCAGAAGGGTGAGACATTCTAGAATGGGTGTATACTAAGAAAACTTCAACAAGGTGAAACACCAAAGTCAGCCATCAAAGGAGTCCACATCTCCCAGAAATGGGCCTGCCTCAGTTTCCCCACTTGGTCATTGGCTGGGGGCAGCCTCGGGGAAGCATGGATTCAGTGCAAATGCAGAGATGGACCCCAGAGCGCAGCAGCTGGGGGCCTTGGCCAGTTACAATCCCTGTAGTCTGCAGGGCACATTCTCATGGTTGCCACATACATGATGAAAGAATTCCCACACATTCTCAGAACTAAGATGTTTTGTCTCACCCTTCTGAGCCTCAGAAAACTTGTTATGGGGCTCAAATAAGAGCACATCCATGAAATCCAGTAATTTAAAAAATATAAAGTGTGATGAGAGCCAGGGGGATTCAGGCCCCAGGGACAACATTAATGCTCCTGGTCTCTGGGCAAGAAAGCAGGGAGTGAGCAAAGCCGGTCTGGATTCAGTGGCCCTCCTGCCCTCTGCAAGCTGTACAGTGGAGCACATTCTAAGTGTGGCAAAAATCCTTCATGTATTTTTTTTTTTTTTACCAGCACCAATGTGCATTTGAAAGTAAATCTGATCAGATTAATCTCAGAACCATTAAAAGTGATTAAAATCTCATCTTCTAGAAGCTGTTTCAGAAATCCCCAATGACTTTTTGTGCATTTTCTTAGAGACAGAGTTGTCATTGTTTGCTAAAAGTAATTGGAGGCATTCGGAACCCTCCCCCCATTAGGAAGTTTATGCTTCCTGCCTGCAGACCACTTCTCACTCCCAAATTTTCCAGAGAGTCCCCATAACTGCTCAGAGAGTCTTGACCAGGGCTTGGCAAACTACAGCCCACAGGCCATATCTGGCCTGCCACCTGGTTTTATAAATAAAGTTTTATTGGAACACAGTCACACCCACTTGTTTATACATTGTCGATAGCATATACATGTGTTTATGTATGTGTTTATACACATCTATGGGTTATCCAACAGAAGAGTTGAGTAGTTGCAACAGAGACCGTATGATCTACAAAGTCTAAGATTTTGCTATCTAGTCCTTTAAGAAAAAGTTTGCTGAGCCCTGGTCTACATAATTTCCAAAAGGCAATAGGAGAGAAAAAAAAGAGATTATAGGAGAGGATAGGAGAAAAGTATACAATATAGGAGAGAATAGCAGAAAAAAAGAATATATACTTAAAGCATGACTTAACCCTAATAGCAATGCAATAAGACTGACATGAAATTTGAGGAAACTGAAGCAAAGAGAGCTAAATGACTTGCTCAAGGTCATACAGTCAGTAAATAATGGAGCTGGGATTTGAACCCGTTTCTCTTTAACTCCAAAGCTCAGGCTTTTCAACTTTATTCTGCTTGTAGAAGTAATTGTGTCAACAGGGGTGGCCCCACCATAATTTCTTACCCCAGTTGCGATGGTTAATTTTATGTGTCCCCTGGGCCATGGGCTGCCCAGATAGCTGGTTAAACATTTCTGGGTGTGTCTGTGAGGGTGTTTCTGGATGAGATTAGCATTTGAATTGGTCAACTGAGTAAAGAAGATCATCCTCACCAATGTGGGCAAGCATCTTCTAATCTGTTGAGGCAGAAGAAGGGTGAATTTGCACTCTCTGCTGTCTCTGCTTGAGCTAGGACATCTACCTCTTGCTCTCAGACATCAGTGCTTCTGGTTTTCAGGCCTTTGGGACTTTCAGGCCTTAGGGATTTGAATGTGGACTTATACCATCAGCTCTCTGATTCTAGGGCCCTCAAACTACACCACTGGCTCTCCTGGGTCTCCAGCTTGCAGATGGCAGATTGTGGGACTTCTCGGCCTCCATAATTGTGTGAGCCAATGTCTTATAATAAATCTGTCTATCTATAACTCCTACTGGTTCTGTTTCTCTAGAGAACCCTATCCCCAGGCTCCTAGTGACAGCACCATTCACCTGGGCTGAACTGGGGAAGTGGCCCTTGGCCATATGCCCTCTCACTTGGTCACCACTTTCAGCCCCTCCCCAAGCCCTGTCTCTCTGCCCCAATTTCTGTCACTTGGACTCTTGGACTCCATTTTTTTAACTAGTCTCCTGCCTCCAATTTTCTCCTCTCTTCAAGTAACCTGACACAGAGCTGTCAGATCCAACTCTGGCCAGGTCACTCCCTACGCAGAAGCCTTCCATGGCTCTCCAGTCAAAGTCCAAACACCTCAGCTTGGCACCCAGGGTCCCCACAACGTGGCCCCAGCTTCCCTGGCTAGCCTAACTCCATTACCCTTACTATGGCCAAGGGTGATGTTTAAATACGGTCATGTGTCACCTACCGATGGGGATATATTCTGAGAAATGCACCATTGGGTGATTTTTGTCATTGTGTGACATTATAGAGTTGTACTTACATGGACTCAGGTGGTGTAGCCTACTATACACCTAGGCTATATGGTATAGCCTGTTGCTCCTAGGCTACAAACCTGTATAGCACGTGACTACACTGACCACTGTATGCAATTGTAACACAATGGTAAGTATTTGTGTACCTGAACATATCTGAACACAGAAAAGATATTGTAAAAATACAGTATAAAAGAGAAAAAATGGTACACCAATATAGGGCACTTATTGTGAATGGAGCTTGCAGGACTGGCAGTTGCTCTGGGTGAGTCAGCAAGTGAGTGGTGAGTGAATGTGAAGGCCTAGGACATTACTGTACACTACTGTGGACTTTATAAACACTGGACACTTAGGCTACACTAAATTTATAAAATATAAAGTAATTGCGCTATGATGTCACGACAGCTATGATGTCATAGGTGATAGGAATTTTTCAGCTCCATTATAATCTTATGGGACCACCACATATGGTATATGTGGTCTGTCGGTGACCTAACTGTCCTGATAGGGTGCATGACTGTATCTGAGGCCCAGCCTCAGGCACTGACCAATTGGATTGAAGGTCAGTGGTGCCAGGCATTAACCCTTTAGTTTCTGGTTCAGGGGAAGGTATGCTGGGGGATACCTGGGAAAGCAAGCGCTCTCTGCCAACCAGTACAGCACGTTTCAACACCTGATGAACACCAGACCTCCCTGAGGCCAAACAAAAGCATGCACGACTCCCCAACATGCCCTGTACACGCCTCTCTGCATTTGTGAGTCCGGCCCCTTCTTCATAGACCATCTTAATTGCCACTTTTCCTGCACAATGCCATATGGGAGTCACCTTTCTCTATTATTCTAAATTCCCATAGCGTTTCCCTGATGTGCCACTGTTAGGACACAGAATTTTTATATCACATTACGGGTATCAGCATGTATGTGGTATGTCTCCTGCTAGGATGATAACTTAGATTTGCAAACTGACAACCCGTAGACTCAACTCAGCTTGCAGTTATGTGCTAAACCTGAAATTATTATTATTTTTTCTTTTAGTGAGAAATTTCAAATTTTAAAACTCTGTATTTCCAGTGTCTTTTGAAGTGTTGGCAAACCTGGCCATACTGGGCCTACCTACTCTAGTACTCTAGTTACAATGGGCTAGATCTGTGAAGCAGCTTCTTCCCCCCACAGAAGGGGACAGAGCTCTCTGTTTCCCCACAATTCCTACCTGGCCCATTTTACTCCTTTATGCTTCCTGTCTGGTCCTTGTCACCATTTGAATTTGCAGCCCTATTGTAACAACTTTGAGGGCAGAAAGTATCCCTTATTAATCTTCGTATGGTGTGATGGTTGAAAGCATGGATGTTAGGGGCGCACTGTCTGGGGGATGTTCACAATTGTAGCTCTGACTTGTGCAGTGCATAGGCAATACATGTAACCAAAGTGTTTGTACCCCCATAATATTCTGAAATTTAAAAAAACAAATAAATAAATTCCATATTGCTAAAAAAACAAAACAAAACAAAACAAAAAACATGGATGTTAGGCCCAAATTATTTAGGGTTCTATTTAGCGCTGATGCTTACTAGCTGTGTGAGCATGAGCAAGTTACTTATACTATCCTTGCTTCAGTTTTCTCTTCTGCAAAATGTGGATTATAATACTGTAGTACCTACTTGACAGGAGTCTTGTGATGATTAAATAAAATAATACATATAAGGTGCTTAAAATGGTGCCTGGTATGTAGGAAGCAATCCAATGCCAGCTTTATATACTAGTGCAGTAGAGGTAATAGAATATTCCTCTTAGAACCTAGCATACCTAGTAGGTATGCAATCACATTTGGTGAATGAATGAACAAATTAAATCATATTCATAATGTTCTCACAGAAACTTTGGGCTAACCCCAATGAAGGCCTGATATGATGGAATTCCCATGAATATGGCAACTGTAATAGGGATACAGAATATTGGGGCCCCACAGTTTACTTGAAGCTTCACTATAGTCCAGAAAAAATGGTTAAATGTATATTGTGTATTCCAAGAAAAAAAATGGGAATGGTGGAGATTGTGTAATATCCTCATCACACTCAAAGATTTAAAAATTGCAGCACTTGCCACATGGTTCCCAGAAATGGTAAGCCAAAGAGCCTGGCATAAGGCAGGAGAAAGGGCCATTTGTTTTGATGATGATGCAAGTGCATCTGCGAGAGCTGGTTATTTGAATTTATGGGGAATTAAAATGCCCATGCTGAAGAGATTTTGTAATTGGTCTACATGGAGAATTAAATTTCCTGCAAACAAGTATGTAACAAGTACAATCTATGGGTTAAACACTTCAATTCAGGACCTATCTTTGAAGAATCTAAAGGAAGTGATGAAAAAATAGCCTAAATTCCAATGCCAGAAAACACGAATCCAGATTTGGAATCTTATTTGATATCTCTTAAGGAAGATGCATTGGAACATTTAAATGTCACCGGCCATTATCCATAAAAGGAAGGTTTCCCTAATAAGAGATTTGAATCCTGTGGGGATACTTTTGAAGATTTTAATTAAGGATGCTAATCCATCGGAAGTCTCATAGAAGACTTACCGGCCTCAAGAGAGTGACATAGCTGGGAGATTAAATCCTTTTCCAAAAAAAGGTAGAACCTTTTTTCCATCGGAAATTCTCAGGAATGACTCGGGAGCACCTGGTCATGATCATTATCCTGGGCAAAAGGTAGTCTTCCAAAGAATTGAAGCAACCCTTCGAAGGGTAAATCAGGAAAAATTCCCGCCTGAATTTGGAAATTCAAGGAACTCCTAGAGCATCAGGAAGCGAGAGAGATACAACATCTGGGCCACGGCTGAACATTTGAAGGTGATGATTGTTTAGGCAAGTGATTTACTAGTGACCTGTGGGGAAAACAAAAGTCAAGCAGAGAAGGGGACTGACGTGGCAGGGAGAACAAGCCAGTGAGGGCTGACTGTATGAATCACCACTGGCCCTGTGCCAAGACCGAGTACCTGACAGTGAAGTAGAAGAAAACTGGTGGGGGGTAGAGGTGAGGAGACCTGGGTTCTTGTCCCAGCTTGGCCACCTATTTTCTGTGTGGCCCTAGAGGAGAGGCTTTGCTGGACCTCACCGTCTTCTTCTATAGCATGGGAGGAGGAGATTAGGTCAGCAGTCAAATCTCAAATGCCTTTAGGGACCAGGCTGGAAATGTCCATGTGTGAAGAAGATTGGGTGAGACGATAAGGAGGTAGGAATGTGGGTGATTGTGGCTAATGGAAGAGGGCCTGCTCCTGGCTGTAGGCTTTCAGGTGCATTGTTGCTAAAACACTGCTCTGATTAACATACCTCTGCTCTGACTTGGCCTGAAGATTGTCATTTTTAGACCATTGACTGGATAAAGCCAAGGGTCACATATTGCCCTAAGCTTCCGGGTGTCTGTGATCCTAAAATGGGTCTAGTAAAGACACATATCACACCCTTAAATACAAAGGAAATGGGGCTGTAAACTGTTTGGATTAAGAGCATGGGTTTTGCAGTGATCTGGGGTTGAGTCCTCTGCTCTGTCACTAACTAGGAGTCCATGTTCCATTGTTTGTGCTACTGAAATTCAACAACTTTGAAAACCAAAGGATTTTTGTAGATTTATAGAAAACTCATTTGGTGATAAAACTGACCTGAGCTATTTATAGCGATCATTTACACCAGAGGTTGGCAATTTTTTTCTGTAAAGAGCCAGATAGTAAGGATTTTAGGCTTTACCCGCCACAGGATCTTTGTCATCACTACTCAACTCTACCATTATAGCAGGAAAGCAGCCACAATACGTGGGCATGGCTGTGTTCCCATAAAACCTGATTTACAAAAACAGATGGGATTTGGCCCACAGGCTGTAGTTTGCTGACCCTTCATGTATACTATTTTGCATGAACAATTCAGACATCTTGCTGCAGAAATATGAATGATTCAGATTATGGGGCGCTGTCCCAGACACCTTTGGTATTATGGTAGACAGACTAATGGTTCCCAAAGATGTCTATGTCCTAATCCCTGAAACCTGTGAATGAATATGTTACCTTACATGACAAAAGGGACTTTGCAGATGTGATTAAATTTAGGACCTTGGAGATGTGGAGGTGTTCCTGCATTATCCAGGTGGGCCCAGTGTAATCACATAGGTCCTTGTAGGAGGGGGGACACAGAAGTCAAAAACACAGAAAGGTCAGACACACAGGAGATGTGATGACAGTGGCAGAGGTTGGAGATTTGAAGATGCTCTGCTCCTGGCTTTGACGATGGAGGAAGAAGCATAAACCAAGGAACACACACAGTTTCTAGAAGCTGGAAAAGGCATGGAAACAAATCTTCTCCCTAGAGCCTCCAGAAGGAATGCAGCCCTGCCGATCTTGATTTTAGGTCTTCTGACCTACAGAACTGTAAAATAATAAATTTGGGTTGTTTTCAGCCATTAAATTTGTGTTAATTTGTTATGGTAGCAATAGAAATACAGAGGTGTAGTGTAATATATGCACTCAATTTCCTTTCTAAAATCCAAAATTTGTGAATATGAAAACTCTTGTCCTAAGAGCTTCAGATGTGAGCTTGTGGATTTGCAGTTGCATGATCTTGAGCGAGATCTTTCAGCTCCTTAAATCTCAGTTTCCCCATCTATAAAATGGGTATAAAATCACATCTTCCCTCATAAAGTCATTGTGAAGGACATGGTGGTGATCCTCCCAGAACCCCATTCAAGAAAGGCCTTGATGCCTACACTGCAGGAGGAGCTGTAGGTGGGTGGCCTTTGGCTGTCAGCCCAATAGGGACCATCTTAGCTGCAGAAAGCCTTGGTGGGGGAGGGGGGCGCATCTATGTCTGATCAAGGTGCAGGGTAGAAGGACCTGCCGTTTCTAAAGCTGAGAGCTGAGAGTCAGAATTTCCAGTTATCTGCAAACACTTCACTCTGAACTTTAAAAATTGGAGAATTATGGTGGGCATTTCAAAATAATTTGCTGAAGTCATAAGAAATACCCAGTCTTCCAATATCTGGGTGGAGTTGAGGATTATAATAAATTTTTAAAAATGCAGTGTAGATCACTAATTATATATGTTCAACATGTAAGTCTTTTAAATTATTAAAAATAAACCAATATATTTTCAGAGGGGGTTATTTAGAAAAAAACACAGGAATCCAATCAAATGACAATAACATGAGGATATTAAAAAAAAGGGAGGAAACTATTTCTGGAGTCCTATCAATTAGGTAAGCTATACCTATAAACTTTTAGCTAACCCTTAAAGGCAAAGCTGGCTGCTAATGGCCCAACTGTGATATAAAACTGTATATCTTCGGTTTAGCTTCCAAGCTTCCACCTCAGGTAGCTCCAACTAGCAGAGATTATACTGACCTTCTCGCCAGTATCATTGAACATGCATCCTCAGGGTCAGTGGGAACCTGGCAAGGGGAATTGAACCAGGATTTAGAAACTTCTGGAAAGACCTAAGCAATGATGGGGAGAGGTTGCCTCAACTAATGCAGTCTTCTTCCAAAATAAGGTGGGAGGATTGGCAAAAGAGAAACCTTAATAGCAATTCCAAATCAATGACAATTTAATACAGAAAACCTCTAGGAAACAGAGAATTTTCAGAAGAAAAAAATTCTATGGCCATTCAATTGGCATATTGACCAGCCCCTGGCTTTCCCACCAGCTCCTTTTAGGTATTTCAGAAACTCCAGCAACAATCACAGCCTAGGCATTTCCTATTGTCCTCTGCAGACCCACACTGTACCCTTTCCTGACTTGCTCTGTCCCCCAGTTGCTGCCCTGCAGGGATCTCATCCCAGTTTCCCATGTGTTCTGACTTCCATGGGGTTGACCAACTGGGAGCACCAACAGAAGGATACTAGGAGGAGAGGAGAGAAGCAGGTCAGGCCTAGGGGTGGTTAAAACCTTAGGTGACTACGCTATCCATTTTGGTATCCCTACACCCTGCTCATACTTTGTAAATTGTCCCTTTATTAAGCTCTCCCCAAGTGACCCAATTTGAGTCTGCCATTTGCTTCTTGCCCTGACCCCACTGATGTCAATAACAATGGACTTTATTAAACATTTGCCGTAAGCTCTGCAAGCACTGTGTTGTTTAACCCCTCCCAGAACTCCATGAAGTGGGTACTATTAGTCCACCTTACAGATGATGAATCTAAAGCTTAGAGAAATTACAATCACATAGCTAGAAAATAACAAGCCAGGAACTGAAGCCAGTCTGTTTGAATGCAAACGTCGATTTTAACCACTATCTATGCTGCTGTGACAATTGTCAAACCTCACAATATCAACAAAATTCAGCTGAATTTTGAAATATTATCAGAAACTGGTTTTTTCCCCCTGGCACTAACTAGTTTTACAAACAGATTAGTGTCTGGCCTACACCAGATGAAAATGATCAGCATTACCGCTGACAATTTTCAGATGTACTCACTCCAAGTGGTCTTTTCTTCATCCTTTTCCGAGAGGCTAAGAAAAGTTTGGAATCTGTGAGGTCTGTAAGTGGTGGAGTCTGAGTGGGAGGGTGGGAGCAAGAGAGAGAATGAAGAGGGTCTAGACAGGCAGGTCATGCTTAAATATCAAATCACTCCCAGCCACGCTTTAGTCTTCAATAAGAGGGTGGCAGATGCACACGTTGTGAGTGCTGACCTTTGAAATCGAGAGCAAGCTTTTATAGACAGGATCTCAGCTCAGTCCAACAGAGTGAGAGGCTTATGTGCACTAGAGGATGAAATTTTTGTCTGCCAAATTAGACCAGCCAGAGACCCTTTATCTTTAAACTGGTGGTTCTATAAACCGTAGTCCCCACTTGGTGCCGTCACAGATCTTTGTGGCCTCACGTTTCTTTTTTTAAAAGCTTCTTGAATATCTTGCACACACAGATGACCTTTAGACTCCATTTAGCAAGTCCTTAAATCTGTCCCATCCCACTGGGATCTGGGTTGGAACAGTGTGAACTTTACCATTAATTTCAGTGAGACCCATTGTCTCTGTTAGGCTTCTTTGTTGCAGGCAACAGAATCCAACTCTGGCTAACCTAAGCAAAGGGGAACTTGTTGAAAGGATGTCAAGGGGTTGTAGAATTTATGGCAGACTTGCACAATTTATGGGAACTAAGTTTGGGGTGGGTAGGAACCGAGGAAGCTTCACAATGCCAAGCAGGGAAGACAGCTATTGTCTAGAACCTGGAAATGTCTGCTCCAAATGCCTCTGACTCTGCCAAGAAAGACTTCTAACCAGTCCCTCCTCTTGTCCTGCCCAAGACTCAGAGTGTACAGAGAAAGTGCCTGAGTGACCAGCCGAGGTCTTAGCCTCTCTCTCCCACTTCTGGACTGGAGACAGGGGATCTGGCTTTCCCAGTTGAAAGTAGTCACCAAGGATTACCCTCTGCAGAAGATGCTGTCAACACCCATGCATATTTTCCTGGCCTACCCCAGAAGTTGCCTGCAGGTTCACCTATACACAAATTGTTCCTCTCTTTGGCCAGTGGGCTACCCTCAACCCATGAGGGCCCGGATTTGGAAGATTAATAGCCCAGCTTCCTTGCTCCTCAGGAAGAAACTCCAAAGTATGTTCCATACAGTCTCTCAGGAGATCCTCAGTGCAATCGTGTGGAGTTGCCCACAGCTGTAATCTGTGCATTAACGCTGATGAGGGATATTAGCTTCCTTCTTCCTATGTGGTACTTCTCAGAGCTTCCTGAGATCTTCTCCCAAAGAAACCACTTGCACCCCAATCCCTGTCTCAAGATCTCCTTTAGGAGAACCCATACTAAAATGTCTTAACCAGGTTCTGTGCAAAAGGGAAGAGTCAAGTCTCTAATAGGAAATTGGGCTGCTACGAGGTAAAGGGATTTGATGAGGAACAACCACAAATGACAAATAATCATTGCATCCATTGACAATGATAGCAACAAAAATTTTTGTTTTTTTTTTGAGACAAAGTCTCACTCTGTTGCCCTGGGTAGAGTTCAGTGGCGCCATCATAGCTCACTATAACCTCAAACTCCTGGGCTCAGTCAATCCTCCTTCCTCAGCCTCCCGAGTAGCTGGGACTACAGATGCACACCACGATGCCCAGCTAATTTTTCTATTTTTAGTAGAGATTGGGTCTTGCTCTTGCTCAGGCTGGTCTCAAACTCCTGAGCTCAAGCAATCCTTCCGCCTCAGCCTCCCAGAGTGCTAGGATTATAGGTGTGAGCCACCTTGCCCAGCCCAAAAATTTTTTTAAAAGATTTTTAAAAGGTGAAAAAATTATAGATGTTCCCTAATAAAAGCTATTTTGCTACTTTGTTTTAAGACAAATAGAATAAGATTCTCCAGTTTTTCCTCATGCCTTTTAGAAGTATACCTATATTAGTTACCTATTGCTGTGTAAAATATTGCTCCAAAATGTAGTGGCTTAAAACAATAAACATTTATTGTCTCACAGTTTCTGTGGGTCAGGCATTTGGAAGCAGCCTTGTTGGGTGGTTCTGGCTTGGGTCTCTCATGAGGTCACGGTGAGGCTGTCAGCTGGGGCTGTGGTCATCTGAAAGGCGGAGGATCCGCTTCCAAGCTGGTGCTCCCACATGGCTGTTGGCAGAAGGCCCCAGTTCCTTGCCACGTGGACCTCCCTGTAAGACTGCTTGAGTGTCTTTCCAACATGGCAGCTGGCTGCCCCAAGTGAGTGATTCAGGAAGAACAGGATGACAGAAGCTGCAATGTCTTTTGATATCTAGCTTCTGAAGTTACATTACTCATTTCTGCAGAATCCAATTGGTTACACAAGTCAGCTCTATTCCAAGTGGAAGAGGGCTGCATAAGAACATAAATACCAGGAGGTAGGGAATATCAGGGATCATTTTAGACGCTGGATACTGTACCCATTTTCTTCTAAAAAGTCAACTATTTTTGATGTCTTTATGAAACTGACTGACCAATGAATACTTCTGTGGAATAGAGTTAGGAACCCTCATACCACATCTAGATGATCCTCAGCTAGATGCCTAGGGTAGCAGTTTAATGTGTGGCCAACTAGTTCTGTTTTGCAAAAATAGGGACATCAATGCAGTTCATTTCACTTGTGTTGGCCTGGAGTCTGAGGACAACCAAGTTGCCAGAGTTGGAGCCAAAATGTGACTTGTGTTGGATAGACTTGTGTTGGATAGACTTGTGTCTGGACAGACACTCTCTCCCTTGCAGTTCTTTACCTCCTCCCCTGCAGTGATCAGATCCTAAACTCCAGCATGAAGTAAACAAAAGAGGGAAAATTCCTCTGCAAGCCCACCAGAACCTAATAAAAACAGAGCCATATGCTGCAGAACCCAATCCGGAAATTCCAGCTTAACATAAAATATATAAAATACCATCTTCAGTGTGCCAAGCTTTTATAAAGATGAGTGACTCTGCCAACCCAAATAGGAGGGATGGCCAAACCAGTCAAAGTGCCAAGCACGTTTCAGAACTGCCCCTCCCCCACCAAATCATAAATCCAACGTTAGTAAGGCCTGGGGACAAGGGCCTGGGAGATTATCTTTCATGGCGTTCTTTTGATTCACCAAAAGCCCGGGGTCTGGTGTGTGTGTGTCATAGACTGTACTGACCCAGAGCTCAGAGGGAGAATAACATTGTTACCTGAGAAATCAGCCCTAAAAATAGACTCCAACAAGAGCATTTCTCTTCATGAGAAATGGAAATTACAGAGATATTTAAAAAGCATTGAAATTTATACAATAGCAGTATCACATGCATTGATTTAAAGAATAGGTCATTTCACTGCAAATTTGTGACATAAATACACTGATTCAGATGACAAAATGCCAAACTTAAATAGCGCTGAGCAGCTCTTTCACGGAAATGTTAATTGTGTGTGCTCTCTGGTTCCCTAACTCAGTAACTGGCACTTGCAACCATGCAGTTGTTTGAGCCAAAAAACCGGGCGACATCCTCCACGTTTCTCCCTCACACACTCAAGCTCCATTTCTCGGTTATTATCAAGGCTTCTCCATTCTATCTTTCTCCAGTTTTTCCACATTTCTCCATCTCCACCACCCCACTCAGGCCTCTTGCTGGAGAGCCAGCTGCAGCCACCTCCACACCGCTTCCCCTGCTTCTACTCTCACTATGCCCCTCCTCCTCAGTAGTGATTGTTCGTTTCTGCTGTGAGTAACTGACACACTCAAAATAAAAGTGTGAGAAGTGTGGAGGTTAGCAATTCAGGGCTGGCATGGCATCCCTTGAAATCGACAGAGACCCAGCCTTCTTCATTCTTGTTTTCTATTGTGTGGCTTCTGTTTCAAGTTCACTTCATAGTCCAAAATAACTGCTAGAGCTCCAGCCATTACATCTGCATTACAGCTAGCAGGGATGAGGAAAAGGGTCGAAGAAGATCATGCCCTCTGCTTTAAAGGACACTTCCCAGAATTGTACACACAAACATTTACATTGCATTGTCCGTACCACATGTGTCACATGACCACATCTGGTGGCAATGGAGACTGGGAAATTTAGTCTTTCTTCCAGCCAGGTGCCCAATAAAAGTCAGGGCTGTTATTACTAAAGAAGAATAGAGCAGATATTAGGCTACCACAAGTAGTTTTTGCTCTGCCTCTTACATAACACCTCAGCCAGAACATGTTCTTTATGTGCTCTCTGAGGACTATATGCTCATGAGGGCCCCATGGGCCTTGGTAAAGAGTTTAGTTTTCTTGAATGATGGGAAGCCACTATAAAGTTTTAAGCATGAGAGTGACATGATCAAATTTGTCTTTAAAAGTTTACCTTGGCTACTCTGCAGGACAGAATGTATAATACTAAGGCAAATGTAAGGCAGGGAGACCATAGATGACGCTCATGCAGTACCCCAAGGGAGAGGTGATAAAGGTGGTAGCAACAGTGGTGCTGAGATGGGGTTGCACTTGAGCCATACTGTGGGTTTAGTCCACTAGGACTTGCTGATAACATGGATGTGGGTGTGATAAAATGAAGCATAGTCGGGAAGGCCTGAGGATTCTGGACAGGGACGCCATGCCATTCATTGAGAGGGGATTGGTAGAGGCAGGAGCACACCGATGAAGGGAAAAATCAAAAGTTCTTCTCTGGATGAGTTAGCAGTGCCTAAGAGGCATCCAAGTGGAGACATGGGGTAGGCAGCTGATAGATGAGTCGGGTGTACAAGGGCAGGGTCAGGGCTGTAGCTATATATTTGTTTGGCTTCCTGAGCACATGGATGATATTGAAAGCCATGCAACTGGGTGAGATCACCTGTGTATGACATAGATGCAAGGGGAGGAGAGGGAAGGGGAGGGGAGAAAGGAAGAAGGGCTAAGGACAAAACGTTGATGCATTCCAATATGTACCAACTCTGGGACAAAGGACATGGATTCCTCAAAAACTCAGTTCCCTGATCTGTAAAATGGGAGCATGTCTGGAAAAGTACATAGGACCTCATGCAATGCTTTGAAAATGGAAGATAGCCCCTGTTTCTGCATCACAATGTAAGTACTGTACTTTGAAACAACCGATTACCTTTACCCAGTCAACTGGAATGTTTTATAACCACTTGTTATAAAAATAAGTTGTTGTTTCATTGTGTCTAACATAACTCTGCTTGTTCTGGCTTTGTTTTTTCATATCAGTTTATGTGTTTAGGCATAGCCCATGAAACACCATATAAATGTAAAAATTGTTATTAAAAGTGCTCATAAAACCTCCTTCATAGTTCTCTTGTTTTATGTAACAAATAACATCCCCAAACACCCTAGGGAAAAGGATTTGGAAGATACACATCTAAAGGTAGAGAAAAAGTGTCTTTTTTTCCCCCTTGAGTTCTAGCCACCAAGTTTAAATTTTTTTTCATGCACAGCATGATAAAATCAATAAAAAGGAAAATGTATAACATTTGTTAAACACCTACCATATATGGAGCATTGTAACTATTATTGTAAACATTATCTCCTTTGATTTTTCCAACTCTCATAAGAAGTGGGTATTGCTGATGTGCAATGTTAGCCATGGGAGAAACTGAGGCCAGAAGTGAGTGATTTAAGCTAGAAGTGTAGCCCAGCGTTGGTTTGTAAACCCAGGCCCTGAAGTTGGCCCTGAAGCCCATGCATTTAACCTGTCGTTCTACTATTTCATAATTATGATCTATGTTGCTTCTCTACCGTAAGAGTTTCCTGTTGCTGCTGTAACACATTCCCACAAACTTAGTGAGTTAAAACAACACTAATTTATTATCTTATAGTTCTGTAGTTCAGAAGTAAAAAAATGGTTCTGATGGGCTAAAATTAAGGTGTCATCCAGGCTGCCTTCCTCCTGGATGCTCTGGGGAGAATCCATCGCTTGCCCCTTCCGGCTTCTGGAGGGTGTCCACATTCCCTGGCCTGTGGCCCCTTCCGGCAGTCATATCACTCTGGCCTCTGCTTCCGTCCTCACATCTCCCTCTCTGACTCTGACCCTCCTACCTCCACTTTATAAGGATGCTCGTGATTCCACTGGGCCTGCTGGGATATTCCAGGATAATCTCCTGTCTCAAGATCCTTAACTTCATCACATCTGCAAAGTCCCTTTTGCCATGTAAGGAAATATATTCACGGATTCCAGGGGTAAGGTGTGCACACCTTTGGGAGACGAGTATGCTATCCAGCACACCTACCTAACTTCCCTTCCATGGCTCGCATCTTTACCTTTGAAGAGGAAATTGTGATAGAGCATTTAGAGGTCTTCACCCAGTGGCGGGTCCCCTTCCTGGGCCTTTGCCCACCTATACCTGTTTGACAGTGTTTTTGGCCTAGGAAACACGGGCCCAGAGCAGAATAATGGAGTCCCCAGCCCCCCAGTGAACCGGCCCCTCCCCTTCATTTACCTCTTCAGGTTGGGCGCTAGGACATGGGAGAAATGTGGGGAGAATGGACACACCCCTATTCTACAGCCTGGAGCCCGACTTGCTCCTCCTTTCAAACAGCTGCCCCCAGCCACGCCGTCTTCCCAAGGCCGTGAGCCCTGAGCGGGGAAGAACACGAGAGGTGCATGAAGGATGAAAGGCACCTTTTGGCTGTGGCATTCAGCCCTTTGTGGTCTGACTCTGACTTTTCCAGCCACGGCCCCTATTCCCAGTAACATGCCCCAGCTCCCAGCCACAGCCAGTTCCTCCCCAGCCCTACACAGACCCTGCACTTTGACTTGTCACTGCATTTGCACACACACCTCCCCCTTAAATGCCCCTGGACTCCTTTGCTGGGTGAGAACTGACTTATCTTTCAAGATGGCCCATGTATCACATCCCTCAGAAAACCTTAAGTTGATTCCCCTTGTTACAGTTAGTGGGGCTGCCCTTTGGGCTCTGGATCACTTTGTTTATACTCATTTTTAGCTACAAGTGCCCAAGCCCAACAGACATTGACTGACTCATCAAGCACAGCTGGATCCAGGGTCTCAGCCAATCTTCTCAGCTTTATTAGTTTCCTCTGTCCTTCTCTCTACATCTCCCTGCATCTTAGTTCTGTCCTTTTCCATATGCCCCCTTTCTGCAGCTTGAAACAATGACTGCCATCTGCACATAACCCCAATTTAGCAAACCCAGTGGAAGAGGGGA
Organism: Daubentonia madagascariensis; assembly: GCA_023783475.1. Taxonomy (NCBI): domain Eukaryota; kingdom Metazoa; phylum Chordata; class Mammalia; order Primates; family Daubentoniidae; genus Daubentonia; species Daubentonia madagascariensis. The sequence goes on from JAKFHU010001953.1 coordinate 45,414,272, forward strand.
CCCTCTCTCCTGACACACAAATGCCAGTTGCAGGGAGGAATCATCTGCCTGTTTTGGCCCTGCCCATTGCTAAACCCACCAGTTTGGCCAGGGAGGATAAAGTTCTCTGTCATTGGCCACCTTGGGCCACGGGTCCAACCTTGCAGTGAGGACACAAGGTGCTTTAGTCAGCTTCAGTGGGACCCAGGGCAAGGGATAGGGGTCCTCAAAGAACCATGCTGAACAAACCATAATCACAGTGGTCACAGTGCTCCACTGCCAGGACAGCACCTACTGCTTTGTATTTTCCTGTATCTGTTTATGCCATTAGCTATTAGTTACAATGGCTTCAATTCTGTGACTAGAACACACACGTTCCATTCATTTGACAAATATTGATCGAATGCCTACTGTGTGCCAGACTGTGCAGGGCGCTTAATTAGACTGTGTCTTACTCCTCATGTCAGTGCTGTGGGTGGGCGCTTTCATCACCCCCCACCAAAGATGGAAGAAGCAAGGCTCAGAGACATCCCCTGACAAGCTGAGCCCACGTGGCTTGGTTTAAACAAAGGTGGACTTGGAAGCCAGGGCCACTTACCTCTAAAGACCAGAGTCTTCCCCCAACCCTGAGGCAGCTTCGTGAGGGTGGGGAGTGAGTCTTGTTCATCTTCGTTTCTCCTCCAGCATCTAGCCCGTTGTAAGGCACCCAGAGGTGCTCTATAAATGTTGGTTGAACGTGTGAGTGAGGGAGTAAAGGAACGCCACTGCCTGGGAAGACGTGACGCTTCTGTGCCTGAGACTTTCAGGAGGCAGATACAGCTGAGTCATTGGGCCTCCCCAAGACTGGCTTGCAGGGGAGCATGAAAGCGAAAGGAGAGAGTAGGTTAGAGGGGGAGGAATGACTGTGTCCCGATTTTGCTGACACCTTCTTACTTGTTCTGTGTAACATAGTGTTATGGATTGAATGGTGTCCCCCCAAATCCACATGCTGAAGTCCTAACCCCCAGGACCTCAGAACGTGATTGTGTTGGAAAACAGAGTCTTTACAGAGGTCATTGAGTTAACATGAGGTCATTAGGGTGGGCCCTAATCCAATATGACTGGCGTCCTTATCAAAAAACGAAATTTGGACGCAGGGACGTGCGTAAGAAAAGACAACGTGAAGACACAGGGAGAAGGTGACCGTCTACACGCCAAGGACAGCGGCCTGGAACAGATCCTTCCCCCGCGGTTCCCAGAAGGAACCAACCTGCTGACACTTTGATCTCAAATTTCCAGACCCCAGAACTGTGAGGAAATAAGTCCTTGATTGCCAGCCAGTTTGTGGCACTTTGTTATGACAGCCCGAGCAATCTAACACACACACATTTACTATGTATTTGCCCCCCAACACGTTCTTTTATTTTAAAAATAGCCCCTAATGGAACAATACAATGACAATGATGCTTAGCAAATACCCAAATTTCATTTATATTCATGACCTTCCCACCTACCCCCATTTAATAAAAGGGCTTCATTTAAAGGAAGTAAAAACCAAAAACTTTCTTGTCTCCCACCTTCTACATACAAAGTTCACTCAGAGGAAACTACCACATGAAATCTGACTTTATCTGGGTTTTGCTTGGAAACAGCCTTAACCAGAACGTGGAAGTGGAGCAGGAGAGGGGAGAAAGACTGCCCGGAGCCCACGGGCTTGTCGCTGTTCAGGAGGGGCCCACTGGGAGAGCCGGGAGCTGCAGAGGCCGAGACCTCACCAGGTAACCAGCATCTTTGGTTGCCTGGGACTAAGGGATTCCTGGGACCTGGAACTTTCAGTGCTGAAACTTGGATTGTCCTGGGCAAACCAGATGGCTGGTCTCACTCCAGTCCTTTGCAGCACAGCGTGGCAGGCTCCAAGGGGAGGCTGTGGAGTTGGACAGCCTGGGCTAGGACCCCAAGCCCCTGCTTCCTACCTGGACAGACTATTTAACCTCTCTGAACCTCAGTTTCCCTAGCTTGAAGATGGGGATACTAGGAATAATACTTACCTCATACAAGTGTTGAGAGGTGGTGGTAGTCCCTGGATGTGCCCCCAGTGAGCAGCTCTGTCTGAGGTCAGACTCACCTGCATTGCTTGTACCTGCCTCAAGTGAAGCCAAGCATCTTTCTCAATTACATAGCTCCAGACCTTTCTACGCAGAAGCAGCCTGATGGGCTGATACTAAAGCACAGGCTGGAACAGCAGAGGGGTTCATGCCGCTGAGTGCAATCTTCTACCAGTTAGGTTTGGAAGCAGTGGATCAGTGGTCCAACCTCCTTGACCTTTGGGAACATTTCTTGGAGGTGTTCTTTGCACTTCTCAGAGGCGTCCCCAACAACTGGCCCTGTGGCCTGGACCAGCAGACTGGAGAAGCCCCTTTATATGAGCCTGTCACTGTCTCACTCCAACCCCTCACTCCTGCTTCCTGGAATCACTTCTCAAGTAAATCCCCCTGCACCCAAACCCTTGTCTCATGCTCTGCTCTCAGAGGAGCCCAAACTTAGACAGGAGGACTAAAAATCACAACCAGGTCAGGCCAACGTTGAGCAGGCATTTAAAAGATGCCCACTGTTATCATCATTTGTCTGTGTTCTAGAGTTCACAGCTCCTGGGGAACCCTGCTTTTATGGTGGGCCATCTCAGGGACCTGGCTGTTCCCAAGGGGGTCAGCACACTTTTAGTAACTGCCCTAAACATGGATTGAGTTCACTCGTAGATTGATATCACTTGGTTAAGCTGAAATTTGTTCAAAATGGAAAATGCCCCAAAGAGCTTGTTGGATGAGGGTGTTTCACCCTCTCAACTGCACAGAATCGTGGGTGCCTAAAATTACAACCACACCCCCATTGGTTTTATGTCATCAATGCAAGGTGAGAAACAGGAAAGAAAGAAGTCTGTCTGAAGGACAGTCAGACACAATGGTGTGACCTTTCCAGTGCATGGAGGGTTGTGGTTGTACCTTTCCAATGCTCATTTAGCTTTTATACAAATAGCTATAGGCAAGCGACCTTGTAACAGAAGGGTGTCTGAGATTTGCCATGAGACAAGCCTTTTGACATGAACTAAAGGCTGAAGTACACAGGGAGATGAAAATGGCTGCAGGGTGTTAGGAAACCTTCCTGTAGTTGCTCCGGAATCAGACTCGATTCAAAAGAAATGACAATGGTGTCCCACAACATGCCATTTGAATATAAATCATTTACCATAATTACTTCCGAAGAACATTTCTCCAAATACTGGGTTGAGAATATTTTAAACCCAAGCGCTGGAAGTGGGGCTTGACTCTTGTTAGGTGTCGACGGAAGGTGAGCCGTGCTGTGGTTCTCTAAAGCAGTAGATGAAAAGCCGGCTCTCCAGGGGCTGCCAGGGACTCAGGGGGGTCAGAAACAGAGGGGAGTTAACCATGGAAATCATCTACTTCAAGACTGTCTTGAATAAGAGCTGAGGAATTGCGATCCTTAAACAGTGCTTCTCAAACTTTCATGGTTACTTGAATCCCCTGGGGATCTTGTTAAAAAGTCAGTTCTGATTCCAGGGGTCTGGGAGGGGCCTGGGAGCCAGCATTTCTAATAAGTGCCCAGGTGATTCTGATGGTTCACAGACCACACTTGGAGAGCAAAGCTTTAAAATCATGAGGCTGTAAAACTGAGTAGCGAAGCCGTCTGGGGCAGAGGTTTGGTTCCAGCGCTGCAAGCTTGTTAAAGTCTCCTGTCAAATCCCCACTCAGGGTGTGTGTGGGACAGAGGCCCAGAGGATCCGAGCGAAGATGGAAGAGCGAGGGAGAGAGACTGGGAAAAACCGTATGTAACCACTTCTACTTCAGCGAAACCAGAGAACAGAGCTAATTTCTCCAGCTACTATTATGATTTCTGTACTGAAAGATGCTTTAGTTAAAAAGCACATTCTCAGAGACCATTTCATACGTAAACCATCAGTACCTAGTCCCTTGTTAGCAAGAGAATCAGGGAATGTCAATCCTAGAAGGGCCCCTAGGGATCGGTTTATCCAATTCCCCCAATTTTCCCCAAAAGTAGGGCTTGAAAATGAAAATGCACAGGGATCAGACTACCAGGGAAGGCCTTTCCAATGAAGCCCTTTGGAGGGGAGTCTCAGCCTATCCATATTGGGGTATAAATCCGGGCCATTTTCATTGGTGTAAGTGCTGCTGCCAACAGCGCTGTGTGGACACCCACCCCCATCTCGCTCTGTCTCCCAAGTGGTGAAGGATGCTGTAACTGACTTTTCATCTCGTTCTGTAACTTTCCATTACTTCTGATCATTAAAATAGTCTCACTTTGGATCTTAAGGCTCAGCTTTCTTCATTTTAAAGCTTGATTCTCATATTTGAGCTAAAGGTTTGCCTACTCTTTCCCAGGGAGGGACTGCATGTGGCCACAGAAGTTGTCCTTCCCCTTCCCCCAGCCCTCGGGTGAGGGGCAGGGAGAGGAAACAGGCTTCCTCCTCTCCTCTGCAGCCCAGGCTGGGGTGCTCTCTCCTTTCCTCTAGCATCGTTTCCAGGCTGTCTGTAGGACAATTCCCAAAGGCTCATTCTTGGTGAGGCATATTTGTGGAGGTTTTAAAATATGCCTATAGACTTTTAGTTTCCCTCCCCTTGAGTACAAGCCAGACGTAATCATTCGTTTCTAATGGATAGAGTGTGGCAGAAGTTACGCTGTGTGACTTCTGATCTAGGTTAGAAAATGTGATCCAAATTCCACCTGGCTCTGCCTCTTGGGGCACTTGCCCTTGGGACTGGCCACCATGCTGGGCAGAAGCCAAGCACGGAAAGGCCAGGTGTAGATATTTCACCAGCATCCACCACCAGAGGCATGAGTGAGGGACCCCAGCTCTTGGCCTCGGAGTCTCTCTAGCTGGCAGTGAGTCATCAGAGAGGAACTGTCCTCGCTGAGAACTGCCCAGACTGCATATTCACTAGCAAAACGCTGAGTTGTTTTGTTAAGCTACCAAGTTTTGGGGTGGCTTGGTACCCAGAATTAGATAACCACAACAGAAATTGTTTGTTCTTTGGAAAACCCAGTGGGGATGTCCCTGCTGCATAGACCCTGACCCAGGCAAACTGGTTCAGGCTCAACTTCCTCTTTCCCCCACCCCTGGGTTCTGCTCTGGGACATCTGCTTCATAGCTTCCTGCTGCCAGGGTCCCTGTGGCTAGAGGGTGGCCCTGCTGGTGGGACCAGCCCAGCCACCTTCATTGGCATCCACTGACCCACCAGAGGCTGACATATCCTTACTAGGCCTGTAGGTGGGTCTGCAGGCTACTCTGCCCTTCCTAGTCACTGTCGCACCTCCCCCTTCTCCTTCCTGACCTTTCTCTGTACCCAGAAGCTCCTAGTCTGGAGCTTGACAACTTTGGGCCAAAGAGACCATCACCAGCCCCTGACATGTCCCATACTCCCCATCTTGTAAGAGGCAGGGTGGGCACAGGGGAAAGGAGGTCACTGCTCTGCACACTGCAGTAGGCCCACAAGGCTACTACCCACCTCTCTCTGCCCAGCTTCTCCTCCACCCACGGGTGGGGATGAGAGAGGATGCTGATGATATTGAGGATTCTGCCAAAATGTCACCACCCACAAACCCTGCAGGGAAGTGGCTAGTCCCAGCAGTCAGTGGTTCTCAAAATTTGGATTAAGGAATACTTAACACTGTGGCAGCCACATATCCTGTGCAGGTTGGGCATCGCACAACTCAAGGGCAGGGATCTGCAAACTTCTACTGTACTTGGTCAGATAGTATATATTTTAGGCTTTGTGGACTACACAAACTCTATCTCAATTACACAGCTCTGCTGTTGCAGCAAGAAAGCAGTCATAGACCAGATAAAAAATGAATGAGTATAGCTACGTTCCAATAAAACTTTATTTACTAAAACAGATAGGAGGCAGATTTGGCCCAAGGGTTGTATTTCACCATCCTTCACTGTAGGGGATTCCACCCACAAAGCTCAACACACACAGCCCTAGCCTGTGGCTCTGCTTAGCACTGTCAGCTCTTTGGGCCTTGGTTCTGGGATAGCAGCAACAACCCCGATGATTGCCTAACACCACCCTGGAGGAGCATTTTCAAGGAGGCAATAGACTCCTCTGTGAAGAGTCTAGAATATTCCTTTTCCCTTAGGGAAAATTTTGGGGGCTCTACTCTTTCATTCATTGAAAAGAAATGTTTTGAGCTCCCACTATGTGTCAGGCATTGTTCCCAGTGCTGGGAATCTAATGGAGAACAAGACAGACACGGCTCTGGTCTTTATGGAACCTGCAGAATCGTGGGGAAGATAGACTCTGAACAAGTAATTACAAATGGGATGAATCTTATGAAAGGGGAAGTTCAGGGGCTAAGGGAGCTCTCACAGGGAGCTAAGCCTATCTAAGGGGTCAGGAGGAAGCTGAGGGCTACAGGATGAAAGCGAGGCACCAGTATGTGCAAAGAGAGTGGACGGCAGGGTGAGCCTGCAGGTCTCGTGTCCCATGGCTGTGTCTGTCCCTGCTCTTCCTTTGACCTTTTGTAGATCAAGACCAAGATCATAATCTTGGTGTTTCTCACCAACCTTGCGTATCTATACTACTTTGTTACACAGAGTTTAAAAACTTTTGAACCATTCGCCAATACTAGAAAGTCAAGAGATTTCAAATAAAATGTGTATCTCTGGCTTCTCTTAAAAAGAAATCCCAGCAGCTGGGTCCAGTTCCTGCCCAGTGACAGGTGGCTTGCTGCTGCTGGCAGCTGCCCCCTTAGATGGAGCACGTGCTTCCCATTTTGTCCCAGTCCCCATCCCCCCCAATTGCCTTATACCAGGTCTGATTCACTCATTTACATTAGTTATCTGGCCAATGAAGGTATTCGGATTTGTGGCTTTCTGACCTAGGCCAATCTCAATGCAAAGAAGTGGATTCAAGACAATAGGAAAGGAGTATGGTGACCACATTCTCCAAAAACAAATGTGCACTGTGGTAAAGATTAATTATACTTTCCTAGAAAATGCATTCACTAGGTCTACTGAATTCCCAAGTTATGCTCCTGAAACCCCCATGCAAACTAAACACTGAGAGAGGAAATCTCTTTTCAGCCCTTAGTCCATTTTGTGTTGCTATAGCAGAATACCTGAGACTGAGTAATTTATAAAGAAAAGAAGTTTCTTTAGCTCATGGTTCTGGAGGCTGGGAAGTCCAAGAAGCATGGTGCCAGTGCCTGGTCAGCTTCTGGTGCGGGCCTCACGCTGTGTCATAACACGGCAGGGCAGTGGAAGGGGAAGTGACATGCAAAAGAGCAAATTCAGAGGCAGCATCAATTCTTAACAACCGGCTCTGGCAGCAGCTAATCCAGTCTTGTGAGAGCGAGAACTCACTCCCGAGAGATGGCATTAATCCCTTAACGAGGGTGGACTCCTCACAACCCAAATGCCTCTTAGAGGTCCCAGCACCTCTCAACACTGTCACTTTGGGGATCACACCTCGACATAAGTTTTGGTGGAGAGAAGCCATACTGAAAGCATAGCAGGCCCCTTGCAGAAACCCTGCCGGTGTTTGAGGACCGCACAGAAAGGCTCCAGAGAGAGAGGGCTGAGCTAGAGATAGGACCAAGAGGATTTTTCCTCATCAAATTAAGGCTCTTCCTCTCTAGAAAATCAATTTATGGGATGGGGGCTTTTCTCCAAGGTAGAGTTTTTCAAAGTATGTGCCAAAGAAGACTAGATCCAAATGATTCTGAAAGGTGTTTTGCGAACAAGCAGTCTGGCTGTGGGAGAAATCGGGTGTTTTAGGTCCAGTTCCCCAGTAGCTGCTCCTGAGCCAACTCGTGTGGGAAGGATTGATCCTAGACGAAGTCCACAGAGGATAGCTTTAGGCTGGGAACCCTTGATTCTGAGTGATGCCTCAGAGCTGTCCCCACTAGGACAACATATTGGTCATTGGTGGAGGGTTGTCCCCGGGGGAAGTAAATTCCAGGGCACTTTTGTGAAAGCATGGTAAAACAGGGGTGGGACAGAAACAGGAACAAGGGATCTGAGGCAATCTGGGTAGAGCCCTGCCATTGCCTGCTACCTCCAGCAATTCTAAATGATTTACAAAGTTGAAAGTGTTTCTCGTCCACAGAATTTTTCAGAACTTTTCATGTGATCATTGCAATCTCTGCGGAAAAGTACAGGACACGTAGCAACTCTCCAACCCATCTGACTATGAGACTCTTTTTTTTTCTGGAATGTCTACCAATCTCGGTTTGAAGAACCCCTGCTCTTAGGGACTTGTATGGTGGGGAGAGGAAAGAAGAAAAGGGTCTCTCTGGGCCTCAGCTGAACACTGCTCTTTGAAAGCCAAGGGGAACCCACCAGACCGGGGCATTCCTAGCCCATCACCACCTCTGGGATCCACTCTGGGTGCTTAGTGTAGGGTACCCACAGAACTGACACCACAGCATCACACAGACAGAGTCAGGCTTCCAAGGATGGTCCTTTCAAAGTTCTTTTCATTCTTAGAGACCTCAGCATCCTTCCCCAACTTCTAGAGTCAGCCACCCGGGCCCGCCTTTCCCATGTGATCTAACTTAACGCCCCACTTTCATCTCTCACCACTCCATTTTGAGCCTCCCACAACCCCGCAAGATTTACCCACTCTCTCCTGAACTAAATATGTTTGCAAACTAAATTTGTCCTAGGAAATAGCAGCTTGGTTTTCTTGTTTGACTCCCATAGGGTTTCTAATTTTTCATGTTGATTTTGTCTTAATCTGCCAGACCCGGTTGGGAGCCCCTGGTCACTGCCATTTTCATCTTCATTCTCACCAGTGTGGACTGAGCGCAGTCTTTTGGCCCAGTCGAGGGGCTGAGGGGACTGTGTGAGAAGAACCCTTTGCTCTATGAGCCACAGCATGGGACATCTCTCTGATGCCCGATGCCTGCATGGGGGTGCTCCGTCCGAACCATTCACATCTCAGGATGAGCTACAGTTCTCCTTGCTTATGTGAGATAGTTAATGGCATTCAAGAAATCGTCATGAGTTTAAAACCCATTCCAGAGTGAGTGCTGCTCTGACAGGGTGGCATCTTTTGAATTAGTCCCTCCACTAACATTTCCTGAAAACCTTCTATGCGCCAGCCACTGGGGTTGGCTAAGATCACCACTTCTGGAGTCAGACCACTCCTGTGGTTTGAATTTTGCCTCTAACTCTTGGGCAAACTCTTGGGCAACTCTTGGGTATGGACTTTGGGCAAGGGGTTAAACTGAGCCTCAGTCCCTCACCTGTAAAATGGGAACAATACATAGCTTTTACATGAAGGCGAGATAGGAATGAAGTATAACTTAAGGCACTTAGCATTGTGCCTGAACCATAGTGAGTGCTTAATAGATGTCTCTCTCAATACGGTAATAATACAGTACAATAATAATAACAAAAAAGAGGGTAGTGCTGCAATTAAGCCTTCACCCACTTTGTAATTGTGGTGATCCCGGGAAAATTCTCCTGGGAACCCTTTCTTCATCCTTTTGCCCTCTTCCCTCTACCTTCCTCCTTCCCTCTCTAATTCCCTCCCAATCTCCCGGTGTTTTCAGTGTGTTTGTGAATACCCCGGGGAACTCTCTGAAAACATAGATTTTTGGGCTCCAAACCCAGAGATTTTGATTCAGTGGGTCTGTAGAGGGGCTCTGAGATCTGTGTTTGTGACAGACCACCTAGATAACTCTGCTGTGGGTGGTTCAGGGCTGTGACGTGCTGGTAAATGTTTAACAAGGACTCAGGGCCTGGGGGAGGGCTGCTTTGTAGCATTTGCCAGTTTCTGTGGTGTAAATACTCCCTGTGGCCAATTTCAAGCTATCCCTGTGAGGTCACTGAATGCAGAGTTGGAAAGAAACGTTCAGTAACATACTATATAGTATACTGTTACAGATACAAGAGCAGAGATAAAAGTAACAAAAAGAAAAATAATTAGGAAGTGACGAGGATTGAGCCTCATTTTTAGTAAAATTTATTTAATTGTAAGTTTCCATAATTTAATATTTAATGTTGTGTTTAACAAGTGGCTCAAATTCATAGTCAGCTCTTGGAGGTTGGCACATGCCGACCCCGGCACACCATGGCAGGGACTCTGCTTGAAGCAGCCTGCCTATGACAGTTGGATGAACACTCTGGTCTCTCTCTCCCTAGCAAAATGCACATAGCTGCAAATTTTTATCCAAATTCTTGGGGACTTTGAAGACATCCCAAAGCCCATGATGGATTTTGGAAGGATCCCTGCTCCCCAGATTCCTCCTGCCCTGTAAGCGTATCTCGAGGGCTGGTGGGGAGGCAGGAAGGATCAACTCTGTTTGGGTAAAGGAATTTTGCAGATCTTTCCCTTTTCCCTGTCCTTAACCTCTGTAACCCCTGCCCCATGCCTCAAACTGATAAAGGGTGCCACCGCCATGGGCTTCGAGGAGAACTGCATCCCTGTCACCTCCAAGCTCTTAATGTACTTCTGGAGCTATTGGGGCCCACCCAGCTGGTACTATCTTATCAGAAGCTGGTGACAGCCACAGAGAGTCAAGAGAGGAACTGGAGGTGTCTTATCTTCCTTGCCTGCATCTGGAGGGAAGGCAAGCTGTTCTCTCTCAGTGAAGGGCAGAGTTTCGTGTCACTGCACTTGGTTGGGAACAAGAGAGAACAAAGTCATTGCCCTTCTCAGACTCAAAGCCTTAGAGAGTCACGGGACAGGCAGGGGCATAGGGACAAAGAAAGGCTCCACGCTTTAGAATCATTTGCACATGAATGTATCCTGTGGGGTGCATACAAAAATTATTCTCCTTGTACAGAAGAAGAAACAGAGGCTCAGAAAATTAACCTGCCTCAGATGGTGCAGCAAGAGAACAGGATTCAACGTGGGTCTGTCACAGTCAAGGATCAAGCTCTTAACGTTTCTGCTATTGCCCTTAATTAATCCTCCCAACAGCCCCTGTCCCCATTTCACAGATGGGGAGACTGGGATACTCACTGAAGCTCTCAGAGCCCCAGGAGGGGGCAGCCAGCACTCTACAGGCCGCTGTCCTAGCTGCAATAAACCCCCAGTGAAGCGTTGCATCCTTTATAAGACAGTGCATTTCTGTGAGGGTGGAAGGAAGAGAGGGAGGAAGGGAGAGAGACAGGCAAGATGGGGGTCTAGAATCATCTCAGCGATGAAGATGAGCAGTGCGCGGGCGGGGAGCAGCAGCATCTGCACTGGCAGGCAGCCTCTTCCTTGTGCTCTGACTGGGGAACCGTGGAAGGGGAGGGAAGGGAGCAGAGCAATGACAACTCCCAGGCGCTGCAGCGAAGCTCCCTGCCTTTCTAGAGATGAGGTCATGGAGAGATGCTCCCTTTTGTTCTCACAGCAACTGGGCCTACCCCCTTCCCACTCTCCCGTACCCCCCCCCCACCCGCTGCACTAGGAATTGGGGTAGGGGGTGGGTAGGAATGTCAGAAAGAGGCAGTGACAGTGGCTGCGGTTCTCATCGCTGTCCTCCATTATTCAGATGGTACCCAGTGGTAACCATGGCAACTGGCCGTGGGAGCAGTCATTGAAGAAGATGTTTATCCCACCCAGTGGGCAGGGCCATGTCACACCAGGGCGCCCACCCCCAAGGAGCCAGCTCCATGCTACGGCAGCCTTGCTCATGGAAGTCTCCACCTCTTCCTCCAGGCTTGCTGGGCTCAAATCCCCATTCTAACATGTGGGCAAAACTTGGCCAAGTTGCTTAACTCCTCTGAGCCTCATCTGTTCACTGTAAGCATTCGATGATGATGATGATGATATTAGTATTATTCAAAGAATGGGCTGTGGGACTCACCAACAAATGAGTCAGACAGACCTGGCTATCAACCCGTATAACTAGGAGACGAGCACTTGCCCTCTCTGGGCCCCAGTGTCCTCACCTGTAAAAGGTGAACCAGGCCGGGCAAGGTGGCTCAGCCTGTAATCCTAGCTCTCTGGGAGGCTGAGGTGGGAGGATTGCTTGAGGCCAGGAGTTCGAAACCAGCCTGAGCAAAAGCAAGACACCATCTCCACAAAAAATTTAAAAAGTTAGCTGGGTGTTGTGGTACGCACCTGTAGTCCCAGCTACTCAGGAGGCCAAGGTGGGCGGGTCGCTTGAGCCCAGGAGTCTGAGGTTGCAGTGAGCTATGATGACACCACTGCTCTCTAGCCGGGCAACAGAGCGAGACTCTGTCTCAAAAAAGAAAAGGTGAATCACACAGGTACTGTACATTGTTCTCATGGTATGTCTTGGTTTGTGTTTCCCTGAAAGCAGAGCTAGAAATGGGGTTTAGGTGCAGGCAGTTTATTTGGGAGGTGACCCCGAAACACAAGTGGGGAGCTAGGAGGGTGATGCGGGAGGGTGGGCACGGAAGGGGGAAGCCAATAATGAGCAGGATCCCACCATAAGCACCTGGGGCTCAAGCCCACTGAGGGCCATCAGAGAACTGTGTAGAATATACCTCTGGATTGTCCCACCAAGGGACAGGGATGTTGGGGAGTTTATCTAACGACTGCCCTCCCATGGTAGGCAGAGAGGCCTCAAGCAGACAGATGCCAGTATCTGAGGCAGGAGGCAGTCCCTGCCGCAGGTAAATCCAGAGGCAGGCAAGGGGAGACAGGGTAGGCCACTAAGATAGGAAATACTGGGCCTGTGCTGGCACATAGCAGCTGCTCAAGGAATACGTGTGCCCGTGCCCATTCCATAAAACAATTTTCTATTCTCACTCTGACTTCTGGTGCTCACAGACGTTCTTGCTTTCTAGAGGCCACTCCTATTTCCACGAGACCAGCACAGTGCGGAGAGCTTGGGCATTTGGCCTTTTTGGCATCGATCGGCCTTGGGTGTAAAGACCATCTCTGCCTTTTTTACTAACTTTGAGTCCTTGGGCAAGTGCCTTGATGCCTCAAAGCCTCTGTTTGTTCATCTGTAAAAGGGGACAATAATAGTACTTCCTTCACAGGGCTCTGATGATAATTAAGATAATGTATAAATATGAAATCAGCAGACTATTTCTGTAAAGGGCCAGATGGCAAATATTTTAAGCTTTGTGACCTATCTCTGTTGCGGCTACTCAATTCTGCTATTGTACGGTGAAGGCAGCCATGACATTATGTAAATGAACAGGTGTGGCTGGGTTCCAATAAAACTTTATTTACAAAAACAGGAAGCAGCTGGATTTGGCCCATCTGCCAGATTGCTAACTTCTGGTACAAAGCACAGAACACAGTTCCTGGTATGTAGTAGGTGCTCAATGGAAGCAAGCTGCAGTTATTATTCCATAGATTAGAAGGAACTCAAGCCAAAAGCTCTCTACTGCTTAGCTAAGTTTCTACTTCTTCCCCTTCCATGTCACTTTTCAACTATTCAAAGCACAAATTATGTCCTAGCCCTTACTAATTGTACTCCTTGCCACTTGGAGTGTGGCCCACGTACCAGCAGCATCACCATACCTGTGCGTTTTTTAGACATGCAGAATCTTAGGCCAAATCCAGACCAACTAAGTCAGAATCTGCACGTGAACAAGATCCCCAGGTGACATCTGTGCCGTTATAGCTGGAGAGACACTGTTCTCGTTCATCATCCGCCTGCCCTTCCCAATCAAACAGCACCTCCTCCGGCCCCGTCTCAGAGCCAGTTCCTCTGGGCTGCTCACTACCCGCTTCCCACTGTCCACTCCATGTGCTTTCTGCCTCCATCCCAGGCACTCTCCCGACTACAGGCCAACCCCTACGGTCAGTGCATTTCTCACATGTGGTCCCCGGGGTTCCATCCCTAGTGCCTCTGCTTGGTTCTGGTCACACCCTGCTCCTGAAACTCTGCCCTGCAGCCCCAGCGGCAGCAGCAGTGGCCCCTGCCCCCAGGCCTCCCAGCCAGGCTCTTTTCACTTTATTCTCTCCTGCTCCTCCTGTCCCAGTGCTCCCTCTGCCCCAGCCACTGCCCATGAACAAATTTTCCAACTCAAGCTTCTCGCTGGGTGATGGTAAAAAAAAATTAAAAATTTATTTCACTTATTTCTTTTTCTTTTTAAAATGTGGCTACTAGAAAATTTAAAAGGGCACATGTAGCCTGCATCATAGTTCTGTTGGACAGCACTGGTCTGACGGGACAGTGTAAGGATTAAGAATACAGGTGCCAGAGTCCAGCGGCCTGTGCTCTGTTAAAGAAAAAATTGGCTGGGCACGGTGGCTCGTGCCTGTAATCCCAGCACTTTGGGAGGCCAGGGTAAGAGGATCATTTGAGGCTGGGAGTTTGAGACCAGCCCTGGCAACATAGCAAGAGCCCCACCTCTACAAAAGAAAAAAGAAAAGAAAAGAAAAGAAAAAATTATTCTGAGACTTGTTAAGATGGTAAGGAAGATTTTATTCAAGACTATTGCAATAGGGGAGGGGGTTGGGGCTCAACTCTGAATAAAGCAAGGAAATTGGGGAATTCTAGTCCATGAGCAGATTGAGGGGGTCAGTAGATGGAAAATTACTAAGAGGAGACATCAGGGTAGGGGAATTCTTGCTAAACTGACCTAACAGGATTCTTGCGAAAGGCAGGTCAAGGACTTATATGTCAAAGGTGGGGGATGAGGAAATTTATCAGATATCAAGAGTGATCAGATATCAAAGGTGAGGAGATTCTCTCTAAACTAACTTAGCAGGATTTGGGCTGAATAGGATAGGGGCCAAGGTCGAGGCCTAGTCGAAAAGAGGGCTTAGCGGAGCCGGACTGATGTTTGGTCAAAGAGAGAGAGTTTGTCAGTTCAAATCCCAGCTCTGGCACTGTCTGGCTGTGGAACTGGACAACCTCTCTGTGCCTCCATTTCCTCATCTAATGGTGATCACAGAAATGGTGATCACATGAGTGTGCACCTCAAGGGTTGCTGTGAGGGTTGCAAGACATGATGCATGCTGAGCTCTCAGCACCTTGCCTGGCACATAGTCAGCCCTCAATAAATGTGAGCACTTGTTCTCATTCTTTCCCCCAAGACCAGCAGGCAGGAGGTCACAGCTATTCGGGAGGACTGACTCTGAGACCTCCAGGGACCTGGATTTGGAACACTGGAAATGCTGGCACAGATTCCTGGTTTTCTTCTGATTCACATGTCTTCCAAAGCATCACGAGCACTCTGTGCCATTCTCCTACCACTGTTGATGGTTATTTCTATATTCTCTATAGCTCTCTCTACAACCACACAGCCATTTTCACCAAGAAACAAAACTTCCACCATGTCATGAGTTCTAAAAAGCTAGGATGCTGGTGGTTACCTCTGCCCCTCCCCAGCTATAAGACCCACTTCCCTTCAATAGTGTTGAGATGCAGATGCACACCATCCAAATTCGCACTTCATTAAAATGGGAAATGACTGTGGGTCACGGACCTTTGAATCCTTTACAAATGCCCAGAACTTCAGAGTTAATTTGTGAATGCCAAGGTCTTAATGGACATGAAATAGTTTCTCTCGCTCTCTCTCTTCCCCAATTTGAAATCCTTGGTAAGCCCAGAGTGAGCAAATGACAAGGGAACATTTGATGTGGGAAAACATGGCAGGCCAGGACCACTAGCCAAAGTTGGGCCATTACACATTCATCATTGTTGAAAATGGGACAGTCTAAGTCTACACTGAGGAGATTTAGAATTCTCCAGAGAGAGGAGAAATCCATTTCTTTGCCAACAATCTAGCTCATCCTATTAGAAAGGCCTTAAAAGCGTATCAAAACAAAGACAGCTGAGGATGGTAACCAGCCCCACGTGGATAAAATCAGCTCCATTCATTGGACCCAGATGTAAATTTTGGTAAATGACCAGGCTCTTATCTTTGGGAAGAGGTTTTTCTGAGAGTTCCTGTGCCCAGCAGAGACCTCAGGTAAGCCAAAGATGGCAAAGAACTATCCCTTTTGTTCTCTGGCTCCATCTCTTCTGACTTCCCACCTTTGCTCAGGTAGCTAGAACCTTCGTGTAAGTGGTTCCATGATTATAATGCACATTGTAGTCACCCAGAATGTCTGCTCAAAATGCAGGTTCCAGGGTCTGACTTCCAGGTTGAGAAAGCTGAAATAGCACCCAGGGATATGCAATTTAATAATAATAATTTAAAAAGCTAGGTGAGGCAATGATTCTAGCAAACCTTCCTCCCTGATGCAAAGCTATAGAAACCCAACTGCATGGGGCTTCATGTCTGGCAGGGGCACCCCATGCTCTGTGCATCCCAGGGGAGGCAGGTCTAAAGTCAGCAGAGGAAGTTTCTTTCCTTCCTTCCCCCCAGCAAATTCCTGCCCACGCCAGCAAGGAAGAGAGAGTTTGAGCATGCAGTTCTTTCTGGTGTAAGGACAAGAAATCTGTTTTGATTAAACTTCATAAAACTGCTTTACACTATTGTGACTTACTTTACTATTGTCACCTATGGTGGTGATCAAAATGAATCAGCCCCAGTCCCTGGTTTCGTCCCACCCCTTCATCCTTCCCAAATTCACTGCTCCTGAGTCCCTCCCCTCTAGGCTGGCAGGCCTGAGTCCCTGCACCCTGGGTGCACTGGGAACCACCTGGAGAGCTTTTGTTTTAATGCCAGTGCCCGGGCTCCACCCTAAATCATCACGAAGTCGGGATCTCGAGGGAGGAGTGGTGCCCAGCAGTGGTGCTTTCTAACCTCTCCCTGGGTGATTCTACCAGTAGTCAGGGTTAATAACGTCTGAGTTGGATATTCTAGCCTGGCTGCCCATTGGACTCCCTGGAGGAGCTTTAAAAATCCTGATGGTGCCCAGGTCCCACCTCCAGAGGGTCTACATTAATTAGTTTAATGTTTCTGGCTAGGCACTGGAGTGTTTTTAAAGTCTCACTTAGTTGAGAGGCACTGTTTAGGTCCTTTCTTTCGGCAAGAAAAGTCCTAGTGCAAACTCCTTCTGCAGTCCTTACGAACTCACACATCTTCAGGCTCCTTTGGGGGCCCAGGAGTGGAGGTTTGGGTCTCAGACTCTGTGATACCCAGGCACTCAGCTGGGGCTCCAAACACTTTTGTTGACAAATGGGACTTTGGTCAGCCTGTGAGCAAGCCCTGTAGTTCAGTGGGTTTGCAAACTTGCAGTGCTACTCAAAGTGTGGTCCCTGGACCAGCAGCATCAGGGGAACTTGTTAGAAATGCAAATCTTTGGGTGCCACCTCAGACCTACCAATCAGGGTTGCCAGGGTAGGGCCCAGCAATCTGTTTAGCAAGCTGTCAGGGTGATGCTGGTACGTGTGTGCTGCAGTTTGAGAGGCACACTCTTTTAGTGTGCATAGAAATCACCTAAGAAGCTGTATTAAATGCAAGATTCTTGCACTTACCCGCAGACAGTCTGATCCTGGAGGTCTGGAGTAGGAGCCAAGAATCTGTGCTATTAGTCAGCACTCCAGGATACAAATGGTTCCAGGGCCACACCTGGAAAAACCCTGTAGAAGCCGATTGCCCACAGAGGCCTATATTCCATCTGGCCACATACCCCATGGTCTGCAAAAACTCCTGTCTTCCCTCCCAAGCTCACACCCCTACTCACAAAGCTTCTGGACTATTAAGCCCTCACCACTCCCTAGACTTCCTGAGAAAATGGGCTGAACCAATCCACAGGTGGTGAAGGGCAGAACCCGCATCCTAGCACCAGGGGTCCTGTGGCTGCTTTAGGGACCTATGTTTGTGTAAAGAGCCCTTCCGAAGGTTTTGGGAGGATGAAAACATCCAATGACTCCCAGACGTTGCTGGGCTGGACACTTTTATTTGTAATAACGCTCCTGGCTCCACACTTCCAGATGGACGATCCCAAAGAGAATGATTTGTTTCGTTTCGTCTTCCTCCACCGTGCACTTTACGATTGCAGAGGGTGCTGCTTGCCATGTGTTTCCCTCTAATCTGCAAGTGCTTCTGCACGGGCTGGGCTCCTGGCAGCGCCCGTGTTTACCGAGCAGAGCAGGGCGCAGCCGTCGGTGGCTGGCGCCCGTCCAGCCTCCGCCAGAGTTGAGCGTGCGGGTTGGCGGCAGATGAAGAAGCGTGGCCTCTCCCTCTGTCGCCGTCGCAAACTTTCAGGGCGCTTCGCCCCTCGCGCTCCATTTCTGTTATCTTTGAGGGGACTTGCCTTTTAATTCGTTTCTCCGGCAGCCGTGCTAATAAATGGGACACGGCTGAAGGCTGTCTGAGAAACAATAGCCGCGCGGTGCCGTCAGCCAATTTGTCTCGGGCACCGTTTGTTACGAATCCTCCAAGCCCATTAACCCCTGAACCTGGGAGATCGTATCTCCCCAGGGATGAATTACCTTTATTTCCAGACATGTGTTTGCTCATTTAGCACCCTATTCATAAAAGCAGCCCTATTTTGGCACTGTTTTCCAGAAATGGAGAGGAAGAGCCTCCCCCCGCCACCATAGAAAGTTCAGGAAGAGCAGCTGACCACGCCTAAGAGTGCTGGCTGACATTCACGGAGCCGTTGCTGTGGGCCAGGCACGATGCTAAGTGCTTCTCTGTACATCGCTGTCCAGGGTGGAACCATGAACCCTAATTTGCACAGGGGGCATCTGAAGCACAGAGGGGTTAAGTAACTTACCCGAGAGCACTCAGCTTATGAGTGGTAGAGCTGGGATTTGAACCCAAACGCCTGCTTACTTTAAGCCAGCTCTGTCACCAGCTGGCTGTGCTCCTCCCCTTGATTTCTTCTGTCCTTGGGCTGGGGGCGGGAGGTGTATTTGGGTCACAGGAAGGAAGGGTTCATTGGGTTCATTGGTCTCTAATGCTCCTTCGCAATGGATCTCACTTTCCAAAAAGATGTTTGTTGACAAAAGCACCACATCTGACTATTTTGAATTTGAGTGTTTATTTTAATCCTGAAGTTTATTTTTAGTTATATACACTGTTTTATTCATGTGAGTAAAGGGACAGAAAATTGTACTTAATATTGCACAGTTCTGTCACCATTCAGCTTGAATTGAGATCTACCCAGATACACTCTCGAACATGGTGGGATGTGACCAGGGCTCCCGCCGGCTTTGGATAGTGTTTGCTCTGAAAATCTTAGAAGATAGAAGTGACTCATCTCCCCCAATTAGATTTCTGATTGTTTGGAGTTGGGTTAGTCTGCACATAACAAAACTAAAATACTGTTGTTTAAAACATAGTTGATTCCTTCATGCAAGGGTTTATTCTTTTTTTTTTTTGAGACAGAGTCTCGCTTTGTTGCTCGGGCTAGGGGCTAGAGTGCCCTGGCATCAGCCTAGCTCACAGCGACCTCAAACTCCTGGGCGCAAGTGATACTCCTGCCTCAGCCTCCCCAGTAGCCTGGACTACAGGCACACACCACCATGCCTGGCTAATTTTTCTATTTTTAGTAGAAATGGGGTCTCGCTCTTGCTCAGGCTGGTCTCGAATTCCTGAGAGCAAATGATTCTCCCGCCTCAGCCTCCCAGAGTGCTAGGATTACAGGCATGAGCTGCTGTGCCCGGCCAAGGGTTTATTTTTTAACAGTGTTTTCAAGCTTAACACATTAGAATCACCAGGGAAGCTTTAAAAAAATCATGATGCCTAGGCTGCACCCCAAAAGACCAATTATATCAGAATCTCTAGGAGTGATACCCAGGTACTAGTATTTTTCAAAGCTCCTAGGTGCCCTCATGTCTGTCTCTCCTTCTCTCTCTCTCGTCCCCCTCTCTCTCGTCAGGTTAATTCAACGTATAGCATGGTTGAGAACCATGGCTCTAACATAAAGCAACTCCTAACAATTCAGTAATATGGTGATGCCGCAATGTCAACTTAGGTTTTTTCCATCTTCCTGAGTGTCCATCCTCAGCACCTGGCACTCATTCTCAAGGTCACCACATGGTCCAGTATAGCTGCTAAAGCTCCAGCCATCATATCTGGATTCCAGGTGGGAGGAAGGCAGAGGAAGGACAGGACTAAATGGTATAATGCCTAGCTTCTGTGGACTGAATTGTGTCCCCCCCAAATTCATATATTGAAGCCCTAACCCTCAACATGACTATATTTGGAGATAGGGATTTTAGGAAGTAATTAAGATTAAATGAGGTCATAAATGTGAGGTCCCAATCTTATAGGATTGGTGGCCTTATAAGAAGAGGGACCTCTGTGCACACAGATTTGTCGCTGCAAGGCCAAGCCGGTAGAAGGCTGCTCTTTGACAGCTGGACTCCACATGGGGGTCTCTCTCTCTCTCCCCCCTATGTGAGGATGCAGTGAGAAGCAGACCAGGAAGAGAGCCCTCACCAGAACCCGACCATGCTGGTACCCTGATCTTGGACTTCCAGCCTGCAGAACGGTGAGAAAACAAATTTCTGTTGTTTACGCCACCCAGTCTGTGGTATTCTGTTAAGGCAGCCCAAGCACACTAAGATAGTAGTTGGGCAGCATCCTTTTGTCATCCTTCCCAGAAGTCCCATGGGTGCTTCTGTTTATATCTCATTAGCTAGACATAGTCACATGACCACCCCTAATTGCAAAAGAGTTTGGCAAATGTGGTCTCTTTGCTGGATTCATTGCCACCTCCGATAAAATCAGGGCTCTATGACCAAGGAAGAAGGGGAAAAAGCATGTTAGGTGGCAACTAGCAGTCTCTGACCCCAGCGTCCTAATGAACAAGGGGGGAGGGGGACGAGAGAGAGAGAAGGAGAGAGAGACATGAGGGCACCTAGGAGAGAGCACTTTGGTGACAAGGAGATTAAGCTCCGTACACTTGTATGTACCACGCGCCAGGGAGCACCAGGAGCAGAAGGCAGGATTCCTGAATGGGAGCTTGTGTGGACCTGGCATCCCCCCTGCCCTCCACATCACTGCTGTTGTGCAAGAGGCCCCCGTGTGGAGTCCAGCTGTTGAAGAGCAGCCTTCTACCGGCTTGGCCTTGCAGGGACAAATCCATCTGCACAGAGGTCCCTGAACAAGCACCATGACTCACAACCAGTGTGTTTTTTCAGGCTTTATCACGAGCGGGGAATGAGCTATTCAGCAGCCTCTTCTGAGCCAGTATTAGAAGGGTGGTAAAAGCTGGAGAAATCTGAGGTGCAAACATCCGGCATTGCCTGGAAATACCAGATTGGTAACCTCTCTTCATTCCGTGAGCAACTCTTTAAAGATTTACTGTATGCCGTGAGCTGGTACGAGTGCTGAACAGACAGATGAGGTCCCTGCTGTCACGGAGCTTATGTTCCAGAATGTGGAAAGAAAAATAAACAACTCAACAAATAAGATGATTTCAAATGGGGTGTTGAAGAAAAGATGGGACATTAGGTAAGAGTCAGCGGGGTTCTCTTTGGGGAGTTGAGAGTTGATTGATGCGAAAGAATCCAGATGGGGAGACCTGGGGGAAGAATGTTCCAGGGGAAGAGTGAAGGGCAGGAGACTGGCGTGCTGGAGGAGCAGAAAGGAAACCAGTGAGTGAGGAGCAGTGTGGACAAGGAGGGGGCAGGAAGTGAGGTCAGAGGGGAGGCCGGAGCCAGGGCACGGAGGGGGCAGAGACACAGGGAAAGACTCTGGATGTTCACTTAAGGGCAGTGGGGAGCTATGGGCAATTGTAAGCCAGACAGAGACATCCTCTAATCGATTTCTAAAGACCACTTCAGCTGCCATGTGGAGAGTGCATGGTAGTACTTGGCCCTTCACAGCAAAAGTTTGCCAACCCTGGACTAGGGGAGAGTGGGGGTGTTGGGGGTATATTTGCATGGAGGCAGACTGGGATATATTTTGGAGGTAGGGCCATAGGATTTATTGGTAGATTGGGTATGGGGGAAAGGGAAGGATGGGATTCAAGGTTTAGCTTTTGGCTTGAGGATCTTGTGGGTGGTGATGCCAGTTACTGAGACAAAATGATCATATTTGGGAAGGAAAACGAAGAAGTCTCTTCTGGGCATGCCATTTTGAGATGCCTAACAGCACACAGGCCAGCAGAGCACAGAGCATCTTCCTGGTCATGAGTCTGTTTGGATTCTCATGCCATTCAGATAACTCAGTGGCTATTTGGAAGCTACTCAGTAAGGGACCCAACCTTCTCATATGGAGGAACCTGGTCACCGGGAGAGTCAGGAATCAAGGGAACAGGCATAAGATGTTCTTACCCCAGAGCCCTCGCCAAGCTCAGAGACCAAGTGAACAAAAAGGCATAATTAAGCCTTAGCTTTGAATTTGGCCAGAAGGGCCAACCAAGGACTAGGATGGCATTAATACTCCTTTACTAATTAGTAGAATTAGTGCCAGCATTATATTTATGTTTCAACTTAAATGGTATGAGTTGGGAGACTGCAGGCTTCCCTTTCACCCCCAAAGTGCTCCCGTCTCTGAGCTGGATACCTTTGTCTCAGATCCCTGCATAATCACCCAGTTCTTTGGGTGACATCATATAGGTCACTGGTAAGACACAAATAGTATCCTTCACCCTTTCAGATATCAAGTTAGAAGTCTCAGAATTATCCCCTCTCTCTCTCTCTCTCTCTCTCCCCCCCCCACCTCTCTCTTTCTCTGTCACTTCTTTGAAATGTCTCCCAAATCATCAGCCTTCATCCTTCTAGCCTGGACTGAAGCAATAGCTGCCTAACTGGTCACCCACCAACTGCAGTTGGTCCTCACATGGTTTCCAGGGTGACTGTCCCAGGACACACATCTCATTATAATGGACAATGACAGTTTTGTCTGCCAAGAACAGAAGCTCCCTTCTGCCGGGGCATGGCTCAGCCCTGCTCCCCCAGCACATGGCTTTTGATGCAGCTGCTGCTCCTGGTTCTCTGTCCCCGGCCATAAGTGGGCAGATGACTAGTGTGTCTAATCAGAGAAGTCCCAGCCTCCCAGACCCAGAGATCCAGTTAGTACCTGACATGCCAGGAGGAGAAAGCTTGCCTTTCCCTAAAAGTTCAACATTTCAGTTGATTGTGCTGATAGCTGAGAGATAAACAGAAGTTAACTGGGCAAAGAAAGGAAAGAAAAGTGCTCCAGGCAGAGGACACAGCTCCTGCTAAGGTCTGGTGGCGGGGTAGGGGGGAGCATGGAGTACAGCAGGTGTGGAGGGGGGTCTGTGTGGCTGGAGTAGGAATGCAAAGAGCAGCAGGGAGCAGGTTGCCTGATGCCTGTTGGCAGCAGCAAAATCACAGCAAGCGTTTATATGTTGCCCTGTATGCTGGGCACTGTTCTGATCACTTACGTATAGCCACCCATTGAAACCTACAGTAATGCAATGATATACACGTTATTGTCATCCCAATTTGACCTATCAGGGAAGTAGAACAAAAAGAGGTACTTCTCTGAGGTCCTATACCAGTGTGTGACATGGAATGTAGAGAGAGATGGGAAGGTGCAAAAACAGTACATGGTGAGCAGTGACAAATTAAACAGACCAGTCACTAGCCTCACAAACACACCCCATAACACTGGGCAGTGCAGCTGCTTGGGGGTTAAAAGCTGGTTTGGCCAAAAGAGTGCAAGGCTGACACCTTTGTCCCCACCAAGGCCATGGGAAATGTTGGAGTTAACCAATGCTAACTCCAAGATGGTCCTGGTCAAGGTGGACCCCACAAGCTCATCCCTACCTCCTCTGAGGAACCAAGTATGTGCTGGCATGAGTTCAGAATCAGCATAGAGTTGAGGGGAGCATTACCCATTGGCCACTACAGCACCAAAGCCGGGGTCTGGAGTGCCTGGCCCATGTCTGGAATTGCCCCGAGTCCTGTAGCCCGCTCTGCCCCACGTGGAGCAGCTTCCTGGATCCGCTTCCTGTTCCTTCTGCTGCTTTTCCACATGGCTGGATTTATTTTCAAAACAATTTATAGTTACATTAAATATTAAAGGCACTTTGCAGGTGGTGTTTACTGTTTGAAAACTTAACAAATGTATGTTGTGCTGTATGAAATGGCAAAAACCAATTTGGAGCACTTGATGGCTTGGGCTGGGTGATAGCGATGTGACAGCTATTTCCATATTTTAATGAGTCAGCATCTTCAAAGCAGCCCTGGCAGGTGATTGGGCAAGAGGGTCACACAGAGAGGGTTGAGCACCTGAGCCAGGGACGGGAAGGCCACCGTTAGCCTCTGCACTGCTTCTCTTAGCCGTTTGTGAAGCCCAGGGCTACATTGGTGGCCTAAGTTATCATAATAATTTTATAATCTTGTTTTTATTATGAGGCCTTCACTGTGTGCCCTGCACTATGACGAGTACTCCATATTTTTTTTTTCTTTTGAGACAGAGTCTCACTCTGTCACCCTGAGTAGAGTGCAGTGGCGTCAGCCTAGCTCACTGCAACCTCCAACTCCTGGGCTCAAGCGATCCTCCTGCCTCAGCCTCCCGAGTAGCTGGGACTACAGGTGCACACCAGGATGCCTGGCTAATTTTTCTATATTAAGTACAGATGGGGGTCTCACTCTTGCTCAGCCTGGTCTTGAACTCCTGACCTCAAGCAATCCTCCCACCTCGGCCTCCCAGAGTGCTAGGATTACAGGCATGAGCAACCATGCCCGGCCTTCTATATTCTTATATGATAGACTCATTCATTCCTCTACAGATATTTATGGAGCACTCGCCCTTGTGCCAGGCGTTGTGCACGGAGAGATCTGGTTCCTGCCCCCTTGGAGCTTATATGCCATGGACTGAAGACCAACAAGAAACCAGTAAGTAGACTCAAAAATAAGGTAATTGTAGATTGCAGTCAGCACCTGAAAAAAATAAATCATAAGTAGTGACATGGAGTAACAATGGGGCAGGGCTGGAGAGGGAAGGCTTCTCTAAGGAGGTCCCATTAAAACTGAAGCATAAAAGACAGCAGGTGTCAGCCATGGGGAGAGCCAAGGGATAGGTAGTCCAGGCAGATGGAACAGTATGTGCAAAAGACCTGGGGGCGGGAAAGAGCTTGGCTCACTGTAGCAACTGACAGAAGGCCGATGCCATCCCAAAGGCCTGAGAACAGAGGAGTGGGTAGGGGATATTATAATCCCCATTTTACAGATAAGAAATCCACAGCTCAGAGGGGTTAATTTTTCTAACTAAGGTCACATAACCAATTAATGCAGAGTTTCTGATCTGGTAGGTCTGAGGTGAAGCCTGAGTATTTGCGTTTCTAACAAATTCCTGAGTGATGCTGATGCCGCTGGTCTGTAGACCACACTGCCTGACACTGAGGCTGATTGAGATCGTGTGCTGTTATCATAAGGATAGTCACAGAAGCTAGCAGCAATGACGTCCCCAGCACTTACTCTGTGCCAGGCACTGATGTTTTGTACTTATATATAGACAGAGAGAGAGGGAGAGAGAGAGAGAGAATTTTCACAGCAACTCTTTGAGGTAGGTATTATTATTACCTGCATATCTATTTCTACAGATGGAGAAACTGAGGCAAAGAGAGGTAAAGTACCTTGCCTAAATTCCCACAGCTAGCTGGTGGCCAAGCTGGGATTTGAACCCAGGCACTCAGGCTCTGGGGTCTGCTATCCTGCCTGAAGGAAGCGTGTCTGGTTTCCATGTCTCTGGTGCCGTTCAGTAAAGTAATTACTAATTAAATTTCATGATGAACCCTGCAGTCACCTCCCTGACCCCTGAGGCACTGAGTTTGTGACTCCTGCTGTGTACTGTAAGGGTTCCTTTTCCTTTCCTGCTCTCCTTCCCTGATTAGTTCAAGCAAGTATTCAAAGGAGCCCATGTTCCCTGAGCTCCCTCTGACTGATGGAGGTTGTCAGAGGCTTCCGCAGAGAGCCTGTCTGCAATACTTCTCCGAGGATAATGAACGTGGACGTGGGCACATTTCTCATGCGCTCCATTGTGTTTATCAATCTCACATCCTTGGGGCTGATGTTGATGGAGCACTTGTGATGGGCCAGGTGCAGGGCTAAGAGCTTTCAAACCCTCATATCTGTGCTACTGGGCGGGGCGGGGGGTGGGTTATCAGTCCCACTCTACGGATGCAGAAACTGAGGCTCAGAGAGGTAAAGAAAATTGCTCTGCATCTCGTAGCTAACAAGGGATGGTGCCAGGATTTGGTCCCACAGGTGGTCTGGATCCTGAACCTTGTTTGTAAACTCTCTGGCCCCAACAGGATTATCTGCATTGAGAGGCTCACAGGGCCCAGGCCCAGGCCCACATAGCTGGTGTCAGAAGGGTGGAGACCATGGGGCCAATCGCAACAGGAGAATAAGCAAACTCCTAAGGTCAGGTATGGCAGGAACACATCACTCAACCCCTCCAAGTCCTTCCAACTCCGTCTTTTGACAGATGGGAAAACTGAGGCCCTGAGGTGGGATGTGATCAATTTCTCTTCTTTATAATACACTAATCCAGGCTTTCTCAACCTAGGCATTATTGACATTTTGGGCCAGGTAATTCTTTGTTGTGAGGGACTGTCCTATGCATTGTAGGATGTTTAGTGACATCCCTGACCTCTACTCACCAGATGCCAATAGCAGCAACAGCCCCAACCCCCACCAGGCCAGGTTGTAACAACCAGCAATGTCTTCAGATTGAGGGCTGGTCAAAAGCCCTCAGAGTATTCATCTGATCAGACCACTTGTTTGCTTAAAATTCTTCAAGTTTCCCATTTCTGGATAAAATCCAAACTCCTTTGCTGGATCTATAAAACCTTCAGTGATATGGTCCTGTGAATTTAATTCTATAACCTTCTCTCTAGCCAGCACCCTCCCACGCCCCCATAGTAAAAAATAATAGCTGACAAATACCAAGTGCTTACTGCGTGCCGGGCCCATTCTCAGGGTTACCGTCTCTGTGCCACGGCTTAGAAAATCGAGATGTCTAGAGTTTAAGAAATGCGTGAAGGGCCACGCAGTTAGCCCTGGCAGATGTCTGATTTGAATCCTGGCATTCTGACCCTGCTCCTCGGCCCATTTCTGCGTCTCCTCACTGCTGACTTCTCCTGCCTTCACTGCTCGCAGAAAGCAGGGACTGTGTCCCTTTCATTCCTCCCCATATCCTGTGCCCAGCACAGACCCGGCCAGGCTCAGCCAGTGTTTGTAACTCACCGAAAGTGTCAGCCCAGGACTCACCTCTCCTGGCAGGGCCGTCTTAATCAGGGATCATTTGCTTTGCAAAAACAAACTCTCCTGAGCTAACTTAAATAAAAGGGATGCAATCAGAGGGAGTTAGGTTATCTTGTGGGCCACAAGGGCAAGAATTCATCTGGGTCCCCTCTCGTTTAAGACTGGAAATTCTTCACAAGAAATTGGGATGGGAATTGGAAAGCTGGCGGGGACCAAATTGGCTCTTCCTCCTCTTTCTCTTTGGGTCCTTGGGGAACGCTTTTTCTCTGCTTCATTTGCCTGCTTTTTGCCACAGACCAGCTCCCCAGCTCTCTCTGTTTGCACATACAACGTGTGGTCCCGGATGGCTGCCCAGCAGGGCCACCCCACCCACCCCAGCGTGGGCACCCCAGCCCCAGTGTGCACACCCTAAAGGTTTAGTGCACGAAACTCCTTGACTCATAAGTCTGAATCCTAATGCCAGGGCACTGGGAGGGGAATCTGATTGGCCTGCTGGGTCAGGTGGTCAATAGCACCAGAGGGCGGGAATCACAGACCATGGACTGCTCAGTAGGGGCACGGGGAACACGCCCTCTCGGAGGGAGAAGTGGATTGGGGAGGAGAGAAGAAATGATCGAGGAAGGAATTGAAGGGCAGGGGTAATTTGTGGTGGAAGAAACGATGGGGTGAAAGAAAGGCCTGGTGTCTTAGATTGTCCTGGGCATCCCCTGCGTTGAGGATACAGCTCTCCCCTCTCCAAGAAGAGGCTTTGTCACTCTGTTCTTGCTGGTGGAGCTGGAGAGGCAGGCATCAAGGCTGGGGGAGGTCCACCCGATGAAGCCCCCACACTGTCCCTTAATGGCCTTTGCCTGCCCTCCCCCCACACTTTACGGTGCCTGAGTGGGGGCTGCTGCTTGAGTGTCTTGACAAGTCTCAGAGAAGACATGGGCAAGGTGCAAAAGGGCGCCTGTAGGCCGGTCTGGGACGGGCTCCCTGATTAGCTTCTCTGCCCACGTTCCCCTCTGGCCGCAGTTTCCAATTAACGGCAGCAGTGGGCAGAGCAGAGGGGGTGGGTGACCAGACACAGCAGGTCCCTAGTAGTTAAGGCCAATCCAGAGCTGAACACCGTCACAGAAATGTGGAGGGTCTGCTGGCTTCTGGACACCCCAGATTACGACTCTGGTATCATGTCTATACAGCTCAACCAGGGTGTGTGTCCTCCTCCTGGGGGAAGGCACCCCCCACTCCAATCACCACCATCACGTGGAGAGCTAGCTGAATGCAGGCAGTGTCTTCTTCCTCCTCCTCTGGGCCCCGCTGAGCCCAGAAGACCTAATTATATTCAGCAGTCTGCAGTTTAGGACCTGCGGTTAGGCAGTGAGGCTTGGGATTCTTCAAATGTGGCTCTCCCCTAACACCTGCATCAGAATCCCCTGGGGAGCTTATAAAAAAATGCAGATTTCTGGGCCCCACCTTTGACCTACAAAACCAGAACGTCTGGAGTGGTGGGGCCCAGGAGTCTGCATTTTTAACAAGCCTCCCCCGCCCCCACCCCTGTCCACCGCCACTAGTGACTCTGTTGTGCTCAAAAGTTTAAGAATGAAGAATCACTGGCACAGTGGTTAAAAGCTTGGTGTCTAAACTCAGAGCCTGGCTCTGTTACTAGCTGGCCCTGTGACCAAATGAGTTCCCACTCTTCATCTCAGTTTCCTCGCCTGTAAATGGGTGTACATATGCGCCCATTTCTTAGGGTTACTGGAAGCATTAGATGTGCTTGGCTGTAAATAGCGAGCACTCCCTGCTGATAACTGTCACGCTCTGCTCTTGGCAGAGGACAGAACAAGGAGGCGAAAGCTGTGAAGGCTGAAGAATAGGATCCGACCCAGACTCGGGGCTGGGGCTGGGGGGCTGGGGCGGGATGTCAGGGAAGAAAGATCCCTATGCAGAGCACAGCAAAGATGAGACATTGTCCAGGAGAAGGCCCAGAGGCAGCAACATCCCGCAAAGTCCCTGCAGCGGGAGAGCATGGGGCATTACCATGGGATTACCCAGGGATTACCATGGAAGGGTAAGGCTAGAGCCAGACATGGCCAAGGGCAAGGTAGTCAGGGAGGCAGGAGCGAGACTGGGAGGGGCCTGGTGGACCAAGGAATGGGGACTTGATCTTGTGGATGGAGGAGAGACATCGAGGGGCTTGATGCAGGGTCATGCATTGCAGACGTGTAGGTTAGATTTTCAGACTATTCCACCTTTTGTCAGGGGTACCCCAGGTCCTTGCTTAGGGTGTACTTTTACAACCCCCCTGCCCCCAGTGACCTTCAAGTGGGTCAAGAAATCTGTGGTACCAAAGGATATGCCATCTGGGACCTGCACCCCCTTCTTTATGCACTGTGCTTTACATACCTGGAACTCCTCCTCCAAAGACCCTGAGCCAACCTTTAGGGCCTGTGCAGACCTCCTTCTCTGGTCCCTCTTCCTTCTCCAGAGAAGCTGCTACAGCCTTTATCTATAGCCCTAAGACAGAGCCCCAGTCTGAGAGGCAGCTGTGTATACGGAAGGGGCGGGCAGCACTTCAACTTGGAGTCTGCAGAGTCACACATGTGGGGCTGCATATGGGAATGTCGCAGGCCTGAGCCTCCATTTGTACTTTCTCCCAGACTCCAGCACACATCAGGACAGGGTTGTTGCAGTTTTGTTCTCTGGCTGGCATGAGGAGAATGGACCGGGGGAGGCCTCCAAACTCAAGGCCTACAGACCCGTTTCCAGGCTGTTGCCAAAATCCCAGCCAAAGAAAATGGTTTCTGGCTAAGTTGCGGCAGCAAGAAGAGAAAGAAGATGATGGATTCAAGGGCTATTCAGTAGGTGACCTTGTACTGTTCCCTGTCTTGTCTTTGACTGATCATGGGAACATCCCCGCCCCCCATTCCACAGGGAGGAGGAGAATGTAATTTGAAGCTAGTGGGGGTTGGATACAGAAACAATGGCCTTATCCAGACTATATAGAAAACAGTAAAAGAAAAAAATTGGTGACACGCAAAAGCTAATATAGTGTCATTTCACTTGCAAAAGGGCCTTGTTGAACCTTAGTGATGACGTTGACCTTGGATGCATGGTAAAGACAGTAAGGAAGAGAGAAGTCATAGGAGGGAAGCGTTGAGCTTATGTGAGATTAAGGCTGGATGGGGATCTCATGTCTTCTCTTTACCCCAAGCAGATCTAAACTGTCCGGAGAAGTCTAAATAGTCTGAACCAGGACCCAGTTATCTGGGATGTCCTCAGGTATCTGCAGGCAAGAGACACAGTCTACTCTTCTACTTAATCTCTCCAGACCCTAAAGCCCAGTGGAGACACTTCCATACACAGCCACAAGGGCACTCATGCTCAATGGCCATGACTCATATCTAGAGAGATATTTTCTATTAGCTTGATACCAACAAGGAGGGAAACTGTGGAACTGTTGACCATGTTGAAAACTTCAGCAAGGAAAACAAGCATGGTGGTTGGAGTGACCACCCTCATAAAGGCTAACATTAATAAGTATCAACTGTATCAGACACTTTTCAGGTTCTAACTCAGTTAATCCTTACAACTGCCCCGTGAGATACAGGTAACATTATTCCTATTTTGCCAGGGATGAACTGATGGAAAGAAGAGTTAAGTAACTTCCCAAGGTCACACCGCTAGGAAAGGCTGGAGCTGGAATTATGAATCCAGGAAGTCTGCCCCAGAGAGAAATCAAAGGACCTGGGGAGTCCATCAGTGTTGGGACTTCATACCTCCACTGACCTTCCCTTTGGCTCTGTTGTGGAAGAGGTAATCAAGTCTAACACCCCTTCCAACTCTGGGAGCCTATGCTCTCAAGGCCCCCTGAAGGAGAAAGGGAAAGGTGTCTGTTTCTCAGATGGATAAACAAGACCTGAGGCCAGACTGGAGGTCTCTTTAATCATTTTTCTGAGATGGAGTTATCTTCTTTTGTATTTCTGATAACGTATGATCAATGTCAAAACTGCAGTGAAAATAGAAGTAAACATCTGTCCCCTCTTCCTCCACCCCCCCCTCAGTGTAATATACCTCTTCCTCAAAATAAATGCTTCAATAGTTTGGTGTGCATTCTTCTAGGCTAGCATTTCTTAAAGTGTGATTTGCAGACCCTGAAGGTCCTGAGACATGTTCAGAGAGTCCTCAGGTCAAAGCTGTTTTTATAACAGGACTATTTTTATTTGCCTTTTCTACTGTGTTGTTTTTTTTTTTTTTTTTTTGGCATTGATGGTACCAAAGCAATGAGCGCTAAAACTGGCACCTTTGCATAAATCGAGGCAGTAGCACCAAATTGTATCAGTAGTCATTGTATTCTTTACCAACATGCACTTGCAGTTAAATTAAACAAATTTTTTGAAGTCTGTCCTTGAGAAAGCAGTACAAATTATTAATTTTATTAAATCTCTCCCCTTGAGTACACATCTTTTCAATATTCTTTGTGATGAGATGGGAAATGTACATAAAGCACTTCTGTTGCATTTTGATGTATGGTGGCTGTCTCAAGGAAAAGCATGTATGTGATTTGCATTGCCAGCTGAACTAGCCACATCTTTTCAGGGAACACCATTTTTCCCTGAAAGTATGACTGTCAGACAAACTTTGGTGATTCATCCTTGGGAATTTGGCAGACAATTTCTTTTTTTTTTTTCTTTTTTCAGAAAAAAAATTGTTGAGAGACAATTTCTTAAAAGTTAGCAAAGTTGGCCTGTCATTTCAATTAAAATAGTTGACAGTATTTGCTGCCAATGAAAAATTTGAGCTTTCAAACAAAAATTAGAATTTTGGAAAACTCGGATCCTCCACTATGTGGAGGAAGTCTGACAGCTTCCCCATGTTTAAAGACTTTTCTGATGAGATTAGTATTGATAGTAACACATGGGACCTGTTCATATTGTGTAATGAAATAGAACAACATTTGAAAGATCTGCATAATTCTGTGAGCCGATATTTTCCAAATGACTGATGCATAACGTAACAAAATCACACAAGGGTAGAAGATCCATTTAAAAGACACATAGACCAATTGATTTTAATATGATAGAGTATAAAAGTTCACTGAAGGGGTTTCAGGTTTCATACTGCAACTAACTGTTAAAAAAACGACCACTTATTGAGTTTTGTTGTAGTATGAAAGAAGAATATCGACAGTTATCTGAAGGGAGTATTAAAATTCTCCTTCTTTTTCCAACTGGGTGAAGCTGGATTTTTTTTCCATATACTTCAGTCAAAACAATACATCACAATATGCAGAGCATATATGAGAATCTGCTTGTCTTCAGTGAAGACAGACATTGAAAAAGATTGGCAAAAACGTAAAGCAATGCAACTTTATTTTACTAATTTTTTGGAAAATATAATTATTTTTCATAAAAATATATATGTTAACATATAAGAATTTATTATTATTTTAATGAATTAATAAATATATTTTAAATATACATTTCAAAAAGCTCTTTGGGCTCCTGTAGTTTAGAGGTTATAGAGACCAAAGTTTTAGAACATGCAGCCAAACTATTTTATGCATAAACCCACTTTTTTCACTTAAAAATATATCAAAGATATCTGTTCATGTCAAATATAATATTTAATATATAATATTTAATAATATAAATAATAGCTATCTTTTATTAAGTGTTTAGAATATGTCCAGAGATTGTGCTAAGCAGTTTGCATACATCAGCTCATTGCCATTTACTCTTCACAAAAGAACCTGTGTGAGATAAGTACTGTTCCCCCATTCTACGGATGAGGAAACTGAGGCACAGAGAGGTTGAGCTACTTGCCCAAGGATATACAGGTAATTAGGTGATCCAGCCAGTTTTGAACTCAGTTTGGCTCAATACAACAACCCAAAGTGTGGAAGTCCCAAGATCTCTATGAATAAATATACTTTGAGTAGTTATTAATGACTAGAGTGGTGTAAAGGGCTTTGTTAGCAATAATTATAACATGAGTTTGGATAGTTGATTTGTGTATCCATGAGTCATTAATCACCATAGATAATCTGTGGTCTTGGTGTACTTGTTGTGTCTTGCATGGGCCTTCTAGTATCTGAGAAAACTCAAGGACCAGAGAGGACTAGCTGTGCACCTGCACGCTCTTTTGCAACCCTCGGTGAATGCCAGGGTTTTCCCTGCCAAACTGTGAGGGGTGCACTTGCAACAACCTCCCCCAATCCAACTTCTGTCTTCTTATCTGCTCTCCCATGACCCCATAGCTGTTCTTATGCCATATGTCCCAATTTGTAGTGATCTGTTTGTCATCTGGATTGCTCAGACCCCCAATCCCCACCAGGCCCCGTGCTCCTTGAGAATAGGGACCCTGGCTGTTTGTGCTCATCCCTGTATCCTCTGAACCTAGGACAGTGTTTGGCACATAGGAGCTCTCAAACACTGCTTGAATGAATGACCGAAGCAGATACTCTCAGAGTTCTGTACCTGACCCCTCAGATCCCTTTGCCATCTCTGTGCACCCCAGATCTTGGTGTGCTCTGGCCCTCCCCCCACAGCCCCCCACTGGGTTGCACCTGTCACCTGTGCTTCTTTGTCAGGGGCTGCTCTCAGATGGCTGGAGTCTGCTTTGCTGCACCAGTCAAGTGCTGGACATCCCTGAAACTGTGGGTTCCCCTTAACCAATGACTGATGATGAGAGCAGCAAGTCTAAATACTCCATCATATCACCCCTCATCAGGGGTGTAGCCCACTCTGTTTCCAGAGCTCCCCTGCAGGACTGAGTCCACAGTACCCTTCATGGCACTTGGCTCGATACACACCCTTGCATGCTCCCTTCCCTTCCCCAGCTTGTATTTCTCTGCAACCCTTCCTAGTATATCACTCATATACTTGCCTCTGGGTCTGCTTCTGGGAAACTAGACCTAAGATAGTTTGAAATTGTGCCTCAATCACCCCTCATGCCTCGTAGACACTTCATATTTGTTGAATGAATGAATACCAAGGTCTCATTTATAATCCTAGAGCTCTAGGGCAAGATTTAAGGAGTGGAATGGTTAAGAAATAAACTATTCCAGCAGTATTTTCAAGAAACATTGATAATTAAGACCTCTGGGAGTGTGGTATCACCAGTGGTGTGCCGGAGCTGGTTCATACTGGCTTGTGAGAGCCAATTGTGAAACATTCAGGAATTTCATAAGCCAATTGTAAAACCCTTGGTAGCTTGAAATTGGTCATGGTGGAAGTATTTACACCACAGAAATTGGCAGATGCTACAAATCAAGTCTATTCCCATCCCCGCCCCACCCTCAGGGAGCCAGTTTACTATCACACCACTGGACATCACACTTCAGGGTTAAAAAGAAAACCTATACAACAAATAAAATATAGCATATTGGTTAAAACTATGGGTTCTGAAGTTGGAGAGACCAGTTTCAACAGTATGGTCACTTATTGATTCTATGACCTTGGGCAAAATACTTAATTTTTCTGTGCCTATATTTCCTCATCTATAAATCAAGGATAATACCACTCACCTCTTGACATAATCAATATGAGAAGTGCTTAACTCAGTGCCTGGCATGTAGAAGCAGCACAATGAATGCTGGCTATTATTAAGTTAGAAGAACCAGGAAACACAGAAAGGTCTGGAACACGGTCCTGGAGACTACTGTCAGCAGACTTCATCTCATTGCTTTATCCTTTAGTTGTCAGCCCAGCTCTGTCAGGTCACCTTGACCAAAATCTGTGGTCTGGTGAACTCTTAAGAGGACTAATTGAAACTCCAAACACCAGATGTTGGCTCATTCTGCACATGTCTCAAAGAAGGAATGAGCACTGGAACTTTGTCTCTGTGGTTTCCTTTAGGAAAAGACTATTCACTTGGGGCAGATTTGTTAGCAGAACCTGTGCTCAGGGGACTGGAAATCACATTGCCCCTGAGACCAAGACCCACACTCCTGGGGCATTACAGTGACACAAAATCATTTCATCAGACTTGGCACCAATTAAACACACAATGCATATCCTGAGTCAAATGCCAAGGATTAGCTAAAACTTGAGCAACCCAAGGATGGTGTAGCCAAAGCTGTCAGTGTCATGCCTACATCTCCTTGGGACCAGCTTTCCCATACCCAGTGGCTTCTGACCACAGCCACCTTCCACTCTGACCACCTTCAACTCATGCATGCACAGGACACATGCCCCTGGGAGCAGCTCTCAGCCAATGATTGACGGGGGTTGGTGGCTGAGTCCCCAGCTTCCTCACCCCTTGGGTAAGACAACTCTGGGGTATGTCCCACAGCGTCTCCCAGAGGTCACCAGTGGGATGAGCCCAGTCGCTCACAGTGGTGACCTGCTCATGAATGCGCACTGCTCTGACTGCCTTTTCTGCCTCTCCTACTTCCCCCTTCCCTGCCAGGGCTTCCAGGTTCACCTCCCCAATAAAGTACTGGCCCTCACAGCTTTGCTTCAGAATCTACATCCAAACACGATGGATGCCAGTTCTTCAACACCTACCATGTGCTTTCCTCTGTGAAACTGCATCATGAAGGGCATGGGCCAGGGCCCGCGCAGAGAAGGGGAACTGAGCCGAGTTAGGAGTGGCAAAGCAGGCTGCCGGGATTTCAGATGCAGCATTATTGTCTCCAGCTGTCCCTACATCCTTCTTGGGTTGTGACATGCAATGCATAGATCAAACCTGTAAACATTTACTGCAAGTGTGTTAACAAGACTCAGAGTTATGGGCTTGCTGGAGAAGCCCTGGAGATAATGGAGCAGACATTTAATATGGAGTTTCCAGACTGGCCTTTTCCATGAGTAATATTATAATAAAAGATAGCATCTACTAAGCGCTTACTCTTTTTCAGATACTGTGACCAAAGGCATGGTCTCATTCAGCTGTCACAACAACACTATGTGGTAGCAGTAGGTACTACTATATTTCATTTTATGATTGAAGAAACTGATTCTCAAAGAGGTTAAGTCACTTGTCCAAAGATACCCAGCACAGGTAGTTGGTGGAGTCAGGAATCCAACTCAGAGGTCATGCTGAAGCCCCATGACTGCCAGTGTGCTGGGCCTGAACATGATGGAAATGTGTAGATCACACCCTCCCTCTTGCACCCCGCTGGACTACAGGGCCCAGGCAATGATGTGCTTCTCAGACTTGTTCTGTTTTTAACAAGGTGCTGATACTTATTATGGAATATTGCTACATCCCCCCTATTTTCTCTTCCTTTCTGCCTCTGCAACACCCTCATTTCAGGCACATCAGATGGAAGGGAATGGAAGCCACCATGAAAAGCAAGACAAAGAAAGCCCACCATTGCCAGTTGCCCGGGACCCGAACACAAGCCATGGTGCATTACTTTTCCGTGGAAGAAAACTAAAGGTCATGTGTGTCAGTCTAAATGCTGGCTGTGAAATTAATGCTTTGGCTAAATGACTCATTATTTTGTTCACACTGGCATGGGCCAACATTTCCCTCCCTCCTCCAAAAAAAATGCTGGTCAGGATCAATGGAATCTTCGAAGGAAAGAGAATTTCATCCTGTCCTTCAATTCCTGCTCCTCCTCCCTAAGCTATTACACTTTGGTCTCTCTGATCACTGCCCTGTAAAGACCTGACAGAACTCACTGGTCTCTGTCTTTCCATGGGTGTAAGAGGGCAGCACGACACCCGAAAATTGAGCTACAAGAAGAAAAATGCATAAACCAGGTCTTTGATCCAAGAATCGGGCTGCTTGGAAGGGGCTGGCTGCACAGGCCTGTGGTGTGCAGACTCCCGGAGGAGGCTGGGGTGGGGAAGCTCTTGGCTGCGGCCCGATTGTCTGGGAGACAGGGGTTAGGATGGCTCGGTTTCAACAAGCTGGCTTTGATTACTTGGTGTTCGGCTCTGTGCTCTCGGTCCTCCAACCAGAGCCTGGCCAGGTCAGCCTGACCCAAGGTTGTCACCCCAGAGGACTATGAAATCACACGTGCAGTTAACTGGCCACTGCCGTCCTGAGCCTGGAAGACAATGTCTCAGTTGCTAGGGCTTTTGTTGGCCTGCTCTGGAACCAATTCTTTTTGCCTGCAAATTATTGTAGGTTCCCAAGGGAACGGTGCTGGTCCTCGCCCCTCAGATGCTCTGCTGTGTGTGTGTGTGGTTGGGGGGTGGGAGGAGAAGAGATGGGGCTGTCCCCTGCGGCTCCGATGTCAGCTGTGGCTGTAATTGGCCAAGGGAGGTCCCAGCGAGAGGTTGGAGGGCCAGAAGAGGAAAAAACCAGAGTCTCTTTCTCGCTCTCTCTCTCTCTGCCTCAAACGGTCAAAACTTTAAGGAGACAGAATCCAGCGGGGCTGGGATTAGGATGAGGTGAATGAGGCCAAGTTGTGCAAATACAAGGTCAGATCTCAACTTTGTTCATCATGGGACTTTTGCATTAATGTTGACATTTTTTAAAGATTGCTTGAAATATCATTTATCTTGATTACTGAGCTTTTTGACACCTTGTTAGAATTTGCCTCTGAACCAAGTGCCCCTCTTTTCTCACTCTAGTCCCAGCCTTGCCTTCCAGTGTGTGGGACACACTTACACACACACACAGAAATCAGCTGTCTAAATGCTCTACCGCTAAGCTGGGTGTTCTCTAAGCTGCTTTTGTTCACTCGACAATATGTAGCTGAGCACTTCTATGTCAATGAATATAGTTCCACATTGTCCTTGGCCTGAAAGGATGTGTTGTAAAATATTTTACTAATCCCCCACTGATGTTTCCAGCAGGCTCTGCCTGTGCCCCACCCATATCTCTAACACTCTTGTGTGCTCTAGCCAAATTCCACTGGCAGCTCTGCTCTTCTGGGTCTGAAGTCTTGTTCCAGAACTGCAGAAGGCCACACTGCCTATAAATTCAGCAGGGAGAAGTGCTAGAGAAGTAACACCTGCCAGCAGCAGTCCTTGACCAATCACTGAGGGGAGTTGTTGTATAAATACCCCAGCTCCCTTGCCCATTGGATGGGACAACTCAGATGTGTGCTCTGTACAGTGTCCCGGGCTTCTCCATGGGAATGTGCTGCTGTCACCCACAGGGGTCCCTGGCTTAATGACATGCCTTGGCTGGCTACCCTCCCTTCTCCGTTTCACTCCTCCTTTCCCTCCTGGGGTTGTCTACACCTCCCCCCAGATAACAATTACACTTGAATCTTTGTCTCAGGATCTGCTCTGTTAAGATGGGCATTCAGGTTATTTCAAATTTTTCAGTATTAACATATTCACCACCAATATAGATTTTAGCACATTAATAGCCCCCACACCCTCTTTTGGGAATCCAACTTGTATGTGGTCCATACAAAACAAGGATAATAGAAGAGGGTCTTTGGTAAAGTAGAGAAAAGAAACGGAGGCTCTATTAGCATGGCCGCATCTCAGACTTACGTCATATAAAATTATCATTTTCACTATGTGCTGTGGCCTCAAAAATGTGAGGAAGTATTGCTCTTGCCTGTCAGACTGTGCATTGACCTCTGTAGTTCCCGTGATGGCACACGGTAGATAATCAATAAATATCTGTTGCTTGAATAAAAGGAGGAGCGATGGATTCACGCTCTGAACCCCTGCAGAGCTGAGCACAGGAGACCATGTAGCTTCTCAGAGCCCCTGAGCATCTGTGCCTCAGGAGTCGACTTCTCCCCTAAAGACAGAGAAAGGAGTGGCGCTCAGGTTATCAAGGTGAGTCCCAGGGGGTTGCCCTGGAGACCTAAAACAGGGGCCCAGTCTTTGGAGATAAAAATATGCCCTGGTCCTCAATGGCAACAGGAGAAGAATGTTCCCAAAGTGAGAGTCAGGCCACAGTACCTCCCCTGGGAGGACTTTTGCACGTGTATGTTGGAGGGAGAAGGAGCTTTTTCATCCCAATTGAGGAAAGAGGTGTATTCTCTTCCTGCTGCCTCCTGTCCCTGCCTCTCTCTGTCTGTCTCTGTCTGGCTCTCTCCTGGCTGTGAAGGGCCAAGTGTGACTTCACAGGATTGTTCAGCTACATGAGTCAACTCTAGATCCATCACTTGGAGCTGTAATAAAAGCAGGATTTTGACAAAAACTAGACACTTCTACTATTTCGATTGCTATCAGTTGACTCCAGAAGCATTTTTCTAAGATGATGATGGAAATCTAGTGATTCCAGGAGCTGATGAGGGAAGGCTGTAACTTTTCCTGAAATGTCCTCAAGGAGTCCTGGGTTTTGAACACATAACGCTCTCGCCCCCTCTGCCACCCAGCCGCCCCCCAGACCAAGGTTCACTTTGTTGATGTGGTCTCCCACGGCCAGAGAGTGGCTCATCTGGTCACGCCCGAGCGACCCTCTCCCTCTTCCCCAGCTGCCTCCCCACACTGCAGAGTCCTGTTCTACCCTGTAATTCCCTTGAAGAACAAGTGCTCTCATTCCAGAACTGCCGATCCTGCTGGAGTTTGCATCCCAAGAGGCAGCAGGCCCTTTGGGAGGAGCCCAGATGCTGGTCCTCCTTCCACTGTCGCTTTGAAAGGCATAACGTTTTATTCCCTGAGTTTTTTATGCTTCCGTTTAGCTGCTTTTCTCTTCATTTCTGTCAGGATGTTTACCTTCACTTAAGTCCACCCTTAAGTCTTTGCCCACAAGGAGTCCATCCTGGAGGTGAGAGTCTGGCCAGGCCTCCTACTAAACATCCTAGACCACGCACAGACACAGACAGTGCTGGGACTCTCCAGGGCCTGATGAGGAAGGACGAGTGCAGGATTCGTGTCATATGGAGGCTTACGCTCAGCAGCCTGGCTTCTCCCTCTCACCAAAAAAGCAATTTTTCAGCTTCCCACCCATCGTTCATCCATCGGCAACACATCATGTTTGCAGCACACCTGCAGAGAGTAGCCTCCTAACCAACTTGAGCAGGGTACAAGGACTTCCTACATAACCTCTGGGTGGCCTCCCTGCATGTCCCTTACTCACTTGTATTTGTCAGCTGTTACCACAATGCTGCTGTGTAACCATCAACTTCAAAATTTCGTGGCTTAAAATAAGTGTTGGTTCTCTACGTGGACTGTAAGGTTTAGTTAGCTCCAGACTGAGGATCAAGCTCGATCTGCTCGACCTGTTGACTGAAACATGTTCTTTTCATGGCGAACAGCAGGATTGCTAAAGGCCAAGTTCAGCTGCACACTTAACATCTCTGCTTATGTTGTGTTCACATTCCATGGACTCAAGCAAGTAACAAGGGCAAGCCTCAAGTCAGTGGGGCAGGGGAAATGTCCTCTTCCCTAAAGAGGCAGGGAGATGAGTGAATGTTTGCTGAACAATAATATAATCAATCACACTACTCCTCCAGCCTCATCTTGAGCCACCTAGCACTGAATTCCCATTTAGCCGTACTGAATGTACTGGGTGATCTCCAGCCTCAGGGCCTTTGCACATGCTGTTCTCACTGTGTGGAAATCTCTTTCTCTTCCTATACCTCTGTTACTTCTTCTGATCCTTTAGATTTGTGTCCCCCTCTTACTTCCTCAGGGAAGCCTGTCCTAATCCCCAAACCAGGTTGGCTCCCCTGGTTAAGCCTATGCTCTGTACCAGGCACTGCCCTTTGACACGGCCCTGCTTCCAGGAAACCACTCCATCATTAGCACTCTGAGAAAGTTCCCCACTTCTACACTTTTTCTCTTGTTATCTCCCTCTACCTGTGACCTTCTCTGTCTCATCTTTGTCTACTTGGTTCCTTCTTATAATTCATAGCTCAGTCCAAACATGACTTTCCCTGGGCACCTCATTTAAAGGCGCATTACACTCTGCATGGCACTTGTAACTGACATTTTTTTCTTAGTCCTTCGATTGTTCCACTAGCACGTGTGCCCCCGTAAAGGAAGGGTCCCTGTCTAATTTGCCCATTCCCATATCACCAGAGCCTGGCACACTGCTTGCCACATGGTAGGAACGCAAATATTTTTTGAGTGAATTAGCAAATGTGGTAATAGTGCTTCAACAGCCCTAGTGTCTGTTGGACTCTGACCTCGAGATGTCTGGGGTCAGGCTTGTCCGTTGGCTGTCATACCTCATTGCCTAAGACAGAGCCACGCAGTTACTGGGTGTGCCATGAATGCCTGTTGGGCATCTGAAAGGCGCTCCGGGCTTGAGTTCCCACTGCCACAGATGTCGGTGCGCGTGGTTAACTTGGGAGGTGACCCAACAGAGGAGGGGAAGTGACACGGGGAAGGGGAGGAAGCCACACAGGGTGTGTCCATGAGTGTTGGGGAACTGAGGGGCAGGGTGTGGGTGTGGAACACACCTTAGAGCTATCCCCGAGGGGGCCACCCCCATCAGGCATTGGCTGAGGCTGCTGGGGCTGGAGGGGGTAACACCCTGGAACTTCTGCCTGTCCTGTGCCAGGGGCTGGGCCGGCTTCGGCAGCCGGAGGAAGCCCTCAGGCAAAGACGGCTGTTGGAAGCTGTTGGATCTGATGAGCTTGCCGGCAGGAGACCTGTCTGCAACAGAGACTGGCCAGATGAGCGCACTGAAGTCAGGGGGAGGAGCTTCAGAGGATGGCAGGATGGCGCGTGGGGTGGTCAGGCAAGCGGACAAAGGAGAAATGCTGATGCCAGCTTTTACGGCCGCGTCTGGAGCAGCACAGGGGTCCTCGGAGGGAGGGGTCCTTCCTATGAGCTGTGACTCATCTGAGGGCTGGGCCTGGAAGGATCCGGGCCCAGAGTCCAGGCTCAAAGCCATCCGCAGTTATTTAGCAATTCATTCCAGGTTTCTCAGAGGTAACAGCCAAAGCAGGAACAGAGAGTGTTGCTGCCTTTTAAAAGGCTTAGAACATTCCGGAAAGAGACCTAAATTTAATAGTGGAAGAGAAGCAGGAGGGGAAGTGGTTGAAAAGTCTGGAAGGTCGCCAGGAATCCTGCATCCTCTTCCCAAGCCTCAAAGGATGTGTGGGTGTGTCTGGGCAAGTCCCTCCAGACCCTTGGCAGCCCCTGTGGATGTTCGAGTTGGGGATAATCCAGGCTCTCTCCTTGTCCCAGGGTCTCATTTTGGGCTATTCCACCACCTCTTAATGCCTGCAACCAAGAAAGAGAAGAAAAGAAATGCACAGAGGACAAAACTCAAAGCAGCCAGCCTTTCTGATTTGTGAGCAGATCGGGTCAAGGATTGGTGGTCGAGCCGATTTCTAATCAGGGCTGACCTGCCCTAGTCCCGCCCTGTGGGACCAATGATGGCCCTTCCCCTCGCCGTGGTTTCTGTGGCCATCTCCCCTGGGCTGCACACTTCTGCAAGTGTGCTGTGTCCAGACTGACTGTCCTAATGCTGCTTTAACCCAATACTGCCCTGTCCCTTGAGGTCCTCTTCTTCTAGAGGCCATACCACAGAGGTGTTAAGGACCCTGGCTCTGGGGCCAGATGGCCTGGGTTCCAACCCTGGCTGTGCCAGGCGCTCAGTGTTCCCCAGCCAGTCCCAGTTCCTCTAAGCCTCCCTCGGTGAAAGCATCTCCAGTCACGAGGGTGAACCCCGCATCACCCCATTTACCTGGGGCCCAGTGAAGACCCGCGGTCTATCCCAACACTGGAGAAAACACTGTCTGTGTTGGACTCTTGGAGAGATGGCTGTCCTCTCCACTGACATCCCTTCCCAAAGAATGTTCAAAGGCAGTTTGACTACTCACAATTTTTGTCTTAGGCACAACTTTAGAATCTTCCCTGCCATATGTGAAGTGACTCAGATCAGTGTGGTTTCTCCAAGGGTCTTCCCAGGGACACCAGCTTGAGAATTACGTGGGATGGGAGTGGGGTGGGGGGAGGAGGGAGCTAATAAAATGCAGTTCCTTGGGCCTGGGCCAATATTAATACCCTCATTCGCTTATCTCAAAGCCCCTGTGGGTGGTTATATGATTGACCCCCTTTTATGGTAGATGAAACTGAGGCTCAGAGAGGTTAAGGAACATGCCCAAGATGACTTTGGTAAACAACAACAAAGCATGTCATCAACTGCTGCAGCCCATGCCCTTGCCACAGGCTCACCCTGTGGATCCCAGCCGCTAAAACCAAAACGAGCCCATAGTGTGGCAGCCCACGACACAAGCTCAGGAGGTTGATTTGTGTCTCCTCTGTGGTCTAGCACAGGCAACCGTTTCACAAACAGTTCTAACAAAGCTTTCTTTCACAGCCAGCCCTTTGCACTGCAAAAAATCTGATTTCTGAAACTGTGCCCCGAGGCTTCATCATTTCCCTCTGTTTCTCAATTCTTCAACGTTTTACTTGCAGGGGAACCTTGCTCAAACACTTCATGCCTGTGTTCAACAA
The DNA here is from genome assembly GCA_023783475.1 of Daubentonia madagascariensis. Classification (NCBI taxonomy): domain Eukaryota; kingdom Metazoa; phylum Chordata; class Mammalia; order Primates; family Daubentoniidae; genus Daubentonia; species Daubentonia madagascariensis. The sequence continues at coordinate 45,457,489 of JAKFHU010001953.1, forward strand.
ATATTTATTGAGAACCTTCTACGTGCCAGGCGCTGTACAAGGTGCTGGAATGAACTGCTGTGAGGACAAAGGCCTTGACTTTATAAGGCTTCTATACAAAAAATCAAAAAGGGGAAATGTCAGGCAGAGAGAAGTGCTAGTTACATTAGACAGATGATGGGGTTTAGGACATGCTACTTCAAAATCTGGCACCTTAGCATTTGAGAAAATTGCAGAAGCAGGACGGTCTCTCTGACCTTCCCCTGCCCTTCTCCCCGAAGCAGGCCATGAAAGAATTCTCTTACCTTCCTCTGAAGTAGGTCATGAGAGCCTCGTGTGAGCACTGCCCACCCCACACCCAGAGGAAAGGAACGTCCAAGACACAAGGCCACAGAGAAGAATCTGAACAAAGAGGCCTTGCTAAGTCCCCCCAGTTTATCAGCATCAGCTCACACCCCCTTTGTCCAATCAACTTCCTCCACATGATCCACCTGTTCATCAAACTTTGTATAAAAATACACGTTTCTCTGTTTCTTTGAGGTCTTCATTTCTGAAGGCTCCCATGTCATATAAAACTCATATTAAATAAATTTGCATGCTTTTCTCTTGTTAATCTGTCTTTCTTTAATAGGGACCTCAGCCATAAAGCTAGAGATGGGCGAGGAAAGAAATCTTTCCTCCTCTACACAAGGTGGGGAGGATCGGGTGTGAGGTGGACAGGTGTTATTTATTTTAACTCTAAAAGATAGACTTTTTGTAAAACATGACCTCAATGCCACCCTCAGAGTTAAAAAATAACCAGAATTCCTTCACATGCCCTAATAGTCCATCCGTGTTCACACCTCCACACTGTTTTACATATTTTGTTTGTTTACATGGTATGAACCTTTTTGAGACTCAGATTCAAACAAATCTCTTAGAGTCTTCAGGTTCCCATCCATTTTCTTTCTTGTTTTTGTTTCTTGAAGGTTTCTGCTGAAAGGACCACGTCGTTTGTCCTCTAGAATTTCCTGCAGTCGGGATCATGCGGATTGCACCCCTGTGCTGTCATTTAATCTGTTGGGAGGTGTTGTTTTGTGCAGGATGTGACATGTGAGCAAAGGCCTAAAAGGACACAAGTGAGGGAGCGTGTAGAAATCTGAGAGTTAAGAGGGTCCATGTCAGCTTCCACTTCTCCTTAGCTTGATTGCTCACAGTCACAATCTCTGGAATCTCATCTCTTTTTCATGTAAGTGCCCCCTCCTTACAACTAAGCCACCTGCCTCCATCAGCCTGCAGTGAAAAACTTGTGTGTAAAAGCACTTGGCCTTAAAAACGAATATATCTGTCAAATATCTGTCAGCAGAACAAACCTACCAAGCGCAGTATATTTCTACAATGGAATACTACCCAGCAATGAAAAATGAATAAACTACTGATTCAAGCAGTACGCACACAGGCAAATCTCAAAAACGTTATGTTGAGTGAAAGGGGCTGGACACAAAGCTGCACACACTGTACACTGCCACCTATGAAGTTCAAGAATAGGCAACACTAGTCTATGGTGAGAGAAATCAGAACAGTATTTTCATTGGGGGTGACAGTGATTGGGAAGGGGCACTAGGGAACCTTCTAGAATGAGGGGGATGTTCCATAACTTGACCTCGGTGGTGGTTGCTATGATGTGCACATAAATAATTCCTTACACTTAAGATGTATGTATCTTCCTGTATGTAAATTATACATCAGTTTTTAAAAACAAAAATAAAAAATCAGGTGGATTTTGGATTTAGGCAGACCCAACCACTAATTACCTCTTCAACCTTTATCAATTCTCCTAATTGCCTAGTTCCTTTAGTATAAAATGGGATTAATATAACCCACTTCCTTGGTATTGCATGCAAAGCACTTAACACAGTGCCTGGCACATAGGAAGCCCTAAAAAAATTATCTATGGTTCTTTAATATCATTCTTACTAATATCTACCAGGCCCTGCAACCCTCGGCAAACTCACAATGAAACCTCAAACCAGCAGACCCGGCCTTCATTTCAATTCCATGTAGCACGTCTCTATTAGGCGCACCAAAAGACTCACATTTGTAACTTGTTCGTTAATGATATGCACATTACCTCCTACTGCTATTCTTTTAACATGTTGCTTTTATTTGATTTAATTGGACCACAGCATGGTTTCTCGTATGTGTTGGGCTGCATCGCTGCCAGCTCCCGCCTGGTCCCCCGGAGCCTGGAGACAGGAGAGTTATTGGGAACACATCCTGCTCATCTGGAATCCTTTCTCAGAGGACCATCTTGCATCTTGGCAAAGGTGCTGCCAAACACTTGCAACTGGTTTTTAAGAAATTTCAGTTTATTGGGCATAGGGGGCATGGGAAGTAATCTCAAAATTGACTTCTTCCTATCCATTTTCTTTCTTTGTTCTTGATTCTTCCAGTTTTCTTTTTTAAGTGACAGGTCCTTTGTCGTGTTTGGATACACAGTCTGGGTTTTGCTGTCCCCATCTCTACTCGGCTGAATTTCCACTTTTCTTTGGATAATGGCTCCCTTGGTGACATCTTGGTCCAATTCTGGAACTTTTCAGCCACTTTTAGTTAGCCGAAAAAACTCATTCCAAGAAATAAGACTTAGTATTTTTGTTTAAAATTTTTATCTTTATAACTGTATTTAAGTATAAGAGAAAAATAGAAAAGTATGCAGATCACGAGTGTACAGTTCAATGAATTTGCATAAAATGAACACATCTGTGTAAACTGTACTCAGGTCAAGAAACAAAACAAGACCAAAATCTTAGAAACCTGCCCATCATCATTACCCCTCACAAGGTAGCCATGACAGTGGCTACTAACACCATAGATCTGTTTTGATTTTTTTTTAACTTGATAGGAATGGAATCAAATAATGTGTCCACCTGACGTCAGATTGCCGGCACCTGTATCTCTTTGCCTCTTTGCCTGAGGGCCTTCTCTGAGAACTGGAGCCCACCCTGCCCAAGCAAGCAGCGAGCTGAAATTAACCAGGGAATTAACACCCTCCAGGACCAGCCTGCGATCAACGGTAAATAAACCCCCCAACCCCCGTGAGGAGCATCTCTGAGGGCATGGTCTCTACTGACTCTTGGAGAGCCCCAGTGGGGTTAAGCTGCAGCTGCTCACAGTGACATCTCGCTTTACAATATACTCTTTTGGAGGCTGCCTTCCCTTCCCTGACTCACTTCCCCATTTCTCCTACCCGTGTTCCCAGAATTCCCTCCTAAATAAAGTAATTGCAGTAAATGCCTTGTCTCAGGGCCTGCTTCCAAGGGAGCTCCCACTAAGACAACCCGCGGTTGTCTTGCAATCCCCCTTGCTTGGCTTCAGAAAGGAAAACGGCCCTCCCCTCCCCAATGGGGTTAGCACAGCTTTTAAAAAAGGAGGAGGAGGAGGAAGATGAGAAGAAGTAAAAGGAGAAGAAAACAAAGAAGAAAGAGACAAAGGAGAGGAAGGAGGGGAATTATACTCCCCACAAGGCCACAGGACTCTCCCTTCTCATTTTGTTCTCATAAGCCCTTAGCAAGTGGGAAGGCAGTAATGATGCCTCGTTCTGGCACCTCATTGGGCCTGAGGTCAGAGTGCTGCCTCCCTGCTCACTACACCCCCCACGTAGTGCAGAAATCTCCCCAGCTCTGAGTCACTGTCAGCTACTCTGAGACAGTGGGAGAAAACCCCACTTGGTCTCCTGTTACATCTTTTCAAGGCTGGTTTTAGCACCCAGTCTTCAGGCTTCTCCCAGGTACCAAGGATTTACATGCTCATTTTTCTTCCTCTTCCGCCTGGGACCCCTCACTGGGGCTTAGATTTTTGTAGCCTGCCCCTTCCCAGTCCTGGATGCTGCCTCCTAAAAACAGAACAGCTCTCGGCACACCTAGCAAAGGAGGAAGCTGCAAATTGCTCCACTAATGGTCCCTGCTGGGATTTCGGAGACAAACTCCCATTGTGAGATTTGTGTCAGAAACTCACACCAAACTCCTGAGTGTTCCTCTTGTTGTCAAGCAGGAGAGACCAAGGCTCTAAAATACTCAGGTTCTATGTTCATATCTGTCTCCACAAGGCACTCTTAGAGAACGTAATTTGCTCACTGACGTGGCAGATTTTCAGGAGTTGATTTGCAGATGGCTAGATGGCAGCTTTGGGCAGAACCCTCCCCAGCATCCTTGACTCAGGGGCCAGGCTTGGGCCTCTGGGATTCAAGGATCCCCTGAAAACTGTTGGCAAAATTTTGTGTGTATTTGCTCACCTGCATTGTTCTGAGGAATAGATTCACAGCTTCCCAAAACTTTTCAAAGGTGGCCTATGACCCTGTTCTTAAGAACTCCCTGTTAGAAGGACAGCTGATCATTTGAAAAATGAGTAACCCTCCCAGGCTCTAGTGATCCCACATCTACTTTGCCAGATAGACACAGGTAACACAATTATGGCCAATTAGCCTTGGGGCTGGGCTCTGGGCCATGGTGCACCCCATTAAACAAACCCAACTCCAGAAGCCCTTGTGGAGCAATGTAAGCCTCCTCCATGAGGGCTTGAAGGGGTGGCAAAGATTGAATCACTGCATAACAGGCTAAATTTCCTCTTACACGTTTCTTTTCCCAAACTGTCACTCACAGAGGCAGCTGCTTGCCCCAAATCTCCTTTCTCTGCTTCTTCTTAAAGACGCTCTCTTGCCCCTATCCCTCATGTCATCCATGGCTTTTCTCCAAGTCGCTTTGAGCCTTCCCTGATGGATGTCTCCTTTGCCCCTCTCTCGGCTTCCTGCCATTCTCCTATCCGCACATGAACTCGGCTATGGAGCCAAGCAACAGCAACGTAGAAGTCTCCAGAAGGTAGCAGAGGCCAGACAGCTCAAGAAGCTCTACCCAGATAGTTTTGTTCATATCACACACTCACTGGGTAGATAGAAATGAAATTGGGGAAATAGGTACCTTTGAAACTTAAACTGTGTTATGAAAAAATGGAAGTAGAGCTATTTGAACTGTGAACTAAAATTAAATAAAAGGCTTCCACCCCATGCTGATTGAATGGACCCGCTCCTGGCCAAGGGAATAGCCTAAAGCTAAATTGTCTGCCAGGAGGAGGAGGTCAGACATGCCTCACCATGCCTCACTCCCTTCTTGGAGATATCCTTTGTAACTCATCAACAGGCCTAAGGCTATGCAAGACAAACTTGCAGGTCCTCAATTTACACAACATGTGTATGTCCAGTGACTTGTCTCTTCCTTATCTAAAGACATTCCAAGCCTTTAGACAAAGCTTCGTTTTTTTAACCAATTACAAGTCAAGGAGTCTTTAAACCCACCTATAACCTGTAAGCCCCCAGCCCTTTGAGATGGCCCACCTTTTTGGGCCACACCAATGTATGCCTTCCATGTATGTATTTATGACTTTACCTGTAATCCCTGTCTCCCTGAAATGTATAAAACCAAACTGTAACCCAACCACAGTGAGTCCACTTGCTCAAGGCTTCTTGGGTGTGGCTCCGGGTCATGGTCCTCAAATTTGGCTCGGAATAAACCTCTTTAAATTATTTTACAGAGTTTGGCTTCTTTTCCATCAACAGAACTGACATGGATATTTAAGATATATTAAGCAGGGAGGAGATTAGAACATACTGAAAATTGGTACTTCCTTAAGAATGAGCCGCCTAGGACACAAATTTAAGGAGGTGCTCACTGCCAGGGTTGTGGCAAATGGTGACCCCGCACTAGTATGAACCTGAGAGTGGGCGCCTCCTTAAATTCCGCACCCTTCTCCTGTTTTAAAAGAAAGCAATAAAGCAGAATGGTCCTACACATTTGTAGTATGATCGCACATGTAAACACTATACATGTGTTTTAAATATATATATAGGTCTGGAGGGATCACACCCAAACTGTGCATAATGGTTCATTCCTGAGAGTAGGACTGGAGGCGAATGAGAATAGCTTCACTCTTAACCTTACCCATTTCTGTGCTGTTTGAAATTTCAAAATAACAATCATACATGGCTTTTGTAATTTTAGACAAACCAGAAAAATAAATAGAATAAATAAACCATATTACATGTCAAAGGGCCTACAAAAACAATTAAGCAAAACAGATTGTTGGGGTTTTCTTCTTGTGGTCAGATGCAAATGGTGAAACCTGAGACGTGTTAAAGACTCCCCAGATTTCAAACCCTCACTCTGCACGGCAGCCACCATCTCTGACTCATCTAGTTCGAGGTTCATTCATGCGGCAGATGGAAGTCAGCATTTCCCTGGGACGATGACGCAGCAAGGGCGGGATGTGATCACGTTTCCCTTTCTCTCCCCTAAAATGAGGATCCAGTGAAGATGAAAATCAGCCCCTGCTTCCAGAGGGGCAGCGCTGTGTGGTGGGAAAGAGCGAGGCAGAAGGGGTCAGAATGGCCAAACTTCAAAAGCCTGGCTGGCAGACACACCTGGGAAGGCTCTTAGCCATCAGTGAATAAGCCCACAAATTAGACTTGTTTTTCCAGGCTCTAAACTTCCTAATTAGTCAAATTTATCCACATATCTTACCCAAGTTTTTAGCGAAACATTTTAAAAGTACACATTACTCGAAGCAGAGCAGAAAAGAATAACTTACTTCATTGTTTTCCTTCCTGGCATCCTCTGCAGTTCCCTTGACCCTGGCCGTTCCTGCCCGACTCAGCAGTTCTCCCGCTTTTGCGCCATTTTCATCGTTCTTGGGAGCAGACAGGCAGGAGGTACACCAACCCTGTTGCCCAAGAGCTTGGTATCAACACCCCAGAGGATTGTTAACTTGTTGGAGACTCCCTAGAACAGTGGTTCCCATCAAGGGGCAATTTGCAACCCAGGGGACACTTGACAATGTCTATAGACGCTTTTGGTTGCACAGCTTAGGGAGAACTATTGGCATCCAGGGGGTGGAGACCAGGGATGCTGCTAAACATCCACCAAGGTGCAGCACAGCCCCCGGCAACACAGAATTATCTGGCCTAAAATGTCAGTAGTGCTAGGGCAGAGAAACCTTGCCCTTGAGCCTCGCTACTCAAAGGGTGGCCCAAGCACCAGCAGCATTGACATCCCCTGGGAGCCTGTTAGAAATGCAGAGTCTCAGTCCCCACACAAACCTTAGGTTGAGACAGAGCAGAACATGGATAACCCCTGTGTGTCAGTCAGGATAGCCAGTGTAAGGTCAGTAAACTGTAGAGGGCCAGATGATAAGTATTTTAGGCTTTGAGGGCCAGATGAGCTCTGTTGCAACTTCTCAACTGCACCTACTCAACTCTGCCTTTGTAGTGCAAAAGGAGCCATACAAAATATGTAAGTGAATGGGCATCACTGTGCCCCATTCAGCCAGAATTACTTTGCTGACCCCTGGGCAGTCATACTCTGGAAATACAACACCGGGAATAGCAGAGATTATTTCTCATGCACACTGCATGTCCATCATGAGTTGTCTAAGGGTCCAGTGCCATGTCAGCCCCAGTCAGGGACTCAGGGTCCCAGCTTCTACCATTTCAACCTTCATTGGTCATCCTGGAGAGGAAAGTACACAGTAGACACTGCACATGCGGTGCACAGACCAAGCATGCATTGGCTCCTAAGCTTCCACCTGGAAGGACCACCCACCTCTTGCTCATATTTTATTGGCCAAAGCAAGTCATGTTGACCATGCCCAACTTGAAGAGGGTGGGGATGTGTGCCCAGAAGGATGGCAACTCCTAATGACTACCTGAGTCCCTGACTCCTCCAAAATCCCAACCCTACCCTATGCATAATTCATCCAATCTATGAATTCTATCAAGTATTTGAATAGACTTAAGCAGAGTTGCATCCCAGGTTAGGAATGGACCACTTGGTGATGAATTCATGTCCTCCTCATGCCTCTGTAAGGAATAACAGTACATGCACACATTGGTCCAATTGTCTGCTCTGTGCTAGGCACTGTGCATTTAACATATTTCATACCTTTCCAATATCACAATAGTTCTAGGAGGTGGGTATCATCTGCCTTTTACAGATAAGAAAACCTGAGACAGAGAGGTGATGTGGCTTATCCAAGGCCACCAGCTAGTAGATGGTAGAGTTATGATTCAAGTTCAGGCCTGTCTGATCTCAAAACCTATACATTTTAACATCATGATCAGACTTTTTTTTCAGAATATTATGGGGGTACAAACATTTAGGCTACATATATCACCTTTGCACTGCCTGAGTCAGAGCCCCAAGTGTGCCCGTCCCACAGACAGTGCACACTGCACCCCTTAGGTGTGAATTACCCATGCCCTCCCCCCCACCAGTCTGACACCCAATGAATGTTAATTCCATATGTGCATGTAAGTGTTGATCATTTAGTACCAATTTGATGGGGAGTATATGTGGTGCTTGCTTTTCCATTCTTGTGATACTTCACTTATTATCAGATGTATTTTATACACTTACTAGGTGCCAGGCATTGTATATACTTTTTTGCTTTTAATCCTCACAATAACCCTATGGAGTAGGTATCATTGGCCCCATTTTACTGATAAGGAAAAGGGGCCAGGAAGTTGTCCAAGGTCACATATTCAGTGGTAGAACCAAGATTCCAACCCAGATCTATTGACTCCAAAGACTGTGTTTCTGCCAGTTTCTAGTACTGGGATATCTGTCCTATAACTGAGTCCCTGGGCCCTGTGGGTGCCCTGCTCATGTTGCTTGGGCCTTACCACTTCAGAGGATGTCAGTGGACTTCCGACTGTTAGGATGTCCATCTTTTTGCTTGAGGGCTTTCTCGAAAGCCACACAGGGGAGGCAGTTCTGTCTGTGCTCAGGGAAAAGTCAGAAGAACAAGAGCTCACCACTATAGAACCAACATGCCACCCCCACCCCAGCTTTCAACCAAAGTCTGGTGGAGCGGGTGTACAAATACCCCAGCTCCCTCGCCTCCTGATAACTCTGGGCATGCGCTCTACACTTGTTCCCAGAGCCCCCAGTGGAATAAAACTCTAGTCAACCCCAGTAGCAGCCGACTCAATCATACACCCATTCACTATTGGCTGTCATCCTGGGTTGTCAGATTTAACAAATAAAAATTGCAAGACCCCCATTTAAATTTGAATTTCAGATAAACCTGATATTTTTCTAGTGTAAGTATGCCCCAGGCACCATTTGGGGCAATACCAAAAAATTACTTTACATTTATCTGAAAAATATTGCATAGGACATGCTTATATTAAAAAACTATTCATTATCTGAAATTCCAATTTAACTGGCATCCTGTATTTTATCTGGCAACCCTACAGCCATCCCTCTTCTGTGTTGTATCCACTTCCCTACCTCCGTCTCCCATATGCACTGCTTGTACTTGAATCCTTGTCTCCATGTCTGTGCCAGGGGGGGCCTCAAACCAAGATGTAGGGGCCATAGGAGGAGCAAAACATGTCTGCACACAAAGAGATCGTTCTGCTCCATGGGAGCCAGGATGATGGAGCCACCAGCCAACCTCCATGAGAACCACTTTGAACACAGCTTCTACAGAAGAGGGAAGCCTTCCCTCCTCTGGTGCCACTGCCACTCCAGCTTGATGCTTACTGTGGGAGGTAGCCCTTTGTCTTCTCCTTGTGTACTCTGCCCATAAGCACTGAAATATGTAGACATTTCTAAACACCTTTTATCTGGGATTCCCTCCACTGTGTTCAGCATCCATAGATCAGACAAATACTCAGGATGGCATAGTTCCTGCATGGACCAGACCCTGTTGCCACTGAAGGCCCTTCCCATCCTCTGTCCTCCTCGCTAATGTCCCCCAATTTTGTTCCCCTTCTTCAGAGCAGCTGCATTCTTCAGGATAAACCCAAGCTATTCCCAGAGTGTTAATCTTTTTCAATCCAAATCAACCAAGGCAACCCCGTTGCCTTTTCCAATACGTGGTTTAGAAATGGATATGATATGCAAAGCTGGCCTGGGGGAGGGAGGAGGGGACACAAGGGGGCATGTTGGAAACACCTCCTCGCTCCTAAAAAGAGACACGAGAAGTGGATGCCAGGTGCACCACCCATCTCCCTTCAGGACAGAGACCCTTATTCCCCGACCTGCCAGGAGTGCCTTGCCCAAGGTTATCACCTCTCCCCAGCGTCAGCCCATATCCAGTGACTGGCCAACGCGGGGGTATGAAGGTCCGGTCTCCTACCTCAGTTTGGGAAACTCTGAAGCTCCATCCAAGCTCCAGAGTGCCCTGTGGGGCCAGCTGAGGTCTCTGCTGCAACCACATTACAGCTCAACTCCCCCTTCAGGCCGACTCTGCCTCCCTCACTCCGCAACAGTTGCTCTTCCAGATAATGTTCTCCAACCTGCCTCCTTGCACACAAATTTCCATCTCAAGGAACCAGGGTCAGACAACCTATGAAGAACCAGCTCCCTTTTTCACCAGCAGATATTGCTTTCCACGCATGGAAGTAGAGCAGCCATCTTGGGACCACAAGGGGAGCCAACCTAAGAAGACAAGTCAGTGTTCTGAGGACAATGGAGCAAAAAGCTAGAAAGAACCTGGGTCTTTAATGATGTCATTGAGCCACTAAATTAACCAACTCTAGACCTGCCCTACTTCCAGGCTTCTGGCTATGCCAGCTAATAGATGTTCCTTGTCATAAAGGTTCTTTTAGTTGGGTTTTATGTTATTTGCAGCCAAATCATTTTTAATTTTACCCTACATATCAGTAGGAGGCAAAGGGAAATACTCCAAGATAGGGAAGAGCCAAGAATACTGTGGCCTCCAGAAACCCAACACTTAAGTCACTAGCCAGCATATTCCAATCCCAGATGAAGTCCTCTCATCCTAATCACTGTGACACTCCCTCTTTATTCTGCTGTCACCCAGTAAAGCCAGAGGCTAAGAAGTGTGCAATTCTTTGCCCAACTCTGAGAAAGATGTCATCCGCAGATAATACTTTGTCACCTTGTAATTCATGGAGCAGCCATGCCTCTATTTTACTTTCTCCTTCTTCTCTTGTTACTTAGAAATAAAATAGCAGAGAAACATGTCAGGCCAGGAAAGGCTAAATCATCCCAAGCAATGTCAACCTCATAAATATTATAAAATACTGAAGGATGCTCAAAAAATATTTATACAGTTTTGCCCCTCTTGTGATTAAATAAGCCGCTCAGGAGCATCCCCACGCCATGCGACATCTCAGTGGCTCTGTCTTGAAAGTCAGGGGTGCCTTTGGCAGATAAGCTGTTGTCATTGATCTAAAGATCAGAAAATTTGTGCATTAGGTAGCCAAATACACAACTCAACTGTGTGTCCACTCTTGCCTGAGTCTTTATTTTCTTCAGTTATATAGAAGACTGGAAGTTAAGATCAAGGGCTCTGGAATCAAACAGCCTAGGGTTAAGTGCTAGACTGTGGGCAAGTTATTTAACTATTCTATATTTATTTCAACATCTATAAAATGGGAAAACTAATAGTACCCATCAGCTTAGTCTAAGTTATGCTGCAGTGACAAACAACCCCAAAAATCTCAGTGGCTGGCAACAACAAAAGTTTGTTGCTTGCTTGAGTCCCATGTCTACTGTGGGTTGGCTCGGTTCCATGTGATCTTCATTCTGTGATGCAGGCTGACATAGAAGCCTGGATTTGGGATACTGCCAATGTCGTAGCAGAGGAAGAGAGATCCTGACTACATGATTATTGTTAAAGCTTCTGCTTGAGTTATGGGCCCAGCACGCTTCCACTACACCACTCTGCTGGCTAAAGCTTCTGCTTGGAAGTGGCACACATCACCTCTGCTCATGCTTCATATCCCAAACTTGTCACACTGCCAAGACTGAAGCCATAGGGTGGAAAGTATAATCCTCTCCTGTGCAGAAGGGGCCAATGTTTTGAACAATAATGCAACCTATCCCACAAACATACAGGATTGTTATGAGGATTGAAGGTAATGGGTAGATGGTAAGTTTTGAAAAAGTTAGCTATCATAAATATTAGTGTCATCATTTTAAGTTCTAAGTTACTTAGCAGGATAAGGAACTTTTTATAAATAGTTTCTTCTGTTGAGTAGGCATTTAGAGCAAGCCTTTGAAAGTACTAACTCTATTTAGATCGTATATGGATTATGAGGTTCTGTGAATCAGTAACCAAGTAAATCAAATTTATTCACTGTAAAATGAGAATAAAATAATGTCTACCTCATGGGGGTGCTGTGAAAATTAAATGAGGAGCCTGCAAATTCTTAGTCACTTATCCCATTCAAAGTAGAGTCTAACCAAAGTTCAATATTTTAAATTCCCTTAAAAATGCAGGTAAAATCAATGCACCTACATGATGTCCTGTTGACCTGATGGTTCCACGTAACCTTCAGCACCCCACCACATCCCTTCAGGAGACAGTGGACTTGTTTCGAGAAGCAGTGACCTAGATTCTAGAGTTGGAAAACTGCTATATTCAAGACTAAATAAGCAAGTATTTCTGGGCCGGTGCTATTTATTTTTTTGTTTTAACATAGGGATTTGGCCACTTCAGGTGGAGGTTGAGAAAGAACAATAACATGAGTTCACCAAATTCCATCTCCTTTTGCTCCCGGGAACAGAGCTACATGTTTCCCCGTATCCCCCGTGCTTTGATGGGACCATGTGGCTGAGATGTGGCCAGTGGAATGTGGGCAGCAGTGACGGACACCCCTTCTGGCCTGGCCCCTGGCAAACCTCCCTTGTGACCCCCTCACTTTTTCTTCTGTCATCTGGAAGACAGTTCAGGGAGGGACTCTGTGGCCCTGTGGGGTGGTAGAACCACAAGGTGGAAGGAGCCTGGGTCCCTGAGTGACTGAGTGGAGCAGACCCCCACTTCCCATCTCCACCATGCTGACCAGCATTGGGCTGGGACCGGAGTGAGAAATAAGCCTTGGTCACATAAAGCCCCTGGGATAGGGGTTGTTTGGTCTAGCAGTGAGGCTTTCTTAACCCATACAAAGGTATGGGGTGGGGAGCAGGTTGTGCCATTCCCCCCTTCTCCAAGAAGAGCAAGCTGAGGAGTCGTGGCGCGTTTGCCGGAGAGCTTACTGACAATAGTTAACCATATGTCACAATCCCAGAAGAAAGGAAAGAGTGCCTGGGAGGGCTTCCCTGCCCTTCCCAGCCTCCTAAGGGTATAAAGCATGAATCTTTTATTCTCTCTCTCTCTCTGCAGGGGAACAGCAGGGAGATATTGAGCACATCATGTTCTGCTGGCTCCAGTGACAAGTAGGTGAAATTCTATCACTTGTCCGACAGGAGACCTCAGAAGTGACTAATTTAATCCCCAAGGCCTCTTCAGAAGGAGAATCCCCAACTTTCTTGGCAACTCCTTCCTTTGCTCAGCCTGGCTTCCACGAAGCAAGACAGTCAGTCACACTCAAATCAGCTCGGCAGGGAGCAGATATTCTTAGAGAGTGATTCTTCCCTAATTTGGCTGACTGGCTTGAATAGCTATTTATTAGAGTTCCAAAATGGTGCCTTTTACATAACATGGCCTTGGTACCATACTCTAGAAATCGCTGTGTCTAGAATGCAGCAAAGAAAACAGATGCATCTGTCCTAGAGAGGCAGGATAAGCCAGGCCCTGGGGCAGGGACAGACTGGGGGAAAATGAAGAGCTTTGGGAGGGAAAGAAATCAGCATCTGCTCTTAACTTCTTCAGCCTCAGGGCTGTGGATGTCCTTGGCCATCATCCCCTAGAGACTAGGGTCTTGGAGGTTAATGTAGTGGTGGGTGACTCAGAAAGGAGAGAGCTCAGATCTAGAGGTCATACAGACATAGGTAGACTTAAGTTTGACTCCCAGCTCCCGCACATACTACCAGCTGTGTGACCTAGGGATATAACTCAACCTCTCTGAGCACCCATTTCTATACCTGGAATATGGGGATTGTTGAAATCCAACTCAAGGAGTTCTTAAAAAGGGGTAAATGAAATATTGGGTAAAATGCCTGGCACCACTGTAGCTCTCCCTCACTAAATTCAGTCTAAATTCTTAAAATTGACTGCACCATCTTACTGCCCCTCACTGGCTATTGGTATTAAATTTGCAGTGGAAACAAGCTAGGAAAACAAGCTTGAGATTTTAGAGCAGGATCTGCTATGGACTTGGTAGGATCCGCTGTGGACCTGTGAAGCTGCACAGAACCTCAGGGGAGAATAGGGAATAGCACCACCAGCTAACACCTAATGGACTCTTAGATAACCCCAAATGCCCCAACCACCTATGCCAATCTCTACCCCGCACTACAGAACAGGAAGAAGTTGGAGGCTGGCTGGCAGACCATACCACACTCTCTTGTCACACCTGAAACACCTTGTCAGATCACCTCATAGCCCAGGATTGCAAATAGATGGCATGTATCTCACTACTCTCCAGTCCTACACCTGAGGCAGACATCATTAATCAATCACAGCACTCTTCCCCACTGAGTCCAGACAAAGCAGCAGGAGACTTTCCCACATAGCACTCCAGGCAGACACCACCAATCGATCAGAGATGTACAAGTGCAAACCTATTTACCAAATCATAGATATTTGCCCTTGGAGTGGCCTAACCCAGGAGGGTTAACAGGCAGCCAGAGAAGCACAGTAAGGAGTAAACCAAGATGGCTCGTTGAGCTTCCAAGTGCTTCCAAGAACCCATTGCATGAGTGCTAACAAAATCTGGATATAACGATGCAATTAGCCATGGAATCCAGGTTTGAAGGGCTATTCCCAAACCACGATTTCTACGCTTTCTATATATTGCTTTACTGGACATTTTCTTCCCTATGGCAAAGAGGTTTCCTCAGGAGGATGAGCAAACCACGATGGGGTGGGGGTTCATTTTCACATAGTTCCAGGCATCATTAGCCAAACCTCTAACTAAACACTGGTGTCAGCAAGACCAGTTAACCAGAGCTCATCCTACCTCCAGAACTGTTAACGAGACAATGACATATAGTGCAGGGTGTTAAATCTTCCAACGCAGGAATCCTTGTCTTTGGTGAATGGCCATGAATCAACTAAACAGGATATGCCAGGATGTTTAAGACGGCCATATATTTATTTATGAGTGAATGGCCAGTTCAGTATTTCTGCCAGTTACCTTTATGGTTTTTATGAGATTTGGATAACGTTTATTTATTGCCCATATAGTTTTCCATTCACAATGGAGCTTTGTTGGACATTTAGAGACATTTTAAATGTTTTTTGCTGGTTTCTTTGGCATGAATAAAGGGAGCTTTTTTCTTTGGGTTTCTGCAAGGAACTCATGCAAAGCTAATTTGGATGATAAAATGATACCATTTCAAACATCTTCAAGCATGGATTATATTATTTGAACCTTTTCATAGGAAGAGATTAATCATGTGGTTTGCATCACCAACCTTATAATTTTAATAACAAGGCTGGTCAGATGAAGGGCCAAAATATATCTTTTACAACAGAATATGCTACATCATGAAAGTATCTTCTGTTCCTTTTGTTGGACTGTGCTTATGTGCTCATTGGCAATCTAAGAGGTGAATTTGTTTAATTGTTTCCAGAATAGGCAAAATATACCTAAGATGAAACTATACCGTTCATTACTGTTGTTAACTACGCTATTCATAGCTCCCATTTATTGAAAGTTTATTATTATGTCCCAACTGTATGCATAATTTCACGATAAGCCAAGGAAGTAAGAACCATTTTCCCTGTTTTCCAGGTGAAGAAACTGAGGTTCAATCTTGGTAAGTAATATGCCCTAAGTCCCCCAGCTGGTACATAACCAGGGCAGGACCCACAGGCAAATTGGTCTAAAGTCAAAGTTTTTCCCTCTCTAACTATGCTCTGCTGTCCTTGTGGCTCATGCCTTAGAGATGCCCCTCCCTAAACTATTTTATGTGGTCAAATCTGTGAAAAAAAGAAAATCAAACTGGCTGCCAAATATCATGTAGACATAACAAAAAACTAATTGACTGAAACTCTTATTTTCCAGCCTACTCTTGTGGTTTTAAGGGAAAGTAATCTGAGCCACTGAGACGGCGACCCACTGGTTTGAAGGGGCCCCGGGGCTGTGTTGTCCGCTCAGAGCAGCCAGGCAACAGAGCCTCTCCACTTCCCTTCCCTCCTCTTTGCCAAGTGCGCTAATCTCTCCTCATGACATCTCCCTTCTGGCTCTCTACCAAACCGTCAGGAAAGCATCACCATCCCCATCACAATAACTATCATAATCCTCACAAACCACTCCAGCAGCCACAGCAATGGTTTACTTTATGGTGCCCCTACTGTGTGCCAGCCAGGCCACGCAGGGCTACATCATAGACGTGCGTGGTCTCATTTTATCCTCCCACACTCTGGAATGTAGGAGGATACTCTACCCATTTTACATGCTGGGACACAGAGGTTTAACTTGGGTCTGTCCAAAGTCACACAACATGTAGGAGCTGGGCAACCTCTCATTGTTAGAGGCCGAGAGACCCTTTTCCAAAGGGGCAAAGGAACACACCCCAGCACAAACTCCTAGGTCTCTCCTTGTTCTAGAACTTTCCCCACCATGCCATACTGCCCCCATTCTCCTTCCCCATTTGTTCCCCAACAACCAGGCATAAACTGTTGGCCTGCTTTGTACCAGGAACTGTGTTTTATGCTTATGGAATAAACAACAAAACCAAAACAAATTAATTAGAAATAAGTCATGGTCCCTGTTGTTAAGGACTCTAGAGTCAGACTGCCCTGTGTTAGCTTCCTGGCTTTGCCACCAGCTAGCTTTGTAAACTTGGGCAGACTTCATCTGTCTGAGCTTCAGTTTCCTCATCTGCAAAATGAGATAATGTTACTACCTGCTACATGAGGTTACTCTGAGGATTGATAGAGAGATAACAGTGCAAGTTTATTTAAATGTATTAAGGTATGTAAAACTACTGGTACCTTCTCTGGATATTTTTAAGCTCTCAAAAAATAGTGGCAACTATTTTGTTTATGCCTCTTGAGTGTGGACCTAGAGACTTGCTTCTAACAGACAGAATGTGGCAAATGTAATGGGGACATATAGGTACACTCACAGGTTGGCATCCAAATGCCAATCTAGATTTACAAAGAGGAATTCCAACAGTGGGAGTTGAGATGTGAGTTGAAATGGCCTGGGATGCTTTCACAGGGGAAATATGAATTGATGTGGTTCTTAAAAGTTGAGTACATCAAAATCAGATGATGAGTAATGATAAAAAAATTATAACTACCATTTCCTATGTACTAGGCATTTGGCAGATTGCATTCTATTCCTTACAAAAACTCTATATGTTTATATTAATATATCTGCATTCAACAGCTATGAAGAAATTGAAGCTTAGAAGGGTGAAGTGACTTAAGCAAGATCAAATAGCTACAAAAGAGTTGAACCAAGAGTCAATCCACACCTGTCTGACTGTCTGGCCTGCTCTTCCTTTCTCTATAAAGGTCTATAGCCCAGAGAGTGGTCAAGTGAGAAAAGCTACCTGCGTGTCTGGTGGACAGTGGGGTGTAGTGCAGGTCTTACTGCTGTGGCTCGTGCTTATAACAGGGTCTTCACCTGACCTGGTGTCCATCGTCCATGGGCAGAATTCAGAAGGTCTATTAACTTGGATGGGAATAAAAGTTCTATCTTCCTTTTCATAAACATTTACCTGAAATTTAGCTTTACCTTCCAATTTGAATCTAGGCAATAAACCATGGTATTATCAGCAGTACCTGTAGCTTCTTCAGCAATAGACCACTCGGCTAACGTCCCACAGTAACAGGGGTATAATCAGGCTCCAAAGTCAGAGTTCTCTCTGCTATGCTCTGATGCACGCTTTTATCAGTAAAACTACCACTTTATGTCTTGATCGCTTGCTCGCTTGATCAGCTCGTCTAGGCTGGAATACCTCTGAGGCCAGAAACTCCCTCTCATTCATTTTTACATGATGAGTCTTAGCATTTGATCAAGAATCTGGCACAGAGTAGAGGTTAATGTTTGTTGCCTATGATAGGCAGCCTTCTACAATGGTCCTCAATGACCCCACCTCCTAGTATTCATGTCCTTGGGTAATCCTCATCCCTTGAGTGTGGACCTAGGGACTTGCTTCTACCACACAGAATGCAGCAAATGAAATTGGATGTCATTTCTGAGATCAGATTGCAAAAAGCCGTGTCTTCTGTCTGGTATTCTCTCTCTGGCTTTTCTTGCCTGCTTGCCCTGATGGAGAGGGCCCCACTGGCAAGCATCCAAGGGCAGCCTCTGGCCAACAGCCAGTGAGCAACTGAGGCTCTCAGTCCAATAGTGCAAAAGGGATCCTACCAAAATCCACTGAGTGACTTGGAGGTGGATTCTAGACTAGTTAAGCCACCAGATGAGACCACAGACCCTGGACTGACACTTTGATTGCAGTCTGTGAGAGGAGCTGGAGGATTCGGCTAAGCTGTGACCCTATTCCTAGCCCATAGACACTATGACATAATACATGTGTGTTGTTTTTAAGCTGCTAAATTTGGGGGCAGCTCGGTATACAGGAATAGATAACCAACATATTGCCTACCAGAAGAAAGGAGAAAGGGGAGAAAAGGGGGGAGGGGGGAAATTCAAAAGAGCCCTCTGTTGCTGCCTCCCTCTGGCCATAATCCGGGTCATTTCACACTCCTTGACACCATGACCCATGCTCTAGTTTCTCCCTTGTACCCCTCAACTCCAGTAACTGTAGCACAATCTTGTCTGTGCTGGTGCATGCCTTAGGTCTCTAAGGTCTCTAAATTTTCTGCCATGGGTCATACCATGCTTGGTGGCTCAAGCTCAAATTTTATTGTGGCCAATATCCCTCTCTTAGTCAGGACAGAGACAGTGTTCTTTTAATGTTTAGGTAATGGCTCCAAATCCATCTTGTGATGTGCACAAAGCCATTTTATTATTGTCCACTTGATTCCCAAGAATTTCCAAGACTCAGTAGTGGGGATGCCTGATCCACAAAATCACAGGGGCATGATCAGTTGCCTCAGCCAGTTGTCCTTGGGACCCCACACTATCTACCTACTGGGAAGGTGAATTTGCACCCACCCTCCATCCATGCCCAGCTACTTGCATGGCTCCACTTTAAGCCCATGGACCCTAAAGCCACACTCAGAGCCCAGCTGCCAATGAGCTTTTTAATTGGAGTAGAAGTGCCAGCTAAAACCCCCCCAAAAAGAACTCCCAGAGGTACCCTGTTGTCTGGCCCTGCCAGGCCTTCTT
This sequence comes from Daubentonia madagascariensis, assembly GCA_023783475.1. Taxonomy (NCBI): domain Eukaryota; kingdom Metazoa; phylum Chordata; class Mammalia; order Primates; family Daubentoniidae; genus Daubentonia; species Daubentonia madagascariensis. The sequence continues at coordinate 45,476,660 of JAKFHU010001953.1, forward strand.
CCCACTGACCACAACACTCACACTGTGGGCTGTAGTGGCTTTATTAGCATTACCTCATTTCCTCCATTCTAATGCACCAATCGTCGGAATGAATACCACAAATTTAATAATAGCTTTTTGTGTGTGTGTGTGGGGAACTATCATATTGAATGTATACATTGATTTTTTACAATATCAAATTTATTGAGGTATAATTTGCAAACTATAAAATGCACCCATTCTAACTGCACGTGTCAATGCGTTTGGCTAATTTATAACCCTGTGACCATAATTAGGACGTGGAATAGTTCCATTACCCTGAAAAGTTCTCTTATGTCTTATCCCAAGTAATTCCCTCCTTCCTTGTCCCTGGGCAACTCCTGCTCTGTTTTCTGTCATTATAGATTAGATTTGTGTTTTCTAGCATTTCATAGATGTGGAATGACATGACATGTCTGCTTTTGTGTCTGGTTTCCTTCACTCAGCATAAGGGTCTGAGATTTGACTGCAGGGTCATATGGAAGGTATCCAGCCTGACCCAAAATAAAAGGTTCATTCCTTTTTATTGCTGAATAGTATTCCCATCTATTTGGGTTTTTAAATATGCTTTTTTGCATTTTTCAACTTTATTAAAGAGTAATTGACATACACTAAACTACACATAAAGTATACAATTTGACCAGTTTTGACGTATACATGCATCCAGGATGTATACATAGAGTTGTACAGATCAGAATTGTAAAAAAACAGTGTAGCTTAGAATGGCAAAATAAATCTTTCGTTCTAGTCCTTTCCAGATCTCTAGGTGAAAATTTGCCTCACCTTTGGCTAACTAAAGAATCTTTGATGACTTCCCCCCAAAACACATCTGCTGTAAGGATACTTACTGTCTCTGAAGAAGAACCTTTCAGTCCTTCTACTGAATATAGAACCAAAATAAAACAAAAAACAATGCTTAATGGGCATGTCACTACATTCAATATTTCTACAACAGGACTCTGCTGTGATGCAAACACAACTCAAACTGGCTTAAGAAAACAAAAGCAGGGAAAGGGTAGGATTTACTGACTAACATGAATGAAAAGCCCAAGGGCTTCAGGCATAGCTGTATCCAGGAGCTCAAACATGATCAGAACTTGGTCTCTTTTCTTCTTTTTTGCTCTGCCAACCCTGCCTTCCTCCTGTTAGTTCCATTCTCTCCACATGGTGGATTATCATAGTTCCAGATTACTTTTCTCTTGTATCACTCATGAAAAGAGAAACCCCTTTAGATGTTTATATTGGAGGAAATTTAATGCAAGGCATTGGTTACACAGGCGATGGAGTTGCTGGGAAGACAACCTGGGGATGTTGAGTAATCCAGAGATTACTGGAGTATCTGTAGAAAGGCACTGCCTTCTCTATGTCAGAGAGAAAAAGAAAGATGGTGCAACTGGAGCCCAGGAACTGAGGACACCTGACAGAAGCTGGAGCCCGCGTGGGCCAGCCCAGTGGAGACGCTGCCTAAGGCAGGGAGGAAGAGAGAGAAATACCCTGGCTTCTCTCTACTTTTACCCTCAGCCTCCCCCAGTGCCTTCATTGGCCCAACCCAGCGGGAAGCCAGCAGGCAAGGATGCCCAGGAAAGGACAAGATAACGGAAGAGGAAGGGAGGGGGAGACAGACGATCCCCATGGAAAGTGAACTTGTTGATAGTTCCAACAGAGGTCCTAGAAAGGACTCTGATTTGTCCAGAGGAGGCTGTCAGGCCCTCCCCTAGAGGTGGGAGGCTGGCAGGGGATGGGGAGTCAGCAACACGGATGCCAAGTGAAGCAGGAGAGCCCCCAAAGCAAAGTGAAGGCACTCTCCCTGACACGGATGCAGGGCTGGCAAACCCAGGTGTCCACCACGTGCTGCTCGGGATGGGCGTTGCTAGAAGCTGCACGACCGCAAATGGCCAGACTCAGGCTATTTCCACATGGCACAACTTTAGGTTTGCTATGATGCCAAACCATTACCAAGGTCAGGACCTTGTTGATATGTTCTTGGTCCCTGGGAAAGCAAGAAGGAGAAGAAAGAGATGAAGAAGCACTATTTCTGCCTTTTCTAATGAGGCTTGCTCATTCCCAAGCCTGGATTTTGTAGCATGAGGCCCAGGGCCCAGATGAGTGGCTTAAGACCCAGACCCCAGAAATACAAAAAACAAATGAGTAACCAGTCGTCAGTGGCACTTTGCCTTCTAAAGGAGACACTTTGCAACCCAAATGCCGAGGCCAGAGGATTTTCTACGAGTCTTTTATGATCTCTATAAATTTCAAGAGAGAGAATTGGTGAGCCTCTGGGCTCTGTCACCGTCAGGCCGCTGATTGAACGTGCCTTTAATGGAGTCTCCAGCAGCCATAAAAATGCATGAAAACAGCCTTCTGGACACAGGCAAGCCTGATAGATGGTGGCATGACACCCAAGGAAAAAAAGCCACATGGGCTGGGCTCATCCTCATGCTGTTGAAGAGAATACATCTTGGGCTCTTAGGCTGGAACCTGTGCTTGGAGACACATTAGGCATTCTACATGAAATTTCTCCCCAGGGGAATATAGCTATATCTATATCTATATATATATATACACACACACACATAATCAAATGAAACATTGCATGGGGAAAGCTTCAACATAAGAATGTGTACCCCAGTAGTTAAAAGCATGGGCACTGTAGTGGGTTGAATAGTGTCCCCCGCAAAGTTCATGTCCACCCAGGACCTCAGAGTGTTACCTTATTTGGAAATAGGGTCTCCGCAGATGTCATGTAACATATCATTTTAAAGCCTTGATTTGCTCCTCTGCAAATTGGGGACATTCATAATGGCACCTACAGACAAAATGAGCAGAGGATGAAGAGCGTGTATCATCACATCATAAATGCACAGTAAGTGTTGATTATTGTCACTACTTATGAGAAGAAAAGGAAAAGAGGAGGGAAGAAGGGAGGAAGGAGAGAAGGAAGGAAGGGAGCTATTAAAAGCTGGCTAATCCTCATCGTAACTCTGAAATAACAGGAGCAGCGTCCTAAAGGAGTGAAGAATGCAGAGCTCACTTAGCAGACAAGTTGCCTTCCTTCTCCACAACCCTTCGATTATAGCACTTCAGAGGCCCCTTCACTTAAATCTCCTTGAGGAGGGTGCAGATGCTCGCGAGGTTCTTCCTGCCTTCTGCCACACTAAAGCCATACGGCCAGCTTGTCATAGACCTCCTCTGTCCCAGCCAGGTGCACACCTGATGTGCAAGCAGCCAGAAAGTTTAGGAGTCCAGTTCAACACTCAGGTAAGAAAATGCACAGAATCCCTTTATTCCCAACGTGGGCATATGGTACAAATCATTTGGCATGCACTAAATCATTAGAGTACTCGTTTATTTGGGAATGTAGACAAAGTGAGCAGAATAAAATACATAGTCTTTTCAAAAGAACTCATTCCCTCTGCTGGGGGCAAAATATCTCTCATGGGAAGGTATTCATTAAAAGTAAATTATCTTCAGGTAAAAGCACACGCTTTTCTAAAGGAAAACACAGCTCCCTACAAATTTTCAGATCAAGGGATGTCTGTGTATGTGTCTGCACACACGTATGTATTAAATGCAAAGCTGGAAAATCATTAGCCATATTTATTAAAAACTGAAAAAGCGTATGTACCCAAAATAACAGTTCAACAAGTTAGGAATTTTTGCTGTCACATAAATAAGAGAAATCCAGAGGCAGATAGTTTAGTGATCATATGGCAGCTCCATGGTGTCATCAGATGGGCATGCTCCTATCTTGCTGCCTTGCTAAACTGAAAGTGAGTGGCTTCCATCCTTAGAGTCACCTTACGGTACAAGATGGCTGCTGGACCCCAGCTACCACATGTGCATTCCAGGCCAGCAGTAGATGAAGGCAGGGGAAACAAAGGAGAGCACCTTCTGGGTGTATTAACATTTTTCATACAGTCTTCCCCCAAATTCTACACATTTCCCTAGACACATACACACCCCTAACTATACACAAAACTGGAATGTTATCTTTTTGTTGGGTGCATTGCTATCTCGAAATTGCAGTTCTGTTACTCAGAAAGAAGGGGAGAGTGGATAATGGGTGGCAACCAGTGGCCTCTGCCACAACATGGAAAACTGAAAGTAAACCTAACCAAGTCATTCTGTGTGTCAAATAAGGTCTAGAACAGAGATCGGCTGTCATTTGGAGGGTAAAATAGATCATGTTTCTTTGCTTCTATTTGTAACCTGATTAGACGTATTTAAGAGTTGAAATACAAATTTGAAAACAATTACACATCTAGAGAAATACACGCCTTTGTGGACTCAACCTTATAATAGAGTTTCCTCAACTTTTGAAATAATGTTCCAATTACACCCTTTTTACTGGCATTTATTTATTGGTGGGCAATGGGAGAAGAGAACAGCACTGCTGTTAAAACCATCTCATTGGTGCCACACCTGGCTTCTAGACAGTTTGCATGAAATACATATAAAGCCATTGAGTCAGTAACAACCAGATTTACTAGGAATCTTCCATAAGGAATTCAGGAATAGGCCCCCTAATCTTTCCCTGCTATTTCCTTGTGGCTGCAGACCAGATTTATTAAAGCCAACAGAAAGCAGACATGTGCATCCTTCTAGATCATGGACTAGTTCAGTATTTCACAAAGTTCTCTACAAAGAAAGGATTCTAGAGGCAAGTTCATTTGTAATACACTTAGTCCAAATAACAAGGTTTCTTTATTTTTTTCATTTTTTGACTACAGGTCTTCTCAGGGCCTTTAATATGTTTGGATGCGTTGTGAATCCCCAAGATTGAGCCACATGATGCAACATTTTCCAAATAACCTCAGATCCTTTTTGAGTGTGCAATTCTAGGAATTAGTGGTATCCAAAGCACACCATAGAAAGCTGTGAAGAGCTTTCCTCTGAAGCAGGGTTTCTCAACCTGGACACTGTTGGCATTTAGGCAGCATAATTCTTGGTTGTTGGGGCTGATCTGTGCATTGTAGGATGTTTAGCAGCATCCCTGACCTCTACCCACCAGATGCCAGTAGCAACCCTTCACCCACCCATTTGTAATGACCAAAAATATCTCCAAAAGTTGTCATTATAAATGTTCCTTGAGGGCAAAATGGCCCTCAGATGACAACCTCTCTTCTAGGGAAAGTTCTGGAATGAAGAAAATATATAGTAACTATTCAGGAGGCCACTCTCTCTAGGTGTGAATGTTCAGTTCACTTTTAGAGTCTGTCTCAATAACATTGTTTTTTGTTAAAAGAGACAGTATTACCAGTGAGGACTCATTTCAAAAATGAAGAATTGCTATTTCTCTGAGAACTAAGTTGAAATCTTATGAAAATTTATGGAACAAGTTCATAAATTAAACTTGCTTTAAAATATTTTGGAGTTAGGTGTAGACGAGACACTATATTCTTTAAACATTCCCCCCAAACGCCACTTTTTATTATATATTGTTCCAGGAAAACATCCATTGTTGAAAGTCAAATGTAGCCTTTTTATATGCTCTTAAAAACTCAGTGGCGATTGTCTTACCAATGTCATTCACTAAAATTTTCCTGGTTCAATCAGGTCAGTGTTGAATTAGGAGGTGCCACCTCCAAAATATTTCAGTGGACCTAAAGAAAAATCCGAGCCTGGTATATCATATTGCCCCAGAAAGTAAGGAAGTGCTCCAAGACATTGGTCCAAAGAACACAGGAGCTAAGTTGATGGGGCTCCCACCAGTCAAACCTGGCATAATTTGAACATTAAAATAAATAGCAAACAAGTGTAGACATCAGACAAACTGGGCCTCCATGACCCTATGGAAATAAGGAAAGGAAGGATGGGAGGAAGGAGGGAGGGAGGGAGGGAGGGAGGGAGGAAAGAAGACACAAAGGAAAGCTCTTTCTTATAGTAAAGAGCCAACTAATAATATTAAAGAAATAATGAAATTAGAAAGTCACCATTTGACCCACCATAATAACAACTGATTCTGTCAAGAATCATAAACAGATGCTAAAACCAATAGGTAAAAGTTTGAGGAGTAAAAAGATATTTACACAGTCCCAAAGTATCTTCTCACAATATAATTGATTGTCAAGGGTAAGATGGAACTTTGCAGTAGAGAAACCTGACAGACAGTATCTTAACCGAGTGACTGAGGCCAACACCACAGTAACATGACAGACCAACATCAAGGGCATCTTGATATGATGCACTGGGAAGGGCACACTATCACTTCTGTGATATTCCTGCCAGAAGTGCATAAACTGTGTTCATTCGTGAGAAGGCATCAGACAGACTCAAACTGAGGCACACTCTATGAAATAACTGGCCTGTATGCTTCAAAAATGTCAGTGTCACGAAACACAATGAAAAACAGGTGAACTGTTCCAAATGAAGGAAGGCCAAAGACATGAGAACCAAAGGCAACACGTGATCTGGGGCTTCTTTTATTACAAAAGGACAGTATTAAGTGACAAAATCTGAATAAGGTCTATAGATTAAATGATAGCATAGCATCAATGTTAATTGTCTAATGTTGATCATTGTACTGTGATTATGTAAGAGAATGTCCTTGTTTTTAGGAAACATCTGCTAGAGTAAAAGGTGAATGTTTGCAGCTTCTTAATGGTTTGGGAGAGGGGGAGATATATATGTGTATATATGTGTGTGTATATATTGATATACATATAATATATATTAATATAATTAATAGAGAAAGAGAGGGAGGAAGCATCTGTGATACTATTTAGGATGTCTGGGTGAAGAGTATGAGGGAGTTCTTTGTACTTCTCTTGCAACTTTTCTGTATATCTGAAATGATATCAATATTAAAAGTTAGAAAAAGAAAGAAAGCTCTCACATCCAGGACCCACCACCACTGAATTCTCCTTTCATGCCCCCGCTTCCACCATGCCAATGGACTTCCTGATCTCTCTCAAGGGCTTCTGAGCAATTACCCACCAGCTTTGGTCTGAGTGGCTTGGTACAAATGGATTCCCAGATCCCACTGTCAGAAATTCTGATTCGTGACATCTAGAGCCAGTGGTTTTCTGCAGATGCTTGAGTCCAACTCCCAGAAGTTCTGATTGGATTGGCTTGGAGTACGCTCTGGACCTCAGAATTTTTTTGTTTGTTTTTTTATTTTTAGCTCCCCAGATGATTGCAATGAGTAGCTGAGGTGAGCACTCACATGAATTGTCTGAGGATCCTATTAAAATGCAAATTCCGATTCACTAGGTCTGGAGAGTGTATGCCTGAGATTCTGCACTTCTGACAGTCTGTGTGGACGCTACGTGGTCCACACCTTGAACAGCAATGGTCTCATCAAGAGTAGATTCCAAGTTTTCTTCTCCAACAGACCTTCACCATGTTAACTTCTGAAAACTTCAAGGGGGCAGACACAGCATCTGTTTTATTCTCTGCTGAATATCTAGCACTTGGTGCTCCATAAATAGTTGTTGAACACATGCATGAATGAGTGAATGAAAGGTTCCTAATACCATGCTAATCTCCTCTAGTACCTCCCAGCCGCTTAATATTTTAAAATGGTCATGTTTTGCATTAGAATCACCCCCATCAGATTTCAAAAAATCAATGGCTTTTGAAACTAAAACCACTTTGGGGTGAGAAGAGTTGGCAAGATGCCACTCCCCTTCAGGAATCGCCCGGTGCAGGTGCAAGTGACTAAAGCGGCCTCTGCGTCAGCTGCTACCCTTCTTCTACACTTCCCAAATCATTTTCGTATTAGCATATCTCTAAGTGCATATAATTTTCACATCAAAGAGTGTAATTTTTTGCAGAAGTGGAGTAGAGAATAATTTATCCACTGAAGTATCTCAAGCAGCAGTCTCGATAGCATGACATAAAAATTACACAGAAGACAGACATTTACAAAAATTTGGTGGCAGAATTTGTATTATTTAAGTAGATGTGGAGAAAATTCACCCATTGAAACTAAAAATATATATATATTTGGAGCCAAAAGCAGATTTCTGGTTTAGTGAGGAGAGGGCAGTTTGAGCTGATACCCCACTTCCTAACTGTCTGAACAGGGAGAGAATCCATGGTCTGTCTTTCCTTCCCAGTGGAGTGGTTCACCAGGACCGCAGGATTCACTAGCCCTGCCTGCCCTCCAGCCCTGGCAGCCTGGCTTCCCACGGGTGCAGCCCCCTCAACTTCCCCCAAGAGGACCCCCCATTTTGAGGAACAGTCTGGCCTGAGGTAAGGCACAAAGAGGACCCCAAGCCTAATGACCACTTCTCAGCATCAGTTCTCTTGTGCAGCCAGCCTGGCTCGGAACTCGTGCCCTCTTTCTAATAAAACACAGCTCTCTGGTCCCCTGCCCTTTGCCACAATTACCACGGGGTTGGGCTCCATCCCCTTCCTTGTCCCCTGTGCTTAGAACCCTCTCCTGGGAACCTGAGTAGAACCTCCACACAGGAGCCCTTGACTACACACACACAGACACATGCACACACACACACCTAATAAACACACATCTAATACACACACACACATCCGCCTTTATAATTAAGAGAGGGAGGGGATGTTTTTGTCCCTGCCCCTAGAAATGTATCAGGCAAATCTCATAGAATCCTTTATTAAAAGGATTTGTTCTATAAAATTTGTATTCAGTAGATAGGCCACACTCAAGGATCCAGAAGGCCACAGGTGGCCCCAAGGCCGCAGGTTCCCCATCCCTGTGATCTTTTGGCCATTTTCAGGCACAAAACACTTTCATTCTGAGGTATTTATAAAGTCCAATTCAGGACACTGAAATGTAGTTGGGGAATAATGATCTTTTCAATGAATGCTGGTAGATCCATTGGCTATTTCTATAGGGAAAAAATGTATCTTTCCTTCCCTTAATTCCAGATGGATGACAGACCTAAATGTGAAAGATAAAACAATAACACTCTTAGAAGAGAAAGTAAGAGAATGTCTTTGGGATCCTGGAGTAGGCAAAGACTTCTTAAACTCAAATAGGGACTAACAATAAACATGGACATAACACTGTTTGTAATAGTCCCAATGCTGAAACTACCCAAACACCCATCAACAGCCAAAAAGATAAATTAATTGTGACATGTTCGCCCAATGGAATATGATACAGAGGTGAGAATGACCATCTGTATCTGCACGCAAAAAAAACCACACAAGATGTAATCTTTTAGACATCAAGTTGTATGAAAGAAACAAGACACAAAAGAGTAAATGCAGTGTGATCTCATTTATGTAAAGTATAAAAGCAAGCAAAACTATTAATAATTTCTGCTATTGTGTTTGGGGACAGTGTTTACTCTTGGGTAATGTTGATGTGGGGGTAAAAGGGCTTCTAGGACACTGGAGTATCCTGCTTCTCCCTCAGCGTGCTGGGGACACAGATGTGTTCATTTTATGAAAATCCCCTAGTTTGTATACTTAGAATATATGTGAGTTTCTGCGTATCTATAAGACTCCAATAAAAAACTTTCTTAACCACTATCCAAGTTAAATAAAGACTGACATTTGGCACAATGCTTGTGTCAGTTTTGAATAGGTGCTTTGTTAACATTTTTATTATTTAATAGAAAAAAGCGCATGTACATGGTTCAAACACAAAGATTCAAACAGTACAAAAAGAGTACAATGAAATGTAAGACTTTCCTCCACCCAGACACACAGTCCTCTTCTTCAGAAGAGCCACTGAAGATATTTCTTGTGTATCCTTCCAGAAATTATATACACATGTACAGGCTTGTATATATGTGTGTGAATCTGTATCAAGCTATATATATTTTTTGTACAAATAAGAATAAGCACTATCTCCTGCACCCTTCTTCTTCCCCTTAAAAATATCTTGAAGATACATCCATTTTAATACATAAAGACTCACCTCTTTCCTGTAAATGCCATATAGTATTCCATTGTAGAGATCCTGTATTCCAGGGGTTGGCAAACTATGCGCAGCATGCCAAATGTGGCCTGGTACCTGTTTTTGTAAACAAAGTTTTATTGGAACATACCCATGCCCATTCATTTACATACTGTTTATGATTACTTTCCACAGCAGAGTTGAGTAGCTTCCACAGAAACTGTATGTATTAGTTTTCTGTGACTGCTGTAACAAATTACTGCAAAATTAGTGGCTTAAAACAAGATAGATTTATTATCTCGCAGTTCTGGGGGTCAGAAATTCAAAATGGTTCTCACCGGGTTAAAATGAAGGCATCAGCAGGGCTGCGTGCCTCTTTGGAGGCTTTCGAGGAGAACCTGTTTTGGCTGCCCACATTCCGTGGCTTGTGGCTCCCTTCTGTTTCACGCCAGTGGTCTTCCCTGCACCACATGGCTCCACCACAGACATATCTGTTTCCCTCTTTCATGTTTAAGGACCCTCATGACTACATCGGACCCATCCAGATAATCCAGGATAAATCTCCCTCTTTTAAGGTCAGTTGATTAGCAACCTTAATTTCGCCTATTACCTTAATTTCCTTTTGCCACATAATGTGACATACTCACAGGTTTGGGGGATTAGAACATGGACATCTTTGAGAAGGAGGCATTATTCTGCCTACCGCATGTCACCAGCAAAGCTTAAAATATTTACTTTCTGGTCCTTTCCAGAAAAAGTTTGCAGACTTCTGCTCGAAGCTGTCCTAACCGGTAGCTACAGTGAGCTGTATTCTGTGCACCTGCTGCCCCAGCCCGAGCGTGGTCATGGGTAGCCCCTCTGTCAGTGAGGGTTTAGTTCTGTGCTCATGTCTCTTCCTGTCAGCCCCCCTCCACCAGAAGTCCTGCTGTGATTCTTGATGATTTCAGTATCCACATGGATGATCTTTCAATACTCTGGCCTCTCCTTTCCCAGCTCCGCCACTTCCAGTGATCACAGCCTCCAACCACCCACTCCCAGGGCATTAGGCCCTAGACCTTGTCAAAGCCACTCAGTGCACCTGTCTGTCGTCGAACTTTCAAAACCCCCCCCCACCGCCACAGTGACTTCCTGTTCCCCCAACATACACCCTCTAGGATCCAATAGCCATCATCCTCCAACTCCTCTGGGACCTGCCCTCCTTGTTCCACCTTCTCACTGTGCCCTCCCCGCAAGCCCTCCTCAATTACACCCACTCCCCTGCATGCTCTGTCATGCCCTCTCCCCCTCTGTCCCCATTATCCTCGCTGGCAAAAGTCCAGACCTCATAAAATCCAATTCTCCACTCCCTGTCTATTTGCACTGGAGCCACAGGAGGAACCTGGAGAAACAGACAAACATGCACAGGCTGCTCTTGCCTTAAAGCTCAAGGCCATGAGCCTCAGTGGGCCTCCAGGACTGTTGAACTGTCCACCAGTCCCCCATCCACTTTCTCTTCATCCCCACAAACCTCTTACCCCCTGCCATGAAACTTGACTTTTTTTTTTTACTATGAAAACAGAAGCAATCAGAAAAGTACATTCATAAGCTTCTACTGTCCAGGGTAGCCAGATAAAATCCAGGACACCCAGTTAAATTGGAATTTCAGATACATGACAAATAATTTTTTAGTGTAAGTATATCCCGTGTGATGTTATGCTAAAAAATTATTCGTCGTTTGTCTGAAATTCCAATTTCTCTGGGTGTCTTATATTTTTCTTTGCTAAATCTGGCAACTCTACCACCCAACTCTAGCCAGCCCACCTGCATCTATCCCCAATACCTTGTTCCTAACCCAAGCTCACCTTGCTGACAGCCCCAAGGACTCCTGCAGTCATTCTCTCTCCTAAGCCTTCAGGTTTTCCTCTCAACTGTACCACCAGCATCAGAGCACAACTGTAGTGTCAACATCTCTATCTTTAAAACAAACTTCCTTTACCCCCTCCGCCCTGTCCAGCACTCAGATCTCTGCGATCTCCTCTAAGACAGCAAAGCTCCCCTCGGGTGTCATCTGTACCCACTGTCTCCCCCTTTCTCCCCTCATTTCTCTCTGAAAGGCTCTGTTGCCACCACTCACCCAAATTGCTCTTTGCAGGGGCCAGCGATCTTCACACAGCTGAACCTGGTGTCAGTTCTCAGTTCTCATCCTACTCGGGCTATCAGCAGCTCTGGTCCCCATGGACTGCTCATTTCTTAAGAAATAAATATGATTTTTTAGAGCAGTTTTAGGTTCACAGTAAAATTGCGTGGCAAGTATAGAGAGTTCCTATATGCCCCTACTCCTCCCCTACACACAGCCTCCCCAACAATTACCATCCCCACCAGAGTAGTGCATTTGTTACAGTCGATGAAACCATATTGGCATATCATTATCCCCAAAGTCCATAGTTTACATTAGGATTCACTTTTGTTGTTGTACATTCTATGGGCTTGGACATGTGTATAATGACATGTATCCACCATTTTAATATCGTACATGATCACTCATTCCTGGAACACTTTCCTCACGTGGCCTCTGGGACACTCATGGGCTCTCTCTATCCCTACCTCTATCTCTAGTGGTCTACCCACCTGGCCACTTCTCCTCAGGCTCCCTTGTGGGACCCCTTTCTTGCTCCTGACTGCTGGGTCTAATTCTCACACATCTTCTCATTTTTATCCTCACTCGTGCTCTTGAAGCCAGATGACCTAATTTTAGGCTTTAAATCCCAACTACATTCTAATAATTCCCAAATTTACATTTTTAACACTGGCCTTTCTTCAAAACTCTAGACTTAGACATACAAGTGGAAATGTTGTATCATTATTTGGAGCTTGGTATACAATAGGCATTTCAGAATGAATATGTACAAAAATGAACAGCTGGTTCAACTTGTTCCTCTTATAATCTTTCCCCTCTAAACAGAGGTCACTTCATTCTGTCAAGAACTGGAAAGGGTCTGAAATTTTATTTTACTTGCAAGTCAGTTAGTCCACCACAGTTTCATGGATGCTAGCAAAACACAAAATTCCTGGGTCAGAAACAAAGGACTTTATACTCACAGAAATAGCGGTTTCTAGAGTTTCATCATTTTCTTGCACCATTTCCCCAAGCCCCAATTCCCATAGGGAAATGTGAAGCAGGCCAGGTGTCACCTGCATGTGCAGTGGGTAGCATTACAAGCCAGGAGCCTGCCTCAGAGAACCCAAACCTTTTCTAATTTGAAGTCTACAAGGCTCCTCTTTAATCTGAGGATGTCTTAGTCTATTTTCTGCTGCTGTAACAGAATACCCGAGACTGGGTAATTTATAAACAAGTTTATGGTTCTGAAGCCTGGGAAGTCCAAGAGCACAGAGCTAGCATCTAGCGAGGGTCATCCATGGTGGAAGGGTGGAAGGTGGAAGGATGCACATGAGATAGAGAGAGGAAATCTGGCTAAATCCATCCTTTTTATCAGGAACACACTCCCACACAAATGGCATTAGTCCATTCATGAGCAAGGTGCCCTCATGACCCAATCACCTCCTGAAGGCCCCACCTCCCAATACTGTTGCATTGGGGATTGCGTTTCAACACATGAACTTTCAAGGGACACATTCAAACCATAACAGAGGGAGACACTATCTTTCTCTTCCAAGGCTGTTCACCATACAGGTATCTTTTAACATAACAAAGGCCTTCAGTGCTTCTGCTCATGAGCCGTGCGGAAACCTGAGAGTGCCGTGGAGAACTGTCTCCCAGCACATTCGTTCTTCCAGTGCTCGGGCCAGAAGCTCCCGGATTCATCCTTGACTGTTTTCTGTTTCCCATCACAGCAGCAAATTCTGCTGCCTCCCCACCTCCATCCGTTCCATTCCACTTCAAGCCTCCATCAGCTTTCTCCTGGATGGTTGGCCAATAGCGATGATCATCACTTGCTCTCTTGCACTCTTCAACCTATGCTCAACACAGCCATCAAAGCAATCCTCTGACAACCCAAGTCCGAGCCTGTCTCTCCCCTGCTCAAGGCCTCCAGTGGCTCCATCACACTCAGGATAAAACTAAAGTCCTTCCCTTCCAGGCCTGTGACTGCGCCTCCCCCACCACTCCTACTCTCTGACCTTGTTTTCCTTCCATCCCCTCACGCGCTCCATCCCAGTCTCACCAACCTCCTTGCTGCTCCTGGAGCACATTCCTTACCCCACGGCCTTGGCCTTTGTTGCTCCCTGTCCCTGCGATGCCCTACCCCCCAAGATCCACCTGGCTCACTCTATTACCTGCGTCAGAGTCTTTGCTCAAATGTCACTTGATTGGAGAAGCCTCCTGATTTGGTTTGGGATCTCCCCAAAGCAGACCTAGGGACAAGGGGTCAGGTCAAGTAGTTTATTTGGGAGGTAGCCCAGGAAGCAAAATCAGGAGGCACAGGAAATGAGACAGGGGAGGGATAAAAGCTAATAGAATTTCTGTAAAAATGTGGGCAACTGGGCCTAATGAGAAACCATTTAGAACACACTTCAAAATTAACCCAACAGAGAATGGAAGAAGCTGGGGCATTTATCCACTGAATTTCTCTCTGTACTCATTAGCTAGGGCTGCCATACACAAAATACCGCAGAATGGGTGGCTTAAACGGCAGAAATTACTTTCTCACAGTTCTGGAGGTTGAGAGGCTGAGATCAAGGTGTCATCAGGGTTGGTTTCTCCTGAGGCCTCTCTCCTTGGCTTGTAGCTGGCCGCCTTCCCACTGTGTCCTCATGTGGCCTTTTCTCTCTGCGCTGGCATCCTGGTATCTCTTCCTCATCCTATGAAGACCAAGGTGTACTGATTAGGGCCCACCCCAATGACCTCATTTTAACTTAATCACCTCTTAAAAGCCCTCATCTCCAAATACATTCACATTCTGAGGTACTGGGGGTTAGGACTTCAACACATGGATTTGGGAAGGACACAATTCAACCCAAAACACTCCATCATTGCTTGGCTGTACCTATCATACCTACTCGTACAAGGAAAATTCCATGACATGGAGGAAAGCACTTGGGCATATAATCAGAGTGATGTGGGAGCTGGCCGCTGGGAGCTGCTGGCAAGGCCAGAGCTCACCCCTTGGGGAATCAGAGGTGGACAGAGCAGAAATGGAGAGCGAGTGCACAGCATCTTCTACCCTGCCCTGCCCATTCTGTCTACCAGAGCACCTCTCTGTCACCCTCTGGCTCTTCACCTTGCTTTCTTTTTCTTCTTACTTCTTATTACCACTTGATATATTCTACGATGATATTTTTATTGAGATATAATTTGCATACCATAAAATTCACCCATTTTATGATTCAATGGGTTTTAATATATTCACAAAGTTGGGCAACCCTCACTGCTATCTAATTCCAATACACTTTTATCATCCCAAAAAAGAAGCCCATACCCATTAGCAGTCACTAACATATTAATATATTTTACTCTATGTGCTTAGTGACTATGCCTCTTGCCAATAAAACATGCTCCTTGAGAGCAGGAACTTTGTCTGACCTGCTCACTGTTCTGTCCCCATCCCCTAAAAAAGGGCCTGGTATACAGCAGTAACTCAAATAAGTATCTGTTGATTTAACATGTAAACCACAAGCTGCTTTCATGAAATTGACCTTAGATTTTGAGACAAGAGAAAAGATCAGAAATGGCAGGCAACGGGTTCATTCCACCTAAATGAGTCTTATGCTGGCAGCGCAGCCAGATGCTCGGGGGCTGGTGTTCAGGCTCCAACCTACGATGCAATGAGGTCTCTCTTAAGGGTGCTGGCTCCATAAATAGAGTTAGGAGAGTTTAAGATGTGTGTGCCTATAATTGAAAAGTTTTCTTTTGCTGTGGGTTATGTTGACTGTGATTTAATTCTCTTCTTGTATCTGGATGGATTTTAACACTTCTAAGCTTGAGAGTGCGTTGAAGAGGTGGTGGGTGTTCAGCTTAGATACCAGAAAGATCAGGTTCCCATCTCAGCTTGCCCACGTGGGTGTGTGTAAACCTCAGAGCGAGTTAAGTAACCCCTCTCAGCCTGAGTTTCCTCCTCCGTAAAATGGAGCAAGGAAAGGGGGCTAACAAGCTCTACCTCATGGGGTGGTTCTGAGGATCAAATGAGCAAACATACATGGTTCACAGTTGACGTATAATAAGTGCTCCTCAACCATTAGCTGTGAGCACCGAATAAGATGATGTTTATAATGCTCAGGATATGACCCAAGGTAAAGTACAAATAACAATTGATTTGGATAAATAGGTTTCCTCTCTGCTAGACATTCCAAATGCTCACTAAATTCTGTGTATATTGCCAGTAAAATTAAATGTTGTAATAATACCTTATCTGTCCAAAAAAAAATTCAGTTAATAAATATGTTAGCTGTGTGTTCTTGGGCAAGTCACTTAGCTTCTCTGAACTTCAATTTTCTTATCTGTTAAATGGAATGATCTGTAACATGAGTGACCATGAGGATTGAAGAGACAGCACATGTAAAGTGCCTGGGACACTGTAGGGTTCAGTAAATGACAGTTATTAATATCATCTTTATTCCAAGTCGATAGCTTCTTCTTTAAAACTCTGGGGCCCAGATGTGTTTAGGGAATCAGAAGTTTCCAGATTTTAGAAAGGGACATATAAGTGTAGTCTGTGACTCCCCTAGGGGGTAGAGGGCAGCAGCCGATAATCAAACACGTTGATGCTTCTGCAGTTGGACATGTCCCAGAAATGGTTAGACCATGCAGATTGACACGCAGTATCAGAACAGGTGAGGTTTAGCTGCAATGACTGGAGGAGGTCAGGGCACATCTTAATGCCAAACAAGTAATGAAAAAGCTTTCTATTTTCAGAACTTTTCAGACTTGCAGAGAAGGGGTGGTGGATTTGCACTTTCATTTCAGAGACCAAAATCTTTTGTTTTCTACTCTCCCCTAAGAAGATGCAATGAAAACAAACATCTTTATCTCCTCAAGCATGACATGTTTATCTACTTAAAAAGAGAAAAAAATGATTACAATATCCCAGTAAGAATATGTGCAAAAGAAGAACGGGAAAAAAGATCGAAACTTGAAACTAATTTCAGTAACAGGGATGATTTTTTTCTTTTTAATTCCTTGCTCACAAATTCAAAAACAAAAACTGTCACACTGACATGTCTTCCCAAATTTGGTTGAAACATCCCTCCTGGTTTTGGAGAGGTCTTCTCTTGAGCCCCAGCCAAGATTACACATTCCCATGGCCAAGTTAGAGACTTAAAAATGCGAATGCAAATTCAAATGCAAACACAGAGAGGCCCTTCCAGTGGCAGCCTGAGCAGGACTCTGGTGGCCCAGACACCTTCTGAGCTGCGTCATTAGCCTGTCGGGTGAGGTGCCCTCCCCGGCGAGGCCAGCGTCCGTCAGGCCCAGAAAACATTCCAATTGCCAAAAGCGTGAAAGGCTACCCATTTCACTGAGTTGTTCTCAGTTCCCTTGTCAAAATAATTAATGTGCATCAAAAATAAAAACAAACACAGTTTGTCCTCCATTGGGAGCTGAACATTCTCAGAGAGAAAAGTCCGCTGAGCTGCAGACGGCAGCCGACAGACAGGCCACCTCTGCCATTCCGGGCGGATAACAGGTGTCTTGGAAGATGCTGTTCCTGCTTACAGCTCTGTGCAGCTGAATTCTGCAACACAAATTATTAAAGATTGTGCAGAACATTACACAGTTCATGTACTTAATGATTATAGTTCACAGTCTAGGTCAGATATAATTAGATGTTACATTAAAATAGCTTCACAGAGCCATTTATTCTGATTTAATTACTTAAAATGATAGCATAATGAGCAATGCTTTCAAGGAAAAAAGTACTCTTTTAAATGGGCTCATTTTAAGTTAATACGAAGAAAATTAATCATTTAACTAAATGTAGGAGGACAAGTCCACGTCTTAAGTGACATTGTTTCCATGTCACAAAGGTTACTTCCTTTTGACAACATGTTGCAAGTGATAGGAAAATAATCCCCCCCACCCTGAGTGGGAATATAGGTTCTCATTTTCACCATTCTCTTCAAATCTGACTCTTTCACTTGAACCCAGGCACAGGCAACAATGACTTGAACCCTGAGCCACACACATTCGAATGAGGCCACCTCCGTGGATAGGAGGGAGTTACGAACAGTCCACACCAGTGTGATGGGTGGCACCAGGGACTAGTCAGAAGCCACATCATGACCAGGCTTGGTGGCTCATGCCCGTAATCCTAGCACTTTGGCAGGTGGGAGGATTGCTTGAGGCCAGGAAGTTGAGACCAGCCTGAGCAAGAGCAAGACCCCGCCCATTGCTACAAAAAGTAGAAAAATCAGCTGGGCATGGTGGCACATACCTGTGGTCCCAGCTACTTGGGAGGCTGAGGCAGGAGGATCGCTTGAGCCCAGGAGTTTGAGGTTGCAGTGAGCTACGATGATGCCACTGTCCTCTAGCCGGGGCAACAGACCGAGACCCTGTCTCTAAATAAATAAATAAATAAATAAACAAATAAATAAATAAAGCAAGCCACATTGTGGCACAGCAGTGAAGGGAGCAGACTCTGGAATCTGCCAGGGGCGGGGTCACATCTTAGCTTTACCACTTATACCTGTGAGACTGTGGGCAGGTTGTTTAGCCTGTCTGGGCCTCCATTTCCTCACCTGCAAACTGGGGGATAAAATGAGCACCTACCTTATTGGGTGGTTTTGAAAATCAACTGAGATTAAGCATGCAAAGCACTTAGCACAGGCCCAGCATGTAGTAGCTGATAATCATTGGTAGCTCTTGTTATTGTAAATAGAGATAACCAATATGCCGCTGGCCCTGCCCCGTATGCATTCCTCAGAATCCTTAGGCCCCTGCCGCATTTTTCCAGGAGAAATTATAAGTTTTGAACAGAAAGGATGGGGCCTCCTGAACTCAATTGCTTTCTTCTGTTTTTAATAACTATAAATGATAAGAGATCCTCATATGAAGCTTTTAGAGTAGTATCAGTTCACTCAAAAAAAAATTCCACAAGGTTTAAAAACATATGGCAATGTTTATCTGCTATTTTTCTGTCCTGAGTTAGGCTTTGTAGTGAAAACATTCAATGCCAGGCTCAGGGGAATGGGAAAAATATTTTAAATCAGGAACCTTCCTATGAATGCCTTCTTAAGACAGCTGTAATACTACTCAGGGGATGCTGTATTTATTTGGATCCTGGGATGCTCAGCAAAGGTGATGACAGAGAACACTGGCTTATGGATGCATGGGGCTGTGGCAGCCAAAATAATGTGTCAAACTTGGCCTTGCATGAGCAAACACCGTCCAAGAGAAAGCCAGCACAATCTCCAAACGTATAACATTCTGGACGAGAAAACCAAAGAAGCCACAGGGTTTTAAGAGCATGGGCTGTCATGGGACTTGCCTGTGTTTGAAATGAGTCTTACCCCCTCAGTGGAGAACTACATGCTGTGCAGAGTCAAGGAAGAGAGTGGGGTAGGAGGGGTATCTTATTTGGCATTCCTCCAAAAGCTGACCCTCAAGAAAAATTTAGGCACAAGTAGTTTATTTGGGACTTATGATGGTCAGTTTTATGTGTCAACTTGACTAGTCCCTGGTCAGTCAATTAAGCTCTAATCTAGGTGTTGCTGCTGGGAAGGTATTTTGTGGATGTGATTAACATCTGCAATCAGTTGACTTTAAGTAAAGGAAATTATCCTCCAGGTCTTGGTAGGCCTGATCCAATCAGTTGAAAGGCAATAAAAGCAAAGTTGAGGTTTCCCTGAGGAAGAAGAAATTCTGCTTATGGACACCAATGTCACCTTCTGCCCAAGAGTTTCCAGCCTGCCCTTCCTGGTGGCCAGCCCTACAGATTTTGGGTCGGCCTAGCCAGCCCCTACAATTGCATAATCATTCCTTTCAACAAATATCTCTTCCTCCCATACACACACACACACACACACACACACACACACACACACACCTATGTATGTATAACATTCTGGACAAGAGAACCAAAGAAGCCACAGGTTTTGAGAACATGGGCTGTCATATATGTGTGTGTGTGTGTGTGTGTGTGTGTGTGGAGAGAGAGAGGGAGAGGAAGAATTTTCATTTGTTAGTGATTTTTTTCACTGTATTTTTTGAGTTATTTCTTTAGTGGTTGCTCTAGGGCTTACTACATGCATCTGAACTTATCAGAATCCACTTCAAATTCATATTAACTTACTTCTAGTGAGATATAAAAATATTACTTATACATACCTCTATTCCCTTTTCCCCCTTTTTGGGTTATTATTTTTATACATATTATAGCCATAAATGTTACAAGCCCAACAATGTATTGTTACAATTATTACTTTTTATAGTTGTTTGGCTTTTTAAAAAGGTAAAAGAAGAAAGGAAAGCAAGTATACATTTCTAGCATTTATATTAGCCTTCCTTTTTATCATTTCTGGTTCCTTGCATTTGTCCCTGTAGATTTGAGATATCATCTGGGGCCATTTCCTTAGTCTCATGTAGCTTTGCTCCAACCTAACCACCTTCTGTGCTGTTATTGGCCAATATATTACATATTGATATATTATGGACCCAACAACATATTGTACACATATTGCCTTGTGCAATTACTTTTCCAATCAGTTAAGAGAAAAAAGGAGAAGAAATATGTATTTATATTGTCGTTTATAATTACATAATTACCTTTGTTGGTGCTCTTTGTTTTATGTGTATGTGGATTCAAATTATTATCTGGAGTTATATGCTTTCATCTGAGGAATTTCCTTTAGCATTTCTTATAAAGTGAGTTTGCTAGCAACAATTTCTCTCAGTTTTTGTTTATCTGAGAATATCTTTATTTTGCCTTCATTTTTGAAAGGTAGCTTTGCTGGGTAAAAGATTCTTCGTTGGCAGATTCTTTTTCTTTGAGCATTTTGAATGTGTTATCCCTGCCTCTGCCCCCTCCCATTGCTTCTGATAGAAAGTCAGCTGTTAATCTTACTGGGGTTCCCCGTGAGTCATTTTCTCTTTCTGCTTTCAAGATTTTCTCCTTGTCTTTGGCTTTCAGCATTTTTACCATGATGCGTCTGGTTTTGGATCTCTTTGCATTTATCCTATTTGGAGTTTGTTAAGATTGTTGAATGTGTAAATTAAGGTTTTTTGGTTTTGTTTTTGTTTTACATTCAGGAAGTTTCAGCCATTATTTCTTTGAATTTTTTTTTCTGATCCTTTCTCTGTCTCTTCTTTCCTTTCGGTACTGTCATTATGCATACTATATGTCAGGGTACTTAATAGTGTCCCACATTTCCCTGAGGCTCTGTTCACTTTTCCTATTCTTGTTCTTTTTTCTCTGTTCTTGTTCTTTTTTCTCTGTTCTGTGTTCTCTACCAATCTATCTTCACGTTCACGAATTCTTTCTTCTGTCGGTTTAAATCTACTGTTGAATCTTTCTAGTAAAATTTCCATTTCAGTTAAACTATCCTTTTCAAAACCAAAATTTCCATTTTGCTCTTCTTTATAATTTCTGTCTCTTTACTGATAATCTCTGTTTGATGTGACATTGTCATCATACTTTGCTTCTTTAATCATGGTTTCCTTTAATCCTCTGAACACATATATAATGTCTAATTTAAAGTTCTTGTTAAATATGACATCTGGTCACTCCTACAGGCAGTTTTTGTTGACATTTCCCCCTGCGCCAGTGATATATGGGTCATACTTTCTCATCCTTTGCATGTCTTGTAATTTTTTGTTGGAAACTGGACTTTTTGAATCAGATGTTGTAGCAACTCTGGGTACTGGTCTATCCTTCCCTGGAGTCTGTAATTGTTATCTGCTTGTTTGTTTGTTTAGTGACCGGTTGGATTATTTTAGTGAAGTCTATTTTACCCTGTAGTGTAAAACATCTGAAGTTGCTCCTCAAGGATCACAGCCTGGGGTGCACCCACAGTCACCCTGGGATGACAATGGTCTGGACAGACTCTTAGGCTTTCTCTTTCCTTGAGGACACCCAGCTGTTAAGCCTCACTAAATGCTCTACTGTTTTCAACAATGCCCTGAGGTCTAAATTGCTTTACAGACTGATCCAACCAAATTCCATATCCAAGAGAGGATTGCTGAGGTCAATGTTGGAGATTTTTTCTGACCCTGGAGCTCTCTTCCTAATTATCTCTTTTCCTGTTTCTCACTGCCAAACTAGTTGAGCTATAGTTTAGCCTATATCAACAATGAATCTGTCAGTCTCCAAATTGCCTTTCACCACAACCTCCACTGTTTTTGAGAGGATTCGTAAGCTTAAACTCCTCCACACTTTGTTGCTAATAAAGTCAGTTCTTTGGGGAGTTATTTGAAGCACCCCATCCTATGGCCTCTTCCTCCGGTCAAAATCTCTAAGCCAAAGCTCTGGAGCTGGGGGCAGGGACAATGGCACACTTTTATCTGAGTGACACTCTTCCTTTAGGAGCTGAGCATTTGGTGGGGGAAGGGGCAGCATCCCCAAGTCACCTTGTCTATGTCTCTCAGCACGGAACCCCCACCCATAAGCCAGATCCCGAGTGATCGGGGCCCCAGTGTTCTCAGTGGCATCCTGCTCAAAGTAGAGCCTCTGTCCCACGAGAGGGGCCGGGCAGAAGGAGAAGCCTCCACCTCTCAGCCTCAGTCACCTGACACTTAAGCCTGAGGGACAGGTAGCTGGGGCAGGATGGGAAACGCTGACATCCTGCCCTTCCTGGGAGCTGGGAGGAGAGGAAGACTGTGCTCCTGGCTGTGCAGTCTGGAGTGGAGTTACTGTTTTGCTGAGCTGAAAGGAGGAAGAAAAGGAGCAGGTCTTGGTTCAAATATCACAGACTCTCACTTTCTTACTGCGTATCAGTAGATTTTCTTCAATAAATGTTTCTTCATGTGCTGTGTGCCCTTAGGACCATTTCCAGAGATTTAAAAAAAAAAAAAAAAAAAAAAAAAAAAAAAACTGGTTCTGACTGATTTCACTGAGGATAGGTCAGCAGAGGTCTTCATACTGTTACACCAGAAGTGGAATCCAGCTGAGTGTTTAAATATTAATTCTACTCATAATCCCCCTGGACAAGTGGAAAGAGAAGGGGTTTTATTTTGGGGCCTTCGTTTGACAGTATATTTCATATCCCGTTTCTGCTGCATTGCTGGCTTTGTGGATTCAGGCAAATTATTTTACCTCTGTCTTTGTTTCCTCATCTGTAGAATGGAAATAGTGATCCCTACATTGTCGTGAGGAATTGAAATCACATATCAAAGTGTTTGACGTATATTAGCCTTTTGGGGAAATGAGGTGGTTTTTATTTTCTCTCAGGAGAGCTCAGAGAGGGAATTGGCCCATGGAAGAAATGGACCTCAGGGTCAGGAAGACCTAGGAGTGGCTCCAACTCACCATGTCTCTTTGATCATGAAATCAACCCTTTCTTGAGATGTTAGGCCATTCCCCATTTTTCTATGCACTCACCCTCGCACACACGCACACTCGCACACACACACGTGCACACACACACATGCGCACACGCACACACACATGCACACTCACACACGCACGCACACGCACACACGCACGCACACACACACAGTGTACAATTCATTCCAGGGGAAAAAGAAAAACAACAGCTGATTTTCCTCTTTTTTTAAGAATCTAATTTATCAATTTTACATACCCACAGGAAACCCTCCCACGCTTGAAGAAAACTGTTGCAAAACAGAATGGCAAGGACTGAGTTGTATCCATAGCTTATCAACAAAATGAGAAATTAGGAGGAGCGGGGTCCCCAAAACCAGTTCTAACACGAGCAGGATCTCTCAGCGGCGGTTCTCCAGCTGCAGAGCGCAGAAGCACCACCGGGGAATTTTGTTCAAAATGCTGATTCCTGATCTCCTCCTCTTCCTCCCTCAGAGATTCTGATTCTAGAACTTTGGCTGGGACCCTGGAATCGGCATAATTAAAAGTCTCCAGAGGATCCTGATTCAGGTGATCTTGCTACCTTGAGAACTCTCCATTGAGAGCTAACTCAAGCACCTGTAACACCTTCCAAGTTCTTTCTGAATACAGACATACAAAAGTTTCGTACTTTGGATCCTGCCTGAGAAGACTTACTTTAGGAACTCTTAGATCGCTTCAGTTCTTAATTCAAGCCCCCTCTTTTAGGAAGATCTGAAGGCAGCCCAGGGTCCCTGTCCACAACCCGAATTCCTCCGCTTCTTCCTTTTAACAAGGGAAGTACGTGGGCCAGTCCTGGGGCTGTTGTTCTCACATCCGTTTCCCACCCCTCCCCAGCTCCGCTATGTATATCAGAAAAGCTAGCTCTGGGGCTACATCCCCCAGGTTCCTGGGTTATCTGCTTTCTAGCGGCTTTTGTCCAGTTGGAGGAACTGACAGGCGATCGAGGGCAGGAGGAAGGGAGAAGACAGAGTATTTCTGCCTGCGCATCCCATTCATTCTGCAGCGACATCTCCTCCGTGTTCCGGTGCCCACTGGACAGCCCACCACGGGCCCCGCTTTCTAGGTGATGCTGGCCACTGGGACCCGGTAACACACCCCACCTCCTGCCTCGGGCACCACAGCCTAAGGGCGGCAAGGTCCATCCCCTCGTCTTCTTATCACCCCCAATTCTTTACATTCAACTCCCTCTGTTGTAGATACTTGAAGAGGTTTCTGTCTTTCTGCTTCCACCTGACTGAGACAGCAAGTTTGGCAAATAGAAGTGACATTTTTGGTGGGAGAGAAGGTACTACTTGCAGTGAACAGGGAAGAGGAGGAAACAACCAGAGGTCCTCGCCCTGAAAAACCTTCACTGGTCAACCCCCACCTCCCACCTCCAAAAAACAGGTAAGAGAGGGCTAGAACCAAAGGAGAAAAGTAGAGGGGTAGCAGAGGGGCTAGAACCAAAGGAGAGAAGAGCTAGTGTTTGAATGTGTCCCCTCCAAAATTCAGGTGTTGCCAATGTGACAGTATTAAGAGAGGGGCCTTTAGGAGTTGATTAGGCCATGAAGACTCTGCCCTCATGGATGAGATCAGTGCCTTACAAAAGGTCTTGAAGGGATGAGTCTCTTCCCTCCACCTTCCCCCATGTAAGGACACAGCATCCATCCCCTCTGGAGAAAGCAGTTGCTCAAGGCGCCATCTTGGAAGCAGACACCAAACCTTCTGGTCCCTTGATTTGGACGTCCAAGCCTCCAGAAATGTAAGAAATAAATTTCTATCGTTTATAAATTACCCAGTCTAAGGTACGTTGTTATAGCAGCACAAGCAGACTAAGGCAAGCTGCAAGCACATCCAAAGCAGAACCATGACATCAACTGCTTTCTCAACCTCGGCACTATCGATGTTTTTGACAGATAATTCTTTGTTGTAGGGAGCTGTTCTGTGCATTGTAAGATGCTGAGCAGCATCCCTGGACTGTACTCATTAGATGCCCGTGGCACCTTACTCTGGGTTGCAACAACCAAAAATGTCTCTAGACACTGCCAAATGTCCCCTGGAGTGCTGAAGCCACCCTCCCTGCCCTCAATTGAGAGCCACTGTCCTAGACTCAACTATAGCGCTCCTGGGCCCCATAGCAATTCTTTTGATGTGTTAGTCTGGGAGGACTCTGCCAAGTCAGCTTAGATGAGGAATAAGTAGTTATTGCTACACACTCTAAAAGAGAAGCCGCAGTTAGGCCAAGTGCTCAGAGCTGTCACCAGGAAGTATGGAGTCCCAATTAATCTCCCTGCATGCCCCTCACCCTCTACCTCTCTTCCCCCATTAGTCCAGGGTAAATCAGATAAACACAAAAGAGCAGCCTGGTTTCAGAGGTAGCGGAGCGAGGGGAGAAGCAGGGAGGGTCTTTCCTTCTGGCCTAAATGTCATGAGGTTGCTGGGAGCATGGGTTCTTTGTATAAGAGCCTCAGGTCATTTGGGTACAATCCACTGCTCGAGGCAACAGAGTCAAATAACCCATTCAAAACCCAGCTCTGCACTTGCCACTTACATAAAGATGGGCAAGTTCTTAATCCCTCTGACACTTGTTTCTGAGTCTATCAAGTGGGAGTAACTCTTTCCTTATTGGTGTTTTCTAGGAGTAAGGGCATGCTTGTGAAGTGCAAAAACCAGACATTCACTAGATCAGACATTGGCAAATTATGGCCCACAGTCAAATCCGGCTCATATAAGATTGCCAGATTTGGAAAATAAAATATTCAATCTGGCAACCCTACCTGCTGGCCACCTGCTTTGGTAAATGAAGTTGTACTGGACACCACTATGCCTGTTCATTTACATACTGTCCCAGCTACTTTTACTATACAGGGCAAAGTGGAGTATGTGGTATGGCCCTCAAGCCTAAACTCTTTACTACTTGGCCCTTGACAGGAAAAGTTTGCTGACCCCAGCACCAGAGGGTGGGTGATGTTTATAACGGTGGTTTCAGCAGTGCCAGCTGTCACATGGTGATAGTGAGGCATGGACAGAGGGGTTATGGCAGGAACTCTGCATCCAGTGGGGTTTCCTCGGTTCAAACCCTGGTTCTGCTGTGGAATACTGGACAAGTCATTTAAACTCTTAGTGCCTCAATTTCCTTCTCTCTAAAATGCTGCAATAGTGGAGCTGTCACAGGAAAGTAGAGTGCACTCAGGTTGGTTGATTGTTCTGGGTTTATTTGGAAAACCCAGCAAACCCTCTCATGGGGTCCTTGGGAAGACTCCACAAGTTAATGCCTATGAAAGGAACAGCGCTGAGCCGGGAGCATGGTACGTACTCGTGACATCCTAACTGGAGCCACCATTTCTGTAACTACCATTACTCTGTCACCGCTCCTGTTACTACCTCTGCTGTCATCACAGCGCTGCTGTGAGGATTAAGAGATATGAACAGGAACGCTCTGGCCATAGTAAATGCCACTTTGGCTCCCTTCTCTACCCATTTTCCTGGGTCACTGCCCATCTGTCCACAGCAGGGTCTTGGGCACCGGGCAGCTCCGTGTGAAGAGGAGTGCGGTCGGCCCCTCCCTCTCAGAACACAGCTCGGACTCCTGCCACCAGCTCCCTGGTCCTTGTCTCCCCCGGAGTGTCTCGCCGCCACTTCCCTGCACAACAGCACCACTTGCTTCAGTGGCCCTGTGTCCTTCCTTTACTCTCCTGATGGCAACTCAGTTCCCCAGATCACGCACTTTCACAACTAGGGGAAGAGCTACTAATTCCTGCATCTTGGCCCATTTCCTGGGATGCGCCTGAGAAACTTGTGCATGTGAGGTCCTGGCAGAACCGCAGAGGAGATTAGTGTGTTCGTGGCCCCGTAGACGCAAGACACTTATGGAGAGGGCTTTATTTCACCTACCTCGGCTCCCCTCCTTCTGATGGGGCTGGCTGCACTGGGGGGAGCCTCGGAGGAGGCTGAGGACAGACAACCACAGCTTTAAGTTCCGGAACCCGGTTGTGGGGAGTTAGAAAGGAGTTTTGTTCCCCACTGGGGGGATGGCAGGGCAAGGGGCAGGGGCTGAGGAGGCCCATGGGACGGAGCACTGGGGACTCTGTGAGGACTCTGTCCTTCACCAAGGACCCCCATCTCCTCCCAGAGTAGAAGGAGCTCTTTCAAGGGAAGAATAGCCAGAGCATTGACCAGCCTGCCAGGCTCGTGACTAATAGGTCACCAACAATAGGTCCTTTGACCCACAGTGGACTGCTCACAGCCAGTGACCAACATGGCCCTTCCCGGCCTCGGCTTCTGATCCCCAGAGGAGATGAGCTGACAGCTTGACCGGAAAAGCTGGACTAAGTTCCGGCAGCATGTGGCCCTCAATAGAAGCACCTTGTTCCTCCCACCCCCCCCCCCCCCCCCTCCAAACTCTTCCCCCGCTGCTATCCGCCTCCTCCCCAAAATGCAGCCTTGGGGTGGATCCCTGGCTCTGAATCGGGTCAAGCTGAATTTGAATCCCACCTCTGCCACCTCCTCGCTGCCCAGCCTTGGTCAAGTCCATCATCCCCCTGGGCCTCGCGTTCTCATCTTGAAGATGAGGATGATGGTGCTGATAACACTGAAGCCACAGAGTGACAGGACTGAGTGAGAGAATGGCATGCCTGATACCCATGGTGAGCACTTGATAAGCAGAGACTGTTTCCTTATGACAGAATGAGATGGCTTCAGTGTGGCCTTGACTTTGAGCCCGGACATGCACCGGGAGCTTCGCCAAAGGAGCTGGATGGAGTCCTGGTAACTAGTGGTGCTTGGAGGGTATACTCAGCCTCCTCCCCACCGTGTGCCCCTGTTCTCCCGCCTCTTTGCCTCTTCTTTAGAGTTTCTGACAGCCACGGGCACCGATGGAGCACATGTCCCACGTGGGGAGCTGAGCCAGGCTCAATGCCTGTCCTCCACGCTGTCCCAGTCTCCCATCTGCCTGCTCAAATGCTGCTGGGACCGGGGGTCTGTGCCATGGGAATGCACAGCTAGGAATGCTGGTTCCTGGCCCACCCACTCTGCCGGCCTCCATCCTTAGGCTCTGGGGAAGACATTCTCAAGGACCAACAGCAGCAGAAAAACATTGAATGAAGCAAGCAAAGGTTCCTTCCCTCAAGGCAGAGCACACTGGCCAGTTGGGCGGCACCACATGGAGAACTCTTCTTCCTGAGTGGCTGGGCCTCATTCTCTTCAGGGCTGCAGCAGGGCCCCGCCCCAGAGGCTGCTGGAGGCAGAGGCCTAGGGCTTCCCCATGTCTGCCTAAGGCCCTCTCTGGTGCTGGTGATGGAGCAAGGCCTGGGAGCACCTTGCGGGGGGTGGGAGTTGGTGGATCTGTCCCTCAGCACCCTTGCCATGCAGTGGTGTGCCCTATGTGGTGTCCCAGAGGTCACCATGGGAGTGAGCTCAGCTGCCCCCGGCAGTCACCTGCTCACTGACTGGCCCTGTGCTGGCTTTCTCCTTTCCCCATCTCACTGCCTCACGCCCTCATTGTGCCTCCTGGGGCAACCCCCAAGTAAACTACTTGCACCCAAGCCCTTGCCAGGGTCTGGGGGAGACCAGAGATCACCCTTCACATAAGGGCTTGGTGGGATGGTGGCGAGCAGCTGCCCCAGCTGTCAGCCCCTTCACACCGACCTTGCCTGCAGAGGTCCTGCCCTGAGGTCCTGCCTCACCCAGGCAGCCGACACCTGGTTGCTGCATAGGGCAGGGGTGTAAAGGCCAGGCATTTCAGCCCAGCACAGGACCACTGGCAGGGGATGCTGACTCCCAGCTGGCTGGCCGAGCCTGAGGCTTTGTGGGCCTGCACTGCCACCTGACTTCTCCCTCTGCCCGATCCTGCAACCCCCCTTCCCTTCCCAGGACGCAACCCCTAATAAACGTCTAATACCCCAAACTCCATCTCAGAGTCTGCTTTTGGGGAACCCCACCTGCAACACTCCCCAAAGCCAACCTATGTCTCAGGTCTCGCCCCACGATGTGGGTGAGGAAGAGAGCAGGGCAGCCGCCGGCGGATGCAGCGCATCAGCCAGTGGGGGCAGCCAGAGAATGAGCGAGTGAGCAAGAGCAAGGTGCCTGGCACTGAGCTGGCCTCACACCCCGTCTAGCTGCCAGATGGGCAGAAGGGAGAAAATGGGATGGGGGGAGAGGGAGAGAGATGGCTGGGCCTCTTCCCATGGGACAGCACTCTGAGCCCGTAGCTGTCTGGCCTCAGGGAAGAGAGAAGCAGGAGAGAGAAAACCACCAACTTGCCGTGGCCTTTTAATGCAATGACCCCACCACCTAAGCCATGGTGGCCAGCGCCTGCCTGGAGGGTGAAGTAACAAGCAGTGGAGGCATGTGGACATTCTTCCCCCAGGGGCCACAGTTCTCTGCCTTCCTCCCTTCCTCCAGGGAATGGTGCTCTTTCAGCCTGTGAGTGGTGGTTCTGCAAACCCCATTAACCAGGCCCAGGGAACCAAGTCCCACCCTGGCCCCTGCACACCACTACTCAGCCAAATCCCCTAGAGAGGCAACTGCGTGGCCAACAGAGAAACCTTCCTTGTGAGAATCTGCTTTGTCAACAGTCATTGCCTTAGTAAGAGACTGACACCCTGGGGAAGCAGGGGTGGGAGAGAGAACTAGATAATGCCTGCCCTTGAGGGACTCTAGCTGCAAACTGATGCCAGGGACCCAAAATACGCAGAGCAACGCAATTGATAAGGGACATGTAAATAGTTTTTGAAAAAGAAATGCCTATGGGAAACACCTTCAGCTGGACTGGTCAAGAAGCTTCCAGAAGGAGGAAGTATTTGAGCCAAGGCTTCCAAGATCAAGCCTCTAAGCCTCTGCCATCCAATAGACATATTACGTGAGCTGTAATGCAAGCCACGTGTGTGACTAAATTTTTTAGTAGCCACACTGAAGCATAAAAGGAAACAGGTGAAATTAGTTTTAAGCATATATTTCATTTGACCCCTACAAAATTCAAAATAGTATTAATGCAATAATAATAATTAATCTGATATTTTACAATCTCTTTTCATAGTAAGTTTTTTGAAATCTGGTGTATATTTTACACTTACAGCACCCCGTAGTTTAGCTAGCCACGTTCCAAGTTCTTAATAGTGATGTGTGGTTAGTGACTACCTTACTGGCCAGTGAAGCCCTAAGTTCTTGCTACTGAAAGTGTGTCCATGGACGAGCAGTATCAGTATCATCTGGGAGCTTGTTAGAAATGCAGAACCTCGAGCCCTGCCCCAGACCTCCTGAATCACGATCTGTACTTTAACAAAATCCCTTAGCCTGTTCAGGCTGCTATAATAAAATACCTTAGACTGGGTAATTTACAAACAACAGAAATTTATTGCTCGTGGATGTGGAGGCTGGAAGGTCCAAGACCAAGGCACCGGCAGATTCAATGTCTGGTCTCTGCTTCATAGATGGCACTTTGTTGCTGTGTCCCCACATGGTGGAAGAGGCAATAGAGCTCACCGAGGTCTCTTTATAAGGCATTAATGCCATTCATGGGGGTGGAGACCTCATGACTTAATCACTTCCCAAAGGCCTCACCTCTTAACACTACCACATTGGGTATTAGGTTCCAACACATGAGTTCTAGGGGGCATACCAACATCCAGACCATAGCAATCCCCAAGTGATCTCACATTAAAGTTTGAGAAGCATTGCTCTAGAATTTTCCCTCTGCCTCACTTCACACATCCAGTCACCCGGGCCTGTTGAGTTCAACTTTAGAATATCTCTTGGATCCGTTCCATTTGTTCCCTGGCCTCTGCCACTACCCTGGTACAAGCAACTACTCTCCTACAAAATGTGTCCTTCAAAAAGATGTTGAAGCCCTAACCCCCAGTGCCTGTGAATGTGACCTTATTTGGAGACCGGGTCTTTGCAGATGATCATGTTAAGATGAGGTCATTAGGGTGGGCCCTAATTCAACATGACTGTGTCCTTATTAAAAGGGGAAATCTGGACACGGGGAGACACACGCAGAGAGAACACCATGTGGAGATGAAGGCAGAGATCAGGGTGATGCCGCAGAGGCCAAGGACTGCAGAGATTGCCAGCAGACCACCAGGAGCTAGGACAGAGGCATGGGACAGACGCCCCCACAGCCCTCGGAGGAAATCAGTCCTACCGACCTTGACTCAGGCTTCTAGCCTCCAGAACTGTGAGGCGAGAAATTTATGTTACTGTAGCCACCCAGCTTATGGTACTTTGTTACAACAACCCTAGCAGATGAATCCACACCCAAATCACTAGAATAGCTCCCACACTTCTTCCTTCTCCTGCTAGTGCCAACCCCAAAACACCAACCCACAGAAAATGCTTGAATCACAACCAGAGGAATCTTCTTAAAATGAAAATGTGAGATCACTCCGTCCACCCTGCCCCTTCCATCACTCTGCATTCTATTTCTGACCAATCCCCAGTTCCTAATACACCACCACACATTGTCTCTCTGTCCCTCACACTCTGTCCCTCACTCTCTCTCTGGTGGTCTTTTTCTTACTCGGCAAGCCAAGCTCTTTCCCAGCTCTGGGCTTTGGCACATGATGTTCCTTTCCCAGGAACACTGATCCCTCTGCTTCCCTCCTTGGCTGCCTCTAGTCATCTTTCGGGTCTCACTCCTTCAGGGGTCCTTTGTTGGTCACCCAGCGGAAATACAGCCCCTGTTACTCTCTCTCCTAATACCTGCTCCTATCCTTGATAGAGTGCCACTCAAAGTGGACCAGTGCTGGGCCACCACAGGTTATTGGGTCCATATCAACATATAGAAATTGAGTGCTTAGAAAGTTTTATTGCAGTTTGACATCACGGTGACATCCAAGCCCACGATCAGTGGACACATCCCCTTGAACATGGTTTAAAGCAACTCAAGTATTGCCCAACTCCATGGTACAAGTGACACACAAATCGTGCACAGTGGGCCCACATAGCTGTCCGTGGTCAGTGAGAAATAAAAATCAACAGGTCCTTGCCCGCAGATATTGGAGAAACACTGCTTCATAGGAACCATCACTAATAACCCTATTTTATTTTTTATTTTATTTTATTATTTTATTTCATTTTATTTCCTGGATGGAGCTAAAGCCCATTCTTCAAAGCAAAGTAACACAAGAATGGAAAAACAAGCACCACTGGTACTCACCATCAAATTGGTACTAACTGATCAATACTTATGTCACACATGGAAATAATATTCATCAGGGGTTGAGCAGGCGGGAGGGGGGTGGAGGGGATGGGAAAAACTCTCACTGAATGGATGCGGGGAGCACAGCTTGGGGGATGACCATGATTGTAGCTCTGACTTGGGCAGTGCATGGGCAATATATATAACCAAAGTGTTGTATCCTCATAATATTCTGAAATAAAATAATAATAATAATAACCCTATTTTAATTGCTAAGAGGATGTGTGTTTGTTACCTGCCTCCCCCACAGAGTGTGAGTTTCACAGTGGTGGTGACTCTTCCGCTCACCACTGATTCATCCGCAGGACATCTCACTGTGTGTGACACACAGGAGTGTGATAAATGCTTGACAGATGAATGCGTGGGCCGCACCATGACAGTCAGGGCTGGGGAGAGCGTTCTAGGTGGACCAACGGCGTGAAGCCAACACTTGAAGCTGAGAAACTGCACTGGCAAACCAAAGACTGCCGGCAGTGTTTTTAAAGCCCGATGACTTCACATTAAGGAATTCCTCAAATCTTAACATGGGGCCCAGTAGGACAGATGGAGAATTCCAGAGGAATGGATAGATTCTTTCGATCTGGGGCTGTGTTCTGTTTTTCACAATTGTTTCTGGCAGAACCCTAAAGAAAAACGCAAACCAGATGTACAGAGAAATATTTTCTTTGTCAAGAAAAAAAGAAAAAGTGGCTTGTTCTGCTCTCACACTGCTGCCCCTCCAAACAGGCCAGATTCCCAGCCTTCACCTTGAATGGCTTGAAGAGGCTCCAGAGCTCTTCTCCAGTCTTTCATGCCTGGGGTAACCGGGAGGCCAGCCCTGGAGTGGCTGCTGTCCCCTCCCTAGGGGCTCTCCAAACTGGAGAAGCAGACCAAAATGTGATTTCTGCTTCTCCCTGCTGAAGGGTGAGCTCTGTGGCTGCATAATGAGCCCAGAGCTTAATTGAAATAAATAAGAACTCTTGTGCAAGCAGTTTGGGTAGCTGCAGGGAATTATTCATCTTTCCCTTGGATTCTCCCGAAGAGACTCTCTCCTACCAGGGTCTTGCTGGTTCTCCTTGGGGCCTTGGACTCCCTGCCCCAATTTCCAGTGACCCTGACCCAGAAGAGTCAGTTTCTGCCAAAGACAAGAAAGCAAGCCAAGTTTGCCTGCAGCAGCCATGACAAAGCCTAAAGCACACTCCAGTCCTCAAATACCTCCTGACTGACTTGATGTCCACCCACCAGAGCTGCCACCTCCCCCAAATCCATCAAAATGTATCCATTTTGTGGACCATTCCCAGCCCATTGGAGAACTATGTCTGCATTACCACCCATGAGGGGTGCTAATGTGGAGACGTCCCTCTTCAGTGCTTCTCAAAGCATGGTCCCCGGACCAGCAGCATCAGCATCACTCAGAGCTTGTAAGGAAAGCAGATTCTCAGGCCCTGCCTCAGACCTCCTGACTCACACGCTCTGCAGGGTGGGGGGCGGGGAGCAGCAGCTGTTTTAACCAGCCCTCTGGGCAACTCCGATGCACACTCACATTTAAGAACCACTGTGCTCCCTGGGTTCTCCCACGCCAATCCCTAAAGAGCCAGGCTGGTGATCTAAATGAGGACACTCGAGAGCACCTGCCCATCTAGGGAGGTGCTGCCAGCCAGCTCTGACCCACAGGAGCCAGGCAGAAGGTGAACCCAGTCTTGCCAGATCTTCGCAGTTTTCAAGGGCGATTGCTAATGTGGATTTTTAAAAAATGTGGAATCTTTCAATTTTTAAACATTGGCTTCCTTTTTTTCTAGACACAGTGCAGGCCTAGCCATCTCCATCGACAACAACTCCACCCGTCCATTTCCACGGGCCACAAGTTATTCTTCATTCCACCCTCTTCTCCCTGCCTACATCCTACCTGTCAAGACACCGTACTGGCTTCACCTTCAAAATGCATCCAGCATCCAGCTACTGCTCCCCACCTCCACTCGCCCAAAGACCCAAGCCAGGAGAATAGCCATCATCTCTTTCCTGGGCAAATTGCAAAGCCTGCTCCTGGTCTCCCAGTGCT
The DNA here is from genome assembly GCA_023783475.1 of Daubentonia madagascariensis. NCBI lineage: Eukaryota > Metazoa > Chordata > Mammalia > Primates > Daubentoniidae > Daubentonia > Daubentonia madagascariensis. The sequence goes on from JAKFHU010001953.1 coordinate 45,511,171, forward strand.
CACCCTTGGCCTCTGCACTTCAGTCTCAACAAAGCAGCCAGAGTGATCCTTTAAAAATGGAAGTCAGGGCCGGGTGCAGTGGCTCACGCCTATAATCCTAGCACTCTGGGAGGCCGAGGCGGGAGGATCGCTTGAGGTCAGGAGTTCAACACCAGCCTGGGCAACATAGCAAGACCCCATCTCTACAAAAAAAATAGAAAAACTAGCCAGGTGCCATGGTGCATGACGGAGGTCCCAGATATTCAGGAGGCTGAGGCAGGAGGAGCGCTTGAGCCCAGGAGTTTGAGGTTGCAGTGAGCTATGATGACGCCACTGCACTCTAGCCTGGGCAATGGTGCAAGACCCTGTTTCCAAAAAAAAAAAAAAAAACTAAGCTGGGTCATGTTCTGCCTCTGCTCAAACCCTGCAATGGCTGCTCACTCTTCTCAGCATGAAAACCAAAGTCCTGCGAGGCTCCTTAGGACCTGGTCCCATGGTTACCTAGCTGACCACCTCCTCCTGCTTCACTGATCACCTGGTCCAGCTGCTCTAAAATCCTGCTATTTCTCCCCCCGCCCCTGCCCCCACCATATGGCCCTCACTCTGATGTTCCCACTGCCTAGAACATTCCTCCTCAGACAGCCTCATGGCTCATCTCTCACTCCTCCAAGTAAGTATTCATTCCAGTGTCTCTTTCTTCATGAAGCCCAAACCCGGGAGCCCTTTTTAACGCCCCCTCCCTGGCACTCCCAATACCCCTAGGCCAGCGCTATTTACCTCAGCATTTAATCCCAGAGCACACCATCTACACAGATATTTACCTCTTTGTCTGCCTCCATCTGCTAGAATTGAAGCTCCGCAGGGGCAGGAGCTGCTGTCCAGTTGACTGACGGGTCCCTAGCACCTAGAACAGCACCTGGCACACAGTAAGTATTCAGTAAGTAGGTGTTCCATGAATAAATGTTATTGCCACCAAGCAGCTTTGTATTTATACGTCAGCAGGGATTTCTTGAAGCTGTTGGTCCAAGCCCAAATCTCATTCTACTCATAGGAATTTCAGTCCTGCCACCGACTGGCCAGAGAGAGATTTAAGAATAGAAAGTATTGCTAGGGTCCTTGAATCAAGAGCCACCTCCCTTTCCTCCATGCCACCCCAATCCCGTTCAGTTCTAGACCACCACCCATGCCTTCCTGGGGCTTTTTCATCCTGGAGAGGTGGATCCCTCTTAGCCTGCATGGTAACCACCCTCTAAGCCAAAGTTTTCCAAAGTGTATTCTGTGCAATGCTAGTCCCATGAGATACTCCAAGAAAAATAAAATCTGGAAACACACGCTCTTTCCCCTTCTTGGAGCTCACGATACATGTTAGCATCATAAAGTCTTCAAGAGGTATGGTAGCAATGCTTTCTGTCTTTATTTGCTCTCACACTTCTCAAATCCCTCGGACCACACAATTCCCCCAACAAAATACCTATTAACACTCCAGGACACTAACATTCTGACCAAGCAGATTCCTCATCCTCTTGTGGGGCAAGGTGGGGCGCTCTGAGACTATATATCCTACCCATATTTTCCAGCCAGACACACATCATGGGCTTGCTGAGATACTGAGACTTCCTCATGCCCTCACTTTCAAGCTAATGAGGTGCTGCTCTCTGTACTCTCTCCCTAGCCTGCAGTGTGCTGCCATCCCTACCCTATCTGCATCATCCGGGGCACCTACCATGATGACTGACAGCAAAACCAACTCAAGCAAACACGAAGGGAGTTTATGGGTTCATACAGCTGAAAAGATGAAAGGTAACCAGCTTCAGGTATGGCTGGATCAAAGGACCAAATCATGACATTAGGACTCAATTTCTATTCGTCTTACAGTTTGATCTTTCACTCCAAACTCTCCCCTTATGGTGACAATATGGCTACCACAGTGCCACCCTCACCTCCTCTCAAGTTCAAATACAGCTGGATAGAGATAAAACGTTTTCTGGAAGCTCCCTCAAGAGTCTCGAGTTTCACTCTGAGTGGACTTGCTTAGGGTCTGTGCCCATCCTGGAACGAATCAATGTGGCCAGGGAGACAGGATGTGCGGACTGGCTTTGGCTCAGGACCCATATGCCACCACTGGAACTGGACTTAGAGCCCCACCTGAACAAGAATCACTGAAAATGGGTGAAGGGTGATTCCCCACCCCCACCCTAAATCCGGGCCTTATTGCTGGAAGCAGAAGGAATGGGTGCTGAGAAGGCAAACTTCAAATGTGCGCTCCATAGCCTTTGCACACACATGCAAACACGTCACTTCCTCCAGGATGCGGTCCCAGATCCACCAAGCCAGGCCTCAGCACCTCTCTTAAGGAGTTCACATATGCACACAAATACCTACAGGACATGGCAAAGAGTTTTCAGGTGCATGGGAGGAAGTTGGTAGGCAGTAGGAAAGACGTAAGATTTCGACTCAGATAGACCCAAGCTCACATTTCTGGATGGATGACCTTGGACAAGTTATTATACTTAACCTCTCCAAGTTTCAGTTTTCTTATCTATCAGGATTTGGGATTTTTAATAATTCTCACTTAAGGTAGAAACTGTTGATAACAAAGGAAAGTATAAAGAGTAAACTCAAGTCAGCCGTTACCCTGGCTTTCTGTGCCTGGATCTTGCCCTCCCCTGCCTCCAGATGCCAGTGTGCTCAAGCCAGCCCTACACAACAGGGTCACCTCTCTCCCAAACCTCTCCAGGGGCAACTGCTCCCTGGCAGCATGGGGAAACATCTCCCTGTCTCACCACTATATCAGCAGGGAGGTGTTTCTTGTGGTCTAACCTGCAGTCCTAGCCAGTACAATGTAAGTCAGCTCCTGGGTTCTCCACCTGGACATCCTTCATTCACCAAACTGGAAGTCCAGAAAAACAGTATTCTCTGGCAGCTGCCAGGATTCACATGAACCAGACAAGCTCTGGGGATAAAACAAAAGTAAATACAAGTATTCAGCGTCATCCCGTACAAAAGCCTTACTGACTTGAGATTAAAATGGGAGAAAGGATGTCCAGGCACCAAGCTTGAATTTTTTTTTTCCTATTAGGAGGCAACCAATCAAACTGAGAGGGGAGCAGCCAAGGCCATTTTTCTTGTGGCAGAGATAAACAGTGGCGAGGGGAGGAGAGACACAGACTGGAAAAGACATGTTAAGGAAAACAGGGACGGATTTTGTCAGCCAGGGGCTTCTATTTTATGAGAGGGGTTTAGGCATCAGGGCTCTCCGAGACTGACAAGCCCTGAGTCAGAGGCTCGGAGCATTGAGTAAAGTGGACGAACTGGAATTCGCCTCATGGGGGCTTAGACACACATTCATTCATTCCCTGGTCAACAAATATGTATGAAGCACATAACATGTGCTGAGTGTTCGGGCCCAGGTGGACACTGAATGCCCTGGCCCTGCCCTTGCTGAGCTCCATCCAAAGGGTAAGGCAGGTGATAGCAAACCCTTAAAAAATGCATAGCCACAAACTAATAAATACTAATAAACTAATAAACACAACTGTAATAAACAAAGGAAACTAACCTGGAACAATAAGAAAGAGTAACAGGTGAGCCATTCTTGCTCAGGGTGGTCAGGGACGGTCCCTCTGAGAAGGCACCTTTTAACCCAAGTCCGGAGAATGAAGAGGAAGCCCCCGAAGATGTCAAGGCAGGAAAGACCCATGTTCAAGAATGGAAAGAAGCCACTGGAGCTGGAGCTTTGTGTGTGATGGAGGGAAAAGAGCAAGGAGGGGTGGGAGGAGGCGGAGGGGCCTGATCACGAAGGGACACCTGGGTCCTGACAGAGTTTAGATTTTAGCCAAAGTGCAAAGCCTCTTTTCTAAACCACCACCCTCCACTGGTGTCCTAGTCATGGCACCTGCATACATTTGAAAAAATGCAATTTGCATTAGGTCTCATTTGTTTGGGAAACAGACAGTGTGCCCAAGGGTAACAGGGGCCCTTACGGTAACTCCCCCAGCTCTCCCAGGGTCTGTAGCCCACAAACCAGGGGCCCCCGACTTGGAGTATATCAAGAGACTCACAAGGGACCTCAAGTAATCTATGCTTGGGGAGAACGAGGGGACAGAGAAAAAACAGGGTAAAAAGACAGCTGTCATAGAAGCCATGGAACAGCCTTCTCACACCTCCAGGTCCTCACCCAGCCCAGGAGAAAGCCCCACACTCGGGCAGCCTGAAGCTTTGCTACTCACAGTGTGGGCCAGGGTCCGATGCACCAGCATCGCCTGGCAGCTTGGCAGAAACGTAAACTGTATTAGTTTCCCATTGTTGCTGGAACGAGTTACCACAACTTAGTAGCTCAAAACACCAATGTGTTATTTTTCAGTTCTATAGTCCAGAGTCGGAAATGGGTCTCACTGAGCTGACATGAAGGTGTCAGCAGGACTATATCAGGGAGCTCCAGGGAAGAACCCATCTCCCTGCTTTCCCAGTGGCTAGAGGCTGCCTGTGTTCCTTGGTTCATGAGTCCCTTCCTCCATTTTTGAGGCCAGGAAGAGTAGGCTGAGACCTTGTCACATTCCAACCTCCTCTCTGCCTCCTTCTCCTACATGTAAGGACCCTTGAGATTCCACTGGGCCCTCCCTGGATATTCCCAGATTTTCTCCCCAGCTCAAGGTCAGCCAAGTAACAACCTTAATTCCCCTTTGCCATGTAATGTTAATTTTTTTTTTTTTTTTTTGAGACAGGGTCTCATTCTGTCACCCAGGCTGGAGCGCATTGGCACAATCCTAGCTTACTGTAACCTCCAACTCCTGGGCTCGAGCCATTCTCCCACCTCAGCCTCCCAGAGTAGCTGGGGCTACGGGGGCATGTCACCACACCCGCCTAATTTTTCTTACTTTTTTTTGAGCCAGGGTCTTGTTATGTGGCCCAGGCTGGTCTCAAACTCCTGGCCTCAAACGATCCTCCCACATTGGCCTCCCAAAGTGCTGGGATTACAGGCATGAGCCATTGCACTTGGCTCCCTTTTGCCATGTAAACTAACATATTCACAGGTTCTGGGGATTAGGACGTGGAATCTTTGAGGGACCTTTACTCTGCTGGCCATATAAACCGCAGGGCCCCACCTGCACCAGCTGAATCAGAATCTCCATTTTAATGAGATCTGCAGGGGGATCAGGTACACATTCAAGTGTGACAAGTCCTGGCCTTGCAGCCCGGCCAGGGCTGACCTTTCTCAGGACGCCAGACTAGTGTGTTCAATTAGGCCCCAAGGACCACTCCCTGAAGTCTTATTTTCTCAGCCCGGTTGCCACAGCAGCAGACATTTCCTCTCTCTCCATGTGAACCCCAACCCTTCATGGAGAGAAAGGGGTATTAGGTCCAGAAGCCTGGACTTGTAGGCAGCCTCTGATGGGTGGTTTGAGGGTTCTGAAATGTTCCCCAAGGGTGAGAAAATGAGATTCACACATGGGTGTGACGTGTACACATCGGGCAGAAGAGCAGAGTTAGCCCTTCCCCCCACGGCAGGTCCGAGGATGGCTGGTCCTGGGGAAAGGTCAGCAATGTTTGGTGAAAACCCTGATTCCCTACAGCTAACTGGAACCACAGCCTCCCAGATCTGGCAGGCAGGGGCCTTGGAGGTTTTACAGATGAGGTGATCGCGGCTCAGAGAGGATGGGACTCGCTCAAGGTCACATGGGTTAGGAGTGGAGAAGTTAGGAGAGCAGGGAGCCAGGCCTGCAGAGCTATGCCACATGCCCCTGCTTCTAACCGGCTGTCATTTGGGGGCTGTGCCTCAACCGAGGGTCACTCCCTCACAGGAAGGGCAGAGCAGGGATTAAGACCGCCAGACCTCCGGCTCCTTCTGCTTCAAGCAAAAGACAATTGTAACAACTGCCTGGACTCAGCCGATCTGGCCAGCTCCTCTGGCCACAAGCAGCCAGCCAAACTTGGAATTTTCCAAGCAGCCGTTTCAGCCATGGAAACCCTCCAGGTGTCACTGTCTAGGCCCAGTGACTCCCGGCACCCAGCAGGAGGATGAAGCACTGGTGCTCCCTGGGAATGCTGACCCCGGGCACTTCCTCCCTGGAGCAGACTCATCACAGCCCGGCATGTGTTTGGAACCGGCGGCCAGTTCAGAGCACACTGCTGGAGCCCAGACAGGTGCCAGGAATGACACTTCTTGGAGGTGTCCGCTTCCAGGCAGAGCCCTCCCTTCACCTGTCCAGAGCTCCCCACGGAGCTGACATTTGGAAGCTTCCCTCTACACCCCAGCAATGCTCAGCTTCCCTTTGCTGCTGAAAAACATCTGGCTGGCTTGGCACCTAAGCTGGGTAAAAATAGCATGCCATCTTGTGAGCGGGCACCACGCCATCACAGCAGATGGAGACCAGCCCTGGCTGCCAAGAGACCGCTGAACAGTATCCAACGCATTTGCAAAGGGCAGGATTCGCAGCTGGAAGGGTCAGAGGGCTGAGTGTCAGGACCCTCGTGAGAGGGGCAGGAGGTGAAATGAAAGGGCCAGGGAGGGTTGGGACCCCTCTGCCCTTCACAGGGGGGACCAGGCGGGGGAAGAGAGAAAATGTACCTGGACACTAGAAGGTCACAGGGCACAATGGTGAAGCCTTGGTTTTGAAGACAGATGGACCCTTGTTTAAATCCTACCTCTACCTTTCCTAGCTGTGTGGCCCTAAGGCAGCTGCTAAACCTCTCTGAGCCTCAGTGTCAAATCTACCTTGCAAGGTTCTGGGAAGGAGAGTGCATCCTTCTTTCATTCAATAAGCATGTTATTGAGCGACTCCTGTGTGCCAGGCACTGTGTCACGTGTGGGCTACAGTGATGAGCATGCAGCAGCGAGTTTTCTTCCAGTGATGGAGACAGACATTAATCAAAAATGACACAAAAGTAAAATGTCCACGAAGATAAGTGCCTCAAACCGAAGGTCTGTGGTGCAATTAGAACATATAGTTGGGGGTGGGTGGGAAGCAGGGGTGATTAAGTCAAGTCAAGGAGTGAAGGAAGATGTCCCTGAGGAAGGGACATTAAGATCTGAAAATGAATGGGGAATTAAATAGGGAAAATTGAGAGAAGGTACGTTAAGCCCTTAGTGCCATGCCTGGGACCTGAAAAATACTGGTAAGTGGAATAGATTATTAGTGAATACTTATTGAAAATAAAATTGTAATCATAGCAATCTCTTCCACTGAGGGGTTAGAGCACAGAGCTTGGGCCCTCAGGTCCCTGCACGGTCATGTCACAAGAGAGAGTTTGACCTCACATCCCCACTCGCAGGAGAGCCAGAGGCAAATGGACGTTAAAAATAAAAACTCATAAAAATATCTCAAGCCTCTGGTGAGGCCCATTTGGAGCACCCAGATACTGCAGAATTCAAGCAACAAACCTCCTGAGACTGTCCTATCCTGTGAGCTTTGGACAGCTTGGCTGGGGCCCAGCCAGGTTCACGCGCCAGCTTTCTCCCCCTTTCTAGATAGAGGCAGCCAGAGCAAAAGCCAGGGACCACCTACTCAAGCCTGCGATGCCCTGGCCTGAGCACGGCACAGGCTGCCTTACTGTCCCCACCGCCTGCAGGCCCTCGGCTGCAGCACACCGAACCTCACCCTTGGGGCAGAGCCAGCTTGTAGGGTGAGCAGGATGCAAATTTCTTCCTCTGAGTACAGACTGCAAAAGCAGGGCCTTTGGACAAATGCAAAGACTCTAAGGAAGAAACACCAGGAAAGCAGCGTGAAGTCCCTAATGAAACGGCAGTCCTCAAATTGTGGGACATGCCGTACTGCTCAGAGTCAAAGGCGGCCCCTTTCCTGCGGTCTAGAGCCCCCGCCAGCACATGCAAACTCCACCATGGCCCCTTTCTACCCTAACCCGTCGTGTGCTTGTGGCCCTCGAAGAGGGGTGGGGCAGAGGGAAGCCATAGTGTGTTGGATACCTCTGGTGCTTTGCCCCGCACCCTCCCCACCCACGCTTTACCTCCAGCTGATGCTGCAGCAGTGACATGCGCCCACATCTCTCACTTTCCACCCTGGGGATTTCCAGGTGCCATTTCTTGTGGGAATGGCACTTAGCTATTCTGCTGCCAACCCAAACCCTGCACACCATGGGTGACCTTTGACCAATGGTGGGGCAGAAGCAGGTGTGTAATTACTTCCCTCTTCTGTCCTCCAGCCAGACAATTCTGGGGCTATTCCAAATGGCTCCTCAGAGGGTCCTGGCAGCCCTGAGCCCCACAGTGGTGACCAGCGCAATAAAGCATCCTGCATTGCTTTCCTTCCTTCCTTGTCCCCATTCCCTGGGGTCAATCCCCCAAAGAAACTACCTGCATGCAAGCCTTTGTTCTGTAGCTCTTTCTTGGGGGAACCCAAGCTAAGACAGTTGTCTTCCTGCCCTCTCCTCACCAGCTATCAGGAGAGTGGGGCCTATGGTGGCACATGGGCCAGTTTTGTGGTCAAGAAGCCAGAGAGTTGCTGCTCTCTCCTCTCCCAGCTGGAGCCTGGACAACTGGGTGGGAGGAACATCTCTGGTTGTCATGCAGAAAGGGCCCTTAGCCCAGTGGCTTCTAAACGTGTGAACAGTGGAACTCTTCTGCAAATAGAATCATATGCACAGAATGGACATTTGTTGTCTATGGCTGTTGGACATCCACTCCTTTTTTCCTAGAGAACTTGGGTTACCTCTCAGAAAATACCTCATTCCTCTTTGTGAGGTCTTGGTTGGAAGGACTTTTTGGTGACCACTGCCCACTCTGGTAATCCAAGTTGCCATGTCTTCCCTTCCTGTCCCAGAGGCAGGCTCAGCCCACTGAATGCCTTCTTCCCGGACTCAGTCTTGAACAAGAAATCAAAGACCGAGGCACTGGTTGGAAGGCAGTCTTCATGATGGTGGCATGCCCACCTGCCGGGGGTTCCCAATGCAGCCTTTCAGAACTCTCTCAGTATCATCCCCCCAGACCCCAAGCCTGGTCCTCCAGCACCTTATAGAATCTTTGAATAACTTTCCCTAGCTCTGAGATCTTTTTAATTAATTTCCTTTCTCTCTGGCTAGGAGAATCTGTTTCTGTAGCCTGCAACCAAGAATGCTTACTGATACTCATAGAATCCTAATATTTAAAATGAGTAAAATCGGAGATGCTCTGTTGAAATGAGGAAGGGTGGGCAGGAGTACCTCCCTCTCATTACACCCCTAACAAAGGCTTCCCTGTTATGTCTGAAGTGCCTCGAGGACCTGAAAGAGCTTAGTTGGAAACATTTGCTTTCGTCCCATCCTCTTTGTAGAAATGAGGAAGGCAGGGCAAGAGAAGTTCACTTATTTGCCAAGATCCCAGTGCTGCTTAGCAATGGTCTAAGACTCAGGCCTCCTACTCTCGGGGTGATGGCCTTCCTAATACACCACAGTGGCTGGCTCCCTAGAATTTGGGAGACAAGTAGACACCAGAGTGAAGCTAAGTGTCCACGTAGAGATCAAGGGCATGAAGTGGTCTCCCCTATACTCCCCCAGGCCACAATAACCAGCAACAGCAGGACAGCCTCATTCCTTGTCTGTGCTCTGCCTATCCACTGACAGGAGCTGGTCTACGTAGGCACACCCATGCCATGACACCTTCATGTCATAACGACAGACACACATTGCAAAGCACTCTGCCAGCATTTCCCAAGGCACAGCTCCCAGAATCCTAGACCTCCAAGATGCTCTGTAAAAAAATTAGTCCCATGATCAAATCCCTCATTTTCTAGAAACTAAGATGCACTTTCTTATTGTTTCGCATACAAACAGTAAATGAGTGGTTGTGTCATGAAGTAGTAAAGAGCATGTCCTCTGAAGTCTGACTACCGAGGTTTGATCATCAGCTCTGCCACTTACTGGCAGCGTGACCTTGCACGAGGGACTTAACTATTCTGGCCCTCTGCCTTCCCATCTATAAACTGGAGAGGAAATTAAAGAGCCAGCTGCGTTAGTTCAAGGTGGGATGAGATGTGCGAGAGATTCACTTGGGGAAACACCTGTGAGAGAGTTTAGGGGGAAGCCAGAGGAGGCTGGAAAGGTTGTGACACCTCAGTGCACACTTAATGCCTACGAAAAAGAGAATGAAGGAAGGTTGAGTAGAAAAAGCCTCAGATTGCAGTACAGTTCTAGGAAAGTTTTGGCAAAATTTTGAGGAGTTCTTGAGTCAAAGTCAAAGTCATCAGAGGAGTCTTGTGTCTCCCAGGAAGGGACCTGCCTCAGTATCCCTGGTGCGTCGGTCGTTGGCTGAGAGCAGCCTGTGGGAGCAAGGCCTCCACCCAAAGCAGAGGTGGCTTCAGAATGCAGCAACCGGGGCCCAGGGTCCCTTATTCCCCTGCAGGGGAGATCCGAGAAGAACATTCTCAGGCCCCTCCCGGCCCCACACCAACTGCAAAAGGTAGGATTAAGCAAGTCAGTTTACATCAAAGCTCTTAAAATAGTGCCCAGTTCATAGTAAGCACTCTGTATATGTTGCCTTAAAACAAACAAACAAGGTTATGAAATCAGGTTGCTTCTTAAAATCAGTTTGTACACCTGATGTGATAGTTTCCCTTTTTTGGTTTGAATTCTGGAAAGCTGTTATTAAACTGTGGATACATCTTACAATCAGCACATCTTGGAATTGAGGTAATGAATTTAGAAAACTTTGTAAACTATATGCCCATCGGAGACTTGTATTAGCAGACGAAAGAATCTGAGAAGTCCTGCGATAGACGGACCAATTGGACTTTGTTCAACTCCTTGTTTCCCAGACGTCTTTGGCTACAGACCTCTGGTTTGCATAGCACTTCCAATAGATTCCTTTCTCTTTAGTTAGAGAAGTTGGTTCCCGTTGCTTGCACCCAAATCCCAACTGATACACATTCAATTTAAGCATAAAAAAGAGGTAAAAGTCGAACTGCTCTTGTTGACAACGGGGAGGGGAACAAAACTAGGATTTCATGGTACACATTTTGCACAAAGGCCGGCTGCTGCTGTTTCAGATGGTTCTCAGGTAATAGATGCAGAGTAAACGGGGCACGGGGAACAACGGAAGGATGGCAGACGGCAGAGGAAGAAGGGCTTCCTGATCTGCCCAGGCCACCCCACCCAATGCTGCGGCTTTTTCCACAAGGTGCCTGGAGTACGCAACCGAAAAAGCCCTCACCTAACCCAGCCCCTTCGTTGAGGTCAGCTTGACCAACTCATGCCATGAGCAGAGCACCTCTTGATCCAGTCTTCAGCGAGGTAGAAGAGCACTGTAGGCTAAGAAAAGGCAGACGAGAAACATCTGGCCACCCTGACCAGAGGCTGAGGGCCGTGAACGAATTCAACAGGAATGTTTCCCTGCGCTCCACATGTACCACGTGGTTTAACGCACGCTCTGTGCCAGGCACTGTGCTCAGGATTCAGAGATGACAAATGCAGCCTTCGTTGTTGGGTTGATACCTTTTGTGCACCATCTCACACTCTTGCAGGTGACCTTTTTGCTCTCTCCAGAGCCGTGGCAACCCCAGGGTGCTTCGCCTCAGCCGCACAGGGCCTGTCTCTTGCTTTCTCAGGGCTTCTCTGCTGCAGTTGGTGCAGCCTGCTTGGCCATTCGGCCCCGACAATCCTTTAGGTACAAGCTCCTGGAGGAACTTTAACCAGCGTAGAGATAAACACTCCCCTCTTCTAGGCACTCCCCTGCTGAGGTGCACCCTACACTGCTCCTCAGAGGTACCCGTGTCCACAGCGGCGACCCTCTCAACACACCCGGGATCAGCCTGCCCACTGTCCCCGTTGTGCTCCTTCCCACCCCTCCACACCCTTTCCCAGGAATCACTTCTTCAAAATAAATGATCTGCACATAAGCCCTTGTCTTATCCTCTGCTTTTCAGGGGAACCCAAGGTAGGATTTTTTCTTTTAATAACAATTTCTTTGTATTTGTAAAATGGCATGTACATCTATTAATTCGGTTGAACATCAGAGCAGCCAGAAGTGATATATAAGGCTGATATCATTCTCACTGTAGAGAAGAGAAAAATTGGAGCTCGGAGGGGCCAGTTGACTTGCCAAATGTCACACATCTAGGAGAAAGCAAGAACCAGTGCTTCCACTTCTCAGCCGGAGCCTCAGTCACTACACGTGTCAGTTCAGGGCCCAGGAGTCTCAACACAGCCTCAAAGGTGAACATTTGACGTTCCTTAGGCTAGGTTTTGAAGGATGCTCATCAAGCTAGATGAAGAATGGAATGGAGAGAGGGTTGGGGTGGGAATTCTGACAGCAGGAAGAGCAGAAGCAGAGTCCCCAAAGTGGAAACTGTTCAACGGGATTTCTTCTGGAAACTGGTGAACACCGTCTGGTAGAAACACAGGGCCAAGGAGACAGGTGGGGCACTGGAAAAAATAAAGCAAAACATCTCACGGGCCCTTGTGGCCCAAGCATTTGTTGATGTATGAACACTAGGAAGCCGGGTGTGGCACAGTGGGAAGAGGTATAAGGCACACAGGGGATAACCTGAAATACGTGGATTTGGTCACAGTCAGCGGGTCCACATTCAGAGCCCCCTCACTGTCATGCAACCAGGGACGACTTGTGTCCCCATAGCTAAGGACCCCATTCCTGACCTGAGTCCCCAATTCCATCACTCCTGATTATCTTTGAAAAGGAAAAAGGTGGTTCTTACTCTCTTGGGAAGAGGAAGAGGCACATGTTGAATCTCTAATGAATAACTAATTAAGGCCAGTGAGGGGCTAGAAAGGCCAGTGGTGTACATGGATAAATTCAGAGCCAGCAGGCCTATGAACAGGCCCCTCCTCAGCCTCTCTTTGAGCTGTGGCCATTTCTGTGAAGACAGGCTGAGGAGTAGCCCTTCATTCGGCAGCGTTAATTACTGAGGACCAGAGGCCTTGCCTACAGGCGATCTCATACACACATCCTTGCAGAAATCAGTCTCTCAACTGGCAGGTTCCTCCTTCCTTGCTGGGGAGAACATAAACTAGTGTGAGCTCTCTGGAGAGGGATTTGGCAAAACAGATCAAGGACCTTAATAGAGTTCATACCTTTTGTTGCTACAATTTGTCTTCCATGAATTTATCCTAAGGTAAGAGTCAGACACATGCACCGGAGTGTTCGTTCTAGGCTCATTCACGTTAGGAGAAAATTAAAATCAACCTCAATGTCCAACCATTAGGGCTGGAGTAAGTTATAGCATGTCCATTCAATGGGAAATAATACAGCCATTAAACAAATATGAAGTATGCAGTAGATTGATTGCAAAATGTTAATAGTGCTCATCTCTGGGTGATGGGACTGTGGGTAATTTGGGTAGGGCTTTTTACCTCTTTTTTTATACTCGTTTATATTTTCTAATTTTTTGTAAGAGATTTCTTGCTTATATGAGAAAAATCACTTTAAAATAAAGAAAAGTTGATTTATGCGTATAATCTTTAGAAAGAAGAGAGAAATTTCTCTCTCTGTTCCCATGGTGGGTGCTGCAGGGAGGTGTTTGCAGAGGGATCAGTGTGCTGACGTGGTCATTCTCTGTATGCCTCTCACCCCCATCCAGAGAAATTCAGCAAAGGGACCCTGAGTTTCCACCCCTTTGACTTCTGGTGGGCAGTTTGGTCAGGTTTCTCTCCCTCTGTTCTCTTTTCAAATAAGAAATGAGGACTCTGCTTCCCGATGTAAGGATCCCACTTGGAGAAGCCCCCACACGAGAAGTGAGCAAGAGCCATTTTCTGTTCTTGTGTGTGGAGAACCTCTACAAGTTGACTGTGTTCCAGCAGCGGTTGCCTAGGGAACACCAGTGACATAAAGGAGACATGAGGACACACTAAACAACTTTAGCAACTATTTGCATTTGGCAGATGTAGCCAGGGGCACAGCTCTGCCTGGCTCCCTGCGGAAAAGCCACAGGAACCCCAGAAGGAAGGGGAACCAGCGGAAGCAATGACAGGGGAGGAGGGAGGGACGAGGGAGCGGGTCCTTAATCCTTTTATTGCCCCTCCAAAGCCTGCTCAGGCAAGGGATCTTGAGAAGGGGTCCCCAGGGCTTTGTGGAAACCCCAAAGAGTGGGCAGCCTCTTCCTGGAACTGGCTCCTCCCATACCCCTGCTGCCCCCCACCACCACCACCAGTCTTGCTTCTGCTTCTGCTTCCGCCACCATGGAAAGCAGGTGACAGGATGTGCTGTGAGGGCTCCAGGCTCTGCATTGCTGAGGCGGCTAATTGGGATCCTTTTTACCTGCCAGGTGAAAAGTCTGAGCATGAGGGGAAGTCGGCTTTCTGCCAACCCTGCCAGCTCTCATTAGGGTTGAGCCAGTCCCACAGAGCCCCAAGAGGAGAAGAGGCAAATTCGCCAAACCATCCCTACCCTGTGGCCTGGAAACCGGAGCTGCTGCCAGCGAGTTCTGCAGGGCTCTTGAGGTGAGCCCCCAGAGCCTGGGCTTCCCGCTCTCAGGGTGGGATGGAGACACAGATCCAAAATAGAAACCAGCAGGGGCCCAGACCAAGCCTGGCTTTCCTCACTGCCCCCTTCAAAAAGTTCTGGGCAGATCAGATTAAATCAGAAATGATTGGTTCCTTTATTCCCCCATTTGCTTCTGGCCCCTCACCCCCTTCCCAGTTTAACCACATCTGTAGGCTCTGTTGAAACAGAGCCAACATCAATAAAAACAAACCCAAACCCAGCAGCCAGTAGGGGCAGGATGTGCCACCCATCTGGGCAGGCCACGTGCAGGGACCGACTGCCAAGGCACACCTCCTGCTGGTAAAAGGTGCTGTGTGGAGTAATTAACCTCCAGGCCATGGTGAGCAAAATGTGCCACGTAACCATGCAGGGTAATTGGAGAGGAAGGGAGACGCTCTCTCCCAAGTGAACATTAAGACGTGTGCAGCTTGTTTGACCCTCTTAAGCAGAATGGCAATCGGTTGGCAATGTCCCATAATGTGGCTGCCATCATTTGTCTTCCAAATTGTTTCCCAGTCAGAATGGCTTCTGGACCCTTCAGCTTCTATGTGTGTATACTGAAAGAAACTCCTTAAAACCATGCAGGACTTTTGTGTGTGTGTTGTGTGTGTGTGTGTGTGTGTGTGTGTGAATGTCCAAAGCTGGCAAAAGCAGAAGAGAAATAGACACTCTAGTACATTGCCAGTGAGGATGATGATCGGCCAATATTTCTGGAGGCCAGTTCAGGCTCCAAGACTGCTTTGCATGTGTCCATGATGAGACCCAGGCACCATGAAGCTAGGAAGTCTGGGATTTTGCAGCTCTTTGCACTGAAACTGTGCTGTTTCATTGCTGGCACTGATAGAGCTGAAAATCCACCATCTTCCAGAGCCCCAAATTTCTATTGGCACTGGCTCCTGGTGGCCAGCAATTGCTATCATTAACTGGGAGAAATGAATGACATGCTGTCAGCATCACACTCACTTAGGGGGGTCACACAACAAGATTGCTTAAGCCCCCAAAGCATTAGAGTTTCTAGAGAACTTCCCTTCAGGTGATAGCTTTGACTCCTTTCTTCCAGAAAACACATACGCCACTGTAAGGTAGAGTAGGTTCTAGTATAAATTATACAGCACCTAAAACTCCTTCTCCCTGTGCTGTTTGTACTCTGTGGGACATCTGGTATACCATGCAAGACTCCATCCTCCATCGTGGAGGTCTCTGAGACTGGACTGCTATCCAAGCTATCTAAATGTATTAGTCCTATCAATATATTTCCAAACCCAAAGGTAGACCAGTCAGGAGACTTCACTTCTCAGAAGTTGCAAATAGACAACCAGGAAAAGGATTCTCATCTAATTCCATTCATCTGGTCATTCAAATCCTAGTTGCTACTCACCCCAAAGACCATTACATGAGCCTGGAAAATGACTGGATTTCACAGACAAATATATTACCAATGCATCTTTGGGTTGTGGGATTAAGCTGACTTTCTGCCCTTTGTGTCTTTCTTTGCACTAGAGAATTTCTGCTCTTCCAAGTGATTTTGAACCTATTATTTCATGAGTATAGCAGATTGTTTGCAAAAATTGGCCAAAACTATTCCACTCCCTGTATCCACATGCCTTTGCAATGTGACTTTGCTGTTTCTCCCAACAAAAGGTGGGATCTTGTATTAGTTTGTTTTGTACTACTATAAAGAAAATACCTGAGGCTGGGTAATTTATAAAGAAAAGAGGTTTATTTGGCTCACGGTTCTGTAGGCTGTACAAGAAGCATCGTGCCAGCATCTGCTTCTGGTGAGGGCTTCAGGAGCTTCCAATCAAGGTGGAAGGTAAAAGAGGAGCAGGTGTGTCACTTGGCCAGCGCAAGAGCAAGAGAGGGAGGTGGTGGTGCCAGGCTCTTTTAAACAACCAGCTTGCATGTGAACTAATAAATCAAGAATGCACTCATTATTGTGGGGAGGGCAAAAAGCCATTCATGATGGATCTGCCCCCATGACCCAAACACCTCCCACCAGGCTGCACATGAGATTTGGAGGGGCCAAACATCCAAATCACATCAAATCTATTTGTCCACCCCTTAAATCTGGGCTGGCCTTGTAACTTGCTTTGACCAGTAGAATGATGCAGCAGTGACAATGTGATAGTTTTAGGTCTGGGCCTCAAGAGGTTTTAGGCACTTCTTTCTTGGATTCTAGAGAATACCTGGGCTACCCTGTTGGAGAATGACAAACCATGTAGAACAGACACAAACTGTCTCAGCTGGGCCAACCTAGACCAGACAGCCCCCATTGGACCTGGCAGCTAACTGCAGATTCATAAGTGAGCCTAGTCAAAACCGAAGAACCACTCAGCTGAACCCAATCTGCTGAGTCATAGAATCGTGAACTAAATAAATGATGGTTGTTACAAGCCACTAAGTTTTGGGGTTCTTTTTATGCAGCAAGAGCTGATACCATGAGCTCCTAAACTAAGTGGAACAGGTGTCAATTTAACCAGTTGAGGACTTAGAAAGTGCTGGCACAGAAGGACTGGGTATTTTATTCAAGGTCTTACAGCCAGATAGTAACAGATTCAGAACTTGAACTCAAGTGCTCCACTGGTGTGTTTTCTCATTTGCCTTTCCTCCTGAATGGCAGGTACTTGGGAAGCTTCTGGACGGCAGCCCCTGAAAATCCCTCCTGAGAGAGCCTACTGCATTTTCATGGGGATCTGTCCAATGTCACCCACAGCCACCCTACCCCAGCACGCTGCTGTGCCTCAAACCCTCAGTCATCAGCAAATCCACACCCTCAGCCATCAGCTCCCTACTAACCACCCAGATAGCACTGCCATCTCTTCCAGTCTACAGGGCTCCGGCCCCCTCCCTTGCCAGCCAGCCGGCAGCCCTCCCTTCTGCAGGCAGTGAGAGCAGCCGGCCCCAAGAACAGGAAAACACTTCTTTTCAACCACACTGAAAGAGATCAGTGGGTGGGCCTGTCCACTTGTCGGCATCGGTTGGAGATCAAAGCAAACACAAGAGGGAACAGACCCAAAGGAAGGAGAAGGGAAAAGCCCCCCTCAACACACTGCAAACCCAGCCAGGGCTTCTGAGGGGGTAGATGTGGGAATAATCCTGACCCAAATGCCAGCCCTCCCGGAGGAGCCCAGAGAGAGAAAGGATGACAAGGCAATAGGAAGGGTGGGGGCGGGGTGGGAAGAGGAAACCACAGAAGGTACAAAGGAAGGGGGGAGGGCAATTGGAGGAAGCAACTCCACCCTCTTGCAGCACCCAACGATGACCTTTCTCTGTCTCTGGCCTTTAGGGAAACAAGGGGAGGGCAGGGGCTGAGGAGTCCTCACATGGGCCCTGGGGGCCTGGCTGTGCGCATAGGCCCCAATGCCAGCTGGAGGGAACACACGCTGTCCTGGCTACGGAAGGGAGAGGGTTGGTGGTTTTTTCTTTTCTCTAAAGAGTTGGGGAAAACAGAGCCCAGCCCATGAACGTGGCCAGACCCAATTTCCTCCCACAAGGCAAATTCTTTCCTGTGCTTGGGAAACACACCTGGCTAGAATTCTCATACCATGGGCCAGGAGCTCAGGGCTTTGTGCCCAGTGGCTGGTCCTTAGGGGAAATAAAACGCTTGGCTAAAGCAAAACACTCTGATGTCAAAAATCATAGGAGGGAGATAAATTACAAGCACCAAATGGCTGCTTAATTTGCTTTGACTCAGTAGTAGTCACAGGAATAGTAATGGCAATAACAGTAATAGTAATAATGATGGCCACCATTTAGGGGGCACTTATGAGGCGCTGGGCATTATTTCCTTGCCGCCTCACAGCAACTCTACGTGTTAGGCATCTGGGACACTGGCAGTGTCCCCCCCTTATGTGCGGTGCACCCTGGCCCGACTTCAATTGCCAACACCTGCATCTCTTTGCTGAAGGCTTTCTTCCCACTGGCTCTTCCCCTCGCCTAGCAGGCCAGCGGTGCCAGGGAATTAATCCCAACCCCAGAGCAGCCCTCAGCCTAGGAGTGATGGAAGCTGGTCGATCAATACCCCAGGCTCCAACTCTGTGTGTGGTCTTCACCTGCTGCTGCTGCCCCCAGCCGGCTTAAGCTCCAGTCTCTGCATTGTGGTAATTTACTTGATAACGCACTCAGTCTTGGCACCCTCTCTTCTCTGTCTCATTTCCCCACTCCACTCCTAGTGTTCCCTGGGGTCACCTTCCAAATAAACTACTTGCACTAGAATCCTTGTCGCAGGATCAGCTTCTGGGGGAATCCAACCTAAGAGAGTTTATGGCTCCATTTCAGAGGTGAGAATATCAAGGCGTGAAGGGTTTAAAGAACTCTCCCTGGCACAAAGTGCTCTTAAAGATTATTCCGTACGGCAATTACTATGATTTTTGTTGAATCCTATGGATGCAAAGTAAACTTTGGTTCAGGCCAGAAAAAGCCCAAAGATTGCACACCCATTGGGAGGGGTTTCTGGCATGCTGTTCTGGGGTCTCCTAGGAGACTGGATCTGGACACAACTGGTTAAGGAGACAAGCTTTGACACCAGGAGACCTGAGCTTTCCTTCTGAAGATGCCACTTAAGAGCCTGTAGCCTTGGGCGAAGCTTAACCTCTCTGCACCTGAGTTTGTTGTGCAGTGAAGGGAGGCTACGGGGCTACCCTACCAGTGAGGTGAAAACTCCAAGGAGTGAGTGAAAGGGACCCAGTATGGGGCCAGAAGGGCCAGCCACAGAGGAGTCTTCGGGTCCCAGCTTCAGTCCCTCACTCGACCACTCACTGGCCTCGAGGCATGGGGCAAGTCGCCTCCCTTCCCCCGGTGCCTCCCTTCCCTCCTGGATAGAGTAGGGCGACGGGTTGTGTCATGGATGAAATGAGACCGTGAAGGTGAGGCTCTGACACCTGGGGTAGTTCTTCCTTTCGGGACTTCTAATGCTAAGGGCTCGTGTTTAACTGGGTTGATCTAAGCCCCCAGGGATATTTAAATAGAGTCAGAATTTTAAAAACCGATCTGATTCCAGAGTACTCCAAGCGGCCGCCTGGTGCCCAATTAACATTCTGAATCGTGCCAGGCAGGCAGCCCAGTGCGGTCTCCAGCGATGAACAGCTTCAGCAAAGGGCCACCCGAGCCGGAGGCCAGTCAGAGCTGGAGGCGCAGCCGTGGGCCACTGGCCGGGAGCCTGGAGGCCTCTTCTTGGAGAGAAGAAGACAAGATCAAAGAGCACTCCAGGTTTAAGGGGAAGCTTTTGGACCTTTAGTAGTGTTCTCAACTGGTGGAGCACAGCTTCCCGAGATGCCACAGACCCTTCACAGGTGGCCACCGAGCTGGAGACCCCGTCCTCCCTTCCAGACCCACGTGCCACTCTTCTGCCTGCTCTGTGTCCTGGGAGGCCTCACTGTTTGGAGCGCGTGCACAGGTGCCTCTGCAGGCTGGCTTCTCCTTAGTACAGTAGTGCCCCCCCAACCCCGCATCCAGTTTCAATAACCCACAGTCAACTGCAGTCCAAAAATATTCAATGGAAAATTCCAGAAATAAACAATTCATACATTTTCAATTGCACACCATTCTGAGTAGAGTGATGAAATCTCCCACCATCCCATTCTGTCCCACCTGGGACTGCATCCTACCTTTGTCCAGTAGATCCCTGCTGTCTACCATTCCGGCCCGTGAGTCACTTAGTAGCTGTCTCAGTTATCAGATCAACTATTGTGCTATCGCAGAGCTTGAGTTCAAGGAACCCTTATTTAATACTTAATAATGGCCCCAAAGCAGAAGAGTAGTGATGCTGGCAATTCTGATATGCCAAAGAGAAGTCGTGAAGTGCTTCCTTTAAGTGAAAGGGTGAAAGTTCTCAACTTAAGGAAAGAAAATATCACATGCTGAGATTGCTAAAATCTATAAGAATGAATCTTCTGTCAGTGAAATTGTGAAGAAGGGAAAAGGACTCTGTACATAGCATATATAGGGTTTGTTACTACCCATGGTTTCAGGCATCCACTAGGTGGTCTGGGAACATATTCTTCACAGATAAGGGAGGACTGCTGTACTGGCAGGAGATAGGTGGGGCGGAAGGAAGGAGAGGACAGGGTATTTATTCCCTTGCTGGGTCACCACAAGTTGGCAACATCCCTCTGCCCCAGGTTATACCCCGTCGGGCAGCCTTCTTCTTGTCTACTCTCCCTGGCTCCTTCCCTTGCCTTGTTAGGGGTGATAACAACCCCCAGCTGGTAGCCCTGGGGCACTGACCAATCTCTTGTGGGTTCCCTAAGTCCTCAAACACCTTTGTAACTGGTGCCTTTACTAAACTCTCTTCAATTACCCTGTTTGAGTATATCGTCAGTTTCCTGCTGAGACCCAGACACAGTCACCAAACTTGGAGAAAAATGTAAAGTGTGCTTTTGCTACAACTAAGTTCATATAATGACTCCATGATGGGCATCTGTCCCGATGCTGAGTTGAGCAGGTCACTCAATATATCTGCTAAGATGCCATTTGGTTGCAAATGACAGAAACCCTGATTCCCACTGGCTTAAACAAAGAGCAGGGTATTTTTTCACCTAACAGAAGATCTGGAGGTAGGCAGTCACTGACCCTGATTTCAGTGATTTCAGGACCACCCTCTGTTATTCTCTTGGCCTTTCTCTTGGGGACTCAAAATGGCTGCTTCAGCTCCAGGCATCTCATCTAAGCTTGAGTCAGGAATAAGGTGGCCACAGGAAAAGAGATCAATCACTTCCATGCAGAAACCAGGGAGATTTCCCAGAGGCCCCACCCAGCAGAATCTCACTTTCAGGCTACGCTTGGGTAGCCCAGTCACCCTAGCTGCAAGGGAAGCAGGAAAAGCAAATTATATAGCCCTCGATCCTCTATACAGGGAGGTATTGAGGGAAAAAGGGTCCGGAAACTGCTTGAGGGTAACTCTTCAGTGGGGTCTTCCATGTGCACCAAAAAATAACATAGGTATAACTTGTTATGAGAACAAGATAAGAGACACAGCTGAAGGTAAGGCCAGCCTGCCCCACTGCCCATTTCCAGTGTTTACTGGCATGAGTGGAGCTTTTGTTAGTCAAGGCAGTAAGTGACCCTATTCTGCCAGCAACACTGTCCCTTCAATTGTGTTGCCAAAAATACTAGTATTTGGAAAGTCTAATAAGCCCACAAAAAGTTAAAGTAATTCATGTTTTCCCAGTGCACAGAGCCAAATTCCAGGCTCACCCCAGAGTTGTGCAGCACAGAGTGTTTAGGGCAAAGGGCAGAATCCTTTGAATAACCAATGTGAGAAACTGAAAAGTGGGTCCAAATGAGGAAATGATGTCTCTCAACCTCATAGCTCCTCAGCCCACCCCAAGAATGTTGTCATGCCTTTCTGGCCTCCAAATGTACCCTGTATTGTAAGCAAGATCATTCTTATTCCCCATTGTTCCCCCAACTCTGCCTTCCCCTCCAACTCTGCTCCAATCATGACCATTTGGTTGCCTCATCACTGTGAGGTGGCACCAGACCAGTTGTTATTTTCTTCTTTTTGCTCATCTGTCTCTTCTCATTTTCTTGACAATGAACATGTATGGTATGTAATAAATTTTCTTTCATTTAGTTTTTTTTTTAAAATGATACCAGGCATCCATCAGATGATGGATCCATCAGAAGGAAAATGAAAATACCACCCTAGAAAAGCATACCTTTGCCTCTAGGTTGCTCCTCCAAGGGGGACTGAAAAGCACATTCCCAAATGGGCATAAGTAGCTGCTAATCATTTGTTGAGTCAGACTCAAGAAGCTTTCAAATGAGTAGTTCAATTTAGTGTACTACACCCCACCCCTTCTGAGCTTTCTGCATAGTCTGAGGAGAGAAAGGTTAATTCCACACTGTGATGGAAGTTTATCAAACATATCAAACTTTCCTTAAGCAGTTTTGGAAACAGCCAAGCAAAGGAATGACCCCGCAAAGCACTTTCCCACTTAATTTCAGAGCGTATGTGTATTTTGATGGAAATACAATCCATATGTTTGCTTCATTTATACATCCTCATCCACCCAGCTCTAGGGGCTAGCTGATTGATGTCCAAAGGCCCTTAGAGACTTTTGAAGAATTTTTTCATCAAAAAGGAGGAAGCTGACTTTGCTGGCAGCAGCAGGAGCTTGCCTGCCAAATGTCTGGGAGCAAGTCAAGATATAGAAGCCAAAGGTCTGGAGAAGCAGATGAAAAATCAGGTATCCTTCTCTGCATAGAAGGTTTGTGGTTATTTTCTATATCCCATACTTATTGCTGTGGTTTGATTGTCCCTTCCAAAACACATGTTAAAATTTAATTGCCATTCTGACAGTATTAAGAGGTGGGACGCGTAAGAGGTGATTATGTCATGAGGGTGAAAGAGAGTTGGAGGGGAAGGCAGAGTTGGGGGAAAATTGGGGAGTAAGAATGATCTTGCTTACAATGCAAGGTACTTAATCCTCAAATGGTTTAATGCCATTATCAAGGAAGTGGGTTAGTTATGTCAGGAGTGGGACCCTGATAAAAGGATGAGTTCGGCCCCCATTTTCTCTCTCATGCATACTCTTCCTCATCATGTGATGGCTTCCTCCATGTTATAACACAATAAGAAGGCCCTCACCAGATATCTGAGCAGATGCCAGCACCATGCCCTTGGACTTCCCAGCCTCCAGAACCATGGGCCAAATAAAACTCTTTTATTTATAAATTACCCAGTCTGTGGTATTCTGTTATAGCAGCAGAAAAAGGACTAAGACACTTACAAAGTGCCTACTATTTGCAGGCTGCAGAGTTGCAAGTAGCAAGCATAAAACCTACAAAAATTACTCATCTATGGATGCTCTCTTCATGGGGCTACCTACTGCTTATACTGGGTTCAGTAACTTTTTCTGTAAAAGGCCAGATAGTCAATATTTTGGCCTTACAGGACAGAAGGTCTCTGTGGCAACTCCTCAACTCTGCCATTATAGCATGAATGCAGTCGTAGACAACACATGAATGAAAGAGGGTGGCTGAATTTCAATCAAACTTGATTCACAAAAATAAGGGTGGAGTACATTTGGCTCATGGGCCATACTGTGCCAACCCCTGGTCTAGGTGGAACCATGTGAAATTCTTGACATTTGACCATTTCTGACCTTCATAAACAGCAATTTCTCATGGTTCCACCTAATGGTTGGGGAGATTAAATGAACATAAACAACTCTAGCATGAAGAATAAAGTACAAAAGGCTGTAATCGTGGTAGAGATGACATAGTTTTTCTGAAGGGGCAGAAGTGGAGAGAGCTAACATTTCTAGCCAGGTGACCTCAAACTCATCTTTCTTCACTACCCTCCCTGGCACCCTAATGTGCCATGCCAGCCTTCATTTCCAATGTGTAGGTACAACCACTGGTTTCTGGTAAAATTACATTGGGGCTTTGTAGGTTTTAACAGCATTCATAACAGGAGGGAGGATAGACATGGTTGAAGATGTTTGAGAAGCACAGGAGTAAGTGATGTTAACCAGGCTGGTTTCCTGCAGGTCTTATCAAATCCTTTGACATGATAATGGGCTTTTTGGACATCTCCAGAAGAGGATGGAACATGAAGCATTTCCCTAACTGATTTGTTCAGGAAGATATTTGTGAAAAACATCCCTCCAAATTGTGGTTCTGTGAACTACACTATGAGAAATACTGGACTTTGTCTGTCTATAAAGGCCCGTCTTCTCTCATGGCAGATCTCATTTCTAGTGCCCATGTGACTCTAATAACAAGATTAGAGTGGAAGAAGGTGGGTGAGACAAAGTTTCTGCCATCAGCCAGACATCTGTCCTGGGCCCAGGGGAGGGAGTTGTGACCTGGGCTGGTCCCTGAAGCAGCACTGATTAGATAACTGCTACTTTCCATTGCCTGCTTTAAGGAATGTAATTTGACACCCAGACTTGAACCTTTCTGGGAGAATTCATGTAATGACATTATGACATCTTGTGGCCGCTTAGAGGAACCCACCCTATCCCTGTTAGGTTTCAATCCTGAAGGAGAAAAGCCCCCATGGAAAGACCACCAGCCAAAGGAGCCCCATGAGGACATCTTCCCCTTTCCTGCTCCCCGCTGGCACCTTTGTAAGTTTCTACCATTTAGCCTCTTGCTACTCAAAGTGTGGTCCTCGGACCAGCAGGACCAGAAACATCAGCACCAATGTGAATTCTTCAGCCAATCCAGAGCAACAGAGTCAGAATCAGCATTTTAATAAGAGCCCAGTGACTGGTATACACAGTAAAGTTTGAAGAGCATGGCTCTGGTCTACCTCTTTTTGCTTCTTTTGTCAGTATTGGGGGGAAAGGCAAACACCAGAGGTGAGCAAGCAGAATGTTAAGCTAGAAGCTCCTCTGCATGGTTCTAACTACTTCACTGCTTCCAAGGATTTTTCAAAGGCCCTTGGATAAGGCCAATAATTTTGTTCGGTTGTTTTTCCTAGTATTTATTAGATATTTTTGCTAGACTCCATGCTAAGCATTCTCTATGCACTATCTAACTTAACTCCCACAAACTTTGAGATAGAAACGATTATTAGGCCCATTTTATAGATGAGGAGACTAAGGCTAAGAGGGAGGTAGACTTCCAGCTAGTCATGCAGATGTCAGTCTCTGCTCAGTCCCCAAAACTTGCTAGAGTCAGGGTGAAGGAATAAAAAAGCTACAAACAAATAAGAAGATAGTAAACAGGAGAGGGAACAACAGAAAATGGCAAATGTCATCACAGTTTAGAAAGAGGGAGAATGGACAGTCAAGCGACAACTGATTTGGATCTTGGCTGCACATGGGGAGTGGATGCAAGGCAGAAACTACACCAAGGATGCTGGTTCAGGGGGTGCCAGGCCAAAGGTAGGACTGAGGAGCTGCACCGAAAACAGGGGAGTAAGTGAATGTCCATGGAGGAGTGAGATTCAGACCCTTTCCCCCAGCTGGGCTCCAAAATGCCACTGTCTACCTCCTAGCATCCTGACACCACCCCAACACACACGCATGCACACATACACATGCACACACGCATGCACACGCACACACGCATGCACACACACACACGCACAGGCCCCAAACAGATCCTTAGCCTTCTTCCCCAGGGAAGCTGACTGAGCCGGAAGCAAAGCCCTGAATTATGTCCTTCTCCCCACCCCCTAAAAACATGCATATGTTAAATTCCTAACCCTTGGTACCTCTGAATGTGACTGTATTTGGAGATAGGGACTTTAAAGAGTAATTAAGTGAGGTCATTAGGATGGGCCCTAATCCAATCTGACCGGTGTCCTCATAAGAGGAGGAAATTTGGACACACCAAGGGACACCAGGGATGCATAAACACAAAGGAAAGGCCAAGTGAGAACACAGTGAGAAGGTGGCCATCTGCAAGCCAAGGAGAGAGGTCTCAGAACGGAACCAAACCACCTAGATCTTGGACCTCCAGCCTCCAGAACTGAGAGAAAATAAATTTCTGTTGTTTAAGCCACCCAGTCTGTGGTTTTATATGGTAGTCCCAACAAACTAATACAGTGGCTGTATTGTTTAATTAAGGATGAATTTTCTTGTTCCAGAAGTTGAGAAAAACAAACAAACAAACCAGGGGACTGACCCTGAAAGAGTGAATCTTTTCCCAGAGAACAGGTCTTTCTAGGCATGAGCGAGACAGAAACTCTCTTCTGTCTCCTCTTCTTCCCAAGAACCAATGAGGTCAAAAGGGACGGACCCCTGCAGGCAGACAAGGAGGAAAGGATTCTGGTACAACAGCCACACACCAACATCATGCTGGGGAGACCACCTGCCCATGGCCCAGGCCTGGACTCCCTCTGCCCCTTCCTGCTCACCTTCGCCCAGCCACAGGCTCTTTCCCATCTTGGAGTCTGTTCCCTGGAAACTTCTGTAGCCAGAACTAGCTAAGCTAATCAATTTATAAGGTGATTCCCATACTGCCTAATCATAACTCTGACCTGGGGCAAGTGTTAAATTAAACAGCCTCCCTGGACCCTCTGCTGGAGATTCTGATTCAGTGGGTTATTTTGAACATGTTGCCCAGAAAATTCTAGTGGAGGCACATTTGGAAAACATAGACTAATGCCTGCTTGGGAGGATGGCCTCTCTTCTGGACCCAGGGCGTTTTAATGGTGGCCCTTTGAAGCCCACGATGTGCCTCTGAAGCCCTGCCCTCTGAGTGACGCCGACGTTGACCGCTGCCAGAGCCGTTCAGATGAGGGGCAGCTCAGATGCACGGTGGCTTCCCTGGGCCAGCCTGAGCCACCTCCATGAGGACCAAGGGATGGGCGTTCCAGGACAGACACTGGCTTCAGCCTCACATGTCAAGCAGAACTTTCTGATCATCAGAGCTGCTGTCAAACAACAGAATGGGGACTTTGGGAGGGAGGAAGTTCCCCATCCACAGAGAAATTCAATCCAAAGCTCAAAAAATGAGCTCTGCCTGGCTCAGAAATGCCTGATAAATGCTTCCTGGAAGGACGAGAGGGTTGCGTGGCGCCTCGCTACTCAAAGTGTGGACCCTAGGCTGGCAGCAAGAGCATCACCTAGGAGCTTTTAAAGATCCCTTTAATCAGACTTCATCCCCTAAAATTCCAGTTGTCTCGATTCAAGGTCAGGCCCTGGCATTAAGGCTTTTAAAATCTCCCCAGTTTATTCTGATGTAAAGCCAGGATTGAAAGCCAGAGAGAGTCAGAGACCCCAAGGGTTCCATCCAGCTCTGAGATAACAAGAATCTCTGGCTGGGCTGGTGGGGAATAAACTTGTGAGAGAAGGGAAGAAACACGCATTAAAATCTACAGTCTCTTTTTCACTTTCTTTTCTGCTTGCCTCAGCAGGAAATTGTCTCCCGGCTGCCTCCAAAAGCAATGACTCAGAGAAGTGACGTGACCTGCTCAAGGTCACTCTGTCTATGATGCAAGACTAGCAGGTGGGGGGGCGGTTATCCTTGGATTCCTGCTCCAGTGCGTGACCCTGTCCCAGGCCACCAAGGTGGGGCTGCAAAGTATAAAAAGAGGAAAAGGACAGGTTTCCCACCCCTAGATATAGTCTGGCAGCTAAATCAAATTGAAATCAAAATATGGCAGAAGCAGAAGTAATAATAAACTTGTATTGAGTACTTGTGCATACACACTAGCCACTGTATTTTCTTTACACATGTCATATCATTTCCTCTCTGGAACAATCTCATGAGGGATTGTTAGGAGCTATCATTAGCCCCCATTTTACTTACGAGGAAACTGAGGCTCAGCGTAGTGCAGTAACTTGCCCGAGGCAGCACAGTCGGTAAGCGGCAGAGCTGAGACTCAGGCCCCGGGTGGACAGCGCAGGAGCCTGCACGCTACCCACCGTGGCCCAGTGCCATGCCTAAAGTTGGGAAGTGCAGGGGGAGGGCTTCCTGGGGGAAGAAGCCTTTGAGCTTGGCCGGGAAGGGGCAAAGAGGAAAAGGCATGTGGGGCAGAGGTGAGTCTGGGAGGCAGAGCAGCGGGCATCCAAACTGAGCCCCATTGGGTACTGAGAGTTCAGATGTCGGAGGAAAGGGTGGGCAGGTGACCCCCGTGGCAGAAGGAGGAGGAGGTTTCTGCCCTGGAGCCCTGGAGAAAACGAATTGTTGAAAGGTGGGGCTGGGATGGAGCATGTCCCCCTCAGACTGCTGAATGGCTGCTGAGGTCCTATGAGACAAGGAGCCGAGGAGATCGGCCTGACGGAGCGGGCTTGTTCAGAGAGCCTCTTCCCAGCCACCCACGCCCCGCCCGAGCTCGGCGCTGCACACGAGTTCAGTGGTTTGTCATTGTTACCATCCCACGTTGCTCTTCTTACTTTAAAAGGGTCCCCGGCTGGAAAGGAAGCCAGACTCAGAGAGGTCAATCTGCTTGTCCAAGGCCACATAGCTGAGGGAGGCCGAGCCAAGATGGGAACCCAAGTCTGCCTTGACCCAAAGCCCATTTCACGTGCTGAGGAAATGAGACTTCCCGTGGAGCATGGCAGAGCAGACACGTGCTGTTCTCTGCTCCTTCCTGAGAACACTAGCACGAGAGTGAAGGAATAAAAAAGAAGTCATAAATAAGCCATAAGGACAAAGAGAGAAGGGGGGAAATTTCAAGAAGAGATGTCCAAAAATGTGTGTGTGTGTTTCTTTTTCTGGAAGCTGAAAGGCAGGTTGGGTGAGCGCTAACTAATGTTTCAGAGCCGAAAACTGAGCCAAGCCACCAAAGGAGAAACAGTGGGAAGCAAAATGATCTGTCTCCAGAACCCTGGAAAACACCACAGATCGGAGGTGCCCGGCAGCGCTGAATGCAGAGGGCTAGGTAGAGCTGAAAGTGAGAGGACTGGTTTAAAAAAACCTTCAAAAAGAGAATTTAGATCCTCAGGTTTCCCCCTCAACCCCAGGCAGAGGGTAACTACCCCTCCTCCAGTCCCGTAGAAGGGACTAGCTTCAGGCAAATAGGCTCTGGATTTGGAGCTTAGGGGCACTACAGAGGGTGAGGCTCAGCTAGCAAATTCACAAAAGGGGGATTAAGTGAAACTCAACACATGGAATGATGACACACCCCCCCAAAAAAGCAGCTTATATCTAGAGTGACTACTGTCCTGGTTTGCCTGGGACTGACGGATTCCCAGGATGATGGACTTGCGGTGCTAAAACCAGGGAAATCCTGGGGAAATTGGAAGACCAAAGGCATTTGCCTGCGTTAGAGGTCAGGCTGGCCTGTTGTATGGGCTTCTCCATTCTTGCCAGATTGATCTTTAAAAAAAAAAAAATTGAAGTATGTTAAATTCACATAACAGAAAATTAACCATTTTCAAGTGTCTAATTCAGTGACATTTAGTGCATTTACCTTGTTAAGAAACCATCATTTCTAGTTCTAGAAGATTTCCATCACCCCAAAAGTCAACTCCTATTAAGCAGACTGGAAGGAGTTGTCATGTTTCTTACACCCCTCTGAGACCAGAAGATTCCCTTCTGAGGAACATGTCCAGCCCAGGGAAAAATGCCTGTGGAGGGGAGGGCAGGAAGCAAATGCCCTCATGAAACGACCAGGTCCCATCTTCTAACTAAACCACCTGTCACAGGGTCCTGCCCGACACGCAGACCTCCACTCGGCAAGCAGATCACAGGACAAGCTTGGAGGGTGGGGTGCAGGGCCCCTGGCAGTGCCTGCTGGGCGTGGCAGGGCTGGCTGCCCACAGAGGACGTCGGCAGCAGAAGCTGCGACCAGGCAACTAGGACAGAGCATCAGTTGTGTGACACACCCCCAGCAATGCCCAGAAATACTTGGGGGAGACTTTTCCATGGGGGGTGTCACGGTATGAGCGCCCAGTGACAAGGCTGCTGAGAGACTAAGGGTTTACACGGGAGATCGAGCTGGCAGCACTACTCACAATAGCTGACATCTGGAAACAACCAAACGCCCATTGACCGGGAAATGAAGGAGCAAGTTGTGATGTCTCCAAGCAATGGAATATTACTCAATCATAAAAGGAATGAAGTACTGATCCTGCTACAACAAGGATGAACCTCAAAAACACTATGTTGAGTGAAAGAAGCCAGACATAAGAGGCTGCATATTGTATGATTCCATATACATGAAATATCCCGAATAGGTTAATCTATAGAGATGGAAAGCAGATTAGTGGTTGCCAGGATCTGGGAGTAGAGGGATGGGGGCAAGGGGGTTACTGCCTAATAGGAGTTGACTTTTGGGGTGATGGAAATGTTCTGGAACTAGATAGAAATGATGTTTTCTTAACAAGGTAAATGCACTAAATGCCACTGAATTAGACACTTGAAAATGGTTCATTTTCTGTTATGTGAATTTAACATAACTCAATTTTTTTTAAAAAAAAAGATCAATCTGGCAAGAATGCAGAAGCCCATACGACAGGCCAGCCTGACCTCTAACGCAAGCAAACGCCAGCAAGCATGTCTCAGACTCCAGGAGCTGCTCAAATTTATCCCATCCAGGCCCTGCTGTCAGGAAACCCCAGAGAGCCAGGGGAGAGGACAGGCTTGCTCCCAAAAAGGTGATGGCCACACTGACCCCCCCAAGACCCTCCCCTCCTCAGAATTGCAAGAGAGTAGATCTCATGTTAAGTGCTCTTACCACAATAAAATAAAATTAAAAATAAATAAATAAGCCCCCAAACAAAAGGACACACACACACACACACACACACACAGAGCTCTGGCCAATTTTCTCTCCTCCCACCCCTACCTGGCTCCCAGCAGGTCCTCGGGGTCCCAGACACCTTCCCAGCACTCGGTGATCCCTGTCGTTCTCTGGCATGCACGAAGACCTGCTGGTTTCCGGAATGTTCTCATGAGAAATTGTCAATAATCAGATGCCACAGGCCATGCTTTGTGCAACTGCAGTTAGGTTTGTTTAAGAAACACAATTAGGAAGGAAAGGCACACTTTTTTTTCCCCTTGTTAAGACCTGGGGGAATTGTCAGTATTCCCGCTGGGTCTCCAGAGGCCTCTTCCTCCTCTGAAGGAGCATAAATACAGCACATTCCAGCCGGCCACAGGCAGACCCGGGGCCTGTTACAGAGCTGGCCCAGGAATGTGCAGCCCCTGACAGCCAACAGAGCCGAGCACAGCCTGCCTGCTCCGCACGCACACGTTTCAGGAACTTGAAAACCTCCCCAGCACCTCGTCTGGGGGTGCAACACATTTTTCTTGGCGGCAACATGCCTTTTCTTTTTTTCAAAGAATTTTAGGTTTGAAGCTACAAAATATAAGGCAGGTTTATAAATGGAGCTTCTCTGATCGGTGAAGAGGTAAAGGACCCTGACTTTCTCTCCTCTCTTTCCTCCTGAATGTCCACCTAAGGAGCTTCCAGAGACACCCAGGGTTCCCCAGAGCACAGCTTGTTAACCCCTGAGCTGGTCCCATGTCCTCATTGTGCATGTAAGCATAAAAAAGTTAAGAATGTGACTCTTACACATATAGAAAATGAGCAAACGTCAAGGATTTCTTTGACCTATTAATGGGGGATCCAGCAGGTCAGGAAAGCCAATTCAGAGGCTGATGGGAAAGACCAAAGTAAATACGGTGGAGAACAGAAAGGACACTGGAGTAAGATTGCCAGGTTAGACACAGAAGTGATAAATGTCCTGCAGGTCAATAAAATCGTATTCTTTGAGGGTATCTTTTATACTGGACAGAAATCATTTTCATGACTACTGGATCGAAATCATTTGCAAGTTATCAATCTTCTAGAAATTAGCATCACGCTTTCCAGAGTCTGGGCCCAAACCAGTAGTAAATAGTAAATCAAACAACAGTACATCCCCCTACAGTAGGGTCAGCAAACTTGCTCTATAAAGGGGCAGACAGTAAATAATTTTCAGCTTTGTGGGCCATATGGTCTCCGTTGCAAGCACTCAACTCAGCCGTGGTTGCAAAGTGAAAGCAGCTTAGACAATCTGTACACGAATGGGTGTGGCTATGTTCCAACAGAACTTTATTTACAAAAACAGGCAGCAGCCCGATTTGGCCTGTGCCCTCCAAAGAATTAGATAACCATTGGGCAGGCCTGTCAGACAGTGCTCTAATGTGGCATTCATGCGGTCCTCCTTTTCCCTTATGTCCAAGTTTCAGATGCTTTTTCTTAACATACAGGTATGGAAATCAGAGAGGGGATGCAACTTGGCTGAGGGGACACAGCCAAGCTAGACTTCAACCCACAAACTCCCCCATCTCCTGGTTCTTTGGAAGCAGAGACACTGCTTGCCTCTCCCACCAGGTGGGTAGACTTGTCTAAGGTGGAAGCAGCAAAGTTTTTCACTTCCCCAAAGAATCAGCCTTTGGGAATTTCCAAAGGAAATTTCCTTCTCAGCATCTCCAGAAGAGGCCTTTGATTGAACGAAGAATCTTTGCTCTCTTCACCCAAAACAGATGCTCCGAAGACAGAAAAGCACAAACCCTCGGCAAATCAATGAGCTTCCTCTTGACGTGATCCACAGTTTAAATTCAGTCGAACGGGAGACATCTCCACTAGAACAATTAGTCAGAGAGAGTGGTTCATTGCCAGGGTCTCTGGCAAATTGCTGAGGGAGAAAGTGAGGAACCGATTTGACACTGGAGCCTTGGAAGTATTTTTTCATTCAGCGGGGAATAAAAGCACTTTGTTCCCTTTTCCTTTCAAAATCAGTGCTTCCCCCTCAAACCTACCACAGACGTCTCTCACTGCATTACAGCTATGCAAAGAGATTTTTAATGGAATGCTGTCACGTGCTCGTGCACTCAGCAGGCTCTTCAAGCAAGCAACTCATTGTCTTTGGGAGAAAAGAGAAATTAGTGGGGAACAGGACATGCGTGGGGCTGCTTTGAAAAGGTGCTTACATGACAGTGTGAGGAGAATCTGCTGCTCCATTTAACCCAGCACCTACTATGTGCGTGGCACTTTCACACAGCAGCACATCTAACCCTTGCCACAGTCTGTGCGTTCAGAACCCTGGGCACAGAAGCAGAGGCTAAGTAGCCTCTCTCAGGCCCCAGAGTCTCACGTGTGGTGCTTACTAGGGGCCAGTCATGGTTCTAAGCACCTGATATTTATTAACTAATGTACTGCTCACACCCACATTGTGAGACAGGCACCCCATTTTACAGAAGACAAAATTAAGGCACAAGGAGGTTAAGCAAACTGCCCACAAGCCCAAGGCTAACAACTGGCAAAACCAGCCTTTGAACCCAAGCAATCTGGCTCTAGGGACTGTGTGTTTAACCATTATACTCACCTGCCTCTGAGAGCTAAAGTCTGGCTTTTCCTCCTAAACTAACCAGTGCTGGACGGAAAAAAAAAAATTAAATCTCAAATGCTTCAGAGGCACAGAAAAGAATGCCTACGTCAAACACCTCAAGAACCAAGGCTCTATTTTTATTTTTGGTTGATTTGTTCTTAGAAAAATCTGTGACTTGCAAGGGTACAAGGAAGGGCAGGAGACCAGGTGAAGTTTCTAGTCCAGGCCTCTGGCTCCTGACAAATAGGCTTAAAAAGACATTCAGTCATCTCACATTTACGGAGAAGCTATTGTAGGTACTGGGTGGGGCTTCCAGATTATCTTCACAAGTTGCAGTTTCCCTTGGTGAAGGTGGGCAGCACGTTAGCCTCAGGCCCCCCCTGCTTGCTGGAATAGTCAGGGCCCATGATGCCAGCTGGGCCAGTCAGAACCTTCCCTGAGACTGCTGCTGGCCCTTTTAGGAAATAAGCACACTCTTTTGGCTAATGGGGTACTCTGACTGGCAATCCTGGGTCACCTCTGAAACTTTATCATTGACAGCCTTGCCAAGAAGGAGAAGGACAGTTTTGAAAAGGGAGGGATGCTGGACAAACAGAAATTACAGATGTGCTCTTGGGTCATCCACACCAACACCACATACTATAAGAGCATCCTACTGCTGCCTTCAAAGTGAGACATGCAGCCTGGCAGGGGCAATAAGGGGCTTCTCCTAAGTGCCCAAAACATCCCTAGTGGAGGAAAGGCTCTTGATGCCTCTTCAGCTCATCCCTTCCCCCATGTTCAGGTCTCTACCTTCCTTCCAGGGAGCAAGTGCTCCCCAAGGCAGATCTGGAACCCCAGCACTAGGGAGTGGATCACGATCTGTCTAAGCTGCTCATGGTTGTTACATCCCCTTGCCAGGGATCAGTCTAAGCATGGGCCTGCAACTCAATTCAGGCCAATGACATGTGACAGAGAAAGTCTGCTGATGGGCATCAAGAAAACAGAAAGAAACACACCGGAGGAGCCCCTCTCTCTTCTTCCACTGGCTGTTGTCATGTCTACATAAGCTGCCTGGTGCTATGGCAGCCACCTTGCGACTATGAGGAGAAGGAGGAAGTCAACCTGCTGAGGGTGGCGAAGTAGAAAGAGGGCAAAAACCTGGGTCTTGCTGTGCAGTAAGCTGCTAAATTGATCAACTCTGGAGCCCACCCTACCTCCAGGCTTCTGCTTTTGTGAAATAATGAATTATTTATTATTTAAGGTACTTTTTGTTTCTTGCAGGTCAAAACACCCTAAGCCAGTGCCATCCCACAGAAATAGAACACAAGCCACAAATGCAAGCCATGCATATAATGTTAAGTTTTCTAGTAGCCGTAAAGTAAAAACAGAAACAGGTGGAATTCATTCAGATATATTTTATTTAACCCAAAATATCCAAATTTTACTATTTTAGCATAAAATCAATACAAAAAGTTATTAATGAGTTAGAATTATTTTACAACATTCCTTTTCTTCCAACCAAGTCTTTGAAATCACTACATATTTTACACTCACAGCACATCTGAGTTCTGACGGGGCCACATTTCAAGAGCTTAACAGCCACGTGCAGTT
Organism: Daubentonia madagascariensis; assembly: GCA_023783475.1. NCBI lineage: Eukaryota > Metazoa > Chordata > Mammalia > Primates > Daubentoniidae > Daubentonia > Daubentonia madagascariensis. The sequence goes on from JAKFHU010001953.1 coordinate 45,545,893, forward strand.
CACAGCTACCAGCCCAAACTGACACCCTCCACCATCTTTCTTCTGTCTTTTATTCCTCCCCTTGAGCCTTCCATGGAGCATGCCAGGATCGACCCTCACCTGACACCGTTATCACTCAAAGCTGTGGCAAGGACTCTCCTACTGCAGCCCAAGTTCCCTTGGCTCTGTTCTCATTCACACATGCCGGCTGCTTGCTTTGCTCAAAGCACAAAGAGCTGAGCACCCAGGAAGATGGGGCAAAAAGAGGTGGGGTCAGAAATCATTATGATGTGGAGATGCCGCTGGGAGACAGCAAAGGGAGGGGATGAGGAGCAGGAGGAAGCTAGAGGGGCTCGGCTAGCCCCGCTCTGTGCTCAGGAGAGAGAGGCAGCTGTGGGGGCGGGGTGCACCGCCAGCCTGCCTGGCTCCAAGCCCAGCTCTGTCTGTTACTAGCTGTGCGGCTCTGCGCAAGTGACTTAAGCTCTCTGTGCCTCAGTTTCCTCATCTGTAAAATGGGCATATGAACAGTACCCACTTTGTAGGATTCTGAAGAGGGTTGGATGTGTTAATACTTTCAAGGCGCTTAGCACAGTGCATGCCGCATGATGTTTGCTGGTATGTATTTTATTATCCTTAAAAGGAAGGGGATGAAAGAAAGCTAAAAGGCAAGAAAGCTGATCCACTAGGACAAAGTAAGAAGGAGAGAATAGGAGGGGAGTGGAAAGAGAGAAAAGGAAGGAAAGAGAAAGGTAGGGAGGAAGGAGGGAGGGAGGGAGGAGTAGGAGGAAGGGAAGGACAGAGGAGGAAGGGAGAGAGGATGTTCCTGTTGAAACTGCTTCACTCCCCGAGGAGGCCGCACGCAAAATAAAGTCCAAACAGAGTTTACCATACTTACTCACGCAGAGAACATACAGGAGATCTAGGGTAGAGCCTGACACCGCTCAGTATTAAATTCCCCAGTTCTCCAACATGCTGGGTTTCTGAGCTCCTCTCCCAAAAGAAAGCCCCTCTACCACCTCTGTCCCCACGCCAGATCTCTCCCCAGACAGAGTGGGGAGGGTGGGGAGGAGGAGGAGGGGGCTGCCCAGGGCGGGAGGGCTGCCAGTGGCAAGCAGGGCCTTTTTCCTGGACGCTGGACAGGCAAGGCAGTGAGCATATGTCCCCTTGCCAACCCTCCAAACACTCCGAGGGCTGGAGTGCAGAATTTATTGGACCCTTCTCACTCAAGGTGCTAAATGGGGGGCTTTCCATCATGAGCCATCCAGGAAGGGACAAAAGGACCCAGAGGGGGAAGGGGAGGAGGGGGACCAGGAAGGAGGAGAGCAAGGGGGCAGAAAGAGAGGAGGCAGGTGGGGAGGAAGGTGGAAGAGGGAGAGAAGGAAGGAAGGAGGAGGCGTAAGACAGGGAGAGGGAGGGGAGGAGGAGGAAGAGCCACTTCTGAATTCAGCTGGAGCCTAGACGTCTCCAAGCCTCCCTCCCGGCTCCTTCCGAGTCTGTCCCACCCACCCACTCATTTCCCACAGGAATGCTGTCAGCCCGAGCACCCTGTCCTTCGAGAAGGAGCTGCCGGGAACAGGCATTCAGGAGCTAGGGCTCCGGTTCCCAAACCTTCATTCCCCATGTCATTGTGGCCAGCCCTTTCCCTCTCCGAGCCCCAAATTCCTCGTTTCTAAAGTGAGAGCACTAGACGAGGTGAGCGCCTAGCTCTCTCTCAGCCTGTGCTTCTGGAATTTGGCCCACATTTAATAAACAGAACCGATTTTCCTAGGACCCTGTGCAGTGAGTACTACTGCAATCCCCATTTTACAGAGGAAGAGAGGAGCTTACAGTTGGGCTAACTTGCCCCAGGCCCCTCGGCCAGGAGCTGGCAGAACTGGGGTTTGCATCCAGCCTGTCCAGCCTTAAAGCTCCCCCCTTCCCTAACCACCACACTGGAAAGCCTCTCCAGTCCGGAAGTGCGGGGCAGGCCTATCTGTCCCTCCTTCTAACCCTAAAACGTTAGCCGGGCACGTGGCTGCCCAGAAATCAAGATGACATGTGCAGCTCCCTGGCAGCTACATGTGGCCGTTGATTGTTCCGGCCACTGGGACGTGTAGGGAAGTGAAATGTGCAACCACAGGCCGGCCCCAGCAAGGACAGGGCACACTTCCCCTCCCGCCTCCCCTTCCTGCCCTCCTGATGGGAGGCTGGTGATAAACCATCTTGGCAGGGCCAGGACCAGGGAGGCAACAAGGGCATAAAATTTAAGGAGGCACTCACCCTTAGGAGGCACAACACAGACCAAGAAGGAATGCCTCCCTACACCTCACTCACTGCGTTCTATTCCTGGCCTTGCATCTTGGGCCCTGTGGCAAAGGGCACTATCCGTGGAATGGGGGAGACTGACAACACGGCAGAGATCCCTGACAGCCCAGACAGGGGAGAAGGGGAGGGTGGGTTAGCATTATGGAGAGTAAAGACTGCCTGGTCAGCAGGGGCCGAGGGGCCCACTCTCCCCAAATGCATTCTTGCCCCTTCAACCCATTGTCCAAGCTGCAGCTGAAAGAATCTTTCCAAAACAATATGTTTTCCATTGTTCTCTGAATAACACACAAGAATGACAAGAAGGAGAGCATCCTTCACTGGCCCACGAAATCCTGCCCCATGAGTCCCTTCCTTCCTCCGTGACCCTCTCTCACACCCTCTCTGCGCTTGGCCATCCAGGCGTCGTGAGTTCGTTAAAACCCCCACCATGGCAGATGGTGCCCCTGCTGGAGCATCCTTCCCCACCCTCCTTGCTTCGCTGCCTCGTTTGCTCCCCATCCTTCAGATCTTAGCTGAAGTGTCACCTACTTGGGGACGCCTCCCTGACCCCCTGACAGGTCAGTTCCCACTGTTTGCATGCCCAGAGCCCCTGAGTGGCTGTCACCTCTCCTCAGTTTGTGCCATAGAGTCAGCAGTGTCTCCCCTCAAGACTGTGGGGACACTAAGGCCATTTCGAGCTCATTCACCTTGCCGTCCCCCAGCTCCAGCACAGCATCCGGCACTTGGTGATGCTCGATAAATATTTGGTGACCGAGTAAGTGAAAGAGGCTGCTACGGTTTGAATGTCTGTCCCCTGCAAAACTCATGTGGAAATTTCATCCCCAATGTGGCAGTACTGAGAGGTGGGGCCTTTGAAAGGTGATTTGGTTATGAGGGGTCTTCCCTCATGAATGGATCGACCCATTCTAGGGCTAATGGATTAATGGGTTAATGGGTTAATGGGTTATCATGTGAGTAGGACTGGTGGCTTTATAAGAACAGGAAGAGAGAGGGAGCCAGCACACTCAGCCCCTCACCACATGCTGCCCTGAACCCCCTTTTCTTTATAAATTACCCAGTTTCAGATATTCTGTGATAAGCAACAGAAAACAGACTGAGACAGAGGCTCTGGGACTGTGCAGGAACTTGACAAATCTAACCCCACAAAGGACAACGTCAGGGTGGAGCCACCAAGAAATGGGTTCTTATGCAAGTGACCCCAACTCTGCCAGGTTTGGTTCTCACCACACTGGTTCTAAGGAATCTGAGGAATGCCTCAGAGCTCACCATGACCCTTCTGGTCTAGGTCCCCCACATACTAGACCTCTCTGCCGTGGGGAGTTCACATCAACCCTTTGAGCCTCAGTGTCACCACACGAAAATGGGAGATTTCGTGGCATCTGCCCAATCTACCTTTTTTAAGACTATTAAGATTCTCAAAATGAAATAATATAAAGAAACATGTGATGAGTTAAAGTTCTTTGTCATTCCCCCCCACTAAGAGGTAGGGTCTGTTTTCTTAATACCCTGAATCTGGGCTGGGCCTGTGATTAACCAATATAACATGGGAAAAGTGACTATATGCCAGTTCCAGGCCAACATTGAAGGGAACAGCAGCTGCCACATCCTACCTTTTGAAACCTAGCCACCCAACTGTGAGGAAGCCCAAGCAGCCTTGTGGAGGGGCCTCATGAAGGAGAACTGAAATTCCTAGTGAACAGCCCCACAGGCTTGCAGCTGGCAGGCAGCACCAACTTGCCTGCCTTGCGAATGAGCTCTCTTGGAAACTGCCCCATCAAGCCCTAACAAAGTTGCAAAACTGTGGGAAAAAAAAAAATTGTTGTTGTTTTAAATCACCAAATTCTTGGGAGAGAAGGGAGAAGAGGGAGGTTATTGCACAGCAACAGATAATCAAGGCAACATTGTTTGGACTAGTATAGTTCTTATTGCTTGCATTTATTCCCGGCCCAGGGCAGTGCGGCTCCCCTGGGGTGTTCTGAAAATGGGAGTGGGGAGGACTGGGCATATTTTTGTTTGTCACAATGACCAGGTTTGGGGGGTGGGAGAGATTGTGCTACTGGCATTTAATGCCCGTGGGCCCAGGGATATTAAATGTCTTATAATGCTCGAGGTGGTCACCCCAATGGATTGCCCCCCACAAAATGACAATAGTGCTCCTATAGAAAACCATTAAGTCACAAAATTATGGGCTCCAATGGAAAATGATTTAAAGATAAAGATGAAATAAAAATATAAGGATTTGATGTAAACTGCCTTCTAAGGAAAGAAAAATAGGGAACATCTGGAAGCCAATTTTAATCACTTAGAGTGGCTGCCTGGAGGGTTGCATTGAGAATGCCTTAGAGGGATGCACGTGGAATCAGCAGGAAAAGGGTGCTGTGATGTCTGTCACTGGCCCAAGAAGGGAAGGTGGTGGCTTTTAGGCAGAGTGAACACACACTTTAGCATCCAAACTGGAGCACTTTGAGGAGTAAAAAGGTCATTATTAAGTACATTGGGACAACAGGCATAAACTAGGACTGTCCCAGCAAAACCAGGATGCCCTGGTACCACAATTTTATGCCACAGATGTAGTCCCTGGTGCACCCTGATATCTAGCTTAGAGGTAGACAAAATAGGGGCTGTCTAGACCTACAAGCCCCTGAGATCCTAAGCGTTAATTTTTCTTTTAAGTACTCTGTTTCGGTGTGTGGTTAGGTATGAAGAATTGTTCTAAAGAACGCATTAAAAATTAATTAAAAGAGTTTCCTCTAATATTTAATCTTACCAGCCATGTACTCTCAGTGATGTATTCCCAGTCAGCGTGTCAGGTCCTGAATAATTAAAGGAGAAGGTGCGTGTGACGAGGCTTTCGGGGGTTTGGAATCCACACAGAACCCGGGACTGTATTAGGCGAGGGAAAGTTCTGCCCTGACCAGCAGGGTCCCGTGCAGGGGTGAATTCCTGCTGCCAGCATTCACCTCGAGAGTGGGCAGTGTCCGGGTGAATAGAAGCCTCGGAGGGAGATGGAGATGGATTTGGCTCCGCTGAGCCGGCAGCCCCTGAGACATCCCACCCTTCGCTTCTTCCTTCTGGAGAGGAGGAGGGGGAGGCAGTGGTGAATTATGGAAGCCTCTCCATGGCTCCTCCACGAGTTTAGAGCTTCCATATTTCCTCACCTCTAAGACACGTGCTTCTTCATTTTGTAACATTTCGGAAATCAAGACGTGAGTTAAAATCGATGGGAGGATTTTGTGGTGCTTCTTGGGAGGTGTCACAGAATGCCCCTAAGAGCAAGGCTCTGGAGACACACGCTCCCAGCCTGGGCCCTGGCTCTGCCATTTCCTAACTGGGTGGCCCCAGGCAAACTGCACCTCCTCTGTAAATTGAGGCTATTAATAATAGCACCTAATCGATAATAAATAAAAGAGAGCTGAGTGCAGCGCCTGGCAGGTAGTACGCTCTCAACATATGTTAGCTGTTTTTTCTTTCTGTGTATCCTCTGCGTGCTGTTATTAAATTGCTGGTGGATCTAAAACTCCTCTTCAATGTGTCTGCAGTCCTGTTGGCCACAGAAAGAGTTCAAAAGTGAAGACTTCTGCACTCACTCTATGGTGACCACCAGAGTATTAATAATGGCCTATTTTTGGTGTATTGAATAGGCGAGATTCATATTTGATAACAGGACTTTATTTGATATCATTTCTACTCAGCTAAATACAGGAAAGATGAAGATTCTCTTCCCAACTTCCAACCCTCCTCCTTACCATAATTTGATGCACTAAGCCTAAAACATAGGCTGGGCTTTCTTTTCTTTTAGTAGCAAGTGTTCATCATTAGGCAGTGGAAAGGGGAAAAAAAGGAGCATAATTTTCATCTGGGCACTTGTACACAAAATAAGGCCACCAGCCATCATGGCCAGTGAGGAAAGCTGTAGGCCCAGTGATTCCAAGAGAAGGTAAAAAAAACCACAAGCTTTGGACCCAGACAGACCTGAGCCTGCCATTCCGTTCCGCGTTGGTTCCCCACTCTGTCATGTATGGTTGTTGGGATGATCTATTGAAATAATGCATGCAAGGTGTGTCAGACATGGCCAGCCTCATAGTAAACCCTCAGTAAAGGTTGGCTATTATTGTTGAGACCCAGAAGTCGCCCAGGCCGGTATCAGACAGGGTGGTTAGGGACAAATGACAGAATCCACTCAGGCTTGCTTAAGCAGAAAAAAATTTATCAGAGATCAGATCACTCGCAGCATCCCTGGGAGGACCATGGAAGGACACTCTGAAGCTTTACAGCCAGGATCAATGTCCAGCCACAGTGTGGGGACTTCTGAGAAAACACTGCCCTCCTGTCATTGCAGGAAGCTCCTCGGACACACAGAACCAGTGTGAACCACACAGCACTCCATCAGACTACCCCTGAAGGACAGAACTTCTTGGCCCCCATGCTTGCCAGATGATCGGGTTCCCTCTGTGTGGCCACTTCCTCGTGGCGCTCACTTGTGAATACGAGGCTCCCATGGGTGCATCAAATTTGCAGGACCTTGCAGGTTATGTTCTAGAATGCCAGGGAGTCCAGCAATGTGTGTCTTCTTCCCTTGGTCTTGATTAGGCAGGACTCAAAATGTAGAAAATTGCCCAAGGTGGAGGAAGAGGGCTCCTGGGTAATGGGCAGCCACGAATGACCAATGTCTGCTCTATGCCACTCTGTCCATTGGGATTTGGGTCAACTTGGCTTAGAGCCCTGCACCCCAGCCTGTGTGATGCCAGGCCCCACCCCAAAATCTCAGCAGGGTGCCACCTTACTTTTCCACTCCTGTTTGGACTGCACATGGATCCTGGCCCTGTCACTCACTTCTTAAGAGATCCTGCCACCTGTGTGGGTTGCATGGTGTAGTAACTTACCAGAAGACTTGAGGAGTCACTGGGAGAGGCCATCCTGCCCACAACCCAGCCTGCCATCGTCTCTCCCCTCACCTCTGCTGCCTCCTAAAAACCCAGGCTCCTCACCCATGACCCCCTGCCTCAAGTGGCCTCCTGGGAAGTAACAGCCCAGTCCTTCCTGTTACTTTGTGGGGGGCAGTCCAATCAGACTGGTAGCCTTCCCAGTGCCTGTGCCCACGAATTCTGGTTAATACCATTTTCTTCCCCTTGTAAGTTGCTGTCTTCATCGTCATCAATGTCGTCTTCTTCTCCCTGAGATGCTAGAGCAGTTTTTGAAGGCCTTCGTGGTCTTCAAAGTTTCCCGTTTGGTTGAGGACCAGCTACTGGTCCATTTAGCTCGAAGATGCCAGCATCTGACTTTAAACTGTGATCAGGAAGGGAAAGCAGGGCCATTTGATCGAGTGTCATTCATGCCTGCTTTTCTCTTGGGTCAAAGCAGACCCTAGACAAGGCTTTGAATACAAAGAGTTTATTGAGAGGTGATCCCAGGGAGCACCAGCAGGAGAGCAGGAAAGGTGGATATGATGGCAGGAGGCCAATAAAGTGTGCGTGAATAAATGGGTTGCCATTGTGGGCTCCAGGGCTCAATCCCACCGGACACCCTCTGAGAGACTGTGTAGATCACAGCACAAAATCACCCCACCCAGGGATAAAGAAGCTGGGTGTTCACCCACCAACTCCCATCCCTCACTGCCTGAGGGCTGCTCCCAGGGGCATTCACTCTTGAGCACTTGCAGCCTCCCCTGTGGCCAGTGGGGTTTTCTTCTGCCCTCAGAGAAGCCTTCAGGCAGAGAGACATCGGTGCTTGAGGAAAGAGCCATGCTGTGTGTACCGAGCTGCACGTGACCCCAGGGCAGCCTGGAGAAGACGGGCAGGCACTGACAGCATCTGCTACCACCAGGCACTGTATTAGTTTGCTAGGACTAGTTTGTTAGCCCTCCCCATCTGTGGGTTCTGCATTCGTGGATTCAACCAACTGGAGATCGAAAATATTCAGCGGGGGAAAATTACATCTGTACCGAACATGTACAGACTATTTTCCCCCTGTCATTATTCCCTAAACGATACAGTATAACAACTATTTCCATAGCTTATATTGTATTAGGTATTGCAAGTAATCTAGAGATGATTTTAAAAAGCATATGTGAGGATGTGCATAAGTTATATGCAAATACTACAACATCTTATATCAGGGATGTGAGCATCCTCGGACTTTGGTATCTGCGGGATCCTGGAACCAATACTCCCGTGGATACTGAGGGACGACTGTACCAAAAACTGGGTGGCTTCAAGCAACAGAAGTTTATTCTCTCACAGTCCTGGAGGCTAGTCCAAAATCCAGGCATCGGCTGGACCCTCTGAGGGCTCTAGGGGAGAATCATCCTGGCCTCTCCCAGCTGGCGGCAGTTTGCCACAATCCTTGTCCCTTGGCTTGTGGCCACATAACTCTACCTTTGTCTTCACATGCCCATCTTCTCCGAGTCTTTGCTCTGTGTGTATCTGTCTCTGGGTCCAAATTTCCTTCTTTAATAATGACACCAATCACATAGAATGACGGGCCCACCTGCTCCTGTGACTGCAACTGATTACATCTGCAACAACCCTATGTCCAAATAAGGTCACATCCTGAGGTACTGAGGTTAGGACTTCAACATATTCAACCCCTAACAGGCACCTTATACATGTTATATTCTTTAATCCCGACAGCAGCCTGTAAGATAGGTGTGACTCTCTCAGTATTGCAAGAAGTAAAATGAGGCTCTGAGGGGGTCACTCCAGGACCCCCAGCTGGGAAGCTGCAGAGCTGGAAGCTGAACGCCCGTTGTGTGTCAGGCTGAGGCCTCTCCTGTGCTTTTCTAAACAGCAGTATCTGCTGTAGCCCACGCGGGCTCGAAGGAAGAGCAGGCAAAGGCACAGGCGCTCAAGTCAGGCTACTCAAGTTCATTTGCCACCTCCATGGCTTACTCCCCTTACTTCCGTGAGACCTTAGCATGTTCCTGACCTTAAGGCTCAATCTCCTCATATGAAAAATGGGAATCAGGACAGTACCTACCTCACAGACTTACTACGAAGATTAATTCAAGTAATATGTGAAAAATACTTAGTAAGTGCACAACGAATGTCACTTGCTGTCAATACCATCACAGAAACATTGAATACTCCTGAACATGAACTCCACAAACCTCTATACAAAGCTCGTGTTTCCAGGCTAGGATCCAGGATCATTTTTGTCTTTGACTCCTTGCCACAGCTGCCCACAAGTGATTCCAGGCGGGGGCAGGACAGCTGCAGGGCTGAGTGGTGCCGGCCCTTCTCCCCCCACCGCTGTACCCCCCCACCCCGCCCCAGCTTGCTAACACCCATGTGACAGGAGACTCTCTGAAAGCAGCGATAAAAACAGCAGCTCTTAATCTCCTGCCGACTGCATGCAGCTTTATCTCAGCCCCTCCTCCCGGGCTGCTGGGGGATCAGGGGAGATGGGCAGATTAAGAGCAACGTTTCCGACATGCCCTCCCACCTCCTGTACACTGGGGCTCCCGCCAGCAGATTTCCTCAAAGCCCAGCGAGGCGGCCGCCAGAGGAATGTGCGGCCTCCTTGGCATGGCAGACATTCAAGGGAGCCCACAAAGGCACTGTTATGAAAACCCGCTGGAGCACAGGGTAGGATAGGAGCGTTTCATTTGCAATTGGGATTGCACATTTCAAGAACGGGAGCTCGGCAACAGAATGCATGCATGTGAACACACATGGCTCATAATTAATTCATTTCACCTCCTCCTATTGAAAAAATATTGCAGAGGATGGGGGGAGTGAAGTCACCAGTCTGAACAGGTAGTTATTTCTGTGCCTGGGGCTCAGCCTGGCTGGGAACCAACATGTCAAAGCTGAAAGGCAGGTAACTATGGAGCAGGCTCCTGCCCCAGCCCCAGCCCCAGCACAGCCAGCTAGGTTCTTGGGTGCTAGGTTCTTGGCTACCCTACACTAACCTTCTCCTCTGCTTGCATTTTGTGTGGTCTTCTCATTCTTGAACAAGCTTGTTTTTTAACTACTAAAAACTAAAGAGAGATCTAAGGAGCATAACTTAGCTGCAGGGTACTTCCCGGCATTGAGTTCCTGTGCTCAAGCTGCATTTGGAGACTGCAGGGCCTGTCTAGGCCCCAGATACGGTGAGGAAAGCCCAGCTCCCTTCCCTCAAGCAGCCTGCAGACCAGCAGGGCCAGGGGCCAGTCAACAGAAGAGAGTAAAGCGGGTATGTGCAAGGCTTGCCGCAGAAGAACCAAAGGGGAAAACCTAAACCAGCCGGGCACTCAGGAAGCTCCCTGGAGCATGGGACATCCAAGAGGAAATGTAAAGAATGAACAGGAGTTAGCAGGGAGAACCGAAAGTGCAAAGACCCTGCAGCTAAAAACAGCCTGGCACATTCTGGAATAGTCTGGAATGTGAGGGTTTTTTCGGAGGAGGGAGGGAGGGGTGGTGGTAATGGTGTTGGGAGGATTAGAATTAAAGAAGCAAATGAAGTTTAGAGAATTAGCTATGATTTCAGTATCAGAGGGAACACTCTCTTAATTAAAGCACCAATAGCCAAAAAACGGACCTGAGTGAATTTCACTTGATAGAAAATAATTTGTAAGTCTAATAGGAACAGAAATCGTAGCTGCAGGTGATCGTACACTCAGAGGTCCCAGGCACTCCACATGCTCTGTCCCCTTCAATCCTCTGCCTCCTGAGGTGGGGGGTGGATTTGTCCTCCCCAGTCACCCAGTGCCCTGTGTCAAATGGGCAGGGGGTGAAGAGGAGCTGGGTTAGGAAATGAGGAGAGAAAGAGACAGAGACAGAGAGACAGAGAAACAAAGACAGGAACAGAGAGAGATAGAAGGATGGAAAGAGTCACATCAGAGAGAGAGAAGGGGGCGGGGTACAGGGGAGGGGAGAGAGGGAGAGAGGGAGAGGGAGGGTGAGCAAGAGAAGCAGATAAATGCAGGGAGAGACAGGCAGGTAGAGAGACTGAGAGACAGAAACAGAAGCAAGGCACAAGATCATTCACAGAAACAGACAGAAAGAGAAAGAAACAGAGGGAGAATGAGACTTAAACCGAGAGTGACAGAGACAGGGAGGGTGATGCCCCAGCTGAGCTCTTTCCTAAGAAAACCAGGGCTCCCGTCCCTGCCAGTTGAGGTCTGGCCTGGCTGGTGCCCCAGGTGTCTCAAAGGCATGGCTGAGCGAGAGCCCACACACTGGGAGAGGCTGGGGCTCCAGGCACAGGGCGCTGAGAAGCCAGCCGGATGGAGCACAGCCTGCAGACCCTTGGGTCGCCACCCTTGCCCGGCTCCCACCTAATTCCTCCCCACCCGCCCACGCCTGGCCATGGCCTGCACTGCAGAGATGGGCTGGTGTGCCGGAGGAGTTCAGGTCTCTGAGAATCCTCCAGGGCTGGCCCCTGCAACTGGTCACCTGCAAAGTCCAGCCAAGGAAAGAGAATTCCGGCCAAAGAAGCAGTCTCCAAAGCCACTGTGTTTAAAGTCCCATGGGCTGTCTGAGGCCTTCAGCTGCACAGCCACTGTGCATGGGAGGCTGTCTCTGTGCCAGGCTCTGATCTAATGGCCATAACAGTCAAAGTTACTAAACACTCCCTTGGTGCCAGGCACTGCTTCCTCACAATAAGGCAGGACTAGCCGCCCATTTCACAGATGTGGTAACCAAGTCCAGGAGAGGTCAAGGGATCATGCCAGGTTACACAGCCAGCACACTTAACTAGTAAGTTCACTGCCACCGTGCTAGACATTTGTCATTCATTATCACAGAAACCCTTGAAGCGAGCATTAGCAGTCCCATTTTATAGATTAAGAAAATGAGGTCCAAAGAGAGTAAGCAGCATGCCTGGCTTACGAAACCATTGTCTAGGATGAGAACTTGGCATGCTCCGCTTGGAAGCTCTGAATCCCTTCCCTACACACCCCTAGCCCCGGGACATACACCTTTTCCCCTGAAACCTCAGCATCCGGGATCTAGGAGAAAAATGGATTGAATCTTCCAATGGAGACATGCTGTGCCCAGTGGAGCACCTACCTTCCACAGCAGGGCTGCAGCCAGTGGTCTGCCCTCAACCCTATTCCTCTGCCCCAGGGTCCTCAGCCTGAGGCCATGGAACCCAAGGAGTCTGTGGATAGAATCCAGGGGGTCAGAGGACCTGGGTGGATAATAATTACTTCATAATTTTCACTAACCTCTAACCAAAATGCAGCATTTGCCTCTATTGTAAATGTAAACAACAAATTCAGTAGGATCAGCAGTGCCTGTGACTTTGTCACCAGTAGAAATTGTAGATATTCTTCTATCACAGGACGGTTGTTGCAGATATCTCAAAATATTATGCATACTCATCACTACTTCAAACTTCTGGCAGCTATTAGACTCACTGCTAGATCTTGTTATTTAATGTGTTACTAAAGAAACACATATAGATATTTATTTATATATGTCTATTTTTTTAATATCTTGATAATTGTATTTCAAAACTATTTCTTTCCTTAGTCTTATTATGTAAAAATAAAAGCAGTTTTCTGAGAAGGGTCCAGAGGCTTCACCAGACGCCCAGGGGTCCAGGACATCTGGGTACCTGGGGTGCAGAGCTGCAGAGATGGTCGTTGTTCCCCACCTTCCCTGCTGAATCCCCGGAGTCAAGGCCATGGGTCCATGCCCCTTGGCTCTCTGGCTCAGAAGCTGAACCTTCACCAGCTGTGTGAGAAGTGCAAGCCAGAGCCAGTCAGCACAAATTCCTCTGCGTCACTGGGCAGAGCCATGTCAGAGCACACGCTCAGTGTTTGAAGACAGGAACCATTACCCTTCCATGGGTTTGTAGCCAGCCACCCAGAAGTGTTCAAAGCAGAGTCTTTTGTTCAAAGCAGAGCCTTCTTATGGCTGAATTAATTTAGAAGGCAGCAAAGTATGAGGCACTGGTTCTCCACATTAGCTGCTCATAGGAATTGCCTGGGGAGCTTTAGAAAGTACTGATGCCCGGGTCTCCCCTGAGAGATCCTGACTGAGTTGATTTGGGGTGATGCCTGGGCATCAGGATTTTTTTTCAAACTCCCTAGAGGATTCTAATGTGCAGCTGGGGCTTAGGACCTCTGGTGTACTGAGAAAAGCCAAGCCCCAGGCTAGCCCTCAGGACACCAGGGGTCCATTTCTCTGTTTTAGGCAAGCAGAAACCCCTCTGGGTCAGTGCTATGGTTTGAATGTGTACCCCAAAAGTTCATGGGTTGAGAAGTTGGTCCCCAGGTGCAGCAATGTTGAGAGGTGGGACATCTGGGAGGTGACTGGTCATGAGGCCCCTGAGCCCTCATGAACAGATTAATCCATTCGTGGATTAACAGATTAATGAATCAATGGGTTACTGAGGGAGTACGTTAGTTATCCTGAGGATGGGTCTGTTATAAAAATCAGTTTGTGGCTGGGCACGGTGGTTCATGCCTTTAATACTAGCACTTTGGGCCCAAGGCATGAGGATCGCTTGAGGCCAGGAATTTGAGATCAGCCTGAGCAAGAGTGAGACCCTATCACTACAAAAAATAGAAAAATAAACCAGGCATGGTGGCACACACCTATAGACCCAGCTATTCGGAAGGCTGAGGCAGGAGGATGCTTCAGCCCAGGAGTTTGAGGCTGCAGTGAGCTATGACGACACCACCGCACTCCAGCCTGAGCAACAAAGTGAGACCCTGTCTCAAAAAAAAAAAAAAAAAAAATCAGTTTGGTTGTGTTTCATGAGCCATGTCCCTCGGGACTCTGCAGAGAGTCCCCACCAGCAAGAAGGCCCTTACCAGTTGTTGCCCCTTGACTGTGGACTTCTAGCCTCTGGAACTGTAAGAAATAAATTTCTTTTCTTTATAAATTACCCCACCTCAGGTATTCAGTTATAGCAACAGAGAATGGACTCAGACAGTTTCCCCACTTACAAACATTTGAGATGGGGAGAAGGGAGCTATGTGTATCAAGTGCCCACCACATGCCAGGTACTCTGTAATGTTTTTCCCTTTACTCCCCTCAGCAATTTTGGAATGGTGGTGGTGTTATCCCAGCTAATAAGTGATGGAGCTTGGATTGGAGCCCCAAATGTTGACACAGAGACCTGTCCTTTCTGCCACATCACTCTGCTAAATCAGTGCTGCCCAAACTTTGCTAAATCCTGTTAAAGGTTTAGAGATCTTGTTCAAATGCAGATTCTGACTCAGTATATCAGGAGATTCTGCATACTGGGTCCAGAGATTCTGCATTTCCAACAGGCTCCCAAATTATCTAGTGCTGCTGTCCAAGGAGCCCACTTTGAGTAGCAAATGGCTAATAGGTCTTTGTGGCCAGCATGTGTTGTGATTGGTCAGTGTTGGTGCCAGGCCAGTTGGTTAACTATTTAAGCCATCCCCTCGGCTAGTCCATTCCCTTATTCTGATGACAGCACCCAGGTTTGCTCTAGGATCTCTGCTCCTCCCCCTGCTCAGCCGTGAGGCTTTCATGAGACTGATGACAAGCCCAGCTCTAGGTAGGGCCCTGACCAGCCTAAACCAATCAGCATGTCATGTCCTTCAGCCAGGTGCTGTGGTTCAAGGATGGGCACCTAACTTTACCCAAGCAAATGGGATACCAAGAGTTTGCGAGTAGAAGTTCCTCTCTCTCTTCCATGGATCCTTCCTCAGGCTGCTGTGGCTTACGAATTTAAAAGATGTAGCTGTGTAGTTGTTTTCTTTCATGAAGGGAGAGTCCAGAGCTGTGGGCTATAGAACCCAATGGTGTGCAGCCTAAGGATGAAGGCAGGCAGAACAGAGAGAAGCCAGGTCCTTGAAGATATCATTCAAGTGGCTGCATTAATCCTGGCCTACAGAAGACATTAAAAAACAAAAAACAAAAAAAAAAACCCAGGCTGGATTAAGCCCTGCCTAAAGCCCACATCTGGGTTATCAATTCACAAAGGCCATTTAATACCCTTATTGTTTAAAGCCAGGTTGAGTTAACACCAATAGTCCTAATACAAGCTGCAGTGTTAGAAAGACCAGGGTTTGAACCTCAGCTCAGCCCCTCACTAACCGTGTGGCCTTGTGCAAGCCATTTGACCTCTCTGAGCCTCAGTTTTCTCATCTAAAAAATGGAACTAGTCGTGCATACCCCAGGACTGTTGTGAGGATCAGGAGAAACCATGAACACAAAATGCCTGGCATCTATGCAATAAATGGTAGCTATTATTATCAAAACTAATTATTAGTCCCATTTGGCAGGCTCTCACTCTGAAAACTGTATATGTCAGCAGTTGTTTCTAGCTGTTGGCAAAAAAAAAAAAAAAAAAAAAGAAGCAGCAGCAAATTAACGTAAAAGATTGGGGGGTGAGTGCCCCAAGGGTTATGAGTAACATTGAGAAAGAAGAACAAAAAAAGACTGAACTCTCTTAGGAACTAAAAGAGATGAGGAAGCTTGTCCTGGAGGGGAATGCAAGGCTTGCCCGGGCCATAATTGATTTGGTCCTAACATACTCAGACCTTGGCTCCATCTCACAGGACGTATGGCAGCCACGTTCAGCTTCTCTGGATATTTGATGGTCTGATTGGCTCAGTCTTTCTAATTGTGTTGTATTGACAAATATATTTGTTTGGAACAAGCAAATGTATTGCAGGCAGGAAACAGACCAACTCCAAGAATTTATTTTGCTTTTTGGCACTGCTGCACTGAGTTTAGCATTCATTATGCGCCCATGTAAAACAGTCTCCGGGAACGCTGGCCTGAGTTATCTTTTTAATTATATTTATTTTTTCAGCTGCATTTAGGATCATGAGCAGACTTGCTGGTACTAAACAGGCCTCGTTGGGGGAAAGCTCCTGCCTCCCTCGAAATCACGTCGCGCGGATTAAATGTTCAAAGACATCAGACAAACCTGTGACACTGCCATGTGCCATTATCGCTAATGGATGAGAGATGGGGCTAAGTCAGTCAAAGCCCTGCTCTGAGCCCAGAAAAGTCCACAGAAACCAAATCCTGGTTGCCGGTTTGAAATTGAAATCAGGTTTAAGTGGAGAGATGAGGAAGAGAATGGAAGGCAATTTGGAATGGATCATTTGGGGACCACCACAAGCAACTTCACTGTGCGCCCCCCACCGCCACCACCTCAGGAGTGCCTGGCAGCCATACTTGAATGTGGTCCTTCCCCCTGATTGGATGAGGGGTAAGCACCTGACCCTAGAAGGGCCAATCAGAGTCCCTGCTGGGGTTACCAGGAGAGAGTGTAAGGGGCAGACGGACCTACTGGCCACGTGGCAGGTGCTATCTCAAGGGACCTGGGAGATGTGGGCAGCCATCTTGGATGTCACGGGGACAGAAAAGTAGCAAAAGCCAGGGAAAGGGAACAAAGCAGTCCCAGGAAGATGCAGATGGGAGACAAAGGGAAAGATGTTTCCTTGAGTTTTCAGCTTCCTCCAGACCCTGGTTCCAGTCGCTGAGGCACTCTGCCTCCTTAGACTAAATTCCTCCTTTTTGTTCCAGCAAGCTCAAGTTGCTCCCTCACTTACATCCATACAAGGGAAAACTATGCAACCAACCAAACAATGTTGTGGGAGAATATTTATTAACACGAAAAATGTACACAAGAACATTGTTGAGTGCAAAAAGCATGTTTCTTTCCTCCCTTCAACCGGTTTTTATTGGGAACCCACTATGTGTCAGATGATACATATACCCTGGTGAGTGAGGTCGCCGCCCCTGCCCTTGTCAAGTTTACAGTCTGGTTACAAGATGTCAGGGAAGATCCCGCTTTAGTAAAAAGAGAAGTGTAACCAGCATGCAACAGGTTTCGCGTCTGAGAGGACAAATGTAGTAGCCTTATAACAATATTCAAAACCGGTGCTGCTCAAAGTGTGGTCTGTGCACCCTAGCGTGTGAGAATGCAGATTCTCAGCCCCACTCCAGACCTCCTGGGGTGGGGCCCAGAAATCTGTGTTTTAACAAGCCTTCCAGATGATTCTGATGCATCCTCAAGTTTGAGAACCACTTCCGTAAAATATAATTGCTCAATGCTCCACCTTGCAAATTAACAAGAATTTCCAGCTTTTCCCAGGGTACCTGTTTCTAAATGCTACATTTTCAAGACCATCTGTGGATGCACATGTACATCAGCAAATAATTATAACCATCAGTTATATGAAATTTTACATATGTTAATTAGTTTAATCCTCATAACTCTCTAAGATAGGTACTGTGTCCTCCACTTTACAGATTTTCTTATCTGAGGCACAGAGAGGTTGTCACTTGCCCAAAGTCACACAGCTAATAAGTGGTGAGATGGGATTCAACACCAAGCAGTCTAGTTCCAGAATCTGTGCTTTTAACCACTAAGTTTAAGTACTTGTCAAATAAGTCCTGAGCATCCTTGCCGGCTGGCAGAGAAGGAATTCAGTCAAACCCCTCACCCTGGACCCTGCAGCGGCAGCTGGTTCCATGTTATTCTCTGCTCCTCCTGATCTGATCATGATGTGTGAGATCTGCAATTACTGGCTGGGCTCTACATCTGGGGAGACCTCCCTGTCCCTTCAGATCTAGGTGTTAAGGCTCCTGCAGTTGAGAAGGGCCCTACAGCAATGCTGCCCAAACTCCAGAGTGTTAGAGCCTTTAAATTCTCAGGCACACCCTTCCCCCGTGGTGTACCCACTAGGCTAGAATGGCTGCATTAGGAAGGTTCTAGTAGCAGCTTCAAACCATGCTCAGAAAGAACCCTCACCTCCAGCCACCTGAGCCTGTGTGCTGAGTCCTGGCCCCTGTCCATGCTCTCTCTTTCCTTATGATAAGTGTCTGCTCTAGAATCCTGTGGTCCTTTCTGACTATCTGCTCTTGATTGAGGCCTCAGCCTAGCCCGGAAGTTGAGGTTGTCTTTACCCTTGAGTCCCAAAGTGAAGGCCAGGACCTCAGATTCTTTTCTCCCAGAAGACCCCTCAGTCCCTATTGTGGGGGTGAGGGGAATGTGAATTTTAAAAAAGACAAAGGGATATATGTGGCCCAATGCACCCTCCAGGAGCAACAAACCTTCAAATGCAAATAGGAATGTTAACTAGGAAGTGACCCCTCCTAACTCCAACCACCAACAGTATTCCTAGGCCCAGGCCTGCATCCAGCCAATGTGTAATTATACCCCTGGAGGAGTGGAGATAGACACCACTGATAATCATCCATAAAGTACCAGTCCAAGTTGTTAGCAAAATGCAGACTACCCCACCTGTCCTGGCCGCACCCCAGGAACCCTAGACCTACAACTACAGGGTCAAAGCCTGGCACAGCAGGGGGTCTCCACCCACCCCAGGGCTACAGCCATTGTCTATTCTGAGAGACTGGTGCCCAAACTGCTGAAGATACACACCACTTGTTGAAATAGTGCTTTTCTTTAGGTATTGGGATGGTAGGTATCTTTTATTTTCTTCTTTTTTGCTTATCCACATTTTTCAACTTTTCTACAATAAACATGATTTGTTTATGTAATGAAGATTACTTTTCTAAAACGTTAAAGAGAATGGCAGGTTTTTAGTTTGCTGAGAAGTGGTGGAATGCCCTTTCCTTACCCCTTCCTCCACCCCACTGTTAGTGCTGCCAGTCCCCCCATTGGATGCAGCAAGGAGGGTAAGAGGTGGTGTCAAGATCCTCCTGAACATGGCCTTGGATATCTTCAGAAACAAGGCCCACACCCTGGGGCCTTAGCAAAGAAGCATTGTGCTTCCCTGGCCCTGAACCCACCTACTGCCCCTGGTCAGCATGACTAACCATCTAATTCTGGAGAAATGGGAACTCATTGAGTGATCTCGCTTCCTCCAGAGAGCGGCCCATTCGTTTCCTGAAGTGACTGGTCCACTGGGAAGTGGGCCAGGATAGACCTTTGAAGTTCTCAAAAACAAAAGGAGAAAGAAGAGATCACACAATACAGCAGCTAGGGGCTATGAAGAGGATGAGAGTTCATGCCCTGTTAAGAGCAAAGATTAGATCAAAGTTAGCAGATACATGGCACACACACCACTACCACACATCTACTGCCCAGAGCAGACATTACCAATTGATCACAGCACTTTATCCTCACTGACACCCAGACTCAGAGTCCTTCTCAGTGCAGCCCCGGGCAACTTGACCATCAATTGCAAGTATAACTCGAGCTGAATCTCATTTGTCATCCCTGGAGTACTTGGGTTGGTGATGCTGACCCTTCAGGCAAGTCCACTTGCCTGGGTGCAGTGGTCATGAGGTTTTTTTAGATCTAGAGCCTGCACCAAACAGCGCTGTAAGGTCTGTGGTTGTGAATTCCCTCCAACTCACAGAGACGTCACTCTTTCTAGCATCAGGGAAACTCCCAACTAGGTGTGGCTCTCCTTTCTGCCAGATGGAACAGGAGAGGTCATCCCCTCATCAGACTCTTGAGTCATGGAAACCTTTCTTCAAATCAAAGCTTAGTCAGGTCAAATTACAAAACAAACTGAAGCGGAACTACTGTGCTTGAAAAGGCAGTGACAGTCCCAAGCCACAGCCACACAAGGCGGCCTCAGCCCTCACCGTGAAGGACTTCCTGAGAACTCCTAGGGCTCCATGGGACAGTGGGAGATCACTGACCCTGTCCAAGTCCCAGCATTTTACGGATGGGGAAAACAAAGAGCAGAGAGGAGAAGTGAATGTCCAAAACTCACACAGCCAGTGAGTGAGTGGCAGAGACAAGAACCCAGGAGTCTTCCAGCTTTTGATCCAAACACCCAACCCAGCGCTGAACGCTTGATCCCTTTTTCCTTGTATCATGCAGTCTCCCTAAGGTACTGCCCTTGCTCCCTGACTCAGGTCCTGTCTATCTGCCTGTGACTTACGTTTCAGATCTGCAGCCTAAACCTCCACCTCAGCTTCTGGCTCATCGACCTGCCTTGTGGCTATCTCCACTGTGAGATGCCATGAGGAGCCCCAACTCGTCATCCAGCCTGAACATCCAACTCTTCCTCTTCCCAAACAGTTCCCCACCCAGCACTCCCACCCCATAGCAGCCCCTCCAGCCCATGCGATTGCTCAAAGCATGAAGCTGGGGTCACCCTTGACTCTTCCCTGGTCCAGTGGTTAGTCTCTGTGGCCTTTGACCTTGATCTAGACCCTGGCCTCCCTCCATGTCTCTCCATACCCATTGCCATTTCCTTTATTTCAGGCCACTACCAATTTCCCCCCGAATTTTGGCTATAGCCTTTAACTGTTATCTCTGGCTCCAGTTCTCCCCACTCCATTATTCACAATGTGGCCAATGTGATCATTCTAGAACACTAATTAAAGCAGCCACCCTCTGGCTTATAATTCTTCATTATTGATCTTCAGATGATGTCCAGCCTCCTTGCATAGTTTACCAGACCCTTTGTAATCTGACCTGTTTATGGGTCAGATTTACCCACATATTTTGGGATTCCCTGACTCAGACTCCTGCAAGATGGAACTACTTTGTGGCCACAGTGTGTGTGTGTATGTGTGTGGTGTGTGTTTGGGGGTCTAAACTTTTCTGTCTGTAGGACTTTGCATAGGCAGTCCCCTTTGCCTGGAACATTTGTCCCTCCACTTTCCGCCTATCTGCTCCCCATGCCTCGGGGCTCCCCTTAGCTGTCACTATTCTCACTGTCCCTTCCTGCCCCCAATAGTCTGCACAGTGTGACCCTACATGAGGCTGCCTCGCCCATCCGGCCCCCTCCCAGTCATCACCCTGAAGAGCCTTTGCTTCTGTCCACACTGTCACCCACACTGGACTCAAGGTCCCTGAGGTCAGGTACTCTCTTGTTCAATGCTGGAGCTTCAACCTATGGAACAGAGTAGATGTTCAATGAAAAGTCAATGAATGAAGGAATGAATCGCTCCCATGACACTTGGTTCTTGTTTGACCTCATGTCATAATCACTGAGTCAGGAAATTGGGCCCCTGATCTACTCACAGGACATGATCACTTTATGTAGAACAGAAGATGCATTAAAAAGAAAGAAAGAAACCACAGAAAGAAAAAAATAAGAGCAAGCCGTGCTATAAAGGGAGTGTCCTCTACAACAGGCCCTGAACAGTGTGCGTTACACACAGATGTGGGCTCCTTCTGCATCCCAGAGAGTGCACATGTTTCCAACCTCTTGTTTGCCTTTTAACTTTGTCTATAGTGTCTTTCCATATACCAAGAGTAATTAATTCCCCTAATTCATCTCACTGTTATTCTCCAAGGGCACACATCTCTTTTCTCAGCTGATAGGACAGATTTATTCATGGGTCCATCCAAATGGACCATAATGTTCCTTGAGGACAGGAGCATCTTATTCACTGCAGTGTTCTCAGAGCTTAACACGGTGTCTGGCACATAGCAAGCCCTCCATAAACACTGGGTAGATGGGAAGATGAGAAGTCAGCAGTGGGGGAGGGTGGGAGGGAAAGAGGGGAGGAAGGACAGGAGAGGGCAGGCTAGGAAAGTGGGAGCTGAAAACTGGGGAAGAACAAAGAAAGGAGGAAAGAAAAGGCGTGCTCAGTAAGTGCACAGCTGTTCCTGCTCACTGCGGTCCCTGGCACAGGCCTGACTCAGCCTGGCAGCTGCTGGCCGCTGGCAAGTTGGGCTGTGCTTGGCAGCTCAGGTGTGTGTGACCCTCCCCGCCCGCAGGGCACAGGCTCTCAGACTCTGGCCCATCACTCCCTGCCTGGGGCCTCCCTCGACCTCCCAAAGCCAGGCACAGGGCAGGCCCTTCACAAAGCTGCAAGGGATGCGGGAAGGGCCTGGGTGGCCTGGAGGAAAGGGGGCCTCTTCCCCCTTCATCTAAAAAAAAGCCCCCCCTTTTTTCCTGCCATGTTTCTTTTCTCAGCACCCATCGCTGCCACCCTACATTCATTTAAGGGACGAGTATGCTTGGGACCAGAAGTGTTTCAGATTTTGGATTTTTTTGAAGTTTGGGATGGGGCCCAAGCTAAACATAAAATTCATTTATGTTTCTTATACACCTTATACACACATAGCCTGGAGGTAATTTGATACAATATTTTTAGTAATTTTGTACATGAAATAAAGTTTGTGTTAAATACTTCTGTGTGGAATTTTCCACTTGTGGCTTCATGTCAGTGCTCAAAAAGTTTCAGATTTTGGAGCATTTTGGATTTTCAGATTGGGGATGCTCCATCTGTGATAGAAGGAGGTGATGCAAACACTCACACTACAGCCAGACAGCCTGGGTTCAAACCCCACCACTGCCCCTTTTTAGCTGGGTGACCTCAGTAAAGTCTCTTAACTGCTCTGGTAGCTCAGTTTTCCCATGGGGGATGCTAACACCAGCACCTTCCTCATGAAGATACCGTGATGGTAAAAGGAGCTGGCCAATGTCAAAGGCTCCCAACAGTGCCTGGCACATAGAAAGGGCTCCATAAATGTTAGCATGGTCGTCATCACTATGATTCCTACCCCCCAGCCTGGAACAAAGCTCTGTGAGGAAGGGCACTGTGTGCTCCTTGCTGCACAAGAGCCTAGAGCAAGAGTGGTAAGTTGTAGGCATTCACTTTCTTTGAGTGGAAGGGTTTGACAGCTGGGCAAAAAAAGCCTACAGAGGCCGAGCAACCTACCCAAAGTCACACAGCTAATTGGAGGCAGTGTTCCCACCTCTACTGCACCACATGCCTTCCTGGGGAGGCCAGCAGAGAGGTGGCTGTAGGAACTTGCATGTGAAGGCTAGAGTTGCACCATCCAGTATGGTAGCCACCAACCACATCTGGCCACCAAGGCCTTGACATGTGGCTAATATGATTGATGAGTTGAATTGTTTGAATTGTTCATGTTATTCAATCATAATTCTTTTTTTTTTAAGAGATGGGGGTCTCAGTCTGTCACCCAGGCTGTAGTGCAGTGATGTTGATCACAGTTCTGTGCAGCCTCGAACTCCTGGGCTCAAGAGATATTGCCTCTGCCTCTAAGTAGCCGGGACTACAGGCACTCACCACCATACCCAGCTAATTTTTAAATTTTTTGTAGATACAGGGTCTTTCTATGTTGCCCAGGCTGGTCTCAAACTCCTGGCCTCAAATGAACCTCCTGCCTCGGCCTCCCAAATTGCTGGGATTACAGGCAAGAGCCACCATGCCCAGCCATAATTATAATTAATTTATATTTAAACTTAAAAACTCATACTCTATTCAGTGATTGGAAAATGTTTATATGGGTCTGGAACAACTTGGGCAGGTGAATCTACTTTCTCAACTGTAAATTTTATAAAATCTAAATGCAGATCAAAAGTATTCCCATGAAAATTTAGTATCTAAATTGGGATGTGTTGTAAAAGTGTAAAATACACCAGAATTTGGAAGGCTTGGTATGCAAAAAGGAACATAATATATCTTGATAAAAATTGTGCCTATGTTGAAAAGATCATATTTGTGATATCTTGGGTCAAATAAAGGGTTTTATTAAAATTTCATCTGTTACTTTTCTTTTTTTTTTTAATGTGGCTACTAGAAAATTTAAAATGACTTATATGGCTCACATTATCTTTCCATTGGACAGTGCTGGGCTAAGAGAGACAAGGCTGGGGTGAGTAGGAAGCTGTCTCGGTGTGCGGTGGGCACATGTGGGGAGCCCTGAGCAGCAAGCAGCAGCAGCGCTGCAGCTGGGCTGTGTGCTACTTGGGAGGCCTGAGCCAAGCTGGCTCCCTGTCCCTGCACTCTGACACTTCCCTGACAGACAGGGAAGCAGCTTGGGGATTAGCGTTAATTCTTTCCCTGGAGGGCAGATGGGGAGAAGGTTAAGTGCCGAGTGACTGCAGCTGCCCAATTAAGCCCCAGGAGAGGGATGAGGGCAGAGGAGGAGGCTGGGGAATGTTCTTAGGGATTCCCGGGAGACAGGAAGCAGCAAGGGCTTGACCTCCTTTATCTCATTTTCCCCTCAGCCCTGGTCAGTTTCCCTATAGGCTCAGAGGGTTGGTTCACCCTCCCCAAACCACACAGCGGGCACAGGGCTGACCTGGGCTCCATTCTCCCAACCTTTGCTGTAGCTCTTTAGGCAGCAGCCCCGGATGCAAGATTAGTTGCCTGCTCTGCTACTGCTCTGGGAAGACACTGAGGGCAAGGAGACTTTGAGGATAGGGAGGGATTTCGCCAATGCTGAGGGCTGACATTGACCTGATACTTACCATATACAAAGTGCTCCTGAGCACTAGCATGCTGGATTCTCACCCCGTGCCACTTCTACTGTTCTTATCATCCCCACTTATGGATGACAACATTGAGGCTCAGAGAGGTTTAGCATATGGCTCAGGGTCACACAGGCCAGAGAGAAGCCAGAGAATTTGAACACCAGGTTACCCCATCTGACCCAAACTCTGAGCTTAAGCACTATATCACGTTGCCTCTTCTCCCAGGAGCCTTCCCACCAGATACCAGACTCGCCAGCAGGGAGACAGAAGTGATGGGACAGCTGCCTGGAGTCTTCCCCTGGTATGTTGGAGCCCTGAATTGGAGGTGGAGGAGGAGGAGGATGCCATGTTCCCTGGGGCCACCTCCCATTGGTCCCAGCTTAGATGTCACCTCCCCCAGGAAGCCGCCACTGATTCCTCCCACCTCCCCTTCCAGACAAGTTACCTGCCCATCCTCCTCACTCCTTCCACATAAAAATAGCCAACATATGTTGAGCATTTTACCCACATTATTTCAACTTACCCTCATAACAATCCAGTAAAGATGGTACCATTATTACTGCCATTTGACAGTTGAGAAAACAGAGACACAGAAAATAAAATTAGCTGTTCATGGCCACTGAACTCATGAGTAGCTAATAACAACCCAGATGTTTCCAGCAAAAATGCCCTCTCTTAACAGCCACATCCTTCTTGCTCCCTATAGCAGCTTCCTGTGGGGTTATTGGTCTGCTCTTCTCTCTCCCCCACGCTCTCGCAGGGGTGTTAGCGAGACTGAATTGAGACATTGCAGGCATACCAATAGCGGGCGTAGCACTGTTACCATTTACAGTCACTAGGTCTGTCTCGCTCACCACTTAGAAGCCCTGTGCTGGTTTGGAGCGAGTCCTTGGTGCTCCATTTCATTCCTTGATTCTCTCATAGTCTACTGATTGAGCACCTTCTGTATGCCAGGCACTGAAGGTTCAGCCGTGAACAAGGCCAAAGAGGTCCCCACTCTCATGGCACTTCCATACAAGGTGGTGAGACAGAGAGAAATCCAGTGCTCAAAGAAGTATATAAAATCATTTCCAGCAGTGACAAGACCAATAAAGAGAACTTAAGCAGAGGAGGGGGAGAGAATGATGGATGAGCAGAGGGGTGGCCGGGATGGCTGTCTGAGGAGGTGGCACGTGGGCAAAGATGTGGAGTAAGGGGCCAAGCCATGGGAGGACCTGGAGCAAAGGCACCCCCGGGGGTGGGAACGGCAAGGGCAAACGCTCTGCCAGGGGAGCACACCTGCCATGTCCAAGGAACCGAAGGGGCCGTACAAAATACACCAACATTCACAGCAGCATTATTAGAAGAGCCAAAAAGTGGAAACAACCCCAGTGCCCACCAACCAATGAATGAATAAATAAAATATATATCCATACAACAGAATATTATTTAGCCACAGAAAGGAATGAAGTACTGATTCATGATACAACATAGATGAATCTTGAAACATTGGGCTGAGTAAAAGAACCCAGTCACAAAAGACCACACATCGTATGATTCCATTTGTATGAAATGCCTGGAATAGGCAAATCTATAGAGACAGAAAGTAGATCAGTGGTTTCCAGGGGCTGAGGGGAGGGGAGAATGGGGGTGACCACTGGTGGGGACTGGGTTTCTTTGGAGATGACAGAAATGTTCTAAAATTAGATTGTGGTGATCATTGCACAAGTCTGTGAATATACTAAAACCATTGAACTGTACACTTGAAATGGGTGAGTTTTATGATATGTTTAATTATACCTCAATAAAGTGTTTAAAAAGAAGAAGAAACAGACAAAAAGAAGAAGGGGCAAGGTGGCCAGGGCAGAGCGGGCAAAGAGAAGAGAGAACAGACGAGGGGCAGATCAGAGGTCCTTATAGTTTAAGAACCTCGGGTTTCATTCCATCAATGGAAGCCACTGGGGTTCTGAGCTGGGAATCTGGGGGTCCTATTTACATGGTCTAAAGATTATTCATTTGTGGGGCAGCATAACAGTTGAGAGTATGGATCCCAGAGCCTGGATTCAAGTCCCAGCTGAGCCTGTGTTCCTAGCTATGTGACTGCAGCAAGCTATATAATCTTTGGGGGCCTTAGTTTCTCAACCATAAAATGGGATGATAATAGCATCTCTCCCGTAGGGAGGCTTAAGTGAGTGAATATTCATGAAGCACTTAGAATAGCGCCTGGCACATAGGCAATGATCCGTAAAAGTTTGGTAACTTGAGTAAATAAGAAGGTACCCACTGGATGCTCCCCGTCTGCCCGTGGAGGGAGTTCAGCTGGCTGGGCGCTGCTTTCTGCTCTGCAAAGCTCTAGCCTGGCTCAATCCAACAAGTAATTGCTCCCGAGGCCTCATTCCAAATGGGCCATAAATCAGAGGCCAGGGGCTCCTGTTACCAGCGGCTGGTGGTGAAGTCCCTCCCCCGGGGTAATGGAAAGCAGATGTTGCCAGCCCCTTCTGGCCTCCAGAGGCCCGTGTACCTGGGCTGTTCACGGCATAGCAGTTGGAGAAGAATTTCCATGAGCTTTTAAATCGAAGGCTGTCAAAAAACGGCCTCCTTAGGGCTTCCAGATGTTCAGCAGCTTGTTTCAAGCCAGTGGTGGGCAGTAACGGGGATCCTCAGGGGCTGAGAGAGGAAGAGCAGGGTCATGGGTAACATTGGGTCCTTTCCAAGGGGCCAGACCAGCAGGCAAGGTGTGGGGGCCAAGAGGTGGCAAGCTATAAAGAACCCAGCACAGGCTTTGCAGTCACGAGGACCTGGTTCAAGTTCTCTGTTTCTCACTTTCTCAGCCTGTGCCCTAAAGTAAAGGATAAATCACACCTCAGTTTTCTCACCTGTGAAATGGGTGTGATGTTACCTATCTCAAAGATATTTGAAGGGTTGGAAATCGTTTAAGTTAAAGTTCCAGCACAGTGTCTGAGACATAGTCAATGCTCAAAAAAATGAAGGTAGTTATTTGAAGAGAGATGTGCCCAGAGCCTCATTATCCAGACACACTTTAGTGTCCCTGGACACTGAGCACTGTGAAAGGCAGGAAGGAGTGTAGTCACCCTTAGGAGACTTGCTTCCCAAGCTTCCTAAGGCCAGGACCTTGAGAAGGTCCAGAAAACTCCTTAGCAATTTTCATCTACAAGTCCATGGGTGGTTTGGCTTTAGGTACAGTCGATTCAGGGCTCACATGATGTCACCAAGAGCCATCTCCTTTTTAGCTTCCTCTGATGGGTTGCCAGATTTAGCAAATAAAAATACAGGATGTATTTTTAAAATATAAGAAGTACATTTCTTAGTATAAGTATATCCCACTAAATATTTGGGACATACTTATACTAAAAAATTATTCATTGTTTATCTGAAATTCAAATTTAATTGGGCCTTCTATATTTTATCTGGCAGCCCCTTGCAGTTCATCCCTAGGCTGGGTCCTCCGGGGTGGCAATAGGGCAGTAAACATTTCTTGGCTTGGATTGGATTATGTGACTATCCCAAACTAATCACTGTGGCCAGGGGGACTTAATACACTGGCTGCTGCCACCTGGTTTACATTCTCCATCCCAGATTCAGAGCCTGGAGTCGGTTTATCTCAAGCTCCTGGGAGGAGAGTGCTTCCCTCAAAGCAAAATCAAGCGTTGTGATGGGGTGGATGAAAGGCAGGAAAAACAGGATCCACTGTGAGCAAGTGCAAGGAGGGATTCTTGAGCCAGAGGCAGGGATGTGGGTCCCCCCCATTATAGTTGGTGGGGTGAGCCCAGCTGGTAAGGTGCCAAGAGACAAAAGTGGGTCTCTTCGGGCAATGAACCCCACACTGTTCTGCTTGACTCTGCGGTCTTTGGGTGAGCACACCTCCAGGAAGCCCTTCCCTAATTCTCTTCTGGAGGCTAAGTTTCCTCATTAGCAAAATGGAGATAAGAATTCAAACTTCTTGGGGGTAGTTGTGAAGATTGTCTGAGCTTCACCTGTCTGCTGATTTGGAACCCAGTTAGTTCTTACATTTGGATCATAAATTCAGTCAGCAACACTCAAAGTTTATTTCCTAGGGGTAGATTTTTTACAAAGTGGGGCTCCAGTCTTAGTAATCCATTTCACTCCTTAAACATACCAAAATTAATTATAATTGGCATGTCAGGGTTTCTCAACCTCAGCACTGACATTTTGGGCTGGATGATTCTCTGCTGGGCGGGGTGGGCTGCCCTGTGCTTTGTAGGATGTCTAGCAGCATCCCCAAACCCTGCCCACCAGAAGCCAGTAGCAGCTTCCCCTTAGCTGTGACAACAAAAATGTCTTCCAGACATTGCTAAATATCCCCTGGCGGGTAAAGTCACTCCCTCCACTGAGAACCACTGTGATAATAGAATAAAATACAAATATATGTTCTTATAAACATATATTAAGATATTGCATCAAATGTGTATTGTAAACCTTATATTATGCATATCCTGTTGGGGAAGCTTATCTCTGTGGGCTGAGCCAGCTGAGGTCTCTTAAAATAAAGTCCAAGTAAATTGGAGTGAAGACACCACTTCCTGAAGTAAGCAAGCCTGAGTATCTTCCTGCCCCTAGGGACTTTCAAACTGCATTGAAAATGAGAATCATCTGTCTCAAAAATGTTTCCTTGTCAAGTTAATTGAATGGAGAAGGGGAGGTGTGGCAATGCCCAATCATCTCTTTAGCTTCCATTTTAGCAAGAGCCAAAGGGCTTCCTGGAGCAACATCAGGATTTGTGTAGTGTCGGTGTCTTAAAGTCATGCTTTACTTTTTACTGTTCTTTTTAAGGTGTAAAAACAGGGTGACAGCCAAGCTATGGCAGATGAGAGGGAGGAAATGGGGGTGTCTGCAGTTATACACCAGGGAGACAGCAAAATTCAGTTGATAGCTGTCCTAGACCTTGTATTGAAACCTGGGTTTGCCTCTCACTAGCTGGGTGTCCTTGGGCAAGTTGTCTAATCACTCTGATAGGGCCAACTTCATGGGCGTGTGTCCTGGACAGTCGTGCAGGGCCCCTCACTCGGTTTAATGCTCTGCTGTTGCCATCTTGAAATTCTTAATTTTTGAACTAAGGGCCCGGTATTTTCATTTTGCACTGGGCCCCCTAAGTAAGTAAGCTGCTCCTACTCTCTGAACTCAATTTTCACATCTGAGAAATGGGGGTAATGACACCCTCCCATCACAAGACCATTGCGAGCAAACAACCCCAGTGGCTGACAATTCTCAACACTTCTGGTACCTGCCTGGCCACCCCAGGGGATCCAATAACAGTGGCTGCTGCAGTCATTGTCGAGCCCCACCTCTGAAGGGAGTCTTTAAAGATGAGCCTGGGGCCATGACTGTAGCTTCCAGAACCTTTGAAATCCTCACTGTTTATTATTTTTGTTCCGCCCATCTGTTTCCTGTAGCAATGAACTCTTTAAATGAAAAGCCCTGTGGACTTCTGGTGGGGGCGGGGGAGGAGGAGGACCAGGCAGGGGGCAGCTGGCAGACTCCACCCCTGTGGGCAGCCTGGCTGGGGAGCAGAGTCCCCAGGGGAGTTGGCAGAGCTGAGAAAACAGGCTGGGTCCCCAGAGCTTCCGCAAGGCAGAAAGGAAGATGGGCTTCTCACACTGTACCCTGTTAACCTTTCCAAAGAGGGAGACAAAAGGTGAAATTAGAGTCAGTCCTAAGGATCCAGATGACCCCACAAAAGGCCCATCTTACCCTCCCCCCCATTCTGCTGTGAGCAGAAGCCTGCAGTTAAGGAGCTCCTGAGAGCCGAGCGGGTCACCACGGCCCCACCTTGACAGGTGCATCCTGGCAGGTCCCAGTGGGGTGGGAGTGCCCGGGGCTCCATCCCTTCCATCACTGCCACCCCAGCAGGTGTCCAGGGCGCCATCCTACCTCTATTGTTTGCATCTGGCCTGGTGTGAGATAAGTGGAAGGTGCCAGAAGAGCCCTCAGGACACTGCTGGAGGTTCCCCTCTGGCCTAGTGTGCTGGCCACCCCCAAGAAAGAGGTCCCACCAGCCGTGCACAGGAAGGACAACCCACATGGCTCCTGTGTGCTGATGGTGTGCAGTGCTGACTGAGCTCCCTGGGGCATTCTTGGCGATGACCCAAGTACCCCCTCCAGGAGGGGTTAGGCAGTGTCTGGATGCTGAGTCTACACTGGCCCACCTAGCGCCAGGCCCTCTCCCCTCCGTGGCGTGCCCTCTGTCTCTCCCTCCCCACCTGGGGGCTGCCTTCCCCCCACCAGGCCCAGAAGCTGGCCCCCTCCTCAACTTTTCTTCCACATCTTCATGTCCATCTCCTTCTCATCCCCCCCAGGCAGAAGCTTTTGAAACTCCAAAGCCAAGAGCCAACACTCTTTCCTCCCAGAGTTTCTGCTGAGTCATCCCCTCCCAAGGCCATGAGTATGAGATGCACAGCTGGCAGAACGGAGGGGACTAGGGTAGAAAGAAACACCAGGAACAAAAACTGCATCTGTTCATACTTCCAAAGTCACATGCCACCACGTGCTCTCGAAGAGTTCTGTCAAGACTCAAGATGATGGTTTCTTTTTGTTGGTTTTTTGGTTGGTTGGTTTCACAAAAAGTTGACCTATGCCTGTGGGAATGTGTTGTCATAGGAAAACCATCTCTCAGGTGAAAGACCACTCAGGAGTGGTCTCCCTGTGCCCCAAGACACTAAACTGTCCAAGGAGGTGAGGGGAGAGACCCAAAGCCCAGCATTGCCTGGGTTGGTACCAATTTCTTGATGCTGAGACTAAGCCAGTCTTCTCAGCCTCCGACCCTTGTCCTTCTGCCCTCTGAGGGTCCTTCACCCTTTATCTATGAGACAGAATGGTGGTCAGCAGAGAGTCTATGATGAAACCGTATAGGAACTGACAGGAGTTCTAATGCCCAACTTACAAGCCTACTTACAGGGAAGTTACACGTGCTTCAATCCTGAGCTTCTTTGAATGGGGACATTATTCAGCCAATAAATTTTAATAGCTCCATCAATTAGCATAAAAATATTTTGGAAACATCCTCACCCACCTTGGGAAGGCTGCCAGCCAGGTTATGAGGGGGACTCTTCTTTTGCCCAACGCCCCCCCCATAAGTGGGACCAGCCACAGGCAGACTCACCGCAGTCTACTGTGAGAATGACTGTGCAACTGTCTCAGCAGTGAGATGGTTCTGAGAATGAAGGAGCTTGCTCAGTGACTAATCTGGAAAATAAAGTACCTCGTCCTAATTTGGAAGACATCTCCAGTTACATAGCTTTGCTAACCTACACCTCCTTTAGTCTTTTCATGCCCACGCGGCTCCTTTCAACAAATTCATTTTCAAGTTCAAAGCTGGAATGGACCCTGGGAGGCTCCAGGGCTCTGGGGGATGGGAGGGAACTAGGTGAGGCCAGACTGAGCTTGGAGCCACCATCACAGAGGTCAGTGGGACCCTTGTCAAATGTGGGTCCTGGGTACAAGATCAAGTCACAGAATTTCTCTGCTGAATTCATCCCAAAGTCAGTGACACTTCTGGAATTCCTCCACAGTTCCTGCATGGTGCTGCTGGTCTGCCGGTCTCAGGTACATTTTATAACGCTTCGGGGTCTATATCCCCAGCCATAAAATGGGAATAACTTGGGGTCTGTTCTACACTATCTCTCAGAGGTTCCCAGAAGAGTGGAGCCTGAGATGCCCCCAGCAATAATCTGCGTACTTGCTCACACTGCATTTGGCTTCTCTGCCTTTTCTCAGTTCCCCTTTCTGGAATCATCTTCCAAATAAACTACCTGCTCTTAAATCTTTACCTCAAAGAGTCTGTTTCAAGGAAGACTCTTGAAGACAACCTGGCTGGTCAGACTGCATCACATGGCCACCCCTGGCTGCACAGGAGTCTGGGAAGCATGATCCGTTAGATGGATACATTACTGCTCCCATCAACATGGGGTCCTGTTGGCAAGGAGGGGAGAAGAGGCACCCAGTGAGACTCTAACAATCACCGCCATACCTATTCCCTGGTCTCCAGTGGTGACCAAGCACAGCTTCTGCCCTCAAGGGGCTTAAAGTCTCCAGGGGGAGGCAGACAGACAAATAGGCAACTGTCACACAGCTATGGGTGCTACAAGGGAGTAGCAGGTATGGCCTTTGAGGAGCACTGGTTCTGAGTGAGGCTCTATCTTAATGCTTTCCATGCATGATAACACAACCCACCCAGCACCCTCTGAGGCAAGGACTATTTTTACTATTCTCATCCTACAGTTGAAGAACTGAGAATCAGGGAGGTTGAATAACTTGCCCAAGAATACAGGGCTAGTATGCGTCAGAGTCCAAACTCAAAACTCAGTTTGTGAGACTCCAGGAGGAAGTGATGCCTCAGCTATGTGTGTGCGAGCATGAGTAGCACTGAGACAGGCGGAAACTCTCGAGGCTTCTGGGCAAAGAGAATACCACGTGCAAGAGCCCGGAGGCTCGAGGCTCTGTGAGGCCATGCGGGCTGGGGAAGACTGCCCAGGGCCCCTCAATCCACCTGCGCTTGCAGAAAGGAGCCGCAGCCTGGAAGGAGTTACTCTGGCCCCAGAGCTCTCCTCTGCTGTAGGATGCTGGCCACCATCTTGCTCACCTGCTCCCTCTCTCTTACACACACATCCCTCCTATCTTCTCCCCTCCACACCACCCTGCCACACTCACCACCTCATAGGTACCAACCCGCTCCAACATGCTGCTTGAACCGCTATCTACACCGGCTCCCCGTTACCCCTAGATCAAGTCCCGAATGCCCCATGTTTGCACCAAGAACCCTCCAAGTATGACTTTCACACCGAGAGGGTCATGCATTCAAATCCCAGCTCAAGGTTAGCCACGGGCGAGTCATATAGTCTGTCCAAGCCTCCATTTTCCCATCTGTAAAATGGGAATTAAAATACTACCTCCCAGGGTTGTTGTAAGGACCAAATGAGATTGTATCAGTAAAGCACATAGCACAGTGTTTGGCCTACGTCAGCCATTTTTTTACTTACCATTACTAATACTAGTACCTTAGAATGACCAACCGCATGTTATACTACTCCCCAATACTGCCCCCCAATTCTGCAATGTGTACTCCAGCCCCCTCTTGCTCCAGCTGTTCTACCCACCTGGAATGCCTTCTCTTGCCCGCTCTATCTATTCAAGCCATTCCCTCATTAAGGGCCAAGAACCTTTCCCCCCCAGCTACTTGTCCTCTGGCTCAGCGGGTCTCAAACTTGGCTGCACATTAGAATCTCTGGGGAGCTTTAAAAAAAGTCCCCAGGCCTGGGCCGGGAGGCAGCTGATTGCATCAGAGTTCTGAAGATGGGTGGGCCTTTAAGTTCCCCCAGGTGATTTAGATTTGCATAACTGGTGCTCTATCTTCTTTCTTCTACAAAGGCCTGGCGTTTGGCCCAAGTCTGCCCCGTGACTTTCATTGTTTGATAACTGGCTTTCGTGTGGTTGCAAACAGGAGTTCTTGCAAAGAGGGGCCACGTACAATCCTGCACAGCACCTGGCGAGCGCTGAGCCTTACTTCCGCCCTCAGCCAAGCCTGCTCTGCCAGGAGGTCGTGGACACACAGCGGGCTCATTTATCTCTGTCTCTCTTCTCCCACACCCTTTCTTCTCAGTGGAGGCCATCACTCGGATCCCCTAGGAGCGGGCCTGTCTTGTCGGCAGGTGGCTCTCAGCAGGGACTCCTGAAGGCAAATCCAAGGGCCTGTCCTGCCCTTCAGGCAGCCTGCCCCTAACATTGGCAGGGTCAGAGGGCCTCGCCCACTGCAGGGTGCATCCTCAGGAAGAACTTAGGGAAGAGAAATGTGCAGGCTGTTGCAGTAGAGTCTATTTTCCAAAGACAGCCATGGAAACATCTCCCGTCCCATAGGTTCTTCTTACCATGTGACCTTGCCCGTCCACCAGGAAGGAGCAGAGTCTGTGTCCCTGCCCCTTTTGTGACCGCCTCGGCCCATAAAGGATGGCAAAGTGATGCCATGCGACTTCTGAGGCGAGGTCATAAAAGGTGATTCAGTTTCTTCCCGGAACTCCCTTGTGGGATGCTTGTTCCTAGAACCCAGTCGCCGGGGGCCATGAGGAAGCGCGGGCCACTTGGAGGGGCCGCATGCAGGTGCTCCGGCCGACGGCCCAGCCGAGGTCACGGCCCCAGGCGGATCATCTGCAGATGTGTGAGCAATTGCTGGACCTCAGGAGAGCCACTGCCCCACTGACCCAGCCAGCCCCAGCGCCGGGAGGGGTGACAACGGTAGGGAGACGGCTGGTGTTTCACACCACGGGTTGAGGATAACTGACGCATAGGTCCTGAGAGTGGGCCCAAGGCCTTTGGGGCAGGGAATTCCAAGGTCCCCAGGCCCAGCAGATCTCCCACCTCACGGGAAGAGAGCACCACCGGGGCAGGGCCACAGTGAGGCCTTCTGAGGCATGGGGCCGGCAGGGGTCTGGGTCTGAGGGTGACACTGACCCCAGGCATCTACCCCAAAAGTGGCTCAGGGGTGACAGTCCTGATTGTGGACCTGTGAGCTGCAGTCTCTTTCTAGCACAGGGTGAACAGGCTGGGCTTAGCAGTTAAAGCAGAGTTGTCACCCGAACACGTGTTTGACTTGGCTCCTGCTGTGTTTTTTTGAGAAAAGGAATGTGTTGCCAACATTTAAAAATTAGAAGACTTCAAATAAAAACCTGTAGATGCATAAATATGTGTTTTCCCCCTGATTGTAGAAACAAACATGCTAAGATTTTCTCTTGAAATTAAGACAAGCTGGCCCCATGGGGTCCACATTTCCTTGCAGCAACAGCTAGTGAGAGGTGGGCATTAGATGGTTTATTCCCTCTCCAATGGGTCCCAGTCCCCACCCCTCCCTATTGCCTTAAACTCACCAGGCTTCCCTGGTTGCATTAAACTTCCCAGCCCCTGCAGGCATTTGATTTTAGAATTCCCAGGGTACTCTTGCTCAGTGGGCCCCCCAGTGTACCCCTCACTTCCTAGCTGTGTGACCTTGGGCAAGCTTCTTACTTTTCTCTGCCTCTATTTTCTACTCTGTAAAACTATGATACACCTGCCTTGGAGCACTGGGAAAGTGGGAAAGACTAATCCCAGCATTTGGCATGTAGTAAGTACTTTGTAAATAATTCCTATTATTATCACTATCGTCATTTTTGCTATTTCGGGCCTTGGGCCTAATTCCCTGCCCGCCATCTCCTGTGGCTCTCGCTCAGCCCTCACGAGCTGTCTCCCAACATCCCACTCTGCAAATCCATCCCCTGGGCCCAGGAAAGCCACAGGAGGGAAGCAGCCCTGAGCTGCAGCCTGGCCTTTGAATGTAAATATCAGCGTTGGCCCAGCCTGGGAGTGCTGGACGCAGAAAAGCGAGCGTTCTGGAGTCTCAAGCTACAAATCTACCAGGAGCTGCCAGCCAGAGGGCCTACCCCAGCCTGGCCTTTAGGAGGATGGAGCCGAGCAAAACTCAGTTGGCAATATTTGTACCCTCACCCTGCACCATGAGACAGGAAGAGTCAATCTGAGCTTCTCCCCAGGGCCTCCAGGCCTCAGGGCTCTGACTACAGCAGAACAAGAGCTGAGGCTGGGCTCAGGGTACTGACTTTGACAGTGATCACCCTGAAGCGGGGGACAGTAGAGCAAAGGCTTCCCACAGGAAGATCAGGTCTGGGAGGGAGGGAATTGGCTTCTGCAACCCCAGCTGAATGACTTGCTTCAGCTGTAATTATCTGGTTATTTCAGGCAAAAGCAAAAAACCAAAAGCCAAAGGGTTTGGATCAAGCTGCTGAGGTTCAGCTATTTGTCGCTGGCAGCAGCCAGAGACCCACCCTGGCTAACGTAAAGCTGTGTGGTGCGGACGAGGAAGGTTACTGTCATGCCGGGGATGCTAAGAGGCACAGGGGGTGAGGAGCAGTCATGTACTCTTGTCTTCTCCATGGCAAGCATGACTTCGGCAGATTTCCTGAGTGCTTTGGCCTGGGCGTGACTCAGCAGCCATCTCCTGCTCTGCATCTCCTGGAGGGAGGTGGTAGCTGCAACGGTGGCCTTTGGGATCACTCAGGCCTGGGTTTGCATCCTGGCTCTGCCACTTAGTAGCTATGTGATCTTGGGCAAGTGTCTTAACCTCTCTGCGCCTCAATTTCCCCACCTGTAAAATGTGGATAATAGTACCTACCTCATAGGGTTGTTTGGAGGATGAAATGAAACACTATCCCTTCCCCACTACAGAGTGTGTTCTGGCCTCGAGGCGGGTGCTGTTGGACCAAATGAGCAGAGCTTTGTGTCTGGCACTTAGTAAATCACTGACCAGCCTGTGAACGATTGGTTGTGGACCCATGCTGGTCCAGTTGGTGGCCACCTCTTCCCCCATCACAGCAGCCACACCACATGTATACAGTGGAATACTATGCACCAGTTAAAAGGAACCTCCACTAACTGTTATGGAAGGATTCCTTAGCAGAGGCTGGGATGTAACGGCTCCCTCCAGATGCGCTACTGGTCATCCAGGGATGGTCGATGCATATAGTTTTCTTGGTTCATCCCTTCGTGGTGGGGGCGGGGCAGGCACTGCAGGCTGCTGCACAGAGGCCCATAATCTTGGCTGGGCATGAAGACCCCGATGGCTCTAACCCACTATGTGAAGCCACCCCCTGCCCCAACTCCAACAACAGCATTCACCACGAATATCCATGGACGCACAAAGTTTCTACTGGGGAATGGGGGCAGGGGGAATACTTCTCGACTCCATTTGCTGCCAAAGCAGGCAAGTGCTCCAACTCGATAGAATTATCAGCACTGAGCTAACAGTGACAGATGAACCGAGAGGCGAGTGGGGACAGCCAGCAAACAGATCTGTTTCCCAGCTCTGAGATTCCATCTGGGCTTCCCCCCAACAAAAGACGCATTTCTCTGCAGAGGTGTCTGCAGGGCCTTGGGCTGGAGTCAGTTCTATTGCCCTCAGCCTTTCTGTGAGTGGCTGAGGAGTGAGGCAGGAGACCCAGGCGGCCAACCCCTTGTCGCAGCTCCGAGCATCTTCCCACCCACGAAGCTTCTTCATGACCCAATCCTAGAAGCCACTGGAAGACCACAGTTGGGGAAAAAGAAAAAGAAGTCTGAAAAATACAGTTCTTCAGTGAAAAGGGATTGGCTGTCTGGGGATGAGTGGAAAAGAGTCCACTTTAACCCAATGGGCTATCATTTCTTTTGCAGGCATTCTGTCTTCTGAGTTTTCCCAGCCAGTCTTGAGCCCCTGGCAGCCCTTTAGGGATGGGAATTGCTTGTGTGGGGGCCACAGGTCCTGCTGGGAAAAGACTCTAAGACTAGAAGGCTCTTTCTCAAGTCAACGCTCTGTGGCCGCACAAAGGCCAGGTGCTGCCCCGCACACGTGTAGTGGGGGCTGTTTTACCCCTGGAGCTGTCACATTGAGCAAGGGGTGTGGAGCTGGGCGGGCAGCAACAAAGGTTTTCCCAGTCCCCTCCGTGTGACCCCCCCACGTGAGCTGCTAAATGACTGGACAGCTCAATGCCTGGAAGGTCCATCCATCAAGTAGTGTGGGGAGGACACCCCCCGCCCAAGCAGGAGTCTGTCTAAAGATCATCATTCATGCGTCTTGACATGGAATGTTTCGGGAGGCTGCCTCCCACAAGTAGAACACTGGGTCAAAGGGCATGTCATTAAACATTTTGATAGATCCTGAGAGCTCTACTAGTTTCACTCCTGTGTCAGGCAACTTTTACAGTGCAACAACCTTGAAATCTCAGCTGCATGGAACAAGCAGCTTTTATTTTCTGGCTTACTTGCCTATAGTTTGGCTGGGGTTCAGCTGATCTAGGCTGGACACGACTGGGCTGGGCTCCAGGCTGCGTCTCTGGTGCTTCTTGGACCAGCAGCTCCCTGGGGAATGTTACTGTCACAGTGATTACAGACCCTCAAGAGGGACAAGTGGAAACTTCTAAGGCCTCTTAAGGCCTAAGCTCAGAACTGGCCCCTCACTCCTGCCCTCATCCCGTTGGGTAAAGTGAGTCCCGTGACCAAGCCCCATGTCAATGGGATGGGAGGTGTACTCCTCTCAGGGAGGTTGGGGTAGGGGAGGAGTGAATACCTGCTGAACAGTACTCTAGTCTACACAACTCCTTAGCATGTGTGTGTCTGCTTATGTTCACACATGTGTACAAAGAGCTATGTACAAGAATGTTCACTATGGCCGGGAGCAGTGGCTCACACTGGTAATCCCAGCACTTTGGGAGGCTGAGGTGGGAGGATCCCTTGAGGCCAGGAGTTCGAGATCAGCCTGGGTGACACAGCAAGACCCCATCTCTACAAAAAATTTTTT
Organism: Daubentonia madagascariensis; assembly: GCA_023783475.1. Taxonomy (NCBI): domain Eukaryota; kingdom Metazoa; phylum Chordata; class Mammalia; order Primates; family Daubentoniidae; genus Daubentonia; species Daubentonia madagascariensis. Next base: position 45,584,586 of record JAKFHU010001953.1, read on the forward strand.
AAATTACCTGGGTGTGGTGGCACATGCCCATAGTCCCAGCTACTCAGGAGGCTGAGGCAGGAAGATTGCTTGGGCCCAGGAGCTTGAGTTTGTAGTGAGCTATGATAATGCCGCTGCACCCCAGCCTGGGCAACAGAGCGAGACCCTTTCTCACACACACCCACACACACACACAAAAGAATGTTCACTCCGGCACAGTTGTTTGTGTTATTGAAAACTAGGAGAGAAAAGCAAATACCCATTCACGGGGAGTGATTAAATAACCCACACTGTATGTAAAAATGGATTACTATGCAGCAATTTAGAAAGAAATGGGACATACCTCCATTAATTAATATGGAAAGATTTCCCAAGACAAGGTAAGTAAGAAAAGCAAGTCATGAAACATACACTGTATGATTTTGGGGGGGAGTTAAAATACCCCTACTGCAGGTGTATGTGTGTGTGTGTGTGTACAGAAGGCAGGCTGGGAGGAAGGCCACAGGCAATCTTACCTGTGGGGAAGACCTTCTGAATTAGTTTAATCCTTTACAAAGGGAATGTGTTTGTATATTATATGTGAAGTTCTTTTTTTAATTGTTATGAGAATACCATTAGAAAACATAAGAAAATACCATTGTTAGGAGCTTGAGGCCTTATTAGATGCAAATGTTTTAGACACTCAGGAGTGGTCAAATCCTGCCAAATCAGAGCCACTCCTCCCCTGTTCCTGTCCCACCAAGTCCTTCCGGGAGACACACTCACCTGAGAGACCAGGGAAAAGACACTAATAGTGGCCCTTTATGATGAGCTGGGCCAGTGGCCAGGCAGGCAGAGCCCTTGGTAGATGACTGAGCTGAAGCACAAGGCTCAGGCCCACGACCCACAGAGGTGTCCCCGTCCACTAAGCCCTGGCCTGTGTCCAGCTATCTGCCTGGCCTGATAAGACCACAGTGTCAGAGCTGCCCATGAGAAGTGGAAAAGAGAGAGGACAAGAGCAGCCTGTGGCCCTAAGGAGACAGGCCCTACCTCAGCTGAGCCGTCCACCCCTTGGGAGCTCAGAGAGAGAAACAGGAGCCACGCCCAGGTGAGGGTCTTGTTAACACCGAGTGACCCAGCCCACCAGGACTCCGGCTCCCTGTTAGCACCCATCCTCCCGTGGAGAGGTGAGAAAGGTCTCAGGGGAAGGGCAGAGCCACTGCCTCTATGACCATGACATCTTCTTCCAAACCTCGAGAACTGCACTGTCTGGCATGGCGGCCGTTAGCCCCATGAAACTATTTAAATTTAAATGATTTAAATTAAAAAAAATAATAGATCCAGCTCCTAACTCACACGAACCACGTTTCATGAGCTCACCAGCCACAGGTGGCTTGTGGCTACTGTGTTGGGCAGTGCAGAGGGATAGGGCGGGGAGCCTTGCTGGACAGTGCTGCTTTGAGCATCCACAGTGACTCTCAGCTAGAGGGACCGAGGAGTCCGCCCAGGCCTTAACCTGGCACAGGAGCTGGGGACAGGCGTGAAGAGCCTTTCTTACATTTCATTGCACGATGTCTGTGATGCATAATGTCTCAGGAGGCCTCTGGAAGAGGTCAGCAGGTCCGTCTCCCTTTGGATGGGATTGGTGGGGGACTTGGCTCCATGCTGGCTAGGCAATCCTGGGCCACCCCCTTCTGGGGCAGCCTGCTCTGCAGCAAAGACACACCCTTCCTTCCCTTTTACTGCCCCTTGCAAGTAAGGTGGTGTCTTAGTACGTTCGAGATACAATAACAAACTCTCATAAACTGGGTGGTTTATAAGCAACAGAAACTTACTTTTCACAGTTCTAGAGGCTGAGGAGTCCAAGATCAAGGCACCGGCAGATCCAGTGTCTGGTAATGAGGACTCTCCCCCGGTTCATAGATGGCATCGTCTGGCTGTGTCCTCACATGTGAAAGGGACAAGGGAGCTCTCTGGGGTCTCTTTTATAAGGGCACTAATCCCAGTCATGAGGGCTCCACCTCCATAACCTACTCATGTCCCAAGGGCCCCACTTCCTAATACCGTCTCCTGGGGGGTAGGATTTCAAATGTGAACTTTGAAGGGAAACAAACATTCAGTCCATAGCAAGTGGAAACATCTGGTACAGAAGAGATGTGGCTCTGCCCCTCCCATTGCACAACTTGATCTGATCCCTGTGGGCCAAATTTCCAGCCTTCTGAGAGACTCAACACTCCACCCCTCTCCCTCCTCAAATCTCCCACCTCTGTGCCCTTGGCCAGAGAGCTGCACCTGCCGCACTGTTGCCCCAAGGCCCTGCCCAGCCTCTTCCTTATCACTCTTGCCCCAGAGGTCGCCAGCTAACTGCCCATGGACTGCATCCAGCTCGCAGATGTGGGTCATTTGGCCCATACAGTGCTTTTGCAAAGTTTGAATGAACTGCCCCAAAAAAACAAGAAATTTTACATAAAAATCCAGATTTGTTTCCCTCAACAAACCAGAAGCTCTTGCAAACCAGAAGCTCTTCCCACATGGCAAGAAGCTGACAGAAGCTAAGAGAGGCCACTGCCTCTTTTGGCGGAGACATAGGAACTTTCTTTTGCCACAGACCCCACTGCTCCCTGATGTGACCCACCTGTGTGGCATTAGAATGAGGGACTTTGTTCTGTTTCCCAGGGGCTCCATCTCACCACTTTCTGGGGGTTCCCAGGGTTCTTTGATGCTGGAGTTTCCACTGCACCTCCAGCCTTCACTTCTATCAGGGACCTAATCCTCACGTGGACATCCAGATGCACCTCAAACTTCTCCCACACCAAGCTGCCATCTTCCCATCTTCCCCTTTCTCTGCCACCGGCTCCTCCCACTGTGTCTCCATGCTTCCCACACAGGCCACGACACCCTGAGTCATCCTCATGCCTCCCTCTCCCCACCGGCTGCTACAGTTAACATTTCTCTTACTTATGCTGCTCCCTCCACCTCCACAGCACAGTCTGCCCTCACCTGTCCCTCAGTTTCCACATCTGTAAAATGGGGACGATGACGACAATACAGTCAGGTGAAACATTTATATAATATCCTATACATAGTAACTACTTTAAAACACACACACACACGGTTAATCATTTCACATAGATCAAAATCAAGTAACTCATTTTTCTTTTTTCTTTTTCCCCAAAGTTCACGTATTGGAACAAGTAACTCATTTTTACTGATATATCATAGTTGTACATATTTTGGGTGTACATATGATATGTTGATATATGTGTACAATGTGTAATGATCAAATCAGAGTAATTGGAATATCCATCACCTCAAACATTTATCTTTTCTTTGTGCTGGGAAAAACCAGGTAACTTTCAAGCCAACAACCTGCCTTTCCCCACATCTTCAGACATTCGCCTCTATTTCGGCTTGATCGTTCTGGATTCTTTGCAGGTGCCAGTCGGCCATAGAAGGGACTCACACCTGAACAGCACCTGGCTGTACCTGGGAGTTAGGCCTCCAGGTTTTGCTCTGCACCTGGCAGATTGAGTTTAATTCACTTCTGGCTTGTTAGCGAATTCAATTGCGCAGAAGGAGCACAGGTCTCCGGCTTCCAGCCAAGCTCCCCTGTTCCCCTCCCAAGAAGCCACGTCAGAAGATGGAAACTAATTAGTCATTAAAACAAATGCTCAGGAACATGGCAAACGTCAAGCCCCGATCTCACAGCTGGGCAACATCCTGACATTTAAAACAGTTCCACAGCTGCCTCCTGGTGCTCATGATGATCCATCTGGTTTCCCAAGTCATAGCTGGTGGCCCAGAGAACCCTCAGGCTGCCCTGCTGGCTGCAGACTCCATGTGCCCTGGGGTCTTGTGGATAACTCACTCTCTGTCATTTATCTGGCAGAAGTGGCATCACACACAGTGCCCCATGCTAACGATGTCAGAGTCATGGGCCTGCCTCCCACCCACCCAACCACCAACCCACCTACCTATCCCTCCATCTGTTCACCCGTCCATCCCTCTAGACACCAAGCTACTCATCCACCCATTCATCCATTTCCCCATCCACCTACCCATCCATCCATCCACCCAATTGCCCATCCCCTCTACCTATTCACCTATCCACCCATCTATGATCCAACCACCCATCCATCCATCCACCTACCAACCTAACCCATCCGTCATCTACCAGCCGACCCATCCATTCACCCAGCCAGGCAATACTTAATGAGCACCTGCTAGCCATTCATGTATCCATTAATTTATCCGGAAAATAGTTATTAGTAGCTACTATGAATTCATTCACTCAACAAACCAGCATGTGTAGAGAAGATAATATCTCATTCATTTATTCAGCAATGAGCACCTACTGTTTATGTATTCACTGAATAGTGATTAGGCAGCAACCATTTACTTATTTATTCATTTATTCAATGAACATTTGAGCAGCCGTTATTTAGTCAATCAGAAGGAAGCTGACATTTATTAAGTGCTTACTAGTACCAGACCCTGTTCTAGGCACTTGGGATACTGTGATGATTAGGACAAAGCCATGTCGTTAAGTAACAAACAATCTAAGCAAGAAGACAGACCCATCACCGGATACCTGTTCTGCAAGGTTGTCAGCGCATTGATAAAGACATATATGCAGGGTAGAGGAGCTCCAAGATGGTGTTCGAAATCCAGTCTGGAAGCTTTAGAGAAGGCTTCCTCAGGGAGTCAACAGGTGAGCTGTGACTCACTTATAGGCTTGAAATGCAAACCACCTGAAATCCCAGCTCTGTTTTCTAGCTCTGTGACTTGGGGTTGTGATTTTCCAGCTGAATGTCAATTTCCCCACCTGTAAAATGGGGATAACAACAGTGCTTACCATATAGAATTGTGAAGAAGTGAGGCATATATGGTTAGTGATCAATAAGTGCTAGCTCTCGCTTCTTACACTTAAAGCAAGAGTAGCAGTTAGCCAAGAGAGAAGTGGGAGGGAGGGCAGTCCATTCAGCATGACCCAGAGCCCATAAATTCTTGAGTACAGAGCCGGGTGTGGGGGGACTAAAAGTAATTTAGGGTTGCTATAAGAAGTGGTAAGAGAGGAAAAGCAAGGGGAGAAAGGGGCTGGGGGAAAAGATGGGCCACAGCATCTAGGACAGCAGTTCTCAAAGCTTGTTCCCTGGAGCGCAGCGTCTGCACCTCTTGGGGAGTTGGGACTAGCTCGAAATGCAAATCCTTGGGCCCAACCCCAGATGTGGTGGACGAGAAGCTCTGGGGCTCGGCCCAGTGCTCCGTGTGTTAACAAGTCTTGAGACTGGTCTGTCAGGCTGGGAGTCATCCTATACCTCGGGGAGGGAGATGGGAGGAGTCCAGACAGGTTTCCGTGGCGGAAGGGAGTGTTTGTCAACAGATCTGCTTTCATTCCCAAATAATAAAATACCTTTAGCTGCAAGGAGCTGGCTGGGGAATGAAGTGGGCAGGGAGTGTGGGTAACTGAGAGAAAACCTATCTCTCTGGCTGGCAAAGCCATTTCCTGCCTGCTCCCCGTTGGGAGTGAGGGGGAGACACGATGTCCAGGTGCAAAGAAGCCCTTGCCTTAGGTACCCCTTGCTCCTGAAGGTGAGGGGCAGCTTCTGGCTCAGGCCTGAGGGCACCAGGCCACAGATCTGCCAGTTCTGGGGGGTTCTGTTGCCCTCCCTGCACCCCCACCCCCACCCCACTTGTCACACGGGATGTCACAGGAAACAATGTGTTGTTGGCGGCGGCCTGGCGTCAGGCATCACAATGACTCTCATTTCCTAGGAAACAGGGAGTCGCACTTGTACCTTTGCTGGGAGCCTCCGCATTTGGAGCCATCATGTGACTCAGGGAGCTATTTTTAGCCTCCCCCAGCCCTGTGTTGTAGGAAGAATGATTTGATGAAAATACTAAACTCATTAAAAGCCTGGGGGATGGGGAGGGAGGGAGGGGCTGCCAGAGCAGGGTGGCTGTAGCCTCCAAGATTCCAGCTCAGGCTGAGCAGCGCAGAGGTTATGACAGCTGGGACCTGGCTTTCCGTGGGGTGTGTGCCCTGGGGAGGTGGGCAGTGAGGACTGCTAGCTCTAATACCGTCATTACTGGTCTGTGCTACGGGCCGGGCACTGTGCTCAATATTTAGCTGCATCTGCCTCACAATACTCCTGGAAAATAAGAACTAACAACATTCCACTTTGCAGAAGAGGAAACTGAGGCTCAGAGGAGTTAAAGACGTTGCTCAAAGTCATTAGCTAGGAAGCTGGGAATTCAGGGTTCAAACCCAAGCTGTCTGACCCAGAAACTTGCGTCTTACTCATCCTGCCACAGGGAACTGCATCTGTATCCACTAGCTGTTCCAAACTGGGGCACAGGGCTGACATCAGGGGTGTGTGACCCAAGCAGGCACACGGCCCCAACCCTTAGAAGGACCTGAGCTTGGTTTAATGCTTTTCTGTCATCGTCTTGAAATTCTCAATCAGCTTTTAACAGGGAGCCCTGCATTTTCATTTTGCACTGGGCCCAGCAAATGACGCAGCCAGTCCTGCTGGAGAATTCTCCTGCCCTCTTTCCAAGTCCTGATCTGCACGCTCAACCAGTTTCTCCATTTTGCTTCCTCCTGTTCAGAATCAAGGAGGACTTTCCTTTTATTGTGTTCACATTTGAGGCCCAGATGCTGGAGTCATGCAGACTTGGGTTTCAATCCTAGCTGTGCCGCTTGTTAGCTGTGTGCTCCCAAGCATGGGCTTCACCTATCTGAGCGTCAGTTTCCCCACCTATAAAATGAAGATAATAATAGTTCTGCCACGTTTCAGTGATGCAAGGGTGAAATACAATTTTTTTCCCTTTTTTTTTTAGAGATAGGGTCTCAAAGTGCAGTGCAGTGGTGTCATCATAGCTCACAGCAACCTCACACTCCTGGACTCAAGCGATTCTCCCGCCTCAGCCTCCCGAGTAGCTGGGACTACAGGTGCGCACCACCACGCCCAGCTAATTTTTCTGTTTTCTGTAGAGACAGGGTCTCACTTTTGCTCAGGCTGGTGTTGAACTCCTGGCCTCCCAGAGTGCTGGAATTATGGGCATGAGCCACCATGTCTGGCTGAAATAAATTTTTTTTGTGGCAATCACTCAGCCCAGTGCCAGGCGCATGATAGATGCTCAGCCAAGGCTAGTTATTGTTAGTGGATGTAAAGATGGCTAACGCTTTGGGACTCCTCTGCCCTGGCATCTTGCACCACTTAGTACCTTTCATTCCCTGCCCACTTTTCCCTAGGAGTGTTGGGTTTCCCAAAGGGGTGTCTCCCATGGGCTTATGACCTGCTTCATGCAGCATTTGCCATGGGCCCCCTCTCCTCTGCAGCCTCACTCCATCCATGCTCACTGCCTGGAGTCTCTGAAGAGGGTCTTCAGCTGCGCACCCAATGCCAAGACAGCTGAGTGGACCCCTGTCTAGCCCAATAGCATGTGTGACTCCGACGATCCTCCAAGGTTCAAATCCTCCAAGACCCAACCAGGGAAGCCCCAGATTTGAGACTGACATGGGGAGACACTCTTTACTTCCACTCTGTCATTTATTGGATGCATCCATATCTAATGTCACATTCACAAGAGCCCTGTGACATTGGTATTAAGAATTGTCCCCATTTTACTGATGCAGAAGAAGGAGGTTGGAGACTTGTCCAAGGCCACAGCCAGAAAGTGGCACAGCCAAGAGTAGCATCCAAGCCCAACTGCAAGTCCAGTGTGAATGTCAGGTCTCACCCTATGCTAGGCAGGCAGCCTGTCCCCTTACCCCACAGAAATGGGTAACACCTGCATCCCCATCCTCCAAAGACTCAGAGCCCAGCCTGGGGTTGCACGGAGGAGTGAGGTGGGCAAACAACGGGCCAGTGGTCTCTGCACACCTATATAGAAAACCCCCTCCCTGCTCCCTTAGCCAAAAATGCTTTAAGTGGCCTCATCCAAACCAGCTTCCCCCATCCCTGCCCAGTGATTCTGAAGCCCACCCCAACTCTGCAGAGTCTCTGCTTGCCCCCCAGGTAGGATGCCCCTGCTATGGAGGGGCTGGGGAGAGGACACTGGAGAAGGTGCCAGTGGGGGAAGGTGCTCCAGACAGAGTCCAGAGTTTTGTGGGAACAAGGTGGGCCCTTCAGAGTATAGGGGAGGAAAGAGGGTTGCACGCAGATTGTTTTCAGAATCATACTTTGCCTTTGAAGAACATCCAGAGTCAGGGAGCCAGAGAGCCCAAGGTGAGTCTGTTGGTGGCTTGGCTACAGCCCCAGCCCTCGCTCCCCCTGACAGCCGGAGGCTTCTCAGGCAAGTACATGGACGTGCTCTGCCCGGGGCATGCTTGGCCATGGGGAGAACATGGCCTCAGAGTCCCCAGGAGCAGCCTCAAGTGATGACATGTGTGAGTTGGCGGTTAAGTACCCAGTATCCCCACACCTGTGGGACATTCTAAGGCATATTCCTTGTTGTCTCCCATGGTCCCCAGTGGGACTGAGTCCCCGTTGCCCACAGCAATAACCTGCTTACTAACATACCTGCTTCCCTTCCTTCTCTCCTTCCCCCATACCCTACCAGTGCCGCCTGGGGTCATCCCCAAATAAACTCCTTGTCCTTGAATCTTTACCTCAGAGTCTCTCCTGAGGGAATCCAGCCAAACCCAGAAAACATTCAATTGTTCATTTATTGGCTCGGTCATTCATTCATTCATTCATGCTACAGGTCCTCCTTGCATGTCTGCCATTGTATTAGCATAAAAACTTAGTTTCCCTCTCTAGAAAATGAGAATTGTCATTCGGTCAACAAACATTTATGGAGCAATGGAACAACTCCATTTGCCAAGCCTCTGACACTAGCTCCGGCTCAGGCATCCAGGAGGCAATGGATAGGAATAAAACAGACGCCTTTACAGAGGGTGTTCCATGTGCCAGACCCTGTGCAAAGAAATCCACGTGCATTCTCTTCTCTCCTAGCCATGGTGACCCAGTAAAGTCACTATTATTAGCTTCCTTTTACAGGCAGGGAATTGAACCTTCAGGGAGGGTAAATGTTTTTTCAAGGTGACACAGCAGTCAGTAACAACAAAGCCAAGATCCCAAGCAAGGTTTCTGGGAATCTTGAGTCTGCTGAACCTTGACTTAACCACCAAGCTACACAACTGTTCGTTCTCCCCTCAAACCACCAGCTGGTACAGAGCCTGGAGGGAACAGGCTCCTCTCACCAGCCATGCAACCACTGTCATCATTTCATCCCCTGACTATCCATGGGCTCAGCTGTAAGTGAGGGCTCAGCATCAAGAGTCAATTCCCCATCCCTTCCCTTACTCGTTCTGTGACCTTGAGTAAGCTCACCTCTCTGAACCTCAGACTCTTCATCTGTAAAATAGGGTTGTGGTGAGGGTTAGTATTTTGTACTCTGATAATGAACTGCTGCTCCGTGACTACCAGAATCAGGACTCGGACCCAATTTGTCAGACCCAAACTCTGTATCTAAAGATCCCTCCACAATACACACACACATTTACATATATATCCATCTAGTTGAAGTTGTTGGTAGAGGCAGTTTCCAGAAGCGTCTGGAAAACAGTGGATGGACTCTGGATGCTTTTCCCTTGAAAACATTATTCCCAGCCCACAAAAACCCTCTTTAAGTCACCATGTGCCTAAAGGCTGGTTCAGAGGACCACATCTGCCTCGCCCCACCACCAGCTGGCCCCTCTTGCATGAGAAAAGAGTAGATGGGGCACAAAAGGTAGAATTCACAAGGCCAAGAACACAGTAAGCCACAAGTTCAAGGGCCATCCAGTAGGGGAGGGAGGAGGTACACAGGAACTCCAGATAGCAGTGACTGGTGATGTCCATCTGAGTAATAGAAGGTTCTGGAAGCAAAGACAGTCTAAGTCTGTCACTGTCTAGCTGGGTCACCTTTGGCGAGTCACCTCTCAATTTCTTCATCTGTGAAATAACAGCATCAGCAGCAGGGTGTTGTTACAGGGATTGAATGAAATAATGTTTGTCAAGACCTCAGCTTCCCTGGCTAGGTGGTAAATCTTGATGCATAGGACAATAAAGGGTGTGGCAAAATGTATTTTCCAAAACACATGACTTTGACACTCCTCCCCTTAAGAAGTGGAGTACGTGTTCTCTCCCCTGGAATCTGGGCAGGCTTGAGACTGTGGGTAAAGGGACACTATGTGACTTCCAAGATTGGGTCATAAAACGTGGTGCAACTTCTGCCTGTTTCTCTTGGGACGCTCACCCTTGGAACCCAGCCACCATGCTGTGAGGAAGCCAAAGCAGCCCCACGGAAAGACTCACGTGACAAAATCCAAGGTCCCCAACCCACAGCCCCAGGCTGAGCTCCCAGCCAACAGCCAGACCTACTTGCTGGCCACATGAATGAGCCTTTTGAAAGGGTATCCTCCAACTCGGTGGCGCTGCCTTGGCTTTTGTCACATGGAACTGAGAAAAGCTCTCCCCACCGTGCCCTGCCCAAATTACAGATTTATGAGCACAGTATATGATGTTATTTTAAGCTACTGAGCTTGGGGTGGTTTGTTTGCAGTAGTAGACAACTGATTCAGAGAGGTTAAGGTACTTGCCCAAGGTCACACAGCTGGTCAGTGGAACCGAGCCTTGAACCAAAGTCACCAACATCCTGGGGAAATTCTTCCCCCTTTCACAGTCCTCCTTCACAGATGAGGAAAGCAGGGCTCAGAGAAGTTAAGTAACACCCTCCAGGTCACAGAGCAAGTGTTATGGGTTTAACTGTGTTCTCCCCAAAAGATATGTTGAACTCCTAACCTCTAGAACCTCAGAATGTGACCTTTTTTGGAGATAGGGTCTTACAGAAGTGATCAAGTTAACGTAAGATCTTTCAGGTGGGGCCAAATCCCATATGACCGGTATCCTTATAAAAAGGGAAGATGGACACAGAGACAGACAGGCACAGAGGGAAGACAAGGGGAAGACACAAGGAGAACGCCATCTACAAACCAAAGAACACCTGAGCTACCAGAAGCTAGGAGAGAGGCTCCCTCAGAGCCCTCAGAAGGCACCAACCCTGCTGACCCCTTCATTTCTGACTTCCAGCCCCCAGAACTGTGAGACAATACATTTCAGTTGTTTGGGCCACCCAGTTTGTGGTAGCTTGCTACGGCAGCCCTAGAAAACTAATGCAGCTAGTAAGTGGGATTCTAACCCAAGTATACCTGAACTCCCAACGATTATGTTCTACTGCCTCTACCCTGAGGCAGCCTGGGAAGGGTTCCTGGAGCAAGTGACATCTAAGTCCTGAGGGACACATAGGAGTTAGATAAGAGATGATGGGAGGGAAACGTATTCTCTGGACAGGGGCAGCTTGGGGTGCCAGGAAGCCTGCTCTGAGGACTGAAGAAGCACACAGGGGCTGGAATGGCGTGTGTGGCCAGGGCACGGCTGGAGCAGTGCCCGGAGGCAGGATGAGGACAGCCTTTGTTAATCCAGCAGGCAGGCCTCTCGGATGTCATCCCAGGGCAGTGGGGAGCCATCTGCCTTTTTCTTCCGAGCCTTGTCACCCCAGCGGGATCCCTCTAAGAGCATTTCACACTGTGGCCTGGCCCTCCTTCTTGGAGCCTGGAAGGGAGAAAAATGGTGGGTTTGTGCTCAGCGGGAGAGGAACTGTCATTGTAAAGCCCCCTTGGGTCGGGGAATTAAGGGCTTCTGCTACCGACTTCCACCCTACAGCCCTTCAAAAAGTGTCATCACTGCCAAGCTGATTCCAAATTAAGAAAGGCCTTCACAGAGCTGCCTGGGGGTTGGAGGGATGCTGGAAAGTTGGGGGGAGGGGTTGCTGGGAAGCCCCCAGGGGTTTTCCTCATGGGAATCTCTCTCCTACAAGGTAGCCCCAACCTGGGGCCCTCCCAGCTCCACCTCAGTTGGTACTGGGCAGAATCCTCTAATGGGAAGAGTTTCTAGATTAAGACACATTCTCCCACCTCCCGTGGAGCCCAGGGGCTGTAAAGAGTTCTTATTAAGATTCCTGTTATCTAGTTCTCTGAGATCTGCTTTTACTGAAGTGGATCCACGATGAAAATAGCCAAATCTGAGCATCAGAATATGTTCCAGTCTACCCGATGCCTGATCTCTACAGTTCTGAGAAGCAAAACTACAAAGCAATGTAAAACCGTAAGGGCTTCTGTCTGGGGAGGTGTGTGTGTGTTTGTGTGTGTTTATAAAGATGACGGTGGGTGACTGAGCACCTGCTGATGAGTAAATGAGATTGGGGGGTGTGTAGGTTTGTGTTTTCGTGCGTGTGTATGTTTGTGTATGGAAGGCTAATCATTTCAGAGCAATGATGAAAAGGTTTTACGGCTGACCTTCGTAACTAGGAAGGTTTCTATACTTGGCCTGAGCTCAGAATTTTAAAAAAGACAAAACAAAACAAACAAAATAAAAACGATTCCTGTTATCTAGGGCAAGGCCCACATGATGTGGCGCTTTGGATGCCTTTCTCCTACCACCTCCCCTACGCCCAAAAAGATAGCTTCTCTGTGTCTCCCAAAGTCTTTCCTTACATTCCTTTCAGATCCAAATTCTTTAGTCAAACCAGAGTCTCTGAAGTGTCCCTGGGGCCTCTCCAGGCTAAGGCACCCCCACCCCCTGCCTCTGGAGTGCCTCGTGCCTCACTGATACGCCCTCAACGATTCACCAGGCCAAAGTCAACAGACATTGTCAACAAACATCATATCAGGTAACCACTATGAGACAGAGCAGAAGCTGGGAACCAGAAGTAACTGGGACAAGGAAAACACCTCTTCACCCTGCCCCCAAAGCCCTGGCAGACTCTTCAGAAAAGCTTTAGTTGTCTTCACAGCCTAAGACTCTGCAAGTGGAGGCTGTCGTGGAAAGAGCCAGGGGCAGGGGGCCTCGAAGCCTGGGTGGTTGTCCCGACAGAAACATCCATGTGACCAGGACACTGATGAGGGCTCAAAGGAGATCAAAGGTACAAAAAGTGGGGACTCGGAAGCACAGAAAAGGCAGGCAGAGGGAGAATGTTTAACTGAGATGTCTGTCCCTGGGCGTTTGCTTGATCTTTGCTGCCGGGGAAGGTTGAGAAGGAAGGAGAGCTGTCGGTAGCTTATTCACAGTGGACTTCAGTGGATAGCCAGGCCCTTTGGGGTTCCTGCAGGGCTTGGAGACAGCCTCTCTCAGGGTTGCTGTGAAATCTAGATCAGTCGGGGTCCCTAGAGGGAGAAGGGAGGAAAGATTCCCTAGGAAGGGCGTGGAGTCTGAGGACGCTCAGGGCCCCCCAGGGAGGTGGCTAGGCCTGGGGTGAGGGGCGTGCCCACCCTGTAACATCCCTAAGGAGGATGGGCCCTGGACCCTGATACCAAACCCCGTGGCTTACAAGGAGCAGCCCTGGGAGACTTCAGAGGATGGGCTAGCACCCTCTGAGTAGGGCACTGTGGGAAAGGATCGGGGAGGGGGTGGGAGCCGGGAAGTTCTGTTCCACCTGCAAAGCCTATAGGATGAGGATGTCCCAGCAGCAAGGCGGGCTGGGGCTGCAGTCGGGTTTAGGTTACCTCAAAGAGTGTACATAAGACAGCTCTTGCAAACCTGAATTCACAGCTGCAGATTTACGGGGCAGGGAGGAAATAGGAGGAGGGATAGGAGCAGAGGACAGAGGGAGGAACAGAGAAAGACAGACAAAAAGAGACACCAGGCTGAAGGAGGGGGAGAGGAGGAGGGGAGCTGGAGGGAAAGGGTGGATGGAGACGAAGGGCAGGTAGACCTGGGGCGGGGAAAGGAGGGAGAAGGGGGGATGGGGAACCAGGAGGGAAAGGAAGTTGACTTGGGGGAGTCACAGGCCCCAAGAGCGTGGGCTCTGGGGTTTCAAGCCGCATAGCTCAGGGGGCGGAGGCTCCTCCCAGCCCACTGCCTGCACTGCCCACAGCTGTGGGTGGGCACAGCCTGAGAGCTGGCAGACTGGGGCTATACCACCTGGACCCCCAGCTGCAGCACTGGTTTCTGTAGGGGTGAATGGAGACTAAAACCTCAGTCCCCACTCCATTCCCAAGCTCTGTGCCATGGCATGAGGCTGTGCCCCCTCCACAGGGCTCTGTTTGCTAGTTGACACAGACCTGCCACCTGCTTGCCAGCCAAATCCTGGACCACGAAGCTGCCGCTACTCAGAGGAGGTGGCTCTTTCTAGTTCACAGAGAGTAGCCTTGTTTTTAAGTCCTATCTGCCATAACAGTCACAAGGCCACTCCTGGCAGCAAGAAAGGCTGGGGAGTGTCATCTTTATGCCAAGGAGTCCTGGGCCTCCTTAATATTTGGAAGTTCAATTTCTAAAGAAGAGGGAAGAATAAATATTAAGGGCCATCAAGCAGAGAGCAGAGCCCCAGAGAACAGGAACGAGAAGTAAATGTGAAAGGGGAGGCAGGAAGAAAGGGAAGCCAAGGCCTCTCCCCAGAGAAGAGACCAGCATAAAATGTGGGGGTACAGGGACAAGACACACGCATGGCTTTCAGCCCAAGGGCAGGCACCACGTGCCACCCTATGGACCTGAAGAGTCAGCCAGTTCTGGCTCTGCTGCTTTGGACAAACTACTTCGACTCCCAGAACCTCAGTTTCTCCCTCTGTAAAATGGGCATGGCAAGGACACCGACTTCCTGCGGCTGCTGTGCAGGTGACGGGTGATGTCAACAGAGCTCCTAGCACAGTGTTGGGCACTAGGGAGCCCTTGGTGACTGGAAACAGTGACAGGACAGGTGGTCAAAGGACCAGGTGAGAGAAAGACACAGAAAAAAGCCTCAAGGGGCCCCTTTGGCCTGGCCACCAATTTGCCTGGTTGGAGCAAATTAATGCCAAGTTGGCAGTGACAGGAGCTACCAGAGGCTGCTCTGAGCCCTTTGTATGCACCACACATTGATCTCATCCTTCCCCAGACCCAAGCAGGTGTGTCAGTTACCATCGCCATCTTAAAGAGGAGGGAGCTGAGGCTCCCAGACGCTAACTATGTGCCCGGCATGCTCCCAAGGCCAATAAGTGGTCCAGCCCGGGTGCTAGAAGGAGTCCAGAGAGTCCCCTCTGCCGAGGGCGAGCCCCATTCCAGCAGAACCAGTCTCTCTGAGATGAACAGTTCTCCCTCAGGCTTGGCACTCCTGGCTGACTGTCGGGGCTGGACTCGAGCCAGCGTTTGCCTGGGTAACGACAACGCCTGGGGAGCCCTGCCTGGCTCCAGGGAAAGCCCCGGGCCCTGGGCGCAGGAGTTAAGTGAGCAAGACACCTCTCCTCCCCAGCCTCTCCCTGCTCATCCCTCTCCTCCAGGGGAGCTGGAAGAAGGAGGAGCTGCTTTGGAGAGTCCACAGCCAGGACACTGATACGGGGCAAGTGACAGGCAGGTGGGAAACCCCAGAGCAGAGGGGGAGGGGTGGGGAGAGGGGGTTGAGGGCGTTCTCCCAGGCTGCTTGGAACAGGATGTTCTGAAATGAGGAGGCACGCCAAGCAGCCAGGACGTGCGTGTGTGGTGTGTATGTGTGTGTGGTGGGGGGTGTGCATGTGTGTGGTGTGTTCATGTGTGTGAGTGGCATGTGGGGTGTGTGTGTGCTATGCGCGTGTGGGAGGTGGCTGGCACCGTGGGATGCCCGGGCAGGAGCTGAGTGTGGGGGGAGGGTTGGGCATTTATCTGGGCAGAGCAGCTGGGAGGTGAGGAGGGCGTGGAGGAGGAAGAGGAAGAGGAAGGGGAGGGAGGGAGGAAAAAGGAGGAGGCCAGCGATGGCGGGGCATCCCCTACTCTCACTGCCCCCCACCTCCCTTGGCTGGGAAGGGCTCTGGGGGCCCCGGCTCTGAGAAACCCTCACAGAGCATCCAGGTGCAGGGGCAGAAAGCCCGCCCAAGCGTCTCCCGCCCTCTCTCTGTAGCCATCAGCCCGTGGCCTTGCTGACTGACAAGTGGGTGCCACCGAGTACATCCGCAGCTGAACTTCCTCCCCTGCCCCTCCCCTTCCTGATGGGTCAGGAGTGGGCGGCTGGTTTGGGGCCACTAATTCTGGACATTGCTGAAGGGGGTCAAGGTTTGATTTAGGCTTCATCAGTGACTGGCTAATGACTCACGTGGTACTGTACGAAGTCAGTCTGTGTCCTGGTGTTGACCAGGCTCGACGACTGACTGACTGATGGCCACCGACTGAGCATTTTGCCGTGGCTGGCGGTGATGGGGACTGCCCAGGCCACAGACTGTGGGAGCCCCTGGCTGACTATGACTCACTGGGCTGGTGGACTGAGCCTGACTGGCAAGGTGACAGGTTGACTGGGAGACCCACCTGTTGACCACATGATTGGCCGTCTGGGTGATGACGCCGGGTTTGGTGGGTGGTGGGACGCTTGGTTGTCTGACCAATCCTACTGACCGGATACCTAGGCAACTTCCTGTGACTGACTATTTTGACTGCCTGAGCACTGTGACAGACTGACCGAGTCTGTGTGCTCGGCTGGCTGATGCAGACTGACGGTGATCTCCTGACTGAGAGCCTTCAGCAATCGTCTTGACTGCTTGACGGCTGTGACTGACGAGCTGGCTGGGGACTGGCTGTCTCTTCCTGCTGACTGGATGACTGCATGTCTGACTGTGACCCCTTGACTACAAGTGACAGCCTTGACCGTGTGCCTGCATCTTTGAGATCGACTGACTGGCTGGTTGGCTGGTGTTTCCTTGTGGCTGTGACTGACCAGGCCACAGACTGTGGCTGCCTGTGACTAACTATGACTGTCATAGAAACTGACTGTGTCCAACTGACAGGACTGACTGGGTGGACTGGCCACCTGCCTTAGTCACTGAAAGTTGACTGCCTTGACTGCAGGAGTCTGACCGAGATGGACTGGCCAGTGGGGGGACGGCTGGGTGACTCGTGGTGTGAGCAGCTGTGTCTGACCAGATGGCTGTGACAGTGTAACTGAGTCTGGCTGTGGGACAGTATCCTCTGGACTGACTTGCCTGGCTGACTGAATCTGATTAGCTGTCTCGGCGACTGATGACTCCTGGCTGGCCGTTGGAGATGGCTGACCGACCCTGCCTTGACGGATTGATCGACTGGCCGACAGATTGAGTTTGACCAGGCGGCAGGAGACCTGCTGACCGTGGCTGTGACTCACTGTGTGAGCGGCCGTGTCTGACTGTGTAACACAATCTGACCCTGAGACAATGATTAATTGGCTGGCTGACGGGCTGACGGAGCTGGGCTGGGTGTCTGGCTGACCAGCTGTGACTGTGACTCCCAACATGAGTGGCTGTGACTGGGTGGCCCTGACTAGGACAGCCAAGTCTGGCTGTGAGACAACAGCCAAGTGCCTGACTGGCTGGGTGTGCTGACCGGCTGACTGGTCGAGGATGGCCGGCCGACTGGCTGACCCAGCCTGTGACTCACAGTGTGCGTGGCTGTGCCTCACTGTGCGGCCCTGGCTGTGTCTCAGAGCCTGACTGTGAGACAGCGGCAAACCGACTGACTTTCCTGGCCAACCGCCTCCAGGTCAGCTTGTAAACACAGTCCCTCCCCTTCCCTAAGCCATTAGAGTGCCCTAGTGGGAGCTGGCCCAGCCTGAGGGGACAGAGCAGCTTCTGTGGAGCCGCCAGAGGGAGAATAGGAACAGGCCCTGCCCGGGGCTGGGCCCACACGGAAAGTTCTCCACCTCACCCTCGCAGGGGCCGGGTCACTGGCACACATTCTCTGAGCTGTGTTTTTGGCTCCAGTCTTATAGCTCCTTTGTCTGGGGGCAAAGCAGGGAGGGGAGCTGGGGGAACCTATAAAAATATTGAGCCAATAACTCACCAACAGGACTCCAATTATAGGGTCTGGGGTGGGGGAGGGAGGAAAGCTGGTGGGGGTGGGGTGGGCCTGCTGTAGGCCTGCCATTTATGGGGCTTGGATTGGGGCCAAACTATGCCCTAGAAAATCCAGGCCTTGTAACACAGGGCTGGAGAAGCCTTAGCAAGGAGCAATGTGTGTGCCAGTCACACCTCCGTCACTGCCACCATTTTATAGCTGAGGAAAGGGAGGCCCACAGCCCTCAGGGGCCCAGGGCATTTCCCACGACCCAGCCCTCCCAGGGGCTGCCCCACCAGAGCCCAGGCAGACAGTGACCTCCAGCCCTTACTCCCCCAAAAGGCACTAGGCAGCAGGCTTTCAGGGGCAGAGTCAATGACCTTGGGCAAGTCACTCCAACTCTCTTAGCCTCAGCTTCCTCGTCAGTTAAGCAGTTATTTCTAGTAGGAAGCTGTGTGGCAGGACTCAGACTGGATGCGCACATGCCTCTGACACTTACCCCATTTACTGAAAGTGTGGTCTCCAGCAAAGAGCTTTGCCTTTTGTGCCCCAAGGTCCTCACCACCAATGGGAACCGTACCAATAATTGCACTCACAGCTTGTCATGAGGAGAAAAAAGCACAATCCAGATAAAGACTTCAGCTCAGGGCCTGGTACCTAGTAAACAACCAAGAAATGTGAACTTTCATGATTATTAGTACTCATCTCTCAGGGGACATACTAGGATTAATCAAGATCTTTGATGCGAATGTTCTTGGGAAGCTGTGACGCTCAGCCCCAAAGTGATGGGAGGCAGCCGCACACCCTGGTAACAACACCAGGACCCAGCTAGGCCCTCTGTGGCCACCCTGAAATGGCACCCACTTCCCCAAAGGAGCTTATAGACTCTCTGGGGGCACCAGCTGCTCCTGATGCCACAGCCACTGGGGCCTGGTCCCCAGGGACAAGGAGGTGGAAATAGGAGGAAATTCTCTGGGGTTCCCCTGGGAAGAGCCAAGGGCACAGTTGTCATGAGCAGGTCTTGGTGGGGACAGGAGCCTCTTCCAAGAAGGCCTAGGGCCTCAGGCCCTCCAGTGGCAGAGGAAAAGGCCAGACTTTTCTCTGGAGCCGAAGGGAGCCAGGGCAGCCCGAGAGGCAGAAAGTTCCCCAGGAGGCTGAGAACCTGGGTGTGGGCCCAGGAGAATTCTTCCCACACTAACAACACTGCTGTCCTGTTCTCAAAAACTGCTGGGGTGGTGAGCTCATTTGACCTTCACAGCCACTTATAGCCACGACTTACAACAAACCAGGCAATGAAGCATCCCCAAGGTCACCTCCTGACTCATTCCTTCCTCATCCACCCCTTTATTCAGCAAGTGTTTATTGAGCACTTATCTGCTGTACCAGGCGGAAACAATAGGGAAGAGGCCTGGTCTCTGCCCTAAGAGGTGTGTAGTCTGGAAGACAGCACAGTGGAGGCTTAAGATCTCAGACTCAGGAGCTAAGCAGAACTGTGTTCGAATCCCAGCTCAGCCATTTACTAGATCTGTGACCTTGAGCCAGTGACTTTGCCCCTCTGAGCCTCAATTTTCCCATCTGTAAAATGGGGAGTTACAGCATCAATCTCACACGGTTGTGGTGAGGATTTGACAAAATGCTCAATAAATGCTTAGAAAATATATCTCAGGAAGCTGCCAGTATGTCCCTTCTGCCCCACAATTCCTTCCTCATCTGTAAAAGGGGCATAATGCCCTACCTCAGGGTCACTGTGAAGAGTTAATGTGCACTTAGCAGAGTTGCTACCACCTCGCACAGCTCCCATGGGCACTGTTCTCATCATAGTTGGTCAGGCATGGCCTGTGCAGCTTTTCATAGTGGCCCTGTCTGGCACACAGTAAGGGCTCAATAAACAGGAGCTATTTGTCCTACTCTTAGAAAGCGAAGAAGGAAACTACCATTTAAATCCAAGGGTGTGCAAGGCCTGAGTTGAGGGGCGGTGTGAGTCCAGAAGAGGGACCTCCACTTAGTGGGGTGGTGAGGAACCCATCTGGCTATTCCATCCAGGGCTGAGCCAAGGGATGGAATAGCCAGATGGGAGCTCCTGACGGAGGGGAGGACCTGCGCAGAGGCCTGGAGGCTGGAGAGAGCGGAGCATCTCGGGGCACTTCGGACCGCTAGAGGAACCGGAGCTAGCCTCCTGTGGGGTAGCCTCGGCAAGGTTCTGAGAGTTTTCGAAGCCGCTCTCCTGCCTTGGGCAGGGCTGCTGGGCTCCTCCTGTCCGAATTCTACAGGGCCTCAGGCAGGGATTTCCACTGTCCTGTTTTACAAAAGAAGAAATGCATCCTTGTATTAGTTTCCTATTGCTGCTGTAACACATCGCCACAAACTTAGCAGCGTATAACAACCCAGATTTATTCTCTTACAGTTCTGGAGGTCTGAAGTGTAAAATTAAGGTGGCAGCAAGTGTTCCTTCTGAAGGCTTCAGGAGAGAAACCGTTCCCTTGTCTTTTCCAACTTCTAGAGGCTGCCTGTGTTCCCAGGCTCATGGTCCCTTCCTTATATCACTCCAACCTCTTGCTTCCATTGTCACATTGCCTCCTGTCCCTCTAATCTCCTGGCTCCCTCTTATAGGAACCTTTGTGATTCTTAATCACCTCATCTCAAGATCCTTAACTTAATCACATATGCAAATTCCCTCCTGCCTCAGGACCTTTGTACTTGCTGTTCCCTCTGCCAGAAATGCTTTTCCCCCAGAAACCCACATGGCTTGTTTCTTCACCCCCTTCAGGGAGCTGCTCAAATGAAACCCCTCATCTCCAGCCTATACTCCTCATTCCTCTGATCCTGCTTTGTTTTTCTCCATTCCACTCACCACCAACTGTGCATCAGAGATTGAAATATTTGTTTATCATCTGTCTCCCCCAACTAGATTGTAAACCACAAAGACCGGGAGTTTGTCTATCTTGTTCACTGCTGCATCGTCAGCACCTAGAAGGGTATCTAGTACTTAGCGGGAACTCAAAATAAATAACGAATGAACAAATAAGGCAACCAAAGCACAGAGAGGTAAAGTGACTTTTCCAAAGTCACAAACTAGTAAGTGGCAAAACTAGGGCTTTGAACCCAGGTGGGCCTGAGCCCCAGATCTTAATGGTTTGGCTCAGTGATGGCTGTCAGCCTCTTAAAATCTACTTATGTGGGTACCAGGCCTTTAAGCCCTGCCCTCTGCCTTCTCCTGGTTGATTATGTGGGCTGCTGTGTGACTCACACTAAGAAATAACAGAAGAGGAATAAAGATAGTTTCTGGTGGCCCAGGGCATTCAATTTCACAGCAGACTAAGGGCACTGTGAGAGCAGGAGGCCTGCCCGTTTCACTTGGCATTGTCTAACCAGTGCTAGACAAATGACTGGCACACAGTTGGTGCTCATGAAATCTTTGTTGATGAATGAATGACCCTCACTTGATTGCATAGAGAAGACCTGCTCTATATCTATATACTCATCCATCCATCCATCTATTTATCTGTCTACCTATCTGTCCGTTGTCTCTCCATCCATTCATCCATCAATCCATCTATCCTGTATCTCGCTAGCTAGCTATACATTCATCTATCCATCCATTCATCTGTCTTTTATCTATTTGTCTATTCATTTGTTTGTCCATCCATCTGTCCATCCACCTGCCCATCTATCTGTCTGTCTACCTCTACTTTATAGCAGTTCCTAGACTCAAAATGTTTATCCAATGCTGGGACATTCAGCTGGAGGAACAGGGAATTCTAGACAGGGCTTTCCTTCTTCTCAAACTATACCATCAAGGTCCTTGCTCTGGGTGGGCAGCCTAGGAGAAAGTGGACTTTGGGAAACCGCCCCCCCATTTTCTGCCCTGAGGTCCTGGCCACATTCCCTGCTTCTTTGCCCATCCCTCTTGCCTCTGTCCCTCTGGGTTTTGTGACAGGTCCCACCCAGCAATGCCTTAGGAGGAGGCCCTGGGGAAGCACCTGCTCTCAGCACTCAGGGCCTATGACAACACGGGAGGTGGAAAAGGCCCCGTGTTAGCCTCCCTTCCTCTCAGCCTGATCTGGCCCTCAGGATTGGCCAGAAGGTGTAGACAAATGTTTTCTTAGACTCCCCCACACACCCACCTACATTTTCCCCACCTACCTCTCTCTTCTTCTGCACCTACCTTGCCCTTCCCCAGCCAGGATTTTCAAGAAAAACAGACCCTTTCCCTTCTCTATAGTTTCCTTCCTACCAAGCTACCAGAAAGAGAAGTCATGAAACCCACCCCCCTCCATGTTGGGAGAAGAAAAAAGCAACAAGAAGGCGTAGACAAGGGTTAATTAAACCCCATATGCAGCCCAGAAGGGCAGCCCAGGGCAGCTGCTGCGGCTATAAAGATATTCCCCCGAAAAAGGGAAAAGGATGTCAGGAGGGTTACTTGGGCTGGCCACGGCAGAAGGTGGCAGATGCCACATTGAAGAACAGAACGTGAAGAAATAGAGCCTATGAGCAAGATTTGTGGAAAGAATGTTGGCTCAACTAAGGAGGAAGCTCTAATTCATGTCACGGTAGCATTTACTCAATCCCATACACAAACATTCCAGCCGCCGCTAAAGTACTGCAAAGGCCAGCACTTGCTTAACTACACTGACTCCAAGCCTTTGCTTTACAAATGTGCTCATGCCAACTGGATATAGTATTATAATAACTAAGCAGCCACTGAGTATCGAGCACCTACCTAGGGCCAGGGCTCTGCACTCAGCACTTTTTCTCCATTAACGCTCAGAAATTGCACGACATTTCCGTGAGGTAAGGAAGAACACTGAGGCACAGAGAGGTTAAGTCACTTGCTCAGGGCCATAAGACTCTTCTTACTTCCACTTTTGTCTCCTTACAACAGGGGTCATTAAACCATGGCTCGCAGGCCAATCCAGTCACTGCCTGGTTTTATAAAGTTTTATTGGCACACGGCCATGCCCGGTTGCTCACACGTTGCCTCTGGCTGCTTTCAGGCTACGACAGCAGAGTTGAGTAGTCACAACAGAGACTGTGTGGCTCCCAAAGCCAAAAATATTTCCCATCTGGACCTTTACAGAGAAAGATTGCCAACCCCTGCCCTATAATCTATTCTTTGCCTGGCCCCCAAAGGGATCCTTAAAAAAGCTAACTTGAGTCATAGGACAACCTGTTTAAAATCTTTTGAATAAAATCCAAAGTTCCTTTCCACAGCCCACAGGGCCAGCAGGATTCAGCACTCACTGGCCTCCCCTTCTCTCACCCCCATTGAGTACATTCCAGCACTGGAACCTTCATTTACCCAATGTGTTGGGCTCTTTTTCACCTCAGGGCCTTTGTATCTGCTGTTCCTGCTGTCTGGCATGCTTTTCCTCTAGCTTTGGGTCTTAGCTCAAATACCACTTCCTCTGAGAGGCCTTCCCTGTCCTTCTGCACCCCACACCCAGTCTGTTTCCTCTCTAGCAGTGATCATGGCTTGTAATTGTTGTATCTATGGGTTCACTTCTAATCTCTCTTCTGCCCTAGGCTGTCAGCTCCCCGAGCACATGGGCTGGTGCTCTGTCACACAGCAGACGATCTATGAAAATTTGTCAAGCAAATGCAGCACAGGCGTCCAGGCTATGGGGCTCCCAAGTCGTCCTCCTCATGCGGGTCCTTCTCTCCCCTCTTCCTTCCCACAAGCACTCAGAAAGCCATATTCACCAGAGTCTGCAGGGGAACTCGACAACTCCAGAGAGGCGGACAACCAGGCCTCTCCCCTCAACGAATTCCCCAAGCACCAGATCCTCCTGGGTCCATGTCTTTCCTCCTTCTTTGGGAATGGCCGACCAGAGAAAAGAGGCCCCTACAATGGCTGCCTGGGAGCAGGCTCCCTCCCTGGAAGGACTCTGCTGCTCCTTGCCCAGACCCCATCAAACGTGCCCCAAGAGGCTTTAGGACAGAGCTGGGCTTCCCTGGAGAGGGCAATGCTGCAGGGCAGGGATTGGTGCTGAACAAGGACTGGGTCCCAGGTGGAATGGGTTGAATGGGGGCCACCGAAAAGGTATGTCTGAGTCCTAACCCCCAGAAGCTGTGAATGTGACCTGAGTGTGTTGAGAAAAGGGTCTTTGCAGTTGTCATTAAATTAAGGATCTCAAGATAGGATCATCTTAGATTACCTGGGTGAGCCTTAAATCCAATGGCAAGTGTCCTTTTGAGAGACAGAAGAGAAGACTCAGACATAGAGGAGAAGGCCATGTGAAGACAGAGGCAGAGAGTGGAGTGATGTGGCCATTAGGTGCCGGAAGAGGTAAGGAAGGATTCTCCTGTGGAGCCTTGGGAGGGAGCATGGCCCTGCTGACACCTTGGTCAGACTTCTGGCTTCCAGAACTGTGAAAGAATACATTTCTGTTGTTGTAAGCCACCCCGTTTCTGGTTAATTTGTTATGATAGTCACAGGAAACTAATACACCAGGGAAGAGCAAACTCACCTCTTGCTTCAGCCCACGAATCATGGAATTATGGATGCTTCTGAGAATCGTGGAATTATGGGCTCAGAGGGACGCCGGAGCTGAGTCACCTGATATCGCCTAAGTACAGGCACCCAGGCTCCACTGACTGCTGTTTCTACTGCCACTAACCACCCCACTGTTCTTTCCTTAGCATTTGCCTTCAAACTGACCTGACTTTTCCTTACTCAAATGTATTTACAGACAGAACTTTATCTCACTAATAGGAGAGAGAACTAGCACCGCACACCATTCATTTGCTCCATCTTCTTATTCATTTATTCAGTCAATGAAACATTTATTAAGCATCAACTGTGTATTGGGCACTATTCACGGCTCTGGAAACACAGTAGGGATGAAGCGGACAAAAATCCCTGTCCTCGTGAAGCTGGCATTCTCACACAAAAGGGGCCGGAGGATGACCACCGACATGAATCCATAGCTGTTAAGATAAAAATGTTCCTTGGTCTGCCCCCTAAATTGTCCATGATCCCCATGCGGGGCAGTGCTCCCAGGGAGGGAGCTGAGGGTAGGGAGTGGCATGGAGGCAGAGATCAGGGTTTGAATTCCAGGGGTGCCACTTGCTGCTCTGTGTGGGAGCCTAAGCCTCCGC
Source organism: Daubentonia madagascariensis (assembly GCA_023783475.1). Lineage (NCBI taxonomy): Eukaryota > Metazoa > Chordata > Mammalia > Primates > Daubentoniidae > Daubentonia > Daubentonia madagascariensis. The sequence goes on from JAKFHU010001953.1 coordinate 45,609,434, forward strand.
TAAAGCCAAAGGAGTATCAAGGTGCCCTAGTCCCCCCATCCCTAAGAGCCTGGGTTCTGCTGAGGGAGGGGCTGGCCTGGGGGCCAGCACAGCCACCTTCCAAGGTACTGAGACCTCCTGGCCCAGAAGCGGCTTGGAGAGCAGACGAGGGGAATGCTCTGGGACAGAAGGGAAAGCCTGCCGGAGCTCAGAGCCCACGCCAACCCCAGCCTCCCATGGGCAGCAGGAAGGGGGGTCATGTGACTTGTGGGATCCGTAGGCAAACACGCTGTGACGCTGGACCCTCACCCAGGGAGACCAGGAAGCCTGCCTCTGAATCCTTGGGTCAGAATAAGCATCGACCATTCACTGAGCATCTAGCAAGTTGCCAGACCCAGAAGGCCTGTTTTATATGACTTCCCCCCAAAACCACCCTCAGAGTGCATATTACTATTCCCATTTGACAGATGAGACTGAGCTCTTCAAGATCATGCAGCTCTAAGTGACAGGGTCGGGATTTGAACCCAGGTTTGATTTCAGTCATCTTACTCTATCTACTGCCTTTGCCTCTGTTTCTGAATTAGTAAGGTGTTTTTTGGTTACAAGGGATAAATATCCAATTCAAATTGGCTTATGCCCACCCCTGCCTCAAAAAGGAATGTATTACAGTTTAGGGCTTTCAGGCACAGCTGGATCCAGATGCTCAAACAATGTTCTCACAAGTCTACCTCATCCTTTGGCCCTGATTGCCTATATCAGCTTCACTTTATGGTACTAGAGGTGCCAAAGGTGGCTGGCTACCAGAGGCTCCAGGCTTATACTCTATAAGCGTCACAAACTCACTGGAAACGTGAACCCCTGTTCTAACAGTTCTAGTGCAAGTCCTGAGTGTCATGTTCATTGGCCCAGCTTGCGTCAAATGACCAGCCCAGAGACAATCATTTGGTTAAGGATTTGTAGTATTCTCTTTGGTCAGGAATGGATTGAGTGTCCACCCCTGAAGTTGGCAGGTGAGGGCAGCAACATTTCACCTCCTAATCACAGGAACTGAGAATGAGGACAGGTGACTCACCAAGGGGAGATTGAGAACCACTTACCAGCTGACTGGAGGCTTGTCAGGTAGACCCAACAGACATCCGCTGCAGCCTCTGTGTCTTTCCCTTTAGTCTTTGGTAAAGTTCCTTTGGAAAATTTCCACCTCATCCTCATGGAAAGAAGACACAAGCCTTTGCCTACTGTGGTAAGGCAAGGTGGCCTTGGGTGAGCCGCCTTTGTGTGGTAGGTTGGGTGGTGGAGGACGTGGACTGTACGTCTGCTTTGGGCATTGATGGTATGCTTGGGCATTTGACTTCCCTTGGCCAACAGAACGTAAGTGAATGTGAGATGAGCAGAGGTTATAAACGTGCTTGCTTGGTTTGGCTTGGTCACCATGGGACATCCTCTGAGTAACCTCTGATTCCAGAATGAAGCAGTACAGGGAACATACCTGATCATGACTCAAAGCCGAAGGCAGAGCTACCCCAGCAGACCCACAGACCAAAGAGCAAGACAAAGAAATGATGGTTGATGTGAGCTCCTGAGATTTTGCTGGGACCGGGGGCGGGGGTTGGGGGCCCAGGGATTTGTCATGCAGTATTATCACGCTGCAAAATCTAACACACCTCGAAAGCTTAGGAGTTCTTATGTTGAGGGAGTCCACTATTGTTTGCAGTAAGCAGTCTGTCAGGGAGTTAGTACGCTGAGCTGTGGCCAGTCTATAGTCTTCTCAAGATGCCCTGGGAACCCAAAAAGGCACAGCCATCCTATTTGAATTCCCACCAAAGGAAGTCTCCAGAGGAGTATCAGCTTCTTTTCTGGAGCCCTGCAGTTTCTCCTACCCTTCATCCGGAGTCTCTCAGAATCTTGACCAGCTGTGTGGCCTTAGGCAAGTCATTTGCCCTCCTTCAGCCTTAGTTTCTTCATCTGTGAAAGGGAATAGTACTAATCCTTAGCTCTGAGGGGAACCAATTGAGAGAATGCACGTGAAACACAGTTACAGTGCCTGGTGCTCAGGAAATTGGTCAATAAATGTTGGGAGCACCACGCAATTACCATGTCTATACCCCACAGCAAAGAAAGCCCCCAGGTGCCTGAATCTGTGAGAAGAAAAATCTGGTCCAAACCAAGTTTTGATTGGTTTTGTTTTGTTTTGTTTTGTTTCCCTTGGTTTTTGGTTTTTGTTTTAGTTACTTGAAATCACACAGCCGGTTTATTTATTTTGATTGTTCATCACACAAGTAAAAATAAAACAAAGAAGTGTGAACAGTGACAGCCTGTGCTTCAACTTGAACTCATGAGAAAGAACCGTGCCTGTGAGAAAAGTCACGATTCCATTAAGTGGGAAAACACAACTCTCACGCTTCCGTTCCATCGGAAATTTACCGTGAGGCGGAATTGTAATGCCAATTGACAAACCAGCCTCCGGTTCAGACTTCTCCGGGCTCTGCCTTTCTCCGCCTTTTGGCCCCAGCTGCGCAGCGTGGAACTTGGAATGAAAATAGTGATCATTGTTAAATTGTAATGGCAGAGCTGTTTGGGCACTGACCAGGTGCCAGGCGCCATTCTCAGTGCTTGATGTGCTAAGTACTTGATTTAGTTCTCGCCACATTGCTGGGAGACTGTTGTACATTCTATCTCTGCTCAGGAAACTGAGACTCAGAGACTGTAAGCGATGCGCCCCCACCCTCCAGCCAGTCGGGGGCAGATCTGGGGCTTGAACTCCCTATTTTGGGCCACATCGCATAGTCCTGGGTACTGTCAGCCCCAGGGGAGGCTGGGTCAGTGACAGTCAACTCCATCTTGTGTGGAATCCTGGAAAAAAGCCTATCTTCTATTCATGCGCTTTCTGTCCCAGCCTGTGAATCTGCCCTGCAGCTTCCCCACCTCCTGGGAGCGGGGGATCACAAAGCCGCAGCTCCTTCAGGCTGCTCTCTGGCCACAGCCAGGAAAAGCAGGAACCCTCTGCCCTCACAGCACACTCCCCCGTCCCGGCCCCAGAGGCAGGCAGCCTTCTCCACTGCAAAGGGCACTGATTAAGTTGCTGCAGACCTGCGTCTGACCTCTGACCTCTTCCCAGCTGTATGGCCTAATATCCCTGGGCCCCAGTTTCCCCATCTGTAAAAGAGTGCCACAAACTTGGCTCAGTGGTTTCCAAACAATTGTAGGCAAGGAAAGCACGAGCGAAAGTACACACAGACCTCCAGGTGTTAAACCAATGAAAAAGCAGCTGTTCCAGATGAAAGGGGCCTGGGTCTTGGCACCCCTCGGTCTCCGTGGGGAGCAGTCACAACTCTCCTGAGCTAGCCCATCCAGCTCTGACATTCTGTGATTCCTGGATCTTGACACATACCCCCCAGAAAGGTTTTGCTTCCCAACTGTGCTAATCAAGATTCTTGGGCTACAAGAGACAAAAATTCAAATTCAAACCAAGTTAAGCAAAAAGAGGTATGGACAAAGCCCCTGGAATTCCACTTTGTCTTTTCTCAAAGTTGGGCTGACCTTTATAATACAGAAGGCAGATCCTGTCCTCCCCTGCTTAAAGCCTTTTTGAGTGGCTTTCCACAGCCCTGGGGGAAGATGTGAATGCCTTACTTTAGCCTGGAAGTCCCTGTGTGACCTGGCTTGATTCTCACTCCAGCCTCATTTTTAGCCCTTCTCTCCCACCTCTGGGCTTTGCACATGCTGTGCCCCCCACCTGGGATGCTCTTCCCCAGGCTCATCCAGATCCAGCTCATTCTCACCACTCAGGCTGCAGCTCAAAGGTCACCTCTTCACAGAGGCCTTTCCTGTCCCCTCCAACTTCAGTAGCCCACACTCCTCACCCCCCCGTCACTCCCCACACCTCACCTGGCCTTATTTCCTGCGCTCACTTATTTATTGTCTATATCCTCATTGGAATATCCATTGCATAAGGCACTTTGCATTGTTTCCTGCGGTGTCCCTGACATCTAACACCACACTTGCTGTGTCCAAGGGCCCCATAAATAATCACTGAATGAATGATCGGATGATTAACAGTAACTCCTCATGCTTCATCAAGTCCATACTCCTCTACCTCAAATTCATGCCCCTAAAAACCAGACCTTCTTGCTTCCTTCAGCAAGAAGCCACACACCCCAGCCATGTCTGTAAGCCCGTCCAACCCTGGCACCTCCCTCCCAGCCCGCACCCATCCTTCTCCAGGTCCTGCCAATCTACCCCTAATCTCTCAAAGCCATCCTTCCCTCTCCACCTCTTCCTCTCCCCTCCAGGCCGAGCTCCCCTCTCTCTCTTTGGGGCATCTGCAGCAGCCTCCTATGAAGTCTCTGGAATCCCTTCTTGCCCCCTTCCAACCTGATCACCTCAGAGCAGCTCAGATATTATCACCCTCTGCTGAGAAGTTCTCGCTAGCACCATCCGGTACATTCTGAGGAAGCTCAGCTACCTTCCTGTGGGCCACAGCTCTGCATGGCCTGGCCTCGTCCTGCCCCTTGGAGCCGTCTTGAGCCTTGCCGCCTTTCTCTTTCTGCTCCACACCCATGTTCATCAGGTTCCTGCCTGCAGCTTAGCACAGCACAGTCGGTTTACACATTTACACTATGGATACTGGATCAAACCTGTCTCCCCACCTCACGATACGCTCCATCGGGGCACAGCCCTCATCTGGCTTTGCTCATCACTGCCTAGCCCTGTTCCTGGCATTTAGTGGGTGTTTGCTTGATAAATATTGGTAAATTAATGAATGAAGAAATGCTGTCGAATACCTATATATGCCAGATATTAAGCTAAAAATGGAAATGTGTTATCGGTTTCATTTTCTCAACAGTCTTGTGAAGCAGGTACTAGGAGGAATGATTGATCGAACAAATGAATAAATGAATGAATGAATGAACTTCTAAACAAGGGAGGAATGACAGTCCAAAAGCACACAGGGGCCAGGAGGGAATGTGAAGAGTGAGAGGTGCCCGTTGTAAGGCACTCGCGAATGGAAGGGATGGTGGCAGGAAGAGCATGGCGTCTGTTACGGGCTGAATTGTGTTCCCGCCACCCCCGCAAAATCCACACGCCGAAGCCCTAACCCCCAGCACCTCAGAATGCAACTTCGTGTGGAGATAGGGACTTTGCAGAAGTAATCAAGTTAACATGAGGTCATTAGGGTGCGCCCTAATCCAATATGACTGGTGTCCTTATAGAAGGGGGGAAATAGGACATAGACACGTACAGAGGACATAGACATGTGAAGACACAGGGAGAAGATGGCCATCTACAAGCCCAGGAGAGAGGCACAGAACAGATCTTCCCCCTTGGTCCTCGGAAGGAACCAACCCTGCAGACACCTTGATCTCAGACTTCCAGCCTCCAGAACTGTGAGACACTCAATTTCAGTCATTTAAGCCACCCAGTCTGCGGTTCATTGTTAGGGCAGCCCCGTTGAACAAATACAGCATCCAAAGGCATTCTCATTCAAAAACATTTTTCAACTCGGGATGGGTCAAATAAGACTTGTCTGGAGGCCACATTCTGCCTGAGAGGGCGCAGGTGGCAACTTATGCAGCCCGGAGAGTTCCCAGAGCAGACTCTGTCCACCAGGGAATCGGCACTGTGGGAAGCTGAGGTCAGGGAGATCAAATGGAAATTCAATTATGGTTTGGAGATGAGTCCGTGAGGTCACAGATTAAATGAGGGCAGGGACTGCAGCCTGGGCCCCACTGTGGTGCTTATGCCCTAGGCTCTGAGGAGCTGCACGGCCGCCTCTGCACAAAGCCAGACAAGGTCCAGCCTGCTTGTCACGCAGAGAAGAAACCTGGAATTAAAAAAAAAAATAGGTAGGTCGGATCAGTTTATACATGGCTGTGCACTAATACCCCCAGCATACGGTAATCAATCCTCTGTAAAGCATATTGGAACTGCTGTATACAAGTATCTGTTAATTATTAAAATTGAATCTATTTTTTGCCCTCCATTTAGTTGAGAAATCTCATGTTACACAGAAAGGTTAATTACAAACCGACTTCAAGAACCCTTTGTTGGAAGCTTCTGTTTCATTTTTTCCAAGATGATTCCTGAACGCCATATTTGGGAATGCAGATACAGGCCAGCTTAGAAAAATCGCTTCCTCATTCTAGCAGACCCCAGACGTAGCAACCTCTCAGATGGCCCCATGGAAGTTGGATTAACCAGAAACCACTTCAAACCATCTGAACCATCTAAAATTGTGGTTTTGTTGCTTTTTCCATTTAGGCCAAAGACCACCATCTTTTCAACATGTTGTCCTGGTTGCAAAAGTAAGAGGGTCTCAAGTTCTGGGACCACAATGAGAGACATACAATATTCCAGTGGCTACACCAATTAGGGCTGTTTGCTCCCGGCTTTGGAGAAGGTAAATGCTCTATTACTTGGTGGGTAATGCATACCACGTGGCAGGCCTCAAGCAAGCCTGCGAGGCCTTGTATTTCTAGAGATAACTGGAAAGGCAGAGTGCAGAGCAGACTCCAGCACCAAGGTAAGCCTCTTCCCCATTGTAACCTGTACCAAAGAGTTCCCCTGCTTGCCAGGGCCCCCTCACAGCCTTCTCAGGATTCAGTTCTCTCCAGCGATGCTTGGAAACTTACTTGTAGTAGGTGGAGGTAGTACTGGTTTCTATATACCTGGCCACTTTCTGCTTCCTCAGGCCTCTTCAACTCCATGTGTCTCCATGTAGTCTCACCAGGCTGTTGTTATGGTACCCAGCCCATGCCCCAGGCTGGGCCAATCACAGGACTGTGTCCCTCTGTTTGATTCAAGGGTGGGCACATGACTCAGATTCCCTGGGAGTTATAGCCAGTGTATAAAGATAATTCTCTTTTTTTTTTTAAATCATTGTGCTATAGGGATATAGATCTAAGTTTCTAAGAACCAAATTTCTTGGCTGATGGAGTGGTCCTGGCTGTAGCTGGATCACAAAATAAATAATAACAATGATAATAGCAAAGATGTATCTAGTATTTATTGTGCCAAGCACTATTCTAAGCACATTACACATATTTACTTTCCTAAATCTCCACAGCTTTCCTCTGAGATCAGCATTCTTACCAACATCCCCATTTTATATAGATGCAGAAACTGAGGCATAGAAAGGTTACGTAACTTGCCCAAGGTCACACAACAAGTAAGATTCAAACCCAGGAAGTCTGGCTCCAGAGGCACTCTTAACCACCACCATAGAGTGAGCAAGAGAAAGAGGAAGGGATGACATCAGTTAAGCCCCTGGGTCCAGCCATGCCTGAAGCTACCCCTGGATTTCCCAGTAACACAAGCCAATTCATTCCCTTTGTTTGCTTAAGCAAAAAATCAAAAGAGTACTCCTTAAAACATCCCTCCAATGCATTCTTCCTGGGTGGAAGACGGGCAAAAAGCATCTTAGTGTTTCCTATCGTCCATTTAGCAGGGCTCTGCCTATAAACATAAAATCTCTTCCTGTGGTTCTATTATTAATCTCATTCTACAGACTATGAAACTCAGGCCCAGAGAGAATAAGCCATTTGTCCTAGACTATATAGCTAATGAGTAGCAGGTGTGCAAGAATCCACTCAGGGCTACCTGACTCAATGTCCATTTCCCCAACTACCTCCATCCAAATCCATAGTGTCTTTATATTGATTTGTAATGCATAGCCGAACTCCTTCAAAAATTAACATAAAGGGTTCTAGTAGAAACGCAGAAGTCAGGACAGTTAAAATTGGACTTTTTGAAAAAAACAGACTTATTTACATATAATTCACATACCATGCAATTCAACCATTTAAAGTGGACAATTCAATGGTTTTTAATATATTCACAGAGTAGTACAGCCATAACCAAAATCAATTTCAAACACTTTCATCACCCCCTAAAGAAACTCTGTGCCCATTAGCAGGCACTCTATTTCTCTCCAAATCTCTCCCCAGCTCTAAGCTACCACTAATCTACTTTCTGTCTGTATAGACTTGCCTATTCTGGACTTTTCATATCAGTAGAATCATACAAAGTGTGAGTTGTGTCTGGATTCTTTCACTTGGGATATTTTCAAGGTCCATCCGTGTTATGGCATATATCAGTACTTTGTTTCTTCTTATTGCCAACATTGGGAATTGTATGATACGTTACACTTTATTTATCCATTCATCAGTTAAGGAGTATTGGGGTTGTTTTCACTTTGGAGCTATTATGAATAATCCTGCTATGAATATTTGTGTGTAAGTTTTCATGTTTTCATTTCTTGGTTATATACCCAAGAATTGCTGGGTTTTATGGTGATTCTATGTTTAACATTTGAGGAACCTCCAGACTATTTTCCAAAGTGGCTGCACCATTTTACATTCCCACCAGCAGTGCATTATAGTTCCAATTTCTCCACATCCTCACCAGCACTTGTTATATTATTTGTCTTTTTTTATTATAGCCATACTAATGGAAGTGAAGTATATCTCATTCTGGTTTTGATTTGCATTTCCCAGATGGCTAATGATATTGAGTATCTTTTCATGTGCTTATTGGCCATTTGTAAATATTTTGGGGAGAATTGTCTATTCAAATCTTTTGTCCAATTTTCAATTAGGTTGTCTTTTTATTATTGAGTTGTAAGAGTTCTTTATATATTCTACACACAAGTCCCTTATCAGTTATATGATTTGCAAATATTTTCTCCCAAAGTCCCTTATCAGTTATATGATTTGAAATATATTATCCCATTTTGTGGGTTCTTTTCACTTTATTTTTATTTTTTAGACAGGGTCCTGCTCTGTTGCCCTAGGCTGGAGTATAGCAGTGTACTCATAGCTCACTGCAGCCTTGAACTCCTGGGCTCAAGCGAAAGTGATCCTCCAGCCTCAGCCTCCTGAGTAGCTAGAATTACAGGCCTGTGCCACCACACCCAGCTAAATTTTTTTTTCATTTTTTGTAGCGATGGGGTTTTGCTATGCTGCCCAGGCTGGTTTCGAACTCCCGGCCTCAAGTGATCCTCCAGCTACTCTCCCAAAGTGCTGGGATTACAGGCGTGAGCCACTGCACCCAGCATTTTTTACTTTCTTGATAGTGTCTTTTGAAGCACGGAAGTTTTTAATGTTTATGGAGTTCAACTTATCAATGTTTCTTTGATTGCTTTTGCTTTGGGTGCCCTGTGAGAAACAAGTGCCAATCCAAGATCATGAAGATTTATCCTTGTTTTCTTCTAACAGGCTTATAGTTTTAGCTCTTACATTTAGGACTTTGATCCATTTTGGGTTAATTTTATATATGATATGAAATAGGAGTTCATCTTTACTCCTTTGCATGTGGATATCCTGTTGTCCCAGCACCATTTGTGAAAAAGACTATTCTTTTCCCATTGCCTTGTTTTGGTACCCTTGTCAAAAATCAATTGACCATAAATGTGAGGATTTATTTCTGGACTCTCAATTCTATTCCATTGATCTACATGTCTATCTTTATGCCAGTACCACACTGTCTTGATTACCATTTCTTTGTTCTAAGTTTTCAAATCAGAAAGTATGTATCATAAGGTGTAGACATAAAAAAAGAAAAAATATCAAATATCAAATCAGAAAGTGTGAGCCTTTTATTTTTGGTCTTTTTTTTTTCTTTTTTCTTTTTTTTTTTTTGGCTATTCTGGGTTCCTTGTGTTTTCATGTGAATATTAGGATCAGCTTACTAATTTCTGCAAAGAAGTCAGCTGGGATTTTAATAGGGACTGTGCTGAGTCTGCAGACCCATTTGAAAGAATATTGCCAGCTTACCAATATTACATCTTTTAATTGGTAAACTTGGGATGTCTTTCCATTTATTAAGGTCTTTTTTTATTTCTTTCAATAATGTTTTCTAGTTTTCAGAGCATAGATTTTACACTTCTTTTGTTAAACTTATTCCCAAGCATTTTATTCTTTTTGATGCTATTATTAAATAGAATTGTTAATTTCATTCTCAGATTGTTCACTGCAAGTGTATAGAAATATAATTGATTTTTGTATATTAATCTTTTATCCTGCAACTTTTCTGAACTTGTTCATTAGCTATAATAGGTTTTTAGCAGAATCCTTAGGATATTCTAGATACAAGATCATACCATCTGCAAATAGAGGTAAATTTACTTCTTCCTTTCCAATCTACATACCTTCAATTTCTTTTTCTTGCCTAATTCCTGGCTAGAGGCCCCAGTAAATGCCAAGTAGAACTGGCAAGAGCAGGCATCTTGTCTCACTCCGGATCTCAGGGGAAAGCATTTAGTCTTTCATGCCTCAGTATGATGTTAGCTGTGGGTTTCTCATAGGTGTCCTTTTTCACATTGAGGAAGTTCCTTATATTCCTGGTTGGTTGAGTGTTTTTTATCACAAAAGTGAGTGTTAATCTTTAAAAGAGACCTTAGGACTTCCAGGTAAAGATGGATCATTGAACACATACCATTTTGTTCCCTCTTGGAACACCACTAGAGTAAAGGATTTTTTTTTTTTTTAAAGCAAAAAACCCTCCAGAGATCTGGAGAATGGAGAGGAGACAACAAGAAGAAAATATTTTAAGCTGGAAAATAGATGGGTAGGCAGCCATGGTTTTGAGAAAGCCAAATCCCAAGCCAAGTTGTAAAAACCAAAAACCAACTGAATCACTCAAAAGGTCAGAATCTGGTTGCTCAGTAGTTCTAAAAGTAGAGGTGAAGCGTGGAGAAGACTCCGTAAGGAGTGGCTAAAAGCTGTGAAAGAAGTGCATGGCTTCCGGGATCTGCTCTCAGGCTGCAGAGCACTGCCCCGCCCCACCGCCTGCTCTAGAGGGGAGCTTTGTTCCCTGGAGAAGGTGACACAGACGCCCGCCCAGAGGAGGATGTGACTTTGCATAAGGAAGCCTGAGACCCCAGACTGCTCTCCCGCTGGGAGACTGGAAGGGTCTGACTAGCCCAGGGAGGGGGAGACCTAAACATATATACACTCAGGGTTCCCCCAAAAAGAGCCCCACTGTATCCCCCTACATTTAACGTGCTTTACGCTTGGCCTGGCATTTTCAGCTTTTTCATCCTCCATTCTTAAGTAGGAGAGTTAGAGACACTTGAGAAAAGCCTTTAACAGGACAGACATAAAACAAGGAACTTGACAACAGAGACTAGCCTGGGAAAAGAAAGCTTTGAATATGTATGTCACCAATTTTCTCAGAGAAATGAAAGAATACATTGCAGGCATGAAGTAAGAAGAGGATGGGACAAAAAGGACCCGTACAGAGAACAAAAGAGTGGTTCTTGGAAATTAGAAACGTGATAGAAGAAATGAAGAATTTAATTGTAAGAACTGGAAGGCAAAGATGAGGTGTATTAGTTTGCTAGGGCTGCTGTAACAAGTGTTAAAAGAAAACTTGAGGCAAATTAAATTTAACAGAGTTTAACTAAGCTAAGAACAATTCAAGAATCGGGCAGCCCCTAAGTCAGAATAGGTTCAGAGTGACTCTGGGGCTGCCACATGGTCAGATAATATTTATGGACAGAAAAAGGAAAGTGACAAGCAGAAAACAGAAGTGAAGTATAGGAACAGCGAGAGTGGTTCCAGCTCAGCGTTTGCCGTATTTGAACACGGTTTGAACAGTTGGCCTCCTGTGATTGGCTGAAACTCTGTGATTGGTAAGAGAGCAGGTGACAGTATGTTTACACATCCAGTTAGGTGGCAGTTCACTATCTACAGAGAAACCTTCGGGCTGAACTTAAAATACATAGGGAGGGCCAGGCGTGGTGGCACGTGCCTGTGGTCCCAGCTACTCGGGAGGCTGAGGCAAGAGGATCGCTTGAGCCCAGGAATTCAAGGCTGTAGTGAGATATGATGATGTCACTGCACTCCAGCCTGGGCGACAGAGCTAGACCCCTTCTCTAAAAAAACAAAAAAATGTAGGGAGGCAGCTTTAGGCTGAACTTAATTTAACACCAGGTTAACACAAGGTAATACAAGGTACCACAACAGGAATGTATTGTTTCACTTTTCTGGTGAGTTGCTGGCAATCTTTGGCACTCCACTTGCAGACGTATTACCCAGATCTCTGTCTTCACGTGATGTTCTCCCTGTGTGTGTCTTGTATCCAAATTTCCCCTTTCTATGAAGACACGGTCATATTGGATTAGGAACCTGCCCTAATGACCTCATCTTAACTTGGTCATTTGCAAAGATCCTGTCTCCAAATAAGGTCACATTCACAGATACTGGGGGTTAGGACTCCACCATCTTTTGGTGGGACACATTTTAACCTATAACATGAGGAAATCTCCTTCCAAGAAGAACAAAAGCAATAAGAGATAGAATGGAAAAGAGAAATTGCAAGAAAGTTAGAGGAGGTACAATATCTGAATAAATGGAGTTCCAGAAAGAAAACTTATAAAAAATGAAGAGGAGGAAGTCATCAGTAAAATATCTCAAGGAAATTTCCCAACACTAAAGGACTTGAATTTTTGGATTGAAAGGGCCCATTGGGCATTTGGCAGTAGTGAAAATAGACCCACACCAAAGAGCATAGTCAAGAAATATCAGTATACTGAAGACACAGAGATGACTCTTTAGGTTTCCAGAGAGAACAAAATCTCCATGCACAGGATCAGGAATCAGAGGGCTTCAAGTTTCTCATCAGTGTCACCAGCTATGAGGAAGGAAAATTACTTCCCCGCCCCAGGGGATTGTGCCAGTCAGGCTACCAGTCAAGTGTGAAGGAAGGATAAAGCCATCTGTAGTCTTGAAAGGTCTCAGGAAGCTACTGGAGGAGGATGAGCCGCACCAAAAGCGGATGCAAAAGCCAAGAAAGAGAAAGACAGGGCCTGCAGGAAGTAGGAGCTACGACACAAAGGAGAAGGAAGGGTGCCTTGGGTTGACTGTCAAGGAGCCCCCGCCATGATTGCTGGGCCCCAGCCTGGAAGGGAGCAGGTCAGGAGGCTCTGGGAGAGATGTCTTGAAGAAGCTGAACCTGCTACAACACCTGAAGCCAAGGAATCGGTTAAGAAGCAATGAGACAACAGGCCACGTGTGTTGGGGAGTCTCCACTGTCCCCACGCCATCCATTTTCTGCCCCTCTCTGACCAGAAGCCTCCAGGAGGCTGTCCCTGAGGATTGAAACTCTAGGCTTCCTCACCCTCTGCCTTCTGATTGGGTTTGGCTAATGGGAGGCCCTGGAGAAAGAGAGAGAGGCCAAGTGTATTCCACGCCTCTCTTCAACTGCTCTGATGCCACCATTTTGGCAGTGGCCATGTCATTCCCCACCCCAAACACAGAGTCTGCAGGGCAGCCCCTCATCCCCTCCTTCAGGTGGGGACACCATGAGTTTGAAGGGGCCCAACAGTTCCCCATTAACTTACGTGGCCATCACATTCTCTGCATGATATATTAATAGATTCTCATTCAGGGAGGAAGCCATTTGGAGGAAGAGAAGTAAGAACCAACCAAAATTATCTGGATCCTCTTTAGCCTGCAGTGGCGGGTCATGGAACCATTCTAGAATCTAATAAAAATCATTAACCCTGCCCCCAAGAAAAATGAACATTTGCTGTCAAACACACACCTGCACACGTGTTTTTGTGAAAATTTTCAAGGAGTTCATATCCCAAACTCTCTGAAGCCATTCATGAATCCCTAATTTAAGATCTAACTTCAGTCTCATCTTCAAAAACTCCCACCAGTGGAGACTAAATCTGCTAGCTGAAACCTGGCATAGCACATAAGACAATATCCACTAGAAGACAGGGACTGTAGCATTAAGCTCTGGGTCAATACGATAATTAGCACAAAGTAAGCAGTCAAGAAATATATGTTGGAGTAAACACAGCAGTCCTGTGAAAAAGCCATTATTATGACCTGGTTATACAGCAGAAATCCTCACGGTCACTGAGTTTTAAGTGATGGGTGAATCTGGACCCCAAATCTACTGACCTTAAAACCTTGTACTGTCCATACCTCCAAGCTACTCAAACCCAGGGACAAGAGGCTTCAGCAGAAATATGGCCCATTTGGTGGGGGTGAGAGGGAGCATCAGTTTTACTAGAAATTTTTTTAATCAGTTAATATTAAGCTCATCAGCATATAATAGGAAAAAACCCCAAAATAATAGTGGCTTAAATAAAAGTTTATGTCACCTATGACAGGGCAGACCTGGGATGCAGCTCCATGGGTTCATGTGGGACCCAAGCTTCTGACTTTCAGCTCTTACCTTAATATGTGGCTTCCATCCTTAAGGTCCTCTCATGGTCCAAGATCACAGATAGGGTTCCAGGCATCACATTCATGTTCTAAGCCTGGAAGCTAAAGAATGCTTGTCCCCCCACTCCTATCTACATCATTCAAGGACATTTCCCAGAAGTGACACACGACACTTCAGCTTGCTTCCCATTGGCTAGAATACAGTCACCTGGCCAGACATCACTGCAAAGGAGGCTGGGAAATGTCATCTTTGTCCCAGAAGGCTATCTGCCCTGCTGACCACCAGGATTCCATTACGAAAAAGGTAGGGGAAATGGAGATTGGGAGCAGTTCAGAGTCCCTACAGCATCACTGGGAGGTGTCACTGTTTTTATATTCAAATACAGCCCTTCTAATCAGACAAAACTGGTTTTCAGTCTGGCTGTGCACTTTGTGACACTGGGCAAGGGTTGTCAAGACGAAAGAGCTGTCTGTGTCTGTGCACGGTCTAGGATGTTTAGTGGGAGGCCAGGTCGAACTGTCATTTCCAAGGTGGACTCCTTGTAGGCAAAGATTTAAGGGTGGACAGAAGTGACAGTAAATATGCTGACATATGACAATTGAAAAGAAAAGCAACCCAATGAAGGCATCCAAAACTCAGGGAATAAAATTTTAAGCTATTTCAAAGTAACGGCGGAAGGAGGACCACCATCTGGGCTCCTCTCAAAGGACCTTTTGCCTCTTAGGATGCAAACTCCAGCAGGATGGGTGGCCCTAGAATGGGAGTACTTCTTCTCCCAGGGAATTGTAAGGTAGACCAGGGAGGAGTTGGCTAGGTTACTGTCTTGGAATTATGTCCTTTGAACCAAACAGCAGCAGAGTCAATGCTGATCTTCCCGAGGCAGGGATTGGCTTCAGTGGAGGCTGGGGGTGGGACGTGGGTTGGGGGATGGGGAGAAGCTAAGAAAAGAGGGAGGGTATGGGCCAACTTTCATATGATTGATTCTTTTGCTTTGTAGAGGCCTTCAGGAGTATGAGTGAGAGAGAGCTGCTGGCTCAATCTGCCATCTGCCAGAGACCAGCAAATGCACACCGGAGGGCCTGGGAAGTGATGCCTTGTCAAACATATACTTTCACCTCCTCCCTACCCTCCCCAAACTAGGCACCATGTGGTGGGGGTAAGAAAATCACAGACTTTCTCAAACTTTTCAACTGAAGCACCCATTGAGGCAGAAGAATATACTGAGAATGGGAAATTTCTGAAGTCTTGCATTTTGTTCTTAGAATACATGTTGTATTTGCATTTCACCACACTCCCTAATTTTGGTTAATGACACTGTCCACTGAGCTCCTGCTATGTGCCAGGTGGCATGCCCCTCCCCCCCTTCCCCTCTGGGCAGAGCCAGCCTTTTGCAGGGAGGCAAAGGTGGGCACTGATGAGGGAATTACCCCAGCTCATGCAGAATGAGTCCCAAGGCTGGTCTCCCTAAGCCCAGACACAACTTCTGGCAGCAGAGTCTATTAAGTAAATCTTCAGATGTCTGGGTCGCGAGGTGGCCAGGGATTTTCTCAGGCACTGAAGTAGATGGTCACATCAAGAGGCTGCCAGCGTCTCACCTGCTGTCAGGAAGAAAGGCTTCTGGTGTCCAGGGAGTCAAGAACGACTCACTTAAGCAGGAGTGTGACTAAGATGAGAGTGGATTCAAGAGCGCTGCTGACAGCCCACAGTACACTGTTAGATCTCTCCCAGAAAATGACAGATGAGAAACCCACAAGGCGGGGAGCAGTGCTTCCAGCCACAGCCCTGAGCCACGGCTGTGCTGTCCGCACGCAGATGCTCTGGGAGCACTTTCCAGTCTGCAATTAGGATGCCAGAACCTTCCCTCTTCTGCAGTTGGGATTGTGTTTGATGGCTCTGAATGGTCCTATCTGCAACAGTTAGGCACCTGAATGTGAAATGAGCTGTCACTTTGCAAAGCTACAGTGGTTCCCAAAGTGGCCCCTATGGAGGGAAATGGCAAGCTACAGGACCCCTGAGTTACCCAGGCAGTGCGGGCCACTAACATTTTCTGGGCATTTACCAGGAACCAGGAACTCATCAGCTCACTAAATCCTTACAACCACCTTATCATTCTACAGAGGAGGAAACTGAGGTTCAGAGAGCTCAATGACGTGCTCAAGGGCACAGAGATGCAATTTGTATCTAGGATGTCTCAACTGCAAGCCCCTTGCTCTGTTCACTAAAGCTTTCCCCTAAGTTATATTAGTTGGCAGAAGGTAGGTCGAATAAGTTTTTAAAACACTGTAGTAAAAAAGTTAAATGGGTCTCTTTCCTGCAGGACTTTGCAGAACTTTTAATATGCTTATGTCACGGTAAAACTCCAAGAGGGTGTCTATACTAAACAGTATTTACCAAACATATTGGGCCACACCAGGCATCTGGCCTAACTGGTGTTCCAAAGAACACACTTTGGGGCAAGCTGCCCAGTCAATTGAAAATGAAAAGCCAGGACTCTGGATTAGACAATCTTGATTCAAATCCTGACTCCTCCACTTCCTAGCTGGGTGACCTTGGGCAAATTCTTTAACCTCTCTGTTCCTGGGCTTCCTCATTTATAAAACAGTGAGTCATTTATTTCTCCATTTCACAACTTTTCTCTATAAAGGGCTGGAGTGTAGATATTTTAGGCTCTGTGGGCTACACAGTCTCTGTCACAATGACTTCACTCTGCCATTGCAGTGGGGAAAACAGCCAGCCATGGACAATACGTAAATGAATGGGTGAGCTGTGTTCCAGTAAAACTTTACTCATAGACACTGAAATCTGAATTTCATGTAATTTTCACATCACATTCTTTAAAAAACTATTCTTTAATAATTATTAAAATTATTTAAATTATTGTTCTTTAAACATTTTTCAGCCATTAAAAAATGTAAAAATCACTCTTCGCTTATGGGCTGTATAAAAACAGGGATGGGGATGGATTTGGCCCACGGGCTGTAGTTTGCCCAGCCCTGCTGTATTCAGTAGAGTCACTGAGAGGATTAAGTGAGTTAATATACACAAGATATTAAAACAGTGCCAATAAAATGTGCCATTGTTTGTACTCTGATAAATTTTGCTATGAGGATACCAAACCACGAGGCACAGAACTGGTTTAGGGAATCAGACCAAAATGAATAACTGTCACAGGGCTGAGAACATAAAAAAAGGTTGTGGAGTGAACTGTCAATCCTGCCACACTCCACTCACATTTGTCTCTATTTCCAGGTCACTCAGTCTCATTTGGGCCTAAATTCCCACTCCGGATTTATTGGCCTCTCCAGGAGAGGGGCGAGCCCAGCCGGGGTGTAGGCAGTCCCGCCTGTGCTCAGCAGGCCACACCAAAGTGGTCCCCATCTTCTCTTGCCGGCACAGCACTGGTAACATGATGAGACACGATTAACAGCACTCACCGCACCGGAGGCTGCCGATTGCTACAAGATGAATGGAACCGCTCACCATCCTCCCTCTTATTACCCTATTTGTTTGCTGCCTTTGTCTGCATTGTCAGGGTGATTTCCGCAAGCAGGAGTCGCTTGGAACTTCACAATGTAATTTATTAGAGGGTCTTGTCTCTTGGGAATGCCTCAAATTCACACGTATTCCAGATTGTTACAATTCCAGCCACCAAGATAACTCTATGGTAGACTTCTCCAAATGGGGACAAATTCTTTAAATGCAAAGAGGCAATGAACACAATTTATAAACCTGCCTCACCCCCAGACACCACGCTCTCCTCATTCTGGGGTGGCTGTGATGGCTGAATTACACAGGCTGAAGAAACGATTCTCATCTAGAATTTACTCTCCCTGAGTGTGCTTGTGGCTGATAGTAGTTTCAGCTCAAACTTCTCTGTTCAAGGAACTTGTGGCTTTTATGCATCAATGAAAAAAATCCCATTCTGCATTAAGAAGGAATACGTGTGTATGTATATGTATATTTATATGTAACCCAGCAACTAATATGCATTAGGCTTCCACTATGTGATCATGACAGGTACTCTGTAGATCTCCAATTCTCCCACTGATTCTAAACTTTTTATTTTTTAATAATATCAGAACAGTAAACATTATTTAAAAAATAAAACTTTTAATGATGAAAAGCCATATACATTGTGACACTGTTTGTAGACACAGAAATATCAAGCAGCTGTCAAAAATACCACTGGACTTTATTTGTTTACATGAGGCCTTTAACCAACTGCTCTTTCCTCTGGGCCGGGAAAATTAATGAACAAAAATTTTAAAACACCATGTAACAACCAATACCAACCCTTTTCATTCATGGTGTTATCAGTGAAGCATCAAAATTAAAGTTCAGAAAAAAAAAATTAAAACATGGGTTTATTTAAAAACATGGTAAAACACAACTAACCTCCCGTGACTCCTAGGAGCAGAAAACAGGGCAAGAGTGCACATGTTTCTAGTGCCTGTCTGAGAAACGAGGAAAGCTGACTTGCCCAAGGTCACCCAGTCATTCAGACGTGGGAGTCTCACCTGGTTCTGACTCCAAAGGTGTATCCTGTTGTTTCCAGGAATCATATCCGCTTGGTGTTCTGCCCTGTTATATGAGAGTCCGAGGTTGACAGAACCAGTGCGACAGCCTGGGCAGGTCCTGGTCTGTCCTACGTGACAAGACACTGGCTGGCAGGCCTTGAGGTCTGGAGTTCAAGACTTGCATTTAAGGCCACAGTGCCCAACTCTGGCCTCCCTAAGAATCCTCCAGTCTGGCCCAGTTTTAAACAGGAAACTGAGTTCTTTGAAGAGTTAGGTGTTGGATAGTTTTCTTCCTTCCTGACTCCTCCAAGCCTCTCAGCCAGCCTTCTCCTTAGATTCTTAAGGTTCCACAACTGAAGAATTGATTAACAACTGTCTCGTAGGGTTCCCCAGTTGTTTGGGGTGGGGTGTCCAGGGAAGGAATGGCAAATGGATCTTATCTCAGGAGAACACGTGCTGGGATAGTCTGGATTCAGCTGAAAAAGAGCACTGTGATGTCTGGCACAGGCTGGAGGTGGGAAGGGGAACAGTTGGGGTCAGTGTCACCTGCTTGCCAGGTCTAGTTCAAAGGCACCTGCTGGAGTGGGCCAATTTCAGTGTGTGCTCTCCCCTCCACAACCCTCCCAGCTCACTTCAGCGCAGCACTGCTGCATAATTGGGACTATACAAATGCTTAGGGACTGGATGCCTCAGAGTGGGCCCCCATCCCTGGCTTGTGGTTAACGCCTAGAGAGAGGCATTACCAGGCAGAACATAACATCTGCATATCTACTTTCATTCCCCATGTTTCCAGACACGTCCTATGATCCTTTCTAGAAAAATCAGAGCCTTCCCTGCAGTATCCAGTATCCCGTATCCCGACAGAAGCCATAAGGACAATCAGATAGGCTATGGGTTCTTTCAATAGCAAACAGAACCTTGCTCAAGAGTTTTGATCTTAATACAAGGATGGCTCTCATCTTTCCTTGCTATGGTTTTAAGGGTTAGGAGTGGCCCTTCAGTTCTGCTGGGCAGTCATAGGTTAGACAGACCAAGGGCCTTCCCGACATCCCTCATGTTCTCTTCCCTGCCCCAGACACGAGCTGGCTAGTTTCCATTTCCATGCCACATGACTATAAAAGCAGAGAGCACAAGCCTGGGCACTTTCTGGCTTAAGACATCATTCTACCCTTGATCAAGACTAACTCAGCAAGAGCCTCTTACCATGATGCTGTCACACCCTAACCATGGGATACCTCAGAAGGGGGTCTGGACACTTGGTGCCAACACTAGAGTTTGGCTGAGGACCAGAGAGAAGCCTTTTGCCTCCCTTCCTGTCCATACAACTGGAAAGAAACTACACTCTTCCTAAAAATCATCCTTACACTTCCACGGCAAAGACCAGACACTTGCTGCAGAGCTACACATAGTGCGGGAGGCAGCTCCCATTCTCCTCAAAAGGGTACCAGTGCCACTAGCAGCGCGGACCCTCCAAAAGAATTCAAGTACAAAAGAAAGCAGAAAGGGCTTTAAAGTACAGCAGATTGCCTATCTGTATCCAAAATGGCCTGTGGGAAGCCTCAAAGATCCCACCCAATACCTGCCCTTCAACCCTTCCAGACCCTTTCGAAGACTTCTGAGGAGCCACTCTTGGATCACGATGCTGTACTGGAAAATGAGGTCAAAGGAGAATGGAATTTGCTACGTTTTCTTTTACCAGGACAAACCCACTTTCAAATCAGGGTCCTGCGCTATTTACACTCTCTTCCCTTCAGTGCTAGCTCAAGTGCAGACCCAAGCGTTAAGTGGTTTCATAATTTTTCAGAAGGTCACAGTGATTGTTGTGGCCCAGCAGCAGGCAGGAGTCTCCCTAGCACGAGGCATTAAGTGAGCTTTGCTCATGTGGTTTTTAGGTATGATGCTGCTTCATTTAAGTCTCTGAGCCATCGCAGACCTAACTGCAGCTGGCCAGAAACAGGGGTTGTGTTTTCAGTCCTGAATTAGCCATATTTAGCATCATATCCATTTCATTTCTTTAAATCATTGCAACCTACCTCAGAGGGTGCACTTAAGACGTAAGTTCCTTTACTTCCAAATTTTGGTGATTCTTTTGCTCAATTATGTCTTCTTCTGCATCGTTGAGGCATGTACTAAGACACTCAAAGCAACTTCAGCTTCTGATAAACAACTCTTTTCTAAAAAAATGAAATGAACTTCCTATCCACATTGGAAATATTCCACAAGTTAAAAATCAAGGTACAAAGAGTAACTAATTTCTAAGGGCTAAAATCTATACACACAAAAATAAAGATTTCCAATGTAAATTTTACTATTTTATTTGTGAAAAAACTACAAGCAGAATTCATAAATAGACATTTCTATTTAAAGCAGGAAAATGATAAAGTGGCTTCTAATAACATAGTCGTGCACATGCCAGTAACAGGAATATATTAACATCTTTTATTTGCTAGACAAAGAGCAGTGTCCAATATAAATTTCCCCAAAACATTTAAGACCTGTGAATTTCTGACCAGTTCACAAAAACCACCAACTGACACTTTAGCATGAAGAAAAAAAACAAAACCTAACAGACTGTCAGCTCTAAAGACGTTACAGAGCAGAAACTTCCAAAAGCGTTATACAAGCTGTCTTTCTGGGCAAATGAAAAATATAGCTCGTATAATACATTAACAAAAATTCACAAGATAAGATTATGTTTTGACATACTTAACAAGCATTCTCTATTTGTCTCCAACAAACAAAGCTAAGGAAATAATGTAACCATCTTTACACAGTAAATTAAGGTTACAAGTCATACACAAGAACAGAACTGCTTGCGCATTAAAAACTGTTCAGCTCCATTGTCATACTCTAAATGTTGGCTCTTAAACCATTTTCGGTTACATACAAGCAAAGGTTATTATATATTCAGCAATTAATAAATTTTCAATAATTTAAGATACGGTAGCTTAAAAAAGTAGACTGAGAATGGTCTTGATAAGGCAGGTGAAACATCTTAGTGGAACTAAACTCACAGAAGCTTCTGCCAATGTTTTTAAATATCCAGATTGAAACTGAAAGGTTTTGATTAAAATATTTTGTGGGTGTCAAGATGTCTTTACCTTTTTTTAACTTAATGACTCAAGCAGAGCAAGTCAGGTAAGCTCTGTGTGCGCGCACACGCACAAGTGTGAAAGATTGTGTAGTATTAAAACAAATGGAAACTTGCAAGCGTAACACTGTGCTTTTTTTGCTTGTTTTTTTAACCCGCTTTCTGTGCCACTGAATACCAAGTATTTCTGGTCCTCTTTTAATATGTATCTTTGTAATCTACACTAGTGTTTTTATGCGCTGCCTACTAATTGTAGGGCAAACTGTAAATGCAGGAAGTTACAGGAATTCCATTTCCAGAATACATGCCTGAGGGATGTCATCAATTTCAGAAATTAAAAGTCTAAAGTACCTACTATCTTACTATCCCAACAGAATACACAACAGCAGCTAAAGGGCTGGCCCTGTAACATCTGATTGCTGTAACTCCTGCTGATAGCTGCAGTTTCTACCAGGACGGCAATTTCATGCCACATGTTCCAAAGTTAATTCGCCCTTCCTTCTCCCTCCCCATTCTTTTAATTTATCACGGAGGCAAAACCGAAAAACCAAGACATTGGCAATGAATTAATTAGCAGCCTATGAGTAGCTGGTTAATCAGCTTTTTCCACTAATCTAGGGGGTCCAATCACTTTACATGAAACTAGTTTTCGAACAAGTACACAGTGTTTCTGAACAAAGTGCATACCAACGCTTAATGGTTCAAAAAGCAGTGCAACCCATGAGTTTGGTGGTATTTAAATTTTTTTAAAAAGTTAATTTAAAAACTTAGCAATTCCTTATACATCTGGAAAATAAATATGGCTGACTAATTTACCCTCCCTGAGACCCTTAATAAAAGGAATATTAAAACTTTAGAAGGAATGTCTTTGCAATATCCCACTAATATTAAAATGTGGATTTAAAATTCATAGTCAAATCACTATGTATTATATATTCTGATGCTTATAGAAAGCACCTGATTTCCTTTGGTTCATTAATAAATACTTTACAAATGTATTTAAAAAGATAAGCATAGCTTGCATCCCAGATACAAGTTTTTTAAAAAGTGGGGAACATTGTCCATGCATTTGAGAACAGGACCACAGCAACAAATGGCACTGCTTTATAATCTATACCTTTAAGAACAGAATTTAAATTATGGTACATTAGTGACTACAGAATAGTTTTAATGTAAATGTGAAAGGAACCTTTCCTATTGGCTACTCAATTCAAGCTGTTAATTTTTTTACTTGTTGCCTCCACAGACAGAAATTACTTCTATTATTAAGCAAACCAGGTATTTAACACCAAAATGTGGTGTTTCATTACAAATTGGGCTGCCCTCCGATGAGTCCCTAAATCAAATTCTCATGCTTGAAATGACTCTGAAGGACTACAAACTCTGTGTGTATGAATGTAGAAGTTAAATAGAAGACAGACCCCAAATCCAAACAAAAGCAAAGCAAAACAAGAATAATTTTTTTTAAATGAGATGGGGTGATATCATTTTAGTGGTCCTTTTTCCTCGATTTTTTGTAAGACAGTAAAAAAAGAGAAGAATAAAACAGTTTACTCAAGCTATGTTTATATCAAGGAAGAAAAAGATCACACACTGCTGGCAGTTAAGGATGAGTAGGTATCAGCTTTCCCTGTAACTCTGGCTGCTAGCGCTCAAGCCATTCACTACTTGAGTTCCTTCCCACAGCAGGGAATTGAGAAATGTCTCCAAACACTGAAAAAGCTCCACGTCCGGACTGGATGTGCGGCTGATAACTTTTGTTCAGTAAAATGAATCATAGCAGGTTTTGAGAAAGAAAAACAATTCTCACAACTGAATTGGTAGGGTAAGGGTTCGTCAACCAGGGGGACATGAGGCAAACAAATTTCAATTACAAAAACCACCACTGCAATGTCATATGGAAAGCTGAAACAAGGGATTGCCTCCTGTATGGACCAAAGATACAGTTTAGACTGTTTCAATCCTAAAACTAAGAGACAATTTCTAGGTTTACCTCAGACATAAGTAGAGGTCTGGAAAATGGATGGAATTCAAGTTACAGAATACCATATTTTCATGAGTGCTTATGTAAGAACAGCAATGTTAACATGTAACCGTAATTTACACTAATACTTGGCATTCTGGAGCTAGTTTAGTTACTTTTGAATGATCAAAGCCCTCCCCAACTAAACCACTTGTGATTTGTCAGTTATTCCATTGCAAATGCAGGCTATCTGGAGCAGTCTTTAAATTTTGAGATCACATTGTTTAAAAAATATATATTTTTATATCGTCCAGTACTCTTTAGACAGATGAGAGAGTCAAGTTCCCATGTAGGGTGGAACACACTTCACGTAAGACCAATTTTAATTTAATTTCAGCACTTTCATAGAAGGGACTGTCCCAGATCTGTAACTGTTCAATGTTGTATTCACTTCACAGTGTATCAAGCAC
This sequence comes from Daubentonia madagascariensis, assembly GCA_023783475.1. Lineage (NCBI taxonomy): Eukaryota > Metazoa > Chordata > Mammalia > Primates > Daubentoniidae > Daubentonia > Daubentonia madagascariensis. The sequence goes on from JAKFHU010001953.1 coordinate 45,633,632, forward strand.
CAGCGTTGCCATGGATTGGTTTCAAATAACCCTTTATATATAATTTTATATTTATATATATATAGTTATATCAAAACTGATAGTACATAGTATAACTGGAAGAAAGAACTAAACTTAAAAGGATATGCTGAAAGGATGGAGTTTGTGAACACAATAAATAAAAGTTCCCTCCCCCTCCCAACCCTCCCCCCAACAAAACAGAAACAAAAAACCAGTTGTAATGTACATGGAAAATTGTGCACAGCAGATTTTTTTTTTTTTTATAAAAAGTAGATTCGGGAGCACATCCAATTATAAATGATTGTTAGGAAAATCATATAAAACAATGGAATACATAAAAGTGTCAAGAGTAATCGTCAGGGTGCGAAATTCCTTGGTGGCCAGATGCCCATGGCAAGCAGAAATTATCCTGGCAGCATCACTAAGAGGTCGATGTCCACAGAAGATTCTCCAGGGATGCAAGCAGCATGGGCAGGTGGAGGATTTGAATTTCATACCCTGATTCATAGTTTTCACAATTCCATGTGCAATTTCAGAAAGATTCATCATTTACTGCTGACATGTCGCCCTTTGGCGTGGAGGAACGGGAGGAGCCCTTGTCTGTGCTCTCTGACCCCGAGCTGCTCTGGTTCTGCTGTTCTGACCCTGCACTGGAGGTCACTGTGGATGAGGATGTCGAGGAGGAGCGAGTCTTTTCCTTAAAGTCTGTGATAATGACGGTGACGTTGCCTACAGTTACTGCCAACTGCTGTGCAGTGCTCCTGTCCACGTTTTTCAGCCGGGGCCTGAAAGGAACACCACAGGGGAATAGCCAATTAAATAACTTATGGATTAAAAACAGCTTCTGGCAGAATGTTATCAATACACACAAAGATTTCATGACACTGTGGCAATGAACCTAAACTGCCTACCACACATGCCAAAGCTGACTACAAGTGTGTGGACCAACTTTAGCAATAACAGAAACAGTCATCAGCTAGCAAAGCTTCAGATCACTGCAAAATTACTATTTATTTCTCTCCTGTTTAGGCCACAGTAAGGCCATAAGAGCCACACCTCATCTTACTTTCTTATCCTACAAACCCACCCTGGGTTCTTGATCATGATGAAGTAAATCAGAGCAGCAATTTAGTATTTCATTCTAGTTATTGAGTACCTTGAGGTGTGATTCGTTTCGCTGGTCTTTGTTGTAGCATTTGCAGACTGTATACTGTTTGCTTCACTAGGAGGATCTTTCAGAATATCAGACTTTGGTCTAAAAGAGAGAGATACAAAAGAAAGCATTTAAAAGATATCTCGGATCCACCTGCAAAATAATATTGTGTACTTAACCAGAAACTTACTTTGTTTTCTTGTTGGTATTTTTCTTTGTAACACTAGGACTAATTTCCTTGTCTTTCTCAGGTTTCTCTTTGTCTTGCTTTTCAACTTTCTCCTTCTTCTCCTTTTTAGGGGGTGGTGGAGTGGCGTACTGCTGTGCCACTTGCTGTGCCACCAGCTGAGAATTGATCCGAGGTTTCCTAAAACATTCAAGAAAAGATATATCATTATTTGCTCTATAAATATTTTTTATAATTTGTATTTGGTTTCACAACTTCTTAGGTATTTTATTACTGACATCTGACAACTCAAAACTAAATTATATGGTACATGTATGTTATTTCTACATTATTATTTTGATTTAGCATAGATGAGTCCAGAAAAATTTTCCTTTTACAAAAAAATGGTATATTCTCATGTGCTAACACAACCACACACATCCCTGTGCAGTAAAATAGTCTTTCAGCCAATAAAACATGACAGTGTTTCTAAGAGTGCTGAGAACACTATTTTTTGGAGCTGTCAAGATTATACTGACTGACAGCTTTTAAATACTCCTGCTGTAGAGGGTTAATCTCATTTTATTAAATGGACACTGGTAATCCCCTGAAAAGAGAATGATATTAGAAGTGTGACATTCACTCTTCAATGTAATTCCAACTTGTTCTGCTCCCCTGCAGCTCTGTGATTGGCACAGACAACACATATGGAGCAGCAAAAGGTAACTGTGGTTCATGTTAGCTCCCAAGGGAGTGAACACTGAAAGTCACCATAAAAAAAAAATCTTAGTCAAGTGATACATTCATTGTGCCATCAACCATTATGTCCACACCAGTCTCCAACTGACACTGGCTCTTAGCACTATTGTTCACAAATTCTAAGTGGTGCCAAACACTTTTCACAATGCATGACCATTCACAGATCCAAATGAGAAAGGCAGAAAGGAATGTCTATGCATTATTTCCATATAATATTAATTTTCAAAGACATTCCCATTGAGATAGACACTTACAATATAATAAGCTCTCCAACTATAAGATGGGAAACAAATACACAAATGGGTCATTAAGGAGGTAAAGCAACTAGCTGCCAGAATGTAAGGTCACCTTCAGATCCTATAGCTTCCCTCTGCATTCCCCAGGATGGAGGAGCTGACCAGAGAAAAGTAAGTGCACAGACTAGGTCTGACTCATCAACCAGAGAGTCAGCAGTGGAGGACTGGAAAAAACAAAAACAAATCTAAGAAAAATAAAACAAAACAAAGCTGCCTTCTTACATAATTTTGGTATTCTTTACCAGAAAACAAACAAAAAGAGAGTCCCCAGGTGCACGACATGCTGACTCCTTAAGTTAAGCATGGTTATGGGAGCAACTCTTGCCTGTGGATGTGATGTAGTTGACAAGGGATGCAGGAGAGAAGGGGACAGATGCTGACTCCACTCCTGAGTGTTATAAGGCACTGGGTTTGTTCTTAGTGTTTCAGTACTGGCTTGGTGGTGGCTTTGCAAAAAAAAAAATACACCAACAAAGGTGCAAGCTCAGAGCAAGTTTCTTACCAGCCTCTGGCAACACAGGCTTTGGTCATGGAATGGCACCCCATGAAAGTACCCTGCAGCCTGGATCACAAGTGGCCTCACTTGCCAGTGAACAAGGGATCCAAACACAGATGTGAAAATATCCCTAGAGAAGGCGGAATGCACTTACTCTAAGCACCGCCCCCCAACACACAGGACCATTATGTGAAAGGTAACTTTCCCCTCACAGGTCCTAACAGTGGCAGAAGCAGCCATTATAACACATTCTCTCCTTCAAAGAGCAAGTATGACTGTATTAAAATTTACAAAGAAGATAATGATCACTACTAAACATTTCACATGCACTCAATAGGGACAGCAACAGATCAGGTGTCTACAAGGATTATCAAGCAGTTTAAATGAGTTAAAATAAACTGCCACGTATTAACCAATATTCAGGTGTTAAAATGAAAACAACTCAGCCAGAGTTAATAATGTGAATAAACCAAACTTTATGAAAAACTACACCTTGAGGGAGAATTTCAATTAAGCCAATGCCTACTTTACTCCAGAGAAATCTGACCCAAGAACAAAAACACCTGGACACCAATTAGAGTACCCTAAACAGAGAGAGAGAGTCAAGGATAGTGCTCACACCCAGAAAACTCCCAGCATAATCGCCAGGCCCACCCAAACTGAGCTTGAGGGGCCTGCCTCACTCCAGGGTAACAATCAACTATGTACTCCTTGATGGCAAAGACCACATCTTAATCATCTTTGTCACCATGGCATTAAGCAATGCCACGTACTCAATAAAATTATCGACTGAATGAATAAATGAACATTGCAGAGAAAGACAAAGTAAGAGGCAAACCGAGAAGAGGGCCCAAGCTTTGGGGACCAAGAAGTTGCCGGTGACTTTTAGCACGCCATATGGGATGGGGGCTTCGAAGATGAAGGGACGGAAGGCTGCCAGGGAAACAGCATAAAAACTCCTCTTTGAGACCTGTGGTGCTGAGGTAAGGTATGGCTTGGCTAATACGCTCCTGACTGCACGTGGAAGAATGGGAATGGCTGATCTCCACTGCCAGAGCTGTGCTCTCTCCCAAGCTCTGCAACCGGGAGGTCATGCCAGGGTCTCCAGATTAGAGATTACAAATTGCACTTGAAGCAGGAGAAGTAGAACCATTTCACAGCCATCACAGGACAGGTACATTGCGAAACCTGATTGAGCACATCTCCTCGAGGAGGAACTGTCATCTCCATTTTACAAATTAAGAAGACTAAGGAGCAGAAAGATTAAGAAACTCATCCAAGGTTCTGTTCCATCTGGACTCTCCATAGACTCCTCTTATAAAGGTATCCTCAAACTAGTCTCTCCCTGTCTTTGAACAGCCCAGCCCTGGGGGGGGGGGGGGGCGGGGAGAGAGGGAGGGAAGGGTGATTTGACTTGAGCACAGGGTACCAGGGATGAAAACCAGGTCAATCCAAGTTATAGTTTAACTAGACATTTGGCCAAGAATCCTACTGCCCTCATTAGCTTCACCACACCTCACTCTGGCAAGAAAGGAACTACTTGGTTGTCCTTCCGGGAAAAGAAAAGGACAGGGGAAGCTGGCGAGAATGCTTTCCTTGTTTTCCACTGCCTTTGAAACATTCTCTGTAAGGAATAAACCTCTATCATGATATTTACCACTGCTGATCCGTGAGAAATAGTGACTTCCCACAAATTTCCACTGCTTAGTAAAGTCTTCTAAGTGTCATACAACATACTGTAAATAGCTCTCATTTAATGAGCAGAACTTTCATTGTGCTGGGGAGAGTCAAATCTTCAATACAGAACCGACAGTCTGAGTCTCCAGGATTATCCAAGTTTCCCAAGTAACAAACCTTAAATAAGCAGTTAACAGCTTTCATAACAACAGTGGAAACATTAGATCAAAGCACATGGCCTACAGCTTTTGGTGTCTAAGCCTCAAATTAAGACCAATCGACCACCACAACCACAAAACCCTCTAAAAACAAAAAACTACTTGATCATGGACACAATATAGTAAACAGAGAGCCCAGTTTCCCGCATAAGTTTGGCACCAAACAATTTTTTTGTATCTTCTTGAAGACTATATTTTTCTTACTTAAAAAATTTGTCTTCTTGAGATATATTATTCTGCAGGCTTATTGTTGCTATTTCTATAGTTTACAAATAAAAATGTGCTATGAAACTTCAATAATAAACATCAGGAAAACATTTCTATTTATTTGCATCTAAGCAGCTAATATTTTAGAAAAGGGCCCATTCCATAAAAAGTGAAGCAAATCTTCATCTGGGGACATCAATTTTTACAATGGTAAAATTTCAGAGTATTTGAACACACTTGAACACAAATGAGAACAGAAAACAAAAACCTTTCTGGACTGCTTTGATGTGTACTCATACCACTTTTAGGGAACACAGGCAAAATAGTTTTTTTTGTTTTTTTTTTTGAGACAGAGTCTTAACTCTGTCACCTGTAGAGCGTTGTGTTGTTGGCCTAACTCACAGCAAACTCCTGGGCTCAAGCCATCCTCCTGCCTCAGCCTCCCGAGTAGCTGGGACTACAGGCGCCACCACGCCACCATGCCCAGCTAATTTTTCTATTTTTAGTAGAGACGGGGTCTCACTCTTGATCAGGGCTCAGGCTGGTCTTGAACTCCTGAGCTCAAGCAATCCGCCTGCCTCAGCCTCCCAGAGTGCTAGGATCACAGGCATTTCGCCCATACACCCTTTCTTTTCCTTTTCCTGTTGTGTACTCAGGGAACCTGAGATCTTACTGCTCATTTCTCAAGTACTTCTCTATATCTCAGCTACCACAACAAGCAACAAGAAGACAAAGCCATCTTCTTGTGGTTCAGGCAACAAAGAGCCAGAAGAATCACTAATGAATTCTAACTTTTCCTTGATTGTGTCCAGCTTTTCATAAATAATCATGTGTGTATTTTGCCCACTTTTGGAATTTCCCTGGTGTTTCACCTTTCAAATAAAATATCTCAAAGGCTATGGAATCAGACAATCAACTCACCCATCTCAAACAAAAGGTAACTTACAATTAACATAGTTCCTTACAACTTATAAAATGTCCTCACCAAATCAGCTTACACTGCCCTTGAGTTCTTCATACATTGCTGGATGTTCCTCCAAACCCTTCCTTGCTTTGGCAATTTGTTAGTTGAAGAATTAGCAACTTCAAGAATTTAACAACTCTGAGCAGGTCTTTCCACCATTGAGTGCACTCTCTCTATCAGGATTCTTTATGACAGACCTCATTATGGTACTGTAATTAAAAGAAGCCTTCTCCTCATGACCTGTTTTCCTGTCTCTACACTCGAAAGGTCATATACGTGTCCACTGGGGTCAGCTAGGATGGATGTGACCCCATCCAATGATGACTGAATTTATTGTTACTGATGTCCCAAAAAACATATATCCCAGCTGGAAACCTACCAAAGTACTCTGCACAGCCGTTATTCCTCCCCACTAAAATGTTTTAAAAACAAAATGGGAATAGTACTAAATCCCACCTTAGGGAACTGGGTAGGCCAAACGTGTGAAACTGCTTTATGAACAGCACACAATTCTTTTTCTTTACAAAATTACCTTGTTAAAGTCACACTGAGACTAAATAAATCTGATCTCTGTTTGGACTAGTCTGTATAGTACTGTATTCCAAGGAGTAAACCACCAACTTGCAAATACATTTGTGGAATACAATCTATTTTTAAATTGGGCAATGCATATATTTACCTCTAAGGCAATGTAAGTGTTAAAGCAACAGTTTTTGTATTCCAACAGCACTATCCACCAAACACTAATGACCCCTGGCTTTGATGACTAGCACAACTTGTTTCCCGTTCATTTAACCCACCTACTCCTGTTCCATTATATTTTGTAAATACCAAGGAACCTATATGACCTTGTGACTTCACTGAAGCCTATTATCACTGTAACATAGGTAATTAAAAACTCAACTATCACTTGACTTTAGTAGGATCATACACTGCAAGGTATTATTAATTTCCCTCCCCTTCCCAAACAGATCCCTTTTAACAGTTGTTTTGTCGCCCTAAATAAGTACTTTCCTCCCTCATGTAAACACGTCTTCACTTTCTCAAATCCTTGGGCCCATCTAGAAGGAACCACTGGGTGACCCTAAGGGGTCTTAGTCCCATTTTGGTTACTCTTTCCCACATACATCCTTGACTTAGGAGAATCACTCTCTTCTATATTAGCAAACTAAAAATTTCCCCTAAATCTGACTCCAACTATCTAATTCTCAAAACCCAAGTCATCCCCTTTCCCCCACATGTCTTTCCTTCTGTCATCTTCATGGGTAACGGGGAAACAGTATAGTATAAAGGAAAAGTATGGACTTTGGAGTTAAGACAGCCTTTGGATTTTATCCGGACCCACTACTGAGCTTAGGTAAATTACCTGAAATGGGAATGGACCCACATCTAATTTAACAGGGCTGAAGTCTGGATGAAATGAGGTTACCCTTCACTTAGCTCTTCTCATAGCACATGTAGATAGTCAACAAAATAATTCCCCATAGAATTAATACATACATTCCAAAGCACTGCTTTTCCAGCTGTAGATGTGTCTGCCACCCTTCTTCAGATACTGGGAGGCAAGTGGAAAGATTTACAAGTGAAAGAAGCTGGTAAACCTGCCCTGGGAAATGTTTCTAGAGACATAAATCCTTGGCATATGTTAGCATCCTAAAGTTAATTATGCTGTCTAACAGCAACAGCAGCACTAAGAAGCCTCATCAACATAGCTGCCAATTTTTCTGCATATTTAAGAGAGAATTTTGGTTTTGCAGATATCCTTTTTAAAAGAGGATGCCTTTAGGAATGACCACCATACCTCAATTGTAATACCTCAATTGTATATTATATGCACATGGTATTACACAAACTGTCACCAGACACAGCTTGGTTAGGAAATGGCTCCAACACAACTAACAAGCATCCTTACCTTAATAAACAGCAGACTGTGAAATATTCTACTCTACATTAAATTTTCGTTTTGAATATTCAAATTGTCTCTTATGCCCTGAAAACACGCTTAACAACTACTTGAGCACTAGTAAGTGAAAGCACTACAACTTTTCTACAACTCAGAAACATATATATTCAATAAACAAAAAGAATTACAAGTGGTTTAGATTCTTGGAAACAAAACACCTATTTTATAAACCAATCTGGCAGCAACACAGAGATATCTCAGTCCGGTGGGTCTCAGAGTGTTGGTCCAGAGACTCCTGGGGGTCTCCAAGATCTTTTCAGGAGGGTCTATTAGGGCAAAACTATGTCCATAATAATTTTAAAACATCACTGGCCTTTTCACTTTTGTTCTCTCATTAATCTAGAACGGAGCTTTCCAAAGACTACATACATAACAGTGAGACAACATCATTGTTCTGAGAGCCTGTATATTCCTGTGTTTTAAACATTCAAACATTTCTCAATTTTAATTTCTGAACATGAGACGTATCTATACATATAACCAAGAAGAACAAAAGCTCATTGGGATCTTTAATAATCTAAGAATGTAAGGGATCCAATGACCAAAAAGCTTGAGAATTACTACCCCAGCATTCTGCCAAATATTTGATTATGGAAGTCTGCTGCATCACCAGCAAAGAAAGGGGAGACGTTCTTGAGAAGGCAACTTCTAAAACTCAAGCTTTAATTTTTTTCTCAACAAAACTTCAAAAAAACATGAAAAGCAGCATTACCTCCACTGGCAGGTTAAGAAAACATTTTGAAAATAAAGACAAATTTTAAATTTATTAAACACTACAACTTTCAAAAAGTGGGTTTACTAAAGTATTTCAACTATAGACTATAAATCTGGCTTCCTTCCATTTCCTTTGCCCTGTGGCACCCATAACAACAAATTTTTATAGTGGTCATTCAAATATTTTTAAGTAAACGTTCCATAATAAATATGCCCTTAGCTCTCCCACAGCCCTTCTCCAAAAATCAAGCCCATTGGCAAAGAATGTGTTAGTTAAATGTGCCATGCAAAGAAAAACACTTCCGAAATTGTTTTGAAAATGGACCTTTGTTTGAAGATGAATGAATAAATTTTTCATTTATGGCTAAAACTTTTTTTGATACCTCCATTCCATATTTTCCACATAAATTTTATTTTACAGTAAAAGACTCCGGCATTAAGACTAAAAGGGGTCTTTAACTTGCTGAGGTTTGGTCTGCTTGGTGTTTTAGGATCACCGTAGACAAACCTCTCCTCACCTGCCTCATCTGAAGGAGGAAAGTCTACATATGAGGTCTGTCAGGAAAGTATCCAGCCATGTAGTAGGAAAAATAGAGACATTTATTGAAGAAGATACACGAAACATTGTACATAGGACAATGACACCTCAGTCCCCTTCAAAGTCAGCACCTTGGGATTTCACACAGTTCTCCCAGTGTCTCTTAACCTAACCCGTACACGTTCAACATTCTCAGGGGTTCTGCTTGTTGCAGGCCTTCCAGAACGTGGCTCATTTGCAACAGACTCTCGACTATCTTTGAAGCGTTTGTGCCACACGTTTATTTGCGCTGAACTCATTACATTGTCCCTGAAAGCCTTCTGAATCATCGGAACAGTTTCTGCAGAGAAATGTTCAAGCTTAACGCAAAATTTGATGCATATTTGTTGGTCTACTCGCTTTTGAATGTGACGGCCACACAGTACACGTGCTCACTCAACAGCATTTAGCACCCCACTGGCTAGTGCAGCGACGACGTTGTCACTGTTTGTAAGTGCACATTCCGGTCCACACTCCTCGGCTGCCAGGTTACATCGATGTCGCGCAAACCACTCTCATCATATTAACAATGGCTGGATACTTTCCCGACAGACCTCGTGTGTATACAACTCTACTCTCCGGGCCAGCATCCCCTCCTTCTCAAATCCAGGCTGGGTAAAGGCGCAGAGATGTAACATTGTTGTGCCTTCTCTTTCACCTCTGGCATTTTGGCTTATGCCATTTCCTCTCCTACTCCTTGTACCATCTCTTCTCCGTCTCAGTTTCATCTTCAGCATTTTAACTTGTTTTCAAATTCATTAAACACACCTCTCCTGGTGCCTACTGTATGCGGAGGCAGTGTGCTGTGCATTCTGGATATATGCTAATTTTCCAAGGGGCCGATTAGATATAATACAATAGATTCCAATGGTCCAGACCTCTGGCAAGGGCCATTTGTCTTATATGGGGTCCTCCCTGTCACACAAGTTGAGACATAGGCCTTTAATAGATGAGATGCCTAAACTCTCCCCTCTTTGCTTTCTGTATTACCTTAGAACCCTAACTCTTTGACTTTGGATGAGTTACATAATCTCTCCAAACTTCGATTTCCTCATAGATAAAAAGATTACAGTAAGTGATCTCTAAAGTTCCTTTACCTTGGACATTCGTATTGAATATCGAATAAAGACAACTAAAAAAGTATTAGTACTTGAGGCAGGCAAGTTTGCAATTTATGCTCTTAGTAATTCACTTAACCTGTTTTTAAAAGTCAGAAATAAACATCCCCTTTTTACAAACATTCCACAAACTACATACTGTTGGTTTAGTGACATGACCTCTCCCTCTCCCCTCAAAAGATATATAAAGCACCTTATAAATCATGTCAATGATTAAGATAAATCCCAGAAACTACAAATCTCTAAGCGAACCATATTTTCAGATGCAAATAAACTTGCTAAATCAAGTCTTTCTCCAAGAAACACTATACTGAAGCAGCCCAATCTGCACTGCAAATTACTTTATAGCTGTCAAAGATCCCACTTAAACTGTATTTAACCATTTTGAAATTATAGTACATGTCACAAAAGTGGGGACTCGCAAAACACAAAAGAATTAGTAATTCTTCATAGAAAAAAGCTATTAGATAATTCAGTCTAACAAATACTTAACCCGTTGCCCTCCCTCAGGTGTAGGTCTCCTCATGTGTCAAATTAAGGATTAGACTAAACTAACGTAATCTGTAAGGTTTCCCTCAAATCTACTCTTTAAAAGAAAACAAAACTTAAGTAATAGAAAATATAAGTTCTGAGAAGCTAATTCATGGTCAGATGATCCCGTTATAATAGGATTCCTACATCATTGGTAATTAAAACTTTCTTGAAACCCATTATTACATCAGTAAGACCTCAACCTCACTGTCTATTGCAGTGTTTCACAACTTCAGCACTACTGATTATTTTGGGCCTCATAATTCTTTGTTGTGGGGGCTGTGCTATGCATTGTAGGATGTTTAGCAGCCCATTAGATGCCAGTAGTCCACCCATCCTCAAGTCATGAGGGCCAAATACGTCCAGACATTGCCAAATGTTCCCTTGGGAGCAAAAATCACTCCCAGGTGACAATCACTGGTGTACTGTCTACTCTTATACTACAGGAATACAGCATAAGGGATAGAAATCTTTGCAAATATGGGAAGGCAGCACAGAACAAACATAACTCCTCCCATCAAAGTTTTATCAAAAGATACCTGCCCCAAACATCTGCAATGGGTTAATCTTTCTAATTGGTGTGGGTTATAAGAGGGTAGGACATAGGAAGAATTCTAAGAACAATGAATATACCGATACTGTGTTATCTTTGTGGTAAGTATAAAGAGTGATCTTTGTGATCACTCTTCTATTGCCAGACAGACCCTTGAGGGAAGGCTATTTGATCGTCTCTATACAATTATTAATACAACTCTGACTTGGTTATTTTGTTGTTGTTGTTTGTTTTTTTTAAAAAGAGACAGCCTTGTTCTGTCACCCAGGCTGTAACCTCAAACTCCTGGGCTCAAGCGATCCTCCCACCTCAACCTCCAGAGTAGCTAGGACTACAGGCAAGCCACCACACCTGGCTAATTCTTTTTCTTTTTGTAGAGACAGGTGTCTCAACTATGTTGCCCAGGCTGGTCTCCTGGCCTCAAGCAATCCTCCAGCCTGGGCCTCCCAAAGCACTGGGATTACAGGTGTGAGCCACCGCACCCAGCCAACTCTGACAATTATTAATAACATCACCAAATCATGGTCTTTATTTCCAGTAAGGGAAGGAAATGGCTTTTGACTAAGGGAAGGAAAGTTTTAGGGTATCTTTATTTACTTGTTCAAATGGTTGAAAAATGAGATGTGAATGAAGGCGAAGGCTCTAAAATTACCAGTATCCATTAGAGAGAGACACTAGCACTGAGTTTGAGAATTCCATCAACTCAATAAACAGTTTTGTTCTGCTGGGGGTGGGAGGGGACAGTGTGGCACAAGTAGAAGATGGGAACTTATATGCCAATTTAAACAGTAATCTCTGAATTAAATATTGGTCATATTTTTATAAATGGATGAAAAATTTCTAAGAAAGAACCAGAAAATAATTAGAATTTTTTTTTTTTTTTTTTTTTTGGAGACAGGGTCTTGCTCTGTCACCAGGGCTAGAGTGTAGTGGGTTCATTACAGCCTCAAACTCCTGGGCTCAAGCGATCCTCCTGCCTCAGTCTTCTGAGTAGGTGGGACCACAGGTGTGCACCACCACACCTGGCTGATTTTTTAAATTCTTTTATAGAGGTGGGGTCTCAAACTCCTGGCCTCCCAAAGTGCTGTGATTGTAGACATGAGCCACCATGCTGGGCCATAAAAATCTTAATAGCCAATTCTTCCTAGAATTTATCCTTTTCCTTTTGAAGGACCAAATGGAGTAGTGTTCAAGACATTACGTTAACAAATATTAATATTTGTATATAAAAAGTTAAGTGTGCACACCCCCCACGCATGAGTGCTTTCCTTGCCTAAGCAAAATTCTCGAAGAACTTTCCTAACAAATAAATGTGGTGAAATGATGCTAAATGAATATATCAGAATAGATGTTATCTACTGTTTTAGCAAACATTTACCACTGTTATATTCTGAACACATTGCTGGGGGTACACTCTGGTGTTGGTATACAAACTCCCTCCCTCCTCTTCCTCATTCTTCACATGCCAAGGGGACCTTGAAAAGGACTCTCAGATCTATCCTATCCCCACTTCTCATCTGCATTGTCTTCCCACATCCTAGTTAAGGACCTAAATACCTTCCTCCATAAGGTCCTATCTGATCTTTTTTCATCTTCCCTCTAGCTATCTTTTACCTGATGCTAGAGGACCAAAGGTCCTAAAAAAGAAAAGATAATTGCCTGTTTCTCTGTTTAAAACCTCTGCCACAGCCTGTTGCTAACTGGAACGAAATCTTAACTCCCTGGCTTGACATACAGGGTTCTTCACAAGTTTGTCCTGACATTTCTCCGCAGCTGGCCTTCCCTGCACACTTGCTATCCCAGGCTTGTTCACACAACTAGCTCAAGCCACACTGGACTTTATCTTATCTTTTTCAGAAGATACCTTTTACCACTTGCTGTATTTCCTTACCTGCTATTCCTTAGCTTCTGAAACGCCCTTCCTCCATGCTTTCATCTGCAAAGCCCATACCTACTTTTAAGACCCAGCTCAAATGCCATTTCTCTCCCCAACTCTTCTGGCAAGTAAGTGGCCAGGTTTTCAGGGTTCCAAAACCATCCTGACATACCTCTACCACTTAAAAGGTTCTACATTATAATGTATCACACTATTTGTCCGTTTCTCCCTACTAGATTATGAACATCTCCAAGGCAGTACTGACCTTTTCAGCGTTATGCTATACTCCCCAAACTTGCTTCAAAATACTTGTTTCCCGCTAGTAGCTCACTTAATGCTGGCTGCAAGAATGTATGTCCTCTGTATAATGTGGTGCAGACAGCAGATGCTGTTATCAGTATGTAGCATAACACTGTATTATATATAATCCTGATCTTAGCAGTCTCTCTGGGCCTCAGAACTGAGCTCTTTAGGCTCAGTGCTCTAACTCATCTTTTATGCTGCCATTCCCTAGCAAGAAGCCTGGGACACAGTAGGTTCTCAGTGAATAGAAATATCTACCCCAGAGATAGAACAGCTCTCAGTTTAAAAGGTAAGTTAAAAAAACCTGTTGGTAATGAATGTTTCCTATGAAGAAGTGCTGTGTTGAGCATTCTACATACATCATCTCTCACAATCCTCACAACTCAAGTTATTAAAGGAACCAAAGGCCAAAGGTCCAAAAATAAACACAAGGCTATCCCCGAGCAGAGTTTAACTCAAGTTTATGCTCCTTCCACTAAACCACAATGCCCACCCAATGAACCTGACCTTTAGAAGAAGGAAGGGAGATGAACAGAAGCCAGTGAAAGGGAAGAAAACAAAGGAAAATGGGATACCATTTTTAAAACAGAGAAAGTTTCCAGGAAATAATGGTCAATAATATTAAAAGCTGCAGCAAGTAAATATTGAGGATAGGACTTTGAATCTGGCAATTAGTAAAGTGTCCTTCCAATTAAAGTGTTTCTTTTCCAATTCCTTCACTAGATTACATACATACTCCTTTAACACTTCACCTTTCCTCCTACCTCAAATATCCTAACTACTTAAATATATCCCATCTATACTCACACGATACTGGTATGAAAAAAGCAGACTTTTACAACCTGTTCTACAGTGCCTGTTATTTTTAAATATCTAAGGGGAACGGAACTAGGACAAAATTCTTAGGAAGTTGAGTCTAAGTCCTTCAGGAATGTACTTGGTCTTTTCTGTTTCTTTTATCAAAGGAAAAAAAAAAAGTATGGGTAGTAACAATTGAGTTCCCAAAGCATGATACAGTTAATAAGCCTGCTTTCTTAACCTAAGAGAAACCACATTATGACAAAAGTAAGTATTGTGGCATCAAGTGGGATTCCCAAACTATCAGCAACATCTCTAATCACACAGATTTATCTAAATCCTTAGCTTATAAAAAAGGGTATTTGGATAAACTGGGATGATTGTATATTGCATACACGAAATCAAAGTATCTGCATGGGTACAATCATTCCAATACAACTTTTCAATTTGGTATTCCACTCTAAATTAAATATCTGCCTTGGCATCAAAGTAATTCAATTTTCATTCCATGTGAAGTTTCCAATAAGGTCAGGATTCTATGTGTGCCATAAATGACTTTGAAATGTCTTTGAAAAGGACTTCAAGTCCCCCAAACTAAACTGCTCCAAGTGCACTTTCTGCAAAGATTTGCTGAAAATTTGATTCAGTAATTTGCTAAGATAAAATAGAGATTTTTCAAATGCTTTTTTAGAAGTAGAAATTTTAAATGTTCTATTTTTAACTAATTTTAGACACAGACAAGTTGCAAAAAAGAACAGAGTTCCCATTTACTCCTCACTCGGTTTCCCCTAATGTTAACATCTTATATAAACACAGCACAGTGACCAAAACCAGAACATTAACACCTGTCCAACACTGTTAACTAAAACAGAGACCTTTTTCAAGCTCACCAGTTTTCTCACTAATGTCCTTTTTCTGTTTCAGGATCCTGTCTGGGCCCCACATCACATTCTGTTGTTATTTCTCATATTTTAGGCTCCTCCTTTCTATGATCTTTCTCAGTCTCTGCCTTTCATGACTTTGATACTTTTGAGGAGTACTGGTCAGTTATTCTATAGAAATGTCCCTCAATTTGGGTCTGGTGTTTTCTCATGATCAGAATGAAGTCAAGGCATTTGGAGAATACCACAGCAATGACGCTGTTCTTCCTAGTGCATTGTATCAAGGGGTTCATGATGTTGTTATGTCTTACTTCTCCACCTTACAGTTATTATCTTTCAAATAAATATCGTGGCAGAGATACTTTTAGACTATACAAATGTGCTGTTTCCCCTTAAACTTTCAGGCACTAATTTTAGCATTCAAACATGGATTCTGCACAAATTACTACTGGGGTTTTTTTTTTAGGGGGGGTCCTAATGGTGATTTTCTAGTTCTTTCTTTTCTTCTACATTAATTGGAATTCTTCTTTAAGAGCTGTCTCCTCTCTCCCATATATTTACTCAATTATTTATATCAATATGAATTCATGGATATTTATTTTATCCTATGGGTTAAAATCCAATACGGTCATTACATTTTTGCTCAAATTGTTCCAGCTTTGGTGATCAAGATCAGGTTGACTCCTGTTTTCTTTTGGCAAGCCCCCATCCTTTCTTGAGCTCTTAAAAACTAAAAGTTTTTTAGGACCAAATGTTCCTTGGATTATTTTATATTACTAAGTATGTACTCAAAGAAAACCATTACAGACAACCTAGATAAGGAATAAAATACTCTAACAGGTCAGTAATGCAAACTGACAAATCATTATACCCTGTCCCAATTAGCCTTATATTTCCAACAGCATAACCATTACTAAAAGTTGGGTGTGGGGGTTCTGGATATCATTATGAATACATTTTCTCAAGAGTTTTAAACTAATTTATATTATTAATCTAACACCTTTACTAATGAAAAATTGCTGTATTCTAACGACATGGGTCATTACCAATTTGTGGCCAAAAGTAGAAATGCCAGAACTAATGACAGATTTGTTAGTTAGACAGAAGTATTCTCTAAAACATAAAACACATTTTTCTAGAATTCTGGGCAGGGAGAGGGGAAAAGATTTCCGACTCTGAAAGACACTGGAGCTATTCTGCCCAGGAATAAGGGTGTAAGAGCCAAGGCTGAGTTCATGTTCCAAAGAAGACCAAATAGCCTGTAGTGGAGGAAACAACAAAGAGTCACTTCTGATTTTATTCAGCCCTCCCCATGGCTCAAATACAACTACAGACTACTGGTACCCCCCCAACATTACTCCCCGCCTGCTCAAAGGTGCATGACCACCCGCCATCCAAACAAAAACAAAGACAAAAATAAAAACAAAAGAGGGCAAAGAAGAATATGAAGTGTCGTAGTTTGATGACTTGGTCAATTTGGGGGGGGGGGAGCCTAGGATAAGTTCTAATGAGGTACAATCTAACAGAGTAAAATGCACATAGTTTTAAGTGTGCAGTTGAAGTTTTGACAAATGTATACAGCAGTGTAATCACCACCTCCAATCCTCCTTTATGCCCCTTCCCCGCTCCAGGAGGCCACTGATCTGTTTTCTGTCACTGTGGATTAGATTTGTCTTTCTTTGAGTTTCAAATAAATGGACTTATACAGTATATACTCTTCTTTTTGTGTATGGCTGCTTTCACTGTGCATAACAGTTCTGAGAATCATCCATGTTGTTGTGTGTTTTGTTTATGCAGTCTCCCACTGATGGATATTTAGGCTTTTCCCAGTTTTCAGCTATCACAAATAAAGCTGAGATGAACATTCACGTATAAGTCTTTGTGTGGACATATGTTTTCATTTCTCTTGGTCAAAATGCCTATGGCAAGTATGTATTCAACTTTATAAGACACTGCCAAACTCTTTGTTCAAAGTGATTATACCATCTTAAATCCCCTCCAGCAAAGCAAGAGTGTTCCAATTGCTCCACACCCTCGACAACATTTGGTACTGCCAGTCTCTTCAATTTGAGCCATTAAAGTGGGTATATAGTAGCATCTCAATGTGGTTTTAATTTGCAATTCTCTGATGACTATTATGTTGCGCTAATTTTTTTGCCTGGAATGCACTTTTATACAAGTGCAATTGATGGCTTAACAGAAACGATAAGCCTGTACAATCTTTAAGAAGATCAAGGAGTTTGCCAGTATGGTACCTTTCGAAGCTGAGTGATGAACATGGAGATTGTTATTTATTTCTACTCTAGTGTTTCAATTATATCCATTTAAAAAGTTAAAAATAAACAAACCAGAAGTCTGCTTGCTGAGTTGCATGCCCAGAGAACGTCTTAATGTCTTAACTGAGGTACAAGGACTCAGAAAGAGAATGAAAGTAAAACGACAGCTCAGCTACTTGTCTAACATAGGCACAGAATAATAAAATAAAGCATTTTTGACTCTGAGTGAGATTTACAAGAACCTACTATCAACCAACTCTTAAAAATTAACAAACTGACCCAGCTCAGTGAGTGTATATTCCCTATATAAAGGTTTGCAAAATCAGAGACTTGGATGTAGCAACAGTAGACAGGTGACAAGACTGGAAAGGGGCACTGGAGGATATCGATATCCAGCACTTTGGATAAGACAATCAAAATTTGAAGGGGTTCAGCGAACTGGAATAATAGATTTGAGATCAGACAATAAGATTTCACAGGACAGCAATATTTACAGAGATAATCCGCTTGCTGTTTCTTAATCTGAATGTAACTGTTCTAGTGAAAAGAGTAATAGACATTAAGAAAATGGAATTTTAGCCCTGGTCCTTTTATCAATTTGCAGATGACTTAAAACAACTTATAACAGACTTCAGCCTCGGTTTTCTCAACTGTTAAAAATGAGAAAATACCTGTCATATATTCCTCTCAACATGGTTGAGGAAAAAAGGCTGGAATCGGTAAAATAAACACTTGGGAAAAAAAGTACAGAAATGCTATTTTGTTTCTCACACACTTGTGTACACATATTAGCAAAGCAAATCCAAGTTTTAAAAACTTTGGTTTTAGTAAAACCAGAAAAATATTTTCCCAAGTTTCAGACATATATATGCCTCAGAGGGTTGATATCACGTAAGAAATATCCCAGTAGGAAAAAAAGGCAAGCCTTAACTGCCACACTACATTTACTGAGCAACAGTGATTCTAGTTTTTAAAAATTGTATTCCATATTTCCTGTATTATTAAACACTACATGAAAAATAATTTGCCCTTCTTCTGATTACTTCAGGCTGCTGTTACAGTGAGATTCCCCATAGAAGCATTCATAGCTGCCCCTACCCTGTATAGTCCCTGCCACTCCTTCATGGCACACAGCAATGATATGGTGTCCTACAATTGTGCCACCTCTGTTACACTAGCAGCTGTCCATGGTTCCCACTGTTACTGTAAGTCTTCCACACTAGCACCCAGCCCTCATTCTGGGAGACTGGAATGCATTTAGAACAACATGATTGAGAACACAATTGTTTCAAAAGCAGACCACAATTTTGAGTTCCATTTTTGACCACTAATTCAGCATTTTCTCCTAGTGTCTTTTAAGGGGACTTGTCCTCTTAAATGAAGTAGTACTTCATTAAACCCATCACTTATAAAAAGTACATTTAAAGCTTCCTCCTATACTTAACCATTCTTAACAAGCCACAACCATGTTATTTCAGTATGTATTCATATCCAAAACTTAAAATTTAGTAAGAAAAACTTCAAAAAGATGCAAACATGTCAATAGTCATATTCATCTGTAAGTATAAAGTATTATCTCATGGGAACAAATACAGCCAACCGGGTCCAAAACCCTTCCCTTCAAATGACAGCTAGGAAATATATTTTTGATTGACAGGGATATGGGTGAGGACATATCATGACTACCCATTGAAATCTTAATCACAGAGGAGGTGTTGCCTACCCAACAAAGGACCCGTCTTCTCCTAAGAGAATCAGCAAATTCAATTCCTAATTTTTCCAAAAGCACAAAACTCAAAACTTCACACAGAAAAAAAATTCACTGATTATCAATTTAACTGATTTGTTTGCATAATACCAGAATTTACTTTATTCAACCTTCTCAAATACCGAAGAATATGATCAAACCCATTGCTGACAAAGTTTTGAATTAAGAAAAATATGAACATGTTTAAAACAAAAGTGCTAAGGGGAACAAGTGTTTGGTTGTGGGGGAAGGTACAGCATATGGAGATTCCCACCTCTTAAGTTTCTGAGTAGCCATCCACACTCTTGAGATCCACAAGCTGTGGTAACTACATTGCACCACAGGGCTGATAACCAAACTCTTCCTTGTGCAACCAGCTCCTGAAGAGCCCATCTCTTGCTCAACTAGATCCTGCCAGAAGCCCCAATTCTGCCTGTGAACGGTTGCACTGCCAAGAGAGGAAATCTCTTACTTAGAAAAGCTTGTCTCTCACTTCTGTTCCTCACCAGGGAAAACGGGGAGTTCATAGTTCATAAATACTGAGGGGTCTACTAAATGCAGAGGTGGCCCTGTACTAGATGTTGCAAGAAAACTGAAGGTGAGTGAATCAGGGGCCATAATATGACATGCAATAAGATGAACGTCAAGAAAGTACAAAGTGTATTAGAATTTCATGTACAGGGAGAAATGCATCCCTTTGGAGTGATGAAAAGCATCTTTAAGGAGGAGGAGGAGGTTTCAAGTGGATTGTAAGGAATAAACAGGACTTGCAAATTTTCATAGACTTAGCTTAGACTTGCAGTCATAATGTGACTTTACAGATATCCAGCAGTTCCCAATTGGTATTTTGTGAAGTACAAGTAGATGTTCCCTGAAGAAATTTGAGAAACCGACCTGGCACGGTGGCTCACACCTGTAATCCCAGCACTTTGGGAGGATGAGGTGGAGGATCACTTGAGACTAGGAGTTCAAGACCAGCCTGGGCAACATAGTGAGACCTCATCTCTACAAAAAATAAAAAAAAACTAGCTAGGCATGGTGGTGTGCACCTGTAGTCCTAGCTCCTCGGGTGGCTGAGGCCGGAGGGAGGATCACTTGAGCTCAGGAGTTTGAGGTTGCATTGAGCTGTGATTGTGGCCACTGCACTCTAGCCTGGGTGACAGAATGAAACCCTGTCTCTAAAAAAAAATAACAGTAAGTTTAAAAAAAAAAAAAAAAAGAAATTTGAGAAACCTATGTCACAGTATCACAATGGATGGTAAACACTAAAAACTAATAAGTTCTATATTAAATCTGTACAACATTGCTTTTACCCGGTGAGTCCACATTTATTTGATCACAGAACCTTCTCTGGTTTTGTTTTCCCTACTTGTATTCACTGAAATTCTAACTTTCATAGGGTTTTCTTTCTATGTTCCATCCGTGTCACTATCAAACTAAAGAAAGGATGAGAGCCGGTGCCTTTTTTGCAGGGGCAATGGGTGGTAGTATCCTTTCTATTATCGTAAAAGAAGTTGAGGTTCATTGTTTTCTTTTTCTAGTAATGGAAGTTAACTCCAAAAGCGCTAAACGTCTGTGATAAAAGTTTGCGTTAGTAACCAATAGGGTAATTAATTTATACACTTTACACGTTACAACTCCTCCCAGGGTAATCTTCTTGTTGCATAATTATAAATGTCATTAAAGAATGCTAATACAGAGGTAGGAGAGTACCTGCAGAGGTAGCTGGAGTACACTGGACACTTCTCCCTCTGTTGCTTTGTTTTGAAGTACTTGTTATTTCATAATAATGAAAACCTTCCACTTTACAGATTACTAAACATACTTAGAACCAGTAATTTTCTAGAGACTCTGGATGCTAACTTGCTTCCACACTATTAACAAACTGGTGTCTAACCAAGACTCCTAACGGAAGTTCCTAATGGAAGGGTCACAACCTAACTAAAACTCTGGTTCATCTACTGTAAGCCCCAACTGATGTCATGTGTTCTTAACAACTGCCAATGGGAAGTTTTTAAACAACTACTTCACGCTTCCACTTTCTAATACCAACTGAGATGTCGACAATTTTAATAAGTGTCACAATTTCAGAAAGGTGAAATGTGAAAAACTGACATATCAGAACAGGCAAAACAGGGTATGATTTGATTTACTCCTACGGATCAGTTAACCCATGCCTAGATAGAGTAGTTACCACTGCAATAAAAGATACGGTGCTTAAGAAATAAATGGGAATAATTTTAAAATACTCAATATTCAAGTTTCAAATCAGACTGGAATTCTTTTCCCTCCCAAATGAGTTCAAAATAGTTAACATTTGTTAATATTTAACCTAAAGCTTCAAGGAGGTGGCTACGTTACCAAGTCTACCAATGGCTTTAAAAAATGGTTATTATTGCTTACAAAATAAATTTTTAAAAAAATGATCCAGGAAAAGTACTTTCCATAAAATGTTTTGCATTTTATCTGCTGTTCTGGGCCCAAGTAGAAACAGGAAGCAAGAACATGGGTTAGTGAAGGGAATTCTGGGATATGTACTGTAAGTAATTTTCTCAGAGAAATACCAGACTTGTGTCCCTGGTACGTATTTATTTACCGTGCTATGTGATGAGGGAACAGAGATGAACACAATCTGGATCTCAAATCAAATCTACAGTAGTTCTTAGCTTGGGTGGGTGGGTGGGTAGGTAGGTAGGGTCTCTCTTGGAAGCCTCTGTGAATACAGTTGTCCCTCAGTATCCAAGGAGAACTGGTTCAAGGAGAACTGGTTCAAGGACCCCCTGCCAAACCCAAAATCCACGGATGCTCAAATCCCTTATATAAAATGGCATATTCCATTTACCCTATGTAAATCCTCATCTCTAGATTACCTAGAGTCCCAGGATGTTATGTTCAAGCTCTCTGATTCTTCTCTTAATTTATCAACTATGAGAACTACAAAACATAGCATTTAAGTTGGATTATGCCTTGAACAGTATTCAAAAACTTAGCTAACTAAAATGACTGAAAATGGCCACACACACAAATGCCATCCTACCTCCTTCTTACAAATACCTTCACCTGCACACTGCCACAATCATGGAACAATTTAATATCCACATTCAAAAACTCTCCCTCCCTGCCTTACTGCACTATCAATGACTTTTATTACAGAGGATTTAACATAGAGTTAAACTTGTTTATATATTCTTAAATTGAGTTTTTGCTTGTATATTTAATTTCCCTAAATTTTAAGTACTTCGTGATCAAGAACTACGTTTTCACATTTTCTTTTAAAACTTGAGCCTCTATAAAATATCTTGAAAAGTAAGGAAGATTATCAACATTTGGTATTAAGTGATCAAGAACTGCTGTGTTTCTTTCCTCATGTGACATCTTAACCGGTAAGCCCTGAATTACAAACCCATACTTTAAAGTCTTCTCAGAACAGACACGCTCTGGAATATGTTCCAATAGGAGGGAATAAGTCTTTGTATATTAATCAATCTTCTTCTTAGCCGAATCCATTGGGCCCAATTTGAAAACATGAAAATAAGAGAATTTGGAGATGCCTCCATCAGATCCTTGAGTTGACGAAGGTAGACTAAAATGGAGTAGCTTGGGTGAGACGCATTCCACAGGCTTGTGCAGCAAAGTCGTCCATATAAAATTCATGTGTGTGTATTTGTAATGCCTCCTAATGAAATTATAACCCACCTGCTAACGATGGGGAGTCTACCTTTTCCCACCAACCAAACTTCGTTCCAGATAAAACAGCATCCCAGTGTTACCCTACCCCAACTTCATCTCAAGACACACCAGCACACACCCCTTCAGACAGACACACACACACACACGCCTGCCCATGCTCCTCAAGCAATCCCCCAAATCTACGCCACACCAGCATACACCCCTCAAATGCACATGCCCTTCAAACACACCCACACACACACACACAAGAAACCAATACACACACAAACACACCATCTAAATCCCTGAGTTCACCCAAAATATAGATGCTCTCACATGGCTCCCTTCTGCTGCTTACTTAGAAATCAACACCACCTAATATACTACATGCAACCTAATCATACCCTTTAAAAATACAATCCATTCATACCTTCCAATACATATACTACAACCCATTGCCACTGCCACCACCACCACTGAAATAGATTGTGGTGGTTTTAAAATTTGCCCACAAATACTTTGATATTCCTTCCTTCAAAAAAAAAAAAATTAGGTAAGTGACTTCTGAGATATAAAAGGAATTCTGGCTTCCTCCTTGCTCTCCCTTGGATCACTGGTGGAGGCCAGCAGTCACGCTATGAGGACTCACAAAGCCTTACGGTGAGGTTCCTATGGTGAGCAACTAAGACTTGCCTACCAACAGCCAGCAAGGAACTGGGGTCTTCAGCAAAGTCACGTGAGTCATCTTGGAAAGCAGACAGACCCTCCAGCCCCAGTCAAGCCGTCAGATGACTGCAGCCTCAGCCAACGTTTTCTTACAACTTCATTAGGGATCCTGAGGTTCCCTGCGGTCCCCGAGGTTCCTGACTCTCAAAAAATGTGAGATAATTTTTGTTTTAAGTTGCTAATTTCAGGGTAATTTGTTACTTAGCAATAGACAACTGATACATAGACACACATCTCTCATACCCCCAAATATTCAATTTTTTTTTTTACAAAGTAAAGAAAAATGCCAAGAAAAGTGGATGCGATTTTCTCAAAAATCTTTAAAGTCATATATTCTGATCAGATATACTCTAGAGGGAATAATGGCTAATTTGAGGAAGCCAGAAGTTAATCTTAATTAAGGTAAGTAACCCAGCTCTGACCTCAGTCAACTCTTCAGATATTCAATCAAATTTTGTCAATAATATGTTGTCAACAGTATTTATTATATTCCTTTAGACCAGCAATCAGCAAATATTTTTCTGTAAAGGGTCAGATATTAACTCTTTTAGGCTTTGTAGGGCCCAGAGGCAAAATCAAGAATATTATAAAGACACTTACATAACCACCATTTAAAAATGTAAAAGCAGGCCGGACGCAGTGGCTCATGCCTGTAATCCCACCACTTTGGAAGGCAGGAGATCACTTGAAGCCAGGAGTTCAAGATCAGCCTGGGCAACATAGCAAAACCCCTCTCTATAAAAAAACTTTAAAAAAATGTATTAGCTGAGTGTAGTGGTATGCACCTGTAGTCCCAATTACTTGGGAGGCTGAGGCAGGAGGATTGCTTGAGCACAGGAATTCAAGGTTACAGTAAGCTATGATCAGGCCACTGCACCCCAGCATGGGTGAGAGCAAGACACTGTCTCTAAAAAAAAATCAAAATAAATATGCAAAAACCATAATGAACTCCCAGATCCTAAAAATACAGGTGGTAGGCCATAGTAGTTTGCCAACTAGAGTCTAGACTACAAAAGGTATGTGGTCTTTCATACTAAAGCAAATTCAAAACTTTCAGTGTTTGCATTTCGAATGAACTCCCCAAAGGCTGCAAAATATGTAAATCTTAAGAAAACAGCAACAAACCTGGTAACTAGAATAGTTGCTTTTTCATGAGAGCAAGGTTTGCCATTACAAAGTTAATAATTTTTGGTATACACTCGACAACCGAGACCTAAAACAAAGACACACGATCCTGTGCAACTGGAAGAAATGTAAATTTGTCTTAGGATAGGCACGGGAGTTGCTGTGGTCTGAATGTTTGTGCCCCCCTCCCCAAAGCTCATAGATTGAAATCCTAACCCCCAGTGTGATGGCATTAGGAGGTGGGGCCTTTGGAAGGTAATTAAGTCAGAGCCCTCATGAATGGATTGGTGCCCTTACAGAAGAGGCCTAAGAGAGAAACCCCTCACCCCTTCCAACATGTAAGGACACAGTGAGAAGGTGTCATGAACCAGACACCGAATCAATCTGACAGTGCCTTGATCTTGAACTTCCCAGCCTCCAGAACTGTGAGAAATAAATTCCTATTGTTTACAAGCTATCCAGTCTATCGTATTTTGTTACAGCAGCCTGAACAGGCTATGGTAGGGGTGGTAGTGGTAATATTCTCAGCAAATAAATCTATCATCAAGCAAATAGGGGGTTTGAGTAGCAGGGCTGACATATTGGTTACCCAGTGTAGCAAGCAATTATTCAATTTACCTTAAACTATTACCATTATCACATTCTCCAACTTAAAAATTCTTCAAGTTACAGGTTTCATGAGAGAGAGAGAGCCCACCCACACACACAGCTCTATAAACTCAACTTATTTTGACCAATGGAGCCCTGGAATGAGGTCAAATCAGATTAAATTGGCTCTCACAACAATACAGTAGTCAGGAGATCTCCAACATCTAGCCCTTTATACTCTTCGACAAGCTGGATAACACTTGCCCACTCATTTGTTTTCTCTGGGATTCAGATCCCTCATGATGGAGCTATAATTTGTAATATGTGAATTCTCTGAATGAGAAAAATCCATGACTCTAATATATATTTGAAACAAATAGAAGAAGCCTAGAATAATTCACTTTTGTCTACTTAACAGACACTAGGTGGTGAGCAGGTGTTCTTACACTAAAAAGAGGCAAGAAAATGAAAAGAAATTATGGTCTGGAAAATACTCCATTTGCGTAGGTTCTCATATTAAGAAAATTTTTCTTTCCAAAAAGCCAGTGAAATGTTTTCTAAAGGGAATGCCAGTCCCCTTGTTTAATTTGCCTTAAGACAGTGTTTTGTCTCTGTCTCTAAAATTATAGACCCATTAATCTTCCCAGAATTCTTTTTCCCCCAATAAAAGCTTCCCTTCTCAAGTGAATACATCACTGAAAGCACTTGAAATCAGTCTGGTAGGCCAATCTACGACTCGGAATACCCCCATAGGAAAAATAATAGGATCAAGCTACATCTGCCACAAATGGCCAGCGGGTGCTCATTATGAAATCATATATAAAGTCTTGCACTCACGTGGCTATACAGTCTCCTGCTTGGTGGCTGAGAGCATTTCCCTATATTTGGCATCTGATAACAGGTAAGGATCCAGCTTGAATCCAAGTAAAATATGCACTGAGAAATTGTTTAGTCTTCAATATTTTAGACACACTTAGCATTAAGTTGGGAATGTACTGAACACAGAGTCCATATTAAAGTAAAATTCTTTAGAAACAAAAATATTAAGTCCTTTAGGAAAACTCAATGTTTTAAGAAAACTTACATTTTCTTAAATTTATTTTAAAACAAATTTAGCACTGCACCATGGCTAATCAACTCCCCCCCCATAAATCTATTTGTGTATATTCCTTTAATGTGGTTTGAGGAGAGGAATAGAAAACATCTAAATGTTTCAAAGACTGGGAATGAAATAAATATTTAATTGAGCTTATTTGGGACTTTGCAAAACAAAAGCAGAAAGTTGCGATTAGGAAAAAGAACAAACATACAACATTTTTGCTATGGTTGGTTGAACTCCAAACTCTGAGTTTCCAGGTAGCTCTGATGAAAAAGGAGACAGTAAGAGAGGGATGAATTAAGGGAGGGAAACAGGGGTTGCCAGCAAAGCAAAAGAGTTCCTTCCTGAGGGTAAGAAAACATAGGGTCCTTGTACCTTTGACACATACGCGTTTAACAGCCTCTGGTTAGCTCTGCTTGATCCTTTAGGGAAGAAAGCCTTGTGGCCAATGGACTAAGTAGTGTCTAATCTTCCTTAAATATAAACTTTTGGGGAGAAGTTGAATAGAAAGCAGGTGGCATTTTTCTGAGGGCCTAGATATTAGAAACCAGATATAGAGATAGGTGCTGAAGTATGACAAAAAATCAAGGCACTTAATTCAGGTCAGGCTATCCCACCTCACTGTGGGGTGAACAGCAGAGGCAGCTGTAGGCAAAGCTTCATTCTTTGTTATTTGGAGAGCTCACCTCAGTACCCGCACAAGTACTAAACTGACTTCCCAAAGCTCTCTATATCACAGGCCATTTAAAGTAACCTTCACAAATTTTCAGAGTAGGTGCCCACCAGGATCACAGAAAAGTCTTTAAGATACTGCTATGGATATCGCAGCTTTGACAATGCTTTCCGGTGAGCTTAACTACTAAATAGGCTTAGGTTTCCTGCAAAGCTAGTCATTAGCAAAGAACACTGATAAATCTCCATGCATCTTATTCCTGGGACAATTAAAAACAGGAACAATTAATGGGGAAAAAAAAAAAAAACACCAACCATGATTATCATTTTTCCTTGTATCAGGATCTGTTTTCTTTTAAACTGTGGGGTAAGTCCAGACAAACAAGAATAGTAGGCAACCTTGTCTGTTGCCTCTTCCCACTTAGAATATATTTAGTTCAATTTCTTCTACAGTACTACCACTTTATCTGCAGAGATTATGTTCCAAGACCTCCAGTGGCCAGTTGATGTGTGAAGCTCTGTCAAGTACTAAACTCTATGTATATTACGCTTTTTCCTATACACACACACTTATGATGAAGTTCAATTTATAAATTAGGCACAGTAAGAGATTAACAGTAACAACAAAGTACAACAATTATAACAATATACTGTAATAAAAAATGTGAATATGGTCTCTCTCTTAAGATGTCTTATTGTACTGTACTCATCTATTTTTAGACAGAAGTTGACCACAGTTAACTGACACGGTAGAAAGCAAAACCTCGAATAAGCAGGGACTACTGCATTTTACAGATGACAAAAATGAAATGCAAATACTAAGTGATTTGCCAAAGTTTTACTGCTATTTAGTGTCGTCTACCTCCTGGGTACAGTGGTCTTGCTTTTTAAATTCCCTAACACTGTCCTCCTTATAAAATTCATAATAAATATCTTAGAAGTAATGTTGATATATATGTGAAAATATATTCCTAAAGTATTAGTAATTTGTCTTAAGATTCATCTGCTATTAATAAGCAAACAATTAATGAACAAGTGGTTTGCCTGCCAATTTAAAACTTCAAAAGGTTTGGATTATCCCCAACTCTTAAAAATCAACCGAGAGAAATCCTGACTACCTTATTTATGTCAGTAAATTTTGCTACAATAAGCATTAGCTACCATTTGATAACAATTCTTCTAAAAAATAACCACTCTTTATAAATACTGGCTATTTATTTCTCCTCGACAATGTTTCTCACACTGCCTCCTTAACATTCATCCTGCAGTCATCCCTCAAAGCCCAGAGATGACAAATCCCCAGCGTAAATGCTCTGTCTCCCTTCCCTTCCTATGAAGCATGGCAGGGCCCAACAGGGCTCCAGATTCCTCAAAACTACACTCCAGGAAGCTCAGATAAAACCCCTATTGTACTTTTTCTCACATCTAATATTTCCAGTTCCTTCTTACCCTTCCACTTTAGCATCTACCCCAATGCCAAATTCATCTTTTAAAATACTGCTTTGATCCCTCAAGACCTTCAATGTCTTTTAACTAAAACCTAAACCTCACAATTTGATACCAATCTAATGCCTGCCTTTCCCCAGCAAGATCCCTATATCACAAACAAATAGGTCTGGCTACTTACCTTTTCCTACTACCTTTCTCCCCCAAACCTGACAACCACTACCATTCCTCCCTCCTTCTACCTCCAATTCATAGCCTTCCCTGACTGCTGTTTGTGACAATTTCTCCAGCCCCAGAAGGCTTTGCGTTATTGTCACATATTAGCTCTCCTATTCGTTGTTCTACAGACACATACAGCTAATGGAATTTGTGTCCAGTTACCCTGCACTTTCATTTATTCATTCATTCATTCAACATACACTTTATCTCAAGCACTGGGAAGATACTAGAAATACAATGGTGGATAAAAACAGGCAGATCCCTGCTCTTAAAGAGGAAGCCAAACAAACAAATAATCACACACATAAATAGAAAATTGCAAGTGAGGGAAGTTTTCCAAAGGACAGGAAGATCAAGGGCACATTCAAAGACCATGGCCATGTCTCGGGTGAGGGAGTTATCCAGGGCTGAGGGGGAGAAAGTGTCAAGAATGGGTGGTGTCCCAGGCAGGGGCAACATGGAAAATGGCCCTGTGGTAGGAAGGAAAATCATACATTGTTAGTTAACACTGAAGAAAGACCATGGTGGCTGACTTGCAGAGACTGGGCCCCACAAGATGAAGCAGGAACTGTGGTCAGGGAGCCAGTTTGGCACTGTTATTAGGAATCATGTTTTCACCTACTATGAACCCCTTATACTGTCTATTATTGTACTATCTAGTCAGAAACGTAATATTAACTTGCTGAATAAGTTACATGCTTCAATAGGAATATGCTGAAAGATTAAGCAAAACATGCACAAGCTGCTAAAGAAATAAGCACCTTGGTAGGCAAACCCACCAGATCACATCAGTGATTCTCAACCATGCTCACCCTTGGATCTGTGGTTTGAAAATCTGACTGCACGTTAGATCAGCTGGAAAGCCTGTAAAGAACAATGATGCTCTGGCCCTACCAACAGAGACAGTGACTTAATGGGTGGGAGATGGGGCTCCCTAGGCAAAGGTGTTTTAAATAGCTCCCCAGAAGACTCTAATGGGGAATTGAGAGAACCATTTGTCTCAGGAATGGCTCTCCTAACACATTTTTCAGAAATAGCCTTCAGTTTTCTCACAGCCCTTCCACAAAACACTACACATCCCCCTACCTGATGCTTCACAGATTCAACTGAACTCCTGGGATCCCCAAACACATCTGAATAGCAAAATCCCAGAAACCAAACTCATTCTTTTCACACCCTTTCAAACAAGCAAGCTTGTATCAAAAATGAAGCAGGAGGGTGGGGGTGCAGTGTTGGGTTGGAGTAATAAAGCTACCTTGAAAGTATGCAATTCGGACTTGAATACTCTAGTTGAAAATCTAGTTTGTGGGCAGGGGACTAAAACTCCATAAAGTGGAAGATAAAATGAGAAGATGGGTGATTTTTGTCCAAGAGAGAAGCTTCTCCCCACCCCCATCAGAAAAGGAAAAATAGGAAAACAGAAACCGCTGGATTCATGTCTGCTTGTTGTGCCCCAGGTAAAAAGATTCTGAGAATCTGACACGCAAGGACAGACAGAGTCCCAAGAAATCGGACGAGGGGAGTGCATTCAAAACTGCTCTTCAACTTGCTGGCAAATTAGTTATAAGAACTCAAATGCAAGTCAAATATAGGTCAACTCTTAAGCTATTAAAATTGCCTGAATGTAAACAGAGAACCTTGCTAAAGTTTATGCGTTGTTATGTAAGAAAATTACTAGCCAATGTTACCTGTAGTAATAGGACAC
Organism: Daubentonia madagascariensis; assembly: GCA_023783475.1. Classification (NCBI taxonomy): domain Eukaryota; kingdom Metazoa; phylum Chordata; class Mammalia; order Primates; family Daubentoniidae; genus Daubentonia; species Daubentonia madagascariensis. The sequence goes on from JAKFHU010001953.1 coordinate 45,664,154, forward strand.
TACCCCTAATATTGGCTATACCCATAGGTAATGTTTAGAATAACTTAAAACTAAACACACCTTATGAATAATTTCAGGTTTCACTGGCTACTTGGGCTTTATCTGTGCATCTGTTCACCATCAGGTTGCTGTGCATCCTTGATAACAAATGTTTAAAAGCACATGGAAATTTTAACGTTAAGTAGGCAGTTTCACATGTAAAAAAAAAAAAATCAAGACTTGATTACCAAAATTTATCTCACAAGTAAAAGATTCAATGCAATTTTCACCTTCTCTATTTTAAAACTAAAGCCATATTAAGAGCCATTACAAGTGCCACAATGAGGAAAAACTCAATTAGTTCTCCCTAAGAACTTTCGTTCTACGATGAACCTGGGCCAACTTTAAATCACATCATCCTGGCACTATTATTTGAAGTCACTTTCCACTTAAAGAGTCTCATCCCAATGCCAGAAGTGCCTTTCTTTACCCATCCCACTTACGGCCCACAATCTCTCCACAGTTACCCTTGTATAGTCTCCACCGACCAGAGCATATAGAGACTGAGGTGAGAACAAATTGGGCTTCTTACTGCTTTTACCACCTGTTAGCTAAAGGCTGAACACTGGGCATTGTGCCTTAAACTATGTAACACATGTGGATTTGTCAGCCTGACACAGGTGTCATACGGAGTACTGAATGAATGAATGAAGAGAAAAACAATGTCTGCTTAGCAAATGCCTTCAGCCTCTAAAACTTCTAAGTTCAAACATATGTGAAATGTTGTTGTTGTTTCTTTAAATCTGTGAACAGGAACATTCCATTCCCCTTTTGAAGACATAATTTAAAACACGTTTCATTCATATTTCTATTTCCTTCCCAAACACAGTTACACTTCTGGGGGGAAAAGGGATGATTTAAAAATGTCAAGGAATATGTCCAATAGAAATCCTTCCTTTAACAGCTGAATTCTTGGAAACGTATTCTGTGCCACAATCACCATTAAAGCACTAGTATATCTTTATATTTAAATATTAACTTGTAAATCTTAGAGCTGACAGAAATAATGCAAAATTAATTTATCACACATTAGGCATCTTTTTCAATTTCTCTTCATGTGGTACTCGTAAGTTATTTCTACAAACTCAGCAAATTAATACTTCTAAAATCATTGCCTTTACTTTTAGTGTTTCATCCAATTAAACAGCTTAAAACACTAAACTACCACTTCTTACCAAATGTTTTTACAGTAAAGAGCCTGTTTACACTGGGCTAAGTTCAATGACAAAAAAAGCTAAAAGATATTACAATTCCCCTTTTGGAGATTATGATTTAAACCTATAAACATGGCCAGTCCTGGTGTCAGTGATTCCCAGGGCCCAGGAAAGGGACCAGTTTCCAGAGCCCTGAAGACAAGGGGTAACACATCAACATATGGACTCATTTTCCACTCTACCTTCATTGGCCCAAGCAACTGCCAAGAAGAAAGGCCACATCTCCTGATACCTGGCAAACAAATGCAGTATTGCCTCACGAATCGATTGTTTCTCTGAGGTGCCCATGAGTGTTATTTGGGGAGAAGCTTCAAGAACAAGCTGAATAGCGGCTGTCCTTCTATGAAACTGGACGTCATGCAGGAAGCAATGGTTCAGGCAGAGGAAGCGGCTGCTGAGATTACTAGGAAACTGGAGAAACAGGAGAAGAAACACTTGAAGAAGGAAAGGAAACGACTGGCTGGCTGCGCTTGCCCTCACTTCTTCAGAAAACAACACCAGTACTCAGGAGGAGTGTGAGGAGAAGGCTGAAAAACCCCAAAAGAAAAAAAAGCAAAAGCCCCAGGACGTTCCTCAAGAGAACGGAATGGAAGACCACCCGTCTATCTCTGTCTCCAAACGCAATAAAAAGAAATCTCTTTCCAAGGAGGAGTTGGTTAGTAGTGATCTTGAGGAGGCCACTGGCAGCATAAGTCTTCCCAAGAAGAAGAAATCTTCACCCAAGGAGGAAACAGTAGTTAGTGATCCTGAAGAGGCAGGCAACAAGAGTGTCTCCAAGAAAAAGAGGAAATTCTCTTCCAAGGAGGAGACAGTCAGCAGCGGGCCTGAAGAAGCTGCTGGCGGCAAAAGCAGCTTCAAGAAGAAGAACAAGTTCCACAAAGCACCCCAGGAAGATTAAAATGGACATTCCCTGTGAGGAGGGGTATACCACATACCACAGTGACATTTCCCACCCCATGTCTGTTACCCCAATAAAAACAAAATTCATAAAATAAATAAATAAACCTATAAACTACACAAAATATTCAGAGCATACAAAGTAAAAAACCAAAATACTTGATGCACACTGCTATGGTTTGGATGTGCTTTGTCTCTGCCAAAACTCATGCTGAAATTTGATCCCCAATGTGGCAGTGTTGGGGGTTGGGGCCTAGTGGGAGATGTTTGGGTCATGGGGGCAGATACCTCCTGAATATATTAATGCCATTGTTTTGGGAGTGACTCCTTGCTCTCTCAGGACTGGATTAGCTACTGCTACTTCGAGGAGAGCAAGTTGTTCCTTCTCTTTGCATACATACACCCACTTTCTTCTCTCCATATTCCACCATGTGCTGAAGGAGCCAAGACCCTCACCAGAGGGCTACCTGATCTTGGACTTCCCAACCTCCAGAATCATGGGCCAAATAAACTTCTTTTCTTTGTACAGTACCTCGTCCCAGGTACTGTTATAGGTATTCTGTTATTGCAACACAAAACAGACCAAGACACACACTAAATATTTAATAGTACATTCAGTGGACTCACGGTGAATGGATAGGCAAAGGAGTTACAGCAGCATGTTGCAATAAATCAGGACTTCCCATATAAGGGCCTAACACTTCTCAATATCATAAGGATCTACTTGATTCAAATCTCTGGGAGCGAAGGAAGAAAGCTGACAAGATGCTATAAGGCATTTCAGAAATAAATGCAATTAGAAAAAAGGCTTGCATGTAGGAACTTGAAAACTCAAATGAAGTGACTTGCTCTATCTGTCCTATGGAAGGTAAAAAAAAAAAAAAGTGAGAAAAATTTTATCTGTTCAAGAAAGGTGGCTTTCAAGTATAAAACAACAAATACAACGTGTACAGCCAAATACATGAATGATGAAAATTTTATTTTCATTTCTTCTTTGGGTGGTTAACATGGTTAAGTAACTCACTGACGTGGGAAGCTAAATTACCGGACAGAGTTCTTAGTTCTACTTTCAAAAGTATGTAATTGTTATTCTTCTCCCCAAATTCTGAGTTTTCACAATACATCATTACCACCATTCGTTTATCAGATGATCTTTTTAAAATAGCTAATATGCGTTATCAAAGTGTGATTCTTCCTCACAGTGTGACCAATGCTCAATATAAGAGAACAAACTTAAAGGTCTGACTTACTCCTTCAGTATATAATTAGAACACAAACAAGTAACCGGTTTCCAAAGGAATCAAACCAGCTTAACCTTCGTTCCCCACCAAATTTATAAAGGCAAAGTCTGAGAGATCCAGTGTGAAGGGCAATTCTTCAAACAACACCTCCCCACTTTCCTCTTCCATGCAACTCCTTCAGCAACTCAAGTTACTGTACCATCCCACTTTCAATGCATTTTCTGGACGGGTTACTTCTATCCTCATCTTTTAAATGGGAGTAACAAGAGATGTCTGCATGTCGGCTGTAAAATTTTCATAGATAAAAATCATCTATAAAATGCCTTGTACTGGGCCGGGGTATAATGATCACTCAATAAATGGTTATTACCCCACCTCCTACTTTAGATCAGAGTACAGCTCACCTGAGCTTAGTTTATCACAAAGAGTGTCAAAGTTCATTCTTCCACTGTCACAGATTATACCATTCCCTTCCTCAAATGGACTATGGGCCAGATCTAAGGTCTTAACTTCACAATCCATTCCCATGTAGTGCTGGTGTTTCTAGACATTCTCCAGAGGCACCCTTTGCCTAGACTGCTCTATCTGGACGCCAGTTCAACCAACAGTGTCATTCTTGTCAATTATATCTTGAAGTCTCACTTCTTTCATCGACTCAGCAAATATTTACTGAATATCCACTATATGCCAGGCTTTATTTATTAGCCTCTGTGACAGACTCTCAACAATTCAAACTTAGAATTCGTTAGGTTTCACTACACTTCACAGATCTATTTTGTTGCTTTCTTGCTTCCAACACACTTGCTTATAAATTTTCAAGAAATTTTCTCAAAACAACAACTTCACAAATGAGAAAATGATTATGAGAGGTCCAGCGATGGTAGTGACTTTTTAAGACATCAGCCAGTGACAATGCAGGCAATCTCATCTAGGTCTTCTTGGTACGTATCTCCTTTAAAGCTCTATTTATTTATTTTTAAATACCATGCTGGCTCATTCTCTGCAATTAATTACATACCTTTATCTGAAGTATTTATAGCTGTACATCACTCAGAACATGCTTTAATGTTTTTACACTCTGGTCAAGCTGTGGTTATGCATTCGATTGGCTTGAGTGAGGTGTTTGTTAATGCAGCTATGATTGTATTTCTAGGTCCATGCAAGTCAAGGTGTTCTGCTGCTGGTGCTCACATATACTGACACTGTTACTACAGCAAAACCTTACTGTAAATGTGTACATTACACAGCCAAAGTATATAAATAAACCATTCAACTAACACACCTTGGGTGTTGACAAACCTAACAGTCCCTGCCCTCTAGGGATGGACAGGGATAGGAGTGTCGAGACAATTCTGTAAAATATTTTTTTCAAATGTGAAAGATAATGGTTATAAGCCTAGGTACTGTGGCACAAAACAGATAATACCAACTTTGTGCTGGCAGATGACAAATGGGTTCACAAAGGAAATGACTGGGGAGTCTTCAAGTTCAGTGAAGTAGGTGAACAAACAGAACATCCCAAGGGGAATATCAATATAAGGTGAGAAATAAATAAGTGCAGGGAACTCTAAGTACATTATCACCAGAAAGGACTGTAGCTATTAACGAAGTATTTGGGTTACTGGAAAACTAAAAGCATATGCCAGGTGGTGATGTCTCAAGTACAAACAACATCTTTGCAGCCAGTTTTGTTTGGCATTTGTAAATTTGCATGAAAAATGATTATATCACAATGTGCTCTTCTAGGTCCAAAGCCTTTCTCAGTCTGAACACTAGAACACCCAAAAAATGATTTCAGCGATGATTGTCACTCAATTCTCCCAAGGATCTATATGACTAGTACCATTCTGAATGCGGAGGGGGAAAAAGCAATTGACTTCCTACAATGGAAGTCTTGGAGTAGCAGGGCTTAATTCTCTCAGAATTCGTTAAGAAAGGCTGTCAGGTATAAGAGCTCTCTGTCTTTGCAGTTATCTTACTACCTGAACACATAAAACTCAACCTGAGATTGCGCTCTTATCTCAAAGCTAGTAAATGCTAAGAAACTTTCACTGTTGTCACATTATCCTCTCAGAAGTATTGGGGGGGTGGGGGCGGGGAGCAATAAGGTATGCTATCTTCCACAATCTGTAAAATATTTGCAAATAACTTAATTGCTAAGCCTATCAGATGATGTACTTATTTAAAGCAAAGCTTTTGTTTAGATCACAACGCACAAATTAGAGGGTTTAGAGCTGGGAAGCACTGCTGAGAGTGCTATTAAGTTTGAGCCTTTCATTTTATAGATCAGAAAACAAAAGCCAGAAAAGGTTTAGGTGACTTGCCCCACATCACACATGGTGCTCAGGGCAGAGGGCAGAGGCCACACAGAGCCACAGTTTTCCTGGGCACTGCTGTTCGGAAACTGCCTGTACTCTTCTCAGTCTACAAGACCCAACTCCAAACAGTGAAGAAATACATGTCTTCCATGAGCAGTGATTAGCATTAGCAATGATGGGGAAGAAAAGGCATTGCTTTACAATGCTTCCTAAAGTCAGCATTTATATTCACTGGAACACACAGTATTATAGTAACAGCTCATCTGGTTATATTTCAGCGTCAACCTTTTAAAGTCTGAAAATACTGTACTTTCAAATTTGTTAGCTGTACTATTGACATTGTTGTTCTAGTAAATGAGAAACTCTCATTACTATCAGGAGCAATATTCTCTGTGCTAAGAACATCTAATTTATAGACATCCAATTTCATAGTAAGTTTATTCAAAATAAAAGTTAAAAATAAAACAAAACTTCCATCTCCTGCAAGAAATTTTACAAATCCAACTTTAATAACACCTTATGTTTCACTCACACCTTTGCTTTACCACAGGGAATAAGCAAAGTTTGAATTTCCTTGGCTGAAGAAAAAAAAAATTTATTTTATTATCTCTATGCTACAGGGTTTTTTTTCTTTTCTTTTCTTTTTTTCTGTTTTTTTGAGACAAAGTCTTGCTCTGTTGCCCAGGCTCAAGTGCAGTAGAGCAACTGATCATAGCTCACTGCAACCTCAAACTCCTGGGCTCAAGTGATCCTCCTGCCTCAGCCTCCCAAGTAGCTGGGACTACAGGTGCACCAGCACACCCAGCCAATTTTTCCTGTTTTTTTTTTTTTTTTTTTTTTTTGGTAGAGATGGAGTCTCACTCTTGCTCAGGCTGGTCTCAAACTCCTGGCCTCAAGAATTCTCCCCACCCACCGCCCCCAAAACTCAGCCTCCCAAAGCGCTAGAATTACAGGCCTGAGCCACCACATCAGCCTGCTACAGGTTTTAAAAGTGGTTTTGACTTATCTTTTGCCACGAACTGTTTTAGAAATTTAAAGTATATTCTAAACCATATAGACATCTCAGGACACAAACCTAAGGACATTTTACATACAAAGAGAACAAGCAATCAACTTGAACCCAGAAGACAAATTCTAGACCAAAAAATTGCAAAGATTAAGGATGATTCAGCCAATTCCCAAATCTGTGATTAGAAGCCATCTCAATGTTTATCCCTGGAAACTAATGTAAAAAAAGGATCTCCCACATCCCAAGAAACCATTTCATAAGTGACAAGGAGTACAGATGAACCTTAGAAGCGTTAAAGGCCCAGATATGCAGGGAGGCAAAAGTGTGGCTGGTTCATTCTTATCAGTCTCAAAAGAGTCAGAAGGTTTCCAATCAGTCCTTATGCAGCTATACTAATGGTGAGAATTAGAGACGACAGATAATATAAATTTTTTTCTATACTGTACCAAATAGGATTCCATTATTTGTTAGCAGATTTACCTTTTCATGCACATCATGCTTACGTGAAGTAGAGCAGCCTAGAGGCATGGCAGCAGCACAAGTGTCCCAGTCACATCAGCATTCCCTCCCCAAATGTCCACCCTCCCTTTCCAATCCCAAAGACACGGACAAACAAGTTTATCAGAGAACATCGTTCAAAAACAGAAAAATAGGCAGGGCGCAGTGGCTCACACCTGTGATCCCAGCACTTTGGGAGGCCAAGGCGGGAATCACTTGAGGCCAGGAATTCGAGACCAGCCTAAGCAATATAGTGAGACCCCATCTCTACAGAAAAGAAAAAAACAAAACAAACAAAAAAACACTAGCTGGGTGTGGTGGCATGCGCCTGTAGTCCTAACTACTCTGGAGGCAGAAGCAGGAGCATCACTTGAGCCCAGGAGTTTGTGGCTGCATGAGCTATGATCATGCCACTGCACTCCAGCCTGGGCGACAGAGTGAAAGTCTGTGTCTTTAAAAGAAGAAAGAAAAGAAAGCAAAGGAAAGGAAAGAAAAGAAAGAAAGGGAAAAGAAAAGGACGAAACAAACAGAGAGAAAGAAAATACAATGCATCATTAGTGCTAAACATTGTAAAGAAAACTTAATTAAACCATACAGTAAAAATGTAGCTACTAAGAGCAAAACCTACCATGCTTGGGGAAAAAAACTGAAGAAGGAGTTAAGTTCAGTCACCTGCTATCCACATTTCTTCACAAGTCTGCAAAACACACTTCCTGTTTAAACTGAGGGAAAGCATCCAAATCAGCTTGGGGTGGGGGACTGATCCATTCACTTTATCACACTCTGGTTGGTAAGAGGACAAGACCATATGACCTATTCAGCTACATGCAGGTTAAGCTAACCGTAGCCTGTAGCCTGTAGCCTAACCAAAAGCTGTGGTTAATTCAGCAGGACCCATCACCATGGAAGACTTGAAAACACTTACACAAAATCAGTTTCAGGCAAATTTCAAGATATTAGATGTTTAAAAGATTATGATGTGCTTATTAACACCTTCCCTATTAACACTTCTGTGCATAAACTGTTGGAAAAAATTGTGTAAGTTAAATGTCTGCAACAAGCATTCTCCATCTATAAGGTCAATCTCCACATGCCTATGGAAAATGCAAAACAAAAGCGATACCTTACAAAAAGGCACAGCTAATTCTCTGAGGAGAATGATCTCCTACAGAGCGATCATTAACGCGCTGCTCCACTAACACTCCCAATGCCACACATACTTTCTTCCTCACACTAAATTCTCTCACTTAAGGAGCTTCTCAGTGAAACTTTCCCCCCATCTTACCACTAAGTTTAGGTAAGTCATTATACTTCTTACCAAGAAAAATGTGTAGCTTTTGCAGAACTGTCCTGGCTTTTGGTCAGTGTGTAAACATTTACGTAGCACAGGTATGGACTATATGCATATGAATTAGGAAATGTATGCTCCTGCTATGGTCTGAATGTTTGCGTTGCCTCAAAAATTCATGTTGAAACTTAATGCCTACTGCAACAGTATTAAGAGGTGGGGCTTTTAGGAGGTGATCAGGCCATGTAAGCTCTGCCTTATGGATGGGATCAGTGCCTTAAAGGGCTGGAGGGGACTAGCAAGGTGCTTTTGCCCTTCCACCTTCCACTATGCAGGGACATAGCAACAGGCTGGAAGCAGAGAGTGGTCTTCATCAGACACAATCTGCTGGCACCTGGATCTTGGACTTCCCATACTCCCACGCTGTGAGGAATAAATTTCTGTCTTTTATAAATTACCCAATCTCGGGCATTTTGTTATAGCAGCATGAACTAAGATAACTCCTTAGTCCATAATACACTATCATATCCTGGCTGAGAGTTGATCTCAGGCCCTGTAGCTTCTGCTTTTCACCATCAAAGTCACTTATATGACATGTGGTCCATACATGTTTACACACTGACCAAAAGCCAGGACAGTTCTGCAAAGAGGAGATTCATCAAAGATGGCTGATGCACAGAAGTGCTCAGCATACAGAAAAAGTACTCAAATAACCTCTTTAACTTGTACCTAGCTTGAAATCCACCTGAGAAGTCCATTTTCAATTGTTACCATTGTGCTACCTTCTGCATATGAAGGTGAAAGTAGGTATGAAATTCTACCCTAATGATGTAATTGTATATTTTATACTCCTTCCTTTAACATATTTTCTCCTTCCCTTTTTTTTAATAGCATGTATTCAAGATCTACCTTGCACTTGGATAATTTATTACTAGTGAGCTGGTGGCAAATAAAGACAAAATTGAGATATAAGTATAAAGAAAAAAACGACAAAAATTTGCCAGCTCTCAAGCCAGAATTATACTACAGTACTTGATTTCCAGATGGCAATTTTCAAAAAGCTCAAATTGCAACAATAAAGTCTATGTTAAAAAGCTGCAAAAGGAGGCTGGGCTCTAACACTCTGGGAGGCCAAGGCAGGAGGATTGCCTAAGCTCAGGAGTAAGAGACCAGTCTGAGCAAGAGTGAGACACCTCTAACTCTCTACTAACACTATAACGATGCCACTGCACTCTACCCAGCAAAAGAGCAAGACAGAGTCTCAAAAAAAAAAGCAAAAGTAGAAATTAAGGAGTTTTTAAAAACTTCTTCTATTAGTTCTATACAGAATAAGGATAGACAAGACACTTCAGAAACAGTGGTTCCTCACTAGCCTGAACTTTTAATATCAGATGGCATTTGACATTAGTTGTAATACATATATAGTACATCTCAAGCAAGCTTAATTACTTGCTCTTCTAGAAAATGTTCTGAGCAAGCCTGGGCCTGATAATATTTATTGCTTTCCACTATAAAGTTATACAATGAAAACCAAACTTTTCACACAAGATTTATAATACAGTAGCCCCCTTTATCCCCGGTTTGCTTTCCATAGTTTCAGTTACCCTTGGTCATATTAAATCACAATTTCCAGAAATAAACAATTCGTAAGTTTTAAATTGCACACCGTTCTGAGCAGCATGCTGAAATCTTGCACTGCCCCTCTCTGTCCCACTAGGAACATGAATTATCCCTTTGTCCACCATATCCATGCAGTATGTACACTACCTGCCCATAAGTCACTTGAAAGCCATCTCAGTTATCAGATCTACTGTTGTGGTACTGCAGTGCTTTTGTTCAAGTGACCCTTATTTTACTTAAGAATGGCCCCAAATCCCAAGAGTAGTGGTGCTGGCATATTGTTATGATTGTTTTATTATTAGTTACTGCTGTTAATCTCTTACTGTGCCTAATTTATAAATTAAACTTTATCATAGGCATATATGGATAGGAAAAAACACAGTGTATATAGGGTTTGGTACTATCCATGGTTTCAGGCATCCTCTGCAGGTCTTGGATCATATCACCAATGGGTAAGGGAAGACTACTATACATCCAGAAGGTTCTTGGAGCAGAAATATAGATACATAAATTGTCTTTTCATTGTTGTGTAAGAAAACTAAAAACCAAGAGTCAAAGCAAGGCAATATTCCCAACATGGTTTTAGAAACTGACTTTAAAAAGCTCATAATATATATTATTCTTTCACTGATAAAACTGCCTTCTTAAAAAATATACTTCCTATAGAAATAAAAAAGGTATAAATTGGACTCTGTCCATTCTGGCTGCTACTACAAAATACCTCAGACATGGTAATTTATGAACAGATGCCATCAAAATTAAAAACTTTTGCTCTTCAAAAGACATCAGTAAGAAAATGAAAAGGCACATCTATCTGTTAAAGGACATATATCCAGAAGATAAAGAACTCTTTACAACTCAACAAAAAGACAGAGAACCCAATTTTTTAAATGGGCAAAATATTTGAACAGACACTTGACTAAAGAAGATCTACAAATGGCTACTAATCACAAGAAAAGATACTAAACATCATTAGTCATTTAAGAAATGCAAATTAAAACCACAATGAGGTTTCACAACACACCATCTCAAAAGGCTATAAGAAAAAAGACAAAACCAAGTGTTGACGAGGACATGGAGCAACCAGAACCCTCATATACTAGTGGTAACATAAACTGGTACAACCACTTTAGAAAACCAGTTTGGCAGTTTCTTAAAAAGTTAAGCATCCAGTCGCTACACAACTCAGCAATCTACTCCTAGATATCCACTCAAGTGAAACAAAATGTTTCTCTTTTGAAAACCAAATGTACAAAGACTTCTACCTAAATGTTTAAGGCAGCATTATTCGTAACAGCAACAAATTGGAAATAGTCTTAACGTCCATCAACTAGTGAAAACAGAAAATGTAGTTTATTGATGCAACAGAATACTATTACACACAGCAATAAAAAGGAATGAAGTACTGATAATGAAACAAGGCAGACAAAATTCAACAACATTATGCTAGGTGAGCAAAGCCAAACACAAAAGACTATATACTTACACTGACATGAAATTTCTATAGAGACTAAAAGCAGATCAATGGGAAGTGAGGATTACCTGCAAACAGCCATAAGGGAACTTTTGGGGGTACTCTAGGTGTTCTAAAACTGGACTGTAGTGATGCTTGCAGAGCTATGCAAGTTCACTAAGTCACTGAAGTGTTCTATGGGCAATTTGTAAGGTATGTAAATTATACTGCAATAAAGCTCTTAAAATGAAAACTTCAACACAGCCCAATCTTCTAAAAGTTTTAACAGAGGCTATTTTAATTTTCAAAATATTCTCACATTTTATTCTTTATTTGCCAATAGATAATAGGTTATGTTTTCAAGCATAAATTATATGTAGGATTAAAAGAAACTCAAGAGAGTAGCATTTCCTATCTAAGACTAGAGATTTCTACCATAACACACATATTCCAGTCTTAGCAGTAAGGTTAAAAAAAAGAAAAAAAAAAATCAATGTACTGGCTACCAAAGAGCAGCATGACGGATTCTTTTGATGGGACCATTCTGTATCTTGACTGTGACGGACGGCGGTCACAACAAACTACACATGTGATAACATCACACAGAACTAATTATGCATACACACAGAGAGTACAGGTAAAACTGGGCGGAATCTGAATAAAGTCTGTGGATTGTATCATGTCAATTTCCTGGATGTGATATTGTACTACAGTCATGTAAGATGTTACCAATGGGAAAAACAGGGTAATGGGTACATGAGATTTTTCTGTAGTTTATCTTACAACTGCACGTAACATCTACAATTATCTCAATATGGTTAAGAAGATAAATCAATGCACTGTATTTGCACTACTACTTCTATAGAATACCAATACATCACATACTCTGAGGCTGAATTATGTTTGAGTCCTGCAATATATTATATTTTCTTATGAGGCAAAAACCTTTTCCTCAACAGAAGTAAACCTAAGAAATGCTGTGATCAAAATCAATCATTAACTACTGATTCCTAAAAACCAGAGGAAAAAAGTGGGAAAGAAATTCAGCACTTACAATTTTCACACCAAGATGCATAAAACAATCTCTGGAAGTGGATTTAAAATTTTCACGCAGGACAAGAACAATCTCATCAATCAGAAGGTATTCTTAGGAATGTGGTATAGATGGAGCCATGCCTTCAATAGTATAAAACACACAATACACACATCTTTCGTTCTGAACTCCAGATTTACCAAGAAAGTTCAAACCACTAACCCGGCTTCTTAGGACCCCGACATCTAACAAAGAGGATCTGATAGGATAATCTGAGCATTCTGATTAGCAGAAAGGAAGTCTCACAATAAACTTCCATTCTGATTATATGTCAGTCTGTTCAGAGCCTAATTTCCTCTTGGTCTATTACCCCCACCAATAGGTTCGAATGCTCAGCTCCTTGAACTCAGTGACCTAATGATGGCACCCAGCTGGCCTTCAGATGGAATGGACAGCTACAAGGAAAAGGAGGATGGGGGGTGGGGATGGGGATCAGGAAGCCCTCCTTTCCATTTCTTTCTTATTTTTTTTTAAATTTTATAGAGACGGGGTCTCACTCTTGCTCAGGCTGGTCTCGAACTCTTGAGCTCAAGTGATCCTCCCACCTCGGCCTCCCAGAGTGCTAGGATTACAGGCGTGAGCCACCGCCCCCAACCTACCTCCTTTCCATTTCTAAGAAAGAAGTAGCTATAAAGGAGCCACCTGAAAAACAGTAACGTCACCTTATGGTTGTAACAAGATGAGTACACACACCTTTTGCCCCCTGAACTAAACAGATTAAAAGTAGGCTCACGCCTATAAACCCAGCACTCTGGAAGGCCAAGGCCAGAGGACCGCATGAACCCATGAGTTTCAGACCAGCCTGGGCAACATAGCCAGACCCTGTCTCTACAAAAAATAAAATCAGCAGGGAGTGGTGGCACCTGCCTGTAGTCCTAGCTACTCACAGGCTACTCGGGAGGCTGAGGTAGGAGGACTGCTTGAGCCCAAGAGTTCAAGGAGTTTGAGGCTGCAGTGAGCTATGATCATGCCACTACCCTCAAAGCCTGGGTGACAGAGCAAGACCCTGTTTAAGAACAACAACAAAAAACCAAACCACACACACAAAACAGATAACTAAAAACAAAGGATGAAAAACACAAGGAGATCATAATAGACCAAAAGAAAGGAACGCCAAAGTCCCAATTATAACTCAAGAAAGTGTACCCCAGAAGATCCAAACTCCTCAACATTACAGCAACGGTTAAAAAATTCAGGAGGATTTCAAATAGCTAACACACATACAAAAACATGTTTAACACGAATGCATTAAATTATGACACGTACCCTGAAAATATGTCCATTATGTGATTTTTTTAAAAAACCCATGTTTAACCTTCTTGATAAAGGAAATGTACATTAAAACAATTAAATACCATTTCCCACTCTACAGATTCCACCACCCACCAATTTAAATCTGATAACCCCAAATGTTGGTATTATGTAGAAAAACGGGAATTCTGCTGTTGGCAAAAACACTATGAAGAACTTGACAATTCTAAATATTGAAGAAGCCCACATCCTGCCATTCAGCAATTCCACTTAAAAGTACCTAAAGAAACTTGCCTACTTGTCATCAAAAGACATTTACAAAGATGCTCACAACAGTGCTGTTTGTAATAGAAAAAATCAAAAGCAATCTATTATTCAGCTGAAGAATGGACAGGCTGTATCTTACCTGACAAAATACTACACAACAGTTAAAATGTGCAAGCCAGATCTAGTGTCAATATAGTTGTATCTAAAACAATGCTGAGTGAAAAAAACAAGATTCTAAAAGGATATTCACAGTACACCATTTAAGTAGATTTTCCAAAGAAAGAAGGTATATACTGATGATTTCACACAAATAGGGACTAAAAATAGGAAAATATGCATAGGAATGGTGTATACCTACTTCAGTAATAGTGACTGGAAAATTCATTGAGGGGGAAAAAGTCAGAAGAGGTGTTCATTTAAAACACTGCTAAATATTCGCTGTTTAAAAATTTTTAATTAAAACTCTCTAAAGCAGGAAAAATGTTAACATTTATTAATATTAGGTAATGAATATACGGTTATCTAATATTACTTTTTTACGCTTTTCTATTAATTTGACGCATTGGGGTTTTTTTTCCTTCTCTTAAGTTTTAAAAGGGGTGTCATATTAAATCAAGGAAAAAAAAAGATATAAATCCTCTGTATCAGGAATGAAAGAGGAGACATCACTACAAGTCTTACAGACATTAAAAGGATATGGGAGAAATTATGAACAATTCTATACATATTAAGGTTGACAGCTTAGATGAAATGTGTCTCTCAAGGAGTTCTTCCAAACTACCAAAGCTCACTTAAGAAGAAATAGATAACATAGACCTTTATCTAGTAAATAAACTGATTTGTGCTTCACAATTTAACAATTAAAACAACAAAACAATCTACCCCAAGATGGCCTTTCTTCCCCCAACCTTTTTTTTTTTTTTTTTTAAAGACAGGGTCTTGACTGCCTCAGCCTCCAGAGTATTTGGGATTACCGGCATGGACCACCACACCCATGGACACCACACTCAGCCAGATGGCCTTTCTTTTTAAGAATGACAAAATTCTACACCATCTCTGGGGGCTGGGGAAGGAACACTTCTCACCTCAGTGTTTCTAAGGTCAACATTATCAGAGTACTAAAACTAGACAAAGATAATACAAGATAACTACAGATCAATCTCTCTCATGAACGTGCTTCCAAATTATCAGTGAATTGAACCTTGCAGTATATAAAAGGGATAATATATGACGACCAAGTGGGTTTTATACCATGAATGCAAAGCTGGTTCGATATTTGAAAAAAATCAGTATAATTCACCATGTCAACAGATTAAAGAAAAACGATATGATCACCTCAACAGACACAGTAAAAAAAGTATTAATAAAATTCAACATCGATTCACAGTAATAATTTTTAAAACTCAGCTCCAACTAAAACTTTTAGTCAACAGTGTACTGGGAGTCCTGACCTATGCAATACAAGCAAAAAAACAATTACACAAAAGCCATACAGACTGGAAAAGAAGACACAGACTGTCTTGACTGTCTTTACTAACAGTTTACATGATTGTCTATGTAGAAAATCCTAAAGCACACACAAGAAATTGCTAGAACAAAATAAGGGAAGTTGGCAAGATCACAGGACACAAACTCAAGTTACAAAAATCAATTTTATTTCTACATACTAGCAATGAACAATTGGAAGTTAAAATTAAAGAAGAAAAAAATACCACTTACATTAGCATCCAAAAAACATGAAGTATTCAGGGATAAATCTAACAAAAAATGTTACTACAAGATATGTGTGCTGCAATCTAGAAAACACTGATGAAAGGACCAAAAACGTAAAAAGCAAGATATACCACTTTTGTGGGTTGGAAGACTCAATATCATTAAGAACTCAAAATGATCTGTACTTGCACTGTCCAATACCACAGCCACTAGTGACATGTGACTATATTTACATTTAAATAAATTAAAATGAAAAAAACTTTAAAATTCATTTCCTCAATCTCACTAGCCACATTTTAAGTAGTCAGTATTATAGGCTGGGCACAGTGGCTCACTCCTATAATCCCAGTGCTCTGGGAGGCTGAGGTGGGGAGGATCACTTGAAGCCAGGAGTTCAAGATCAGCCTGGGTAACACAGCAAGATCTTGTGTCTACAAAAAAATTTTTTAAAAAAATTAGCCAAGTATGGTGGGACATGCCTGTAGTCCTAGCTACTCGGGAAGCTGAGGCAGGAGGATCGCCTGAGCCCAGGAGTTCAAGGTTGCGGCAAGCTATGTTTGTACCATTTGCACTCTAGCCTAGGTGACAGAGCAAGACCCTGTCTCTAAAAAATAAATAAAGTCATATGTAGCTAGTGACTACCATACACTGGACAGCATAAATACAGAGCATTTGCATCACTACAGACAGCTCTACTTGTACTGTGTTGATCTAGAGACTCAATGCAACCCTGTCAAAATCTTACCAAGTTTCACAGAAACTGACAAGCTGACTCTAAAATTTACATGAAAAAAGAGAAGATCTAGCAGGGTCAAAAAAATTGCCAAGTTGAAGGGCTGATGCCACCTGATGGCACGATTTACTTTGATTATTTACAATTTTGAAGACAGTGTGGCTTTGGCAAAAAATCAGAAAATGGAACAAAACAGATTTCAGAAATACACTCACTCATATATAGTCATCATTCATTCAGTGACATGTGGTCATCAAATTTTTGACAAAGATGCCAGGGTAATCTGATGGAAGAAAGTCTTTTCCACAAATGGTGCAGGAAAAATTGGGGCATCCACATACAAAAATTAAGAACCTCAATCCATAATTTTCTCCATATACAAGAGAATTAACTCAAAATGGATCAGAGATCGAAATACAAAACCTCAATCTTATTATAAAACTTCTAAAAAAACATTAGAAAATCTTTATGACCCTGGTTTAAGCAACAGTCTCTTGGATAAAACATAAAATGCCTAAACCATAAAAGAAAAAAATTGATGTATCAGATTTCATAAAAGTTAAACATTTCTGCTCTTCAAAAGACTCCATTAAGAAAATGAAAAGCCACAGACTGGGTGAAAATATTTGCAAAATACATATCCGATTAAGAATTGTTATTCAGAATATATTAAAAACTCAAAGCTCAATAATGAGGAAGCAACACAATTTAAAAACCAGCAAAAAATTTGAACTCACTTCACCAAAGAAATATATGGATGAATTACATAAGCATATGTAAAGATGCTTATCATTCGTTATCAGGGAAATGAAAATTAAATCTACAATGAGTTACCAATATATACCTACTGTAATGGCTATTTAAAAAAACAAACAATAATCTGGCAATACTAAAGTACTGAGGAAGATGCACAGAAATTAGAATTCATATACTGCTGGTAAGAAAACAAAACGATGCTTTCTGGGATGATGGAAATATTCTTGTTCTTGATTGTTGTTACTAGACTTAAATTTATCAAAATTCAGACCTGAACATCAAAAAGGTTAAATCTTACTACACACCTCAATAAACCTGACTTTCAAAAAAATTCTCAAATTTCTAAATATTTTCTGAAAATATTGTAACATTTTAGTTTTCCATTAGAAAACTACACTCATTATGTACTGGCCTTCTGAAAGCCTCACATAACCAACTTCATCAAACCTGAACTCTGCAAAATAAGGTATCTGGATGTTCCATATTACCAGACAATCTGTTTCTAATGCATGGGAATGTACAACCAATCAGATAAGCTTCAAAAAGGATAAAGAAATGTAAAGCACGCCACCTCTGCCAAAATGCTCCAGGTGCTTCACAATGATCTACAAAGAAATTCATCAAGAGGAATAACCAATATGAAAGGATTCTAAAAACAAAGGAAATCTTAAAAAGGGAAAGGAAGTGCTATGGATGTGATACAGATGGTTAACTTAAAAAAAAAAAATCACCAACCCACACTCATATATACTTCTCACTTGGGGGAAATGAGGTGGGCAGAAGAACAGAAACATATGTCAAGAGAACACAAGTTCACACCCTGAAGCCAAATAAAAAGTTTACCTGTCAGGCTAACTGCTGTTTGAGAATAGCAAGCCTAACCAAATCATAGACTTCCTAAGATAACATAACTGGAAGTCTGAAATAGTTATCATTGTTTAGGGACTGTAACAGGGAATTTTTCATAGAAGTGTTTGTGTGGAGAAATGAAGGGAGTTGGAAATTGGGAAGAGACAGTTCTTATTCCGTTATGAAATACACATGTGTCTGCTATAACTCTGACACACAGGGAAAGATGGATAAAGGGAGAAAGGAAGAGGAACAAGGTAGACCATTTCTTTCTCTAGCTCAGAGGTAAAGGAATCCTAAAACATAGAGCACAGTAGCAATCAGACTCCAGAGTCCAGAGCAATATACCCCTAGTCATCTTCATACTACCAGGTTTGTCAGAGAGGGGGCATAATTTGATAGGAAGGGGCCAAGGCTGGACCAGAAGTCTAAGCTCTACTACTATTAATCTCTATAACTCTGGGCCAATAACTTAATCTCGCTTGATTTTAGTTTTCTGGCATATAATGATTGGATAAAATTACCTCTAAGGCCTGTTTCAAAGAAATTTTTCCAAAGAGAAAGATACCAGGGCAACTTAAAGGATTCTAGCTCTTCTTAGCCAGATACGCTATTTCGTACTATGAATAAGGATTTAACACTCTCATTTTATAAAATTCTGTATTATTTATTTCCCAATAGGATGTAAGCTTTAAATAAAAATGCAAAATGCTGCTCAACAAACCCTAAGCACAAGAAACATGAGGAAAACCACACCAAGGCCCATCATAAACAAACTGCTAAAAAACTAGCAATAGAAAGAAATCTTTACGGTAGTCAGAGAAAAGAAAAGACATGTTTTGTAGAAAAAACAGCGATAAGAATGACAGCAGATTGCTGTCAGAAATGGTATAACCCAAAAGATTAAAATAAAACTGAGCTGGGTGCGGTGGCGCATGCCTATAGTCCCAACTACTCGGGAGGCTGAGGCAGGAGGATAGCTTGAGCTCAGAAGTTCCAGGCTATAGGGCACTATGATCACACCTGACAAGAGCCACTGCACTCTAGCCTGGGCAACACAGCAAGATCTTGTCCCTTTAAAAATAAATTAAAAAAAAAGAAAAAAAAACTGAACCTAGAAATTTTATACCCATTGAAAATATCTTTTGAAAGAAGGGACTGGCCCGGCGTGGGAGGGAGTGAAGCATCGGTGGGCAGCAAGTGAGATGCAGCACCAACGAGGCTTCCTCCTTCATGCCCTCCTCGCCCTGCTGGTGCTCACCTCCGTGGTGGCCAAAAAGAAAGACAAGGTGAAGAAGGGCAGCCTGGGGAGCAAATACGTGGAGTGGACCTGGGGGCCCTGCACCCCCAGCAGCAAGGACTGTGGCGTGGGGTTCCGTGAGGGCATCTGCGGAACCCAGATTCAGCGCACCTGGTACAGGGTGCCCTGCAAGTGGCAGGAGGAGTTTAGAACTGACTGCGAGTACAAGCTTGAGAGCTGGGGGTCACATGATGGGGCCATAGGCACCAAAGGATGCCAAGGCACTCTGAAGAAGGCATGCCACAATGCCCAGTGCCAGGAGACCATCCGTGTGACCAAGCCCTGCAGCCCCAAGACCAAAGCCAAGAAAGGGAAGGGAAAGGACTAGAGGCCAGGCCTGGATGCCAAGGAGCCCCACTTTACCTGGGACCTGGCCCACACCCTCCTTCCCACAGGCCCCAAGATATGACCTACCAGTGCCCTGTGTACTTGTTAGTTTTATCAATCATGCCCCACCTCTTCCCTCTCACCCCTCCCACCCCCAGCCCAAGTGCCCACAGTGGGGAGGGGCAAGGGATTCTGGTAAGCTTGAGCCCCCCCAAAGGCATTTGATTCCCAGTACCCCCTTTTGTTCTTCCCCACAATCATACCATTACTAAGAAACAAATAACCAACTTCTTTTCCCAAAAAAAGCTTTTCTTTAAAAAAAAAAAAAAAAGAAAGAAAGAAACAAGGGCAAAAAATTGGAAGTCTCATACCACTGTTGGTGGGAATATAAAACCGTGCTGCCACTTTGGAAAACAGTGGGGCAGTTCCTTGAAAGGTTAAACAGTTACTATTTGACCCAGCAATTCCATTCCTAGGTATAATACTCAAGAGAAAAGAAAACATACATCCACACAAAAATGTGTACACAAATGTTCACAGCAGCATTATTCATAATGCTCAAAAGGTAGAACAATGCAAATGTCCATTAACTGAACAGATAAACAAAATGCAGTGTATCTATCTATACAGTGGAATATTACTCAGTCGTATACAGGAATAAGGTATGATACACATGCTACAACATAAATGAACCTCAGAAACGTTATGCTGGTCAAATAAGCCAGTAACAAAAAAACCACATATTGTTATTCCACTTATACGAAATACCTAGATTAGGCAAATCTTTACAGACAGAAAGCATTTTAGAGGCTATGCATGGCTGGGGACTGGGGGAGATCAGAGGGTGATGGCTAAAAGGTACAAGATTTCTTGTGGGGGTAATAAAATGTGGCAATGGTTAATAACTCTGTGAATATACTAACCAGCACTGAATTGCACACTTTAAATGGATGAACCGTATATGCAAATTATCTCTTAATAAAGGTCTTACCCAAAAAAGAGCAAAATAAAAACTTCAGACATTAAAAAAAATTAATCACCAGCAGACCTGCACTGTAAGAAGTATTAAAGGAAGTCCCTCAGGCAGAAAGAAAATATCACCATATGCAAATGTGGATCTATACAAAGGAATGAAGAACACTGGAAAAGGTAAATACGGGAGAAAACTTTTGTTTTATTTTTAAAATCTATTTAAAAGATAACTTCTTAAAGTAAAAATTATAACAATATATCGTAGGGAGTTACAACATATGTATAAGTAAATACATGACAAAAACAGCAAAAAGGAGAAGGAAGAAAGGAGCACTGTACTGCTATATACTGTATGTGAAGAAGTATGGTATCACTTGAAGGTAGACTGAGATAAGTTAAACATGTATGCTAAAGCAACAACTAAAATAACTAGAGTTATAGCTAATAAGTTAAAATAAGGGACATAAAGTAGATTTTTAAAAAAACAAGTCTAAAGAAGGCAGAAGAAAATGGGAAACAAAGAATGGGTGGGAAAAACAAAAACAGCAAGACTAGACTTAAAAATAATAACATCAATAATCACATTAAATGTAAATGGCCTAAACATTACAATTAAAAGGCAGAGATTGTGATATATTACTAGAAAAACAAAATCCAACTGTGCACTGCCTATAAGAAACCCATTTCAAATCTAAAGACACAAATATGGTAAAGGCATGCTATGCTAACACTAGTCAAAAGAAAGCTGGAGTGGCTATATTAATGCTGGACAAAGTGCATTTCAAAGCAAATAATATTACCAGGGATAAAGAGGTTTACTTCATAATGGTAAACAAATCAGTTCATCAGGAAGACATAACAATTCTAAATGTTTAGGCACCTAACAACAAAGCTAAGCATAACTGGGAAAGCAGAACACAGGAGGGTATCTGGAAAATCCTGACATATCTGAAAGCTACATAACATAAATTTAAATAATGCGTAAGACAAAAAAATTAAAAGGAAAATCTGAAAGTATTTTGAACTGAATGAAAT
Organism: Daubentonia madagascariensis; assembly: GCA_023783475.1. NCBI lineage: Eukaryota > Metazoa > Chordata > Mammalia > Primates > Daubentoniidae > Daubentonia > Daubentonia madagascariensis. The sequence continues at coordinate 45,686,027 of JAKFHU010001953.1, forward strand.
GAAAACACAAAAATATCAGAATTTGTGGGTTGCAAGTAAAGTAGTATTTAAGAGGAAAATTTATAGCACCGAACACCTATACTTGAAAAAGAGAAAGGTCTCAAATCAAGGAGCACAGTTTACACCTTAAGGAACTAAGAAGAGCAAATGAAAGTCAAAATAAATAAATGAAAGGAAATAATAAAGATCAGACCAGAAATCAATGAAACACAAAACAGAAACAAAAACAGTGGAATCACAAACTTGTTGAGATCATTTAGATCTTGATAAGCCAGACTCATCAGGAGAGAGAAGACACAAATTGACAATGAAAAATGAAAGGTGACATCTCTATAGATTCTACAGGTATTAAAAAGATAAGAAAATATTATGTCCAACTTTATTTCAATAAGAAGGACAAATTCCTAAATTCCTTGAAAGGTATAAATTGCCAAAGCTCACTCAAGAATAAATAAATAACCTGAATCTCCTTATATATTTTAAAGAAATTGAATGTGCAGTAAAACCTACTTATACAGAAAACCCTAGCCCAGGTGACTTCCCTAGTGAATTCTACCAAGTATTTAAGGAAGAAATAATACCAATTCTGTACAAACTCTTCCAGAAAATCTAAGAGAGGGGAACATATTCCAATTCATTCTATAAGAGCCACATTACCCTGAATACAAAACTGGACAAATATTTTGCAAAGGAAAAAAAAACCTACAGACCAATGTCCTTCATGAACAAAGATGCAAATATTCTTAACAAAATAATTCAACATGAATTACCACCATGAGAATACATCATGACAAAGTAGGATGCATTCCAGGAAGGCCAAATTGGCTTAAAATTCCAAAAATCAACTAATGTAATCCAGCATTACATGTAAAATTGTATGACTGCCTTAAAAGTCATTTGACAAAATCCAACTCTGGCCAGGTGTAGAAGTCTCTTCAGTAGAAGCCTCCACTAAAAAATGTTTTTAAAAATTTAGCTGGGTGTGGCGGCACACGCCTACAGTCCTAGCTAGTCAGGAGGTTGAGAGGAAGATCGCTTGAGCCCAGGAGTTCGAGGCTGCAGTGAGCTATGATCGCACCACTGCACTCCAACCTGAGCAACAGAGCAAGACCCTGTCTCCCACCCCCCCAACAAAAATCCAACTTTTATTCCTTAATAAAAAACTCTCATCTCAGCCAACTAAAACAGAAGGGAACTCCCTAAACCTATTTAAAGGGTTACTACAGCTAACATCACACTTAATGGTAAAAGACTGAATTCTTTACACCTCTAAAATCAGGACTAATACAAGATGTCCGCTATCAGAACTTCTATTCAACATTGTAATGGTGTTTTAGCCAGCATACTAGGCAAGTGAAAGAAATAAAAGGCATCCAAACTGGAAAGAAGTAAACTGTCTTAGTTCACAGATAAAATAATCTATGGAGAAAATTCTACACAATCTATAAAAAAAACCTTCTAGAACTAATAGGTAAATTTAGCAAAGTTACAGCATACAAGATATATTTCTATAAATTAGCCACAAACGAGAAATTGAAATTTAACAGTAACATTTACATAGCATCAAAAATATGAAATACTTAGTGATAAATTGACAAATGACGATATACAAAGGCCTGTAGACTGAAAACCACAAAACACTGCTGAGAGAAAACCTAAATAAATGCAAAGGTATTTGTGTTTATGGACTGGAATACTGAATCCAATGTTTTGGGCTGTCAGTTTTTCCCAAAATTATCTACAGATTAAATGCATACCAATAAAAATCCCAATGTAACTTTTATGTAGAAATTGACAAGCTGACTCTAAAATTTTATGGAGATGGAAAGGACACAGAACAGCCAAAATAACTTTTTTTTTTAAATACAGGGTCTTTCTCTGTCACCCATGATGGATTACAGTGACACAATCACAGCTCACTACAACCTCCAACTCCCAGGTTCAAGCAATCCTCCTGGCTCAGCCTCCCAAATAGTTAGGACTACAGGTGTGTGCCACCACACGCAGCTAATGTTGTATTTTTTGTAGAGGCAAGGGCTCGCTATGTTGCCCAGGCTGGTCTCAAACTCCTGGCCTCAAGCAATCCTTCCATCTTGGCCTCCCAAAGTGCTGTGATTATAGGCGTGAGCCACAGGGCCTGGCCCAAAATAACTTTTAAAAAGAACAAAGCTGGAGGTCTTATACTCCCTGATTTCAACACTAATTATAAAACTACATTGATTAAGACTAGAGTACTTGTGTAAAGAAAGACAGAGATAAATGGAACAAAACAAACAGCCCAGAAATAGACCTACACATATACAGTCCATTGACTTTCATTAAAGACACTAAGGCATTTCAATGAGGAAAGGATAATCTCTTCAATAAATGGTAGTGAAACAAGTGGACAGCCGTATGTTGAAATAAAAAAAGAACCTACCTCACTCTTACAAATTTGTAGTCAAATACCTCAAAATGGATCAAAGTCCTAAAAGCTAAAACTATAAAACTTCTAAAAGCAAAGCTGCAGAAATCTTAGTGTTAAGTCTGCCAAAGATTTCTTAAATATGACACAAAAAACACAGCTATAAAAAAATAATAAATTGAACTTCATCAAAATTGGTAAGTCTGCTCTTCAAAAGACATTTTTTTTTTTTTTTTGAGACAGGGTCTTACTCTGTCACCTGGGCTGGAGTGCAGTAAAGACATCATAGCTCACTGCAACCTCAAACACCTGGGCTCATGTGATCCTCCTGCCTCAGCTTCCTGAGTAGCTGGGACTACAGGCACGTGCCACCACACCCAGCTAATTTTCCTATTTTTTGTAGAGATGGGATCTCGATATGTTGCCCAGGCTGGTCTTGAAATCCTGGCCTCAAGCAATCCTCCAGCTTTGGCCTCCCAAAGTGCTAGGATTGCAGGCATGAGCCACCGCACCTGGCCAAAAGACACTTTTTTTGAGATAGGGTCTCACTGTGTTGGCCAAGCTGGTCTCAAACACCTAGGCTCAAGCAATCCTCCTACCTTAGCCTTTCTAGTAGCTGCACCACCATGCCCAGCTGACACTCGGATAAAGAACTCTCACAATTCAGTAATGTAAAACAACCAAATTAAAAAATGAGTAAACAATATGAACACTTTAAAAAATATACAGATGGCAAACAAGCACATGAAAACATGCTCAACATTATTAGTTATTAGGGAGAGACAAGTTAAAACCACAATGAGATACCACTAGGTATCTGCTACTAGCCTGAAACTAAAAAGACTGACCATTTCAAGGAAGAATCTGGAACTCTCATCCAGTACTGGTGGGAATTTAACATGATACAACCACTTTGAGAAAGAGCTTCACAGAGTCCTAAAAAGTTAAAATACCCAGCAGTTCCACTCCTAGGTATTTACTCCAGAGAAGAGAAAGCATATGTCCACACAAAGACTTGTTCAGGAATGTACACAGCAGCTTTATTTGAAAGAACCAGAAACTGGAAACAACTCAGATGTCCATCAACAGCTGAATGGATAGACAAACTGCAGATTATTCATGCAATGGAATATTATCCAGCAATAACAAGTAATAAACACAGATGAATCTCAAAATAAGCATGCTGATTGAAAGAAGCCAGACCAAAAGAAGCATGCATACTGTATGATTACATTTATGTAAAACTCAAGAAAGTGTAAACTAATTTATAGTGACAGAAAGCCGATTAGTGGCTGCCTGGGGACAAAAAGGGGCAGGAAGGAGGAACTACCCAGGGACAGGAGAAAACTTTTAGGGGTAACAGATGTGATCAATATCTTCATTGTGGTGGTTTCCCAGGTTATTTTTTAAATGTGAAGTTTCTTATATGCCAATTATATTCTAATAAACCTGAAAAAAATTATACAAAGATGAAAAATGCTGCGCTTTTTCTGACTGCAATATAATACTTTTTGGGTTTTCTTAAATAATACAGAGACTAAGTACTACAGAAATTATACATTAGTCCAGAAAATTTACTTTAGACAAGTTGTACTATTTATCATCTTTTAAAACCAGAAAATCTAGTTATTTAGTACTATCTGATGATGTATTTGAAATGCTAAAAAATAAGTCATATTTTTGTACAGCAAAGTTATTTTCCCACTAGAGCTTGTTAAGTATTTTCAAAATGCTCTATGCTCCATCTTCATTCCTGAGTAATTTTAATTGGCAATAGATTCTAACATTTTAGCCATAAATTTAGTATCAATATCATTACCATTCCACACACACAAAACACACCCTATAAATTACAACGAGCATTTCTTCAGAAACAATCCATACTGCCACAGTTTCACCAAGGCATAAAGTGGTTTTTGTGATGACTGGAAGAGATCGTCAACGTAGCCTGTTTACACTGGAATACAGCCTCATGTATTTTGGGGCTACTATGCTATTTCCCATAATCCCAACACTAGAGTACTCCTACTCTTCTTCCTTACCTTCACACCAGTATCTGATGCAAAAGCTTTTCTATCTAGCACAAGAAAATCTTTTGATATGAAAGGAAAGAAACACAGACAGCCTGAGTCTACTCAAAAGTCAACTATCTAGTTACTTCTTTATTTTTTTTTCTCCTCCCAGAAACAGGGTCTTGCTCTGTCGCCCAGGCTGGAGTGCGGTGGCACAATCATATAGCTCACTGCTGCCTCAAATTTCTGGGTTCAAGCCACCCTCCCAGTTGTAGGACTACAGACGCATGCCCCAACGTCCAGCTAATTTTTTTTATTCTTTGTAGAGATGGGGTCTTGCTACCTTGCCCAGGCTGGTCTCAAATTCCTGGCCACAAGGGATTCTCCCACCTCATCCTCCCAAAGTGCTGGGATTCCAGGCGTGAGCCACCAGGCCTGGACTATTTTGTTCTTTCTTGTTTCATGTCACCTGAAAGTTTCTGTGGGCAGGATGCAGGAAGAGGTGTGATTTTCCACTGCTTTTGAGTCTCTGAGTCTTGAAAGGCCAGAGATAAGGAAAGAAATCAACTTTCTTTGCCAGAAGCCTTTTTTAAAATTCTAGGGTTTGGGTATGGGTTGGGGTGAGGGGAAGGAATGACGAAAAAATTAAAACTAATGATTAAATTGAATTTTGAGCTTAGATGATGAAATTCCAAATCATATGAGACAACTGGAAATTGGCTGCTAACTGTTCTGCACCCATCACCCTTATGATGCTTTCCATGGTAAAGCAGAAGAGTCCAACAAGCCTTGCTTTCTGATGCGAAATACAGCATGTCACAAGAATTAAAAATATGTTTACTCATATACAGAAAGTATTCCACAACTGAAAACAAATATTCTGCTAACCTGAAGGTCAAATTATATCCTCAAACACAGAACTATAGAAAAAATTTTGATTTATCTATATGCTACAGATATTCTGACTCTAAAGAACCCATCAGTCCAAAAGCCTATTCTTTAAAGGAAAAAAATATATAAACAACATAAGAACACCACATGCTATATCTTGCTTTCTTAAAAATGAAATACAATCCAGATAGGTTTACTCAATTATATGGAGGTAAAAGAGTTTTAAAACGGAAAACTGAGTAGCAGACACCACTTTTTATACTCAAAGTTATAACAGACGTTCAGCTCTTCTCTCTTAAGTCTGATTCATTAGCACTAGGATTAGAAAAGTTAAAATGACAAGAGAACTACACAAAAAATACCCAAGATATACTTACCATTATGTTAGTTTGTACAGTTTTTACACTTTACCACACTTCCTATTACTAAGAAGCTAGAGAATAAAAATTATTGTAAATTTGAATTTCACCTTATAGACAAGACAGCTGAATAAGTAAAAAATTACAAATAAAAACCTCATTCCTAAAGCATTATTTCATATACAACTATATAGCCTGGATAAATAATAGGGGGATAGCAATAATTAGGACCTAATTGACAAGATCATTAATTGGAACAAAAGCAACTTCCAGTGATAACCTAAACTAAAAAGTACAGTTTAAAAGATTATATTGGTCACCAAGAAAAACAAAGCAGTATCTTTATACTCATGTTCTCTGAGCATGTTATATGGGTAATAAAATGAATTCTGAAAATACATCTTTCAAAACCACAAGAGGATCAGAATGATTCATGGAGTTACCATTAGTTGATTTAACTATTGAGATTAAGTCTAATGTTAAATTAGCAAAAATTCCCCCATCTAGGGATCAATCTGGTCACTGTGTAATGACTTTACTCACTTCTGTATAGGACATATCCTCTTCACAAATAATTTTTTAAAAACAGGTGTTGAGATTACAAAAGTTTCTATGTAACATCTACTGAGAAACCAACTTTGTAGTGCAGCATTAGTCTCTACTGTCATTGATTATTTATTGTGTAAGTTTGTGCTCCAAAAATTAAGTGATTAATGTCTAATTAATTTAAAACATAACAAGTCTTCTTTTTATCAAAACATTCCAATTCATTGAGAATGTCTTGTCTCATGGATATTAGGTCAAAGAGTTCTGAAAATACCAATAAACAATTCAGAGGCTTCCTTTATAAAACAGTATCAACTGAAAGGGAAAGATCCAGGACTTCACTTCTGAAAAAAAATAGAGCAAACTCCAGTATCTAAGTTATTAAAAAGTTATTTTCTAGAGGTATCGCTAAGTTCAAAAAGATTCTCTAGCCCACCTCTTCATAATCCTTTACTAAGAGAGAATTACAACCATTCTGAGTCCTATTCAGCTGCAAAATCTGAAGAATACAGATTTCATGATCTTGTCAGTTTTAATCCACCTTTGCCTCCTTAAGCCGTATTCTGAATCCAGACCACTCTAGTCGCTCAGTGTCTAAAACCTTCAGCCAGCAAGCACAGAGCAGAACTTCAGGAAGGTATTCTTTAGGAGCCCTCCTGAGAGGGATCACTTTTTTTTTTAAAAAAAACAGACACTGCTTCAAAAGAATCCCATTTTGCAATCAATTGTATCAATGGTGAGCAGAAAGGCAGGTACGAACTTGACAGGGAGACAGATAATCAGGGAACCATCTTAAAAGTAACAACAGAGACTATGCAGAGTAAAATTAGAAACTAAAGTGAGGAAGGAAACTGGTGTGGCAGTATTTCCACGGCATTTACCAATTTTTTAAAATTAAAAAGCCCATTTACAGACAGGGTTAATCAATATATAACACAATCATTTTAAAAAGAAAACATTTTAAACAAGAGATCAGAAGAATGCACTGCACTCTAAAAGGTACATATGAGGAACACAAGAGTAGCACAGTAAGAACCTGGCTGTGCCCCTAGATTCAACAATAGGTCACAGGTCTCTGCCCCTGAGGGCTTCAAATGTAAATATGGGGCAACAAATATAAACAAGAAATTTCAGTACAAAATGATTGTGTGCTATGATAGAAATACAGCCTACAAAGTGCTTCAATGATCACAGAAGAAAAGCATCAAGGTAGGTTTCCAAAAAAATACTTAATATACGCTGGATCTTGAAGCAAAAGCTGGTGTTTATGAGGTAGTAGTAAGAGCAGTTCTAGAAGTACATGCGGCAGGCAGCATAGTGGCCTAGAAGAACATGTTCAGGGAACACTAGTTTGACCAGAAGGCACATGCTAAGAAGGGCAAAATCTCCTTGGACAATGAGGCAGCGCCCAAGGTATTTAACACATTAACTGCCATGTGGGTTGTATTTAACTCAGGCTAGTTAATAAAGCACACGTAACTCACATGTCTCTTTACTTTGGGACCCACATTAACAATTTTCCAAGTTGCATATAACTCACTCACAGAAAACAATAAAAAGTAACAAATTTTTCATTAAATTAGAAAGGATCGTTTTGTTTTCTAAGTTTTTATTCTATTTTCATAATAAAACACCAAGGCCCCAAAGGAAAAAAAAATTTTTTTCTAGTGTGGCAGTTAATGTGTTAAGCAGAGAAGCTACATGATCTACGTGTTTTCTAGAGGTATCGCTAAGCAGCACAAGAAAACAGACTTCACAGACCAGTTTCAAGGCTATCGTAATGGTGCAGGTCTGAGTGACAGAGGCTTGTAATTAAGTTCACATTGAAATAAAAAATGAAATAATGAGGAAGGACCTAAATTAAGACAGTACAGCAGGAATACTGGAGAAATAAAATCAGGAATTTGGTATCTGACTGAATGCTAGAGATGAGTGTCTAAATTAACGTCCATAGACTGCATGGCTGTGAAGATGGTCAGGCCATCACCAGAGAAAAAGACTAACTAGAACAGGCAATTCTGTGAAGCTGGCAAAAATCAAGTCACGTGCAACTCTGCTAATATAAACTTGGGCTAGGACTGTAAACTCTAAACCTCATTTCCTTATGTGTAAAATGAGGATATGGCTTTATGTACATCACAGCCTTGTAAGGATTAAATGAGGCAATGCATAAAATGGGCTTACCATAGGGCCCGCTATATGTGAAATGCCCTTTAAATGTTGGTGCTTATCAGCATTATAACCGGGTAGGGTGCAAGATCACTGTTCTTCCTGTTCCCTAATGAACCAAGCTCCTTCGCTTCAGAGTCTGTGTTACACTTATAGCACCTAGTACACTCAATAAACTGTTGAAGTTCAATAAATGCTAAGCAGAAAAACGTCCAATGTACACCTGGTTCTATCAGAACCAAGTTTTGCCTTGAGGCATAATTCAGTATTCACTATTTGAGTAATAAAGTTACTTTTCAAAAAAAAGATGTATCAGTGTCATTCCTTTAATTAAATAATATAACAAAGGTCTAAGTAAAACTAGCCCTAGGGCTACAGTACACCTGTTTATACTAAAAAAAAAAAACAAAAACAAAAAACTAGTCTTTCACACCAGGTGTTCTGTCCTGAAGCCCTAATCTTAGAGATCCTGAATAGGAGATTGATTAAATCTAGTTTTTGGTCAGCCTGCATTGAGTTTAATTTCTTTCTTTCTTTCTTTTTTTTTTTTTTTTGAGACAAAGTCTCACTCTGTTGCCCTGGGTAGAGTGCAGTGGTGTCAGCCTAGCTCACAGCAACCTCAAACTCCTGGGCTCAAGTGATGTTCCTGCCTCAGCCTCCTGACAAGCTGGGACTACAGGCACGTGCCACCACGCCCACCTAATTTTTCTATTTGTAGTAGAGACAGGGTCTCACTCTCTCTCCCTCAGGCTGGTGTTGAACTCCTCAGCTTAAGCAATCCTCCCACCTCGGTCTCCCAGAGTGCTAGGATTACAGGCATTAGCCCCACTGTGTTTAATTTCTTAGAATGGGAAAATCAGGGACAAGGATTTGTTAAATCCGTAAGTGAAAGATTTCAAAATAAAAACATTAACTATAACTTAAATAAGAGAACTGTTCAGCTACACACAAACTCAATGCTACCAAAAATTTTTAGCAGATTAAGCTTTCAAGTTTTTCTATTCAGAGACCCCAGAAATATATGAGTATCTCTTTACACATCATGGGGGGAGAGTACATTACAAATTATTTTCTCTATACGTATTTTAGACAACTAATTTGGCATTGTGGTATTTAAGAGTGATCTTATATTATAAATTGCCAAAAATACACAATATTTTAGAACTAGAAGAGACATAGAAATCATCCAGTTCTGTGAATTTCAGGGAATTTTAATTGCAATTCAGTTTTAAATCCCAACCTAGCATACACATCTGTACATATATGTAAAGTTACATCTTACAATTAAAGCTTTTATTCACAGTATTGCAGTAGCAGAAATTGTGTACAGTAAAACTTTAAAGAAATTGAGATTTCCCCCCTTCCAAAAAAGAAATCTTTGAAACATGATTACATTGCATCAGATTTCACCCCAAAAGTCTATCAGGACAGCCATGTTCCACAATTTGCACAACACTTCAATTTAAAAACAAAGAAACTAATGCAGAACTTCATGTTGCGAAGATTTAATAATATCAAACATGATCAGTTCTTCATTCAGGATTCGGATGGGTTCTTTGTATAAGATGTATAGCTCTCAATGTAACCCTAAGGAAAAAAAAAATCTGAGAAGAAAACCAAGGGGCAAAGAACACTCTACCTAACTACCTCCCCGCCAATCACCACTCCCATCCTGAACATCAATATATAATTCCCTTCTTACAAATATGCTTCAGTGGTGCAAACCAAAAGTACTCGACAAGATGATCTGATAGTTTACTGTAATACATTTGGTCCCATAGTACCCAAGAACAAACTGGATGTCCTGTGATTTCCTCAATGTTGTACCTGGAGAAGGAACCAGAAATAAAGCCAGCAACGCATACAGTGAAAGCAAAATCTACATATTAGAACACAGAGCCTGAACATCTAACGATATATCCTCCATCTGACCCTGCCCAGGTAACAAGTGTCTTCCACTGCACCAGTGCCTTGGAAGAGTCAATCATTCACAAACTCACTGCCTCTCACCAGTGATTTTATCGGTGGCATGCAATGTTCTTTCAAAGAATTGTGTAATTTTCTGAACAAGTCAAGCGACAAACAGAACTTCAAAGAATCTGATTTTAAGGCAGTCAACATACATTGCTTATTCTCAGCTCATTTTTACGGGTATATTTGTCCAAGAAACAGGATGAGAAACAACTTCACAAAAAGAAAAACAAGGAAAATTAATCACCTGAGGTTTATGTTAACTTTTTATATTATAGATGATCTGAATAGGCTAATAATCTCAGGATAATTCTAGCAAGGTAACCACTCAACTGGCATTATATTATTGTCTTCCTCTATAAATGGTCCTGGAAGAGGGTGATGTGCTCTCCTTTGAGGTGGCAAAAGTGGAAGAGAAAGAAAAGAATGCAGTTAAAACACTTTGGCAGCATATTAATCTGTCCATTTAATTAAATCACCTTTCTTCTATTCTAGTGACTGGGTATGCATGCAACTCAAGTAAGTTACTTTTCTGATCCTCAGCATCTTCATCTGTGAAAGCTGGACTAACAACTACCTCTCAAGATTGCTTTGAGTATTATATTGAGAAAAAAGACATAAAACTGGCATGCAAAAACATAAAGTACTAAGCAAATATATAGTATTTGAGGATATCATCTTAAGACTTAAGTCCAAATGTTCAAGTGCCTGGTGCGATATTTTGCACATGAGCGCACAAATATTTGTCCATTCAGTCAGTTATATTTAAAAGTTAGGGCCCCAAACCTTAACTCTGGAAAACGAGGATTATTTCATGTACTGCTTATGTATTTATTCACTCCTAACATTAAAAAATCAGTCACACTTTTAGAATGACTAGTCATTCAATCCAATACACAATATACTGGAATAACATTACCATGGTATAACATATTGTTCAGAGTATGTATTCTGTGCCAAGTATGCTACCTACATTCGCTCATTTAATCCTTCTGATATCCCATGGAGAAGTTATTATCCATCTTATAAGTTAAAAACTAAAGCACAGGTTCAAGTAACACACCCAAGGTCACAAGGTTAGCAAATGGCAGAGCTGGTGTTACTCAAACCTGACACCAAAGCTCTGGCTCTTAACTATTCCTCCTCCTCCTCTCCAATATGGTAGCCACAAGCCACATGTGGCTACTGACAACTTGACATGTGACTATTCTGAATAGAGCTTTGCCATAATTCTAATATGTACACCAGAATTTGAAGATTTAGTATGAAAAAAATTATGTAAAACATCTCTAATTTTATACGGGTTACATGTTCAAATAATAATATTTTGGATATAACTGGTTAAGTAAAACATTATTTAAATTAATTTCACCTGCTTCTTATTTTGCTTTCTTCCTGTGGCTACCAGAAAGTTTAAAATCACACGTGCCTTGCAATATATTTGTTTTGGACAGCACTGATTTAGAACATCATACAGGATTATCTTATGACTAGCACAAAATTTTAAATTTACAAATACATTTTAGAGAGTACATTCAGATACTTTCCAATCTTAATAGATGTTTTTAATACTAAGTTAGTGAAACCACTAAAAACAAAATTTTTAAATCCCTTAATGTAAAAAGTTTTTTACTCAAATTTTAATATTGCAAATTTGATAATTTTCTATAAATTCTCTATCATGAAGATTGTTTTTCAACTACAAAAGTCATACAGAGTACTCACCCAGACACACACTACAGACATTATAGAAGAGCACAAAAACAGAATCCATCATCTCAATCAGAGTTAAGGTTTTGATTAAGTCATTCCTCCTTCCGTTTATGTGTATTAGGTTGAATTGCATGAAATATTAAAGTAGGTTCATGTAGTTTAACATTTTGTAACTTGTTTTTTCCCTAATTAATATACTATGAACATTTTCCTTTAATTACACATATTCTTTCTAAACATTTTAACTTATTTTGAAATAAATTCACAGGAAGTTGCAAAAATAGTCCACAGAGGTCCCATGTAATCTTCACCCAGTTTTCCCCCAATGTGCATCTTCCTGATTATACTACAATGTCAAAACCAGGAAATTAACATTGGTACACGTGTGTGTATATATAGGTCTATGCCATCTTCATAGGGGTAGCTTCACATAATTACCACCACAATCAAGATAACGATCTACTTCACCACAAAGATCTCCCTCTTGCTACCCCCTTTATAGTCATACCCATCTCCCTCCCCACTCCAGCAGCCCCAACCCCTGGCAACCACTACTCTGTTGCCTATCTCTATTACTTTGTCACTTCAAAAACATTAATGGCATCCCACAGTATGAGACATTTAAAGATTGGCTTTTTTTACTCAGCATAATGCCCTATATATCAATAGTTTGTTCCTTTTTATTGCTGAATTCCATAGTATGGATGTATCATTCACCTACTGAAGGACATGTGGGTTGTTTCCAGTTTTGAGCTATTACAAATAAAGCTGTGAGCAGGTTTTTTGTGAACATAAGTTTTCATTTCTCTGGGATAAATGCCCTATTGCCAGGTCACATGGTAAGCACATGTTTAAGTTTTGTAAGAAACTGCCAAACTATTTTCCAGAGTGGAATGTACCACTTTACACTGTCCCCCACAATTTGTGACAGATCTCAAAACATTTTTAATAGCTGCATCATATTCCATCATGGCTACTCCATAATTTTTAGCTGATCCCTATTTAGGTAATTTTCAATTGTTGGTTATAATGATACAATTAGTATACTTACACAGGAATTATGTGCAGGCCACACAAATTCGTGGAAGTTACACTGTTGAGTCACAGGGTACAAATATTTTAAAGGCATTTGATACCAAGTGCCACACTGACATAAAGAAAATTTAAATACTCACCAAGGGTCTATGAGAATGCCCATTTCCCAGTCTCACTAAAATTATCATTTTTTTAAACTTTAAAATTTGATTTACCAAAAAATTTTATCTTATTTTGTATTTCTTAGAATAATGGAAAGGTTATACATTTCTCATGTTTACTGATTTAGTTTGTAGTTCTTTTATGAATTATTTGTGTTCTTTGCAGGCTTTTTACTAGAATATTGGTTTACCCATTATAAGACCTGGTTCTGTCTAACATACGGTACAAAGAAATAAGACTTTTTTTTAAACACTGTATCTGAAATCCAATCCAAATGTTGGCAAGATAATAGCTGATTTTAGAATTTAAAAAAGATACAAGTTTAGTTGATATGGTCCTCCATTTATAAATATCCCTGTACTTTGCACAATGTATTCATTAGTTAAGGCCAAATCTAGACTTAAAAAAATGGTTCCCAGAATGCTGATTATAGACTAAAAATCTATACTAAAAACATGGTTCCTAGAATGCTGATTGTTCAGTGAAGTTCACTTTAAAATGCTAACAACTAATTTTTCCATAACATTAAAAATCTTCAACTTCATTAGGAAGCCTGGTGGGCTTCTCCTTAGGAGAATTTATTTTATTTTATTTTATTTTATTTCTTTTTTTTTTTAAGACACTCGTTCCAGAATCCTTAGGAGAATTTAAGGTTATCCAAACCAGTAGTTCTCAAAGTGTGAAACCTAGACCAGCATCATCAACAATACCTGGAAACTTGTCACAAATGCGAATTCTCAGGCCCTACCCCAGAACTACTTAATCCATAAACCTTCCAGGTGAATTTGATCCACGCTGAAGTTTAAGAACCATCACACTAAACACATTTAGAATAAAAACATTAAATCTGGGTTCCCTTGTATATGTAATTGTTCTTTAACGGAGGACTTGTGCAAAGTTAATTATGCTATAGATATTAAGAATTCAATGTTTTGGTTCTTCCCAAAATGAAAACCTGAAAGAAAACTATATTTCAGCTTTATTTCCTACAAATAGGAACCCTAAAACCATGAAGTGTTCCAAAATTTCTCCCTTAAAAGAAGAATCCAAAACGTATCTTATCAACCAGCAGGCCAAAATACATGCCTTGGAAGTCAGAGACTCAATTTGTTTCATATCACACATAGCCTGATTTTCCCACTCCCACATGGAACTACCACCTACATCATTTTGAAAATTCAATGAAATAGCATTATTAAAGCATAGTGCCTGGAGAACTGTAATTATTCAAATATTTGTGGTCCAATGAATAAGTTGCTTAATAAATAAGAATAATTCTGGATGGCAGGATTATGGATGACCTTTATGCTTTTCTCTTTTGCCCCCAAACTTTAATAAGTATGCATTACCTTCATAACTAAAATAAATAACAAAGAATTAGTGACCAAATGCAACTATAAAAGAAAACCTACCAAACATCAGTATCTTCAAATTTTACCTATCTTCACTAATATTTTCTTTCCTTTACCCATACAAAAAAATTATAAATAATTTACGAAGTGCTGAGGTGATAAAAGATAAATTAAATACAGCTCCCAACTTAAAGGAAAGTCTTACAGTTCAAAATTAGAAGTGAATAGATCATGAGTACGAACCCAGTAACAAAGTTGGTGTACTAAACTATGGCAGCTATTTTTATCCACATCTCCCATTTCTATCCCATCTCCCTTTTCAAGGAACAGACCCTAACAGACGAGTGAGGCTTGGCCAATCAGAGTATCCCAATGTCTAGACAACAAAGAATGATCTAGGGATTGAGCAAGTGACAGGAGTCTTCATTCTTGCAGTTCTTCCTTTGATTCCCTTAGTTCAAATAGCACTCTTCTCTCATCATGGGCTACGTGGGCCAGTAAATTTTGTTTTGGTTTTTGCCTTAAGGTAGCTTGAGTTGGAGTCCTATTTACTGCAACCTTGACTACTCCTGTAGCACTTACGATATTAAGCAGCATTTAGTTTTGTAAAAAAATGAAAAGAACAATTAATAAACCTCATAAGCTACACATGAAATTCGATCTGTTCTTAGAAAGCAGTCACCAGGTTTGTTTTCTCCCTATGACTAACCACCACACATTGTATGTGTTACAAGACCTAAAACGCATCCTACATCATCCTCAATTTCTTGTCCCAACAGCTATCAAAGTTTCATCTTAAATTGTATTGCTAATGCTCTTAAATTGTAGAGAAAAATATTTTGAACAAATTTTAAACACGATGCTTTTTTTTTTACATATCCCTTCCACCAGTTTCTTTTCACAACCATAGGATAATTTAAACAGATTTTCTTAATTGGCTAAGGGACAAAAGGAGAGGAGAATACCTAATCCTACTTAAAAATAAAATTTTCACCTGTTTACCTTGTGACTTCAACTATTCATGATTTATGAGTAACACAGTAGTCTATTTGCATTGCCTTTACTGAGAGTTCATTTTTGGCACCAGAGTCTGTGTCAATCACTTCATGGAGCTGAAAATACAGTTAAATAAATGAATGAAGTGAATGAGTCAAGACTGCAACTTAACAGAAGTAATTAATCTAAATTACTCAACAGAATAGTGTACTCAATGTACTATCAAGTATACAAGGTGCAACTACCAAGTCTGTTAACATGGCAGAACAATGGACAGCATAACATTTCCAACACTCAAAGTCTTTTGTAACCATTTTAAAACTGCCTTAGGTGCCAGCTTACAAACACAGGAATCTAGTTCCTTATCACACCTTATTTTTGATTCCTCAAAATGGGTTTTGTACCACATGATTGATCTCCTGCTTTATTACCAGACTTTCCAATATGACTTCTGGCTATTGAAATCACCACAAGGGCAACCGAAAAGAATAAAGAATTGTCATAGTTATTTAGGTAAGTGTGCCAAAGCTCTGAAGAACAAAACCACTCCAGAAGTAATTTACATTCATTGCGTACAGCCTCCAAGGCTGTAGGGTTCTGTGTTTAACTTCTAGTGCTTGTTTGGGGAAAAAAAACTCCAGGAAAAAAAAACCAGTAACACCACTTTTAAGGGCACACTTCATAAAGACAACTTTCGCCTAATCTAATAACATTAAACACATAAGACAAAAGCCCTAATATGAGAGAACATTTATTAGCACTGTTAACCAAAATCCCTTCTCCCAGTCTTCATTTATTCTATATATTTTTACTGCACCACTACCAAGTGCCAGGCACTGTAACAGACACAGGAAAACAGAGCTACGAAACAAAAGGTGTTGCCCTTAAAAAAGGCGACAACATAATAGAGGCAGGTTAAAATCAAATAAAAATACAGTTTAAGTGTTATGACAGAGGTATGAATGATTGGAGGGGGATGGAAAGGCTTCCTGAGACATCTAAAAGGACAAGTAGGAGTCAGCCTGGAAATAAAAGGAAGGAAAAGCATTTTAGAAAAAAACACAGAGGAAAAGCATGTGAAGGCATGGATGACAGACATGGTTGCTCAGAAGACACCAAGCAGTTTGGTATAAAACATACACATGCTGTGAGTTAAGGGCAATGGGGTGGTGACAGGCTGCTTCCAGGAATTCTGAAGACACAGTAAAGGACCAAGTGACAAGCTCCTTGTGATACTCAGGATATGGATTTTATCCTAAAGGCAATGAGAACGAGGAGATAATTTTAAGCAGGAACGGGACATGATCTGTTCAGCATTTTAGAAGACCCTCTGATGTATGAATTCAGCTTTTCAACCTGTGGGATTTGAACTGCCTTTAAGATGTCCACAAGTGAAGATGCCCAGGAAGCTGCTGGATTTGTTTGTCCTATGTCCGCATGCATGGGGGTAGTGCTGGGTGGTTAATAGTATCTGAGAATCACCAGGCTCTGGGGAGAAGTGGAAAGGTGTGGATGACACCATCTGAAGAGAGTGAACAGTTAAAAAGAAGGTGGGAGGGGGCCAAGAACTAATGAAATAACTTGTATCAACCTGTACAACAAATTCTACATCCAAGAATCATAAAGGCCCAGTTTAAATCCCAGATTCAGTGAGAACTTCTCTGATGAGGCCCCAGAGGACGACTGTCTCCAACCTCCTCTACAAAGAACTTAGGGTCCGTACCATGTACTCACACATTCCATGCCTACCACGATGCTCACATCGCTGGGTGCTTTACATCACTGGCTACCTTCTTATGCTCTTTTCAGCAAGTTTGTAAGTTCCTTGAAAGCAGGAATTTTCCATTTATTCAACCAATGCCTTGAAACAGAAATCACTGATGAACAATACTACTGAGGAAAGGCAAAAGTTGACTCCTTCTACATCCTCTAAGAAGTTTCACACACCAGGCTTCATTTCTTTCACATAATGATGTGTGGACTCATGCTGCTCCCATGAAAAGACAGCTGTTCAAGTATGTAGGTAGTGAATACACAGTGAACAGAAGTCCTCTAGAATGTGTAAGGAAGGGTCTGCATGCAAAGAGTTAAGCTGTAAGATATTCTTAGGACAAAACAGCACTGGTAAAATAAATAAGAACTGCACACAGCACGGATGAATCTTGTAAACATAACAATAAGTGAAAGAAGCTAGACCCAGAAGTGTACATACTGTATCCACTCATATAAAGTTAAAAAACAAGCAACCTAGTCCCTAGTGTTAGAAGTCAGGATGGGGGTAGGGGAAGTGTACGAGAGGCTTCTGGTAATGTTGTCTTTAAGAATCTGATTAAGCCAGGTGCAGTGGCTCACACCTGTAATCCCAACACTTTGGGAGGCTGAAGCAGGAGTATCACCTCAGCCCAGGAGTTCAAGGTTGCAGTAAGCTATGATCATCATGCCACTGCACTCCAGCCTGGGCAACAGAGTAAGACCCTGTCTCTAAAAAATAAAAAAAAAAAAATTTTTTTTAATCTTAAGAAAAAGAATCGGATTAAGAATCGAGTGCTGGTTAAAAAGGTGTGCTCACTCTGCAAAAGTTCATCACTTAGGATTTGCGCGCCTCTCTGTATGTATGCTACGGTTCAAAAAAGTTTAAATAAACAGGCAAAAAAGGAGGGTGTGAGCACTACGGCGAGTATAAAAGAAGATGCCACAAAGAGTAAAACCACCAGTGATGGGGCAAAAGAGAAAATGAGAGCCAGAAAGACATTAGAGACCTGCTATTAAAGTACTAATGAACTAAATTAGTTCTGATGACTATTTTGGTAAACTATAGCTACTTAAGGAAATTTTTCTTAATCTTGGAATCTCTTCAGCACCTACTAAGGTACACGATAAATATATGCCACATGCATAAATAATATGTAAGTGAATCCACTCATAGCCTCCCACCCTAATGATTAATAGAATATACTGGTACATTAGCTGGCCTGCATTTAGTCTACAACACACAACTAAGAAAAGTTTAGTAGCCTGAGCACAAAAGCTCCAACTCTAAAAACTGTCCCAATCAAATGAGCTAGATGGCATTTTCTGTAAATCTGCAAAAAGAACTATACCCTGGCTCCAAAGAAAGCAGCATTACTGTTTCCTGAACACTGTCTACAAAGCAGTCACTCCACCCAGTTCTTATTACTCTGTAGTTCCTTCTCCTGCTTTAATTTCTTTGTAGCACTTGACGATAGGTGAAATTATCTTATTTTTCTGTTTACTTGTTTATGTTCTCTTCCTCTCCATAGTATTTTAAGCTCCATAAGAAGAGGAACCTTGTCTGTCTTTACACCACTGTACACTCAGAGCCCAGAAGGCTGTGTGCTCAATAAAAACTTGTCAAATGACCACAACTACCCAGTTAATTTACTTTCAGGTCACCAAGTACACGTAAGATCAAGGCAGTACCAATAAATCAGTAATTCCAATGCAATAGCAAATACAAATTATTACTCCATTCCTGGATAATAATGATCTTCAAAACTGTACCAGCTTTTGTACCAGCTTTGAAGTTGAAAGATTTGATGAAGTTTGATGATTTGGAAAACAGAGGTAAATTTTCTATGTATTTTTTTTTTCTTTTTAGAGAAAGGGTCTTGCTGTGTTGTCCAGGCTGGAGTGCAGTGGCTGTTCATCATAGCTCACTGCAGCCTCAAACTCCTGGACTCAAGTGATCATCTTGCCTCAGCCTCCCGAGTAGCTAGGACTACAGGCACATGCCATCACACCTGGCAACTTTTTATTTTATTTTATTTTAGAGATGGGGTCTTGCCACATTGTCCAGGCTGGTCTCAAACTCCTGGTCTCACGCAATCTTCCTGCCTCGAGTCTCCCAAAGTGCTGGTATTACAGGCATGAGCCACCATGCCCAGCCTCCTGGATATATTTTAAGGAGAATTTTTATGAAAGACAAACACGACAAAGCCAATGTGACCTAAGAAGCAAAACCTGTGAATTACTAGGAAACATGGGTAAGAGACCTGGCTCTGCCCCACTACAGGTACCTTCCCTTAAAGCTTCAAAGAATGATGCCCTTTTGAAGCTTCCAGCAAAAATTGTAACTTTGTTGAGTTTTTCCATAAAACTTTAAAAGTACTTCATGACTATTCAAGAGATTTTGAGTTGTCAGGGTATCAGAATTTAAGGGGATAGGGTGGGAGTCCTAAGTTACAACTGCAAAGAATCAGGGAATTCCCAAACAAGGTAAACATTTTACACACAAAGCAGGTGCTTCTTCAATCCTTCCAATTAGATATGTTGAATATCAAGTTTTTTTTAAAGCTAGTGATTTCTACACAATCTTATTACACATCTAAAGTAATTTCCTCACTTCTACTTGTCTATAAAAGCTCTAAAACCAGTACATTTTTCAGAAGGGCAGTATTCAAATAAACAGGGATGAAATGAAACACAATTTCAATTCAACACAGTGATAAATCCTGGAGCTAAAGACTAGGAAAGTTCTAAATCTACAGTAATTAATGAAAGCAAACATTTTCCAATTTTTCAAGTGAGTATGATTTAAGCAGTAGCTGAAGGTAAAAATGCAGCACTACTATCAAAGAAATACTAATCAACAAGAATATGCAGCAATGTCTTGGTAATTTTTATTTTACAATAAACATAACACTGCAATTTCAGAGAAATAAGACCACAAAATAAAAGTTATCACCAAGTCTAGGAAGTTACTCTGCCCAACACTTGAGAACTTCAACTTAACAGGTAAATTCATGCATTGGGAGATTTTTTCCTTCTTTTAAAAGCTGGTATCCTCTTTCCTGAGACTGGCAAAGTGGGATGGGAAATACCACTTTAGCTATCACTTAGGAAAGGGATAGTGTTTCTTCCCCACCCACCTGCCACCTTACATACACACTCTAACATACACTCTTATTTTCTACCTTGAAAGCCTTAAAGCATGTAAGTAGCATGGTGGCGAAGCAACCTTCCCAGAGGCCCATGACTCTTCCATGACCCATTAAAGACTTAAAAGTATACCATACAATGTTCATGAGGAAACCATTTGACATGATGGAAATGTTCTAAAACTAGGTTGTGGTAATAGTTGCACAACTCTTTAAAATGACTAAAAATCATTGAATTGCACACTTATAATGGGAGAATTATGTAATAGTATGTAAATTATATCTCAATAAAGCTTTAAGAAAAATAGCCAGCAAGGTGTAAAGAGCAGGACAGTATAGTTAGGAAAAGAAGGGTATCCAAAAACTGAAGAGACCCAACACATAATTCATAATACATCTAAAATACTCTACTGCCCCCTGACCCTCCAAGTGGCCTATTAAGTACCTCCTCCTTCTTCCCTTAACATATACCTTAGGACACGCTGATCTTCCTTTCATTCTGCCCTATGCTGCTCCAAAAAGAAAAAAAGACCTAATTCTTCATCACCTCCACAATTCCACCTGCAGAAGTAAAAATATCTGATGCACACGGCAATGGTAGTGAAAGGTTGACAGGTTATTTTGTAAAAATCAATTCTCCCTGTCGAAAACAAACGGGGGGGGGGGGGGGGGGAATCCTTCTAATTGATTCCCCAAGCCAGACTGCTCTGACCTCCCATAGCACTTTATTTATACTTCTCATGGAGCCTTTATAACTGGGATTATGGTCATTCTGGTACATGTCTTTATCAACCTTTAACACTCCTCCCTCCCTTCCCTCTCCCCAGCAGTATCTGTCACATCCTAGGAATTTAATAAATGTTCCTTACATGAATGGTAGTATTTTCCCAATCAAATTGAGGAATATCAATTCTATCCTCAAAGGGCAAATACAGTTCTCTATTCCACGGGACCACCACTAATTCAAAGCTGATTTCCTTGGTTGACGAGGAGATTATGGTGACAAGAATGACCAAAAACTCCAAAATAACCAAACAGCTCAAGGCGATAAAACCCAATTTCTGTTCCAGGCAACAAATTATTATAAAAAAATCACAATTTTTTTGCCTATTACCCAGCATCCAAACCCAACAATGTTTTCTACCGCTATCAAGATAGCAAGTGTGATTAATACTATACAAGACAGAAAAGGTCAAGTTCATATCAAACCCTTGAGGTACAAAAAAACCATAAGAAAAAGGCCCAAGAAAAAAATCACAGCAGCAACCAGCATTACAGAGAAATTAACCAACTGTTAACGCACAGGATAGGACAGGACAAAAACCTGTCAAATTTACTTCTCCACATGCGATCTGTTCCTAATATAAGAAAGCCAAAATATTATTTGCATTCCAATTAATGATGACTTCTGAATAGATCTAAAATACCAAAATATTGACAATAACCAAAATAAATTTCAGCTAGCTAAGAGCATCATGAATTGATAGAGTTTAAGTCTTCAGACCTGTGAAATCTGTGTTCAAAGTCTACTCAATGTGCAAATATAGTGATGGCTTTTAGAAGGAAAAAAACAGACAAAAGAAAAGAAATCCTACTCAATGCCAAGACATCAAAAAATTACAGGAAGACCCTTAAAGCAGGTGAGTTTCCTGTTCCTAAATAGACTCTAAGGTATTTTAATTACTAATAACTTAATATTTAAAAACTGAATTTCACTGACATCATTTGTAGCTCTGAAAAAAACTTTAAATACATAGTTTTTAAATCAAAACCTGCATGCGTCCAAAAAAATTGATGAGTCAGATTTTTTAAAAAGACATGTGAAAAGTGAAATGCATTTCATTATGAGATAATTATTCCCAGCAATAAATCAAACATAAACTTCTGAATTTGGTTTAAGTTTCTCTTCACCAGTAAGGTTCTCAAGTTCTTAGGACTTTCCTAGTCATTTACTTGAATCATCTACGGTAACACTCAAAGCAAAACCACAATAAAGAGGTTTGACCTCTGAGGGATCCTACATGTAAAAAACATTACTCATAAATAATATACAATCACTATCGCTTTAAGTAACAAATACATTTCTAAATTTTTATGCCATTTGATGGAATTCCCTATTTTAGATAGCAAAACAAAATCTATAAAACCACTGATGCATGTTTTTTACTTTAAATCTAGTCTATGATAATACAAAAAGCTGACATGAATTTACCTACAAAACAACTTACGGGGATTTTTTAGTTGTTGAGTATTTTTATTCAAAGGTCTTATTATTTGAAGAGTAAATGGAATGCACAGAACCAGTAATTGGGCCAATTAATCCCAGAGTTATATTCTTTTAGGTTGTCCAATATCCTATTTAATCCCACGTATAAATAAACCAATGAAACCTTAACAGGACACAATCATTTCATCAAAGAATAGTATCCAGTTGTAAGTGTGGAGTACTACTACACAGTCATATTGGAACACTACCAATTCAAAAACAAGTACCTGATGAAATGAGATTTTTGGCAACCAATTTTAAGTCCACCAAAATCTCACTTACTCTCACTGTCACATATCCCAATGCCTGTTCATTAAATGACACCAAGAACAGTTTAACTTCAAACTCTAACACCACTGAAACCAATTCCAGACAAAAGTTAAAAGATGACCAAAAGACTATAATATCAGTCTTTACATTTTATCCAAGTATATCTAAATGTTAAATCCAAAGTAGTTCAATTTCTTGATACCACAGGCAGTTTATACGACCTTCATCTAAATGAAGAGAAATTCTTTCCACATTCTTTTCATCATAATAAAGCTTTAAACACAAACTTCAATATAGTCACTCTATTTATTTCACCATTTTGCAAAATCGTCCTCCATCACCACTCTGCATAAGGTAATCAAAAAAAAAAAAAAAAACCTGACAGCTCAGCCTTCCAAAAAAATGCACTTTCTTTATCAAACCCCAACATTTACTTTCTTCGAGTGCAAGAATACAACAGACATTTGCAGCTCAAGACAGGAAAAGCACAACCAGCCTTGTTGTACACCACCACTCAATTTCTCACAGAAGAGAAAAATAACTCAGGACAGGCAAATTAAAACCATTCTGCACATAGCAAAAATAAAAAGATCTGTCCTACAATCCATAGCAATAGCACTGCTTCCTCTCTTTCTAAGCCAATACCAATAAGCCAGTGGACACAAGTGTCAAATGAATCCAGTGTCTGTTTGAAACAAGACGAAAACCTGGAAAAATTCCCTCCCATAAATCATTTAGTGAACACGAGGCTTTGCACCCAACACGAAATACACACAACCCAAAAACACATACAACCCACCCCAAATGCAGAGAAAGCTGTAATCAACAAGTTGGAAAGAGGGCAGAAAGTACGGCTCTATCCTCTCCTCCACCTTAAAAAAAAGTCCTTTAACAAAAGGTAACAGAGATCTTCAAGTACCTGGTGGAGGTGCCTTTCCTCACATCGCAGATGCTGCACTTAAAGGCTTCAGCACTGTTTCTAGTCAGACGTGCAATCCAAGCTCAATCCCAAAGCCTTCGTCTTGCGGAGTTTGCTTGTTTTGGCCTGTGGAGGAGTGGGGAATGGGGGAAAGGGGGGGAAGAACAGGGAGCAGGAAAAAGGCGGGGAGCAGAAATCACAGGCGTGGCCGTGGAATTCCGGACATCCAGCCCTTGGGAACTGGCAGGTCGGGGAACCGACCCACCCACCCTTTCCGGGGCCGGCGGGCCGGGAGCGGAACCGGGCGCCCCACGGCCGCGCACGCCCGGGCCCGGGAGGATGCCTTGCAGCCAGGAGCGCGGCGGCTGTCGGATGGCGTGGCGCGGGGGGCCGGAAGCGGGCGGATGTGGATTGGAGGGGGGCGGGGGCCGGGAGGGGACCGCGCGGGCCGGATCTGGGGGGGGCTCAGGCCACCGCCCTGCGCGGGAGTGGGACGGCTCCTCCCTCTCCCCACCTGCTCAGGCCCTCCCTTCCGGACTGGTAAAGTCCCTTGGTCTGGGGGGGGCGGGGGCGGCGGGGAGGCGGCTGAGGACGGAGCCCGCCGGCGGCGGACACCGCCTCCGCCCCGCGCCGCCGCCGCCTCCCCCTCCCCCGCCCCGCCGCCTCCCCCCGCCCCGGGTGGCTCCGGGGCCTAGTCGTCGCCGGCCCCCGCCCGCCCCCAGCCCTCCCGCCCCTTCCGCCCCCTCGCTCGAGCGTCCGCGGGCCTTCTGCCGCCCATGTCCGTGGCTGTACCCCCGCCCCCCAGCCGAACCGGCGCGCTCGGTAGACGCCGTCCGGGGAGTCGTCCCCGCCCCCCCCCCCCCCCGCGCCGCCGCCCGCCTCAGCCGCGGGGCTCGAGCGCCGCCCCCCTCCGCCGCTGCCGCCTCCGGACGACTGCCCGCCGCGCCGCCCGCCGAGTGCGCGGGGCGGGCCGGCGCCCGCTCACGCGCCTGCGGCCTGAGGCGCGGCCGGCGCCGCGAGGGCGGGGGCGGGGCGCGGGGGAGGGCGGGTGCCCGGGCGTGTGTGCGCGCTGGGGGCGCGCGTGCCTGCCGGTGGCCCAGCGGCCCGGCGCGGCGGAGCGTGCGAGCCCGGCGGGGCGCACGTGGCCGCGCCCAGGAGCTGGTAACTGGCTGCGGGTCCCGCACAGCCGCCCGACGGGGTTGTCGCCGAGACCCCAGCACCGAAGCCGCCCCGGGGAAGTAGTTCAACGCAGTTTGCGCGCGCCACGGGGTCTTGCAACAGCCGCGCCGCTCGCAGCGCCTCGAGGCTTGCCATGCCCCGGGAGCTGCCAGGGCGTCCTTTGGCCCGCGTTCCCCGTGCCCTTCTGCGTCTCAGCCACGCGGAGCTTTGTATCTGCCTCTCCTGAGGTCCCAGCCTCTAGCCGCGACGCTGGCCCGAAGCCCCCTCCCAGGCAGGCCCCTGACGCGGGAGGCTACCGCAAAAAGGGTGTGGTGTAACTAGATGCCCCCGAGGCCAGACCCTAAGTTCCGGTTTGCGGGCTCCTCCTTGGAGCCTCCCTCCCCCAGAGCTTAATTAGAGCGTTTCCCTAGGGAAGTTGCTAGTCAAATCCCGGCGACCACGTGCCAGCATTCTAACCTTGTGCCTCAGCTCCTTCATCTCCAAAATGGGGCTAATAACCCTCCCCCAGGGTTGTTTTGAAAATTCAGAGACAAAATGCACGGAAAGCTCACAGATCAGTGCCTGGCACTAATGAAGGACCAAAACAAGGTATTGGGTATCGAGAGCTATTATAACTGGGCCTGAGTTATGCACCATTTCCCCAGCGTTAGAAGATTTTTGAAGGCGAGGAACAGGTAGTGCTGTTCACTTTCTGCCAGCTCCAAGAACGCTGCCAAATCAACTTGAACGTGACTCAGTACCCTCTGCCTTCAGGCACTGGGGAGGCACGGTAGGAGGAGGACCCCAGATGATAAGATAAAACGCCCAGGCACCGCTGGGCTGAAGCCCCAAGTGGGGGGAGGGGACAGGGTTGAGAGAGATGCTAGAAGGTGGGGGATGGGTGGGGGGTGGGGGATGGAGGGCGCGTAAGACAGACCCTAGGCCCTGTTTATATGCAAACACAGAGCAGGTTGTTATCTGGACTGCCCCACGTAAGGGAAGCATACCAGAGCGGGAGACCGGGGAAGCCCACTGAAACTGAGCAGCCAGGGGGCAGGAACGCCAAGGATCAGTCCTGGGATCAGAAGGGAGAGAATAAAAGAGAAGGAATGTGTCAACGATAAGCTTGATCAGCACGCAGTGTCCTCTCCGAGCAGGCACACCCTGGAGGGCCAGGAGGAGCAACACTGTTTAGCAAGGGTCAGCAACCTCCCAGGCCTCAATGCCACAGCTGCCTCCTTAGGAGGGGAGGGAAGGAAAAAGGAAGAGGAGGAGAGAGGCGTGGGGCCCTAGGGGCAGAGGGGCCAGAAAAAGCCAAGGGGCATGCGCACAAGCCGTGACCCAGTGCAGTCTTGCCATGCTCAGCCTTGGCCTCTGGTGTGTGCCTGGCTTGCTCCCAGGGTTCTGCTCCTGGTGTGAAGGTACTGAAAGAAAAGGGACATTAAGAAACCCCAGCTGGAGGAGTGGCCTCTGAGGAGGGAAACTAGGTGGCTGGGAGCCATAGGTAGTGCAAAGGAGACTTTGTTATTTTTGACTTTATTATTATTTACATAGAGTGAAATACACAAATCTTCACTTTGCTGCTTAGAGCATGTCTACACCCTTGTATCTACATCCTGATTAATTTATAAAACATTTTTATCCTCCCAGTGACTTGCCCCTGCCATAGGTAACCACTATTCCAACTTCTGTTACCAAAGATTAGTTTTGCCTGTTCATGAACATCATGTACATGGGTCATATGATATGTGCTCTGTATCTGGCTGGCACCTTTTGCTCAACATATTTGTGATATTCATCCATGTTGTTGCCTACACCAATAGTTCATTTTTGTTTGCTTAAGTGTGTAGAATTACATTGCAAATACACTGTAATTCATTTATCATAGGAGATTGACTTTTTTAGTATATCTTTTTATGTCTTTGTCCTGTGTTACCTTTTCAAGAAAGAAAAAGTTTAAAAAATGTTTTTAAGAAAAAAGAGGTTCCAGAATAGAGAAGTAATTTCTAGGAACTCATCAGACCCACACATCACCATGTAGTTGTAACTTTAGAGGCTCTAATTTTGTTGAGATGTTGGAGGTAAGTATCGAAAGTCTCCCTGTAGTTATAGGAGACAAATGGAACTACTTCTGAACAGTGTGCTCTAGAACAATATGGCTCTAGGCAGAGTGTGCTGTGGTTCTAGAGTGGTGGTTTTCAACCTGAGCTGTGGAGGACAAATCATCCTCCAAGGTGTTGCCTTGGATCATTGTGGGGTGAGGGTACAAGTGAAAGTTACCAGTCCCTCCCTGCTCCTCTGTTTGCTATCTTGAACTTCCATTTCATGTTTCATTTGAAGGAAAGTTCTACTGCTTTAAAAATTGTTTGAAAGCCATGATTTTAGTGTAGATGCTGATGATCAGCACTTTCCAAGAAATGTTTGGTATAAATGATTCCACAGAAACATAGGACAGATTAAAAGACCACATTTTGATTCCTTTCCTCTCATTTACATCCCTCATACTGGTCTTCTTGCTGTTCCTGGAACAGTTTACAACCTTCAGGGCCTTTGCACTTGTGAGGGTGGGGCCCTCTGCCTGGAGTGCTCTTTCCCCAGATACTGCCTCACTTCCTTCAGGTCTTTACTCCAAAGTCACATTCTCAGTGAGGTTGTCCCTGGGCACCCAATCTAAAAATTTCATACACCAGCCCACAACATGATGTCTCGTGTCCCCCTTTCCTGCTTTACCTTTTTTCCCCTGCAGTTCACTTATCTTGTTTCGCAGCTCTTTGTCCCAGTAGAATATAAGCTCCATAATGGCACGGACCTTTTTTTTCTATTGTGTCCCCCCTCCTCCCGCTATTATATATCAACTGCCTAGAACAGTGCCTGGTATACGTGTGTTGAAGAGAATTTCTTTCTTTTAACAAAATATATTGAGCAGCAACTAGGTGACATGCCCATGCTAGGGAATGGAAGATAGATCAAGGTAAACCGGACTTCTAGTCTTTTGGAGTTTACATTCCAGTTCAGGAGCCAGAAGCTGGCCATACACGTAATCAATTACAATCGTGACAATTGCTACAAAGACACAATACAGGATGCAGGGTGAGAGAGTACTGAGGGAGGGAGGGTGTGGATGCAGCTTGAATGGGGGGTGGGAGGTTTCCCTGAAAAGGTAAAGATTGCTTAGGAGAAGACAAGGCAAAGCTCTGGCGCTTTGGGGGAGCTGAAGGCAAGCAGCTGTGGGGGATGGGGAGAGGGACAGGGAGAGAGAAAGGGAAAGGAAAGATGAGGCTGGAGAGGCAGACGCCAGACCAAGAACATTTTACCTGGGAGTCTGCCTTGATGAATGAGATGCTGGGAGAGGCAGACCCCTTGGGGGAGGGGAGGTAGAGGAAGGACCTTTAAAATGGCCTGGGATTCCAAGCAGGCAGGGCAGCTTCCGTGGGCTTCCCTCCTTTCTTTAGAAGCCAATGGGAGAATCTGGAAAGTTATCAACTCGGCTTGCTCCTGCCTTGACATTTGCAAGTGCTATTCCCCGGAGGGAAACCTGAATACTCCCTAAGCCTGGAACTTTGAACCTTAGGAATACTCAATAAAGGTATTATAAACAAGTGAGAGAAAAAAGTCCTTCTCCAAATACTTCAGGGCTTACCCCTGCCCCACCCATGTTACACCTTCTTATAGTCTGAGTCCCACACTGTAGTCTGGGGTGAGGTTTTCACCAGTCTGCAGTGAAATGAGAAAAATAAGGGTAAAAATATAAATACTTTCCTATGTCCAGGTAAATTACCAATGGTTGATTCTTGAAAAAGACTGTTTTTTATTCTGAGATTATGTCCCTTCACTTTTTTCTTGTCTTGGAGGATTGGGTAATTTAAATGTCCCTTCTTTAATGGAGTGACGGCAATAGTATATGGTAGTTGCCTTTCTGAATATGTCCTCCATTGGCCAAATCACAAGTTGACAAATTCATGTTGGTTTCCCAACCCTCTCCCCTCACTGATTTTATCCTTAAAGTTTTAAGGGTACCAAGATTTAAATGACTTTAGTAACGCTTTCAGCGCTAGTGTGATTGAAGGGAAGAGGAAGGAGAAAACGGTATCACAAGGTGACTGAAAAAGCCACCCAAGAAGGACTGAAGCTAGGAAGGTTAAGATTTCAATCCTAATTGCTAAGAATTAATTCCCTACTTTGCACGGAATCTTCCTTCAGTGGTTTAAAAGAGAAAATTTTTTCTTGGAGCAACTAACTTCCTGGAGGTGGAGTGTCTTAGGAACTGGGGAAAACCTAGCGCATTTCACTTAAAGACTCAAGCTTGTGCTGGTATCACTGGGGACATCTGGAGAATATTGCTGAAGATAGGATGAACTTCTAACTTCTAAGGAAGCAACCTTAGAAGAGAGGTGGAACTTCCCTGACCATCTGTGTTGAACTTTAACCAGATTTTGCAACCAGTTACAATGTCACCTGTGCACGTGCTTATCAGAGATGTGAAGATTCATTGATATGCCTCTTCCACAGTAGGAAATGTCACAGCTCAAATTTGTCCTGGGTTATAACTCACACCATTTACAAAAATTAACTCAAACTAGATCATAGACCTAAATGTAAAACCTAAGCCTATAAAATTTCCAGAAGAAAATATAGGAGAAAATCTTTGCGGCCTTGGGTAGGAAAAGATTTCCTAAATAGGAAACAAAAACAGTGATTCCTAAAAGAAAAAGTTGATAGCTTCTACTTCATCAAAATTAAAAACTTCTGCTCTTTGAAAGGCACTGTTAAGAACATGAAAGGACAAATCAAAGACTGGGAGAAAATATTTGCAAAACACATATCTGGTAAAGGGCTTGTATCCAGAGTATATGAAGAACTTTTACTGTACAATAAGAAGGCAAGCTACCTAATGAAAACATGACCAAAATATGTGAATGGACATTTCACCAAAAGATACATGAATAGCTAATAAGCACGTGAAAAGATGCTCAACATCATTATTCATTAAAACCACAATGAGATACCACTGCACATTAGAATGGCTTAAATCAAAAAAACTGACAATCCCTAGTGCTGGGGAGGATGTGGAACGACCCTCACACATTGCCAGTGGGAGTGCAGTATGGTACAGTTCCTCTGGAAAAACAGTTTGGCAGTTTCTTATGAAGTTAAACATACACTTACCATATGAGCCAACAATCCCACTCCTAGGGATTTACCCAGAGAAACGAAGACATATGTTCACACATAAACCTGTACTCAGATATTTATAGCAGCTTTATTCATAATCACCAAAATTTGGAAACAACCCAAATGCCTTTCAGCTGGCAATATGATAAACGAATTGTGGTACATCCATGCCGTGGAATACTACTCATCAATTAAGAGGAACAAACTACTGACCTATGCAACACGGAGAAATCTCAAATACATTATCCTAAGTGAAAGAAGCCAGTCTCAAAAGGTCACATACTGTGTAATTCCATCTATGCGACTTTCTGGAAAAGGCAAAATTATAGGGATGGAGAACAGATCAGTGGCTGTCGGGGGCTAGGGGTAGAGGGAGGATTTGACTACAAAGGGAGGAGCAGCAAAAGAGATTGGGGGGATGGAAACAGTCTGTATCTTGATTGTGGAGGTGCTTACAAGACAACGCATTTGTCGAAATTCAGACCTATGCACTAGATTTTACTGTGTATAAATTGCATCTCAATAAATCTGATTTTTAATCATTCTGGATTGAAACGTTCTCCAAGCATCTACATTCCATGTTACTTCTCCTCTTAAAGTAATCACCACAAGAGCTGGCATTTGTAGTTTTGCTGTATGCCTGTCACTGGGAATTATCCTGTGCTTTCCTGAGTATTCTTTTCAGTAATCCACCCAGATACTCAGACCATACTCTTTGGAGTTATCTCTGACTCCTGTCTTTCCTTCATACCCTACATCAGTCTGTCAGCATATCCTTTGCACTTGACCTTCATATATATCCTGAATCTGACCACTTCTCATTATCTTTCTTGCTGTCACTCCAATCCAAGCTAGGACCACCTTTCAGACTCCTGACTGGCCCCCCTATTTGCCCTCTTGCTCCCTGTACCTGTCAGGATATGCTCAGTTATGCTATGGGAACACTCCCAAATCTTCATGATTTATCCCAACAAAGGTTGATTTCTCGCTGAAGTCACACATTTGCAGGTCAGCTGCAGCTCCGCGCCTTATTTCCTCACTGTGGAACCTAGGCTGCTATGGTCTGAATGTGTCCGCTAAAATTCACATGTTGGAAACTTAATCTCCAATGCAACAGTGTTGGGAAGTGGGGCCTTTTGGGAGGTGTTTAGGTCATAAGGGCTCCTCCCTCATGAATGGATTAACGCTGCTATAAAAGGGCTTGGCAGAGGGAGTTCATCCCTCTTTGCCCTTCTGTCTTCTGCCATGTGAGGACACAGTGTTCAAGGTGCCATCTTGGAAGCAGAGAGCAACCCTCAATAAATGCCAGTACCTTGATCTTGGACTTCCCAGCTTTCAGAACTGTGAGACAATAAATTTCTGTTCTTTTTTAAATTTTGTTTTATATTTATATTTTTGTAGAGACAGGGTCTCACTCTGTTGCCCAGGTTGGTCTCAAACTCCTGGCCTCAAGCAATTCTCCCTCTTCTGCCTCCCGAATCACTGGGATTACAGGCTCAAGCCATCATACCTGGCCTGTTCTTTATAAATTACCCAGTCTCGGATATTTTGTGATAGCAACACAAAGACACAGGCTGACTGAGCTGCCTCCACCTTGAACGTTGTTGGTTGCTGGAAAGGCACTCTGGAGACACTCACGCTGGCATTAACTGCCTGGCCTGGAAGTGACACAGGTGACCTGTGCTCACAACTCATTGGTCAGAGTCTCATGGCCACACAATAGGAAGTACAAGCCACCATGTGCTTGGGAGGTGGAGAGCAGGAAGTAAAACAAAATCAGAGGGATGCTTTTAAGATGTCCTGACAAAGTCATTCTCCTGCTCAAAATCCTCTAATGACTTTTAGGACATTTAGATTGAAATCCAGAGTCTTGGCCCTGGCCTTCCAGGCCCGCTCACATCATCCAATTTCAGCTTCTTCACCCCCGACTCAGCTCTGGGCACTTCTACTTGTTCTTCCCAGGATATTCCGGTCCCTCCATCGCTCTTGTCATCCAGATATCCACTAAATGCTCCCTCTTCAGGGAGGACTTCCCTGACTAGGATATCTTACATAGCATAACCCCCAGTCACTGCTGACTCTCACCCTGCTTTATCTCTACACCCTTATCATGACCTGGCATTGCATAATGTATTAGTTGGTTTTTGTCTGACTCTCCCCATAGAACTTATTTCTATCGGGACAGTGACTTTCCTTTATTCAGTCCTATATCCCTGGTGTCTAGAACAGTGTAGAAAATGTCCCCCCACACAGTAGGAACTCAATACAGTCATGCAGTGCTTAACAACGGGAATGCGTTCTGGGGAATGCGTTCTGAGAAATGCGTCATTAGGCGATTTTGTCATGTGAACATCATAGAGTGTACTTATGTTAATACACACTCTAATACATAGAGTGTGTATGTATAGTTTAACTTGCATATTTTTTCATATGGAAAACCAAATGTCCCGGCACCATTACTGAGTATCAGTCATTTCCCCTTTGATCTGCAATGCAATATCAAGTGCCATGTATCAGGTTTCTATATGTGCTCCATTATAATCTTGTGGGACCACTGTTGTATATGTGGTCCATCGTTGACCAAAACATTGTTATGCAGTGCATGACTGTAATTATTAGTGGAATAATTGAGTGAAGCACTTTTACATCTGTTACCCCCACTGAAACCCCAAATAACCTAGTAAAATAAGAACTATTATTACCCCATTTGACAGATGAAGAAACCAGGTCAGTGAAGTGATTTGCCCAAAGTCAGGGACAGAGTTTGAATTCACAGTCAGCATCTGAGTCCACAATTCCATCCTTTAGTCTGTCTTTTCTCTATGCTGCTTCTGAAGCATTGAAGAAGAACCAGCCAGTTTTGGAGGGGGCCTGAGGAAGACAGGCAGCAGTGGAAGTTCAGGTGATCCTTTCTGGCAGAGGATCCCAAGGCCTCTTAAAGATGGGGGTTTGCCGGCCCTGGCAAACCTAGTTTGTGGGCCTGTCTTCCTGTGAGTTTTTGCCAAAGCAGACCAGCCACGCATGCCAGAGCCGAGGGAATGAATGATGCGCTTTAGCACTGCTCCAGTTTGGGCCTTGGGAGTATGCAGGTTGGTGGTTCCCTATGATGCTGTGATTTCCTTCATTATTTTTCCAATATTTATTGAAGCCTTGAGACCAGAAATTGCTTCCCCAGCAGCTTATTCTTGATACTTGAATGTTCACCCTTAGAATCAGAGTCGTAGACATTGAGGATGGAATGAAGCGTTAAGACCATTCATCTAGTTCCGCCTTTTTAGTTCAGAGGCAAATACCCAGGGGCACGGAGATAACAGAGGGCTTTCACACACATTGTTGCCCTTAATCCTCACAGCTGCCCTCTGTATGAATTATCATTGTCCTCCTCCTCAGGAGGACACTGGCAGGATACAGGACTCGCCCAAGGTCATTCCTGTGACAGACCAGGTTTTATACCTGGCTTCAAAACCTGTTTTCTGATTGCAGAGTGTCTCTACTATACCACGGATGGGATCCCTAGAATTTAAATATACTGCCATTCATTAATTAAGAATAAGGTTAAGAAAGAGACTCACCCACATGAAATCTTATGTTGGAGTCTATTTACATGTTGTTACAGTCTGAATTGTGTCCTCCCCCCTTGCCAAAATCTGTATGTTGAAGCCCTAACCCTGGCTACCTCCAAATGAGACTGTATTAGGAAAGAGGGTCTTTTTTAAAAAGGTGTTAAGTTAAAATGAGGCCATTAGGGTGGGCCCAATCTGACTGGTGTCTCTATAAGAAGAGGAAATTTGGGCACACATAGAAACATCAGACATGTGCACACACAGAGGAATGACCATGTGAGGACACAGCAAGAAGGCAGCCGTCCACAAGCCGAGGAGAGAGGCCTTGGAAGAAACCAACCCTGCTGACACCTTGATCTTGGACTTCCACCTCCAGAACCGTGAGAAAATAAATTTCAGTTGTTTAAGTTGCCCAGTCTGTGGCATTTTGACAGTCTCTGCAAGCTAATATACATACGATGAATTTGGGGGTAGCCAAAGAGAGGCTGCCCTGTGGGATAATAATTACCAACATACGTGGAGTGTTTACTCAGGCAAGGTGCTAAGCACTTCAGGTGTTTTAACGCAATGAATCCTAACAGTAACTCTATGAGGTAGATTCTAAAAGAAGGTGCCCCTTCTTTTATAAATAAGGAAACTAAGGGGAAGAAAAGTTAAGTCACTTGCCCTGAGTCACACATTTGGAAAGTGACTGGGCTGAGATTTGAACTCAGGCAGCTCGCGCTCTGGAGCCCATGCTCTGAAGGATCTAGTGAGTTATTATAGTTGTCATCCTTCTTGTCTTCTAGATCTATAGTCCCCAACCCCCAGGCCACAGGCCAGTACCGGTCTGTGGCCTGTTGGGAACCCGGCCGCACAGCAGGAGGTGAGCAGCGGGCTGTCCAGTGACAGAAGCTTCATCTGTATTTACAGCTGCTCCCCATCACTCACATCGCCACCTGAGCTCCACCTCCTGTCGGATAAGCACAGCATTAGATTCTCATAGGAGCACAAACCCTACCATAATCTGCTCATGCGAGGGATCTAGGTTTCATGCTCCTTATGTGAATCTAATGCCTGATGATCTGAGGTGGAGCTTAGGCGGTGATGCTAGTGCTAGGGAGTGGCTGCAAATACAGATTATCATTAGCAGAGAGGTTTGACCGCACAATAAATGTAATGCGCTTGAATCATCCTGCAACAATCCTTCCCCCAACCCCGGTTTTTGGAAAACTTGTCTTCCATGAAACTGGTCCCTGGTGCCAAAAGGGTTGGGGACCACTGTTCTAGATGAAGAAACTAAGACGTAAGAAACTTGTCCAACATCCCACAGCCAGGGGGTGGCAGAACCAGAATTTCAAGTTCTTTGTACTTCATCACAAACTGAATCCCTGAAACTCAAAAATCCTGAAAGTTGTGAACCAGAGAAAGGAAAGGGACCCACCTGCAGGAGTAAGAGCAAAAATCTTATTTATGCACAAAATAGGTTTGTAAGGAGGAGAAACATCTGATATAGAAGTTTGGGCCACTGGAAGGATAAGGGGAGATGGTAAAATTGAGCCAGAATCTGGGAAGACTAGGAAGAGGGGAAAGTACAAACTACAGAGCTTTGAAGAGCACTGTGTCCCTCGCCTCCTTTTCAGATCCTCTTGTGCTATTGCTGCTTCCAGTAGAAAAGAGGTAAAGTATCTTGTCCAAGATCACACAGCTAGAAAGGCAGTTAGCAGGATGCATTCAGGTCTCCTGACTCAAAATCCATTCTCTTCTTACTTTTATTTTTAGTTTTGACAGACATTTAGGAGGTACCTTCTATGAGCCAGATACCAGGTGCTGACAATACTGAGATCGAGGACGCAGCAGGCCTCGCAGTCTGGGAGAAAGAGGCATGGGAGCAGAGAGATGATGGGAGCAGAATGGTGGCCTGGTGATCTGTCATCATCACTCTATGGTCTTCTGTCTCCTGGTGGCTTCCTCTTTCCCCAGCATGTTTTTGGGCCTGTGCTGTTTGTCTTGAGCAAGAAATGTGACAGAGTAGAAGCAAAAAAGGCCTGTCAATCTCTGTCTTTCATGTTCGGTGTTTCGTAATTCTAAACTCTCAAAGCTCCCATAGGGGAACTGAGAGGAGGTGAAGGGTAGACAAGTGTTTGGAAGGAGGAAGGGATGGAGACTGCTTTCTCCAGGTGCTGGGGGAAGAAGAGAAGACAAGGAGTTCATAAGGCAGAGAGGGGTGTGGGCCAGAAAACAGGAGGGGCCTGCCCACAAACAGGGCCCTGGGTAAGCAGCAAGACCCCAGAGCTGACAGGAGTTGTGTCTATGCAGACAAAGCCAAAGGGCGCCTTGCAGAGATTCCAGGGACTCCAGCCTGGGGTGGGCACTGCCAAGACAACTCCTAGGCTTGAAGGGGCCATGAAGAGAAAATCAGGGATGTCTCTAATGGAAACCTATGATAAACAGATGCCCTGAGACCAGGTAGACACTGAAACTGAGTCAGAATTTGGGTTCAAAATTAAAATCAAGGGGAGAGAGATGACAAGAAGGAAAGATATCTCTGGTATGCCTGAGATTCATACTGCTATGTTGTAAGAGAAGCAAACCAAGGTGCATGAGAAGATACAGCCCAGTATTGTTCAGGGAGACCAGTCTGGCAGGGCATCCCAGGTCAGGAAACAGCACCTGCTGTGACACTAAGAAGCAGTGCTTGTGGGCCACAAGGCAATCAGTGTGCTGGAACCTGGAGTGCTTGTGGAGTGCTGGAGGTAAGAATCCAGAGAGGTAAGCCCTGTCTTGAAGCATGGTACAAATCATGCTGATTGGTTGGATTTCATCATTAAGACAATGGTAGGCTATTCACAGACTATAATCAGGAAAGTTGCAGGATTCATATTGAATTTTAAAAATCTCTTTGGGAGCAGTGTAGATGGTAGTGGCTTGGGTTAGAGCAAGAAAGGGGACAGAAGACCAGTAAAAATGGCAAAGAACTGAAAAGGACAGGGAGACAGTTATTGGAAAGAATGACAGATTTTCAACAGTAAAAACTCCTGGACTTAATTCGTGAGTGGACTTTGCAGGTGAGGCAGAGGGGGGAGTCAAGAATAATACCCAGGTTTCTGACTTGGGTGACTGAGTGGGTCATGGGGGTGTTAACAGAGGTAGAGTCACAGGAGGAGAGGCTGTTTAGAGGAAGAGATATGGAGCTGTAGATATGAGTAATTTGATGTGTCATTTAGAATGCTTTTGGCTGCAAGTAACAACAATGACAGCAACAACAACAAAACAAAAATCCTGTACAATGAGGAAATATATTATTTAATATAGATGGAAGCCCCAGTCTCAGACAAGGTCCAATCAGCTTGTCATTAAGGACCCTGATTCCATCCTTCTCTTATTAGCTTTAACCTAAGTTTGGTCCTCCTCATGGTTGTGTATAGTTGTCTCATTTCAATATTATAAGGCACAACATCTAAAGGAAGAAAAGCGACCATTTTTTCATGTGTCTCTTTAGGGGGGAGAAAAACCTTTCCCAGACATCCCCAGCAATCTTCCCCTTCATGTCTTACTGGAAGAATTGGGCCATGCACTCTCTACTTAAACAATCACTGGCTTTAGCCAATCATCAGGAACAGAATGACAGTTGGGGAGTCCACCATGCCCACCTGTGCAAGGTGACTTTCATATGCAAATGGAGATTTCTTGGAAACAGTTGGAAACAGGGATCAGAGGACAGATTTTGGCTGAAGATACCATAGAGAAGTTCACTGAGGGCTAGACTGTGCACGAGCCCCCGCAGAGACGGAGCAGAGGGGAAAAGAAGGAGCCCAAGGCAGAACTCGGGAGAACACCTCTATTTAAGGGAGGGGCTACCTGAGAAAGAGAAATTATAGTTTAACAGCTGAGAATTTGACTCTGGATTCAGACAGACATGGGTTGGGATTCCAGTCCTGGTACTTATTGGCTATGTGACCTTGGGTGAGGACCCCTTAATCCCTCAGAGCCTTACTTTCCTTATCTGTGAGATGGAACCCATAAGCCCTACCTCCCAGGGTCAGCACAACTTCAGGCCACAGTTGCTGCCCCATAGCTGCTTAAGAAAAGTAGAACAGCCTATGAGAGGCTCTTAGAAGGAGTTATGGAGAAAACTGGAGAATAACTAGGACAGGATGGTGTAACTGAAGCCACTGGGTAAGAGAATTTCAAGGAGGAAAGAGTGGGCAACTATGTCATCTGGCTGAAGAGAGGTCAGGTCAGAAGAGAGCTGAAAAATGCCCTTTGGATTTAGCAACTGGAAGGTCACTGGTACCCTTGACAAGAGCACTTTGAGTAGAGCACTGGGGCTGGGAACCAGGAAGCAGGGGTCAGCAGTCAGGACGGTAACCCAAGTCGCCTGGCTGCCAACATCAGTGTTCTTTTCACTATGCCAGGAGCTGCTTCATTTTGAAAATTCCCATTTAAGTCGTGCCTCAAAAATACTCATTTGGAGAGCAGTAAACAGTAGGATTCCACAATCTGTGAATGAAAATGGCCCCTTTTCATCATTTTTTATTTTTTTGTGGATAAAGCGAAGGTGGTTGTTTCCTTTCATTAGAAATATGTTACATCCTTTTGGAGGGTTTGTGTTTACATTACCATTTTATTGCTATATGGTTCTTTTTTATATAACATATTTTTCAAAAATAAAAACAAACAAACAAAACAAAACCCAAACAACATATGTGCTTTGCATTAAACTACAAAAGTTCAAACCCCTTACTAGGTGTATGTGTTTGAGAAAAAGTGTGGGACTAGGAAAACTCTAGAAGAATCATGCAACTTGGCAAATCCTCCTTTAATAAATGATAGCAGTTGCTTTTGAGATTGATTTGGTCATACGGATTGTGTTTGTCAGGGCTGTCATTAAAAGCCTAATATTTTTTCCATTGCAGACTGTCTCGGAGTAATCCAAACGCGGGCAGCAGTTAAGCACGGTCAATTTCACGACCTCCTTCCTGCTATCCCCCTCCCCCTCCCGACTATCTCAACTCCCAAGTGGATGATCCCTCATCCCTAGCAACAACTGCAGCTGCTACTGTTTCTTGACTCTGGCGAGGAAAATGGGCTTGGGGCCAGGTCTACTGTCCAGGGCTCCCTGTGGAAGATGCTAGAAGAGAGCAGTGCACACTCTCTCACTGTCAGTGACCCGAGTTCATCACCTTTGCCAAACATCTGGATTGCAACACAGAGAGTTCAAAGGTCCGGAGTGTGTGTCTGCACCTGGCCGAGCTGTTTAAACAGAGCTGACCTCAAACCAAACACTGGTCCTTATGCTGTTATTTACGTGGAGGATTGGATGCCAAATATAAATATTAACTTCAGCATCTGCTCCCCTCAGACCTTTGTGACTAAAGGATGCATATTAACCGTCTACCATGCATAAAAGAAGCTACCCAACTCTTCTCTGAGCACTGAACTCTTCTTCCTAGCAGGTGGATTTCCAACCATTGTAAGTGTTTGTTGACTTGGATAGTGCCATGGAGCCCTTGGTGGCCACTTCATTTCAGGGCATCAGGCGGTGGATGTGCTGCAATGGGCAAGCTGCCATGGCGGCGGTTCCTGCCCTGGGCAAGGCTCCAGAGCAAGCCTGGTGTTCACAACCCTCCTGGAATGCAGGGTGTGGCTGCGGGCAGAGTCAGGGAAGAGTGAGACACAGTGGCACCTTGGAGTGGAAGTGAGTTTTCAATCCTCAGCAGTTCTGAGTGATTCCTCCCCTTTGAGTGAGTGTGTGTGTGGCAGGTGTGACTGGGGGCTGCCAGGGGCAGAACAGGTGTGGCAGTAGGAGGACAAGTTAGACTATGAGATGCCTGGGCACAGGACTGTACCTGGTTTTTCTGTTTCTAGAAAGAGGCCTCAAATTAGTCCACAAACATGTATTAATGTATTGTCTTCATTGTATTGTTATCCAGTGTGCTGGGGGACAGGGCCATGGGTGAAATATTATGGGGGAAAGAGAAGGCAAGACTCAAGACCTTGACTAGGATACTTAACAGAAGTTTCACAGACAAAGAAGTGTTTGAATGGGAACATTCCATCATTCCTTCATTCAATAAACATTTATTGAGCACCTACTATGTGGCAGCACCATGCTGGGCACTGGGGATACAACAGTGAGGATGACAGACAAGGTTGCTCCAGCATGGAGACCACTCTTTGTGAAGCCGGACCGCATTCCTACCTGCTGCCAGGCCCTGGGAGACACCTTTTTGGAGATAAGTCTGTTAAAGCAGTTGAGACAATCAGACAAGTCACTTCAAAAGTGTGTCATGGGTGTTATGATCAGGGAAGACTGGGAAGCTATGGATAATGAGAAGGGGACTTGGTCTAGCTCAATGGTTCTCAACCGGCGGCACTTCTGCTCCCCAGGGCACATTTGGCAATGTCTGGAAACATTTTTGGTTGTCATGACTGGGGGGTGCTACTGCATCTAGTGAGTAGATGCAAGAGATGCTGCTAAGCACCTAAAAGACACAGGTCAGACCCCAACAACAAAGAATTACCCAACCCTAAAGGTCAATAGTGCCAAGGATGAGAAACTCAGATCTAGTCCCAGGGTCAGAGAATGCTGTTGGAAAGAAGTACAGTTTGACTTGAGAACTGGCCGGTGCTAGGAGTTCAGAATGCTGGGACGTGACACCCAGCATCTAATCAGAGGTAATGCTGGAAAGAAAGAGGATTCACGGGAGCTTGAGCTCAGGATGCAGGATGGTGACAGGGAGGTGGTAGGAGGTGGGACACAAAAATCAGTTTGCACTCAAGAGAGACTAGAGGGCCTCCTGTGCCATGCTATGAAGTATGGACTTTGAGGACATGGTGGCTGATAAAGTCTCCACACCTAACCCCTTACACACACATCTACCCCCTTGGATATTTTCAAAGCCAGTGAGGTGATTCAATTTGTTTTTAGCAAATCCATTCTACCAGCAATGCAGATGATTGGAGAGGGGAGAGACTGGAGGCAGGTGAAAGGCTTGTACACTATAGAAGTGATAAACGGAGGCCACGCAGTGCAACTGGGGAAACTGAGACAGACTCCTGAGAATAGAGAAATTTTTTTACTTGGTGATTAATTGGATGTTGGGTGAGAACGAATTGCTTAGGATGACTCTGAGGTTTCCAGCTGTGGGCTAGGAGGAGTAGTGAAGTGTGTTATAGAGAAGTAATTTGTAAAGGTACATAGTTCTGCTTAGGAAATACAGTGTTGATGGTCATGTGGGGACATCCAAGTGGGCACATGCTGCCCACAAAAACGTGGATCTGGTGCTGAAGGAAGATCTGCCTTGGATGGGGGATCTCGAGCACCCACCTATGGTGACCAAAGTCTTGGACGTGAAGGTAGCATTCAGGGAAAGCACCTAGGGAGAGAAGGGAAGGCAAAGGGCAGAACACTGGGGTTCATATGTAGTTAAGGAGGCAAAAGAAGAAGGGACCACAAAGGAGGGGCCAGAGAAGTAGAAAGAAAGAGCAGCGAGGCCCACTGAGGCAGGGATTCACTTTAGGAAGAAGAACGTGGTTGAGCTGTCCAACGGAACAGATGTTAAGCAGGATGCAAAATTAGATGGAGCTGTTGGATGTGTCAATCAAGAGGTCATCCATGACCTTTTCAAGAACAGTTTCGCTATAATGGTGAGTGTGGAATTTATTTAAAGACACTTGATTACCCAAATGTAGAGGAAGAAAATGAGAACAAAATGTCTTTATATCTAGGTGGAATTTGAATAGCAGTCATTTTCCAGGCTTGGCAAACAGAAAAGGAGTGTACCAATTAAGTAGCAGAAAACCAGATTAACAATAGCCCAAATCATAAGAACAGTTATTGTAAACCGAAAAAGAAGTCTAGGACAAGCAGCCTCAGAGTTGATTTGGCAGCTCACAATGTCATTAAGCATCTGGACTCTTTCTGTTTTTCCTCTCTGTCATCTTGACAGTGTTGGCTTTTATCCTCATGGTCACAAAATAGCGGCTGCAGCTCCAAGCATTGCATCCTCACATGACAGTACCTAAAGCAGGAAGGAAGAGGGCGGGGCCCAAATGAGGCTCATCTCACGCTCCTCTCTCCTTTTATTACAACCCTTTCCCTTACGTCTCATTGGCCAGGATTGGTTCACATGCCGTTCCCCAGGCCAGCTAAAGGAAAGGCAAATGAGGCAGCCGTAAAGGGTTTGCATTAATCATGATTCCTACCCTGGGGCTAGGCACGTGGCTGCCTAAGCAAAATTCGTGCTCTGTTCACAAGGAAGAAGGGGAACTGGCAGTTGGGGTGGCCACCAACAGTGTCTGCCGCAGGAAACTGTCCTTTCCGTAGGGTGAGGACAAGCCATGGGGTGTAAACCAGAGGCCTTACACAATGAGGCCACGAGCCCTTGGACAGCTTTGGAAAGAATAATAAGCTTCTACAGTTGATGTTCACAACAGAGACACTGTAATATCCACCGTTAATTGCATACCAACTTTAGGCAGTAGGCTGGTTG
This sequence comes from Daubentonia madagascariensis, assembly GCA_023783475.1. Taxonomy (NCBI): domain Eukaryota; kingdom Metazoa; phylum Chordata; class Mammalia; order Primates; family Daubentoniidae; genus Daubentonia; species Daubentonia madagascariensis. The sequence continues at coordinate 45,728,360 of JAKFHU010001953.1, forward strand.
CTTTGCAGACCTCTGTGTTACACTCAGTGATACCAAGAGGTAGGTGACAATTATGACAGTAGTTCTGGTGACAGATTATGCTTATGAGTACTTACTATGTGCCGGGCACTTTACATTCATTATCCCAATTACTCCTCAAAACATGAGTGAGACAGATGATGTTAACATTTCCATTATAGATAAGGAAACTGAGGAGTCTAGAGGTTCAATAACTTGCCCAAAATATCTCAGCTAGGAGCATCCGACCCAGGGTTGTCTCAATCCAACCTCCGTGCCTGTACTGGCTACACTCTACTACCTCCTTAAATAAAGAGAGTCCTGGAAAGTTTTGCTTTCTACCTAGAGGGAGAAGCGACTGCATGTAAGAATGGAAAATTTGCTGCCATGAGCATTCTCTCCTATTGGTGTCCTGAGTTTTCAGCCGTTTCATTTTTCCACACGACTTTGCAACTAAAGCAAATCCAACAGGCAGCCCATTCCCACCAGCTTTGCACCCTTGTTCACAAGCTCATAGTCTTACATTGTACTCCTGGACCTGGAGAAGGCAATTGCTAAGCACGCTCACAGGATAAATGCACACCATGGTGACCAGAAGTTCTTGCCGGTTGGAGCAGCCACAAGGATTTGCGGAACAATGAACAAATTCTGAGGGGATTCACATTGAGGAAAGAAGGGGCCTTCAATAAAAACTGTCTTGGATGTTCAACAAGCTCCCAGTTGGAATTTAGGTTCGCATCTTGAGGCCTCGGAAGAGGCACTGACATTTCTAGGTGCTAACTCCGTTCTTGGCGCCACGTGAAGCACTCTACATGCATCGGCTCGCTGAACCTCACCATGAGGCTATGAAGAAGAAACTTTCATTATCTCTGTTTTACAGATGGGGAAAACGAGGCTTAGAGTGCTTAAGCAATTTGCTTATAGCAACACAGCTAGTGAGTGGCAGAGACGAGATTTGAACCCACCCAGAGTTCTCCTCCAGACCGATCGTTTTTGACTACCACACTTTACTGTCTAGGAGGTACTCCCTGGGTACCGCCGTGCATAAATATCTCCAGGTATTGAATGAACACCTGTGGCAGGAGGAAGGAGATCTTGAAACTCACAATCTTTCTGTCTCTTTAAAATCCTAATTCTGATCCAAATATATTCCAAAGTGTGTATATTTCAGGATGAACACACATACATAATTAAAATCATGCCAGCATTTGGAAAGGCATGTTAACAGTAAACAGGAAACAAAAGTAAAGAGGCCATAAATACTATGTAACCCCTATGCTATACCGATTGTGTTCTGTGGGTTGGATGGAAGATTTTCAGCTTCCTTCAGCCTTTTTCGGGATTAATATTGGCCTTCCCGAGGTTGTGTCTTCACCAGGTTGTTTTATTAAAACGAGTTCCAGTGTCTTTCCCTACCATTCCCAAGACTACTAAGACTGCCCTCTGTGGATTGGATTGAGGGTGTGTGGGTGGAGGGGTGGGAGACAAGCTGGGAGGTGCAAGGAACAGATCCTCCCACCAACGTGTGGAAACCCAGTTCTAGGCACCAATCTCAACCTGTCTCCCTTGAGAATGGCTTACAGAATTTTGATACCTCTTGCCAAAATAGAGATTAGAGACATTATCCAGAAATAGAATTATCACAAGTTGTAATCAAAACCTAAAGCAGGCTGGGTGTGGTGGCTCTTGCCTGTAATCCTAGCACCTTGGGTGGCCGAAGTAGGAGGATCGTTTGAGGTTAGGAGTTCGAGACCAGCCTGAGCAAGAGCGAGACCCTGTCTCTGCAAAAAATAGAAAAATTAGCCAGGTGTGGTGGCTTGCACCTGTAGTCCCAGCTACTCAGGAGGCTGAGGCAGGAGGATTGCTTGAGTCCAGGAGTTCAAAGCTGCAGTGAGCTATGATGATGCCACTGTACTCTAGCCTGAGCAACAGAGAAAGACCCTGTCTCAAAAGAAAAAAAAACCTAAAGCAGGGGAAATCCGCAACAATGTTATATTCATCCAAGGCTACCCTCTAGCCCACGGGGCACCCATAGGGTGCCTTAGGATGTCACTTAGAATACGGCACCTCCTCCTCTGGGCAGTACAGCCTTGTGCCAGGGCTCATGACTTGGTGAGTGGAGGCCAGGCTGGATTGCAGCCCTCGCTGTGCAAGGCAGAAGAAAAAATGGCAGCCCTGACCCAGATCTTGACTCGGATTTCCAGAATGTTTTCCAGTAGTTAAAAGCAGAAAGCTGGGAGATACATTCTCACTCAACTAAAAGGGGAAAAGGGAAATTCTGAGAACGTTTTTGTTGTTGAATTGCATAAATCCTGCAGCTCAGCCTGGAAAGACTCAATTAAGAGAAGTTGTAAGAAAACCTCAGAACCATGAAAGGCTCAAGGCCATGTTCAAAATGCTTTCAAAAACTGTTGGCATGGAACGATTTTATTTAGTTCCACAGAATTGGCATTGACCCAGCCAACACCTCTCCTCTTAGCCTCATCTCAGCCTCCGTCACAACTCCTCAGGGTGCTAGAGGAAGGACGACATAGTGCCTGAGGGCTGGGCTATGATTTAGGTTCGTGCTTGGCTACAGAACTTCAGAGCTGTGTGTCCTTGGGCAAGTTACTTCACTTCTGTGAGCTCCAGTTTCCTCATAGGATTATTGTAGTGGGTAACTGCAATAATAATGTATAAAGCACTTTACATATGCTTGTCCCATGGAAAATAGACAATAAATAATAGCCATTATTAACCCAGGCAGTGCTGGAAGAAAGAACTTAGGAGTGATCAGCCTTTTTTTTGCCTCCATACCCAGGTGGGTTATGGTCAGCCCTATTAGAAGTGTGTGTGATTGGAAGTAGGCATGACCAGCTTATATCTTTTTTATTTATTGGGTATCTTCTATGTGTGAGGTCCTAAGCTAAGTATGGTGGTGAAGATAAAGATGAAAAAATGTCCTTTCTCTTTAAAGAGTTTGAAAATCGGTAAGAAAAGAAGTAGCAAAGAAGCATCTGCTATTACCAGTTCAGAAAATATTCTGGAGGTGTCCAGCATCTCCTCCCTGCCCCATCTGCCACCTGGAAGAGCCAGCCCACCATGTCAGGTGACCCCTAACTCATCCTGGGTACAGCTGATTGGACCAGGGCTAGACACCTGACCACACCGAACCAATCAAATTCTCTCCTAGGAATTTAAAATTGAGTGAATTTGAATTCAGAATCAGAATAGTCTGTGGAGGTCAGTTCCACAGAGCTGGAAGTGACATAAACTTAAGGCTGATGGAATTTGCAGCCTTGGGCATGCCAGTTAGTAAGCAGGGAATTCCAGAGGAAAGCAATGAGGAGAGACTAAGTAGCTACAGAGAGAGACAAGAGACAAGAGACAAGGGATGGAGGGAATAGCCTTCTTTGGTTCCTACTGTCTTTTCAGTTCCTATGAAGCTTGGCTATCCTTTCTTCAATGGGGTTCTATGCATCTTCTGATAAACCTCTTTTTACTTGAGCCAACAATGACCCCTGGTTCCACACGAGGGCTGAGTGTGTGGGCCTCACCGATTGGATGTAATAAGCTGCCAAAGGCCATTCATATATGATTCCTTTAATCAAAATAACTGCCTCTTGAAAGCTTGATTAGATTAACCATTTGGTTTTAGTCCAAGCAGCTGTTTGGCAATTGATCCCATTTGAACAGATCAAGGAAAACAGGAGTATCATCACCTTTTACTGGGAATACCATAATGTTATGTGATGAAAAACTGTTATGAAGAGTTCCCTGAAAAATACATACTTGTAGGGAAATAAAACTCCAAAAGTTACAGATAAAAGAGAAGTTCGATTAAAGTTATTTGGGGCCTGCCTTCTGATTTCTAGAGGGGCCAATCTGCTTGCTTTCAGACCTTGGGCCTATAAGCATGTGCTTATTTTCATGGCTGGCTTAAAGGACAATTTATGCCGGCACCACCCAGTTGTGCAGAAGACAGGGACATCTAGTCAACATTCCAAATGCAGTATCCAGCCAAAAGATCTTTTTAAAAGCATAAACACAATTACTTTAATTCAAGTACACTTTCTAAATATCCTGGGTTTGCCGGTACATTAGCAACATTATTTTGTCATTGCCCACGCCTCAAAAATTTAATTCAGGGAAGTCTATGAAAGGGGTATTGTATTCATGGAATATGTATATGGCCCATACATCAATTGGCATCTTGGGACTGCTCTGGGGCACAGAGGTCAAAGTTTAGTGATGCATGGAGTTGTTGTCCTAATGGTAAGTATTGATTAGTAGCCTCAAAAACAACCAGCAGGCATTTAGTCTTTCTCCAGCCAGACGCCAGGCTCCCAAAGAAGGAGTGTCTTTCCCAGAGAGCCTTGAAAACAATGCATGGAACACTCAAGCCTGCAATACAGAGAGGCACTGAGAGTGAATGATTGCTTCAGCAGAATGAGTGGAAAATGATAAATAGCATCGTGCAACATCTGCATAGCAATGACACTTGGTAGGAAAGTACTGAAAGCCAATAAATATCTCATATATATATATATAGGTTTTCTATTGCTGCCATAACAAATTACCCCAAACTTAGTGACTGAAAATAACACAAACTTATTCATCTTACACTTCTGTAGGTCTGAAGTCCCAGTTGGCTCAATTGAGTTTTCTGCTCTGGGTTTTACAAGGCCAAAATCAAGGTGTCAGGAGGCCTGCATTCCTTTCATTCCTTTCTGGAGACTTTGGAAATAGAAATGAATCGCTTCCACGCTCTCTCAGGTTGTTGGCTGAATTCAGTTTCCTACAGTTGTGGGGTGCAGGTCCTCAATTCCTTGCTGGCTGCGGGGCTGGTCTTTGCTCCCACAGTCCACCCATGTTCATTCTCATGCTTTATTTCTTGTCCCTCCAACAACGGTGTGGTCTTCTCACACTTTGAGTCTCTCCAACTTCCACTTCCGCTGAATTTCTCTTGCCTCCAGCCAAAGTTCTCTTTTTAGGGGCTCATGTAATGAGATTGGGCCCACTCAGATCATCTAGGATAATCTATTTTAAAGTTAGTAACCTTAATTACATCTGCAAAGTCGCTTTTTGCCTTGTGATGTAACAGATTCACAGATTTCAAGAATTCGAAGTGTGGACATCTGGGGGGGCATTATTTGGCCTACCACAATATATAGACTTTCATATCCTGAAAAGCAGGGTCACAGCTAGAGCCCTGGTAGGGTCTACATTGCAATCTAACTGAGCAAAATGCATTTGATGGTGTATTAGTTATCTACTGCTGCATAACAAATTATTCCAAAACTTGGTGGCTTAAAACAATAAATCTCCATTATTCTACAATGTCTGTGTGTTGGACATCTGGTGGAGCTCAGCTGGGTGCCTGTACCCTGAGGTATCTAATGAGGTTACAGTCAAGCTGATCTCCAGGGCTGCAGTTCCAAAGGCTCAACTTAGGGGTCTTGCACGGGGCCTGGGAATCTGCTTTTCTAAACAATCACCTAGGGCATTCTTTTTTTGCCTTTTTAAAAATTAAGATATAATTCACATACTATAAAATTTACCCTTTGAAAGTATACAGTTAGTATATTCACAAAGTGTTGCAACTACCAGTACTATCTGAGAACATTTCATCACCCCATACCCATACCCATTAGCAGTCACTCCCATCCTCCTCCCCCTCCAAGCCCTTGACAACCACTGATCTGCTTTCTGTTGCTATGAATTTGCCTATTCAGGAAATTTCACTTAAATAGCATCATACAATATGAGGCCTTTTGTGTGGGGCTCCTTTCACTTAGCATAATGTTTTCAAAGTTCATCCACATTGTAGTGTGTATCAGTACTTCAATCCATTTTAGGAATAATATTCCATTGTATATATGCACCATGTTTTATTATCCATTCATTTGTTGATAGATCCAGGGGATTCTTACCATAAGGGAAGTTTGGGAAAGGCTGCAAGCTAAATTATATAGGGAGATTAAAAGCAGGTTGGATACCTAGAATGCTTGTAAAAATGCAGATCCCAGGGCCGGGTGCAGTGGCCCATGCCTGTAATCCTTGCCACTCGGGAGGCTGAGGCAGGAGGATCACTTGAGCTGGGAGTTTAAGGCTGCAGGGAATTATGATCCCACCACCGCACCCCCACCTATATTTTTTCAAATATACAGGTCTCTTGACCAACCCAAATCTCCTAAATTAGAATCAGAGGAAGGCCTAGCAGTCTGTATTTTAAACAATCTTCCTAGAAAGATTCTTTTATCTATTGAAGCTCAGACTTGGAGTGGAAGTGAGGTGAGGTGGGCAGCAGGAAAAGTTATCACTCCCTCTAAGAACATTATTCCCAATCTTTTTTAAAGGTAATGTGATAAAATGGCTATTCAATATTTAGCAATATGACTATGATGAAAGACCTGAACAAAGCCACATAAACACGAAACCTTGAGACATATAGAGGAGGTACTCAAAGATGATGCCTTTTACCATTTTTTTTCTGTTTTCTGTTTTATCTCTCTGTAGGCTCTGCCCTCTGGCCAGGCCTTGTTCCCAGACCTGCTCCTTCTGATAGAAGAATTTAACTAAGTAGGTCTAATGTCATAGATTCTTGGAGCAGGAAAGGACTTGAGAGCTTACCTTGTCCAGGGGCTCCCAAACACAGCTGATCCTCCAAGGATTCTTTTTAAAATCCAGATTTCCAAAATATCTGGAAATCAAGGTCTGGGACCATGAAAACTGTTTCTTTGAAAATGTCTCCAGTGGATCTGATAGCCAGATTCGAGAACCACTTGTCCAACACCCTCATTTTTCAGAGCAGCAAGTTGACCCCAACATCAGCCAACTCAGGGAAAGAGCATTGCCTAGAACTTAGGGCTCTTAAATCCCCATCAAGATTCTTTCAAACCTGTGTTGTCAAAAAGTTCTAATCACTGGAGTAAATATCATATAGAATTTGAGAATTTAGTTGTTGACATCAGGGTACAAGCCTGTACACAATTGTACTGTCAGGATGTATGTAGGCCAGCCTTGGATAGCATGAGTGTTAGCCGGGCAATGTTAAATTCTGAAAGAATGAATGATTAACAAAATTGTCATTGCCAAGTCAATACTATTTGGAATCCGCAGCCGTCAGTATTTCAACTCAGGTGATACCTCCTAGTGCCTTGATTGTTGTTAAGATTTAGAAATTAGAAAATCTGGACTTAAGACATGTCATAAATATGGATAAAATTCTCACTCACATATATTTACTATAAACCTGGAAAATAACAACTTTCCAGCTCAGTGGTTCTTCAATCTCACTCTGTATTAGAATCACCTGGGAGCATTTAAAAATATACCCTTGAACCGATGCTGACCTCCAGGACCTCAAGAAATAAAATCTAGGGCCAAATCCCAGGCTCATATATTTTTAAATCAAGCTTGCCAAGTTATTCTGATGCATAGCCAGGGTTGATAACCACTATTCTAGCTCCTTAGATATCTAGTAAAATGAGAATAATCAGAAAACTTTAAATTTCACATCATATTCCTGAGAAACATTTTCACCTGGAATGGGCTTATGAAGGATAGCATTCTGTGATCCTGCAGCTTAGGAATTATAATACGTAACATTTGTGCACTGCTTTATAATTTACTAAGTGCTCTCACATACATTTCCCAACCCTGTTATGATTATTTATTATGTTTCCAGCATACCTTTTCTGCTAGAAGTTCAAGGTACTGGATTCTCCTGCCCATTCTGAAAATGACTCCATTAATGAGGCTTTTCATTTTAGAATTTTAAAAAGAAAAAGAGAAAAAAATGTCAAAAAACAGGGCAGAAATCTTTTTGCCCAGAAAACTGCACTGTGTTTAACGACGCCAAGACTCCTTAAACATTATATGCTGAGATTGGGCTAAATTCAGCCTGGGAGGTTCGTAGACCCTTGGGGTTGATGTAATAAGAAAGAAACCAGGGGGAAAAATGTAAGTTCTAGACCAGTGGTTTTCAAATTCTGAAGTGCATATGAATCAACTGGGGACCTTGTTAAAATGCAGATTCTGTTTTAGTAGGGCTGGGGTTGGATTTGAGCTTCAGCATTTCTAACAAGCTCCCAGGTGTCATTGATGCTGCTGGTCTACAGTTTACATTTTGAGTTGGAAAGTTCTGGAATTAGGAACAAGCAGTAGGAAAGAGGTCAGGAGGTCTGTGTGGTTTTTTTCTGCCTCAGAGTCACCGTGAGACTTTGGAGAAGTTACTTCACCCCTCAGAATCTTAGATTTCTCATCCACAAAATGGGGCTGGGGGATTGGTCTAGATGCGAGATGACAAATACCTAGTCTTTGTCACTGCTCACCCAGGTGCTGTGGAAAGACAGAAGATCGTGGAGTCAGGATGGGAATGATTCCTAGTCCTACAGCCCAGAAAATGCAGGCAGTATCTTCAGAAAGCACCCTAGTTAATTGTAAGTTGTCACATATTGCAAACTGTGACCCAACAACTCTTTCACACGGATCTGATTGTCAAAGCAATTAGGTTTCAAGAGAGTCGGGCACTCTCGAAGTGCTAATGGATAAATTTTGATGGGGAAAGAAGTTGCCACAATAAAAGAACCTGAAGCACCAAGAGCCCCTTTGGCAAGAAAGATGCCAAAAGGGAGGAAAGAAGTCTAGCATGAGATTGGCAAGGGAGCCACAGGGGACAATCTTAACCCACTTCATGATGTCTGAGTCTTTGGATTATCATCTGAGACCCTGGTCTTCCTGTGATGTCAACTTCAGCCCCCCCAAAACCTGGACTCCTTCTAGAGAAGGACCCCCTGCCCCAACCCAAGCAGAAGAGAAAAGGAGACCCCTAAGGGCAGAGGCTGGAGCTGTCTCCTGCCCACATTCTCCCCTGAGGACCCAGGTATCCTTTCCAGTCCTGAGTGGTGCTGGGAGTGTGCTCCTGGGACTTCCCAGTGGACAACGCGGCCCCAAGGCCTGGGGCTGGGTCCCACCACCACCTAATCTCATGGGGTGTGGTTCTATACCAATGACTATAGAGGCCATTCAGGAGGAGGCTGTTCTTGGGCAAAAGGCTGGGGAGTCATGTGGCTGGCAATGCTTTCAGATTTTCAAGGTTAAGGGAGACATTCCCAGAGGAAAAAATATGTATTCTTAGGCACAATGTGTCAAGGCACTAGCAACTCTTACCTTTATCTCATTTAAGCACCACAATGCTGCCAATTTGGTGTTATTATTTCCATTTTACAGATGAGGAAACTGAAGCTCAGAGTTCATCTGCCTCTAAGCCTGATGTTCATAACACTACCTCACTGGTTCCAGACACTGCACTTGGAAAGAATCCTTAGAAGCTGAGATTGAATGACACTGATGACATAGAGTGGATTTTGTCCCAGCTCGCTAGTTCAGGACAAAACAGGTACCCAGCACATTGGAATAGTCCTTCCATCTCTTGGGGGAAAAACATGGACCTGGCTCTTCTGTCTCCAGGTGGTGGTGGCAACTTGACCTTGGGGAGTCCTGAGTTACACACAGATGGCATGGAGAAGGTGCCTTGGACTCTGACTATGCCCCTTGAGTGGGGTCTGTTTCCTTCTAAATACAAATTGTGGATACCCTTAGCAACAATCTTGTGATACCTCTCTAAACCATATAGTCAATTCAATCAAACATAGCTTGTTTTTTTAGAGACAAAGTCTTGCTCTGTTGCCTGAGCTAGAGAGCAGTGGCATCATCATAGCTCACTGCAACCTCAAACTCCTGGGCTCAAGAGCTTCTGCCTTAGCTCCCCGATTAGCTAGGACTACAAGTGCGCACTGCCACACCTTGCTGATTTTTGTAGAGACGAGGTCTCAATGTGTTGCTCAGGGTGGTCTCAAACTCCTGGCCTCAAGCAATCTTCCCAGCTTGGCCTCCACAATTGCTGGGATTACAGGTGTGAGCCACCGCTCCTGGCTGCAATCAAACATGTTTTGAGAAATGCAACCTGCCAGACACTGGGGCAGGTGCTAAGAGGCAGATACAGGTGAACAAGGAAGATGAGGACCCCTGTCTGGGGCTGACCTTCTGGCTGGGGGAGGGGCAGGGGATACAGTCACAAACAAGACATTTCACGTGTAAGGTTTATAATGAAAGGGGCCTTGGAATGCCCTGGGAGCACTCAGGGACCCAACCTCAGTAGGAAGCATAGAAGGCCAAATGGATTGAATTAAACTTAACCTTCCCCTGCCTAGAGGAACTTGAACCAAACCAGAGGGTGAGCCATTTCTGCCACCTAGAGCCTAAGCTGCCCTGCGTCTCATTTGAAGAAACACTCTCTCCTAAGGTTGTAATAAATTCCCTGCCAACTTGGGTAATGGCTGGTGTGCCAAGCCTCTCTCCATTTGGGCAGAGAAGCACCAGGCGTGTATACATGTGTGCATACTTGCACATGCATGCAAGCACACGCCCACAGCTGACTGCATTCACGAGGTCATATTTCACATCCTTCCTCCCTACAGGTGAAGCTGAGTGGATGGGGTTTCCTTCAAAGCTTGCCCTGGAGATGCTGTTAATGTAATGTATTTTAAAACCATTTCCTTTGTTCTTAGGGGAATACACTAAGGTATTAACAGTGGTAGATCTGGGTGGTAGAATTATAGGGGAATGTCTTTTCTTCCTTCCTATTTTTCAGTCTTTAAATATTTCTATTTTGTAGTTTTTCCTTAATGAGTATGGGTCACCTGTATAATAAAAAAAATTACAGATAAAGAAAAATGAGATTTCTCTTGTTACACTACAGCTGCTTTCTAATTCACATTTGCCCTGGAAGATAAGGAGGCATGAGGTGTCATTGAGGCTTGGTAGCCGCTGTGTGGTATGATGGGACAGTCCCTGGACTAGGAACCACAACACATGGATTCGGTTCCCAGCCCTGCAGAACTTTCTAACTTTGGGACATTGGGCAAGTCACTTAGCTTCTCTGAGCCTTCATGTTCTCATTTGCAGCATGGGGCAGTAATCACTCCCAGGAGATGAAATTGGTACACAAATGTCAGGTTGGATTACCATTATAATTATTCATATCACTAAAAATGGGCCAATTTCGCACTCACGTAGAAAGAAGAAAAAACACTGGTTCTGAGAATTGTAGCATGGCCAAGTTCAGTTTAGTATCTGGAGGAGGTGGCCATCCTCTTACTGCCCCAAATGGTTCTCGCCTTCTGGTATTCATGCCCTTGGATGGTCCCCTCCCACGGTGAATAGGGCTGGCCTGGGTGACCAATAGGATATTGCAGAAATGACAGCGTCTGACTTCTGAGGCTGAGTCATCAAACACATCGCAACTCTACCTCTTTCTCTTTTTCTTGGGTCACTCATTCTGGGGAAAGCCAGCTGCCATGTCATGAGGACACTCAAGTGGTCCTGTGGAGAGGTCCTGGGACCAAGGAGCGGAGGCCCCCTGCCAACTTGCCCGCACATGAGTGAGCCACCTTGGGAGCAGAATCTCCAGCCCAGCCCCAAATCTTCAGATGACTTCTGCAGGAGCAACTCCAAGCTACAACCACCCAGTTAAGCCACTCCCTATTTCCTGACCCCCAGAAACCATGTGAGAGAACCAAAGTCTATGGTTACTTTAGGCTATTTAATTTGGGGGTAATCTGTTATGAAGCAATAGGTAATCAACCCTTCAGCTCTGCCGCCGTCTAGGAAGGTTTAGGGACCAGCGTGGCTTTGGGAGGAACAATTCATTCCTAGCCAATTTAATTTCCTCTTGTGATGAAGTGGCCAAGCGTGTGGATAAGGGAGCAGTAAGTGTATCTCCCTGCCTCAGGAGGGCTTTTAATTTGATACCACATGCCACTGTCATCAACGTGCAGGGAGGCAGGGTCTGAGCGTGGTTCATTGATTTGGCCCTGGGAGAATGTATGGGGAGCTTATCCAGAACTTGAGGGAGGGTAAGGAATATGGATACTGCTAGGGTGTGAATGTGTCCCCCAAAACTCATGTGTTAGGAACTTAATCCTCAACACAGTGGTGTTGGGTGGTGGGGCCTCTGGGGAGGTGTTTAGGTCATGAGGGCCCCAACCCCATGAATGGATTAAAGCTGTTATAAAATGTCTCAATGGAAGGAGTTTGGTCCCTTTTTGCCTTTCCTTCTGCCCTTCTGCCATGTGAGGTCACAGTATGCAGGGCACCATCTTGGAAACAGAGACAGGGCCTTCACCAGACACCGAACCTGCTGGCACCTTCATCTTGGACTTCCCAGATGCCAGAACTATGAGAAATAAATTTCTGTTATTTATAAATTACCCAGTTTTTTATAGCAACACAAACAGACTAAGACAGATACCGATACAATACCCATATCCATACCAGTAGTAATGCTCTTCACTAATACTCATCTTGACACTGCTAATACTTGTCACCTAGACACGTCCTCCTTGGAGAGCCCCACGTTTTTCAGAATTCAGTAATCACCCTTTTCTTTAATAAACAAGTGCTGTTTATTAAAGTACAGCATTTTGACATGTCTCTGTCCAGAACTCCACAGATATCTAGAAAGATATACCTTCTCCTGGTCAGTTGTGGCTGCAGGCTTGGTCGCCACTGTCACCTGGCCCTTAGCCATCATTCTCTGCTTTTGAGGCTGCCATCCCCTCTCCCCCTCTCTGTTATCCCTGGACCACTTCACATCTTCTGTGTCCCAAAGCATCATGAGCACAAGTCTGGTTCCCGAAAAGTTTTGTGGATAAATTAAAACAATATAGCATTCTGGTCCTTGAGTTCCTTGGCTTGTTGCTGCAACTGGGGTTTCTCTTGCTCTACATGTGTCCTTGCCGATCACTGTTCACCCCTCCACTTTTGTCAGGACCCTGTCTTCTCAGTCCCCTCCTACTTCCCACCCCCAGGTCCCTCACCACCTTCTCACAGGCTCACTACTCCCAAATCCAAATTCCTGCCACTTTGTTTTGTAAACTCTGTCTGTCTCACCTTTTCCCACCAGGGTGGTATAGACATGATTAAGTACATGGGCTCTGATGCTGGGCAGCTCCCTTTTAACTCCCCAGCTCAGCACAATCTCTTCAAATCCTTCCTAGTCTTGTTTTATAGTTGACAAAACTGACTTCCAGGGGCATTCAGTTTTGTTCAAGGACCCAGGGTCCTTCAGGGGTAGGTAGGAAAGATCTGGGACAACTCCCAGGCCTCTTGCAGGCAGAAGGAGAACTAGGTTGGAGAATGCTAGTTGAGGGCACCTGCAAAGCTAAATCAAGCCTGCCTGAAGCTTTGGAGGAAGGAAATGTGTGTAGATTTAGTTCCTAGACGGCTTATAAATAGGACCATTGCTCATCTGTCCTGAAAAGTCGCAGGGCAACCTTCCCGAGGTGAAGGGAGGGGGTGGGGTCACATGCCCTCCTGAGGTCATTTCTAGCTGGATGATTCACATGGCAAAATCCCAGCGTGGGTTCAGCCCCCTTCCCACCCCCCAGTGTACTTTCATTTTGCATTATGATTTGTCACTCGAGCTGATGCGAACCCAAATTGATGTCATTTCCCTCCCAATATGCTCTTGACCAGAAAACATCTAATTCTCTGTCTAACTGGGATTTTTTTTTTCACCCAGTTTCTACAAAATCATGTTGCAGTTTGCCTCAATATTTTTCTTCTCTTTTAAAGATAGCATTTGTCAGGGCTTATCTTCTGGTCATAAAAGTAATATACATGCTCATTGCAAAAGAATCTGGAACACAAAGAGAGCTGAAAGAAGAAAATTATTATACATAATGTCACACCCACAGACCAACATGAAAGATTGTAATATGTTTTCTTTCTGTCTTTTCTCCATGTATATATATTTTTATCATAATTAGATCAAATGCTTTTAAAAAATCTTCTATTTAAGAATGGGAGGGAGGAATTGCAGACTCTGGCTTCAGGAGAACATGAGTTTTAATAGCTTGCATTTACTGAGTGCTGAAAATGTTCTAGGCACTTTACTAAATGTGCATCAGGGGAATGTAAGCCATTTATGTGCATTACCTTATTGAATCCTCACAATAGCCCATGAGGAAGATATTAATACCATGCCCATTTTACAGATGAGGAAACTGAGGCTCTGAGAAGTTAAGTACATGCCCAAGGACAGCTAGTTCATAGAGCAGCTGGCATAGACTTGAATTAAGATCTTTTTGCTTCCACGGGCTGGGCGACTGACCTTTTATAGTAGGTATAGAGTTTGCCACTCCTTAGCAGTAAGTGCCTCAACTGGGCATGTCTCAGTGGAAATACAGGCATGTTTCTCATGTAACTGGGAATATTGAAATTAAACTGCAATACACTCATGGAACAAAGATCATGCTCCATTCTGACCTTCTGGAACATTTTGCTTTTAAAAAGTACAGGAAGAAAGGAAACTGGAGGAAAAGGTCAAAAGTGTATTAGCCCGTGCTACTACAAGCTTGCCCACACTTTCCTATAAGCTGCTGCTATTTTACTGCTTGACGGCCACCTAATGTGTCCCTGGGCAACACAGGCAGCTGGTAGGTGCTGGGGGTGCAGGGTAGGGGAGCAGTATAGATGCCGTAAGGTGACGGCTCATTCTTTCTATGGCCAATCATTGAGCACCTACTGCGTAACTCTCAGGCACAGTGCTCGGCACAGACTCCAAATTTAATCTGTATAAATAGCCAGCACACTCATGGGGTCAGTCTGTAAGTGGTGACGTGGTGTCATGATTAAAACACACACACACACACACACACACACACACACACACAGAATGACAGGGAGAGAGAGAGAGTCTGGAAACGAAACGTAATTTGAAAATAGCTCAAAATGTTATACTGCCTATATCTATCTGTTAGGGTACTTTGATTGCAAGTGACAGAAACGGACTCTGGCTGATCTAGGCAGAAAAAGAATTTCTTGGAAGGATATTAGAGAGTATACTAGAGCAAAGGGAAGGCTAAAGAGTCAGGCTTGGAGCCATTAGGCACCCAGCATCTCCAGAAGATTCTTGGCAGCAGAAAATGCTCAACAATCTTACTCAGCTGCCATGGCTGGAATGAGAACACTCCAAGTGTTCTCTCTTTTGGGCCCAAATCCATGATTGAGATTTCAGGGAGGGAGCTCCCATTGGCCTTGCTGGCAGTCACATGCTGGGGAGGGAGAGCTAACCTGGCTTAACCATCCCCCCAGACAATGTGCAGAGCTGTTAGTAGAAGAAGATGGACCAGCATGGGCAGATGACAAGCACCAAAGGTCCTTGCATTTCTTGAGAATGATGAGAGCCAAATACTTAGGCTGTGACAACACTTTAAAAAAATCACCTTTTCTCTCCTATCCATTTCTCTCACATGCTGAAGCTGCTCCACAGACTTGATCTCTACAGTTATGTGCAAACCTTCCCAACGTCCAGTCTTTTATACCCTTGCTGTGCAAAATGTAGTCTGAGGACCTTCAGCATTTGGGTCACTTGACAGCTTTTTAGAAATGTGAGTCTCAGGCTGCACTCCAGACCTACCAGACAGAAATCTGCATCTTAACAAGGTCCCAGGTGCTTATGATGAACGTGAAGTTTAAGAGTCACTCACTGATTCGCTTTCCTCTCCCTTCCTCTCCCCTCCTCTCCCCATGTCTTTATTATGCAGACCAACCCAGTCTCTCACCAGCCCAAAGGAATCCCTCCTCTTCAGCAAGAGGGAAGAGAGGGGCTTGTCAATGACAAGGTTGCCTCTGGTGGGGTGAGAAAAGAAATGTGAACATTTGCAGGCTAATAAATTTTGTCTTGTAAACAAGGATGAAGCAAGACATATTCCGTGACCTCAGAGAGCTCGTGTTCTGGAGGGAGGAGCTGGCCAGTCCAAAGGGATATTGAGGGCTTCCAAGGGGCATGGCACAGGGCTCAGGGCTAAACTGGCTCTAGAACAGCTTGCTCTGGTGGAGGATCCCAGGGACAGAGGGATGGAATGGGAAATTAAGTTTTATTGGCTGCATAGATAAATTTAAAGGTCCAGCGGTACTTTGAGTGCCCTTCCAAATGCCATGCTGGGGTATAAAACGGTGCCAGGACACTCAGGGCTGTCTTCTCTTCAAAGAGAGCAAAGAGGGAGCCAGTCCCAGGCAATCACACAGAGAGAGCTCAGGAGCCTCTAAGAATGTAGAACTTTGAATGTAGAGTAGTGAAAGCTCTGGAGTCCGGGTACCAATCTGTTGGCCTCTCATCAAAGTGGTTCTGGCAACATCCAAACAAAGCGAGCACAAGGTTTCCCCCAAAGTTAGCAGCCTCCTATGAGTCATTTCCCAGGAACTTGGTGGCAGCCACTTGGCTGAAAGCAGCTGTGAGGAGGAATGTCCATGGTGGGGTGGCCACAGCCATGGGCGTGGCTGTAGCCAGGGACAGACTGACCATGTACTATGGCCCTGGCTGTGGCTGGGGCGTGGCCATCAGCTTCGCCCTGGCAGCGGTAACTTATGGAGGAGCCACTGACTGGACCCATCTCAATGCCCACATGGCAGGACACAAAGAGTTGTGCTCCTGGTCCTTAGCATAGGTAGAACTTTAGGCAGTGTCAGGGGAAACTGAGCCAAAGGCAGCAACAGGTTGTACCTACTTGGGCTGTCAACCCTGAGGAGGCTGGGAAAAGATCAGGGAAGAGGTACCTGTCACACACCTTGTGTTTTCTGTCGCTGCTGGTGACGGTGGGGCCGAGCAAGAGGGTGACCTGAAACCACCTGGACCCCTTCTGTCTGAAGGATACATGGGTTCAGGGAGCCCAAGCTGACAGCGTCTGTGGCAGGGGGACTTGACGTGAGGACGCCTTCCCCAGCTCCCCTGGTCCTGCGGTGCGCAGCCCTAACCGTCCCCACCCCATCATCCACATCCCTCTGACTACTTGAAGGGACCAACAACATCTCACCCCCTTCCTCGTCTTCTGTCTTCCTCGGGCCTTGCTGTTCACAGAACAGTCTCCTTTCTTCCATCAGCCAGAAACAAGCCACATGCTTGCACATACCTACCTCGTGTTCTCGCCAGCACAGCCCTTCCACAAACAGCAAAACTCAGAGTTCAGTTTGGGCTCCCCCCGAATACTTTGTCTGGTGACCAATGAGTTAACAGTTGTAAAAGCTTTTAGAGAGAGATACACTCTTGTGCTCTTGAAAGAATATGATTTACATTTCTCTGACATTCTCCAGTTTCAAAAGCCACTTGCAAATGCCAGTACTTCTGAGCTTTATTTCTGATACTTGTACCTACAAAGAAAGGCATCTCTCATAAAAAAGCTCTTTAAACCATGGCACTTCAAGAAGGGAGAACCTAAGATGCAAAAGATAATGATGATGAAATAAACAGTTAGGTTCGTGAAGGACCCCGGGCCACAAGTCCACACCATTCCAGGACCTCCTCGTACACACAGATGGCTAAGGTTTAGTGAGCATTTATTTGGTGTCAGGTACTCTTCTAAGCACCTTACACAAATCATCTCATGTGATACCTTTGAGAACTCCAGACCAGTGATTCTCAATCAGGGGTTATTTTGCCCCCTACCCAGGGGACATTTGGCAATGTCTAGAGACCTTTTTTTTTGTCACAACTAGGGGGAATACTACTAGCATCTAGTGGTTAGAGGCCAGGCATGCTGCTAAACATCCTCAGAACAGCCCCACAGCAAAGAATTACTCAGCCCCAACTGTCAATAGTGCCCAGGTTGAGAAGTCCTGCTCTCAGAGATACGGATTATTATTCACCCCATTCTCCAGATGAGTACAGAGAGGTACTTCAAGATACTTAGGTTTATGATCAAACATAATGAGCAAAACTGAGTGTGAACAAGAGATTGAGAAAAATTTGCCACTATTTGGAATGAACTAAGAGTGGGAGGAAAAGAGAAACCATCAGCTTTGTCTCTCTCCTGTAATTTTCTGTTTTCGGATAACCTTAATCTCTAGATCCTACGGAACTGACACATTGCAATAGTTCACGTGCAGGGTGAACTTTTAGTGGCTTTAGGGACGCTGCTTTCCAAACTCATTGCTTGCTTCCCCTTGCCTGTCTCTCTGTTTTCCAATTTCCCGGCCACACGTCTCATTCTGTTCTCAATTTGCAGCCTGTCCTTCCACCTCGTTGGGTCCATTTGTGATAGTTCAGACTGTGATGGAGGGAGGCCTCTGCCCTCCCGACCCCGTGCCTTCTCACATCAGACAGCCCGCATCTGTCTGGGAGGTTGTGGGGAACGGGTAGGTGGCCAGCTGTCTGCAGGTCTCTCCTGGGTAAAACTTCAGAATTATTGCAAATATTCACTGACAGCCTATATGAGGAACGGGGCCAAAAGGAAGTAAAAAGAGGACAAGACTCCTTCCATATGGACGATGATGAAAAAATGCTCATGATAATTTCAGTGAAAAAACCAAGTACAAAATTGAATGTACGTTGGTGATGACTTGTTAAAAATTTACACTTTTGGATGTTTCATTTTCCAAATGAACATATATTACTTTTATCGGGAACAAACAATGATTATTTTAGCAAGAATGTTTTAAAAAAACCCCACATAACAAGAGAAATAAGTGATATCCCCAATAAGGCATGAACAAGAATGCTCAGAGCAGCTTTTTTTTGTGATAACTAATACGGAAACGATCCAGATGAAGTGTAGAAGGGCTAAGTAAATTGAGGGTATTTTGCTACAACAGAATGCTACCTGGCAATGAAAAAGAACAAACTGCTGCTCCTGCAGCAACATGGATACGTATCGCATTTGTACTGTTGAGATTTAAAGGAAGCGTAATGTTGAGCAAAGGAGCACATGTTGTATCATTGCATTTATTTATTTTATTTTTAATAATTATTTTATTTTGTTTTTTATTTTTTAGAGACAGGGCCTTTCTCTGTCACCCAGGCTGGAGTGTAGTGGCTCAATCATAGCTCACTGCAACCTCGAACTCCTGGGCTCAAACGATCCTCCTGCCTCAGACTCCTGAGTAGCTGGGACCACAGGTGCGCACCACTATGCCTGGCTAATATTTTAATTTTTTGTAGAGATGGGGCCTCACATGTCGTCCAGGCTAGTCTCGAACTTCCAGCCCCAAGCAATCCTCCCACCTCAGCCTCCCAAAGTGTTGGGATTACAGACATGAGTCACCGTGCCTGCCTGTGTATTAATGTATTTATATCAAGGTCAAGCACAAGCAAGATTAATCTGTGGTGATCAGTATTGACTGGGAAGGGGCACCAGGGAGACTTCCTGGGTGGTTGGGAAGGAGTGCCAGTGCCCTCCCCCCTTTGTCACCCATAGCCCCTGGCTGGCCCCACATTTGTGAAAGGCACTCAGCAAAACAAAAGCTCTGGAGGTAACATGAACCTGCGTTTTTAGAAGGCAGTTTAGCCACATTTATTGGTACTCAAGTGTGCGGCTGCCTTGGAGTCTCACCCACCAACCCCAAAACTATACCCACCTCCACTCCCAGAGGAGTTCTCATCATTACAGTTGTGTGGGGATCCTATTTCACCCATGTCATGCCTGTGTACTTTAGCTGCCCACTTTAAACTATACTTCTTTGCCACTTCCCAGCTCTAGGGCTGAGCCAGAAGGCTTATTGCCCTAGGGAAGGAGAAAGAGCAGAGAATAAAGAAGCCATTGATCAGCATTAGAGTCTCCAGGCTGACATTCTTGATCTCTGCAGAGGGACAATGGCCTTGAAAGCAAGCCTTTATGGAGGAGAAAAGGTATTTCTCAGCTACCCGGTTCCCTTCTAGCAAAGTCAGGTGGAAAGCTCTAGGGAGGTCTTTCCAATGAGAGTGACTCAACACCCCCTGGGACTTGATCCCTCTGCCTTGGAGCAGCCTGGCAGGATCTGGGCAGCTGGGGATCCCACTAGTCTTCCTGTATAGCCTCCTCTGAGGTTCCAGATTCCCTCCTGGCCTCCCAGTACATCATGCACTTATTATATTTCATGTGTGCTACTCCCTAAAAAAGGTGTCCAAGTACCCACCTAGATCATTGAGTTTTGCCATTTGCAAGAATGCCCCAAACATGCTCATTCTACCCTGGGAGGATGTGGGAAGAAGAAGAAAAGCCCCAAGGCCACTCATAAGGTCAGATGCCTCTAGGGAGTGGAGGAGATTAAGAACTATCTAGGAAATGATGGGGGAAATTCACGAACATGAGGGTAAATGGATCCCATCCCATGGCACTGCACGAGGAAGTCTGCCAGTCCCTGGGGACCTCGCCTCTGGCTAGGTGCCATGTCTCCTAGGACCCAGAGCAATGGGATGCAGATGGTAGCAAGAATGTGGGTAGAAGAGCCTGAGAAAGATGCCCTGACCTTCCATGGCCTGTGCATGGCCTTTAGGGGACCCAGAATTTCCTGTGGGCCTGGTGTGGGACCAGGAAGGTGCCAAAAGAGCTCTGGCTCGTGATCAGGATCAATAGGCTGCCACAGGCAAGAAATGCAAGGCCAGAAGCAAATAATCTGGAATCTGGTTGCTGGCCAGGGCCTGCCCCAGCCCCTGGGATGCCTTTGTGCAAATTAGAAAAAGGCTTGCTCTTCTGACTCACACAGCCCCATGGGCTGGTGGCTTGGCTAGCAAAGCGCTGGCTAGATTTCAGCCCCTCAGAGGACGCCCTTGTGCAGGGCATAACCCCTTCATCTGTTAGAGATGACCCTAGCTCCAGGACATCACTAGAAAAGCTTGGTGAACTAACAAGTCCTTCAGGGGTTCCTGGTGCAGAGAGCTGCTCACAACAGCCATTCCGCTCAGACTGTGAGGATCCTGTTTCCCCTTCCTTGTCCCAGTCTTCCCCCCTCCCTGTCTTCCCCCCTCCCTTCCCATATGCCTAGGTGCCATCTAAAGGGGATGGAGCGGGAGGGGCGGGGGGTGAGGATGGGGAGGTGGGACCTAGAACTCTGTACTTCTCCCCTACTCAGCCACGTAATGACTGAATGGTCTCAGAGATTGTTTAAATGATCAGGCTGGCAAGAGGTATTATTTCCCCCCTTCACTATGTAGCTGGGTGGAGACATGTCTGGAAAGAGATCTATTATAAGAAAATAAAGAAACTACATTCTCTTTGCACATCCAAGCATTGGGCAAATAAAGCCGCAACCCTGCTAAATAATCTTCTCCCACCGGTTACATTTCTGGGAGGTGTTGGCACCTCTTACAGATAGGGTGACTGAATGTTGCAGTTTGTCCTGGAACTGTCCTGCATTTCACTGATTTTCAGCATCATTATTAATACTACTCCCTTTCACTCTCAAAAATATCTCAGTATGGATCATAAATTATATGGTCACCTATTAATAAAGATACAACAGATGTCAGGTCTGCCTGAGATGCCCTTCCTTCTAGCTCTGGCTAGTGACAAAGAAGAAGGACAGGCATGGCGATGAAGGCTGGAGAAAAAAGAGATCTCTCTGGGGTGGGGAAGCCAAGCAGGAGGAGGCATGTGACGGGAGCTTCCAGGGAGAGTGAATTTGGAGAGGAAAAGCATAAACTTTTTAGACAGGAGTGTGTATGTATTAATTATCTATTACTGCATACCAAGTTACTACAAAATTTAGCAGCTTAAAACAAAAATAAATATTACCTCCCACAGTTTCTATGGATCAGGAATTTGAAAGTGGCTTGGCAGGGTGGTTCTGGCTCAGCGTCTCTTAGGAGGTTGTGGTCACATTGTTGGCTAGAGCTGTGTTCAGCTGAAGGCTTGTCTGGGTCTAGATCTGCCTCCGTGATGGCTCACGGCGGGTGGCGGGAGCTCTTTACCACACGGACCTCGCCATGGGCTGCTTAAGTGTCCTTACAACATGGCAGCTGGCCTCCCCCAGAGCAAGTTATCCAAGAGAGAGCAGGGTGGAAGCTGCAATGACTTTTATGACTTAGCTTTGGAAGTCATGCTCCATCATTTCTATGATATTCTCTTTATTACGTAAGTCAGCCCTGTACAAATGTGTGAATACCAAGAGGCAGGGATTGTTGGGGTCCATCATAGAGGCTGGCTTCCCCACTGGGTGTCCACTCAGGGACAGAGGCAGAAATAGGGAATGCGTGCTCAGAAACCCAGTGATTGAGCCATTTGTCTGGAACATTTACTGTCTTCCCTCTATACTCAATGCCAAACAGTCCTCTCTAGCCTAAGTCTGGCCATCCCAATCTTGGACAGTAGTGATCCACTGAACACATTTGAAGAAATGAGTATTTGCAAGCCCTTTTCCACAGGTGAACCCTAGAACAAAGTGAGAAGAAACATTTTGTTTTTGCTAGCATGAGAAATGTACTTACTATATATAAAGCACATTGGTGCTTTATCTGGGAGTGTATGATTACCACTTTTTACAAGTATACTCCAGAAAAAAATACCATTAAATAACAATTTTTTTAAATTTATTTTTTCTTTTTACTTATAGGCATTTTTCTTATTTTAAAAATGATGTATGGCTTATGTAATTTTTAAAAGATTAAAAAGCATTAAAAAAATGCACCCTGCACAGAGTTGCTATCATTCTTTTCCAGTACCTGACTCTCCTGAAATAAAAGAATGAAATGGGGTTTCCAAGAGCCTGCGGCATTGCTGAAGAAGGAAATGCAGCTAAGGTTGAGCCAGTAGGTGATCTACTGTGGTTCCTGGCTGCCCAGCTCTTGGTGAAGTCAGCATTTTATGCAGGTGAGGCTTGGGGCATTCAAGTTTTGGAGTCACAAATGATCTTTATTTTATTTTGTGATCCTGGGGAATACTAGCCCTTTGATAGATTTTTCTCCATTTTTAGCTAATATGTTAACAATGCCTTACATCCTTGTTTTAAATGTTGTAGTTGTTATCGCTTAAAACTGGCTTGGATGTCCTTTTAGAGAACAGTTCCTTCATGCACATCATTTATTTATTTATTTATTTAAAAAAAAGAAGACACATTTATTCAGCGTCATGATCAGACTATTACGTTTAGCAATCAGCAGCATGGGTGCAAAAAAAAAAAAATCTACATTAAAACCCTTTGTTGGAATGCTTTACACTTTCCACAGAACAGAAACTAAAATAACCTGTCATACAATTAGTCACAAATACAGCCCTCAAGTTTTTTGTCCATACACATGAGTATTGTCTAAAACATGTCTTCTTTGTAGCAGCTAGGCCCTGCCACCACTGTGCTTGGCTGAGTTCACAAATCTGTTGTAACCTGTAGCTTCCCTGTCACTTCTCTGGCTCTCCTCTCCTGCTAAGCTTTGTTTCCTGGGAGTAATTAAAACCTTCTGCCACTGCCATAGCTACTGCTGCTACTGGGACCACCATAGCCACCTTGGTTTTGTGGTTTAGCAAAGTATTGGCCTCCACCACCATAGGGGCCAGAGCTTCTGCCTCCAAAATTTCCTCCCTTCATGGGTCCAAAATTTGAAGACTGATTGTTGTAATTGCCAAAATCATTGTAGCTTCCGCCACCTCCAAAATTGCTTCCATTATTACCAAATCCATTATAGCCATCCCCACTGCCACCATATCCACCACCAGCACGGCTGCCACCAAAGCCACCATGACCACTGAAGTTTCCTCCATGGCCAAAGTTGTCATTCCCACCAAAACCACCTCCGTGACCACCACCAAAGTTTCCAGAACCACTTCGACCTCTTTGGCTGGATGAAGCACTAGCCATCTCTTGCCTTGACGGGGCTTTCCTTATTTCACAGTTGTGGCTATTCACAGTGTGGTATTTCTGAATGACAATCTTATCCACAGAATCATGGTCATCAAAGGTTACAAAAGCAAAGCCCCTCTTCTTGCCACTGCCTCGGTCAGTCATGATTTCAATCACTTCAATTTTCCCATACTGTTCAAAACAGTCTCTTAGGTGATGTTCTTCAGTATCTTCTTTAATGCCACTGACAAATATCTTTTCCACAGTTAAGTGGGCACGTGGTCTTTGAGAATCTTCTCTGGAGACAGCTGTCTTTGGTTCCACAACTCTTCCATCCACCTTGTGTGGCCTTGCATTCACTGCTGCTTCCACCTCCTCCACAGTGGCATATGTGACAAACCCAAAGCCCCTGGAGCGCTTGGTGTTTGGATCTCTCATTACCACACAGTCCGTGAGCGTTCCCCACTGCTCAGAATGGCTCCTCAGACTCATCGGTCGTTTCAAAGCTCAGCCCTCCGATGAACAGCTTCCGCAGCTGTTCGGGCTCTTTAGGAGACTGACTCAGACGTGATGGCAGTGGGAAAAGAGACTTTAACGATGCTTCCTCGGCAGCGTCCACGGGCAGAAAGAAGTAAGCTAACGAGCGTATCTCCATGCATGACATTTATTTATTTAACAATTATTTCTTGGTAAATCCCAAGGGATACGGTGATATGCACAGCAGATACAGCCCTGCCAGCATGGACCTTCCATTCTGATGGTCACGGCAAGGAATACTGACTTGAAATTTCACTTACAGAGAATCACCTCAGGAAAAAGCCTGTTATCTCTAAGTCTCTTAGGCGGCTTTAATTGATTGATTAATTAATTAATTAATCTATTTATGAGACAGGGTCTTTCTCTGTCACCCAGGCTGGAGTGTAGTGGCCCGGTCACAGCTCACTGCAACCTCAAACTCCTGGGCTCAAGCGATCCTCCCGCCTCAGTCTCTGGAATAGCTGGGACCACAGGCATGTACCACCATGGTGGTGCACCTGGCTAATTTTAGTATTTTTTGTAGAGATGGGATCTTGCTATGTTGCCCAGGCTGGTCTCAAACTCCTGGCCTCAAGCAATCCTCCCTCTTAGGTGGCTTTAGAGTTAACTACAAGGAAGATTGGATTGAAATACTAGATTAACAGATAAACTCCATATAAATGCACCAAACAGCCAAAATGTCAAGAACCATTTACATCTTAGACATCTCTATGATTTCTTTCTCTCTCTTTTCCTCCATTTCCATAACAAATAAATGATACCCACTATTTGAGCTTTTAAGAATACAGCATTTTCCGTATTGAAAAACCTTAGTTAAGTGTTCACTATGTGCCAGGCACAGGACCAACGGCTGCCCTTTTTTTTCTCAATGAAATCTCACTACGACTCTGAAGTAGGTCCTCTTTTTACCCCCATGGCACAGATGAGGAAACTGCAGCTCCAAAAGGTCCCTGTGCACGTTTAAGGTCAGCTCAGTGCATTCAAGATCACCCAGTTAGTAAACGACAGAACTGGAACTGAAATCCTCGTGAGACTGAAATGCTTAACGACCACTGTGTCAGTGCCAGTTACAACTTTTGGCTTTTAGTTGCCTATGGAGTCTCTTTTGACATTAGCCAGAACTGAAATTTAGTTGTCGCTCCTATGAACTGAAACAGCAAACTGAAAAAGAGGAAAGAAAACAGCTTGAAACCTGTTTCAGACCCTGCGTGAGACGAAGGACGAAGTCAGCGGAAATGAGAAGCCAGCTGGATCCAGCAAGTACACAAGTAAGGGGGGCGATGGGAACCAGCTTAATTGGATGATTATTTCAATTATCTAATTAAGAACGATTACAGCTGAACAAAGACAGAGAGGGCCTCCAAGGTGATTTAAAAAAATAAAATAACATAAAAAGTTGATTAGCTGGGTTGGCCCTTGGCGGAATTGGGAGGTTGAAGGGACTTCCCATTGGAGGCCTGGGCTCTTGGGACAATTAGTCACCAAGGGCCCCTGCTCTCTCTCCTCTTCCCTCCCCTGTTGACAGCTATCTGTCTTCTACCTTAGTTACTACTTGAGACTCAAATGGTCAAGGAGCCTCCTCCCTCCCTTCTTCCCTCCCTCCCTCCCTCCCTTCCTTTCTTCCTTCCTTCCTTCCTTTTTTCTTTCCTTTTTTCTTCCTATTTGTTTCTGTACTAGCTTAGCAAACAAGCAAAAAACAAAAAAGTCAAGGTTTCCCTCCACAGTTTACAACAGTGGTTATATTCTGGTTACCGCCCCCACCCTCCACCCCCATGTCTGGCGCATATACATTTTTTTAAAAAATACAAATTATTTGCCAATATTTAAAAGTCAAGGATTTCACATACAAGTCCAGATCTCTGGCTTCATTTGAAAAATCAGATCTGACAACACTGGGCCAACCTTCCCAGGGGTCAGATTCAAAATCTTTAACACTGTATATGGCCTGGTGCTGTCCAGTCAGAACAGCTGCTATGCAGGAGCCACCTGGGTGGGTGTCTCCATGCGCCCCGGCTGGAGTGTGGGACCTCTGCCGCTTCAGATGAGCCATGTGCTCTCCAGCTCCCAAGGTCTCCGCCTGTCCTTTTGTCTCCTTGACACTGAGGTGAAGGTCACCTGCCATCTATCATCACACTTACTTGGCCAACTTATATTAAGGAGGGAACAGATTGTTTACTCAGCTTGGCCTTTGACCCTCAGTTTCATCATCTGCCTGGCCTGAGTTGACTTTGAGCTTTTGACTCTTGGTTTAAGGAGCCCAGAGGTCTTATTCCTTATACAAATGTAACAAATCTTGGTTGAGGGACTTCGTTGTGCAGCATGCTATAGCAGAGCTATTAAGAACTAAGCTACAAAGTCCATGGTTCTGGATTCAAATCCTGGCTCTACTACTTACTAATTGTGTGACTTTTGCTCTGTTTCCTGATTTCTAAAGAAGGGATAATAATATCTATTTCCCTTATAATATAGTTGGGAGGATTCATTGGGAAAATATAATAAAGGGCCTTGCACAGTGCCTGGTGCACAATAAGCACTCAATAAATCAGTTTAGGGAATGAGTACTAGCTAATCATCGTTGTATGTCTACAATATGATAGGCACTGTGCTACACACCCATGTGTATTTTTCCATCCAATTTTCATGAAATCTCTAGAAGGTGTTTAGTCCATTTTGTGCAACTACAACAGAATACCTGAGACTAAGTAACTCATGAAAAAAAAACCCAGAAATTTATTTCTCACAGTTCTGGAGGCTAGGAAGTTCAAGACCAGGGTGCTAGCAGGTAAGGGCCCTATCTCTGCTTCCAAGACGGTGTCTTGAATGTTGCATCCACCAGAGGGGAAGAACACTATTCCTCACATGGCAGAAGAGTGGAAGACAGAGAACCCCCTCCTCTGAGCCCTTTTATTAGCAGCACTAATTTCATTTATGAGGTCAGAGCCCTCATGACCTAAACAGCTCCCATTAGGCCCCACCTCTCAACACTGTTGCACTGGGGATTAACTTTCCAACACACAAATTTGGAGGGAACAAAAACATTCAAACCATAGCAGAAGGTGAAGAGTATTATCCCCATTTTACAGAGAAGAGCACTGTTTATCAGACTTTGGATTCTGTCTTTAAGGACCCAAGTGTGATAGGGAGATAAGATATGCTCACAAAAGATAGATTAAAAGAGGCCGGGTGCTGTGGCTCATGCCTGTGATCCTAGCACTCTGGAAGGTCAAGGTGGGAGGATCCCTTGAGCTCAGGAGTTCGAGACCGGTCTGAGCAAGAGCAAGACCTCGTCTCTACTAAAAACAGAAAAATTAGCCGGGTACAGTGGTGCATGCCTGTGGTCCCAGCTACTTGGGAGGCTGAGGCAGAAGGATCACTTCAGTCCAGGAGTTTGAGGTTGTAATGAGTTATGATGACACCACTGCCAGGGTGATAGAGCAAGACTCTGTCTCAAAAAACAGAAAGAAAAGGGTTAAAAAAAAAGTACCCTACCAAATGAGAGAGAGAGAGGTAAATTAACACAAGAGATGAGAAGGAGAGATTAGTTTTTGCTGGAAATAAATTATAGTAGAATAGTGGTTCTCAAATTTTAATGTGCACACAAACCATCTAGGGATCTTGTTAAAATACAAATTCTGATTCAAAGTTTGGAGAAGGGCCTAAGATTTGACATTTTAAACAAGCCCCAAGGTGCTGCTGGTCCATGGACCACACTTTGAAAAACAAGCTAGTAGTGGCCAAGGTACTGGTAGCCAATCACAGTGCCCCATTGGTAGCCAATCACAGTGCCCCATTTTCTTAGCCTCAGAGATTGGTTCAGATGTAGACGTGAGAACCAAACTTGGCCAATTAGAGTCTTTCCTGGGATTATACGTGAATGTTGGGGGAGGGAAGCCCTGTGTTTCCTTCATCTCCCATTAAGTGAGGATGAAGAAATACTGGGTTGCTTCTAGCCAACCCATCTCTATAAAGTGTCTCTGTAGTAAGAAAGAATGAAGCCACTAGAGTAAAACCACTAAAGAGCTAACAGAGAAATGAAGAGAGAGAGCAAGAACCCTGATGATATCATTTAAGTACTTGGAATCCCTGAAGCTCCCAAATACAGGAGCAATAATTCTTTTTTTTTTTTCCCCAACTAGTTGAATTGGATTTTTATCACTTCCAACTCAGAGTCTTGAGTAAATCAGGTATTAGTTATCTTAGTGTATTAGTTTATCTATCACTGCTTAACAATTACCTGAAAACTTAGTAGCTTAACACAACAACAATAAACATATATTATCTCCCACAATTTTTGTGAGTCAGAAATTTGATAGCAACTGAACTAGGTAGTTCTGGTCCACATTCTCTCATGAGGTTGCAATCAAGATGTTAGCTGGGGCCACAGTTATCTGAAGCCTTGACAGGGATTAGAAAATCAACTTCCAAGGTGGCTCACTCACATGGCTGGCAAGTTGGTATTGATTGTTTGTGAGAGGGCTCAGTTCCTCCCCACATAGACCTCTCCCACTCTAGAGTATCCTCGAAACATGGTGGCTAGATTCAGAGAAAGAGGGAGAGAATGAGAGAGAAAGGACACCAGGCAAAAGTTGTATTCTTTTTATAACCCAACCTCAGAAGTCACATAGTATCATTTTCTCACATTCTATTTATGAGAAATGAGTCACTAGGTACAGCCTATATTGAACTGGAGGGGAATTACACTTTGCCTCTTGAAGGGAGAAATGTCAAAGAATTCGTGGATATATTTGCAGACATATTTTAAACTGCCACATTTAGCATGTCACGTGGCTGGTTACTTGTAGAATCAGGATCTGGAGTCTTGTTCTGGCTTTGCCACCCACGGACTGTGGCATGCCATTCCATACCTCTGAGTCTTGTTTTTGTTTTTGTTTGAGAAAGAGTCTTGCTCTGTCACCCTGGGTAGAGTGCAGTGGCATCATCATAGCTCACTGCAGCCTCAAACTCCTGGGCTCAAGCGATCCTCCTGCCTCAGCCTCCTAAGCCATGATGCCTGGATAATTTTTCTATTTTTAGGAGAGACAGGGTCTCATTCTTGCTCAGGCTGGTCTCGAACTCCTGACCTCAAGCAATCCTCCCACCTTGGCCTCCCAGAGTGCTAGGATTACAGGCATGAGCCACTGCGCTGGGCCGAGTCTTGGTTTTCTTATCTGCCAAATAAGAGGTTGGATTTACCCATTTTGCCAGCCCAGTGGTTATACCAAAGGCACTTATGGCCATATATGTTGGTGTCTTTGTAGGAGTCTGATTGTCTTTTCCTTTCCTATCTTCTGAAAAATGACTCTTGTACATGAGGAACAAAGATGTTTTTCATCTGTGAATATAACTTGTCCCATATTGCAACCCCTAACCTCATCAAGCAGGACTCAACACAGCCAGCCACCTCATTAAACAAATCCTGACCACGTACGAATCCAGAGGAACATGTGTGTTTTAACCAGGGTCATTTGGGAACAATTACCCACTGTTGCTTAATGAAGTCAAGCTTCAGATGGTGGAGATTTCAGGATGAGATGGAGGATGAACAGTTGGCAACCATTTGGTGAACCAGCCCAGTTGATGAACTATTTGGAGGGAAGGCAGACCTTAATACTATTAATAATGATAATGATAATGTCCTTAATTGAGTGCATATGGTTCGCAGGCACGGCATTTTATCTCCATTATTCCCATCACAACCTCATGAAGAAGGTAATACTAGCACCATTTTGCAGATGAGAAAATAGAGGTTAAGATGAGTAGAATGAGTTGTACAAGTTCATGTAGCTAATAAAGGGCAGAAATAGGATTAGGATTAAACCTGGGTCCACTGAATTTATAAGACTGTGACTTCACCCACTACATTAAACTGTGTATTGCTTGTAGGTGGCCAAATAATCTCTCAAAACTCAAAGAAAAGTCTTAAGAGTGGGTCTGATTTTATTTCTATTTTCAATTCCTTCTTTTAATCATAAACTTTGGTCATCCTCTACATTTCAAAGAATGAATAAAATCTAACAGTCACTCACTATTATAAAACATTCATGAGGTCCCCCACAGTGTGATCCTATATTTGAAAAAGATAATTAAATAGACCCAGCTTCAAACCCATCTACTTAAAACACTCAATCAAGGGCAACCCAAGATGGTGCTGTGAACTGGGTGGGTGACGCCAGGGCAGTTAGTGGAAGAGGAAGGAGAGTTAATCAGAAAAGTCAAGACCAGCTGGGCAGCCAGGAGACTCGTAGGGAGGGGAGGTAGAGGAGGGGACAATGTTGGTGAATTTCCCAAGGTCCTGGATTGAGGCTCTACTAGGGAATCAAGAGCTGGGCGAGAGGCTGGGACCCAGTCATATCCAAGTCAGTCAGCACAGGCAACCCAGTAGAAGTCATGCCTAAGCAAGTGCCCCCGTCATGGCAAGTAGAAATGAGGCTGATGGCTAAAAATCAGGAGGGCAGCAAAGTCAAGAAAAGGACGAGGGTGTCAGAAGGCACAGGCAAGTACCCTACAGACCCACGCACAGTAAAAAGCAAGCGTGAGGACCCCAGAGACATGGTTTAGGCAGTAGCTGAGACCTTGGAGATGGGACAAAGAAAAACCTCTGCTTCCACTAATGGTGAGTTAGGCTGTTTAGACCAACCCCCCCTCAAGAAACAACTAAACATGCTAGACAGATTGAACATCTTAAAAGCACTTAAGATTTAATTGTATAGTGAGGTATCACCAGACCAAAACTGAAAGGAAAACAGGAACCCAAAGACATACGCAGAGCTCGCAAGTCACCTTTGAACTAAGGGCATTGGCTGATTCCAGCAATTTGAACTTTTGTTTGGATGGCCTTGTGGGATAAGGGAGGCAGAAATCAAAAGGACAGTCTAACTGAAGACCCTCTCCATAATAACAGAGACCCCAAATCCCTACACCCTCAGGGAGAAAGTGAACCAAAAGTCAACTAGGCCTAGCCAGGCGAGGTGGCACGTGCCTGTAATCCTAGCTACTTGGGATGCTGAGGTGAGACCAGCCTGGGCAACATAGTGAGACCCCATCTCAAAAAAATAAAAAAAGAAGTAAACTAGGCCTTGTACAGTGGATTTGTGGCCAGGATTCAGTGTTTGGTGGTCCAGGCAACCTCAAACCTTGAATGTGGTTTAAGGTGGTCCCCGAGACACCTGGCAAATGCAGACATAAATCATCTCTGGAGGAAGGTACCTTTTCCCTTGACCTCAAATTACTCCTACAAATTATTTTTCAGGTATAAAGAGCAGCATACTATCAAAGATAACCAGTGATTAAAAGAAATAAGGGCCAGGAGCAATGGCTCATGCCTATAATCCCAGCACTTTGGGAGGCTAAGGCAGGAAGATTGCTTGAGACCAGCCTGGGCAACAAAGTGAGACCCAATCTCTATAAAAAATTTAAAAATTAGCCAGTCTGATGGTGCATGCCTGTGGTCCCAGCTACTCAAGAGGCTGAGGCTGGAGGAACACTTGAACACAGGAGTTCGAGGTTGCAGTGAACTGTGATCACAACACTGCACTCCAGCCTGGGCAACAGAGCAAGACTGTCTGTAAAAAAATTTTTTTTAATTAAAAAAAAAAGAAATGTCACCATGAATAAGCATAAATAAGAACAAGCAAAAAACAGCAGCCAACAGAAATAGTCCTGTTAAGACTTTAGGTATTGGAATTATCAGGCGTAGATTAGAAACTAACCATGGTTGATATGTTTACGGAAATAAAAGACAAGGTCAGAAATATCTACACGGAACCAGAAACTATCAAAAGCCACCCAGTAGATTTGGAAAAGAATCAAGTAGAACTTCCAGAAATAAAAAATACAAACCAAAATCAAAGAAAAACTTTATTTTAGAGACAAAACTATGTTCCATAAAGGAAACTTCTTGGAAACAAATCCAAGGCATAACATTAAGATGATTTTTGGCTGCAAGAAAGAAAGCACCCAACTAAATGTGGCTTACGTGGTAAAGAGTATTTTATCTTACATAACAAGAATCCAGTGGCCGTTTCAAGATTATTTCTGTGGTGAAATCTAGATTTCTCTGTTGTCATCTGGGATCCTCCCTCTTTGTATCTTTCCATGTCACAACCCTCAGTGTGTTGGCCTTTATCTTAGACTTGTCCCCTCATGGTAGCAAGATGGCTGCTGCAGCTCCAGACATTATCTTTAGATTATCACATTCAAAGGCAGACATAAAGGGGGCTTTCCCTTGTGCATTTGTCTTTTATCAAGGAGGAGCCTTTCCCAGAAGTAACTCCACCAGACTTCTTTTCATGTCCAATTGCCTTGGAATAGGTCACATACTCCAGCTACAAGGCAGGCAGGGAAAGTGAGCTGCTGGTATTTTCAGCCTCTAAAGCGGGAGGTAGAATCTGCAAGCCAGGGAGAAGAGGGAGAGAATGGCTGCTGGGTCGTCAGCCCTGATTCTATGTGGGAACACTTAGAAGGGGAATGTAGTGACACAGAGAGAGAGAGGAAGATTCCAAAATTGAAGCAGTCTGTCTTCAGGAGCATGAAAGTCCCCTTTCTATACCTTTTTCTCCCTTTTAGAACCATTACCACATTCCTTCCCTTCTTCAATCCATTCTCCTAAGATACCTGAAGCCCTTTCTTCTCTGAATCTTCTCCTTTGGGAGGAAAGAGGATCTTAAAAGCAATTGATCCAATAGTTTAATTTAGTTGTCTGTATTACCACTCCCAAAAGAAGCATAAAGAGGAGAGTCCAAAGGAATCAATACTATGGTGTTATTTCAGACACTGTTGATTTGACGAGGGACAGGGACCAAAGTAAGAAGAATTTGGGAGCAGTGAGTGTGGGGAGACACCATTCAGAGAGTCAGGTATTACATTATATAATACATGTAAGACAGCCCATGAGTCACCTGACTAGGCTGAGAGGACACTGATGCACGAAGGTGGCCATGGAGCAGGAGCACTGGTCTTGGAGTCTGAAGCCTGGCGTGCCCCTCCTGACTTAGACGCTGGATGGCTTTGGGGAAGGAGCTGCTTCTCCTGACCCCATTTTATTTATCTGGAAAACAATAAAAGTTGACTCAATGACTTTTAAAGCCCCCTCTTGTTCTAAAACAATAACAAAACTAAAATCAAAATCAATAATGACAGAATAGAATTCAAAAGAAATGTAAACAATGCTGTTGGGACTCCCTCCCCTTCTCCCAGATCTGCTTCTCTCTTTGTGTATTGGCTTTATTTTCTCTCCACATCAGGACAAAGGAGAAGGTGAAAGGGACCAGGAGATGACAAGGGGTGGGCAGGCACGGCTACCCACAGAGGCAGGCTGTCCTCATTTCAGTTCACCAAGGAAAGAGAGACGGTCTCTCCTCCAGCATTTGTGTATGACATCCTAGGGAAGGACCTGCCCAGTTCACAAGCCCATGCTTTACTGGCCCAGCCTGGGCCCCACTGAGGGCATGGGAGAGGCAGGGAGGGTAATAGATATTACTATGATTCGTGCCTCCACCAGAACCACAGGGACTAGGAGATGTTATTACCAGAAGATAGAACTTTCCCGGGCAGACTAAAAAAAAAATGTCTGTATGGTATAATTTTATAATGATAAAGAGATTGAGACCCAGAGAAGTTAAGCAACTTACCCACAACGCACAGCAAGTAACTTGCAGCAATTTAATCCCAAGTTTTTCTATGTCTGAGGCCTGGGCTCCTTCCACTGTGCCTCAGTTTATCTTTGTGTAATAATTACAAAACCATTGTCTATGCTTTTCTTTAAATGACAGTTCTCTGTCATTATTCTCTTCTGAACTAGGTCAGGAGATAACTTTTATTCATTTGTAGGTCACTTTCTATTACTGGAAAACTCTTCTAATAAACCAGTAATGTGCTCAACAAGGCATAGGAGATGGGCAGAGATATGGGGCAGGGCAGTCACTGAGCCGGTGTTACCAATAGCGTCACTTCATACTGTGCTTTTGAGGAGACAGAAAGGACAGGGAGGGAAAAGCTTTGCAGTGGGGGGAGGGGGGTTCCCAACAGAGCCATAATGGTCTTTGGTTTCACAAAGTGCCCCAATTATATGGAATTCAGGGAGTGTGACGAAAGATAGGTTTTTAAAGAAGATACTCCCCACACCTGATAGGTGATTAAAAGGGTAGGAGGCACTTCAGTGTAATGAGTAGGACATCTCTACTGATTGTGCCGAAGACACAGAACTTCTGATGTCGCAGAAGGTGTTGGGAGCACAGTCTGTGCTGCCTGCTCCTCATCACGGCGGCCCACAAGCATCCAAAGCCCCCATCACTGCTACACATCCGTTTAGCCCACACTATCTCTGATCTTGAAAACTGCCCCCTGCTTGTGTTCAGTGTTCCCGCCTCCATCACGACCCCTTGCCCTTATCAACAAAGTCAGCCTCAGAATTGGTCCCTTCTCGTGGCAAGTGGGAAAACTGGAGCAAGAAGGAGAGAGTGCAGGCGGAAGAGAGTTGGTCCCTGTTCTGGAAGTGGAGAGAGATCAGCCCTGGTTTAGCCCACAATGTCCTTTAGTTTGTCCACACTTAGTGGAAAAAAGGATTTGAAGCTTTTTATTAGCCAGGTAGCTCCTGCAGCTCAGTGTGGACATGGGAAATTCTATCACATCTTAACCAAGTGTGGGAGAATCAGACCTCAGATAGCCCTAGGGTGCTCTTAGCTCAGAACTGTTGGGTCAGGATGGGTCTCAAAGGGAACAATTCCTAAGCTTCTACAGTGTGTCAGACAATATGTTCTGTCCTCAGTGCTCCACACCTTGATCTTCAGCAGACCCGAGGGGACCCCAAGCGGGGGGCGGGCACAGTCAGATTAGCTCCTCAGGGCTCCTTAACTGGAGCTGTCCAACATCACCATTTGCCCCAAAAGGCTCCTGTCTTGGTGTCATTCTAAGTCAAATCCAAATTTCCAGGGCTGGGACAGAAAACTAGCACAACCCCTGGCCTGAAAGGACAGAGACCAGGCCCCCCAGGACTGACATGAGCCTTTCAATCCTGCCCACATCCCCGCCCTTTGGGCATCCTGCCTTTGCTCGCATAATTCTCTTAATGAGGAGCTCACTACTTCTGGTAGCCCAATCTATTTTCAGCTGACTCCAACTGTATTTTTCCAAAGGGTTTTCTGTGGTGAACTAATTTCCAAAGATGCCCTAGAGGCAAAAAAAAAAAAAAATATGGATAGGTGGATATATTATCCACCTATATACATATAGGTGGATAAATACATTTGGAAAAAGTTACTTATGATAATACCTTCTTAGAGATTTAGACCACAATAGTATATTCTGAGCTATGAGAAATACAGCAATCAAGAAACTTGTTTAACTTTGCTCAGCTGAGAATTTTCCAAATTTTTTTGATTACAGAATGCTTTCTTCAAGAATCATCAGCCAACACCCTGTGTAGTCTTGGACGTGCTGAGTCAGCAAGTTTTTTCTAGGGTTGGAATCACTCTCCCTGAAGGTTCTCCCTACTGGCTTCCTTTCTAAGCTCTGAGGTACAAAGAGCAGGCCTGGTCCCTTCACAGATTGGAATAATCACATCTAACCCATACCGAGCACTTAGGTGGAGCCCGGCACTGTGTGGAGTACTTTTCACAAGTTACCCCACACCCCCTGTCTAACAGATGAAGAAACCGAGGCTTAGAGGGGTTAAGTGATGTCCATAGTTAGGTAGCAGCAAAGCTGGAAAACAAACCCAGCATCAAATATGATGCACAGAAAAAAATTTGGGAGAGTGCTTGCCACATGGTTCAATAAGTGTTATCTGTGTTATTGCTGTTATTATTATCTGACTTAAGAGTAGGTGCTCTTAACCACGTTCCTCATACCTTGCTAGAATTTTCTGTTCTCTAGGTTGAACATTGTTAAAGTTTCCCCATGTTTATGTGACTTTTCTTTCCTATCCATTTCTCCACACTGTGCAAACCAGGAGGGAGGATCGAGCACCCGAGACATCCGACCTTCTCCAGCTGAAGGCCATCTTCCATTTGCTGGTTCCACAGAAGGACTATTTTCACCCTTTGGCAAAATCCTCAGAAATACAACGGAAATGAATCCTTCAAAAAGATCACCGAGGCAGAGCAGGGGAAGTATGGGGGTCTGGGGAAGCCATCAGGAGGAGGATAATCTTCCAGACCAGGGGTAGGCAAACTATAGTCCACCAGCCAAATCTGGCCAGCCCACTGTTGGTTTGTAAATAGGTTGTATTGGAACACAGCTATGCTCATTCGTATATGTATTATCTATGCTGCTTTTTGCACTATAACAACAGAGTTAAGTAGTTGTGAAAGAAACCTAAAATACTTACTATGTGGTCCTTTACAGAATAAGTTTGCCAACCCTTGCTCTAGGTTATGGAGAGGAGAAAGGTGGCCTGGAGAGGGTTTGTGATCGGCAGAGTGTCTGTCTTTTATTGTTTCCTGGATGCTCTTGGGAAAGGCAGCTGGCCCAGAATGAGGCGCCTTCTAAGAACTTAAGCAAGTAAGGAATATGCAGCTCTCCACCGACGTTAAGCTTTACATCTATTCGTGATGGATCAGAGCTGAGACACACAAAGTCCTCTGAAGGCTACTGCATCACTCCAAGGCGGGACTCTGGCTCTCAGTGGATCAAGGTGATGGCCTATCTAAAGAGAGACTGACTACTCAACAAAATGGGGTTTGGTTGGCCTCGTTCACTGAGACAGAGGAGAGGTTATTGTTGGCAGGACTAGAGTCGGGCACTGCTCCAGGTGAGGGGAGACCTCCAGTGGATGGAGGATCTCAAGTGGCAAGGCCATTCCTCCAAGGCCTTCCATGTTGAAGGGGATCCTAGATTATTGCCCTTGAACATTCAATTCACCTAAATAATGCCCTTGTTCCAATTCCATGATCCCGAAGCAACCTTGTGGTTATGACTTGGCTGCTTCCCATGTAGGTCTGCCAATACCCCATGTGCCTGGATTGGTTTCCAGGTGACTGAGAACCCCTGAAGTTGTGTGCACAATGTTGGGTGTATGTGAGAATGCACATTTTTATAAGGTCAAGGACCTTCATGTTCACCGGATTCTCAAAGAGATCCATGAAACCAAAAGAGACCCAGAGTTTATGTGTTTGAACTTTTCGATTAGGGTTTCCTCCCGCCCCTCCAACTGAGGGCAGGAACTCTCTCTCACACACTAGTGTTCCTCCAGCACCCAGCCCTGTGCCTGGCTCATAAGACATGCTCGCTAAATATTTGCTGGAGCAAGAATGGAAGGAAGGGAAGGAAGAGGAGTGGCTGGGGAGAATGGAGGATGGGAGGGAGGAAGGTTGAGGTGGTGATGCAAACATGAGTGTTCCGGTTCCTGCGATAGTTAGAATTTTCATTGTAAATTAATAAACTGACCTTCTGGTTTTACACACAGTCTCACGAGGGTGGTTAATGGATTTTCCCTGGGGCACAGATCTGCTTCTGGTGTGCTGTCAAATCAGAATTCTTAAGCCCTAAAAGCTCATGGCCAGAGCCTGAACCTGGGTGAATTCACAAGCAGAGATCTTTGGGAGACAGACCGCTGGCCTTTTCCCCAGGTGGAGGAGGAGGGCTTTAGGTTTCCTGTAATTGCATTTCTACTGCAATAATGGTGTCTCCTGTCTTCCTGCAGCTCTGGGGACATTTACAGCCAGTGTTCCAGTGCCCAGGACAGTGCTGGCACTCAGTAGGTGCAAAGCAAATATTTCTTGAACAGTGTTGTACTATTTTGAGTAACTGATAAAATATAGATGGTATAATTGTTTTTGCCGTTACACCTAAAAACATGATTGAATAACCCACAGCTTACTATAGTCTGTAACTACAGACATTCTAAAGTAATAAGGCTAATAAGAATTCAAAAGAACAAATCATTGCTAGTTTTGAAGCACAGCGCCCCTAAGCATACACAAGAACTCAACGCTCAAACCAGCCACGTTGTACGAGGGCTTTCCTAGGTCTTGCTGGACACATTCTAGGCAGCAGCGATTTACAACTTGGTGAGCAGCAGCCTCCAGCCTTAAAAAAGAGCAATTTCGATTTAAGATTTGGCTAAGGATTTCTGGATGTTTAGTGAAAATTCAGAAGGCTGGAAATTACTGCTCCGTGATGACTAAAAGATGGTCACGTCTCCCTTTGGTGACTTAGGTAGATTCATATCTTATTCTCTCTCTCTTCTAAGAGCACGTGTGCATGCATGTGTGCACATACACACACACTCCTTTATTTCATCTGGAAAAAAAAGTAATACATGTGTGGTGGTATATTAGTTATTTATTCCTATGTAACAAGTTACCCCAAAACTTAGCAATAAACATTTGTTATCTCATACAGGCTCTGGGGTCAGAAATCCAGGAGCAATTTATCTAGGTGGTTATACTTTAAGGTCTCATGAGGGTGCAGTCAAACTGTCAGCTGAGGCTGCAGTCCTATCAATGTTCAACTGGGGCTAGAGGATCTGCTTCCACACTCACTCATGTGGTTGTTGGCTGGCCTCAGTTCTTTGCCGGCTCTTAGCTGGAAACTTTAGTTCCTTCCTACATGGGTGTCTCCATAAGGCACACACACGTGGTTGCTTGCTTCCCCCAGAGAAGAGAGACAGACAGACAGACAGAGGAAAAGAGAGAGATAAGCTGCAGCTTTTGATAACGTAATTTTGGAGTGACATACCATCACTTCTCCATAGGCCATTGGTCACACAGACCAACCGGGATATGGTACAGGAGGGAAATACACAAAGGTGTGATTATCAGGAGAGGAGGATCGTTGGGGGCCATCTCGGAGGCTGGCTACCACAGGAAGTTTTAAAATACTTCTGCAAATCCTTTGACATTCCTCCCTTCAAAAAGGAGAAAACTAATTTTACTTCCTTTGAATAAGAGCTGGACTTAGTGACTTTCCCGTTACAAATAGAATGGGGTAGAAGCGAGGGTGTGTGCCTTCACATAGACAAGGTCTCAAGAAGCATTGTGACATCCACTTTTCTCTCTTGAATCACTCTCCCTGGGGGAAGACAGCTTCCACGTTGTGAGGACACTCAAGCAGCCCTACGGAGAAGCCCAGAGAAGCCCACGTGAGAGGAGCTGGGGCTTCCCAACAGCATCAATTGGCGTCATGTGAATAAACCACATCAAAAGTGGATACTCCAGCCCAAGTCAAGCCTTCAGATGATTAAGCCCTGGCCAACCACTTGAAGGCAACCTCAGGAGAGACCCTGAGCCAGAGCCACCAAGCTAAACTCATCTCACATTCTTGACTTGGAGAAAATGAAATAATGAATGTTTATTATTATCTTAAGTCACTAAGTTTTGGAGTAATTTGTTACGCAGTGATAGATAATTATATAATGTGCTTATTGAATTTCAGTGTTCTTATTTGCAAATAGCAGAATCTGCCCTAGTTGCTTTAAGCAGGCAAGGAACGTGTTAAAGAAACTGGGTTGTTCACTGAGTTCCTGGGAAAACCAAAGGATGAGGCTTTGTGCTACAAAGCCACGACACCTCCAGTGAAAACCCTCCTGCTGCCATTGCTGGGCATAGACCCCATGCATTCCAGCCACAGGGTGCTGCCATCTTGCCTCTGTAAGCTGTATGTCTCTGATACCACCCCTCTTGAAGACTGGACTCTACATGACACTTACCTCCAAACCAAAGCCTGCATAAGGATTAGGCCACATATCTATTCATGTTACGTGCCAACTTGGCTGAGCCATTGTGCCCAGATATTTGGTCAACCATTATTCTGGATGTTTCTGTGGGGATGTTTTTGGATGAGATTAACATTTAAATTGGTGAACTTTGAGTAAAGTAGATTACCCTCCCTAATGTGGATGGGCCTCATTCAATCAGTTGAAGGCCTTAAGAGAACAAAGATGGCTCTCCTCCAAGCAAGAGGGAATTCTGCCAGCACACTGCTTTTGGACTTGAACTGCAACACGGTCTCTTTCCTGATCTCCAAAATTGGTGAGCCAATTCCTTAAAATAAATCTCTCTCTCTATACACATCCTATTGGTTCCGTTTCTCTGGAGAACCCTGATGAATACACCTAGTTACAAGGGAGGTTCATAAAGTGAGTTTCAGGCTTAGGCACATTCAGACCCATAAGATGTGAAATTCTATAAATATCGGAAAGGTCTTCTAGTTGCTGGTGGCCAAAAAGCCGAAC
Organism: Daubentonia madagascariensis; assembly: GCA_023783475.1. Lineage (NCBI taxonomy): Eukaryota > Metazoa > Chordata > Mammalia > Primates > Daubentoniidae > Daubentonia > Daubentonia madagascariensis. Next base: position 45,768,636 of record JAKFHU010001953.1, read on the forward strand.
CAACATCCACTGTACTCGTTATTTAAATAGTCAAACACTACAGCAATCTTTTATATCAAATTAAACTTATCCCTCAATACCACTTCTCTTCCCAACCCACAGAGAAAAGCATAAATAATAGTTTGATGTATATCCCTCAAGCTATTATTTTCCAAGTTGTAGACTTTAAATATGTGTTTGGGCTACGTGCCTGGTGAGATCCCAGGGAATTCTACTCAGATTTAAGCCCTTGCTTTACAGACAGTATGTTTTTTGGTCTGTATATACCTTCTTCCTTTAATTATGTACATTTGTAAATAATAAATGACATTTCCCTCATGAGATTTTCTAATTTTGTCTCTTGATCCAAATTAAAGTCTGACCATAATTCCTTCTCGAGGGAATGATATTGCATGCCTGTAAGTAAAGTTATAAGCATAGCAGTCCCATGGGAGGAGAATGGTAGCTCTTTCCTGGCTGCAAAAATTTCATGAAATCTCATTGATTCCGATTCCTTAAAATTGGAATTTGTGATTATTCAACCTTCCCTGGGTTGTAATTTGATTTTCATTTTCTTTGGACAAAGTAATTACATAAAAAAGCCAAATTGCAAGAAAAACGTTTCAGTAGCTACAGTTTTAAAAGGTTTCAGTATCTAATTTATTGGGGTCCAAATGGAAGCTTCGCAGAGAAGTAATTATTTTTTTCTTCCTAAGTTGAAAGGAACAAAGACAAAACTTGATTCTATCGCAGAATCTTTAAGAGTTTTCAGACAAGATCACCATAAAATTTTGTCACTCACTTTAAACAACAGCAAAGCTGGAGTTTATGTAGGACTTGATGTGATCCTAATAAACATCATTCACCTGAGATTATGACTCAGGAACAACAAGTGATCTGATAAAATTATCCAAGGAAAAGGAGATCCCAGAATGATTGCCAAAGTTGTCCTCTAAAACAGAAAGTTCTAAATAAAAAGCACAAGCAAAATTCCGGCACAATAAATGTATAATTATGAGTTCCTTGGATACGTTAAAATCAAAATAAAAACCTGTAATAATAATGCTAGTCAAGTTTCTGAACTTTGAGATAGATACAATTCCCTTGCCATGAAGGAGCAGCAGAGTGACACTTAGGAGTCATGCCTTTTCAGCAGAGAGAGCCTCTGACCTGTGGCCGTAGCCTGCTGTTACTTGGTGAATGGGCTCCTCGTAAAGAAATTGATCCCCTCAGCCCTTGGGAAAACTGGTGCTGACAGAGTGCCCAGGAAAAGAATCCTGACTTCATGTGCCATTGTTTCTTTACCCCAGTGAGCCATACAGACATTACCATCTTTCAGCTGTTCCTACATGAATAAATTGGGAAGTTCTGCAGGAAAGAGAACAAGGGAGCTTCTCCTTTATACGGTTTTCTCGGCAACTGTGAATAACTTTGAGTAACAGTTCTCTGTGTATATGCTATAGGGACATTGTTGGGGACACGTCTGTGATCACCCCACAGGCCTCTGTATCCTTCCAGATTCGTCATTTTTTAAAATGTTAAAAGTGATTTATGTTTATTTTTAAATGCAAACATGACTGAAACTGATAATTAAAAAGTGAAATCCCCTTCCTTAACTGTGATAAAAGTTGGGTGTGTATCTTTCCAATCCTGTTCTCCAGGCGTGGGCAAACACTAACCTTTATCTGTTCTATATCAGTCATCCTATCAAGCTATCTAGCTATCATTTATCTGTTCAGTCATCTGCTCAACCATCTAAAATGTACGCATGCCTGCCAGGAGTGAAGGAGGCACTCGCGCCAGGCAGTGATTAGATTGAACACTCAGCTCTACAAGACAGGATTCTTCCTGGTGCACATAACATAAAACATTATGAGGAAAAAAAAAATGAGGCCGGGCAAGGCGGCTCATACCTGTAATCCTAGCACTCTGGGAGGCCGAGGCGGGTGGATCGCTTGAGCTCAGGAGTTCGAGACCAGCCTGAGCAAGAATGAGACCTTGTCTCTACCAAAAATAGGAACAAAAAACCAGCCAGGTGTTGTGGCCCCGCCTGTAGTCCCAGCTGCTCGGGAGGCTGAGGCAAGAGGATCACTTGAGCTCAGCAGTTCGAGACCAGCCTGAGCAACAGCGAGACCCCATCTCTACTAAAAATAGAAAAATTAGCCAGGTGTAGTGGCGTGCACCTGTATTCCCAGCCACTCGGGAGGCTGAGGCAGGAGGATCACTTGAGCCCAGGAGTTGGAGGTTGCAGTGAGCTAGGCTGACACCACTGCACTCTACCCAGGGTGACAGAGCGAGACTCAGTCTTAAAAAAAAAAAAGTATAGGCTTTCCTTATACAAATGTTTAGAGGCAGGTGCAATTTCAAGTACAGCATGATTCAAGGGCTGAATGACATCGTCAGGATCCTGTGTGTGTCTGTCCCCCTCTTCTCTTCTTCCCCTACGTTGGCTTCATTCTCAGGCTCTAGGAATGCCAGTGGTTTTGGGGCACATGCCCTTCCAAGTTCAAGTCAAGTCGAAATGTGAAGAGCCCCAGCACAAATCGTACTGTGTCCCATTGGCTCTGACTGACTTCCTGCCCCTTGTTACTCTTATTTCCCCTTACCCCATGTTATTTTCTTTAAAACACTTATTACAAATTGAAATTATGCTGAGTATTTGTTACTTGTTTATTGTCTGTGTGCCCCTGCTGGAGAATAAGCTTCACCAGAGCAGCATCCTCGTCTGTCTCGATCCCTGCTGTGTGTCCCAGCTCTTCTCAATAAGTATTTTTTGAATGGGTGAATGAATGAATGAATGAATCACTGAGGCCAGGGAAATCCCATGCACTGATTGGCCAGGCTTGAGTCACATGACCCACACAAACCACCTGGAATGAGAGCTGGGGAGAAGATGGTACCCCAGAGAAAAATCAGGGTACTATCAGCAGAAGAAAGGTTGTTTCTGGAATGGATGTTGAGGGGTAAAAACCACAAAGGTCCACCACATCAGCTAAGCTTAGACATGGATTTCCCAAATGTGAGACGAAATACTGGCGTGCTATGTTTGAATGTCAGATTTGTCACTTATTAGTTAAATAAGTGCAAGTCACTTTGCTTCTCTAAGGCTTGGCTTCCCTCATGAATAAAATAAGAAACAGACCTAACTCTTCCTGTGATGATTAGAAACAATATACGTTAAGTGGCCAATAAACAGTAGAAATTGGGTCAATAGTAGATTTTACTATTTTTGTGGCCTTGATAATCTATTCTCCATTCCTAGTGATCATATCCTTTTGGTATTTTAAACAAAATCCAATGCAAAGCACATTTCAAAGGTGCCAAATATAAGGGAATTAAGTGTTGGTTAAATGGCTGCTCACACCTGTAATCCCAGCATTTTGGAAGGCGGAGTTGGGAGGATTGCTTGAGGCCAGGAGTTCGAGACCAGTCTGGGCAATATAGCAAGTCTCCCACCTCTACAAAAAAATTTTTTTAAAAAATTAGCTGGGTGTAGTGGTACGAGCCTATAGTTTCAGCTGCTCAAGAGGCTGAGACAGGAGGATCACTTGAGCCCAGGAGTTCGAGGATGCAGTGAACTATGATGATGCCACTGCACTCTTCCCAGAGTGACAGAGCACCCAGGGTGACAGAGCAAGACTCTGTCTCAAAAAAAAAATTAAAGCAAAATTATCAGAAAATTTGGCCCTAGTGTGGTAACTCTCTGATACTGGAAGCTGCCAGCAAACAATGATTTGAAGGGGATTCCCAGCCAGGGTGATTTTTAAAATATTTAACAATTGGCCCAGCTAGACATTGACCAATCCAATCATAATAATCTCTGGACCAATCAGAATGGACACTGGCCTTACATAGCATGTCCAGCTGTCTTAGGATGGAATAGTTGGAAACGAGTCTAGCAAGGAATCACAGAGCTTCACATCAAGAGTGGCCAGTGGCTGCACTTCACCATCATCTAGGAAGATCTTTTCCACCCCAATTTACGACCAAGGTATAACTTGGAATTTGTGATGCCATAAATGATAGCAGCCCAACCCTAGAGGAAGTTCCCGGGCTTCCCCACATTAAGCCACAGACTCCAAACTTGACCTCATGCCTGTTTACCTAATATAACCACACAGTCATTTTTTAATGAGCTCCTCTTTCACACCCCTCCATGCCGTTGCCCTATCACAGCCAATGTTTGCTTACAGTGCTCATCTAATCCGTCTCTAGAAAGGCAATCCTCACTTTTACCTAAACCTTAGAAAGTTTCATTGGTCAATGTTTGGATGATAAAAGATAAAACGGAAAAGTCTAGAAATGGGTAGCCGGTGGATAAAAGTCGTTTTCTTTTTTATATTCTTTAGTATATTCTGCATTGTCTACAATGGTCTTGTATCACTTGCCTGATTAAGAAACAAAACAATATAGTTTTTCTTTTCATTGGTTTTAAAAACAAAGTCATGCACAAATACATTTCCTTCTACAAGAGGGCTCAGCAAACTTTTCTGTAAAGGGCCAGATAGTAAATATTTTAGGCTTTGTGGGCCATATGGTCTCTGTTACAGCTACTCAACCCTGCCTTTATAGAGTGAAAGCAGCCAGAGACAATACATAAACAAATGGGCGTGGCTGGGTTCCAGCAGAACTTATTTATTGATGCTAAAATTTGAGTTTCATGTAATGTGCACTTTTTCAACCATTAGTAAAAACCATTCACAACTTGCAGGCTACACAAAACAGGCAGCGGGCCAGATCTGGCCCACTGGTTGGTCTGTCAACCCTTGCTCTAAAATATTAAAATAGCACAGAGAAGATAAAAAGTCCCCTTTAAACTTTACACCAATTTCTCTCCATGCCTTCTGTTGTTATTTATCTTAATTCTGTTACTTTTTAACATGGGAAATTTCAGACATATACAAAAGCAGAAAGAATAGTGTAATAATCCTCCATGCATCTGTGATGTAGCTTCAACAATGATCAAATCATGGCTAATGATGGGACATCTACATCTTCTCCCACTTTCCTTCCTTAAATCATCATATTTATCCAGACATCACATTTATCTCTAAATATTTATCCATAAACCATATTTAACTTACCCATACTAAATTTATCCATTTATGACATTTATCCATAAATATTTTCATAGGCATTTTTAAAGCTAATACAGTTGACCCTCAATCAGCACAAGTTTGAATTGCATGGGTCCACTTATACATGGATTTTCTTCTGCCTCTGCCACCCCTGAGCCAGCAAGACCAACCCCTCCTCTTCCTCCTCCTCCTCAGCCTACTCAATGTGAAGACAAAGAGGGTGAAGACCTTAATGCTGATCTACTTCCACTTAATGAGTAGTAAATATATTTTCTCTTCCTCATGATTTCCTTAACAGCCTTTTCTTTTCCCTAGCTTACTTTGTTGTAAGAATACAGTATATAATACATATAAAATACAAAATTATGTTAATTGACTGTGTACAATATCAGTAAGGCTTCCAGTCAACAGTAGGCTCTTAGTAGTTAAGTTCTGGGGGAGTCAAAAGTTATACTCAGATTTTGACTGCGCAGGGCATTGGTATCCCTAACCTCTGCATTGTTCAAGGTTCAACTGTACTTCATTTAAAAACATCATTATTACATCTAAAATAAATAACAATTTTCATTTAAAACATGCTATGAGCAGAATTTCAAAAACTCCTTAAGTAACACATCACCTATGACATTCTAGACTCTATTACAGTGTCGTGGTTTAAAGTATAGATTCTAAAGCCAGACAACCCATTTTTGAAATACGGTCCCACCACTTAGCAGTGATGTGGTATGGGAAAAGGCACTCGAGCCCTCTGACCTCAGCTTCCTTACCTGTTAAAGGGAGGATGTTAAAAGTATGTACCTCATAATATTGCTGTGAGAATTAAATGTGTTAATGTGCATGAAGCACTTAGAACAGGGCCTGGCACATAGTAGGCTACTATGCAGGCTACATGGTAGGTAAGTGTTAGCAATGCTATTAACTTCTTGCTCTTGCTAATATTCTGTTCTTGTTAGGGTCCTTGTGGTTCCAAGTACAGAAGCACCCTGGACAAGCCCCAGTAACAGGTGTATTGTTCGGGGGTTAGTGTTAGTCTACCGGGATCTTATGAAGCTAAAAACAGGAAACAAAGTACAACCAGCTCTATAAGGGAAAACAGGAAAGTCAAAATCAGGGATGTTTGGAAGGGCTATACCTCCTTTCTCTCTCCCCGTCCCTCCGCTTGCCACTCCCTCCCAGTAGGTGTCTGCCTGCCTTGCATGTTTTTTGTCCTTGGCCCAACATGCCTGAGTCCTGACTATTCTTCTGTACTTCTCAGCTGAGGCTTCCACCATGGGGTGCCAATCATCTCTGTATTTCTAAGAGTTCAAATTCTTGAGGAAGAATAGATAGGCTGGCCTTTGAGGTCTGAGGTGAGGTGTCCATCCCTCGGCCTAGAATGGGGGATAAGGGCTCAGGGATCATTTTCAGAGGTTCTGGTGGGTAGCTCGATCAATCCTTCAGGATAGGCTAGGTTATGCTGTGGTAACAAACAATCCTGACACCTCAGTGGCTTGGAGCAACAGGAGTTTATTTCCCATTCATATACACATCTGTCAGGGTTGGCTAAGGGTCTCTCTCCTCTGGAACCCAGACTGGTGAAGCAGCCCCTACCTGGAACCTGGCAGGGACGAACAAGGCTCTGGAAAGATATCATACTGGCTCTGAAAGCCTCTGCTTCAGGCATGTCGTTTCTGCTCACATGTCATTGACCAAAGCAAGTCACATGCGTGTGCTTATCTTCCAGTGGGAGGGAAAGTGCAATCCTACCACGTGCCCAGAAAAAGAGAGAGCTGAAGTATTTGCCGATATCCTCGTGCATACCACAGAGGCGAGGATAAACAGCTATCATCTATGTCCTCATCTTGTCAATCCAATCACGTATATAAAGGCATTCAGGGAGAGATATGCCAAGCACTGTTGTGAAAGTAGATGATCACTTTCTTCCTGGACCAAAATACCCATTCCAAGGGTAGTAGAGTTTTTCTTAAAGCAAAAGCAGCCCTAATGCTATTAACTTTTTCACCCTGGACTCATTTTTCATCTCTTAAGTCATCAAGATTATTTGAGAACCTCTCCAGGTGCCTCCCATTTCTCTTAAGATAAACAAGTTGAAATTAGTCAGAATAGTTAGAACAGCCCTCAACCCCTGGTGGGTGACTAATTGTGCACCTTTCTGAATGAGGCTGGTGTTTTCTTTGATAATCATTGCATTGCCTACTCAAATTTTGTCCAGGCTCTTCATGTCCCAGCTCAGCTGCCCCATTAAAGATACTCACTCAGATTTTCCACATCATCTGAATATTTCCCCCTGTAACTCATCTTGTTTTTGATGTACCACCTCTCAAATGTGTCTCTTCCAAGTTTTTGGTGTATTAACAGTATGACAACAACTGGTCTATTGCCTGACTAAACCTTAAGCCAGCTCTATGCACCATTTTTCTTATTAGAAAGTCGTGTTGGCTCATTGCCTGTGTAGCAAAGCCAAAATTTACACTCCTTAGCTCAGATGTGCAAAAAATATCATTTTAAAAAATGTTCCATTAATTGGTAGCCTCATTTAGCTCCAGAGTCCCCATTCCTGCTAACGGTGGAGAAAATGTAAACTTGACAATTGGAGATCATTCTGTTTCTTTTGGCTTAAAACGGCCACTTTCAGATAGTCAATTCCAGTTCAAATTCCCTATGGGTCTGTTTCTCTCATCTTAAAAGATTTCCATACTTTGTACAATTTCTCAAGATGGCAGCTGTGAACAATTCAAGTGTCCGTCAACAGTAGAATGGATGAATAAATTGTGGCCTAATTACACAATGGGTACCCCCCAGCAACAGGGGGAAATTGAACTGCTACCCACAACAGCACGGATGAATCTCGGAGGCACAATGTTGAGTGAAGAAAATCAGATACCAAAACTACACACTGTATGAGTCCACTTCTATGAAGCTCAAAAACTAACTGACGGTGATAAAGTTGCAAAACGGTTATCTTTGGCAGGGGGTATTGACTGGGAGGGGGCACAAGAAAGCCTTCTAGGGTGCTGAGCTGGTCTATAGCCTAATTTGGGTGGTGGGTACATAGGTGTCCACGTAGGTAAACATTCATCGAGCTATGTATTTGGAATTTGTATACCTTGCTGTGTGTATGTTACCTCTCAATAAAACAGCAACCACCACATAGATGGCTCGTGGATATGGGAAAGAGCTTAACCAGCTTCTAGTGTTGGGGAAGGATCTGCTCATCTGTGGAAATCCACTGGCCTCCCTCAAGGGGCCTTTTTTCCTGGCCGGCACATCCTTCGAGGTGACCTGCTGAGGAGTGCCTGGTTTCCCTGCTCGTGTCTCCTCTGCCTTAGCCTCCTGTGGTGAGCTTCTCCACTCAACTCCAGACCCCTGGTTCACTGGTTCTCCCAGCATTTCAGCCCCTTCTCCCTGCAGCTTGGAACCCCCACCCCCACCCCACGATGCCCTAAGGACAGGGTTCCGATCTCAGGCCCGGGGACCTGGATGCCTCTCTCAGCCACTTCTGCTTCACTGACCTGCTCCACCGACCTGGCAGCCACTCCAATCTGAGCCTTGCTGAGAAGGGCCTGTGCTTCCCCTGTGCCTCCGCTGTGCCTCCGCTGTGCCAATAAGGCTTCCTGCTTACCCTCCTTGTCTGATAGCTACAGCCTGTGACATTTCCTCTCAAGGGCAGTGCCCTCCCATTTCCTGGGACAATCATGGTCCTAAGCATTTGAATACATTTAGCACCTGATTCCAGCCCCCCACATAAATGTTGCTCATCAATCATTATGGCCACCAAAAATGCCCCTCCCAGCACACGCACGGTTCTAAGTGCCCTAAGTGCCAGCAGTTTAGCCTAAATTATTTATTTGACAGATAAGGAAATTGAAGCCCAAAGCATAAAAATGAATTATCCAAATCAGTGACAAAACAGAGATTAGACCCTGATTTCCAGTTCTGTAAGGTTTCTATGATACCCCGCTAACTTTTAGTGTAAGTTTGAGGAAACAACATGAGGTGCTGCAAGGGAACTTCTGTTTCTCGCTGAATTTCTACTTTCCCTTCTGGCAGTAGAAGCTGTCCTGTGTCACTTCCTCTCTCCCTCCCTGAGAGTTAGCAGATATTGCAGTTCCAGAGCGCTCGGTTCCCTCTCCACCAGATCCACCAGAGCGGCAATGGCCACGTGTCTGAGAACGTGCTGGCGGACACACCCAGAGGGGACTTGCCCTGTTTGTCCCCACTCTCCACCCTGACCACTTTACCCAGATATGCAAACACTCAGGTCTAGCCATTCCTCCATCGCCCTCCCCTCATTACAAATCTATAAAAGACAGTGAGAACTTACCTAGGTCTGATTTATTCTACTTTCGATAGAAAAGCAAAGAGTGCTCAATCCTAATGCCCCATGTCATTCAGATACAGACAGCACGGTGCTGGCAGAGTGTGAAACAGAGTCAGCAGGGTGGCTGAGAACACAGGAGTTAGAGCCATTCCCTCACGCGTTCATTCATGCACTCATTCACACATGCATCGCCTCATTCATTCTTCATTCCAGTATTTATTGAGCGCTTACACTGGCTGGGTCCATTCTGGGCACCAGGTAACACACTGGGAAACACAACAAACCTGTTCCCTACGTTGTGGACTTACAGTCTCTAGACTCAGCTTGAAAACTGGCTCTGCCCCTGAACACCTGTGTAGCATTGGATGAGTTGCTTAATCTCTCTGAACCTCTATTTCTTCATCAATAAAACAGAAAAATGGAAACAGAGTTGTTGTGAAGAATAAGTATAAAAGAGTATAGGCAGGAACTAGCCCAGTTCTTGACACATAATAAGTGCTAAGTAAGTCACAGCTACTATTATTACTAACAATTTGGCTGGGCATGGTGGCTCACGCCTGTAATCCCAGCACTTTGGGAGGCTGAGGCAGGAGGATTGCTTGAGGCCAGGAGTTCGAGACCAGCCTGGGAAACACAGTGAGACCCTATCTCTACAAAAAATTTAAAAATTAAGCTAGGCATGGTGGTGCACACCTGTAGTCCTAGCTACTTGGGAGGCTGAGGTGGGAGGATCGTTTGAGCCCAGGAGTTCAAGGTTACAGTGAGCTGTGATCATGCCACTGCATTCCAGCCTTGGTGTCAGAGTGAGACCCTGTCTCTAAAAAAAAAAAAAAATGATAATAATAATTAACATCCCATAGGAACAATCTCTAAATCCCTATACCCACAATCTGGACATGAAGTTTGGCTAAGAACTCTTATGTTTTTCTAAAATTATGTATAATAAACCAACTTTTTCCAGAGTTGTGTAGTTGTATATCGTAAACCAAATACACATATATGTAGTGTGTATCGTAAACCAAAATATATATATACGTGTGTGTGTGTATGTGTGTGCATGTATTTTATCTGGCCTGGTATCAGAATTTCTATATTCTAAGGTGAAAACAATGATAATTTCTATGGATACACACTTTTAAAAGAGGCTTGGGTAAAGAAAAACATGGCATCAGCCCTGAGTTTTTTAATATTCTATTCTCTTCCTGAGCCTCCACTCTTGACTGACACTTTACCTTATTTAGCCTCTGCTGCCTGGTCTTGAAACCTCTAAATAGATCAGTTATTTCAGGCTGGCCAAACCCTCGAAATTATTTGCCAGCAGCATTTTGGAAACATATCCCCTTGCTGCAGGCAAGAGCAGCCAAAGCAAAGGACTGTGTGGTTGCTCCCAGCCCCCTCCCCCTGGGCATACACTTCAGCTCAGCTCACAGAAGGCACCACAGGCAAAGGAAGGAGTCTGCTTTAAGGTCTTTGCCAAGTGAGTGATCCATGGATGGTTACAAAGCTGCAAGAGCCTCAGTTTCTCCATTGGTAAAGCGGGGGGTGGGTTCAGGATAAATTTAACTTTGGAGGGTTATTGGGATAATTGACTGAGTTACTGTCTAAAATAGTCACTCATAAATGGCAGTTAATGACTAGATAGAATTTCTCATTACAAATCAGGGATTAGCCTGGGGGGTGGAGGAGTGGGCTTCAGTCGTGGTGGGAACATGTGACAACCCTGAGCATTTTCTGCAGGTCCTCTACATGGAGGGGGGGAGGAAGTAGGGAGACTTCTCCAAGACTTCGGGCACAGCAAGGGCCACGATTGAGGAAAGCACAGCACAGGAGCTGGCCAGAGTACCAAGGAGACACTTCTACCACGGTTTGGCCTCGTCTTCCTCTGAGGCTGGCAGGGTTCCTGAAGCTCATCACAAACCAGCAGGGTGAGGTATTGTTCTAAAAAGATGCTGCTCTCAGCAAAGCTAAACATTTTAGGCGGGTTGACTTGCTGATTTCAACTTGCAGACTTCCAGATGGCCTAGAAACTGCCGGCACACACAAATACCTTAGGCTCTAGGGTTCTATATACTTCGAAAAGACTTTCTTACATGTGTTTTTATTTTTTCTTTCAACATTGTTTATTGAGAGTCTACTATGTTCTAGGTGCCATCTCTGGTGCTGGGAACCCAGCAACGAACAGGCTAGGCCAAGTCCTTGCCCCTGGAGCTTGAACTCTTGGGAGTGTCCAGAGCAAGGGCAAAGGCCCTGAGGCAGGCCAGCAGGTTATAATTCCTTCTCTACACACGAGGACATTGAGGCTCTAGAAAAGTAAGTGACTTACCCAAGGCCACTCATCAGATAAAATGAAGACCTGGGTCTTGAACTCAGTCACTCATTTATTTCAGAACTCTTAGCACTGGTCAGATAAGATAATTTCCCCCAATTGCAAAGTTATTTGTTCCAGCTTTCCCACAAACTGAGGGCCATCTATTATCGGTTGCATAATCATTATTACTCATGGCTAATATTTATGGGGTGCTTACTACATACCGAGTGCTATATTGAAAGTTTTACAAGGATTATCTCATTTAGGTCTATCAAGAAATCAATAAGCAAGTACTGCTAATATCCCCACTTTACAGATGAAGAAACTGAGGCTAGAAAGGTTAAATTATTTGTCCAGGGACACATAGCTAGTGAGCAGTGGTGCAAGGGTATGAAGCCTGGCAGGCTGCCCTTCAGCCACTAAATGATTTTTCTGAAATTTAATGCCTGACAGAAAATAATTTTAGCATTAAATGAAGATATGGTTTCTCTAAATTGTCCCCTTAGAGGAGCACAGGCCGGGGGCTTCCCACCGAGACTGAGCATCAAGAAATTTTTGCTGGGCCCAGGATTGGGCACAAGGCTGGCAACAAGGGAGACAGCAAAGGCAGTGTCCGGAAGGAGCGCTGGAAGAGCCAAACACACAGCGTCACTAAGGCCAATGGGCATGGATGCACGAGGAAGTAGACTGCATGCAAGGATTTGGGAAGGAACTAGAGACCCAGGACCAAGCAGGCAGCAGGGATGGCAAAACACTGAGGCTAGGAGAGCAGTGCCAAGGGCTGGAGTGAGTTGTGGAGAGGGTGCGCGGCCACACCTGGGATGCAGAGAGAATCAGGAGGACACGGAGGCCCCTCTCAGCTCTGGGTTCTGCAGGTGACAACATGCTCCCCCTGTGTATTTGGCTTTGCTCTTCCCTTCTGCCCTGGAGCAAGGTTACCCTCAAGGACAGCCTCTTTGGAAGAAGGATTTCAGAAGTGCAAGAGGAAAGTCATCTTCATTCAGGAAGGGTTCAAGAAGCAAAGGCAATGAGACGCATTTTTAAAGTTGTTGTGAAACCTTTGGGCTTTAAGAGCTTGATGTAGCAGTAAAGAACAGGGGCTTGGAGTGAGACAGACCTCAGAGCTGGGGGGCCCCGAGCAAGACATTATTCTCCTGGAGTCTCTATTTATTCATCTGCATAGTGGGGATTAAAAACATTTATTTTATAGGTTATTAGGATTAAATTAAGTACATTATTATATGTGAGACTCTTAGTCCAGAACAAGTACTCAAAAAATGAAAGGTATATTATTATTATCATCGCGTTTAAAAAGCATCTTCTGCAGTTTGGCAGTTTCTTACAAAACTAAACATTACTCCTACCGTATGATCCAGCAATCGTGCTCCTTGGTATTTACCCAAAGGAGTTGAAAACTTATGTCTACACAAAACCTGCACATGGATATTTATAGCAGCTTTATTCATATTTCCAGGGGGGGGGTGGAACAAGGAAGCAACCAAGATGTCCTTCAGTAGATGCATGGATAAACTATGGTATATATCCACAATATTATTCAGCATTAAAAAAAATCAGCTGTCAAACCATGAAAAGACATGGAGGAACTTTAAATGCGTATTACTAAGTGAAAGAAGCCAATCTGAAAAGGTTACATACGGTATGATTCCAACTATACGATATTCTGCAAAAGGCAAAACTATGGAGACAGTAAAAAGATCAGTGTTTGTCAGCTGTTGGGAAGAAGGAGGGATGAATAGGTGGAGCTAAAATGATTTTTAGGGCAGTGAAACTATTCCCCGTGACGGTAAAGAGTGGATACACATTATTACACGTCTGTCCAAACCCATTGAATGTACACCACCAAGGGTGAGCCCCAGTGTAAACTAGACACTTTGGGTGGTAATGCTGTGTCAGTGTAGGTTCATCAGGTGTAACAAATGCACCACTCTAGTGGGGATGTTGATAGTGAGGGAGGCTGTGCATATGTGTGGTGGGGGGATAGGACATATATGGGAACTCCATGTTTTCACTCAATTTTGCCGTGGACCTAAGACTACTCTCAAAAGTAAAATCTATTTTTTAAAACTCCAAAATAAAATAAAATGACATAAAATAAATAAAACAAAGCTGTGGTTCCTAATGGGGGAAAGGGGAAAAAAGGATCTTCTGATGTCATCTTCTCCATGAATCCACTTCTGACCATCCCAACCAAATTATTAAAATATCTTTCCTTTCTCAGAATTTTCATTGCATTGCAACTTTTCTGGCAATTACCATTCTGATTACATTAAAATAATTAGGGGATTTTTCTTCTTTCCCTAACTGTAATGTAATGTATTAGAAGGTTCTTGCAGGAACGTGCACAGTGCACTACTCAGTTCTATCTTGCAGTGCCTTCACCATGCCTTTCGCATGCATGATGCTTAAAAACATGCTTCTCAAATTTAATCAATAGCTTTTAGACTTCTGCACTGGCCAATAAGGTAGTCAGTAGCCACATGTGACTATTTAAATTTAAAATTCATTTAAAACTAAAATTTTAAAAATCAGTTTCTCAGCTGTACTGGCCACATTCCGAGCTCTCCATAGCTACATGTAGCTAGTGGCTACCATATTGGACAGCTCAGGTATGGGACATGTCCATCATTGCAGAAAGTTCTATTGGGCAGTGCTATTCTGGAACATCCTTGTTCAACTTTTTCATTTGGTCCTTGAATTAAAATTATCTTTGCAATGCTTAAACTTTATTTTCAAATTTAAAAAAAGTTTTCTTAAAAACTGTTTGAACTGCCCAGATTGTGCTCTCTAAATACCATTTACTGCTAAGAAAAACCAGGTTCTTTGGAGATATGGCTGAGTCCAGTCTAAAGCAAGAAATAAGCCTGTACTTCTAGTCATACCAGAAAGCAAGGAAGCTATCAAAGACTACTGAGGTTATGGCAAAAGAACTCAGGAGTCGACTCACAGAAGTTCCCGCTGGCCAACAGTGGAACACTTTGAGCATCAATAACATTAACCACAAAGGATTGAGTCACTCTGCACAGGTAAAAATTCGTGACTTCATAATGACAGTGAAACAAAAACAAACTCTCAGTCCCTTTGGAAGATGCCTAACAATTCATTTTTATAAAACTAGTAAGTAAAATAGGAAAAGGCAAGCATTTATCCTGTCTTTCCTGTATGAATTATTCCTCAGGGTAACTATAAATAGCTGAGGAGGGAACATTTCTGTCTATAGAAGTATTTCAGCCGGTAAATAAAGAAGGAATAAAATAATTAGGATACGGCATTTTACAAACTCCTATTGAAATAATGGATATAGCAAATGATCATCAGTGGTCTGCTAACATCACAGAGAGATGATGAGACATCTTGGGCGTCTTGCTGTAAGAACATATACTGGTGTAGCCAAATCTAACCAAAATGAGACCAAGCTTCAGGATCTAGCAACCAATCATCAGGAAACGCAGGGGATGGATGAACATGTTAAATGACACTACTGGGACAAAGCCAGCAAGTCTAGACCTTGGGAAACTTTGTGGGCCAAAGGGGAAAAAATAGATTAAGAGGAAACCTATAGATTAAACGAATGAAGAGACATCTGACGCAGCAACCCAATGCAACATGTAAACCTTGTTTGGATCCTGATGTAAGAAAGAAAAGGGGGGAGGGTGAAGAGAATCGGAGAAATTTCAACACTGACTGGATATTTGGTTATATTAAGGAGCTATTATTAATTTTTAAAGTGCGATTGTATATTGTGGTTTTGTATTTTATAAAGAGTTCTTATCTTTTAGAGACACATACTGAAATATATCCAGATGAATGATTTGATACTGGGATTTACTCAAAATAATCCAGGGGTGGGCCGGGATGGTGGCTCACGCCTGTAATCCTAGCACTCTGGGAGGCTGAGACACGAGGATCGCTTGAGCTCAGGAGTTTGAGAACAGCCTGAGCAAGAGTGAGACCCAGTCTCTACAAAAAAATAGAAAAATTAGCTGGGCCTGGTGTGCACGCCTGTAGTCCCAGCCACCTGGGAGGCTGAGGCAGGAGGATTGCTTGAACCCAGGAGTTTGAGGCTGCAGTGAGCTATGATGACGCCACTGCACTCTACCCAGGGCAACAAAGTGAGACTTTGTCTCAAAAAAAAAAAAAAAAAAAATCCAGGGGGAAGGCCCAAAGTCAGTACAAATAAGACTGGTCATGAGTTGTTGATTGCTGTAGCTGGGTTTATTATATCTGTGTTAAATTTTTCATAATAAAAAGTTCATATTAATTATCTCTGATTCAGTCACAGTGTCTTGCCCGCCCAGCTCAATCGTGTGCTTTTTAAAAATAGATTCTCCAGATTGGCATTGTTCTGTTCTAATTTTGATAATTGGAGGGGCTTAGACATGAATGTTCTGAGGGAAAGCCAGTCTTTGCAAACATCCAAGAGCTGCTTAATTAGAAATCTTAGCAGCAAGTTTCCCCCAAATGGCAACCAGATTACAAAGCCTTACTTTCTACTGAGGTGTTCTCCCTTCCCAGGGTACGCTAATCCACTAACAAGATTATCATTCCTCAAGTAACATGAAAATTACATTATTCCAGAAATTTGCAGGTCAGCCTAGAGGAGTTTTGAAGTGTAAGGGAAGTGTCTCCTCCTTCTCATCTTCATCTTCCTCTTTCTTCTTCTTTAACAAAATGTAGGCAAACTCCTCTTTTGATAAATAACTGATCTACCTCCTGGGAGAGCTCCCACTGGCCTCCTCCCCCCTCACTTTCCAAAGATGAGTCAAATCAAGACCTAGAAGCTCAAGGCTCTAGGTTGGAGGGGGCTTCTCTCATTGGCCAGACTCCTGGGCACAGGTGAACATTCTTTTCTAAGAATGAGTCTTTCAAAAGAGGTTAAAAGGTCTCAGTGGCATGGAACCAGTTTCCATCTTCACTTTTTCTTCCAGGAGGTCTGATCACCTCTTTCGATTGCTAGTAGGTAAATTCCAATCACATCCCAGGCCCACTCCTGTGATTATTCCTGATGAGTTGGCTGGAGTTTTGGATGTTCTGGGGCTCTTCAACCACACACCTGCAGACAGTCTCCTGGTGTCTTTCCAGGCTGCCGTGATAGACTGCTAGCTGTTCCCCCACCCCGACTTTCTAGCTATCCTCTCTTTTCAGTGTAGACTGCCCAGGTGAAGACTACATCTCCCAGCTTCCCTTGCAGTTCAGCGTGTCCAGTAATTGGGGACAATAGAGCTTAGTCTGCAAGGGATGCTGGGAGATGTAGTCTTCATCTGGACAGTCTAGCCAATGCGCTGGAGAGAATAATGCTGGGACCATTCCTGGATCTCGTCCTTAGAAAAAAGAGGCTGAGTCTCCTGGCCCCTTTCCCCCTCCCACTGCTCAGGAGATGGTAAGAAATGGACTCACAAGCAGAAGGCTTGTGATGAAAACCGAGTGATCCTACCAGCTCTGCATTACTACCTCTGGACTATGACATGGGAGGTAAATTGTTTGTGTCTTGTATAAGCCACTATAGCAACTCTTCCAGCAGCTTACCCTGTGTCTTAATGAATATGGATGGCTAACTACAACCACTAGGTATGAATTTTACTTGGGCAACTTCAAGCACAGCTTTGTTTACCTGAGATAGCCCCTCCTCATCTCCTTCTTGTCCCAATTTGGTGCCTGTGAATCCATGCAGTGAAGTCACTTTGATGATGTGTCCATGGCTATAAACTCAAGGATCACTTTGTGAGGCAGAAATTTCTCAGTTGAGCATTCCATCCAACATCTTCTCTTAAAGTCAAATGACGAAGGAGGATTTTGGAACACCTAGCAGCATTAGGCTCTATTTGTCTAGTCTTTTTGTCTAGTCTCTAGGGTTTGTGTCTTTCTGGCTCTAGAGCATTTCCTACCAAGAGCCAACAGATTGGCCAACACTGGCAGATGTACTCCATTACAACTAATAATGGGACTCAAGCACTTTAGAAGCTTTTACTAATTGAACCGCTGAATATCCCTATGAAGTAGGTAACTATTATTGTCCCCAATTACTGTCAAGAAGCTGAGCTGCAGAGACATTAAGTGGCTTGCCAGAATCGTGCAGTGGAGTCACAGGCAGAGCAAGTTCCCTAGTGGAGGATGAATTTCAGCTTCAATCAAAGCAACCAAAATTGGCCAGAAGGTCAATCAGGAGACCTGTGTTCCTGGGGCAGCTCTCTCGTTAACCACTGGGTAGAAGTCATTTCCTCTTTCTCTGTGTGTGTGTGTGTGTGTGTGTGTGTGTGTGTGTGTGTGTAATCTGCATAACCTGCCCTCCCTCTGGGGTTTTTCCCATTGAGGGTGGAAGTGGAGTTTCCCCTGAAGGAACAGACATCCCCACTGCTGAGCCTCCTGGGAATAAGTTCATTCTGAGAGAGGAAATACAGATTTAAAGGACAGACAACTTTTTCTTTATTGACTCAAGACTCCAAGGTGAAGAAAGGCCAGCAGTGAGTGGTTTCAGGATGGAAATGTATGGAGAATGGCCCAAGTTAAGTTAAAGCATGGTCTCCAAGGTGTTTGTGGAGTTGGGAGACAGCTTAGGATGCAGGGTGAGGGAGTGCAGGGAATTCACTGCTCCTTCCTTGGCCAAAGTGCTGCAGTGATGAGGGTGAGGACTGGAAGACAGCCCAGCCTCACAGAGATCGCCTGAGGCCAAGTGAATGAATGGGGTGAAGGGCTGTGCCCAAAGAGGTGCAATGCAGTACCCTGAAAAATCTACCGGACCTACAGGGAAACTGAGGAGAGCGAATTTCCCTCTAAAGCTCTCTAAAGCTACTTCTCACTGAGGTGCATGAGCCAGAGTCCAACTGGGCTAAAAATTCTGCCCCTTGGCCCCTGGGGAAGTCTGACCAAGGAATTTCACCCATGTTGCAGTCCACGCTGGCCCTAGGCATTGTCAACACTGGCCCCAGGCCAAAGATGACCAGCTAAGGTTGGGCTTAGGACAGAGAAGGCCTTCATCGTTGGGGCACTGGCTAGTTCCCGTGCAGTGAAAATGGAAGGGAGGGTCTGTGATCTCTCCCTTCTGTTCTTAACTTTTTTTTTTTAAATGAATTAAAATGAATTCTGTTTGGCTAATTCATTGTGGTGTTCAGTTTGCTGGATTTTGACAAATGCCACCACCACCCCAATCAAGAACATTTCCATCCTACTAGGAAGATCCCTCCTGCCTTTACAGTCAAGCCCCTCACCCTTCAACAAGCAGCTAATATTCTGATTTCTGTCACCTTAGTTCAGTTTTGTCTGTTCTAAAACTTGCTATAAATGGAACCATACTCTATGTCTTCTCTCCATGTCCACTTTTAACATGCAAATGATCTTTTTGATTACTTGCCATGAGTAAACATGCCACACCAAGAAGATATACTGCCTTGATCCAGTGGCTATGCATCTCCCCCAGCACACCAGAAAGTGCAAATGCAGGCTTGCAAAGTCTAAATACCCTGGCTCTGTCTTAGGCTTAGCTGCAGACGGTCTGAAGTCCTCCAAAGTCAGGACTTGCTTTCCCCCCACCCCCCACTTCCTGGCCCCAGCACACAGCAATCACTGTACCCTGAGGGTCCCAGCATCCGGAGGGGTTCTATTTTGGGCTAGAATAACAATCCCTAAAGCAGGCATAGAGCTGTTACAGCTTAATGGCTAATAATAATATTAGCTACCATTTATTGAAGCCTCTCTCTTCAAGACACCGTGCTTAGTGTTTGCATACATTATCTCACATAATTTCCACAGCCTCCCAGTGAGGAATTATCTCCATTTTACAAACCAGGAAACAGGTTTAGAGGTTAGAATGGGGCATCTAAGCTTTTAATGGGCAAATGATTCAGCTAGGGATCTGTTAAAATGCAGGTGCTTATTCAGTAGGTCTGGGGATGGCCTGAGATTCTGCATCTTGTAATAAGCTCCCCATCGGAGCTGATGTTGCTGGTTCATGGATCACACTTGGAGTAGCAAGGGCTAAAATAATCCTTCTAAGGTCAACTACCAGCAAGGGGACAATCCACAATATGAACATCTGCTTTCAAAGCCCCGCTTGTGATAGTCCCCTTAAGTAGGGGAGAAGAGAAAACAAACAAACTGAGGCAGAGTTCCTTTTCCAGCAGACAAGTGTTTTTGTTTAGCAAAACCCCTCTGGGCAAGGCAGGGAGGGGCTAGAAATGAGACAAAGAGACAGCTAATAGACTCTTTAGGGGAAATGAGCAAGTAACTTCTGGGGGCTGAAAGCTGGGGAGGGAGAGGAGCTGGAGGAAGGTGGTGGGAGGCTGGAGCCCCCCAGGGAGAAGAGGAACTTCTAAGTGGCCCCTGAGGGAGGGGCAGATATAGTGACTCACAGTTTTAAGGTGTTGGCTCTGTTGTGCTAGAGGCCTTGGAAGCTTCCTGGATCCTTCAGCAAAGCCTGTAACACACATATCCTTGAGCTGGAGGAAGTTTGGGAGGAGGAGAGATTGGGGTGAGGTTTGGGTGAACCATGAGTATGGAAAGCACATGTCCAGGAGGCAAAGATGGAGAAGTGACCCTAAAGGGACCGTCAGAGCCAGAAGTAGTTAGGAGAGGGGCATCCCTCCCTCTGATACTGCTCCCACCCCAGTCTCCTGAGAGAAATGTGGGGTTTCCCACAGTGCCTGACTTAGGGGTTCAAACCCATCTTGTTTACAATTTTAAGGGCAGTTACAGGAAGATTTCACGTCTTTTATTTTATTTATTCCACATAACCTCGGGAGGTGAGGGGGTAGGAATCACCACCCCCATTTTACAGATGCAGAAAGCAAGGCCGAGAGGGCAGGCATTGGCACTTTCCCACAGTCACATGGCTAAAGGGTGTCAGAGATGGGCTTGATGTCTGCTTCTCAGCCCTCACTATTGCCTAGATCCCCACCAGGCCATCTGGAGTCTTTGTCTGGAGTTTGGCCCAAGCATCAGTGTGTTTCAAAAGATCCTCATGGATCCCAACATTCAGTCAAGGTGAGAACCCTGCGCTAGACGTAAAGTGCTCAGTACCGGGCCAGAGCTGGGCACACGGTCAGCCTCAGTGAACATCAGCTGCAGTGGATATTTTTACTACACAAACTTAAGCCCTATGACACCCAGCTGTCAACCACCAGTTCTCAGACTCTAGCAAGCATCAGAATAAACTGGAGGGCTTGTTAAAACATGGATTGCCAGGCTTACCCTCAGAGCTCTGGGGTCTGGGGTCAGAACTGAGAAGGTGACTTTCTGACACCTCTCTAACAAGCTGCCCGTGCTGCTGCTCCAGGGATCTCACTTTGAAAGCCAGCTCTGTGAACAAAGCAAGGGAAGGTGACTCAAAAAGGCAAATTATTTTCTATCTTTCCAACTTGGGGTGAAATGGCCAGACCAACTGGGGCTCTTCCAGCATCCTGCCGTGGCAGATGGGAGGGCTTGGTGTCGAGGTGGCCTTTCACAGGTGCATCGTTTAGTAGGCGTGACTAACACATTGCTGGCTCATGGCCAACCCTCCAGGACCGGGCCCTGCCTTTGATGCCGAAGGGAGGCTGACACTGATGAAAACACCTGGAGCTCGGCACACGGTCTGGCTCCTGTGATTAGAGGCCACTTGAAAAATAGGAATGAGAAGGGAGGGAGGAAACAAACATGTGTTTTAGAAAAGAGAAACTCAGTGTCAAATGTCCTGTACGCTTGCGTGCTCCTACATGCTCTCAGAGACACATGTAGACACATTTGCATATTACGTATTCTTTCACCCTGGGCTGGGAGACAGGAACCAAGACAAGGGTTCTGGAACCTTCTTGGGCTCTTCTGCTTTGAGGAAAGAAGCCAGATGCTGTCCTGTTTGAGTTGCTGTAAGTTGGGTCATGTGACCACCCCCCATCCCCACCCCCCTGGCCACAGTCTGATCAGACCGACTAACCCTAAACCACCACAGGTGGGCACAAGGGAGCGTGGCAGCCAGTCAGGAGGCCTGGCGCAAGAGCTGTGCCCAGTGGAGAAGCCCCAGCGGGGAGACCGTGGCTAACTCTCCAAGTTAGGGCTTACTCCTTGGGGGACACATGGGGTGAGGGGAAAGGAGCAGAGGTGGCAGAGAGGCAAGACAGAAAGAGTAGGGGGGCTGGGAAACTGAGTCACCAGTAGGCCAGTCTGTAGAGTCGGCAGCCCCTTCCAAGGGGGGACAAGATGGCCAGGCCACTGGCACTGCTGAGGGGGCGTGACCAGATTCTGTACTGGCTTCTTGCCCATAAAGCTTGTTGGATAAGCACAGCTCATGACCTCCTTCCACTCCACCCCTCAGATCAGGGATAGAGGTTTGGGTTTAACTTGAAGATTCTGATGGGCCACCATCCCTCAAAAAGACAGAGCACTCATTGTGTTCCAAGAGTTATGCACGCACAGAGGTGGTCTCTCCTTGCCTCATCCTTCTGGGGCTAAGGAAGAAGGAGGACACCCCAGCCATTTTCGCCTCTACAAGTGTCTGTTCTTGTCCCACCTAGAACCCCCCCCACCTTTGCACAGCTGTTCTCCCCGCAACCCCTTTCTCACTGCTGGGTGGGTTCTGCCCTTTCCTCTCATCGCAGTGAGAGGATGGAAAATTCATAGATGGGCTGCTTTGGGTCTAGGTCACAAGAGTTGCATGAACTCAGGTAAAAAGGTTCTGTAGTGTTGCTCGCCAGAGTTCTGCATTGGAGGCGCATGGGGAGCCCTAGCTACATAGAAAGGTATTCCATTCAGGACTCTTGTGGTTGCCAGTGAAAAGAAACTCAATTCAAATTGGCTTCAAAAGAAAAAGCTGGGGGAGGGGAGGAGGGCACACTTGCTTCAGAAGCTGCTGGTGCGGCGGGGTCCAGGGGCTCGGCAGCCTCGAGACTCCCTGTTTCTCCGTTTCTCTTCCCTCCTTCCCTTCATTCCCCACGGGCAAGCATGGCCGTCGGCACCCCAGGGCCTACACTCTATCAGCAGAAACACATGGAGCCCTGCGATTCGCTTAGATCAGGCAAGAATCCTGGAAGGCCTATGTTGGCCAGGCCTGGGTTGCAAACTCCTTGGGGGACACGTGGGGAAGGGGGGAGGAGCAGAGGTGGCAGAGAGGTAAGACGGAAAGTGCCCATGCTGCTGGACCGGTCAGGCCTGGCTTCTGTGCCCACTCCGGGACAGAGGGTGGGTGAGAGCTGTTCCCTAAAGGATAGTCGGGGTCCTGTTATCAGAAGAACAGAGAATGAATGCCAGTCAGGCAAAACCCGCACAGATGCTTACCAAAACGTTTTCCATATTTCATTTTCTTCACCTTTATCTCTCCCGGGGAGGGGTGTTCTAAAGCAGGATTTGGATATGCTGACATCTAAGCCGGAAACCATCTCCTTAACACCATTCAATATTACCAGTTCCCATGAGCCTAGCCGTGGGCTTGCTGGGATGGTTCCTTTTGTGTCCTCACTGCTTCCTGTAATTGTAGAATGTGACACAGTGTAGGGCTAACATACCCTTGTCAATTTCTTCTCTGCTTTGTAAGATGACACTCGGCTTCATGACATCTCTCCAAAGGGGCTGAAGATTCTGCCTCACACACATAACCTCAGAGCAAAAGCATACGCATGCCAAGCGCCTTCTGGAGGCTGCTCCTTAAAGCAGAGACTCTTGGATAACTCCCTGACTAATAACACTGCTTCCTTGAGCCCTCAGGCTTCTAAAGCTATAGGAGCATCCAAGATCTCAATTTCAAATACTATCTGCCTTTGTGTTCTCTGCTATAACATAACTTAGAACAAAGGCAGAGATATAGGGGCTCCTTTTTGATAAAATTTTCAAGGTAATGCATGATTACTTCCCAAAGGAATTAATCATGGATACACATAAAGCATATTACACTACATGCACATTGACTCCTATGTCATGTATAATGGAAAAGAGTTGGAAATCATCTAAATATACAACCATATGGCGATAGTTAAACAACTAATGATACATTCATAGAGCCAATTCATAGAGCCTTTATGCAGCCATTATGTAGGAATACTATGCAGCCAATAAAAATAATGTAGAAGAATATTGAATGATGTGGGAAAATAAGATATGTTGCTAAGTGAAAACAGAGTAAAATCCTACTTTTAAATTTTAAAAATTGTACACACACTGCTGTGGACTGAATTGTGTCTCTCCCCAACCTTACCACCCACCAATTTATATGTTGAAACCCTAACCCCCAGTGTAACTGCATATGAGGTAGTTAAGGTTAAATGAGGTCATAAGGGTGGGGCCCTGACATGATAGGATTGGTATCGTAGTAAGAAGAGACACTGAAGAGCTCACTAGCTCTCTCCCCACCATGTGAGGACACAGCAAGAAGGCAGAAGTCTGCAAGCCAAGAAGGGAGCCTTCACTACAACCTGATCTTGGTCTTCCAGCTG
This sequence comes from Daubentonia madagascariensis, assembly GCA_023783475.1. Taxonomy (NCBI): domain Eukaryota; kingdom Metazoa; phylum Chordata; class Mammalia; order Primates; family Daubentoniidae; genus Daubentonia; species Daubentonia madagascariensis. The sequence continues at coordinate 45,792,732 of JAKFHU010001953.1, forward strand.
CCAGAACTGGGAGAAATAAATTTCTGTTATTTAAGCCACCCAGTCTATGATATTTTGTGATGGCAGCCCAAGCTGATGAATACACACAAATACATAGATGACAAATCTCAGCGTCAACAGGGATTATTTTTGTGGGTGGGATTACTAGTGACTTTAAGTTTCTTCATTTTATTTTTCTATATTTCCCAAATTTTGTATAATGAGCAAGTATTATTTTTATAAACTCATAAAATCAATGCCATCTTTCTGTATGTCAGTAATGGTTACTTATGGGTATTACAAAATTAATGCATGTCCAACGAAGAAATTGGTGGTTTTATATTCATTTTGCTAATCTGTACTTTCTAAAATTTCTACAATGAATGTATATTAATTGCATTTTTTAAAAGTTATTTTCAAAAATATTTTCCCCTTATACACTAAATTTTCCATAAGGGATGCCTTATGGAAAATAAGTGTGTGCATGTGTGTGTGTGTGAGAGAGAGAGAGAGATATTGAGACCTTGAAAGCCCCTATCTTAGGGTTCTTCATTCAGCAAATTTCAACTGATAGTGCACTGTGGGTAAGGTGCTGAGCTGCATTGTTTTTCTTTAGTTCTGTAATAGTTTTTGATTATGGTGTACTAACAGTACCATAAATGTAGCACCTTAACACAACACACATTTATTTTCTCACAGTTTCCATGTGTCAGGAGTTCTGGCATGGACTCCGCTAGCAGTCCTTAGCTGGATCCCCTGTTAAGGGTCTCGCCTGGGTACAACAAAGGTATTAGCCCGGGATGTAGTCTCACTAGCATCTTGACTGCAGAAGGACCTGCTTTCAAGCTCCCGCAGGCTCTTGGCAAAATTCAGTTACTTGTGTTTTAGGACTGAAGGTTTCAGTTACTTGCTGGCTGTTGGCTGGAGGCCACCCTGGGCTCCTAGAGGATGCCACATGGGGCGTTTGCCACGTGGGTTCCCCAGAATGGATGCTTGCTTCCTCAGAGCCAGCAAGGGATGCAGAGATGGCAGCAACATCCTATGTCATGCAATCAAGTCCATGTAACCACAAACATTCTGTCACCTTTGCTATATTCTATTGGTTAGAAGCAAGTAACAAGTTCTGCCCACACTCAAGGGAGGGGATCACACAAGGAAGGGCATGATGGCAGGCAGATCATGGGGGCCATTGTAAGCATCTGTCACAAATGCTGTAAATAACGTTATTTATCATATTTGACACCTTTTAAAAATGGAACAATGAAAGATTTTTTTTCACGTTCCATCCTGGAGACTTGTTTTCACAGGGCTTTAATTCTCCCTCCTTGTTTTTTGTGACTCTCACTCATTCTACTTGCCTTACTACGTAAAATTTTTAATGAAGTAGAACATACACAGAAAAGAGAACAAATCATAAATGTATACAGTTTGATGACTTTTCCTAAAGTGACCGCATACACATGATCGGTACCCAAATCAAGAATCAGCATAGGCCAGGTGTGGTGGCTCACGCCTGTAATCCCAGCACTTTGGGAGGCCGAGGCTGGAGGATTGCTTGAGGCCAGGAGTTCAAGACCAGCCTGGGCACCATAGTGAGACCCTGTCTCTACAAAAAATTTTTTAAAAATTAGGCAGGCATGGTGGTGGCACTTGTAGTCCCAGCAACTTGGGTAGCTGAGGCAGGAGAATCACTTGAGCCCAGGAGTTTGAGGTTGCTGTGAGCTATGATCAGGCCACTGCACTCCAGCCTGGGAAACAGAGCAAGACTCCGTCTCCAAAAAAAATTTTTTTTTAAAAAGAATCAGCACATTCTGGGCTCCCAGAAAGCTCCCTCATGCTTCCTGGCAGTCACTACGCATCCCCCCAGACCCTGCCAAGGGTGCCCACTCCCCTGACAGGGCTGCATATTTTAAGCTGTTCTCTTCTCCTCTAACTTTTTCATGCCTGTTGATCCCACTTATGCAGATGTCCCACAATAAGGATTGAAGACTTAGGAACAAGACCTTCTCAGCCAACCAGGACCAAAAAGAACCTTTGCTACAGACCCAGTGTTGCTAGACATGATGCTTTGGCTCAAGTAGGATTGAATTGCTGGAATTTGCTGGGGGATGGCATCCTCCCCACCAGAGAAATTGGGAGGGAAAAAACTCTATTCAAGGAAGTCGACGGCTGAGAGAGGCAAAAGTCAGGTACTCCTTTGCTCCTTGAAATAAGTTCCCGTTTTTACACCCAAGTGAATTACTCCCCAGGGAAGTGAAGAAAACTGGCAGATGTGATTGAGAAACTGTTAGAATTCTCTAAAATATCACTGTTCAATGGAAATATGACGCAAGCCACATTGTGCAATTAAAAAATTTCTGCTAGGCACATTTGAAAAAGTAAGAGGAAACAGGAAATATTTAATTTTAAGAATTAAATATTAAATAATAGTAATTTAATTTTAATAATATCTTTATTTAATATAATATATCCAAAATACTATCATTTTAACCTATAATCAGTATAAAATTATTAATGAGATATTTCAAATACAATGAGATATTTTACATTTTTTTCATACTAAGTCTCTGAAACCCAGTGTTTTGCACCCAATATTTTACATGTCAGTTCAGACTAGCCATATTTTAACTGCTCAGTAGCATATGGGGTTGGTGGCTACCATATTGGCCAGTGCAGTTCTAAAGAATCAGGAAGAGGTGCCAATATATGAACAACAAAAAATTTTCGATTTTTAAAATGCTCCAAGAATGGTTTGCTATAATACCCAAATAAATACGTATTTATTCATCAAACATGTTTGCATGTAGGAGACAGAAAGAAGGACTCAAAGCTGCCATCAAGAACTTCATAATCTAGCAAGGGAGAAAGACATGAATAGACCATTATAACATCAGGTGGCAAATGCAGGGCCACAGATAAGCGTGAGGGAGCAGAAGGATGAGCCCTCAGCTGGGAGGTTGGTGGGGGACACACGTGCTAACATTACCACTCCTCACAACTAGTTAGGGTGCCTGGAATTCTCATCATGCAATAAGTTCTGGATCATGAAGAGTCTGGTTAAAATGCAAATACCTACTTAGGCAGGATGAACATGGAAACTCATGCATGCCCATTTACGAGCATTGTTTTTTTGAAACCATATTTGTTTGTGTTATTTAGCAGAAAACAAAGCTGGAGGTATAGGGGAAAGATCTAAGACTCAAGGCTGAAATGCGGAGCACTTAGGCCCTGAAGGCGTCTAAGAAGAGACCTAGTCAAGGACAAAGGGAGCATTCAAAGTGAAGATTTGTATGTGTGTCAGGAGATGCAGGAAACTGCCCAACTTTGCACTTTGAAAAACCAGTCCAAACCAATGTCTTTCTTTATCCTAACACGTGGTAGTGCAGAAGTCCTCAAAGTGTGGCCCTCAGATCTTCTGCAACAGACTCACCTGCATATAATGTTAAAAATGCATAGCTCTAAGCCCCACCCCAGACCTCCTGGGGTAGATAGTATTACAATTACCAATCATTTGCTCCTTCTTTCCCACAAGATGATTATACATCTTGGAATCAAGAGTGCATGTCCCCTGTGGGGACGGTTCCTTCTATCTGAGTCCTTAAATGAAGAAAGTGTAGCAGAGCTGATACCCAGCCAACGTGTAGTATGAGTGAGAGACCTTTTTTCATTATACACTACTGAGATTTGGGGAGTTATTTGTTACTGCAGCATAACCAAGCAAGAGCTGATTGATACAGCTACTGAATCTAAATTTCGAGGGAAGAATGTGGAGCCTATGAATCTTCATTTTCCCCATGGGACCCTCATTCTCACTAATATCACCCAAGCAAATAAACATTTCCCCTTTGAGAAATGCGCCTTTCATCAGCTGAAAAGTTGAATGTTGGCCACAAATCAAATGGACCCTTAGAGTTTTAGGTTTCAGAATGCAGAGTGTTCCATGTAAACACAAGTCTTAATTCCTCAGCCCATTACAGCCCTAGAAATTTAGGAAAACTAAAGCTAGATGGAAGCAGCCTTGGTAGCTCATCAACAAGCACTGAGTTCCTGTCACATGCAAGGCCCTGGGCCAGGCACTGAAGAGGTGCCCATGCAGTGAGCCTGAGAGTCCCTATCACTCCAAGGCTTATCATCCATGGTTCCCTGATGATCAGAATTCTTGTCTTTCAGAGTTAGGCAGTGCTATGGTCTGCATGTGTCCCCCCCAAAATTTGTATGTTGAAACTTATGGGATTGATGGGATCAATGCCCTTATAAAAGGGCTGGAGACAATTGTCCACCCTTTTTTCCCTTCCATCCCTTCTGCCATGTGAGGACACAGCATCTTTCCCCTCTGAAGGACACAGCAACAAGGCGCCACCTTGGAAGCAGAGACCAGGACTCACCAGGCACCTAATCTGCCAGTGCCTTGATCTTGAACGTCCAGGCTCCGTAACTTTGAAAAATATATTTCTGTTCTTTATAACTTACCCAGTCTAAGGTATTTTGTTACAGCAGCACAAATGGATCAAGACAGGCAGAAATGGTAAGGGGATGAAGGCCATTCTACTTAGAAGGTCAGCTCTTGTTCCTGAAGGGGAGGCTGGTGTAGCTCACCTAGAGAAATCATCCACTTCTAATAGACATGGCAGTCACTATGCTTTTCTGAAAAGGCAAACCTAGTACCATGTAATACCCCTCCCTGCTCACCATCCTTCAATGGCTCTCCGTTGCTTTTAGGATTGCGTCCAGACTCCTTACCAGGACAGAAGGCCCTTTGTGAACTGATCTTGGCTTACCTTTCTGTTCTCTCCTCTCTGTCTCTCTCTCTCTCCCCCGTCCCTATACTCCAGCACACTCAAATATTTGTACGGTTCCTCCAAGGCACCACGCTCTCTTTCTCACCTCTGGGCTTTTGCATATACTGTTGCCCTGCCTGGAATGTGCTAGACCAGGTTAATTCTGGGCTCAGTTTATGTGTCACCTCTTTTGGGAAGACTTCTCTGACAATCACCTGCCCCTCAAAAGAAAAAAAAAAAACAACTAAGCACAGTGGCCCTCTTACAGGCTCAGCCAGCACTTTGTATTCCTCTAGACTTGTTCTTAGCACAATGGGTGGAATCTGCCCAGTTAAATGTCCACTTCTCTGCTAGTCTGCAAGCACTGAGCAGAGGGACGCTATCCCGCTTCCAGTATCCCCTCCCCTGGCGTGGTGCCTGCCACGTGGCAGGTGCTTGGTATGTAGTTCTTGCATGAATGAACAAACAAGGAATATAAACACTGTTAGGACAGCTCCTTTCTGAAACCGTCCTGGGCTAGGATGCAGATGAGTCTTGATAAATGTCTCACTTTCCCATAAGTTTGACAAGAACGTACCTCTTCCTCACCCACTGCCACCGCTCACTTCCCTTCCCCTCCTCCCCACACCGAGGCCACCCCCACGTTCTCTTCTCTTCTGTGCTCTTCTTGGGGTTCTGGGCTAACTGCCTACTGAGTTCCCCCTTGGCTGAATAATGGCCACAGAAGAGCTCCCCTCTCCCCTGTTCTTTGAGCACCGACTATATGCAAGGACATCAAATGCGTGTCTCAAAGATTGCACCAACAACCCTGGGAGGTAAATTTTATTATTTCTGAACCTTTTAAAAATTGTGAACTAGAATATTTGTGTAGACAAACACCAACAGCATAAATGTAGAGTTTAACAAAGTATTATCAACAAACATCTGCTCAGGTCACTCCCCAGGTCTGAGTAAGTCAGGTCTGAGTAAGTCTTCCATGCCCCAGAAGCCCCGTGTCCTGTCCAGGCCACCACCTTCTCCCTACCCCTCAGTAATCACTTCCTTGCTTTGTTGGAGGCACCTAAGTAGGCACGCCTAAACAGTAGAAGGTTGTGCTTTTGAAAACCTCTTTATTAAAGTATAACCGACACACAGTAAACTGCCCATATTCAAGGTGCAGTTAACAAGGTGGATATTATTATTGTCTTGATTTGTCAGATGAGGACAGTGAGGCCCAGCGAGGTGAGACTGACTCCCCCACGGTCCCAAACCATAGGTGACACTAATGATGCCCCAGGCAAGGCTGGGATGGGGGAGCTCCAGGCTGGTGGGTAACTGCTCTGGGGAAGAGCAGAAGGGAAGCAAAGAAGGAAGTTTATACCTGGGCTTTGTTTTCCAGACATTCCCATGTGACATTTTCCAGACACTCCTCAACCTCCCCCTTCCCAGCTCTATCTGTGGAGATAGCTTGGTGTAGGCTATGAACAGAGGGGCGGCCCCTAGGGCTGAGAAGCCCAGGGAAGAACCATTCAGTTTCTCATTTTCCCAACTAAAACTCTGATAAAAAAAATCTGTTATTGTTTCCCTAACGAGTGAGTGTGAGAAGATGCTCTAGGAACCAGGGACCATCCTCACTCCAAGTATGTGCACAGAGGGGCAGCGGAGCACAGCAGTTAAAGGGCAGCCCTTGGGTTCACATCCTGAGCATGTCCCTCACCTTCTGGGGTCCTTGGGCAGGGTCTTTACCCCTCTGACCTGCCTCAGTTTCTCCTTCTAAAGTGAGATCGCAGCAGGAGAATCCACGGGGCTGGTGCACTGTGCCTGGCATGCTAGAAGGGTTTCAGAGGTATTCGTTATTATGGTTAATAAAAAATAACACTACAGGGGAGAGAGAGAGAGAGAGAGACCTTGGTCTTTGTAAGCCCCTAAGGGTGTGACTTTGTTTTGGAGCATTCTGGCAGGTATGGAAGGACTTAGAACTGACCACCCTGCTGAGGCCCTGACCCTGACACTATAGTGGCAGAGGGGGCCACCTAGCCTTTGGCAGGCTCATCAACATCTGGAGGGGTCCCAGGGAACCACCTACCCAGGAACCCATTGCAAGGAGGTGGAGAGACGCAAAGAGCAAAGAGCAAAGAGCTGCCTGTCACCACCCGCACTTCCTCCCCATGCCTTCCACGGGTGCCGCTGGCTGCAGCACCCCTGCTAGCAGGCGCCTGGTTACTGCCAGCCTCCCTGCCCCTTCCCAGTGCCAGACTGGGGCTGCCCAGGTGATGGGGGCTGGATTGCAGCCTGTAGCCCTCATGAGGGGACTTGCTAGGACCAGGGTACAAGGAGCACTCAAGGAAGCTTGGGTGGAGGGGGTTGTAATGTCACAATGGGCACGTCGGGGACCAAAGGCCAAATCGTCAGATGAACTAGGATATCCAGGGGCACACACTGGGGAAGGAGAACGGACGCGGTCTCTCTTCCTTCCCCCTTTCACTTTTGCTTCCTTCCCTGCCCCTTCCTCCCTTCCCTCCTGTCCTTTCTGTCTTCTAGGATGAAACCTTTTCCTAGGGCTGCCCTAACAAGTCATCACACACTAGGTGGTTTGAAACAACAGGATTTTATTCTCTTATGTTTCTGGAGGCCGGAAGTCCAAAGTCAAGGTGTTGGCTGGGTTGGTTCCTTCTGGAATCTCTGAGAAAGAATCCTTGGTTCCCTGCCTCTCCCCTAGCTCCTGGGGCTTACACAACCCTTGGCATTTCTTGGCTTGTGGACACATCACGCCAATCTCTGCCTCCATCTTCCTCTGGCCTACTCCCCTATGTCTCTGGGTGTCAAATCGCCCTCCCCGTTCACTTACAAGGACACCAGTCATTGGATTTAGGGCCCACCCTAAACCCAGGATCATCTCCTCTCTGGATCCTTAATTCAATTACATCTCAAAGACCTTTTCCCAAATAAGGTCTTGTTCTGAGGTTCTGGGTGAACATACCTTTTTTGGGGGGGACACTATTTGCCCCACTAAACTCTCTTTCCCTTTTGTTCCACCCCCAAGTCTCTATTCCCACCCCCTTTTCTCCCCTTCTCTCCCTCAGCGGACATCTTTTATAAAACTTCTATTTTGTGCCACTGCCCCATAACTTAACTTGCACTGACCATCCCCTCACATGCATTTACGTCTCTGGTGCCCAGGGACAGCTAGTCTAGAATCATTACTCTTATTTGAAATTCTTATGCGAACAGATTTGATTGGCTTAGCCTGGCCAAGTGTCCAATCAGCCTGGGCTGGAGGGGCCAGGTCAGCTCCCCGGTGCAGGCAGGACGGCCTGGCTCCCGGGGGACTCTAGGGTGCCCTGGCTGGACCCACCTCTAAATGGATCAACCATATGTGTTATCAGGACTCGCTGCCTGATAGCCATGGGTAATGGGACATTAACAGAGCTTTAAGATTCCTTTCTTTTCTTATTTTTAATAAATCGGCTGCTCCTTCTACACTTATATTCAACTGCAAAAGACATAGTTTTTCCAACTTGCTTGATTGTGAGAATTACATGAGGGAGGTGGGTGTTTTGTTAGAAATGTAGATATCAGGTCTCTTCCCTAGACTCTGCGTTCTAACAAGCACCCTGGGTGATTCCTACAATCAGAAAAAGGTGGAAAATATCACCATAGAGTACAGTGTCATTCCAATATCAAGTATTCTGTCTTGTTGTTCCCAAAAAGTCTGTCCCCCAGTTACAAATTTCTGTTGAAATTCAACTAACCTAGAGAGAAGACCCATTGAAAATGCATGACAGCAGACCTGGAAGTCTGCATAGTGTGGTTAAGATCATGGGCTTTGGTGCCATACAGACCTAAGCTTTCTGGTTGGCAACCTGGGACAGGCTACAGATTTCTCTGAGCCTCATGTTCATTTGTAAAATCAAGGGGATAATATTCTCATTGGTCTTTTGTGAAGATCAAAGACAATAATGAAAATAAGGAGTATTTATTGAGCATTTTCTCTGCTGAATGCTTGGCACAGGTCATCTCATAGGGCAGCCAGCACTACAGATGACAGCTGTGGCTAAGAATGACTGGATTCCTCGTGGGCCTGGGCCAGGCCTGGGATAGGAGCTGGCCTCCACACCTGGCCAGGTGGAGGATGAGCTTATTTGAACAAAATTGAGATCCTTTGAGGAAAGAGAAAGAAGAGGGTGTCAGGAGGTGAATATTGGGTTAGAAGCAACCAACTGTCTGCCCGCATCTTCTTAAGGGTATTCCTCAAAAGCATTTTCTTTTGTTTAATTTTTGTTACAGAAATTTCCAAATATACGACAAGAGAGAATAGTACCATGAGCCCCATGTACCCATTGCCCAGCTTCAACAACCATCTTTTGCCATTCTTGTGTCATCTCTCTCTCTCTCCCCCCCACCATTATTTCCCGTCTCCTTGGATCATTAAAAGCAATTGTGTAACAGACTTTATTTTTTAGAGTAGTTTTAGGTACACAGCAAAATTAAGCAGAAGGTACAGAGACTTCCCATGTACTCCACGTCCCCACACATGCACAGCCTCCCCCATTATCAACGTCTCACATCAGAGCAATACATTTGCTACAATTGGTGAACCTGCATTGACACATCATCATCACCCAAAGTCTACAGTTTGCATTAGGGTTCACTCTTGGTGTTGCACATTCTACAGGTTTGGAAAAATGTATATTGACAGGTAATTGTTTCATTTTTAAATACTACAATGTGGATTTGTGGCAGAGACAACTTAAAATTATGACATGATGAGAGCCTCCTGATGCGATGCAGTGGAAAGTACAGGGCACCACACATAAAGGAGTCTTGTCACAAATACTGGACCTGATTCTCACCAAGCCTCTGAGGCTCAACCTCAGTTTATAGGAAATACAGGGAACAGAGGGACATGTTCAAAATCACTATAAATATACAGTTAAATCTGTAATGTGGCACATTCTACAGGACAGATTACCCAGGTTTTATTTTATCAACAAATGAATGGCATAAAAAAGGGGAGGTGCTATGGTCTGAATGTTTTTATCCCCTCCAAAAATGCATGTTGAAACTTAATCCCCAAGGCAACAATATTGGGAGGTGTGGCTTTTGGGAGGTGATTAAGTTGTGAGGGCCCTGCCCTCATGAATGGGATTAGCATCCTTATAAAAGGGCTTTTCAAGGAAGTTTGTCCCTTTTTGCCCTTCTGCCTTCTGCCATAGGAGGACACAGTGTCCCCCCCCTCGGGAGGATGCAATCTTGGAAACCAAGTGCAGCCCTTGCTGTACACCAAACCTGCCAGTGCCTTGATCTTGGACTTCCCAGCATCCAGAACTGTGAGAATTAAAACTCTGTTCTCTATATGTTTTGTTATAGCAGCACAAAATGGACTAAGACAGAGGAGAAACTATTATAAATTAAAACAAACTTGAGAGATCCATAAACCAAATGCAAGGTAGAGGTAGGGAGAGAAGTTTTGTGCTTGATTTGAACAAACCAACCATAAAAATATGTTTTTGAGATGACTGGGGCAAAATTTAATGGGGACTAAGTATTAGGTGATAATAGACGGTTGTTGTTCATTTGTGGGGGGTTATGGTAATGGCATGTGATTATTATTATTGCTTAAGTCCTAATGAGATGTCTTTTGACATCAAAACACAAGGGACAGACTTGATGGGAATGATTGTTCAAGGACCTTGAGCCCAGTCTGAGCTTCACCAATAGAGAGTTGGTTGTTGAGTAACTCACTGAACACTGCTAGGCCTTGGTGTTTTCATCTGGAAAATGTATAAATTAGAAGGGATGTCACCCACAGTTCCTCACCTTCCACCCCACCACCTTGACAGTTTCAATTCCAATGTCATCTCTACCCTTCTTCACACTGACATTATCCTTTGATACAAGAGGCCCGGGACGATGACCTCATGGTTTAGACACACCATACTTCTATTTATGAATCACAGTAACTTTGTTATTTTTAGAGACAACATCATTGATTCTCATTTAGCTCGTGGGCCACTCTGAGATTCTTATCTTCTCTTGCCAGAAGAACCCACCTCTGCTCAGCCCAGATCCAGAGAGTGGCACTTCTATTAAATGCACTTCTGATTCCCATCTCCCCACTTTTCCACTTTGTCAAGGTTATTTTGAAGCCTCAGTTATTATTTATCACTTAAATAGCTATGGTCACTCTAACTAGAGACACGTATATTCTACACTGGCCCTGATAACCACAGACTCACAATAATAAAAATGCCTCCCAATTCCATAGAGCTGCTCAACTTTTTGAAGCATATTTATGTGGGATATGGCCTCATTTTATATTCAAAGTCACCCCAGATTAGGGTTGACAAGATAAGCATTCTTATTCCCATTTCACAGAATGAGTAAATAAGGCTTTGAGAACATGAAATGAGAACTTAACTGAGAGTCATCAGCCTGGGTTTCAAGTCCTGGCTCTGCCACTGATCACCTTTGTGACCTTGGACAGGGCTGAGACCCCACAAAGTTGCAGTTAAAATGACTGCACATCCACATTTGCCCAGGACAACCCTGGTTTACACCTGCTGAACCTGTGTGATTGTCACTTGTGACATCTTTTACTCTAAAATGTGTTCCAGTGTGGACAATAAATTATGTAGCCCCCCCCCACCCAAATCCCTAGAAGGTAAGGAGCATGGACCAAACCAGTGGTTTTCTATCGTGGTTGCACAATAGAATAACTAGGGGAGATTTCTTAAACTTCCAATGCTTAAACTCCACCCTAAACCAATTAAGCCAGAATATTTGCAGGGGTGGGACCTGACACTGTATTTGGTTTGAGCTTCCTGGGAGATTCTAATGTGCAGCCAGAGTTACGATCACACCATTGGGTACTCCTGTAACTCAGCACCAGCACCTGGGAGCTTGTGCAAATGAGGAAGCTCAGGTCCCACCACATACCGACTGTCTTAGTTTGTTTGTGCTGCTATAAAAAAATACCACAGACTGAGTCATTTATAAACAATAGAAATTTATTTCTCATGGTTTTGGAAGCTGGGAAGTCCAAGATCAAGGCACCAGCAGGATTGGTGTCTGGGAAGGGCTGCTCTGTGCTTCCAAGATGGCCTTGAACACTGTGTTCTCCAGAGGGAAGGAACTCTCTGTCCTCACATGGCAGAAGGCATGGAAGGGCAAGAGGGCATGCATTTCAACCTTAAGCACTTTTATAAGGATACTAATCCCATTCATGCAAGTGGAGCCCTCATGATTTAATCACTTTCCAGAGTCCCCACCTCTTAATATTGTTGCCTTGGGTATTGAGTTTGAACATGAATCTTGGGGGGTACACCATCATTCAAACCATAGCACCTACTGACCAATCAGAATTTGCATTTGAACAATATCCCCTGAGGACTCACATGCACATGGAAGTTTGAGAAGCACTGCTCTAAAAGCCCTCAATGCTGGCTGCTGCTAAAGGTGTTGGTTAATATCACTTGGCTGGCGGGAGTCCGAGCTTCACCAGATCCCAGTTTTATGCCACCTCTGTATGTCCCTGTGGTTCCTGTTCTGGCCAACATCAAGGGATGAAGCCTGCAGACACCATGACGTAGGTTGGAAGGGGGCCTGGGTGTAATGAAATGATAACACGGCTGGCTCACACACCCTGAAAAAGGTGGTTGACAGTAAGATCGTTGGTCAACTTAACTGGCTTGGCCCTCTCCAGCAGCTTAGGGTACAAATAAGGTCATATCAGTTCTTAATATTCACATTAGTCATTCTAAGCTTCCACCCATCTAATTAATTAGCAACATGCCTATTACCTCTCTCTCTCTCTTTTGCCTTATCCCTGCCCCCTTGTTTTTCAAGAACTCCAGGTTCTTACCACTCCCACGGGGTTAATCCTGTGTCTAAGCACCAGGCCAGAGAGGATTAAGAAATTGACAAGTGTACTGCAGAGCCCAGTTTGGGGTTGTTTTCTCTCATCGGATGGAGTTAGAAAATTGGTCCTGCCCAATGTATTGCATCTTTGGCTGCAGCCAGATAAAGCCCTGATGATCCAGGTGCCTACACCAGCCTTCTGAATTTTTGAGAGGGAATATCACAGTTCCTGCACAGTTACCATTGGCCAGAATGCCCCGAGCTTAGGGTTCTATGTTTATAGACTGAACCTAAACTTCCTCTTGCCTCAAGGTGAGTTCCCCTCAGGGGTCCTCAGTATCTTTCCTGGTGCTGACCTCAGGTGGCACTGTTGCCAGGCAACATAGAGATTACTACTGCTAAGCCTCAAGAAGGTGAGGGTTGTCTCCTTCTTTTGTCCTCCCAAGAAGTTCTAGGGTCCTTATGCAAATTTGCCCAGGCGGGAGTGTGTATAATCAGAAGTACCAAGAAGGTTAGCCTTTACCAGTCAAATGAAGGTCTGGTGTACCCTCTGGCAGACAATGGGGCCCCCACCTTAATTCCTCAGAGGGGCCTTGTCTCCTTCTAGACAGACACATTGCCAGCAACTTTAAAAATCACCACCTGCTCCAAAATTAGCTTGTATGGAGCACCTATTCTGTGCCAGGCTCTGTGCTGGTGAAACTGAAAGCTTTATCTCTCTGCTCAGAGCCCACCACTGGCTACCCGTGTTACTCAGAGTAAAGCCTACGGGGTCCCCAAACAATCTGCTGGCCCTCTTCTTCTCTCTTGGCCTCTCCTGCTTTCTCCTCCCTAGTACTCGACTCCAGCCACATGGCTCCTCAAACACACCCGGCACATTTCCCACTGCACGGCCTTTAAGCAGGCTGAACCCCCACTGGATGCCCTTCCTCCAGACACCTGCAAGGCCCACCCCCACCTCCTTCAAGACTTTACTTCATATACTGCCTTCTCAATAAGACCTATCCTAAAATCCTGCTTAAAATTGTCACCAAGACCCACACCACAAGTCTCTTCTCCACCCCCCCAAGCCCCCTTATCCTGATTTTTTTTCACAGTTGCACTAACTAACCTTCAGTCACACTGCACAATTTTATTCTTTATTATATCCATTGTTTATTGTCTGTCTCTCTCTGGTTGATGTAAGCTTCATAGGACAGAGAGTTTCCCCCCCTCCAATTGTTCGCTGTTGTATTTCCAAGGCCTAGAACAATGCCTGGAACAAAAGGCCCTCAGTAAATATTCATGGATGGATGAATGAATGAATTTTTACAACCTTTGGTGGTAGGTAGAGCCATTCACTGGGCTCATTCAAAGGATCCCAAAACAAGCAAAATGTGGATACTTTGGGTAGAGTCCAGGGAAGAGAAATTAAATTAAGTTTTGTTTTGTTTTTAGGGGGGAAGAAAAGGCTAGAAGAAATAAAGTGGAGATGAGGTTTTAAGAGGATTTTGGTCATCTAAAAATTTGGGTACACTTTTTAATTCTGCCTTTAAAAAGAGATTTGGGGTATGTACCCTAAGCTGCTAGAGAAAAAGAGGACCAGACTGAGCCTAACCCTCTGGAGGCTTTAAAGTATCAACCTGTGTGTTAGACCATGTCACCCAAGGTCAGCCAGGAAAGATACCAAGGTGTACTGTAAGAAACCACTTGATATTAGGGGCTTAAGACAACAAGTTTTTATTATTGCTCTTGTCTGTTTGTCAAAATAGGTGTCTCCACTGATCTGGGCCAAGCTGGGTTGATCTCCACTGAGCTCATTCAGACATCTGCGGTCAGTGACGGGTGGCCTGGGGCTGTCTAGTTTAAGACAGCCTCACGTCTGGTGGTTGGCAGGCTGTCAGGCTGTCAGCTGGAGGGATGGAGGGGTTTGAGCCTTGTGTCTCTCATCACCCAGCAGGCTAGCTCGGGCTTGTTTGCATGGTAGCAGTGCAGTTCCAATGGAGGGAACATGCAAGGCTGCCTGGACGGATACAAAGTCAGCCATACTCAATCAGCTGCATATTATTCACTGGGAGTCCAGAACTGATTCAAGGGGTGGCAAAATAGATCCTACCTCTTGATAGGACTTGCTGTAAGGATTTGCTGCACAGAAAGGGACATTATGGCCATTTTGTGAAACGATCTACATGTTGGCTTATGGTAACAGACATGCACAATATAAAACAATAGGACCAAACAATAGACAGTTAATGAGGGTTAGGGAGAGGGGGTAAAGGGTATGGAAGAGATTTTTATGCCAGAAAACCAGTTTATTTATTTATTCATTCTTTTGACAAACACTCAGTGAGCATCTACCATGGGCCAGGCACTGTGCTGGCCCCGAGGATGCAATAGGAGGTAGACCTGGGACCTGCCCTCCTGGGGCTTACAGTTCAGAGCAGGAGACAGATAAGGACGTATGCCCTGCAATTCGCTATGGCCAGTGCTATGTTAGGGAACTGTGGACAATGTGGGACTCCCAGGAGGGACACCGAACAAGGCTGGGGTGGGAGAAGGAAGCAGAGACGGTGCTCGTGCATAAACTCAGACGCCAGATCCATGGTACTAACCATACCGAAGAGGAGCTGGGGAAGAGGAAGAGCATTCAAGGCAAAGGAACAGTATGTGTAGAATCCCAGGGATAAGAGGGAGTGTGACTTGTGGATTTAGCATGCTGGAGTGAAGAGTTGGAAGATGGGGTTGAGAGAGGGAGATGGAGACTCATGCAAGGAGAGCTAAGGAGGTGAGACTTCATATGGAAAGACTTTTAACTTGCCAGATCAGATTGGCATGTTAGCAAGACCACTTGCCCTATTAGTGTGGAAGATGGACTTTTTGCAGGGAGGATTTTTGGAGGATTTGGGTACAATGAGATTCAGGAAGTCCAATTAGAAGATTCCTTGAGCAATCCAAGTACAAAATGATGGCTGAACTAAAAGGTGACTATGAGACTACAGAGAGGTGGACAGATTGGAGAGAGATTTACAAGGAAAAAGCTCCAAGATTGTGTAGGGGAGGAAAGACTTTCCTTTTACCCTCTGAGGGTTCAATAATTGAGTCTATGAAATAAACTGACCACAGGCAGATGAACAGGAGAAAAGGTACACACATTTTATTATTATACATGCATGGGGGGGGGTCACATGCAAGGAAAGTGAATACCTAAAAACCCAGTGAGATCTAGAAGCTTAGGTACCCTTTTCATATATGCAGGGGAGGGATGTAGGCAACTTAGAGGAGAGCAAATGATTTCTGGGAAAAATGAGTGGGCCCTTGCAAGAATAGGTGACAGACTGTGACAAAGTCTGTCTGGGTTTGGTGTCACCTCCAGTCCCCTCTCCTGTGATAAGAGCCAGCCTTCCCTGGTTGATGAGACTCCTGGGGAGGGATGCATGACTATTGAGTTCCTTTTGGAGGATCCTTCCTAAGGCAGATAAGGGGAGCGCAGAGGAAGCCTCTGCCTGCACCGGCTGTTCTGCATATGCCCTTAGTTCAATGTTATCCGCATACCAAAGCAGCAGGGGTAGAAGCGGTGATAGAGGGCATACTTGTCTGATGCCAGTTCTAAGCGGGAATGCTTTCAATGTTTCCCCATTCAGTATGATGTTGGCTGTGGGTTTGTCGTATATGGCTTTTATCATTTTGAAGTAAGTCCCATCTATGCCTATTTTGTTAAGTGTTCTTATCATAAAAGGGTGCTGAATTTTGTCAAATGCTTTTTCTGGGTCTATTGAGAGGATTATATCATTTTTGTTTTTGCTTTTGTTTATGTGATGGATTACGTTTATAGATTTGCGTATGTTGAACCATCCCTGCATCTCTGGGATGAAGCCCACTTGGTCGTGACGGATTATTTTTTTGATCAGCTGCTGACTTCGGTTTGCTAGTATTTTATTGAGAATTTTTGCATCTATATTCATAAGAGATATTGGTCTGTAGTTTTCTTTTTTTGTTGGGTCCTTACCTGGCTTTGGTACCAGGGTGATGTTGGCTTCATAAAAGGTACTGGGGAGGATTCCTTCCTTCTCGATGTTGTGGAATAATTTCTGCAGGATAGGCACCGGATCTTCTTTGTAGGTCTGGTAAAATTCTGGTGTGAAACCATCTGGTCTGGGGTTTTTTTCTTAGGAAGGTTTTTTATTACTGCTTCAATTTCGGTACTTGATATTGGTCTGTTCAGGAAATCTACATCTTCCAGATTGAGCCTAGGGAGGCTGTGTTTGCAGATGATATGATCTTATATCTATAAAACCCCAAAGACTGTACCATGAGATTACTGGAATTGATAAATAAGTTCAGCAAAGTCTTAGGATACAAAATCAACACACACAAATCAGTAGCATTCATATACAACAACAACAGTCAAACTGAGAACCAAATCAAAGACTCAATACCTTTCACAATAGCAACAAAGAAAGTAAAATACCTAGGAATATATTTAACTAAGGAGGTGAAGGATCTCTACAGGGAGAACTATGAAACACTGAAGAAGGAAATAGCAGAGGATACAAATAGATGGAAAGCTATACCATGCTCATGGGTTGGCAGAATCAACATTGCTAAAATGTCTATACTACCCAAAATGACCTACAGATTCAATGCAATCCCTATCAAAACAGCAACAGCATTTTTCACAGATACAGAAAAAATAATTCTACACTTTGTATGGAACCAGGGAAGACCCCGTATAGCCAAAGCAACCTTAAGCAAAAAGAACAAATTGGGGGGCATCAGTCTGCCAGACTTCAAGCTATACTACAAGGCTATAGTAACCAAAACAGCATGGTACTGGCACAAGAACAGAGACATAGACCAATGAACAGGACTGAGAACCCAGACATAAAACCATCCTCATATAGCCATCTGATTTTTGACAAAGCAGACAAAAACATACACTGGGGAAAAGAATCCATATTCAATAAATGGTGCTGGGAAAATTGGATAGCCACATGTAGAAGACTGAAACAGGATCCTCACCTCTCACCTCTCATGAAAATCAACTCACAATGGATAACAGACTTAAACCTAAGACATGAAACCATAAGAATTCTAGAAGAAAATGTTGGAAAAACTCTTATAGACATCAACCTAGGCAAAGAATTTATGAAGAGGACCCCAAAAGCAATCACAGCAACAACAAAAATAAATAAATGGGGCCTGATTAAATTAAGAAGCTTCTGCACAGCCAAAGAAACTATTGCTAGAGCAGATAGACAACCTACAGAATGGGAGAAAATGTTTGCAATCTATACATCCAATAAAGGGCTGATAACTAGAATCTATATACAACTCAGGAAAATCAGTAAGAAAAGATCAAACAACCCCATTAAAAAATGGGCAAAGGACATGAACAGAAACTTTTCAAAAGAAGATAGAATAATGGCCAAGAAACATATGAAAAAATGCTCAACATCTCTAATTATCAGGGAAATGCAAATTAAAACCACAATGAGATATCATTTAACTCCAGTGAGAATGGCTTTTATCAAAAAGTCCCAAAACAACAAATGCTGGCATGGATGTGGAGAGATAGGAACACTCATACACTGCTGGTGGGACTGCAAACTAGTACAACCTCTATGGAAAGTAATACGGAGATACCTTAAAGAACTAAAAGTAGAACTACCTCTTGATCCAGTAATCCCACTACTGGGTATCTACCCAAAGAAAAAAAGTCATCCTATAACAAAGACATCTGCTCTCGAATGTTTATAGCAGCACAATTCACAATTGCAAAGATGGGAAACAACCCAAGTGCCCATCAATACACGAGTGGATTAATAAAACGTGGTATATGTATACCATCGAGTACTACTCAACCACAAAAAACAATGGTGAACTAATACCTCTTGTATTATCGTGGATGGTGCTGGAGCCCATTCTTTTAAGTAAAGTATCTCAAGAATGGAAAAACAAGCACCACATGTACTCATTGATCAACACTCATTGATTAATCATTGGTACTGATTGACCAATACTTATGTGCACATATGCAAGTAGCAATCATTGGGTGTCGGGCAGGAGGTGGGGGGGGGAAGGGAAGGTAAATTCACACCCAGTGGGTGCAGTACGCCCTGGCGGGGGATGAGTACGTTTGTAGCTATGACTCAGTCGGCACACAGGCAATGTATGTAACCTCAAAATTTGTACCCCATAATATTCTGGAATAAAAAAAAGAGGAATTAATAAAATATATATTTGGAAAAAAATTTTTTTGGTCAATCTGGTAGGTTGAAAATGATATTTCTCTGATTTACTAATGAGTTTGAACATCTCCCACATGTTCAACATTTATGATTCCTTTGTGGAGAAAGGCCTATTCTTACCTTTAATTTGAGGCAAATTACACTAAAAGATTTTCTGGTACTAAAAAGAAAAAAAAAAAGCAGCAGGGGTGGCGTTTCCTGAACTCTTTCATTTGGTAATTGCCATGAGGAGACAGAAAATTCTCCCCAGAATGTTGTCTGGGATTTCCGGCTTCAGCGAGATAGATAGGAGGTGGTACTATTACACAAGATAGAAAATCTTGGTAAAGGGAAGTCACCTTAACTGAGCACAAAATTTGATTCTAAGCTTCCCAGCAGCAAAGGCAAAAAGAAAATAAGATAAATGACCTCATCTCATGGTCTCCTAACAGGAAGCACACCAGGGCACCATGGAAACTCAACTTCCTCATGAGGTACACAGGGGAATCTATTGAGGGGATCTCCATAGAAAGGACCCTGAACCAAATAACAGACAAGCCCTTTGGTAGTAGTTTTATAAAAGATGCAGAAATGTTCTTTGTAGGCCTGTTCTGTATATTGACCCCAAGAGCAAGATATTAAATCACAGCTCTGTGAGTCATTTGTGTAAAAAGTCAGTGCAGTGGCCTCTGGGTATCTCATTTGCTAAAGAGCTTTGAGCTCCCAGCATCTAGAAAAGTGAGAGATGGGACAAATGAAAGGAACTTGCACTAATTAATACATTTGATAAACTCAAAATTAGGAGTTCAAGATTTAAGTGTGCAAATTAGTGCCCCAGGATAATTTTGAGGGAAAAAATACGGAAGCCTCAATTCCAACAAATAGTATTAACAACACAATCAAATAACTTACAGCTTCATTTTTAAATGTTGAAGCAATTAGAATCCATTGTGGGTTTTTTTTTTTCATTACATCTCATT
Source organism: Daubentonia madagascariensis (assembly GCA_023783475.1). Classification (NCBI taxonomy): domain Eukaryota; kingdom Metazoa; phylum Chordata; class Mammalia; order Primates; family Daubentoniidae; genus Daubentonia; species Daubentonia madagascariensis. Next base: position 45,812,514 of record JAKFHU010001953.1, read on the forward strand.
ACTAAAGTAATTTAGGTTTATTATAGAAAATTGGGAAATTTTGGAGAAATAGAAACAAAAAAAAAAATCACCTCTGATCCCAGCAAAGATATCTAACTGCAGTTAATATTGTGGTGCATATATCTTTCTGGTGGTTTTTTAGGCCTACATGTAAGTAAATATTTTTCTCTTTAAAAAATTAGGATAAGGCTAGATCAACTGTTTTACATCCTGCTTTTTTTCACTCACATTTGCCAATGACAAATAGAAGCCTTTGTTTTAAAGGAATTTAGTGTTCTGGTGACCTCTCTCAATTTCTCAAAATTTATGCCTTTTGTCACTTGGGTGGACTTTGGTGTAGCAGTTCTGCTTGTCCTACTAGCTTCCTGAAAAACATAAGAGAGGTTGGTGAACTTGACTTTTCCTTGCCAGGAACTTAATTGTGTCATTTATAACAGAGATCTTGGGGCCTGGCATTTTAGCACATGGAGAAATAAATATGCTAATGCATTGTCCTTCACAGAGAGCACAAGAATAATTAGTCACCCCAGGGCCCCGCCTAAGCAGGTTGCAGCTTTTCCAGAGGGAAATTCTCCCCTGGTAACCATTCCACTGGGATGCAACCTCCATTTTTCTTTTCTCCTCCCTGCAATGTCATTGTGGTCAACTGTAAAAATGGCCAGAATACGTCACTACTTTTCCCAAAAAGAGATGAAGTTTATTTTCTTATTCTTTGAATCAGGGCTGACCTTGTGATTTTTTTTTTTTTTTGATCAATAGAAGTGACAGGTGTGACAATGTGTCAGTTCTGAGCCTAGGACTTAAAAGACCTTGCTACTCTTATTTCTCCTTTCCACCTACACGCAAACAAGCCTGGGCTAGCCTGTTGGACGATGAAAAACCACGTTCATTCCAGCCAAGACCATTACAAACCAGCAGCCCCAGATGACCATAGGGGAACCTGGTGGAGACCAGCTAAGCCCAGCCCAGACCAGAAGAACTGAAATTGATGACTTACAAAATTGAGAGTTAAGTAAACAGTAGTTGTTTTGAGTAAGTAACCTTTGGGATACAGTTGGTTACTCAGGAAAAGCTAACTGATACAATCACTGAGCATCATCGTGTGTAAGAATTTGAGAGTCCAAATGTTACACTGAGGAGACTGGACAAGACAAACAAAGGCAAAAATCACATCTGTTTTGATCACCGTGATGGCCCTAGTGGCTACCACAGTGCTGGGCACTAGTAGGTGTTGCTAAATGATGACAATGACATTAATGGAATGCTTATTATGTACCTGGTGCTATGCTACAAGCTTTTACATTGATTATGTTATTTTGCAGTAAATAGAATAATGCACTATCCACCCCTATCCCCAAAAGGTGTCCACATCCCAATCCTGAGAACCTGCGAATGTGCTATTATACATGGCAAAGGGAACTTTGAAGATGTAATTGAGTTAAGGATCTTAAAATGGAGAGATTTCCTAGATTATCTGGGTGGGCCCAATGTCATCACAAGGTCCTTATAATGGGAGGCAGGAGGGTCAGAGTCAAAGAAAGGAGATGTGACTGTGGAAACAGAGGTTGGAGTGATGTGCTTTGAAGGGGGAGGAAGGGACCATAAGCCAAGGAAAGCAGACAGCCTCTAGAAGCTGAAAAGACAAGGAAATGGATTCTCCCTGAAGCCTCTAGAAGGAATGCAGCCCTGCCAATACACTGATCTCAGTCTTGAGATCTTCAGGACTGTAAGAGAATAAATTTGTTTTGTTTTAAGCCCTTAAGTTTGTGGTAAGTTGTTACAGCAGCACTAAGAAACTAATACAGGTTTAATCCTCATAATACCTTATCATCATTTTCAATTTACTTATGAAGGAACTGAGGCTCACAGACAGGCTAAGTAACTTACCCAGCTTTTTAGTGGCAGCACTAGATCAAAACTGGTCTCCTAAAATTTATAATATAGAGCTGCTGTCCCCAACCCCCGGGGCCATGGCCCAGTACCGCTCCGTGGCCTGTTAGGAACCGGGCCGTGCATCACCACCTGAGCTCTGCCCACCCCCACCCCCCTGGAAAAATTGTCTTCCATGAAACCGGTCCCTGGTGCCAAAAATGTTGGAGACCGCTGCTATAGAGCCTCCCACTGGGTCAGAGAAAGAGCACTGATTTGGAGTCCAGATGGGAAGCACCTCTATAAAAAGTGGGAATAAGGAGTTGGATCAGATGACTTCAAATGATCTCTTCCTGTTCTAATTTTCAATGATCTTTAAACATTGAATCAGCATCTTTCAGTGCCAGGTACCCAAACTTGCAAGAGGACCAGGCAGGATTCAGAGGAGCTCAATCATGCCTGAAGGAGTCAGGAAAAAATCTCTGGAAATTGAGTGTGGACCATTTCAAACTAGGACAGAATTCTAGTAGATAGTGATACGGCCCCCTTAAATTTTCAGAATGAGCACAGTTGTTGCCTCCCCACCCTCCAACTACCCAGCTCTGGTGTGTGACAGCTCAGGGTTTGCGTGGAATTGGCCCAGCTCATCCCCAGCATGGGCTGTGATTACCCAGTGTAATCTCACCTCCCTTGCCCCAGTGATTAATTCAGATATTAGGTTATTAAATATGAAATGTCCGATTTCCTTAAGTACTAAGGTTGACAGTTGATATCTCTGACATTTCACTCTGACACTTTTAGTTTCATTTTTATCATGAAGGTACATCCTCAGTCTTTCAAATGCACGTTTTGGCTTGTGATTATCTTTCAAATTTTTTTTTAGAGCCATTTTGTGAAAACATGGATAAGTCAAAAATTCGTTATTTTTCGAATATGAGTTCCATCATGGAACCAATGCTGTGCCGCAGACAGCTCAAAATATCAACAAAGTGTTTGGGAAGGATGTGGCTAATGAACGCACAGTACATCGATGGTTTGAGAAGCTCCATTCTGGTGATTTTAATCTTGAAAAAGAACCACGTGGGCGACCTGGGACAAACATGGATAATGACGAGCTGAAAGCTGTAGTGGAAGCAAATCCATCTCAACCTACACGTGAATTAGCAGAAAGGTTTGACGTTACTATTCCAACAATATTGGACCATTTGAAACAAATGGGCAAGGTAAAGAAGCTGGACAGATGGGTGCCGCATGAATTAAACAAGTGTCAGGAGAGAAATTGTCTGGAAGCTTGCCTTTCTTTGCTGTCACCACATAAAGGCGAACCATTTCTATATCGCATTGTTACGTGTGATGAAAAATGGATTCTTTTTGACAATCACAAGTGTTCAGCACAATGGATGGATAGAGATGAATTGCTGAAACACAGTCCAAAACCAAATATTCATCAAAAAAAACTAATGGTTTATGTTTGGTGGTCCAGCGCTGGTATTATCCAGTACATCTTCATGAAACCTGGTCAATCGATTACAGCGGATGTCTACTGCAACCAAATGGACGAAATGATGAGGATGCTTGTGATTAAGCAGCCGAGATTGGTCAACAGAGACAGGCCAATCCTCTTGCAAGAAAACGCTCGACCACATGTCGCATAAACAATGCTGCTTAAACTATAGAGACTGGACTTGGAAACTTCTGTCATCCACCATATTCACCAGACCTTGCACCAACTGACTACCACTCCTTCCAGGCTTTGGACCACTTCTTGCAAGGAAAAATATTCAATTCCCAACAAGCTGTGGAAAACAACTTCTGCGATTTCATCGCCGCTTGTTCTCCAGGCTTCTTCGCTGCTGGCATAACTAAGCTACCGCTAAGATGGCAAAACTGTGCAAATAGGTTAGGTGGGTACTTTGATTAATTGTACTGCTCTTGTTTGAGATATAATGAACTACAGTTTTGATTCAAAATCAGACATTTCATATTTAATGACCCAATACAGTAAGAGTGATGTTCAGGGCTTTTGTTCAGTGACTGGAGAAAGAGAAGCTCTTTCTTGCTCTTGAAAGTATAGTCTGCAGATATAAGGCCTGGGGTAGCTATAGCCACTTTGCTGCAATGAGGGAAGCCAGCCCAAGGGTAAAGCCACCACACAGAGAACGGCAGAACTGACAGACTTATAGGGAAACTGAGTCAAATCCTTGATCAAACCATTCCTGAGGTCTAACCTACCTCTGGACTGTTAAGTAATAAAACCTAATAAATTCCCTTTATGGTTTAAGACAGTTTTAGGTGCTTTGTTTCTTATGCTTTGTTTTTAAAGCAAAACTATCCTGACAGGCACCAGCCAGTCACTTCTAAGCTAGCTAGCAGACATAGCTTATCTTTCCTATAATTTAGCTTCCTGGGAGAAACGTTTGGCTCTTGGCCAGCTCCTTCCTCACACCTCTCACCTTCCCTACAGTCAAGCAGGGCTTCCTGTGTCCTTAAACCCTGGTTTGATTCTGGCCACCTCATGCTGAAAATAATCCTCCAGCTTTATTTCAGCCCATATCTCTTTGCTTTATGCTGCACTACTGGCCCCCATTTTTGTCTGGAATTTCTTCAGCATGAATTCTGGTCTGTCCGACATGCCAGTCTCAATTTAACTTAAAGCCTCTGCCTAGAATCCACATATCGGTGGTGAGAATCTCTGAGCCCAACCCACCCCTCCCAGGAGACCAGGGAAGCCCCACTATTTGAACCGGCTGGATGAGGAAATGGCCCCAGGACAGAGGCTCCTGTTCAAGTGCCCAAACTTGGATGAAGTGTCAAGCAGGCTAGAGTTGCAAAGTCATGATTCTGCATCCCTGGGCATCATCATGCAGAGGCTAGACTGGCACAGATCTGGGATGCCGTAAGGGAGATACCTGGTATAGAGAAGGAGTCAGGAATGTGAGAGCAAAGAGATCTGCAGTCTAGTACCAGCTCGTCCACTAATGGGCTCTGAGACCTTGGCCAGTTTGCTTACCTTCTCTGGGCCTCATTTTCCTCATCTGTAAAATGGGTTTAAACTGGATTAGGGATTTTGAACCTGGTTCATGTAGGAATTTCAGGTGGCCAAAGTTTTCCAGTGAGACTATTCATGGTTTTCATTATATTATCAAAGGAGTATGTAACGCAAAATTTTTAGAACTACAGGCCTAAATTATCTTAACAGTTCTTCCCATCACTGGCAATCTGTCATTCTAGATGAGATGCCACAGCGGAGTCACCATAAGGATTGCAATCAAATGCAGGTGCGTAAGGTACAAATCACGGAAGTCAAAGTTACCCCAAGCCTTTCAATTGTATATGAAATTCAGAATTGTATATAAATTCAGATTGCATATTCCCTGTACAGGAATTCTTAGGTATACTAATATTTGAGAACCACCAAGCTAGACTGGAAGAAGGAACAAAGAAAAATTCTGCATGTTTGTATTTGGGCACTCAAACTATTCCTTTAAAATAGCTAACTTCTAGACCCCAAAACCAAAAATTATACTGAAAAATAAGGTTTATGTCATTCCTGTAGTGTGCAAAGTGCTGGTGGAGCAGAAAGAAGCAATCAATACTGCCTGGAAGGGACACAGGAAGCTGAAGAAGGTCTGGAGTAGGTGATATCAGGGTATGGCAGGGTGCCCTGGGCAGGGGAGAGCATGGGCAGAGGTGGCCGGGCACACGTGCAGATGTTTAGGGTACAGGGGGAACTGGGAAACATTCAGTGCACACAGAAAAGTGCAATGGTGGGAGATGAGGCTGGGGAGAAATTGGGGCTGAATTTTCAAGGCTTTGTGAGCTTTGTTAAGGGCTTAGAGCCCACGCTGGGAGAAGGGCAAAGGGTATATACACACAGGTGGGACTTCAAACAAAGCTTCTCTGGGCAAACACACCCCTGGGCCTCATGGAAGAACCCAGGCCTGGCTGGGTCTCAGGTGGCCTGGCAATAGCCCACCTACACATTCCCTATAGCTCTGCCCGGAGGACTGGCTGGAGGAAAATAAAGCCTTCCATTTGGAGAAGTTAAGCTCACTTTGTCCAGGGGTGGCTTATTAGGTTAATAGTGGGTTCCATATCCATGGATTTAACTAACCATGGATTAAAAATATTCTGAAAAAAAAATTAAAAATAACAACAATAAAAATAACACAATACAAATAAAAATACAGTATAATAATTATTTCCATAGTGTTTACATTTTATTAGGTATTATAAGTAATCTGGAGATAATTTAAAGCATATGGGAGGATATGTGGAGGTTATGTGCAAATACTGCACCATTTTATATAAGGGACTTGAGCATCCATGGATTTTAGTGTTCAAAGGGATCCTGGAACCAATCCCCCACAGACACCACGGGACAACTCTACCTCTAAATTTAGAGGCTTCAAACAACACACATTTATTATCTCATAGTTTCTGTGGGTTGGAAATTTGGCAGCTGCTTAGCTAAACGGTTCTGGCTCAGGGTCTGTCATGAGGTTGCAGTCAAATGTCCACTGGGGCTACATTCATCTGAAGGCTCAAGTGGGGCCTCCGAGAGTCTTCCTCACATGGCTGTGGTCAAGAGGCCCTAGGTCCTCACCATGTGGGCCTCTTCGTGGGGCTGCTTGAGTGTCCTTACAACATGGTGGCTGGCTGCCCCCTACAGCAGGTGATCCAAGAGTGAGCAGCGATGAGGCCACAACACCTTTTATGCCCTGATCTTGGGTGTCACACACTGTCACATCTGCCACACTCTATTCATTATAAGTGAGTCTCTAAGTCCAGCCCACACTTTGAGGGGAATTAGGTTTTACCTTTTGAAGGAAGAAGTCTCAAAGAATATTGGACATATTTTAAAACCACCATAAGCCAATCTAGAATAGTGATTTTAAGAATATTCTCAGGTATGACAATCCAGGTGGGAACAATATTTCTAAGTTAATGGTTATCCAACTTTGCTGTGAATACAAGTCATCTGGGGGTACTTGTTAAAAGTAAGGATTCCTGCGTTGACCTCCAAGATATTCTATATTAGGAGCTCTGGAGTGGGGCCAGAAATTTTCATTTTTTGATCAGTCCCTCAGGGTATTCTAGTACAGGTTATTGGGATTCAGGAATCTGCATTTTGACAAGGGCCCAAGGTTATCTGGTGCTGGTAATCTGTAAAAATACCACTACTAGAATTGGCAATACTTGCCAATTGGAATGGCAGCACTGGAAATTCCAAGACAATTTGGAATAACTAAGTGGATAGCCCTCTGGTCAAGGGCTGAGGGAGGAATGGAGTAGCACTTGGGAAAAACTCTCCACACATACACCCACAACAGACAGAGCTCAGCAATTGCAACACATTCCCCACTCTCCTGGACAAAGTCCCAGGGAGCTTCTTAACACAACACTCCAGGCAGCCACCTCTAACCATTCCGAGTTGGCACAGGACTTGAAACCTATTTGCAATCCTTGATCTAAGGCCACATGCCCAGGAATCTGCTGGTTCTGACTTATGACAGCGCTTTAGAGTTCCGGCCAAAAAGAGATTTCTTCAGCATGCACTGAGAAGGAGCCGGGCATAGCTGTTATCAGTTTTATAATTGAATGGGGATGATAGGATGGGAGGCAGATGGGACCTTGGTGGGTGGGAGGGGCACTTAGCCAGCATTGCCCTGGGAACCTCTGGTCTGGTTCAAATGTTGGGACACTTTAGGAACAGTCTCAGCACAGAGGCCCATACTTCCCTCTGATGAGGAGCAGCATTGAGGAGGTGGCCCAGGAGGTGGCCCTTTGTTTAGCTCTGTCTGGTTCTTCATGGAGCTTTCAGGAAACTTGCCAGGAGCCACACTGAGTTTCCAGCCATTGTCTGGGCCCCTCTTGCTCGCTTTTTATGGGATAGTTTATGTCTGCTCCTCGGCCCTGGGAGGGAACCCTCACAAGAGTTGCTAAGCAGCTGCTGGAGCCTTTCTGTTTAAGCTGGGACACTATTGTCTCTCTCTTTATTTCCCATAAGGAGCCGTGACCCAGGTGGTTACAAAACTGCCGTCTAGTCTGCAGTGTTATTGGTCCGGAAAAGGGCAAAGAGCAAACAGAGCCATCAAACAGCATGAGGAGCAGGTGAGGGGTACTAGAGCCCATAATTAATAACCACAACAAAGCTTGGGCCTTATGCCCTTGTGTGCACACAACACCCCCCTGCAAGTTCACCTCCACTGCTTGGGGTCTGACCTCCCAGAGGGTGGGTGTAGCTTCTCCTGCAGGGACCTACAGGCTCAGACACATTTCCCCAGGGCCTTTCGTGGGCTGGTTTTTACCCAAGCTTCAGAATCAGGGAAACCATTCTCCGAGAGGCTTGACCTAGCATTGGCTTGAACCCCTGGAAAACCTTCCCCTCCCAACCTTCCTCCCATCTTCTGCTTGTCTCTAACCAAACCGTTTCTAAGGCAATTGTAGCTACATAATTTCTTTTTTTTCCCCACACTTAATCATATTCCTTGTTAGAAAAAAATTAAGAAAATAGAGATACAGAAAAAAATTTACCCTACACCCAAATAAAACCGCTGTCAGCATTCTGAAATGTTCCTTCTAGACTTTCTCTCTCTCTGCATGTATGTGTGTGTATTTATACATATGTGTGTGTATATATATAAAATCAGGGTTTCTTAACCTTGGTGCTATTGACATTTTGGGTGGGATAAATCTTTGTTGTAGGGGGCTGCATTGTAGGATATTTAGCAGCATGGTCTTTCCACCCATGAGACGCCAGTAGCACCCCCACCACCATTTATGATAACCAAACACATCTCCAGATGTTACCAAATGTCCCCGGAGGGGCAAAATCACCGTTGGTTTAAAGTCATTGCTTGCACACACACACACATACACACTCTCTCTCTCTCTCTCTCTCTCATTAAATGGAATCATATTATAAATACTACTTTGCCTTTTTAAAAAAATTTACCATGCCATGAACTCTTTCCATTGTCAACTATTAGGAATCTACACCATTATTTGCAATTTGAGCTCTCCATCAGTTGGGCTCACATGTGAAGTATGTTATACCACCAATCCCCTGTTATTAGACATTGTGCATGAAGCTGAAATTATACGGCATACCCTGCATTATAAGCTGCTTTTAAAATTTAAGATATCATGAATGTCACAGCTATGGGATGTTGACCAAGTTACTCCACCTCTCTAAACCTCCATTTCCTCACCTGCGGGACGGGGATGTACTCTGAGAATTACCAGGATGAGTGTCACGTGCTTAGCACAGTGTCTGGCGCCCGCAGTACCCACAATAGAGGGCCACGGCTGTAGTAATGTCACTACATCACTACATCATGGTTTTTAAATGGATTTTCTCGGCCATCCCTCCTATGGAGACACCATACATTATTAAATTAGTTCCTATAGTTGGACTTTTAGGTGGTTTCCAAATTTCCACGATCATAAATCACCCTGCCATGAGTACAATCATGTATAGTTTCCACTGATGTCTTGGGAAATTAGCAAAAGAGAACAAGCCAACGCACCTAGTCTAACCTGGGACGCGCAAAGCAAAAGAAAAATCATTTTCTTTATGGCCCAGTTTTAAAAAGATTTTATTCCCCTTCTCCCCTCCTCCCACCCCCTCAGGCCTAGCCAAGCACTAGCTTATCTGGTCCTGAGTCACAGTGCTAACTGCAGGGCATGGTTGCTAGGCTAAACCCTGGTGGGTTTTTTACTGCTCTTCTATCAAACCCAAGCCCCCTTTCTGCCTTGAGACCACTCAGGCTTCTATCACCTGCAAGATTCCCCTTCCATTCTTTTCTGTTTAATTTTAAAGTTATGGGTATGTAATATTTGATGTACACAATACGTATGTGTGTGAAAACTTATTTGTACAGTTTAAAAAGCAATAACAAAATAAATACCCCTGTGTCCACCACCTAGGCCAAGAAACAGAACCATCAATACCCAGAAGCACCTGCCAGTGTGCCTGTCTCTCCTGTGAGGGGGTCTGGTGTGGAAGGGGAGGGTCCACTGGAGACAGTGGAGTCACTAAACCAAATTTCACCCTGAGTTCCAGCCCAGCTGGCCCCTCTGTGGCTTAACTCTGAGAGCTTCAGTTTCCCTGTCTTTGAAATGGAAGATTATCCTGCAGATTAGATGAGATGCTTCTTTTGATAAACCCTGAGTCCAGTGCCTGGCACCAAGGAGGTGCCCAAAGCACAGCAGCTATTGTTTTTATTACGATGGAAAGTTTCTGGAACAGGAAATTTGGAGATGTGGTTCTCACCAGGCCCCGCGCCAGCCCTTAGCTCTGTGATCCCAAGGCAAGGCAAGGCCTGGGCCTCAGTGTTCTCTGGTGGGAAGTGAAGAGGCTGGACTCCCTAGAAAATCTCAAACTTTCTTTCCAGCCTGGCCCTTTGTGATTCTACTAATTAGTAAGCCAAGGAAAAGAGGTTATGATGAAACAAGAACTTAATACAAGGGCTCCGTAAACAGTGCCCCTAGCTGGATCCTAGAGAGAGAGACAATGTAACTGGCCCAAGGTCACATGGGCAGAAGGTAATAATCTGGTTAATAATGATGACAATTTAAGCATTTTTTCTGAGGGATTCTGTGTTAAGAGCTGTATATGGATCATTTTATTTAACTCTGAAGACAACCCTATCTGATATATTCTGTTTTTATGCCTATTTTACAGATATGGAACTGAGGCTCAGAGAGGCCATATGGCTTCTTCAAGGTCACACAGTACCAGTCTTTTCAATCTGTAAGCCTGTGCTCTTCTCAGACCCTAATGTGCACCTGCGTCACGTGGGGATCTTGCAGAAATGCAGATTCCGATTCAGCTACTCTGGGGTGTGGCCTGAGATTCTGCAATTCTAACACACTCCCAGGTCATGCTGATGCTGGTGGTCTTCTGTCACCTTTGAGCAGTGAGGCTCAACCCTGCACCAACCTCCAGGGACTTGAGGTCTTCAAATGCCTTGGTTTCGGTGAACATAAACTTCCTGGCTGTTTTTATTAAGTCCCAGGAAAAGAAAAATTAGGGCACCACATGCTCACCAAACATGGCCTCTTCTGGGTCAGACATTCCAAAAGGGAAACGTTTCCTGTCGACCAGAAGAAGTTTCTAGTTTCTCCCTCTGGCAATGTTTATTTCTTCGAGAATTTAGTTGAAATCTCTGCTTCATATCTCGAACCATTGAGGACGGTGACTCGAGGCAGGAACTCACATTTGATTTTTAGCCATACACCTTCATGACAGCGTTGGGCCTCCAAACCTTCACAGGCGTGCTGTGAAATTCCAATCACCGCACGACATTTATTTTGGCTACCACTAAGGGTCGGTGCTTTATCCTCTTAGTTATGCTAGTCTGGGAAGGGATTTCCATATAGGCTACTTCCAGAAAGGAAGTCTAACAATTAGACATGTACGTGTAGAATCCAGAAGGAGATGCAAAATATTTATTTATTTTTCCCAACAAGTCTTCCTTTGGTCCATAAAAATGGGCATTTAAAAGCCCCTCAGGGCTCTGGTCTCTCTGGACCCCCTCCTCCCACCTCCCACCTGACCTCAGTCCTGCCAAGGTCCCTGAATGATTTTCCTGCCTCTCTGCACTCCCCTCCCAGGGTCCCAGCTCTGTGCTGAAATAGTGGCAGCAAGCCTGTTCTCGGGAGTCTTCCGTGACACTGCTGATGTCACCTCTGCAATATTCCACACAGTGCAGGGGAGAAGGTGGACATGGTGGGATGGAACAGGGTACGGCTTGCTCTAAGTAACAGAGAAGAGGAAAGGCCCAGTGTCAAACCAGCCCTAACAGAAGAGGGTGCCTACTGTACACACGAGAATGTTTGGCTGATGAGTATATAAATGAGCAAGGTTACGGTGGGAAACACCTCCCAGACCTGACATTGTGCTACAAAGTGACAGAGAGAATATGTAGCAACTGCAGATGCATTGCAAGAACTGCAGACGCTGTTATCCTGAGGAAAGCATGGGTTATAATCGTTGCTGACCGCTTTACCATGGAGTTAAGTCTTTCAAGTTTTAATTTGTTCAAGTGTGCCTTAAGACCTTCAAGCCTTTGGTCAGTATTCACTGCTTTCGGTGTAAGCCTTCAAGTTCAAAAAGGCCTTCAGTGAATTCAGGCAGCACACAAATACTCACACAGCGTGTAACCTGCTTGGTCAACAGGGCCTTGCTCTTAGAAGGGCCCCATGCTTGATACAATGCTCTGCCAACGCCATCTAGAAATTCACAATAATCTTCAAACAAGGGGCCTACATTTTCGTTTTGTCCTGGGCCCTGAAAATTAGGTAGCAAGTCTTGAGTACCAACGACAGTCACTGGGTTTCTCAGACCTCCCTTTCTTTTCCTTCCAATTAAAGGAAAATTTCAAGTCTGTTCCTGGTAATGGCAGAACCATCCAAAATTAGGAACTGGACTGATAGCTGCAAGCTTGAGCTGCCTGGAGGGAAGAATTCCCCTCCCTATGCCAGGATTTTCTAGAAAAGGTCTCCAGAAAAGGGAGTGGGGGGCCGTGGAAGGCCCCAGCTCTGCACCTTCAGCTATTTTAACTAGGAATCAGGGAGTCCTGCAATGCCCCACACTCTGGTGGCAATATTTGTCTCTCTGCCAGAAGTACATGACTTAAACTTTTCCATCTTCTGGTCTTAGGGAAGCCATTCCATTGTGTGCAATTTGGCCTGAATTGAATGGATATTCACTATGCGCAGAAGGGCACTGTGTTAGGCCCAGTGAGAGAAGGGACTAGTGGTGGGGTAGGAAGATACATTGGCCCACAGCTTTAAAGGACATTATTGGGACAGCTGGGGGAAATTTGAGTTTGGACTGTTTAGTATTATGTATTAGATTATTATTGTATTGAGTTTATTGTGGAAATCTGGTTAGTAGGAGAATTCAAACTTTCTAGTAAGATTTCATCAAAATTAACTTACTATCAAATTTCGGGTAATAAATAAATTATTGTAAATATTTACAGTAAAATTCCTCTGAAGACTCTTAGATTCTAAAGTCTAAAACTTTTTTAATCTGATCTATGCTAATTAGTCTAACAGAGACTCAGGTTTGAGTGTCCTATTATGTTATTGTAACCGTGTTGACTGTCGAAGTTGCAGTCTTTTATTTATGTGACACTGATAACGTGTGCACTTAGCCATGTTTGATCGTATATTTATCGAAATATAAGTCGAGCAATTACTCCATGGTAATTGTCAATAAAAAAATTCAGGTCTATCACATACAAATAAAAAAAACCCCTAATCTCTTATAATATATTAAAATTAAAAGATAGAGAGAATTGAGCTGTAGATAAGATTAGCAATTGTGCGGTTGTTGGATAGAGAGATGGAAAGCACGATAGGTGTTCAATTTTTTGGCAATTATGTCTGATGCCTTAGGAGTATCTCGTTCGGCGGCTGAAAGTTCATATGAGCAATCATTTCTTGGTTAATATTCTACCATTAGAAGCATCTCTCCCAGTGAGGTCGTCATCATTGGAAGACAAGATGCCGTCTATCACCTTAGTTTGAGTTCCCCCAGAAGCAGATCCTGAGGCAAAGGTTCAAGTGTAACTCGTTTACTTGGGGGGTGACCTCAGGAAACACCAGAGAAGTGCGACAGGAGAAGGCAGCCCACAAAGAGAATGTCACCCAGTCTGCCACCTCTGAGAGGCATGGGGACTTCCCCATCCTGGGGGACTCTGGAGTCACGCAGAACGTCTCAGGTGAGAACAGGGGTATTTATTCCCAGGGCAGTCACAGGTTGGGGGCTGCTGCCGTGGGTGTGGCAGACAGAGAAGGTCCCGGGCAGGGGACACTCGGGCTGGGTGCAGCGCTGGTAAGGCCTGGCGTCTGCTCCACCAGCTCCCATCCATTCAGTTACTCCACCAGTTTCTACCAAGTGTCCACACAGGGCCAGGCCCTGCGCTAGGTGCTGGGGAAAGAATCCTCTTTAAGACAGACACAACCCCCGCTCCCACAGGAGAATGAGAACAAATGGGGAAAACAAACGAACAAAAACCAGGTAAAGAAGGATTTACAACAATGGGGAAATTACAAGCCATCCGTTCATCTCATCACCAGACTTTCAGTGAGCACCTATTAGGTGTTGGTTATAATTCTAGGCAGAGGGGACCCATAGATGAAAGCAGAATTTCAGGTCCTCAAGCAACTCACAGATACATGTATATTTTTAAGGAAAACAATCCAATCAAAGTCCTCACTGCTCCAGAGGGGTGAGTATTGAAATATGGCTGCTGGGACATCTAATGAATGGGCCCACTGCTTATGTTTAGTTAGAGAAGTCCCTCTCCCTCCTCCATCCCCCCATCCTCCCAGTCAGCTAACTCTGGCCTGTGAACTGACCCAGAGGAAACATCCTTCAGTAAACTGAATTTACTCCTGAAACTACAGCAGTAGCAGGACACACTCTGACCTTGTAAGTCCCAGGTTCTCCTGGCTTTTTTGGTGCCCGTAAGAGCTCTGACGCTCCCCAGAGGGTGGAGGGAGACCCAGGGCCCACCTATGGAAATCACACCAGCTCCAGTTCTGCCCACTTACCTTGGACATTCCCAAACATTGCCCCCCGGTCATCTAAAAATAGAGACATCTACAAAATCTGGTTCAATCCCCTTCTAAACACCAAATGAGTAATTTGTACAAGATTTGTCATTAACTGATGCCAGCAGTATGTTGTGTGACTTCAGCATCAAATACATTGCTTTTTCATCATAGTATCTACCAGGCAACAAAGACAGAGATGAGGTGTGACCACACTTTATGCAGACATCAAACAAGGGGCTTTGGGTAGTTGCTGCTGTTTGAAAAAAAAAAAAAACAAGCTGGGCACAATGGCACCTGTAGTCCCAGCTACTCGGGAGGCAGAGGCAGGAGGGTTGCTTGAGCCCAGGAGTTCAAGGTTGCAGTGAGCTATGATCACACTCCAGCCTGGGCAACATGGCGAGATCCTGTCTCTAAAATAAATAAAATTAATAAAATTACAAAAACAAGAGACAAGAGTTAGAGCTTTGAGGATTACAGACCTATTGTTCTGAGCTTCTTTTTCCAAGTCAGTGTGGAGTGAATCGTTTTCACTGGGTCAAGTCTTTATTGCTTTCCTGTAATGTGGATAAGGGGAACCTAGCACTTTTTAAGAAGCAGCCCGCGAAGGCTGTCCATCAGGACGGGGTGCTGGTTCTGAATGGGGTCAGGCTGACGGTAGAAGCAGCCAAGCCTGGAGGTCGGCTCAACCCCACCTTTCACTGCACAGGCTCTGGGCGGCCCGTACTCAATGTTGTCAGGGCTCAAGAACCTCTTTTCTCCTCTTTTGCAAATAAATTTTCTCTGGGTCCTGTGGGCTCTGCCTCTGTACGTGTTGTGCTCCTCGGAGCTCTCAGGGCCATCCACACTCATGAAGCTGGCTCAGGCCCTGTCATCTCAGGCCCAATGATGGCAGCGACCCCCAGCTGGCCCTACCCTCTCCGCACAGCAGTCTCAGGGAGCCTCCTCAGGGAGCACATCTACCCATGGGGGCTCCTTTGCCCACGGCCATCACCTGCTCCCTGTGCTCCTTAGGAGGAAGCTCTTACTCTCTGGCACAGCGTCAAAGCCCCCCGCTGGTGCTGCAGCTCTCCTGTCCCCCAGCTCTACACCCTGGCAAAGCAAACTGCCTGCTGCCTCTCTAACAAACCAAGACATCTGCAAATGCAGCTTGCTCTACCTGGAAAGGACTTCTTCTTTTCCATCCTTCTCACCTTCCCAAACCCCTCATTTCACTGAACCCATTTTTCCTTCTCTCTCTAGATTTTGCTTAGAGGCCACCTCCCCCAGCTAGCCTTGCCTGCCCCTGATACTCGGTGGAGCTGCTCCCTACAGGGTCCCCGCCCTCCCCCACCCCCACTGTAGCCAGTCTTATTTTTAACTGCCCGCATATCACAAAGCTTCTGAGCTCCCGGGGTGGAACACAGGCTCAGTAAATGTCTGCAGGATAAACGGATGAGTAAACGAGTGGACGTTTGTTAGGCACTCAGTCCACCGCTTAAAGGGGGTTCCATGTCAGAGCTGTGCGGAATGGGGTCCACCCACTGGTGCTGCTCAGCAACTGGGTGTTACCAGTTTGCAACAAATTAAGCATAAGCATTGAGAGTGTTTAGAAACTTGTAAAGCAATTTAACTAAGTACTTTCATGTCTGCTGAATCTAATAATAAAAAACATTGAGCTCATATTTTGTACGCCTTTGTTTTTTTCTATTAATTAATTTTGATTGTATTTTAGGAATGTATTGGTCTGCAATGAATTAGAAATCTAAAAAACTGAGCCTGTACCCCAGATAATTCGAGAAGCACTGTTCTACACTATTCCTGGGGGCAACAACACAAAAGTGTGTGGGGTTTGTGGGGGGGGGGTATGTTTGTGGGGTGGGGGCATTAGGAAAGAGGCGGATAAGAAGGTAAACCTGGTTGAATCTGTGTTTGCAGGGAGTGCTTGTCCATAAGATACCGTGAAAAAACTTTCTAAGAATCAAACGAGCCAGAGAATAAGCAGCTCATAGAGCAGACTTCTGAACCGGAGCCCCCAAAGTGGGAAGAAATTGCAGCTATTAAGATCATCCTATTCATCCAACTGACCCAGACAGCCCCGTGCATGCAGGGGCCCACACCATCAAAATATGTCCCTCTCAAAAAAACAAACAAACAAAAAAAAAACCCCGAACCCTGAAATTTTAATAAATGGATATTTATCTTGGATGCAAAAAAAAAGAAAAAAAGTGTTCTTCTCACCCATACCAGAGACATGATTTCTAAATTTGTTTCCTAACTTTCCCCAAATCTGGCTTCCATTAGAGAACTATTTCCCAAATTAACCTCTGCGCCCTCTCAAGTAAAGAATGCGAGAGATTTCCACCAGCTATTTTCTCCTGTTTCAAGCCACGTGTGCTTAACAGGAGGCAGCGATTTCCAGGCTAGGAGTGGTAGCAAAGGGATCATTTTAGCAACTGTTCCTTGAAAATCTGCACAGTTTTTTTTTAATGAGAGGCACCTCTTTTCTCCCCAAGAGGTCTCCTGCGTTGCTATGCTGAGGCAAATGTTTAATTGATGCTAAAGGAATTTCACATTAAATCACCTTCCAAGTGCTGTGCAAGTAGAAAAATGATGTCCGTGTCCCAACTGACTATGTGATGGGAGCTAGGGTAACGACTGAACTTTGTGTTCGTGAGGAGATTGGGTAAGTCACTGGCGGCCTCAGCAACACTGAGTTACCATTCTCCACACCTGTTAAGAAAAAGGTCAAAAAACAATGTGATCACGCATTCAAAGCCCACAATTTGAGGGCACAGAAACGGTTGTCTTAGCCACGGCCTCTGGAATCTGACATTTTGGGTTATTTCTTCGAAGGCAGAGCTAAACACAAGTCAGTGGAAAAGTTTAGGGCTCAAAGTGTAATTTCAGAAACTGTGAACCAAGTTTCCAACTCGGGCATTTAGGTAAACAGACACAGGCCGCAAGCTTGGAATCAGACACACTCCTTTTCTATCTAGACTGCCAAAATGCTGCCATATTTTCCTTTCTGTAGCCATACCCTAGATCGACACCCTTCTGTACTCACTCTGGGCTTGGTGTGAGACTTGATCTGATCAATGGGACAATAGCAGATGTGGCCCAAGTAGAGATTTGAATTGGGCTTGTACCTTGGTGCTTGTCCTGTTCTTCGGAACCCTGTGTCCACCAAGCGAACAAGCCCGAGTTAGCCTCCTGGAGGCTGAGAGACCACGTGGTGCAGAGCTGAGCCCTCCCGGCTGACATCCCGCAAGACCAATTAGCCTGTTGAATGCCAGCTATGTGAGTGAGGCCAGGCTAGATCACACAGCCCCTGCTGAGCCACCAGCTGACCACACAGAGCAGTCCCACAGTCCCTACAAGAGGAACCAGCTGGCTGATCCACAGGATCATGAAAAATAATAACTGTTTGTTGTCTTAAGCCTACAATAAGGTGATTTGCTACATAGCAAGAGCCAATTGATATGTATTCATTTATCCATTCATCCGTGTGTTCATTTAACAAATATTATATATACTCATATATATGTATTTATTGAACTCTGTTGGATCATTGTGCCTATTGGCATATAGGCAAATAAGAGGCCACGAGCCCCTTGAAGCCAAGGATGTAGCTTGCTTGTCTCTGAATCCCGGGCCTAGTACACTCTGCTATACAGGAGGTGCTCAAAAACTTTATCTAATAAACACACGAATTGGAATAAATCCCAAGGGGACAATTATTGATCTCAAGCTTTAAAAGTGCAGATTGCTTGACTCAGCAATTCCACTTCTGAGAATTTAATGTAAAGAAATATTTGCAGGATGTGTGCAAAAAATTTAATTATAAGAATGCCCTATCATAGCCTTGTTTACAATGGCTTCATTTTATTTGATTGAAAACACATTCGTTGCAACAGCGGTTTAGTCTGTATGACACTTTGGCTGAAGAGAATATTGCCAGTCGTGGGTACAGGTAATTTTGATCCACTGTGGAGTAGCTTTATGACTTTTTTGTATATTTAGACAAAAAAATTTAAATAATTTTAAGAAATTTTCAGATTTTATTTGCTCTACTTTTAAAATTTCTGATTCTCTTTCAGCTAATTAAGCATGCTCTGTCTACTAACAATAAGAAGACGTAAAATATATGTTTTATGTTTATCAAGAAGAAGTTGGTTGAACTGCAGCACAAGCATAAGATGGATGCTCATTATTATATGTGATATGGTAGAGATAGGATAGATATCTCTGTTTACATCAAAAGGTGGTCATTTTGTTAATCAGGGTTCTCCAGAGAAATAGAATCGCATTAGGAAAGGTCTATGCCAATACGTGAACATTGATTGTCTCTGGGAGGGTCTGATGATTTTTGGTTTCTCTCCTTTCTACTTGTCTGGTTTTTCTGTTTTGTCTGAAAAGAGAAGGCAATGCTACTGAAAAAATAAAAATAAATAAATGGAACAAAGAATTAAAGAAAAGAACCTTTCCAATGCCCTTCAGCCAAAGACCACCCAGGAACACACCTGTTTTTGAACAAGTTGGTCTTATTACTGGTTGCAACTAGGGAGAATGGACATCATGGGCACCGTGAGGGTCTCAGTAAGAGGGTATTAGAACAAATCTAGTATAGGATTTGGGCTTTAGTTGAGTAATTTGAGGGAAGGTGTAAGGAAGCAGGCTCATTGTAGATTGGGTGCTGTCAAAAAGCAGGGGTAATTCTATGACTTAGTATTACAATTAATCTTACCCATATGGAAGGCAGACTAAAGCAAGGATAAAGCTATAATTGATAAAGAAGCAGCAGTCACTTATGTTAGGTGACAGAGGGAGATGCCTGGTATTTCATGGGCTACACAGTGACCTTTTTGGTTTACTTTATCCTGGTTGCAAAGTGACCTTGTCTGACGTTGATGTTCTATGAGATTGTGTCTGTCCAACAGAAAAACATCATGGCCTTGCTGTGAGTATCAGATCAGTTCCTAGGTGTCAGCGGTTGCTTTTTTCCTTTCTCTACCGGAATAGGGATAAGAGTAGGAACTTTATTTGCACTGAAAAAAAAAATCTGGATAGACCCTTTATTCTCTGTAACTGATACTTCTTCTGTTTATTTAACCGTGTTTTTCTGAAATTATTTATTCAGCAAATTGAACCAAGATTATTTTTTTAATCACCAGTGCACATATCATAAATTTTGAGCACTCTATCCAAGACATGAAATGATGAACAACAGAGTTGTTTCCCTCTTTTAGGCAATGGTTGCTTAGGTTGCTTCCTTCTTAGTCTAATATCAAACCAAGGCATAATTGATTGGAAATATGAAGACATTGAAAAGGAGAAAACAAACAAAAACTTTAGATTGGGAAAAAAAATGATGATCTTGCTGAAAGATGCATAAAAAGCTAGAAAATCATTCCAGGCAAAATTTCCCCTTGGCAAACAAAAATTTCCTCCTTGTATAAACATAATGACTGAGAATTTTCATTATCAACTAATTCAACATTCCAACCACACTAACAGTTTAATCAATTTGCTTTCGGCCAAATTGCTCTTGACCAAATTGTCTGCTATGATATATAACAGTAAACCATTGGAAATAACTTAGACATCCAACAGGAGGGTTACTAAAGAAAGCCAAATAAATCATGGTTCATCAATACAACAAATTCATGCATTCACTTAAAGCAACATACATATACATTTCTTTTGAAAGGAGTAAGTGAGTGCTTCTAAACATTTAAGAAAAGGGTTACATTTACAAATAAGCCCAATTTAGTTTTGACCATGCAGCCAACTGTGGGAATTTGACCAATAGGAATGGACCCTCTTTTCTCTTAAATATCACCCACTTTTCCACTGTTTGTTCAGGTCATCAAACTTAATATTTCCTAACTATTCTTTGCTGCCTTTTTTAGAATATAAGTATCAAGTGGAAAGCAAATCTACTCAGTTCCAAAATGGTAAGGGTGATTCCAAGGACACACCATCTGGTCGAGTGTCCAGGAGGAAGAGGCTAAAAAGTCAGCTCATGTCAACTCAGGAGCAAAACACTTTCTCCCTGAGAGAGATTAAGCCATGATGTCCTCCTTTAAGCCATGTTGTCCTCCTCCTGGACTTCGCTTAAAAAAATTTTTTTTTGAACAGCTTTATTGAGGTATAATTGACATATAATAAACTGCACATATTTAAAGCATGCAATGTGATGAGTTTTGATACATTCATATGTCCATGTAGTTATAACCACAATGAAGATAACAAACATGGTCATTCTGTCCAAAAGTGCCCTCCTGTCCCTCTAATCCTTCCTTTCCACCTCTTCCCCACCTCTCCTTCTGGCAACCACTGATCTGCTTTCTGCCACTGTAGATTAGCTTGCATTTTCTAGAGTTTTCTATTGTTGCCAGCCGTTGGTAACTTTTGATTGCTGAGTAGTAGGCCATTGTATGGATGCACCACGTTTTGTTTGTGTATTTAGCAGTTGATGGACACTTGGCTTGAGTCCACTTTGGGGCTATTACACATAAAGCTGCTATGAACGTTCAGGTCTTTGTATGGACATCTGCTTTCCTTTCTGTGGAATGAATACCTAAAAGTAGAATGGCTGGGTCATAGGATAAGTGTATGTTTAACTTTTTAAGAAACTGCCAAACTGCTTCCAAAGCGCTGGTACCATTTCACATTCCCATCTGCAGTGTGTAAGGGTCTGGACTTTGTTTTAAGCCCAGACAGAAGCCTGTAGGAGGGCCACCCTTTACGTAAGCATCTTTAGGAGGGGACCCGGGAGGAGGCGGGGGACATGACACTGATGCAGGAATCAGGGGAGGTCCACCAGGAAACGGAGGAGGCCAGTCTCTCACTGGGGAGCTGGTGGGCTCCGGAATCTATTCCATGCTTTCTTTGTTCCAGCCTGGGCAGTGGGGGTGGCAGTGGGGAGGGAAAGAATTTCAACGAGCTGCTTTTGACTTGAAGCAATTTTGTTGGTTTCAATAAATATTTGTTGAATTAATCTGTGCCCAGGGAGGCCAAAAGGGCTGAGGTTGGAAGAGAGAGACCCTGAAGAGCTCGTGGAGAGGGAGAGTGGGAGAGGCTTAGCTGAGCGGACAGTGATCCTCATTTAACAAAATGCCTAGTACCGAGATTGCAGCCTTTTCCGCGCTGGGGAAATAATGTCCCTAAGGCTTGTGTTCTAAATTCTGCGAAAACAAATTGCTCTTTTAAAATCTCACAGTTCAAGAGATCTTTGGTGTCTCTTGAACATGTGGTCAGAGAATTTTCTGATGGGAATCCTTGATTGTATTTAACAAAATAAGCCAGATGTGCAAGCTACTTGACAGGACCCTGGCACCTCTCAGGCTGTCTTCTCATGGCCTCACTTCCAGACCCTCTGGACCTACAGTCTTCATTTCACTCCATCGTCACCTTCTTAGCATCTGCTGTTCGTTGCAATCGCCGGCTCCCGGATTCTTGCTGGCTTCCTGTTGTGAAATCCAACACCATTTCTCAGATCTTGTTCTCCTGGTCTTGTGGTAGCACTTGGTCTTGCCACCCACCTGCTCCTTCTGCATGGTTCCCTTTGCAAGGTCTGCACAGCACTGTTCTCCTACCTAGTCCTCCTGCCACAGGTTGCCTTCCCTGGGATGCCATCTCTGAGATGGGGATGATCAGGGAGTGCTCTCAGTAGCCCCGGTGTAAGGAGGGGAGAGAAGTAGAGCTGTGAGGCAGTCTCAGCAAAGGCCTCAGTCAGCCCCGTGGGGAGCCAGGAGCGGGGACAGCCATTCAGAGCATCAAGTTGGAGCAAAAGAGTCAGACCTCTATACTCCCCTTGATCAGCCGCTGGATGGGGGCTGCCCCAGATGGAGGCAAGGCTTTGGGTGAAGCAGCGTCCTCCAGCCAGAGGCCATTCTGACAGCATTCTCACACCTGGGGGAGCCAGCTCTTCCCAGAAGGGGGATTTGGGCAGCACATTACAGTGTCCACTATACCTTCCTTGTCTCCAGATGTTCCTTCCCTGGCATAGGTGACCACTTCACTATGTCCTCAGGGTATGGCCTTCTGCTCTTCTCTATTTACAATCTCCTTTACTGTGAAGCTCTAATAAAAGAAGAACCAAGAACAGTAGCTAACATTTATTGGGTGCATACTGTGGGTAGACACCAGATGTTGTGATAAGCACTGCCAATAGATTGTCTCATTTAGGTTCACAGAAACCCAGTGGCATTAGGGGCTATGAAAACTCCATTTTACATCCAAAGAAGGTGCCAGAAAAGTCTTCCTAGAAAAACTGTTTCTGCCATGTCACCTCCTAGCTCAAGGGTCTTCAATGGCTCCCAATTACTGTCAGAATCAATCTGCCCCAAGCCTCCCTTTTCACAATTCTTCCTTTTCTACTCCTGCCAAACCTGTCCCTTCTCTAGGACCTTAGCCTGGTCTGCTTCCACCTGCTTCCAGACTAGCTTAGTTTAGTTCCTGACTACGTTTATCCCGTCCTTCTCCATTCATTCATTCACTTACCCATTCGCTCATTCACTGCAGACCTAATATATGCCAGGCCGTGTGCTAGATGTTGGGGATACAGTGCTGAAGAGACACAGCCTGTCCGTCCCTTCAGAATTTTATAATTTACCAAGAAAGACCACTATTATTCAAATTTGTCAAATTTGCCAAATGGTTATTTAATTCCAACTTTGACTTAGTGCTAAGAGGGGAGCCTCAAGGTGTGCTGAGAGCTTAAAAGACATCCAATAAAGAAGTGCCAGGGACCCCCCTCCCCGTGAGCCAGCCACTCTTCCAGCACTGTGGACGTGCCTGCCTACCTCAGTTGTTTCTTGTCTTCATGTTCCACTGTCTTCAAGGGGACTGATGGAAGCATTTCTGCCTTTTCAACTCTCTACTTCCTCGTCTGCATGTCTAAAATGCACATTGTCTAAACTACTCAATTGTGTTCAGCTTTGCTTCTTTATTGTAAAGCACTGTCTCTCTCAGATAAATTTTAAGTTTTATTAATGACAGCTATGGCTGATTTGGGGACTTCCCTTGTGCTAAGTATTCTATATGCTCTTGTACTGCCCGATAATTACAATCACCCCACAATCATCCTTCCTCTTACCATCATCCCCATTGTCTTAGCGCCCCCAGTAGCCGACCCTGAGATAGGGACTAGAGAACAAGTAGTTTCTTTGGCAGTTGAAAGAAACAGGGCAGGTGGGGGGAAGTTGGGGAAGGAAAGGTGGTCAGTAAGAGATGTGCCATCAAGCAATTCAACCCTATGGAAACCAGAGCCTAATCCTGCTGGGGAAATTCTGGGAAATAGAGTAGATCATACCTCTCAGAGTCACTGTTTCCAGGGGTTAGGGGGCTGGGGTACTTATTCACCAACTCCCACCAGACATTGGCCGAGGGCCTCGTGTATACGTGGGGGTGGCACGAATTCTTGGGCACTTCTGGGCCCTGCAAGGGCAAGGAGAGTGGGCATCAGCAGCCGGAGAAAGCCCCCAGGTGAGGAAATGCAGGTGATGGGGTGTGTTGAAGTGGTAAAGATAGAGGGCCTGCTACTCCCATATTACAGATAAGTAAACTGAGGCTTCGAGAAGTCGGCCCAAGGTCACACGGCTAGGAACGATCAGAGCCACGGTGTGCCAGAGTCTTTCTGGTTCTAAAAACAAGACAGAATTCCCCTCGAGAGGCAGTATCTTGTCCTGTCCTTCAGTAACTCTTACAGCTCCTACACAAGGCTAAGAACCCGGTAGAGACTCCACAACTGCTTCCTGACTAATGGGCCTGAGTGAGGAGGAGCTTATCAAAAGCATAGAATGACAAGCTTTTAAATGTGCCTCCTTCCTTCGCAATGGCAGGTTGGATCACCCAGTTTCTGAATAAGTCCCTGTGCTTCTCAGAGCCCTTTTCACTTTATCACCTTTTGGACTTTGTCATTTGAAAATAGGGAAACCGAGGCACACAATCGTTGACAGCTTCCTCTCATGAAACCGAGGCCAGAACTGGAGTTGCTACTCCTGGGCTTTCAACAAAATTCAAATGCTCATCCAATCCTTTTCTTCCACCCTCCATGAAATTCCCCTAACTCGATTAAAAAAAAAAAATCAATCAATTTACATGGTAACAGAAAAGGACAGGGCCCTGTATAAATATTCCCCCATCTGTACCAGAGGGCATGGCCTACACGCTTCAAGAGCACAGCCAAAGTCCCCAGGGATTTGTTTTTCTTTCCCTGACCCGGGGACTCTGATCTCTCACTTAACCTCTGATCTCTTCAATTCAGATAACAGGGAACTGGCAGCTGGGGCTGGGGGCAGCTCTGAACGCCAGCCCGCGCCGCCTGGGCTCATTCTGGCCCTGGAGATGGAACAAAGGGAGGCAGCAGCCCCCATGAAGCACCCCAGACGGCAGTGAGTCCTGCAGGGGCCCCTGTTCAGTGATTTCCCCCCAGCCCCCCCACCCCGGGGAGTGCAGGGGGTTGCCTCTTTACAGCTAATGCCATTTAGAGCCTACATTGCGTAGGGAAGAAAAAAAATTAAAGCAACAGAAGACCTTGCTTTGACTCCACTTAAAAACCCCAGATTGAAACAGGCTTCACCAAAGATCCATGCCCCCTCCCCCCAAAAAGAGGCCTTTTCTTTTTCCCCTACCTTAAGCCTCATTTAAAACAGGGCTGGAGCCTGAATTTTAACAGCAGCTATGTAGAGGTGGGTATGAGCCACTTGTTTGAAATTGAATCAGCTGTCTTTATTAAGCCATATATTTTCATTCCGGCCAGTGACGCCGGGAGAGGACTTCCAGCTTCTCTGTTGTACTGTCCAGCGTGTTTTCACTGGGAGGAAAGCTGCAAATGCAGCCCCCACCCCCCACCCCCTCCAAGCCAGCCCCCACACTGCTGGGGCCGGACCCAGCTCTTTGCGGCAACCTCAGAAACAATGACTTTTAAAGACCCTCCTCCCCTCAAAATTTATTTCTAAAGGAGGGGCCCTTTGGGCTCCCTCCTCCCCCACCACCCAGCCCTCACCTCCCAACCCCAGTTTCCAGTTCTGTGGCTGCTGGGGGCGACCTGCCGCTCCGCAATGACCACCCACGGTTGTGCCCCAGGGCTGGATGACTACTTAATCTCTGCTAGGAGTTTGGCAAGAGGCTATTCACTGCCTTTAGACAATTAGACATCTCCAGGGACAGACATTTCTTTGGAGCCTCCAATTCCCAGATGCATGTGGGTGGGCCTTTTGTTCATTCATTCATTCGCTCATTTCTTCACTGCTATTTATTCACTGATACCCTTGGAACAGCACCTGAAACAGAAGGAAGGCGGCATGTCAGTGGCTGTCATTCATATTCGCAGCCAAAGTTTATCAGGGACCTCCTACCATGTGCCAGGAACTGGAGATGAAAACCGTAACACCCAGCCCCTGCCTTAAGGAAATCACACCATCAGACTGCGGTTTTGCACACTGGAATCATGTGGGGAGCCTTTAAGAAAAGCTGATACTGGGCCCCACCAGCAGAGATTCTAATGTGATTTGGTCCTTGGTGTGGTCCAGGTATCCGCATTTTGTAAAAGCTCCTGGGTGTTCCTAAGGTGCAACCAGGGCTGAAAACCACATCTCTAGAAGGAAGGACAGACCAAGAAACAGCTCTGCCCCAGGGTGAGGAGGGCCAGAGCAGGGTGCTGTGGGTGCAAGGAGGAGCAGAATCTAACTCCGCCCAAGGTGAGGAAGGCCTTCCAGAGGAAGGAGACCCAAGAACACAAGTCAGCATGGGCGGGCCACAGTCCTGCGAGAGGAGGAAGGAGGAGAAGATTCCAGGAATCGGGAACAGCACAGGCAAAGGCCTGGATTGGAGGCAAGCATTGCAAATAGATTCCAATCATTGCATATGGCTGGCGCTGAGAGAGAGAGAGAGAGAGAGGGGAAGGGGAGGTGGAGGAGACAGCTGGCCGAGCAAGCCTGCAAAGGGACCAGCAGGGTCTTTTGTCATCCATGGAAAGGGGTTCGAACATTGCCTAAAAGCAATGGGGAGCGGGGGAGGGAAATGATTAATTTTGCGTTTTGGAAAAGTCTTTTGACTACAGAATGGATTGGAAGGCAGCCAGACAGGAATCCAGGTGAGGAACAACAGTGGTTGGACCCAGGGATGTATCAGCCTGACTCAGGTGGGGCTCCCCTAGACTGTGAGAAGAGAGATGGTCTAGAACTGGTGTCAGAGTTGTCCCACCTAAGGAATGAAGAAACTGGGGTATTTGCCCACCACCTCCTGCCTGGCACTGGCCCAGGGCTGCTCCTGGGGGTGCCAACTGCGCAGCATTCTGGCCTGCCCCACCCACTCCCCCAAGCATGCTCCTGGCCAAAGCAAGCCCCCTGGCAGAGGGTGGCAGGCACTTACGAGGAAGCCATCCGTGGCTGCAGGAAGAGTGAGTGCCCGGCAGACGCATGTGCGGGGCTCCATCAGCGGCTGCTCTTTACCCAGTGATTTAGGGAGCGAAAGATCACTGCCAGAGAAAGGCTGTGAGTGTGGGGTGATTGACGGGTGCAGATGGGAACAAGGAGGCTTGGGAGGGCCATCAAAAGCAGGGCGGTGACCTCCAGGATGCCGACTGAGGGCACGAGCAATTAGAAGTGAAACCTTTAATCCTGGGGGGATCAGCACAAATGTAGCCATGTGCTGGCCGACAACTCTCTGAGTGCCCGTGCAGGGCAGGATGGTGGGATTCCAGTTGTTTGAGCTGCCTGGACTTTTGGCTTCCAGGAGAGAGGAATTTGCAATATTTATACCAGGCTTGGCTATGGGTGCAGGAAAAGGCCTAACAGGCTTTAATTCTGGGTCTTCTCCACCTCCAGCCTGTACCTCCTTCTTCTCTGCCCGTGACATAATCACTGACGTCATCCTTGGTCATCTCCCTTCCACGGCCCCTCCATTCAATCAGCTGCTATATTGGTTGTGAATTATTTGGAGGCAACAAATACACTCAAACTAACTCAAGTCCAAGAGGCCAGTTTTCTGAAGGATACAAGGGCTGGGGGAAGAACTGAGGGCAGGAAATGCAGCTGGGCTCCCTTCAGGTTCAGAAGCAGGGAACTTGAAGACCCCAGGAGCAGAAAGAAGGCCTTTCTCATTTTCTCTGAAGCCACATGGTCTCTCACGTTCCCTCTCTCTGTTCACATGTTCCATCTCTCTCTCTCACTTTTGTTCCTTTCTGCTATCTCTTTCTATCTCTCTGATATTTGTGCTTAGGTTAGCATGTGGCCACTCCAACCCAGCATTAAGCAGCCTCTTATTTGTCAATATAAATAAGCTTTAGTCTTTGTGTCTCAATTCTTAACTCTCAGGGGAGTATAATCTGATTGGTAAGTCACAGAAGACCCAACTCAAACTGGCTTCAGGAAAAAAGCAAATTTATTGGCTCAAGTAACATAAAAGTCCAGGGTAAGCATCAGGCATAGCTGGCTCCAGGCACTTAAGCTCTTCCTTTGGGAACTCTGATTGTCAGCTCTATTTTGCTCTGTGTTAGTTTCATTCTAAAGCAAGTTCCCTCCAGGTTTAGATCCTTCAGTTTGGCACTCCCTGTAAAAAGAGGGCTTCTTTCTGCCAGAAATTCCAATCAAATTCCTAGGGTTGACTCACATTGCACCAACCAGGATCACAACCTCATTGCTGAGACGGCTGGTCTGTCCAGTGGATGGAAAGGCTGGTTGGCCAGACCTGGGTAACATGTGCACTCTGGGGCCAGATGGACTAAAAGTGAGAGGAAGATTTTTCCCCAAAGAGAACCGAGGTGTCAGAAAAAGGAGGCACAGACATAACCAGACAAAAGTAAACAACCAACATGGCCACGGGGGTGACACCACCCCATCCACCCACCCCCGAGAGCTCTGAACAAAGCAGGCGTCTCATGGCAATGTGGAAACCACAATAGTCACCAAACCCTCCTGTCAATTTTATCTGAGCAGTCTCTTGGAAATCTGTTTCTGCCTCTCAATGACCTAGGCGCCAGCCAGGACTGACCATCAGCAGGGGTGCCTTGATGTGGCCATTGTCATTGTTAAAATAGTGCACTATTTCTGTTATTGGTGGGTAAATATCCACGGGCCTGAGTGCCTGACGTCCCCCACCCAGGCCACGATGGGCCTCTCCTGGAACCCGCAGATTGCCACAGGCTAGCCACGGAAGGGTTAATGCTGAGCACAGCAGGGGCCTCCAAGACCCTGCTTTGGCCCCTTCTGATTGGCTGATGCTCATGACCTACCAGTTGTCTCATTGATCTGATGCCAGCAGTTAAATATTTTGAATATCACCCTAACTCTGGCAACAGTGTCTTATCTGTCCTCCTTCACTCTGCTCTGTCCCTTGGGCAGTCTTTCTTCACATGGCTGCCAAAGAGTCAGATTTCTCAAACCCTGATTCTCCCTCCTGAGCATTCTGCCCTGCATCAAGTCCTAACTCATGCCTGGTGTCAGGCTGCACTTTGTGATCTGGTCCCAATGCCCTTTTCAGCCCCACCTTCCCACACACTGCCCCCTCAGATGGCAAGCTTTTCCCGATGGGCACGTTCCTTCATGCTTCTCTGCCCTTGCCCAAGCTGTTCCCTCCACCGGATATTCTCTATTCTCTATTAAGTACGTAGGGAGACCTACCACGAGTCAGGTGCTGGGTTGGAGCAGGAGACAGAGCAGGGAAGGTGGAGAAAAACAAGGCAGAGTGATGCTGTGAAAGGTCTCTGCTAGAGAAGCTCAGCCCAGGGACAAAAAGGGGCACTTAACCCCGGGCCCAGGAGCTCCTTAAAGGAAGATTCCTGGAGGATGCAGAGGAGGAAGGGAAGTCTGGGGCACGCACGGCAATGAACTCAAGGAAGCCACCCTGCCACACTGTGATTCCAGGGCTCCAGCAATCAGCCTCAGTGATCCCTAGGTCCAAGCACACCTCCCATTGACAGAGACTTTCCGTGTGCCAGGCCAGGCACTTGCCGACCCTTCCATGCCTGATCTCACTCAGTGCTCACCTGTACCCTGCACCCTGCAAGGTGAGGTCGTGCAGAAAAGGCAGCTGAGAGAGAAGAGTCACATGGCCTGTGAGAGGCAGAGCCAGCGTCCAAGCCAGGCTTCTCCTCACTCTGTTCACCACCTCATTCCTCTGCCCCTTGTTCTGGTAAAGAGCACCTGCTCCACATTGGTCATTAGCGGAAAGCTGGGGCCTAAGAGGGGTGATCTGGCTTCCCCATGATGCTCTGGATCCATAGGGCAAATCCCAGGACTGGAAAACCAGGGAGGGGGCTGCAGGCCCTGCTTTTGGTCACTAACAAGCTGACCATTTGATGTTGTTTTGCAGGTGACCTGCCTCCATGGTTCAGTTGCCTCTACATAAAATGGGGATGAAAATATCTAAATAGGATAATACACAGAATGCCATTAGTGCATTGGCAAGCACGTGGACACCCTACAATAAATGTGAGCCACTATGTTACCTACTCTGTCAGGACCAGATGAGAAAATGGGACGGGAAGTAAAACAAGGACTCATGCTTAGGTACCCTGGGTACAATTCCTTCTTTCACAGACAGGGAGAGAGCGTGGCTGCAGA
This sequence comes from Daubentonia madagascariensis, assembly GCA_023783475.1. Lineage (NCBI taxonomy): Eukaryota > Metazoa > Chordata > Mammalia > Primates > Daubentoniidae > Daubentonia > Daubentonia madagascariensis. Next base: position 45,842,507 of record JAKFHU010001953.1, read on the forward strand.
TCCCCTCTTTCTCTGCAATCAGACACATCCGGGTTGGCCTCTCTGCTGTGTGACTTTTGGCAGGTCACTTAACTTCTCTGAACCTCATTTTTCCCATCTTCACAACAGAGATAATTATGGGGCTCTGCATTCATTCATTCAGCAAGCCATATGGAGCACCCACTATTTGCCAGGTTTGGTATTAGGAGCTGATGATGTAAACAAGACAAGCCCCTGCACTCATGAAGTGTATATCCTAGTGGGGAAATACAGACCAACACACACAGAATCAGACTTTTGCATAGTCATAAGCATTGGGAAGAAAATAAAACAGGACAATGGGGTAGGAAGGAGGAGGCTGCTGGTGACAAAAAGGTAAGGGAAGAGCTGTCTGAGTTGGTAACCTGGGATATGTTACCCAGATGGAGAGGAGAAGGCACCATGGAAAGATCTGGGGAAGAGCTTTTCAGTAAACAAGAACAGCAAGCACAGAAGCCCCAAGTCATGAAGTAACTTGGAGTATTTTAGGTATAGAAAGGCTGGTGGGGCTAGAGAGTGCTGACCTGAGTGAACAAGAGTGGTAGAAACGTGGGGAAAACTCAAGGAGCTAAGGCACTGAGAGGACTTCCCTGGGTCCCTGGCACCTGCCAAGGGCTCAGTCAATGCCAGCTACCATCACTGCGCTGCCCTCCGCAGGGGCTGCAGGTGGGTTCACCTCCGGGAGTCGGTGGCCAGCAGATGGCTGCTGCTTATACACAGGCCAATCCGGTGGTTCTTTCCCTCCACCTCCCAGCATAGCAGTGGCAGCAAGGATGTGAACTGATTGTCAGAAGCTGTTTAAGGGCCTGTGATTGAGGAGATGATCTGAGATAAGCTGCTCCAGTGAAATAAAGGCCAACAGCTGCCTGGCTGCACGTCAGCGCCAGCGCTGTGCCTTTCTAAAGGCAGCTTTGCCTTCCAGCACCCACCCCCACCCCGCCCCCAGGAGGCAGGGAGCTCTGTCTCTGTACTTTTGGGGAGGGAGAGCCAACTTAGTGACAGATGAGATATTGGGGACGAAACCCGAGGGTGTTGAAAAGTGCCACGGCTGTGGCTGCATATGTCAGTTTCCTGTTCTTTGTGGGCGAGGTCTCAATTATGAGCAAGGATTTCATGGAAATCTTGGCATTGGAGGAAGGGCTTGGGGGAGAATCAAGCCTACCTCGAATTAAAGCATGTGACTTCCCAAGCTTCACGTGAATCAGTTCCTTCTGCTGAAAGTCTCATTCATCCACCCATCGATTTGTTCATTCATTTATTTAGTCACACATTCAACAAATACAAAATGCGTGAGAGCTTGGCTTTGACAGTCGGATTCAATGGGTTTGGCCAATTGCTAGCCACGTGACCTGAGGCCATTCACCTCACCTCTCTGAGCCTCTGGACACTAACACTACCTCACAGGACGAGCCGAGGTCAGTGGAGATAACGGTCTCTGGGGACTGAGCCCAGTGCCCGGCATGTACAAGTGAGCATTTGCTAAGATGTGCCAGGGAGCAGAAGAGGTGCTACAAGGGTTACAAAACAAAATCAGGCAAAGCTCCTTAAGAAGCTCACAGGCCAGGACATAAATAACTATGCCATAAAGGTGCGTACATTAAACGTTATAAGAGGCACACAAAAACTGACACGGTGAGAGATGTCTTCCCATTAAAAGGATGAGGAAGATTTAAGCGGAGTGGAAGCGACACTGGAGCTGAGCTTTAAAGGGTGGGTAAGGAGAAGAGGTCTTCTTGGGAAGAGAGCATGGGGCAAACAAAGGCATATTTTTAGAACCTTGCTACCTTGCTATGCCAAGTGTGGTTCATGGAGCACTTGCATCCACTGGGAGCTTGTTTGAAATGCAGATTCTCAGGCCCACCCCAGACCCACTGGACTGGAATCTGCATTCTAACAACTGGAAGGCTTGTGTGCAGACCAGAGTTTGAGGAACTCAAGGCAAACGATCTCTGATCTCTCTGTGAAATGCCTTTCTGGCAAAGGAAGGAGGGAAGAAGAGATGACCTCCCTGCATGTTTGGGCAGATGACAAGGCCATATAGATGCACCTGCACTGGGACCTTGGCTGGGACGTCCCAGAACCAGAGGCCCCCGGAGGTGTGAGAAGCAGAGACCCAGAGACTTCTCTGCAGGGTGGGTCAGGGACCTGGAGGGTAGATGCTGCAGGGCAAAATGTTCTCTGAAGCCACATTTGAGCCTATTGGCTCAGGGGACAATGGTGCAGTCCTGGCCACTCACCTACTCAACTCACTTGTTCCACAAATACACGTTTCTGTGGCACTTTCACAGACCAGACACCAAGCCAAGTCCTGCCGCCAGCAACGCCGTTAGCCCGCCAGCAAGCCACTTTCCTTCTCCGTCCTCAGTCTCTCCCTCTGTCAAGTCCAGGGCAGTGTGCACTATGCCTGAAGTCGCCTCCACCACACACACGTTCTCTTCCCTCCCCCTGTCCTTCTCTTCTGCATTCCCATCCCCACAGCACGGAGGATCCCGGCACCCGTCTGTCCTACACTGGGAAACGCGGACTCATACGAAAGGGACTTATGAGGAAGTGGGGGGAGGGGACATGGATGTGGGGAGCAAAGAGGCGCAGAAGGCACCTCTGGCTCCCTCCTGCAGGGGAGTGCTGGAGACGGTGTGGTTGGAACCCTTGGGAAGATCAGGGCAAGGGAGCTGGGTGCTTCCCAGGCACTTCCGGCTCCCCGCGGGCACACACTAAGCAGGCCCCAGCAGCCCGAGGACAGCCCCCCAACAGAGACTCAGGTGCAGGCTAGCGGGACAGAGAACATGTAAGAAAATGGCAAAGGGACCCAAGGACACAGGTAGAGTGCTGACAGTGTCCACTGCACTGTCTACATAATTACAGGCCAGGCTGAATTGACGTTCCAAAGATGTAATAACAGTAATAATGTTAGTCTAAAACCTATCCTTTATCGAGCACTTTGAGCAAGCACTGCCCTGCACACGGACCATACAGTATCTCATTTAATCTGAGGGACAACTCTCTGAGGGCTTTTCAACTTCTCTAACTCCCATCCCACCCCCAGCCCACCCAACGCCATGATTTCTTTGATCTTTCCAATTCCAAACAAAACAATTATTAACGCGTATGACAATTACAGAAGCTATGAAACCAGAATGGAGCAAAGGCTTCAGGGAAGCAAGAACACTTGAGAAATCTTCACCCCACCTCACCCAACCCCTCCCCGCCGCCACTCACTGCCAAGAGGTTGGTAATTATCTGGAGGACAGAATGGTTTGACTTCCCAGACACTCGTACACAGACTTCCCGTCAGACCCTTTAGTGAGCCTGGAAAATTCTGTACGCACTGTAGATAACACAAAATCGCATAGACTGAATTTTATGGCAATTTAAGGCATTTTTCAAGGGTATTTTGGACTATACATGATTTCTAGCTGACTTTAGAATCAAACTCTGTGTTAAAATGTAAGTCCACAGCCCAGTCGGTGTCTCAACACACAGAACAGAGGCACAGAAAGGGAATACAAACTGCTCAGGATCACACAGCTAATAGGGGGAAGAGGTAGGATTGTGAACCGAGGCTACGTAGGTATCAAATCTGTGTTCCTGATTGCAAGACCACACTGTGCCTGAGGGAGAAGAAGGAGAAGCCCTCGGTGTTTTCTGGAAACTGCGAGGGGCCTGGTCACTCTTAGGACTGTGCTATAGCAGCCCTTGTCTCTGCCCCTCCTTGGCTCACAGAGAAGAGATAATCCCTCATCCATCTTTCACCCAGCCTCGAGTGCTCCCTATTGGCAGCAGCTGCCTGACACTGCCTCTGAAAGATGCTTAAGACTCTGCCAACCCAGTGTTTAATGCATGCAAAGCCTTTTCCAAAGAAGTCACTTAAAAAGATTACACAGGACAGAATCTCCCCTCCTGCCTCCAGCTTAGGGAGTCTTTGCAGCTGGCCTGGAGCTAAGCTAAGGAAGCAGAGTCTTTAGCAGCCTGAAAATAAAGTGAGCCTTCATTTGAGAAATCACTCAGAATCCCAGCTGCAAGAGCGCAGTTCACTGACTCATTGGGCAACTCTTTGCTGCGAGTCTCCGAGTGCAGGCTCTGTGCCGGGCCCTGGGGCTACACTGGGGACATGGTCCCTGCCCTCCTGGAGCTTACAGTCTAGGAGAAAGTCTCACTCCACTCCAGTAGGAATGCCCGCCTTACCCTGGGCTTTTCCCTGAAATGGGGGGGGGGGTCCTGTGCTCTCCTCTGGAGAACAGCTCCGATGCCTCTTCACCCCGGGTGCACTTTGAGGAAGCATGGAAGGTTCAGGATGGGGTTCCGGGGAGGGAGCCATTCTGACTTCATTTATTTTTCTCTTTAGCTTCCTCTCCCACCTCCTTCTGAACACCCTCCTTCCTATCTGGATGGAAGGAGAGGCCAAACTGGAGAAGAAATAAAATGTCAGTGAGTGAAGTGAAGAAGAAAGAAAGAAAAACAAGTCAGGGGCGAGAGGAAGGGAAGAGAACAAAGAAAGGCTCACGATGACCGTGACAGCCCTCGTGGCCAACGCAGCGTGAGAGGGTGGGATGAGTGTGGAGCATGGAGGACCCAGATGCCCTCAGACACTGACAGCACTGGGGAAAGGGGAGCAGACGGGTGGGCATGAGATCAAGAAGAAACAGCCTAACTTCGCAGCTGCATCCCCCATGTTCACCAGGCTGCACAGAATTTCTTAAAAACGTGAAACACTTAATCCTTCCCACACTCGTCAGGACCTTGTGGCAGAGGTCGGCAAACTGAAGCCTGCGAGACAGATCCCACCTGCTGCTTGATTTTGTAAATAAAGTTTTATTGGAACACAGCCATGCTCGTTTCTGTGTTGTCAATGGCTGCTTTCACACTACAACAGCAGAGTTGATTAGTTGCAACAGAGACTATGTGGTCCGCAAAGCCTAAAATATTTACTAGCTGGCTGCTTACAGAAAAAGTTTGCCAACTCCTGGGTGTTATTTCTAGGCTCTCAAGCCTTCAGAATTCTAAAATTGCTTATCAATTCTTCAGCACTTCCTTTAAATCCACTCATCAAATATTTATGGAAGCCTACTGTATTAGAATATTCTCTTTTGGTTGCAAGTGATGGAAAACTCAGCTCATGTGGGCTTCAGCTGAAAAGGGGAGGGGAGGGTTCTTGTCTCCTGTAACTAAAAAGTCCAGGGATTGAGGGGTTTCAAGCATGGCTGATCCCAGGAGCTCAAACTGCATGGCATTGTGGTTAGAAACAACTTGCTTCCAACCAACAGAACACGGCAAAGGTGATGGGATGTCACTTTCATGATTAGGTTACAAGTGATTGTACCTTCTGCTTTGCTAGTGGACTCTCTGTATTGCCTTCTCTGCTTGCACACTCTGCTGCTATGCTAGAAAGGCCCACAGGGCCAGCCAGAGAGGGCAGCCCCTGGCCAATAGCCAGTGAGGAACTGAGGCCCTCAATCAAACAGCCATCTAAGGAACCAGACTCTGCCAACAACTTCATGAGCTTGGAGGCAGCTCCTTCCCCAGTTGAACCTTCTGCTGAAACCCCAGCTACGGCTGACAGCTTGATTGCAACCTGGTGAAAGACCTTGAAGCAGAGGACCCAGCTGAACTGTGCCCAGACTCCTGACCCATTGAAACTGTGAGATGATAAATGTGTGTTGTTTTAAGTGGCCAAGTTTGTGATAATTTGCTATGCAGCAATAGATATCTAATACATACCCCAATCTCTGAAGGAGGCTGGGAGGGTAGTTTTAAGCTTGGCACATTGCCATCCCCAACCAAATTGGGGTTCTCTATAAGGGAACAAGAGAATGGATATTGCTGGGAAAGACACGGCTGTCTCACGGAAGGTATTGAGGCATGCCAGGGAAGAGAAGCTGGTGCCCTGGGTTAGGGGCAGGAGCAGCAGGAATGGAGGATAGTGATTAGACTTCTGGTTCCTGAAGTAGCAGCAGCCTTATTTCTTTTAGAACTGGCTTCCTTTCACTCAGTAACCATTGCTTATCACCAGTTTGCAAGATCTCCTTATCTCCTCTCATACATGACCCGGTTCCCGCGTGGACTTCCAGAAGATCAAATCGGAAACACAAGGCATAGCAGGAAAAACAGACTGGGCGCAAAAGCCATAGGCTAGTTCAAAATCACAAATTTCCTCTCCTTTCCACCCTATTCCGTTCATTTCTTGTAGGATCTGGCAGTAAGGCGAAATCTCTTTCCTGGGGAGTTTAGACAAGTCTGTGATTCCAGATGCAGAAATAAAACTTATCCTTCAAAGTGTCTGGAGAAATGAAAAGAAACCCATGTCCCTTTATAAATGTTTTAAATACACACAGTCCAGCTTTGGGGGTCTAGACATGAACTTTATGGTTAAAAATCCAACTAGCCCAACTCTTCTGAGTCTTCACTGGCGAGTTTGGAAAACGCATAATTTTAAGGGAGGCTGAATTTATGAGCATTGTAGTTATAGCAACAGACACTTCAGATTCTGGGAGGCAGGTCCATGAGACTGTTACATAACAGTCAACTTCGTGGTTAAAAAAAAAAAGTGCAGGGAACACCAAGGCTGCTCAAAAATATATAATAGGACCAAAAGAAAAGGGAGATAGTGGGCAAGAGGGAGCAAAGCGAAGGCTGCAAAGGCTTTTGCAAAGAAGAACGTGATGAATCTTTTTGTGAAGGGGCAGGAGCTTCAATTCGCAGGCTTGCTGCTGCCAGCTCAGGCATGTGGGAAGCAACTCATCAGACAAAAGAGCAGACAAAAATACGGATGCGGCACTCAGAGGCCTGCCAAGCGGAGGATTAGGAAGCAACAGAAAACACATGGGTTGTGGAGGGAAGAGCTGCCTTCAGAGGGAACCTTGGACCTAGGGAGGGCCACAAGGAAGGCATCAGCTGGGGTCGGGCTGTGCTAGACCCAGCTGTTGCTGTTTTCTCCTCTGATTTTCCTAGCTCTGAAGCAGTCCTTACAGTCCTGGTGAACCTTTTCCTCAGGAGGAAGGGAAGGAAGAGGTTCATCTCCCCAAAACTTCAGAAATCATGCTCTCTACCATGCAAATGTGGTCTTCAAACTGGCCCAAGAGTTGAATCTCATGGTCTGGTTACGGGCAGAATAGCCATTTGAACTCAGCAAGAAAGGTCTTGCCTTGGCCTCCTGCTTCGAAGGGCCCCCTCCTCTGGCTTTGTCCCTCCCCAAAGAGACAGAAGTCCAAGGAGTCCATGGGACTAAGAGGATGTGCCTATCAGGGCCTTATGCCCTCTCCCATCTAGACCCTATTCTGGGTACCTGGAATCCCTGATTCCCTGCCCAAGTGTTTCCAGGATGTGTGTGGGTCTCTTCCCATCTTTATTCCTTGGGAGAATGAAAGTTGACTAGGGGGAAGCTATTTGCAGGACAGTGGGGATAGAGCATGGAAAAGCAGACTGGAGAATCACAAGCAACTGAGGTTACTCATAATGCAGAAGGGGACCAGCAGTGGAATAGAAGGGGGACTGGGCAGGGGGCAGGGGCTGGCTCTCCCACAACACCACATTCTGGTGTGGAACACCAAGGAGCCTGAGAGATCTAAATTCAGTCCTCATATTGCAGGGCATTAGGAAGATGTATTTGTCAAAGTTGGAGGGTAGAACATATTTTAAATGACATTTTGTTAGTGGGATGGATAATTTTTAAATACACAGACATAGCTTATACAGGTCTCCATTTGTACTCATGCTACAGGTACCACAATATCAGGGGCCTGGCCTGAACAGGGAGCGCGTGATTCTGCCCTGCTCAGCGCCCATCATCCTGGCAGGAGGAGGAAAGGCAGCTGGAGGTGTCAAACCCCTTCCCACTGTGAAAGGATATTTTTGCAAATTATAAAAAGACAAAAAACCCACTGGGCCTTTTGCTGGGGTGCAACAGGACCATCACGGTCATCCTCCATTGCATACGACAGGCGGTGGCTGCGCAGTCATGATTCTGCTTCTGACATGTGCCCTCTCCTCCACCGACTTCAGCCAGGGGCCTGTGAAGGAGCCCCTCACCCATCACCCACCCCCACTTTCCCTGGAGCTGGCCCACACAGCTGAAGCAAAAAGCAGTCTCTTGTCTCAGCCTCAGACCCTAGCAAGAAAAATCAATAGCAATTTGGCCCCTGGCCAGCCCTGTGTCACTCTGGAGAAGCCAGTCTTATTTGCCATCCCCCAGATGAAGCCAGGGCGCCAGAGCCTTCAGACAGAAGGAAGCCCAAATCCTCTTCCTGGGATGATCCTGGCACGGCCTGATTTACAACCTCAGGGATCTGTTCCAGCCCCAGGTGCCCCGCCAGACCGTCTCCAGCCCGAGGGATGACTGAGCTGTGTGTTCAGCTGTGAGCAGGCCGAGCAGGGACCCCAGCGTGGGCCCCAGGCCTGTCTGGGTGTGCCTGGTAAATGGATGGGGTAGGCCTTGGAAAGTCTATTTGCACGGGGCTGTGAGAGCCTCTGGGACAGGACTCACCCTAGGGGAAAACAGAGCTGGGAGCCTTAAGCTTGGCCCAGCAACAAAGCTTTGATTGTTAAGGAGGGCGCTTATACCGTGAAGTCTGTTCTTAGGTTTTATATTCCAGCGTGGCTTCCCGTGGACCAGGGTAGGAAAGAGGAAGAGGGAAAAGACCTGTACAGAGAAAAAAACCTACAAGGTTTTATTAAAATTCTGTGGGGCCTTTCTGAGGGGGAATCATTTTTAAGCTCCTTTCCCATACCCACTTCCCTCATGAAGACACAAATCAATAATAACAACATTTGGTTAGTGCTTATGTTGTGCCAGGCACCAAGCTAAGAATTTAGTTCCATTTAACTTTTACTACTACAATCTTATGAAATAATACTTTTTTTTTTTTACCAACTACATTTTATGGATAAGGAAGCCAAGGCAAAAAGAGTGTCACTCAGATAGTGAAAAGGTCAAGCCAGGGTTTGAACTTTGGCCTTCTGACAACAGCCTCTGGCTCGTTACCACTGAGCCATGCCAATCTAGTCAGTTCCGGGATCTGACTGGATCTGGTCTACAGTACAGTGGGGTTATAACGCATTAAAAGACCAGGACATGAATGTAATTCTTATCTTCCATTTTTTTCCAGCATGCAAGAAGATATCAGACTTGGGTACCAGCAAGTGGTGGGAGGCATTAAATGCAGGAGAGCTCACCAGTTTCTCAGGTTTGAACCTAATCAGTTGGAGTGGCTTGAATAGCATCCCGCAAAATGTATGCCCACTGGGAACCTCAGAATGTGACCTTATTTGGAAATAGCATCTTTGAAGATATTAGTTAACATGAGGTAATACTGGTTTAGGCAGGGTGTCCTTATGAGGAAAGGAGGGGACACACAGAGGTACACACAGAAGCAAAGGCCATGTGAAGACAGAGGCAGGGATCACAGCAATGCAGCTACAAACCAGGGAGCCCCAAGAATTGCGGGCAACCCCAGAAACAAGGAGGAGTCACGGAAGGTCCTCCCTCAGGCCTTCAGAGGGAGCACGGTCCTTCCGAGACCTTGATTCTGAACATCTACCTCCAGAACTGCGAAAGAACAAATTTCTCTTGTCTTAAGCCACACAGTTTGTGGTACTTTGTTACAGCAGCCCTAAAAAATTAATACACAAGTTTAGAAAAAACAAGGTGTTCCGTGTGGTCCAGTTGAGCTACCAGAGTCATCTATGTAGTTTGGGGCCCAAGCCCCAGCTACCAAAAATGTGTGACTTTGCTTCCTATTGCCATTATTGCTTGTGCAAACCTCTCTTAAATTGGTGGATAGCCATCATTTTTTGACTGCCCAGGATCCATTTTCTATTCATGCAGATTTCTTTTAGGGAATTGTCTCTTTTTTGGTGCATGAGATCTGCAAAGAAATTCCTGGTGACCACCTTCTGCCGTAGAAGTCAAAGGCACAGGCCCTGCCTCTGCCTACTCCAATGTGGCCAGACAGCAGGCCCACCACATAAGCTCAGTCAATTGGGTTTCCTTTCCTGGACCACTGTATAATGAAGGACCAACAGTGAAGCCATTAGGTGCAGGGTGGCATGCTAAAAGAAAGATTCCTGCTTGGAGACTGCTACTGTGGTTCATACCACAGACTCCAAAGTTATCTTGGTTTCTGTCTGTATCCAAGTCTTATACTTTGGCCCAGAACCATTTCCCATTCTAACAACACCCAGATTTCCTTTTGGAAAATTACCTTCCGTGGTTGTGTGACCATCTCTTATATGTTAGCTACAGTTGATTTCTGTTGCTTGCAACCACAAACTCTAATTGATACAATCAAGAGACTGATAGAGAGGGGTAGTTTGGTCTGAGTAGGATTAGGTTTTGGGGAAGTCCTGGAAAAAAACAAACAAAAAATCCCTAATACTATAAAAATTTTATCCAAATTCCTATGATAGGAGTATAAATTGGTATAATCACTTTAAAAGCCTATTTGGCACTAAAACTAAAACTGAATATATGCACAGCCTATGACCTCGTAATTTTATATACATATATATGTATGTATATCTCCAACAGAAATGAATACGTATGTTCACCAAAAGACATGATCAAAGATGTTCACAATAGTAACACTCATAATAGTCCCAAACTGGAAACTACACAAATGTCCATCTTCAGTAGACTGGATGACTACATTGTGCTATATTGATACAATGGCATATTACACAGAAATGAAAATGGCAAGCTACAGCTATACTCATTACTATAAATATATCTCACAAACATAATGTTGAGCAAAAGAAACTAGATTTTAAAAAGTTTGTATGATTCCTATTTATATCACCTTTAAAAACAGGTAACACAAATCTATAGTGTTAAAAGTCAGGATAGGTTACCATGGGGGAGAGGGGTTCCCCTTGCTAATGGAAAGGGACACAAAGGAGAGTCTGCGGTGCTGGGAATGTTCTGTTTTTTGATCTCGGTGCTGGTTAGATGTGTGGGCTCATTTTACAAAAAATCCATGGAACTAAACACTTACGGTTTATGTCTTTTTCTGTATGCATGCTATACTGGAATAAAGTTTACCCAAAAAAATTATGTCCATATTTCTCACACTCTCTGACAGATTATTGTACTATATTGGGGATGACATTTAAACTCCCCACTTCCTTTAACCCACTGGGGACTCCTAAAAACACAGCAGCCTCGGTTCCTTGGGGGGCACCAGCAAAGCAGAGATGAGGAGGGACAGTGTCCCTCCATCAGGCACAACTGTACTCAGAGGAAGCAGCAATGGTACCTCATACACTGAGGGTGCCCAGAATAAGGAGAAGAGGAATAAAGTGGCTGATGCCATGAAGTGCTGACTGTACATGTTCATGAACACATATGTGACTCCCTGGTGACTTCTATAAATACTTGTTAGGAAAATGTTCAGTAAGAAGCCAGGGTCCTGCCTCATAAATGGGGGGCAAGAACTGATAAAACCCTGGTATGTGTCACTGAGGCTGGCCTGGCAACTCAAGGCAGACAGGCGCATCAGAGATCTTTGGCAGCGCCATTCCACAAATAGTAAAGATGATCATTTTTAAAAAAGAGTTTGGTCAGAATAAAACTCACAGCTTCCAATGGGCCAGGTCCTGCAGGTAGGGAAGTATCTAATGTCTTTACATGTTTTAGTGCATTTGATTCTCCCAGTATCCCTATGAGATAGATATGCTAGGGGAGAAAAGACCCTGTCATTAAGTCGCAGGGTATAGCACATTCATTTTAAGAACACACATATTGAAATCAGACAGATCTGAGTTCAAATTCTGACTCTGTTACTTACTAGTTATATAGTCTTGAATTTGCCCCTTAATTTTACTGAGCTTCAATTTTCTCATCTGTAAAATGGGAACAATAATATTACCTACCCCATTATATGGTTGTAAAGATTAAACAATCTAATGCATATGAAGCACTTAGCAGAGTTCCTGACATACAGAAAGGCCTCAAAAAACCAAAGCTGTTGCTGCTATTCTTTTTTTATTATTATTGATAATCTTATTATTTATTCTAAAGAGAAACCGTAGAACATTAAGAATGGTGTTTATGATTTGTCTTTTGTAAACTTTAAAATGGAGTCCATTAAGTACGGTGTGCCGTGATGCATTTTTGAAGGTGCTTTTATTGTCATGTAACTCCTCAGAAGCAGTGAAGATATTATCATTTCACACATGCCAGAACATATTATTTTAAAATACTGGCCACTTAGCCCCACTGGCTCACAGTTGCTGGATCCAAATTGTTTCTTTCAGTTAGGATCTTATCTGGACATGAATCCCTAGAGCAGATGGGAGGGGAAGGGCATGGCCTTTTTTCCCATAGGTGCAGTCAGTGATAAGAGGAGAATGAAGACCCATAATCAATTCCCATCGAGGAGGCTACAGGGGCACTTGAGAGGCAATGGAAAGGTCATTAAGGACACTTCGGGGAAATGTATGAGGTCTCATTATCTTTTCTCTTAAAAATACATAAAATCTGGCAAACTCTCTATTTGTTTTTGAAAAAGAATTCTCTAAGAAAATAGAATATAACAAGAAGAGGTGACAAGATGTTTCAATCAGCCATGTGGCCCCATTTAATTTGGAGATTTTTTTTTGCTCTTTGCTAATATTCCTAACTCTAATGGCCCATTTGTAAAGAATAACCATAGGTGAAACTATGCAGATATAATACACTTCACACATTTCTAAGGTCCAGCATTTCTCAATATGTTCTTTGCATAAGTAACTGAGCAAAATGCTTCCTGAGAACAGGGCTCTAGGAGGAAATAAATGTGAGGACATTGAATACTATTATATTATCGAGGATATTTTACTGTTTTCTCCCCAGCTTAATTCCCTCTTCCATTTTTTTGGGAGGACTCACCCTCCCCTAATCTCTGACCCCAGAGTCTGGTTAGAGTGTCATCCCTACTTCTAAGAGTGGAGCTTGTGGTCTAGACCTCAGCCAATTAGCAAGGCATATTTCACTTGTCACAGTGGTGAGTTCAGAGGTGGGCAGGTGGCCCAGTCAGAAGAGACACATGAGACACGATGACACTCTCACAAGGGCTGCTGGGAAAAAGGCCAGTCCCCTTTCCCATTGGTTCACACGGTGAGATGTGAAGCTGGAGCTGTGGCAGCCATCTTGCAGTCACTGGGGAGAGCCTGCCCGAGCATGGAACCAGCAAGAAGAAATAAAATGGAAAAAAAAAAGTGGAAAAGCATGTGGCAGTGATGAAAAGGAGCCTCCCAGATCTCCTGCTGTGGAGAGGGTAATCGACTCACGGTCCCAGCTGCTGCTCTCCAAATCTGAATCTGCCCCCTCATTGTGCCCAAGATCACTCTTCCCATGGCTGCTCCCAGCCAGTGACTGAGCACAACAAGGACGCTAATGCAGGCCCATTTCTACGGGAGACACTCAGAGCCACACCAAACTGCAGGAAGGCTGGAGAATACAGTGTTTACCCTGGGCAGCATGTGCCCAGCTAAAAACCACGAGCTTTTGTACTCAAGGAAAAGGGGCAAAAGGATACTGTGGACAACTAGAAATCTCCGCCACCAAGCTTTCAGAGTACTTTTCTGGACACTATCGTAGAAGGTTCCTCCCTCTAGTTCCCCCTCTGCCTTCATCTAATCACTCCCGTGCAGTCTTTCTCTACAGTGCACTTAGTCCCATCCCCCATGCTACCGCCCAAGTTCAAACTTGGTTATTTCTCCTACTGTTGTAAAAATAGACTCTTGCCTCTTTTCTCTCTGTTGCAAATTCATCCTGTTTAAGCCACCACGTGAAGCTTCCTAAACATTGCTTTGTGCACATATCCTCCTGTTTCCTCTCCTTTAAGCCCATTGCCTAGAGGGGGAAAGAACAACCCCTTTGGTCTTGCTCTCTGGACTCTCCCTAATCTGGCCTCCTCCCAAGCACTTGAAGCACATCCTCACCACGACCTGGCAAACTGGGGCTTCTCCCTTCACCAACACACAGCTCCGCACTGGTTTCTCTTTTCAAGTCTACTAGGTCTTCTCTCCTTCTTGACCTTCTCCTGGATGGTTGGTCTTTTGCAGACAAAGAGCAGATACTCAGACTACCCCAAGTCCTCAGTCCAGTGAGTTGCAAAGACACATACAACACGTTGGAGAGAAGGATCTGAAGAAAAACCAAGACAGGTGAACTGTTGAGCTTCATGGAGACCGGACTTTGGAATTTGACAAAGTGAGAGGGTTTATTGGTTAAATTGTGGGCTTTGGAGTCACCAGGCTGGATTTGAGACCTCATTCTTCTAACTGCTAGCTATGTGACCTTGAGCAAATAAATTAAGCTTCCTTTCCACATTTGGGAAATAGGATAAAGATAAAACCACCTCCACAGGGTGGTTGGGAAGTTAAATGAGATGATGTATATAAGCCACTTAGCCCAAGGCCTAGAAAATAGAAGGCACTCAGTCAATGCAGGTGGGTGTTGTGTTTAAAGCCCATCCAGGAACCAGACCAGCTAGCCCCAGCCCCAGTCCCAGGCAGAGCTGAGGGATCCTCACTCCATTCCACGATTCCCACGATTCAATTACTTTGTCTCCATTTCTCTGTGTCTTCTCTGGCTTTTTCTCTCGCTATTTACTGCTTCTTTCCTCATATTTCAGCTTCAAACCCTTTCGGAATGGCCACTGCTCATGGTAGCACTTCTTGGATGGAGCATTTCCTGCCTGGTTCTATGACCCTGAGCAGCTCCTATTGGCTGTTCCTGGTCAAGGGCCCACTCTGGTCCAGTCAGCCCTGGTGCACAGGAGAGGGGGTCCTTGGGAGGGGGGAGCCCATGGGCATGGAAGGACTGAGCCTCTGGGTACGTGTGGTGTCACAAACGCCTGCTGTGCACTTCTACTTCTTAAAGTGCAGGTGGAAGGAAATGGACCCTGGCTAAGATCCCCCCTGTATTAGACCCTGGGCATAATCTTCACTCAGGACTGCATTAGAACTCTCATGGACCGTTACTCCATTAAAAACAATTAAAAATTATTTTATGACTGCATTGGTATTAAGAATGCAATTTAAGCTGGTTCATGATTACATATTTACTATTTTTATATTTATTTTTTCTTCTGTTTTTATAAGAAATTAAAGTTACAACATTATCACGGGCCCCTAGCCGTATCTGAACCCCAGGCACCATGTCTACTGGGCCTAATAGAGAAGTAGACTATGCACCCACCCACTCAGTAACTATTAATATTAATATTTATTGAACATCTAATACAGGCCAGGCACTGCTCTGAGTACAGAGAGGACAGAGATGAGGAAAAAAAAGAGTTCCTGTCGTCATTGGACTAATTTTCTAGCGTAAGCTACACATCACTCTTCAAAACCTCAGAACGATGTATAGAGTTTTTTGAGGATATTTCCCACTAGTAATTTTGGAGAACTGGGATTAAATGGATCCTTCCTATGTTGCTTTTACACTTGGACTTGGTAGGAAAAGATAAAGTCACGAGACATGCTAATTGAAGGGTCTGTACCTAAACAAAGACAAAGTGCATTTCATCTACGTTTCTGAGAACCATGACAGGCGCTGTGCTCTTCCATCCTGCCTGCCTGGTCCTAGGACAGACCCCTTGGGGAGGCAGCCCGGGGCGGCAGCTGAGCTGCAGTCTCTGCAGTGCTCCGATTCCAGCCCGGGCTCTTCCTGGCTTTGCAGCTTTGGGCAAGTTATCCTCGCTCCACCTCAGTTTCCACAAATGTAAAATGTTTCCAGTATGCAGGATTTTTATGAGGATTAAAGGAGAAAACTCATTTGTAGCACAGTGAGATCTCAAGAAATGTGAGCTATTAATTAATATCAGTGGCTGCCAGAGACTGTGAGACCATCTGTGTGCTGGGACAAAGCATGGCCTGATCTATTAGCGATGTCAGCCGAGGACAGCTCCTTTATTCTGTAGCTGCTACCCTAAGAGCAGGCTCGAGGATAAGACCAGAGCACCAAGGCATGGACAACATTCACGACAGCCTCTGTTTGCTGGGAGTGCCCTGTGCGTGGGGTTTCTTGCTCCTACCTGACTCTCAATATCTCATCTAATTTTCTTAAGTCAATGGTGAGGTAGGCATTATTGTCCCATTTTATAGCAGAGAACGGGGAGGCCTACGAAGGTAAGCAGATGGGATGGCCCAGGGGAAGCAGCAGCCATGAGGACTGTCCTCCCTTTTTAGCCAGGGCCAGAGGTGAAAGTAGACATAAGTGAGACTTCAGGGAAGACCTGGCTTGGTGTTAATATAAACTAAATCACATATTTCCCAACTCTGGTGGGCAGGTACTTTGTGGATAAATCACCAATCCTGGGAAAGCAGTTTGTGGATGCTGCTAAGATGGGATCTAGGACTTCTCAGGCACATAACATCTCCCAGACTTGGGAAAAACAGTCAAAGTGCCGTGAAAGGTGCTTAACCCTCTCCCCTCTTTCTTGGAGCCAATGAGGCCATTTAGCATTTTGTTTTCACCAAACCTTCTGAGTGTTTTTTGTCGCAGATGCTGAGGACAATAACAGCAGCAGCCCATGGAGAGATTTATAGGGGAAGTTCACATCTTCACCTCTCAAAATTGTAAATAAATACAAAGCCCCTACAAACCACACAGTATGTCACTTAGAATCTCTGGTACTGGCCCCTGCCCACTTCTTCCGGCTCACTCCACACTTTTCTCTGCCTGGCCTTTGCTCTCTGTTAATATTCAACCCCACCTGTGTCCTCAGTAGCCCATTCTGATTGTCCTTCCTATGTGCTTTTTCAGATGAACCTCTCCATGGGATGCTCCTCCCCATCCAGCCATCTACTTTTCTACTCCCTGCTTGGGCATCCTTTCTCCCAGAAACCCTTCTTCTCTTTCTACCTATTGGTGTATAGCAAACCACTCCAGCCTTAGCAGCAATTTATTACTGTTGTTCATGGTTATTTGAGGTGCTGTGGGTTGACTGAGCTCTGCTGAAAGGTCCTTTCCTGGAGTCTCTCATGCAGTTGCAGTCAGATGGCAGCCAGGGCTGGAGCTATCTAAAGGCTCAGCATAGCTCCTTCACACACTGCCCATTGCCTGGCTGAGACGGGTGAAACATCTGGCAGCTGGGCTGGTATTTCTTTGCCTTCTTGTGATGGCTTCGCATCGCTAGGCTGGGCTTCCTCACAGCATGGTGGTCTCAGTGTAGTCCCGGAGCATGTGTTCCAAGAGAACCAGGCAGAACCTATAAGGCTTTTTATAACCCAGCCTTGGAAGTCACACAGGGCCACTTCCACCAAATTCTATTGGTTACACAGGCCCCTCGAGACTCAACATGGGGAGGGTCTATGCAAAGGCATGAACACCAAGAAGTGTGGTTCACTGGGAGGCCGTCTTTGAAGGCTGGCTACCACACCCTCCCTGTCTTTCCTCCTTCTCTGTGCACCGTGTACACCCCTACCTAAGCATTTCTTTTAGGGCATCACAGTTGCTTCCTTTCTGTCTCCCTGCTACATGGTGAGTGCAATTGTTTGTTTGGTTGGCTATTTTTGAGCCTCCAGTGCCTGGTCTAGTGCCTGGCACTCACTAAACACAACCTCACTTTATAGAATTAAGCCAAACTGTGCTTTAGAGCTCCCCCAGCCTCAAGATTCCACTCAGATGGCTCCCCCACCTCCCACCTAAAGAGGAGCCCCCAAAACCTGGACCCAGGCCAGGCCTAGTATCCTGCAGACAACACAAAGCCAAGCACTTCTGTTTTCTCCCTCTAGGACGACAAGTTTATTCAGTTCTTGAAAAAGACACCAACTGACAGCCCCACAGATTGAGAAACATATGTCTTCCTCCAGAGGGGCCTTGTGCATGGAGAAGCATGGGTGGATTCTGAGGAGGGCAGCTGGGCGTGGGCATGTGCAGAGACCCAGCCATGCACCTGCGCTCTCAGGGGCCAGGCCTGCCCCACCAGAAGGAGCCAAGGTGGGGAGGATCTTTCTTTAACAAAGACATCACCTCCGGGCACAATCTGACAATCTGCCTGGCTTCAAGCTTCAGTTCTGCCTGAGTTCTTCCGGCTTTGTGAGATTTGGGTTAGCCTGCGGTGGGAGGAAGAGTGAAGAAGTAATACATCTTTTCTGGATAATGAAGACAAGGGGATGAATTCGGAGGAAGGATTATGGGACAAAGTGGAGGAAAAGAGAAGTCGGAGAAAACATCCTCCTTCGATAGGCTACGAGGGAAATAAACGCTCAATAGTTTCTGCCCTTTAACCACACTCGCCTTTCTCCAAACTACGACCCAGGCCTTCTTTATTAAAAAGAATAAATATAAGTTACCAATTAATGAGTGCTTACTATAGGCCGGGCACTATGCTAAACACTTTATGTATATTATCCTGTTTAACCTGCGCTGTTCTAGAAGATGGTTGTCTCACCTGTCCCTCCCCATCCCACCCCAACTGCCCCCTGCCCTGACCCCCACCATTTTACAGAAGAAGAAACCGAGGTTCAGAGAGGCCAAGTAATTTGGCAAAGACTACAGAGCTTATAAATGGCAAAGCCAAGATTCTTACCCTGGGCTGTCTGCCTCTAAAACTTTGACACTCTAAGTTGGTCTAGCAGCATCAGCATCAGCTGGAAACACAGAATCTCAGGCCTCACCTAGGACCTACTGGATCAGAATGTATATTTGAACAGCATTACCAGTTGATTCTTTCACACACTGGAGTTTGAGAAAAGCTGTCCTAGAGCTTGAGCAGTCTCAGCCTCTGTCCTCCAGGTGGAAGCAGTCCTGAGCCACTGGCTTGGTACACAGTTGTTGACTGAGCCCTGGAAGATTGGCGGCTATTACCCAGCACATATCAGCAAAAGCACATGTGATTGACTATTGCAGAATGGGGCCTGAAGACACAGCAACCCCAGGTTGCTACTATCAGGCACAGTCGTTGGGATGTCCCATTCTGCAGCCCCTCAAGACAACCCTACCAGTGGAAAAGAACTCTTTTTTTTTCTCTTTATCTATTTTTCTATTAATATTGAATTTATATGCAGCCAAATGCTCAAATCTTAATTGTGTAACTACCACCCAGATGAAGACATCAACATTCCCAGCACCCAGATGGCTCTCTCATACCCGCTCATGATCAACACCCCCCAAAATGCACTACTCTGACCTCTATCATCGTAGATTCAATTCACCTGTTCCTAAACTTCAAATAAATAGAACCACTCTGAATGTTTTCTTTTGCGTTTATGTAACTATGAGATTCAGCCGTGTTGTTATATATTTCAGTATTTCATTCTGTTTCATTGCTCAGTAGTACTCCGTACATGAATATACCACACTTGTCCATTCTAGTGTTGACGAACATCGGGGTTGTTTCTGGTTTGGGGCTATTATTAAGCTGCTATGAATATTTTTGTACATGTGTTTAGGTGCACACTCATTTCTCTTAAAGTGCACAAGCATGGGATTGCTTTTACTCAGCATATATTAAATTTTAGTAGCTGCTGTCAAACAGATTTCCAAAGAGCTTGTACCAATTTATACTTCTGCCAAAAATGTATGAGAGTGAGGACTCCTTTTTAAGCCTGGACTCATATTCAGCTAGGATTCCATTACTCGTTATGGAGTTGTTCTCCTTTGTAAAAGGGGAAAGAAAGATTTGCTCTTAATTTCTTATTCAAGAAATGACGGCATTACGCATCATCTGAAATCCAGATTGTTAGTACCTGTTTGTTTGACGTCTGACATCGGATGCAGAGCCCTTTTACGACACACCAGAAAAGACACTTGGTCCCAACGAGCTGCAACAATTGAAACTTTATAGCTTCTGTTCACGTTAGAAAAAGGCCCCAAAGATGTAATCAACCTTTACAAACATATGGGGCAAATTTCAGGGCAGTGAACATGGAATTCATGGCACGACTTGCATTAATGATAACCTGAAATAATAGGAACTCTGTGATACCTTCCGCATGGCGAGCAGAAATTACACCCCTGAGGTCTCCTTCGCATCAGAGGCCATATATTAACACACGCTCCTCCCTCCTGGGAGCCTCCCGTTGACTGGAAAGAGGCAAGGCTTGGGCCTCAGAAGTACGGTCTGGGGCAAAAGCCCACACTAATTGCTCACTGACCCCTGACCAGTCATTTAGCTTTTCTGCAACTCAATGTCCCTTCCAATAAAACGTACAGCCTGACTTCCAGACTTTTCTATTTCCCCTCCCTGCCTCTTAGCCTACACTTTCTGTTTCCCCAATCATTCTTTAAAACTTTCTATTTAGAATAATTTTAATCTTACAGAAGAACTGCAAGAATAGAAGGAACTCCTCTGTACCCTTTTCCCAGCTTCACCAATTAACATTTTGCCATATTTGTTTTATCATTCCCTCTGTCTAAATAAATATCATTTTTCCCTGAAACATTTGAGAGTTCATTGTAGACATCATACCTCCTTACCCCTAACATTTCAACATGAATTTCCTTTTATTAATAACAGGATATTCTCTTATATAAGGGAAAATAGAATTGTATTTAATATAGATACAATAGTATTATCTAGTACATAGTCCATATTCAAATGTCACCAGTTATCTCAATAATGTCATTTGTAGTGTTCCTGCTTTTCCCCACCCAGGACCAGTCCGGGATCATGCATTCCATTTAATGGACATGTACATGTCATCTCTTTTAACCTGAAACTGTTTTTTTAGCCTTTCCTTCTCGTTCATAATGCTGACATTTTGAAGAGTACAGACCCGCGGTTCTATAGAATGCCCTTGAACTCATCCCTCCCCACTCTTACCATCCTCAGATTTGCAAATCCCCAGAAATGAAATGTTTTCTTTCCACCAGGCTTTTGTTCACACTATCCCCTCCACCTGGAATTCCCTTTCCTTCTTCCATCACTGGGCAATTTCTAGTCAACCTTCTCTGATACCCTTTTCATGGCCCCCTAAGGCTTGGATAAAAGCCCCTCCTGTAGGCTCTGATAACACACCAAGCTTAGCCCATCTGAGCATTTGGAAAACTGTACCATGCGTCTGCGTGATGAGGGCCCCAGAGCGCTGTCCCACCAAGGCTCTAACTTCTGCCCAGTTCAGGCTCCCCCTACCAAGTACAACTAGAAAAGCTCGGCACACCTGCCCTCTACCCACACATTGCCTGCTACGTGCCCAGGGCCCCTCTTTGGCTCATGGGTAACCTGGGGCGTTGTAGGGTAGAGCTCACCTGGTCTGTCAGAGGCAGCACGGCCAGTATCACCAGCCAGTACCGGGAAACGCATCTGTAGATACAGCAACACTGCAGACACCTGCAGATCAACTGCGGTACAGGAGATGATAATAAAACGACAACAACAGCAAGCACGTAGCACTCTGTGCTATGTCTAAATTGTTCACATGTATTATTGCTATGAGGGAGATACTTCAATAGTGTGCACCTGGACGAATGGGAAGACTTGCTCACACACAGCCTGCTGCTTGATGCCAGCTGCTGCCCGAGGGCCCAGTGAGGACTACCTGCTGGAACACCCAGATGCACCCTCCCGTGCGGCCTCAGCTTCCTTATAACATGGGGGCTGGGTTCCAAGGGTGAGTGTCCCGAGAGAGAGAGAGAGAGCGCCAGGCAGACCCTAGATCCTCTTTGTGACATACCTTTGGAAGCCACGTGGCATCCACTCTGCCAGACTCCTTTGGTCATGTCAGTCACAAAGCCCCCGCTCCTATTCGAGGAGAGGGGACAGAGACACCCCTCTGGCGGGAGGATTGGCAGCCTCACTGTGAGAAGAGCCTGTGGGATGGGCCGTGACATGTTAGGAAGATATAGTTGGCCACAGCTTGTTGGTGGTGGAGCAGAGATTTGAACCCGCATGGTCAGGCTGCAGGGTCTGCACTCTTAACCAACCAGCTGTTTGCTCCAGAGAGGGCGGCATTTGGCGGTGAGGCCACAGGCTAACAGAACACTGGACGTGGGACTAGGCCCTTGCAGGGCCCCTTCTCTTGTCCACCCAGCACTGTTTGAACCCCCTTTGTGGACACCTATCCCACGGCCCCAGGCCACATTCCAGCCCATTCCAGAACCTCTCTTTAACCCACACTCTCATCCATCTCTTTTCTTTCCCAGTAGACCTGGAGACCCAAATCATCAGCTCTCAGAAGCCTCATTAGCTGTCCTTCCTTCAACCACTGTAGAGTTGAGACGACACGTTTGCCTGCACCTAATCACGGCCGGCCTCCTGGAGGAGCTCACCTTCCCGGCTAACAGCCTGAGCTCCTTTAACATAGTGAAGAAAGAAAAGAACTTAAGATTGTGGTTTCCATCTCAAGGCAGGTCGAATAGCCATGTCCTAAACTATCCCCCTCACTAGACGCTTTGGGGCTCAGTCCACCCTGTGGCCTCATGAACTGTCATGCCGTAGGTGCTTTATTTATATTATGGATGAATTAATAAAAAGACCTAATACATTTTGAAAAGTTACTCTGTGCCAGGTACTGTCCTAAATTCTGTACAAATATTAACTCATTTAATCCTCACAAAAACTCCATGAGGTGGATCCTATTATTATAGTCCCCACTTCACAGGCAGAGAAATAGACACGGAAAGACTAAGCAGTTTTTCCAAGATCACAGAGCTGGTAACTGGTAGAGTCAACTGTACTACCTCTCTTGGCAGGAAAGTAGGAAGGGAGGAAGGAAAGAAGGAGAAGGTACTATAAATTCTTTATCCCAGGTCAAGGAATCCTCTTGTCAAAATGTGAATGTTGTCATTTGGAAGGTCACTGAAAACTTTTCCCACCAGAGTACCTCATATTCCCATATTAGAGTCAGTTCATGTCTCTGGACTAAGGTCACCAGATTACAAATGTCCTTCAACAAGGACAGACAGCACCAAGACACTAGCCAACGCTCACGTATTAGCTCAGTACATGTACATGTTAGAGCACACTTTGGCAGGGTTCTGACACTTTGGGCCCTCAAACTGGCACATTTTGGGATGTGGAGGAGAAAACCAAGTTAAAGAATATATGTTAATGCTTTGCAAAAAAATTCTCTCTACTTGGATGAGACATCACATTAGAGGACAACCTAATTATATAAAAAAAAATTCTTTCCAGGGAGGATGACAAGGAAAAAGCAGGGCTTTCGGAGCAGGGTAAAGAGAGTCTCAAAACAAACCCTTCACCTACACCATGGCACGGCCTGGGGCTTCTTGCTTCCAGGCTAAGGCTGGGGAGCCCAGGCTGGTAAAGATTTTTTGATAAGAAAAATCCAGTGAGGGGATTGCAGAATGGTAGGAGAGGATTAACTCAGGGACAAAGCAACAAGGAAGAAAAACAAGCATTAGTCAGTAGTAACAAGGCAGCCTTGGCGAAAGTCTAGCTTAAATTGGTTAGCAAAAGGATAAGAAACTTGGAGGCCAAAGGTTAAATTGCCAAACCCAGGAGGCACAGCCCAGCATAGCCTAAGTGAATCTGGAGAGCCCTGACCTCTGAGGACTCTGCATTAGGCAACAGATTTGCTCCTGAAAAGCTGTATGTAAATCCAACACTGATAAAGGGAGTCATAGTATACAGTCAAGCTCTCTTAATGGGGATGTATTCTGAGAAATGCATCATTAGGCGATTTCATTGTTGTACAAACATCACAGAGTGTACTTACACAAGCCTGGGTGGTATAGCCAACTACACACCTAGGCTGTCTGGTGTAGCCTATTGCTCCTTGGCTACCAGTATGGTACTGGACTGAATCCTGTTGGCAATTGTAACTCAGTGGTAAGTGTTTGTGTATCTAAACATCTCTAAACACAGTCAAGGTACAGTAAAAAAATACAGTGGAAAAGATAAAAAATAATACATCTATATAAGGCACTTACCATGAATGGAGCTTGCAGGACTAGAAGTTGTCCTGGGTAAGTCAGCGAGTGAGTGGTGAGTGAATCTGAAGGCATTGCTGTACACTACTTGTACACTTTATAAACACTGTACACTTAGGCTACACCAAATTTATAAAAAACTTTTCTTCTTTCTTTAATAAAGTAACCTTAGCTCGCCATAACTTTTTTACTTTATAAACTTTTAATTTTTTTAAAACTTTTTGACTCTTTCTTAATAACACAGCTTAAAACACAAACGCATTGTACAGCTATAAAAAGTATTTTCTTTTTTTGTATCCTTATTCTATAAGCTTTTTTCTATTTTTAAAATTTTAAAATTTTTACCTTTAAATGTTTCTGTGACAAATGAAGACACAAACATACACATTAGCCTAGGCCTACACAGGGTCAGGATCATCAAGACATCACTAGGCCACAGGAATTTTTCAGCTCTTTTATAATTTAATGCGACTACCATTGTGTATGCGATCTGTCGTTGACCAAAACATCTTTAAGCAGTGCATGATCGTATGCCCAAAGCTAGTATATTGCTGCATTGGTTTGGGTTCCCTGAGAAGCAGCCCCTGAGACAAGGATTTGAGAGCGAATGGTTTATTTGAGAGGTGAAAGAAACCAGTAAGGAGCTGGGAAATGAGACCGGCAAGAGCAGGCGGTCAATAAAGGGTGAGTTACCAGCGAGCTACCACTGCAGGCGACACAAGGCTGAATCTTATGGGGATTTTTGCAGGTACAGGGAGCCTGTAAAGACCATATCCCTAAATTCTCAAAAATAGGGAATTATGTAAATAAATTATAGGCTATGCCCTCAATAGGCATAAATTTAAAAAAACCCAAAATACATAGATAATTTTAAATTAAAACAAAAATACATAGATAATTTAATAGAAATTATTTTCAAGCAATTTTTCCATGACAAACAAAACTTACACTTATCTGTTCTTTCTCAGGTTTTTCCATAGTGAACACAGATTACTTGTTGAATAAAAGGACAGACATTCCAAAGGAAACAAACAGTGCAACTCTAAAAAATATTATAGGAGAATTTCTAGATAAAGACATTCTAAGCCAAATCCTTCTGGAAAACAAGCCTCCTCCAATAAAGGCCTCATGATTCCCTAGTTTATCTTTGGTACAAAAATACAATTTTAAAGCGGGGTGAAATACTCCTATATAGACAGCTGGCTGATAGCCAGACATACCTCTCTACCTGTTACCTGAGAAAGCCAGGTGTTTGCTGGTGCCTATAGAATCCAGGCACACATACCTCCTGGCCACCTCTTGTCACCCCAAGATGGGGCACCACTCCTCAGTGCACCCCAGTCTGTGCGTGGCACCTGAAAACCCAGGCTGGGCCATTTGCCCTCCCCTTCCCAGCAGGCCCTCGGCCCTGGCAAGCTGGAGCCTGTTTGCCCACGCCTGGCCGAGTGGAAGCTCTGCTGAGAGATGTGGAAGAGCCTGTTGGGCAGGACCAACTTGATGGGTGATCTGCTCATTATCAATGGAAGGTGGGGTGGAAGGAGCAGATTCTCCTCCCTGAGACACTGAAACTACATGCCCCAGGGGAGTTTGGGAAAATCCTTGCTCCTCCATTATTCAAGGGCATAGAGTTCCTTCCTGTTGGATGGTGGCTGTGGTGTCTTTGAATAATCCTGCACAGCCTGGAGTGCCTGATATCATTTAAGGATCATGCTGGGTGAAACCGGAGGATGTACTGTCCTTCCATGTGCACCAGATACAAAAACTCTCAGCTCCAGGCACAGCAGGGAAGCATGCCAAGAGCCTCTTGGCACTTCTCCCATCAGCCTAAAGGAACCAACCTCCTTGTTCCTCCCCTTTCTTCCATGGCCAGCCCAAGCCTATCCTCTCTCTTGTTCTCACATATATCCATCATCTTTCCCTCCCCTGCAAAACTTTCCATCAAAGTTCACATCTTCTCAGTGCCTAGGGTTCAGCTTGATATTCATGAAAGAAAAGAATCTGATCAACCAATTCAAACTAAGTGTTAATGAGTAAGAACACCTTAATGTATTCAGCCAAAGGAATGAATCTCTAACAGCTGAATTTTACCATGTGGTTGCAGGCCAGCGGGCAGAGAGATTTGTTTTGTTTTGTTTCATTTAATGCCTTCCTAGAAAAATTCCAAACCAGACCACTTAGCTACTGGAAACTGAGTTCTCAGTTAGAATATAAAAATAGCACTGCCAACCAGAATCTCGAAGATACATAAGCTATTAGAATTTTAAGGGAATTTTGAGACTACCTAATAAAAATAGTAAATATGTATTAAGTAATTTTCATGCTATCCAAATTATAGTATCTTATTTAATCCATGTACTAACCTTATAAAGTAGGCGCTGTTGTTCTCACCCCCATTTTATAGATGGAGAAGCCGTGGTGTGGAAAGGTTAGGTAACTTTGTGAAGGCCACACTGCAACTGGAAAGTGGGGGTTTGAACCCTGAATATGTCTGACTTCAGACTATGGACTCTTCTACTATGCATTACTGTCTTCCACTTCCTTTTTATAGACCAGAGAACTGAGATCGCATGAGGATCGGAGGTGCACAGAGTGATGAGTGAATGGCCAAAGCCAGAGTATTCCTATTTTGTGGCATGAGTTCTCTTTCACCAGAAAGCAGGAAGTCCAATTCCATGAGTCACAGAGGGCAGAAGGAGGCAGGGAGGACCTGACAAGTACTTCTAATTGGTATTCCAATATCTCTTAACCATGGCAACCTTTGTTCAAATGAAACCTTACTGGGAAGTCCAATATATCCCCCAGATAAAAGTGAGTTACTCTGGTTGAAGGTGGGACAGGAGAGCCCAAACTTTAATTTTGACCCTACTGTGGCCCCTGAGGCTGCTCCATGGAAGCCCTAGGCCTTGAGAAGCAGATTTGGAAACTCACTCCCTGTTGTTGATTGCAGAAATGGTAAAAATGCTCAAGAGGTAGAGCCCATTTCTCCCCTCCTAGAATTGGGGCTGGCCTTGTGACTTGCTTTGACCAGTAGAATGAGGCAGGAATGACATTGTATCAGTTCTGAGTCTAGGCTTCAGGAGACTTTGTGCTCTTCTGCACTTGCTCTTGGGACCCTTCTACCACCATGTGAACCAGCCCAGGCTAGCCTGCTGGATGACAAGAGCCCATGTGGCCCCAGCCATCCCAGCCGAGACCATCATAAGCCAACCCAGAAGCTGACCATGCCCATCTGAGACCAGCCCAGCCCAGCAGACCAGAAGGACTGTCCAGCTGAGGCTGGCCAAATTTCTGACCTACAAAATTGTGCTAATGGCCAGTAAATGGTGTTGTTTTAAGCTATTAAGTTTTGGAGTGGTTTGTTATGCAGCATCAACTAACTGATACAGTTCCCTAATAGAAAAAGCTCAAAATGACACCATAGCCTTCCCCTCAGGTCTCAAAATATAGGTCAATGGCACAGCTAGGAGTCCCTCTGCAGAAGGCGCCCTATCTCCAGGCCTAACCAAAGCCCCCACCAATCCACCTGTGCCTTAGGCTGTGGTGGGCAAAGGACAGACATGTCCCCATCTGCCTTTATTCTAAACAGAATTATATTCACAGAGGGGGGAATAAGACTCCATTACTTGATTCCAGGAGGGCCAAACCTCCATCTAAAACCTCAGTTCAGAATCCACTTGTGTGGCGAAAGGGTGCCACCCTGTTCCCTACAGGTGCCTCCAGGTTTGTGGCATTCTCAAAGCCTGGGTGAGGGGAGAAGCAGCAAGAAGAGGGGGCGAAGGTCTGAAAGGTTAAACCTGGCCCAGAAAACTGCTCAGAAAACACCAAAAAAATGTAAATGAAAATTTTCAGCTGCAGTGGGAGAAATCCAGCCCTGAGGCCTGGGGTTGGTCTTTCCGAGTATGGGGCACACTGCAAAGCTGTCTCCATCTATTTACTTCTAATTGAAAGCTGGCGTGCTGAGGGTTACTCCACCCAGGCGTGAAGCGTAGCCATCCGTGAAAGATTTCCCAAGACCTCTCCCTCCGCAGAAGCATCCTTCATGTGCTTGAAAGGGAAAATGTCAAGGGGGCACTAAATTAAAACTCAGTTTTGTCTTTGAAAAATAGATTCAATCCTCAGTAGGACTTGGTTGGAGAGATACTAGCATTAGCATAATTTCTCAGTGCATTTTATAGGCCAGTCAGAAAAGAAAGCATATTCAGAAAATCTACCAGGAAAAAAGGTCTCATGGGGGCCACACATGCTATTTTTCACAGATAGACACTCTTGGGACTCGTGGTTGACAATGGGTGGTTTTCTTAGTGAAATTTTACCTTTACAGGGTGGTTTCAACACCATTGGTTGCCTGGTGGTCAATACCATACAGGAAAAATAAGTTGGCTTGCATTCAAGACTGTTAGCTATATCCAAGTTCATTAGTTCACTCACTCCCTCTCTCCCTTCATTCATTCAACAAATGTTTATTGAGTCCCTATAACGTGCAAGGCCTGTGTTGGCTACTGTGCATACAACCATATACAAGACAGCCTGCTCAAAGCCTACTGTCTACCAAAAGAGAGACAAGCCAACAAGTTAAGATAGTCCTCCACCTACATAAGGGTGCCCTTTGGAAAACCTTCTGTGAGTCAGTTTTGAACATAAACCAGATAGATTAAAACTCTGACCCACTCAGCAGGTGCCCATGAAATAGCAGTAGAAACATGTGAGCACACATGTGACTGCCTACTTAAGTTTCTGCGTTTCTTCTTAGGCAAACTTTATCATTAGCAAACAGAGGTAAAGAACATGGGCATTGGATTGGAGCAGGGCAGACCTCCGTCCAAGTGCAAGCTCTGTCTTATCATCAATGTAGTCTTGGGCAAGATGCCTGACTCTCGGAGCCTCAGTTTCTTTATTGCTAAAATGAGGACAGCAGCAGCACTAGGGCAGAAACCACCTGCCTCATATTCGTCCCTCCTTTTTATCTTAGGAACAGAGCCTTGCCATTACTGAGCACTGCAGTGAGACCAGCTAAAAGACTACCTTGACCAGCCTCCCTTGTGGCTAGGTGTGGCCACAAGAGCAATCTCTGGCCCATGAGATGTAAGTAGAGCTGTTGGGTGGGTCTTCTGGGAAAGTGTCATAAAGGGAGATTTATTGCCCTGGCACTTAAAAAATTTTTTTGGCCTTCCTCGCTTCCCTCATTGTCAGGAATATAGACATAATGGCTGGAGCTACAGCAGCCGTATTGAACCACGAGGTAACCTTGAAGACAGAACCCCTGAGCTAAGAAAGACAAAAGGAGCCTGAGACTGATGATCACGGAGCTACTACTGAGCCCGTGGCTGCAGAGCTCCAGGCTTCTTTCATGTGTGAGAAGAATTAAGTATCTTTTAAAATCACTGTTATTCCTGGTCTCTTTCTAAAAATTAAAAGCAATTCCCAATACAAGCAGTCATAAGTATTACTGTGGTAATTGAATGAGGTCATTCAGGCAGAGGGCTTAGCACAGTGCCTGGCCCACAGTGAGCTCTTAGGACAGAAGAGTTCACACTATCATTATGCACATGAAATATTTACATTGTCTTAGCTCAGGCTGCTGTAACAAAGTACCACAGACTGCATGGCTTAAACAACAGACGTTTATTTCTCACAGTTCTGAAGGCTAGGAAGTCCAAGGTCAAGGTGCTGGCCTATTTGGTTCCCTAGTGAGAGCTCTCTCCCTGGCTTGCAGATGACCCCCTTCTCACTGTGTGCTCACATGGTGACGAGAATGAGAGAGAGCTCTGGCCCTCTTCCTCTTTATAAGGACACTAATCCCATCACGGGGAGCCCACTATCATGACCTCATCTAAGCCTCATTATCTCCCCAAAGCCCCACCTCCAAATACCATCACTTTGGGGATTAGGGCTGCAACATATGAACTTGGGGGGAACACAAACGTTCAGTCCACAGCATGCCTACTGAGAGGGTACATTTGCGTTTGCTTCGGTTAGATTAGCGTAAGTAGGAAATCTCCTGGGTTATAGTTAGAGTCCTGGGGGTTATGAGAAGAGGAGATCAGAATATTGGGGGACTGAGAGTCTAATGCAGTGTTTGGGGATTGGAGACTGTGCCCTTAATCCATTCTTTCTGGCTGCACTTAGATGAAAGGGTCATTCATTCATCAAAGCCACTCCTAATTCAGGAGAGTAAAACCACAACATCTGATTAAGAAAAGAAGACCTCGGACAATGAAATTGATGGTCAAACCACACATCCATCATGCATGTGATCACTTGCTTTGTAGATGACAAAGTAACAGCAGCAGGAGACTATATCGAGTGTGTGCCAGGTACTGTCCCAGGTCTTGTAGAGGGAGTAAATCAGTCAGTGGCCCCCAGAAGCAGAGGGCATGCTCCAATTGGGAGCTTTGAGCAGAGTTCCACAGATAGCCCATTTGCAAAGGTGTGGGCAAGATGTAGAGAAACCACAGGGTTAGTGCAGTGCCCCAGGGGCCATTGACAGTGGGACTGTCAGCCCCCAGGCCGGAAGCAACAAGGAGACAGAGCAAGTGCCAGGTCCTATGGAGAGGGCTGCCCAGCAGAAGCTAGGGCCCTTGGTGACAGGACACAGACAGCTCACGCCAACCCCAGAGGCGTGAGGCTGACCTTACTCCTCTCCTGCCCCAGCCTCATGTTTCCCACGGGTGGAGACCCCCCAGAAGCAGAGGGCAGTGGAGCCCATGACCACAACCCACTCAGGTCAGCCTCCCAGACACAGAGCAGGGTCAGGAGGGTGGAGAGTGACTCTGGAGGAGCACTGGGCTGTATCCATTTCATCTTCAACAACCACCTTACGAGCTATGTACTGTTATTACCCCCACTTTACAAAAGAGAAAACTGAGGCCCAAAGAGAGCCATTAAACCAATTATTTATTTCTCTATTTATCCATTCATTCATTTATTTATAGAGACAGTGTCTCACTCTGTTGCCCAGACTAAAGTGCAGTGGTGCAATCATAGCTCACTGCAACCTAGAACTCCTGGACTCAAGCGATCCTCCCGCTTCAGCCTCCCGAGTAGCTGGGACTACATGGGCATGTCACTGTGCCATTTAAATATTTAAAATATATAATTTTGTAAAGAAGTACTACTTGGATCCTCTAAAATGAGACGGTTAACTCCTGTTACCCAAACTATTCAAAATAAGCTATTTCTGTTGAGTCCTAAATGCAAGTCTATATCAGAGCATAACAGACATGACAGCTCATGCCCCCATGAGGTGCACATTCTGATTATCTCTATTTTACTGTTGAAAAACCAAAGGCCTAATGAGGTTGAATTAGGTGACTTCTAGGATCCTTTCAAATAAAAATAGTCTCTAATTCAGTGACTACTTAAACCATTACTTTTGATTTATAAAAACAAAACCATAAAAATTCCCTACCACTAACAACAAAAATTTGTGCTGAAATAACAAAATTCCTTCCATGGAAATATACCACTGCAGTAAATCCTTCCCCTGAGTGGCCCTAAGGTGGCTGACAATAGTGAGAATAGCACAAAGAATTAAAAATCCGGGGCAACTGTGTTCTGCCTCTTGCAACTGCATTCCTGGCCACCACGCCTGAAATTCTCACTTCATTCCTCCTTTGCATTCTAAGACCAAAGTTTCTAGGGGAAAAAGAAAAAAATTTTCCTGGAGCAATGACATCTCACAGTGTTATTGGACATGGTATAGCAGGGATTCTGTTGATAGAAGCTACAGGAAATCCAACTCAAACTGGCTAAAGCTAAAAAGGCAATTGATTGGCTCCTGACCTAGGATAAGGCTCGCTTCAGGTATCAGTTGATTCAGGGTTCAAAGGATGTCACCAGGAACCAGCTTCCCGCTCTGTGTCTTGACTCTGCTTCCTTGGTGTTGGTGCCATTCTAAGCCTCAAATAGTTGCAAAGTCGCTGCCAACAGCTCCTTGGACCACACCCTGGCCAGCATTAGATCCAGCAAAAAAGCAGAATTCCACTTCTTCAGTAATTAAAATAAAAGTCCTAGAATTGAGTTTCTTGGGCCCTGATTGGAAAAGCATGGATCATATGGCTACAATGGCCAAGGGAATGTGGTATTCCAGTGGTCGGGAGGGTTGACCCTCTTCTACACCATGTGCACTGAGACTGGAAGAAGGATGACCCCACGGAAGCATCAGAGCTGTTGCTAAAAGAACTGGGAAAGGATGCTGGGGAGAAAAACAGCCCATGTCTACCATAGTCATCAATACCATATCAATAGTTATCAGTACCAGAAATACAGACTAGGGAACTTCTATAGCCCAGAAACTGGCTGCAGAAATCCCAAAGTATTCCAAGCCACAGAAGGACTTGGGAACATGTCCATAATGTCCTCTCCCCACCTTTCCCCAGCTGTTCCCACCTATCTCAACCTTTTTCCTAACTTGAAGAAGGGGTCACCACGGAGGAATAAGTACCTCCCAACACGATCACCTTCAGTTTTCCACTCAGTTCCTGCAGAATTCCCCCCCTTGTCCCTCAAGTCTGGGACCTTCTCCCTGAAGCCATCTCTAATAAAATCCATTCCTCCCTACTTCCTCAAGAGTCAAAGGTCCCTCTTTTATGTACTCTCAATACTTTGCACGCGTATAGTATTGCAAGTATTTATTTACACACCAGTCCCTCATACTCTACACTCACACTCATACCCAACCGGATTAGAAGCTGTCTGAGGGCAGAGGCCTGCTTGTGTTCATCTCCGAGTCCCTAGAATGCAGCATAACGTCTGGGATGGTATTCAGAAATGTTGAATGAACGAATAAATGAATGAATGAAAACTTTCTACAGCTCTTTACTATTAAACAAAGTTCACAGCTTTCATCAGGGCACTTAGTCAATCAACAGTATTTAGTAAATGCCTATTGTATTTGTGCCTATTGTGCAATAGGCACAAGCAAATTGTTGACAATAAAATTAAATCAGTAAAGAGAAACGTGATAGTATGCATGCTCTGCTTGTTTTAAAATAGAAAAGCCCCGAAATAAAGAGAATGTGCACCGCATATGCATTCCTGTGGGGGGCTACACCACTGGGGAGGGCAAAGGGGCGTAAAAAAGACCGAGAAGACACAGTGATGTCTGGGGGAGGGAACGTGCCTGGCTTGCTCCCCCAGGTGCCGATGCCCAGATGGTCTAGGGGCACACCAATGAGTTGTGAAAGCACAGTTAAGAGACAAGAGAGTCCTGGGCTTGAGTCTCGACTTTGCACCTCCTGATGGGATCTTCGTGAGGTTATTCGACCTCTCTGGGCCTCCATTTTCTCATTTGGAAAATGGGTACAACCACCCCATAAGCTGCCCAGGTTGCTCAAGCCTCTACAGCCTGCCGTGCGTGACTCCTCCTTTCTTTCCTCCCACATCTGCAATCTGTCAGCAGGCCCACCTGCTACAACACATCTAGAATCCCACTTCCCTGCCGGCACATCCCTCTGAGCCACCACGGAGACGAGAAGCCCTTGGTGTCCAAAGGTACTCAGTTCCTGAGACTCCATTAGTGAGTGGTGGGGTCAGGACAGCAGACCCCACTCCAACAATTGTCTGTGTCTGTCAGCGCCTGAGTTGGGATGGGTAGGGACACCCCAACCCTGAGGTCAGCAGTAACTTCCCCATCAGTTTCCTTCCCTCCTTTTCCTGCCTTGGCCCCTCCAACTTCTTCTATATCCAGCTCCCAGGGCAATGGTGTGAACTTGGAGTCGGGTCCTGGCCTCCCCTTCCTAAACTCCAGGTTTTCCCCGTGGCCCCTAAGCCCTCTGTGCCTGGCCCAGCTTCCTCTCCGGCCAAGTCACTCCACTCCCCACCCGTCCATTCCCTCTGCTCCCTGAACGTGCCTGAGGTGCTCTGCTCTTGGGACTTCGCGCCTGCTGTTCCCTCTGCAGGAGAGCCCTGCTCCTGAACCCTTGCAGCTGAACCCTTGGTGTCCTGCAGATCTCAGCTCAGTGAGGCCATCCCTGACAAGCCATCTAAATCAAACAGAGCTCGAGGTCCCTGTCACCTTCCTTTCTTACTTTCTTCATAACACCGATTAGTTCTTCAAACTATCTTATTCGTTTGCTTAATTGCACACGCCACAAAGGTAGGGATGGAATTTGTGTTATTCACCACTGTGTCTCCAAACCCTAGAATAGTGCCTGATGCATAACAAATGTTGACAAATGTTTGAAGAAGGAAGAAAGGAAGAAAAGAAAGGAGGGAGGGAGGGAGGGAACACATCCCTCAAAGGGTGATCATGAAGATTCGATGGGCATTCACGTAAATCACTAAGCACCGTGCCTGACCCTTAGGAAGCACTTAATGCATGGTAATTACTATTCAGTTACTAGGACAGAAGAGTGGGCAGAACACACACACACACACACACACACACACACACACACACACGTTTGTGCGCAAAAGAAAGGAAAGCAAAGGAAGTGACCCCCCCTTTGCCTGGATTCACCTGGCAGCGGAAGAATATTCCGAATATTTGAGACTCCTGACTAAGCAACATCCCCCTCACTCCCCTGGATCTGACGCTTGAACCCAGTTCAGACCCTGAGGGTTTGGAGTTCATTTGCTTCTGGCAAACCGTCAGCTTTTCTTTTCTAAGGGAAAAAATAAAATATAAAAAGACACTCACATAACATCTTGGAGATCAAATGGCTCTTGGAAAACTGCATTTTGATGAGCGAGGGAATCAAAACCACATGGGTTAAATTCTCCTTAGCTCTCCTGGGGGAAACAGGGTGGGGAGCGGGTGAGGGCAGGGGTGGAGGCAGAACCGGCATTGATTTTTAGCAACACAAAGACAGTGCTGGAAGGACGGGCTGAGGTGTCT
This sequence comes from Daubentonia madagascariensis, assembly GCA_023783475.1. Classification (NCBI taxonomy): domain Eukaryota; kingdom Metazoa; phylum Chordata; class Mammalia; order Primates; family Daubentoniidae; genus Daubentonia; species Daubentonia madagascariensis. Next base: position 45,877,177 of record JAKFHU010001953.1, read on the forward strand.
CGGTCTGTCAAAGCGGTTTGTTGATCACGCTCCAGCTGGCTCAACAGAGAGGGAAATAGGAACTTTTTTAAAAAAAAATCACCCCATTTCTTTTCTTCTGATTTCCCCTCTCCCTTCGGGCGGGGGCTTGTTAGTGACCAGCAAAAGGGTGGTGGATGGACACTAAGTCTGTCTAATTTACCCCAGAAAGCAACCTCCAAGTTTCTCCCCGAGGAAAGGGCCTGAGAAAAGGCCTGCTGAAGCCACATATTTGTAACCAGGTACTTAGGTGAGGGGTGTTCATTTTTTTTAACGGGCGTGTTCCTGGCCACGTGTTGCTGACTCTGGCAAGTTGCAGAAGGCAGACTCGAAGAGGCTGGAGAAAGCGGGATCCACGCTGTCACTTGCTGTGAGAGGACACCAAGAGGAACAAGTGCTTCCAACTTTTTTACCTAAAACCAGAGAAAACTCAACAGCTGTTTCCTCCGTTCTTCCCACCCTGATCTCCGGGAGCTAGTGACACTAGGGGCCACCAGCCTGTGTGGCGTCATGAACGTAGATAGCGATTACGGAGCTCTTACACTGTGCGAGGCCCTGGACCTCACCTCACTTCCTCCTCCCAAACCACTTCAAGGGAGCTGCTATTATTCTCATTTTACAAACAAGGAAACTGAAGCACAGAGAGGTTAAGCAACTTAACCAAGGTCACACAGCTAGTAGTTGGCAGAGCTTGGATTTTTTGAACCAAAGGTTTTAGCAGTGTCAGAGCCTGTACTCCTGTTATTCCCCGCAAAATACATCCTGTGCTTTTGGAATTTATGCTTTTGCTTTTGCTGTCCCATTCATCTAAAACATGTTTCTCTCTGTTCCTACATTTTCTCCAGACACCTGATGAAATTCTTCGCCACCCTCCAAACCAGGTTGCATATGTCCGTGAAGGCTTTTTGGAAACCCCCAAATCAGTTGGGACTTCCACCACATCTGAACTCCAAAATGTCTCGTGCCACTCTGGGGCTGCCCAGCCCATTCTACATCATAAAAGCAGCTTAGCAGGATGACTGGGAGCCCCAGCTTTAAATGAGACAAACCTGCATTTAATCCCCTGCTGGGACACTGTAAATTTACAAACCACTCCAAGATTCCTCATCTACAAAAGTGGGAAGAAGGAAACAACCTGGCGTGAGCAAGCTAACACAAGGCACAGACAGAGCAAGTATGCAATCCCGCCTGGGCTACTGCTTTCTAGTTATTCAGGAACTTGTTTGAGCTCCTTCACCTGCCTGTAAATTCTCCCAGGAAACGGAAGAGTCACTGATTCAGGCAGTGATTGGATTAGGCATTTCACTAACTAAGTTTAGAGAGGAAGAGAGGAGAGGGGCTGGCAGGTCAGCAGCTGGCAGCGCCACTCAGAGGGAATCCAGGCAGCCAGTGTGGACGGAGCACTTGTTGTGTGGCAGGCTTCCCAGGACAAATTCACTGCTATTTAAACCTCACAACAACCCTGGGAGGTAAGGGCTGTTGTGAGGGAATGAAATTATTATCCCTATTTTACAGTTGAAGAAACTGAGGCCCAGGGAGGTTAAGCGCCTCACCCAAAGACGTGTATTGGGTAAGTGCAGAGTCAGGAGTCAAACCCAGACAGTCTGGGTCCAAGGTTCAAGGTCTTGCCTACTAAACTATGAATAGATTATGGTCCCTCAATGAGAGGATTTTAAAGCTTTCAAGTAGCAATAAAACAAAAAGGCTGAGAGTATCAGTCTGGATTGGTGGGTTTTTGATAGGCACAAATATTGGGACAAGTTCACCAGCACTTTTCTGAGAGTTTATCCCACTGGGGAAGTGGTGGGGACTCCCCCAAGAAGCCATAGGGATTTTGTAGTTGCACATAGACTTGATAATAAAACAGGTAAAATGCTGATTAAGGTAGAGAGGCTTCAGGTGGAATCTGTTTATATGTTTTGTCATGACTGTACATAGTTTCCTGTTTTTTCTTGAAGGGTTTGATTTTACGCATACCTCAAGGTAAGGTTAAGCGAATAAATTCAAGACTAGGGAGAACTTCAGAGGCCAATGTGATGGTGAAATAGCTAAATTAGTCCCCAAAAGGTGAGGGATCCAGGAAGTCTTCCAAGAGGAAGTGTCAGCTAAGCTGACACCAGAGGGTGAGTTAGAGTTGGCTTAATAAAGAAGACACTCTGGGTAGGTTCACTCAATAGCCATTTCCAAACCTTTTCTCCCTTGTTGTCCTCCACTGTGGAAGCTTGAAGAGCTGAATAGCTTCCCAGCCTTTCTTGAAGCTAGAGTTGTCCATGTGACCAAGTTCAGCCAAGGTAACTCCAACAGAAGTCTGCTGGAGGTGTTTCTGGGGGGAGAAAATTTACTTTTCTCATGCAAGAGACAAATGACTGGCTTAGTCCTTTCTTATTCTTCCTGCCTTGAATATGGATGTAATACCTGGAGCTGCAGCAGCCATCTTATGCCCATGAGGCAACAAGGTTGAGACAAAAGAAAATGGCACAGAGCCAGCCCTGGCATTGTCATGCTGCTGAAGCAATGCTAGTTGCTACCTACCTCTGCATTTCTTGTTATGAGGGGTGGGGGATGAGCTGCTATTTGAGTCACTCTAAGTTCAGGGTTTTTTTTTTTTTCATGACTTGCAATCAAAAACATTTCTAACTTATACCCTAGGCAAAGTGGGAAATATAATTAGGGAGAAAGATGAGCTAACATGTTCCAGGCAGACTGTCTAATATGTGCAAAAACCTAGAGAGGAGAAAGACAGTGACATATCTGAAGAAAAGAGAGCCAATGTAACAGAAGCATATGTTGCTGGTGCTGCTGGCAGGTAGTGGGAGCTGGCTGTGGTGGGCACTGAGACTAGACAGTCACACAGGGGCTATGTCATGCAGGGCCTTGTATATCTTGTAAGTTTAGAATTTAGACATTATACCAATGGGGCACCATGGAAAGTTCTCTGTGTGTGTGTGTATGTGTGTGTGTCTAATCAGGGTAGTAACTGGGATAAAGTTAAATCCTTCAAAGACCTTTCTGGCCTGAGTTTATTCATTCAGCAAATACCTTATGAGCATGGGAAAATAAATTGGTACAACCACTTTGGAAAACTGTTTTAAAGTATCTCCTAATACTAAACATCCACTACTCCACAACCCAACAATCCCACTACCAAGTACATACCCAAATGAAAGGAATGCACGTGTCCACCAAAAGATGAGTCCAAAAATGTGCATAGCAGCTTTATTCATAATAGCCCAAAACAGGTAAAAACCCAAATGCCCATCAAGTCTAGAAGAGTTTAACTGTGGGCATACTCCTCCAATGGAATGCCACACAACAATAAAGAAAAAGGGTGTCGCTGCTCCATGCAACAAGAGTAAAAATCATGGGCCTAATGATGAGCAAAAGAAACCTACAGAGAAGAGTGCACATTCGTGTTGATCTGGGTCCTCCAAGAAGCAGATGCCAAGATTAAATGTCTGAGAGACATATTAAGTGGAACACCGGTGAGGGATAATGGGGAGGTAGCCAGGAGAGGCCGGGAACTGTCAGACTGCAATGTAGTTCTGCCCCTTGTGATGGAATGAGGGAAGGAAGGAAGGGTGGCTGGGAACGTCTAGACAACTGTGCAGTTCTAAGGAAGGTCAGCAAAGCCAATGGGAGTCCTTGAGCCAAAACTGCCCATCAGAGGAGTTCCCATCTCCCAGGAGTAGGCCCGCACTAGCATCCCTGCTATGCCCAGTCTACGGGAGGAGCAGCCTGTGGGAAAGATGTCCTTGCACAAATGTGGTGATAGACTTCAGAGCCCAGCAGAATTGGCTGTCGGTCAGTCTTCACAGTCAGAAATCTGAGAGATGCATTTTCATGGCTACCACAACAGTGAACAATTCATATATAAAGGTCAGGAACAGGCAAAACCAATGTAATACAATGTGATAAAATCAGAATGGTGGTTACTTCCGAACGGGCTAGGGTTGGGGGTTTAACAGAGAAAGGGCATGAGGAAGCCTTCTGGGGTGGCTGGAAATGTTCAATATATGGCGCAGGTGGTGACTGCATGGGTAATAACCTTTTGAGATGTCACCTAAGGCTTGTACACCTTGTGTACCTCCATAGAAAAAATTAAGAAAAAGTATTTACTGAGCGTGTGCTCTATGTCCAATGCTGTGCTCAGCCCTGGACGCAGTCAGGGACGCTATCCTTGAGGGGCATGCAGCAAGGAGAATAATCTAGAACCCAAGCAGACCCATGAGGAAGCTGACACAGCAGCACCACTGCTGAGGAGGGCAGCGCCAGCAAGCAGGGGCCTAAGAGACTATCTGCAGACAGTCATGCCCAAGAAACATTTCTTTATAAACTCTTAAAAAGAGAGTGAAGCAAAATGACTGACTTGCAAGAAACGGGAACTGGAGACATGAAAGCAAGTCAGGAGCCATCGGAACTGCTTACCAAAGACAAATGTTTTTGGAGAGATCAGTTCCAGGAAAATTCAGTGTGAGTGTTCACTGCGGGGACCTGTGGGAGACCCCGGCCCTTGGAATTGCGTCTTTCCTAGAGTCACGCTCATTTCCCTCTGCACAGCAACCAGTTTCATTTGGTTTAAAGGGATCCACTGGGAAATTATGTCTGATATTTTTCAAAGCCAGAAAGGGACTTCACACCTTTGTGAGGACTGCAGGTAAAAGAATGTAGCCTCTCCCAGGGGAAGGAGTGCCAATTAGGGCCATTAGAACTCAATTGACCTGTCATTTGGCAGAAATGCACAAGAGAACGCACCCTGCCCTGGAAAACCGAGGATTTCTCCTGTGAGCTCATTTGCTCAAAGAAAGTTCTCTACGGGAAAATTGCTGGTATTGTTCACCCCTGAAAAAACATCAAAAAAAAAGCAAACTCATCCCAAATGGCTCCTGTGTTTTTCCATCACTTCTATTATCACTACTTAATTTACAACCATTTTCAACTTGAGACCATGGTGTTGACTGTCAGGCTGTGAAACAAAACATGTAAAAATATATAGATATGTATTTCAAACCAGCATGCTCTCAAATTGTGAGTTCTATGCAGCTTTCCAGAAGGAAGAATTATAAATAGAACATTTTACACTTGTCTAACTTTTCCTAGGGTTTTTTTTTTTTCTTTGAACTGTCCTATCTTTTCAGTCTGTGATAAATGCAAAAAAAAAAAGTATTTATCCAATAATTTACTGTGTGGAGTTGGCAGCATAATTGAGTCTCCCAAGTCAAGTGCTTTAGGAAAATTTCTATCAGGTGTCATCATGCTCTCTGGCCTAAGCTTTATTTAAACTCACTGGATCAATTTGAATCAATTTGACATGTACACACTTCAGGGCATGGTTAGTTTCAAATCAATTAAGTTCCTTATGACTTTATGATTAAGAACCCAAGGTTATAAAACATTAATATAAAAATCACAAATTATAAAGTGAAAAGTAAAATCTCCACCTAAGGTTTCATAAAGATCACCAGAGTCATTATGTAAGCTTCATTAAACAAACAAGGTAAGAGTAATTAGGTGGTAAATTAAGTACAGTGGTTTCAAAGGGCTTTAATTGAGACAGACCAAACAGTTTAATGAAAATAAGGAAGCCAGGGTCCAGCAAGGCCTCTGGCAGGATTCGAATCCAAAAGCAACCTCTCAGAAGTCTGGCAGAAGTCTCCTTGCAGCAGGAGCACCATGTCCCTGTGAGAAGCAGAGAGTGGGGTCCAGAACTCAGCTGACCTGCCCTCCACCACTGAGAACAAGATAAGGACCGACACTTGGCTGGAGCTAGCAGGCAGGCACATGAAACCATTTTTAGGATAGCAATGAAGTGTGATTCCTGCCTTCTCGAGTTGTATGAAATTTTCCTCTCCTGGTTTTGGAGCTCTGGGAAGGGTGGTAAGGGGGAGGGAGTAAATTAGCATTTATATTAAAATAACATAATTGTTTATTTTTAATTATTATGGGTACATAATGTTGTATATCTTTATAGGGTACATGTGATGTTTTGATACAGGCATACAATGTGTATTAATCAAATCAGGGTAATTGGAGTATCCATCACCTCAAGTATTTATTGTTTCTTTGAGTGAGGAATGTTCCAAATCCACTCTTTTAGTTATTTTAAAGTATACCATAACTTATTGTGGACTATAGTCACTTTGTTGTGCTATCAAATATTGTTCATTCTATCTAACTATCTGATGATATTTTTGTACCCATTAACCATTCCCACTTTATCCCCCCTCCCCTCTACCCTTCCCAGCTTCTGGTAACTACCATTCTACTCTCTATCTCCATGAGATCAATGATAAAATAACATAATTAATTAAAATGTTGAAGAGGTATCTGTACTCCCATGTTTATTGCAGCATTATTCATAATAGGTGATCTAAATATCCATCCACAGATAAATGGACAAAGAAAATGTGGTACATATACACAACGGAATACTATTTGGCCATAAAAAATAACAAAATCCTGTCATTTGCAACAACGTGGGTGAACCTGGAGGACATTATGTTAAGTGAAATAAGACAGGCACAGAAAGACAAATATGACATGATCTCACCTGTGGAATTTTTTAAAGTTGAGCTCATAGAAGTAGAGAATAGGCTGGGCACAGTGACTCACACCTGTAATCCTAGCACTTTGGGAGGCCAAGGCAGGAGGATCACTTGAGGCCAGGAGTTTGAGACCAGCCTGAGCAACATAGTGAGACCCCATCTCTACAAAAAATTTAAAAATTAGCTGGGTATGGTGGCACACACCTGCAGTCCTAGCTACTTAGGAGGCTGAGGCAGGAGGATCACTTGAGCCCAGGAGCTTGAGGTTGCAGTGAGCTATGATGACACCACTGCACTCTAGCCCAGCAACAGAGTGAGACTCTGTCTTAAAAAAAAAAAAAAACAGTAGAAAGTAGAACAGAGGTTACTAGAGGCTAGGGAAGGGAGAGGACGGGGGAGGATAGGGAGAGATTGGACAACAGGTACAATGTTATAGTGAGTAGGAGAAACAAGTTCTGGTGTTCCCATGCACAGCAGAGTAACTATAGTTAATAATGTATATCTCAAAAAAGCTAGGAGAGAGGAATTTTGATGTTCTTACCACAAAGAACTGATAAAAGTTTATGGTAATAGAAATGCCAAATACCCTGACTTGATCACTATACAATGTATCTATATATCAAAACTTCACCCTGTACCCCATAAATATGTACAATTATTATGTGTCAATTAAAAATGAAATTTTTAAAAAATAAAATAATTAGGGCTTACCAAGTACCAGGTCATTTGATAAATCAGATATAGGTGATTTTCACTGGTCTGTACAACTCCTCCATGAGAATGAGGTAGGCACCCTTAATTCTCATTCTGTTTTAAAGATTGAAGCACAGATAAGTTAGGTGACTTCCCTCAGGGACACACAGGGAATAATAAGAATCCAGGGCTGAGTGATTCCCAAGGTCTTCACCTCCACAGGGTAGAGAGGCATCTAGCATTTATTTATTCAACACATATTGACTGGGGGGCCTCTGTCTACTCTGTACAGGTGTTCTAGAAGCTGAAGATGCAGTATAAACAGAATGGCCAGCTTCCTGCCCTTATAGGGCTTTTCATGCCAGTGAAAAGAGACAAGTGATAAGCGAACAATTAAACAAAATAACAAAGTCATAGAGTACTAATGCTCTGCAGAGACTATTTAAAGGGTAGCATGATAGTAACTGGTGGCTTTGTTTATTGGATGGTCACCTCTTAAGAGATGGCTTATGAGCTGAGATGTGAATGATAAGGTACCAGCAATACCAAGAGCAGGGAAAAGGGCAGTCTGTGTCAAGGGGCAGCAGGTGCAGAGGCCCCAAGGAAGGGATGCACTGGTCATGAGCAAGTAACAGAAAGAGGGCTGGGACTCTGGATTCAAGGTGGCCACATGTTCTTTGTCTATTTCCCTCCCTTTGAATCTAGGTACATCTTGTGACTTGCTTTGACCACTAGAATGTGTATGAGGTAACAGTGTTTCAGCACTGTGCCTAGGCCCTAAGAGGTCTGTCAATTCCCAATTTCACTCACTTGGAGCCTTGAGCCAACATGTAACGAGATGTCCCTCCACCAGAGATAAGATGGACAGAAAGAGATGCCTGGTTGGCCCCCATGTAAGAGAGGATACTCCAGTTCCAGCAGAAGTCCCTGCCAAATGCAGCCACATTGAGTAACTGCAACTGACATCAGAGTGGAACAGAGATGAACCACCCAGCTGAGCCCAGCCAATCCACAGAATCGTGAGAGATAATCCATGATTGACATTTTAAGGTGTTAAGTTTCAGGGTGGTTTGTTTTGCAGCAACAGATTATTAAAACAGCCAGTGTGGCTGAGTTAAATGGAGCAAAGGGGGGTGGTAGAGGATGAGGCTGGAAAGTTTAGCAAGGGCTGGATCAGGTGGGGCCTGTAAGCCAGCACAAACAGTCAGGATTTCATATGAAGTGTGATTAGGGGCAATCATAAGGTTTAAGCAGGAGTATGACATGATTTGATGATTTCTATATTTTTAAAGCTTATTCTGGCTGCTATGTGGGGAATGAATGGTGGGGTGGGGAGAGCAAAAATAGAAGCAAGGAGACATCAGTCAGGTGGTGGTTGTGGAAATGCCGCCAAGAGATGATGGCAAACTGGACTAGGGTGGTAGCAGGGAAAGTTCAGTTAACTGATTCCTGTTGTGTTTTGGAAACAGCATCAAAGTCACGTCTTGCTCGATGGAATGTGTTGGGGAAGGGAAATGAAGAGAAGGCACTGATTGAGGATAACTGCTTGATCTTTGGTGTGAGGAGCTGAGCTGACGTCATGCTGTTCTCTAAGAGAAAAGACTGGGGAGCAGGTTTGGAGGAAAGAAAACAAGAGTTGTTCTAACCATGCCAAGTTGGAGGTATCCATAAGAGATCCATGTGGAAAAGTCAGATGGACTATAAGGGCATGGTGTTCTAAGGCAATGTCACCACTGGAGAGATTGGGAAAAGCATGGTATTTGAAGCCATGGATCTAAAGAGAATGCTTATATAGATAAGAAAGGGGAGCTCTAGGCTGAGCCCCAGGGTCCTGTGATATTTGATGATGATAGGATGGGAGATTTAGCCACAGAGGCAAAGAAGGAGTATCTAGTGAGGTAGAAGGAAAACCAGAGTCTATGGGGTTGCAGAAGCCAGGGGAATAAAGTCACTAGAGGAGGAGGGGGCAATCAAATGGAGCCAAGTAAGGTAAGGACAGACATGACCATTGGTTCAGACAACACAGAAGTCAACACAGAGGTGACCCATGAGAGGAACCATCCAGAAGGGTTATACATTTCAGAAGATGGCAGCATGGAACAGAAATTGGTTCCCATCTCTCCCTAATCAATGCCAGTAACTCCCTAAATCTTTGATCAATGCAGGGAAGGAAAGAAAATAAAAGGATCCTGAATTGACTGAGTTTAAACTGAAAAAGAGGGAGTTTTCTCACAGATGTCATCAGGAAGAATGAGGGCTCAAAGGGGAATATATAGAAATAAGTTATAGGAATGGGGAACAGAAATAGAAGTATGTTAAATTTGCTATGCAACTTGAATACATGGCTCAAAAATACTGCACCTGCTGCTTCAGGATCCAAATCCTCCCAGGATAAGGATTGGCCTTGGCCAATATAGTACAACAGTGGTACTCAACTGGGGGTGATCCCCCTAGGGGACATTTGGCAATGTCTTGGGGACATATGGAATTGTCACAACAGGGGGAGGGTGCTACTAGCATCTAATGGGTAGAGGCCAGGGATGCTCCTAAACATCCTGCAATGCACAGGATAGCCCCCAACAACATAGAATTATCTGGCCCAAAATGTCAACAGTATTCAGGTGGAGAAACTTTGGTCTATAGGAAGCCCCAGCTGAATAGAAAGAAATTAACCTATCATATAAGGCACTAGGACAGAAAACCAGGAGCCTAGCTTCCCTCCCCATCTAGCTAACCACCATCCTGTGGTTGGTGGACCATCCTGTCGCCCAGACTGTAGAGTTAGCTAAGGCCAGGGGGCTTGGTTCAGCCTCTAACTGGTCATCTAGATGTGCTTTCTCTGGGATAACAGCCTGTACCCCATGCTCCACAGACCTCTCACCCAGCACAAGAAGAGCCTATGAGCAGCCCAGTCAGGGCACTGTTCCAAAGCTTTCAGACATAAAGAACCCTTTTTAATGTCAAGCACTTTTACAAACCTTTACCCCTTAGTAGTCGTACTTTTAGCTTCAGTTAGCTGAAGAAATAACGAGAAGCTACCATATTCCCAGTACCACTTTAAAAGAATTGTGAAAGAATTCTTTTTATCCATAGCACTACACCTAAGGATGGCGTTAATGGCTGACTAGAATTTTTCCTGTTGTTCTGAAATTTCTGCTAAATTTCAGCTGAGGATAATTAAATTAATTACATTAATTAATTAAAGCTGAGGGCAAAGCATAGTAATGCCCACCTTCCAAATTCAGAGATCTGACCTTTGAGAGTCAAAAGTACCACCTCCCCTTGGGGCTTTCTTTGAGGTGACTGTGTGGGAGAATCACCACCCTCAGCATCTCTACCACCATGGCCACCACTATGACTGCCATCATCACCATAACCATCTCCAGTGTCACCACCATCACCTCCACCACCATCTCCACCACCATCCCTATTGTGGAGAGGCCCCTTCCCTTCCTCTTTCCCTCTTGATAAGGAAGTGTGTTCTCACCTCCAAAAACTGGTGGCCAGGGGTACCTGCAGGGAAGGGAGATTGGAATTTCATTTCTTAATTGGAGGACCTGCTGCCTTTCCTCTGTGTGACCAGAAAGAGGGGAATAGAATTGGGCTAGGATGGCTAGGGTCCAACAGAAAGAGAGTCCCTAGTCCACTCTAAGTCCCTACTTCCTAAGAAGGGTACAAGTTGAAGTTCATATACATACCCAGAGGCCCAAAAGTTGGCCACAGAAGGTAGAAGAGCAAAGACCTTTATCCACACACATCCTGTATTAGGGTGGGGTCAGCTAGAAGGTACGGCCAGATCTAGGAAGGAACCAACAAAGCCCAGGCAGATGCTGGGAGCTGAGCCCCATGTAAGGCCAACCCCACGAAGCCCACAGAACCCAGGAGCAACAGCGACTCTGGGCAACCAGAGAGACGTCTACAATCTCACCAGCAGGTCCAGACAGGAGATATGGGGGGCGTTTCCTCTCCTTCCTGCCAGCCCCCCGCCCCTAGAAGCCAACAAAAGGAAGGGAGAGACAGGGCAAAGGCTATGAGAGAACATCCTCACTTCCCCTCCAGGCCCCTAGAATCATAGTTCATGCCTGCACCAAGGCAAGTGCAGGAAAAGAACTTTTCATCCAATATGAGACTGAAGTTTTAAAACAACTAGGAGAGAGCCTAAAAAAACTAAAGTGATGGTTTTAGTAAAAGAACTGGTAAATTATAGAATCTGGCTGAACCACTACTAAAGGTGTTTCACAATGGAATATGTTACTGTAGCTGGGTTGGGGGCAATTATTGGAAACAATAAAACCATTTCTTATTTATCCCACGAATGAATTAAGACAAACAGGTAGCTGGGCGAGGTGGCTCATGCCTGTAATCCTAGCACTCTGGGAGGCCGAGGTGGGAGGATCCCTTGAGCTCAGGAGTTCTAGACCAGCCTGAGCAAGAGCGAGAACCCGTTTCTAGTAAAAATAGAAAAATTAGCCAGGTGTTGTGGCGCGCCCCGGTAGTCCCAGCTAACTTGGGAGGCTGAGGCAGAGGGATCGCCTGAGCCCAGGAGTTTGAGGTTGCAGTGAGCTGTGGTGACACCACTGCACTCTAGCCTGGGTGACAGAGGGAGACCCTGTCTCAAAAAAAACAAGAAAAAAAAGACAAACAAGTTACAATGTAGTAAGGAGCTGCCCTGTGCCAGGCACTGAGCTGGGCATTTTGCATGCATTGCTTCATACTTACCCCCCCCTGTTTGGTGGACACAGTTCTAATTTTTCTGATTAGAAATTAAGGCTCACACCAAGGCCGCTTAGCAACCAACTGACAGGACTCAAACCCAGGTTACTTTGACTTGAAATTCTAATATTCTAACTGAGACACTGATTCCTTTAGAATGCCTTATTAATCACAATGGCAGAAACCGTATCACGCTGTCACGCATGTAGAATCACAGGCTGCAAACTCAACCATGAATGAACATTTCTCCTTTTCTTTCTTTCTTTTTTTTTGGACAACTGAAATGAATTTCTTTATCAGGTCCCCAATCCCTGGGGTGGCAGACACAAAATCATTCTCCTTTAAGAGTTATCCTGACTCTCCCCCAGGTCAAGTCCAAGTTCTAGAGGCCTCAGGAGTGCCAAGGCACAGGAGGTAGTGGTGGTTGCAGCCCACTTGAGGCTTCCATGCTCCATTTATGCTCTTCCTTCCACACTGGGACTTCTCAGGTCCCTTTTGCCTACACTCCCTGGTCCCCCATCTCAGCCAACTGCCCCCACGCCAAGCTGGGCATGACAACCCTGTGGTCTTCCCTCATCTACCCAGGCAATGGCTAAGCACCCAGGCTCTGGAATCAGATTAGTTATGTGACTCTTAGAAAGTTACTTAACCAGTTTGTGCCTCAATTTTCCCATTTGTAAAATTAATTATCTCATAGAGGCCGGGTGTGGTGGCTCACACCTGAAATCCCAGCATTTTGGGAGACCGAGGCAGGAGGATCTCTTGAATCCAGGAGTTTGAGACCAGCCTGGGCAACATATCAAGACCCTCATCTCTACAAAAAAAAAAAATTATTTTTAATTAGCCAGGCATGGTGGTTAGTGGGAGGCTGAGTCAAGAGGATCACTTGAGCCTGGGAGTTGGAGGTTGCAGTGAGCTGTGATCAGGCCACTGTACTCCAAACTGGGTGACAGGGTGAAACCCTGTCTCAAAAAAAAAAAAAAAAAACCATAAAAAATAAAAATAATGATCTCATAGAGTTGTTAGAGGATATAAAAGACAGTATTTGTTGAATACTTAGAACATGCCTGGCATGTCATAAATGCTCAACTAAAGTTAATTGTCATTATTTGGGAGGGTGGGAGGGAGGGACAAAAATGACTCTTACTAATCAAGTCTTTCTCTTAGCCCTGGACAGTAGCTTTTGAAATTCAAAATGCCAAAACTTTAACTCTTTTATTTGCTGGATTTTGAGGCACCCTTTCTTCCCCTAGACAATATAGGCAAATTGTCTGGCTTCACAAACTGGGGAGTCTGGGGTTGGGGTGTGGTTAATATCTCAAAATTCTACCCTATCTAGTCATAGGTGAACAGTTCTGTTTAAGACTCCATGAGCTGCCCTGCAATAACTCTGCACCACCCCCGCAACACACATACACACACACACCCCCACCTCCATCATCATGATGCACAAGTTAGAATTTTCTGGTGTGTAACTCTTCTGCAACTGACAGAGTTTATCCTGCAGCCACATTCATTCACCGGATCCTTATCATGACCTTTGAAAACAAAGAAAAGCAGATTTTGTTTTCAGCCACCATCTTTTTTCACTAACAAAAACTTTTGCATTCATGGAAAACTTCAAACATTTACAAAAGTAGACAGAACAGGACCATGAACATTCATGGGCCCATGGCCAATTCGGCTTCATCCATCCATACCCATACATTTTTAAGCATATCTCAGAGATCAAATCGTTTCATCTGTAAACGTCAGTATGGGTTTCTAAAGGCTAAGAATGCTCTTTTAAAACACAGTACCATTATCACAACTTCAAAAAAAAAAACTAACAATGATTCCCTTATACCGTCAAATTGGCTTAAATCCAATCAGTGTTCAAATTTTCAACAGCATCCATTTTGACACATCAGGGTTGGGGTTCCTAAATCCACTAGGGCAGAAATGCACCTCCAAAATTGTTTTAGGGCAGCCTGAGGCTCTCCGCAAGAATAATTTGGTCCCTTGATTTCCTTCACAGACAAGAAGGTAATAGCCAAACCCACTGCTGGTTTTGCGGAGAACTCTAAAAAAGACGATCACGTGTCCGATAACCATGGAGACGGGATGACAAAAGGAGTGTGTGCCTTCCCTCCCTTGTTTAGACAAAGCAGTCAAGAGGCTGCGAGTGCGGAGAGAGGAGGCAGCGCCACGGGCGGTGGCACACACCTGACTCTGGGGCTGCCAGTGCCGAGGACTAGCACGTGGGCTCCTGCTGGGTGTTGGAAGAATGGGAATCTCCAGACTTTTCTTGTTAGTTTCTTCTAATGGTTCAGCTGACAGTTTTGAGCTGAATCCAGCAGAGAACTCATCAGAGGTATTTTTTTAGTAGTGGTAGTAGTAGTATTTCAGACAATTCCAATGCTGGTCATTTACATGCGGAGCCCTGTGATATTATTAACCCAAGGGCAATTCCAAGCCTGGACCCTTGAAATGGCTGCAGTATTAGATTTGTGGTCTGCAATGTCTTTCCTTTAGGCACCTTACATAAATCAAGGTGCTGATAAATCAAGAATGGGGTGATCCTGTTTTTATGTTTTTAAAACATGTGTACAGAATGTTCTCATAGCAGGTACTACTGGTGCTCTGGAGCTACCCTCTTGGCATTGCTGCTCCTGCATCTCTCTGCCCCAGGCCTTTCCAGAGCTGCAGGAAGTGGGCTGGCCAGCCTGCAGGCAACCAGGCAGGAACGCGAGATGGGGGGTTGGGGAGGGGAAGCCCCCTGGGTGGGTGTTCTAGAGCGCCCCCCAAAAGTCCCAAGCAGGACGAGCTCCAGCTGTCCTCAGGGCGGGCTTCCTGCCTTTGCCTGCCTCATTTCCCAACTTTCTCTATCTGCTTCCTGGGATTACCTCTCCTTAGACAGCGACCTGCAGCACTGAAACCCTAGTCTCAGGTCCACTTCAGGGGCACCTCAACCTAAGGCAGTAAGACACATGCAGAGGACATTGTGGAACAAGACATTCGTCTTAACTGGTTTTCTTTGTGAGCTGAGCCCTCTGGGAGTGGGCAGTGGGGCAGTGCTGGGCTCCTTGGGTATTCAGCAGTGGGAGTGAAGGTAGGTTTTTCATCAAATCTGTATTTGATATTTTTACAAAGAACATACACCATTTGTCTTTTTTTAAAAAATAAATAATAAAAAGTGGGCTTTTTTCCAACAATTAGCAAATATATGTTTTATGATTTTTAAAGAGTCATTTCATTTAAGTTTTTTAAAAAGAAGGAAACAAACTAGGTTTAAAAAAAGATTTTAGCTCACCAGTAGTCCCAGCTACTCAGGAGAGGAGGTGGGAGGACCTCTTGAGGCCAGGAGTTGGAGATCAGCCTGAGCAACGTCGGGAGACCCCATCTCAAAAAAAAATGTGAATGATGATTTAGGGCAATGGTTTTCAAATTTTTTAAGCCTCTGAATCCTTTTCTGATGGAATCTTATATGGCCCTCCAGTTACAAGCAGACACGAGCAGGGCTGCTTCGATGAAAGCTGGGCTCTGGGGCCTGGGGCCCCATCTGTTTGGCTCCCCAACTCCTGGCCCCACTAGGCACTTCTAAGAAACCCTGAGGGTTTTGCCCTACCCCGCATGAAAGCCACTGTTGTAGACGAATATTTAATGGCATGAAAAAATTCTAACTTTTTACTTTAAAGCATGTTATTAAATGAAAAGAACAGGTCAAAAAATAGCACTTAAAGTACTATCTTGATTTTATGAACAAAAAAATAATAACACATGTATTCATGTACATAGAAACAAGACTGGAAGGAAATATACCAAAGATATTGGTGATGATTATCTCAGGAGGGC
Organism: Daubentonia madagascariensis; assembly: GCA_023783475.1. Lineage (NCBI taxonomy): Eukaryota > Metazoa > Chordata > Mammalia > Primates > Daubentoniidae > Daubentonia > Daubentonia madagascariensis. Next base: position 45,892,977 of record JAKFHU010001953.1, read on the forward strand.
TAGATTACTCTTTTTACTATATCTTCTGTGCCAATACTATACTACCTCCATTTTCTGCAGTGCATCTATTTTTTTTTTAAAGGCAAATAAAAGCACAATGCATGGTTTTAAGGAGGGAAAGAGCAGAAAAAATGGTTCCGAAGTCACGTGCAGTCAGTAGCAGTCTCCGGACTGGAAGTTCATTGTTCTTGGGTGCGGATCTGAGGAGCAGAGCTTTTCTCAGGTTTAGAGGATTTAGCTTCTGAAGACTTCATAACTCAAGTTGTAGCCTGTCAATTCGATGCTCAAGGAAGTCTTTGAAGTTTCTGATAATGATGTATAAGCACTGCCTATAAAATACGTAAAACAAGGGGTAATTCTCCCTGCCCCCATTACAATGGCGTGGTTAAGGGAGGGAAGAAGGCAGTACCTCCCACAAATGTGGGTGCAGTCAGCTCAAACTCAGGACCAAGGAGCCTTTGAAGGGAGACTAAAGCGTTGCCGACCTGAGGCTGTAGAGAAGTACAGTGTTTAAGTCAGTCGTTCCCCAACCTGGCTGCCCATAGAGTCACCTGGGGACTTACTAAAAGTGGGTTCCTGGTCCCACCACTGATACTCAGATTTGGGAGGTCCAGAGACTTAGAATCTGCATTTTTAATAAGCACATCAGGGGGTTCTCCTGCGTCCTTCGTGAGGTTCATCCCCACTGCTGGAGTTGAGATCCAGGAAATGACAAGCTTTATATGCTGCTGTAACCCGGACACCATGTGCAGAGCCCCTGATTCTCTGTCAGTATTCAGGGAGGGCAGCTATTTACTGAAGTCCACTCTGTGCCGGATATTTTGCTAAGTCATTTCGGGTCCATTCACTTTAATCACAACTCAAAGGAAAGTGTTCTAATACTCATTTTGTAGATGACAAAGTGGACTCAGAGAGGTTACAAAACTTGCCCAAGCTCACTTAGAGAGAGAGAGAGGCGGCATTTGAATCCTGGTCTGAAGTCCAAACTCCAGCTAATCACATTCAGCTATACCACGTCTAGAAGGTTCCATGGCATTTCTTGGGGGAAAATGGAGTCAGAATTCTCCATTCACCTTCCTTTTCTCCTATCCCGTTCTTGCTCCTCCATCTGTCTACACACACATACGCACACAAACACATATACACACACACCCCTTCTAAGTTTGACTCACGTCTAAAATAACACCAGAATTCCAGCCCAGGACATGCTATACAGAGGTTTATTCTCATACTTTCCTGACTTCTTGTCGTAACATGTCTTTTCTAAACTAGAGGAAACCAGTTATTCCTTGATTCAGTTGTAAACCTCTTACTTACTTGTAAGCAATTGCTGCAAACTAGCCTAAGCAATTTGGCTATTCAAACTATGAGGTGTTTGCTGCTGGCTTCCCCATCCTCCAACAATCAGAAGTCTACGAAGGCCACAGCTTTCCTCCCCTGACCACCTAACCAGATGGCATGTTACAAAGAGAACCCTTCTCAGACCAAATCCCACCACATGAGGAAACGGCGCACAGGCACATAAGCCACCCCTCCACCCGTTCTATGAGCCCAGGACATACCAGCTCTCTCTCTTTTCAGACTCTTCGACGGCCTCTTTCACGAAAAGTTTAGTCAAGGCAGATGTGCCAGTATTGTCAGTGCAGTATTTAGCTAACCTAGTCAGACAGGTGATAAAGTCCACCCTTTAATATCTAGACACACGACTGGTCGGACTTCAAGGCCGGCACCTTTCTAAGAGAATAAGCAACTTGTCTGCCTAGATTCGTTTGCAATGCTCAGACAAGGCAAATGCACCACGAAACGTTTCTAGCCATCTACCTTTCCTGAACACCATTCTTTTCATCAATGAAAACCCATTTGAGAAATCCATTATGCTAATTAACACACCCCTGGATGCTGAGCGAGGACAGATAATTGAAACACTTATGGTAACGTCCTCTGGAGCGTGGGGCTGTGATCTTTCCAATGTTAGCTAACAGCCCCCACAATGTAGATGAAAGCTAATACACACACACACACACACATACACGTGCATACACACAGTGGATTATCTGTGCTTTAGGTAAGTAAATTACAGACAATATATCAGCCATAACAGCCACCATTTAACGAGAACTTAGGGTATGCCCAGTACTGAGCTAAATGTTTGGCCAGAAAAGAAAATTTATCTCATCTGGGCCTCACTGAAGACACTGAGGCCCCAGGAAAGCCAGCGAGGAGGTATGAGCTGGCCTGGCCCGCCCGCCTACTTGAAAGCTATCGATCTCAACCTCTCCCGCAGGCTGGTGGCCTGTAAGGTCTTCCAGGCCCCCTGGGAATTCCTCAGTCATCATCAACAACAATTTTCACTCTTGGCTCAAAACTATGAACAATAAATAAAATCCTGACCCCCGGAAAGTACTCCACAGCATGACTCCCGAGCATCACTGATTCTGAAGCAGGCTTGGACACCCCTCCTGGATGACAACTTTGTTATATCCGGAAACATGCCAGGCAGCCAGCTCTGTGAGCCTACCAGCCCAAGGTGGCCAGTACACAAGTGTCCCCTGCTCCCTGTTTGGCCTCTGCGTGGGAGCCCCCTCTTCTGCCACCTTCAGCTTTGTGTCTGTGTTTGAATTTATCAGCCACCCCGAGGGGTTAGGTACAAAAGCTAAAGAGGAGGGCAGCCGGGCCTGCCCGGGAGTTGGGGCAAGAACGGGCCGTGGCCATAATAAACGACAGCGCTGTCAGGGCAGAAAGGGAGGGGGCAGGTTAACGGGGGCTGGTGAGAAGTAGTCAGGGTCTGGAGACACGATGAAGGGAGAGTCGAAAGAATTGCTGATGGTGTTGACAAAGGGTTTACAAGAAATGGAGGAGTCCAGGCTGACTTTAAGGTTGTTGGTCTGAGCCAGGAAGAATCCAGCTGCCGCTGACCACATGGGGAAGACTGTGAGGAGTAGGTCTGGGGGACATAGCTGGACGCAGGGTTTGAGATGCCTCTCAGATATCTAAGATATATTTATTTTCTATTGCTGCATAACAAATTGCCACACGCTTAGCAGTTTTAAACAATACCCATTTATTAGCTCATAGTCCTGGAAGTCAGCGGTCCTGCTCGGGTTATCAAAAGCCTGAAATCAAGGTGTTAGCAGCCTGCGTTCTTGTGCGAAGGCTCTGAGGAAGAATCCAATCACAAGCTTATTCTCCTATAAGAAAACTTCTGTTCCTTGCAGTTGCAGGCTAGGCTCCCTGCTCCCTCGATGGCTGTCAGCTGAGGGCCATGCTTGGTTCCAGAAGCTGCCCACATTCCTTGCCACAGGGCTCCCTCTATCTCCAAGTCGGCAAGGGTGGGTCATATCCTCCTGCTGCCACCCTGTCACTTCCTCTTCTGCCACCAGCCAGAGAAATCTCTGCCTTTAAAGGGCTTTATGGGATTAGATCAGGCCCACTTGAAACCTCCCTTTCTTAGGGTCAAGTGTGCCATAGAACATCACCTAATCATGGGAGTAAAATCCACCATATTCTCAGTCCTGGGGATTAAGCAGGGTGTGCGCACCAGGGTGGGGCATGAGGACAGAAAATCTTGGGGGTTTTCTTAAAATTCTGCCTGCCACTCAGGGGGATGGAGAGGAGACATTCTCTTTCAGAAACTTCCAGAGCGGAAGGATGGGGCAGAAGGAGGAGGGAAGGAGCGTATCTGGACCTCTGCAGCGTCTGGAACCTGAAGCACCACGGAAAGAGGGCCTGGCCCTTTGAAGCTGCCCCGCAGAGCAGCCTCCCCAGGCCCCACAACAGGCCGGCCCTGCCAAACCCTCCTGCACAGGCCCGGAGGCGTCTTGGCTGTAGCATCCCCGAGTCTGGCAGGTGAGTCAACATTTGGCTTCTCTCCTGCGCTTTCTTGGAAAGGGCTGCGTTCCAGCTTGGCAGCTGTGCTCGCCGGGAAGGAGGAAAGAAAAGAGCCAAGTTCCAGGGGCCTTGCTGCCAGGCAGGACACCTGGGCCTTCTCTTCTTCAGTCACTGAAAAAGGCAGGAGGCAACCCAGGGAGGCCAAGTGGTAGTAAAGCAGGGTGGCAAACATCTCGGCCTACGGAGGCAGATGGATGACTTAGCCTCTCAGTTTCCCCATCCATAAAATGGAGCTAGTCATTAGTAGCTACCACACAAGGATTTGTGACAATAATAGCATGCTACCTGTAAATCACTGAGCACAATGGCTGGCGTATAGAAAGCACTGATAAAGCCTGCACAGTGGATATTATTCACTGGAGGGGAAACACCTGGTTGAGGTTGTTCAACCAGATGGTATTGAAAAGGAACAAGGGATTGGGCAAAGAGGTTGAGGGGATGGGTAACCCCTTTTATAAGAAAGTCTCATAACATTGGAATGCAAGTTGGTTGTTTCTATAATACCTATGAATATACAAAGCCAAGTTGCTAAACCCCATGATGGATTTTGACTGGGCCACGCAATAAATCTGGATATGTTGTTCCCAAGACTCCTGGGTAGCCAGATAGGGTTTCTATTTTCTGTAGAAATTCAGGAGGGAAGAGAGGGAAAGCAAGGGGAAGTACTGTGGTGGTGTGTTGGATGCCACATTTGGTTGCAAGAAATAGAAATCTGCCCACACCAGTGGGGTGGGGTAACATTGGGGGCATTAATGGTGGACTTGCCCCACCCTCTGTGCTCACCACATTTCTTTGCTGTATCCTGAGGACCTCTTTCCCTTCCCCCTCCCCACCCTCAACTTGCTCGGCAAGAAGTGAGTCGGTCACTCTGCAGGGAAACAAAGCGAGGACTGCATTTACTCACAGGCAGCACAGTGGGAGAATGAAGATTGTGGCTTCTACTAGCCTTGCTCTTAAGAGTTGGGAGTTCCTTGAGTTGTGATCAAAACATCTCTCTTGTCTGGCAAGGACCACCAGACCTCATCAATCATCCAGTTTGCGGTGATGTGTCCCATGGATAACACCCTTCCCCTATCCAATGGACAAAAGCCCTCCAGGACAGAGGGGCCAACTGAGACCACTGGACTCACCGAGAGTAGGCAGTGGCATAAAAATAAGGTCTTGTTCCTGATCACAGTGGATAAGTTGGGGCCAGTTTGAAATCCCCATTGAGCAGGGACCCTGAACATGCTTATTCTAAGGATGCAAGAGAGAATCTCATGGACACCCATCAGTGGTAAATCAAGACAGCCAGGCCTCACCACTGCTGGACTGTCAGTCATCCCTTCTCCCTTTACAGACTGGCGTGCCCTTTCTCTGCCTTCTTAAGAATGCACCCGGCATTAAAGTTGCTGCCCCAACCTGACTCTATATGATCTTTCAGGTCAAGTGCCAAGCACCATCTACTATAGTTAAGTGTCTCTTGGTTTACATGTTTGAAAGACAGAAGCCATTGGCTCATGGATCGGTCCTATGGATTGGTTCCTGGCCACAAGTTTATCTTTGATACAGTCGGGGCCTGGGGCAGGGGGTCACATGGCACACACATGGCTGCTTAGACCCACCTCTTTCTTCCAGTAGGTTTTGGGTGACTAGACTCGCAGAGGTGGGACAAGGACTTGGCAGGTACCCCAAATATATCTGCCACAAACAACCCCCAACCCAATTCAGATTTTACAAGTTCCCTCTGATGCATCTTTACAGTTCTTGAAATCTAATCTATTCCAGGACATTCCCAGGTGGACCAGAAGAAAACTGACACATCTTGGTATCCTGTCTTTCTTCCAGAATCAAATTTTCAGTGTTATTTCAAAACTAGCTATGCAGAAATCCCATTCTGCAAAACAAAGTCTCTTGTGGTTAATTAAATAATTATCTCCCATTTATCTTTTCAAGAAGTCTCAGTTTTCATACAGCAGGCTTGTTTAATGTAAGGTACACCCGTATGGGCGTTTCTGGGGCAACAGCGTGTCACAGAATGAACCAATTAATTACAGGAGAGTTAATACCCTTGTCCAGGTTAATAGTAAAGCCAAGTGCCACTTGCTGAGTCTTCAACTCTTCATTAACTCAAATCTCGGTTGTAACTTTCCACTAGGGCTGTGAGTTCTGACTTTCCTCAATCCACCAGATAGAAGCAGAGCAACAGCAGAGGCTGTAAATACCCTGTCAGGGTATGAAGAATAACAACAATAAGGCATTCATATTAGGAGAGGAGATCCATTCATCACGGTTTGTTTACCCTCTCAACAACCCGGTAGATTTGGTGTCACTGTCTCTGGGGAAGCAGCTGGCGTAAGGAAATCGAATTGTGGTGAAAAGAACGTGAGCTTTGCAGTCAAACGGGCCTCATGTCAAATCCTGGCCAAGGCCTTCACTTCTCTGATGGAACAAATCCGTGTGGCAGCTCTGACTGGTCAGTGCCCATGCCCTAACCCTAATTAAAGAGTTTGAATATCAACCCTGCTTCTCTGGTCCTCAGTTTCTCTTCTGAAAAATGGAGAAATGAAAATACCTCCTTCACAGGATGATGGTGAAGATTACGTAAGATCACACATGTGAAAGCACCTTGTATCGAGCAGGTGTTTCTTACGTGTCCTTTCTATATCCTTTCCCATTGTAACTGACTTTTTCCAGGTTTGGGCTGATCTTCTCTCAAGGTTTCTCAGTAAGTGCCGTGAGTGACCAATTCAACATGAAAAGACCTAATGAGGAAAGCCAGGCTTCCTTCATTCTCCTGAGACAAGAATCCCTCTCAGGTAGGACCTGCCTCAGGCTGGGATACCCTCCACCTTTCCAGACCCTTCTTCCACAGTGGCAGAGGCTTTTTGTTATCCCCTAATTTTAAAAAGCCCTTTCCTAATTCTGTAGTAATAGAATTCCCAAGTTTAAGCTGAACATATGGCCAACTAGAGAGAGAGAGAAGTAGAGGGATAAGGAGAGAGAGAGGAAGTGAGGGAGACCACATTTCCCAGCATCCCTTGCAGCTACACGTGCCCACGTGACTAAGTTCTCACCAAGGCACATGAGGGGAAGGGAACTGTACAATGACCAGATCTGACTCTTAAACTGATTGAGCTTCTCTTTCTCCTGTCCTGCTGGCTGGAATGTGGACAAAGGAGCTGGTGAGCCAGCTTTGACCCCACAGATGAAGATAACACTCTGAGCAACAAGATAGAAGGAACCTGGGTCCCTGACAATCTCATACAGCATAGCTGTCCTGGACCATCCATCTACCTCCCGACTGTTACATGAGAAAGAAACACACTTCTATCTGGTCACCAACACTGCATTTAGGGGTCTCTTTATGACATCAATTCAGCCTACTCCTAAATAATACATTCACTTTCCCTTATCAGAATTCATCTTTGGAGCTTGCCTTGAGCAAGCACAATCTGTAGCCAAGATCAGCCTTTAGGGTAGATTGGATTTCATAATCTGGCTGCTTATAAACTGGATCCAGCCCACAGACATGCTTTGGTTGGCTCATACAGTGTATTTTTTAAAATTTGAATTTGTCATCAACATTTACAAATTGAGAAATTTCACATAAAAATCTAAATGTCTAGTTTCCCTTGAGAAGTCTGAAGGTCTGGCAACCCTGGGCCCACACTCTTCCTTGGCAAAATTCAGTGGATGCTAAATTGCCCCTTTAGGTGAGATGAGCGTGCTTCAGTTCACTGTGGTCAGTGCCTGTGGCAGATGCTGTTGTGCCCCGGAGTCTTGCCATTTGGGGGCCTGATGGCCTGACTTCCAACCCCCAGGGCCTGTAGTCCTTTGCCTAAGGACTTTTGCTGTCCTCCTCGAGCCCGCTTGGCACATAAGCATGGCATGTCAGAGGGGCTGGAGAATTATAGAACTATTAAAGCATCCCAACAACCCCCGACCAACGATGGCAGTTGATATACAAATATCCCGACTGCCATTCCTTAGATGGGTAGCTAAAGGGCCCCTTTGACACTGGCTTCCAGAATTGGAGTCCCAGTTGCCCACAGTGCTTTAACTCACTCCAAAACATGCACTTTATTTACCCAGATCACCTTCCAAATCAACTGCTTGCACTCAAATCCTAGTCTCACATTCTACTTCTGGGGAAGCCTAAGTCACCAGTCCCTTTGGTTTTCCACATGATATTAGCATTTATTATCATGCTGAGCTGTTATTTTTCTCCTGGTAAAGAAATATTTGTCTGGTGTTTTTTTTGGTGTTTCCGCCCAGTTTTGAACCACATCTGTGTGTAATACTTATTAAAAATGAATGGAAAATTTGAAGATAGACCCAAAGGACAATGTGTTCCAGGAAAAAAAAATAGATGAGGATATATATCTTTGTGGGAGTAAAGAATATTCCTACGTATTTTACATCCAAAATACTGGTCTGCTTAGTGCCTTGACTTATCTGCCCGACTTGCAGCCATTTGTATTTGTGATCCTTGGTGTACAACACTGACAGCTCTTGTTGAAACTCAGGAGTGAGTCATTAACCCTGATTTTGATTGTGGTTGAGATTAGTGAAGTGGCCATCTGGCAGCACACTGAGGGAAAAAGCAGGAAGACACAACAGTTTGAACTGGAGGAAGAACCAAAGGAAACCTTGGCACTGGGGCCAGCCCAGGGAGCTCGAGGCGGCATCAGGGTAGGGGGCCTGAAGGGAGGTGAGGGTGGGAACCTGACCTTTTCATAATCTTGTTAAATCCCTTCCCCCACAGCGTCTGCAGGGCTCCGGGTCCACACCCCCCATCAGAGAATGGCTGTCCTTATACTGACACCCCTGACCACACAGGAATACCTGGAGGGTGGAAGCTATACCTCATTCTACCCTTTATCCCCACTGGTAGGCAGAGAGCTGGCCAGAGTGGATGCCTAATAAAGGTTCGCCTTGAATTTCTGTGGGCGGGCCTAACCCTAGAGCGAGCCGATCAGAATTGCCATGTAAGCCAGGGGGCGCTGTGGCTCAATATTCATTTCTCAACTGGGGAGCTGAAAAGATTTTTAATCTCTATGTTGCAGTGATTAAGAGTGCGCTAGCTGGCCTCATGACAGGGGCCAGCGGCATGGGTTCTTTGAAAAACTAGCTACCTCTTATCCAGTTTATAATCAACTCATATAAGAAAGTGGGCTCTGGAGTCAGTCTGCCCCGGTTCAAATCCCAGCTTCCCCACTTCCTAGCTGTGTGACTTTGGACAAGTCACTTAACCTCTCTGTGCATCCATAAAAAAATGAGAATTTAATGAGTTAATGTATGTAAAGTGCTTTGCTCTGTCCCTGCACAGAGAAAGTGCTTAAAACATGTTAGCTATTTTGGCTCTTGTTGGAAACACGAGGATCCTGATAAATAGAAAGCCAGAATAGAAAAGTATCTAGAAGGACATGGACCAAAATATTAGCAGTGATTGAATCTCAGTGATAACTTTTATTGTCCTTTTTCTGCTTAATTGTAATTTCTGATTATTTTTGACAATAAAGTTATGTTACCTCTATAATTTTAAAAGCTCTAAGAGTAAGAAAGAAGAAGAAGAAGCAAGCTGGACCACAGCGGGCTTTGTGAGTTCCTCCTTGATAGCACTGATAGGAAATTGTAGAATCCAGGGTCCTCTGAAAGCATCACACAGCCTGGCTTTGCCTGTGCTTCCCGGGATTCCTAAGCCAAGAGCTTTCCGTTCTGTCTCCAGTTCAACAGAGGAGGCGGCCTTGAACAGAAGTTTTTTATGTTCTTGGTGGTCTGTGGAGTCCCCAAAATTCACAGTGCAAGACCTCTTGGCATCCATGCTCTGCACAAATTAAGTGCACCAGTTCCCTCCAGCACCTTCCTCATGGCCAGACTCCCTGGCTCCTCTCTCCAGGGGCTCACAGCGTAGAGAGTGGCCGCCACAGGCTTTTCTGCTAGCAGGTAGGGTGTGCACTCATACATTCACCCAGTGGCTCTTCACTCAGCCTTTTATGTGCCAGGGCCTGACAAGGACTGTGGCTGCTGTGAGGGAGAATGGGCTCATGCTAAGCTGCCCGCCCAAGGCATCAAGGGGGTGCCCTGCCCTTCTCCGCCGCACGTCGTGCACAGGAGGCTGGCCAGTGAGGACCATGTTAATGTGTCCCCTCGCCTCTGGCTTCCCGTCCATTGCACCAATGAAGAGCCCGGCAGGAAAGTGAAGGGAGGAGGAGGGTGAGGCTGGGGTCTTGTCCGCTATCCCCTCCCTGCCTCAGGCAGGACCTGTCCCTTCACCAGAGGTTACTGAAGGTCTCACAGTGGCTTCTCTACAGGACCTGTCCTCCCATTTCTAGTATCTGCTGCCTCCTACTTTCCCTCCTGGGCTAGAACACGGCCACTGTGTGGTGGGGGGACAGGGCTGCACCTTCCCTTACACTTCCCTGCACCCAGCCCCTTATAGCTTGCAAATAAGCTCTCCCAGAATCATGCTCATTCAGGTGGGCATCTGTCTCCTGTTAGGACAATGCTTGACAGATACTACTAACCCCCATTCTACAGTCAAGAAAACTGAGGCTCAAAGAGGCATACTCACGCAAGGAAGCTCAGAAGGAGAAGAGGGGCCAGGCAGCATGGCAAGTAAGTGGTCCAAGCCCTGGAGTGGCTCTGTGACTTCTTCAGAAGCCTTCCTCCCTTGACATACAGCCTCTGGCTTGGGAGGGGCTGTGGGAAGGATGAGGGCTTGGCAAGGGCTATTAGGGAGCAACACTGTCTCTTCTTAGGGGGCTCTCCTATCACTTGGGCTTTTCTCACCATCAGAGTAAAACCAAGTTCAGAGCCAAGCTGAGCTGCCTGCTGAGGACCACAGGTCACAGGACTCAGCTGTCTGCTTTGGGTCCGGGCAACACTGAAGCAGCCTGGTCTACGAACTCTCCCTGAGGGACCTCAGGGGGCTGAGCAAGGCCAAGTACCCTCCTCCCACAGATCCCCCCACCCCCCACCCCCACCCCCACCCCGACTTCTCGGTTCTACCTTCTCCATGTCCTGCCCACTATTCAGGGATGCAATCTGAAAACCAATTCAATCTCAGACTGACTGTATTCACCCATCCCCCCATACCCACACAAGTTAGCACACACACAGCCCCACACACACGCAATCCACCACTACATTTTAAACACGATCCTATAGCAAATGCTTAAACCCAAAGAATAGTGGGATTTCAGGCACTGGGTGAGGAAGTGATCTGATGGCCTTCTTCCAGTGGTACCACAAACGTGTGAACGACCACTCCACCCATTCCAAACCGGGATGATTTTAAGAATGAGAGGAGGCACTATGAATAATTAAGTCCAGACAGCTGGAGTAAACAGTCACTGTCCCAGGCACACAGTGACATGGGGCCATCCTGCCTAAGGGTAGTGGAAGATGACTTTTCCCCCAAGCTAGACATTAGACATGAAGAGCCCACATGTTCCAGAACAGGGCTTCTGACCTTTCCCGTGCCATGCACCCCATCGGTATCGGTGAAGCAAGGGACCCCTTTCAGAATAATGGTTTTAAATGCACAAAATAAAATATATAGGATTACAGAGAGAACCAGCTATATGTCTATCAAAATATTAAACAAATTTATGATAGAGTAATACTAGTGCTTCTTTATTAACACATTAAATAACAAGATCTAGCAGCGGGTCTAATTACTACTATAATTTTTAAATAGAGATGAGCATAAAATGTCACTTTCACATATCTGTGACTACCATAGTGTGATATGCAAATATCTCTGATTTTAATGGGTGACAAATTCATAAGCACTATTAATACTATTGAGGGAGCTTGATGTCTACATTTTGAACAGAAAGCAATGCTAACTTTCAGTTAGAGGTTAGCAAATATAAAAAAATAAATCTTTTTTCCATTCAAGGCACCAGATCCCAAGTAAAAACCCCTTTCCTAAAGGGAGCCACTAAGAGGCCATGAGTATATCCAGACATATTAAGAGGTGCCCAAGTTGGCCCAGCCACCATCACTTCCTTCCTTCCCTCAGACCTGTATCAACAGACATCAGGACCCAGCAGAGCTGGGACTTCTGGCAAAAGGGACTATGTTCTCCTTCCTCGAGTCAAGGGAGAAAGGTTCTAGAAAAGCGGAGCCGGGCATCTCACTTCCTGGTTGGACTCCCGTGAGCAACAGGATTTTCAGACCTATTCTAGAAGGAGCAGGAAAGGATTGGATACAGTGAGGTGGAGAAGGGGCACAGTCAGCCTATGGGATCCACCCAGGATGTTGTTAAGGGGCAAGAAAAGGAGACAGACCAATTTGAGGAAAATAACCTAATTCTTGTTTGTCTCTCATCATCTTTAGACTCATTGATACCTAAAGTGTGCCTGGCATTAGACTGCATCTAGGACACCACCCAAGTGCAGTTATGGACCTGGAAAGTCATAGGGAGACCCATTTCTTCATATTATCTGGGAATATTAATACCCTTCCTCTTAACAGACTGATCACCAGAGACAGAAACACATCATAGAATTACCACCATAGGATTTCCCTTTCTTTCTGGGGACCTGACGGTACTTCTGGTAGAGGCACCAACCAGCTGCAGCACCTCCAAAATGGCAAAAATCCTTCACAATCGGAGGCTTAAAAAGAAGGCAAAGAAATCAAGGAGCTTGCACCCCAAAATACCATCCCAAACTCAGGGAATCATGTGTGTGTAACCGGCCGCAGCAGACATCTGTGTTCTCCAAGTCACATCCTTGCGACCCACCTGATTTCAGCAAAACTCTGGTGGAGAGTTCTGCAGATGTTTATAGAATCCCACCTTAAGCACTTGCAGAGGTTTCCTCCAAAGCCAGGAAAGGCCACTTAGTTGTACAGGCACAGGCAGAAGTTCAGGAAAGTCAATTTTCCCAGGGACAACCTTTTAACACTGGGGGTTGGAGGTGGGAGTCAATGGATAAATGTTCCAGAATCTCCTCCTGCCCATGGGACAATGCAAAGGCACATTGTGCGTTTCCAGTTCCCTGCAAGTTGCCCAGAGGGTAACGAGCAAAACAAAACAAGGCACCTTTGTGGCTCTTCTCTTCCCGCTCTCCCTCTCCCTCTCTCCTGCTTCCTGGGTCGCCTCCCAAATAAACTATTGCACCCAACCCTTGTCTTGGGGACAGCTTTTGGAGGAACCCCAATTAAGGCTGTGGTTCTCCACACAGCTGAATAATTCAGGCTTCCTTAAAGGGTCCCCGGAACCTGTCACTCCATGGCAAAGAAGCTAGAAGCCCTTGGAAGAAAGCTGGGGAGCGGAGATGGAGAAGAATCGTGGAAGGTGAGGACAATCACTGGGAAATTCTGAAATTCAGTAGGTTTACGAGGATCAGAAACCTGGCTGAGAAATCTCTGAAGAGCACACGTTGAAAAATGTGCTCACGACAGTTGAGAATCTGTCAACTGACAGGAGAGGGCTTTGTGAAGGGAACGCACCAGCCCGGGGTGTCAAGTGGACAGATTGGTCCAATTAAGGACGGGCAGGCTGGGGAGGGGCAGTGAGTTATGCAGCCCTGGAGTGGCCTGTGGGGGGTCTAGAAGAGCCGTTCTCAGCAGGGTTGAGACTCCAAGTCCCAAAGGACAAAGAGGAGGGGAAAGGACCTTGCAAGGGCTATTTATCCTGCTGCCCGCACCTGTGGGGACTTTGCTTCGAGGAGACGAACGCAGCATCTCCTAAATGTGCAGTCTGTGGGATGCTGATTCTGTAAGACTCTCTGGACAAAAGGGGATGTGGTGGGTATTTTGTGGGCAGCCCTCTCTTGGAGAATCATTCATTCAACAAGTGCTTCTTGGGCACCTTATCCATTCTAGGCATGGTGCTGGGCACCAGGGTTATAGCAGTGGACCAGACAGACAACATTCCTGCCCCAGGAACCTTGCAGTCTTTCGGGGAAAACAAGCATTAAATAAATAAACATGAAATTAACTAATAATCACAGCATGGCAGGCACAAGTCTACACATACTACCTCATGAAATCCTCACAACAGCCTATGGAGGTAGGAACTGCATGGTTATTATTTTGGAGACACAGGGGCACAGAAAGGTTAGGTGGATTGGCCAAAGACAAAACAGCAGTAAGGGGTGGAGCCATGACCCAAACCCAGGCAGTCCAGCTCCCAAGTCTGCATTCTGACCCACTACATTTTAACACCTTATACATTAAAGGATCTGATAAGTCCTGCAGGCAAGACTGGCTACATAATTTGCGAGACCCAGGGCAAAGTGAAAATGCACAGTCCTGGCTGGTGGTGGGGAGGTCATTTACCCAGGGGGACATCCTCTTCCCTTGGGTGCCCCAACCCACAGCAGACACAATCCCCAAGGGGTTGCAACTTCATCGGTACCTGAGTCAGAGGTAGGTGAGAAGCCCCCATCGAGTTTCCTGCTAAACATGCTGTGGTGCTGCCAGCCCTGAGAGGACAGTTACCTGGCCCTGACCTGAACCGCCGTGGGACAGGCACTGGATCCCAGCCCTCTCCTCACCTGCACACAGGTCCCTGCAGGAGGCAGAGGATGACAACAAAACGGGGCCTCCCCTCAGTCCCTGCCCTGAGCACCATGGTCTGGAGCCATAGGTGGCATGGTCTCAGGGTGGGGGCAGTCGGTGAGGTCTGGAGTACCAGGGGGAGGGGAGCAGGCAGCCAAGAGCCCCTCCTAGGGGGGCAGTAGGGGCTGCATGTGAGTTGAGTCTCCAGGCCCCCCGACACAGACTTCATCGTCCCATCAGACTTCACTTGCAGAACACAACTTCAAAGGTAACATTATCAAGGATTCAAGACAGCAACTGCAAAGCGTGAAGCAGGTGAAGCAAGGGACCCCTTTCAGAATAATGGTTTTAAATGCACAAAATAAAACATATAGGATTACAGAGAGAACCAGCTATATGTCTATCAAAATATTAAACAAATTTAATTAACAAATACTAAACAAAATATTAAACAAATTAAACTCCAAGTGCAGGCCCTTCTGAGCACTGGGTCCTATGCAGCTGCACTGGGTGCCCACCCATGAAGCTGGCCCCGCCTGCAGGCGAGGAAGGCAAGCAAAGGTTGGACTTCGTTTAACACAGTTCCCCATGCTCACTTCAGCGTGAAACCCCTTTCGGGGTTAATAATCCATGGTACTAACTTTCCATGGCCCACCTTTTTAGAAATGCTACATCATCTCATCCAACCCTTTTAGTAGCCCTGTGAGTGAGGAAAATCCAGGGTTATCATCGCTTTTCCCAGACAGAGAAACTGAGGCACAGAGAGGAAAGTGTTTCACTTTAAATATGGTGGTGGTCAAGAGGCAAAGACGTCTCTCAAACTCAGGCATCCGATGCACTTTCCCCTCAATGTGCCAGCCT
Source organism: Daubentonia madagascariensis (assembly GCA_023783475.1). Classification (NCBI taxonomy): domain Eukaryota; kingdom Metazoa; phylum Chordata; class Mammalia; order Primates; family Daubentoniidae; genus Daubentonia; species Daubentonia madagascariensis. The sequence continues at coordinate 45,908,226 of JAKFHU010001953.1, forward strand.
TCCCAACCCTCCAAGATGCTTTTACACGTTCCTTGTTTGTCACTCAAGAGAGGGCCATAATGCTGGCAGGTTGCCAACCGGCAGCTAGTATTTATTAGGAAATCTCCAGACATGCCAGGAAATTACAGCCCAGCAAATTAGTTTAGTCATTTCACTAGTTTATTTAAGGAGCTCTCTATAAGCTGTGCAAAAACTCTTTCAAGCACAAGTTGTAGGAAGTGGTGATTTTTTTTGGTGCCCCAGTGATGCCACATTATCCTGAGCATCCAGAGGCCTCCTTGGGGAGATAAGTCCTGCCAGAGGTTCTTTCTTAAAAGGATTTGTTCTGTAAAATTTGGCTTCAGTCAAAATGCCACACTCAAGGGTCCAGAAGGCCACACATGGCCCCAAGGCCGTAGGTTCCCTGCCCCTACAAGAAACTGCCACCTCTAATAATACTTAATAACATCACCACTCCTTGTTAAGTGTGGCAGCCAACCTCCAAGAGGGCCCCCAGTGACCCCTGGACCTCCTGGGATTGTGCCCTAGTGCAGCCTCTTTCCACACTGAATAGGGCCCATCTGTGTAATCAGTAGAATATTGCAGAAATGACAGAGTGTGGCTCCTGAGGTTAGGTCATAAAAAGCATGGTAGCTTCCACCTTCCTCTCTCTTAGATCACTCGCTGTGGGGGAAGCCAGCAGCCATGTTGTAAGGACACTCAAGCAGCCCTGTGGAGAGGAGAGGTTCCCATGTCAAGGACCTGAAGTCTTCTTCCAACAGCCATGTAATTACTCCATCTTAGAAGTGAATCTTCCAGCCCCAGTCAAACCTTTGGATGACTGGCCAACATCTTGACTTCAGCATCATGAAAAAACTTAAGCCAGAACCACCTAGCTAATCTTTCCTGAATTCCTGACCCACAGAAGCTTTGAGATAATAGATCTCTGTTGTTGTGAGCCACTAGGTTTAGGGCTAATTTGTTATACAGCAATAGATTACTAATACACTTTATAAAAAAGTTCATGGGAAATCCAATAGGAGGGGACTGGTCTTCTGGAATTAGATCTAAACACAGTCACAACCTTCAGGTCATTCTCTAGTGACTGCCACTGTCACTTCAAGAGAGACATAGGGGACACAAGAGTCACAAATGTTGGAGGGAGATAGGAGAGGTAGGGAGGGAGGACTCGAGTCACTGTCTGAGGCTTTCAAACAGGATCACAGTGGTGGCTCACGGCCCTTTGAGGAGCAACACGAGACCACACCCAGGGGTGAGAAGCAGCCTGTATTCTATCAGTGCATTCTACAGCACTGAGTTTTTACCAAAACAACAGCAATAGTGATTACTGAGCACTTTGCCTGCTTCGCACTTCACATTGACTTTCTGGGCTTTACCTCAATTAACCTGATGACTTGAAGCATTGGTCAGAACACATCCATTGTGGGTGACAAAACCCAACTAAAACTGGAGTAAGCCCAAATGGGTGTTCGTGGGCTCATTAATTGAGAAATTCGAGGGGTGGTCTGGGCTTCAGGAACTACTGAATCCCGGGTCTCAAACAAGGTGACAAGGTTTTCCTCTCACACGTTCACGCTCTATTTCCCTTCTCTCCCTCCCTGACTCATCTCCCTGTTTTTTTCTCTTTTCCAGGAAGATTGGACACCTGTAGCTCAAGTCTATACTCTTAGAGCCCACAATCTAAAAGCAAGAGACCCTCTCTTCCAACAGCTCCATATCCTATCACATGGAGGGACCTGATTGGCCCTGTTTGGGCCACCTCCTTAAACCAATCACTGTGGACGGGGCACTAGGGCACAGTGACTGTCTGGGGGTGGATCACGTGCCCATTCCCTTCATCCGATGCGGGGGTGGGGGGTGCACAGTTACTGCCAGTGCCGCCAGAGCCACACGGAATGGGCATTTCCTAATTGAAAAAGGGATGCTCAGCAGACAAAAGTAATGCATATTCATGACTGTTAATACTCCCATTTTACAGACGAGGAAACTGAGGTTAGAGAAGATGCAAACCTGGCCAGGGTCTCACGGCAAAGCCAAGTCTGTCTGTATCCAGTTTCAAAGCTCTTATCAGTACTTCATGACGCTTCTTTCATTGACAGGAGCTCTGACCCTCACAGGAAGCCCATGTGAAGAATTAGCTCCCTTTCCAAAAGCCAGAGTCATAACGTGGCCCCGCTCCAGGCCCTGGGATGAATGTCACACCCCACCCAAACCACCCTCTCCCAGGGCTCCCAGGTCCCCCAAGGCTAGAAAAGCCTCACCCAGAGACCCTCCCATCCTGACCCTGACTGCACCAAGAGCCAGGCTGGACCTTGCAAATGCTGAACTGGTTATACCCAGCTCCACCCCTAGGTGAAACTCTTCCATGGCCTTCCCTTGCTTTTGGAGTGAAGACCCAAACTCTTACCGCGTGCGAGTGCCCTGAACGTCTGGCCCTGCCCACCTCTCTCGCTTTGTCTCCTTTCTCTGTCCCAGTGATGCTGTTCTTCTTGCATTCCATGAGAGAACCTGGCTCCTCTCACCCCAGGACCTTTTCATATTCTGTTCCTTCTGCTTGGGATGCTCTTCCCTCTTCTCCTTACCTAGAAAACTCATCCTTCATATCAGCTCCTTCACGGAAGCCTCCGAGCCTCCACAGTCAGGGCCAGTGTCTCTGTTTAGACCATCATGGAAACTCAAAGCATTCATTCAGGGCATGAGAACACGTTCATGTGTAATTATCTGGTGAAAATCTGTCCCACGAGACTGTAAGCTCGTTAGAGCAGTGATCATGTCCATGCTCCTAGTCACCATTCCTAGCACTTAGCCCAGGGCCTGGCCCAGAGTAGGCCCTCGAAAACACTCACTGAATAAATGAAGGGAAGAGAGCAAGGGACAGAAGGAGGGAGGGAGGGAGGGAGGGAGAGAAGGAGGGAGGGAGGGAGGGAGAGAGGGAGAGAAGGAGGGAGGGAGGGAGGGAGAGAGGAAGGAAGGAGGGAGAGAAAGAAGGAGGGAGGGAGGGAGGGAGGGCGAGAAGGAGGGAGGGAGGGAGGGAGGGAAGGTCTTTCTGTGCCTCAGATTAAGGCTCCATGGAGTAAACCACAAGTATTTCAAAGATGTTGATTAAACTCCTAAACTAGGATGAACATGAAGAAAATAAAACTATTACAAGCATTAGAGGATTTATGGGCTGAGCCTGGCTGCTTTTCAGTATTATTCCCTAAGTTTTCATTTTTCTGAAACCACAGGATGGAAGTCCTGGGGGGAGACGGGAAGTGGAAGAAGAGGAAAACAGAAAGAATAAAGGAGGGAGAGAGAGAAGGAAAGACAGACAGGCAGGATGAGTGAAACGGGGGGGGGGGGGGGGGCAGGGAGGGAGAGGGGAGGGAGAGGGGACGGGGACGGGGGGAGGGGAAGGGTGCGCGACTGGGGCAAGCCCGCAGTGGACTCGCGAGCCCCGCCACGCCCACGACAGGCCGTCACACGAAGCTGGACAGAAAACACGCAGCGTGGAACTGAAGGCCTCAAACAGGAGGAATGTTCCAAAGCAAAAAGGGGGAAACGAAGGTCAGGGCTGCCGTGGGGAGGGAGGTGGAAAGAGTGGGAACGTGTCAGGCCCTTCCTCTGCCATCGGTGACCCACAGAGTCCCCTAGTCGCCTCCAAGGCTTCTGGACTCTGTTTTCCCCTCCGGTTATGTTGACAGTGTGAAGGGATGTTTATTGCTAACACAGCAAAACGTGGTCCGGCAGTTGGGAGTTTCCCTGGCACGATGAATTCATGTTCTGCACAAACGAACAAGAGCTTGCACTGTTGGAGCGGCTGCACACACAGGGTGGGGGGCCACGGGGCCAGGGATCCGGAGTCTGGCATTTGCTATCAGCAAGTCGCCAGAGGGAGGCACAGACAACACACACGGATGGAATCCCTGCAAAGCCCCCACCTCCCAGCCGGGGTTCTGGGAGCCCAGGGGGAGTGCAAGGCCGTCCTTGGCTTTACTGTAAAGAACTGTAAGCATGGGTATTGCCTCTGGAGGTGGCACGACCTCAAGCCAGCATCAGTGCCTCTCAGATACTGTTTTTTTCGAGCAAGGAGGGGTTTACAAAGAGGTAGGAATACAGGTGGAAACAATGGAAGGGATGACTGCAAAAAGGAGGGAAGAATCCCTAAGGCAGCAACTTGGTGGGTGAGACGTCTCGTGACACGTCTGAGAGGAAATCGCGTAAACCTCCTCCACCACCTCCACCCCTGTGCCTCACGCCTCGGCAATTTGTTCCTGCTGGGACCACTCATTCAGTGCTAGAACTCACATGGCCCTTTCCTGACAGGCAAGAATGGGAAATTTATTGGCTCATGTAACTGAGAAGTCCAGGGATGCATCACCTTCAGGCATGGCTGGATCCAGGGGCTCACGAAGTGTCATCAAGACTGTTTTTTTCTGTCTGTCTCTTGCATCTGATGGCAGGGTGTCTCCACTCCAAACGAGGGTGGTGGCACACACCCCTGCATAAAGAATGATTCTCTCTCCAAATAGTTCCCCCAAAATCTCAGGTGTGAATTTTATTGGTCAGGCTGGGGACATGGGCCACCTCTGGAGTCAGGGATAAGGGGACATTTCCACCCAGAGCAGGGTGCTATTGGCCAAATGATGGTGAATGGTTGTGCAGACGAAAACAACAGATGTGACCACAGAAGCTGTGTTGACAGTCACAAGATGACAGCACCCCTCCCCCAAGAATTTAAACAATGATTCTGGCTGCTAGGGAGGGATGCTGAGGTCACACACACAGTGGTTTTTTCTGGGACAGAGAGAGCTGAGTGGAAAAGATCCCTTCTGGCTGGTCTTCTTTAGGCGTTTTCTTGGCAAATCCATCCTGGTGTGTCCAGACTTACCAGACCTAGAAGGAAGCACATAAAGACTTTGCTAGAATGCTATTCATTCATTCAGCCATCACTCTCTGCCACCTGACCTCTTCCCATAACTCGTAGGGGGAACGGTCCTTATGAAAATTGCCAATGTCCATCTCTTATTGATGGACAAGGTTTCTCCTTTCCTTCCTGGATCTCTCAGGTGATCCCTCTTGAAACCTGCTTCCCCCTGGCTCCCCCCACATTCAGCACATCCTCGCGCTGGGAGCACGTCTGCTCCTGTGACTTCAGTTTCCATCTCCTTTGTTTCACGGTCCAGATTCATAATCAAGACCACTCTGCTGAGTTTTGGCCTCAAGAATCCAAGTACCTAACAGGACCTCCACTTGGACGTCCCCCTGGCACCGCAAACTCAACGTGTCCAAAACACTGAACTCCTCCTTAGCACCATTCCCAAGCTTGCTCCTGCTCCAGAGTTCCCCAGCTGGGCGTGCAGAGCCACCACCCCACCCACCCACCTCAACCAGAGACTGAGGCCTGGCCTGGCCCCTCCCTCAGCCCACATCCGTTCAACCACTACATCCTCCTAGGAAATGTCCACCCACTTCCCGCCAGCCCCACTTCCCGCCAGCCCCACTGCCCCTACTGTGGCTCCGGTTCCCCCTCGTCTTATATCAGGATCTCTGCTGACAACGTCCCTAGCCTCCCACCTCCCACTATGCCCCACCCATCCTATCCTCCACCCTGCAGTCAATTCCTCAGTAGGGCTTCCCAGAACTCTTAGGGATAAGTAAACTCCTTGAGGTGGCATTTAAGGCCTAGTTATAACCCAGGCCCTGCTTGCTCCAACAGCCTACTTTCCTTTTGCCACCCAGCTCTCAAACTCTCCGTGCCCACTGTGCTGAACTCCGTGGCTCCCATCTTTGCATAGGCTAGTCCTTCTGCCTGGGTGCCCTTCCTCTTGCCTCTTCCCTCGGTTCCCCTTCCTCACCCTCCAGGGCTCTTCTTACGTATAACTCCCTCCAGGATGACGGCTCTGACCACCCCAAGACTAGGCTAAGTACCTCTCCCAATCAAGCAATCAATCAATTCTCTAGGGAAGATAGTGGTGGTGTTCAGGTTCTTGATGAATAGGAAAGCTTCCAAGAGGAGAAGGGAAATCTATAAGTATATTTTTAGCCAGTGAAGACTGTCCTTTTAATGCTCACTTTCCAAACAAAAATTTATTAACTTCTTACTGTGAGTCAGCTGTAGCTGTGCTGGACACTAAGGTATACCAACCGGCAAACAAGACAGACACATACCTTGCCCTTTAAGAGATTATAGTCTAGTAGGAAAGACAGACACTAAGTAAAAAATTTGGCAATTTTTTTTAGAGATGGGATCCCACTGTGTTGCCCAGGCTGGTCTCCAACTCCTGGCCTCAAGGGATGCCCCTGCCTTGGCCTCCCAAAAGTGCTGAGATTGCAGGCGTGAGCCACCTCACCCAGCTATCGACAAAATTTAATGTGTCCTAGTCCTAACTGTCTTGTAGCAGATTGTATTTTCCAAAGATGGCTACACCAATATGTATCCCATTTAATATGCTCCCTTTCAATGTGACTGACACTCCTCCAGTGAGATATAGGGTCTACATTCTCTCTCCTTGAAACTGGATGGACTGGGCTTTGTAACTGCTGTGACCCACAGAATGTTGTAGAAGTGACACTGAGTGACTTTTGAGTTCATGAAAGTTTCCACCATTTTTCTTTCCCTCTCTCTTTGTCTGAGGACTCTCACCTTTGGAACCCAGTTGCCATACTGTGCGGAAGCCCAGACCACATGGACAGGCCACATACAGATGTTCTAGCCAACAACTCCGGCCAAGGTCTCAGCCAGTAGACAGCATCTACTCCTGTGAGTGAACAGGTCTTCAGATGACCCTGTCCCAAGCCTTTGACCCTTCCAGCTGAGTCCCCAGACACCCAGGAGCATAGAGAAGCCATCCCCTTTGCACCTTGTCAAATTACTAACTCAAAATCCATGAGCAAAATCCATGAGTGGTTGTTTTGTGCCACTAGGTTTTGGAGCAATTAGTTCTGCAGCCATGGCAACTATATTACTCCACTAGGCTGCCTTGCAGAAAAGAACACTGAACTTGAAATAAAGTTTTAGACATTCAGCAGTGGCAGTAAAAAAAAGAAAAAAAAATTGAAATAAAGTGGGTGGAACACACGCCCATCTCTATCACCTTCATAGCTGTTGACACTCACTAGCTGTGTGAACTTGGGCATGTCATTTCCCATCTCTGGATTCTTAGTCTTCCCATGTATGAAATATGGGGATGGGGCTGGATGATTTCTAAGACCCTGGGAAGCTTGAAAAGTCTACCAACAGAGACTCTTTGTGGAATGACCCGATTAAAACCATGTCAATTGATATGGCAAGAAGTGAACTTTTTAATTGAAATTCTTGATTTTTTTGTTTTATCTTTCTAGGAGGTGAACTCAACTAAAGCCATTAGAGAAGCAAAAGCATTCCTCTAATGCATAATTCATGAAAGGAGAGTGGGTTTGACCCAGCAGGTCATTTGGAATAAAAATGCCATAAAAATAAAATATGTTATCCCTCCCCTTCTGCCTCCCCCATCCCTTACACTAGCTAATGGAGGAGAAAGAGTGAATTAAACTGGAGTTCAGGTCAAAGGTTTAGTTGATTTATTCCAGAATGGTCATTCCCTCCAGCCGCTGGAGTAACAATAGACGTTGCAGATGTTCAGGGTTTTGTCCCCACCCTGGGGCCTGGTGTCCGGAGTGATAAGGCCTCTTCTTCTTCCCTTGCGAGATGACCTCACCTTCTAATGGTCTGCCCAATTAGGAAGCATATGAGCCTGGCGAGAAGACACCTTGTCTGCTTCAAAAGCTTTGGGGAAATTCCCCAAGGGGCCAACCTGTTTCACAGAGGCAGAGGGAAAAAAAGTAGACAGCCTGTAATTAGTATAATAACCTGTTCAGATTCCACCTGCCTGTGATTTCCCCAGCTTGTTCATCCATTCATGTATTCATTCACTCAGGCAACAAATATTTACAGAGCAGCTGTGATGTGCAAGCCCTGGTGATACGACAGGTCCCCCAGAAGGAGCTAACGATTTGTGTGCAAGCGATTGATTAAGGAAGTTCTCCCAGGGGCGTCTGGCAGGGAGTTGGGGGAGCAGGCCAGGGAAGGGAAGACACCAAGTGAAGCTTGATTTCAAGTAAAGTCCAGGCCTCAGCTTGATCCTGCAGGAGCTCTGGCATGTAAAGGGTGCCTCGGGGTTTGTCCCAATTTAAAGCAAAGGAGCTGGGCTTTCAGACTTCTGCATCAGACAGCTATTAGTAAGGGCTGCCCTGTTAGGAACATAAATCCTAGGCAATTCCAATTCTACACATGCAGGCCAAGTGTTCCAGTAGCCTGTAGACAGTCCTTCACAAAAAGCCACAGGTGGAGGCTAGTAGAAGCAAAACAACACAAAAGCCAGGGGCAGACATTTTTCTACTCTGCCATCCTTGATATAGTAACAATATCTTGCCTTATGGTTGCAAGATGGCTGCAGCAGCTCCAAACATCCCATCCTCTTACAATATCTAAAGGCAAGAAGGACTGGCAGGGAGATAGCCCCCACCCCTATAGATCTGACTTGTCAGGGAGAAAATTTCTCCAGAGGCCTCCAGTACACTCTGCATCATATCCTATTTGTCAGAAGTGGGTCAATGCACACTTTAAAACCAATCACTACCAAAAGGGAACAGGATGACCATGAATGGTTTCTGAGATTGAGGATTGAGCATCTTGCCTACCCACTTGATAGTTGATGGGTTCTTGTTAGCAAGGATGAAGCGGGGATGGCTTTTGGGTGAACAGTGATCCACGTGTGCTACACTGGCCAATCAGAGCACCATGCTCCCTGGGCTACAGTGATTGATTCAGGGATGGGCACATTACTCAAGCCAAGCCAATCAGAGTTAGCCTGAGAATTTCGCTGTAGTCACCAGAAAGAAGAGCTTATTCTGTCCTGAAAGCATCTGAGGCAAGAGCTATACAGCCGTCTTGGCACCATAAGGACCCTGAGAATAAAGCCAACACAAAGAGGAAAGTGAAGTGGATGCAAGAGAGGGAGAGAGATCAAATCCGGATGACCAACTTAGAACCCCTAAATCCAGCCTTACCTGAAGCCAACTCTAAGCTTTGGGCAGAAAAAAAGTCCTTTTTGCTTAATTCAGCTTGGGTTGGGTCTTCTGTTCCTTGCAACCAAAGGATTCCTAAGTGATGCAAGTGGTAAATGAGGCAGACCCAGCCTCCGCCCTTATGGATTTCACAGTCAAACGTGGGAAGCAGGTCCTGGACAAAGTATCGCAAGTATAATCTGGGCTACAAAGGTCAAGTGCAGGGGACTCACAGACCACATCAGCAAAGGGGCCAGCCTGGTATAGGGGTCTGAGAAAGCTCCCTGGCGAAACGTGGTTCAAGCTGAGCTTGAAAGGGAAAAGGCTGCTTCCCAGCACTAGACTGCAATGTTACCCAGTGACTTCACAGACGTAGCAGGGGACAGGCACTCACTGTGGGAGCCCACACGGTTTCGTTAGGACTATGCAACTGTCCTGCACGTCTCAGTTCTCTCCGACCTACCCCTCACTCTTTCATCCATTCTTCCAACACTCTAATTTGTTCAAAAGCTGCCAAGAATGATCAGATTTTTTTCCCCACACTCCTGTAAAAGCCTTTAGTTCGGAGAAAGACTGTGATTTCTTTCATGTGCAGGAGTGTTTTCTTTTCTTCTTAATTCTTTCCCTCCCTGTGTAAATTGGAGCAGTCGAATCAGGTCCCGAGGTAGGGGAGAGACAGAAAGCTCCCAGCCAGGTGCACTTGTCAGCGAGACTGAGAGGCGCTGCTAGTGGAGAAGCCCTGCAGGAAATGTGGACCTCACACCTCCCCAGAGAGGAAAACCACTGGCCGCTCTCTCCTAACCTTGCCCGGGATGTTTGTTCTCTGGCATCATTCACTGACTCAAAAGGGAGAAAAACTCCAGGTCCAAATGTCCCAGTGCCACTCTGTCTTCCTAGCTACGTAGTCTCAAGCAAGTCTATGAGCCTCGGTTTCCTAATCAGTGAAATGGGAATAATAAACTTTGAGCCTGACCTGCCTCATAGTGTTTGGAAGCACGGCAGGCGATGCTGTGAGTGAACTGGCAGGTGAACACACCCTACCATCCCATCGTGATCTGCAGTCTCAGACCTTCACGCGATGTGGTCCTTGGGCCCCATTCTCCAGTCCCAAGCACAGGGACCAAATCTCCCAGTTCTCTTTCCTTGTGGTCCATGCCACCCACACCCCCATCTAGTGTCTACCATGACAGCTTCCAGAGCAGGCATAGGACACGTGGCTGATCGGAAGGGTCAATGTTGTGGTTTGCCACATCGGGTCAAAAGGCCTGTGTTCAAAGGCCACCGCTTCCATGCTAGAGGCTGACTAATCTGCTCTTTTGGGACCCAACTTTACTTTGATTCCCAAATTGAGGCACTTCAGAGGATCCTTGGAGCTTCGCCATTCTAGAAGCCTTTGAGTCCCAAATTGAGGTGCTTCAGAGGGTCCTTGGAGCTTCGCCACTCTAGAAGCCACCATCTACCTTGTAGTATAGATGAGTAGCACCCTCCAAAGCCAACTCCATGGCACATGATGTGAACGGGGCCCCTGGAATTATGCCACCCAGGGTAGGGCATCTGCAAGGCGATATTTGAACACAGGAACTCTGCCAGAATTTACAATCACCATTTGGGCTGGGGGTGTCTTAACACATCAGGACAACCATGTGAAGCAGCACCATGTCAGTCTTTATAACTAGAGGTGGATGGCAGGATCTGGCCCTGAGGCTGCAGCCAGCTGGCTGGGTGGCCTCGGGCAATCACAGCCTCCTCTTCTCAACTGTCCCGAGCTTTCAAACTTTGTTTACCAAGATTGTTTCAGAGTTTCCAGAGAGAGGAAGGGGACCTCCAGGGACCTCTGGACTCTGCACATATCATATCTCCCTCCTCCCAACTCCAGATGCAGTAGTCCCACGTCTTAACTTTTGAGAAGTGGGATTCTGAATAAGAGTTTGTTCAAAAGACAGTTTCTAAAGAGAGAAAGGGAGGAAGGGGAGGGACAAGTAGGCTAGTGGGTTGTCCAAGCCCGTCCACTTTCTACATGTGACAACTTATCTACAGCCAAGAATCTCAGATATATTTTTGTTCTAATGACTTCAAGGAGACACAGTTTTTTCACAGCTGATGTGGAGTAAAGGGATCACCTATTTCTTAATCCAAAACAATGCAAGTGGTTCTGAGATAAAAGATTTGTTAAAGTAGTGGCACTTCACCTTAGAGGACACATGGATCACCTGGCAAGCTTGTTAAAAATCCAGATTCCTGAGACCCCATGCTCTCAGTTCAGGCTCGGAGCCAAGTACTGGGGCTGGAGCTCCTTCCACCACCCAGCAGCTCTGTAACTGAAGCACGCCGGTTAACCTCTCTGTGCCTCAGCTTTCTCATCAGTGAAATGGGTATAATTACGTACATGCCTTAGGATTTGTGAGGATTAATGAGTTAGTAAATGTATAGCACTTAGAACAACAGGCAGCACATTAAAAAGTGCTCAGTAAATGTGAGTTAGTAACATCAGGGTAGAGCGCCAGAAGCTGCATTTTAACCAGTAGCCCTGGTGATTCGGATGCAGAAGATCCGTGGGCCACACCTTGAGGACCTCGGCTCTACAGGAACATGGAGCAGCCCTTCATAACCTGCAAGTGACTCTGTTTCCTTTTATAAGAAGCAAGGAATAAGGCACTTTTGTACCAGCCATCTGCGTGTCTGAAAAGGCAGCAGATATTTTTCCCTCAGATGGAAATAGCTTGTTATTCCAATTAGACATGGACTACATGCTAATTACCCCCCAAAATCAGAAAGGTCAGAGAGATGGAAAGGAAAAAAAAAACTATAAATAATCCCCAAACCCAGAGAAAACAACCAGTAATGTGTTGTTTCTATGCCTACACACAGAGAGAGAAAGGGAAGGAGGAAATTTTTTGCCTTAATCATCCTTTTCCCTTTAAAAACGTGACAGCACTAGGAACATCTTTCCATGTCAATAAACAGCCTTGTGACATTTATTTTAATGCTGCTCACTATTCCAAAGTGTGGACATAATGTCATTTATTTAGCCAAACCCTAATTGTCAGACATTTAGGTTATTTCCTTTCTTGCTAGGCTGATAATTGATGATTCCAGGAACATCCGAGTCGCATGTTCCTATGGCACCCTGCATGTTTCCTGCAGTAACATGAACACATGTAGATGTTGCTCAATGTTGGTGTCCCCTGGAATGCTGAAAGCACTGGGAGATCAGGGCTGTGCCTGCCTAGCGCACCCTGCACCCTCTGCACAATAGCACGGTCAGGAACAGTTAGGCACCGTAAGGAGTTTACGCTCTCGGCTCTACCTCCAATTAGCTCTGCAAATTTGGGCAGCTAATTAACCTCCAACGTCTTCGGTTTTCTCATCTATAAGTGGTGATATTGACAGTAGCATCTCACGAAGTCACACTGAGCAGTCCGAGATAACCCTCGTGAAGTCTTAGTACAGCCCTAGCACCTGTTAAGTCTTAGTTCCTTACCAGGCACTTACCAAATATTTAGCGAACTCAAATGTAAGTGAATTTGGACATGAGTCAAATTTCCTTAGGATCAATCATAAGGTCAGAAGGGCTTTACTTCTTAAATTCATACACTTCTTTAATTCATACTATCAATTTAACCTCCAGAAATGCTGTAGCACCCACAAAATATAAGAATTCTTGCTTCTCTTCCCCCTTACAAACACAGTGAGGGGAAATTGGTGCTAATTGCTCCCTCTCTTTGATGAGAGGAAGGACCTGGGGCCATCACAGCAATTGCTTGAGGCCATGTAGGTGCCATTGTGAGTCACATCCCTCCAAGGCAAGAGTGAGAGGTGATGTCCTGTGGAGCAGAGAAGCAACCACCCTCTCTTGCTCTGTGACTACATCGAGTTAGACTTGCCTGGACGTTGGAGTCAGGTCTGCCAGGTGCATCAGTGGAATACTTAGGCATCTCTATCCTGGACCTGCAGCCCCTGTGCCTGTGGGCAGACGGGCCTGTCTCATAGAGGGTGAGGGAAACGCCCAGAACCAGCCAGGGTCAGTCATCCACTCACAGCAGGGACTGTGGTTCTGCACTGCTGATCCTTTGGGTCTCCCAGCGATTTGAGTCCAGGCTTCCTTCCGGGGCCTCTCTCCTGCCCCAGCTGTGACCAGCTGTGTCTGTTTTTCAGCCACCAATAGCTAATTCCAGGATTACGCTTTCTAAATGGATGTAATGTAATATCCAGAGTGTAAAAGCTTTAGCCTTGCTTCCAGCCGTGAAGCATGGGCCATTTCTCCAGAGGCTGAAGATCGCGTTCAGGCCGTGCTAGGGCACGGCCTGAACTACTCCCTTTCATGACACACAGCTCCATGAAAAGTGAGGGAAAATCTCGGCTGAGGGGTATAAACTTTATCACAATATGTTTTCAGCTCCCAAGAAACTGAAAAATCCGGCCTCGGTCACGTTCTCTAAATGTGTGAAGAAAGGACAGGGGGACATTTCTTCCAGGTGCTGTGACGTTCTCTCCCCAAAGTTTCAGCCTCAGAGCACATTTAGGAAAGGCGATTTGGGGGTCATAGAAAGAAAATGAGCAATTTCAAAAGAGGGAGCTATTGTTCATTTCTGCGGTGACTTGACACCTACCACAAAATAATTTCAACCCACAGAAAGGCCTTTTTTAGGGCTGTTTTTAAATTTCTTTCTCATCTGAATAATAATGACATTTTTAAAAACATTAGGCATTCAGAGAAATCTAAGAAGAAGCAATTATTAGTAATTAAAATCATAACAATAATAATAGCTATCATTTATGAAGCATCTAACATGTTTTAGATATTTCATGACAATGTTCACATTCATTAAATCTCAATATAACCATAGCCCTATGACCAAGGCAATATTTTGTTTTTTTGTTTTTTTTTAAGAGACAGGGTCTTGCTCTGTTGCCCAGACTAGAGTTTGGTGGCTCAATCATAGCACACTGCAGGCTCGAACTCCTGGGCTCAAGGCGATCCTCCCACCTTAGCCTCCTGAGTTGCTGGGACTACAGTCGTGCATCACCATGCCCCTCTAATTTTTTTTATTTTTGTAGAGGCAGGGTCTTGCTATGTTGCCCAGGCTGGTCTTGAACTCCTGGCCTCAAGCCATCTTCCCACCTCAGCCTCCCAAAGTGCTGGAATTACAGGCGTGAGCGACTGCAACTGACCATATCCATGTTTTGTAGATGAGGAAACCATGCTTAAAGAGACAAAAACAATTTGATCAAAGATGGATAACATATTTCTAACCTTTTATTAAAGTATACCTCAGAAAAATATATACATTCTAAGCAAACAGCTAGACGGATTTCACAAAGTGAACACATCATGTAACCAGCATCACAACCAAGAAACAGGACATCCCCACCAGCAGCCCAGGAACCCTTATCCCTAATTCCCAGGGGTGACTATAACCTTGACTTACGCCATCTACTTGTTTTGCCTGGAATCACATAGTATTTACTATCTTATTCATAACATCCTTCCCGCAACATTGTGTTTGTGAGATTCACCCATACTGTTGCATGTAGCACTAGTTTATTCTTTCTCATTGCAGCATAATATTCCATGGTATGGATATCCATTCCATAGTTGATGAGCATGTGGGTTGTTGCCAGTTGGTGGCTCCTACAAATGGTGCAGCTATGCACATTCTTGGGCATTTCTTTTGGTACATGTAGGCAGGCAATGTTTAGCTTTCCAAAGTGGTTGAACCAATAAATGCTCCCACCAGCAGCATATGAGAGTTCCAATTTCTTTATTGCCTCATTAAGACTTGGGATTGAGGGCTGTGAGCATGGTGGTTCACACCTGCAATCCCAGCACTTTGGGAGGCCGAGGCTGGACGATTGCTTGAGGCCAGGAGTTCAAGACCAGTCTTAGGCAACACACCAAGATCCCGTCTCTACAAAAAATTTTAAAAATTAGCCAGGCATGGTGGTATACATCTGTAACCCCAGCTACTCAGGAGGCTGAGACAGGAGGATCACTTGAGCTCAGGAGTTTGAGGTTGCAGTGAGTTATGAGCATGCTACTACTCTAGCCCAGGAGACAGAGTGAACCTGTCCTAAAAAAAAAAGACTTGGGGTTTTCTACTTTTTTGTTTTAGTCATTCTGCAGGTAGATATTGGATAGCTTTTAGGTTGAGGAATGCGTATCAGACACAGATGTTTCTAGCTCGCTGCCTAGCCTGGTGCCTGGCACTTGGTGGGTGCTCAGGGATATTTGTTGAATTAATTAAAGCATGGCCCCAAAGCTCACGGTGGTTCTCCTACACTATTCTGCTATTGCCCCCACCTCAGTCCCAGACCCCTCCATATCCAGGTCCCCATGTCTCTAAAGGCACACAGCCAAGCAGCCTGATGCAACACTTCCCGTCTCTAAGACTGACAATCAGTAGTAAAAGGAAGCCACAGCAAGCCAACAGTAGATCCGGGACTGTGGAATGCAGGCACAGCCTGGGGGTTGGGTCCAAGCCTGCTGACCAAGTCAAATCTCCAGAGCTCCACCTACAGCCAGATGATCAGCAGCAAATGTCCCCCTCAGAGCAGGTGTGGCTGCCCCTGCCATTGGGGTCAAAGAAAAGTCCCTGGAGCAAAAGGAGAAATGAAAAGCAAGAAGGAGGCTGTGAAAGCAACCCAATGCATGTGCACTAACACCATCCAGGACAGAGGAGGTTGGATGTGACTTAAAGACAGAGAAGAGCCTCTTAATTCCCTTGCCAACTACATGGGTTCACCAGGGCAATTTTTTCAGAGGGAATCAAATAAATTACCGTTCTAATTTTAAATGCCCTCATGAGAACAGGATTAAGTATGATTAAGATAATTCTATTCCTTGGGAAAGAAGAGAGAGTTGCCCAGGGCCCACTGCTCTCCAGCGTACATGGTCTGAGTACTTTCTTCCTTTTGCCCCATAGTCTGGGAAAGGAATACTAACAGTAATAGTTAGCATTTCTGAGCGCTTACTATGTACTAGGCCCTGCTCCAAGCACTTTGCTGGAGTTACCTCATATAATCTTCACTAAAATCCTACAAGGCAGGGACTGTTCTCATCCCCATTTAAAGGTGAGGAGATTAGGGCTTAGACAGGTAATCTCCAAAGATCAAGCAGCTGGTTAGCAACTGGTAAGGGAAGAACTTGAGCCCTGGTGTTCCACTTGTCTACTGCTGTGTCACAAATTACCCAAAATGTGATGGCTTAAAACGACAACCATTTGGGCAGAGAGCAGCTCCACACAGCGTTGACCAGGGTCACTTTGTGCCATTTGGCTGGCAGAGGGGCTCAGCTGGAGGGCCCAGGATGGCTTCTCTCACATGACTGGTACCTTGGCAGGGAGGGCAGGTGGCCTGGCTGAGACTGTCACCTGCAGTGCCAGGCGTGATCCCTCTAGTGCAGCAGTCTCAGGGTACTTACACTTTCCTGTGGCAACTCAGGGCTGCAGAGAGGGTTCCAGGAGAGAGCAAGTGGAACTATTAATAGCAAAGCATCACTTCCAGGAGGTCAGAGAGCATGGCCAGATTCAAGGGGAGGGGACACAGCTCAGCCTCTCAATGGGAGGAGTATCAGAGAGTTTTCAGCCATCTCTACCACACGTTGTTTTTGTCTGATTCCAGAACCATCAGTCAGAAGTAGAAACTTACACTGCGTCGCTGGCCATTGTTGAGTATATCCTCTGTGCCAGGCATCTTACACATTTACATGTCCTGTTTTACTTACTCCTTAAAGAAAGAAGAGAGAGAGAGAGAGAGAGAGAGAGAGAGAAGGAAGGAAGGGGAGGAAGGCTAGGAGGCGTATATTTCTGCCATTTTATAGATGAAGAAACTAGGCTTGGAGAAGGGAAGTGCCTCGTCCGAGATCACATGGCTGGTGAGAGTCCAAGTCAGGATTCGAAGCCCCTGTTCTTTCCCTTCTTCCCGAACCCTTCCCCCTCGCAGGTCTGCAGCTGTACTTTTCCCAGTCCCCACATACAGCCCTGAGTGTGTGAAGGGTGTCCCTTGGCCCTTCACCCTTGCTTAAAGACACCCCAGTTTCCAAAAAGGGCTCCCCCAAACAGGGTGCTAAACAGTTTCCTTCTCTTGGGGGTAGCTCTGGTTTGTTCAAAGGGAAAGAGTGATTACAGCAGTCAGCTCCGATGGCAGAGATGAGTCCCCTCCATCTGTCTACCCTGAAGACCCACTTTCCTCAAAAACGCTCTGCAGAGATATTGATACTGCAGATGCCACCCAGAAACAAAAAACATATATTAATCCCAGTGCTCTCCAATGCAGTGGGCAACTTCGAAGACGTGCCTGCAGGCCCCAGAAAATGGCTGACTAGAGCAAGGAGCCTTTGGCGCGTGATCTCCCATCCCTCACACGCCAACATCCTACACGGGCAGCACTGTTTATTGCTGTAATGTGTCAGCGTGGGTAACAGGACGCAGGCAAGGAAGGCTTAATTATAAAAAGCAGTCTCTTCAAGACACTTTAATTCCCTCAGTTTTTTTCCTGACAGGAACTCAACACACGTACACAAAAATGTGAATTTAGTTTAATTTTGAGCTCTCAAAATTACTGCAAACGTGATTACTTAATCCCCCTTGAATCTTAGAATTTCAAAAATTCTTACTAAGATTTTCTTTTGCTGGAGGCAGTATAGCAGGGAGATTGAAACCGTGGGTTCCAGAGACAGCCTGTCTGCCTTAGAATCCTGCTACCACCCCTCAGCAGCTGGGGGCAGGGGTGGGCAACTTATTTCCTGTGCCTCGGTTTCCTCATGTGTTTCTGTGAGGGTTAAATGAAGCAAACATGACAAGAGCTTAACACAGTACCTGGCACTCACATACTAAGTGTTCATGTTTACTAAATATTAACTAATTCCATGTCGTAATTCTTATTAAAGCAGCCCAAAGAATTCAAATATCTAAAGAGTAACATACACCACATGTATATGTGCATGTCACTGTGTAAATGACTGAGTATATATGCCTCTGTTAATCATTCTTAAGCATTTTAATTATTATAAAAGTAATTTGCTTATTATGTAAAATTTTTTAAATATAGAAAAGTAGAAAGAAAAAATAAACACTGCCTATTATCCAACTACCTACAGACAAACATTTTTAACATTTTGGCCTATGTTCTTCCAGTTCTTTTTATTGTGCATAAATATATTTAATTTTTTTCATAAAGTACTTGCTTTTTTATAACTTTTTTCTATTCTCTAATGATATATCATAAATATATAGTCACATGTCACTAAATATTCCTAGATGACATCGTATTTAACAGCTGTGTAGTCTTACATCTTCTGAATATACTATTATTCATTTAACTGATCCCCTGCTGTTGGACATTTAGGTTGCTTCCAGCATTCTTTGTGCTACTAAAACAATATTGAAATGAACATTCTTAGGAATAGACTAATGTGTGTTTCCATGGTCTATTTTCTTAGGATAAACTCCTAGAAATAAAATTCCTAGGTTAAAAGTTCTGCACATTTTTAAGGTTATATATAGGACCATAGCATCCTTCAAAAAGGGTGCATCACTGCCA
This sequence comes from Daubentonia madagascariensis, assembly GCA_023783475.1. Taxonomy (NCBI): domain Eukaryota; kingdom Metazoa; phylum Chordata; class Mammalia; order Primates; family Daubentoniidae; genus Daubentonia; species Daubentonia madagascariensis. The sequence continues at coordinate 45,926,793 of JAKFHU010001953.1, forward strand.
CCAGTGGTGAAGAACATTCTTCTCCCCTATATTTAACACTTCTGAGCATTCCTTTGCAATTCTTCCAATGATTTTTTATCGAGCACTTACTGTTTTGTAGGCACTGCTGGAGATGACTAGAATAACTCCTTTTCCTCCCTATGTTCCATCTTCAAGGATTTCCTGTACTCAACTCCGAGGACATGGCTTCAGTCTGGCTCTTTTATCTCTCTGTTATACTGTCAGAGGAATGGAACTGTCTGGCAAGAGGAACAGGGTTGGAGACACAGCTTCAGTCTCTGAGACTGCAAAGGGCCACTCTTGCTGCCCCGCAGCCAGGAATGTGCCAGTCCTCACTCTCCCCTCCTTACTGCTCTTGCGTCCACTGTGCCTTGATCTGCTCTTCTGCTCTAAGTCTTCTTCCTAAGTGTATGGCAGGAAGTTGTAACCCAGAAAGAAGAGGGTTTCAACTCAAATATCAGCTTGGTGGATTAGTGGGGGTAACCTGGATCACTACGTGGAGAAGGATTCTGAGGCTATGTTTGAGCCCAGTTGAAAGACTGATGGGATTGATTCGTGATGTCTGCCACAGACATAGGAATGGAGGACAGTGGTAAGTATACCTATAGATTCTGTTCTTTACTCCATTTCCAGGCTTTAGCTGTCCTTAGGACTGATCCTTCTGGATTCATGTGCCATTTTCCTGTATTTCTGCTTTATTTTGCTTTCTTCTTCACATTCACCCCACTTACTTTCTCTTTCTTTTTGTTTCTGTACTTCACACACATTTGTGATCTCTATAAATCTTGTGTTTTCTACAGATTGCACCCTAGTTGTTTGAAGCTTGCCAAGAAAGCTCAGTCTGGCGCTCTCTTTTTCTGCCTCTCTGTTCCTACAATTCATCCATTAAGTTTACTCCCTCCGTGTTACCAAAAGCTGTTGGTGGTAAACAATATTCCCTGGGCCAGCAATTCATTCTTGACCGACTGACCACAGGAGGGGCTGTTTCCCTCAGGAAGCCCCACTGTTTAGGCAAGAGAGACCTGGCTCACTGATAGTCACTAGGAAACCACCCCCACAGGAAACAAAGCACATCATTTATGGTGCCTTGTTCATGTTAAAGCATTCCCTAACTGTATTCACAAGCTCTCAGGGACTAATAAAATGTCGCTTTTAGAATTAACTCCATGCTGCCCCAGGCCTGTGGATTGCAACCGGAACACTTAGCCTTATGGGATTAACAGTGTTTGGGCATAGTATAACATTTCCCATAAATAGTCTCCATTTGCTGAGCACTAACTCTCAATCAGACATCATGCTAAGGACTTATGTGCATTATCTCATTGAATTTTCCCACTAATCTGGAAGCTGGTTACTATCATTATCCCCATTTTACAGATGAGAAAACTGAGGGTCAGGAATCTAAGTAACTTGCCCAAGATCAGACTCTGCTAGGGAGTGGAGGAGCCTTCAACTGGGTCTCTGCAGCTCCACGTCATATAATAGTCAATACAATACATGGCTCCTTGGGTGGGGGCTGTGACATCCCACCTACCCAGCAAAGAACTTGGAAATAAGGAAGATAAAATTGCCATCTGGGAACAAAACCACAGTTAGTCCACAGTGGATCAGATCAGCAAACTGCAAAGTGATTCTAAAGAGATATCCTGGTTCCCAGGTCTGTGAGAATGAAAATATCAGTGCATTTAAAGAAAAAAATTGTGTCCATCTGATAGAGACTTGACTACTAGAGGAAGCCCTCAAAAAGGACTTCAAAGGATGTCCACCCATACACTATCCAGGAGAGAGGTGAGTATACCAAGTTCGGCTCGCCTAACTGGCATATCCCTGTTAGGCTATTCATTTATTAAACTATTATTTATGGAGCAACTATTATGTGTCAGCCAGTGCATGGGGCACCGTCCCAGTACCCACAGAGCCTATGTCGTAGTCAGGGGATAGAGGCAGATTTATTGGAAATCAGGACCTGGGGACCCCTTCCAAGAGCCCCAGTGGTATGTTCATGTGGTCCCAGGATTTTTATAAAATTTGCCAGTGTAAGATACTTCAGTGGCCATCAGTTAACTCTACTGTCTCCACTTTTATTTCCTCTCTGTATTTACAATAAATATTCACTTTTGTGCTGACTTAATTTGTTCCCCTGGAAGCAGTCCCCGGGACAAGCAGGGGACTATGGTCGGCTTATTGGGGAGGTGCAGGAAACACTGGCAGGCAAGTGGGGAGACTAGAGCAAGAAGGGTAGGCGGCCAACAGTGGCTGCGTAAGTGAGCCAGCACCCACCATGGGCAATGGGAGCTGAATCCTACGGGAATCTTTGGGAGACAGGGTGTTTTAAAATTTAGGTTTTGTTATTCTTTAGCTATCACAAAGCCAACAGGTCAGGAGATGGTTGCTATTGAAAAGCGGTCTTGTTACTCACAGGTCCCACGAGGAGGGAGGCACGCCATGCCATGGGGGGCACATGGAGAAGCACCAAGTTCTGTTGGGAGGTAGAGAGCAGGAGGAACGCATGAGCCAGAGCCTTTATTGTGGTTTCCATGAGAAAGATCGGCCAAGGCAGGGTAAGCAGGTTTAGGATTGCCTAGTTTGAATACTTCAGCAGGCTGTGGGGCACAGGGACTGTCCCTAGTTGTCTGGCACCTGGTCCTGGGGTAATTAGGCAAGGTGGAGAGTGGCCCAGAGTGTCAGAGCTCAGTAAAGGAAGCTGGGGGTCTGGGCTGTGCATTGGCTGGTTTGCATTTGAAAGACACCCCTGGGCTGAGTTGCTCACTATCTCTAAGAATTGGCTGACCCTGGGAGGGGCAGCCCCTCCAGTGTCAGTAAGACCTCAGATGTCAAAGCATCAGAAATATAGAAAATAAAAGACATGGTTAATACACTGGGTAGAACACATACCTCAGAGTGATCCCAGCCCAGGGGCGAGGGGGTTAGTGGCCAAGGACTTCTGGGGGTGGTGGTGGGAGTTGTACCCCAGCACTTTTGGTGGGCAAGAGGCTAGAGGAAGCTGCAGACCCTGTCGGCTGAGGTGTCTGAACACACTGAACGCTGGAACCTGTGGGATACTGGTAGGGCACAAATAGCTCTGCTCCCTGTACCTAATTTTACATTCATAATTGTATATTCTTTTTTATAAAGAAGGCCTCCAAAATTGCTTCCGACCCTACAAAACTGGGTCTACCCCTATGGGAAGACAATTGATACCTGATTGTTACAGGCTGAATTATATCCCCATAAAATTTATATATTGAAGTCCTGAACTCCCGGTACCTTGGAATGTGACTGTATTTGGAGAAAGAGTCTTTAATGAAGTAATTAAGGTTAAATGAGGTCATTAGAGTAAGCCCTAATCCAATCTGACTGGTGTCCTTATAAGAGGAATTTTGGACACAGACATGGTGGGAAGACCATGTGAGGACACAGGGAGAAGGCAGCTATCTAAAAGCCAAGGAGAGAGGCCTCAGAAGAAACCAACCCTGCTGACACCCTGATCTTGGACTTCTAGCCTCCAGAACTGTGAGGAAATGCATTTCTGTTGTTTAGCTACCCAGTCTGTGGTACTTTATTCTGGCAGCCCTAGCAAACTAACACACTGATAAAGATCTGACAGGCTGGTCCCCTTACCCATTGGTGTCTGAGCACTTCCCCTGGCTGGATCCAGTCTCCCTCTGCAGCCCTGGGGTCCTCTAACTTCCCACTGAGCAGAGCCCCAGGTTGATGGGACCTACAACACTCTGGAGGGCTTGTGTCCCTTCTAAAGCGGGCCGTGGCCCTCTGCTCCAGCTGGCTTTTCCCAGATCTTCTGGTTTCCCAAGAGAAGCCAGAAATCTGCATTCTATGTGAAAACTCCCTGTTTTTAGAAGTTGATAATGAATTCAAATTTTTTTTCAAAACCCTCTTTGGGCCAAACAAAACATTTCTACAGGTGGGATTAGACTATAAATCTGAAATTTGCAACTTGCAGCTGCATTTCTTCCTTACAAGGAGCCACAAGAGTCCAGTCCACTGGACATTTCTATTTCTTGTGGTCAGTGAATCACTTGGCTTTCAATTGAAAGCCAGATCAACCTAGGTTAAAAATCCCAGCTCTGTCACTTACTAGCCGCGGGAGCTTGCCTCTCGTGCCTCAGTTTCCTCATGTGGAAAGCCGACACGAGGGTCAGGGGAGTTGAGGCAGAGGCCTGGCCTGTGTAGAGACGAGCACGTGGTGTGTGTCCAGGAAGCGACAGCTCTTCATGCCACCTCATCCATCCTTCCTTCTCTGTTGGCTGGTGTCAGCCCCCCAGGAATGCTGCAACTGTCAGGACTGAGTTTCTGGGCCTGTGAGGCCTGTGCAGGCCTGACCCTGTGACAAATGAATCACAAGGTAAATATCTCCTGGCCATGACTTTGGCCAGCCACAGTCCTCTCCTGGGGATGGCCTGACCTTGGCACACTCTCCTCTCTAATGTCTGCACGCTGAAATAGATCACTGTTGGATTGGCCTTGGGGGTCTACAATGCCGAGGGTGAAGATTCCTTCCCTGCGAACACACGTGCCTCCTTCCTGTCTATCAGGGACAACTCTTTAAAACACACCCTGACACTCACTTCCCCAGCATTGGTGCATGCTGTCAATAGGCTCCAAAAGGATCCCGGGTTATGCCGTTAGCCTCACCGCGCCACACACATTCATTTATAATTCCCTTCCAGCGCACAGGGACAGTAAGACACTCTGCTAAATATCCATCCCAGGAAACGTGACACCAATCAAGCTTCATTCCATCCACCCAGGCCCCGCTCCCAAAGGTGGGTGAGAAAGGATGAAGGAAGGCTGTATTTTCCCTTATGGTAATTTTCATACAGTAAAACTGACTCTTAACCTGGACAGCCATCTGAGAAAACAGGCGACAGTGCAGCTGCAATGACCGAGTTTTGACGTGGATCTGGGGGATAGGTGGTTGTTAGACCTCCTGTGAGTGTCCAGCAGACAGGAGACAGCACAGCCGGGCTGTGGAACCAAAGGGCTCGATCCTGGCTTGGTTATTTCCTTGCCACGTGAGGACTTTGAACAACCTACTTAACTCTCTGAGCCTCGGTTTCCTTATCTTCCAAATGGGCAAACAGTAATGCCTACCTCACTGAGAAGGTAAAAGGAACAAAGGAGAGAATGTGCAAGTCTTAGTTAGCTCAGGGCTGCACTTAGTTGCTAAAACCTGCTACCCCCAAGCAAAGCACTTTACTTGGACTAATTTAATCCTCCCAACATCCCATGCACCAACTCTCCTGGGTTGTTTTTCTCTCTCTGGCTGATGAGGCTCTGTGGAGGACACCGAGCATCTCTGTGCTTTTTCTTTAAAATTACTGGGTAAGTTTCATCATATGTTTTCAGAGCAGGCCATATCCAATAGCAGTGTTTAGGAGGACCTGATGTTTTGGGAAAGATGGGGCCATGGACAATATCGCTCTTTGATCCCTGCTTCCTTGGAGGAGCCTGAAGGTATTAAAATCATTACAACAATTTGAAACATTCCAAAATGAAACAAAACAAGGCAAAGTATTTACAGCATGATCAGATAATCTAATCCACTAATGGGTGGCTCAGGGAGTTCACAGGTCTCTTTGTAAATATTTTCAGTCAGTAAAATAGTTACTGGTTTTGAACCTTCTCTAGATGCTGCGCTGAATATTTTTTCTTCTTTCTTTGTTATCTTGCTTAAACCCCATGATGACCCGCAGGGATGGATGCTTTTTTATCCCCATAATACAGAGGAAGAAACGGAGACTCCAAGGCATCAGGTAATTTGGCCGCAGACGCAGCTCACAGGGGAAGGGCCAGGCTTCAGACACACGTGGGCCGATGCCAACGTCCTTGTTCTAGTTTCCCAAAGCTGCAGAATCTTCCAAAGTCACCATCCTTTTATACAACTTTCTCTTTCTTCTCCTCTAGCACTAAATGGCTAAAAGAATAGGCACAGTAGAATCAACCTTGGTTTTAATACAGTGTCCTTGAGCCACATACAAGCTGTGTGACAACCTTGAGTATATCTTTTTGGCTTAAACAACAACAAAAAAAGGCCGGGGGCGGCGGTAGAGGGGGGGATGATGGATTTAACGATCTGTATAATTGAAGAGTCCAGGAATACATTACCTTCAGGTCAGCTTGATCCAGGGGCTCAAACCTGTTTTCTCCCCCTCCATCTCTGATGGCTCTATTTCCAGAGTGTTTGCTCCATTCTAGATGGGTTTCCCCCCCATGCAGCTCCTGCCCTACATTCTTCCAGATTCCTAGCCATCAGGAAAGTGCCCCAGTTCTAGCTGTCCCAGCAGAAGTTGTGTTATGTTTCAGTGGCTCTAATGGGGTCACTGCCCAGCCCTGGACCAATCCTTGGTGTCAGAGGATCATAAGGGGTTGATCAGCTTAGACAAAGTTATGAGCTTTATATCTGAGCTGGGATAGAACCACCTCCTAAGCACCTTTGCTGACAGTGAAGAGAGGGGTAGTTTTTTGGGTGAAATTAAGTAATAATCATCCAAAGTCTGAATAGATCCAGATATGCTTGACCAAAGAGCAATCTCTCCATGTCTCAATTTCCACTTCCATAAAATGGGGATTATGATAGTATCTTAGTCTGCTTGGGCTGCCATAACAAAACACTATAGTCTGGGTGACTTAACAGTAATCTACAGTTGACCCTTGAACAATGCAGGTTCGAACTATGCAGGTCCACTCATATTTGAATTTTCTTCCACCTCTGCCACGCCTGAGACAGCAAGACCAACCCCTCCTCTTCCTCCTCTTCAGCCTACTCAACGTGAAGACAAGGATGAAGACTTTTATGATGATCCACTTCCACTTAATGAATAATAAATTGATTTTCTCTTCCTTATGATTTTCTTAGTAACATTTTCTTTTCTCTAGCTTAATTTATTGTAACGATATAGTACATAATACATACAACATATAAAATATGTGTTAATTGACTATTTATGTTATAAGTAAGGCTTCCAGTCAACAATAGGCTATTAGTAGTTAAGTTTTGGGGGAGCCAAGTTATACTCAGATTTTCAACTGCATAGGGCCCCTAACCTCTGAGTTGTTCAAGGGTCAACTGTATTTTCTCACAGTTGTGGAGGCTGAAAGATCAGGGTGCCTGTATAGTTGGGTTCTGATGATGGATATTTGATGGCTGATGGCAAATGGCTGCCTTCTTACAGTGTCCTCACATGGCCTTTCCTTGGTGTATGGGGGGGGGTGGGGAGGGTCCTTCCTCTTCTTATAAAGGCACTAATCCCATCATGAAGGCCCCACCCTCTTGACCTCATCTAATCCTCATCTAATCCTACTTATCTTCCAAAGGCCCCATCTGTAAATACCATCACATGGGGAGTTAGGGCTTCAACATTTGAATTTGGTGGGACACAATTTAGTCAATAACAGATAGCATCTACCTTATTCAGTTGATATGAGAATTAAAAGAGATAATACTGTAAAGTTCTAGTAGTATTTGGCCCTTAGTAAGTACCAGTTAATAAACAGTAGCATATAGACTACGTTTTGAGGGTTTTACCCTTTTTTTATTGAAGTACAATAAAATTCACCCATTTTAAGTGTAGAGTTTGATAAATTTTTGTCATTGTACACATTGGTGTAATCACCTAATAGAGAGCAGCTCGTTCACTCTAGATGTTCCCTCAAGCCCCTTTGCTGTTGAGCCCCCTCTAACCCCCAGACCCAGGCAACCACTAATTTAGGTCACTACAGTTTTGCCTATTTTGGAATTTCAAATAAATGGAACCACACAGCATCTTTCGTTTTTTGTGTCTGACTTCTTGCACTTAGTACACTGATTTTGAAATTCATCCATGTTGTTTATTAATATTTCATTCCTTGATATTGCTAAGTAGTATTCTATTGCATGGATGTGCCACAGTTTGTTTTTCCATTTACAGTTGGGGGATGTTAGGGCTGTTTCTAATTTTTGGCTATTATGAATAAGCTACTATGAACAATTATGTGCTGTTCTTTGTGTGAACATATGTTTTCTAGACTATAAGCTTTTTACAGCAGGTTCTCTCTCTCTGCATTATCTCACAGTGTTTAGCAGATTTTTAAAAATTATTTGTTTTACCAATACATGCTATAATATGGATGATCCTTGAAAACACTGTGCTCAGTGAAAGAAGCCACTCACAAAAAAACACATTTAGTATGATCCCACTTATATGAAATGTCCAGAATAGGCAATTTGCAGAGGGAGAAAGTAAATCGGTGGTTGCCTAGGCCTGGTGGATTTAGGGGGAAGGAAAGAATGACTGTTTATGGGTATGGAGTTTATTTTCAGGGTGATAAAATGTTCTAAAATTGATTGTGATGATGGTTTCACAACTCTGTGAATATACTAAAAACCATTGAATTGTACACCCACTTTCAATAAGTGAACTGTTGCTATGTGAATTATATTCCAATAAAGCTGTTAACAATTTTTTGTTAAATGAATTAATGAATAAATAATCAGATGATTCCATGCATAAATGAATATTCTTATTTCCTGGCTGTGTAATCACTCCAATACCTTTTGGTACCTATTTTTAATTCAATGTAATTCAACACACTTATTGGACATCTGTTAAGTTCCAGATATGGTGCTTGGGGCTGAGGATTTTCAAAGACATAGGAGACAAGGGTCCATCTTCTCAAAGACACACACTTAAGGGGAGGAAACAGACAGTAATTGTAGCTACGATAGCTAATGCTTGTATATTACTTACCATGTGCCAGGCACTAAAAATTATCTCTAGTCTAATTATAAATATGTATGTGTATATATCTATATATTTCTTTCATTTAATCTTCATAGCAACCCTTGAGGAAAGTACTAGCATTATTTTTGCTTTTTTTTTTCTTTTTGGGACAGCATCTCACCCTGTTGCCCATGCTAGAGTACAGTAGTGTCATCATAGCTCAGTGCAACCTTGAACTCCTTGAACCATGCAATCCTCCTGCCTCAGCCTCCTGAGTAGCTGGGACTACAGGTGTGCTCCATCACACCTGGCTAATTTTTAAATTTTTTTTTAGAGACAGGGTTTAGCCATGTTACCCAGGCTGGTCTTAAACTCCTGGCCTCAAGTGATCCTCCTGCCTCAGCCTCTCAAAGTGCTGGGACTACAGGCCTGAGCCACCACACCCAGTCTATTTTCACTCTTTAAATGGGAACACTGATGCACAGAGTGGGTCAGTAACTTGCCTGAGGTCTCACAGCTAGTAAACAGTGTGCTGGGACTTGAAGCCCAGAAAGCCTCACTGTAGGGTCATGGCTTTGACCACTGTACTCGGCTGCCCATTCAGGGTGACACTGTTCCAGTGGCATGGGGTCCTAGCCTGGCAGGGGCATGAGAACTGAGGGTACTCTCATGGATCTCCCCTTGCATAAATTGAGCTCTCACTCTTTATACCTCCCCCTTCTCCCTCCTCTCCCCACCTAGCCAGCCTCTGGCCTGACCACACTCTGGAGGCCCCAGGAAAGGATGCCCCAGCCCTGTCTCTGGCATCAGGTACTGCCTTGTCACTTCTCTGTTTCTCATCCTCTCCCCCAGCAAAGCAGAAACCCCACACCGCTTGTTGTGGACTTAAGTGTGTCCCTCTCAATTCATATGTTGAAGCCCTAACCCCCATGAGACTGTGTGATTGTAGGTAGGGCCTTTAAAGAGGTAATTAAGCATAAATGAGGTCACGAGGGTGGGGCCCTAATCTAATAGGACTTGTGTTCTTATAACAAAAAGAAAAGACACCAAGGAGGCATGTGCACTGAGAAAAGGCCATACGAGGACACAGTGAGAAGGCAGCCATCTGCAAGCCAAGAGGAGAAGAAGAAACCAAACCTGCCAACACCTTGATCTTGGACTTCCAGCCTCCAGAACTGTGAGAAATCAATTTCTGTTGTTTAAGCCACCCAGTCTGTGGTATTTTACTACAGAAGACTTAGCAAACAAACACACCACTAGACATCTGCTCCTTTCGGGGAGGAAGCAGGCCTGGCCCGGGCTGGGGGAGACATGGCTCGGAGAGGAAAGGTCTGAAATGAGGGCCCTTCTTGGAAATCGGGCCTGGCAGTAGGCACTGGGTCAGATCTCTGGAAAAATCTCATCAAACCAGTGGTGTGCTGCAGCTGACTCATATACTTTCAAGAGCTGACTGTAAAATTTTCAGGAGTTTTGCAAGCTGGTTATTAAACACAGCCATTATTACAAATCAAATTATAGAAACTTTCAGTAAATAAAGCATATTAAAAATAAAGGTAATAAATACTAAAAATCATCCCTTATGTGTGCTATGGAGGTTATTTATAAATAACTACTTCTGTGTCTATCTTCTGTACCTGTATAGTGGGCATACCATATAATGCTGTGCTACTTTGTATCCCTTCCCAAATCCACATTCAGTGACATCATATGCGTAGCTTAAAATATTTCACAGTAGGAGTATTTACACCACAGACATTGGCAAACACTACAAATCAACGCTTGGTCTATCGTTGTTGATAGTCTAGACTTATGAAAGTGACAGAGACAATGTTAATAATGAAGTGTGTCATGTACACAGCTGTTACATTATAAACACCACAAAAAATTGAAGAAATATTCTTCCAGTATTGAAAAACTATTATTCAACTCAACAAAGAAGTCACTCATGCCATTGGTGAATGCATAAAGTCCTGATGTATGTCTTCATTGTCTCATTGTCATCTTACTCTTTAACTCATAGGCAAAAATATCAACCAACCTTCATGTCGGAGCCGCACCCATTTGTCAGTTCCAACTATTGGGTGGCTACTGCTAGGAGAGGCGGGCAACAGTCAACCAAAGTATCTTGTGAAAATCAATTGGCTATGTGGAATTTATAATAAAGAGTATTATATATTTATTATTTTTAAGTTGTTTGTTTATATCAGAACATTTACAATCAATATATGTAAGAACATATATATCATATGTACTTATTTTTGGAGAGGTATTTATTAAACATTCGCCAGCACACCACTCCATTAAACTCTCCTCATTTGAGGAGACTGGGGCCCCCAGAGCAGAAATGCCTGCCCAAGTCACATACTCAGGGCTTCTGACCCCCACGCCTCCTACCCCATTCCATGCTGCCTCTTCCACCTCATCACAACCCTCCAAGGGGGCTGGTAGAAGGGCAGCCCAGCAAGACAGGAAAAGTCTCTGGGGTTTCATCATTTATTTTTGTTCCTGAGCTCCTCTGGGTGCCATACAAATAGCTAAGCCACAAATCCAAAGAGGTGCATAATTTTACATAAAGTTAAACATAGTGTAACCATACAACCTAGCAGTTCCACTCCTAGAGAAGTAAAAACATATGTCCACACAAAATTTGTACATAAATGTTCATAGCAGCTTTATTCCTAATAGCTAAAAACTGGAAACAAGCCCAAATGTCCATCAACAGGCATTGGATAAACAAATTGTGGTATATCCATATAACAGCAATAAAAATGAACTGTTGACCCGCACAACAACATGGGTGAATCTCACATAATTATGCTGAGCAAAAGAGCCAGGCATAAATGAATACATGCTGTATGACTCCACTTTATATAACACTCCAGAAAAGGCAAATGTATAAGCACATAAAAGAGATTAGTGATTGCCAGGAACTGGAGGGGACAGACTGCTACAGGGCAAGGAGGAGGGAATTGTTGTGGTAATGGTTATACATCTTGCATTTAATGATCATTCCAGGGGTATACCCACTTGCCAAAACCGTGCATTGAACATGGATGCATTTTATTACATGCAATTTATACTTCAAAGAAGTTGATTTTAAAAGTACAAGCTGTGTAGCCTTGGGCAAGTTATTCTACTTTTCTGGGCTTGTTTCCTCTGCAAAATTTAACAATAGTTGCTATATTATGGGGATTAAAGGAGAGAATATGGACAAATTGTTAGAAGAATGCCTGGCACATGGGTGTGCACGATAGTACAGTAGTCCCCCCCTTATGCAAGACCCCCAGTGGATACCTGAAACCTTGGATGTACTGAACCCTATGTATGCTATGTTTTTTCCTATACATACATACCTGTGATAAAGTTGAATTTATAAATTAGGCACAGTAAGAGATTAACAATAATAAATAATAATAAAATAGAACAATTATAACAATATGCTATAATAAAAGCTACGTACACGTGGTCTCTCTCCCTCTCACATATCTTACTGCACTGTACTCACCTCTTTTCAGACCGTGGTTGACCGCAAGTAACTGAGACCATAGAAAGTGAAACCTCAGATAAGGGGAGACTACTGTACTGGTTTGCATTCCTTGTTGGTTTTCATTAAACTATAAATGGCCCTATTTTAGGTATTCACTCACCCAAAAAATATTTATTAAGCATCTACTACATTCCAGGCATCGTTCTAAGCACTTGAAGTATACCAGTGAACAAAACAGACAAATATTCTTGCCTTCTTGGTATCTACACACTATTAGAAGAAGACAAATAATAAATAATAAAGATAATTAATAAGTCAATTAGGTAGTATGTTAGCAGATAGGTGCTATAGGGGAAAAAAAGAGAAACAGAATAGGGTAACAGAAAAGAGGGGCCAGGTGCACCTATAATCCCAGCTCTTTGGGAGGCCGAGGTGGGAGGATCACTTGAGGCCAGGGGTTCAAGATCAACCTGGGCAACATAGCGAGACCCCCCTCTCTACAAAAAAGTAGATGATATTTCAGCAAAGACTTGAAGGAGGCATTCAACATGATTATGAGGGAAAGAAAGGAGGCAGGAAGGCAAGAAATGAGGAATCATAATTTCCCAATTCTCTGTCAATTGCCTAAAGCTAGCTGAGCATTAATTCTGCATGGGGAGGGGTGGTACTCTTCCTACTATGTATCAGTTTGAATGATGTCACTGGAACATAAACACTGAGAAAATGACAACTGGAGTGAAGAATGTTTGCAAATCACAGGAGGACATATTGGCAAGTTGAAGAGGAAACACCTGGATTCAAAAGTTACCTCAGCCACCTACTAGCCTAGTGGCCTCCGGCAAGTCACTCAACCTCTCGGAGCCTCAGTTTCCCATCTAAAGCGAGGTGACCATGGTCCCCTTCCGAATGCTGTGAGGATCAAAGGAGATCACATAGGCAGGGCCCCAGCACAAATCCCGGTGCACTAAGCGCCGCCTTTCTCCCTGAGACCTCACTCAGGTCTGTGCAGCTGCCCAGTTTTTGCATCACCCTCATTCTGACTGCGGAAAGCTCAGGAACAATTACTGGGCTGCTCTTGGCAGGCCTAACGCTGTTTCTCTGGCTCTCCAATTAGCATGTGCACTTTCAACGCTTCTCCAAGTAGATGATTTTAAATTCATATTTAATAATTTATAGAAATAGATGCTGGTATCCCCCACCCCCTTTTTAAGCACTTTAAAGAGACGGCCCGTCTCCTGACGCCCGCAGCGGCTGATGAGCAATCTACCCCACAGCGGAGTGGTTCCACTTTTGTCAGAGCTGGGCCTCCTGGGGAGACCCAGGAGAAAAGAAATCTTTCTAAAACATTTTAATTGTAAGCAGAGTTCATTAGTTTAGATCCCATTACAATAAATTATCATCTGCTGCTTTAAATCTTAACAAAATGGATACTGCAATGATTGGAGTCCCCTATGTTTGTAGAAAGATCCTATTATAATCCTACACTTAATGATAACAACAGCAGATTGGTCCTCAACCAAACCAGTTATTTTTCCCAAGAAGTAAAGTCCCCCATTTGAAGGTAGAAATAGGAGCTTGGGTTTCTTAATTTTCTCAGAAGAACCTTAACCTCGGTGTCCACAGGCAAACTTAATCATGGCAGTTGCCTGTTTAAAACCCTCCAGTTTTCATCACACTTAGGAGAGGGTTCTGTCAAAGAACAATGTCGAGAAGATAAAAACCTGACTCTTAAACTAATATAGAACAAACATGTGTCAAACCGTTTCTTTAACTCCTTAATGAGAGAGCCAGCAGGATGGCAGAGCTGGTTCAAAAAGCATTTGATGACAGGGGTTTACGCAGTCCCTCAGGGAGTGTGTACCGAAGTAAGTTTTAATTTATTTGTTCATTTTTTAAGTTAGGAACAAAACTGACTAATGTCCCTCAGGGAGGTAAAGCCATAACCTTTGGGGTTATCCCCCTACCACACACGCACCTTTTGCATCTCAACAGGACAGCTACCTACACATTAACTTGTGACTTCATATTAATCAGGTCCAATCAGTAAACAGCAAAATCAAACCAAGGTACAATCCTCAGAGAGAACTAACTAATCCTCAGGGGGGCCTGGCAAATGGTGTTCTAATCTGACATGGACAGAAAGCTGCAGTCTTCGTTTTTGCTGTATTTCTAAGTTTTGGATAATTTTTCTTAACAATTCTAAGTCTTCGACAAGGTTGACAAAATCCAGCCTGGCTCCTTTCTCTGCCCCACCTGGTAACTCTGCCTCCAGTGACAAGGGATAAGTTCCTTCCCAACTCCGGACCACCACCCTCCTCCTCCTCTCCTTAAAATCCCAGCTTAAGTCACTTCCTCAGGGGAATTTTCCTAAGCCTCCTAGACTAGGTCAGATTCCCTTGTAAACGCTCTAAGGAGGCCTTCTCTTGGCATTTCTTACAACTTTGATTAACTACTTCATTGTGTAATTAGTTGTTGAAAGTCTGGCTCCCTGACTGGAATATAAACTCCCTGAGATAGTGGTGGGTCTGTTTTACTCATCATTGTATTCCTGGGGCCCAACACTGAGGCTGAACAAGAGGGGAAGGAAGGAAGAGCATTCCTGGCTTCCACAACCTGCACCTCTGCAGGACACAGGATCCCGGCACTTGGGGATCTCACTGTGCCCAGTTCTGGCCAAGAGCCTGGCTGAGCCATCCACGTTTCAGGAAGCTCATGTGAGCGTGGGCTACCGGTCCCCGGGACACCACACTGGGGGTCAGGGGAAAAGCTGCACACCCATGGCTATGGGCTACATTCACCCTTCACTCACATTTTGCTTGGCTCTTGGAAAGTTTTTAAACAGATTTAAATTCATTGTCAACATTCACATTTTAATAATCCAGAATTTCCAGTTCCTTGCAGAAAATCATTAGATCCAAGAGGCAACACTTGGCTAGAGCAGAGCAAGCAGCTATTTTCCAAGATCTCCTTGCTGACGGAGGGGAGTGGCCGCTGACATTAATCCTAATGTTGGTTTCCTTGCACCCAGCCCATGTCACGCTCATTTCCCTGGTCCTGTAGGCGGCATCTGAGTTTTTGACCTTGGCACTCAAATCACCAATAAGGTCAAGAGAAGGAAACATGATGGGTCATTACTTTGGTTCCCCCTAAAACATACTCTGACCACCCTGACACTGCTGAGATTTCCTAATGTCACCTCTACTTTCAGAACTCACCAGGAGCCCCCCTGCATTGTGAAAAACTTAATCATCTCAGAAATCTAAACTGAATTGCTGCTGAGTGAATCACCCGTCATATTCCTCAGTCCCTCTCCCATGTAGAATCTCTCAAGAACATCCTCTTAGCTTTAGTAGAAGAAAATGATTTTCTCTCCTCATGACTGGCTCTGCCTTGTTTTATTAGCGGATGAGAACTCTGAGGCCCATTCACGATGTTTGGTTTTTAAGCTTTGGCTAGCAAGAAGCTCAGAGCTAAATTCTGAGCTTGCTTCTAGGTACATTTACTCTTTAGTTTCTAGTTTCCTGGCAACTTGGACACTTTGTTTACCCTGCCCTGAGCCCTCACCCGCCATTTTGAGAATTATTCCTCCCTGCCTAGAACCCTACCCTTACTTAGGAGCAACTAGGATGTCAAGTGTGACCGCGTCCCACCCTGGCCATAGCTGCCTGGTTCAGGAATGGACTCCTGGCCCAAGCCAGGCCCTGACTCTTACCTGAGGCATGTCGGAACTGAGAGATGCATCACCCCTGAGATGCTGGACCACAGAAGTCAAGTTCATAAAACTCAGCAGCAGTTGGCAGCTGAGTTCCACCAAGTGGCCTGCGATGCAGAGAGTGCAGAGAAAACCTGTGGTGGGAGTAGAGACATCACCCTCCTTGTTTCAAGCACAACCCTGTTCCTGTCTGTGGCTTTCCCTGAGACACCTCTGCCGTCTTTTAATAAATGCCTCCTTTTGTTTAAGCTACCTTGAATTGAGTTTCTAAACTTTTTAATTGGTAAAGGAGACTATGTTATTTGCCTACTTAAAGTCTTCAAAGGTACTTAAAATAAAAATTGAACACTTTACCATGCCCGACAAGGCCCCCTGTGCTATGGCTTCATCCAACCTCTCCAGACTGGCCCCCTTCCACTCTCTCCTTCTGTCATTCTGCTGCAGCCACGACAGCCTGCTCACTGCTCTTCCAACTCTCCAACCTCAGGCGCTCCAGAGCCTTCGCACCTGCTGCTCCCTCTGTGGACAGTTCTCCTCTGGACACTCGTATGCCTGGTTCCTTCTTGTCACATCACCAACTCAGAGAGGCCTTTCCTGTGACCACCCAAACCGAAGCTGCCCCCACCCTGCTGCTCCCTTTCACTCCGTCCTGCGGATTTTCTTCATCATCTGTATCACTCTGAAATTCTCCTGTTTGTTTGCTTTTTCATTTGTGCTTTGTGTACATCCACACACCTAAATGTAACCTCTATGAGGTCACCCCTGTAAACCCAGCAATGGCACAGTACCTGGTACACAGAAGGTGCTCAATAGATAGTTGTCAAATGAATACATTTCCTTGCAGCACAAAGAGTCCTACTTAACATCAGGTGTCAACCTCTTTCCTTATGTGGTTTTTGAGTTCCTCAGTCTTTGTTTTACTGGTCTTTGTTCTTGCTGGCAGACCCATCAGAGCCCTTCTGGAGTGGACAGAAAAAAAAAAAAAGAAAATTTACTTATTTAACAAATACTATGTGTTTTTTAAGCACTTTACAAATATTATTTAATCCTCCCAACAACCGTATGAGGGATGAGGATGCAGCAGTATTATCACTATATGTTGCAGATGAACTGAGGCAGCAGGGGTTAAGTAACTGTTCCAAGGCTACCAGCTGACAAAGGGCAGAGCAAGGACTCCCACCCGGGGAGCCAACTTTGAACTTTGAGCTCCGGCCGGCCGTGACCTCTGGGCCAGGCTGCCTCCCAGGTGAATGGACAGAGCATGTCCTCACTCCTTGGGTGAGGAGATAAGATGTGTATCTCTCACTCTTACATCTGGGCTTTGAGCAGAATGCAGGAGAGGGGCGTTGGTTCCAGCACAAACTCAGGGTGAAGCTCGTCTGATTAGGACTATGACAGATTGCAACTAGATGCCATGGGATGATTGAGGGCTTTCTCTAATCACATCAATTGCTATCAATTACTGCACCGCCCAGGGCGGCATCTGTGGGATTTACACCTCATTAGATCGTTGGTGCCAAATGAAGCAACAGGGTTCTGTAGTCCCCTCCTTAAGGCACTGTTTGTGTTGTGGGCAAAAATCATAAAGGGTAACTGGAAAGGAGAATCAAAAACCCCCTGGGAACAACAGCCATCTAGCTGGAGGAAACAGAAACTGAAATAGTCACAACGCAGTGGTGGAGGTTTCTGACTTGGGTCTACTCTTCATGCTTCTGCCAAACTCCTGCTTCAGTTCTCACTGAGGTCGGAGATGTAGCCTGAGAACAAGCAAAACCGCAGAACCAGGTGGTCCAGGAAGAGCGACTGGGGAGGGGCTGTGGGGATTCGGCAATAGCAGGAATTCAGCTGTGTGTGGGGTGATGCCAAAGGTGTCTCGAGGCTCCTTGTAATTTCCACTGGCCACTCTGAATCAATAAAGAATACAAGACAATGCTCATGCTTGTGCCATGAACACGGCCTGCAGCCCCCAGCCAACCCTGCGGCCCCCTCCCGAGCCGCACCATGCAGCCTGGAGCAGTTCCCAGGCAGCCACTCCTGCCCCTGCCAGACAACCCTCCGGAGGTCTACAGGATAAAAACAGGAAGGTGAGAAGCCAGGAAACCTGGATTTCCTTATTGGCTTCCAAAGACAGAGGGGAGGAAGAGAAAGAGGCAGAAAATGAAGAGAGGCCAAAGGAAACGACCACACGTCAGCTGGGAACAGATCCCAGACCTGATTAGAAAGTCCCGAGGCTTCCCGGGGTGGTGTTTGAGCATGGTGGGTTTTTGGTTGGTTTTTTTTGTATTGTTTTGTTTTTCAGAAGCAATCACAAACCAGCCTGTGGGAGGGCGACGTCACAGGTGGATGCCTGAACTCATACCACGTCGCTGAAAGGGGGAAAGAGGCACAAGCACTTGAGCCCACTGGGTGGAGTGGGACAGATGTCCTGGTAATGGTGTCAGGCTCACCTCGAGGGTGCCTGGGGCGGGAGCTGTCGCCACCCTGCCCAGATCCCCTTCGCACACACCTGCGACAAACACAGTTCATCAGCACACACCTGAGACCCAGGAAGCTCACCAGGCACAAACTTGACCTTGCAGGAGAGCATTCGTCTGGCCGTGAAAGCATGCTCAGCCTGTGTGCAGGGCAAGTGGGAGGAACCCCCAGCAGCAGCCCTCACCGAGGGCAGCCCAGAGGGCATATTCCTGACTGTTCCCCAGAGCTCCCTAGTGGGACTGTGCTCCAGTTGTCCACTATGACAACACACCCTGGATGCTGTGCTTCCTTTCCCCATCTTACTTCCCCAGTCTCCTACCAGTGCTTCCTGGGGTCACTTCCCAGACATGAAGACTCACTCCCACATTTGTCTAAGGGTCTGCTTCTGGGAAAACCCAAACCAACACAGTGCCTTTGCGCAATTTATTAGGAGGCACCCCTCTGGGTGAGTGGGTTCTCAGGGGTGCAGGGCTTGGCAAGCAACTCTTCCCTGGTCTGACGAATTCCCACACCAGGGTACAAAGAGGTGGGTGACATGTGGGCCCGGATTTCAGCCCTCACCTGACTCCTCTGCTGGCCACCTTTGCCCTACACAGAGGCCCTAAGGCAACCACAGACCCATCCTCTCTTCTTGGCTACTAATCTGAAAGGAGCAACAAACCTATTTCTGAGGCATACCAGAAATTCCACCAATAGACTCTGAACATTCCTGGGAATTCAAGGAGGGAGAAGGGCATGGAAGAAAACAGTGCAAGGTTTGGGGTTTGACTGCTGTGAGTTCAAATCCCCTCTACCACTTCTTCACTGTGTGAGTTTGGTTAATTTATCTCACCTTTCTGGAGCTTCCATTGCCTCAGCTGAAAAAGGGGGATACAATTGCTCGAGGCACAAGTTAGGAAGCAAATAAACAGCACGCTGCAGTGCCTGGCCATCAGAAGGTGCTCTTTCCAGGTTAGTGGCTCCTCACTCCCCCCCATACAGCCTGCAGGGCTCCCGACAGGGCCAGGGCTGACTGGGACCCACAGGCGTGAGTCTCTGAGTCTCCATGACACTTGGAACACAGGTCAATCCCGAGCTAGTGCTGGGTTCTCACTGCTGTTGAGTGCCCAGGTATAAAATGTTAATGTGAAGGGAAGCCAGCTGACTCAGGTGCTGGTGACAAAGCGCGTGTCCCATCTGTTCTTCCCCTCCCTCCACTTTAGGTTGGGCACGAAAAACGACTCCCTGACTACTCCTTGCTGAGTAAATTGATGCATGAATGAACAAATAAACACCCCAGAGAGATTCCTGTGCCAGGGGAAGGCACTGGGCCTTCCCTCTTTCTTTCTTGACTCTTGTGCCGTGAGGGTAAATAGTCACGGATGTCCCTGGGTTTCTCAGCAGTCCCTACTGGGTTTTGAGCTACCCCAGGTTTTCCTTGCCTGGAGGTGCCGTTTTAAATGTGAGCCGCGGGCTCCCTTACCTAAGTGCACCTGCCAACCTTATTATTTCACCCAGGGGAGATCGCCCATGTGACCTTCGAGAATTAAGATTCTTGGTGCCTGGAAGTGATCCTACGCCTCCAGCCTCCGCATCCACCAGTCTGTTTATCCATTAGGAACACACACCCACAGCCACATTATCCAGGTCTCACAAACATATTGGAAAACAGGGGAAAATAAAAGGTATTGGCTTGACATATTTTTTAAAAATATGCAAAATCAAAATGAATAAACATTTAATTACATGTCTATAAAACATAGGGTCCACTTTGTTCATTGTTAAGTTTAGTTTTCATTAAAGTTATTACGTCTGAAAACAACCTACGGATCGGTTACCTTGCTTTGCAAGAACTCCTGACTTTGCATAAGAAAGCACAGACGATAGTAAATTGAAGCAGTTACTATTCATAGCCAAGTGAGTTCAAAAGCAAAATTCTAAAAATTCCTTAAAATGTATTTATATACACATACAGATGATACAGGTACATTAGGATGTTTGATATATAATGTAGGAGGAAGTTTCTAAAAGTAAGAGTCGCTGGGGCCAATGAACATCTTAAAATGTCCCTGCTGTATGGCAATACTCACAATTGTTCTTAGTTCTTGAGGAACTCTTTACTAGAATATACACCCTTCTCTGAGGAGGTCCCTGTTTTTCTTTCCTGGAGATGCTGATTTGAAAGTCAGTCACTGGCCACTATAGATACACACAAATAATTCCTATTATTTCAAGGGAGGGAATTGGCCACTTTGTCTCTTAGAATGAAGAGACTTCATGACCACAATCCACACACCTTCCTCCAGCCTCCTGTCCTACAGATCTGCTGCCACACCTATTTCCTGCGGAGACTTCAGGAAGCTGGTTGGGCTCACAGGCAACCTAACCTCTTTTTTAAGTCTCTGACATCTTACTGGCATCTCTCTGGGGAGCACATGGAGTGCAAAAGTCCTTCCAGAGCAGCCATTACCAATGTGCCAGCTACAGGGGCTGCTTCCAGCTTCCCACCCCAGTTCTCAGAGGCTGCGCCCTGTGAGTACAGCCCCCTTTGAGAGGCCCTTTCTTCCCTGAAGCCACTTCCCATTCCGATTACGGCTTCTGCCAGCCTCTTTAGAGCAAGAGGTGACGGAGGCTGTAAGCCACAGGTCGCCAGGAAAATCCCCTTACTGCAAGCATTACTTAGACATTTGTATTCATGCCACTTCAAGGACCAAGGTGATTTCAAATACACACTTGAGAACCTCTTGCGCCTACCCCATCATCTCTCCAATTAAGACCAAAGGCTCAGGGTAGCCGTGTGTCGCTATGAGGAAACCCTGTGCAGGCCTGGCTCAGAGGTGCCCTGGGCAGCTTCCAGGCCTAGGGAGATGCCAGCAGCACCGGCTGGGGACAGATGAGTGCTGGGTTTGTCGATGAATAATTCACATCCTTAGAGAGCCCCACTGATACTTGGCATCAAGAAAGGGTTCTTTCTATGCCTGGCTGCTGTACGGGCAGGTGGGGGTTCCGGAGCAGAGACCAGAAGAGCTGGGGAGGAGTAAGAAAGAGCAGGGTGGAGCTGAATCCACAGACTCTGCTTCCGGGACATTCAACCGGCATCTCCAGCAACTCCTGAGCTGCCCTCCCAGGCTGGACACGAGTCATTATCAGCATTGCAAGCCACACCACCTGGCTCCTGGAGGGTGCTTGACTGGGACATCTCTCCCCTCCCTCCTTACAAAGCTTTGCTCATGGAATCCCCCCCTCCCCCCGCCAAATCCTAACTAGCACTTAGGAAGCTGCTGCCAGTCACATCCCACAGAATCACAGGCTCATAGAAATATAGGACTTGATTCAAGAAATTTATATTGAGTCCCTATGATGTGCCAGGGGTGCAGGGGTACAGCCTAAACAAAATAACTACAAACCCAAACTCTCATGGAGTTTACAATCTATTGGATGTAATCACTGGAAACCAATATGATCTAGTGTCCTCTGGTGGAAGAAAAAGTATAAGGGATTCAGCTCCAGCCCTGGGCCTAACACAGTGCTGGGAGTTTTATATGTCTCATTCAATTCTCTTCCCCTTGAAAATCCTTGAAAGACAGGGTTATCACCCCCATTTCACAAAGAAATTGAGGCCCAGGAACATTTAATAAGATGCCCAAGGTCCAGAAACAGTAGGTGGTAAATCCCAATCTGTCTTCAAAGCAGGTGAAGTGTGTCCTTCATGAGGTCTCCCTATTCCTCCAGCCCACATTATTAGTCTCTCTTTAAAATAAAATGCAAGTTCAGTTGCTAATGCCAACATTTAATAACTTTGTGCGCTTGGATGGAGGACTCAGTTTTCTCATCTGTAAAATGGGATTGACAGCACCCACCTCCCTGGGTTGTAGTGAGGGTTAGAGATCAGGCCCATAAAGCCCTTTGTCCAGAGCCTGGTGCTAAGTAAGTGTCCATAAATGTGAGCCATCGTTAGTAGCAGTAGCACCTCTAATCTTTGACATGAACAACCTCGTATAAGGAGAAAATGGTAAGTTATATCTAGCAAACCATCCCTAACAAAAGAGAATGAAAGGGTACTAACTCAGGCTTATAAAAGAAAAATATGGTTGCTGTGAACATTATAAATACAATAGGTGCTCAACACGTTACTGCATTTTGACTCTTATTGTGATGGCTTTAGGACACAAGTAAGAGGAATTCTACATTGTCAAGTATGTACCTGATCCCCTCATCCTAGAGACAAAGTCTGTGCTGGCCGTGCTGCCTCCAGTGAGAGCTGCTTCGCGTGGCTGTCGAGTGGCAGTGCCAGGCGCGGATTTCTCAGTGGGGTCCCTGCCAAGGTGGCTATGCTAAGAGTTTATAAGCGTTCTGGGCTCCTTGTTGAAATATTGGTGGTCTAGAACTGTAGTTCTATTAAGCATAGGCAATATTTCAACATCACAGCCCTTTGTTTTCCTTATCTATTAAAAAAGCCACCAGGTGACAGACAAGCTGCTCTCCCTTAGGGCCTTTCATAACACCTTTTCCACATTTTGCCTGTGTATCAGTTTTTGCTGCCTAACAAATCACCCCAAAACTTAGTGTTTAAAACATCCATCATTTTTTTAGCTCACAATTCTGTGGGCTTGGCACAGTGGGGTGGTTCCTCAGCTGGCTTCAGCTATGCTCACTCATGTGCCTACAGTTGGCTTCTATAGCAGCTCAAGGCTGGTTGGTCAAGGGGGCCTCGGCTGGGATGGCTCACCTCAGCTCTACGTGTCTCTCGTTATCCAGTGGGCTCAACTGAAATTGTTCCTATGGTCTCAGAAGGGCTGCAAGAGAGAAAACAAGTCCCACTGTGCCCACATCATGTTTGCAAGCATCCCATTGGCCAAAGTCAGTCACTCAGGCCAGAGTCAGAGTAGGAGGGCACTGAAAGTTACATGTCAGGGACTGCAGGTACCAAGGGGAGGAACCCAAGGTGCCAAGGTCCCCAGTAAAGCCCATGTACTGCTCAGAACGTATTTGGATGCTAGTGATCGAACTCTACCCAGTTCAGATTAAGTGCAAAAAAAAAAGAAGAAGAAAGAAAAGAAGAAAGCATTTTACTGGCTTGGATGACCGCTGAAAGGTACAGGGTGGAACAAGCCTTAGGGATGACTGGATGGTGAGCCTCAAATGATGTTGTCAGGCCAGGTGTGGTGGCTCTCACCTGTAATCCCAGCACTTTGGGAAGCCGAGGTGGGAGGAGGGCTTGAGGCCAGGAGTTCGAGACAGCCTGGGCCACATGGCAAGACCCCATCACTAAAAAAAATAGAAAAATTAGCCGGGTGTGGTGGCTCGTACCTGTGATCCTAGGTACTCAAGAGGCTGAGCCAGGAGGATCGCTTGAGCCTAGGAGTTAGAGGTTGCAGTGAGCTATGATCATGCCACTGCACTCTAGGGTGGGCAAGAGAATGAGACCCTGTCTCTAAATAAATAAATAGATAGATAAATAACACAGTGTTGTCAGATAGATCAATCTCTCTATCTTCCTCCCTTCTTTCCTCCATCTTTGCTTTCTTATATGAGATTTCTTTTCCAGAAAGGGTTTCCCCACATGGTTACAAAGATAATCACCAGTTCAAAAATAGCTTCCTTCCACTTTACCAACTCTGGAAGAAAGAGCATCATTTCTAACAGCTCTGGCCGAAGTCCTGAGGAGGACTTTGATTGGCCAGGTTTGGGACATCTGCTTGTCCCTGACCCAATCACAGTGGTCAGAAGAACAGGATACTCTGATTGACCAGACCTGGTCCCTGGGTCCACCCCTGTGGTGGGATTAGGGGTAGTGTCTGCCATTGAGACACACAGGGACTGAGCAGCAGGACCACAGAGTGGGGCAGGAGAGGTTTCCCAAGAGGATGTCAGACAGACATCAGCCTACTCATGTCCAGGCCCTCAGGTGATTCTGGGAAGATGCTTAAGTACACTATCTTTTTAAAAATGCTCAAGAAAGAAGACAGGAGAAGGCCTTCCAAGACAAAAGGCAATATGGGAGGTCATGGCTTATAGGAAGAGATCCAAAAGTAGAAGAAGCCCATGTTACACTATCCTCTGGGAAGGCATTTCTGGTGATCTGTGTACTCCTTGGTCAAAAATAAGACTGCACTGAGATAGACTTGACTTGCCATGTCACCTGTCTCTGAATAATAAAATTTCCTGGGGACTCTGGCCTGGTCTCCATCTTCTTTTGTTACCAGGGGAATCACACAAAAAAAGGGCCACAGTTTCTGTAAAGAGGATCCTGAAGGAGAAATCCACCATTCCTAGTCCTTGGAATGTTCAGATGTAAGTCACTTCCCCACTCTGGAAAAACAAGTGTGCCCTGGATGGCCCCGTGATAACTACCAATAAGTTCACAACAAAAGAAGCCTCCGTCCCCTCCCCCAGGTTGCCCTCTCACACAGGCATGCAGGCACGGGAGCCTTGTCCCTCTCACCCCAGCTTCCCCTAGAGCCTCCTGGAGCAGGACACAGAAACCCCGGAAGCCATGGGCCAGGCACCCAAAATGCTACTTGACAGGTATCCCTAAACCCCTTCTAAACCTTTTCTGTAAAGGGCCAGATGGTAAAATATTCTAGGCTTTGTTGGCCAAGGGGCAAGATGAAGACTATTAGGTGGGTACTTGTATAACAAGAGAAAAAAGAAATTTCCTCAAATTCTTTTCAATCATTTAAAAGTACTTTTTTAAAAAAAACCTTCAGTTTGCAGGCTATACAAAAACAGGTGGTGGGATGGATTCAGCCTGTGAGCCCTGGATTGCTGCCAACTTGGGCCTAAACCGTCTAAGTGGAAAGGGCCATAAGGTGAGCAGTGTTTATACTGGGAAGGGAATGTAAGGGGACTATAGAATCAAAGTCACAGCCACAGAAAGGGAGAGAGGCAGGAAAGCTGTGAGGCAGAGTCTGGAAGAGAGCGTAGGGAAGTTTGGAGGGGAAGAGTGAGTCTTCGGGGGCAGTGGCTATAAGAGAGTGACAGAGAACAAGATAGTGAGAATGAAAGAAAGATTTTACAATACAGTAGTCATCCCTCTGTATCCACGAGGGATCGGTTCCAGGACCCCCAGGAAACCAAAATCCCGGGGTGCTCAAGCGGCTTATGTAAAATGGCATAGTAGTTGCATGACCTCTACCCATCCTCCTGTGCGCTTCTAATCCTCTCTACTTAGAATACCTAATACAAGGTAAATGCTGTGGAAATAGTTGTCATACTGCCTTGTTTAGGGAATAATGACAAGGCAAAAAAAAGTCTGCATGTTCAGTACAGATGCAACTGTCTATTTTTTTGGATTTTTTCCATCCGTGGCTGGTTGAATTCAGGAATGTGGAACCCAGGGATTTGGAGGGCCAACTGTATCCTCTGTGCCTTACAAATGAAGGGCACCAGAGGCTACAATAAATATTCAATTGCTTTTCAATTGTTATGGACACTGGATTGATCTCTCTCTCTCTCTTTTTTTTTTGGGACAGAGTCTTGCTCTGTCTCCCAGGCTGGAGTGCAGTGGTGCCATCATAGCTCACTGCAACCTCAGACTCCACAGTTCAAGTGATCCTCCTGCTTCAGCCTCCCAAGTAGGTGGGACTACAGGCGTGTGCTGCCACAGCAGCTATTTTTTTGTTGAGATGGGGTGTCGTTCTTGCTCAGGCTGCTCTCAAACTCCTGGCCTCAAGGGATCCTCCCATCTGAGCCTCCCAAAGTGCTAGGATTGCAGGTGTGAGCCACTACACCAGGCCTCTCTCTATCTCTTAATGTGACACAACGCTGAGTCTGCGCCTACAAGTGGATGTGGCTTTCTGTGGGTTGCTCCCACCCTCCATCCACTAGCTCTGCTAACCCTCCCCTCTGTGTCCCAGACACCCTGAGCAACTGGTTCCCTCACCCGTCACATCTCTCCACCTAAAGCATGCAGCCCCACCCCCCCCAATGCCTGTTCATCCTTTCTCTGGGAGATCTTCTGTGGCTCCCACTGTGACACCCCTCTCCCAGCCCTCCACTCCCACCACACTCCGTGTCCACCTGGGGAAAAGCCTGAGTGTCTCTTGGGCTCCTCGCTTTAAAATGGGATCACCTGCCTGGCCCTGCTGAAAACGAGGCAAGGTAGAAGAAAGCACTTTGCAAACTGTAAGGGCTAGCTAGGCACGTGGGAGCTGTTATGGGCATTTGGTCCCAAGAAGGACCTATTTCCGATAGTCTTCTCTGTTCCATCCTCTCCAGGTGGAACTTCAACGCGCCTGGAGAGCCAGGTCTCCACACAAACAGAAACACAGTGTTATCGAGGGAATGAGACATGCTTGTGAATTAGGCATCTGCTTTGCGCCAAACAATTTAATCAGCTTGGGGATAAAGGGTGGCGTGGGGTGGTAGTGGGCTCTCCGACTTTTCTAGCAAAGCCTCCCGGTATTCCAGGTGACTATTTTTACATCTCAGGAAATTCTGAGCATGCCTCCCCCAACTAAAGACGCTGATCTCTCCCTCCCCAGCCGCTTCCAGCCCGCTACCTTCTGTCGCTCTGTTCAGAACTTCATCTGGAACTGCCTCCTGTAATTCTGAAATAAAACAGCCCCCTCAGTCGACTGTAATTAAACATACACTGCAGCCTCGGCGACTGTGGCATCTGCACCTGCCGCTGGGCGCCCCTTCCTCCCCGCACCTGCGCTCGGCGGCGCCCCGCCCCGGCCGCGCGCACGCGCAGTGGCGCAGCCCCGCCCGCGCCCCCGCGGCGCCGGAGGACAGATGGAGCGGTCGCCCCCCTGGTTCCGCCCGGAGGCCCCCGCCGCTCCGGGGGCAGCGCTGCGGCTGTGAGACACGTAATTGGACGCGCCAGTGGCCAGTGCTGCGGAGTCGCGGGGTGGGCCGCATCACGGAGGACAGGCTCGCTCACCGATCGGCGCGTGGAGACGCCCGGCGCTCACGCCGCCGCGCCCCTGGCCCTCTCGGCAACGTCTGACTTTGCTTTTTCTTTTTAAACACCGTGCCGGGATGGTTGACGGGCAAACGTAGCCATCCATGTCGACATGTCACTTGTCGAGTCTCAAGCTCAACGTGGCCTTGGGCCGGTACGGAGTGACCTTGCAGCCCGTCCACCAACAATCCCCTCACCTTTCCCGCAGCCCCAGGGGTGAACGAGGCAAGTAAACCCCACTGCAGTGAGCACACCTTGGGATCCGCCCCCTCCTCTCCTGAGGAGCCAGGTGTGACCTTGAGTGACTCGGGCCACCTCACCGGGTTCTACAAGGATCCGCGCCTAGTGCTGGTTAAGAGCTCGGGCGCAGAGAGGTGAAGATCTCTCCAGGGGACAAGCAGCGGATTGGAGGGGGTGGACTCGCCCTGTTGCACGGGTGACCTGAGGCGTGCTACTCGACCCCAAACCCTGGTCTGCCCTTCTGTACAATGGAGACAATCTCTACCCTACAGGCACTTGTGGGGCAAAGTCCATTTGAGCTGAGCTCCTCTGTGAAAAGCAGAGGCTCGCTCAGGGTAGCTCAGATAACCAGGATGCATCAGTTTGGTCCCCTGGGAATCAGAAGCCAAGCTAGAATTAGAAGTGCAATGTCTGTGAAGGAGAAAAGAGAGGAAACAGGAGCAGGAAGGGAGGGCCTCAGGCCAGGAGGAGGACGGGGTGGGGAGAGCCCCACAGTGCAGCGCAGCTGGGGCAGTGGCTGGGGAGTCCAGAGCAGGACTGCCTGGGAGAGGGGTCCTCACTGGACAGGAATGGCTCAGCGCCAGCACCTTGCTGTGGCCAGTCAGTGGCTGGGAGCAGCCTGGGGAGAGTGTGGCCTCCGTGTAAACACTGGGGTGGATCCCAAAGCGGAGGTGTGGCAGCTGGAAGCTGTCAGCTCATCTCCTCAGCAGGTTCTCTCTCAAAGGGACAACTGAGCTGTGCACAGCGGAGGGCTGGTGAAAAGGGTGGCAGACACTTAATCAGTTACCTTCCCGGTTTTGTGCTCCAACAGAATTTGCTGGAGAAGCTGGGACACAGATAATTTCTTTTCTGACAGATGATGACAAGAAAGTAGATAGTTGCAGGGGTTGCTGGCAGACATCTTGAGACATGAGAGGTGTCCAAATTGGGATGAAGTCAACGCTGAGGATGGTAGCACCGAGAAACCACAGGAATCAGGGGCTTTGGTCACGCTGTTGACTGGCTGGGTTGTACCTCTCCTGAAATCCATTCTACCACTGGACTTGCCAGATCATAGACTGCTAAGTCCTCTTTACTGTTTGAGCAGTTGTGTCAGTCTTCCTGCTACTAAGAAAGGCCTCCGATTTGATCAGCAGAAAGGGAGATGGATGCGCTCCAAACTCCGAGTCCGCATGGGCCTCGTGATCAAGCCTCGTGGAGACTGGGACTGCTGGAAGGGGAGCGTGGGGCCCTCAGCTGCTCTTGGGGCCTCCGGGCAGCAATGTGTGAATTTCTCTTCAGAGGACTTTGACTTAACTCCATGGGGCTGCATCCTTCTACACCCAGCCACTCCCTT
The DNA here is from genome assembly GCA_023783475.1 of Daubentonia madagascariensis. Taxonomy (NCBI): domain Eukaryota; kingdom Metazoa; phylum Chordata; class Mammalia; order Primates; family Daubentoniidae; genus Daubentonia; species Daubentonia madagascariensis. The sequence goes on from JAKFHU010001953.1 coordinate 45,955,650, forward strand.
TTCCACAACCAGCTGCTGTCTTCACCCCCTCTGTATCTTTTCTCCACTACACAGATCCTTCTAACTCATATTTCTTCTTCCTAAGTTGAGTTTGCAAGACTGACTCCAGCTCCACTTTGTGGCTTTTCTTAATGCATCTCTCACCCTCAACAACTGCCAAGGGCCTGACCCTTTTGTCCTTTCCCAATTCAAATTTCTGACAGTGGGAATTGGATTACCCAGCTCTTGCCAGTACTTAGACACCCCCAGAGAGGACTGGGTATCAGTACTTGTTAAAAGTTTCTTGGATGGTCCAAATGTGCAACCAGAGTCAAGAACCCCTGGATTAGTAAAGCTTTCTAGGCCAGCAGACCCCCGCAGCCTGCCCTTGGGTCACGTTCAAATGCAATCCAGCCAGCTAAGAGGAGAACCCCATGGTCTCAACATGCCCAAAGCCCCCTCCAGCGGCAGGGCCTGTGGCTATAGAAGGACTGAAGTGGAGACAGGTCCCTGCTTGACATGCTTAGGACAAGACAAGACTAGCACAGTGCTTAGCACAATGCAGGCTCAACAAATTCCTGTCTCTTCTCCAATTCAAGGGTATCAGATGGGCCTCTGTATCGGGGGCTTCGCATCTATAGATTCAACCAACTTCGGATCAAAAATATTCAAATAAATAATACAACAATAAAAAATAATGTATATTTAAAAATACAGTATAACAATTTCCATAGCATTTACATTGTATTAGGTATTATAACTAATGTAGAGATGATGTTAAGCATATAAGTAATGTAGAGATGATTTAAAGCATACGGGAGGATGTGCATAACTTATATGTAAATACTACACCATTTTACATAAGGGACTAGATCGTTGGTGGATTTGGGTATCCACCAGGGTCCTGGAACTAATCCCCTATGGATATACCGAGGGACGACTGGGTGTATTTTTTAAAATAAACCATGCTGCTGTAACAAACTGAGGAAGAGCTACTGAGGAAGCACCGAGAGAACATGGGCACCCATGCTTGGCAAATACACTACAAAACAGGAATATCCTGATTAATCAAATTGACATTGGAGAGCAGTTGCTTCCAATGCAATAAGAATAAATGTACTTATGAAAAGTCAAACTTTGGGAGATCATTCAGTGACATGGGAAAATACTCATGACCTCATGTTAAGAGAGAGAATGGGACATAAATTTATGGTAGTACATGCTTCTAATTTTGTTTTAAAAATACACATATACACATGCATCTGCACAGAAAAAAAAGACTGGAAATAGAGATACCGAAAAGGTAACTGTGGTTCTCCGGTGAGAGAGTTTTTCTTGAAGCTAAATTTGTTCAGTTTAGAGGACTGATCTTTATCCTGAAATAATATCCTTCTACTTTTTGGACATTAACAGGCTTTTACGAAAGAATGGTTTCAGCAGAATTCCGGCTGGGTTGGGTTATAGATGCATATGCAAAATGAGAAGCAAGCAGCCTTATGTCAGCACCGTCTGCACCCCACCCTGTTTTGTTTCTAATTTTAATTTTGCAGAAGTCTGAATACAGAACTCTGGAACCCACTGCTCTGATCCCTCCAGCTTTCCTCGCATTCAAGGCTCTTCCAGCAGATCTGGCCCTGATTTACTGGGATGGTGCCCACCACGTCAGGGGACGCTGCCCAGAGTGGGGACTTTGCAGGTTCCCTGCCAGCCTAGGGAGCAGTGGGTGGAGAACGCTGGGAAAGGGCTGGGGAGGGAGGGCAACAGAAAAGACAGAACGTATGTGCCCATTAGGCCATAAGATGAGGATCCTAGACGAGGGGGAAGGAGGAGGAGGAAAGACATAGTTGATCTTGCAGATTCGAATGTTGGCTGAAGTCATATTCAAAATATAAGAGAACCAAGACTTGTGAAACAAAGGAAAACAAAAAAGAGCAAAGTGGCCTTGTATGCTAAGTGGGGACTACTAGATGGTAAAGAGCTACCTAATGTTTTGAGGCCATTTATTCATTCACGCTATTTAGTTGGCTAGTTTGTTTGATTTGATTTTTCTTTCAATAAGTGTCATTTGAAGGTGTTCTATGGATAGTGTTGTGTGGGATCCAAAGTTGAAACAGATACTGAAGTTTGTGTTCTTGTAAAGGAGCTAGGAGACACCTATGTACCCAGCAGGGAGCAATGAGTACTCTAAAACTGTTACAAATTGTTCTAGGAGTTCGGAGGGGGGAAATTATTTCCAGCCTGGAACAATGAAGGGTGACCTCCTCGAGGAAGTGGCATTTGAACAGGGCCTTGAAGGATGGGTAAAATGTAAACGTGCAAACAGGAAGGGAGAAGAAAAAGCAATACAGGAGCAAACACATCAAGGTGAGAAAACACAAAGCAGGTAGGAGAAACATAAATACAATAAATATTTATGTGTTGTGGGCAAGGTTCTACAAGAGGCACTGGGTTGCAATGGGGCTGTTGTTCTCAGGGGGCTTCTGGGCTGGTGGTCAAGCTGCTGGAACTATCAGTATTTCAGGCCAGCTGGCCCTGGCCAAGGGACTGCAAGCCAGGCTCTGGAGTCTCAGCTATTCCTACTGGTTCTTCCCCTGAATGCTCACTCCAGTAAGAGCAGTCAGGAAATGTCTCCCTGGAAATAGCTTCAAAGACAACAGCATACCACTGTGAACACTTAAAATACCAGAGAGGGAGCATTCAGAGTGCTGCTCGCAGCATGTTTGAGGGGAAAGCAGCAAGATCCTTCCTGGAGGTAAATCCTTTCTGTTGTTGTTTTCTTCTAAGTGCTTGGGCATCCAATTCCACATTCATCCTTTTCCTCTAGCTTATCTTTTCATGACTTTGGAGAGCAGTCTTCCTTATCTGGGAAACAAATGGCCTCCACCGAGAGCTCAAAACAGCAAAGTCATTTATCTGTTTGACATGTGTTTGCCTGTTTGTTTTCTCCAGCCTTGAGACAAGAGTTGTGTCAACTGTGGATGGCTGTGCCCCAGTCACTTGAGAGACATGAATCAATTTCCCAGCTGCATTTATCACTTGCTGCCTTAAATCAAGTCTAATCAATGCTTCCTTCATTTGGTATGGATTGAAACTATATATAACACACTCAGAAAACAGGCGAGAAAAGCAGCAGATCACAAAAATTCCATCGGGGATTTAGCTGGAATGATGTTAAGGAAACATTTGCAATCTTTGATTTGCTTTAGTGGAGACCCCTGACTAAATAATCATGGAGATCTGCGTTTATGAAGCTTAACTTGCATTTCCCTGACATGCAGTGACATTACATGACAGATCATTTCATACAGGGGGATTTCTGCACCTTTAAAGATTTTATAATTAACACATTCTGAGGATTTGGTGTATTTTTAATAGTTTTATTCCTATATTAAGTTACTAACTCTATTTCTTTTAAAGGCATCTAATTTGTTACCATTGACTACATAGGTCAATTTCCCCTTATATAAAATAATAAGAATCTCTTTATAACAAAATAGATATCCAGGAGTCCCTCTGTTTTATGATAATAATTTTATAAAGTCCTAGGACTAAGAAAACTTGACCCTCTCTCTACTCCCCCTAATTCTTGGTAATAGAATTTGATCCTCACAACCAAAGTGGATTTTTCATTAGCAGGTGTGAAAACCGCTCCCCAGCTGTCAACCAATTTAGAATGTGGTAGGGAGCAGCCCTGTCTCATTTGTAGATTAATCTTGTGCCAGTGAAAGATGATACCAGTTTAGTTACTGGCACCTAAAACCAATGATGCCCACAGCAAGGCCCCACATTTTTCTTCAAGGCTAATGGGAGAGGAGAGACAGAACATAGAAAAATAGGTCAATGATAATGCAAACCTAGAAGATGAGGCGGTGTTGTGATTCATTGGTATAATTAGTATTTTTATCTAATCTGAACTATGTAGACTCTTACCACTAGCATGCCTCTGAAGCCATTAGCAGGGCTGACTCCCCAGCGACCTGTTGTTGGGTAGCTAAATAGGGCCCTGTTCAGCCCTGGGATGTCAGGCAATAATAACAAACCCTTACCTTGGTTTAATACTTTCCAGTTTATAAAAGTTTTTTCAACATATAGTCTCACTGTACTGTAAGATAAGCAATAAAAGCAGTTCTATTCCCATTTTTAAGATGAAGGTTAAGGTGCGAAGTTTGGCACACCCCCTCGCGAGCTGGCCACACCTGAGCCGTGGCTCTGGAACTCCCTTCTACATCTCCTCAACCCCAAAGCCTTGGTTTTTCCCACTGAACTGCGACTAGGCAGTCACTGGGTCTCCTCCCTGTTCTTTCTTCCACTTGCTTTTGTTCTCCCATCACCCAGAGTTTTTGGGAAACTCATATGGTTACAGGAGATCACTAAAGTTTCCTGGCAGGTTGCTTAGTTAAAAAATTAAAATAAAAGACAGCACCTTTGGACATGCTTTGGGTTACAGACCTAGTGTTGTAAAGTGTTCTTAGCCCATCTTAAACAAAGACAGAGTAATGTGATGTAACAAAGCTTCAACCTCCGTGAACAAAGAGAGGGTAGAAGAAACGCTGCAGACATGGAGTCTGAAATTAAGGGGCTCACTCACGTTGTCTTTAATACTCATGAGAGTTGTTTATGAGCTCCTTGGCTTTGAGGATGTCCAGGAAGGATCATGTTTGCTCATTCTTTGAGGAAGGGAGGAACAGGTTTTTCTACAAAAGATGAGTCTCCCTGAAGTAGATCCTGTCAAGATTCCCAAGTAAGGACAGAAATTGAAGGAAAGAAGAAAACTTCCATGGCTTTAAACTTTTAGACAAGAGTGGATTTGCTCAACTTGCTTGACTTTAGTGGAAGTAAATGAGGGGAGTTATGGATGATAGTGTTTCAAACTGGCTTCAGGTAATGTACTACTGAGGAGAAATGCATTTTCAACGGTCATAAGGATTTCGAAGCTCTCTGGGGAGTCTGAGAGAAGTCTTGAACACATTCTAAGTTGTTATAATGTTCAGGAGTTAACATGCATGTTAAATGGCATAGTCACCCACTATCATGTTAACACAAACTAGAATTCTTATCAGAAATATACTCACAACCTTTATAAACCCGATGTAAAAGGGATCACACCCTTTCTTGAAATAAAAAATGCTACTGAGCTTAACACATACCAGATTTCATTTCATGTCCTCCCCAAAGCAAATTGGTTTATCTCATTTGTTCATCCATTCAACAGATATTCATGGAGGGCTTGAGAACATGGGCACTGATGATTCCGTGGTAACAAGACACGACACAGACCCCACTGTCCCAGCAGCTTAAACTCAAGTGGGAAAATTCACATCTAAAATATTAATGGAGACTTACACTTCCAGTCCAGATGGAGTAATAGGGACCAGATTTATTCTCCCGCCTGACATAACCAAAAAAGAAAAACAGGAGCAATACATAAAACAATGGTTTTCAAGACACTGAACATGAGACAATGAAAGACAGAGATCCTGAGGGGCAGAAAAAAAGCAGGGTAAGCCCTATGCCTGCCCTACCTACTCCCTTGAAAGACAACCCATGCACAACCCAGTGGACTCTGGAGTTCAAGAGACAGAGCTGAGGACTTGGGGAGACCAAGGCAGCTAATGTCTGCAGGACAGGACAGGAATCCAGAGAGGAGAGAGCTGCACAGAGAACCTTGGATATATGGAGAAAGAGAGTCCTTCTCTAGTATTCAAGAGAGTAATCTGAAAAGATTAGAGGGAACAGTGTTCAGCACTCATACAAGAAAGAGTGCCTCCTTCACTCAGCCAGACTGGAAATACTCCTAATTCACAGGGCACAGGGAGAGCACTTGGGAACATCAGCATTGGGGAATAACTCACCCTACACTGAGCACTCCTCCGGACCTGCCTAATAGAGCAAGACCCACAAGGATCACACTATTTCCAAGTCACTTAACTGTACCCCAAAACAAAGCTAAAAAACATCTGTAAGAGTACATATCCAGCACCCAACAAGGTAAAATCATGATGTCTGGCATCCAATCAAAGATTACAAGGCATGAAAATAAGCAAGAAAACTGGACTCATGATGAAGACTTGTATCAAGAATTTATAAAGAACTCTCAAAACTCAAAAATAAGAAAACAACCCATCTTTAAAAATTGGCAGAAGATTTGAATCAAAAAGATATGTGGATGACAAATAAGCATATGAATAGACTTTCAACACCAGAAGTCTTAGGAAAATGCAAATTAAAACCACAACGAGATACCACTATACATCTATTAGAATGGTAAAAATTTAAAAGACTTACCATACCAAGTGAAGACAAGCATGTGGAAGACTGGAACCCTCATGCACTACTGGTGGGAATGTAAAATGGTACAGCCACGCTGGAGAGCAGTTGGGCATATTCTTAGAACATTAAGCATACACCTACCATATGGCTCAGTCATTCCACTCCCAGATATTTACCTAAGAGAAATGAAAGCATATATCCACACAAAGACTTGTACACAGATGCTCGTAACGGCTTTATTTATAACAGCCCAAAACTGGAAACAAACCAAATGTCCATCAATAAATAAATGGACAAATCTATTCAATGAAATAGTACTCAGCAATGAAAAAAACTGACACATGCTCCCACATGGGTGAATCTCAAAATAGTTATATTGAGTAAAATAAGCCTGACCAAAAAAAGGATGCATATTGAATGATTCAATTTACATAAAATTCTAGGAAATGCAAACTAATGTACAGTGCAGATCCGTGGTTGCCTGGGGAATGGGGGTAGGTGGCACAAAGGGACAGGTGGGAGGAAGGAATAACAAAAGCACATGAGGACACTTGGGGATGGTAGGTACATTCATTACTTTGTTGTGGTGATGGTTTTACTTGGTGTACACATACGTCAACATTTATCACATTGTATACTTTAAATATGTGCAATTTATTGTGTGTCAAGTATGCCTCAGTAAAGCTAAAATAAAAGTATTAATGGGCTCTATATTTTAGACAATCTGGCAGTAGAACTATTATCTTCATCTAGAACTTTAAACTTTATCTTTAAAGTTATAACAAGGAAATCAAAAGGTATAAGCATTAGCCCACTGAAAAACAATGTCATACAGTCACCTCTCAGTGTCCATGGCAGATTGGTTACAGGACCCCCCACGGATACCAAAATCCTCAGATGCTCAAGTCCCTGATATAAAATGGCGTAGTATTTGCGTATAACCTACGCATATCCTCTCGTATCCTTGAAATCATCTCTAGACTATTTATAATACCTAAAAACAAGGTAAATGCTATGGAAATATTTATTATACTATATTATTTAGAGAATAATGACAAGGAAAAAAAGACCGTGCATGTTCAGTACAGATGCAATTTTTTCTTAAGTATTTTCGATCTGTAGTTGGTTGAATCCACAGATAAGGAATTCACAGACATGGAGGGCAGGCTGTATATACTAAGGAAAACTACAAAGTGAAAATGAAGAATTCTAATTCAGTAAATAAAACCCAATCTGACATAATCCTCAACAATGAATAAAACCACTTAGAGTCAATTATTTGGCGCATGATGGCTGTCTCTTTCCTGCATATTGCTGTGGTTTACAGCAGTGGCGCCCTTGGGTTCTGAAACCTGAACCATCTTCAGTTGTTCCCCAAGCTCCTCTATCAGAGGCCCAGATACTCCAAGAGCCCAGGAAGAGGCGAGTGGCTTTTCCGGACTAACACCAGACCTCTGGCTGGCTGTGTTCCTGCACACCCCGCCATGATCAATAAGCAGGCCACTGCTTTCCTCAAGGAAGGGACCTAGCAAGGAATTGACTGTCTCGGACTGAGTCTCTGTGAGCTCATCTTGTTCTGAATCCGAGTCTGAGTCTGAGTCTTCAGTTCCAGAGGATGTGGTGCTGTCCGATTCCTCCGAACCGCTTGCCTCAGAACTGAAGCAAAGTGTCTGCTGCCCGGAAACTGAATGGGCTGCTTTTAATGCAGTTTCTTCCTCCTGGACGAGAAGTGCTGCTGCTTCCAGTTCTTCCAGTTCCAATCCCAGCTCGGCTTTTGTAAGGGAGACTTCCTTTAAGGCTTCTGCAAGACCTGCCAACTTTTTGGACCTTGAAAAACATTTTAAGAAGAAATATTAGGACTATTCATTAATTGGCCTGGGGATAACAGGGTATACAGCTTCAAAAAAATAACAAAATAAAGTTGAATCCATACTTCACATGGCACACCAAGATAAAGCCCATAATAGATCAAAGATATATGTGTAAAAAATGAAGCTATTAAAGCATTACAAGTAAACGTAGGAGATTTCCTTTATGACCCTAGAATGAGGAAGGCCTAACTATGACTCAAAATTCAGAAGATTGATAAATTCAACTAAATAGAAATCAACTTCTTTGGGGCAAAAAAAAAAAAAAAAAAGAAATCATAAAGTCAAGGACTAAATGCAAAATTAGGGAAAATATTTGCAACTCAAATCACAGACTAAGGCCTAATTCTCCTAACAGAGTTCCTAAAAATGGATATAACAATCCAACAGAAAAATGGGCAAAAGATACAAGCAGACAATTCTCAAAAAAGGAAATACAAATGATTCTTAAATATATGAAAAGATGTTCAACTTCAGTCAAATAAGAGAGATACAAATTAAAGTCACATTGAGATAGGTTTTTCATCTATCAGACTGGCAAATATCCAAACATTTGATAACATTCTGTCAACAAGGCTGTTGGGGAAAAAGTGCTTTCATATACCGTTGGAGGGAGATTAAATAGCTTATAACCCCCATAAAGGAGAACCTGGCAATAACTTTCAAAACTGAAAATGTACATACTCTTGACCCAGCAAGCCCCATGTGTGGAATTTAAACACATGTAGCACATATGCTATATGACATATGTCTGAGGTTATTTACTATGACATTATTTTTAATACCCCCAAATGGGAAACAACCAAATGTCCTTGATATGAGACTGGTTAAATAAGCTATGGCATATCCATACAAAGGAATAGCCTACAGTGGTACAATGAATAAAGCTCTCCATAGGCCAATCCAGACATATTGTTTAACAACAACAAAAGACACACCATATGCATATGCTACATTTACTTTAAAAAAAAAGAAAAACCAGGAAAGATACAGAAACATGTATTTGTATTTGCTTACACACTTCTCAATAACTCTGGAAAGCAACAGAAAACAATAACTTACGTGGGGGGAAGGGGTGGGAACTGGAAACACGGGGTTGATGGACAATGACAGTGGGAGGGAGGCTTTCCACTGCGTATTGTTTTATTTTTAAACCTATATGAATGTAATACCTGTTGACAATATTACAATGTACAAAAAAGGGGAAAAAAGCAGTATCAGAGAGTGGCATGGAGTGCTTTTTCTCATCAGAAAACCATTTTAGAAGATTGTTTTTCTAAATTACCTGCTAGATTTATAACATTACATTGTATTGGGTAAATAAACTTTTTTCCTATTAACTTGGATGCATTTAATGGTTTTTGTTTGTTTGTTTGCTTGTTTTTTAGAGACAGGGTCTTGCTCTGTTGCCCAGACTGGAGTGTGAAGGCACGATCATAGCTCACTGCAGCCTCGAACTCCTGTGCTCAAGGATCCTCCTGCCTCAGCCTCCCCAGTAGCTGGGACTACGGATGCGCACCACCACAGCTGGCTAATTTTTTAACTTTTTGGTAGAGACAGGGTCTCACTATGTTGCCCAGCCTGGTCTCAAACTCTTGGCCTCAAGTGATCCTCCTTCTTTGGCCTCCCAAAGTGCTGGGGTTACAGGCGTGAGCCACCGCGCCTGGCTTCGTTTAGTTGCTTTGTTTTTGTTTCTAAAAGAACCATCATAACACAAACTGCAGTTCTCCAAAGACTATCTTTTTATTATTCTAAAGAGGAAAATCTGATGTGACAACTGAAAAAAGGTGGCAGTGAGTGAAAATGGTACGCACGCGGACATGGCCTCTATGTTTCCGTGACTGCAAAGATGAAATGACTGCACAAACATTCCGGGGCTTTGAGACAAACTGGATGTGGGTGAGTTTACAAGATAAATTCATTTGTAAAAGTGTACTCCATCCCATAATATTGGGAAAATGAGGTTTCATTTCAGTAGAGCTAATGTGAATGGATGGTGCAATGGGAAATACTGAGCAGAGATGGTATTTTCATCTGAGTGCCCAATGTACCCGAGACCCTATTTCTCAAAGTACTTAGCACAATAACGAGTTTGTGCAGGGCTGGGCCCCCTCCCCTCACTGTCCCTTCATGTGTAATCAGTAGCAGTGGTGGGTGGGTGGGAGGCACAGTGGGTGAACAGGACAAAGGCAGCAGCCATTGCTGATGGGTAACTTTCTCTTAAGCAAGGAAAGCCCTGAGTTTCAGTGCCAGAATTTCCAGAGTGCTTAGAAAAGGGGAGGTGGCTAGGGTAAATAGGAAAACCAAGGTAAGATCAGCTGGAGTCAATTAATGATTCACCAAGTGCTATAAACCCTGGTTGAACTTTTATCAGCTTAAGACATTTTAAAAAGTATAGTTATGGAATAAGATGGTTGCAACATAATTTGCACCCATGTCCAAGATAGCTGTAGACAATATACATCATATATTTTGAAACCTTGACTACTGGTGGTAAAGGACTCAGTCAGAGCTGGTGACCCAGTTTAACACATCTCTGGCCCAAGACCCCGTCAGCCTAAGAACTAGTTCACCACTGTATTTCTCACTGAAGGCGAGTTCTCTCTGGGTAGTGACACACAGCTTTAGTGGATCAAGAGTAATAAACTTGGGAAAGAGGACAATGCCTCTTATTAACCTATAATATTAGAAATAAAAATTTTAAATAAAAGCTTTTATTTCAGTGACCATATATCCCATTTTTAATAGTCATGACAAATACTTTCAACAACATACAAAGGATGATGTTCCACAAACATCACTGTATTTGCTCCTAACAACCACCCCGTGAATCATTTTCCTTATTGTCCCTACATTACAGATGATGAAACAAATATTTGTAGAGGTTCAGAGAGCTGCTGAAGTTCACCCAGATAACTAGGAGCAGTCAAGACTAGAAGCCCAAGCCTCAGGACTCCAGCACTCTTCCTATTCCAGCACAGGGCCTCCCGTGAATACGTAGGCTCCGCAACATTTCATTTCTTAAGAACACACTTTTTTGATTCTTCCCAATTTAAGCTCTACTCAACATCTTCCAAAGGAGCAAGTTCTGACTTGCACAAGGCCCAGAATCCTCCAAAGGTTACTGTGACTCCAAAGGTACTAAGTTAAAGGTGTCTTTAGCTTAGTAATATTAAACGAAATATGTATCTAAGCTTTAACTACACAGGTTTAGAAAAGGAGACAAAAATTTGAATTATTTTTGTGAATATTACTGAATATATTAGATACATAAATTATCAAGTTGAAACTATTTGGATCTTTGTTACTACTATACAGTTGTTATATCCCACCTGACTTTTATAACAGGATAAATGAGGAATTTCAAAGTTCCTCACCTGGTATCCTGGCTCTTACACCCCACATATGGCAGGACTAGAAAGTGTCAACTGTAGCAAGCAGGAAAGTCGTGAGGATGAGCCCTGTGACCCAGATAGGAACTCTAGCCTGTAACCAGATGATGTGAATTTTTATCCTTCAGGAAAAAGTTTGTTTCTCACTTCCAGCATTATGTTTAAAGTGACCAGTTTATACAAGAAATATATATTAAAAAAAAGAATTATATGTTCATTTCTGATCCTTCACCAAGCTAATTCATTTCTGTTTCTTATTATCCCACTTTTGCTACCTCAAGCTAGCTAGCTTCCTAAATTATATTAAAGTTCTGATAGAAACTTCAAGTTTATAGAAGAAGCATCCCTGAACTCTCCCCCTAAAGAACACTAGGATAAAAAATGATTTAAATTTCAAAATAGCATGGTGTAGAATGTGGCCCAATAGTCTCAGGAATGAAAGTTGGATTTGTTTTTATTCAATTATTTTACATAGATAACCTAGTAATCACTATTCACAAAAAGGGAAATTATTCCTTTGGGGAAAAACTTAAGCCACGAAAGAGTAGCTATTTTGTTCTTTCAACCACTGGTACAATTAGAGATGCTTCTAATCTCCCACTCCTTGTAAATTCTAGAATCTACTCTGAATTTAAAAGAGACAATCTGATCATACAAAGTCGTATTTTAATAAAATCACACTCAAAACAGGTTCTTCTTAGAAAGTTATTGGAAATACAATCCTACCATGTAACTTTTTAAAAAAATACTTTCATTCTTCTTACACTTTTATATATGTGAAAGAATACCCTATTTGGAGGATTTTTCTTTAAGTTAAAGGTTGCTGACAAGTTATAGGAAATATAACTACTGTGAAAAAGTATAGTAACAGCTGAAAGTACATGCCTTTACCATGGGTAAGCTGATATAAAATTTCCTCAATTATATTACATTTGGTGAATGAGTTTTGGGGGAAACAAAAGGGATCCACAGCCTTATGAAACAGCTAAAACAAAATGCAAAAAGAGCCCTGAAATGGAGGTGGGGAGGGGAACTGGGTATAAATGGAAAGCATACATCCTGTTTCTTACTGTAGAGTTTTGTCTCAAACTATCAATCAACTTTTCACCACTTCCTGCAATAGTAGGTCCACTATAAATCTCATAGTAACTGATTAGGTTTCATTTCCTCTTCCCAAACCTAGTAGCCTGCCAGGCACGACATACTGAGGCTAGAGCCAGCAAGTGATAATGTAGGACAAGACTCCAGCGAGGCAATTCCAGACATTTCACACTAGATGTTTACTGGCTAACTTGGCCTTTTAATTTCATAGCATACCACACACACAATCTCAGGTTTTAACGGGGGCCAAACAGCACATCAACTTTTCTTTCTTTCTTTCTCCTTCTTTTTTTTTTTTTTTAAGAGACTGGGTCTCACTATGTTGCCCAGGCTGGAGTTCAGTAGCTACTCACAGGCACAATCATAGCTCACTGCAGCCTCAAACTCCTGTCCTCAATCGACCCTCTCACCTCAGTCTTCCAAGCAGCTGGGACAACAGGTGTGTGCCATTGAGCCCAGCTTCAAGTTTCTTTTCAAAGGGCATTTATGGTAGTGACATATTATCATTCCTCTCTACTGAAAAAAACCGGTTCCAAACTTCAAGATCCTCTGCCCAAAACACATTTATGTAGCCTGATCTAAAAGATAATGCATTGGCTTTAAGTATAAGTTGATAGTGAAATTCCTATCTTGAATCTGAGCATTGCCATGAGAAACAAATACCAACTGATGCACAGGTGAACACAGAATTGTCTGCTTATTCTGTAACAGTAAAAAACATTTCCAGCTCAGTTATTAACAGAAACACTCAATCTCTTTGAACAAGAAACTATTAACTTAATACAAAGAAGACCACAAGATAAGAGTTATTTAAACCATATTCAGTTTGGGCCAATGAAATAACTTTTTATCCAATTTCCTACTGACCTTTATGCCATTTTTTGGGCCTGGGCTCTGAGAAATAACATCTAGTCCACAGATCAGTAGAATAATTTTCTGAAAACCCCCTGTATTCGTTTCCTAGGGCTGCCATAACAAACTGCCACAAACTGATAGCTTATAACAACAGAAATGTATTCTTTTGCAGTTCCTGAGGCTACAAGTCCAAAATCAAGGTGTTGGCAGGGTTGATTACTTCTGAGGGCCAAATCTGTTCCCTGCCTTTCTCTTAGCTTCTGGTATTGCTGGCAATCCTTGGTGCCCCTTGGCTTGTAAACCCATCACTCCAAGCTCTACCTCTGCAGTCACAGGGTGTTCTCCCTGTGTGTCTGTGACTTCACATGGCCAACTTCCCTCTGTGTGTGTCTCAGTGTCTCTTCTCTTCTTATAAAGACACCAGTCATATTGGATTAAGAGGCCACCCTACCCCAGAGTGCCCTCATCTTAACTAATGACATCTGCAATGACTCTATTTCCAAATAAGGTCACATTCTGAGGTTCCAGGAAGAACATGAATTTTGGAGGGACACTATCCAACACAGTACATCCCCTATAGCTGAAACAAATAGATAGTGGAGATGCTCATTAATGGATGATAATTAAGACAAAAAAAAAAAGACCACTTAAAGTAAATCAACTTAAAATGAAGACCAAAATTTAATAGTAAATCGTGATGAAAAGGTTAAAACTTCACCCTGAAACAAAATTACAAACTAAAAAAATAAGTTGATATTATAAAATATTTAACAATGTTAACATATAGGCCACAACAGCAACCATGTACTAATTCTCAAAATAAGCAAAGAATGAACGAAATAGTAATTGTATTTGTAATTGTTCTAACAAAATTATATTATAGCACCATCTAACATTCATCACTTCATGTTGGTCTTTCTGTAGCAGAATCATAGAAGATAAATTTTACAGAAAATAATCAAGGGCATCATCAGTTTTCTCAAGGGCCTCTCAATCATGCGATATTCAAATCAATCCTTTGATATTCAAATTAAGGACTTTCCACCAATTTCACTATTTTTTTAATACCAGGAAGCAATCGAGTATAATTTCACTATTATTGTTGAGTTTTCTTCTTCAATTGTTAACTAATTCCATACTTCCGAACTTCGTGGTCAGTGGTTCTGTGTGTGGTTCAAGCACATCTCCCATATTACTTTCACTGCCTTTGTGAAATCCTTGATCTTTTGCTTGATTTGCAATTTATCTGCACTGCACAATATCAATGATCAACAAGAGGTTAGACAACATAAATACTGGCAAGATGCTGGTGGGGCAGATGGTAGGAAGGAAAAGATCTGCTAGAATGGGGACAAAATTTATTAAGAGGCTTGCTTATTAGCGAATATTTTTGTGTTTTGACTACCATTGCTTCCCTTTGTAACTTTCTAAGTGCAGAAACTCAAATAATGAATATTTGGAAAGAAGGACTTCCTGCATGACACATACAGGTGGCTGTACTGGAGAGATCCACTGAAAGCTCATTCTTGCAGGAAGCACAGGAATCATCTACTCCAATCCTTCCACTTTATAAATGAAGTTGGTATGACTGGCTGCTTTGATGCAGCTTGAAAGTTTGTGTGACTTAAATTGAAAGAGTTCCAACTGGATGTTAATCCCAAACTTCTAGGCTCAAAGGGCTGTTCTCTCTCACCTGCTCTCTTTTAACTATTTACAGAGTGGTTGTTATGACAGTAATAGAAATTATTTAATCTTTGAAAAAGACAGTTGAAAATTTCAATGCTACTTAGTTCCTATGGAGAAGTCAGCTTGACTGTGATGTACGAAGCTTAGGAAAAACACAATGGGAGGAGACTGAAGCTAGAAAGCAATCAGTATCGAACCGTTCTTTAAGGACAAGACAGTGACCATTTCCCAAAAGTCCCTGACAGAAAGTCACTTTTGTCTTCGTGAAATGTTGTAAAGTATATCA
Source organism: Daubentonia madagascariensis (assembly GCA_023783475.1). Taxonomy (NCBI): domain Eukaryota; kingdom Metazoa; phylum Chordata; class Mammalia; order Primates; family Daubentoniidae; genus Daubentonia; species Daubentonia madagascariensis. Next base: position 45,971,087 of record JAKFHU010001953.1, read on the forward strand.
AGACTAAAAAAAAACCAAAATTACAAAATAAACCTATATACCCTTTTATGAAAACAGCCAATTATAGGTATTCTATAATTAGATTAATAACAGCTCTCGAGACAATTCCAACAATTCTACAGTTATGCCACTGCCTTTTGAAAAAAAAATTTATAGACTCCAGTCCTTAGTGTTTAAGAGAATAAAAATAAATATTCATTAGCTCATAAATATATATCTGATACACTGGACTACAGATTCCCCCAAAAAGGGAGGGGGACAGAATTTTTAAATGTCTTTGAATAACACAGTCAAACCATTATGGCAAACAGCTATCATAAAGACTCAACCGCCTCCGAGATGCTGTGTAAAAGGACTGAGAGATTCCTCACTAGCATCAGTTAATAGAAGCCGCTCCCACTTCCCAAGTGCTAACTCTTCGACAGGCTAAGTTCTAAGTATTTTACATGGCAAACTCACGAGCACGTACAGCAACCCTATGCGATAGGTACTGGTATTACCCATGTTGGAAAAATAGGAAAACTGGGCCATGGAGGAGCAAAGAAGTTGTCATATTATCACAAAAAGACCAACTCTAGAGGCCCCAAGCAGAACACTTCTTTTTATGTTATTATGTTTGTAAACTCGCATATAGTTTTCTCTTGGTACACAATTATATAGCGAATTGTTTATTTTAATCTTCAAATGATAAACAGATGGCTACATGTCTTTAAAAGTCCTGCATCAGAGCTCCTCTCCTGCACAGCAGGGGCAAAAGCAGCTGAGCTAAGGGCAGGCAGACAGGCTCTGGCTCCAGGAGTTCCTTTTGAGCACAGTGCACACAAACACATACACACATGCATGCACCCACACACACCCACTTTTAGAGCAGAATTAATGACTTTATGTAAAAAATAATTGCCACGGCAATGCTTAATACTGAAAATAATCACCATCAGCCTCACTGCCGACCTCCACCTCAGAAGTGGAAGGGTGAGGTGATAGACGGGTTCAGAAAGGTACAATGTGCATCAAAAACTGTTCCACCCCGTCTTTGAAACTGTCTTACATTCACACCACACCCGATCAGATTCCCAGAGATGGAAAAGTGGGTCTCGTAAATTTGCCACGTTTCCACCCACTCCACAGCAGAACCGCTTTTGCTGAAACGTGCCTCGTTGTGATCCCAAAAGCCGGCGTTCTGGGCTGATTTAAAAAACAGCCCCATGAAACTCTTGGAACTGTGCAACTCACAAGGTCTCCCTTCCCACGCTGGCTGCTGGAAGTTCACGTCTGTGATGCGCCCAGCGTGGAGGGATGCGCCTGCGGCTCCTCTTGCCTCCACTTCCACTTTGCTTCTGCCTCTTCCCCTCCCTTCATCCTTACCTTTCAGTTATGCCACCTTGTTTTACACACACACACACACACACACACACACAGAAATGCTTTAACAATTTCTAGGAGGAGGCAGGGAATAAATAAATAATTTGTGAGTGAAACCAAATAGCTGCTTTCGTAAAAAACAAAAACACCTTTGTGGGAAAAGGACATGGGAAATGGGTCTACAAGTCTCAGGCTGAGACAGCTCTCTGGTCCACTCCTTCTCTCTGATTATTCCACGAAGCACGATATTTGGATATGTCAGACTTGAACAATTCTGACAATGTTTCTACATTTCATCTATGTGAAAAGGGCAAATGGTGGTGTTTAATGATATAGTATTCTGACCTATTAACTGTTCAGATGAAATGACCGTTTGGATTCAGTGAAGCTAAGTGGAGGTCAATCACCAAGATGGAGACGGCATCACTATAAAGGTGGTGGCAGAAGAAAAGTATTGTGGGTTAACTTGTGTCATCCACAAAGACATGTTGATGTCTAAACCCTGGAATCTGTGAATGTGACCTTACTTGGAAATAGGGTCTTTGGAGATGTAATCAAGTTAAGATGAGGTCATATTGGATTAGGATGGGTTAAATCAAATGACTGGTGTCCTTATTAAAAACATGCTGTAAAGGCCAGGTGTGGTATCTCACACCTGTAATCCCAGCACTCTGGGAGGCCGAGGTGGGAGGATCGCTTGAGGTCAGGAGTTCAAGACCAGCCTGAACAATAGCGAGACCCTATCTCTACTAAAAATAGAAAATTAGCCAGGCGTGGTGGTGCAGCCCTATAGTCCCAGCTACTCAGGAGGCCAAGGCAGGAGGATCGCTTGAGCCCAGAAGTATGAGGTTGCAGCGAGCTATTATGATGCTACTGCACTCTACCCAGGGTGACAGAGTGAGACTCTGTCTCAAAAAACAAAACAAAACAAAACAAACATGCTGTAAAGACAGGGACACAGAGACACAGGATGCCATGTAACAATGGAGGCAGAGATTGGAGGGATGTCAAGGGTTGCCAGCAACTGCCAGAAGCTAGCAGAGGGGCCACGGAACGGATTCTCCCCAAGTTTCCAGAAGAAACCATCTCTGCTGATACCTGGATTTTGGAATTCTAGCCTCCAGAACTGTAAGAAAATAAATTTCTGTGGTTTTAATCCACCAGTTTGTGGTAACTTGTTACAGCAGTCCTAGGAAACTAATACAGAAGGACATATAGCAATGAAGATCTTTAGAGCAGAACAGAAATTAGAAGGCATTTCATATAATAATAAGTTCCTGAGTTTACAAATGAAAAAAAAGGACACCACTAAAAAAATACAACAGCAAGGCACAGAAAAGTTTTCTTCACATAATAACATGAGGGGAATGAATTAGTTTGTTTCTAATTCCCTTCCAAATCTAAAATACTATGGTTTTACACTTCTACGTTATGACGGTGATGTTCCCCTGTTAAAAGCCTGCAATGGCTTCCCAAATACTCGGACGAGACCCTGTGAGACCTGGCCCTGTCCACGAGCCAGTGAGATCACCCACTGTTCCCGTCCAGGTCACTGTGCTACGGCTCCAATCACTGCCCTCTCTCTGTCCTGAGGACACACTAACAAATTCTCACCTCAAGGCCTTCGAAATTGTTCCCTCTTTCTGGAGTGCACATCCCCCTATCTTCCCATGCTGGCTCCTACTCATTCAGAACTCAGCTCAGATGCTGCCTCAGAGGGCCTTGCAAGAGTGGGCCAGTTAAAGCAATGCTCCCCAAGCTGTTCCTGTCATGGAACACAGAAAACAGCACCTGCTGGGTGTGGCACGTGGATAAACTGACCAGGCTGGCCACATCCCACCTGCTGTCCTGAAGGCTGGGGGGTTCTGTTTCCCCAAAACCTCTCTGCGGCACCATGGCGTACCAGCCACGACACTCGGCCCTCGTCCTCCCACCTCCTGCACACGACTCACTGTGATGAACCTGAGGTATGAGGAGAGTTCTGAGGTCTGAAGAAGTAGAAGTCCTGGCTGCATTTTCAAATAGTATGTCCTTTTTGTCTCCACTTCCCCATCTTGAAAGCAGAATGAAAAATGACCCCTTCCAAATTTTCTGGCACACTCGGAGAAAGACTAGGTCAAGTGACTTAATGTGTTGATTTCTTTACGTTTGTTCTAAATGCCAAATTTTCCCTCAGTTGCAAAATATAAAGTGTGTGTGCTATGTTGCTTTCACAGTACTGAGACAGGAAAGCACTCAAGTGTTGGCATGTTTACCACATTGTGATACGCACAGGCTGGAGCATGCAGCTCTCCACATTATGATGGGAAGCAAAAACTTTGAAAACTCAGAATATTTATGTAGTCACTGTTATCATATACAATGAAATGTCTTCTTAAATGCATGCCACAATAGCATGAACCAATTAAACCAGAACCGTTCTATGAATGCAGTGGTTATTCACAGGTGAGATCCCAGAGCACTGCAGCCTCAGCCTCCCACGTAGCTGGGACTACAGGCGCGCGCCTCCACACTCGGTTCTATTCTATGATTTCTTAATACCAGTCCTGTTCTGCAAAATGAATGAAAGCAATGGAATGCCTGCTGGCTCGGTTTGGGTTTTCTGGAATTGTTAAATGGCTGACATGTCACATAAGCTCTGCCTCTTCCCACTCGCTCTGAATCATGTCTAATATGCTATCTAAAGAAAGTCTGCAACCTTTGTTTTCCCAGGGAGAAAACAGGGACTACATGAGAGGGCACAGTTACAGTATAGAGCGCTCCTCACAAGGGCCAGTCACGATGCTGAGCGGCCGTCTCCTGGGCACACCTGCTGTACCGTCCCATAGTCTTAAACAAAACAACCCCACACTGTGCCAGTAAGTACAGCTCACTGATTTAGTAAGGGCGACTATTACAGTTAACTTGTATCCCCTCGGTAGGAGAGCTGGGCCTAGGAGCTGCAGCATTGATCATTCAAGAGATCCTTCCTGAATGCAGGCCCATGTAGGAACAGGGAGGGTGTGCTGGGGGTGGCAGAGAGTCCGACGGCTGGGCCTTAGGACTGGGCTGGGCCTTAGGACTTAGCAAAAACCAAGAGGTGAGTGCTCAGCAAATACACCCACCTGTAATCTATTCCACATCCCACTCTCCCCAACATCCCCACTTCACACTCCTTACACAGCCACATTACTAGCCACGTTCCTTTTTAGAGCTTAAGGCTCTCATGCCAATTTGCCAGGAGATTTTTTTTTAAGGTACCCTAAAGAGGCTTAGGAATTGATGTTGAGAGTCAGAATGCTCCAAAAATAATAATGTTGAATGAATGAAGCCACACACACAGAGTACTCACTGTATTTATTATCTCAGTTATACAAAGTTCAAAAACAGGCAAAGCCAATGGCTACTGACAGAAGTCAGGGTGGTGATCACAAGGTAGGGGGTGGTGCTGAGACACAGAGTGCACAGGTTCCTGGGGTGTCTCTAAGGCACAATTCTTGATTGCAGTGGTGGCTACATGATGTTTCACTTCATGAGGATCCATTATTTATAAACTTATAATCTGTGCATAATTCAACAAAAACTAACTTTTAAAAAACTCCATGAGTCCTGGAAAACAAGTCTTGAGCCAAAGAGAGGAGAGTCCTAAGGGTGGACAGGAGCACAGGGACAGCTCCCGTTTCCCCTGGAAAACTATCAAGAATGCCAATACTATGCCCCTCACCTCAAACTTCTTTTTACAAGGCATTCTACCAAACACAAGGAGCGTTCTACCAAACACAAAAAGAATCTCAAAAACATGCCTAGAGAAATAGGCATTACCCATCTCTTTCAATGTGCATACTATACACAGAAAGAGGTTTTCTTTGCACAAGTACACCGTTCACTGCTATCGTGGTTACCCCTGGGGTATAAGTTAAAGCACTGTCCATGGGTCATTTCAAATATTACTTTAAAGGCATTTCCCCCCCAGGACTTCTGACCTACAGACCAACTTTAGTACCTTCTGAGCTAAGTATTAAATAAGAATTTCTATTATTTTTACTTTAATACTGTTTCTAAGTCTTTAATACTTCATCTTACCTAACAAAAATCTCAACATGAGCCACCAGGAGTCTTTTTATCTGTAAATTCACTTGCATGAATATTGTACTCAAAGTGAGCAATATCTAATTTGTGTATTACAGAGGAAAGCTTATTTTCTCAAAAGAGATAGCTTTTTTTTTTTAAATGGGCATAAGGATTTATAAGACCCCATTCTACATTACAATTAAAAGTATACCAATAACAAAAGAAACTCTTCCCCCTGGGGGGTGGGGAGACAACGATGTCAAGTTTTCAGGTGCTTCATTCATTGCTATTGTTGTTGTAAGGAAGAGGGGAAGGTTGTTAGACCTCAACAGTTCGGGATTGTTTTGCTTCAATTTTTGGCAATTTGGATCACTTTTTCTAATAAACTCTATCCACGTACCTGTTGACACATACATACGTAGATATAGTAGACTCAAAGTGTATTTATAATGAAATCTTAAGATTAATCAAATTGTTTGCTTTCACTATTGAAGCTTCTCTTTCATAATAACAGAAGTGTTCTCAGCACTATTTATACTTACCCTGGGGCTTTTAACTCTACATGTCCCCTCAGGAGTTATGCCATCAAATTATGTCACTTAATTTTACTCTTATCAGCCAGAGACTATAACCATGTATGCCTGTAGCTAATTCTCTCCTAAACCCTCAATTTCTTCAAATAAAATTTCTACAGAAAATCCCTATATTCTACCACAGGTTGACAATACCTTATCTGAAACCCTTGGACCAAGCTGAGCTTCAAAATTCTGATTTTTTCCCTTGCATTTTAGAAAGGTAGTAATTAATGACATAAACCATATATACACTCCTAGTAGCATCTTTTAATCAGATACACCAATATTTCTAAAGCAAAATGTATGTCTACTCACTCCAAGATTATAAATAGCCTCACCTCACCAAACAAGTTCATGTCTGTCAGGTTTTCAGGGCTGCCAGTTGCCCTGAAAATACTTTTGTTTTCAGAACTTTCTGGATTTCAGAATTGTGGATAAGGAGCTGTGGACCAAGACCAGAAGCAATCAGACTGCGAAGCAGCTTTTCAGCTCAAATGCCCAAGGTCCAAGGTCAGTTTTTCAACAAAACTGACCACCTACTATATGCTAATATTTCAACAAAACTGAACACTTACTATATGCTAATATTTCAATAAAACTGACCACCTACTATGTGCTAATATCCACCACTGATGGATGCAATGGTGAATACAAAACATAGTCTCTGACCTAAAAGACCACATAATCTCAATGTGTGGTGGGCGAGGAGCAAGCCATGATAACACAGTGCAGTAAATGTATGAGAAGGATAAGCCAAGGGTGCCCTGGGCACTGAGAAGAGAGTTTCTTTGCGCATATAATTCTAAATGAAAACCTCTGTATCTTAAAATGAGGGGGAAAAGCTTACCAAAATCCTAATTCTCAAGTTGACTATTTCAATGCTTTTTAAAAATTGTCAAATGCCAAATTCTTTAACAGAAAAAGAGAACATTTTCTTCTTTTTTTTGCCCCTACTGTGCTGGTCCCTCTACCAATGTTAAGTTGCCTATAAGGTAAAGTCAAGCCTCACTATTCACAAATTCTGTATTTGTGAATTTCCTACTTGCTAAAATTTATTTTTAACCCTCAAATCAATATTCATGGTGCTTTTGCGGTCATTTGAGGACATACACAGAATGGTAAAAAATTTGAGTTCCCCAAGGCACATGTTCCCAGCTGAGGTTGTACAAGGTGACAACGTTCTGCTTCTCGCTTCAGTTCTCCAAAAAATGTCCTTTACGTGGTCTATTTAGTGCCATGTTTTCACATTTTTGTGCTTTTCTGTGGGTGATTTCACTGTTTAAAATGACCCCCAAGCATAGTGCTGAAGTGCTGTCTAGTATTCCTGAGTGGAGAAAGGCTGCGGTGTGCCTTATGGAGACAAGCTTTGTTCAGGCATGAGTTATAGTGCTGTTGGCCATGACTTCAATGTTAATGAATCGACAATATATTTTAAATAAGGTGCCTTTAAACAGAAACACACAAGGTTATAAATTGATCAGTTGGTGAAAGTGTTGTGACCAGAAACTCATAAGAACCTAACCTGTATTTTCCCGAGGAGCAATGGTGTAGAATTTACTAATTCAGCATTCACAGTGACTTTATAGACCATAAACACCTCAAACAGCAAGAATCAGGTATACCTCAGTAGTGGCCCTGAGACCACAGAGGAGGGGCAGCCATTTCAGGATTGGAACAGGGGAAGGGGGAAGAGAGAAGGGAGAAGAGGAAGGGAAGGTTCTAGAAAAGGAGTGATCTAAACTGAAACTTTCCTAAGGACTATGAGGAGCTAGCCAGGGGAGAAAAGTAGGAAGGGTTTAGTGGCATAGGAACTGTGGAGTCGCAGCACAAGGCCTCCAGCACCATCAGGCACACGGCCTCATCTAAAACTGCAAGAGCATACTGACTGCATTCCACAAGGACTAAATATTCTATCTTGGAATGTGGTCGGAAGGGGAGATGTAAGATCACCTATTTACAAGAGTCCCTGACTATCAGAACACAAATTCCAAAACGTCCATGGTTTGGGGTCTTCTTTTTTTTCCCATTAAAACTTCCAGGATAGTAATCTTCATAAGAGCATGGTGAGCCTTCAGAGTGGGTCAGATGCTGCCACCTTGTCCGCACCACAAAAACACTTCTAATCCTGCTCCAGGTCCCTGATAGGCCCAGCTTGATCTGAGGCTCAGCACCTATATACCACACCCTACTACACAGAACCACCTCTCCCATGTAGGGAAGCGACCTGAAAGTCTGCTATGGCTTGAAGTATTCAATGATTGCCTCAGGAAGCCTTGGATTTGAAAATCAGACTTGACAACAGTCCTGACAAGCATTCCTCTATAGCAGCAGTCCCCAACCTTTTTGGCACCAGGGACTGGTTTCATGGAAGACAATTTTTCCATGGAAAGCGGGGTGAAGGGGTGGAGGTGGGGCTCAGGCATTGATGCCAGAGATGGGGAGTGGCTGTAAATGCAGAAGCTGCTTCGCTCACCTCCTGCTGTGCAGCCATCCCTCCCCCTCCCCCCCAATTTTCATGGAAGACAATTCCTCCATTGACACGGACCAGGGAGATGAGGGTGGGGTGGGGTGGGGTGGCAGTGGAGCTCTGTGGCCCAGTCCCTAATGGGTACTGGTCCATGGCCTGGGGGTTGGGGACTGCAGCTCTGTAGAAAATCAAAATTGGGAAAGGCTGATTTTCTTAAAGCTTGCTTATGCTCTCTCAAAAACTGAAGTGAAAAGCATTTGTCTACAAGAACACCCTTAAATGACAACCCCTAGCCTATCCAAGGGGAATTTAAAAATATTTTTAATAAAGTCAATTGACTTCAATGGCTAATACTTAATTTCTCACCTTGATAAAGCCTTTCCTACTTAAAACGTGATCCCTGGACCAGCAGCAGCACCCTAGAACTTGTTAGAAACACAGACTCTCAGGCCCTACCCCAGATCTCTGGATCACAATCATTTTAACAAACTCCCAGGCAACACCTGTGCACAAAGATGTTCAAAAACCACTGCTCCACAGAGTTGTCCTCCACAGAGTTGTCGCTCTGTTGAAGTGATTATTGCCACCTTACACTTTTTTGACTCTCAATATTGTGAGCTCTTGGATCTGACCAAACACCTAGAGGCATGGGAATGAGGTGGGAGGTTCCAGCCCATTCCTGGATCAACTATTGAGGTGAAGCATTTGCTGACTTCACACATTCTATAAAGGGCAGCTGACTCTGCCCCCTCCCTCTCTCACTCAGAGCGTGAATAGGAACCTCCACCCCACATTCACTCACTAATGTTGGCTCTGGGTGAAAAGATGCAGGGAGCCCTCCTCTGAGGGTTCCTTGGCTCAAGAGTTCTCTCCTTAGTCCCTCATCTAGGCCAGACAGATCCTGAGGCCCAGATTCAGAAATGTTTTATCTCGCAACCCTGACTCTGCAAAGCTGGGGTTTCTGCCCATTAGCTGCTTTCTTGTGCAAAATCTTCAACTTTCACAGGGACCTCTCCTAAAGTCAGGGTCCAGATGCCTACCCCTGAGCCCTTTCCTGTCATTTAGATGCCGCCACTTGCCTGCCTCCCTAGACCTCTACCTATTTACTGCCTCATCTCCTTCTATGCCACCAGCCTCCCACATGTAGCCTCTGCATCTAGGTCTCACGGACACCATGCAGCAGGACTGTATTTCCCCTCATTCATTCAATACATATTTATTGAAAGTACCACGTGCCCAGGCACTGAACACAACAGCCCAGACTCTTGTGCTCATGGAGCTTATACTCTTGTGTAGGAAAAGACAGACAATAAACAAAAACTAAGTAAAACATAGAATGTGCTATATGGTGTAAGTGCCATGAGAAAAAAACAGAGCTGAGAAGGTGGCCACGGAGGACTTGGGCCAGGGGTGTTCAATTTTTTATGAGCATTTAGAGAAGTTCTCACTGGAAGGTAACATTAGGGACCATATACACTGAACAGCCTACACTGTGGGACCTAGCTTATTCTTGCTTTTAGCTATTCCATTTCTTCCCAGCTTGAATCTCTAGTCATGAACTTTAATGTATGACACACATCCACCCCCTGCTCCCAGTCCTAAAAGCCATCTTGACGGCAGTTCTTATGTGGCTATTTCTAGTCGCCAGATCACGTAACCATACCTAGACAACTACTTCTTGTACCTTCCATCCACCTCTGTGGGCCAACCTCCAAGCTCCACCTGCCCAAGTCCATACTACAACATCAGTGCTGAGCCTGATACCCAGCCTGCGCTGTCCCATGTACAGGAAAATGACAACAGGTCATCTTGTTTATGAAAAGGAAGGCCTGGTGGTTTAGTAAAAGAGGAGAAAAATTCTGTCCAAGTCAGAATTTTATGTTATTTTATATTATAAATATAAACTAGACAAAATTATTTGAGGGCTCAGGAATGTATCCTTCCACAATTAACTTACATCTTCTAAGAAACTGTGTGGAAGACAGCACAGGGAGGGCCCATGCCAGCCTCTGGGGAACAGGAGGGAAGATCTCAGCACCCCCAAGCCCCTGGTACAGGTCTGCAAGGGGACAGCAAAGCACAGCTCTGTTTAAGGACTCTGTCAACCACTTTGTTGAAGTCTACACAACCCCAAACTGGAAGAAATCCAATGGACAACTGAGTCCAGGGTTGTACAGTAGAGTTTCACATGATGTGAAAACATATAGCTGTGCTGTCCCATATGGTTAGCCACTAACCACATGAGGCTACTGAGCATTTGGAATGTCACCAACGTGACCAAGGAACTGAACCTTAAATTTTATTTAATTTTAATTAACTTAAATGAAAATAGCCACATGTAGCTATGCATACCAAATCAGACCACACAGATCTAATCTAAAGCCCTAATTTGTTTGACAAAAGATGAGGCCTAGAGAACTTCAGTGGCATAGGTAAGACCACAGGGCTAGCCACAAACCCCAACTACTAATCCTTCACATTGGCACCAGACTTGAGGGTTTTCAAATTGCTTTCACATGCACGAGCCCATCCGATCCTTTCATTAGCCACATACGCAGGGATGCTCGAGGCAAACACTTGCCCAGTGCCAGAGGGTTAATCCCTGGCAAGCCAGAGCTTCTCATGTGCAGCCCACCAGGCCACGCTGGCTCACACTCAGAAGTAGGGAGACCACCTGGGTAAGTAAAGCGTTTATCAACTACAGAAAAGTTGAGCAAGATGCTGGAAGATGACACTTGCCAGCAGAACCATTGGAGAATCTGTTCTATGTCACCGGACCCAGTCCTTGACAAAACGTTTATGCAAATGATGCAGGATAGTTTTATCAGGTTGAAGCTACAATTTATCTATTCTATATTTTATTATAGTGATCATTATGGTCAACAATTAGGATTCAACTAGTTTGTTGGACACCTCTTTAAAATCCTATGTTCACTCTGTCCTCAAGACTTACAGGCAAAAACTCTTCTATAATTAGAACTGAAGAGTTGCCAACATGTCCTAATCAGACCCAAATTACTATCTATAAAAATTACTGATTACCAAAAATAAGAATGGAAAAGAGGCTCTGAGATATTATTTCACTAAATATAGGAATACACAGTACAAGTTAAACCTCCACAGTTAGATGGTTGTTGGAACCAAACCTGTTGGCTGCCTAACTAGCATTTCATGTTTCTACAGGAACTAAATACAAAAGCCTAATTATGGTTTGATTTAAATGATGTTATCAAAAGGCTTCCTGCATGGGGCCAGAGATATAAGTGCTTTTCTCCTTTCATTCCTTGTCAGGGAGTCTGGGTAGGTCTTTTCTTGGAGCCACCTCACTCCACAGAGACAAATCCAGCCCCATAAGGAGCAGTTTATAGAAAGGCAGGGAATGCTTTCGGCAGGAAGCACAGAGCTTGGCTTTGATCACAGCTGCAGATCCCACCTGCTTAAAAAGGCAGCCGAAATGATACAACTCTTCATTCCCTTGCTCAAAAACACAAGAAATCAGCAGAGATAAGCCGATAGGGAAAACATTACACAAATCGCTGACCCTGCTGCAGGCAGAGAACTGCCTCTGCTCGGCTTTGATTTTCCAAAGCCCGAGCCTGAGGGAGAGGCAGTTTGACTTTCTTCTTTCCTAGTGCTCCCGATGGCAAGGCACATTCAGATGGAGCCTGGAGGAATACCAAGTGCAGAAGAAAGGAAAATAAATAAATAAACAAAACAAGAACACAGGCTAAACCGTGGAGAAGAGCTGCCATCAGCAACTAGGAAAAAAGATCATATCCCTAGTCAAAAGCAACTAGGTTTTGCAGGTTTTTGCTAAAACACACACAGCCTGGAGCTGTGGCTCTGATCTTTGTCACACTGTTGTCCTGCTGAGTGGGGCAAATAAGCATGTGCCATAAGCCTTACTCATGCATTTTCCAATCCTATTGTTTAGTGTGTGTCCAAAGAAGAAAACAACAACAGCGTTGCCATCCAGGTCTGTGAGGGGAGTTGGAACAGAGCAATGCATGACCAGCAGTTTTTTCCTTGACACAAACACATACAGATTGTTCTCTGCTTTATAAGCAGCCTGTTTGCTGCTTAATGGTCATCCACAGTGTTCCTTTAGAACACGGTTCAAAATGAGCCACCAGATCAATTGGTGTGTGCCTCGGTCTGTTTTCCCCTGAGCATTCTAGAGCCCCGCTGCAGCTTCCAAAATTGATTCCACCATAATGCGGTCGCTACGGCCATCCAGGTGCCACATTTATTGAGTGCCCAGTATTTGCTGGGCATTTTGCTAGGCCCTAGCAATACAGCAGTGCCCAAGGAAAACATGGCTCCTGCTCGCATGGGGTCTGCAGTTTGGCAGGAAGAAAGTGCAGGGTCCTTTGATCCAGTGTTAGAGCCCTTACCCATTAGGCCAAGGCCACAAACTGCTGCCTTCAGAAGCCAGACAGATGGAGTCTAGCAGGCAGGTGGGGGTCTGTGGCAGAATGGAGAGCACTTGTCCCACATAATGGAGACAGCTGGCCCCAGCTCTAGCCAATTGTTACCATGTGGGGATGTGGGCCCGGCAACTGCCAGAACTTCCGTTATTTCAAGAGCAGCTGTAAATCCAGACTTTTACATAAAATCTTCCAATTTTTAAGTGTTGACAACCAATTTAAAGTCTTTAAAAACTTACCAAGAGCCAAATGTGACCCAAGGGCCACTAGCTTGCAACTTTTACATCTGCAGACTTAGTTCCATCTCCCCAATTCCCTAACATATTCTGTATATCCCAACACATACCTGCTACACCAGTGTGACCAGTTTGCTACTGCTTTCACACCCAATACAAACTGAGATTTGCTTCAAGTTGTGTCCCTGCCTACTACCTCTCCCCTTTTCTGTGCCTAGTTAGATCCCACCCATCTTTAGTTCCCTATTCAAGACCCCTACTCCACTAAGCCTTCCAGACCAGCCTGGGTTCCCCTTCTCTGAATCACTACATTTCCTATAATTGTATCACTGGCAGTGGGATGGGGGTTCACTCAGCAGTCCTCTAATTGTCCTCTCTGCATATCTTGTCTTGTCTCCCCAACCAGACTAAAAGACTAAAGCTCAACAACAGAGACCACATGGGCTACTTCGCCAAAAGAACCTGCAGTTCATCAGGAGGTCACGTGCTCTGGAAGACAAGAGAGGACTGACTGACCACAGTAAGGCAGTTAAGAGCTCAGGCTCTGAAGTCAAACAGCCCTGGATTACTTAATCTCTCAGAGCTTCAGTTTCCATATTTGTAACATGGGGCAATAATAAAATGAGGGCATAATCCAAACTTATATGGAGCCTGTGAGATCAAGAGAGAGATAATGTGTATAAAGCACTTAGCACAATGCTTGCCATTGCGGTGAGCACTTGATAAATGCTAGCTATTATTATTACGGACTGATTGCCTGATTCAGCCAATGCCATTGTTAACCAAGCATTGTATCAATGGGGCTTTGTTCTTAGCAAATATTATTGACCACTTACTCTGTAGTAACATGTTCTAAACAAATTGCATGTGTACCTCATCTAATTTTCCTAATTCTCCCCCATTTTATGGATAGCTGAAGCACAGAGAGTTTAAATGGCTTGTCCAAGGCCAGACGGAGCACAGACCTGAAGCTGCCAACCGGCTTGAGAGCCCATAGTCTTAACCATGATACTCCACGGTCTTGCTACATTTCTAGTGACAGGGGACAGTTCTCTGACCTCAGTCTTCCCAAGTCAAAAACAGGATTTGGCTTTATGGACCAAGGCTTAAGATGACAGAATGATCAGGGCATGGCTTGGGCCAGTCTACAACTTGGAAGTTCCAGGAAGGAGTTTGCTTCTGTTTGACCATGGGCTGTCAGTTTATTCCATAAACCAAACATGATGAGGAAAAAATAAAAATGCCCAGAAAGTACCATAAGATTATGGCCACTATTACAGAAGGCAAAAACTGTGATACAGATTAGTACTAATGACAAAGGTATTTTGCTGATCACAGAAAAAAAAAAATTCCAGAGGGAATCAGAATATCCCCATAGAAGACAGGAAAGAAGCAAATGTGTCCTGCTAAACTTTTGAAAAGGCAAAGAAGGAAAGTGATGAAACCGTAGATCATGAACTCCAAATCCACGAACTGCAGACAGGTAAGAGATGAAGTAGGTGATCCCCAGAAGCTACTGTGGGTTCATGAAACTGATGCCATCCTTTGGACTAGCCCGAGCCTGGAAACCCTGTGCAAAGATCGTGTCTGTGTTTTAACAAGGCATACGATCGTGTCCCATGGTCTCTTTATAAGCAAAATACAGAGCATGGGGTGTATGATTATACAGTTGTCTGGACTCACATTGGACCTTAGAGGTGAGATAGATTTCAACTTAAAGGAAGGTACCTAGTGAAGGAGTGCAAAGTTCTGAACTCAGCCTTCCTCATTCGGCATTCTATTCACTGTCTCAGGTGAAAACAGAGAATGCTCATTCTAATTCCATAAGTACAGAAGCCATATATAATTCTTCTTCAGTCCCCCAGTGGCTGGCCTTGTGCTTAGCATACAGTAAATGCTGCTCCAAAAATGACTGCTGATTATATTTCAGGAGTCAAGTTTACAAATAGTGTTTACAAAGGTAAAAAGGTCAGAAAATAACCTGGATGACAGATTCCAGTTCCAAAAACATTATTATGGGTGGATGGGATACACCAAACCCAACAAGGTGAAACTGAACAGGGACAAATGCAGATCTTCAACAGCTAGTGCAGAAGAGAAATTATACTTGAAGAAGAAAGTCTGAGACAAGGATTTTAAGAGTTTCAGCTAATCATGAACTAAGAATAAGGAGTGTGTTAAGGTTTCTAATGATAAGTAGATGGCTGACAATGTCATAGCAATAGCCCTTCTCTCCTCTCTGGCCAGACCTACAGCATGATATTTAACCCAGGGGTACTACAAAGGGCCCTGGCCCCCCAAAAAAGGGAGGGGGTACTGGCAAAGTAGAGTTTGCCTAAAAAAAGACCAAGATGGGCAAAGCGTGGGAAATTTTTGATCTATAAGAGTAATTTAAAGGCAAAAGAGGTAGAACTGGAAGTCTTAGATGGGATACAACAGTAATCCTCCAGACAGCTGAAGACAGACATTTGAAAAGAGAACTGTCTTATTCTATATGGGTCCAGAATTAAAACTAATGGGAAGAAAGCAGATTTCAGTCCACCTTATTTATTTGAGACAGAGCCTCGCTCTGTCACCCTGGCTAGAGTGCAGTGGTGTCATCATAGGTCACTGCAACCTCAAACTCCTGGGCTCAAGCGATCCTCCCGCCTCAGCCTCCAGAATAGCTGGGACTATACAGGCCTGTGCTACCACGCCTGGCTAATTTTTTTTTTTTTTTGGTGAGACGGCGTCTCACTCTTGCTCAGGCTGGTCTCCAGTCTCTGAGCTCAAGCAATCATCCTACCTCTGCCTCCCAGAGTGCTGGGATTACAGGAATGAGCCACCACGCCGGGCCTTCAGTCTGCTTTAAAGCTGAAACTTTAAATGATCTAAGCTGCTTCAGAGTAGAAGGGTTCTCTCATTCATTAGTGAGTTGTAGGCAATGGAGTCGTTCCGTGCCTACATATAGTGGCAATACATGTGTAGTGGCAACAGTGCAGAGGGAATTGATCCACAAAATAAAGGCTTACAAAAGAGATTTTGCCAGTCTTTTCAATTCTACACCTGGCTGCACTACAGATGATCATCACCAAGAAAAGTGATGTCAGCGTTCGCTTCAAGTCTTACAATGGAGAGATGATTCTGCTGGGGTCGTCAGAGACAACTTAAAACAAAATGTAACATTTCTGGCAGAGAAAATGGAATGCACAAAGGCAATGAAAAGGTGGAGTCTATGGCAAATTTGGGAAATGGTGAGTATATCTACTTGGCAGGAGAGAGAGAAGGTGCCTGAGCAGCAGGAGTGAGGCATAAAGCTTAGAAGATGGGGAGGAGGACGCAGAGGGTCTTAAACCCAGCTCAGCTCAGGCATTCAGGCTTTTTATCCTGCAGGCAAGGGAGAATCAAAGGGGAATTGTTGAGAACTTCTGAGGGAGACAGTCATGATCCAAATGGCTTTTCAGAAGGGTCAGACTGGCATTACTGTTGGAAAAAAACAAAAGGGGTATGAGACTGTGGTGGCAAGGAAAACAGAGGACACTCTGGCAGGAAATGAGGAAACACAGGCCTGAACTCAAGGAGAGCTATAAGACCAGAAAGAGGGATTTATATGAAAGAGATTGGAGTGGAAGAATTAAAAGGACTGGTGATCTATTCAATGTGGAGCAGAGAATCAAAGACAGAAACACATGACTCAGGGAACCCAAACGTGTCAACCTGCATAACGACAAGACCAAAAAACCAAAAACATCTAAAGTCACAACTGGTTCCCAAATTACTGATTCATCACAGCTTTATATCATATGTTCAAAGCATGTTTTTCACACACACATAAGATGTAAGATTCTGTAATTATATTTGAATTTACTGGAAACCAGCCATCAAAAGTTTATTGAAGAAATGTTCAGAAAAATTAAATCTTCCAAGGATAAGAAAATGGTGTACCAGGCAAATACTAATCAAAAGAAAGTTGAGACAGCCATGTTAGTATCAGACAAAACAGACTATGAGGCAAAAAGAATTACTGGTGATAAAGAAGGCTACTACATAATAAAAATTTTAATTTACCAGGGAGATACAACAATTATAAATTAATAACACCAAATATAACACGCCTCAAAATTTAAAATAAAAACTGACAGGTCTACAGGAAGAAACTGACAAGACTGCCAACAAAGTAGGCGATTTTCACACATCTCTTTCAATTCAAAACTGACAGATGAAACAGACAAAATAAATCAGTGAGGATATAAAAAACTTAAACAGTCCAACTGACAAATTTCATCCAATGGACAGACACAGAACACAGGAGCTAACAATTAGAAAATAAACATTACTTTCAAGAATAAAATTTTAAATTCACAAAAACTGACTACGTGCTGGACAAAAAAATTACTCTCAACAAATTTCAAAAGAATGGTATAATTCTCTGACAGAAATGCAATTAAGGCAGACATCAGTAACAAAAATATTACTATAAAAATCCACATACTTGGAAAGGAGAAACATATCTAAACATTTCATAAGCAAAATCAGAAAATACATGGAATGGAATAGTAATGAAAATTCAGTGCATTTCAAAACCTATGAGATGCATACAAAGCAGGTATTTGGAGGAAAATTTATACTCTTAAATGAAGAAAGGTTCAATGTTAATGAGTTACTACATCTATGCACATCTACATAAGAAGTCAGAAAAAAAAGCACAATAATCCTCCCAAATGTGCCTGGAATAAAATGATACAGATAAAAGCAAAAAAGGAATAAAATAGAAGACAAACATAAACAGAAAGGATCAAGGGAACAAAATGTTGGTTCTTTGATAAGCTAATCAAATACACCCTTTTGCAAAATTAATTTTAAAACAAAACAAAAAAAGCACAAATATTAGGAATGTAAAAGAAGACAAGTATAGATGCTGTGGAGAAGAAAACATACAAGAGGTAAAAAATAACTCTATATCAGAAAGTTTGAAAATTTAGAAGAAACGGATAAAGTTCTAGAAAAACATAACCTATCAAAACTGACTCAAAGAGAAATAAAGAACCAGAATAGTCCTATGACAATTAGAAAATTTAAATCATTCCAAAGGATGAGGAAAAAAATACACAATAAAATTCAATAACCATTTGAGATCAAAAACTCTTTGCAAACTAAGCTATCAGGAACCTTTCTTAACTTGATAAAGGCTATCGATAAAAGCAAACATCATGGGATGTGCAAATCTCAGGAAAAAGTAGTAAAAAAAAAAAAGCAAACATCATATTTAAAGATGAAGTGTTGAAAGCATTTTCTTAAAGATAAAGGACAAGATAGGGAAATATATTACCACCACATGTATTCAGCATTGTACTGGAGGGCCTAGGCCAGTGCAATAAGATTAAGAAGAAAAAAAGGAAAAGAAAAAGGATATAAAGATTAGAAAGGAAGAAACCAAACTGTCATTACTACTGCCTATACAGAAACCATACATAAGATTTAACAGTAGAGTTTACCAAGGTAGCTGGATACAAAATCAATATTAAAAAGTGAACTGCGTTTCTATACACAGTCATGTGCCACATAATGATGTTTTGGTCAATGATGGACAGCATATGACGGTAGTCCCGTAATATTATAATACTGTATTTTTACTGTATCTTTTCTATGTCTAGATGTGTTTAGATACACAAATACTTACCACTGTGTCACAATTGCCTACAGTATTCAGTACAGTAACAGGCTATGATGGTTTGTAGCCTACAAGCAATACCATCTAGCAAAGGTGTGTAGTAGGCTATACCATCTAGGTTTGTGAGCACACTTTATGATGTTCGCACAATGAAATCACCTAATGACACAATTCTCAGAACGTATCCCCATCATTAAGCAGTACATGACTGTACTTTAAACAGTTTGTAAATAATTTTTTAAAAAGATACCATTTATAATAGCAACCAAAATATAAAGCAATAAATCTAGCAAAGGATGTGTAAGCTTTTTATGGAAAAAAAATACAAAAATTTATTGAAAGACATTAAAGAAAACTTAAATAGAAGAGTCATACCATGTTACTGGAAAAAGAGACTAAATGTTTTAGTCTCTCCAAACTTATTAACAGATTCAAAGCAATTCCAATCAAAATGTTTTTCATGGAACTTGACAAACTAATTCTAAGATATAAAGCTATAGTAATTAAGAAAGTATGGTATTGGCACATGATAGACAAGTAAATCAGTGGAACTGAATAGACAACCCAGAAACAGAGCCATGCATACATGTAAACTTGATTTACGACAGTGAGCACTGCAGGATGTATGAGGAAAGGACAGACTATTTATTTAATAAATGAAGCCGGGATGTTATCCACATGGGAAAAATGAAACTGGATCCTCTATCTCACAACATTTAAAAAATCAATTCCAGGTGGACTAAGGACTTAAACGCTAAATGCAAAAGAAAAATTTTAGAAGATATTACAGGAGAATATCTTTACGCCATCCAAATCATAAAAACTTTCTTAAACAAGAAACAAAAAGCACACCCATAAAGGAATATATTGATAAATTCTACAACATTAAAATTAAAAACTTGTTTATAAAGACACAAGAAGACTGAAAAATAAACTATAAACTGGCAGAAAATGTTGCGACATATTTAACCAATAAAAGACTAGTATCCAGAATATTAGAAGAATCCTATAAATCAAAAAGAGAGCCGTATTGAAAAATGGGGAATACAACAGACATTTCACAGTAGAGGAAACACTAATGGCTCATAAATACATGACAAGATGCTCAGCTTCATTAGTAATTGGGAAAATGTAAATTAAAATTACAAGAGAAACTTTCACACACCTTCAGATTGTCAAATCTTAAAATTTGAACAAAATTTGGCATGAAGGTGGGATCAGGGAAATTTCCATACATTACCAGTGGGAGTATAAGTCAAAATAAACTGGTACAACCACTCTGGAAAACAGTTTAATATTATCTAGTAAAGTCTAACCTACCACTGTCCCCCAAATCCTGGTAATTCCATTCCCAGGTATGGGGCTTACCCAGAAAGTTGCACAAGTGTACCATGAAACTACATATAGTGATGTTCAGAGCACCATTTTCCTAATAAACCAAACTAGAAACCATTTATCAACAGCACAATGTACAGAACAATAGATAAACAAATTACAGCATATTCAGACAATGAGACAGTACACAGCAGGGGAAAGAAGAGAACTAAAAAAAAACTTAAGAGAAAGAAATAAGTACCAGAAGAACACATACCTGATTCCATTTACATAAAGTTCAAAAGCAAACAAAACGAAAAACTAAACTTGAGATACATACATAAATGATCAAACCATAGGAATTAACACATAATTCAGGGTTGTGGTTACCAGGGGCAGATACGATTGAAACTGGTTCTATAGGGAGCCTCTGGGAAACTGGTAATGTTCTATTTCTTAAGATTGGTGGTAGGTATATGTATGTTCAATGTATTATTATTCTTTCATCCACACCTTACATATTACGTATGTACATATTTTATATTTTATAAGAAAATAACTAAACTCTATAAACACACAAAAACACACAAAAAAGGCCTACAAAAGGCAACCCTCAATGTATAACTGAGCCCAGTAGTCCCTTTAAATAATAAAGGAAACAGTAACAGAGGTACAAAAAGAAAACTGGCCATTACCTAGAAATATGAACAAAAGTACAGATCACCCGCAAAATGCTAAGCTCTGCAGACAGAGGAATTTCTCAAACAAAAACTAATACCCTGAGAATTATTTTTCCAAAGTTAGGTTTTATCATTCATTCAGCTGTGCAAGCCACAAACCTAGGCATCATCCTCCATGTTACCTTCTTCCTAGTTCTCCAAATCCATTTTCGTTCCTAAATCCTACTTCCCCAGTCGCTACACTCATCCCTCACAAGGACACTAACAATAGTCTTCCAACTGGCCTAAAAATCTCTTTACACTAAAACCCTAGTGATCTTCTTCCATCATATGCTGAAAATTCTTCACTAGCTTCCCAGTGCTCTAAAATAAGGATAAAATTTCTCAATATTACTTAAAAAATATTCTACAGTCTGGGCCCTGACCACATTCCCAGCCTTATCTTGACCCCTCCCCAAACACATACACCCTTTCTCTGTGTTCCAGCCACCCTGGCCTTCTTTCAATTTCTTGAACACAAACAAAATTCCCTCCTGCCACAGGGCCTTTGTACAAGGTGGATCTACTACATCTTTCTGAAGTCCACCATCCTTCTCAAGTTAATCCTATTAGCACTTCAGTACTCAAAACAAACATTTCCCCAGGGAATCCTCCCCTAATGGACCTCCTCCTCCCCCTCCTATTCCCCTCCCAGACTAGGTCAGCTATCACATGCCCTCACCACAGTGGGAATCTTTTCTTTTGCAGAACTTTCCAAGGTTTTAATTTTACTTTTCATATATGTGATTATTTGATTAAATCCTCTCTCTCCATTCAACCATAAGTTCTATAAGGGCAGGACTTATGTCTGGTTTTTGTTTACTAAAACACAGGTCCAGTACCTTAGTACAGGCCCAGCATCTTAGCACAGAACCTTGCACATAGTAGGAACTCATAACTATTTGTGGAATGAATGGATTGATGAACAGACACTGAAGTCCTAAAGCAGTCACCATTTAAAAACCACCATTACCACCACTTAGGATGATAAGACCCCAAAGATATGAAACAAAGTCAGTATCTGACATAACTCTCACTCTCAAGCCTCAAGAAGAGAGCCCATCTCACACTAGCAGGGAGATCTTTGAAACAGTATGATTAATAGCTGGGTGTGGTGGCACGCACCTGCAGTCCCAGCCACTCGGGAGGCTGAGGCAGGAGGATCGCTTGAGCCTGGGAGTTCGAGGCTGCAGTGAGCTATGATCATGCCACTGTACTTCAGCCTGGGCAGCAGAGTGAGACCCTGTCTCTAAAATAATTAAATAAGTAATTTTTAAGAAGAGAATGAAACAGTATGATTAACAGAAACATGTTACATTGATCTATACAGCAGATGGGAAAATCTGTGTGGCTTTTGTTTAAAAACAAAACTGTTCTCACACAAACCTAGAGCAAGGTTGAATCTTTCTGATAAAAAGGTAAGGTAAGCTTAGAACTTACCATGTGAAAATTTTAGATTTGAGATTTGCATTTGAAATTGGGGGTTATAATAAAGTTTCTGAAACGTAAAGATGTGTGGTGCTGCTGCGTTCAGAATACAAGCTTCACAACTTGAGTTGTGAAAGCTTGATTTTTATGATTAATCCAATATTTCACAGAGAGTGGAGATCCTTTGCCAATAGTTTTATCCAGATGTCTTTAGTTTATACAGCATAAATGAAGTCCATTTAACTGTTGTGTCCATTAAAACAAGTAGATAGGACATATCCTGACAATTCTAATTTCAAACATCAAGTTGAAAGTGGAGTCAATTTCTTCCAGTAAGAACTAAATCCTTATTTTCCTGGAGCATTAGGATATTCTAAGGATAGAAATAAAATCTAAATTGGCTGGCATGCTTACCTGGAATGGCACGACGGTACTTAATACTTTATGTGAGAAGGTGTTTTATTCTTTGCTTAAAGAAGAATGTTTTTGGGTTCTACTAAGGTATCAAAAATTACATCCCCAAAGAACAACTCTAGGTGTGTACATGCCCTGGGTTTATAGGGCCAAAAAAAAAAAGAAGAGTCAGGAGAAAAGACGATCATCAGAAGAGACATCACTTTGCACAATTCACTCTGTCATTTAAAGTATATCACATAATTATAAACCTGGGACGTAAAGTGATGTGTCATCCACCACAAGACTAAGAACAGGCCAACTAAACAAAAGGCAAACACGCCATGCTATTAGAGGTGCATCCTATCACCTGATGTGCTGTTGTACAACTCAGAGAACACAAGCACAAAGACTTCTAATGATATGGTCTCTCCTTTCTGCTGTGTAATTTTATATAAATAATAAAATGGTGCACCAAAAAAACGAAAGAAACTCCACATCTGTCATATCAAATTGCTACTTGACTTAAATGCTAAGTTCATATTTGCGAAAACTCAAGCAAGCACTGATGAATTGTCTAATTATTATGTTCATTTCGTGTGGGGTGTGAGGGCTGTCTTTTTTCATTCATTTATTCGTTTAGTTTGGCCTTGAATGCAGACCACCACACTTTTCACTTTATTCACTTCTATAATATGGCTACATTTGAGAAAAAAATCATAACAAGGATTTATTGTAAGTTTTTAAAACGTGCATCTGGGGGGAAAATCTATGTAAACACTGTAAAACATACAAAAAAATAAGTATAAAATAGAGAGGGTTCCCATGAGTCTACAAACTAGAGATAACTTTTCTTAACATTAATGCACTTCCTTCTAGGATTTTGTTCTGTGAATATATCTTTTTAATGCAAGTGAGCCGGTTCAACACATAACAGCTTTATATATGTTGCTTTTTTCCATTTAGCTTTCTTTCCAGTTATGATTTTTCATGACAGTATAATATTGTTGCCTCCTAAACAACAATTTCCAATTAACCTTCCCAGACACTGGGCTCCTAGATGCAGAAACCTGACATTGATGCTATCTCCAGCACTGAGTACAGTGCCTGCCATAGCAGGTGCTCAATACATTCTGGATTCAATCAGACTCTAATTTAAACAGATGAACCACAAAGAACAGAAATATTTATAATTTAAATATTTCAGATAAACATGGTTTCATCTAGGAAAATCTGTCATTCATAGGTACCTACTCGTGGGCAATAGGATTAAACTGAGTGGCTACACATGATATCCTTCAGTGATGTCACAGGTCACTCAGTCTGTCTCTTGCTCAGGCACATAATCCGGAGAAGATGGCCTGGGGAACATCCTAGAATTGAAGGGTGGAGCACCTTCTTCCTTCTCAACTGGCTCCCAATCTCTGTCTGCAGACATGTAGGCAGGACATGGGTACAGGCCCTGAAATGGTTAATTCTTGAGTCCGATTCCTCAGGGAAGCTGCTTGGCAGCCCAACACCACACTCTGGGCCTATATTGCCAAGTAGGTAACATGCAAGTGATCCAACCATCTCTACATCCAACCACCCAAACATCCACACACATCTCTCTCTCTCCCATACATCTCCAATCCATTCTGACTTCCTCAAACCTAGGTAAATAAGCACTTCCAGAAAGTTACTTGTTTCCTTTGGTATTTATCTGGATACAGAACATCTGTATATATAAGTACATATGTCCTTGTTTTGTGACTAGGATATAAAGAGTAAAACATACCCTGAAGGTCCTACAAGAGGGCTTATTATTTTTTCTCCTTTTTTCTTTTCTTACACATCGTGCAACTCCCCTCAGTGCTCACAGCACCCAGGTAAGGAGGCTGGGCAATGGGTCGAGGCTGCAGTTTACTCTCGCATGGGTACACTATGAGAGGCCCACAGAGAAGGGCACGTCATAAATCCATTACCATGCTCATAGGTTTAATAATGTGTAAAGAGAGGGTAAACTGCTTTTCATTGCTTTTTACTGAATTTAAAAAAATTCTCAATGCAATGAGCACTTACCAAGTGTTACTAATAAGGGTCAGGCATTGAGCTAGGTGCTGGGGTACCAAGTTGAATAAGACCTTTGTCCTCTAGGACGTTAACAGTCCAGATTTCTTTCAGTCCTTTTTCCTTGGATTAGTAATTAACAACGAAATCACAAAACCATTCCTCATGGAATCATACATTTTGAGATTAAATCTAAATCATATCCCACCCCCAGACTTATGATTGTCCATTTCAAATTACATTCTTTTTTTCTCAAAATGATAGTTGGCTTTTGTTCTTTAATGTTTTAAATTAACACATAAGAATAACACATAAGAATCTCAAAAGCAAAAATTAAATAAGGTCAAGTTGTTTGTGCCCAGGAAAAACGTATTGCCATCATGGCAAAGGCTTTACATTCAGAAGTTAGGCTTCTTTATCTTCCCTGGGCAAACAGAACAACTGAAAGCAGGCAGTGAACATTTTATATCTGGCATAAAATCTCAAGCTCCAGCAGTTGGGTTTCTATGTCTTCAACTTAGATTAAGCAATTGGCAGAGACTGACAAGAGTCCCTGAACCCCAACTCTAATTTCCTAGCAGAGGCAACCCTTCCCCTGCCATAATTCAGGCTTTGAGAATAAATGTATATGCTTCTCTTTGTAAATAAGGATGGTTGTTCCATGGAGCAGTGGCCTATAAGCTTCTGATCAAGTATTCCACCAGTAAAAAATGCATGGTACATACCCACTAAAGATAATTTTTGCCATCAATCCATATATTAAATATTAATGAAGCTTAACTTCTTTCTTAAAAAAAAAATAAACATAGATAGAAAGTCTATTATACAGTCTTACTGCACCCCAAAATGATTGTTTTATGTACTCCCTGGGGTAAGTGGACCTAACTTAGGAAGTCGTAGCAATAGAAAATTAGGACAATATACATAAAAATCTAAATCACAGTTTTAGGATATTATAACTCTCTAGGAAAAGAAGGTAAGACAAATACACAATGAAAAACGTACTGCTTCATGAAAGTACGAACTTATCATTTTAAGTTTAATGAAAGTATGAAGCTCTTATGAGAAAAAGATAATAGCAACACATAACAGCTAACATTTTCTTTAGTTTAAGCCTTCCAAAAGGCCACATTAAATGAAAACATCTAAAAATGAACCAGAAATTTGCTGATATCCATCCATTAAGACAGAATTTGTCAAATTCTCTCAACACTCTGCCAATATCTATATTTTTAGAAATAAAAACAATTTCCTGGAAAGCTGTTTAAATTGAGAACAGTAAAAGAATAATTGATGGAAAATTATCTAAAATAAATGTCATCTAAATCACTTAAAATCTGGAAATACACCTCAAGGAGGCCCTTTTCCAACACTTCATGGCCAACAATACACTCCATAGCTCTGTTTATTATTTTCCCAGCTTCTATTTATTCAAGAAAGTAGTCAGAGCAGGAAATGGGACAAGTCAAATGATCACAATCTCATCACCTTCGCAACATGCTGTGAGTGTAATTAATCCTCTATTTATTTAGGGGACTTCACACCCCTTACATTAAGGCAGCAACTCCCTGCTGGCTTCAGTTGAGATAATTATGTTATAACAAGGATTGGGTTTCAATCATAATAGACAGAAGAAAAAGGAAATTGTACTTGAAGTTGTCAGTTTTTAAAAAAGCTTTCTTGTGACTTCATTCAAAGGACGCACTTGACAAAGCTGTCCTTAAACAGGGCACTTTCTAAGTACGATAACCACACATGTGCCACATTAATCAATGTAGACCTCTTCTCTGAATAAGATGTTAAGACAATTCAAGCACAGTGAAAATTCTACGTGAAGTGGAGAATACTAGTTTACAAAACCTGACTAAATCAATCACCACCCGAACTCACTTGATCCTGTGGGTCTCCTCCAAAGAGAATCCTCCAAAGAGCTGTGAGGTACAAAAATACACAAGAACAAGGAGGTGAAGGAAAATACCAATTTGCTCACTCTGTAAAAGGTCATGGCTCCAGCAAGACAAAACCAAGGACCTGAGAAGTCTGGAAGCAAGTATCGGGAACTAAAACAAGCAAGAACAAAGACTAATCTAACACAGCCACCCAGCCACAGCTATAAAATGGGCTTGATATACACAATACTCCTTAGATAAAGGTACAGTACGTTCCATGCCTATTCACCTCTGAAAATGGTTATCTGTTTCACAAGAACCCCTATCCACACTTTCTCCTCTAAGCTTCTCCACCTCAAGAAAATTCATATGAAAATATAAAGTCTTACCCAATTTATTTTTATAAATCTCTATTTTTATCAATATATTACAATCATGATGCTTATGACACATATATATGTAAAAAATGATAAATGAATTATGTTTCTAAATTTCTAAAAATTCTCAAGTACACCAAACCTATTTTTTTCTAGGTCTGGATTCATGATGATTAGAACCTGTGGTGGCTCACGCCTGTAATCATAACACTTTGGGAGGCCAAGGCGGAAGGATCACTTGAGGCTAATATGAGACCAGCCTGAGAAACATAGTGAAACATAGGGAGACCCTGTCTCTATAAAAAATAGAAAAACTAACCAGGTATGGTGGCACACGCCTGTAGTCCCACCTACTCGGGAAGCTGAGGCAGGAGGATCGCTTGAGCCCAGGAGTTTGAGGTTACAGTGAGCTATGATGACGCCACTGCACTGTAGCCTGGGCAACAGAGTAAGACCCTGTTTCAAAAACAAAAAACAAAACCCAACAAATATATAATTCTTTGTTAGTTTTCTCAATACACTTACTTACAGGGAGCATTCATATCTTTACAAAAGGTTATTTTAGTCTTAAATCTGTAGGAACATTTGTAATCCTATGATTTATTGGCACATTTCTTGTAAGAGAAGTCTAATGAAGTACAACAGTCCCCAGTGGGCATTGCTGAACTACCCGTGATAAGGCAAAGAACCATTAAGTAAATCCTTTCTATATGAAACCACACTGAATGGATGCAAGAGAATGGATACTGGCATGTACTAATCTTTTCTTACGGAGATAAAACCCACTTCCATCCAGGATGAATTTGTGGATTTAATTAAAAATAAACAGTAAAGCTAAAGAGCAACTTGACATGCCAGAATAAGCACCTTACCAAGAATGATCTCAATCCAAGGGAGGTTTAACTTGCTTGAAATTACACACAATTGTGTCTTGAAATTTCTACATGCTAATCATTAGCAGCTAATGTAACACTTAACATTTTACCATTTGTCAGAGAAGTAACTTTCCTTACAAAAGTAAAACCACCTGGAGTGTCTGATTATCACTTTGCATGCCTGAACTGAACAGATCCCTGAAATCACCTTCAACACTGTAGATTTATTATAAATATCAGTGACACGGGTGGTGGTAGGTGTCACAACTCTCCCACAGCTATGCCTCAAAATGGCATTGTGAGGTTACAGCAGTGTCTTCATGAGGTGGCTGTACGTCCCTTCCCTGCCCCCAACTCTTCTCTGAGAAATGCCATTCACTGCTGACAAACTATGTACTGCTTTAGGGGCATCTATGTACCTCTTTAGAGGGCGCCCCCTCATCCCACTATGACCAAGGCAACTGGACCAGGAAAAGACACTAACCCATGCTGAGCCAATCACATTCTCCCTCCCCTAGAATTACAAACAAGGGACTCTGGTCCTTCTCTACGGAAAATAAAGACATGTAAACTGAGGACTACGGAGCAGCCACGCTCCTCCATAGACACTGAGAGAGAAGAGCCGTGGTGTCTTGCAGAAAGAAGCAAGATGAGCGATCACATGCTGGAGAGCAAGCCGACTGCCTCCCTTTCCCATAGCTTCAGCTCCTGGGTTCCAGAAGATAACCTGCAGTCACTTAAGAGAGCCCCCCAATTTCACTGTAAAAGTCTGGGTGAGTTTCTCTTATGTAACCAACTGACAAGAATTAGTCAAGAACACTGACAGCCTCCAGCACACAGACTGGAGAGAGAGGATTTCTTATCTGGCCCTGTTACTAAAACATCATAACCCCAGGGCTAATAGTAGACTCTCTCATTCAATATAAAGGGATACTACAAGGATAAACTATGATCCAAATGCAAAAGCCTCACATTTGTTCTTGCCCTTCCAACACACCATAGCTAGAACCAGGAAATCTGTTCACTGTGTTACATACATGTTTTCCTTGCCTATTCCTCTCCATGACATTATTTTCCCAGCCTGGAGTGTATCCATTCCTGATTATTATTATATTCACATGGGTAAAACAGTACTAGGCAGCCAGAGAGCAATTTTTATGTT
This sequence comes from Daubentonia madagascariensis, assembly GCA_023783475.1. NCBI lineage: Eukaryota > Metazoa > Chordata > Mammalia > Primates > Daubentoniidae > Daubentonia > Daubentonia madagascariensis. Next base: position 46,000,060 of record JAKFHU010001953.1, read on the forward strand.
TTGCTATTTAATTCACATCCTCTCTTTGTCCAAATTCTTCTATATACATTTTTTCCAGCTGTGCTCCCAATGTTCCTGGCCACCTCTTTATGAATACTCCTTTGAGGTCTCAAATCACCATTTCTAAAACTGAACTCCTGGCCAGGTGCAGTGGCTCAGGCCTGTAATCTCTAGCACTTTGGGAGGCTGAGGCAGGAGGATCCCCTGAGGTCAGGAATTTGAGAGCAGCCAGGGCAACATAGCAAGACCCCATCTCTACAAAAAATAAAATAAAATAAAACTGAACTCCTCATCTTCTCTACCAATTTACACCCTCTCCGATATTTAATCTTGGCAAATGCACCTTCGTTGTCCCAGTTAAATGGCCAAGTCAAAACCTGCATCTCACCTTTGACTCCTCCCCTTCTTTCTCCCAACACGTCCAATTAATTACTAAGTCTGTCTCACCTACCTCTCAAATCTGACCACTAGTCTCCCTTCCCAATTCTTACTCCCCTGGCTCAGGCTACGCTTCCTTTTTCCTGGATTACCACACCCCTGAACCAGCCCTTCAGTCTTGAGCTCTGAGCTCCACCCCACCCCAATGCATTCCCCACAAAGTAACCTGATGAATCTTCCCAGAATACAAATCTCACCCTCCCACTCACACGGGCACTCCATAGCTTAAAACTCTTCAGTTGCTTCACACTCTCCCAGGACAAAGTCTGAGCATCTTTAGGTGGCGAAGGCTCTACATTAGCCTCTCCAGCCTCATTTCTTTCCTACCCCTTCCTGTATTATCATCTATCCATCCAGAGCTTTCAAGCCCTTCAAAAGGGCCATTTTCTTTTGTCCCCATTTTCTCAAATTCTCTTTATCTCCACTTCCCCACCTGCATCTGACCAACTCTTCTTGATCTTTCAACTCTCAGCTTAAACTCTTCCTCCAGAAGATTTCTCCTACAGCCACCTGTCCTCTTAGGTGCTTCCCCAGCATCCGTACTTGTCCACTGTGGCCACTATCAGATGCAATATAATATTCCGCTTACACCTGTATTCCCTGCTAGAAGACCAGCTTTAAGATCACGCGTCCCTCTTGCTCACCAGAGTATCCCCAGCACCCATCTCAGCACCTGGCACATAGTAGAACTCAGTAACTACTGGTTGAAAAAATATATTAATTCAACTTTTACATTTAATGCTGATGTTTTACCTCTGCATATGAGTCACTCCTACTCCCTCATTTCAACAGACAAACCAGGAACAACAGAGAGCCAAAAGGAAGAGATGCATATATCTATGCTGTTCTTAGGAGCATAACCCTATCCCCTACAAAAGCATGCATATAGAGAAAGCAACTGAAAAAGTCTAAAGTAATGATAAGGTTTTAAGTTTTCAAAAATTTTAAGATTTCAGGGATGAAATAGCTTAGGTTCACTTACAGTTGTGGAAACTGAGGTCCATATTTATCAAATGAGAGAGAACTATTTAGTGATAGAGCTGTTTCCCTCTGTAAACTTTCCACATTAGTGTCCAAAGGGTCATAAAATAAGATTTCGTTTAGGGGGGAAAGTATGCTAAAAAGCAGCAAAAAAATAAACACATCAGGAACATTAATTAGAGTTAACTATTTATCAGATCAAGGCACACACGTTTAACATTTCAAAGACTTTCTTCCCCATAACTACCTACTTTAAGAAACTATACTAAAGAGAAAGAGTGTGATTTAACACCTTAATGGCAAGCTCACATTTGTCAGGATGACAACTCCTTTAAGACAGTCAAGATTTTAGATTTTAGTTTCATTAAAACTACCACCACCAAATTCTTCCACATAGCAAAAACAAGAGAATACCAGTCTTGCTCCCTTGTCATTTCAAAATGTACCATGCATTTAAACCATACAGTTTTAATGCCAAATTTTCTTCAGTGGGCATACATATACTCCTTTTATAATGAGGAATAAATTAGTTACTTAAAAAAACCCTGTGTAATGGATATTATTTTGGAAAGAGGAATGATCTATAGGGTACTATCATAAGTATAAAACAGGCAACAAGTGATATGTGTAGTATTATTTCCACTGGTTTAAAAATGCATCGGGAAACAACTAGAGGAAATATTATTATAAAATATTAATACTGGTTGAATTAGGTGAAGTGATGAAGTGACTTGCTATGATCATATGACCAATGAGAAGTAGAGCTGGAGAGTATCACAGTTCATTCTTTTCTATCCCAGCTTGCTTTCTGAGGGTCAGAACTATCACTGCTACTGATGATGGCAGTTCACCAGCAAAGAATCAGGGGGAAATCTTATATTGAATTTAGCTGAAAACATCAATAAAAATAAGTTAGAATCGGTTCATATTTTTTAAAGTGCTACATTTTTTTTAACAATGAAAAATGCTCCCTTAATCTGCTCTAATAGGTATCATTCAATTCAACTAAAACTTACTGTGCTCACAAGGAGGTATGATGGGCCCAGATAGGTGCTCATTCATATGGACCTTAAAATTTTAGAAGGGGAAAGAGATTTACACCTAGATTATTACAATATGAGGCAAGCACACAACCAGGGAACATTTGCTGTAGTAGGTACCACACTTGAAACTTCCTATGAAGCGTATAATAAAGAATGGTAGGGAATACTCTTTTTTCAGAAAAATAATTTGCAGAGTCTGTAACTCAGAATGAGAATCCAGGAGTTTCAGTTATTAAGATTTGCAAATATGCTCTACAAGACACAGATATCATAATGAAAAATTATAACCTAGCACTAAAGCAAAACTCATGATGGCTATTGCTATAACTTCATTAATTCAATACAAGAATAACTTTGTTACCTACATTCTAGTAAGTTTTTGCCAAAATAAATGTCTGACTGTAAAAATGGAATGCTGTTCATTGTGCTACTCAGAATTTAGCACTTAGGTGGTATTTCAAATAAAATTTTACAGTTTTTATTATTATAACCAAAAACATCATATACAGACTAAGGAATATACACAACTATTTTAAAACATGAAAATAAGGTGCTAGAGTTCACTGACAAACTATATGGAAAAGAAATAAATCAAGGTAAAAGGTGAGGAAAAAAAGAGTTATGAAAATCATGGACACACACTGCAGTATCATTAATTTAGAGCCAAGGAAGTTCACAGTAAAGGTGATACTAGAAAGCTCAATCATGTTGTACTTGTAAAATTAAGGATAAAACTAGAAATAGTAATAAATATTAGGTAAAGGAACAAATGTTTTATCTCAAAGGGAGTGAAAAAATAGCTGGTCTGCAGTTACATTGAACACACAAAGTGAAAACAACACAGACTGTTTAGGGAAAGGAAAGTTACATTCAAATTGGTAAAGTTGAAAAAACAACTTTTACAAAGTAATTTGAAGAGTCCCTGCTGGTTTCTCTCTCCTACCTCAATCCCTAATAGATTATCCCTTTTAAAAAATCACTATTATCACAACAATTACTAAGAACCTAAGAATTTCGCTTCATTTCCCACAACTTAAAACCAAGAGAAAAAAATATTTTTAAGAGAAGGTCTGATAATCCCCACATCAACTTGAGGGCCTATATCCTTCTACTTTAATGAAACACAACCCTCTCTAGTGAATAAGGAATGTCACAAACAGAGAAACAGGCACTCGTGGAAGTGGGATCCTGGCACAAGCCTCAATACTCATTACATGTTCATAAAATCCTCACCATAAAAAAAAAAAGAAAAGAAAAACCAAAACTCATACAGATAGACTATTTCAATTAAATTTTATTATGAAAATGAAAGTAACAACAGGAAATGGCAGCAGGGTATTTGATAAGTTCAATTAGTAGGAGGATCAAATGAAGTGATGACATGCCATTATGACCTCGGGGGTTAAAGGTTCAATTTTCCATCTGGCGAAATCTACATTTCCAGCACAAATGCTGACACCACCTGCTGTATGCCATTAGGCATTATCTTGAGCAATCCCTAAGCATTTTCCATACAACAGGTATAGCCTCAAGTTGTTTTCATATTTCACTCTGCAATATAATTGCTTCCCCATGAATGGAAATAAAAAATAAATTCTATACAATGGCTCATTCAAAACAGGCATTAAAATCCATACTAAAGCCTTTACTTACCAATCACAGTAATAGTAAAGATATCATGATTATTGTTCTTCTAAGTCACAATTGATATCATGCAGTCATTTTCTACAGCACCAAAGAATCGTTCTAATCAAGAGCTCTCTTTATATGTTCTTAATTAATAGCCTCTTACTACTGAAATGGATAATTTGGCCACGTCTAATAAGAATCAGATCTAAAGAACTTCTTCACAAAATACAAATTCACTGCATTTTTAAACTTAATAGTTAACCTACTATGTTTCCTTGATTGAGGCAATGGTAAATGCTTTTTGAAAATTTTACATACCAAGGTGCTGGAGCCCATTTGTGAGTGTTCAGACTCTTCAATACACGTGTTATCAAGAATCTTGCTATTAGGCTGTATTTTTCATATATGAACTCTATAAGTCGGTGGTTAGCCAATGAATGCACAGTTCTTGTTTGGATTAGATTTGATTAGGTTTACATACACACAAACAAGGATGCACATACATACCCACGCACACCCCACTATAAGTAAACTATAGATACAAGTTCAGATACTCAGTCTTGAGATTTCATATTGGACAGTCAGTAGTAAGACAATAAATACAACTGTCTAATACTTTTTTTTCCAGGCTGTACTAATACCCATTTTTTCAAATAAAATTAACTTTTCACCTCCTTCCCTAAGCAAATTCATCAAGCTCCCCATGTTAATCAAGTTACTTTTTAAGTGTTTGGTAGCTTTATGGATTTTCCTCTCATTAAAACTTATTCCCCAGGTTATTTCATTTTCTTCCTCCTGGGTAAGTAGGCATTTCAGAAATGTGAGCATCTAAAAATTCATAAGTGACCCAAAACTTACTTGGCTTTCTGAATCCACACACAGTAGTCTGAGATGTAGAGATCATTTAGGATGTATGCTGGGTCGTTTTCCTGAAAAATTTTGTGAATATCCAGGAGACACTTTAAAACTGCACTTTTACCTGAAGGAAAGTGAAAAAATATCAAATCATCCTTAAGAAAAAAATCTAGTTTACAAACTGAGAAATTCAGATCCCAAAAGGTAATATATTTAAAGCAGCTCAGAGATTTAATGATTTCTTAAGAAGATTTTTAACATTCCTTTAGTGCATGAAAACGTATCAGTCCTACTAGGTCCAAATCCCTTTATTTCTTTCCTTAAGAATTATAAATAATCTTTATACTCTATTGTTGCAGCTGATTAATTGTGGTTACCATAAAAACTCTATGAAATACAACTAGGTCAATTAAATAAAAAAGGAAAGTTTTTCAAACTAAATGAATACTTAAGTGCATCATAATTTTAATTAGATAATGTCTTCTAATTCAAGTTTTCAAAATAATGTGGAAAATTATATTTTAATTTTCAAACTTCCCTATTTCTTATGTCAACATTTTTCATCAAGGAATTTCCTGGTACTAACAAATTTTTTCACCTTGAAAAATTGAAGAAAACTCAGATTGAACACTAAAATATCATAGCACTACTTCAGAAATAAGCTGACAAAAATCACTTGAAAAAAAGCCATCAAGTATTAAACTTTTGTTCAACCTAATTACTTCCTCCTAGTTGTTAAATGAACCTAACTTTAATCCAACCAATGTCTACAAAAGAAACCTTTCACAACTCAACGATTCCCTAAGTGTTCCAAACTTCATGATGTTCCCTGAAATTTATTAACTATGAGGCAAATTACTAAATCTAGAGTAGTACAACTTCCTTTGATCTGTGAAATACAGAATTTTCAGTTTAACAGTTTTATTCCTATCTTTACAATTCTGAAACATGGAAATAATGAATGCTGCGTTCATGAAGACACTGGATGTGCTTTCATCAACATTTCCCATTTGACTTTTAGACCCTGAGATAAAACAATGATGAGCTAGATGATGACACCTCAAGATCCCCAAATTGCTGCCACTAAATTTGTAACATAATTAACACTAGTAAGTTAGTTTCAAAAGAGCAGGGGCTTCTCTTTTATTTAGTCGTTAATCCCCAATACCTGGAACAGAACATTGCAGCAGCAGGTTTTGGATTTAAGTATTTTAAGAATGAATGAGTGAATGACACGGTAATCGCCCAGCTTAAACCCTTGCAATGTCTTCCATCCTATAGTCTCACACACCAAATCTTGCTGGGTTTTCCTTAGAAATGCTCCTTGTATCTGCCCTTTCTCCACCGCTGCCTGAACACTTACCCTTGCTCATACTCTCATCACCTCATGCCTAGATTTTAAGAATCTTCTTTCCCATCTTTCAGATTCCAGACTCTCTCCCTTCTAACACACGTTTTTTAATGCATCACTTTTCACTGAGTCACCTCCCTGCATATGCTTTCAAGGCTCTCTATGGACTTGTTTCCATGCCTTTGCCCCACAGGGTCCCTCTTTCTTTTCCACTCCACCTAGCCTGCTGTGGTTCAAGTCTTTGCCCCTTCCGGAAGCCCTGGGCTGACTTCCCTAGTCCTCAGGGTCCTTTACCAAACCCTGCAAAGGAACGCAGTAGGGAGGAAACTCAGCTGATCCTCCCTGTAACCTCCCCTGCTCACTTCACAGAAGGAGAACCTGAGGCTCCAGGACAGGTAAGATACTGCCACTGAGTTGAAGGACCAGGATGTAAATTCCAATTTTACTGGCTCCAGAGGCCATCCACTGTGCCATGCTACCTGGATGTTCTGAGCCCATTCAGTCTATATCACATTTTTATTATTCAAGAGCTAAGAAGCTAATAAGTCCTTGAAACCAGAGGCCATGCCTTTTTAAAAAATATTAACTATGTGGCTTCCTCATATGCAGATGGGAAGAATGCCAATGAAAGTTCCATTGCCAGACTGGTTGTTAAGAGAAATAAATAATATTTAGAAGAGCTAAAACTACAAGACGTCAAGTTCACTTGGTTAAGCCAAGGTCACAGCTATGACTTATCAAAGTAGCCCAGGTTAACTATGTGAAATTATTAGTGTGGATTGCCTATTTTAATTACAAAGTAGGTAATGTTGAAGGCAGAGTTTGACGAAAGGAGGAGGAAACAGAATCAAAATTCACAGACCTGATAAAACCAAGTTTGCCATGTTAGCCACATTATCCAAAGAATCAAGGAAGAACTAACTAATGTGTAAGAATTTCTTGAACAGTTGTAATTGCCACAGAGATGACAACTGTCACAGTAACCATATGACAACTGATTTCTTTTTTGCTTTTTTTCTCTCTTTTTTGGGAGGAAGAGGGTGCAGAGGGAAGGATTTAGTTTAGTTTTATGATAACTACTAAAATTTTAAAAGTCAATCATAGGTCTCTATCAGAAAAACATACTTCCCTGTAACTTGAATAAGTTTCTCTGCAGTGTGACACCCCCAGAATACTGCCTCCCAAGATCTCCTATCTTACTAATATAAACAGGTTAACAGAAAATGCAGTATTTGGAGAAAACCACTTGGTTGGAGCAGATGGTTCATTTAGGGAGAAAGGGTGAGTTTGGTAGAAGTCAGACAGTAACAAGGAGGGGGAGATAAATTCAATCAGACCAGACTGAGTGAGAAGGCCTAAACTCAGGTGTGGGCAGTAGGGATAAAAGACCCTCCTCCAAAGATTTTTTATAAAGAAGGATATGGAGTTACAGTCACATATTTAATGAGGATCCACAGCATCCATTACCTAATAAAATTATATATAGCTTCATTTAGCAGACATGCCTAAAGTGAGGAAGGTTGCCTTCTTGCTAAAGGCAAATCTTCCAGCCATCACACACACAAAAATAAAGGAATAGTAATGAAAAGCAATGTCGTAATGAAACAAATATCAAAATACAAAGAAATGTCAAATAAAAAAGAAATGTCAAAAAAATTTTTTTAATTTAAAAAGAAGTCATATTGTATTTGCATATTCTGAAACCTATCTTCTTAAAAAAAAAAGACAAATACACATAAAAACATCCTAGACATATACACCAAGATGATATTAATAGCATCTGTCTCGACAAACACTGAGCAAATATGCCTGTCATGTGTCTGGCGTTATTCTACACGTGGGAGTAGTTTTTTATTCTTTTTTGCACTTTTCTCTGATTTCAAAATTGTCCACAAGAAACATTTATTATTTGTTTAACAAAAAATTAAGACATACTTGCCTACACAGCCAACCCCTGAAATACTGACAAATGAATGTTACAAATTTCAATCCACATTTAAAATTATATTTTTAAACAACTAACAACAGCAATACTTACATCAGGTAATTTGCTAAAGTCACATTCAAAACAGTTTTTTTTTTCTTTTTTTTGTTTTGCAAGGGGAAGTTACGGGCTCTCTTCAAAAGCATTTTCAGAGTGTGCCCTATGACAACTACGGTCAAAGATAAGAGGCTACTGCAGCTGACGATCTGAAACAAAAAGTACATTAACACCATTCTCCCCCCAACAATATGTATGGTTACCCCGGGGTCACACTTGATCTCTTCTGTTCCGATTACATCACCATGGATGATTCCAGCATCACAGCCAGGACACTCCCAAGCATGTGGCAGGGTTTTTTTAAGTCTCTTTTGTACTGACTACTCTATCAGACCCACAACCACTTATCTAGCAGCTATCAGCAGAGGAAAAAACTGGCCCTTTTCCAGGCTGTCACATGGCCAGTAGCCAGAAGCCCAGGGGGATTCAAAGTACATGGCTCCTGTGGGGCTTTATCCAGTCGTGGGCTCGTCACACATCATATATGCGTAAAAAATTGCTAAATCCAAGAGAATTATTTCTGCTCAAAGGCCCTGCAGGAAAGTGACCATTTTTAGGTAGTTCACTGCCTGGTTCAAAGCAGAAAAAAAGAAGGTACCTTACACAGTAACCACGGTAACTATTTTCACTGCAGAAAGGCACTAACAGCTCTCTCCAGGATGTTAAATCCCCCAAGAGTTAGGGATTCTCTAGGATGGAATTGGTTGGATAAACCAACCCTATCCACGGAAGAATGGCTCTGAGACCAAGATCTTGTGTTCACTCACAAAGGTAGTCTAACACTAGTGTCCCAGTATTATAAATGACAAGTGCCATGAATGTTTTACTTCAGGGAAAGACTAATGACGACACAGAGAAACATAATGACAACATAAAGAAAATGTGGATGACAGTAACAAGTAGGTAGGCAGTAAACAGGATTTAACATATTCTCTGGCTTTCCTTTAAAAGAAAGTTTCTCCAGTTTTCCTTTGAAGAGATGGTAAACTAAGAACAATGTGCTTTCCTGTCTGGACAGATGTGGCATCTCAGGTTAACACATCTTAAAATAAAGACAGGATTGAGCTGTTCTAAATTAGAATCCACTGGCTATCTGAAATCCTCCTATTAGCAGACCAGGTTTGGCAATTATCTCTCACTGACAGACCAGCTCATGGTTGGAGGCACTTAAGAAATGGCTCCCATCTCTAGGAGATGATCAGGGAAGTGGATGTTTTTGCTGGCTAAAAGCCAGCATAGGAAAATATAAATTGCTAACTCTACACAGTCAGAGCTAAATTTCTTTTCAACTCTTGATATATTACAGCTGCTACGTGGCTGTGGTTTTCTGGGTATCTTGTTCTGCCCTTTAAAGTTTTGAGCTACACAAGACAAAAAGTCAAAATAAGTAAAGGAAAAAGGGGCAGTTATTCAAAATACCTGAAGGAAAGCACTGCTTGGTCTTTATTTGTAAAATCATCTCAAAATAAAAGCCAACATTACTATCATCTTAAAATATGTAACTCAGTAGATACCTGGCTAGAGTTCCGGGATTTTGATGAGACCATATTATCAAAAATGATATCTTATGAATTATTTTAATGCTAATTTTCTTAGGTCATTTGACCATAAAAAGGGATAAGGCAGAAAAATTGTGTCAAATTAATCAAAATTAAGAGAATTAAATGGGGCAATTTGCTTTAATACCAGGCCCTGTTAGGAAGCAGAATAAAGTCAAATCCCTAACAATTAACACAAACACATACACATTAAATTTAGCATTAAGAAGGCTGCTTGGTCTATGTAATTTTTTTAATCTCAAATTCCTCAGATGCCATTTAAGCTCTTACATTTCTGAGCTGTAATAAGAAACACATACTTGAAGCAGTGAGTTACTATTTTGAGCACAAATTTACAGTCCTATGTTGATTTTAAAAGTATTCTTTGTTATTAAAATTACATATATTATCCATATAGCCACAAACAAAATTAACATGAAACAAACATATACTTTGTACATGTTCCCTTTGTCTGGAATGAACAACCCTCAATTCAACCCCTAATTTACCATCCAAGTCCCAAATACGGCATTACTTTTTCTGGTAACAGAGTTTCAACTCTTACCCAAGCTGGTTTAGGGCTCCCTCATAATGCCTGGCATATCCCTCTATTATAGTAGTGTTATGGTTTGAATGTGTCCCCCAAAACCATGTGTTGGAAATTTAATCCCCAACACAACAGTGCTGGCAAACGGGGACTAATGAGAGGTGTTTAAGTCATGAGGGCTTCAGCCCCTTGTGCATGGATTAATGCCAATTATAAGAGGACTTGAGCCTGCAAATTCAATCTCTTGCTCTCTCACCATGTGATGCCTTCTGCCAGGTTATGATACAGCAAAAAGGCCCTCACCAGATGCAGCTCCTCAGTCTTGGACTTTCCAGCCTCCAGAACTGTGAGCCAATAAAATTTCTGTTCTTTATAAATTACCCAGTCTGTGGTATTCTTTTATAGCAGCACAAAATGGACTAAAACAAGTAGTTAGTAGCTACCAACTTGCTCTATACCAGGTACTTTACATACATCTTTTAAACCTACAAGTTAGGTACTTTCTTCCTTGTTTCATAAATGAGGAAACTGAGACTCAAGGATATGAAGGAGTTGGCTAGGATCACAGCTAGGAAGCAATGGTCAGGATTTGAAAATAAGTATGTCTGACTCTCAGCCACCATGCAATAAATACAGTGTCAGTATCTATCACCTTTGTGTGGTGAACTCCTTGATGGGAAAGAACATGACTTTTCATCTTTCTTCTGTGGTCTAGAACAATGTCCAGCAAATTATATGTTCCTGTTCAATAAAGGCTGGTTGATAATCTACAGTCTGGAGTACATAGAACCTAACTTTAAACACACCAGGTCAAATTGTTCAGTTAACATGTACTAGTTATAATATCTTTTTGGTCTGTAGATTTACTTTTAAGTTACTTTAACCTGACAAATGTGAAGTACATAGTTTGTTTACTCCTTCCATTATTATACCTATTTCCTGACAAGAAAAGAATGTTGCTGTGCCAACTTTCTTACATCACTGTACCATCAAAAGTTCAAATAATGAATTTAACCCAAGGCTGCTTTTTGCCTTTTCTGCTCTAACAATCTCTGCAAGATGTGCTGGTTTGGAAGGACAGCCATGACATTAACTCTATCCTCCTTGTCACAGCAGTGGTTGTCTCAGTGTAGAAATACATGGCCAGATGTCATCAAAATTACATAATGGCAGCACAACTAATTTCAACTTCTTTAGGCTATTAAGTGTAAGGCATCCAAGTTCAAGGAAGAATATTAAAATAAAATTCCCATCTATACAATAAGTAGAAAAGTAGAAAGGTTAAGAAGCTGAAGATGCATGGAAAAAAGCTCTTTGAGATAGTTTCAATTTTTTAAAACCCATAAGCATCAAAAACTTCCTAATTTTGTGGGTAAAATTTTCATTCCACTATTCCATCTTAAGAATACAGCATGAGGCCAGTTGTGGTGGCCCGCACCCGTAGTTCCAGCTACTCAGGAGGCTCAGACAGGAGGATTACTTGAGCCCAGGAGTTCGGGCCTGCAATGAGCCATGATCACGCCACTGCACTCCAGTCTGGGTGACAGAGCAAGACCCTGTCTCAAAAACAAACAAACAAAAAAAACCGCAGTACATATTCAATGCCCAATTAAAAATTTTTTGTTGTTTTAATTAAGATAATTATATTTCATTTTTCTAACAGATACCATTTGATATTAAGAGTTCTGACTAATTATTTGAAATTAGTTTAGTTTCAAATTGGAAAAACTAAAACTGTATGAAGTCAGAAAGAAGGAATACAAGCATACAGGAAGAAAGATAACTGGATACCTTGCATGGCTCATAAAAAGGAAAAAACAAACCCAATCCTACCACTTATGAGTTTCTTTTGGTGATGTGAAATACTGGTAAGTGTGTCGAGGTAAAAGGAGAAAAACCAAACCCTTTTGAAATCTTCACTGTAGTTAAGTATGTTTGCTTACTGATAAATAATCTGCATACTGGTAGAACTAAGTCATGCTTCTTCACATTTTAATCAATGGATAGTAAATATAATTTAGTAAAAATGATTAGATACCTATATCTATATGCACATTTAATTTATATGAAAAAGTTACATGAAAATTTTAACTATGAAATTAAGATCTCAGAATTCTGGTCCCCAATTCTAAAAAGCCAAGGAAAGATTATTGAAAAGCTACACATAACTAATCTTATGCAGTTCTTAGCTAATTTCTCCACAAAGTAAAAATACAACAATTACAATTGTTCCACTGTAGACCAGTTGTGCAGCCCAGAGTCTGTTTGCTGCTGGTATCACTTCTTAGCTGTTTGGTACTTTGGTACTTCATCTAAATCTGTTTCTACATGAGTAAATTGAGAGGGCCTTCTTAAGAATTGCTGCCAGAATTAAATGAAACAATAAACATGTAAGTATTTTATATACATAAAGGGAAGGAGGACATCAAATCATATGGGATCAAAGGTCCTGGGGCCCCCTTTACTAGCCCCTACCCCACTACATGTAAAGCATCTGCCCATGTATTTATTCCTTCCTCCTTGACACAGTGCAAGTGAGCTGGTTCAGACTATATTGCCTGTCCCTACACCACATGGGGTCCAGGCAAGAATAAGAGTCCCCTCTCTTCTCTGTGCCTCTAACCTTGTCCCCTTCAATGACCCTATGACAAGTGTTACTACTAGATAAATCTGATTTCTTGAGCCCATCACAGGCCCAACACCAAACTCTTCAGTGGTTCTTAAGGCCCAATTTCTTTAGCAAGCCACTGCAGACTCTTCAACCTTGTCCCACCCACACCATTCCCACCTTTATCCTACCATCTCCCTTCCCATCCCAGGCCTCCGGACAAACTAGAGGATTTGCCATTTCTTGGACATGGAATTCGTTTATTTTCCTCTCCCTGATTTTTATTACCTTTTACTTTCTCAGGGAATACCCATCCTCCACATTTTCTTTCCTAATTCCTACACATTCTTTAAGTGATGATTACCACTATACCTCACTCATTAGGCATATGCTGTTTGCTTCTTTCTTGTCAACCCCCTCTCCTCCCCTCTACTAACAAGCACCCTGTTGGGAACAAAGTGAGGTGTGGTACTGGAGGTACTGAAATCCTCTGACTCATCCTCTCCACCCAGACCAGGCTCTGGCTGACAACAGTAACAATACAAAGTAGCTGAAAGAAAGGTAAGGGATCTGCTTTTTAAAAAAGGCTTTCTGAAGTTAGCTACATTTGACAATGCATGACATCTTCTACCTCCCTCCCCTGACCTAATCCTGGAAACTGCACAGGGTTGAGATTTGGGATTGAAGGAGCAGAGACCTGGTACAAGGCCTCACCACAGCTAGACACTGGCAGATCCAAGAGGGTATGGGAAAGACAGCAGTCACTTAGCTTCCTTTAGAGCAGAGATTGAAGACTAGGGTCCTTCCAGACTGACACGGACTCTCAGAAATGCTATGGCTCTTAACAGTGTTATTTAAAAATCTTTTACTTCTTTGTTCATATCTAGACTTTTGAAAATTTTACATTAAAGGTCATTACTTTCTACTTCTTTAAGTAAGTCCCCCAAACTGGCACAGTCACACGGCAACAGTAGGCTACAGATGAGCCATTCTCTCTCCAGTTCACACAGGCCTCATCAGTCCCCATTTTCTTAAAGCCTACCATCCCCATCCTTATTCATTTACCCACTTGGCCAAGCAGGCATCTCAGTTTGCTTCTCCTAATGTGGAGGGGTCTACTTTAATGTGAAACAACTAGATCAGACACATCTCATCCTGTGGGGAAAAGAGAGAAAACAGCTGACATGGTCCACTTCAATGCTGGCCACTATTTGGGATGGAAGGCAACCAAAGACCTTGGCTTACCATGCAAGGGCTCCCCTCCAACCTCTATGTACATACCTAAGGCAGAGGAGGTAAATTTTTTCTGTAAAGGGATAGAAAGTAAACATTTTGGCTTTGCAGGCCATATGATCTCTGTTGCAACTACTCAACTCTGTCATTACGGCACAAAAGCTGCCACAGACAATACGTTAGTAAATGAGCATGACTGTGTGCCAATAAAACTTTATTTACGGACACTAAAATTTGAATTTCATGCAATTTTCTCTCTCTTTTTTTTTTGTAGAGAGAAGGTCTTTCTATGCCGCCCAGGCTGGTCTCAAACTGCTGGACTCAAAAGATCCTCCCACCTCGGCCTCTCAAAGTGCTGGGATTACAGGCGTGAGCCACCATGCCTGGCCCATATAATTTCCGTATGTCACAACAAAATATTATTTTTTCTTTTAATATTTTTTTCAACCATTAAAGACTGTAAAAAGCATTCTTAGCTTATGGGCCATACAAGATGGATTTGGCCTATGGGTAGCTGTTAAGGTATTTTCTTAAGGGAGCCTCTCCTTTGTATCTTATATTATAAATACTTATAGTGTGTATCTTACCTTTTATCTTATCATTCCTATTACACAATAAACTCCTTAAGAGCAAAGACCAAGTCACAAATATCCTTATAACTCTTCACCGAGTCTGGTTATAATGCCTTGAACAAAGAATGGGTTTGAGTCACATGTGTTGAATAAATAAAATGTCTGCCACTTGTTATTTTTCAATATTAGCCTTCTTTCTTAAAGAAACTCTAAGTTACATAAACATACAGTCATGTATTGCTTAACGAGGAGGATATGTTCTGAGAAACGCATCTGTGGGCAATTTTACCATTGTGCAAACATCATAGAGTGTACTTGCACAAACCTAGATGGTATAGCCTACTACACACCTAGGCTATATGGGATAGCCTATTGCTCCTAGGCTACAAACCTGTATAGCATGTGACTGGACTGAACCCTGTAGGCAACTGTAACCCAATGGTAAGCACTTGTGTATCTAAACATATCTAAACATAGAAAAGGTTGGCCAGCACAGTGGCTCATGTCTGTAATCCCAGCACTTTGGGAGGCCAAGGTAGGAGGATCACGTGAGGCCAGGAGTTTGAGACTAGCCTGAGCAAAAAAGTGAGACCTCATCTGTATTTTTAAATATTTTTTTAAATAAATAAAAATTTTAAAAAAAGAAAAGATATAGTAAAAATATGGTATTATAATCTTATGGGACCACCATCATACATGTGGTTCATCATTGACCCAAACATCATTATTCTATGCATGACTATAATTCTTACATGTTTTCCAGACAACATATAAAGTATTATTCAATTTATTTCATCTAGGTCTCAATATTAACATACAACAGGACCTTGATTCATTAGGATAAAATAAAATGTTTTCTCTTTGTTCCCCCAAATTTGTCTTAAATATTAATATATACAATTCTCTGCCTTAAATATTAATATATATAATTTTCTGCCTCCATATAAGAGGATAACTCTTATACAGAAAGTAGATTTAAAGTTACTTTCATAAAAATTCAGATCCACAAAAATAACCTCAAAACTGATTCTAAATTTATTTAAAGAGGCACTAATTATAGAAGTCTTTTTTAAAGCCATACATTCAAACCATGTAACTAACTTCCAGGGTTTTCTACATTGCTCAGCTCAGAAAATGCAGAAATTAACAAAACCTATCTTAAATAAATAGTACAGGAAATACAATGCAGATTTAAATTATATATAATATTTAGGAGACCAGCTGATTTTGAGCCTTCATCCATCAGTAAGCATTTTTATATAACTCCAATTTTCAAAGAACAATACATTTTAAAATATTTTCAGTGATTTTTTTTAAGCAGAATAATCATAAATTGTTAATCATTTGTGGCAATTAAAAGACAATTATTTGTAAACCATATAGGAAATGCTGCCCCCTACAGTGTATTTTAAGAGAACAAAGAATTTTTTATACAAATGTAACCCAGAAATTACAAGATCAATCTAAGCATTTTTAGTGGTTAACAATATTTAGTGATTAACAGGAGTATTAGGGTGAAAGGGACTCTATGGAGATGATTGGAATTTGATTTCTTCCCTTTAATGTTTATGCTCATATACAATATCCTTCTATATGGGGAGATATATATATACACACATACATGCACCCACAAATGCTCTGAGGATAAATAATACATATGACTGGGAAGAGTGTGCCCATTAGGAGACTGGTAACATAGACTTGCACTTTAAGAACAGACAAGAGTAAAAGGAATTTTCTTTGCCTCACAGAATGAGAAACCAGAGGGAGCAAGGCCTAGGACTGGCTCAGTCCCAGTTCTACTTTCCTTTTCAAACATGCAGCTGCAGTTCAGGATCTCCAGGAGTAACTCCTGCTATTCTCTGAAGTTCTCTCCTTTCTTGGATTAGTTGGTAGGTAAATGGTCAGCAAGAACAGGTAAAACACTATTTCAATATTTGACTTTAATTCCATGCTATTTAAACTTCCTGAGAGCGCTGCGGTTGTTCCATTCCTAGAAACATTCATTGCTATGGGGAATTAAGTAGGAAATAAAAAGTTCAACAACAATTTAGAATATGAGGAAGAAAACAGAAAGAATTACCATCTCCTGGGTGTGGAGCAGGGAATTAAGTGAGAATATTTAAACAGTAGAGACATAAATTTTAGTGACCAGTTAACTCAGATAGGAAAGTAACTATCAACTAGTTTAAGAGGTTTAGGGCAAATCTCAGGATCAGATAGCATATCAACTTTCCATCATTTGGTTCCAACAAATTTTCAATGAGGAAACTATGTTAGTCCATGAACTTCCTCATGCTTGTCACTCACAATGTTTAGAACATTCCCCTCCATCCTTCTATGTCCAAATACTACCCATCCTTCAAGTCCCAAATCAAATCTCACGGCCACCATCAAGCTTTCCATGACCGCTAGTGAACTGTAATCTCTTTCCTTTTCGAACTACTTAATCCACATTTCTTCTCAGGTATTCACCACTGTCTACTATGCATTTTATGTGTGTGTATGTGTTTTGTTTTTTTTTTAAGAGATGGGGTCTTGCTGTTGCCCAGGCTGGTCTCGAACTCTTGGCCTCAAGTGATCCTCCCACCTTTGCCTCCCAAAATGCTAGGATTACAGGCTTGAGCCACTGTGCCCGGCCTATTTTATATTACTGATGGACAACTTAGCTCATTTGGTTTTCAAGTTTTGGGGTATCTCTTCTACAATTCAATTTTTAAAAAGCATTTGCTAAAACTGACTCTGGAATAAATGGAATTTAAACATTAAAAAGAAATTCACCTTTAACCTTTCATCAGAACTCAGAGCTCACACAATACATACCATTTGAGAATTACCATACCTCAATTTCTTAAACATCCATTTTTCTTTAAAATAAAAAAGATCAGCCCTAAGCCCCTCTGCCTGGTGCCACAGCTCTTCTTTTCTTTCCCATTGATCGTGTTATTTTATCTATGGAAGGGGTTAGTAAAGCAGTAATTTCTGAAAAATTGATTATCAAGCCCAGTTAATGAGTGCTATGTAATGGCTATTAATTATCTGAAGTAAAACCAGCTTTTAACTGGTGACAATAGCTAGACTTCTGAAGCCTGCCAGCTAGCTACTATTCATCTGACTTGAAATGTTACAGAAAAGTAGATGTCCATTAGCCTTAAAAAAAAAACAGAACTAATTTCATATGTGTTTTTATTAGCCAAAAAATTTTTAGATGACAACTGTCCAAATAGGAATTATGTTTTCCACAAAATGGTGGATAAATTTAAATCTGAAACATAGTAGTATAGTGATTAAGAGCCCAGACTTTAAAAAAAAAAAAAGCAACCCTTTTATAAAGGAAAATCACAACATGTACAGAAATAGGGAGGGCAGTATCATGAATCCCGCATACTCATCACCCAGGTAGTAATCACCTTATGGCCAACCTGGTTTCAGCTGCGCCCTACCCACTTTCCCACAACCCACTCTAGACTATTTTGAAGCAAATCCAGGCTTCCTATAATCTCATTTATAAGAGTTCAATATGTATAAGGGCACAGACTTTGAGCTACACAGACCTGGACTCAAATCCAGGTCACACTACCTGTGTGACCCTGGACTACTGACTTAACTTCTTCGAGCCTGTCTTCTATCTGCAAAACAGGGATAGCAGTCCCTGCTTCACAGGATTGTAATATGAGTGAACGGAGATGAGGCATCTGAAGAACTCAGCATGTGCGGGCACCCAGAAAGCAGATAATACACGGCAGCTGCAGTTATTACTCCCATACTAGCGTATTAAGACAGAACTCTTTTTGATATTTCCAATGGGGCTCAAAAAAGACAAAACAGGTATCAAATATTCCCATGTTCTAAAAAGAGATGCTAACCTCTATGCTGAACTTGTAGAGAAAGTTACTAAAAATGATTTGTGGTTCATTAGCCCAGTATTTACCTCCAGGAGCTTAAGGGTAGAGAGGTCCAGAAAAATCTCTTTGGATAAAGTTGGTGGAGTGCTGTGGAATTTCCTACCACCCTCCATGGGTCAGGGAGGAGGTGCTTTTCTGCCACTTTAAACCGAGAGGAAGAGGGCTTTAAGAGAGGCAAGAGAGTACAACCTCCTTGCCCTGGAAATGGTAATTCGTAGGGTACAAACACTGGTGTCTGATCCTCATCAAGAAGCAGGAAACAGCAGCATGTGATGACATAGCAAGCGCTATGTCCCGCCACAGTGCAGGGGTCCTCCTCCTCGCTGCTGCCTTCCCACCCTGAGGCAGACCCAAGCTGGGGAAGAGGTTTCCTCTTTTAATGAAGTTCAAAGTAGACATTTCAAGTACTGAAATTAAACTCCTCTTGTTACTAAAAGTTGTGAGAGAATTTTTATGTAATCTAAAGTGATAGAAAAAGTTACAGAGTATATATTATAGGAGACATATATATGATATAGAATATCTATTCCATCCAAGAAAAGGGGGAAAAAAAGAACCTACAGAATGAGCTCAAAGGCGGAAGTGGAAGGAAAAATGAAGTTGTTGTTTTCCCTCCACGGCATCATGCTCAGCCTTTCCAACGGAAGCAGAGTGAGGAATACCTTACACAGATCAATAAGATGTAGGTATTAGTACAGATATTCAGTCAATTGTATGCTTCTCTCTTTTTATCCCTTTTACTTTTATTTTCAATTGACTAACAGCAGCTAAGTGATGCTTCCATGAAGGATTCTACCCATTCTTCCCAAAAGAATAAAACAAGGAGGAGGCAATAAAAGTTGCTGAAGAGACAGAAACAGAGGGGAAAATGGGAGAGCCAAGCTCCCCAAGACGACTGACACAGGGAGAACAACTCCTCAGGCAAGGTCCTTTGTTACGCGCTGAAACTGTACTTCCGGGGGCAAAGCAGGATTTCCTGCCCTTAAGCAGTTTGGATTAAACATAACAGCCACCGGGAGAGATAAACACACAATCTTCCGGAGGAGGGGAGGGAAAGGGAGAAGCAATACAAATCTGAAAAGGGCCAAAGGCCTAGTGAAGAATCTTTGTAAAGGCTACTTCAAAGTCAGAAAAAGGAAATTCATGGCTCTTTGAAAACTCAGATCTTAGTCCATCAGTTATAATGAAATATTCTGCAGATTCCTAAAGCATTCCTACATTGGTTTTGGAAGCTCTTTCCATTTAAGATCAATCTTTCTTTGGGGCAAAAGAGTTATATTTATTACTTTCAACTATGGAAGCACTATACTGACCTTTATAATAAAAAGTGTGAACACTGTGACTGCATTTTGAATTTTAAGTAGGCTTGAATTCATTCTTGGAAAACATTAAATGCCAAACCAGAGCTAACTCCACTTAAATTACGAGGTGTCCAAACAAACAAGCCTCTTCAGTAGCAATAATGGCATCCCTGTGCCATCCACCTGTGCAAATACAGGTTACAATCCTCATCCAGGGCTTGTCAACCCCATAGCTTATGGCATGAATCTAGACAATCCAGCCCCCTGTTTCAGCAGTAACTAGCCACAACCCAAATTAGTCACAGAACACATGGTATATGGTGTATAGAGGGTTCAGATTCACTTTTAGCACAGAGGCCTCCAGTATGTTCCTTCAAGTTTTCTGTTGCTGTCATAACACAGCTGATAAGACTATTCCTGTCACAGTGATAATGAATAAAAGTTAAGTCTCAATTTCAATTCTGACCTACTAAAACTTTCTGCGTAATTGATTACAATGTAAGCCAAGGCAATCAAATTTATTTTTGGTTATGCAATCATAGAACTGATTACTTTTCAAATAAAAATCCAGAGAACTAGACTACTTCCCAGAATAAAAAATAACAAGTAGTAATTTGTATGTGTGAGAGAGCCTGAGATAGTGAGAGAGAGTGACTGAGTGTGTGTAAATGCGCGAGTAAACATGCACATGGCGGCTTTGCCACGGTTTCCCACCTAAGCCATGGTGTAACAGGATAATCACAAACTGCATTCTCAGTTTTTATGTCCATGAATAATGCCCAGATAACCTAGCATGACTTAAAAAAAGAAATGAATTGTGACGTAGTAACTCAAGCTCAACAACCAGTCATTTATAGTAGATTGATTTTCCAAGGTAATTTTAGCAACTCAAGAAATATCTTGGATGGAAGGCAAGAAGAAATAATACGCAAAAAAACAAAGCAGTGTGTAAGTTAAAGAAGATAGATTTCTCAATGATAGTAGCTCTTTTATCCTATAATCAATAATCCTTCAAAATCAAATACACCAAGTCTAAACCACTATACGAATAAAAATGCATTTTTCATTTAACTATAATTCATTCTTACAATTATTGTCTACTTTAAAAGAATCTACTTCAAACATGACTTTTACCCCCCAGGGCAAGAAGACTATAGGTTACACAGAAGGCAAAGTACACCTCGAGGTAGGAGTGATTCTCTCCTTCAAGCTAGTGAAGTCACGTAGATATAGAGGCAAGAACTTCCTTTCTTTCTCCTTATTCTGAAGTCTGAAAACTGAGCTCCCATAAACACTTTTAGCCAAAGGCAAAGGGATGATGAGACTCCCCAGGGGGAGAATATAAGAAATGACCATGAAGTACTAAAAGTGACTTTTAAATAAATGTGCTAGAACTAATACATACAAATAGATGTTGCCCTCTTCAAAGTCATTATCTCGGAAATTAAACTTGTTCTAACGCTGCTGTTATGGGCACTTCGGAATTTGTTTCAGAGCCTAGAATTTTCCACATCCTTAAAGCTAACAAGTATTTGTCTTTTCAGGCTGAATTTAGCAATAGTCAAACGTTCTCAGAGTGGTTGTGCTTTTCATTGGAAAACCCTTCCTGACATCCCAAATCTAGGTTATGTGTCCCCTCCTAAATGATCCCTATACTTCCCCCAGCAGAGCACTTTCCTCTCTATTTGGGATTGCTTCCTTATTTATCATCTGTCTCTCCGACAAAACTGTAAACTTCATCAGAGCAAGGAACTTATCTATCTTCTTTATTATTATACCTACAGTCCTACCATAGAGCCTACAAAATTATAGGCATCCAAGAAATACTGAATGATGCAATCTACTATGATATAAAATGGTCAGAAATACTGGGTGTACCTTTTGTATTTACCCCCCCTACTCCTCTCAGAAAAGAGTATCATACCTCTGTGTGATTATATATCTATATAGAGGGCCTATTACTTTAAAAGTGGTTGGATTAGATGATTTATTTATATATAGAAAAAATGTGGCACAGAGTTGGACTTACTTATATATAGAAAAAAGCAAAAATCATGATATCTTCACAGACTAAAAACTTACAACTTTTTCGTTCCCAAATTTGCAAGCACAATAATATCTTACCTAGTTGCAATATCTTTATAGTATCTCCGTGGCCTTTTAAAGGCGATAAAGTGGGTAGCACAAAACTCTTCTTCCAAAAGACACCAGGATCTCATGAACATTAGTCCAAGTCTGTGAAGTATCATTTTAATAAGCAGTCATCTCCATAAAATATTTCATAAACAAAAGCACACAAGGAAATAGAAAATTTTTCTCAATTAAAAAATTAAAAACTATAAATTTGGATCATCATAAAGCCAAGTAGGAGAAATACAAAACCATGAAATGATTTTTTGTATACCTTACACTAAAATATTTAATTGCAGTCTTTGTAATTTCTCATGCTATATCAATGTATCACAAATGCTCCTTTAAAATCAAATACATAGCAGGAAAGTTTTTAAAAGTCTTATTAAGAATTACAAATAAGAATCCAAAACAGATGGCATTAACAAAATACAGGTGCACATAAAGAATATTTTAAAATAATATTTGTTTCATGTTTTTATCTTTTAGGGTCATTCAAGATGGCACAGATCAAGGATGTAGAAGTCTTTAATGAAGTATGCTCAGTCTCCCCGCTCCTTTTTTCTTTTTAATTTTTTTTTTTTTTTTTTTTTGCTTTGGGCATGAGTAATACAAGATATCTACCTGACTAATTTGTTTTCGCTCATCAAAGAGAAAACACTGCAGTACTGATTTCTAGAAAAAAGCTGTTTTACCTTCAATGGTATCAAACTGATATCATTAGCAATTCAAAACACTGAAAACACTAAACATGGAAATTTTCTACAAAATTGTTTTTTAATTAGTTTTTGGTAAACAAAGTATAAAAATGTAAACCATAAGTAAACTTAAAATATAAAATTAAAACCAAGGGAGAAAGATAATCTGCATGTATATTAATCCTTAACACTATGAGAGAGCTGATTAAGAATACTGAGTATTTGAAAAAGAATTGTTTATATTTAAAAGGAATTTTGAACTTTTAAAAAGTTCTAGCAAAAAACTAAATACTTATAAAAGCTTAACATAGCTATTAATATGTCTGGCAATTCTAAATTATCTCAAAAACAAAAATTTCAAAATAAAGTCATAAACAGGTAAATTTTCATGTAAATTTTAATAATTATACTACAAAATTATCTAGTCACCAACTACTTTCAATTTATTGATAAATGCAATTATTACAAAAACCAATTCCTCTATTACATGCTGATCATGGCAATATGAGGAACTTAAAAGAAGTCTAGAAAGCAGCACTTCTCCGTCTTTAATATGCACAGGAATCACCTGAAGCTCTTGCTAAACACTTTGATTCTGATTCACTGGGTCTGGGGTGGGGCTCAGATCCTGTCTTCCTAACAAGCTCCCAGCTGAGGCTGCTGGTCAAGCTGCTGGTCCCTGGACCATTCTTGTAGTAAGATTCTCTGATAAAGTCAATGTTTCAGTTCCTGTTTACATATTACCTATTATTTGAACAAAGTGATGCCATGAAACAACCCTGATTTTACAACTTAAAAAATACTAGTTGTCTTAACTGAAGATACAATTATCAAATGTTTAAATTGATACTTTAAAAAAAGCTTCTACCTTTACTGTTTTGAGGTACAAGAGTTTGTTCAAAACTAGTAAAGTTAAAGACATTATCCTTTGATATTTTTGGTGAGACCTACATAACTAGAAAATGGATATAAACACAATTATTGCTCTACTAAAAGTTATCAAATTTAACCACACTAATTGTAGGACCTAGGATAAGTTATTTAAGCTATATGATCTAAGTTTCCTCACCTGTAAAACCATCAATACTTACCTCACACACTTACTGAGAGGAATAGATGAAGTAATACATATAAGACACTTAGCACAAGACCCTGGTGGTCAATTACCACCGAGGTTTGCTTCCCATCTTTGAGCTCTGAGCCCCAAGCATATGCCAACCTACAACCACACATCCAGCTCTACCTCTCATTCTTCCCCAGCAAACCATGTCCCCATGCCTTCTCCAAAGTGTTTCCCTCTCCCCAACTTCCAAAATACCTGGCTTCACTATCAGAATTTTATAAAAAATATAAAAAACAAACTTGTACAATATAAGTTTCCACTTTTAAAAATTCAAGGAATTGCTTGAATTACCCAAAATGAAGTCATGACAACAGAAAAATAACTTTCTGAACAACAAATGCAAAACAATTACAACTGGAAATCATACCTCAAACCAGCACAGTGTTGAACTCAGTTTTCTGATATTCCATGCAGATTCAACCTTTATTTGTTTTGAAGAAAAGAGTACTATCACATAGAGGTAAAGTCATTTAAGAATAGACCAAATACATACATTTATTCAACCAGTATTGAGTAGTATTGACATATATAAGAACTGTTCACGACTATAGAAAAATAATTGTTTTACTTATGCAGGGACTATCAGAGGGAAGTTTCTGTTCACTTTCCTTGGGATTTTATAAAATAAAACTTTTCTACTGATAAGAGTACCAGAACACAAGAACAAATAAGCAAGGGCTTCGGAACTAAAAATTAAAGCAAAGTGATGCTTGGTCAATTTCTGTCCTTCTCAACTAAGTTACTTGCCTCCCAAACATTCTATAAATGACCTATCAAAGGAATCAAAGATAATGTTGAAATGATGTCTGTGGCACTTAAAAAGCTGCTAGAGAATTTGATCTTTCAGAGAATGCTTGTGAGAATATGTGTATTCTAGAGAAGATCTCAAAGTTGCAAGACTTCATGATTTCAAATATTACAAAACAAGAACAAAAAATGGTAAATTTTATCAAGTATATATAACTAAACACCCTCACTCATCTTTTCAAGATTCAATAATATGAAGCACTTTTTTGTCAAAGAAAACATTTTCTCCCAATATAGTGCCTTTAAAAGATGAGTGGAAAGAAAAAGTATTTTCAGATATAGTATACCCTTGACACAGTCCATAATATTTATTTTGGAGGCAAATTCAAACCATAAGAATCACCTTAGAAATTTTCGCAATCATGGGAACAAAAAAATTGCCACATACCAAATTCTAACTCTAACACTATGCTAGTGCTATGATGTTAAGTAAGAAAAGCAAATTAAATAGTATATCCATTATGACCAACATAAATACACATACACATACACACATGTGCAAAATGAAAGAAGATTGGGAAGAGATACATCACCTTGTAACAGTGGTTATTTTTGATGGCTGAAATTACAGGAAATCTTAATTATTTTCTTCATGTGTGTATTTTCCTTTATAACATGGTTTATGTAATTCAAAAAAGGAAAGCACACACTCAGGTCAAAAATAACCCTTTGAGCAAGGACAGTTATAAACAGCTGCAGGACCACACTAACCAGAAAAACATGTTTTGGTTTTCCAGCCTTTTAAATATACAATCAGTGATATAGGTGAAAGAAGGTTAGCTCATTTACAAAATCAAATATGATTTAAGAAGAGATATGATAAATTGTATATTATTTTTTAAAAGGTCATTTAAGAAATAATTTACTTTACAAAAGGATTTACTTTTACAATATAATTCCTTTAAATAGCATAAAAAGATATGATTCAGGTTTTCAAAAATCTGATTTACACACAATTTTTCAGAAGTACACATTATATGAATTGAAAGACACTTACAGGTACATACTGAGATTCCTTTTTTTGTAAAATGCTATAGTTTGCGTCTGCTGACTGATGGCTAAGAAAAAGAATATATGGGTATGGTACCCCCTTGCCAATGTCAAGTGTCATGTATTATAACAGAGCCTTCTGTCTTTAGCCAAAAGAGATGAGAGCTCAGGATAGCCTTCCTCTCTACTCTCAGCTTTACTTCCTTAAACTTCCCTGCTCTGCTGTTTGGCACAGACTAATGCCAAAAGTGAAGAGAAAAAGACCAAGTAAGCATTAGCTTGCATGTTGGTACCCACCACCACCACCACACACATGCACCTCTGCCTAGGGCATCCCCTAAATAATCACAACAGGTTCTAATGCTTTAATGCAGTTTACTTAGCACAGTAATCTATGCCAACATGCACAGACACACATGACTTACGTTCCTCTCTCCTTCAGTGACAAAAGTTTCATAGCAATATGCCAGAAGGATATCAATCAAACCATAGTACACCTGACTATGGGCTCTCTTGTCCAGCAGATAAGATTTATTGACAAATTTTCGTAGCTGATATTTCTCTTCTTCAGAAAAAGATACTAGAAGAAAATGTGTTTAAAATTAGATTTTCATTCAGTTTTGTAAAAACCCCAGTGTGGATGATTTGTCAAAATTAGAATTTTGATTATAGAAACTGAAATAGAAGTTATTTCTACTTAACTCTGGATACATAAATAACTTTTTAAGTAGACTTCACAGTTTTATTAAGGACTGCATTTGCTCAAACCTTAGTAGGGCTAAATAAAGAAGAAATCTTTAAACAATATCTATTCCTTATTTCCAGCCCCCCACAACACCTTTTTGCTATATTGTTCTACATTTAAGGCATCCAAATGCCAGAGTTACTTTAAAATTAAGATAATACATTTTGACAACAAAAAACATATAATAGCTAAATAAAGCACTCTGAAAATATTCATTATCCATTTTGAAAGTTCTATAACAAGAAATAGGAATATTCCCAGATAGTAATCAATTGTAAGGGCATAGTATTTATTTTTTAATATTCTCTACCCATATAAATTTTATATATGACCATATCACACATATTAGACTTGGGGGAAGAGAATGTTTCTTTTCAATACAGATCCTTTTTCCCATCCACCTGCATCTTCATCAACAAGTTTCCCCCACATTAAAAATCTATATACCATTCCATAGTTTTCTCTACACCCAAATAATCATATACAGACACACAAACATATATACTAGGGAGTTTATACCTCCCACCTCCTGCAAAGAATTAGGTCGTTTTCTCCATCTAGCCCCTGTCACTCAACAATACCCTAATTTTTGTAAAGGAGTATAATATTCCAAGATACACCATGCTCTACCCAACCACTCCCCCTACTGATGGGCATTCATTTTGCTTTTAGTTTCCTGCCACTGCTAATAATGCTACAATAAATATCCTTGTCATATGTCCTTAGATATTGGAGGCTTTGTTTCCATAAAGTAGATTCTCAAGAGTAGGTTTACTGGGCCAAAAAGTGTATGCATTATATTAATAGAAAGATACTTTACTTAAAGGCTACAATAACTCTCCATTCTAACAGTCATGGATAGAAGTTCCTCTTCCTATACATATTATACCTCCCACCTCCTCCCAGTAAGAAACGTAATTGCTTTTTTCCAATTGTGTCCAGTTTAATGAATATAGAGTGACTGTGGCAGGCAGACTTCTAAGATGATCCCCAATGACTCACATCAGTGTGTGGCTATGGAGCTCATGACTTGCTTCTGTCTAGCAGAACATGGCAAAGGCAATGGGACAGTCACTCCCACGATCACATTCCATTATTAGCAGACTGCAGCCAGGGACTCCCCTATTGGTTTTGAAGAAATAAGATGCCTCAAGGTGAGGTGAGAGGGCCTGTGAGAAGGCTATGTGGCAGGGACTTGTGGCATCTTCTGAGATCTGAGAGTAGCCCCCAGCTGACAGCAACAAAGTGAGGGCCTCAGTTCTACAGCGGCAAGGAATGGAATTCTGCCAACAATTATGTCAGCTTGGAAGAGGACCCTGAGCTCCTGAAAGGGACATAGCCACCAACATCTATAAAAAATAATAATAATGATAATAAAAAGATGGACATCTTTGGCTACAGCCTTGCAAGCCCCTAGGCATTGGACCCAGCTAAACCAGGCCCAATTCCTGACTCACAGAAACTGTGAGATCATGAACGTATGTTGTGTGACGCTGGTGGTTAATTCTTCATGCAGCAAAAAAAAACTAAAAGGGTGACATATCATTGCTACTTCACTTAATATTTCCCTAATTGCTAAACTATGAGCATTATTTCATAGGTTTGTAGGCAATCTGGATTTGCTCTCCTGTGAATTACCCATTTGAATGTGTTTTGCCCAATTTTTTCTATTGGCTAGCTCATCTTGTCAAATTAAGAACTTCTTTGTATATCATCTCTCCAAATCTACTGTATCTCTATTGACTTTGCTGATGGTGCCCTTTGCCATTGAAGCATTTATTTTTTATGTAGCCAAATTGGTCCATTTTTCTTTCTAACAGATTCTGAATTTAAACCCTTTATTTCCTCAACCCCTGAATTGTACATGAAGTCTCTTTAAGATTAAATTTACTATTCATTGAATGGAAGTTGAGCATCATAAAGGTCTTCATCCTTGTCTTCACTGAGTAGGCTAAGGAACAGGAGGGGTTGGGCTTGCTGTCTCAGAGGTGGCAGAGGCAGAAGGAAATCCAAGTATGTGAATGGATCCCATACAGTTCAAACCTGTGTTGTTCAAGGGTCAACTGTATTTAACTAATAATTTATTTAATTTAATAATTCAATTAACAAGATGGATAAACTAGGTGTTGACTGCCTCATTAAAGGACTCATCTGAAGATCTCTTAATTTAAATAAAAGCTCTCAGTTCACTTTAAGCAATTCAATTTAAGGAAACTGCATGAAGGAACATACTCACTGCATGAAGGAAGTATACCTGACAGAGTATTATATTTTGAGACCCCCTGTATTTAGCAACAACGTTTGAGATAGTATTCCCTTAGGTATGGTTTTTGAGATGTTCACTAATTTAACTAATAGAAAGTGCCAGGTGTTCACGATGATATCTCACTAGAGAAAAGTCTTTATGTCCTACTTGACTGACAAAGACCTCTGCTTCCACATAATTCTGAACCACAAAGTAAGCATGCCCAGAACCATTTAGCAACATATTAACTCTTCTACATGTTTACACCTTCATTGTTGAGTAATCGTACTTGCACGTGTTTAACAATTTGTAAAGGCTGACCCCAGGCACCGGAGGTTCTGATGTTACACTACCTACATGTAAGTGCTTCTACATATTCTAAGTCATTTTCAATAATGTATATATAAAAAAAGCCTACTTGAACATACTCTTCTGAATTCTTGGATGCTAGATCCTGCTAGCCTTTCCCTAAAACAGCGCCACCTTTTCTCGAGCACTTTTAAGTTCCATTTTGGCCTATTTAGTTCATTAATAATACATAAATACATATAAATTCTAAAATTCAAGCAAAGAAACCAGAGATGATAAATAACAATAACAACAAACCAGGAAATCACTAGAGAAACCGAAAGTCTGAGCTCCCTAAGGCCTTTTTTATTAGAGCTATAAATCATACCACCCAAAGGGGAACTTGGGGAGTTTGCACACAATCAGGTCTAACCTAGCAGTAGTACTGGAAATAACTACAGATGCAGTGCCAACAATACTTGGATGATTGCCACCACGAGTAACATTTGTCAAGCATTTGTATGACTTAGCCACACTACAAAGCAGCTTTGCTACATAGTTCACAACATTTCAGTTAATTATACTTCTAAAAATAATCTCCAGTGAAAGAAAAGCCAGCTGAAAACGCAATACGTTTGGGGAAGAAACTGGTGCCCTAGTCTTGAAGCAAATGGCCCAGGACCACCTCCCAACATCAAAAACCCTACCAATATGTTTGAGGACTACAAAGTGGCTCCCATCAAAATAGAAAGATGTCAGTGAGGTAGTCACTTTTTCTCCGGAACATTTTTTAATTTTGTTACTTTTAAATGCTCCCTTCCTCTCTGTATCCCCCTCCCAAACATCCCAGTCTTGTCTGGGTCAACAATTAAATCATGCACAATCTGGCTCCTCTCAGAGTAATGCACATCTGTCTATTACATTGTACACTTATTGGAAACAGATCAAGGGAACCAGAAGAAAATGTGCTGCATTCAAACCTTCAGCCTAAATGGGTAACCCTGCAGTGCTACAACTTTCAAAACTGACACTGACAGTTATCTCTACAAACACTGAAGGGCTCACTGGTGCCAAACAGGATGTCCCTGCTAGGAAGTTCATTGACTATAAATGTTATGTGGTGTCATAACAAGCAATAACGTGCCAAGACTCTTGAGCTGAGATTAACCACTGAAAGACAACATGGGAAATGCGGTAAGTCCATCCTCATGAAACCAGAGCTCAGGGGAAGCACAGCATTTAACACTTCCATTTACAAGCCTTTGGGGAGAAAAATCTGGATCATTACAAAGCTGAAGAAAAGTCTCACTGTTGTAACTCAGGGCTCTGATGAAAGTGACAAGAACCACAACCAAGGCAAAGACAGGGAGCAAAGTTCACCACCTAAGGTTTATCTGGAATTCAAAACAAAGCAGGTTCATAATTTATGATGAAGGATGAATCAAAGGTACACTGCTCACCTACACTGTTACAACTGCCTGGCAACATCTGCTGAGCATCTGATGTCACAGGCCACTGCTATGACACAAAGACGAAGAAGGCTGGAGTGGCGAGGAAGGACAAAGAGGACAGCGGGCAAAGACACAGCAGCAGTGGGTACCATGGGTAAACAGAAAACTTAAAAGTTTCTTTCTTTTCTCCCATATTTCATCTTTCAACACACTTCAATTTGTTCATGCAATTTTGGGTGTCTCAAATATTTGAACCAGAAAAAAAAAATTGGAGAAAAGTCTCCTTAACAAAGAACTTCCCCTTAAAGCTTCACAAATGCACAAAAATTATAATTTCACAGAGAAACCATTCCTGGCTCTTCTACCATCGATTTTACTCTATAATCATAATTTCTAACATTTACAATATGCTAATAATTTTAAATACATCGTCTCATTCAATCCTCACAACAACTCTGAGGTAGGTACAGGATGTCCACAGCAACCTGAGTTGCACAATCACACTGCTAGCATGTGGTGGAGCAAGGAGTCAAAGCCTGAGCCCCACGTTTAGCTCATACCTATACTTAACCTAATACTTGGCATATTAGAAGAGGTACTTTCTGTTCAACACAGCTCAAGTTCTTCTACCTTAGATCACATGCCCTTGCTATTTTTAAAGGTGATTTTTAGAATGAATCACCATAATGGCTTAGCAGACTATGACTGCTGCCGACACACCAGCCTGGCTATAAGCCATGGGCTAGATAAAGGGTCAGGAGGGGAAGCGGTTCAAAGGATGGACTGGCTTAATCTCCTGTTAAAATTACAGAGAGAACGAACTCAAAGCATTGCTGACACAGAAAACTGGACTGAGAACAAGCTACAATTTATCAAAGTAGAGCAAGACAGAATTTAAATCAAAGGTAATGCCTTTGATTTTTAGGGCAACTAGCTCACCCTGGTGGACAGAAAACTCAACTTCCAACCACCAATTTCCTCCAACACCACGTCATTAAAATACCGTGCTAATAAAACTGGGGAAACTAATTCAGACCAGTTGATATCCTTGATGATTTAAGTTTGAGAAAACTTTCTGAGCAGATCTACATAGTATATACATAGTATATACAGTATAAACTGTGTTAGCAACCCTATACCTGAAAATTTGTCTGTGTAACGCGGGAAGTCTCTGAAAACTTCTTAAACTCCAGTCAAATATAAAACCCCGGATTTGTTGAAAACAGCAATAAATGTAACAAAATTCATTATAAGTAAGCTTCTGCTATGCAATAGAAGCCAATCCTCTACTTGCTAAGAGATTACAGTAGCGATTTTTCGATCTGGTAGAAATCACCTAAACTCTAACAAAACCTAACCACAAGATCTAAAACATACACTACAAGTCAAAAAAAGCAAGGTAAGAACAGGGTATACATGAGTCTATGCGTATAAATTTCTTGAAGCAAGTATTTAGATGTGGGAATATATATTTTAAAAATACCCCAAAATTGTTAACAGTGATTACTTTTAAGAAGAAGAACTTGGGGTGGGAAGAGTCTATATTCCATTTAATATTCTTCAGAATGTACATATGTGTGTATATTCCTTTCATTTAAACAATGAAATTTTATTTTTGATATATAAATAAAAGCCAAATCAGTATGACAGAAAACTTGGGCCTTCTATTTTTGATGTATCTGAAACTGTTATTCTAATCTACAGATTTAATATACCAACCTTGCACTTAGAGAAGGTGGTAATAACATGCCCATCTAAGAAAGAACCCTTTGTGGATATTTGGCTTAATGTTCATTATGGCACAGCCATCTCTTGTGGCTCATAAAACTCCCCAGCTCAGCTTTCACTGGAACAAGTTGGCCCATCTGCTATCTGTAAGGTACAGATATGAGGACAACTATTCCTGCTTCCTCATAAAACCACTTGTGAAAAAATTGGGCAGGACATATCAAATTCATCCGACAGAGAAAGGGACTGAGAATTGGGTCTTTTCCCACCATTATTAATACTCAAATGTGGAATGTTCATACCTCTCAAGCAGATTATTCAGAAACTACAAATGTCCTGTGTGTTATCCTCCCTAAATTTACATACATACATACATTAATTAATTTAATAAATTTAAAAGGACTCCAATGATCCTAAAGGAAAATATACCTCAAAAGAATTTTCCAACACAAGTAAGTCTACTTATTTAGTGGCATTTTCTAGTCAGGGGTGAACACCTCACTTCCAAAACTAGCAATCCCAAATCACATTTTCACATTATGAGGCAATTACAATTATATGCTTAAGAAAAGGGAAGGCAGTAAACTTGGCATATCATGAGATTTTAAAATGAAACAAATCAGCCTAATTTTAAGTTTCTTACCTAATGCAGCATGATTTTCTTGCTCCTGACTCTTTTCCCAAAGAGCCATCATTTTTGAATATGTGCCAATCCACCAAGGTTTATATTTCAAAATCTGTTCAACGGCCTCATCTTCAAAAAAGTCAGCTCTGGGGGAAAAAAAAAACATTGAATGGGCTTGTTACATAGGATTAGGATGGTTTTCATTTTTTAAAATTGTTTCTAACTCATCATATTTGCACTAGAAATACAGACTGTTAATTCAAAGTGCATTTCGAGGAAAGACTAAGCACTGTACTTACTTTCTCTGTGGTCACTAATCACCAGAAAACAAAAGTAAGCATCAGGTTAAAGGGATATTTGACATTTTTGATATCTTTAAATACAAAGTACATAGAAGACCAGTCCTACCCTGAAGTCCCATCTCATATTCAGTGGTGTGGGAAGAAGTGAATCTGAACACACACTGGACTGAACCCTAGCACCTGTGTCAGGTTCGCAAGTACCACAGATTTTGGTAAGATTACAATAAAGAAAAGAATTTTTCAACTCCACCAGCAAAGAAAAACAAACAGAAGAGTAGGCAATTCAGGATACTGCACCTCCACAAAGAGGCTACACACATACACACACACGTTTTTTAGCATGTGCATGCATATTTTCTAAGATGCAACCTATTTTACTTAGCTATTCTAATCTTAACAGTTTCTTGATTTTAAACTATTTAAAAAGATAAAAAGCAACCACTATAGAGAACAGAAAACTACTTTTCCCACACTCCACTTTCTCCATTTTAACTAGAAAAACTACAGCTACATTCAAAATATACCTCTCACTCTTGGAGGACACTTACTCAGAAATGATACTATCTTGCATTCAAAGTTGGAATTGGTGTTCTTGGGAAAGGCATGACAAAGTATAACTCATAATGAAGATTTCATTTGTATTTCAGTTAACTAGAAACTCAAGGAATTGGCTGCTTTGAAAAATTGAATTTTCTAGCTGATAGTTTTATGACCTTAGATACTTTTTTTCCTTTCAACTGAAATACTGAAATCTTTTAAAAATTAGAAAGATCACAGATAACTCACTGACTTCTTTGCATGTTCCAGGCACTACACTAAGAGCTTTGTATCCATTATTTTCTTGACTCCTCATCTCATCATTATGGGCGAGGAGTACCAGTAATACCCTCATTTTACATGGGTGGAAACTGAGGCTCGGAAAAGCTGTGTATCCGGGCCAAGCTCAGAGTACCAGTAAGAAGTGTGGCCAGGATGTGGACTCACTCAAATCTTACTCCAGAATCCAAACTCTTAACCAACATAAATATTTCATTTTTACGCATGAGGAAATAAAGTACATATTGGACAAAACTGAACAGCTAGTTGAAATGGGAATTCTCAGTAACAATTTTTGTCAGGTGCACAAGGCATATGAGACTAAGACAAAGTAGGTGCTTTATAAACTAATCCTGCTAAATCTATTTTCTTATTAGTTATCTCTTTCTCCTTAAAGTGAAGGAAAATTCTTTTGAATTGAGGCTGTACTGTGGACTCATCCACAAATCAGAATGTGAGCTTTTTTCTTAGGAAACGAATGTGAAAAAGGATAAGCAATAAGAGTAAATGGCTAAAATGGGAAATAAGTCATTCATTTGACAAAAAGTATTGACTTTGTGCCATGTTCCAAGTTCCATGTTAGGCCCTGGGGTTCCACGGCTGACAAGACACAGACAGTCCTGGCCCTCACGCAACTTACAGTCCCATGGGAGAGTCAAGCAATTATTAATACAATTCAGCATAATGCTATGACATGACAGAATAAGATTCCAGGGCATAATAAAATTAGGATGACAGGCAAGGACTCTGGAGGAAATAATTTCTAAGCCAACAACTGAATGATAACTAACAGTTAACCAGATTAAGAGGGGTGGGAGAGGGTACTCTGGGCTGAAATAATAGTTGGCAAAGCCTAGGAAACAAGAAGGCACATTTACCGGGGGAAAAAAAGTTGAGAGAAGCTGCAAATAATATGTTGTAGTGACAATAACCTTGTAAGCTATGTTAAAAAATCTGGAGGATTTTTATCCCTAAGAACAACCAAACACTTAAAAGCTTTTACACAGGGGAATGACATCAGTGTGTTTTAGAAATATCACCCTCACTACAGTCTGGAAAATGATTTAAAGGGACAAACCTGAAGGAACAGAAATAACGGTAGCCTAGAATAGGATAGTAGCAGTGGATGTAGAGCAAAGTGGATGGATCTGACCTATAGCTAGAAGACAGAGCCCTCAGGCTACAGGGGTCGAAGAGCTAGAGGAATCAAGAGTGATGCCCAGGATCCTGGCCTTGACAACTCAGTGGACAACAGTGCCCTTCACCGAAACAGGGGTACAGGAAGCTAATAGACATGGGTGAGAGATGATGACTTTCGTTTGGGACAGGTTGAGTTTGAGGTGCCCTTTTAGGACACAGAAACAAAGAACTGTCCAATAGTTAGGCGGACATACAAGTCTGATGCTCGAGAGAGACACAGGAATCATGAGCATTTAGACCAAGAAAGAGGAACGAATTGCCCAGCAAGAACTAGCACAGTGAGAGACAAGGGCCTTGGACACTGGAGCACTGAGGGCACTTAAGGCAAAGGTAGATGAAAAGCCCTTTTGAAAAGATGGTGGTTTTTCCCAAGGGAGACCAGGATTGGGTGGGCGGGGCGGGGGGGTTTGTGGTGAGGGGGAACTGGCTTGATAAAATGGTATTTCTACCACTTCCATACCCTTCCCCACCAAAAAGTGAGTGATTATTTTGAGTAAAATTTCACTAATACAGTCCCCATAACCTAAACTGTGTAGGTTTATTCTTTACATTGTCCATGAATTAAGAGTTTCAGGAACTCAGGTTGACTAATGTTCTACTTTTCAGAATAAATTATTAATATTTTCAAGTTTTTAAATGCCATTAATGCAACAAGCATTCACTGAATGCCCTCTTTGTGTAGCATCAGTAAGACTCACCACCTGCCCCTAAGGACTGCACAACTGAATGGGAACCATGCACACAAACACAGAACATTATAAAACAATGTGGTAACAACAAGACGAGGGCTTTTGTTGTTAACAGGGGGGCACTGAGGAGGGCTTTTATGCCAGTCTAAGAGGGAAGGTGTATGAGGGTGACAGCTGAGCCCAGTCTAAAAGGAGAAGTAAAAGTTATTCAGGCAAAGTGGGGCAGAGGAGGAATAGCTTGCAAAGGGACACCATGAGTAAAAGGGAGTACATGGGAAGTGGTATGGTACAGGCGGAGAAATGCAAACATTCATTATTGCTGCAGTGTAAATGGGCAGGGAGTGGCAAAAGAGAAGCTTCGGGGTAGGCAGGGTCCAGGTCACAGAGAACTTTGAATGGCATGCTAAGCAGTTAGGAGCTTATGCTTTAAGCAAAAGAGCACCAAGTACAGGGTTAAGCAGATTTCCACTTTCAGTAGTACGGTAAGACATCATACTGGTGGTTTTACGGTTGATGGATTTGAAGCAGCACAGACCGGAGGTAGAGACGCCAGATAGACAGTTAGGTGAGTGGTGCACTAAGCCAGACACAGATGAGGGCCAGAGATAGATGGAGTGAAGGAAATACTATGGAGATAAATGGTACAACTTCAGGATTGATTGAATGTGTGGAATAAGAAAGAAGTCAAAGATGAATCCCAGGTTTCTAACTGGGTGACTGGAGTGAAAAATGGGGCACTTAACCAACTTAGAAAATTCAGGAAGACTGCACAGGTAAAATGATGAGTTCAATTTTGGACATGCTGAAACACAAGACTCAGTGAGATGCCCCGTCACTCTTTAAACCTTTAATCTGCTTTTTCTTCATAGCATTTATCAGAATGGAAATAGTGCCTACTTCCCCCACTAGAACATAAGCCCCATGAGTACAGAGACCTTGTCATATTCACTACACGATCTTTGGTGTCTGCAACACCACCTGGCATGTGGTTCATTCAAACAAATATTTGCCAAACAAATAAATGCATGAATAAAAGAATGAATACATACAATTTTATTCTAACACTTTTTCCTAAGCTTGGTGTTTTGAGAAGAGTTACTTCAGACGCGTGCAATCCTGTTCCCAGCCTCCCAATTACTATTTCTTGTATTAAGATCTACTTAATAAATCCAAAAGCCTGATCAGTATACCATCTTCTTTAACAAATTTAGAGCAATGGAAAATTATCACAATTCAAAATGGCACCCCAAATGGTATATGATCATTTTTGTCCCTTTTCTGATCTCACAGATGTTTAGAATGCTGACTAAATTCTTCTGTTTTCTCCCAAATAAAGAAACAGGCAAGACTTCATAAAATGATTAAGGTAAAAAATATGTCAACAATTAAAAAACAATTTGGGAAGAAAAAAACCCAATACTCTCAGCAAGAGAAATATGAAAACTTGACTATAATAAGCAAAAGAGGAAGGACTATTAAGGAATGCTTCAAGATGTCATCAACATATTTTAGTGTAAAAATAATATCCAAAAGGAATTATAAATGGCAAGAAACGGATAATCAAAACCGATATATGTTTATGGATCATCTATTATATGCCCAGCTTGTGCTGGGCTGCAAACCATACAATAACATCCAGTTCTACAACCGCAAAGGATTTTCTAAACAGTAATAATCCAAAGTCATTTATATATGCCTCTGAAATATATAAATTTTTCTTTAGAATCAACTGACTTCACTGTGTTCTGCTTAGGCTGAAGTTAAAATTAGTTTTCCTCAAGCCCCCCAAAATCCTGACAACATGGGGCAATACCATGACTTGTAAGGACAAGTCAACAACTTAAAAATAGGTAATATTACACTATTGTAATATATATTATGTATTACATGTGCATGTTGCATTTACATATGTAAATGTAATATAATATGTACAATGTATTATATGCATAGTAGATAGTAATTTAAAGTGAGCCTTTTTTCCTCTCTGTTTTAAACTACTCACAACAAAAAAAGCACTGAGCTAAAAACATATTTTAATTAAAAATTTAAAAGAACTTTACTTGCACTTCATGCAATATTAATACATTTGGGTGAGTCAGCCAGCTACTATAAATAATGAGTAATGAATAACACAAAAACTACACTTAGCCAAAGTCTTGTTGCTATCAGAGAGTCACAAAGAACCTTTACCCCAGGACTCCCACTCGCCTCACTTAGCCCATGACTAAATTCAAACCACTCCCATACGAAGTACTCCTTGAGAAATGGAAAGCACATTTCATGCATACTATTAAAGAAAATGAGCTTCTGGATAAGAAACACAAAAGATGGAGAAAAATAAGGGCTGCTTATAATATCACACGTCTAACTATAAATTCCAATTTCCTAATTCTCTCAGGCCATAGTTATTCTTCTAGTTTTAGAAGAGAGAAGACAGGCAGTTCTTCTAATTAAGCTCCCTCCCACTTGAAATTGCAGTCTTGTAAAGCTCATTCGGTTTTCATGCTAGCCTGAGAAATTTGCTGACAATGAAATTTCTACTTGAAATATTCAGCATGATTTTAAATGGGTTTCTTCAAATTACTCTTCAGTGGACCTTTAAAACCACAATTGGAGAGATAAAGGTAATTAGAAATGGCAATGTAAATGGAGTTGAATCTCTCAGATGTCCTCCAAAATATAACATATCCTGCTCTTACCCAGTTTCCCTTAGGATGTTGAATAGTTCAACCATTTATCATTACACATCACTCATTCCATTTGCACATCACAAGATGTATTTCTGCCATTCCAATTAGCACCCTACTGTGTCACAGGAGATTGAATGTTAATCACAAGAGCAACAGCAGTTAAACTGAAAGAGTGTACATGAGAAAGAAATACAAATGACAAATGGAGAGCCTCTTTTCAAGTCCTGGCCATGCTACTCAGTAGTAGTGTGACCTTGGTTGGGCAAGTCCCTTAAACTCCTTTCCTCATCTGTTGTGAAAACTGAATTAAATAATCTCATGAGCACACTTAATAAGCTGGAAGCACTACACAAATAAAAGGGGATATGATGATTATAGTCATATATGTAACAGTATAGAAAATGTTGATCTATAGCTGGGGAAGAGCAATAATTGAGGTCTACATCAACACACAACACCTGTTCTCCATATATCCTAGGAGAGCCAAGTAGCCACAGAGGCCAGGTGACAATCCTTGAAAGAAGTTGGCTATCCCGGACAATGGGAGACATCACCTTCTCTCCCCCAGTGATCATTTACCTATCCATTAATTAGATAAGTTCCTTACGCAAATATAAGCCTGACTGAGACACATTACAGCTAAAACCACAATTAATGCAGGAGGGAAATACAGCAAAACTTAAAATTAGATTCTATTTATACTCTACCACAAAGAACAATTATTGGCTCATTTGAAACATATCACTGATTACAGGTGCTAGTGAACGAAAGTATTAGGAAGACCCTGGATCAGCCAAGAAATGCAAATTCTTCAAGAAATCGATACTTACCTTTATTTATGTATACCATTAATTACAACAAAAAGCCTACTTAAAAAAAAGTATTAATGTTCTCATGAATTCAGTGTTCTATTTTTAAGCCTGGCAAGAAAAAAACTTAAAGTATACTGGTAGAGTTCTCTGTTGCTAAGGTGAAAAACTAAGAAGCAATATCTTAGAAAGATCACAGAGGTACAACAGTTACAGGTTAAGTCAAATGTCAATTAAGGTTTGAGCCATCAGTAACGTCTAGAATCCAACATGTACATGCCTAGCGTAGTTAAAAAGACACTCAAAATTTTTTAAAATAAAAGTCAAGTAAATTATTTAATCCTCAAAAAACTCCATACGTACAGATAATGATCAGGATCAAATTTGGCCAGCTCGGCAGCCAGGCGTTTCTGCCTTCGTTCAGCTGCAGGAGTGAAATCTGGATCCTTAATATCAATTACATCACTCAATTCATCCTGAGAATACCCAGAAAAAAAAGAATAATTGCTATCTCTTATTTTCAGCATTTAAAAATCAAATTTTGCACAAAATGCCAAAGCACAGGAAGAATCTAACTGATCAGTAAACGATGAAAGCACTTGTGACATTTAGATTCCAATCCAGCAAACGTTTGTTAAAGCACCTACTACTCACCAGACCCTACTGGACTCTTTCAGATAAATTATCTCATTTAATCCTTACAACAAACAAACTCATTAACATATTAAAGCTATAAGAGTTTAACATAAAAAACAGAATGGAATAAACCCCTGCAAGCAAGCAGAAACATTCAATTCACATTCATTTCCCCATTTACCCCTAGAGATTTGAAAGTTATTAAAGGTAGAATGGTTTGAATGTCAGACATCTACATACAGACTTTTCTTTGTTCCTACAGTCTAGCTCAGCTGGACCGAAAGAATTACCACACAGGTTGAGTATCCTTTATCCATATGCTTGGGAACAGAAGTGTTTCAGATTTTTTCAAATTTTGGAATATTTGCATTATACCAGTTCAGCAGCCCTAATCTGAAAACCCAAAATCCGGAACACCCCAGATGATTATGTCCTTTGAGTATCGTGTTGGCGCTTAAAAAGTTTCAGATTTTGGAGCATTTTGGATTTAAGATTTTCAGATTAGGGATACTCCTGTGTAAAACTATATATACAAAACTGTACACATTTTACTTTGTGAGCAAATTTAAGAATTTTTATGGGCAATTTTGAGGTACATTATATGACTTTCCATTTGAAAATGTAAAAATCCAATCCTAAGTAAGAATCAACTTTACGGTAATTATCTTTTATCTAGATATACACATATTGACATGTAGTATGTTTCCCAAGCCAAATCCTACAGAACAGATGTATATTAGGAAAACTGCCTAGGGTACCATAAGGTCTTTATTCTTTTGATCAGAATTGTGAAGCAAAGAAACCTTATACAATGCAAAATATTCCTAAAACTGTGCCTTTTTTTCTTTCTTCCACCTCCGCACTCCTACTACCACCCCCAAGTGAGAAGAACAGAAACTGGAAGAAGCTTAAAGAATATTAGCTGAAAAGAAATCAAGGGAAATAACTCGGTAGAGAGCTGTGGAGCCAAACTGTTAAGACAGGTTTGTAAATGGAATTAGAGTTTAGTGTCTAATAAGCAGGTAGAAAAGTCGATGGCTGTAATACAAAATCACTACAATAAATGTGAGCGATGAAAAATTAGTAAGGTAGAGACTAGGATAGAGCCTCCCCACACAATCAAAATTTTCATATAACAACAAAGAAATTCTCTCATCCCCACCATAATCCATTTAGCTCTGTAATAGCAAAAATATTTAATCTAAGCACATTCTAATACAATGAAAGGGTCCAGAGACCTTTTTTGAAGTCACTGGAACATCTCAATGCTTCCAAGTACAAACATTCTGGGCAAAAACCAGATTATTTGCTGTCCCCAAACATAAAAATTTGCATTCCAAGAGAACCTTTTCAATTTACTTTTTGAAGACTTAGAATGTTCTCTCCTATAGAAATACTATTATAAATAGCAGTTACATTTTCAGAGCAGCCCGCAAGTTTATGCAATTCGTAATAAACTTGAAACAAGAGTACACATGATACAAAGAGCTTAACAAGCGTGCAGCAGTGTTTCCATGAGAAAACACTTTCAGAATTCCATTGACTCAACCAGAAACATCTCTTCCCCAAGCAGGGCAACGTCTTCCTCCACTTCCTCACCTGCCTAAAATTAGCTCCACCAGCTGGGAGGGCTGGGAAAGGGCACCTGTAAATACCTTGGAGGAGAGGAGATATTGCCATGTATTCACAGAACTTGCCTCAGCTAGGTGAGTACCACGAGAGCCATTTCCTGCCTGTGGACTTCAAGTCACTCTCCCCAGCAACCTAGAGTCACCCCCTTTCTTTCCTCCTTCTAGCCCCAAAGACTTCCCTAGCCTGCAGACTCCCTTTTCCCTACACGCACTTCTGAAATCAGCTTGAAGAAGTAGAAAGAGCGACTTCGGAGTTAGACAAACTTGGATCTAAACCCCAGCTCCAGTCAATCGTGCAGCCCCTCCAAACTTCAGCTTCCTTACTGTAAAATGAGCCTAGTGACATCTCTATTGTGGTCCTGGGTATTAGTTTCCTCTTGCTTCCTTTGCTATAACAAATTACCATAAACTTAGTGGCTTAACACAACACAAACTTACTATCTTACAGTTCTGGGGGTCAGAAGCCCAAAATCAGTCTCACTGGGCTAAAATCAAGGGTTGCATTCCTTTCCAGAGGTCCTAGGGGAGAATCTGTGTCTTTGCCCTTTCCACCTTAGGAGTTGTCCTCATTCCTTGGCTTGTAGCCCCACCTCACAATGCTATTCCTCCCCGGGCTTCTATCACATGTGGCCTTCTTTCGTTTTCATTTTGACCCATTTACCTTCCTCTTACAAGAACACTGTGATTAGTCTGGGCCCACATAAATAATATAGGATACTTGCCCCATCTCAAGACGCTTAACTTAATCACATCTGCAGAGCACCTTTCGCCATGTAAGGTAACATATTTATGGGTTCTGATAAGCACGAGGACATCTTTTAGGGTGAGGGGACATCACTCTGTACCACAGGCTGTTGTGAAGATTAAATGACATAATACAAATAAGGCACAAGCACAGGGCTTAACACATTCAATAATGTCAGTTTCCTTTCTCTCTGCCTCCCTCTCCCACTGTTGTTCCCTGTTACTCGCTGGCTAACTTCCCACTGAGAGCACATATCCTCCCTCCCATTCAGTTTCCTCACTTGCTAGTAACAATTTAAACAAACAGAAAGGATTAAAATGTTCCACTTCATTTTTTCACCTGGACCAGATAAAAGTCATAAATGGAGTATAATCCGTGAGTCTTTGTAGATTACTCTGTATTTCAGAAGATGAATGGCCTCACATGACTCCAGGGATTTCAAAACACTAATTGCACTTAGAATAGACCCAGACTCTCACCACAGCTCTGCACGATCTAGCCCATCTTGCTCTTCAGCCGCGTGTCTACCTTCCCCTTCTGGCTCAAATACACTCGA
Organism: Daubentonia madagascariensis; assembly: GCA_023783475.1. Classification (NCBI taxonomy): domain Eukaryota; kingdom Metazoa; phylum Chordata; class Mammalia; order Primates; family Daubentoniidae; genus Daubentonia; species Daubentonia madagascariensis. Next base: position 46,043,006 of record JAKFHU010001953.1, read on the forward strand.
GCCACACAGTAGACTTCTTTCCATTTCTGGAACAAGTCAGTTCAGTCCCAGCTTTGAGCCTTTGCGTTTATAGTGCCCTTCTCATCATCTAGAGCTCAGTGCAAATGTCACCTTCTCAAAGGGGCCGTCTCTGGACATCCTAGCCAAAGTCGTCCCCCTAGTCTCTCACATCATCCCCTCCTTTTCCTTCAGCTGTAACTATCTGTCATTACCCTGTTTCTTCGTCGTTTATCTGATTACTGTCTGTCTCCCCACCACAACGCTGCATGAGGGCAGAGGTCTCATCTATCTTCTTGTTCACTGTATTCCCAGCACTATGCCTGCAGTCCAGTATTAAATTCACTCATTCAGCAAATAGTGCTTGAGGGCCTGCCATGGGCCAGGCACTCTTCCGGGTGCTGGAGTGGAGATCGAGTAATAAACATGTAGCCAAGGTCCCCACTCTCACAGATATAAGAACTGGCCGATAAGAAAACAGCTCTCTTTCCTTCCTCCCTCCTCTTCCCCCAGGCTCCAGACTCAAGGCCTCCACACAGTCGTGCAACATGCACACAGCAGAACATGCATGTTCACTGTGTGCAAGCCCCACCCAGGCTTGTTCTACACACAGTCACACCCACTGGCCCTGCTCAAACTGGACCCTAAAGAGAAACTGAAACAAACTAAAAAGCAAAGTTAGCCTGGGGTTTAGAAGTCTAAGACATTGAGCAACCAAAGGCAAGGAACAAAAGATGAGAAATGTTCAATTACAGAAGGAAGAAAAGGATTCCTTTTTTTTTTTAAGAATTGCTATGGCCACTTGTTATTAGAGCTATTTAAAGACGGAGATCGCCAAGAAAAGGTCATATAGGATTTAAATCAGGCTTATATAAGCTTAGGCATAGATAAGACAGAGACAAGCCACAGGGAAAATGAAGAACCGTGTGCGCATCTGACCTGTGGGTCTCCTGGAAACAATGACCTCAGGTGCCCTGGTATAGCCAAGAGAAGGAGAGGGCCAGCAAGCCTGGTGTCCTGTGGCTGCTGGCAGCAGCGGTCCCAGGAGCTTGCTGGGTTGGCGCCCAGAGACTCTAGGATTGTTGCTGCTGGCAGCCACCACCACCAGAAGCTTGTTGTGAAGCCCTGACTCTGAGCAGCCAGGAGCTTGTTGTGAAGCCTTGACTTTGAGCAGCCAGGGCAGTTTTCCAAAGGCGCCCTGGTGGCTGGCAGCAATTTCAGAAAGGAAAGAAAGAAGGGGGGGCGTGGTGTATGGGGAGTAGAGGAGAGAATGTTGAGAGAGAATTTGTTTCAGCAAAAATATTTTTATTTTCTTCTCATTATCAGCATAAAATACGGAAGCTCACAAGCAAACCCTGTTTAAAAGGTTGGAAGGATAAAAATATGAGAGACCCCTGTAAAAGGTTAAACGAAGAGAAGATAGCTGGGTATTGGAATTATGGATTATGAATGATTTTTTACTTTCCTCTTTGTATTGTATTTTTAGAATGGAATCTATATTGCATTTATCATCAGAGAAAAATAAAGCCATTTTTCATTTATCAGAAGGAAAAAAACAGGCTGTAAAAATACTGGTAAAATATGAGTGGCCAATGAAACTTTATGAGTATTTCTTCATCCAAAGGCAAAACTAGAAAAACTAAACTCATGAGAAAATACTTTTTGAAAAAGATATTGAAAAAGAAGAGATGTTCTAAAATCTCTTAGATTTCAGTTTCTTCTAGCTGCTTTACTTGTAGAAAAAAGGTGGTATTATTAATCTTACGTGATCATTCAGTTTTTAACTACTTGTTATGACTGCTGTAAACAGAGCAGCTATAAATGCAGAACTCTGCAAATAATACCAATTACATTAAGATTTTTGTGGCAATATCTCATAAAATGTATCTACCTTAATACCCTAAAGAGGGTATCGTTTAATTCTTGAGATTTTGGTTTACATTTGCTTTCTGAAAGTCTGATCATTTCCTAATTGTTAAGGACACCATAGCCCTTAAATTTAATTCATGTAAGAAAACACAGTTTTCTTTAAAGACTACATTTGTCTATTGGTTTGCCTACTGGTGAAATGTTCATATATAATAGTAATGATGCCAAGATGAAATAGTAATGTTGAGCTAATGTACACAAAGTGCTCAGCATGATGCTATCCAAATTCCCTAGGGCAAGGTGAGCTTCAGGACACAGACTCTTTCAGAGTTTAGAGAGGTAATAAGGTACACACACCGTATTTTATTTAACTCCCTTTAAGAAATCTGGAGCGGCACCCTATATCCAAATACATTACTATTTCCACATCAAAATTTTTGAATATGCATACTAAGTGGGACTAAAAAAAAATTATTAAAAAACTCACATCAGCTGGGCATGGTGGCTCACATCTGTAATCCCAGCACTTTGTAAGGCTGAAGTAGGAAGATCACCTGAAGCCAAGAGTTTGAGACCAGCCTAAGCAACATAGCAAGACCCCATCTCTACAAAAAATAGAAAAATTAGCCAGGCATGGTGGCACATGCCTGTAGTCCCAGCTACTCGGGAGGCTGAAGCAGGAGGAACTCTTGAGCCCAGGAGTTTGAGGTAGCAGTGAGCTATGACGATGCTACCGCACTCTAGCCCAGACAACAGAGCAAGACCCTGTCTCAAAAAAACAAAACAAAACAAAAAAACACATCAGTTTAGATCAGATTTTGCCGCCAAATTAAATATAAAAAAAAATTTTAGTTTTCAGAACTTTTTGTGATCCCAGTATTGCACATATGGGACTATAAACCTATACTACAAGTAGTATACTATTCACATTACAAAACCCTTAGAGTTGTCCCACATGCTCAGCTTTTTTCCCCTACATTAGAACATATGCATTCGAATTTTTTAGAAAAGCAATGTTCATTCAATTAAAATTTGAAGAGTTTAATGACTTTAGACTATCAAACTAAATGCTTGGAATAATAAACATTAAATCCACTGGTTCATTTCTGACGGGGAAATAAAGGGATGTAATCCGGAAGGGACAGACAGGAGGCTTCAACTATACTGGTAATGTTTGACTTTTTAAGCTGGGAAATAAGTATCTAGGTATTTGATATATTAGCTAAGACATTAGAAAAGATATAAAGAATATTTCATAGCAACTTCTAAAAAATCTACCTAATTACTTATTTAGTGAAGATTTTCAATAGTTACAAGAATTTCTGATCTAAAAGGGACTCAGCCTAGGCTCACTTTATGGCATTCCTGCATCATCTCCACGACCTGTCAGAAATCCCTCAAGAGGATCTTCCCTAAACAGCGGCAGCAATTAAGAAACCAAGTTCCCTGACCTCAGGAAGCACATTTAATCTGAATATACAATCTGTACTTAACCTGTGTGACATTTACTATCACTCATTTATAGCTTTAGACCAGCAAGCCCAAAACAGACTGACCACAAACTAGCTCTCGGCCAAACAACTGAGATCCATTCACTGTAGTTTGTGCTGTAGACAAAACTGACTCGACTCTTAACTACCTCAGAGATCACCAGGGAATATGATCAGGCAGAGAGAATATGGGCAGACCATAATTCAGCAGAAATATTCCTAAGTTTTTAGAAGCAAGGCTATTTCATCAGCATTATTTGCTCCTAAGTAAATTCCAATTTTGTTCCCTTTAAAGAATCTTGAGAGCATTTTGTTTTTCAAAGGCAGGAGTCTTTAAGTTTTCACATCCAGTATCTCCTTAAATTTTCAAAACAGCCTTATATAAAGTAGGTGATCGCATTTACCCCCACTTTACAAAGAGGTGATTAAACTTACTTGCAGTCAAATAATTACCCGGGTATCACAAATCTAAACAGAGATAGAAGTGGGACCAGAACCTGACTCCTTTACCTTTTCTTGGTAAATTCAAATATGTCTTACTATAATAAACCACATTCTAAACAGGCTTAACATCCTCTACTGAATTAGGGATACAGCAAAAGAAATGATGCATCCCTGTTTCTTTCACTAAAAAAATTTTTTAATTAAGACTCCAAGTCAGTGGTTTACAAACACTTTCATCACATAACATTTCAGGGGATGTGTTTACTATGAAAAAGTTTATGTACAGATAATCCAAAATCTCTCCTCTCCATTTCGGTCATTTCAATCTTCCCTACATAACCTAAAATGTAGTAGAATTTCCCATGTTGTTTGAGGAAGGGAAAGTAGTATCGTTTTCTTTTATCCCAACTGACAAATGATCAGGTTTTAATGAGAGAGCACATCCAATCTCCATCAAGAATAAAGAGACAACGGTGCCTACTGTACACCAAGAACTAAACAATTTGACCAAAACTCAACAATCTCATTCTCACCGGGAACGCTCCATCTCATCTATACATAAAACAGAGGAGACACCATGCTACAGCTACAGGATCTTCATGTTTCAGAAGTATAAAACATAAGGCTTTCCAAGAAGCACGAGAGAGAGGTTCCATCTTGTATCTTGGAAACTTCGTGTCCAGCATATTGAATGAAGGGGAGAAAAAAGAACACCATGGGACATGTGTAAGAGAGTAAGGCTGGGCAGAACAGCCAATGAAATGGAAGGAAATGAACATCTATGTAATGATTAGGTACAAGGAGATGTGCTCAGTGCTCTAAATACATCACTTTCTGTAATCATTATAAAAAACCACCAAATGTAACCCAGAACAGAAATTAAAATATCCAAATGGGAAAACCCTATATACCAAGATCTTTCAGAAAGACAACATACCTGTAACCGCTGAACCACTCCTGATCGTAAGTTTCCAAATCCATAGCGACACTGTGGATTTAAAGCACTTTCTGATACTTCTTCATAGGGTGTCTGTTCAATTTCCCAATCAAACTCTTCATCATCATCTTCCACTGCTTCCTCAGAAAACTCAGAAGCACCTAAATGTGTTAAATATTAATTTTCTTAAATTATTGGATTTCCTAGTTACAACTATGGGAAGAAAGAGTATAGAAAAAGAAATGTTCAAGAATATGTATAGCTCCATTATTCGTGATAGCCAAAAAAATGGGACCAATCCAAATACCCATCAATAGTAGGAGGTATAAATAAATGTGGTATATTGATACAATGGAATATTAGATAGCAATGAAAACAAATGGACCTCAGCTACAATATGGATAAATCTCACAAAGATGTTAAATGAAAGAAGCCAGACAAACAAAGAACACATAATGTATATATGCAACTCAAAAACAGGCAAAACAGAGGACAGTGGTTAACTTGAAAAGGAGAGAGGGCAAAGTAACTGGGAAGAAGAGACACAAGGTGGGATTCCAGGGCATTGGAAATGTTCCATTTCTTGACGTAGGTAGTGTTCACTTTATGTAATTCATTAAACTGTACACTTCTGATCTTAACTCAAAGAGGCTAATATTTTGCCAAAGATAAGATGCTGTTTTAATTAGTCCAAAAATGTAACTAATCTCCTGGTTCAATAGGGTTCTTTATGTCTTTTAATTATATCACCAAATGAGCTATTTTCACGTCTTCACATGACTGCCTTATCACCTAAAGTATTTTCTTCAATTTGCTATTCACTATATCCCATTTCCCCCAGAAACAGATAGCATTCCAAATATTCTTATTTATCTTTATTTCCTCCCAACTGCAATAACATACCTATTTCTTCCACAAGTGGTTTTGCCGTCCTGGATTTTCTTGGTGCCAGAAGAGCAGTTAACATGTTCAGCCCCTCAAAATGCTGGCCAGGAGTTTCTTTGGGCAATTGAATGGTAAAAATTCCTTGAAGATAAATTTGTTTTATGCTTAGACAGATTAAAATATCCAAAGACTTCATTAATATACCTAAGAAATATGTCTTGGTAAAACACAATTCTATTTCATAGAGTTCCAAAATTATGCCCTTATTATAGATTTAGTGAATACAAGCCAAGATCGAAAAAGGCTCAAACAGGGTTTTTCAGAAGCTGTCACTTCTATAAAAAAATTAATCTGTTAAAGCCACAAAATGCTTTAGTCTTATATAGTATTACCTTCACCTACTGATAATATTAAAAATCCAAGTCAAAACTTCTAAAAATCAATGGCCTAAGCAGGTATCAGCTGAGAGTTAACCAGCAATTACTAAAAATATATATTTCTAGACATGGAGGAAAAATCACAATATCTAATCCAATGGAGAATGGTAACAGTTTTAAAAATACACATAATCTTAAATAAAGCCACTACAGCTTGATAAGGTTTCTTTGCTATGTCAAGAGATGTAACGCTAAAGTCTGTCTATGGCAGACTCAAATTCTATGTACTTCTTTTCTTTCTTCACTGGGTTTATCAACCCAGCTCCCCTGGGAACTTAATACGTTATTTACTACTCTTACGTTTTAAAACACTTTACCTCTTTCAGTGTCCTGAACTGTACTCCAATATGTCAAACACAACTCAGTCCAAACACTTCCACATATACAACCTTCCTTAACTCCTGTGTACTTTTAAAATTTAATAACTTTGTTTCAATATGTAACCTACCTGCAATTAAAAGCAGATTTACTACCTAAAAAGGCAGTTTCATTAATACTTCATTATCACATTAATACATGGCATTATTTGTTAGAACTCTGCTGTTTAACTCTTTCATCCCTGCCTTAGCCTAGTTTATTGAGGTCAATAAATATTCATTCAATAAATTACACAGGAGTACACAAGGTACTTATTTCAGATCCAATGACAAAGGAAGCCAGTAGCTTCTGTAAAAGGAAAATAAATGGTTTCATGGCTAGCTGAACTGACGGGCTTATCAATCATGAGAAGAAAATTCAATTAGTCTTTAAATGCCACCCATGGACAGTTTCTCTCTACCTGCCTGTTATTAAAATTCAAGTTTGAAAATCGTACAGGAAAGATCCCATTCAAAAGCTTATAAATCATCTACATTTTTTATAGTCAATTGTCTCACACATTCTAATTTCTACTTTCAAACATCTACTAAATATAGAAGTACCTCTAGGAAATAGAACTAGAGTGTTTAACTAATTTAATTTTACATTGAAGAATATTGTGAAATACTTTAAAGAACTGAGAAAATTCTAATTGTCAAAAAATCCACAAATAACAGGCACTAGACGTTCAGAAACCAAAGAGAGTGACAGGAACAGACTGCACCTGCAAGATATCTAAAGGTCCCCAAACTATCTTGAAAGATTATCATGCAGATACTCTAACATGAAAAAGCCAAAGAAAAAACTAACAAAAATTCCAAAGGCAATACCTTTATCTGCATCATAGGACCCTTGCTCGCTTCCATTTTCAACAATTCTTCCAGGAAGGGTTAATCTGCAGATTTAACAGAAGGTTTCATGAAGTCCTTAAATTACAATGTAACATAAGTGACCATCACTAATGGTTATACATTTACCCATCAAAATCTATCAACCACTTTTGGCTGGGCACAGTGGCTCACACCTATAATCCTAGTACTTTGGGATGCCAAGGTGGAAGAATAGCTTAACGCCAGGAGTTCGAGACCAGCCTGAGCAACACAGCAAGACCCCATCTCTATAAAAAATAGAAAAATTAGCTTGGTGTGGTGGCGTGTGCCTGTAGTCCTAGCTACTTGGGAGGCTGAGGCAGGAGGATCGCTTGAGTCCAGAAGTTTGAGGTTGCAGTGAGCTATGATGATGCCACTGCACTCTAGCCCAGGCAACAGAGCAAGATCCTGTCTCCAAAAAGGAAAAAAAAAAACTATCAACCATTTTCAAGGGAAATTCCTCAGCATTTCTTTTACATTTTAACAAACTAAATAAGTTAGATTCCTTTCCCAGCTAAGAAAGTAGAAATTAGAGATGACTCATCTTTCTATTTGAAAACCCCAGACACCATTAAAATAGATACTGAAAAAGAAAAGCCACAGTAAATATTAGTTATCACTATTGTTACAGTAGTATAGGTTGAGTGTTCCTAACCGGAAAATCCAAAATTTGAAATGCTCCAAAATATGAAACTTTTTGAGCACCGACATGACACTTACGGTGGTAAGTGGAAAACTCTACACCTGACCTCACGTGATGGGTTACAGTCAAAACTTTGCTTCATGCACAAAACTATTAAAGATATTATATAAAATTACCTTCAGGCTATGTGTCTAATATGTATAGGAACCCTAAATGAATTCTGTGTTTAGACTTGGGTCCCATCCCCAAGATATCTCATTATGTATATGCAAATATTCCAAAATTCAAAAAAAAATCCAAAATTTTAATAAGGGATACTCAACCTGTACTTTCCCCTTATTAATGAATAAGAGAGTTATTTATGTATCTGGTGCCTTACACAGGAGGTACTCAATAAAAGTACAATAATTGGCTTCCAAGAAAAGAAGAAAAAGCCAGATAATGGGAAACAAAGAAACATAAAACCAATTGTTTATATCAGGCACATTACTACTCATTAAAAAAAAAGCAGAAAGCAAAAGTGTTTTTCTCAAATCTCATTATTATTATATGGGGATTTCACCCTCTTCTGTACTAAAGGAAATGAAATGATTTCCCTGCTTCTGGTTTTACCCTGGTTCAGTCTTCCGCTAAGGCCCCAAAGAATTTTTCTAAAACAGAAATGTGATTCTCACTTCTATTTGAAAAAGCTTCCATGGCTGCCTGATGTTGCCTAGATAATTTAAACGCATCAGTAAGGTGTGTCAGGCCTACTTCATACCATTCCAAACTTAAAATTTGAGCATCCTTTCCTCCCTTGCCCACCCCCCTTGCTTCCTACTAAATATAATCAAAAACAACACCACTTGGCAGACCCCAAAAGGCCCAGGGCTTCATAACTTAGTTGCCTTTGATCCCAATGTTTCCTCCAGCTACAATGAAGTTTCAGAACCAAGATATCTTCCAAGCCCAGAATAAGGAGTCAGTTTACGGGTAAATTAGTTTGTTATAATGGTTACAAACACTAACTTTAGTGGCAGAATCTGAGTCAAGTCCTAGCTCTGCCATTTACCGGCTGTATAATTTTCTTTGGACAACTTAATTAACTTCAAGAATCATCATACCTCATTTGTAAAAAAGGAGAAGTAACAGTACCTATCCAAGTTACTGTGAAAATAAAATGATAACGCAGAGCTTAGTGGCCGGAACAGTAGGTGAGCATTCAGAAAATGTGAGCTATTATTTCCCAACTCCCTTCTCCTAAACTCTTTATAAGCATAGAGTTAAATTCTTACTGCATAGGAAAGCATATGTGTTTACAGATCTGCCTTTCCAGCTAGACTCTCAATTCCTCAAGGAGAGGAATGTAGGAAATTGTATTTCCAAAGATCGCTCATCTCACATCACTCTTCCCAATTGTGGTGTTAACGATTACAGTGGGGTCTATGTCCCCTTAAAATTCAGCAGGCCCTGGGGCTGTTTTGATCAATACAATAAAGCAAAAATGACCCCATGTGGAATTAGGGTTTCAACATAAGAATTTTTGGGGGGGAGCAAAAATATTCAGTCCACAGCAATGGGTAATAATAAAACCTACTTCGTAGGGCTGTGCTAAAATCAAATGAGATAATCCACATAAAGCATTAGCCTGGAGTAAGAGTAAGAATTCATTCAATAAATGTTTGCTACCACCATAATCATCTTCTTTCTATTCTTCATGTCTTGCCTTAAATATACCCTCCTCAGAAAGTATATTTATTCCTGACCATTTTATATAAATATGGGCCCCTTTTTATTCTATATCAGTACACTTCTTTCTCTTCACAGCACTTACTACAATTTGTAGTTACATTGTGAGTTCACTGTTTCTCCTCTCCCCACTAGAATCCAAACTACATGAGGGCAGGACTTTGTCTTGTTGAGCATTATAATCTCAACACTGAAGTCCAATAAATGAATCAAAGGGATAAATGAATAAAGAAACAAGAAAGTGCAGTACATTCAAGTAGGTAAGTTAAGTTACCATCTAATGGAAATTTGAGCAAAACTGGTTTAAGCACAGTGAAGGAACCAGCTTGACTGAAAGGGAAGGTTTGTATCACAAAAGTACTTGGGCAGGAAAGGTTGGCTGGAGCTACATTTGAGAAAAATTAGAACGGATTTTACCTAGTCAGAAAGGGGAGGACAAGGGATTGACAATGTTTTAGAAAGAATAATTTGGAGTGGCCCCTGTAGAATGGGGCTAATAGTACTGCCCATCTCCAAGAATCGCTGCCAAAGTTGAATAAGATAACGCACTGAACGGCACTGCTTGCCCACCACACTGAAAGTGATCCGTATCAACTGCTACTACCGTAGTTACGGTTCTGCAAGGAGAAAAATCCAAACAGACAAGTGCTGACGGCCCCTGACGGAGACTTAGAAACGAACACACTTAAGCGGTAAAACCAAACAGTGAAGCAGCAGGTAGCGGGAAGGCAGGAGAACTAGGCTAATTCGATGTCAAGCGGGGAAGGTGAGACTTTCGGGAAGTAGGGAGCAGTCAGCCAAGAGGTCGATAAACAGAAGGTGCACTGGGAAAAACCAAAAGGACCGATCGGTCGGGAAGTCATCGAGTATGTCACCGCGCGCCATTCCCGGGCAGGAGAGGCTGGGAGAGCGAACGCGAATCAAAAGGAAAGAACAGAACGAGTCAGGAACGGACGAGAACCAGGACGACAGGGCAGAAACTGGAAAAGTGGCACGGTCCAAAAGCCACGTTTTAAAGGGTTCTGCAATCTCTTTAATGCGGAATCTAGAAAGATTTAAAAAGGGAATGGGCTTCTGTAGCATCTAGAATGCACGCCTGGAAGGGGGCACTTCCTCAGCACCAAACGCAGCTGCGGAAATCTGGGAAAAAGGCACTCGTCGAATCGAGAACTGCTCCCTCGATCTTTCATCCTCCCAAAATAGCAGCTATCTAATGAATGAATCCCCCAAATGCACTCTTCCTACGGCCAGGCACTTGAACTCGCCTGAGAAAGTACGGCTTGGCGTAGAACTTGAAGTCGGTCCCCTCGAAGTAGACGTCGAACTCGGAGACCCGGGCGTAGGGCACGCGGATGGCGATGGTCAGGAAGTCCGGGTCCTGGCTGAGGTCGAACGCGGGGGTCAGCATCGCCGAGCCGGGCGCAAGCGCCGGAGTCGCTCACCCTCACCGCCGCCGCGATCCCGCAGCTTACACTCTCTAAGAAGTCCCCACGCGCCCAGAACGGTCCTGTTAACCACGGCGCTTCCGGCTCGAAGCGGAAGTGCTCGCGCGTGAGGCAGGAAGTCCCGCCCCACGCCTATCTCCATGGAGACGGGACGCTGTTAGAGGCGAGGTGGGGCGTGGCGAGTGACGCTTGGGCGCTGGAGTTGAACCTAGGGGATGACTTGGAAGAATCCGGACAAGTGGGTGCACGTTAGACCCACTAAGCCTCTTTCTAAGTTCTTAGAGATGATTTTAACAGCACTGACTGTGCATACAGACAGACGTGTGTTTGGATCCCTTCCCGGCCACCACTTCCTGCAGACCTTAGGAAAGTTACAAAACCTCTCTATGCTTCAGAGATCTCTTCTATAAAATGAGGATAATACTAGATTCTAGCCCCCTAGAGATGCTATGAGGATAACATGAAACTATGCATGTAGAACTCTAACAACGTCCCTGGCAAGTTGTCAAGTTGTCAAGTTGTCAACGCTGGATGTGTTGGAGAAGTCACCGCAGTAGCCACAGCCCCACCGTTACTGTGGTTTCCCTCAGTTCTCACCTGCCTTGTCAACAATTCCCCTTCTCTCTGTCTCTCTCTCTCTCCCCCAACCCTTTCCTCCCTCTCTCTTCCCACTTCTCTTTTCCTGTAGCTTTCTCTCCCATTCTTAATCCCCTGTTTGAATAGAGTTTTCTCACTAACAGAGTGTCCATCCTACTAATATCATGTAATCTGCACTACAAACTCCAAAACAAAACTGGCTCCGAGAGGTTAAGCAATATGTACACTTTACGATGATCAGAACTCAGAACGTCTGATGCTTAAACCGTGTCAGTGCCTGTATTGATGGTCCCTCTGTATTTTCCTTCTCTCCTTTTTTCTCATTTTTCTCCTTACTTTTGTCTGAGGCCATCTTTTCTGTCTTTTTCCTTACTTGTCTTCCCTGTATTTTCTCCCTTTAGCCTGTGCTCCTCATACTCTCCCAATGCCTCTCCCACTAGTCTCCCTCTTCCCTTACGTATTCCCTTGGCCTTCCCTCTGATTTTATTTCCTGTTATCCCACCAGTAATTAGAATAGTGCAATTGTGGTATTTATTTCCTGTTTTAAATGTTAGTGGAAAAGGAATGGAAGTCATCTTCTAGGACAGTGGAGATAACCAGATAATTTCAAAAGCCTTTTCAACATCCAATTTTTTTATGATTCTAAGGAAAGAGTCTTGGAACTTAATTAAGACTCAGAAAGAATATTAGGAGGAGCTAACATTAATTGAATACTTACTATGTGCCAGCACTGCAGCAAACCCTTTATAAATCACATTTTCCCCTCCTGACAGCTCTGTGAAGTAGGCATTATATATTCCCCTGGCTCACACAGCATCGTGCAGCTAGTAAGTGGTGCAATGGGAATTGAAACCCAAGTGAATCTGATTCCTAGGCCCAGGCTACAAAGTACTATAGAATTGACTCACTTTAATATTACCACCTACTCCCTTTGTTTCACTTTCTGAGGCCAAGCCTGCCTGCTTTAGACCATAATAAGCCTTACAAATAATAGGCACTCAATACTGACCATGAATCAATGCCAACCTGGAATTAGTAAAGCCCTCAAAAGGTCCCTTGAGATAGGCCTTTGACTAAATTATTCCAAATTAGCTTCTCTAGAAAGAATCTTTACATCTACCATGGGACCTCATTGCTGTAGGTCACAAGCATTAATATTTTTAAATTATTAATGCCAGAGAATTAACTGAAACAAACTATGCTATCCATGAGGAAACTCAAATTGAAAGCACTTCACAAACTAGAGCTGTACATTTCCTGGGTACTTTATTATGTGTTTGGCAATATACATACCCACACACACAGGATTGCAACACAGAAAAACAGACTATATGGTTCAGTGCTGCTGTTATCTATAAAAAATGTATATCGCATCTTCTGTATCACAAAATACTGATAGTTGCAACTATATACAAGGTATTGTTGTTTGGGGGGGTTGTTTTTGTTTTTGCAAGCAATAGTTCTCTTTATTTTTGCATTTCTAATTAGTGGTAAATTATACAAGTTATAAATTCATTTTTCTTTAGAAAATATAAAGTTCCCTTTGACTGCCAGGCAACTTTGGTTCTCTCTCCTGCTTCCCCAAAGGTAATCGTTCTGGCTATCAGTGAAACCTTTTTGTGTTTCTACATAGATTTCTATGTATCCTGTTACTTTATGTTTAGACCACTTATTGTGGGCACATTATTACATTATAAATGTAATTCTACAACTTGCTTTTTCTTCTACTTTGGTACATTTTTGAGACATAGCTATGTTGATCCATAGATCAAATTGAGTTCCTATTTCTGAATGTAGACATTGCTTGAGAATAAAGACATTATTTCATGTCAGCCCTGGTTTAGAGGGGGAAAACAGGAATGAAATTTTTCATGACTTTTTGAGAATTCAAATATTGCAGTATTTATTTTTTATTTTTCCATTTTCTTAAGGCTTACTTTTGGATGGCCTTTCACTATTTTAAAAATAGTTTTTTTCCATAACCAACTTATTGAGGAAAAGTACGTAACCCGTCATCTTTAATTGCACTAAAGTAGCCCTTCTGGTCTAACAAACCTGATTGTGATCCATAAGGTTCAAAACTAAATGTTAAATTTAAAAATGGTTTTTATAAACAATTCTGATTTTAACAACTTTAGCTTTATTACCAAGTTCTATTGTTAGAATTTTTGTAGTGGTGAAATACTACTTGTTTCCAGAAGGTGGCATGTGTCTAGGCAATTAAGACATCTCAAAGAACAGAGTTTTAACCTACCTTGGAAAATAGCTTCCTGAATAAGCCATTCATATAGCTCTAGTTCATTCTCTGAGCCATTTTTGGGAGGTGGTATAATCTTACACATAACTTGCAAACTGAATCTTAACCACTGTTATTATTTTGGTATACATCTTTTCAGACTCTTTTTCTATTCACAAAAGTATAGGAAGATTTTTAAACAAAAATGTCATCATACTCTATATTTTACTTTCTTCACTTAATGTAGCATTAAAATATTTCCATTTGACTACATCTGTTGTCAAGAATATGTTTATCCATAACTGTAGCTTTCATACTTATTAGTATTAGTATTGTAACTAAAAACAGAACTGAGCATGGTGATGATTTGTTTTAAGAGAGAAAAAAATGAAACTAATACTAGGATCATAAACAAAGATCACAAAACTAGAATAAAAATACAAAAGTTAGAATGCAAACTAGATAACACATTTTGAAGTTTGAAAAAATATATATCCTTTCGTATAATGCTGGTAAATAAATTGAGACTAGATATTCTGAGTTTTGCAATTCCAAGCTATAAACTCCTTCAATGAAGGCTTGGATAAATTCACGGATAACTTCCAGATAAATACAGGACTGCAAAAGAGGTTTAAAGGATAGTCCCGACAGCATAAAGACTAGGCAGACCATGGATCTGACACTGGTGATATCTCCAGTGTTTTTCAAACCCCTTTAGATTTAAGTACAGTGATTTTTGTCCTTTGCCCCAATTCTCCCCATTCAAGTTACAGTTGTTAGAACTAAACTTGTTAAGGATCACAGTGTTAGCAGTAACATAGCACAGTAATGGATATTTCAGATATGATTTAGTCCAATCCCAATTTTACACAAGCTCAAAAAGCTCTGGAAAAAAATCCCAAATGGCTACAGTTGACATCAGAGTGGTGTTGTTGTTTTGACATCAGAGTGTTTTTGACAACGTTTCTGTGCAATGTACCTAAGGGCTTAGCAACATATATTTAAAGATGCTAGTCCCATCCCATTAAATGAAATGCAGGATCAGGTAGGAATGCTAACTGAACAGCATCTCAAGCTTCCTTTGCTGTTTAACATCATATTTTTAAAAGACATCTGCAAAAAGTGCTATTTTGATGTTCTGCCCAGGTTCTCTTTATGGAACCAGGAGCCCATCTGTCACTCACAGTGAATGTCGTTATTGCCATTGGTCCCTTTGCCAAAGAACTGCCCTGGCCCAGGATTTCTCTACCTCAGTATTGGGCAGGAGTATTAAGAGGCTGTCCTGTGCATTATAGGATGTTTAGCAGCATCCTTGCCCTCTAATCTCTCCATACCAATACCAATCTGCCTAGTGTGACAACCACAAATATCTCTACGTTTTGCCAAATATCCCCTAGGGCAGTGGTCCCCAACCTTTTTGGCACTAGGGACTGGTTTCATGGAAGACAATTTTTCCACGGACAGGGGAGGGGGCGTGGTTTCAGGATGATTCAAGCACATTACATTTATTGTGCAGTCAAACCTCTCTGCTATGATAATCTGTATTTACTGCCACTCCCCAGCACTAGCATCGCCTCTTCAGCTCCACCTCAGATCATCGGGCATTAGATTCTCATAAGGGGCTCGAAACCTAGATCCCTCACATGCACAGTTTACAGTAGGGTTCACACTCCTATGAGAGTCTAATGCCTCAGCTGATCTGACAGGAGGCAGAGCTCAGGTGGTGATGCGAGCAATGGGGAGCGGCTATAAATACAGATGAAGCTTCACTTGCTTGCTGCTGCTCACCTCCTGCTGTGCAGCCCGGTCCTTAATAAACCACAGATCGGTACCAATCTGCAGCCTGGGGGTTGGGGACCACAGCCCTAGGGGACAAAATTGCCCATGGTTGAGAACAACTGCTGTACATTGATGGAAGCTTCCATGAAGTAATTACCACCCCTACCCAACCCTCAGGCCCACAGCCATTAGGAATGATGTGTGGTACAGAAGAGCACCTCAAAGGGAGAGGTGACTCTGTGGTGTGGCTTATGCTCCAGAGTTCCTTATGGGATCAGGCCAACACTAGATTTTCCCCGAGCCCACATATTTCTCTCCCCTTTTCCCTCTCTTTCACTTCCTCCCTAACGAGTTTCTCCAGGTAACCCTCCCTCAACAAATCACATGCATCAAAATCCCTCAGATTCTGCTTCTAGGGAACCTGACCTATGACCACATCTTGAGGAGTCCCTTAACATTTTTTACACTTCTGCAAAACTACTGGAGAAGAGTATCTACAACATCCGTGGAGAACACCTGACTCAAGTTTTTAATCTTAAGTTTTTATAGTCTAGTTATCCTTAACCTAACATATTAAGTTAGGTTATTAGTTAAGTTATCCTTAACCTATTTTCCTTGATTCAGAGTGAATATGTTTGTTTGTTTTGTTTTGTTTTTTGAGGCAGAGTCTTGCTTTGTCACCCGAGCTAGAGTGCTGTGGTATCAGCCTAGCTCACAGCGACCTCCAACTCCTGGGCTCAAGCGATCCTCCTGCCTCAGCCTCCTGAGTAGCTGGGACTACAGGCACATGCCACCACACCCAGCTAATTTTTTCTATTTTTAGTAGAGACGGGGTCTTGCTCTTGCTCGGGCTAGTCTCAGACTCCTGACCTCAAGTGATCCTCCCACCTTGGCCTCCCAGAGTGCTAGTATTACAAGCGTGAGCCACCGTGCCCAGCAGAGGATTACATGAGTGTACCCATATGTAAAAATTCATAGAGCCATTATGCATTTTATGTAATATCTCAATAAAAAAGAGAATCTGTGGATGCCTGGACAACAATCAGAAGACTCCAGATGCTGGGAAGGTAGACTGCTGCTGGCTCACTCTTAGCTGGAGAGAACTGCCTTGTCCAAAGTTACCCCCCTCCAGAGAGTTAATGTGATACAAAGGCCTTGCTCCTTACCTCAATATGAGACAACTCTGAAAAGGCTGTTAAATACTCAAGAAAGAAAAAGAAGAAGCCATCCCAGCCGCTCCAGAGCTTCCTGTAGAAATGGCAGAGGCCTTGGTTACAATCGTAATGTGCAGTCCCACCTTCCTCTTCTTATAGGTGTAGCTCCAAGAGCATGCCCCCAAAACCATCTGCACTCAACTCTCCTCGGAGTCTGTTTCTGGGAGTTCCAATCGAAAACACCATCTGTGCTACACATCTGTCCTTCCAAATAGACTAGAATGCTGACCTTCCTCTCAATATTGAAATTTCCAAAATTAACTCTATAGCCTCTTTCTCGATTTTCCTGCAGTGTCATCCCTTGGCATTTCTTCACTGAGGGGTCTTAAAACCAAGAGTCTGCCTGTATGTACAGCCATGCGCTGCATAGCGACATTTCAGTCAACAATGGACCACATACATGAAAATGGTCCTGTGAGATAACATCATATCTTTCCTGTACCTTTTCTATGTTTAGCTATGTTTAGATACGCAGATACTCACCATTGTGTTACAACTGCCTACACTATTCAGTACAGTGACATGCTATACAGGTTTGCAGCCTACGAGCAATAGGCCATAGCAGATAGCCTAGGTGAGTAGTAGGCTACACCATCTAGGTTTGTGTAAGTACACTCTGTGATGGTCATGCAATGATAAAATTGCCTAACAATGCATTTCTCAGAATGTCCCTGTTGTTAAGAGATGCATGACTTTACGTTAAAAATCCATTGCCAGGACTCTATATTCCTGAATGCCTTTTGATTATTACTTTTTTCTAATTGATGGTTAAGTTCATAAAATGCCTTTTGATTATTGTAGCCACCCAAAAGAAAACTAATCTTGTGGAGGAAAAAAAAAACAACAAAACTATGAGCTCTAAGTAGGAGAAAAATAAGTCCTCCTGCAATTTGAAACTATTTCTGCTGATTATATGTATTGTGAACTCATTACAGGCACTTCTCTGTAAAGTTAAAATAGCATAAATGGCTTGTTTTATATTGTTTTCCCAGAAGAGTTCACAATAGTTGCTTTTTTCCAAAATAAAGATACATCCTTTCAACACGATGCCCTAGTGTTTGTAGTAATTACGTATTGTCAGCTGTACACAATCAAAACATGGCTTTGGATCCTTCCTCCAATCTTCTCCTTTTGCTCTTTGCTCCATTGTCCACTCTGGTTTTTACAAACTCTCTGCAAGTGTCCCTCGCCCTTCATTTACTTACCCTTCTCCTACATTGGCATTTTCCTTGTTTCACATCAACTTTTTTTGCCTTATAAGTTTTGTTTATTTATACTTGTTTTTCACGGTCTTTTCAGTATGTAACAGCCTTTTTGCTTGTGATTTTTTAAAATTGTAATTCATAGCCAATTAGGTATATTATCTCTCTAGACCAGACATGAAGAAACTAAAAAATTTAAACTTACTTTTCCTGGCTTCAGAAGTCTCCAGCCAATAGGACAGTGCTTGAAACAGCATTGTAGAGCCAGCTCCTCCATCAGTATAGTTTATGGAACATATATACTTTTCATTTCAGAAAACAATGCTTGGGTTCTTCCCTTTTCCTGTGGATTCTTCCCTTTTCCTGTGAGCAACACTGCCCCAAAATCATGATAAATTTGTGGTATAAATTAAATCAACAATACTAGCTTGTACTTATTGGTTGCTTATTGTATAGTAGCCTTTTTCTTAAGTGATTTGCGAACAGTATCATGATTTCATCTCCCATCAGTTTTATGAGGAGAAGAGCTATTTTATCACCACCACCAGTACCATCGTGTAGACGGAGAAACTTGGGCTTAGAGAGGTTGAGTGATTGCCCCAAGTCACATGGCTAATAAATGACGCAGCAGGGATTGGGACCCCTGAGCCTCTTATCCTGCCTCCAGCCTATTGTCTACAAAACACGTTTCTGTCCTTGATGCTCTGGGAAGAGAGAAGGAGGAGAGAATGAGACAATAAAAGATGAAAGAAATGTTCCCTAACTTCAAGTAATTTAGACTTTAGTCATGAAGATAAGACACAGAAGGGTTAGCAGCTGTGGCAGCCAGTTTCCAAAGACGCCCCGCCCACAATGAGCCCCTAGTCCCACTAAAGACACCCTCATGTAGTGCCTTCCCGAAACGAGTCTGGGTTGGCCCTGTGAAGCCAGTAGAGTGCAGCAGAAGGGGCACTGTGTGACTTCTGAAGGCCAGGTCATAAAAGGCCTTGCTGCCTCCACCGTGGACTCCTGCAAACTGTGCTCTCGGGGAAGCCAGCCACAGCTGCAAGAAATCCAACTACCCAAAGACCACCATGCCGCGAGGAGGCCCAGCCTAGCCATGTGAAGAGGCTGTGTGGCCACCCCAGCTGTCTCAGCCATCTCAGCCCAGGCACCATTCACGTGAGTAAAGAAGCCATTTTGTACATTCAAGCACCAGCAGATGCTACGTGGAGAACAAAGCTGACAGCCAGAAACAAGGCTCCAGGCTCATGGACCCATCCCAGCCACGCCAGCGGAGGTCCCACTTAGGTCAGATGAGAGAGAAGCCATCCCCACTGTGCCTGACCTAATTCTGAATCCACAATATAGCATAATAAAATGGTTGTTGTTTTAAGTCAGTAGGTTTGGGGGAGGTTTATAATGTAGCAATTGATTAATGGAGCAGTGGTTAGAAAAAAAAACCCAGAGTATACAAAATAATGTCAGAGAGATCCAGAGACAGAGAAATGCTTGGGGTGTGGAACAATTAGAAAAATCTCATTTCTGATAAGAAAGTCTGGGGCCTGAGCAAAGGCTCTGGGGAGAAAAGGCTCAGATAATTGGGTAGAACCGGGTCACCTTATCTGATGTGAGGGATACAGGAACTGAAGCAATGAGCAATAGGATTGGGAAGGAGTCTAGGGCAAATTGCTGAGGGTGAACGCCAAGGAAAATAATTGTACAACGGAACAGGACTATAAAAATCATTTAGTATAACCCACTTTTTTTTTTAAACAGATGAAACTGAAACCTAGAGAAATGAGGTGACTTGGAAGGGTCACCCCGCTGGTTGGTGGGAGACGTTAATGCTCAAGGCCAAGCTGCGGTTTCTTTCTTCTAGGAACCCACAGTTGGTTAGGGAAGCAGGATCACTGTTCTGTGTCTAAATCTAGACAGGTTTTTTCCTCTGGCATTAAAAATACTGTGGCTTATCCATCCTAAATATATGTACAGACAGACACTACGGTGTTTAAAGCCAGATTCTCTAATTTTGTAGTTGTAAAGTCTCTATCAGTCTTTCCTCCTCCTCTCCCTTCATATTAAAAGCAAAACAAAACCTCTAAACCTTTTAGTCTCTGAACTTTCACCAAACTCTCCATTAAGTTTTTTTTAAACAACTTTATTGAGGTGTAATTTACATTTCATCATATTCACTCTGTTTCAAATGTACTATTCAGTGATTTTTAGCATCGAGTTGTGCAGTCCTCAACGTAATCCAGTTTCAGAACATTTGCAGCACCCTAATAAAATCTCTCTACCCATTTATAGTAAACCCTTGTTCCCACCCCCAGATGTAGGCTACTAATCTACTTTCTGTCTCCATAGATTTGCTTTTTCTAGATATTTCGTGTAAATGCAATCATACAACATGTGGTATTTTGTGTCTGCCTTATTTCACACGGCATAGTGTTTTTGAGATTCATCCACATTGCAACATGTGTCAGTAGTTCATTCCCTTTTATTGATGAATAATATTCCATCGTATGGATATACCATATTTTGTTTATCCTTTTACCAGCTGAAAGACATTTCACTCACTTCTACTTTTTTGGCTGCTATGAATAAAGCTGTATCCATTAAGTTTTAAAAGTAGTAAGCACTGCTTAGTAAGAGAAGTCACTTAGAGAAATTTTGGTTTTTCTGAGGGGATTTCTTATCAAAATAAAAAAATACAGAACATGAAAAAGAAAATAACCACAATGTTAATAACATTCTATACTTTTATCCTAAGAATCTATGCTTTTTTCCCATATAATAAGACCAAACTCTACTTACTTTTTGACAGCTTATTTTTAATTAATGTTGTCATAAAAAATCTTTCTGTGTTAGTAACGTTTTATTGAATTGATGTACCATAATTTGTTTATCTAATTCTAATTATTAGATAATTCAGTTATATCTAATTTGTTTGCCATTATAAACATTGACTGTTACTATGCTCACAAAAGCTATCTGCAAACTAAAATCATAAAACTATTTACTTCCATTTTCTTTCAGTTCTTTCATGGTTTATTGTTTACATTCAACTTTTTATTCCATCCTGAATGTATTTTGGCATTTGTTTACCACAAAGCTATTCTTCCACACTGACTTGAACAGCATTCTTTATTGCACAGCACAGATTAACATTGGCCAGAATGTTTTCTTGGGTTTTATACTGTTTCATCAAGCTGCTTCAATGTGCCAATAGCATCTTGTTTTAATTATTATAGCTGCCTAGTGCGTTATGATCACAGAGCAACATAAGTCTTCCTTCAACATTGTCTCGTTTCACATTGTCCAGTCCCCCAAAAAAAAAAATCACACAGGATGTCTAACTTTAGTTATATATATACCCAGGGAATTTTTGAAAGAATTCATGCGTTTTAATAGCAAAATCATGTTCTGAGTTCACCAAGAGAGCTCCTGGTTGAAATAACCCTTGGGTGGTCTATTTGTAATATACATGATCATGGCCTCCTCTCTTCCCTTGTTCTGTCTCCATCACCTAATCTCACACCCGACCACCATATTTTATTCAAACAAGACTGCTAAGCTTCTTCCCCTGCCCTGTGATGAGATGGACATGAGCTATGAGTCAGGGTAAAAAGAAGATGGATCTTAAAACCATAGTGGACCTAAGCAGCATGATTAAAATATGTATTAATTATAAACTTTCAATGCACAAAACTCAGGTGTGCAAAAAAAAGTAACTTTGATTATCCACCTCTGAACTTAATTTCTCTCTCTAGTTGCAGTTTTTGCTGGTAAATTCATGGTAAACTCAATCACTTCTGTTTTTCCTTAATCTCTTTGGGGTAAATTCAAGAGATTAAGGTTCTTCTCTTTCTCTTCAGTTCTCCCCAAGTTGTCATTTCATTTCTAGGAAGTTTTCAAAGAATCACAGCATTGAGTAAAGTGGGTTGGGCCTGAGAGGACATCTGGAGACGGGCAGTTCACCACCTACATGTACAAGTGCGGAACTTTTAAAGTTCATTCTGACCTTCAAGGTCATATTTGTCAAGCAGGAGCCTAGAACGTATGTTATTTGACAGTGGGTTAGTTTGACTTACAACTTCTAAATATTTAGACATATGGTAGGTGGCCTCCATTTGTATTCTTGCCTCAGACCCTGAAAATACTAGGGATGAGGGTGATAGGACTCTAGTGTTCAGAAAACTTAATACCCTCCCCAGGGCGTAGGAATTTTGGCCATGCTGTGACCCACTCCACATCCATGGGAGGCTACTTTAGGGTTTCTCTCCTCTAAAGATCTCAGCCACCCACTCCACCTCACTGTTCTTACTCTGCGGAGCCCAGGGAACACCTGTGAGATCACCACTTCCCAGGGCTCCAGCAGTAAAGCTGATTCAAGTGTCCTCTAGTCTCAGTTTCCCCCAAATAGCTGGGAGATCTTTCATCCCACCTTGGGGATTAATCCTAGTGTCTCTTCTGAAATTACAATGGGCTAATTGACTCATTAGTTATCTTGAAATGTTTAAAACAATAATCTTTTTTAGATTTAGAAAAGCATATCAAGTGTACAGCTTGATGAATTATCACAAAGTGAACATCCCCAAACCCACCACCCAGATCAAGAAATAGAACATGACCACTCCCCAGAAGCCCTCCCTCAACCTCCTTTCCAATCACCACCTCTCCCATTTTCCCAGAGGAAACCAACAACATGACTGCTAATACCAAAGATTAGTTTGGCCTGGTTTTGAACTTTATACGAATAAAATAAAACATACGACAGTTTGTACCCTTTTGTGTCTGGCTTCTTTTCCTCAATCTCGGGTTAATGAGATTCACTCACAGTTGCATGCACCAGTAGCTTATTTAATCTTGTTGACATGTAGGATTTCATCACATGAATATACCACTATGCATTCGTTCTACTTTTGTTGGGCATTTGAGTAATTTCCAGTTTTTAGCTATTATAAATAAATCTATGAACTTTCTTTTATTTATCTTTGAAGCATTTTAGTATGATTTCTATTCAATATATATTATACCTAAGAGTGGAATTTCTGGTCATAGAGTGTGCACATATGTACCTTTCTTTAATAGATTCTGCAAAGGATTTTTCAAAGTGGTTGAACCAATTTACACCCCCACTGGCAGTATATGAGCTTTGGCTTCACAATCTCACTGATCTAGATATTATAAGTGTTTTTTATTTTAGCTATTCTGATAGATAGGTCATCATGGATTCTGCCTCCCAATATTTTATTATGAAAATTTCCAAGCATACAGAAAAGTTTAAAGAAATGTTACTGTGAATGCTAATTATTTAACTATACTCGTACATTTTTAATATTCCCATGTATGATTAGGTTTAGATTCTGTTTAAAAAGAAACAGAAAAAAAGTCTAGATTTGTTTAGGAAAAATACGACCAATATTTCTATCCTCCTTCTGAACAAAACAAGGATCTTAACTTTTTAACTTCCCTCTGAACTATCCCCACCAATCTTCCATGTTTGTAGATGTTAGTCACACCTTGATTTTAAACCTCCTCCAAAATAATTTTTTGTGGCTGTTTTTAGATTTGTCAATATATTTTACCGTTTTCTTTACTCGACGCTGCTTCTTGCACCCCACTCCTCCTTGAGTTGCATTTTCTTATTTAAGTATATTTTTATTATTCATTCACTGAGAGCCTACAGACAGACAATTTTTAGACTTTGTGTGTCTTCAAATGTGTATTTACCCTCTGTATTGGGTTCCTATTGCTGCTATAACAAATTACCACCAAGTTACTAGCTTAAAACAACACTAATTTATTCTCTTACAGTTCTGGAGGCCAGAAGTCTGAAGTTAGTTTCAGTGGGCCAAAGTCAGGGTGTCATCGTGGCTGGTTCCTCTGGAGGCTCCAGGGGAGAATCCATTTCCTTGCCTTGTCCAGCTGCTGGAGGCCCCTGTGCTCCTGGCCCATGACCCCCACCTTGACCCACTCCCACCTTTTGCTCGGTCATCTTTTCTCTTTTTTCCTCCTTTGACCTTCTTGACTCTCTCTTACAAGAATCCTCATTGGCCGGGCACCGTGGCTCACACCTGTAATCCCAGCACTCTGGGAGGCCGAGACAGGAGGATCGCTTGAGCTCAGGAGTTGGAGACCAGCCTGAGCAACAGCGAGACCCCGTCTCTACTAAAAATTAGCCAGGCGTGGTGGCGCATGCCTGTAGTCCCAGCTACTCGGGAGGCTGAGGCAGGAGGATCACTTGAGCCCAGGAGTCGGAGGTCGCAGTGAGCTACGAGGATGCCACTGCACTCTAGTCTGGGTAAAAGAGTGAGGCTGTATCTCAAAAAGAAAAAAAATCTTTGCGATTGCTTCTACCAACGTTCCATTTATGATAATTTAGGTTTCATCTAAGATGATACCCACATTCTCTACCATGCTCCTCACTTCCTTCTGGGCCCTTACCAGCAGCATCTTTAACATCTGTGTTTATATTAACAGTCTGTTCAAGGAAGCCCAGGTTTTTTCTGTCATAGGCCTCAAAAGTCTTCCAGCCTCAACCCATTACTCAGTTTTAGAACCTATACCACACTTTAAGGTATTCGTTACCTTTATACCCTCTAAGTTGAATGACAGTTTGCCAGGGCATAGAAGTCTAGGTAATAGAAGTCAATTTCCTTGCACATTGAAGATATTAGTCCACTGTCTTCTGTCTATGTTTCATCTGGTGACAAAATTTTATTCCCTTGTAGGTATGCAGATTTTCTCTGTGTTAATTCAAGGTTTTCTTATTTTCTTTATGTTCGTATTTTTGTTGAAATATTTCTAGGCAAGGATTTCTCTTAATTTATCCCACAGTATTTGGAACTCCTTACCCTTTTTCAGTTTAAAGATTTATGTCTTTTTCAGTTCTAACTCTCAGCCATTTCGTCCTTAATGTTGCTCCCCTGTCCTCCAGTCTTTCCTCCTGGAACTTCTAAGTGTGTCAAATCTCTCACTCTCTCCTCTTTGTATTTAGCCTCTTAATTTTTAATATTTCTTTATCTCTTAGTGCTACATTTTCAGTAACTTTCTTAGATCTATATTCCAGTTTTTCTAGTTTTCTCCTCAGCTATTCTTTATCTACTATTTAACCCATAAATTGTTTCTAGTTTTAATCATCACATATTCTGTATTTTTAGGAGTTATACATTTTTACATTTTTTTAAAAAATCTTCCCTGTCCCTTTTGGATAGTGTCTTGTACCTACATCATAGGTTTTTTTCTGTTTTGTTTTGTTTTGCTTTTTGAAACCAGGTCTTGCTCTGTCACCTAGGCTAGAGTGCAGTGGTGTGAACATAGCTCACTGCAGCCTCGAACTTCTGGGCTCAAGCTATCCTCCTGCTTTGTCCTGCCAAACTGCTGGGATTACAGGCATAATCCACCATGCCCAGCCTTCATAGTTGCTGTAGAACTATTGAGCATACTTATTTTATATTCCACACTGGCCCTTCCAAGGCCTATACTATTTGGGGGTTCTCTGCAGCTTGTTATTCACGCTCATTCTTGCTTATCATGGCTTATTTTCTCGTGTGTTTTATGGTTTGGGATTATGAAATCAAATTCTTTGAAATTTTATGTGTTTAAATTCCGTCAAACCTAGTATATTTGTTTCCTAGGGCTGCCATAGCAAATTATCACAAACTGGGTGGCTTAAACAACAGAATGTGTTCTCTCACAGTTCAGGAGTCAAAAAGTCTGAAATCAACATGCCAGCAGAGTCATGCTTCCTCTGAAGGCTCTAGGGCAGAAGCTGTCCTTGCCTCTCCCAGCTTCTGGTGGCTCATGGCATTCTTTGGTTTGTGTCAGCATGACTCCAGTCTCTGCTTCCATCTTCATAAGACACCTTTCATATATGTGTGCTTCTCTGTGTCCTCTCTCTTCTTATAGGATAAGGACATCAGTCATAGGAGCCCGCTCTAAATCCAGGGTGATTTCATCTTGAGATCCTTAATTAATTACATCTGCAAAGCCCCTATTTCCAAATAAGGTCACTTTCTGAGGGTTCTGGGTAGATGAGGGTTCTGGGTAGACACAAATTTTAAGGAGACACTATTCAAACCACTACACATAGGCTTAAAATGTGTTTGGCTAGTGAAAATTTGTTTTTGCTTTTGAAATTGAAGGAACTACCAACTTGAAACTGTTTTAACTGAATATTTTGGCTTGGATTTTTTTTTTTAACCCACAGAAGACAAACCCATGTAAGAGTGGGTTGTTAGGAATTCTCAAGTCATTTTTTTCCTCCTTCCTGCTCTGAGAAACACAGTTGACACAGGCAATATTTCTCCCATATACTGTGAAGTGAGTTATTATTGTCTAGATTCCTAGCCAATGTGCTGCCCTGTTGTATTTAAGTATCTCAACTCTAACTGCACACCTTGGTGGGATCTAAACTGTTTCCTGTTTAAAGAAAAGTTTGGTGTTAGTGCTGAAAAACCTTTCTGGTTTCTAACTTTCTTATAATTTCTTGGCCTGAGACATTTTCCTCACGCTCCCACCAGCTCAGTCACGCATATCAAAAGGAGTTTATGTACTCTTGAAGGGCATCAGCTAAAATTTGAACCAATAAGAGACGTGTAATCATGTTGGATAGAAAAATTCAACATCATGAAGACGTTAATTCTCCATAAGTTAATTTATAAATTTGTCTCAATACCAATGAAGTTTTTTAAAATTTTGGAATGAGACAAACTAGTTCTAAGTTCATATGGGAAAATAAATAAAAATTGCCTGGAAAGCTCTAAAACTATGGGACTCATCCTACTAGATATTGAAATGTATTATAACTGCTAAGTACATAAAATTGCACCTGCACATGGGAGACAGGCAAACAGAATGGAATAGAAAGCCCAGAAATATTCCAAAATACACATGGGAGTATATCACATGGCAAAGGTGGCATCTCAAACTGATGTAGGAAAGACAGACTGTGCAGTATTGGTGTTGAGACAACTGAGTAGTCATTGGGAAAAAAATAAAGTCGGGGCCATACCTCAGTCAGGATAAACACCAAGTGGATCAAAGATTTAAATTTAAAAATGAAACTATAATTATTAATAGGAGTTCTTTATACATATTCTGGACAATCCTAAAAACCAATAAAAGATAAGTAACTCTATAGAAAAATGAACAAAAGACTTAAGCAAATACATCAAAAAATAAGATGTTTAATTGGCCAATGAACAAATGAAAAGATGCTTCATTAACCATTAATCATTAGGGAAATGCAAATTAAACCCACAATGAAATACTACACACCAACCGGAATGCTTAAAAAGAAAAAAACTAATAATACCAAGTGTTGGAAAAAGTGTGTAGCAACCAGAACTCTCCTACATGCTGATGAGTATGTAAGTGATACAATCACTTGGGGGAAATGTCAGGCAGCATCCACTAAAGCTAAGCATATGCCTACTTGGTGACGCAGCAATTTCCCTCCTAGGTAAATACCCAACAGAAATACATTTATATTTTCACCAAAAGAAAAACACAAAGATGTTCACAACAGGTATATAAGGAAAAGGTGTCCTTCCACCCCTGTCCTCCATCTGCTCTGGGCTTCTTACTATATGAGATAAAAATGTCTTTATTATTTAAGTCCTTTCTACTCAAAGTATTGGACCACCAGCAGCAATAGCAGTAGCATCTTACAGCTTATAGCTTATCAGAAATGCAGAATCTCAGCCCATGCTTAGATACAGTACATTAATATCTGTGCTTTAATAAGATCCCTAGATAATTCATCCAATCGTTAAAGTTAGAAAAACCCTAGTTTAAGCCATAGTTACTCAGGTATTCTCTTCTGTGCAGTTAACATTCTAACTGATACAGACATAACCTAAAACCTCATCTCCTGCCCCGAGTTATTCATTGACTACTACCTTGTATGTGTCAGTTTACAGCTTTCTGTTTGCTCAAGCAAACATACATACATACATACAAACCCTGAGGAGCAGGAATAAGAACATATACATTAGAGCTAGAGTACCTGAATGAAAATCCTGTATTTGTCCTATTATTTTACTAGAATTTATTTTTCAGTGGTTTTAGGTACACAGCAAAACTGAGTAGAAGGGACAGACTTCCCACATACTCTGCCCCGACACACACACATATACTTCCCCATAGACTCTACTCCCTGTCTTGGCCTGTTTTGTGCTGCTATAACAGAATACCACAGACTGAGTAATTTATAAATGATAGAAATTTATTTCTCATGGTTCTGGAGGCTGGGAAGTCCAAGATCAAGAGACTGGCATTTGGCAAGGGACTTCTTGCCCCATCATCCCATGACAGAAGACAGAAGGGCCGGAGAGTGCATGCACACAAGAGAGGAAAGGGGTCCAAACTCGCCCTTTTATAAGGAACTCACTCCTGAGATAATGAACCAGTACCCACAATAACATCATTAATTTATTGATGAGGGCAAAGCCTTCATGGCCTAATCACTTCTTAACGGTCCCACTTGTTAATACTGCTACAATGGCAATTAAATTTCAACATGAGTTTTGGAGAGGATATAGCACCCAATATCAACATCCCTCACCAGAATGGTACATTTGTTACAATCAGTGAATCTATACATCATTATTACTTAGAGTCCATAGTTAGGGCTAACTCTTGTTGTTGTATATCCTATATGTTTGGACAAATGTGTAATGACATGTATCCACCATTATGGTATCATACAGAATAGTTTCACCACCCTAAAAATCCTCTATGCTCTTCCTATTTATCCCCCCATCCTTCTCTGTAATCCCTGGCAACCACTGATCTTTTTACTGTCTCCATAGTTTCAGCATTTCCAAAATGCCATATAGCTGGACTCATACAGTATGTAGCCTTTTCAGAGTGGTTTTTTTCGCTAAGCAATATGAATTTAAGGTTTCTACATGAATTTTTGTGGCTTGATAACTCATTTTTTTAAATTACTGAATTGTTTTTATTCCATTGTCTGCATGTATCACAGTTTATCTATTCACCTACTGAAAGACATCTTGGTTGCTTCTAGTTTGGGGAAATTATGAATAAATCTGCTATAAATGTCCATGTGCAGGTTTTTGTGTGGACATAAGTTTTCAGCTCATTTGAGTAAATACTGGATCCTATGTTAAGCCCACATTTAACTTTCTAAGAAACTCATAAAATATCTTCCAAACTGGCTATACTATCTTTAGCACACTCACCAGCAATGAATGAGCATTTCTGTTGCTCCACATCCTCACCAGCAAGTGGTGGTGTCAGTGTTGTGGATATTAGCCACTCTAATAGGTGTGTAGAGAAATGTGTAATTTCTCAATGACATATGACGTTGAGCATCTTTTTATATGCTTATTTGTCATCTGTATATCTTCCTTTGCCATCTGTATATCATTTTTGGCCCATTTTTTACATCAGGTTGTTCATTTTCTTATTGCTAAGTT
This sequence comes from Daubentonia madagascariensis, assembly GCA_023783475.1. Lineage (NCBI taxonomy): Eukaryota > Metazoa > Chordata > Mammalia > Primates > Daubentoniidae > Daubentonia > Daubentonia madagascariensis. The sequence continues at coordinate 46,072,564 of JAKFHU010001953.1, forward strand.
TTAATAATGCTTTGTATTAAATGTATCTTTTGCAAATATTTCCTCCCAGTCTGTGGCTTGTCTTCTTATTCTCTTGACATTGTCTTTCATGGAGCAGAAGTTTTTAATTTTAATGAAGTCCAGCTTATCAATTAATTTCTTTCATGGATTGTGCCTTTGGTGTTCTATCTAAAAAGTCATTGCCATATTCAAGGTTACCTAGATTTTACCTGATGTTTAAATTCTAGTTTCATAGGTTTTGTTTCACATTTAGGTCTATGACCCATTTTAAGTTAGTTTTTGTGTCTGCATCTAGATTCATTTTTTTGCATGTGGATAACCAGTTTTTCCAGCACCATTTGTTGAAAAGACATCTTTGTTCTATTGTATTCATTTCGCTTCCTTGTTATAGACTAGTTTGCTGTATTTACGTGGATCTATTTCTAGGCTCTGTTTTCTGTTCCATTGATTTATTTGTCTATGTTTTCACCAGTACCACATTGTCTTGATTACTGTAGCCTTACAGCAACTCTTAAAGTCAGGTGTTATCAGTCCTCCAACTTTGCTCTCTTCCTTCAATATTGAATTGTTTATTCTGGACCTTTTGCCTCTTCATATAAACTTTAGAATCAATTTTTCCCATATCCAAAAAATAACTTGCTGGGATTTTCATTAGAATTGTGTAATTCTTTATCTTTATCTACAGATAAAGTTGGGAAGAACTGACATCTTGACTATATTGAATCATCCTGTCCACGAACATGGAATATCTCTTCATTTATTTAGTTCTTTGATATTTCTCATCAGAGTTTTGTAGTTTTCCTCATATAGATCTCATACATTTTTTGTTAAGTTTATACCTAAGTATTTCATTTTTTGAGGTGTTAAGGTAAATAGTATTGTGTTTTTAATTTCAAATTCCACTTATTCATTGAAAGAAATTGACTTTTGTATATTAACCTGCAACCCTGCTATACTTGCTTCTTAGCTCTGGGATTTGTTTGTGTGTGTGTGTATGTATGTGTGTGTGTGTTTGTGCATGTGAATTTTTTTGAATTTTCTACATAGATGATCATTTCTTCTGCAAAGACAGTTTTATTTCTTCCTTCCCAGTCTGTACATCTCTTACTTCCTTTTCTTTTCTTTTCTTTTTTTTATTGCATTAGCTAGAATTTCAAATATGATGTTGAAAAGGAGTGGTAAGAGGGGACATCCTTGCCTTGTTCATGAACTTAGTAGAAAAGCTTCTAGTTTCTCACCATTAAGTGTGATGTTAGCTGTAGGTTTATTGTAGACATTCTTTACCAAGTTGAGGAATTTTCCTCTACTTCTAATTTGCTAAGAGTTCTTATCATGAATGGGTGTTGGATTTTGTCAAAAGCTCTTTCTGCATCTACTGATCTGATCATGTGAGTTTTCTTCTTTAGCCTGTTGATGTGATGGATTACACTATTTGATTTTCAAATGTTGAACCAGCCTTGCATACCTGGAATAAATATCACTTGGTCATGATGTATAATTCTTCTTGTACATTGTTGAATTTGATTTCCTAATATCTTGTTGAGGATTTTTGCATCTATGTTTATGAAAGATTGGTCTATAATTTTATTTTCTTGTAATGTCTTTGTCTGATCTTGGTATTAGGGTAATTCTGGCACCACAGAATGAGTTAGGAAGTATTCTGTCTGACCCTATCTTCTGGAAAAGTTTATATAGAATTGATATAAACTCTTCTTTAAATGTTTGGTAGAATTCACCAGTGAAACAGTCTGGGCCTGGTGCTTCCTGTTTTGGGAGGTTATTAATTATTGATTCAACTTCTTTAATATATATAGACCTATTTGGATTGCCTATTTCTTCTTCTGTGAGTTTTAGAAGACTGTGTCTTTCAGGAAATTGGTTTATTTCATCTAAGTTATCAAATTTGTGGACATAGAGCTGTTCATACTATTCCTTTATTACCCTTTTAATATCCATGGGCTCTGTAGTAGTATCTCCTCTTTCATTTCTGATGTTATTAATTTTTTCTTTATTTTTCTTAGCCTGGTTTGATATTTATTAATTTTATTGATCTTTTCAAAGAACCCACTTCTGCTTTTGTTGATTTTCTCTACTAATTTCCTATTTTAAATTTCATTGATTTCTACTCCAATTTTTATTATTTCTTTTCTTCTGCTAACTTGGTATTTAATTTGGTCTTCTTTTTCTAGTTTCCTAAGATGGAAGCTTAGATGACTAATTTTAAATCTTTCTTCTTTTATAATATATATATATAAAGAATCAATAATATATAATCAATAATCAATATATATATTTGCCTCTAAACATTGTTTTTACTGTAGTCCACAAATTTTGATGTTATATTTTCATTTTCTTTTAGTTCAAAATATTTTTCAATTTCTCTTGAGATTTCTTTTTTGACCCATGTGTTATTTAGAAGTGTGTTGTTTAATTTTTAAGTATTTTGGGTTTTTTTTTCCTGCTGTGGTTCTGTTATTGATTCTTAGTTTAATTACACAGTGGTCTGAGAGTGTACATTGCATGATTTCTATTCTTTTAAATTTGTAACGGTGTGCTTTATGGCCCAGAAGGTAGTCTATCTTGATTAATATTCTTTGTGAGCTTGAAAAGATATATATTCTGTTGTTTGATATGTATAGATATAAATTATATTCAGTCTATAGATGTAATTATATCCAGTGGATTTATGGTGCAGTTGAGTTAAATTATTTCCTTATATATTTTCTGCTGCTGGACCTGCCAATTTCTTATAGAGTGGGTGTTAAAGTCTCCAACTATAATAATGGATTCATCTATTTTTTCCTTACATTTCTATCAGTTTTTACCTCACATATTTTGACACTCTTTTGTTAGGCATATACACAGTAAGGATTTTTGTGTCTTCTTAAGTATTGACCACTTTATCATTAGGGAATGCCCCCTTTATCCCCGATGATTTTTCTTGCTCTGAAGTCTGCTCTGTTTAAATTAATAGAGCTACTCCAGCTTTCTTTTGATCAGTGTTAGCATGGTATATCTTTCTCCATCCCTTTACTTTTTTTCTATCCCTTTACTTTTAATCTATATATTTATATTTAAAGTGAGTTTATTGTAGACAACATATAGATGAGTCTTGTTTTTAGATCCATACTGACAATCTCTGTCTTTTAATTGATGTATTTAGGCCTTTGATGTTTAAAGCAATTATTGATATATTTGGATTAATATCTATTTGTTACTGTTTTAAATTTATTACCATTGTTCTTTGTTTCTTTTCTACTATTTTCCTGCTTTTTGTGGTTTTATTTGAGCATTTTATATGATTCTATTTTCCCTCCTTTCTTAGCATACCAATTATACTTCTTTTTTTTTTTTTTTGAGATAGGAGTGTCGCTCTGTCACCATGGCTAGAGTGTAGTGGTGTTATTGCAGCTCACTGCAACTTCCAACTCCTAGGCTCAAGCAATCCTCCTGCCTCAGCCTCCTGAGTAGCTGGGACTACAGACATGTGCCACCACACCCAGCTAATTTTTCTATTTTTAGTAGAGATGGGGGTCTCACTCTTGCTCAGGTTGGTCTTGAACTCCTGAGCTCAAGTGATCCTCCCACCTTCGCCTCCCAGAGTGCTAGGATTACAGGCATGAGCCACTGCACCTGGCCTATACTTTTTAAAAATATATTTTTAGTGGTTGCCTTAGAGTTTGCAATATACATTTACAACTAATCCAACTCCACTTTCAAATAACACTATAGTACTTCACAGGTAGTGCAAATACCTTATAATAACAAAATATTCCTATTACCTCCCTCCTATCCCTTGTATTATTACTGTCATTCCTTTCAGTTATACATAAGCTTTAATCATCAAATACATTGTTGTTGTTATTATTTTGAACAAACTGTTTTTGTTAAATCAATTAAGAATAAGAAAAATAAATGTTTTTATTTTATCTTCATGTATTCATTCTCTTCTTTTCTTCATGTAGATTCAAGGTTCTGACCTCTATCATTTTCCTTCTCCTTAAAAAATTGCTTTCAACATTTCTTGTTAGGCAGACCAACTAGCAACGAATTCCCGCAATTTTTTTTGTCTAAGAAATTCTTTATTCCTTCTTCACTTTTGAAGGATAATTTAGCAGAATACAGAATTCTAGGCCGGTGGATTTTTTCTCTCAACACTTTAAATGTTTCCCTTACTGTCTTCTTGCTTGCATGGTTTCTGATGAGAAGTCAGATGTAATTCTCATCTTTATTCCTCTACAGTTAAGATATTTTTTTCCTGTGACTTCTTTCAAGATTTTTTTCTTTACCTTTGATTTTATGAAGTTTGAATATGATATGCCTAGGTACAACATCTCTCTCTCTCTCTTCACAGCTGTGTCCTCAGCTGTGAGCTTCCCAAGTTCTTTCCATTTATTCTGCTTTGTGTTCTGTGAGCTTCCTAGATCTGTGATTTGGTGTCTGCTACAGTTTGGATATGGTTTGTTTGTTCCTGCCAAAGCTCATGTTGAAATTTGATCCCCAGTGTTGGGAGGTGGGGCCCAGTAGGAGGTATTTGGGTCTAGGGGGCAGATCCCTCATGAATTGCTTGGTGCTATTCTTGCAGTAGCAAGTGCTTATTTTGGTGAGACTGGATTAGTTCTTGAGGAAATGGGTTATTTCCTCTGAGAGAGGGTTGTTAAAAAGCCAGGATGCTCCTGGAGTTTTCTTTCTTCCCACGTGTCCTAGTCCCCTTTGACTTTCTCTGCCATGTTATGACGAAGCACACAAGCCCTCACCAGAAGCTAGTGCCATGCCCTTGAACTTGCCAGCCTATAGAACTGTGAGCTAAATAAACCTCTTTAAAAAATACATTACCCAGTCTCAGATATTCTGTTTTAGCAAAAAAAGTGGACTAAGACAGTATCTGACATTAATTCGGGTGAAATTCTTAGTCATTATTAGTTCAAATATTTCTTCCCTTTTTTTCTCTCTTTCTTCTCCTGGTATTCCCATTACACATACAAGTTATAAACACCATTGTAGTTGTCCCACACTTCTTGGATATTTTGTTCCATTTTTTTCTCTTTGCTTTTCAGTTTCGGACATTTCTATTAAAATATTCTCAAGCTCAGAGATTCTTTCCTCAGTGGTGTCAAGTCTACTAATGAGTCCATCAAAGGCACTCTTCATATGTGTCACAATTATTTTTTATTCTTTCTTAAAATTCCCATCTCTTGGCTTACATTACCCATCTGTTCTTGCATGTTGTCCACTTTTTTGCATTAGAGCCCTTAGAATGTTAATCATAGCAGTTTTAAATTTCCAGATGATAATTCTAACATCCGTGGCATATCTAGTCTGGTTCTAGTGCTTAATCATCTCTTCAAACTGTGTTTTAGCTTTTAAGTATGCCATGTAATTTTTTGTTGCATGATATATATGATGTACTAGAGAAAAGAAACTGTGGTAAATAAGCCTTTAGTGATGTGGTGGTAGGGTGGAGGGGAGGGAAGGGGAAGCATTTCATAGTCCTAAAATTAGGTCTCAGTCCTGTAGTGAGCCTATGTCCTCAGCTGTGAGCTTTACCAGTACTTCTCAGTCCTTCTCCCGCTTAGGTAAAACAGGATGTCTAAAGGGAGCCGAAGGTGGGTATTTCCCTTCTCCAGGTAGGTTAGGCTCCCCAGTAGGTTAGACTCTAGTAAAATAGTTTCTTTTGAGGGCAGGCCTTGTTAAGAAGGTTTGATGTATTTCAAAATGGTTACTTTTCCCCTCCCCCTGCCCGAAGCAGGAGGAGATTTTCACTGTGAGAGCCTGGTAGAGCTCCCAGATATAAACTCACAACAGTGGGGTCCCCAAGAGTTTGCAACTTGCAGACTTTTCCACACTGAGCCTTCAGCAATTTGTCAATTACAGTTAAGGTTTCCCTACCCTGGTACTGGTTTGCCAGAGGTTTGTGCTCCTGAGTTTCTGCTCTAGTAAGTTGCAATTAATTCATTATATTTGCCTGGCTCTTCAAATTTTGGGACAGTAGTTTGCCCTGCGACCTTACTTCTCTGATGACTAAGAAGAGTTATTGATTTTCAGTTTGCTCAACTTTTCACTTGTTACCACAGAATGATGACGTATAAGCTCCTTATGTGCCAGACTGGAAATCAGAAGCCCTACCTGCTCTGTAGGTAGGGCTGTGCAAGTTACCTAACTTTTCTGTGCCTTAATCTCTTTATCAATAAAATGACATAATAGTAATAGTATCTAACTCTAAGAGCTGTTATGAAGATTAAATGAGTTAACCCATGTAAAGCTCTTAGAATGGCAACTAGCATTAGTAAGACATAATAAATGTTAACTATTACTATTATTTTTATTTGTGTTTATGATTTAATAAATGTGTGCATATATCAATAGATGTAATAAATATTTTATAATACCAGTAAGTATATATTACTGGTCAATTGCTGTTTTATTAACCAATATTTGCTAGATAGTGCTCAAGATTGGGCCAAGTCAGTATGTATAGCTAACAACTGACATGTGTTGAATACTTTATGGTAACTGTTTGTTTTATATAGAACTACTGTATTCAATTCCCACAAGAAAGATACTGTGTAAGTGCTATTATTATCCTCATTTTATAGACGAGGAAATGAAGCTTAGAAAGATAAAGTAACTTGCCCAAAAGTGTGCAGCTAGTAAAGAATGGAGCTAATGTTTGGCCTTAAAAAATTTTACTCCAGAACATGAGCTCGTAACTACTTTTCTGCCTTCTGATATATTATTTTTTAAAAGCTGTATAATATTCTATAACAGCATAGATGGTCACCTGATTTACAACAAATATCATGAAAATTCACTGAGGGAAAGATGGTCTTTTCAACAAATGGTTTAATTAAATGTCCATATAAAAATATTAATCCTGACCTCTACCTTATACCTTACACACAAAAGTAACCCATGATGGGTTGTAGATTTATATGGGAAAACTAAAACAATAAAGTGTTTAGAACTGCTTTCCAATACAGCAGCCACTAGCCCCATGTGGCTATTTAAATTCAATAAAATTAAAAATTCATATCCTCAGTTGTACTAGCCACATTTCAAGTGCTCAATAGCCCCATGGGGCTAGTAGCTACCATATTGGTTGGTGTAGATATTGAACATTGCCATCACAGAAAGTTCTATCAGACAGCTCTATTCTGAAAGAAAATAAAATAATTTCTCATGGCCAAGAGGTAGGCAAATATTTTTTAGACAAAACACCAAACATGCTAACCATAAAAGAAAAGACTGATAAATTAGACATCATTTAAAAAGATGTATATTCATAATATATAAAAATTCACACAAATTAATAAGAAAGACTGATACCTCACCCCCCAAATGGGCAAAAGTCCTAAAGAGGCACTTTACAAAAGAATATATCCAAATGGTCAATAAATATATAAAAGGTGTTCAACATCAGTGAAATAAGAATTAAAACCATAAAAAGGTACCACTATACACCCATGAGAATGCCTAAACTTCAATCAACATACAAGGTCAAGTATTGGTGAGACTGTGGAATAAACTGGAGCATTTACACCCCACTGGTGGGAATATAAATTGGTACAACTATTTTGGCATTAAAAACTCACCATATGCTGACCATATGGCCCAAAATTTTCATCCTTGGACATATACCCAAAAGAGATGAGTGCTTATGTCCATCAAAAGATTTGTAAAAGAATGTTCATAGCAGTATATTCATAATAGTTGGAAGAGATCTAAATATCCTCAATAGTAAAATGGATAAATAATAAACTTTAGCACATTCATACAATGGGATACTATCTGGTAAAAAAACAAACAAACCTACTAATACATGGAAAAACTTGAATGAACCTCACAGACAAAATGTTGAATGAGAGTACATATTGCATAGTTTTATTTACATGAAGTTTCAAAAGCAGGCAAAATTAACCTATGATTATGGGAATCAGAGGCATTGTTACCCTTGGAGATAACCACTGGGAGCGGGCATAGCGAGCCTTCTAAGATGCTGGAAATGTTCTATTTCTTGATCTTCATGGTATATAATCTATACACTTAAAAACTGTATACCTTACTATATGCAAGTAAAACTAACTAAAAAATATAAACATATATATGTATGTGTATATACGTGTATGTGTGTACATTAATACCCACACACACACATGCAATTTGTAGTAAGCATTGTGCAGGAAAGAAAATGGGCAAATAATAGAGAAACTGGGAGAAGCAGTATCTTCTAAGAGAGGGTATCCAGAAAAGACCAGGAGACAGCTTTAAGTTGAGACATAAAGCTTGAAGCATCTTCCAGAGCCTAGAATCCAGCAAAAGGAATCACAAGTGCAAAGCTGCTGAGGCAGGTAAGAACCAGGAAACCAGGCCTGTTAGAGGCTGTGATGGGAGGCCAGTAGGGCTGGAGTGCAGTGAGCCCCCACGCAGCTGGAGAGAGAGTCAGGGGCCAGATCATGCTGGATTTACAGGCCATAGTGAGGAGTGCAGACCTGTTTAAAGAGCTATAAAGGGCTGGATGCAGTGGCTCACGCCTGTAATGCTAGCACTCTGGGAGGCCAAGGTGGGAGGATCCCTTGAGGGTAGGAGTTCAAGACCAGCCTGAGCAAAAGTAAGACCGTAGCTGTGATGATGCCACTGCCTGTGAGGACACCACTGCACTCTATCCAGGGCAACAGAGCGAGACCCTGTCTCAAAAATAAAAAAAGAGCTATGAAGAACCATTAAAGAGTTGTAAGCAGGAGAGAAATAGCATTCAATTTATGTTTTAAAAAAATCATTCTGGTTTAAGGATTGAAAGAAGGCATGGGGAGAAGCAAGGAGAGGGATGAGAAGGTAGTTGCAGTAGACGAGGCCATAGAACAGCCACGTCATGCAACACAACTCAACTCAGCGTGGTGAGGGGGCGGGGGAATTTACATGTACTACAATGAGAACGAGGCCACTAGGAATTGAGCAAGGTTTGGCCTTGTCGAGCAATCACTATTGGCAATTCAGAAGAAAAGTGGACAGATGCCAATTATGTTTTGGACGTAGACTTGACAGAACTTGCTGGTTTGCTGGATATGGGAGGTGAGGGAGGCAGCCTTCTAAAATGGCTTCCAATAATTCCCACCTCCTGGTATTCAAGCCCTTCTGTAATTCCCTCCTCTTGAGTGTGGGATGGATTTAATGACTTGCTTCTAACAAGTAGAATATGGCAAAGTGATGGTATGTTGCTTATGAATTTAGGTTGTAAAAGACTGCAATTTCCATCTTGCTGGCATTGTCTCTCTGGCTCTTCCTGTGTGCTTACCCTGCTAGGGAGGGCACCCCAGCAAACAACTGAAGGCAGCCTCTGGCCAACAGCCAGTGAGGAACTGAGACCCTCAGTTCAATGACCTAAAAGGAACAAGATCCTTCCAACAACCATGTGAGTAAGCCTAGAAGCACATCTTTCCCCAGGTGAACCTTCAGATGAGACCACAGACATGGGCTAACACTTTGATTGCAACCTTGTGAGAGTCTGTGAAGCAGAGGACCCAGCTAAGCTGTGTCCGGATTCCTGACCCACAGAAACTATGAGATTATATGTGTATTATCTTAAGCCACTAAATTTTGGGGTAGTTTGTTATGCAACAATAGATAAGTAATATAGGAGGTGAGGGAAAGAAGATGGTTCCCACCTAATTTCTTGAGCAACTGGGTAGCTAGAGATGCCAAGATTCCAAGGGGAGAAATAGATTTCAGAGGGTAGGGGGAATAACCAAGCATTTTATCTATCAGACATCTAAGTAAGATATTGGCTAAGCCACAGATACAAAAGTCTGGGACCTCTTTTATGTGACATTTGAGGTTGTAGTTTTCTACCAATCAGAGTGGTAAAATCCAAAACTTGGGTTTGGACTCAGGGAAAGGAGGTAAACCAGGCCTTTCCTTTTGCTTCAATGGGGTTTAAGAAAACTGAGTCCTCTGTTTGGTCCAGTACAGCTGTCTCAAGTTCTACTTTGAGGCCAAAACCCCAGCTACCAGTCCAGTGTTTCTTTTACTTGCTCTGCCTTATTTTATCCTTGTTGCATATGTTCTCCTCTAGGAAGAAGGGAGGTGGCAAGACAGAGTTTGGGAATGTCTGCTTCTCTGGGCCACATACCAACATAAAGGTGGCCATTTCTAAATCTTAAAGGTCTAAACACCAGGCTTTAGCCTGGCTCAGTGTTTCGCTACAGGATCCCTATGTTGGTACTTGGCCCAGGACAATTTTTTGTTGTACTGGAGTGTCCTGAGCATTGCAGGAGATTTTGCATATACCTGTAGAAACTACCAGTCATTGAGATAACCCCAAACAGCTTTCCCACAATTCCAGAAGCTTCCCCATGGGATGGTACCCCATCCTTGAGAACCAATGGATTATTTGTACTTCCTCACCTGCAACATCTGCCACCCACACTTCAAGTTTGTACCCTGCTGTTTCCTAGTTGCCTGCTGGCCAAGAGGTTCCAGATTATCAAATAGTCTCATTTCTAGAAACTTAAATACAATGGGTTCTCAAAGAATTAAAATAAAATGCAAGTACAAGAATGATTCAGATTATAATTGAATTTTATATGATTTATAAAGCAACATGGAATCTTGTAGAAACTCAGGGACATTGTTATAACTAGTGTTCTTTGTTCTGTGGTGTGCTAAAAAGAGAGTTAATAGAATACTGGCTGTCAGTTCATGGAGAACAATAAGATGTGTCCTAATGTTTCAGATTTGTGACTGAGGATGCCCTGGAAGAATAGTTGGGAAATTCTGACCTTGATCTGGTGATCGTGGCTGTTAAAAGTCTCCGAAGAATCCATTCTCACATTGGGTTGTGAAGTTATTACTCCATCTCAAATCTATGAAAGAAAATAAAATTTGCATTTATGTATATTTGATAAGCTTAGCATATATACTATCGCAGAACTTTCATTGGACACCTACTATGAGCCAGGTACTGCACTAGTTTCTTTGAAAACGTTATTTAATTTAATGCCTACAAAACGCCTCTGTGGTGAGCAATATTATCATTCCTATTTTGCATGTAAGGAAATTAAGGCTTAAGAAACTTGCGCAGCTTGCTCAGGATCACCAAACCAGTAAGTGACAGTGTCAGATCACAAATTAAGACTTTGAAACTCATTCTATAATATAATTTCTTTAGACTACGTGGATCTGGAGTGACTCTATCCAACACCTAATTATTAGGCACCACCATGTGCAGGGCCCTGCACTGGGCAAACAGGACAGAGATGTTCCTGCCTGAGTGGATGTGTGTACAGGTGCATGAATGCGTGGATAGATGGATAAAATAAACGGAGGGGAAACACATGGAATAAATGAACGAATGAATGAATCGCGGCAAGAGGGAATGAGATGGAAGAAGAGTGGATGGAATGGGTGGGGGAGTGAATGAGGAAGTAAACGAACGAATGTGAGTGCAGGAATGAATGAAGCGGCTTACGAGTCTGCGCTAGCAGAAGCCCGAGCGCCTGGCGGCTGGCGGGTAGGCAGGCGGGCGGCTACTCCACACAGTACGGTAGGCGCGGGCTGCTCCTCCTGGAGCCCCGTTCGCGCCTCCTCCCCTCCCCTCCTCTCCTCCCCACTCCTCCTCCTCCGCCGCCGCCGCCGGCCGCCCGCCGGCCGCCACGACCCCAGTCCCCGGCGGGCGGGCGGAGGAGGCGACCGCCGCGCGCTACTGCGCTCGTCCCGCCGCCGCCGCCGCCCGGCGCGCCGCGATGCGCAGAGGGGCCGCGCCGCCCGGGGGCCGCCGCCGCCGCCGCCGCCACCCCGCGCCGGTCCCCGCTCGCCGATCGGGTCCGGGCGCCCTCCCGGGGGCCAGCCCGGGCGCTCGGAGGCGCCGGCCCCAGCGTCTGCGCCCCCGAGCGGGCCGCCGGGGCGCGGCGGGACCGGAGAAGTTGGCGAGGTGAGTCGTGGCAACCCCAGAATCCCATCTGGGGACCCGTGTCTCGCTCCCTGCACCCGTGCCAAGTCCACGGGAGGCTTTGAGCTGGAGGGTCGGACGCCAGGTTTCACCCACGGGCTGCCCACTTCTATTTCTTACCCCGCTAGAGACGAGGACCCACCTTGGTGGAGTCCTCCTAACGGCTCGGTGCTGCTTATCACGTACGTTTTTGAAGAAGTGTCAGGGAAAGGTGTTTGTGTTATATATTACAATTTTTAACTGTCAGGGCAAGGCGTAGTTTTGCATTCTTGCAAACATGCGCTCTTTGTTTAATTTTTCAAAAGCCATCCCGATGCAAGAATGCTTTATCTAATTCTCATGTTTCACTGGAGGATTTTTACCGAAAACTTAGATCAGATTGGGTTGGAAAAGTTAGATCTGTTTGCCAAGGACTGGCTGCCTCTCCTTAAGCCTCGAGTACCTCTGTGCTTAGAACAAGAGGCACTTGACCTAAGTTTGTTAAAAAGAAGTTTTCTCTTTGGAAGGAGTGATGCGTGGCCCTGAAAGACAGAGTGGGGGTTTCCTGTTCCTCGTTCTGTTTCAGGCTCAAGTATGGTCAAAGCGTCCTACAAGGAAAACATCTTAACCTTCGACCTTCTGTTTGATACTCTCTTCCCCTACATAAAGCTTAACACTCCACGGCTTTTCATCGGAGCGTTTTATCTTTGGCCTTAGGGTTGCTGGAACGCCCGCAGGTTGGGGATTTGCGTTCATTTCCTTTGTTGTGGAGAGCTTTTTAACATCGCCTGTCTCGTAGCGGATCTGTTTCCTTTGCCCTTTCAAAGCTGTTGGTTGTAACTGCCGTTGCAACGTCCACGTTTGCTGGGCTCCTTAATTACTTGAAACTGAGTTGGAGAATTCCTTTTGACCGTAATGACTAAATCTGTTTGGAGCTTTTGCTGTTACGAAGAGAAAAGACACGAAACCTCAAGAAGTAGTTATGTCAGCTTCTGTTTCTCTTCTGCCTCATAATAAATGTACAGATGAGTACTGAAAAGTGTCAGAGGAAAAACCAAACGATCTATGGAATTAGAGTACAACCCCGTCTCAATGTATACACGGTCTTTAAAAATAAGGATATTTGATTGAGCCCAGGAGTTCCAGGTTACAGTGAGCTATGATTGTGCCACTACCCTCCAGCCTGTGCAGCAGAGTGAGACTGTCCCCCAAAAAATAATAATAAAATAAAATAAGGATATTTCTGTTAGGAATTCAATAGGATTTCCCCTCCTCTATACAGAGTTTTCTAATAATAGCTTAAGTTAGTGTTTAACGGCAAGTCTACTATGATTTCTAAATTTGATGGGACACTGGTATGATAATAGCAAGAACTGACTGCACTTAACATAGCTAATCTGTTGACAGGGACAGTGCTAACAGCGGCACATAAAAATAGTCGCTGTTAACACTTACATGTACAACTACGTAATCCACACCATAACCCTTTGATAGTGGTTCTCAAAGTGTGGACTTCCGACCAGGAGCACCAGCATCATCTGGGAACTTGTCAGAAATGCAGATTCTCAGGCCCCAACCTACTCCTACAGAATCAGAAACCATGGGGGTAGGGTCAGTAATCTGTTTTATTTTTATTTATTTATTTATGTTCTGAGATAGAATCTCCCTCTATGGCGCAGGCTAGAGTGCAGTGGTGTCATCACGGCTAACTGCAAACTCCAACCTCTGGGCTCAAGCAATCCTCCCACCTCAGCCTCCCAAGTAGCTGGGACTATAGGCACACACCACCATGCCTGGCTAATTTTTGTATTTTTTGCAGAGATGAGGGGGTCTCGCTCTGTTGCTCAGGCTGGTCTCAAACTCCTGGCCTCAAGGGATCTTCCCACCTCGGCCTCCCAAAGTGCTAGGATTACAGGCATGAGCCACCGTGCCTGGCAGTCTGTTTTAACAACCCCTCCCGTTGTTTCTGATGCACACCAAAATTTGAGAACTTGCTCTGTGAAGTAAGCACTGGTGTTATCCCCATTTTACAGATGAGGAAAGGAAAGTATTGCACAAGGATTAGCAATTTGTCCAAGGTTCACAGGTAGAGAAGCATGAAGATCCAGGCAGTGTGGGCTCAGGTTGAGCACTTACCTGCTATACTGATGTCATACAATAGTCTTGCCTGCGATTCTCAATTTTACTGAGATTTTTCTAAAGAAACACCATAGATGTTTGGAACTGCCTCATTCTTCAAGGTGTTGGGAACATCAGAGCAGCATCTTTTGTCTCTATCTGAACAAATTGGCTCTGACTAGGAGGAGATCATGAACAGAATCCAAATGGATGTTTTAGGGAAGGACTATTTCCAGGAGCAACAGTACCCTTGAAGCCATTTTTCTTTTGAACATATCTCTTAGATTATCATGGAAATCATGGCCAACACCATAGGAATAGAGAACAAAATTTTGAAACTTGGGAAAGAGTAAAAAACAAAAGCCACAGGAAGTCTCAGGCTCAAATGCATAAACAGTTGACATTTTCTGGGCCTTATTTATTGTTTCTTTTGCTACCTCGACAGAAATGGCAACAGAAGATTCTGAAGTTGTATGGGAGCAGGAGGAAAGATCTCTGCATGGACTCCTTTATTGCTTTCCTAGTTCTGCTTGGGTTAAATTTTTGTGGTTTAGGAGGAATTTCATTTAGGGAGGGAAGAGAAAGCCTCGTGCTTTCAGAAAACGAGTGCTTTAATCTCTTTACGTGGCTAGAATCCAGAAGAGATGAAGGCTTCGTGATCTCGTTTCTCCGGCCTGGGGAGGGTGAGACTTGTGGTTGAAGTTAGCTGAAAGCTTGGAGTTGGATGTGACATAGTCCACCACCTGCTTACCATCCACAGCCTGGGCTGCCTTGCCTCCCCCGGGGTGCTGCTGTAAGCGAAGTTCTGCCACGTCAACGCAGGAAGCATAGCACACTCCTTCCACATCTTGTTTTCATTTCTGAGAAGTTTCCAAGGCCTTGCCTAGTTAGCAGGCAGACCCTACAATTTTATAACTAGTCATTTGTATGCAATCTGGCCTGTGGTGGCCTCCTTCTCTATAAATATAAAGCCAGGAGGTAAGGTCTGAGTTTCTCCATCAAGCGTGGAATCTGAAAACAGACACCATACTGGAAGTAGCAGTCTCAGTGCACAAGAGAAATGAAATCTTCCTTCTATTTTGGTTTATTGGTGATTTACACCTGGCTGACATCCAAGAAGAATTTGAGACGATGTATAGTAAAAGACACATATACAATAAGGCCATTGAAATAGTTATTAAAAAAAGAAAAGTCATAAAGAGGAGGGGGAAAGAAGTATGGTTTGTCAAAAACAAACAATACTTTTGTTAGTAGGATTAAGTGTTAAATTTAGCTCTAAGCTTCCTGGCAGCCATGTCAAAAAGGGAACCATGATGCGCGACCTCATTTTCACTGAATAAAAAGGAAAAGTTTATCAAGAGACACGATTTTTTTTTTCATGGAACTGAATTATAAAATGAGAATTTTACTTGGGAATAGATTTTAGACTTTAGAAGGTGATTTCTCTAGCTTGCTTCTAAAAACTCCTCCTGAGCCTACATATGGAAAGGGAAGTTTAATGTAACTGCTAATCAGTGCAATATAAAAAAGAATTTGGCATCTGGAATCCAGCAAATTGGGTTCTAGTCTAAAGCCATTTCACCATACTTTCCTCATCTGTAAAATGAGCAAATCAATCCAGAAGTTTTCTAAGATCTTTCAGCTTTGACATTGGATGATCCTGTGATGAGATCATCAAGTTTAACAGCAAAATCCCAACAATGACTATTACATGGCCCTTTGTGCTGTCTCTTGCAAAATCACTGTTTCTCATTTATTGGCTCCATCCTAGAGCTCTTACTGATTACTCAACCTCAACCCTCTCCTGAACTTTATTCTTTTTCTTCTGTATTGGCCTGGACATTGCTGTTTTCTCTTAAAATATGGTTTCTTGGGGAGACTTAGGCTACCTCTAAGCCTGTTGTGTACCTCTGCCATTTTGTTCCACAGTCATTTAGCAAATGTTATTGCACATTTACACTGCCAGGCACTCACTGTACAGTGGTGAATGGGGTTGCTGCCCTCCCAGAATTCTGGGAGGAGGATACAGAAACATGTTACACTTGGCAGCCGCCCCAGCTGCCCCAACAAGAGGAAGCACATGTACTTGCTCATCAAGAGACACCACTTCCTGCAGTTCCCTTTGGTCTCTGAGATAAATCTTCTCAGAATGTTCAAGCCTGCATAAAGGTCTCACCAAAGAGGGATGATGTTATATAGCAAAATGCTAAGCTTATGGCCGTCCTATAATTAGCTGATAGCCCCAGGGCACATTAAAGTTCTCTAGATCTTGAGTATCATCTATGATATTATGTTGCTATGAGTCTTGATTCTATTCACAATTCATTTTTGTTGATTGGTCCATGAGTCCCCTCTATCACCTTCCACACATACCCAATCAGTGAGCCCTGTTGGTTCTGTCTCAAAATATATCCCCAGTGCCACCATGGTTACTACTGAGTGCCTAACCTCCATCCTTTGCTACGTGGACCCTGCAGTAGCCTACTCTGGTTTGTGTGTTACCACTCTAGCGCCCTCTACTGTCCATTTTCCATACAGCTACTGGAATTATCTTAACTAGGTAGGCCAGATGGGGTCACCTTGCTGGTTAAATCTCCATTGACGGACTTGCCATCCCACTAAGAATAAAATTTAATTTCTTAGTGCAGCCTTTGAGCCCTTGCCTGATCTCAACCCCATTTAGTTCTCTAACCTTACCTCCTACCACTCCCTGTCCACTCAATCTGCTTCAGCCGCACTGGCCTTCAAATACGCGGAGCCCATTCCTGCCTCAGCACTGTTCGCTTGTTGCCTGTGCTGGAATGCTCTTTGCTCACATCCTCACATGGCTAGCTCCCGTGCATCTTTCAGGTCTATGCTTGAACGTTTTCTCCTCAGAGGGGTCTTCCTAGCTGCCCAAGAACACAGGGCCTTCCCCATCACTCTCTTCTCCCTTACCCTGTTTAGTGTTTTGTTTTTATAGCATCCATCATTATATGAATATTGTATTTTATTTGCTCCTCTCCCCTCATATACACTCCGTGTCTTATTAATCACTGTATCACTGGCTCCTGGAACAGAAATGATGTCATAGTAGGTACTCAATAAATATTTGTTGAATGAACTAATGAATGCATGCAACACCCCGCCTTGTGTCAGCACTGTGCTAAGACTTTATGTATATTATTAACTTCCCTATTATTTAATAATATTCAAAACAGTACCATACCCTTTAGAAGAATAGTGAGGATCTTTAAGGGTAACACCATTAAAAGAGAGGAATTTTTTTTTCTTTTTAATGGATTTTATTTTTTTGAACAGTTTTACACTTACAGAAAAATCAAGACGGTATAGAGAACTTCCATATACTTAACACCTAGTGTCCTCTATTATTAAAATCTTCCAGTAGTGTGATACATTTGTTACAATCAATGAAGTAATACGGGTGCATTATTATTCATGTTTAATTTATTTAGATGTCCTTAGTTTGGCCTAATGCCCTTCCTCTATTCTAGGATCTCGCTCACGATACCACATGACATTTCGTTGTCATTGTCATTTTAGGCTCCTCTTAACTGTGGCAGTTTCTCGAATTTTTCTTGTTTCCTGTGACCTTGAATTTTCTTTTCTTTTTCTGTTTTGTGTTTTTGTTTTCTATTGTATATATTTAAGGATCTTGGCAGTTTTGAAGAGTACTAGCAAGTTATTTTTGCAGGATGCCTTGCCTCTCTATTGGAACGTGTCTGGCGTTTTACTCGTGATAATGCTGGGGTTATGGATTATTGGAAGGAAAACCACAGAGGTAAAGTGCCATTTCCATCACATCATATCAAATATATATACTATCAACATGATCTAGGACTGCTAATCTTGGCCCTGGTCACTTGACTGAGGTAGTGTTTGCCAGGCCTCTCCACTGTAAAGTCACTCTTTTTTCCAAAACCCTTTCATACTGGTATCGTGGAAGGAAGTCACTGTGCACAGCTCACACCTAAGTCATGCTCCCCCTCCTCGAGGGTGGAGTATTTTCATAAATTATTTGAAATTCTTCTGCATGGAGATTTGTTTCTTCTCCCCATTTATTAATTTATTCAATCATTTATTTATATTCATATGGACTCATGGATATTGATTCTATCCTTTGGGTTATGATCCAATATGACTTTACTGTGTTGCTGAAAGTATTTTAGTTTTGGCCATGAGCAGCTCTTTCAGTTGGCTCCTTCGACACATTCCCATCAGTGTGTTTTTGTTTTTTGTCTTCATCCTTGTTTTTGTTGTTGTTGTTGTTGTTGTTGTTGTTGTTTTTGCTGCTTTTGAGCACTTCCTTGCTCTCTGGCACTACAAGATGCTCCAGGCTCATCTTGTGTATTTCCTGCCCCAGTCCTAGAATCAGCCATTTCTTCAAGGAACTCTGCTTTCTTTTACTGGAGAATGGCATTAGAAAACAAGATCTGGGCATTATAAATACCCAGAATCAACAAATGCCTGGGCACTAGGCATTGCCTGTTGCTACTGGAGTGTCATTTCTTTTAGGCCCTCACAGCTGACAGAGCAAAACATATACGTGTGTTATACTAACCCATGTATACACATATAACTATAAATATTTCCATATATAATCATCTCTGTCTATATTGAGCTAAACCTGGGTTCATGCTGATGTCTCCAACTCTAATCCATTGCCACATGGATCATTCTGGCTTCCTTCCCTCGCCTATTTGAGAGAGGAAATGTTTTTATATCCCAGAAGCACAGCAGAAGTTTTCTCCCATATGTTGGCTTTGGTTGGTTTAAATACCTGTCATTTGGAGGAGGGACTAAGGAGTAGAGGGGTGGGATCAGATCAGCTGATTGACTTAAACTAAACAAGGCCCACCTTGAGTTAGGGATGAGGCCAAGACTCCCCACCCCCAAAGCACTTGGGAGAGCATGGTGTGGTAGACATTGTAGTTGGCCCCTGACTTCTATCCCCCCTTCACCCTGCAGTTGTTGAGTGGACTGTGGCTCCAAGGAATGGTCTGAGCCCACCATGGTGATCCATCCCTTTCATAGTGTCAGCTTTGGGTATCTAGGACTAAGCCATCAATACATTCATTTCTCTGGCAACAGTTCCTGGTCCACAGGTGTCACATGACCCAAGATGGACCAGTTGGCCAGAAGGTCCAATTACATTATTGGACGAAGTACTCCATCTTCTAAGGAAATAAATAGCCCCAGCTGCTACCATGATCGTAAGGGAACCACCTTTAGGATGAAGCCATCCCTTTGGGCAGTAGAGCAGAGAAAGAAAGAGAATATGGGTCCTTAAGGACACCACTGAGCCCTGGAATTAATAAATCCTGAGATCTACCCTATCTTGGGCCCTCCTGTTAAATGCATTGGAGTTGAGGTTTCTGTTATATACATCCCAAATCATCTTAGCTGAACCAGATTGTCCTTTTAAATCAGAATCTTTTAGGGCTATCCACAGACAGAAAGGGAAATAGTTGCAGGGGGCACACAGGAAATGAACATCCACCACGCCCTGGAACAGCCATTGTACACACTTGACCTTGTCCCAGGCTGCAGGCAGGTGATTTATCAGGGGTAGGTTCTTGGACCAAATTAGAGCCTTTCTTAGGGATTTTTAAAAATTGGGATCAGAGACCTAAGGGAACAGCATAAGGGCAGACTGTTTCTAGTGCCTGAAGCTGTAAGATACAAAACTCAAGGATTGCAACCCTGTTTCTGCCACGTGGAGAAAGCTGGTCTGCATTGAAAGTTCGTGGAAACCAAGATGATGTGGAGAGAGGAAAAGCAAGGCAGAGCAACTGGGGTGGTGTGGGGGCAGCTCCTAGCGCTGTTTCCAGAACCAACTTCTGCCTTTCGCTGGCTGTGCTGTTCCAGCCTTTTCTAGAGTTCATGACGTAATGAGTTCCCCTTTTGTTCGTAATCCAGTTTGACATGCGTTCCTGTCCCTTGCCACCGAAGAGTCTTGACTAATTTGGTTATGTAGCATCTGCTTTTAGCACTTTTACTAAATGCAGTAAATAGTGGCCATATTGACACTTTTCCTTATACAAACTCACAGGTGAGTCTTTGGAAGAAAATTTGAGAACAGATTTGTTTTCCTTGGAAATACTATTCTTCGTATGTAATTCACTGTAAGAAAATAAGAGACAAAATTTTATGGCATATGTATTTTACCACAATTTTACAAATAATAAAATATAAGACTTCCATTGAAGACAGAATTCATTTTACATTCCTCCTAAATATTCCCGAGCATTTGATTTATTTCAGATTACGAAATTCTGAAAACTGCTCCTGGAAAAAGAAGTTTCCTGACGTGATGCCTTTATTGGGAATCCCTGGTTTTGTGCCAGCCAAGAGTGACTTTGGTATAGTTAAAGGTGACTTTTCCATGACCTTCCCTCTCTTTTAGCAACACGAAAGACTGTAATCTTGTAGTAGAAATTCATATGGTGCAATTTAGAATCCAAGCTCTACATAAGTAAAAGACAATACAGAACATGAAATCCAAAATATGACTCTCTTTCATAGTGAGAAAACTAAGATCCAAAGAGATAAAATAATAATGTACATAAAGCACCTAGCACAGGGCTAGCTCATGGGAGTCACCCACTCAGTGATTCGCGCTATTCTGAGTACTATTATTGTCCGTCATTGCCTTGATAGTTAGGAACTGAACCACAACTAGGCCCAGCTAACTAGCTGTGTGACTTTGAATAAGTCAGTCCTCCTCAGCAAATCTTGGCTTTCTCATAAGTTCAATGATGAAGGGAGATAATGCAGGTAAAATGCCGACACTGAGCGTGCTACACAAGAAACTCAGCAAGTGTTAGCAAGGGCTAAGATACAGATGCAAGCAGGCTTTTTTTGGGTAGGAGGAGTATGACTTGAGGGAACTAAGACTGAACTAAAGCTGAAGGAGGCCGGGCGCCGTGGCTCACGCCTGTAATCCTAGCACTCTGGGAGGCTGAGGCGGGAGGATCGCTTGAGCCCAGGAGTTGGAGGTTGCTGTGAGCTAGGCTGATGCCACGGCACTCTAACCCGGGTGACAGATCGAGACTCTGTCTCAAAAAAAAAAAAAATGAAGGAGTGGAGGAGACAGGACCCTTTTCAACGCCTCTTGGAGAGTTAGGCCGTCATTCTGAATGGTTTCAGACCTGCGAACCTGGCCGTCTGTAGCTTTTCTTTTTTTTTTTTTTGGAGACAGGGTCTCACCCTGTCGCTCAGGCTGGAGTGCAGTGGAGTCATCATAGCTCACTGAACCCTCAGACTCCTGGGTTCAAGCAATTCTCCTGCCTCAGCCTCCCAAGGAGCTGGGACTATAGGCGCATGCCACCACACCCAGCTAATTTTTGTATTTTTTGTAGAGATGGGGTCTTGGCCTCCCAGAGTGCTAGAGTTACAGGCATGAGCCACTTTACTGGCCAGTTGTAGCTTTGATATCTACTCAAGGGCAGAGAACTGTTGTTTCCTAGCTTAGAAAAGCATGGAGTGAGTTGCAAGTTCTCTGGGAGTTCGGAGGTGTTCTCAGGGAACCAAAATGCAGGCTTTTGGTCCATGACCCCTGCTACTTAGGGGCCTGCTTGGGCTTGAGACTTTGCTTTCCATTTTCCTCTTGCCAGTTTTGTGAAAATTACAAGGGCCCGGGTTGTCTGACCACTGGCCCCAAAGTAACAAGCCTTACCATCCACTTATCAGATTTTATTCCCTAAGGAGAATGGGTTAATGGAAATTGGTGTTAAAGTCTGAACATTTAAAAAAGTGTACAAACACTTCAAATCTGGTTTGCAGTAAGGTAGAATATTGGTACTTAAAATAACATGTGCTTTTTGCTGCCCTGCCTAGCCTGCTTTGGGGATATAGCATATTTAGAGAAAAATGAAGCCTTCTGATGAATTTCAAGTTAATATTTAATAATAATGATGATGATAACAACTAATATTTAATGATAACTTAAAATATGCCAGGTAGTTTATTAAGCACTTCACTGCATTATTTCATTTAATCTTCGTAACAACCTAAGAGGTAAGTACTGTTATTTGATAGGTCAGAACCCTTTCAGTTGCAAGTGATAGAATGCCAGCTCATCCGTTTTTATCACTTAATCATAGAAGAGGATTTACTGGCTCATGAAACTGGAAAGTGCAAAGCAGATAAAGCTTCAGTCACTAGTGTATGTAGGATTTCTAGCCATCCTGCCTCCTTTTAGCTCTGCTTCCTTCTGTGTGGGCAGCCCTCTTGGGTAGGTTTTCTCCATGTAATGATTCCCAACAGGTCTGGGCTTGCATCCTCCTCCTTTAGTAGCTCCTAAGGGAAAAATTTCATCCCGCAAAAGTCCCAGGACTGCCTTCTATTGGCTTAACTTGGATCGCATGTGTATCCAGTCACCGATGGCTACATCTGGGACACATGCCTACAGCTTGTGGGGTGAGGGTGGATGATTCAGCCTCTCCAAACCTCATGGGCTTAGAACCAAATAGGAGTGGTTTCCCCAAAAGAAAATTAAGGTGCTCTTACCAGAAAGTCCTGGAAATGGATACCAGTAAGAAACACTCAAACCAAAAGCAGTTATCCAATATGATCAATATGCCCATTTTCAGATGGGGACACTGAAGGTTAGAGGTGGTTAAAGCATTTGTTCAAGATGGGACAGCCAAGTGACACACCTAGAATTTGAAGCCAAGTGACACACCTAGAATTTGAAGCCAAGTCCATGTGCTTCTAGAGTAAAATTGCTAACCACCACAAAGTACTTGGGAACAAATCTCAAAATTTGAACCGTTTGATTGCTTTCTAGAATCCCTTCGAAAAAGATCTCTTTGATAAAAATCTCTCTAATTTTTGTAATTGAAGATTGTTCATATTTGTAAGGAAAAAAACAAGTTATAAAAATGATCCCATTTCAGGCTTTTAAAAAAGTTTTTATATATTTACATATTTATATACACACACCCATATATATTGGGTATAATCTGGAAGTCAGTATACCAAAATATTAATATTAACAGTGGTTATGAAATTAGAATTATGGGTACCCCCCTGCTTTTGCTTATATTTTAAAATTTTTCTAGGATAAATGTATGGATTACTTGTATAATTTATAAAACAACTTAGAGTATATAAATTATCATAAGAATTAAAAATCCCTTATTGGCCTGAGGCTTAGGAGGTTGGAAATTAGTTCAGGAGACCATTTTTCTCTTTTCCTGCCTCTAAGTTGTAAGTCTTTCATTTTTCTTTTCAGGAAATGAACTAGAAATGCCCATTTGCAGAAGATGTAATCCTCATCTAATTCTTCTCCCTCGTATGTCACCAGCCATTTATTTCAAACTAGCACTGCTGGTTCATATTTTATAATCTCAATAACATCTTAATTTGAAAAGAAGAGGGAGATGGAGAAATAGAATCTCCTGTATGTCAGGGACAATCATAAGGGGGAAAAATGAAATGAGAATTAGTCCAGGCACCATCATAGAATCCTGGAGGGGGAATAAATAAACCCAACTGTGAATGACCTCAGCCAATGGCAAAGGGATGGATTAAGAAGGTAGAGTTGGTGAAGGTCTGTTGTGGGAATCATTCCCTGCACAAGGGCATCCAGGGAGGCTGGGAGTGGGGGATTGAAATCCAGTCCGTGCCAGGAGCCCTGGGTAGGGGCTTCATCTGCCCGGAGAGGGCTCTTTTTGTAACTTACTTGTGTGTGGCCCCAATAGAGTGTAATGACTAAAAGCATGGCCTCTTAAGTCCAGTTCCCTGGGTTTGAATCCTTGCTGTAACACTTAACTAATCCTAAAGCTTACGTATGTGTACAATGATGTCTAAAAGCAAACTCACACACATAGGCACCTAGCCATAATTACCAGCTTTGGACATTGAATGCCTACCATGCATTAGACTTAGACTTTGTTTAGGAACACAGCCACTTTTCAGATATCATGAACCTAATGAAATACATGCATTAAAATTAAATGCATTTATCAAATAATTTTATTAAGTGCCCCCTATGGCGGTTTTTTGGCAGTCTGTTGACATTATTCTTATAATACCATGACTTCAAGGCAAACACCAGCTTTTCTGTCTGTCTTGAAAGATTAATGATACTTAATTTAACTCCAAACCATGGGTCATTAAAAGTGATTTAACTGTTAGCAAAGTCCTTAGTGTCATGTCTGGGTTCTGAGGGAAGGCTCTAATCATGGCTTTAATGGAGACATTTTTTGGTCAAGGGATTCATGCCTTCCAAAACCTGTGGTTTGCAGGGAACTTTGGTAGTGACTCTGGCTGCCAACACTTGATGTGGATATAATTACCCATCACCAGACTCTTCTTCTAGGGGCTGCATCAAGGTGTCCACTTCTTTAACTGCCACTCTGGCCTCATTTGCAGACCTTCTCCATATTAAAATAGCGAAACAGTTTCACCTTACAAAAGATTGCAGTAGGAAGAGGGACTCTACTAATCTCTTCTTCCCTGAAGGTGAGCATATTCAACCTCTTCAAATCCATCTTCTACCATTTTTTTCCTAAATACTTCTGTATTTCCCTGTATTGGTATTTCCAACTAATCTGGTAAAATTAGTTGCCAGCAGCACGGCTTGGGGCTGTATTTGAAGTGCGATTTTCTCTCCAGCCTACCCTGCTGGTCCGCAGCTGCGGCAGGTCTACCTGAGTTAATTTAGCCTGACAGTTACGGAGAAGCGCTGATAAGAGAGGTAGCAGGAGACAGCAGAAAAGAGGGTCTGAGCAGAACTAATTACTCGCTTTAATAATTCAGTGTGTTTTGCAGTAATAGGCTACAAAGTAAATAGCACTACACATAAATGCCGTATTTCATTATTTATACACTCTAGAAATTGAAGTTTAATTAAGTCACATGCTTGAGACTTAAGTGATTAAGGAGACGCTTCGTCTGGGGCACCATGCAGGGGAAGCATGGAAGCCGCTTCTCCCTCTGTGCCTCCTCTGTTATTCTGAATATCATTTTTCATTTGAGCATGGGGAGGGCTTGAGCCAGGACAACTGGGGCAGCGTTTTCCAAACTTCACTCATTCCCACAGGGCGTCACGATTCTTATAATATCGCTACACTTCCACTGCCTTCTTTAAAAATGTTTACATCTATCCATGTTATAAACTTAAGTGCGTTTATTTATTTAATAACTGCTTTGTTGAGATTTAATTCAAATACCCATTGAAAGTATATAATTCAGCAGCTTTTAGTTCATTCAAAGAACTGTGCAGCCATCACTGCTGTCGAATTTCAGAACATTTTCATCACCCCCAAAAGAAACCTTGTACCTATTACATTAAGCAGTCCCTCCCCATTTGGCCCTCCCCCCAGTTCTTGGTAACCACTAATCTAATTTCTGTCTCCGTGTCTTTGCCTTTTCTGGACTTTTCACACATGTGGAATCATAAAATAGGTGCCTTTTGCATTTCTGTGAGGTTCACAGGTTTACTGGTTTCCAGGTCCGTACATGTAGCATGCATCAGTACTCCATGCCTTTTTATTGCCAAATACTATTGCATTGTATGGATACATCACGTTTTATTTATCTATTCATCAGTCGATGGACATTTAGGTTAGACTTTTTGACTATTGTGAATAACACTGCTGTGAACATTTGTGTACATAGCAGCATTATTTATGCAAGTTTTTATGTGGACATATGTTTTCAATTCTTGTAGGTATATAACTAGGAGAGGAATTTCTGGCTCATATGGTGCCTTCTATATTTAATATTTTCAGGAACTGCCAAACTGTTTTTCAAAGTGGCTGTACCAGTTTATAATCCCACCAGCAATGTTTGAGGGTTCTAGTTTCTCCACATCCTAAGTACCTTTACTCTTTAAAAGAAACTTTATATCACTGCCAGAAATTGTCAGTAATTAACACAAACAGAAGGTAATTGTCAAATCAAACACTAAGAAAACTAAGCAATGTTGTTCATTTCCAGCTTGGTATTCTTGCCTGCTGAAGGTTCTGCACCCCAGGTCGGCTGTCTTTTCCTTTGAAAGGGAGGATTAGGAAGTAATAGAAAGGTGTTCAAGACACATTAGCACCAAGCTGAGACTTTTTTATTGTTGAAAAAGAGCTGAAAATGGAATAACTTTCTCACTGTGTGAGTCTGTGTTACCTGGTGCAGTGTCGGAGGCGCTGTGCCTTGCGCACCCCCCTTTCATCCTGTCAGCAGTCAGCCCCATGCCCACGTCATACAGGTTGCTCAGAGGTGGCTGTGGTAGTGTTTGTTATGTTCTTTGTTCTCTTCTCGTGGTCTGGTATTTTCCTAGAGAACCCAGGTAAATTTGAGAAACTATCAAAATTACTACTTTCTTGACAGGTAATAGATATTAACCCAGTAATTCCATTTCTGGGAATGTAGTCTAAGGAAATAATGCAGAAGAACAAAAAATCTATGGGCTCACAGATGTTTACTGTAAGATTTTTTTAATAACTGAGAACAATTAGAAACAACCAACAAAATGGAAATGATAAGGTATGGTGTTTTAGTTGGACAATAGTAGATAGCCAGTAAAAATGATGGTCATGAAGACTTAAAAAGTACCAAGAAAAATAAAATAATCAAATGAAAAAAGTAGAATTAAAATTAAATTATATGTATCTGTTAATGCAGTTGTGAAAATATGTATTCATTTGAATAAAGACCAGAATGTAACATGTAAAAAACAAAAAGTTTTATGGGACAAGAATATTTTTTCATTTACCAACTTTAATGTTTCAATACATAATGTTTTATATTTTTCAATTTAAAATGTATGTTGTGTATTTTATTCCAGTCTGTTTCTAAAGACAGAGATTTTTGTTTATTTACATTGTCTTATATAAATTATATATGATATATGCTTGACATAAATTGCAATGAAAGAGCATGTACACACCAGCCAATGTAAATTTGTTGAAGGGAATAAACAAGAAACATGATATAAAATAAAAGTGAGGATACTCCTTCAATGAAGTGGTCGGGGAAGGCCTCTTTGCCTTTTCTCTTCCGTGGACAAGGAGACAGCCATGCAAAGAGTGAGGAAAGAACATTCTAGGCCGAAGACACGATTTATGTAAAGGTGTGGAGGTCACAGAACTGATGGTTCAGGAAGCTGACTAAGTAGCGGTTGAAGTCCCCAAGAATGATGACAGGAATTGGGGTGAAATATGTCAGCAATGAGGAGGAGTAGCCAGAGGAGTTGACAGGTGACACCAACAAGGACAGGGAGAAGACGGAGGAGCTTCATGACACAGACTTCACTATCAAGACATATTACGTGTCTGGGTGTGACAGCGAGAGGAGGATGTCAGCCCCGTCTAGGGCCCTGAGGCCTCTGGGGAGGGGAGAGCTGCTGGGGAGGAGGTGTCCTCAGGAGGCAGCCAAGTTCTCATTAAAGCAGAGCAAAGGCTGAGGATGGAGTGGGTGTTCCTCAGGGCATGGGGAAAGAGTTTGGGAGAGAGGAGAGGTGACATGTCAGCCCAGATCATTAGTTCCTGACTATAGCTGAACTATGGGTGGCATGTAGCACAAGTGTGTTAATGTGCAGACTCCAGGGCCCTGCTGGAGACCCACGGAATCAGACTGTCTGTGGGGTGGGAGTTTGCATATTAACAAACACTGCATATGATTATGGTGCATGGCCAGGCATGGAATCCCCTGCCCTGCCTGTTGTCTGGCATCTCATCCAGCTATACAAGTGGAAGAATGGTGAGGATTTGGGTCAGGGTCTAGCAGTGAGCAATAAAGAAGGAATGGATTCAATGAGCATTTCAAAGGATGAATCAGGTAAATATGAAAGGCAGGAGGAGTCAAAGATGATTAGAAACACATTTTTAGGACTTATGTTAGGATTCTTCTTTTGGTTGCTAAGTTGTAAGTTTATTTCAAACTGGCTTAAGCAAAAGGGAATTTATTGGCTTAATAACTAAACTGTCCAAGGGTCAGGTGTACCTGGATCCAGGTAAGGTCACCAGAGGTCTGACCTGCCATCTTTTGTTGATTCCCGTTCAGGCTCTACCAGTGTGTTGGCCAAGATGGTTGCCATCAGCCCCAGCCTTAGAAACAGGTCTTTAAAAATCCTGAACAGCAAATGTCCACTCCAGTTCTCTTTTATAAAGTATAAATAAGAACGTAGTTAACCGTTAGTCAGAGGGCTAGAATTCCCTACCACCCCTTCCCCAACCAAACCCAGTGATTCAAGGGGTTAAGAAGTCCTGGGTCCCTAGACTGGACTCCCCTGGATCCTCACGGACTGACATTTGAGAGGTGCAGAGTGTGCCATTGGTAGGAGCTGGTGAAAGGCACACCATTCCAGTGCCC
Source organism: Daubentonia madagascariensis (assembly GCA_023783475.1). Lineage (NCBI taxonomy): Eukaryota > Metazoa > Chordata > Mammalia > Primates > Daubentoniidae > Daubentonia > Daubentonia madagascariensis. Next base: position 46,100,921 of record JAKFHU010001953.1, read on the forward strand.
TTAAACTTTATTACTCATTGTGACCACACAACACTAACGCTGATTACCTGAAGACGGAGATTTTTCGTGTAATATGAGAGAACGGGTAAGGCCAGCAAAGGTCTCATTAAATCCAAACCACTGATACTTGAACTGCACGGGAGAGGCTTTTATTTTTCTTTTTTAGTACCTGTCACCAGACACCATGAAGAATTGCAGTCCCTAGCGCCTGGTTTTTTGTACTATGCAGGCCCAAATCACTGAAGCCTGCAAAGAAGAAAAGATGGCCTGCTGTCCTACAGGGAGTGAAAGCGTTTTTAAATTAAAAAAAAAAGTATTTGTCAAATAGTATGGGGACAGAAAAAATACAGATAATAACAAAATTAATTTCTGTGTGCTCACCACTCAGCTTAAGGAATAAAATTTTAAGTCCCCAGAAGTAACTCCTATCTTGTGTTTGGTGTTTTCCATTCTCATGCATGCATTTCCTTTTGGTACATTTATCTGTGAATAACATACAGTGCTACTTTGCTTGTTTTTAAGCTTCATTTAAATGGTATCATTCTGTTGCTACCCTACAAACTGCTTTCTTTCCCTCTTTGGCCTTATGCTTGCTGGTTTATTCCTTCTCACTGCTATATGGTATTCCGCTCTTTAAACGTATCAAATGTATTCACTAATCTCCTTTGCATGGACAGTGAAGTTTATTTCCAGTTTTTTATTATCATAAACATGGCTGCTGTGAACATTCTTGCATGGGTCTTGTGCAAATGTGCAAGAATTTCTTCCGGTTGTGTACGTAGGAGTAGAACTGGAGGGCTGGAGGGTGTGTGTCCATCTCCACACCTGCCAAATGTTGCCAAGTGGCTCTTCAAAGTGTTTGGACCAGCTTACACTGCCCCCAGCAGTGTCTGAGCTGTCTCCCGACTCATATCCACACTGACGCCTGCAAATTGTAATTTTTGCCAATCTGAAAATAAAATTGAATCTCTTCATGGTTTGAATTTGTATTTCCCTGATTACTAAGGTTAAAATTGTTATTCATGCAGAAGCCCAGTATGTAAAGCTAAACTAGGTGGAGTTGTTCTGTTTGGGGCTAGGGGAGGATGTTCATATTTAAGATATCTAAGCAATTTCATTTATTGTGTTAGTACCTTTGAATCATACTCTTGTTCCTAAGTATTGGGCATAATTTTAAGCAAATGAGTTCCCATTAAATCTCTTTTGTGGGGTATTTTGGCTAGTGTCTTGACTGTGATTCTTTTAATTGACTATCATTTTAGCATACCCTTCCCACTCCTTTACATAAGTTAACTGGAAATTGGCTTCAATAATGGAATTGAAAACCCACCCATGAAGCCAAGGAAGAGAATGGGCATGTGAGTCTTATAGGCAGGGGTCCTCAAATTCTCAAGGCACACCCCTGACTTAATGCCTTTGTTCATTCCTCTGCCTGGAATGCCCCTACCCCAGAAATGCACATGGCTCCCTCCTTCCCCTCCTTCATGTTGATGGCAGAGCTCACCTTAGTGAGGCCTGTCGGGTCTTGGCGCTATATAGCACTGCACCAGCCTGCCAGCGCTCCTGGTACCCCTATCCTGCTCAACTGTGTATTTCCTTTGTAGTACTTAGCACTGTCTAACTGTACATGTAAGTCACTTAGTGACTATCTACTTTGACTATTATTTATTTCTGTGTTTCCCTTATCCCCCGTAGAATGTAACTGCTGCCAACACAGGCATCTTTGTTTTGTTTATTGCTCTCTTCCTAGATTGGTGCCTGTACATAGTAGGTACTCAGTAACGATTTGTTGGTTAACAAATAGGCTGGAGTTAGCAAGGAAAAGAGGGCATAGAAGAGCATTTCTGAGAGAGACACATACAAACAGACAGACAGACAATGCATGTGCCAAGAACTGGAGCCAACACAGCATGTTGTTGTGAACTGGAAATGAAACAGAGAATATGGATATAAGCGTGACTGTGGTTATGAATGGTTGTCCATCCAGGCTGGGATGCTGAGAGCAGTTACGATAGATGTAAGTAGGAGCCATAATCAACAGTTTGAACTTGATCTTGAGGGCAATGGGAAGCCCTTGTATGATTTTAATCAAGGGAATAACACGGCCAGCCATGGTGGCTCACGCCTGTGATCCTAGCACTCTGGGAGGCTCAGGAGGGAGGATCGCTTGAGAGCTTGAGGTCAGGAGTTTGAAGTTGCAGTGAGCTATGATGACACCACTGCACTCTAGCTGGGGCAACAGAGCAAGATCCTGTCTCAAAAAAAAGGGAATAACACAATCCTAGTTGCATTTTAGAAGAACATCACCCTGGCACCAACAAGAAGAAAACATAGGCTCGGGGTTAAAGATAAGTTTGGAGGCAAGTGGACCACCCAGGGGGCTGTCCCAGTGATCAAGGTGAGGGGAGATGGTGGCCACACCAGGTAATGGCACGGGATGGAGAGAAGTGGACAATTTCTGGGATACTTAGGATGCCTCTACTGTCTTTTCCCGTGATCCCCAAAGTAAGTGGAATCCAAGTAACTCTCTGCATCTGGACTTAGCTGCGCCATGAGGCTGTGCTTCTGCTAAGCATGCTTTTAAGTAATCAAATTGGAAGGTTTCCAAAGTGCTCCACCCACATCTTCGACCTTCCTCCTGGTGAAAGAAATCTGGAGCAAGACTGCCATTATTCAACCGAGCAGTGAATAATGGAGCAACAAGCTTATTGAACTCGAAGTTTTTGGAAGGAAGGTAGCATTTGACATCCAAGTTCCCCTAGTCTCCAAATCTTTTGTGCAAGTAAATTAGTTTCATTTGTCTCAGGGCACCTTTTCCAGGGCCAACTTCTTCCAACTTGCCTGCAAATGTTTCTCAGTGGTGTGTTTGAGGCTTGGCTGCACCTCCTTGTCTGGAACAAATCTTTTATTACTAGGAAATAGCTGGATGATGATTCTGGACTCTTGGACCCTGTTCCTCTCTCAGCTGTTGACTCAGTATATGTTACCTTGATCATTTTCAGTTTAACCTGCCCCCTCTCCTGCCTGTTTCTCATTAATATGAATTTCATACTGGAAAATGAATTTCATACCCACCACCTCACCAGCCTTTGGCGAGACAGTCAGGATTAACACCTGTTTCTTTGAGACTCTCCTGAGATGTAGTGAGGGCACATATGTTGTTTTCTTTGCTCACCTCCCGGACTTGCATGACTTTCCTTTGGTCCAGTGGTCATGCATTCCACCGCAACCTAAAAACATCCAGATGATGGGAATATCATGTTGCTCATTTCACGTGGGAAAGCCGCAACCTACCCTCCTCTTGTTCAAGTTGCATTCAAATCTAATTTCCATGGCCTGTGCAAGTGGGAGCTCTATAGCCCTTGTGTCAGCTGTCGAAGTTTAGCAATACTATTTCCAAACATGGGCCAGTAGGCAGCCAGCAGGCACCAGACAGCTGAGTGCTGGCAGAAAAAGTCTCAGACACCTATAGCAGTCCAAACAGTGACTCATCCTGCTGTTGCCAGAATAAATATGGGAATAAATGGTATTTTTCTCTAAGCAGGAAGAATTGTCAAAATGCTTATCACTTTATAAAATATAACAGATTGTGCCTGTTCGTGTTTTCAAATGTTCTAACTATTCACTAGCTGTTTTTTGTTGTTTTAATTTTTTTGAGTTTAGTAATAGCTTTAACCTGTTTTTCTTCTTTCTAGGAGGCCCGGAGAACCCAGGGGTTTCCAAGCTGTGCTACCACGCGAGCTCTGGATGCACCTGGCTGTGGTGGCCTGTGGCAATCGGCTGGAGGAGACACTGGTCATGCTCAAATCGGCCGTGCTCTTTAGCCACAGGAAGATACAATTTCACATCTTCACTGAAGACTCTCTGAAGTCCGAGTTTGATAAGCAGGTGAATTTGTGAAAATTGTGGCACCATATTTACTGAGTGCAGACAGACTACATTTTAGGAACTGCATATTCTGTTTGCTAATGTATTTTGCTGCGTACTAAATTGTGTGACCTTGAACACTTGACTCTGAGCCTTACTTTTCTCATCTATAATACAGGGATAATTACACCTACCTCATAGAGATACTGTGAGGGTTGAATGAGGTGATATACTTTTAGGTGCTTGACACAGGGCTCGAAGCTTGTTGGTGTTACTAACATTGTTCTCATTTGAGAGTCAGGTAGCTTATTTTTATCTATTTATATATGTTTCTAAAATAACGAGTAATATATGTTCATTGACATAAATTCAAACAATATAGATGATAAATTAAAACATGGAAGTCCTCACTCCCCTTCAATCCCACACAAGAAATGATCAGAGTTAAAAATTTTGAGTGGGTCTGCCATATTTTTTTTATATAGAGGTGTGTGTATGTGTCTACATGTTTGTATGTATAGATATACATATTTATAATTATACACATATGTATGTATCCAGATTAAAATGTATTTCTTTTACAAAGTGAGGATTATACTGTACATGTTGTTGTGGAACTTGCTTTTCCACACTTAAAATTGTGTCATCAGCATTGTTCTTACGTCAGTATTCCTACGTCCTTACCTCCTCCTTTTTGGTGACTACATATTATTTTATTAAGTGGCTGGGTCATCATTTATTTGACTATTCCAATACTGAGGGAAATGAGTAATTAGTTTTTAGCAGTACACAAGAAGAGCTTTGGAAAGGCCTCTTCCCCCAGTGGAGGTACATGTGTGACTTTTGCAGACCAAGCTGTGTTTTCCTTGAAAGTTTTCTCTTGCAGTAAGTTCTTGAATGCCGGCAGAGTGAGAAGCTGCTTTGCTTTGTGTCTGCCAACTTGAGTCAACAGTGCTGCATCCTGTCGCCAGGCTAGCTGCACTAATGAGAAATGTGTAAGAAAGCATGTTGGGCAGAGAAAGGCTAATAACAGAAAGCTAGAATACGTGTTATGTTTTCAAAGGGAAAAAATTACTTTGACATCTTCACCAAGAGAAGCCAAGGAGCGAATAGTCTTGGGGCTTTGGAATTGATTGGAAACTGTCTTATAAAAGATCTGAGTGAAGGAAAGTGGGAAGGAAAAAGGTTGAAACTCACAGTTAGCTCAGAAGTTGTGGTAAAAGGGAAATGATAATGATAACATACAGCATTTGTCAAGGGCTTATGATTATGACTTCATCTCATTTAATCCTCACAACAAACCTTTGAAGAAGGTAACCATTATGTCCCCATTTTACAGACTGAGATCATTGAGCCTTAGAGAGTTTTAGTGATTTGCTCATCAGGTGTCAGGTCAAGTTTACTGGCTCAAACGTCCATGGAATTAACCATTATACCATACTTCTTCCTGAGCTAGTAGACAGAAAAGTCAGATGCAAAACTCAGCTCCACTGTTTGCTTGCTGTGTGATCTTGGGTAAGTCTTTTGGCCTTTTTGAGCCTCTGTTTCCTCATCTGCAACTTGGGGTTAGCAGGATTGATAAAATAGATGATAGATCTGTAATCACAGTCAGTCAGGTGAGGCTGTGATAACAACTCTCAAAAGGTTCGGAGACTTTCTGCATGCTGACGCTTGTCTCCCCCGGGGCAGAGTCTCTGTTCCACATAGTCTCTTAGGTCTGAGACGGAAGTTGAGGAGGCTATTTACGCCTGTAGCTGCACCTGCTGGAGCATTGGACATCTACAGTCCCTGCGATGTCACTGCAGGAAAGAGAGAGACTGGAGAATCATGACCATGCCTGTCACTCCCTCAGCGTGACAATGACACAGGTCTCCCCTGCATGTTTAACTGGCTAGAAGCAGTCATAGGCCTGTGCAACTGCAGAGAGCTGAGAAGTGCTGTTCTACATGCAGGAACAAAGGGAAGCTGGCTATGGGCAAACGCTAGTCATGTCCTGTACAACATCCATCTAAGCATTTATTGAGTATCTACTGCATGCTAGAAGCTGGAGTGTAGGGATGAAGCAGAACAAAATACAGATGTGGACTTAAAACAGATAAAGGAAGGAAGACGTGTATGTATAACTATATGTGTGTGGCCGATTGTGCTTTCCAAAGAGGCCCCAGTGGTCCAACCTCCTGTTATTCACACCCTGTGTACTTCCCTCCTACACAGTCCCAGGGTCATCTGTATGACTAATAGCACAGGGCAGAAGTGATAATATTTCATTTCTGAGATTAGGTTATAAAAGGCACTTCATCTCCCGTCTCAGATCACCCAGCCTGAGGGAAGCCAGCTGCCGTGTCCGAGTAACCCTTTGGAGAGACCCATGTGATAAGGAACTGAGGCTTCTAGCCAACACTGCTGTGAGTGAGCTCGGAGGCACATCTCCTCCAGACCTGTCAAGCCTTCAGATGACTGTAGCCCCACAGCCTCATGAGAGGCCCTGAGCCAGAACAACCCAGCTCATAGATTCCTAGCCCTAAGAAATTACATAAGACAATAAATGTTTGTGGTTTTAAGATACTAAGATTGGGGGTAATTTTTTATAAGGCAATAGTTAATACATTTACATATACACATACACATACATATGTAAGCATATGTATGTATATATAAAATAAAGTATGCCAGATGTAATACTGTGTAACATCTGAGGCTAGGTCATAAAAAGAGCTAGCTAACTTATGCCTGGCTGTTTGTTGGGATGCCTGGCCACCATGTTCGAGGAAGCCCAAGCTAGCCTATATGGAGATACTATGCAGAGACGATTATGCAGAGAGGAGCCGAGGCCTCCAGCCAACAGCCAGCCTGGACTTGTAGACATGTGAGCAAACAAGCCTTCAGATGATTCCTGCCCACAGCCTTCCAGGCTTCCAGCTGAGGCCCAGACATCATGGAGCACAGTCAACCTGTCCCTACTGTGCCTTGCCTGAATTCCTGATCCATGGAATCTGTGAGCATAATACATGGTTGTTTTATACTACTAAGTTCTGGGGTAATTTTTATGAGCCATAGAACTCAAACACTGTAACTTAAGAGCTAAATTGTATGGGAGAATTATTGTAGATACTCGTGAAGTTATGCTGTGTTTTTAATTGCCCTGATGACTTTATCCCTGTGCTGGCTCATTGCCTCAGGTCTTTGTTAGACCGGTGAAGCTCAACTAACAAAGGAAATTATAATAGGGTGTTAAAAACTAGGCAGTATCACCCCTTTCTTTTCCATGCAGGGATTATGGTGCCAGTTTAGATTTAAAACTTTGGCCCTTATATGAGTCTTAGAACTTCTCTCGGTCCCAGCTTTGTCATCTGTATCTTGGGGCAAATGATACTTGCTGTGCTTCTTGCAGGGTGTGATGGCGAGGCTGAATCAGATAGTATATTTATTCTTTCATTCCACAAAGATTCTTTGGAACTGCTCCTATACGTTGGACACTTTGTTAGGCCAACAGCAGCGGCAGTTGGTTCCTGCCAAGTCACAGGCAGACGCTGGTGTGGAGAGGCAGGCTATGTCACCCTTCTCAGGGCTGTCACTTCTAACATTTGAGGTATTGTGGGCCATCCGGGGTTTCTTGGGATAACTTCCTGGAAAGCTCGGGCCACATATTTTTACCTCAGGAGAAAACAAAACAAAATGCCAATTGCTATCACGATTCCTCTAGAGGCTGCAGCATAGGAAAGTTCTTCTATATTTAAGTAGATTTTTTTTTAAGTTGCATACGTACAATATGTCTAGTGGTGTTTACCATCTACATCGTAGATACTTAATATTTTAAAGTTTCATTTATTTTTGTCATCTCCCAACACAGAAGTGGAAAATGCCAGCTGGTTGTTTTCCTACCCTCTTCTGTGAGCTCAGGATCAAGCGTGTGATTTAGGTTTGGCTCATCTGTGCTCCTGCCCCAGACTCAGAATCAGGAAATAGTGGGACACAAAAGTAAGGAGGCTGCCCATCCATCATGGTGACAGGTGGGGCCAGCGTGTGTGTGTGTGTGTGTGTGTGTGTGTGCATGCGTGCACATGTGTGTTGGGGGGCAGAGTGGGAGACTGCCGCGGGAAGAGGTGTCAGCAGGAATTTCCAGCACCCGGCGTCAGTGGGGCAGGCTGTGGTACTTGTGGTGACAGTGGCTGGGGTTTCCTCACCAGACTGATTTGTAGTAAGTAGGTTCTGATTAACAGACAAGACACAGACACCACCTGGGTCTGGCTCAAGCTGGATCAGGGCGTAGCCCGTGAGTCTGGTTCTCCAGCCCTCCCAGTCGTCTTCTGAGCTACCCAATGTCCTTTCTTTAAATTCTTTTTTGGCTTAAAGAGCCTGAATTGGTTTTATTGCATGCACCTTAGCCTCCTGAGAATAACACAAAGGAACCAAAAAAGTGTGAGGAATATTTTTTTCCTTTAAAGAAAAAAAAAGCACCAAAGGCCTTCTTTTTTGGGGTTTTTTTTGAGACAAAGCCTCGCTCTGTCACCCCAGGTAGAGTGCAGTGGCATCATCATAGCTCACTGCAGCCTCAAACTCCTGGGCTCAAGCGATCCTCCTACCTCAGCCTCCTGAGTAGCTGGGACTACAGGTGCGCACCACCACACCCAGCTAATTTTTCCATTTGTAGTAGAGATGGGGGTCTCACTCTTGCTCAGGCTGGTCTCGAACTCCTGAGCTCAAGCAGTCCTCCAAAGGGCTTCTTTTAAATGGTACCACATCCTTTCAGAGGACAGAGGCCACATCTCCTCATTACTAGTTTCGTTTTTTTGAGGATCTAGGAAAAATAGCCCAGAGAAAGAGATGATGAGGTATTCTTCAATAGTTTAAATACTTATATAAAATTGGATTTAGATTTCTTCTGTGTTGTTCTGCAGGACAAAACAAGGAGTGATGCGGGAAAAGTCTCAGGGAGCTGCTTTTAATTCCACGAGAGGAGCACTTTTTGGTGGTATTGGGCTTCTCATGACTGGAGGGGGCAAGCTGAGGCTGGCCCAGCCAGCACAGGGATGTCTGTGGAGGACATGGGTCAGGGGAAGGGTTACACTTGCACCTTTGTCACATGGCCGTTCTTGTCTTACCTTCATGGTCCTCATTAGAGGTTCCCTCCTTTTAGTCACCTGGTCATTGTGGCATCTCCCTGACTCCTCTGGCATTGGGTGCGATCGTGTGACTTGTTATGGCCGATGAAATGTGGGTGACAGTGATGTGCATCACTTTTAACATAAAATATGTCACTTCTGGGTGGAAGCTTTTAAGATCTAGCGCGTACTTTGCCACCGTCCTTCTCTTGCTTCAGTGTTCACCTACGTGTGAGGTGGGACGAAGCCTCCATCAGCTTGGTCGCTGAGTGAGGGCACTGGGCAGAGCCCCTTACCAATCTCAACACGTAGCTGGAGCAACAATTTTTTTTTTTAAATAAAGTAAACTCTTAAAATAAATAAAGTCTTGAGATTTGGGGGGTTGTTAACCTCACCAAAGCCTGGTTTATCCTGACTGATGCAACTACATTTTAATGGCTTTGTTGTGTCTAATGTGTTATCGAGAGTCAGCCAAACCCTTGTGAAGGAAATATAATGGGTTTGAGATCCTAAAAGTCTCCTGTTCCATAACATCTGTAGATGCTCAAAAATATATTTTTTTTAAACTTCAAAAGAATAAATGAACCTGTGAGAAAGGAGGGGTGGCCTCCTGACGTAAAGAAGGAGGTGGAAGAACAAGGCCAGCAGGTGAGTGAGCATTGACACCACTGGGTATGTTGGGGGCTTGTACTGATACTAAGTGGGCCCTTCCACAGATGCAGGATGAATGAAGGACACTCCTCATAAAGCTGGGACCCAGGAAGAGCCGCACTTGCAGGAAAAAGATGTACCAAATAAAGAAAAGAAAAAAGAACTTCCCATAGAGGCTGAGAATGAGGAAAAAATGTCTTGGCTTTAAGTGGTTTTTTTTTTTTAAGTCTTTTCTGTTTTGAGAACATGTGACCATTGTCATTCCTCAGATGGATTTGGGACTTGAATCTAAAGTGTCTCTGAGAAACTAAATTACAATCTGGGAATTATAATTTAAAGTAGACCTTGGTATCTCCTGTGCCTCTGGGCATCCCACCCCTAGAAGCTAACACAAATCCTCCTTGGAGGGTCTGGCTCAACCCAGGTATCAAAGGGTTTTTACAGAGGGAGTTCCTGGGCTGGCCGGGTGGCTCACGCCTGTAATCCTGGCACTCTGGGAGGCCCAGGTGGGAGGATCCCTTGAGGAGCAAGACCCCATTTCTACAAAAAATAGAAAAATTAGCTGGGCATGGTGGTGCACACCTGTAGTCCCAGCCACTTGGGAGGCTGAGGCAGGAGGATCGCTTGAGCCCAGGAGTCTGAGTGACCTATGATGATGCCACTGCACTCTAGTTGGGGCAACAGAGAGAGACTCTGTCTTAAAAAAAGAAAAGAAAAAAAAGATGGAGTTCCTAGAGATAGACTGTCAATCAGAAATCACCAAGCACATAAGGAAAATAGCACCAGGAGAGTCAGCAAAAACAAGAAAACGTCAGATATTGGGCTTATCAAATACAGGTACAGTGTATTTACAGAAATGAGAGAAGAAACTTAAATAGGCAAATTTGGGGGAAAGAAACAAGGGCAACCTTTAAAAATTAACTATAATCAATAAAATTTAAAAACTTAGTGAAAGAGTATTCATCCACCAAATTGACAAAGGTCAACGGGAGGTTCTGATTAACCTTCAGAGAGACAAGCTACAGATGCCACCTGGATGAATCAAAGTCCACTTATTTGGAAGCTATAGAAGGAAGTCAACACAGGATAGGCAGCTGAAAAATCAGCAATGTTATCCAATAACAACGTGCAAGGCTGGAACTAGGATGAGGCAAGCAAGGTGGTCAGCATGTGCACAAACCTTGAAAGTGAGTGCCTCCTTAAAGTTTGCCCCTAAGGCACATTGCTTGCCTCCCTACTCCCAGCCCTGACAGAGAGCTGTAGGTTCCATGTTGCCCAAAAGGGCCTCACAGGCAGACACACAGTTGCAGATGTTAAGTCTGGATGACAGAGTCACATCAGGCCTTCTGGAATCTCAACTGCTCTCCTCTAAGCCCAATATTAGATACAGAATTTAGGGCATTTCTGCATGTTGGCTAGTCTAAGTTGTGCCAAGGAGTATGTCATCTGAGAAAGGGGGCATCTATGGTACACAATATACAATATGACTACAGAATGGCAGAGTGTACAGTGCACAGAGTGGAGTGTACAGGGAACAATATGATACAGAGTACTCCAGAACAGAGTAGGAATTTCTCACCCTCAGCCTCCCCAGGCTGAAATCCAAGTACTTCCTTGAACTTAGAACTGTGTAACACAGTCAGAACAAGAGTCAGATATCCCAGACGTCTCTGGGAGTCATGATAACAGACTATGAGACCAGCTATAAGGCTTATGTGAAAAGTGTTAATCAGCAGAAAAGACAGAACTGAAGAAAAAAGTATTGAATTAGAAGATATTATACAGAATGCTGCACAGAAGATAAAGAGATGGAAAATACCAAATAGGGATTAAGAGATATGAATGACAGAGTGTGAGAAGGGCAATTTATTAATAAGAGCTCTAGAAGGAGAGAAGAAAGAGTCTAGAAGAGAGGATATATTTAAAACGTAATGGCTGAGAACGATACAGAGACGATGGAAGATACCAGTCTACAGATGCAGGAAGTCTAGTGAATCCTAAGCAGGATGAATAAAAAGAAATCTGCAACTAGACACATAGTGAAAAAACAGAACACTAAAGACAAAAAGAAAATTTTGAAAGCAGCCAGAGATAAAAGATTACTGTCAAAGAAGTGTTACAAGATAAACGGAGGCGCATTAAAACATTAAAGAGTTTATTTGAGCAGTCAGTAATTCATGAATTGGGCAGCTCCAGACCACAAGTGGTTTGGGGGATCCAGTGAAGGGGTGCAAGGGGCAGGTTTTTATAAGGTGACCATGGAAGCAAGACAAAGAAAATATTTGATTGTTTGACATGGAGCAGTAGCCTTGTTTGGATCATGCCAGTGGAAAATCCCTAGATAGAGGTTAGTTAGTGATTTCTGATTGGTTAAGCTTAAGTAGTAGAAAGTCCCAAGTTAGGGATGAGTTGGCAGTTTCTGATCGGCATAGAATACGACCATTAACACTGAGTTGGGTTTCAGTTTGCTTACATAGGAACCCAGGGCACTGGAGCTGCCTCAGCCTAATGGCCTCCCAATTAATATTTTTTAACAGAAGCAACAATTATAATGACAGCTAGCTTCTCAACAGAAATACTAGAAGCCAGAAGACAGTAAAGTAATACCTTCAAAATGCAGAAAGAAAATAATTGTCAACCCAGATATTGTATACCCAGTGAAACTATCTTTTTAGAGAGTGAGGGCCTAATAAAGACAAATTTGAGTAAGTAAAACCTGAGAGAATTACTGCCAGAAGATCCTCACTAAAGGAGATTTTAAACGATGTGCTTCAAGACAAAAGAAAGTGATCCTAGAAGGAAGATGCACGTGGCCAGATGGAATGGGGAGTAAAGAGCATGACTAATGTGTGAGCAAAGCTAAATAAAAGTTGATGATATAAAAATAATATCTAAGTTGTGGGGCTAATTTTTAAAAAGCATGCCAAAATACTAACAATTGCGTCGTAGTTAGAGCATTCTGTGGATCTCTTGTAATTCAGAAGTACGGTAGCACTGATAATTAAATTTGACTTTATATGAATGATAAAATTTCCAAGATAAGCATAAAAAAATATAGTGCTTATCTTCCAAAACAAGAGAGAGGAGAAAATAAATTGTGGACATGGGAAAGAAAGAGAATCTCAATTTAAAAGAAGTCAAGAAAGGAAGGGGAAAAAGAAACAAAAATTTGGAACTATGGCATAAGATATGGTAGAAATAGATTCAAAGATATACATAGTAACAGATGTAAATAGAGTGGACACTCCAGTTAAAAGACAGATTGGCAAAGTAGTTAAAGCCTTCTAAAGAACAGGACGCTAATAATCAAGGAATCAAGGGAACCAGCAGACCATGGGAACTTCCCATTCTCCTTCCAGGGGTGATTTGGGGCTGTTGTACAATGGGACAATTGTACTGGATATTTGTGCCCAGTATTTGTGCCAGTGTCCATTCTGACTGGCCGGTGCTGTTGTACTGAGTGTTCATGCCTGGTGTCATTTCTAATGGGTCAGTGCTATTGTACTGGGTATTTATGCCTGGTGTAGGTCCTGATTGGTCAGTGCCCATCATAAATCACATGTCAAACACTTTGTCTATCACTCTTCTCCTTCTCACTCAGAGATTTCAAACTGTTCCCAATGATGTGTTTTTTAAAATGTTTATGTGGTTTTATGAGCAATATATGTATACTTTGAAAATAAAAGCCAATAAATGTGTAAATTATAAATGAAAAAAATCACCATATACTAATGCTCAGGGAGAACAGTGTTGGTGTACTGTATTTATTTCTGTTTCTTTTCTTTTCATCTCAACATCAGAAATGAGATCATATCCTATATTGTCTTTTATATCGCTGACACTTATCTTACTGAATTTCTTCTAAAACAATATGTAAACAAATAGGCATGGCTGTGTTCCAAGAAAACTTTATTTATGGACACTGAAATTTGAATTTCATATAATTTTCACCCGTCACAAAATATTATTCTTGTTTTGATTTTTTTTCAACTATTTAAAGATGTCAAACCGTTGTTGGCTTGTGTGCTGTTGTGGCAGGCTGGATTGGCTCTTGCACTACCATAATTTGCTGACTTTGGTTCCATTAACATTATCACTAATGACTGCATTGTATTCTGTTATGTAGATATACTCCAGAGCTTATTTAACCAATCTCTTCTTTAAATTGTTTCCGGTTTTTCACTGTTACAAACAACACCAGCATAAACAACCTTGTAAACAAGTGTGCACTTTTGGAATTTTTCCTTAGGATAAATTCTTAAAAGTAGAATTATTGTGGCAATGGGAAGGCATTAACTCAAAAACTTAAGAAGGTACCTAGATGGCAAATAAGCATACGAAAAGACACTCAATGCCATAAGTCATTAGGGACTTGCAACTTAAGACCTCAGTGAGATACCACTAGGCACCTATTGAATGGCTAAAATCTAGAACACTGACAACACCAAATGCTGACGAGGATGTGAAGCAACAGGAGCTCTCATTAATTACTGACGAGAACACAAAATGGTACAACCACTTTGGAAGACAGTTTGACTGTTTCTTAGAAAACCGAATGCAGGCTTACCATACGATCCAGCAATTGCACTCATAAGTATTTAACCCAAATGAGTTGAAAACTTGTGTCCACACAGAAACTTGTATACAGATGTTTATAGCAGCTTTTTCACAATTTCCCAAAACTGGAAGCAACCGAGATGTCCCTCAATAGATGAGTGGATAAACAAACTGTGGTATGTCCAAGCAATGGAATACAGTATTAAGTGATTGAAAAAACCAAATAAATAAACTATTAAGGCACAAAAAGACATGTAGGAACCTCAAATGTATATTGCTAAGTGAAAGAAGCCCGTCTGGAAAGGCTACATACTGTATGATTCCAACTATGTGACATTCTGGAAAAGGTAAAACTAAGAGACGATAAAAAGATCAGTGGTTTCTAGGAGTTTGAGGAGGGGGAAGGAAGGCTGAATAGGTAAAACAGAGAGGATTTTTAGGGTAGTGAAACTATTCTGTATGATACTATAAGGTGGATACATGACATTATGCATTTGTCACAACTCATAGAACTGTACAACACAAAGAGTAAACCCTAACGTAAACTATGGATTTTAATTAGTAATAATGTATTGATACTGGTTCAGCAGTAGTGACAAACGTACCACATTAACACAAGATGTTAATGTTAGAGGAAATGGGGCGGGGGTGGGGAGGAGGAGAGAGGCTATATGAGAACTCTCTACACTTTCTGGCCAATTTTTCTATAAACATAAAATACTCTGAAAAAATTAAGTATATTTTAAAAATTTTGTTACAAAATTAATATATGCAAAAGAACATAATGTATACTCACAGTAAAAGTTCTAAAGATATGGAAATATAAACTGAGAAAATGAAGCCACCACCACCACCTCTAGAGGTGCCCACTTTTAATAATTTGGTACATTTTCATCTAGTTTTTTCTCTACATATAAAATGTATA
The DNA here is from genome assembly GCA_023783475.1 of Daubentonia madagascariensis. Taxonomy (NCBI): domain Eukaryota; kingdom Metazoa; phylum Chordata; class Mammalia; order Primates; family Daubentoniidae; genus Daubentonia; species Daubentonia madagascariensis. The sequence continues at coordinate 46,116,023 of JAKFHU010001953.1, forward strand.
TTTTTCCCTATAAGAAAGAACCATATTATAAACTTTTTTGCACTTTACTTTTTCTAAAAGCTAACTGTATATCATAATCATTTTCCATGTCAGTATATATAGATCTACTTTATTATCTACTTTATTCTAACTGCATGTTACTCTATTGTATGGTTCTATCAAAATTAATTCTTTATCATTGGACATTTACATTGTTCCCAAGTTTTGTTATTACAAGCTAGGTTGTGGTAAACATCCTTGTATCTCTATCTTTGGGGCTTTGTTGTTACCAATTTCCAAATTGCCCTCTTAAAAGTTTGTTCAAATCCATACTCCCCTTGGCAGTTTGTATGTGCCAGTTTGCCAACACCCTTGCCAACTGTGAATATTATTTTTTTAAATCCTAGCAATTTTAATAAGAGAAAATACTCTCTTATTTAGTGAACGTTATAGTGGTGATGAAGTCAGCCTTGCTATGTATGTTGCCTGAGTAATTTCCATTTGACCGTCCAGAAGCTTTCCAGGTGTGTTCCATATTTTTTGGAGTCTAATCACCTATCCCTTGCCTTTCATGTTTTTCAGTTGCGACAGTGGCCTGACTCATACACAAAGAAGTTTGAACACAGAATCTACCCTATCACATTTTCTGTTGGAAACCCTCAGGAATGGAAGAAATTATTCAAACCCTGTGCTGCCCAGAGACTCTTTCTTCCGGTAGGAACACCTGTTTTTAATAAGGTGTACCTTGGGAGAGACTTGCTCTTGGAAACATGGTACAGTTTGCTGGGATGTGTTTATAGAGGTGTCATTTACAGCTGAAAATGTGTCTCTCTTGGATTCTATAGTTCATGTTCTTAGTCTGCTGTGTGTAGGGAGAGGGTCCCTGTGTTGTCGAGGTTGTCTTCCCCAAAGACTGAGGGTCTGAGAACATCCAAATCCTGTCTTGAATTATGGGGTCTTTGTGACTCTGGCTCTGCCGTTTGCTGGCTGTGTGAGCCTCAGGAAATCTCCCAACTTCCCTAAGCCTCAGTTTCATGAAGCTTGGCATATAGTTTGCCCTCGCTAAATGTTAGCTTTGACTATTGTTATTTCTCTTAAAATAATAACAACTACTAGTTGTAGTCATGCTAGGGTGTAATTCAGAAACAGTCCAGAGTATTAGTTTAGCCTTTCAGTTTTGAAGTTTTAAATTGCATGTTTTTGTTTCCTTTTTTAAAAATCCTAAGTAGAAAGATCACTTAAGATATATCAAAACTGAGAATATTATTCTGCAGAGATGGCAACTTTGAATTGTGAGTTGCAGGCTTAACATCTATGAAGGATTCATGCCTTCAATATACATTTGTTGAGTGCCCGTGAGGTGGTAGGCCCTGGCTTAGTGGTGATGATATGGTGGTGAATAAGGCAGCCATGGTCCTGCTTCCTTGGAGCTTGAATCTAGCAGGGCATTGAACAAATAATTAAAAGCATGATCCATGCTGAGGTGAAGGACAGTCTCATGGATGTATGTAACATGGGATTCCATCCTGGCCTGGGAGAGATTGCAGAAGGTTCTTTTGAGGCAGTGCCATTTATGCTGAGACATGAATATAAACAAGAAGTAGGGATTACTGGCTGCCAAGGGTCTGGGGGGTGATTAGAGAGAGAAGGGTTCCAGGCAGATAGAACAGTACGTACAAAGGCCCTGACCCGGGAAGAGACATGTTTAAGAAAATAAAAGAAGGTCACAGTAACCAGAAAATTGAAAGTAAGATGGGATTGAAGAAATCAGCAGGAGCCGGAGCTTGCAGGCTCTGTAAGCCATGTCAGAGTGTCTGGTCTTTATCTTAAGGGCAGTTGGAAGCCATTAGATGATTTCTAGCATGGAAGTGGGATGATCTGACTTGTGTTTTAAAGAGGATACACTGGTTCATTGCAGTGTGGACAGTGGAATTGGTGAGGCCAGTCCCTTATGGCTTGGGCTAGGGTGGTTGCCTTAGAGATGGATTCGAAACCTGCCTGAGAAATAGAATTTACCAGCTCTTATGATTGGCTCGTTGTAAACAGGTGGGGGATTTTTTGTTTGTTTGGTTTTGTTTTCTTTTGTTTGTAGAGATGGGGTCTCACTATGTTGCCCGGGCTGGTCTTGAACTCCTGGCCTCAAGCAACCTCCCGCCTTGGCCTTCCAAAGTGCTCGGATTACAGGCATAAGCCACCATGCCACCTGGCTCATTTGTAATAGTTGAAGGGGAGGGAAGTAAAAAGGATTTCACCCAGGTTTCTGACCTGAACAACTATTAAGGTTGATCCATTTGAAATTGCCAATATTCAACCATTCATGACCTACACGAAAGGCAATTTCTTATGGTTCATCCTAAGAAATGGATAGCAATATCATTTAGAGATGGAAAAGACTGGAGGAAAAGCAATTTTGGTAAAAGGGGAAGATGAGTTTAATTTGAGTCATATTTTGATTTTGAAGTGCCGGGGGCTATTCAAGCAGAGGAGGTCCTCCCATCTGTTGGTCTGGACGCCCTAAATGGCAAGTGGCACCTTTAGCACTTCCTACACAGAAACCTATGAACAGGCCAAAGCCTGGATGTATTCTTGGTGCTGATTCGCTGCCCAAGCTCGCTCACTCGTTAAGTCACCTGTTCTTCACGGGCCACAGACATTTATACATGTTGTGAGATAGGATTAAGTGCATAAAAACTGGGGTAAGAAAAGTTTACCTCAAATTGGTACTAAAATCTCTAGGTTGGTATCATAAAAATGAATTACCATTTGAGAAGGTGAGAGAAAATGTTAGGTTTCTGCTTCTCATCTCCATTTTAGGAAAAAAAGAAGTTCTAGAAAACCAAAGTTAATGCAGGAAATTGTCTGCCCACTCTGTCCAAAATATTAACAACCCAATGGAACCACATTTGAATTTTCTCTGACCTTGAATTGTGACTTTATTACCACTAGTAAAAAAACAAACCTACCACCTGGTAGTTTTCATTCATTCCCAGCTAAGTAAGTGTTTTGTTTTGAATGACAAATGGGTGCTGGCATTCCTTATCTGCTTCTGATGATGGAAACTAGCCCTTCCTTAAATAAAGAGAGATTGTGGTTGACAGGACATTTACCTTCTCCCAGTTGTATATCATAACAGCACATTATGAACATGGCATTTTGGGGGGACATGGGTGAGATGTACTGATCTTCAGTGTAATTTGAAATAAAGCCTAGGTCATATTTTCCTTGAAATGCATATCTACAAACCCAAATCAGCAGCACAGAGAAAATAGAGACCCTAAAATGCAAACATCCTAGCAGGTGGTCAGTTGACTAAGCATCTTAGTCTTACCTATTTTCTGAGAGGCTGTCACTTACCCCAAACCTATAGAAGAGATGCTTTCTCCACTAAGATTTAACTATCAGAATAATATCAGAGTCTTTGCAACTCAAGCCTGTTCAATTCTCAAGTACAATTAGCTGAATTCAGATCTCACCAATTCAACATTTTGAAGTCCTAGAAATCAGTGGACTTCTGTGAATAACGGTTCTAGGAGTGGGACCATTGTGAATACAAACTAAACTGCAAATGGCTTGATTAAGCTCTTAAAAATGCATATTTCTTTCAGGTAATCCAGGACCTTAAAATATTTAAAATAATATGCCAATTACAAATAAATCAAATTTGTTCATTAAAATTGATCCTGGAAGACTTTGCCCAGTTTTTTTTTTTTAAGGAAAGGACAGAAAGCCTTTACTCCTATAAGAATAAGTGAGTTTTATGAATTCATATCACCTTTCCCCCAATTAATTGGAAGTAGTGAGATTTTTATAATAGATCTATGCATTTTGCTATATGCTGTGCCTGTTTAATTATAAAGACTTCTCAGTAATTGTGGACCTCTGGGGAGCTTGGAGATATTTAAAACATGACAGAGATCACTATATTATAGAATCTTCAGAGATTTTATTGGTAAGTCGTACCCAAAATGGTTATGTGAGGTAGGGTAAGATGCTATCCAGACCTTACCTAGGAACCTAGGGAGAAAGGTTGGGGGTTTTTTGTTTTGTTTTGTTTTTGTTTTTAAAGTTTTAATAAGCTCCAAGATTATAATGTCTGATGTCTTTCTTGCTCCCAACACTTGCCATAAATATACACATTCAAGGAAGGAATTAGGGAAGAAAGTTATTAAGGGAGACAGGATAAAATTACTTATAGCTGTAAGGAAAAATAAAAATCTCAGGATAAACCTCAATTGAAGCATCCATGGGACATCCAGATAGTTGAGAAAATCTTTCAACAGTTAAGACAGAGGACAAAATAATCAAGAACAAACTTCCTGGAGGAAGCAGAGACAATGCAACAGAAGAACACTTTAGATTAGAAAAGCTATGCTATCTATAATAAAAATAATTGAGATGTTATATAAGGAGGGGGTATTCAGAAATAGCAACAAAGAGAATACCATCAACTTTACATGGAAAGTGGAGCAGAAAGACTATGAGAGGGACAATAGGAGAGAAAAGAACAAAATAAAGATCAATCCAGGAGGTCCAACATTAGTCTAATAGGCACAGAAGCAAGAGAGAACAGGAAAAATGGAGGGGAAGAAGCTATCAGAGAAAGCATACAAGACAATTTTGCAGAATTACAGGATATAAGTTTTCAAATTAAAGTTTCCACTGAGTACCCAGCAACATGGCTGAAAAAGGACCACACCAGTGGATATCCTTGTAGTTGTGCAGGTGATATTTTAGAAATGTGAAATTTAGTGAAATTTTAGATCACTAATGGTAAAGCTAGGCTTTATTATAGTAGATTTTAACTTCTTGACTTCAGCACTGAAAATTATACACAAATGAAGCAATGACTTTAACAGTGGGAGAGAAACTGTCCAAACTGTGAACCAAGTACAAATGTAGAATAAAAACAGTTTTAGACATCAAATTTTTCAAAAACTTTACCTGCCATGCACCTTTTCACAGAAAGCTAGTAGAGGATGCATTTCAATAACATGAGGTGGGGAAAGCAAAAAAGAAGGCTTAGGATGCAAGGAAGAGGCAATCTGATACAAGAAAAATGCAATGGGACTCCCAGAATGATGGGGAAGGAACACTCAGAAATCCTCAAGAGCAACTATGCCTGATAGGAGCAGGGTGACAAAGGCTGCTGGGGAAATGTCTCAAGAAGGAAAAAAGGCATTGGCAGCAGAGTTCTGTTGGAGGGTTTAGTGATTGATGAATTGATAGGTACATAGAAAACAAAGAAAATGAAAAAATTAGGCCACTAATGAACTCCTGGAAAAGTGTTGTACAACAAAGGAAATTTCACCATAGACCTATACGTAGCTCAACAATAAATATTGTTCACTTAGTCATAAAATTAAAAAATTTTTTAAAAACCTCAATTGAGTGTGACTGTTGTTTTCAGTCACTTACTATTTAAGTTAACATAGCCTTGACCTACAAATTTATCCTGAAAGTTTTCTGACTCCATGTTTCTAAGAAACTTGTCCCATTCTTTAATATTTCAAAGCAGTACCATGCCCAATAAACAAAAATCATAGATTACCTAGATTTTAGATGTCACATTAAGGACAACACATATAATCTTCCCTTTTCCACTTAGGTTTTCTTTTTTTTCCCCACTTATGTTTTGCTAAAGAGGGCTGTAACTGGTTCCAGTGTTTGGAAATCTGTATGCTTACCAGAGATATATTAATGAGTTAGCTATGGGCTGATGGAAAAGGGATGCTTACCATACTTTTTAGAACTTTTTATAATTAAGGTCAGACCTCTGTATTATTATTAATATTATACCTCAGCAGTAGCAATTAACATTGAGACATCCTTGGAACCAACCCTTTGGATATTACCAAATATTGACAGACATATAAGAATATATTAAAAATCCTTATTAAGAGGAACATCAATTAGAGTCACCATAAATGATGTCTATACATTTCATCAAGCACCAGGAGGCCATAAATTATTGGGATGAGATTAGCTGCTGAAATGATTACATGAAATGACCCTAGATAATAATTTTGTTGAAAAAGTTTCCCTAATACTTACCATTTACTTGCACTGTATCAAAAGTTTGATATTCAAGGTATTATTTACAACTTTTGGTTAAATGTGAGAAAAACTCAACTCCAACTATCTAAGCAAAGAAGGAAATTAATTTATTGCCTTATCTAACTGCAAAGTATAGACAATAGGGCTGATTCCATGCGCAGCTAGATCCAGGGGCTCACATTATGTCATCTGGTCTCTCTCTCTCTCTCTCTTTCTCAGAAAAAGAGCATGGCAAGGTGGCAACTTCTAAAATAGTAGCATGAGGAGCTCTGTGGAATTGCTCCCCAGTGAAACAGGCACAACTGATGAAAATTATTTTTTTAAATAACCATCTAAATTGTAAATAACTATCTAACTGGAAATTGTCCTAAGGACCTAAGCAAATGAAGAAACATTTATTTAAGAAAATCTAATAACTCAGTAACAATAGTGAGAATGTGTGACATTTGAACCATGACATACTCCCTCTCTCCCCCTTTCCAGCTGAGTTGATGGAAACTCAACTTAAGGCAGTTCACTCAAAAACACAGGGATTCCTCTCTCCCCAGCTCCCAGTTGAGGGGTAGAGTATCTTCTTGGGAGGGGCAGACCATCAGCATTTCTCATTTCTACCAGCTATGTGTTGCAGAGCCTAAATTCCAGGCAAATGTGGTGAAGAAGTAAAGGGCTTTCTTAATTAAGGGGAGGCTTGTAGCTCCATAAGAACAACAAGTGAAACCATAGGCCATTTAGTTTAGGGAGAGCCAGGGGAAAAGGCAGGTAAAAAGTACCCTCCTGATGTCAGAACTAGCTTCACAGACTGGCCTCAAAACTTCAAAATAGCTTGAATTTAATTGGATTAGACTGTGAAGCAATTTGTGCTCCACTGAGGAAATAGCTCCCCCAAAAGAGTGAAAAAAAATTATTAAATTAAAATGCTATATTAGAAAATATTCACTTAATGCAAAAGAAAATAGAAAAGAAAGAATAAAGGAACAAAAAAGACATGGGACAAATGGAAAACAAAGAGTTAAATGGCAGACATAAATTCCACTATATAAATAATAACATTTACTGTGAATGGATAAAACAATCCAATCAAAAGGCAGAGATTGCCAGAGATAGTAGATAAAGAATACAGTCCAACTATGTGCAATCTATAGAAGGCACACTTTAGGTTCAAAGAAACAAATAGGTTACAAGTAAAAGGGTGGAAAAAGATATATCATGCAAACAGCAACCACAGGAAAGTTGGAGTGGTTGTACTAATATCAGACAAAATAGAATTTTAGAAAAAAAAATTACTAGAGATAAACAGAGATATTTTATAATGATAGAAGTATCAATCCATCAAGAAGGTATAACAATTATAAACATATATGCACCTAACAACAGACCTACAAAATACATGAAGCAAAAACTGACAGAATTGGAAGGAGAGATAGGCAATCCACCAATAATAATGGGAGACTTTATTGACCCTAGTTTCAATAATGGATTGAACAACTAGGTAGAATATCAACAAGGAAATAGAAGAATAACCCTATAACCAGTTGACCCAACAGACCTTAGTAGAACACTCCACCCAACACCAGGAGAACACATGTTCTTCTGAGTGCACATGGAACATTCTCTAGGATAGACCCTATGTTGGGCCATAAAAGAGCCCACAATAAGCTTAAAAGGATTGAATTTATACAAAGTATGTTCTCTGACCACAACAGAATGAAATTAGAAGTCAGTAACAGAAGAATATTTGGGAAGTTCACAAATATGTGGAAATTTAATACACTCCTAAATAACCAATGACTTAAAGAAGAAATTACAAGGTAAATTAGAATGAAAATGAAGATACAACATACCAACACTTAGAAGATGCAGCTAAAATAGGGTTTAGAGGGAAATTTATAGTTGTAAACTGCAAAAGTATAAATGAGGAAAGATCTCAAATCAGTAACCTAACCTTCACCTACAGGATAACAACAAAATCAGAAATTTGTTCTTTGAAAATATCAATGAAATTGACAAACTTTTAGGTAGACTGAGAATGAAAAAACAGAGAAGACTCAAGTTACTAAAATCAGGAAGGAAAGAGGGGGCATAACTACCAACATTACCAAAATAAAAGGATTGTAAAGCAATACTGTAAATAGCTGTAAGTCCATAAATTAGATAGCTTAGATGAAATGGATAAATTTGAATTCTGTGGATTGTCTTTTCACTTTCTTAATAGTGTCATTTGAAACACAAAGTATTTAATTTTGATGAATTCCAAGCTATCTATTTCGTCTTTTGTTGCTGTGCTTTTGGTGTCATATCGAGAAACCATTGTCTAATCCAAGGTCGTGATTCATGTATTATACTTATCCCTGAGGCAATCATTATGTCCAGGAAGGTAGGATACATAGATTGGCTCGACTTGAGTCACATTCCCTCCCATGAGCAACAAGGGTCAACTGCATCTAAACCACATGGATTTGGTTTTACCACAGGACAGAATTTTACCACAGTTGGTCTTGTCAGAAGATGGAGGAAGATGTGCCAGGAAGGGCAAACAACAAACATGTACTTGACTTAATAATCTCTTCTCAGTTTTCAGAAAGGTCCATTTACTTTGTTAAAATGATGAGTATGATATAATATATAAGAGGATGTGGCCTTTAGAAAATTTAATAGCCACAGTATTGGGAAGCATTTAATGGAGACAGAAATTAATTAGAGATATATAGAGGCAGTATAGTGTAGTTGTTAAAACTATACAGGCTCTGAAAGCAGCCCAAATATGTTCAAATCTCACTTCTACCACTTACCACTTTATAACTGGAGGAAATAATAATTTAACCTTTTTTTGCCTCAATTTACTCATCTGTAAAATAGGGATAAGAATGTTACCTATCTTGTAGTATTGTGAAAATTTGGCATGACACTACTGAGACCATTAACTCTTTTCCAAAAAAGGACCTTATCTTCGTTAATAGCAACATTTTTTGGCCCAGCTGGCCAAGCCATAACCAACACAGAACAATTGTAGCATGCCCCAGCAGATAACACTCCTGTTATGACTTCAGTCACATTGCAGGGAATTGTCTTTTTGACCCCCACATAATTACCATCCTAGTAGCTCTAGAACTGAAGAGTCAGCATGTGTGTTATGAAGCATAGTACAAGAATTATAACTAATATTTGTTGATTACCTATGGTAACATAGCTCTTTGGTTGCAGGCAATCATAATTAACTCAGGCTGGGTTAATCAGAAAAGGGCTTGACTGAAAGGGTGTTGGGAGCTCTCAGAACGGAGGAGAAGGTTAGCCAACTTGGCTTGTGTTTGGTTAAAGACGGCAGGCAAATCATTTGCATTTATGTTTGTTCTTTCCTAAAACTACCCTAAAATTGATAAATAATTTTTTCCTTCTCTCCTTTTCTTTTGTTTCTTTCTTCCTTCCTTTTTTTTTTTAAGAGAGGGGGTCTTTCTCTGTCGCCCAGGCTGGAGTGCAGTGGTGCAATCATAGCAGCCTCCTGAGTAGCTAGCAATACAGGCGAGCACCACCACACCCGGCTGATAATTAATTTTTTAAAGAGCATAAGTCTATTCTAGGACAAAAAGAACAGGAGAGGCGGCAATGGAATTAAACCTAAAAGTAAATTTTGAATGATATTAACCAACTTAGTCAACCTGAGACAGCTAAATCTTTAACTACCAGTGGGGAAAGCCTAGAAGCAAATGATACACATGACAAAACTTATAAAGAAATTATCATTAGGATCCTCAGAAAAATAAAAGAAAACATTACATGTATGAAAAAAGCATGGGATTCTATTAAAAAATGAAATATTTAGAGGATAAAAACTCTCATACATTCAAAATATACCAGAAATGAACAACTCAATAGAAGAATTGGAAGAAAAAATTGAGGAAATCTTTCCGAAAATAGAACAAAAATCAAACAAAAACTAAAGAGATAGAGAATAGAAATAAAGTGATCAGAAAGTTAGAGGACTGGTCCAACATCTGAACAATAAGAGTTCTGGAAAGAAAAATGAAAGAATGCAAAGGGTAGGAAATCAACAGTGAAATTAATTCAAGAAAATTTCCCAGAACACGAAGACATAAATTCCCAGATTGAGAGAACCCACCAAAAGACTTATCACATTTGATGGGAAAAAAAAAATACAGCATCAGGCAAATTGACTTGAACTTCCAGAACAATAGAGAGAAAAAGAAGATAATATTAGCTATTAGAAAAGGGATAAAAGGTCATATTAAAAGACCAGAAATCAGACAGGCTTCAAACTCCTTAACAGCAATGTGCAAAAATAGAGCAATGCCTTTAAAATTCACAGGCAACATTATTTCCAATCTAGAATTCTATACCCAGCCAAACTACAAATCATGTGTATGGGAAGATCGAGACATTTTCAGATGTGCACAGTGTCAAAATATTTAATCTCATATGAGTTCTCTCTCAAGGACCTACTGGATAATGTGCTCCGCCAAAATGGGGTACATCAAGAAAGATGAAGACATGAGATCCAAGAAGCAGGGACACAAAAGAGATGTGAAAGGAGTCTCAGGGGAAGGGAGAGGATAGCGGCACAGCATCCTGGTTGGAGCAAATCAGGAAGCTGTGGAAGAAAACTTTAGTAAGCATATAGAAAACCAAGCAAACTAACAACAGCAAAAAGGGCAGTTATTAATTCCAGGGGAAACAGAATTGTACAGAGAGGGAAAATATCATGGTTGATGTCATGGCTTAGCTGGAAATAGTATTTATGTGGTCATCATAAGATAACATTGTGTATTGATCCAGACAATATTTTGCTGTAACTGTATTGGGGGATGGGAAGTGTATATATGTGTGCAGTAGGGTTGGGAGTTTGTGTGAAAGAGAGCTAAATCCTATTCTTCCAGGATAGGAAGTCAATAGATGACATATATTATTTAGAGATACGGAGGTACATACCCATAGAATCAATTTAAAGAATTGGAATTGGTGGTTTTCTCTAAGAGTGGGAAATCTGGTGGGGGGTATAGAGGGACTGTTTTTACTTATTTGTCCATATGTCTGCCTATCTATCTACCTAGGTATATTATTTACCAAGATTTTGTTAACTGTTTGACTATTCTGTGTTTCTCAAATTGTGGGGAATAACCCACCAGTGACTCTTGAAACCAATTTAGTGGATTATTATCAGCTTTTAAAAAAAATGAAATAAAGTGGAATAGAATAGAAAATAATGGAGATGCATTACATATAGTAAGGACAAACACTATTTTTGTCATTTCTGTTTTATATATTTATGTATGCATGTACTAGAATTGTGGTAAACATGCATTTCTTACTGTGAAATGCATTTCTTAATAGTTGAAAATAGTTTGAGAAATACTGCTTTACAACATGTCTTCAGGACTTACCACTGAAAGAAGAGGAACGTATGGTAGGTGGCCAAAGACCACCCAACGTCTGCTACCCTTACCACGTGCTTGGATCTTTAGGTTTATGATTTCATTAAGTCTTCACAACTCTTTGAGGAATATACTTGTTTGTATCCTCTTTACAAATGAGGAAACTGAAGTTTAGGGAAATAAAATCCTTTTCCTGCAATAAATCTTAAAGCCTAAATGGGACCCTGAGATTCTCCTATGGTATAGTCATTCTACCCCACTTCTTGCAGTTTATTAGTGCCAGTGTTTTCTCCTGTACTTGTAGAAAACATTCCCAAAGTGTTACAAAAACCTCCTTTGGAAGATTCCCTTGAACCTTCCATTCTTTAATTGTTAAATGGGTATGAAAATAGGACATATGTCTTTGCTCAGACTCACCAGTTTGGTGAGGCTGTTGTATTTATAATTGCTCCCCTCCCCTGCTTTTTTCCCTAGCCTACTATCTTCAAAGTTAGAATGCTACGTACTTTACTTATTTGTCTTATTTTTTGGCTTCTCTCATGAGCATGTAAGCCCTATTAGGGCAAAGATCTTTGATCTCCAGCACCTAGAGCAGTGCCTGGTATATATTAACAGAAGGCACCCTGGTATATATTAACAGAAAACTTTTTGGATGGATGAATGGGTGGGAGGAAGGATGGATGGATAGATGGATGGACAGACGGAAGAATGGATGGATGGTCTTATAAAAAAGGCTTTAACAACTGCTTCAAAAAGTAGCAGAGAAGGTTGAAAGATACAACACTTTTATAAAAGTTCTGAGCCTTGAACCCAGCGTCCACTCAGTAAATGTTAGTTGGATTAGATTCTCAAATATCAGGAAAGGGAAACCCTTCTTTGAAAATTAGTCCAGTTCAAGTGAAGAGTTAGAGTTCCTTGTGACACAATGATCCTGTTTTCAGCAACTCCCTAGCACAGAACACATTCTCTGGAGAGGCACCATCTGACTAAGAAACTAGACTCTGCTTTAAATGACAGTTGCCATGGCTAACGGAATGTCTATAGCCAACAAGGAAAGATACTGTGTGCTTGCTGGCTGGGATTGCAACACCTGATAAGAGGAGGAAGCAAGCCAAGAGGGAGCATGGAAGCAGATGGAAGATCTGAGAGAGCCATTATCTCAGAACATGCCAGAGAAACCGGATACCTTCAGTTACGCAAGGCCTGTGGAAGAGGTCCCACATGCGGATCTAACAGTTGGCCACATAGCTGAGATGATGAAATCAAAGACCAAACACAAGTTTAATGAGCCAGAATCTTAGGAGAACCATGCTGAACAAAGCCGTCATTGATTTGCCCAACTCAGAGGCAATCTGAATCTTGTTTGCAAAGATCAGAAGATCAGAAAAGTCTACTTCATTGATAGGAGCATGTGTGAATGTACTTATGACATTGGTACACCCTGCTGTTTGTTAAAAACGTCACAAAAATGAATATGTAAGCTATATGTAATTCCACAAGAGGGCACAATAGAAGCAAAAATAAAAATTGATATGCTTTAATTTTCTCTTATGCCACCTTATTTTAAGCTAACAATTCAATGAAACAAACGACCTTAAAATCTCAGATTACAACAGTTAAAATTGGGAAACACTGGATACACAAGGAGAATGCCATGTAAAGATGAAGGCAGAGATTGGGGTGATGTTTCTACAAGCCAAGGAATACCAGAGATTGCCAGAAAACCACCAGAAGCTAGGGGAGAGGGTGGATGAATGAACTCTTCTAACCATGGCTGTAAATTATCCCAGAAAGCAGAGACTGGATCTAACTTAGTAGCATTTTATGGTATATTGTCATATACAGTCAGAAAATCAATAAATAATTTTAGATGACCAAAAAAAAAATTGGGAAACACTGTTTAATCAAGAGTGTGTATTTATTTTTGTACAAATTCCCAATGTGTGTGTATATGTATATTTAAAAACCAAGAAAGAAGGCATTATATAGGAACAATACTTTCCAAGTGTCCAGCATTCTCTCCACCAGCTTAAACTATCTTAACAATATCAAAAGGGATACTTGAGAATATACCACAGTGAACAGAATGTTCTTTGTTCTCTGCACATACAAAATGAAAGGGAATTATCCCAAAGTAGACGATTAGAAAGTATAGTATGTATACCATGATTCCATTGGTATTTTTTTACATGCAAAAGTATATATGTTCATGTGTATAAACATTTACACACATATAACCATTTATTCAATAGTATTTATTAAGCCTCAATTATGTGACTGGCCCTAGAAATATGACTGTGAATAAAATATCCAAATTTCGGCCAGGTGCAGTGGCTTACACCTATAATCCTAGCACTTTGGGAAGCCTGGGCAGGAAGATTGCTTAAGGCCAGGAGTTCAAGACCAGCCTAAGAGTGAGACCCCTGTCTCTACAAAAAATAGAAAAATTAGCCAGGCATGGTGGCACACACCTATAGTCCCAGCTACTCAGGAGGCTGAGGCAGGAGGATCACTTGAGCCCATGAGTTTGAGGCTGCAGTGAGCTATGATGATACCACTGCACTCTAGCATGGGCAACAAAGCAAGACCCTGTCTCAAAAAAAAAAGAAAAGACATCCAAATTTCCTGCTCTCATGCAGCTTATATCCAAGTCAGGGAAGAATGATAAAAAAATAAGTAAATTTTAAGTTAATTTTAGGTAGTAATAAGAATTACAGAAAAAATAAAAGAGTTTAGAGGGTGATGGGAGTGAGAGTCTCTGAGAAGGTAACACATGAGTTGAAATTTGACTTCCTCGCCCTACAAAGATCCTACACGCAGATGAATGCGTGGGAATAGCCCGGGATGATATTCACTGCCCTGTTAATGTTGGTTAATTCTGGAGAGGCGAGAGAGGATTGTGGGGGCTTGGAGTGGTGGTGTGGTAAGGAGGGATAGGGCCAGGTAAAGGGCATCCTGAACTTACTCTGTCAATTGCAGAATTGTTCCTATGTTTTTACAACACACAAGCATGAATTTGTGTATTGTGTAAATTCAGACAATTTTTTAAAATGGCAAACCAATAAGAGAAAAAAGACAAAGAACATCAAAGCTTTTTATAATGTATGTAAGCTATCTGTCCACGTTTGCAAGGACATTCAGATGCACAAGAATTACAAGCCTTTTTCTGACCAGGTGTTCTGGGTCTGGATGTATTTACATTAAGACAGAAAATAAACGTGACCATGATCATAGAGAAAAGGCTTATTGTACTGACCCATTTACTCATCTCTCTGCCACCTGTGTCCCTTCCCTCCTGCATGCCACTCCTGCATTTTTGGTTTTTGAATGCTGTTCATGTCAGATGGAATTAGGCTGAGAATCTTCCTAGAGTCCCTGCTCCCTTGTAGGGCCGGGTCCAAACATCTCAGCCGGGTGTTCAGGGCCCTTTGCATTCTGACTGAATTTACCTGTTAACTTTAAGCGTTATTCCAAATCATGTATTTGCCACTCCAGCCAGACTGGTCTGTCACTGTCTTCCCCAGATGCTGTGCACGTTACCCTCCGCCACACTGTTGCTTGGAAACAATACCCTAACCACCCCACTGCTCCACCTCCAGGCTCACTTATTAAAATCATACCTATTTCTTCACAATTTAGGCCAACACCCTAACAATCTAAACTCAAAATTCTCTTTTCCTTTAACAAATTAATTCTCTAAGACATACACATACACAGTTTCTTGAGATCACTATCAGTGTGAACTCATGTTTTTAAAAAATAAATATGTATACAGATAAATAGATACAGAAATAATTACAGATATATATATATACCTGAGTTTGTGTACATACATGTATCTCCAAGTTCTATCCATTCAGGGAGGCTATAAGCAGTGACAGCCCCATAGCACGTCCATCATTTGCATTGTGAGCATGTACTGTTACTGCTCCATGTCAGGTGAAAATCAGCATGCTAGAGCAGAAGGACCGTGAGTTTTATGTCAAAGTTCCCTAGTTTCATCCAGGTGCTGCCATTTACTGGTGGTGACCTTAGGTAAACTGTTTAGGTTCATCTGTTAAATGGGGTAATAATACCATTCTAACAGGATTATTGAAGCATTGGCAACAATGTACATGAAATACCCAGATGGTGCCTAACACATAACAGATGCTACATAAATGAAAGAGATTATTATTGCTTTACACTTATAAGTTATTTTATTGACAAAAATATTTGCTGATTGGATATTTAGTATAGTCGTATGACCTTGAGTAAGTTACTTAACCTCTCCGTGTCTCAGTTTCCTCGTCTGTAAAATGGGGATAATAATAGTAGTACCTCATTAGGTTGTTGTGAAGATTAAATGAGTTAATATGGGAAAGCTTGTTGAACAGCACCTGGCGTATAATAAGTGCTATATAAGTGGTTTATAATTATTATTCAGAATAGTATCTTATCTACCTTATTATTTTATGGGATTATTGTTTACATTGAAGTGTTGGGATATTGCCTCTTTTAACCGTAGTTTTGCATCTTTCAGGTTTTCACCTCTGTTTACTAGAGGAACTCTCAGAGGCTGCCCACCCGTCTGTGGAAATGTTCATTACTATCTAGCTTTCTGCCTTTGCTCAATAATTATTGTCTCTGTAGTGGCCTGCTTCAAGATAGGCCACTTTTTAAAAAGTGGCATGTGCATTCTTTAAAAAAAAAAAGAGCATGACAGAATGGTGGAGGAAAGGGGACTTATTTTATCAAATTGAAAATATGTGTTGAAATGTAGAATTTCCTTTGCTTTCTGGCTTTGGTTTGGGGACCTAGGAATTGTAGTCGCAGAGAAGAAAGTGCAAACAGCCCTAGAATCCCCCCTATTTTACCCAGTTTATCTTTCTGTAGAATGAGAAGGGGCAGCGGACACCAAATATGTTCCCCAGAATCCCACCCAGGAGCAAGCGCTCTGTTAGGGAAAGGAGGCAGGTTACAAGAGGGGACGCTGTCCATGCATCTCTCAGCGAACATGGTCTTTCTGTCTGCTTTGACAAGACATCTTACCTAGAGATGTGTGTGCTCCAGGAATGATGGAAGCTTCAAAACAGGAAAAAGGGGGAAAAAAAAAAAAAGACAGGGACTTGATATAATTACAGAAATTAAAAATGATCTTGGAATAACCCTGCAGAATGTATTTGGCTTAGGGAAGTGAAAGTTCACAAAGGTAGAAATAGGTAAATAAACACCATAGAGTACATGGTGTAAAGCAATCTTTATTTTAACTGAAAAAATGTAATCATGGTATCTGTATTTCTTTTCTTCCCATTTTTTATTGTAGTAAAATATGCATAACATAAAATGTACCATGTTAACTATTTTTAAGTGTACAGTTCTGTGGCATTAATTACATGCACATTGTTGTGCCACCATCTCCAACCACCATCTCCAGGACATTTTCATCTTCCCAAACTGAAATAGTGCCTGTATTTCCTGTGCCTTTCATTGGGAGCATCATTTCTTTAGTCATAATCTGATTCAGCGTATATCAAGACTCTGACTTTCTGATTCACTATAGATTAACTATTGCTATTTTAGTTATATTCAAGTCTCTTTGTTTTTCATATATGTAGGAGATGTCTTCACTTGGCAAGAAGGAAGAAAGTATTTCTTTTTTTCTTTGGAAAACTTGTCCTTTCCTCTTCTCTGTTTCCACCTCCTGCTTTAACCCTCTTTAAATATTTTTTCCCTTCTGATTGTCACTAGCATCATTTTTCCAAAGGTTCCCTCTCTGGAATTCAGTTCTGCTTGAATCTAAATGGCTCCTTGGTCATTGTTTCTGTTCTGTTCATTTCCTCCTCTGGCTCCCTTTGCATCCTTTTAGTTTTGAGGGTGTTTTAGAAATGCTTGAGAGGTAAGGAAGTGGAATGATGTACTGAGAGAGGTAGCTGTCCTGTCAACAGAGGCCTGGAGGGTGAGGTACCAGTCCACACAAGCACGAGAATGATATTCTTGTGGTAGGTGTTGGTTTTCCCTTCGGGAACTTGGAGTCTTCTACTCTTCAATTGTTCATAGACCTTCTCATCTCTCAGAACCTGTCCTCTTCTGCAATCAGCCTTGAAGCGTATTTAAAATTACAGTGGTTCTGAGACAGTTCAACAGTTGAATTCCTTAGATTGTGTAAACATGTATTGGATGCCTAGTATACATGCCAGGCATTTTGCCAGGCACACGGACTTTAGAAGTCAACTACATATGGAAGGTCCCTGCCCTCAGGGAGCTTCTATCCTGATTGGAGGAGGCAAGCAATAAATGAGAAAATAATTTAACCAAAGGCCACTGACTCTGAGAAGTGACAGAAGGAAGGAAGTCAGGTGGTGTGATGAAGAGAAAGTGGAGGGAAAGAACAGGGAACCCTCCGGGAAAGTCTTTCTTAGAAGGGGTAAGTCAGAGTTGGGTGTCCGAGAATAAGCAAAAATCTCTGCCTGGCGTTCGGGAGGCCTTTGGTAGCACTCCACTGACAGGTCTGGGCAGCTGCTTATCATAAACCACAGGAGCTCCGTGGAGCCTTATCTCCAGACCCAAGGAGAGGAGGCAGAAATGTGCAGGGACTTGCTAATTTATGTACATCAACAGATAACATTTGGGAACCACCATTAATTTTCACACTCATCACAGTTTTCATACTTTAAGCAGTTGTCTAAAACAATAGTTCACAAACCTTGAAACTGATTGAAGCGTTGGGGGCTGCACAGGTATGTCATAATCAGTAAAGGCGCCATTTTTAGGTGCATTTGAGGGCCTTATCTTCACCTCAGGTGTCATGAACTTAGGAAGAGAAGTGAGAAAGAACATTCCAGAAGGTGTGTCTTAGTTCGAGCTGCTATGACACAGTACCATAAACGGGGTGGCGTGTAAACAACAGAAACTTACTTCTCACAGTTCTGGGGCTGGGAAGTCTATGATCAAGGCACCAGCAGATTGATTCAGTGTCTATCTGGTGAGGACCTGCTTCCTGGTTCATAGATGGCACCTTCCCACTGCGCCTTCACGTGGTGGAAGGGGCAAGAGAGCTCTCTGGGGTCTTCTTTACAAGGGCACTAATCCCATTCATGAGGGTTTTACCTTCATAACCTAATCACCTTTTAAGACCCTGTCTTCTAATACCATCACCTGGGTGTCAGGATTTCAACATATGAATTTGGGAGGGGACATAAACATATGGTCCATAATAAGACGATTCCTTTGTTAAATGAGAAATTTATAGTTTCAATTTGATATTTTCTTTCTGACAGAGGGGACTTAAATATTTGTTTCTGTCTAAGCAAAGACTTAAAAGCATCTTAGATGGAGGAAACCCTGGCCATAGACAAGACGAGAGTTGGGAACTCTTGGCTTCTTACGGGTTCATTTAGCTCCCTACCCTGTGCTGACTTTGACAGTAACTGAGCAATAATGAAGGGTGTGAGGCCCTGAAGCCAGAAAAACCTTGGGTTGTGCTAGGAGGTGAAGGAACACCAATGACAACAGAATAGGTTGGAGAGGTGGAGGGAGCCTGTCATAGACTGTGGTACAGGTGTGACTATTTGAAGTGCGGCAAAAAGTCTTGAAGGGGTTTAAGGATGAAAGTGGTGTGATCTGTCGTAGGTTTTGGGGTTTTTTTAAGCCCTCTGGACATTTCGTAATGATACAATGTTCGATCCGTCAGGAAGATGTAACCACCCCAAATGAGTATATGCCTAATAACAGAGCTTCCAAATCCATAAAGTAAAAGCATTCCTAGACAAGTAGAGAAATAGATAAATTCACAGAGTTGGAGACTTCAACATTTCTATTTCGAGAGTTGACTCTGATTAGTGTGAAAATGAATAATGATTCCCAAATCATATCTGTTGTTGTAAGTGAATCTGCAGTAACTTTACGTTTCTCCCCCCTTTCTTTGTGTTTGGAGATGAAGCTCCATGGAGCCCATGTGGTCATAATAAATAGTCAGAAAACCAGTGAGGATAGAGAAGACCTTGACAACACTATCAACCACGTAACCTAATCGACAGCTATGGAATTTATAGACTGCTCCACCCAACAACTGCAGAATAAACATTGTTTTTCAAATGTTTGGGAAACATTCACCGAGATAGACCATATGCTGGGCCATAAAACAAGTCTCAATCAATTTAAAAGGACTGAAATCCTGCCGAGTGTGCTCCCTGACTACAAGGGAGTTAAAATACAAATGGATGACAAAGGATATGATTTGGAAAATCACAAATACTTGGAAATTAAACAAGACACTTGTAAATAAAGAAGAAATCACAGTGGAAATTAAAGATCCCTCTGGCTGCTCTGTGAGGAACGGGTTGGAGAGGGGCAAGTGTGGATACAGGGACACCAGTGGACAGAACTTTATAGTATTCTGGAGGAGCTGTCATGGTGCCTGGGACTCTGGGTGAGGAAGTGGAGAGGGAGAGAAATGGACAGATTCGGGAATGTGGGAGGTAGAGCCTGTGGGACTTGCTGAGGATTGGATGGGGGCTATGTGGGTAGGAAAGGAAACAAGGATGACCTCAAGGTTTCTGGGTCAAGTCTCTCCCTGTGGCTCTCAGGATCCAGTCTGAATTTGTCGGCATAGCTCCCGATCAGGCCCCTGACTGCTTTGACAGCCTAACCTGCTACCACCCCTTATTTTCCTGCTGTAAATGCCAGCCCTGCCAAGCACCTGGCAGTCCTTCCCTTGCTGTGCCCTCTCTTTTCACATGCTGTTCCACTTAGCTTTGGCACCCTGTGATCTGCTTTTCACTTATCTCTTAGTTTAGGTGTCACTTCTGCTAGGAAGCCTTCCTAGCTTTCCCTCCAGACTGGCTTAGGGCCTCTGCTGTGTGCTTCTGTGCTACCCCTGTCATCACCTGCACCTCGCTTTGCTTTGTCCCTTCTCTGTCTCCCCCATAATACTCCTGAGAACAGGGAATAGGTCTCATTCTTTTACTATTACTACTACTACTACTACTACACTACTGCTACTACTATAGCCAGTTGCTGGTTTCCTGGGCTGTGAGTCAAGGAATCTAGCCCTCATGAAAGTGAGACCATAATATTATCACTGTACATTTATTGAGTCCTTGCTAATGTGTGTGCCAGGGGCTTCACACACATGATCTCCTTTAATCATCCCAGCAGCACTGTGAAATTTGTTATTAATCCCATTTATAAGAAGAAGAAACTGGGGCTTAGAAGGCTTAAGCAGCTTGCCCAAAATCACACAGTCAGTAGTGGAAACAGAATTTGAACACAGATTTCAAACCCAAATCTTTTAACCACCAAGTTGTACTGTCAGAATCAGACCAGGGTTGGAGCAAAATGAGCCTGAAGAAGAGCCAGTGAGCCCCCGATCATCTTGTATGGCCAGGCTTTGGCCCACATTTGGTGCAGATTGCCAAGCAGAGTTCACTGGAGGTGGGGGCGGTGGGGGCGGTGCACAGAGCAGGAGCAGGAAGACCCATTCCATTACAGCCAGCGGTGGTACAGATGGCTATTGTGTGCTGCCTCCCCCAACTTTACTCTACAAAAACAAAGGCCTCATTTCTAGTGCTGACTAATTTCCATAAAGGAATTAAAATGGCTAATTTTATATCCTTTTGGTAAATACTTCTCTTCCCATTATAAGGTGGCCAACAATGATCCTCTTCAAATTAATATCAGCAATAATTGCTGCAGAATTAGCCTCCAGAGATGCAATATTATAGAAAGAGTGATTTTTTTTGGCCTTTTGTTTTTTCAGATAAAGAGTAAAAAGACCTTATGTACTTGTTTTCAGTCAAGGTACTAAGTGGATTATGATATTAGAAAAGTTCAAAAACTTCATTTCTTCTCAGCTTGACTCTGACTACATAAAAGCTTTTTGTGGTCGTTGCATGTTTTGAAGTGCTGTGGGCACTGATGCGAATGGCAACTAATTACCCTTGACATTTTAAAAGGGAAAACACAGAGGCGGCTTACAAAACTGCTATTTTTTGAGTACTTACTGTGTGCCAGCCACTGTACTGACTACCTTGTGTGTTTCATTTAACTGCCTCATTGCAACAACTCAGGAGGGTGGTGGTGGTGGTCCTCATCTTGCTTTCTGCTTTTTACAAATGGGGAACTGAGGCCTAGAAAGACTGAGCCACTTGTCCAAAGTCACAGGGCTAGTGCCTCATGCTGCCAAGAATTGAACTCAGGAATACCAGACTCAGGATTCTTTTTTTTTTCTTGAGACAGAGTCTCGCTCTGTTGCCCAGGCTAGAGTACAGTGGTGTCATCATAGCTCACAGCAACCTCAAACTCCTAGGGTCAAGCGATCCTCCTGCCTCAGCCTCCCAAGTAGCTGGGAACGTTAGGTCCGAGAGGAAGACACGCAAGCCTGGGGGCATGGTAAAATGCCATTTATTTTGAGCACCTGGGTGCAGATGGGTGGAGGCCAAAAAGGGTGTCCACACAGAGGAGGGGGAGGGTGGCGAGTTTTATGGAAACTTTGGGGAGCGGGAGTTCCGCCAGTTTCTGCGGGCTCCATCCCAGCCTTTGCAATTCAGAGTTATCTTTACAACCTCGGAGACTCCTCTGGAGCTTGCAGCCTGCAGGGGTCCTCATCTGACTTATCTACCGCATGCATTCCGGGGCAGACCCAACAGGGACCTAAGGTCTCACCACGAGGCCTGGATAATTTTTCTACTTTTAGTAGAAACGGGGTCTCTCTTTTCCTCAGGCTGGTCTCGAACTCCTGAGCTCAAGTGATCCTCCCGCCTTGGCCTCCCAGAGTGCTAGGATTACAGGCGTGAGCCACCACGCCGGGCCTCAGACTCAGGATTCTTAAGTACTGTCTTCATGCGTGTCTCTGAGACATACCATTAGGGCTACTTTGGTGTGTTTCTTTTGAAATGTGATCTACACACCAAAAAGATCACGCCAAAACTTTACATGCTTAGTTTAACAAGCTCACAGCTGTGTAACCACTACTGTAGTCGAGAACTAGACTCTATGGCCATCGCCTCAGAAACCCACCATCAATGTATCTCTTAAAGACCACCAGGAGCTTCTTTTTATTTCAGGGCAGGAACATGAGGAAGAGCCGGGGAGCCGGGCTGCAGCAGCTGCAAACTCCAATACGTTCAAGGGCCAGAAGGGAACACAGGAATGACACAGACCAGGGGCAATTTCAGTTAATGGCAGCTCCATTGTTTTCCTGGTGCTTAGGTTAGAATCCTTTGAGCTGCCCTTGACTTTTCTCTTCCTCTCACATTCCATAGCCTGTCCACCAGGACACCCTGGTGGCTCTCTTTTCAGACTATATTTAGGATTTGACTTCTCACTCCCTGTGTTGTTAATCACCCAGGCCAAGCCACCATTGCATCTCACCTGAATCATTAAAATCACATCCTCGCTGGTTTCCCTGCTTCTCCTGTGTGTCCCATCAGCCTGTTCTCAATGCAGCCTCCATGGCGATCCTTTCATCTAAGTCAGATCGTGCACACAAGCCCACCACTGGCTCTGGTCTCACTCAGAGTGAAAGGCGAAGTTCTTACAAAGCTGAAGTGCTTACAAGGGCGTGCAAAGCCCTAAGTGACCAACCTACCTTTACCTCTCTGTCCTCACCTCTGACTCTTCTTCCTGTTACTCACTGAGGTCTAGCCACACTGGTCCATGGTTGTTCTGAGGTCCCAGATGTTCTGCCTTCTTCACACGTGCTTACCTCCTCCTGAGTGAGCCCTTCCCCTACCACCCTATTTAAAATTGCAAACTCACCAGGCATAGTGGCATGCACCTGTAATCCCAGCTACTCAGGAGGCCGAGGCCAGGAGGATTGCTTGAGCCTAGAAGTTGGAGACCAGCCTGGGCAACATAGCAAGACCCCATCTCTAAAAAAATAGTAAATAAAGTATCAAAGTATTGCAAACTTCCCCTTACCTGGAACCACTGGTCCCTCTCCCTGCTTTATTTTTCACCTGCTTATATACTATGTAACCAGTGCGTTTATCTGGTTTATTGACTCCCTCCTAAGGGCGGAGATTTTTGTCTGTCTTGGTCACTGCTGGTTACACCTAGCACCTCGTAAACCCTCCATAAATGTTCGTTATATGAATGGACTGAGAATACAGTGGGTGCCTGTGGTCAGGCACCAGCAGATTTTTCCCTTGTAAGATGCAGACTGTTCTTGCCTGAGCTGTAGATTTTTCAAAAGAAGACAGAAATTTAGGTATTTTTGTGAAATCTCTAGTTTGGAAAAAAAAAAACAATGTTCGCAACTTTTAAAATAGGCTATGTATGCCAAAATAATTTTTTTTTAAATCCATCTGTGCGCTGAATTTAACCCACAGACCCCCAGTTTGCAACCTCTTGTTTCAGTTGAACAGGTTTTGCAATCTTAACTGAAGACTTAGAATCTATTTCCCAAAAGCAGTAGCTGTACATTTATTGACCAGTTTTTCTTCCTTGTCCCACAGTTCCCGTCTGGAAAGTATGTCTCCAGAATCGAACCTCCTCAGAGGAGAGATTAGGTATGATTCTAGAGAAGACCGTTTTCAGTGATTCCCCAACTTTTTGGCACCAGGGACTGGTTTCATAGAAGACAATTTTTCCACGGGGGTGGGGGAAGATGTGAGCGATGGGGAGCGGCTATAAATGCAGATGAAGCTTCCCTCTCTCCCCTACCACTCACCTCCTGCTGTGCAGCCCAGTTCCTAAGTAGTTACATGGAAAACAGTTTTTCCACTGACAGGGGCAGGACGTGTGGGAGGTGGAGCTCAGGTGGTGATGAGCGCCCAGTTCCTAACAGGCCACCTACTGGTACCAGGCCATGGCTGGGGGGTTGGGGACCACAGGTTTAGAGGACTCCCCCCAATGAGGATTGGGTTTGAGGCCTACGTGGTTGCCCGCTGGTGGGAATGAGAGCTGTTATCCAGGTGTCCCCTCAGTGCACATTGCTTGTCTGCCAGTCTTGTACCACCTCCTGCCACAGTGCAAGGTCCCAGGCCAGCCCACTAGGGCAAGACTGGCAGGAAATTACTTACTAAACCGAGCTGTTGAACGAGGACCCTCTGAGGGATGCCTCCTTGTTAGTGGTGACCCTAGACTTGGGTCACATGCTATGCTGGTGAGAACAGGTGAGAGGCACTCCTTTACACTGCTGGTGGAAGCTAAAATTAGTCTACTTCTAGGGAGGTAGTTTGACGTTATCAAATTTACAAATGCATGTATTCTTTGACTCAGTGATTATATTTTTAGGAATTTATCCTACAGACGCACTCACATGTATTTGAAATAAGATGAGGAGCTTTCACATTGTGATGTTGTTTATAATAACAAAAACTTGAGAACAACCTAAATGGTCTACAGTACATGGCTAGATAGATTATGGCAGATCCACACAATGGAATACCATACAGGCATAAAAATAATACAGTCTCTATGTACTGATATGGGAAGATCTTCTACATGTATCGTCTTGTTTAAAAGAAAGTAAGCAGGCTGATGTCATTGTGTTTGCTGTGCTGCCATTTGTAGTGGAAAAAAGAGAATTATATATGCATAGCTATTTACTCTTACATGCTTGAAACATCTCAGGCACAACACAGAGCAATCCAATTAAATTGCTTACCTCTAGGAAGGGGACATGGTGACTGAGGGACAAGGAAGAACAACTTATCAGTGAATTTAATTTAATAAATTTTTATTTTTGAACCATGTAAATATTTACTAAGTTAAAAAGAAAAAGAAATGCCATATTATGTGCTTAGAAATTTCCCTTAAAAAAAATCTGTCATCGTGTTGTTTATAATGGTAAAACAGTGGGCTGGACAAGGTGGCTCACACCTGTAATCCCAGAACTTTGGGAGGCCAAGGCAGGAGGATCACTTGAGTCCAGGAGTTTGAGACCAACCTGGGAAACATAGTAAGACCCCATCTCTACAAAACATTTAAAAAGCTTAGCTGGGCATAGTGGTATGCTCCTGTAGTCCTAGCTACTGACAAGGCTGAGGTGGGAAGATCGCTTGAGTTCAGGAGTTCAAGGCTGTAGTGAGCTATGATTGTGCCACTGCACTCCAGCCTGGGTGACAGAGCAAGACCCTGTCTCTCAAAAAAAATTAAAAATACCTGAGATCAAGGTGTCAGCAAAAAAAATAAAAATAAAAATAAAAAATAAACAGTGGTAGCAATCTGCATGTCAAATAATGAAATATTGGTTAAATAAAAATTTTACCCTATTTAAGATTGTTCTGATTTTTAAAATTTCTAGTATAGACTGTTTGCCTTTCTCTCTCCTGATTAAAGGTAGTGTGTATAGTATAGCTTCATAATGAAATACCTCAACCCTTCAGATCTTTTAATTTTTCCTTTTCTGAACCTTCCTCAAGTCTTTTGTTTTCCTTTTTTGTTTGTTTCAATGAGAGGCAGTAATTTTGTTTATTTTTTGAAGAAAGTTATGATAACTTTAAAGTAATCAAGTCACTGAACCTGAATTTGTTGGGTAGATTTCTGCATAACCCTTAATTGACTAAAACATTAATATTATATGCTTTTATTCAGGCCTTACTAGATAATCAGCCATAAAGAGAAATTTGTACTATTTCACATGGATTGAATTAGCTCTTTCTTCCTCTCTGCTCCTGTAACTCTAAATTAGCTTTTTGTAGGAACCACCATGTAGTCTCTTACTACCTTAAGCACATTCTAGAAAGTGACTTTGTCTTGTTATTATCTTATTTGCCAAAAATTCAGCAATTGTTACCATTATTTGACACATGAACTTGGACAGAATACTTTTCTGTGCTCAAGTCCCTTCCCAGTAAAATAAGATTGCCAGACTATTGAGCCCCTGGGACGGTCTTGGGCATGTAAGACATCATAATTGCATTTGCATGTGACACATAATTTATATCATAACGTGTACTTATTAATACTTTAATAGAGAGTTTGCCCTTCCTACACATTACTCTGGAGGTGTGATTTTAAAAAATAGCAGACTAATGCTAATCTGTGGCAAAGTTTTTACCTTTCCATGGCAAAATAAAAAGCAATAAGGATAATGTGATGGATTTTTACAAAAGGTTTGTGTATTTGGTTTACAGAATTCATCCTAATTCTGAAATTAGAATCTTCAAGTTGTTAAAATGGATGTCAAGATAATCTTCTTTTATGAAATGGTAGATGATCATTATTTTTTATTTCATTTTATTGAGTTGTAAAATCCATTCCTCTAGTAGATGAGGAAAGAAAGATAAACCTTGTAGCTAAGCATGTCAGCTTTGAAATTACTCAAATTTGAAATCCCTGTGATACCTGTATCCTATGGTACCCATGTTCATCTATCTTACGTATTGGGGATCCCACTGGGTGCGGTGGCTCACACCTGTAATCCCAGCACTTTGGAAGGCTGAGGCAGGAGGATCTCTTGCAGCTAGGAGTTCAAGACCAGCCTGGGTGACATAGTGAGACCTCAATTCCAGAAAAAATTTTTTTTAAAAAAAGCTTAGCCAGGCGTGGTGGCATGTACCTATAGTCCCAACTACTCAGGAGACTGAGGTGGGAGGATCACTTGAACCCAGGAGTTCGAGGTTACAGTGAGCTATGATCAGACCACTGCATTCCAGCCTTGGTGACAGAGTGAGACCCTATAAATAAGTATGGGAGCCCAGTGGAGTGTGTGTCAGTCTGCTTGGGCTGCTATAACAAAATGCCATAGACTGGGTAGCTGAAAAACAGAAATTTATTTCCTTACAGTTCTAGAGGCTAGAAGTCTGAGATGAGAGTGCCAACATGGTTGGGTTCTGGTGAAAGCCCTCTTCCTGGCTTGCAAATGGCCACCTTCTCACTCTGTCCTCTATATGGCAAAGAAAGAGAACTCACAAAAGCCCTGTGGTGTCTTTTCTTGTAAGGGCACTAATCCCATCATGAGGGCCCCACCCTTATAACCTCAACTAAACCTAATTATCTCCCAAAGGCCCCATCTCCAAATGCCATTACATTCAAAGTTAGGACTTCAACATATGAATGTTGGGGAACACAAACATTCAGTCCATAACAAGTGTTGTTATTATAGGCTGGGGGAGGTGGCTCACGCCTATATCCTGGCACTCTGGGAGGCTGAGGCGGGAGGATCGCTTGAGCCCAGGAGTTTGAGGTTACAGTGATGATGCCGCTGCATTCTAGCGAGAACAAGGTAGTGAGACTCTCTCTCAAAAAAAAAAAAAAATGTTGTTATTGTGTTAGGATGGTGTTAGGCCAGGGATCCAGGAAGATTGAAATCCTTTTTTGGTTAAGCTACCCCTAAGTTTGGGGAACAATGGCAAAACAAGGCAGATAGTCTATTACTGATTAAGGCTTTGAAGTCCCAACGCCCAGGTCAAAGCTCTAGAAAGCTAAGCAGTTAGCACAGGAGAACTCATTTACCTAAGGTGGCTGATTGAATGATCTGCAACAAGAGGTCAGCAAACCACAGCCTGCACACTATGAACGGCTTTTAACTTTTCAAATGGTTGGAAAACATCAAAAGAAGGATATTTTGTGACATCTGAAAATTATATGAAATTCAAATTTCAGTGTCCCGAAATAATGCTTTATTGGAACACAACCCCTTTTGTTCGTTTACATGTTGTCAGTGGCTGCTTTTGTGCTCCCACGGCAGAGTTGAGGAGTTGCAACAGAGTCTTAAATATTTGCTGTCTGGCTCTTTAGAGGAAAAAGTTTATCTACCCCTTATATACAAACAAAGCTGGCAAAATCCCAAGTGCAACTCTTAGCTAAAAATATCATTTTAAAATATGCTGAGCCACCCAGCAACACTAGAAGAAAGGGATCTAGAGACAGAAGGTATTTACCACTAAGGCTTAGCATGAGCTGGTTTAGAGATTGTTCACTTCAAGTTTTCCAATGCCAGACCTGGCTGTTCCAAGGAAAAACTAAGAGAGAAAGACAAGTGGCCTCACTGGAGGTGGAAGAAGAAGAGAGAGCCACCGTAATTTGCTGTTGTTTTCATCCCTTTGCAAGTTCAACCCCTATCAAATGTAGTCCAGGGTCCTGGAATTGGGCCAGTGTAGATCAAGAGTTATCTTCTTTTAAGTCACCACCCCTTGATTGACACTTATCCCTCAAGTCAAAGCAGAAGGGAAGAATGGGAGCTCAGAGTGGTGCCCTTTCTAGAATTTAACACTAAGCAATGAAAATCGGTGGCATTATTTACCTATCATGCCACTTACTTTGTTTCTGACCTGTTTTTGCTTTGTTTTCTCCCCCGCCCACCCCTGACACACAAAGGTGATTTTAAAGGACGTGGACTCACTTCTCTATGTGGACACCGATGTTCTCTTTCTGAGACCTGTCGATGACATCTGGAAGCTTCTGAGACAGTTTAATTCCACCCAGCTTGCAGCCATGGCTCCTGAACACGAAATCCCCAAGATTGGCTGGTACAGCCGCTTTGCCAGGCATCCTTTCTATGGCTCTGCGGGAGTTAATTCAGGAGTCATGTTAATGAATTTAACTCGTATAAGAAGTGCCCAGTTCAAGGTAATGAAGTGCTTTAAAATTCCTTGTTTAAAGGTTGGGAGTTAGTCATCTCAACAGTTGCGTTCCCAGAGTGTTGATATGCTGATTTTGGGAAAAGGTGGCCTGTAGGTGAGGATGGAAGGAGCCAGAGAAAAGTATTTGGAAAATTATGGAATATTTGTTTGTTCAGGAAAAGTCCAGAGGGCTATTGAATTTAAAGCTTCAGCAGAGTTACCATTCAGGAATATTATTTTGCATTTCTGAATTCCATAATGTTTTAACTCTGTGTATACCCAAGGCTTTAAAGACCATGCAAAATTTTTTGGAACGACCCTAGGTATATATTTTTATATGTATATATATATATGTACACAGAAATATTCGTACAAGGGTGTTCATGGTCTCATCTTTATCCTAGCAAATAACTGGAAAGAACCTAAGTGAACATCAGTAGAGAACTAGTCAAAAAAAAAATTATCCTCCTATTCAAAAGAATAGGTTGATCTGTAAATGAGATAATAAGATCTCTAAGAAATGTAAAGTGAAAATTTAAATGCAGCACATCATGATACTGTAGCGTGTGATTGCTTTTATGCCTAGAAATTTCCCAGAGAATACCAAAAAGACTGTTAATTGTTCATTGTGGATGCTTCTGGGGAAAAGTGGCAATGAGGTATACAGGGAGAATGTTTTTTACTTTTTTATTTTATCTTTGTGTGCTGTGTGAATATTTAGTCTATGAATGTGTTGCTTTTCTGTTACATGTAAATTATCATTTTAAGATAAGGAAAGGTGTTTTTCCTTAAGATACCTTAATTCTGCTATCTGTATTTTGTTCTTTCACTTCACAGACAAGAAATAAGCCCAAGAAAGAGGTTCAATCCCAGGCATGGTTTTTTGAGTAGAAACCATAGGCCCAGCTGCCAGCTCTTGGTCCATCTAGTAACCATGTGTACATCTGGCAAAACGCTACCATGGACAGCCCTAATTTTGCTTTGTCCTGTGTCCTGAGGATAGCAGGACCCCTCCTCTATTTGCTTCATTCCTCTGAAGGAAAGAAAACCTGTCCCTCTACATTGTTTCTCAGTGGACAAGATGTATTTGCTTTGCTTCAGCTGTTCTGATGGTTTTCTCTTTTCCAGAACAGCATGATTCCAACGGGCTTGGCTTGGGAGGACATGTTGTACCCTCTGTACCAGAAATACAAGAATGCCATCACGTGGGGAGACCAGGATTTATTAAATATTATTTTTTATTTCAATCCAGGTAGGTTCTCTTTGGAGAATGCCATTTGTGTAGGAGTACGCCCAGCTCGCCCCACAGAGCACATTCCAGGCCCTGGTGCTGTTGACTAGGCTTGAATTGTGCACACGGGAGCCTGTGTTCCCCTGGGAAGTTTGCCCTTTCGCCCACCACACTGGGTATCTGACGGAGGCGGGTGCTTGTGTTACTGACACAAAAGGCCAAATGTTGAAACTTCTAACGCTGGACTCCACTTTTAGAGAATATCTTTTAGATTTTGCTACACCATTCTTCTAAGAAGTACAGTCAAAATTGATGTGAGCCCCCACAACCATGCTTGACTAGCTTTGCCTTTTAAAAAAAATTGATGTGAGGCACAAACTACATGAAAATATTATAATCTAGGCAGGAGACCCTCCATAGCCTGAACAATTGCTAGATTGAAGGGATTTGATTCTCAGGGTCCTTAGAGTTAAGGGACTTGTGCAGGGTTTAAGAAGCCTAGAATAAAGACTCAAATTCCCAAATCTCTTCTCCCCCCTCCAATCTGGGGCAAAAGAAATTCTTCTTATATTATTAATTCAATGATTTGGTGGGGTTGGGGGGGGAAAGGGAGATGAAAATTTCTGGTTTATATTTTTATATTAACATCTAAAGCTAATAAAATTTCTTTTTTTCTCTTCTCTGCTAAAACCTTATTTAATGTCATTAAAATCAAAACCACATTTTCTTCTTGAGAAAGATCTTTGGGGGTTAAAAAAAAAAAAAGCAATCCTTACCCAGCCTATTCAGGCCTTTCCTTTGTCTTTAAAAATCCTGAAGTAGGCTGGCATGGTGGCTCACGCCTGTAATCCTACCACTCTGGGAGGCCGAGGCATGAGGATTGCCAGAGCTCAGGAGTTCAAGACCAGCCTGAGCAAGAGCGAGACCCATCTCTACTAAAAATAGAAAAAAATCAGCCGGGCATTGTGGCACACGCCTGTAGTCCCAGCTACTTGGGAGGCTGAGGCAGGAGGATTGCTTGAGCCCAGGAGTTGGACGTTGCAGTGAGCTATGAGGACACCACTGCATTCTACCTGGGGTGACAGAGTGAGACTCTGTCAATCAATCAATCAATCAATAAACAAACAATCCTGAAGTAGAAATTACTGTTTATAAAGACTTTGCCCATGCTTGCATGTCACCCTTGTTTTTTTAAAAAAGAAAAAAAACAAAATTCATTTCATATGTCTTTGGATCAAAAAGGATCAAATTCTGGAAAGGAAAAAAAAGCAGGTTGATACAGTTTCTAGGAAAGGCTCCCAATACTAATTCAGTAGAGAAAGGGAGTGTCTTGGCTGTTTGCTTGTTGCATGTTTTAATCCATTTCACTCTGAAGGTAACAGAGAATTTAGTCTATACATCCTCCTTTTTCTTCTTAAGCAGATTTCATCTTTTTTTCTAGGTATAAGTGTATTGATTAGGACTCTTGGCTGCAAATAAAAGACCCCTGGAGTTAGCTGAAGCACAAAGGATACTTTTTAAATAAGCAAAGTGGGGGACCTAGGTGAGATTTACTTTTTCCCATTGAAGCTATTTATTCCTGTGTTTGAAGATTGTTATTCTCTGCTCTTCTGGCCTCAAAATAGAGTACCCAGGTTTCATGCTACAGCCACATAGAAAGCCTGACTTCATCCCAATTCCACGTTACAAGGAGAGAAATCACATGGTTTCTCTCAGATCAGGTTTGCTCAGAAATCAGATCAGCTAGGCCAGCAGCATGGAGCTGAGGAATAATGGCTGACATTTATTACTGACTTAGTGGCAGGTGCTATTCTAAGCATTATTTTACTTAATCCTCACAACAGCATTGAGAATATAATCCCCATTTTACAGATAAAGGTACCAGGGGAAAAGAGTTAAATAATGTGCAGCACAGCTAATGAGTGTCAGAGCAGGGATCCAAACCCAGGCCACACTAACTCCAGCCGAAATGGGGTAGAGAGGACCTAGTCAGGGGGGATGGGGGAGACCCTACAGAGCTGGGCAGATATCCCAAAATGTACTTTTCTGCTACATTATTATTTCTTTCCTTTAAATATGGCATTTTCTTGATGTAAATCTGTCCATATTCCCAAACTAAGGAATTCACACAGCTGCCTCCTCGGAAATCCTCTTAGCCTGTTGCAGATTATTTGAGGACGTGATCAGTGAGTAAATAATACCCAAAGGCAGTCGTAAGCAGCTTTGCAATTAGACACGAGCCCCTTGTCTTTAATTGGGGCTGAAACCAGCTGAGTTTAATTGCTTCTGCACTCCCCGTCTTAGATTCATTGAGTAAAAAGGATGTTGTAAAATAATTATGAAGTTGTTCGTTCCAAATCCTGGTTCTGAGCAGTATCAAGTAAATAACCAAGTTCTCTGGTTTTAGATCAGTGAGTGTTTGGTTAAATCCCTGATTGTTCTTTGTGTGGCCTGCCTTTGATCTGCCTATTTCACACTTTACCCAGGTACTTTATTAAACATGAGATCTTTAAAACTGGAACTCAGCAATATCCATCACATTGTAAGGTTTCTCTTCATTTACATTGATTGTGAGCACTTTCTATAAACCAGAACAAACTACATTTGAAAAAAAAGATTCATCACCTTTATCCCTGGAAAGGAGAAAGGGAGACATATTGGCCGTGACACAGGAGATAAACATGTTTATTGTTATGGTTCTCTGTGTTGCCATGGGTGAAGCAATGCACATAAAACCTGTAGTGCTTGTCTGGAATGTTGTTACTATTATAGTCTCCTGTAGCCAATAACATTGCTTTTTAAACTGTGTTTAAAAGTCATTAGCTAAAAAATGTTTTTAAAACTCTTGCTATAATTAGATGGTAAATGCCTGTAGGTGTGTAATTGCAGTGCTGTGTAATAGGCTGACGAGAGAGGAGACAGCTGAAGTCCATGGGGGCATGCAGGTAGCTCATCCCGCAGGACATTTCCTCACATCTTTACAAGTGAGTTTGAGGCAAGAGCAGAGTTCTATAGAATGGGTAAATCCGACAGGAGCCAAAAGAGAACTCTAGGTAGAAAGATGTGTTTGGCTGAATGTGCTTAGGTTTCAGGGAACAAAACTCCATTCAGGCCAGCTAAGTGAGGGCAGATATTGTAAGAGTCCAGGGGCAGTTTCATGACTGAATGAGTCAGGTCAAGCCAGCCTTCATGAGAAATGAGAACTGGCCATAGGAAGCTGCCAAGAACCAAAGTGATTTCTTCATCCCTCAGAGGCCTTCTGGTCCCTGTCATTTTTTTTTTTTTTTTTTTGAGACAGAGTCTCGTTCTGTCGCCCCAGCTAGAGTGCAGTGGTGTCATCATAGCTCACTGCAACCTCAAACTCCTGGGCTCAAGCGATCCTCCTGCCTCAGCCTCCAAAGTAGCTGGGGCTACAGGCGCCCAGCTAATTTTTTCTATTTTTAGTAGAGACAGGGTCTCGCTCTTGCTCAGGCGGGTCTCGCTCTTGCTCAGGCTGGTCTCCAACTCCTGAGCTCAAGCGATCCTCCTGCCTCGGCCTCCCAGACTGCCAGGATTACAGGCGTGAGCCACCGCGCCCGGCCCATTTTCTCCTCCTTGAATGCTCTTCTAGGCCTCTGTTTTTGGCAGTCAGAATTCCATCTTTACTAAAAGTCTGAGTTTAAATGAAATTTCCTCTCATCTCACCTCCCAGAAATGAACTTTCCTTTCTATGAACCCTGATGAAATGGTTCATTTTGACCACAGTATGTATTTAACTATCTCCCTTACAAGAGTGTAAATTCCCCCCAAGGACAGGGGGGAATCATCCAGTGACACCAATGCCTTGCAATAATGTGGTGAATGAATACTTATTTCAATTATATGCTCAATACATTTTGTGTTTCTTGCTCTGGAAAATTCTGAGGGGGAGATATAAAGATGTGAATTGAATTCTGTCTGGAATTCAATGTTGTATTTGAGGTTTGACAACTAGGGCTCCTAGCTGGTCTTTAAGAGATCCATAAATCCCTGAACTTGGAAGCAAATATTCTTTATATGTACCCAGTTGTATTTTCCCAAAGTCAGGGTGTAAAGCTTTCATTAGATTGTCAGAGAGATCTGTGCCCCATAAAAGGCTAAGAATAACAGGCTATCTGCATGTCTAGAAGCAACTGGAGTAAAACATTTATCACAGGTATACTGTGTATGTACCAGAAACGATGCTAGGCTTGTTCAGTTATCTTGTTTTTTGCTTTCAGCAACATAGTGCAGTGGTTCTTGTTATAACAATAACTATGATAATAGTAATTATTATAGCTTACATTTATTGTGTGCTTTCTATGTGCCAGGCACTGTTCTAAGCACATATATAGATGAACTCATTTAATACTCTTCCAAATCCTACTGGACAGGTAATATTTGCAATTTTCACCTAATTTACAGATGATGGAACTGAGGCACATAAAAGTTACATAATTCATTTGAGTTCAGTCAACTAGTGGCAGAATTCTGTATTCAGACCCAATGAGTTGACTCCAGAGCTTGCTCTCTTAGCCACTCGGCTCTTAAGTCACAGCTAACACATGGTAAAGCTGGGATTCAAACCTGGATAATGTCACTTCTCTTTACTGCTTCTAAATTGAGGTCAAATGTTTCAGTAACTTACCAAGGTTATAGAGCTAGGGGAGAGTAGAAACCAAATTTGAACCTACATCTGTCTGATTCCAAAGCCCATGCCCTTTGTATTTGTCTTCTGCCCTAGAGTGCCCCTCATGGGCTCAGTCCTCTAAGAAGGTTGAAAAGAAAGAAATGGTTTTCTTTTATAGTGGGGTCCTAAACTACTTGGAAAGAGACAAAAACCATCACCAATCTAAACTCCTTGAAGGCAGAGACTGGACTCTTCTATTATTTGCTTTGTCCACAGTACGCACAGTAGGCATTCAATAAATATTTGTTGATTCAATCAATCAGTGTATTTACAAAAACAGAGAAGGGCTCTATGACAGTTTTTTTCAGCTGGGGACTATAAGAGATGCTTAAACAGCACAACGTAAATGCCCAGGTGGGCATCATAAATGAGTGATGTGACCCATGGTGTGACAAATAGAAGCACTTGGGCTGTGGCCAGGCACAGTTTAAAAGTACTTTTATATATTTTCATTCATTTAACCCTTGCATCCACCCTCTGCACTAAAGGGTCACGCCGCTAACAGAGGAGTTGTGATTCAAATCTAGACAGGGTGACTTGGGGAGGACCACTATTCTATCCCACGCAGGGACTATGTACGTGCAAGTGTGGAGGTAAATGCAAGTAAGAGGGACGTCATGGTGGAATGGAGTTCTCCTGAGAAAAGGCAGATCTCATGGTGTGTTGTGAACAATTAGGAATTTGCTAGAGAGTGCCTAGATGTCACGGCTCTGTGAAAGATGGGACTGTGGACACATCCCGCAGTCTGCCGGATGGGATGTGTGAAGATCTCTTCATTCTTTGCCTTCCACCTTCAAGCTTTCTGTAGTGATCTCCAAGCAGTGATCCTGTCCAGGCGAAGAGAATGCCATCAACCCAATGAACAACCATGTCTTGAAGTTGCTTTTCCAATAGTGGTACTGTAATTGATTTACTGTAATCCTTTTGTGCACTCTTTCATGGGGCCTTTCTCGTGATCAGTGACACACGTTGGCAGAGAGTTTTGATCCATACTCCCCCCACTCCAGCCCTGAAAGGCATCAAGCTAAAGAGCCAGGAAACTAGGGGGTCATGAACTTATTGCTAATTGTAGAATCCTAGTCACCAAAGGGAAGCTTTCCGAATCCAATGGGATTGGAGCAGAGAGTTTCAACATCAGCACTACTACTGTGATGGGGGGCTGTCCTGTTCCTTGTAGGATGTTTAGAGCATCGCTGGTCCCTTTAGGGTGTTTACAGCACCTGCTAGATGCCAGTAGCAGCCTCCCCTGTGTATAATAACCAACAATGGCTCCCTCCAAATATTGCCAAATAGCACCGGGAGGTGGGGAGAGGGCAAAATCTCCCCTGGTTAAGAACTACTCCTTTAGAGATACACACACACGTACACATGTGTGCACATATGTAGCTATGGTGCATATAGTTACCTTGGCATGGGGCTTTTGGGGAGTTTTTTGTTTGTTTTTTTGGTTTTTGCTGTGGGTTTTTCCCTTTGCTATAGTAGGTGGGGCTTTTTATCTTTTTCCTTTTGTTTTGTTTTTATTTGTTTGTTTTTAATCTGAGGAGGTCTTTGCTTCTATATTTTTGGGGTTTGTCCATTTCACAAAACATTTCCAAAGAATTTACTACAAATGCTAACACTGTTGAAAACAACTGTGTACTTGACACTCTGCTAAGCATTTTACTTGTGTGTTTAAAATTTAATCATCAAAATAAGAGGAAAATCCTGTTATTCCTGTTTTACAGATGAGGAAACTGTAGTACAGGGAAGTTAAGTGACTAGACCTAGAGTTCCCTAGTTTTGAGTGAGAGAGTTGGGATTCGACCCAAGCTAGCTGATGCCTTTGTTTGCCTTCTTGTTCAAGATGCTATACTGCCTTCCTTTGTTGCATGAAACCTACATCATCACTATGTGTCCCTTCAATTCTTGACCTCAGAATTTTGACAAATATTATGAAATTTGGCCTATGAGTCACAGTCACACTCCTGTACGTTGAAATCAAATGCTGTGTACAGTTAATGGAAACGTTAGTTTAATTGCCAGACATGCAGGTGAGAGCTGGCACTGACTGTGGACATATGTCTTTCTCTTGTCACCACCAGAGTGTCTCTATGTGTTCCCCTGCCAGTGGAACTACCGTCCCGATCACTGCATGTATGGAAGCAACTGCAAAGAGGCCGAGCGTGAAGGTGTGTCTGTTCTGCATGGGAACCGAGGCGTCTACCATGATGATAAGCAGCCGACTTTCAAAGCACTCTATGAAGCAGTGCGGGACGTAAGTGTCATCTTGCCACCATCAGCAGAAACATGCTTATTGGCATGAAACAGCAATATAGGCATTTTGGTCATCCATCCCTTTGAAGGCCACATATTCTCAAAGCCTTGAGTTATACCAGTTTTCCCGAACCTCAGTCACTCTGTATCACTATATCCACTAGCCACCCAATACTATATTATATCCACTCTTGACTTATTTCCATGTATCACTCCATATTTTTTGCTTAAATAAATTTACTTCAGGAGGAAATTTCATGTCAGAAAAAAAATTCCTATGCCATTTGCCATAATAGAGGGTAACACATTAGAGTAAATATAATATAATAAAAATAAAATGACATTATTCAGTTCAAGGTAAATATATTGCCTGGTTACCAACTCCAACCACTTGCACAATCAGATGTTAAGGTGGTCAATTAGGACAAGAAGCAAAACTGAAAGTAGCAATCAAGACTTTATTTACTTAACTGCAACAGTGCAAGCAAGAGGCAAAAAGAGGCTCTGGCTCCCAGTGTTCCATTTTTTCACCCACCAAAGGGTACCAAGTAAGGTGAAGTGATGCAGCACAGATGGCAGGAATCTTCTCACTGCCAAGGAGTGCTAAAGGAAATGTTCCTGCATCTTTATGGTCCCATGGGCCAGGGATGTGGGGGAGGAGGGAAGGGAGTAGAATTGGAAAGGTACTGAGTCAAAGTGGAGAAAAGTGCTTCAGCCAAGGTCCCCCAAATGAAGGTGCATGAGCTAGGAATGCAGATATGTGTATGAACATGGCTGGCCTGAGTCCTTGCCTGCAATTCCCTCAAGAAAACTACAATGCTCTGGGTGCAGTGGCTCACACCTATAATCCCAGCGCTTTGAGAGGCTGAGGTGGGAGGATTGCTTGAGCCTAGTAGTTTGAGACCAGCCTGGGCAATATAGCAAGACCCCATCTCTAAAAAATAAAACTAAAAATTAGCCAGGTATGGTAGCATGTGCCTGTAATCCCAGCTACTCGGGAGGGTGAGGCAGGAGGATGGCTTGAGCTCAGGAATTTGAGACCAACCTGGGCAATATAGCAAGACCCCCATCTCAAAAAAGAAAAAGATTAGCAAGTTTTGAGGAGGAGTTGAAGACTTCTATGTGAACTGTCTTCTTTTAGTAAATGGGAAGATTGAAAGGACTTTACTTTGTGATTCACCACCTAAAATCATGTCAAGCACTGCCTGCTAGTACTTTGCCACCCATGCTTTGGAAAATGCTGTATTTTACATTACCTTTTACCTTGAGATTGCTAGGGGAAAACCAGCAACGGGTACTTTTAGAGATTACCCTTCTGAAGCCATAATTCTCAGACATAAAGCAGGGGTTAGCAAACTTGGGCCAAATCAGCCCTGCTGCCTATTTTTGTAAGATATGTGGTCTGGCCAGGTGTGGTGGCTCACACCTGTAATCCTAGCATTTTGGGAGGCCGAGGCAGGAGGATCGCTTGGGGCCAGGAGTTCAAAAACAGCGTGAGCAACATAGCGAGACTCCATCTCTACAAAAAAATAGAAAAATTAACTGGGTGTGGTGGCTCACACCTGTAGTCCCAGCTACTCAGGAGGCTGAGGTGGGAAGATTGCTTGAGTCCCAGAGTTTGAGGTTGCAGTGAGCTAGGCTGACGCCATTCATTATACTCCAGCCTGGGCGACAGAGTGAGACCTTGTCTCAAAAAAAAAAAAAAAAAAAAGATAATGTGGGCTAAGAATGGTTTTTACATGTTTAAATAGATGGAGAAATATTAAAAGAAGAAGAATATTTCATGACACAAAAAAACTATATGAAATTGAAATTTCAGCATTCGTAAATAAAGTCTAATTGGGACACAGTGCCATCAGTTCATTTATGATTGGCTATGGCTGCTTTGGTGCTACAACAACAGAGATGACTGGTTGTGACAGAGACCGTATGGCCCACAAAGTCTAAAATATTTACTATCTAATCTTTTACAGAAAAAGTTTGCCAACCCCTGATGTAAGTATGTAGACTATATTAGGTTTCTCTGTTAAGGAACCCTCAGGGTTTCATGAACAGGCTTTGGCAAGAGTGAAGTAGGGGGTAAATCCCATGACTAGTAACACATTTTTGTGTTTTTGAAAATGTGCATTTTCTAGGGAGAGTCCCAGAGAATTTCAACTCTGGAATTCCCAGAGTTCTGTACAGGGGAAGATTCTAGCACACACCTAAGCATACCTCTTCTATATTTCCTATTATTTGGTTTTCAAAGGCCAGGTGATTTAATTATGCAGAAAATTTGTTCTATACTTAATGATATCCTCACATTTAGATGTTGAAACACTGACTCCACGGGCAAACCCATTCAGGAGTACAAATGGAAGTTAAATAAGTGTGCAGCAGCTGTGTGTTTATCAGAGCTACTCTTGGGGTTTTTTGGTGATCTGTCGGCCCGGCTTTGGATTGAGCAATTGTGGTTCTTGAATTACAACTAATCTTGTTTGTTTTCTGGGTAATCAGAAAGAGGGCTGAATCATTATCTTTTCTTTTCTTTTCTTTTTTCTTTTTTTTTTTTTTTTTTTTTGGTCACCTGGGCTGGAGTGCAGTGACTCAACCATAGCTCACTGCAGCCTTGAACTCCTGGGCTCAAGTGATCCTCCTGCCTCAGCTTCCCAAGTAGCTGGGACTACAGGCACGTGCCACCACACCTGGCTAATTTTTTTTGTTGTTGTTGTAGACATATTCTCTTGCTGTGTTTCCCAGGCTGGTCTCGAAATCCTGGCCCAAGCAGTCCTCCCACATAGGCCTCCCATAGTGCTGGGATTACAGGCCTGAG
The DNA here is from genome assembly GCA_023783475.1 of Daubentonia madagascariensis. NCBI lineage: Eukaryota > Metazoa > Chordata > Mammalia > Primates > Daubentoniidae > Daubentonia > Daubentonia madagascariensis. The sequence continues at coordinate 46,155,915 of JAKFHU010001953.1, forward strand.
CCACTGCACCCAGCCAATTTTGTTTCATAAATGATTCTGCCTAATACACTCAATAATGTTCCTCAGTTGGGCCTAAAAATACAATTTTCATTCAGGCATTTCAATCAGTAAAATCACTGGCCCCAGCCCGAAATGTGAGTAAATACATAAAAGATGTATCGTATTTCCTCATCCTCTGTAATGCTGTGTGCCATCATGGAGAGGGTCAGAGCTTGGCTTTGGACCTGGACAGACCTGGGTTCAAATCCCAAATTTGTCACTTTCTGATGATTAAGCCATTAACTGTGCTCTTACCTTACTGGGCCTCAAGTTTTCTCATCTGTCAAACAGAGATAATATTATCTACCTCATAAAAGTGTTGTGAGAATTCAACAAAATGATGGTCATTAAACTTTTAGTACAGCACCTGACTTAAGGTTGTGCTCAATAATTAGTAGAAGTTGTTTTGATGATAACAATTTCACATTTATCTCTTTCTCTAGCTTGTTCACATTTTCTCACTTGCTGTCTCTCTCTCTCTTCCTGTTTTTACATATTTTTTTCTCTCTCTGTATATATTTTTTCCCTTTCTCCCTTCATCTCTCTCTGAAAATATTCTCTTTCTCTCTCCCTCTCTTTCTCTCTGTCTCATGTGCACACACATCCTAACCCTGTGAGTCACATGTTTGTGTGAAGGTGTTACCTCCCAAACAGAGGGGTTCATTTGCTTGGCAGGTATCAAGTCAATAGACACACTCAAGTTGGTTATCTATAGCAAGGAGGTTTTTATTACTTGGCACAAGTAAGGAGCACACCAGGGATAGGTCCCAAAGCCATGTGTCCCCCAACAAGGGGATTGGGCTGGTTTTATAGTCAGAGGGAAATGAAGCGTGTGTGATCTGATAGGATCTTGTGATCCTGGTAATGCCAGGAAACATACTCTGGCTGGATTCTGCCATGTGCTGTCAGGACTCAATCTAATTGGATCCTGGATCCTGCCATGTGGTGTCCACTTCTTAATTCAGTCACTGCACTTCCATGGGAGCATTTAGGTTCCACCCATGGTTGCATGCTTGGTTCATCTGGGCATGCTCAGGTTATGTGACCTTCAACCTGGGGATCTATGGCATGGATCTTTGTTACATAGAAGTTAAGCCAGATTGATCTAGTGAGGTCACAAAGGGGACAGTGCAATTTCCTCCTATCATGACCCAAGGAAAGTCATCTATCAGATCGACATTCTTAGGCCGGGTGTGGTGGCTCACACCTGTAATCCCAGCACTTTGGGAGGCCGGGGTTGGAGGATCACATGAGGCCAAGAGTTCGAGACCAACCCAGTCTGGGCAACATAGGGAGACCCTATCTCTATTTAAAAAGAAACCCATGTCTACGAAAAAAAAGAGATAGACATTCTATCAGTAATTCGCCTGACTATCATTTATGAAACACCTACTTTATGCAGGAATAATTCCAGTTTCTAGGAATTCAGAAGGTAATAAGATAGACAAAGCCCTAGTCCTCAAGAAGCATGTATTCTGGTAGGGGAAGCCAGACGACACTCATAAACAAAGAAATAAAAGTCCTCTGAGATAGTGAAAAGAGTTAAAAAGGTATAAAAAGAGCAGAGTCCAGAGTCCCAGGGTGGAGAGGAGTGTTTGCTAGCTGGGGTCACGGGGAAGGGCTGGGCAAGGCTGGGACTTGGTCAGATGGAGGCAGCTCTGGGAGATCTGGGGAGGATCCCGCTAAGCAGAAGGAATAATCAGGGCAAAGTCCCTGCGGCAGGAACGAATTTGGTGTGCCCAAAGGACAGGGAAGAGGTCACTGGTGACAAGAATGAGGAGGTAAAAGGAGAGAGGAGCCGAGAGGGGAGGGTTCCAGGTCACCTTGAGCCTTTAGAACAAGGGAGGAGTTGGAATCTTATTCTAATTGCAGTGGAAGCCCCTGTGGGAAAGTGATAGGCTGTGATTTACGCTTCAAAAATATCCCCTTGGTAACATGTAGCAGAAAGGGTGCAAGAGTGAAAACACAAGGTTATTGTGAGACTGGTTGCAGCCTTCCAGGTGAGCGGGGGGTGGCATGGGCTTGCATGGTAGCGGGAAGACGAGAAGAAGTGACCGTGTTTGTGATATGTGGTCGAGATAGCGCACAGGACTTGCCGATGGAATTGGTGAAGGAGGTGGGGGAAAGAGGAATCGGGGGTGACCCCAAGGTTTTGACCTGTTCTGTTCCCCCTGATGGGGATAGAGTGGTGAAAAGGACAGATTCAGACCTGGTCTCAAGGGGGTTATCAATGGTTTAAATTGCATGACGAGGCCAGGAGTGGCCTGTAATCCCAGCTTTTTGGGAGGCAGAGGTGGGAGAATCACTTGAGGCCAGGAGTTCCAGACCAGCTTGGCAACATAGCTGTCTCTACAGAAAATAAAAAAATTATCCAGGTGTAGTGTTGTGCACCTATAGACCCAGCAGCTCGGGAGGCAGAGGTGGGAGGATCACCTGAGCCCAGGAGTTCAAGGTTGCAGTGAGCTACGGTCATGCCACTGCACTCCAGCCCAGGAGACAGAGCAGCAAGACCCTGTCTCTTAAAAAAAAAAAATTGCACAATGAAAGAAAAATTGTCCCAAACCTCGTCTGGGACAGAACCTTCTTGCATTATGTAATGCATAATCTCCGTCTGGGAAGAAATTGACATTTCTGGTAAACGTGCTTAAGCAACATTTCCAATGAACTTTAAAGGGATTAAGACTTGTTCTAAGAAACCAGACACCCACCCATTTTGCTGTCAGGAAGAGTGTGCTGACTTTTAACCATTCTTCTTTCCCTTTTTTTCTTTCTAGCCTTTTCATATAAAATCTCCTCATCCAGAATGGATCTTTGGCTTGATCTACTAGCAGGCTTTTCACTTTCAACAAGATTGTAATAAAACTTTGACACATGCTCATAACTAAGTGGTCTGAAAGATTTATTTTGGAAAATACTGCTTGTGGACACATTCCATGAGAAAACAAGAGAATTTTAAAAAAAGATAACCTCAAAGCTCAATATTAAATGGGAAATAAACAACCACCAATATTTGGTACCTGAATTATTAAAATAAAGTTCATTGCTAATAAATTACATGAGTAAATGCTAAACTCTGGACTTTATGAGATTACCATAGATATACCCTAAAGTTTCTTAATCCAGATTGCTTCAGGCAGGGCTCAGTGGCTCACGCCTGTAATCCCAGCACTTTGGGAGGCCGAGGCAGGACGATTGCTTGAGGCCAAGAGTTTGAGACCAGCCTGAGCAACATAGCAAGACTCCATCTGTACAAAAAGTTTAAAAATAAAATTAGCAGGGCATGGTGGTACAAGCGCCTGTAGTCCTAGCTAGTTGGGAGGCTGAGGCGGGAGTATCACTTGAGCCCAGGAGTTTGAGGTTACAGTGAGCCATGATCATGCCACTGCACTCCAGCCTGGGTGACAGAACAAGACCCTGTCTCTTAAAAAAATAAAAAAAATAAAAATAAATAAAGAAAGGAAAATAAATATATAAATTTTTTTAAAATGAAAAAAAGATTGCTTCAAAGGTAAAAAATATGAAGAATTCAATGTTTTGTTGTAGTAGATGTCAAGTGAGCATCTACTTGAGTCTTGCTTCAGCTCAGCATGAGAATGCTATATATAGACTTTCCTGTCCTTAGAGATATGCTTTGTTTTCGGATTTTAAGAGCCTTAAATACCCAAGTAAATCTTTTTGATTTTTTTAAGAAGTAAAAAGGCTGAGGTCCAGAGAGGTTAAATGATTGCCTGGGTTTGCACAGCTGAGTTGGGCTTTGAACTTAGATCCTCAGAGGACTTTTCACTTGTCTAAGAACACACGCTCCTGTGCCTGCGTGCTTAGTAATTCCCGTGTCATTTCTTAGTAAAAGTGATTTGCATTTAAAATGGCATTTCAGTAACTAAAATAAACTTTTTCTTTTTTTCCTTTATCATCCTTCAGTTTCCCTTTCAAGACAATCTCTTTCAATCCATGTATTACCCTCTTCAGCTGAAGTTTTTGGAGACCGTGCACACTTTATGTGGACGAATCCCGCAAGTTTTTCTGAAGCAAATTGAGAAAACGATGAAAAGGGCTTATGAGAAACATGTCATCATCCGTGTCGGCCCCAACCAGATGCACTGAATATTTTGTCTTGTTGCAAGTCAGTTAGGTGTCTTATGATCAAGGAAATATTAATCTTTAAGCTGCCTGGATCTTTTTGTGTGAATATTTAATGGTGCTCCATGACTGTTGAGTTTAAAACGCCTTGTTAAATTTTGCTAAGTTAGTTGCCCCTAAAAGGGAATATGCTTTACTTTAATTTTTTGTCTAAAAGGCTATTTATCTCTGTTTAGAAACAAACAAACAAAAATGGGCATGACACCTATAGTTCCAGCTACTAGGAGGATTGCTTGAGCCGTGAGTTTAAGTCCAGCCTGGGAAACATAGCAAGACCAAGACCCTATTTCTAAAAAACAAAGAAGAAAAAGATTACTATGCACATAACATTGTTCAAGCAGGTCAAGCTAGCTGTGAAAAGGAACTTTTCTGAGCCTTCCAATTCCTGTTAAGTGTCCGACCATTTCAGTGGCGTCTGAGGTGTTATATTTATCCAGCATTCCTGAGACACTTTCTATGCAATTGGCTCTCCCACACCCTTGTTATAAAAGTGATAGATACTTGTGAAACAAACTTGTAGAAAATATGGGCCTTCTTGACTGATCACGGCTGAGAGCAAAATAAAAGAGAGAGAAAATATGGGCAAATGGAACAAAATCAAGATTAGATTGGTCGTAATCCTCCCAACCAGTAGAAAAGATTGTTACCATTTCAATGTAGCTCCTTCCAGCCTTTTTTGCCTACTTTTGTATTTTCCATTTAGCTATGACTATCTAAAACAGGTAGTCTCAGTAAAAGCTGGCCATTTTGTTGAGATTTTTTAATGTAGGAGACTAAAAAGTTAGACAAGTTGATTATGTTTACAGCATTTCTTTTAAAATACATCTGAGAGAAGTGTTCAGATTTCAGCTAATTGGGCAGGATTAAAGGATGAAGTGTGTATCTGGGGTTGTTTCTCAAGAAAAATTGGCCAGTAAAACCCACAAATGTCACTCAGATTTGTAAAGGACTAAATCATAAGATATTTCTGTGCAACAACAGCTTCTGAAAGGAAATTCGGTAATTGTGTTAAACCCAAGGGGTCTCTTTAGCAAGAGTTGTGATTTTTGTGTTTACCCACAGACAAAGACATTTGATCTCTTAACAGTCAGTAGGTGTGGTCTTCTCTCTTCTTTAAACTCTTGGGCAATGGGTGAAAATAAAAGGCCATCTTCAAATTTAATGTGTACAATATAAATATTAATAGTTAAGCTGATTCCATTGGCAAGAAAATGCAGCTTCCTGCCAACCTTAGAAAGGTCTCTTTAAGCTTTTCCCTAGGGTTACCCAGCTGTTTGTTAGCCAAGGAACCTTGTAGATCTTATCACCTAGCTACAGTGAGGAAGTTTTATATTCTATTTCACAAAGGGATCTGGCTTAATCCCTAGTTGCTCATATAGTTGGTATCGACATAGGGGCGTTTTGCATAATGCTTTATTTATCTCAAATGACTTCTGCATAAATGATCTCCTTGATGTTTGCAACAGCCTGGTGAATTTAGTGGGGGCTTGTATCACCTCTATAAGGTAAATAAGGAAATTGTAACAAAGAAATGAACATACTCAGTAGAATTGCTGTTTTGTAAGACACACAGTTCTGTGTAAGTTACATCCTATTTTACAGAGAATTTTTGGAAATAAAAATATTAAACACCTTTTGTCAAATATAGAAAGTGATCTGAAAGTGTAAAATGAAAAATATTATCTTGGTGATGTAAATGTGTTATTATATATTGGAATCCAGTAGGAAATCAGGTGTTATATCAGCAGAAAAAGTCTGGCCTTGAAAAAGTATATGAAAATGTCAGCACTACACAGAATTATACAGATATCCATCATTATTGGTATGCAGCATCATTATGGTAGTAACAAATTTAAATCTAAAATGTTAGGGTAATAACCCATACTTTCCTTCTGATCATTTGGGTGGCCTGTGGTTTGTTATTTTTGTTAAGGAAACTACCATTATGATGTGAAACTCTTATTTTTGATGTTATATTTTATGTTTTCTCATTTCACCACTAGAGGCAACATCATTCATTATTTTATACCTTTAGTACTAGGCCTTCCATCCGTGGTATGGGCACATAGGCTATGGAGCAATTCGGAATTGTCTTTTAGGTAGGGGAAAATGCATCCTATATACCTACAAATAGAGTTTTTAGTTAAAAAGCAGGATGTGGACATAATTTCCTAACTTCCATTCTAGTTTTTTTTCTACTTCTTCAGAATGGCCAGTAAAACCCAAAAATGTCCCTCAGATTTGTTGATGGCTCACAAACCAAAAGAAGTTCCTTTTCTCCTTTGGTGAGTCCCGCAAAATATCTGCTGTAAAGGCTTCAGATACACTAATGCCTCTTTTTTTCATGAGAGCCAGGTTTACCTACAGCTCTCAACTATTGGTGTTGGTATGAACGTTAAAAATAGGGTTGCCAGCAAAGGTCAATGATAGAACCCTAGGACATTATAGAATGATGAATTATGAGACAGTGAAAACCTTAGAAACTGGTGTGGTTTTCTCCCTTGGAATTCTTGTGTGGTATCCTGAAATTTTAGTTGAGTTTGGTGGAGAATTTAGGAAAAACTTGTTCTTCCAATCCCTGCTGCCTGGAAGTGCTAATTATTTTCTATAGCTAGGATATTACCATGTGGCAGTACTTTCTCTGCCTTTGATAATTCTCAGCAAACTACTACATTAACACCTTTGAAATCTGGGAGCCACAAATTTTAATTCAGTGGACTTCTAAAACATGGGATCTGTGGTCTAAAGTTTGCCAAAGGTTGTGTTGCCTATGTGCCACGTTGAATCCATACTGGGAAGAACGTGGGCTGGTTTTCTCCTCCTGTCCTGCCCTCTGTTCTGTCTTCTCTCCTTTCCTCTCTTTCCTCCTTTATTCATTTCTTTTAAAATTCTGTTTAATGCGTACAACTAGGGTGTTCCATTGGAGAATGAAAGAACACATTCTAATAGCAAAATGAGACAGTATTTTTGTGTGCATTAAGATTGAGGCTTTCAACAGCAGGGTCACTAGAAATGCTGATAGTATTTTCCTTGCTGAGTTTTTCTGCAATATAAATCTCAGAAATCATGACTTACATTGAAAATTCCAATATTTAAAAAATTAACTGGCTAGAAAATTGATTTAAATTTTTCTTCCACTTCCAAAATGACAATTTAGCATTTTAGATATAATGCTCCAAGCTTTACTATTTGTACAAAATCTCTATTTCATAGTCAGTGCTTCCATTGAAAATTGTTAACTTTTACTGAATTTGTTATTGAAATAGATATTGATATGGACTCAGAGGTTTGAGAGTATTTCTTTTATTGCAATTATGATGTTCATAAGCAAAAACAAACAAGCAAATCAGACCATACAAAACATTATCCAGAGTGATTGATCACAAAATAATGATCTGATAACAAAATAATCACTCCAACCCACGCTGAAAACAGGACAACACTCATACAAATTTAGATTTATGTATAAATATTGCCTGATATAAATTTCATGTGTTTGATAAGCCAAAATGAGCATGATTTCATGACTGAATTCAGAAATATGTTGAGTTCCATGGGAGCACAAGTCATTATATTCTCATTTAATAGAATGGTAGGGAACCTTTCTTATGTTTTTCTGTTTCTCTCCTGCCTTTCCTATTCCTCTTTTTCATTTTTGCCTTTCCCTTTCTGTCTATCGTAGAACCTTCTGAGTAGTGCTAAGAAGCTTGGCTTTAGTGGCAGGATGACAGAACTTAGGGATCCCTGTGCAGGCAGATCTAAGTTCTAATCCTTACATCAAATCTTTATGTTAACAGTTTTCCAGAATAAAGAAAAAAATCAATTAACACAACACACACACACACACACACACACACACACAAACCACACTATGCCTTTAAAAGGAGGAGCCAACATTTGTTGTACCTGTGAATTGAAGAATTATGGATAGTCAAACTTTAGGTCAAATCATTTCACAATTGCATTGCTGTTATTTAAAACGGATGTGATTTCTCTGATAAAGAAACAGAGAGCTTTGTCCTAGTTTTTGTTCTTCACAGGTCAAAACTGGAAATATTCTCTTGAGTCTTCAAGATAAAGTGCTTGTATTTGTATCACCATATGCATAAACATGTAAGAATCAGGTGCAATTTCTGCTTCATCAGTTTTACATGTTTGTGTTGTCACTGAAAAAGTACACCCATTGTTTATAGCTCCCAAGGAGACCCTGAGTGCATTTTTTATGTTGGAAAACTTTTTTTTTGTAATTTTTCTTTGCAAAGAAATAAGCATTAAAAAGAATACTCCAAAGAAAAGGAATTATTACAACAAATTAAAAGGAACACGGTTATTATGATTTAATTACTGTCTTGTCTTTTTAAATGCCATCTCCTGTTTTACCTTTTTTTACATTAAAAGCTAAAAACATGTCTTTTGATATTATTTTGAAGGTGTGTTTCTTTCCTTTCTAAGGTTTCAAGTTTAAAATTTTATAATTGGTAATACTTAAGTTCTTACAACTAGTTAAGAAATATTTGGTTTAGCAAGTAGCTTAGTCTGTTTTTAAAAGTCATTAAAAATTTGCCTGGTTTATAAAAGTGCCATATTATAAATGATGTTATTTGTTTTTAAATGGTGTTTGTGTTTGCGATAGAATGAACAAAGTTTGGAGAACATGAACATTAGTTTCTTCATGTTTCTACATTTTATTTAGCAAAATTGAGCCTGACTTTTTAGTTGGGTACACATATCAAAAATAACCGTACCAAGAATTTTGAGTCTATATAAAGTTTTTTCCCCCACAATCCCTAGTCTCTTTTTAAAATCAACACAAGGTGCTCAATTCCTCTACTGAGTTTTTCCCTTGTGTTTTTAAGCAACATTCTAAAATACTAAGGTGTTTGGTAATGGTTTTCTGGAGTAACTGGGAACCCATATCAAGTTATTATGTGAGGTGTACTGAGGGTCCAGGCACTACATTTAGACAAAATTGAGTTTAGATCAAGTTCCACCGTTTTCTCGTTGTGTGTGTGACCCAGCACACCTTTCTGACCCTCTGTGTGCTCCAGACATCTCACCTATAATAGTGCTGATGATAGATAGGGCTCCTCATGGATTGTTGTGAGAAGTAAATAGGATAATGCACATAAAGTGCTTGGCACGTGGTGGACATTCCATACATGTTAGCTAATGCTGTGAGCAGGTACCTGTCTGCTGTGTTAGGAACTTGTGATCCAATAAAATCTGTCAGTTTGGACCAATCAGGGTCCAAATGAGTGCTTGTCCTGCCTTGGCCGGTAACTTCCCACGTGGCAAAGGGCAGGTACATTAAACTTGTGCACACCTCAGTTTTTTCATCTATTTTATGTTTGATTAAACATTCTCTGAAACCCTTTTCAGTTCTATAAATATTAGTGAGACTAAAGTGTTGAAAAGATTAAAAGTAAAAGAAGTTTGGTTCCAAGCAGGTAGGAGAACACTGCAGGTAGATGATTCTTAATATGTATTGAATGATTAATTTCTTAAGTCTGTGTCTCTCAAACTAAGGGAATGGCCCCCCGGCTTTACAGCGGTATAAATGAGGTGGGGCATCTGAACCATGGGATAAGTCTGCTGTGTCTTCTTAGAGTATCATTCTGAAGATTTTTAAAAAATTTTTAACATTAATTATATACAGTGCTATATGATGGAAAGCAATAAACAATAGTGATTAAAAGATAAGTTCTGTATTCAGACAAACTTAGACTCAGATTCCAGTTCTATAAGTTAATAGCTGTGTGACCTTGTAGAAGTATCTCAACCTCTCTGTGCCTTAAACAACAGACATTACAAGTGAGATGTAAATAAGACTCTTAGTATAATGCTGATCCAAAGCAATAGCTAATTTTAAAAGCATGCCTTGTTACCCTGTCTTTACAAAAAATTTTAAAAATTAGGCATGGTGGCGTGTGCCTGTAGTCCCAGCTACTCAGGAGGCTGAGGCAGGAGGATCGCTTGAGCCCAGGAGTGTGAGGTTGCAGTGAGCTGTGATCATGCCACTGCACTCCAGCCTGGGTGGCAGAGAAAGACCCTGTCTCTAAAAAAATAAAAATAAAAGCATGCCTTACTATCACTACTCTTATTATAGAGGTAGCAAAATCTGAGTGAATTTAAGTAAAACATGAAATTTCAAAAATTTTAAAAATTACTTCTTTGTGTTCTCTACCTCCACTAAATAAATGGCTAATGGATTTTTTAAAGAATATCAGATTGAAGGAATAGCAATTTACTAGTCTACCACGAGGTCAAAAGTTTATTTACCAGGGGATCCATATGCAGAAGTGCTGCCTTCCTTATCTTTTTAGAGGAACTTAGGTGGAAAAGTTTGAGAATCTTTGGCTGCAAGAGTTTTACCATTCCCAGTGCAATCCTGTTTCCATTTGCTTCCTTGTCAAGTCCTTTAGTGAGAATATAGCTCAAAAGTAACCTCCCCTCTTTCATCACGATCTCATAATATTTCCCTTCCTTCTCCTCCATTGTTCCATTAAGTCATAAATGTTACCGACATCCACCCCCTGACTTATCCCAGAAACCTGGGCATTATCCTTGTCTCTTTCTTCTCCATGATTTCACTAAACTGTCACTTTGCCACTAAACCACCCCACTCCCAGTACCAATTTCTATAGTAGTTAAAACCCTTTGAATTGCCAGTGACAGCAAACATTACTCTAACTAGTACAGAAAAGAAAAGAGCAACCAGGCACAGTGGCTCACACCTGCAATCCCACACTTTGGGAGGCTGAGGCAGGAGGGTCACTTGAACCCAGGAGTTCAAGGCTGCAGCAAGTGAGCTGTGATCACACCACTGCACTCTTTTTTGAGACTCCCTGTCTCAAAAAAAAAAAAAAAGAAAAAGAAAAGTAAAGAAGAGAATGGATTGCGTCTACCTTTTGAGGATTAACTGAGTCAGCTTCCTCTATTTATTTTTACTGCTGTCTCTGCTCAAAACATTACCCTCTACGCCCCTGTCATCTCTGGCCTGTATTGTTTCTCTAATGCCCCCTTATCTCTCTGCGTTCACTCTGGCCCCCTCCATACCATAACCCATCCCCACCCCCATACAAAGCCCTTCTGTGGTTCCCCTTTGCATTTAAGATAATGCCTAAGCTCCTTTCCAAATGTCTCAGAGAGTTCCTGTGTGATCACCTCCTACCTATCTTCCCAACCTCATCTTGAGTCATTCTCCCCCACTTCACTAATTTCCATTTATGCTGGTTTGTTTTCTCCTTCTTTAAGAATCCTACCTTTTTCCCAACACAGGGGCCTTGCACATATCTGGAATCAATTTAAGTGCCATTTCCTTATGGAAGCCTCCTCTGATCCCTCATATAAGGGCAGATCTGCTTTTTACATTCACTCTTACCATCCTGCACTTTTTCTTTGCACTATTTGTAATAGTAACAAGACTTATTTGTATAAAACTATTAGTTTATTGACTACCTTTCCCAGTAGGCACATAGTTGCTTAAGGATACCTTCCTTGCTGATCTTGTTCTCTGCTCATGCCTATCGTCTAACTCAACGACTAGCACATTTCCCATGCTCAAAAAGTATTTAAGAAATAAGTAAATGAAGTGATTCATCTGCATCATGAATGGGGACGAATTCCTATGAGCAAAGTGTTGCAACACACTATATTGATTTTGAATGTTCTCAAAAACTAACTTTCCTGGCTGGGCACAGTGGCTCATGCCTGTAACCGCAGCACTTTGTGAGGCTGAGGCAGGAGGATTGCTTGAGGCCAGGAGTTTGAGACAGCCTGAGCAACATAGCAAGACCCTGTCTCTACAAAAAATAGAAAAATTAGCTGGGCATGGTGGCAGTACCTGTAGTCCCAGCTACTCAGGAGCCTGAGGTGAGAGGATCTCTGTCTCAAAAAACGAAACAAACAAAAACCTCCTACTTTTCCTGTAAATGTTGGTGCTGGGCTGTAATAATTCATTCCTATAAAGTCTCATTCATTGAAAATGTATTGAGTCAGTTAATTTCTTGGGGATTTATTTGATTGGGTCAGATATTTAAGTTCCTTTCTGTTTAAATGTTCTTTATTTCCGCAATCTATTCTCTTTTTTGTTTATTTGTTTTTGTTTGTTTATTTTTGAGACAGGGTCTTGCTCTGGCACCTTGGCTAGAGTGCAGTGGCATCATCATAGCTCACTGCAACCTCATAATCCTGGGCCCAAGTGATCCTCCTGCCTCAGCCTCCCAAGTAGCTGGGACTACAGGCATGTGCCACCACGCCCAACTAATTTTTCTATTTTTTGTAGAGACAGAGTCTCGCTTTTGCTCAGACTGGTTTCAAACTTCTGGCTTCAAGCGATCCTCCTGCCTCGGCCTCCCAAAGTGCTAGGATTATAGGCATGAGCCACCACACCTGGCTTTATTTCCATAATCTATTCTTTATGCCTCTGAGGTGGACATTTGTGGGATTTTGGCTGCCTGGAAACCACGCCACTCCTGGTATCAATTTCTTTTTTTTTTTTTTCAGGTCCATAGTCACTTAGTATGGTATCCATTTCTGTAGTAGTTAAAACTCTTTAGATTGTAAGTGATAGAAAACACAATTCAAGCTAGTACAGAAAAAAAAAGAGAGAATGGATTGTCTTGTGTAAGTGAAAAGTCCAGAAACAGCTCTGAATCTAAAGACTCAAATGATGCCGAATGATGTTATCATTTTAACAATGCTTTTTTCATTTATACTTTATTGAAAACCACACATCCTTCCAGGATTCCATCCATAACATTTTCAGGTCATTTTAATAGAATTGTTCTATCTCTGGAAGAATACATTGTTTCCATGTTCAGCTAAAAAGTAGTATTACCAACGTGGATCAAAACAGCAAGAAAATTGTTCTCCTGGTGTTTGTCTTAAAACAACTATAATATATCTTTTTCCCCTCATTGAGAACTACTGTTAACCAAATAAAGCTTTCATACCAGAAACAATGAGCAATCTAACATGAATGAATGATGGGCGTGGTGCATAGTCATAAATTTAATCTGTTGGACAAGAGTACTTTACCAATTCCTCAGCTCCACAGTCCCCATACATTCCCAGAGGTGACAGTCAAAATCACAAGTGTAGATGCATCTTCTATACTTGTATGGGCTCTATGTCATATATATGACATATAGGCTATGACTATAAGGAGACTCCTGGGAATGCCTGTGCTTGTCTCTTTACTGAGCATTTAGGGTTTATGAAAACAATAGCATTTCTTTTTTCAGGATTACTATTTTGGGTCAAGTGACAAAGCAATTCTAAATGTCATATTAGGGAATTGGATTCTTCCTCATTTAAGTTATTGTTATTAGAAATGATTGCAAGCACACAGAGTTGAAAGAAAAATAAAAGGACTGATACCAGCTTTGGTGTATTAAATGTTTAAAATTTGGTAGTTGTTTATAACAGCTCCCCTGATATTCTGCTGTTGTTCTCAATGTATGGTGGTTTTTGAACATAAAACCAAGATGTCATGTTTAAATGGGAGGAAATTTAGATAAAGGCAAGAGCTAATTAGGAAAATAGTTGGTGTATTGTGTTAGAATTTAAGCCTCTTAAGGTTGCCATCTATCTGTTTAGACCCCACAGTTTCTGGCATGTAATGGATGGCCAGCATAGCATGCCCTGTCTTATTCCCTTAACACATTATTTCCATGCATGCCAGCCCAAATTCTAATTCCCAACCTGTGACTCTTTGCCTGGAGGCTCTCTTTTGCCACTGCAGCCTGCTTTGCTAGCCTACAGGCAGGCTGAAAATGGAGGAAAATTAACACCTCAGGGAGTAGCCCTCAACCGTTAACTGAGAGGGGTTCATAGATAAATAACCCAGTTCTCTCTCCTCTCTGGTATGGTTACTCTTAGTTCTGTCCCAGAATTTCCCAGTGGGAGGAAGCTCAAATTGCCCACAGTACTAACTTTCTTCATAATATATTCTTTACTTCCCTTCCTTGTCTCACTTCCCCACTCTTACACCAGTATTTCCTTGGACTTGGCCTCCAAATAAACTACTTGTACTAAAAATCTTTGTCTCATCATCTGCAATTGGTAAATTTTTTCATGTGAGTAAAAAATGGAATTTAAATAATACCTAAGCTGTATTTTCTTTTGCTAATTATGAGAATAATTCTCCTCCTCCCTGCCTCCTTCTCCTTCATTTCTGCTTCCGTTTTAGAAAGTTTGAATTAACTCTCTGTGCAAAATATTTGGAATTTAGCATTCTAAGTTTTCTCTCATCACTGGATTTTATTAGCTACTATTATTTTCCATAATCAAGGTTTATAACATTTATCCTCCAGTTTGCAGCATGGCTATTATTTTAATTGTATTATGAATAATAATATAGTTGGGTGATTTATTTTTTAACTCCAAAGATCCCCAAATGCTTTGAATTTTATTATCTCTTCCCTTTTTAAGGTATATATTTTAAATGCATTGTATTCTAGACTATGGTTTTTATCTTTTTGTTTTTGTTTTTTCTTTGCATTTCTAACTTGTGTTTAGCTAGTCATTAATATTTATGTGCAATTTTGTTAAGATATAATTGAAATACAATAAACTACTTATCTTTCAAAGGTATGATGTGATTAGTAATGACTTATTAATACATATGATCCTTTAAAACCATCTCCACATTCAAGATGACAAATATTTCCATCACTCCCAAAAGTCTCTTCATGCTCTTTTTAATTCATTGTTTCCTCCACCCACGTCCCCAGCTAACAATTTGTCTGCTTTCCTGTTACAATGCATGACTTTGCATGTTTCCGAATTTTATATAAATGGAACCATACAGTATGTATTCTTTTTTGCCTGGCTTCTTTCACTCTGCATACTTATTTTGTGATTCATCCATGTTGAATGAATGAACTGTCTATTCCTTTTTATTGTTTAGTAATATTTCTTTCCATGGATTAACTATAATTTGTTTACTCATTATCCTGTTGATGGACATTTGCTTGTCTCCAGTTTTTGACTACTACAAATAAAGCTGTTGTAAATATTTGTGAACAAGTCTTTGTCTGAACATATGTTTCCATTTCTCTTGGGTAAAAATTAATATTGGAATGGGTGAGTAGTATGATAGGTATATGTTTGGCTTTTTAAGAAACTGCTACATTGTTTTCCAAATCGATTGTACTATTTATATTCCCACCAGTTGTTCCAGTTGCTCCATATCCTTGGCAAGATCATGTAGACAGTCTTTTTAATTTTAGCCAATCTAATGAGTGTGAAGTGGTATCTCATTGTGGTTTTAAGTTGCATTTTCCTAGTGACATGAACATCCTTTCATTTGTTTATTTGATATTCATATGTCTTTACTGATGATATGTCTCTTCAAATCTTTTGCCCATTTTTAAAAATTGGGTTGTCTCTTATTAATGAGTTTTGGGAGCCTTTACATATTTTGGATATAAGTCCTTTGAAAAATGTGTTGCAAATATTTTTTCTTAGTCTGTGGCTTGCCTGTTTATTTTCTCTCTTTCTTTCTTTCTTTTTCTTTTTCTTTTTCTTTTTTGAGACAGGATCATAGTTTGTCATCAAGGCTGGAGTGCAATGGTGGGATCATAGCTCACTGTTAGTTTGAACTCCTGGGCTCAAGTGATCCTCCCACCTCAGCCTCCCAAGTAGTTAAGACTACAGGTATGGGCCACCATGCCTGGCTAATTTTCTTATTTTTAAAATTTTATTTTTTGTAGAGATGGGGTCTCTCTGTTGCCCAGGCTGGTCTCAAACTCCTGGCCTCAATCTTCCTGCCTTGGCCTCCTAAAGTGCTGGGATTACAAGCATGGGTCACTGCACCCAGCCTGTTCATTTTCTTAATGATGTTTTTCTAAGACCAAAGGTTTTTATGTTAATAAAGTCTGATTTGTCAACTTTTTCTTTTTTGTTTTATGTTTAAGTTCTAAGAAATGATTGTCTATCCCAAATTGTAAAGATTTTCTCCTCTAGAAATTTTATATTGTTAGGTTTATATTGTTAAGGACTGAATGTTTGTGTCCCCCCAGAATTTATACATTGAAATCTCAGCCTCCAATGTGATAGCATTAGGAGGTGGGGACTTTGGGAGGTAATGAGGTCATGAGGGTGAGCCCTCATAAATAGAATTAATGGAATTAGTGTCCTTATAAGAAGAAAGATAATTGTTTTGACAAAGGGCTATGGGAAAAATAAATGAAGAAACATAAGAGAGATGTTTTTTCACTTAGCAGTGTAATATTATAATGAGAAGACGGTGGTATGCAAACCAGGAAGAACAACCCTCTCCAGACACCAGATCTGCCAGTGCCTTAATTGATCTTGGACTTCCCAGGGTCCAGAACTGTGAGAAATTTTGTTTAAGCCACCCAGTCTATGGTTCTGTTATGGCAGCTCAAGCTGACTAGAATATATACTTAGGTATATAATACATTTTAAATTAGTTTTTATGTATGATGAGAGGCAAGGGTTCATGTTCGTTGGTTTCCATGTAGATATCCAGTTGATTCAACAGTTGATCCAACTGACTTATATTTAGCTAGACATTAATGTTTGGATCAATGTTGGACAAAGAAAATCAAAAGCCCTTATATTCATTCATTCATTCAATAAATATTTGTTGATTATCTGCTAAGTGCCAAAGCCCCTAGTAGGCTTTGGAGACACCTGATGAATAAGATACAACCCTACCTTCAAACAGATTATACTTTAATTGTGAAGACAAATATAAAAATAATTATGTAATATGAGAAAAATATATTAGAGCTGTGCTTTTCATACTACAGTTAATTTAAAAATCTATGGCCAGCATTTAAAAAAAATGAAATAGAATAGAATAGAATCAGAGTATATAGCAATATATTATTTTATAAAATCATATTTTAATTTTATATAAGCAATGTTTATTGGGTTGCAATATAAAATAAATTTTTTTACTTGGTCAAAAAAGTTTTCAAGCCCCTATGTTAGAAATATATACAAAGTGATAGGCAATCCAATAAAAGGTACAACAAACCCCTAGCAGGGAGTTGGGGACACTCAACAGGGAAGGGATAACAGTTGAACTGAGTCTTAAGGGAATGTTTGGGGACAATGCATTGCAAAGAGAAAACAGCATGTGCAAAGGCCTGTAAGTATGCACAGCCAGGACAAGTTCTAGGAATGATGAGAAGTTTTCTGTGCCTAGAGTGAAGAATGCTAGGGGGTGGCCCAGGACAGAGAGTAGGTGGAACAAGATGAAGCTGGAAAGATAGGCTGGGGAGACACTGTAAAGGGCCTTTTATAACATACTGGTGAGTTTAGCTTTAGTCCCTGGGCCTGTGTTTCTCAAAGTGTGGCCCCAGGGACTGCCTTTATTAGAATCACCCTGGGCAGTGGTTCTTACAGTGTGGTTCCTAGACCAGCAGCATCAGTATTACCTGGAAACTTGTTAGAGATAAAAATTCTGTACCCTGCCACAGATTTACTGAATCCAAAACTTTGAGAGTGGAGCCCAGTAATCTGTGTTTTAACAAGCCCTTCAGGTAATTCTGTTGCATACTGAAATTTGAGAACCACTGACCTAGGAGCTTGCTAAAATGGAGAGGCCTGGCTCCCACCCAAGGCCTACTAAATCAGAATCTCTTGGGTAAGGAGCCAGAATATCTTTTTCAAAAAAAATTTTAAAAATCAAGCTTCCCAAGTAATTCTCTACATTTTGAGAATGGCAGGTCTAGGTGGCACGTCATCAGTTGTAGATTTTAGGATGTTAGAGGAAATGTCAGGAACTGGAGGTGTCCCACTAGGGGTTCCTAGAAAAAAAAGACTGAACAAGAAATCATGGTGATTTTGACAAACATAAATTGGAACCTGTAATTTTAATGCTTAAAACATTCCACTGTCTATCACCCGTAAGAGATGACCACCAAACTCCTTAACATTGCTTAGAAGGAACTTGGTACCCAGCCTCTTGCCTACCTCATCCCTTCTCCTCTCTGCCCATCCCCACAACACACCAAATCTTTTCCAGATTCCTTGAATGCACCACGCCCTTTCCTGTCAAGCCTTTGCATCTTTTGTTTCCCCTGCTCTGCTCCAACATGGTTCATTTTCAAGTATCAATTTCACCTCTTCAGAGAGGCCTTACCTGATCATCTCATCCAAAGAGGCCTCACACATTGCTCTCATGCCATACTATTCTATTTCCTACATAGCATTTTTAGGGCTTTTACTTAATTGTGTACTTCCTTTATGTTTGTTGGTCCCTAGTCTATTAAGATCCATGAGGGCAAGGAACATGTCTGCCTTGTTCACTGCTGTCTTCACAGACCAGTTCCTGGTGCAAAATATGCACTTAGGAAATATTTGGCCCTGAGAATTTCCTTGGGTCAGCTTTATGTTCAGAGCCTGTGACTTTGCAGAAATAGGCTGATTCCTTCCACACCCTACCTACTCCACCCTTCTGGGGTGGTGACACTAACAACATTTACATATAATTAGGCAATTAGAGAAGTGAAATGCCTTAAGACAGCCCAGAAGACTGCCAAATCCAATCAACATGACTTTGTGTTAGCTCAATGGTCTTCAGGGAGTAAAATGTAAAGAAAGTTGAAACTATGCCGTTGGCTAAAAGATATAAGAAACATACTCAAAATAAGTGATAAATCTTGAAAATGAAATGCAAAACAACACAGAGGTTTTTTTTTTTTTTCTAACCCATCAGATTGACAAAAATAACCTAGTTTAGAAGTGTGTGTGCACTTACACACTTTGGAAAGGTGACAGCTCCGTTTTCGGAAAGTCAGTTGGCAGTTTCAATTAACTATACACCTACCCAGCAATTGCCTTCCTACAGAAATAGTATTATGTAGGTCCAAAGAGGCAAGTAGTAGTAGTAGTAGCAGCACAGGTAATAATAGTAATAATATAAAAACATAATAAAACATTTGCCAGGCACTACCCTAGGATCCCTTTTAATTCTCAGTCTTTTTACATGGTGAATACTATCTTGTAAAAAGAGGAAACTGAATCTCGAATTATCCAAGATCATTGTTCATAATATAGAAAAATTGGATAGTTCTTTGTCATTCATTGAGGACTAGTTAAATACTAATATTTCATCTATATTCCAAAGTATTAAGCAAAATAAGATTAAAATTAGTATCTACAAAATAAGATGGCAAGTTGGGCACAGTGGCATGTGCATAGTCCCAGCTACCCAGGAGGCTGAGGTGGGAGAATCACTTAAGTCCAGGAGTTTGAGGTTGTAGTGTGCTACAATCATGGCTGTGAATAACCACTGCACTCCAGCCTGGGCAACATAGTGGGACCCTGTCAGGAAAAAAAAAAAACGGAAATATCCCAAGACATATTGTTAAAAAAAATCAAAATGCAGAAGAATATATTACCATTTATATAAAGAAAGAGAGCAATTTAAGCCAGGAAAAACCACTGTGATATATATTTATGTGACAAATATTTATTTATTGAGCATCTATTGTGTATAGACACTGTTTAAGGCACTTGGAAAAAAATCAGTGAACAAAACATAGTTTCTTGTCCTTGAGGTGTTTATGTTCTAGTAATGCAGAGACATACGATAAACATAATTTAAAAAGTAAATTACCTAAAATGTTAGGAGATGAAAAGGGCTGTGAGCAGAAGCCATAGAGCAGGGTGAGGGGTCAGAAGTACAGGTGAGGGTGGCCAGGGTAGGCCTCCCTAAGAAGATATCCTGTAGAAGGTGAGGGGTCACGTGGCTGTGCAGTGGTAGAAAAGGAGACTGGGGAGAGGGAAGTGGCAGGTTATGCCCACAGGGCCCCGTATAGACCATTGTAAGGACTGTGGCTTTTACTTTGAGTCAATGGGGAGCAAGTGCAGACGTAGGAGCAAAGGCGTGATGTGATCTATCTCGTTAAAAGGGCCCTGGCTGCTGTGTTGAAAATAAATGGTAGGAAAGCAGGGATAGAAGGCATGAGAGCTGTTGGAGGCTGTTGCAATAATGCAGGTGAGACATGTAAACACCTAATAAACAGCTGGAGAGACTCACAGCAAACTCCTTATACTCCATACAGCTGTGGTGGGTACTGGGTTGGGGTGAAGGTCAGAGGAGTTTTGCTTGCCCTATATTGTTTAAGTTGCTTTATGGAACATTATTCATCAGCTATTTGAGTAATTAAAAATTACTTTTCTTATTGTTATCATATAAATACTAATACTTTTTACCCTCCTTTCCAGAAGAATTCAGTCTTTTTTTTTTTTCTTTTTAATTTTCTTTATTTGGAGATTACCAGAAGAATTCAGTCTTAAGCCAGTCAGGTGTGGCCAAGAAAAGTAGGACTCTTCAAGGAGGTAGAAGAAGGTAGCCTGGTGCAGGATGTCAGTGCCCAAGAGAGGTGAAAAGGGCAACTGTTAAGGGAACTCGAGGTAGTGACAGGAGATCCAATAAATAAATACATTGAGGATAGTGGCAGCCAGAGTCTTTACTACTGGAGAAGAGAGTTACATATATGGAAAGGGGGAAAACTAGAATGAATCTTCTATTGTTGGATTGGAATTGGAAACTGTGAACTCATAGTTTTTAACACAGGGTGTCCCAAAAGTCTCCATACAAAGGAAAACTTTTGTAAGATTTTGTAATGAATATTTTGTAAATAAAGGTACATTTAGCTACAATTTCCCATTTTCCCTATGTATGGCGACTTTTGGGACACCCTGGATATATAGATATAGATGTGTATATAGATAGATGTAGAAATAAATATATGTGTATGCATGTGTATATGCGACCACATGTATATATTTTCCAACTCTGTCTGCTGACAGGACCCAATCTCAGTGAACATCTTAGCACCCTCATCTTGGTTCCTAAAATGCATTCTCCACTAAAAAGAATCAGAACTTCTTAGAGAAATGACTGATTCCAGGCCTGGGACATGGAAGATGGAAGATAAGCCTGGAATAGCTTTTTTTTAAATTAGTTTTTTAAATTGACATAAAATTATATATAATTTATGGTGTACAACATGATGTTTTGAAATATGCAAACATTGTGGAATGTCTAAATCAAGCTAATTAACACATGTATTACTCCACATATGTATTTGTGGTGAGAGAACTTAAAATCTACTTAGATCCTCTCTCTTAGGAGGATTGCTTGAGGCCAGGAGTTCAAGATCAGTCTGAGCAAGAGTGAGACCCCCATCTCTACAACAAATAGAAAAATTAGCTGGTCATGGTGACCCAGCATGCACCCATAGTCCCAGCTACTCAGAGGCTGAGGCGGGAGGATCACTTGAGCCCAGCAGTCTGAAGTTGCAGTGAACTAGGATTATGCCACTGCATTCTAGCGAGACAACAGAGTGAGACCCTGTCTCAAAAAGATAAAAAAACAAACAAAAAAACTACTCTGTCAGCAATTTCAAGTATACAATATGTTGTTATTAACTATAGTCACTATGTTGTACCATTGGAATAGCTTTTGGTTCCAGAAAATAAGGAAGTGCTGCAAGAATGATGGGGACATGTCAAAAGGATGCAGAAACCACTTGACAAAGCTCCCATTGGCCAAGTTGAGGACAATTTAGGTATCAACATAAATAATGGTAGTAATGGATTGTAACCTATTGAATAAAATAGGAATCCATGAGTCCAAACTAATATACATTTTAAACATATATAAATAGGAGAAGATGGCACTTTCCTTATGTTAGAATGCCAACTTATGAATGTAAAAGGAATGATAGAATTAGAAAATCACCATTTGGCAACCATCATAGTAATAATTGATTCAGCCAAGAAACATAATAAATGCTAAAACTAGCAAGTGAAAGTTTGGTGAGAAATAGGATATTTGCATAGTTTCAAAATATGTCCCCACAAAACACTTTTAATTACTATAGTGGGCTGAATGATGGTTCCCAAAATGATACGTCCATGTCCTAATCCCTAGAACCTGTGAATGTTGCCTTATTTGCTAAAAGGGTCTTTGCAGATGTAATTTAAAATCTTTAATGAGGAGATCATTCTGGATTATCTGGGTGGGCTCTAAATCCAGTAACCAGCATGCTTTGAATAGGCTGAGTACGGTGACAGCCACCTGTAGTCCCAGCTACTTGGGAGGCTGAGGTGGGAGGACGGCTTGAGTCTGGGAGTTAAAGGTTGCAGTGAGCTACGATCGCGCCTGTGATAGCCACTGTGCTCCAGCCTGCGCCACATGAGACCTCGCCTCTGTAAAAAAGAAAAAAGAGTGAGGCTGAGGAGTATTTGAGAGACAGAAGAGGAAGAGGCAATGTGACAACAGAGGCACAGCTTGGAGTGATGTGGCCACAAATCAAAGAATTCTAACAGCCACCAGAAGCTGGAGAAGGCCAAGAACGGATTCTCCCCTAGAGCTTTCAGAAGGACTGTGGCCCTAGTAACACCTTGATCTCAGACTTCCAGCCCCCACAACAGTGAGGGATTAAATTCCTGTTGTTTTAAGCCTCCCAGTTAGTGGTAACTTGTTACTACAGCAGCCATAGAAAATGAATACAATTACAAAGGGAAACAAAAAGCAATTTTATAGAGGAGAAATCTGGCAGATACTACCTCAACCACGTGATCAAAGTGAACATCATTAGTAATGGGACAAATTGAAATGGTGTACCATCCAATAGGATGGAATAAGAAGAACACAACATCCCTTTATGAAATTCCTGCCAGAGATGTATGGCCTGAATCTAATCATGAGAAAACATCACCCAAATCCAAACTGAGGGACAGTCTACAATTACAATCTTCAACAGGATCAAGGCAACGAAAGTCAAGGAGAGACTGAGGAACTCTCTCAGCCTGAGGGAGACTAAAAACATATACCAAGTGAATGAAACATGTGACTGGATCTGTTTCCTATAAAGAACATTATTAAGTCAATTGGTGCAACTTAAACGGGGTCTGAGGATCAGATGGAGGTAACATATCAATGCTAATTTCCTGGTCTTGATGATAGTATCATGGTTATGTAGGAGGACATCTTTGTTGTGGGAATTACATACTAAAGTTTTCAGGGGTTCAGGGGTATCTGTTCAGCAACTTACTCTCAAACAGTTTAGGAAAATAACGTTCTTTGTACCATACCTGGAACCTTTTTGTGAGTTTGAAATTATTTCAAAAGAGAAAGAAAAAAAAATAAAAGAGAAAGAAGGTCAGGCATGGTGCTTACACTTGTAATCCCAGCACTTCGGGAGGCTAAGGTGGGAGAATCACTTGAGGCCAGGACAACCTGGGCAACATAGCAAGACCCTGTCTCTACAAAAAACATAAGAAAAATTCTTGCTTCTAGATAAGTAATGGAAGAAAAAAAAATAAGAAAAATTAGCCAGGTGTTGTGGTGCTCACCTGTAGTCCCAGCTACTTGAGAGGCTGAGGCAGAGGGATCTCTTGAGCCCAGGAGTTCGAGGCTGCAGTGAGCTATGATCATACCACTGCACTCGCCCTCCAGCCTGGGTGACAGAGTGAGACTCTATTTCTAAAAACAAAAAAAAGAAAAAAAAAGAGAAAGAAAACAAAACCACAAAGATTATTTTTATGATTCTTAACCCAAGTAAATAAGAACAATACTTGGAATTGATTGAGTCTTATCACTGGCTTAATTCTCCCAGCAAACCCATGAGTAAGGCACTACTATGAACTCCAATTTACAAATAAGAAAAATGAGGCATTTTGATATTAATCTTTTACCTGAGTTCACACAGCTAGGAACTGATAAGCCAAGAATCAAACCAGATCAGTCTGATTTTAGACCTTTTTCTCTTAACCAGTACACCATTCAATTTTATCATATTCAATTCTTGAATATTGTGTGTGTATGTATGTGTCTATATGTGTGTATGTACAGTCATGCTGCATAATGACATTTCAGTTAACAATGGACCACATATATAACGGTGGTCCCATAAGATTATAATGGTATATTTTTACTGTACCTTTTCTATGTTTAGATATGTTCGGCACACAAATACCACTGTGTTCCAATTGCCTACAGTATTCCTGACAGTCACATGCTGTACAGGTTTGTAGCCTAGGAGGTATGGGCTACACTATACAGCCTAGGTGTGGAGTAGGCTGTACCATCTAGGCTTGTATAAGTATACTCTATGATGTTCACACAATGACGAAATTGCCTAACAACACATGACTTAGAACGTATCCCTGTCGTTAAGCAACACATGACTGTGTATGTATTAGTCAGGGTTTTCCAGAGAAACAGAACCAATAGGATGGTTGTGTGTGTGTGTGTAGAAAGAGGAGTGTGTAGAGCTGAAGAAGATGGCTGTTGGGTTTGGTGACAGTCCTGGATCCCGTGGAATACCCTATTCTCCTCATAAATTCCCATTTTCTGTCACACAGCTTGAAGTCAACTTCTATTACTGCAGACAATCAAGACACCCACCTAGGGAGCCCCACTCTTCCAGTCCCCTCCTCTTAAATTGCTCTTATTATTTTTTTCTTTGAGACAGGGTCTTACTCTGTCACCTAGGCTGGAGTGCAGTGGCATCATCATAGCTCACTGCAACCTCGAACACCTGGCCTCAAGCAATCCTCCCGCCTCAGCCTCCCAAAGTGCTGGGATTACAGGTATGAGCAACCACACCCAGCCGTCTTGACACTGCTCTTTAACCTAACAAGGCCACTGGCAGCTATGATGCCCGTTGTGGCACCAGACAAAACAATCCAGGGTCATTTTGCACAGACCCTTTGTTACTCTTATTTTCACTAAAAAACTGTTAGCATTTGAAAGTGTCTGGAAAAAAGTGAACCCTGATGGTTTCTGCAACTACCCTCATACTTGTTTAGACAACTGTATTCAGTTTAATTTGTCCATCTACCTCAGCTTCATTTGGTACCCATTATGACACACAAATAAGGACTTTAAGGCATGAATAAAAGGCCATGGGAATCAAAGAACCTCTGAGGCTTTATATAGTGGTTTTAACCTGGCTGGTTCTCTGTTCTCCAGCTCATGCAGGCTGGCTGTCAGTTTTGCTAAATTTTTCCTCAGTCTCCTCTTCTTGTTCCTTCCCACAGACCCATCTCAGAAAGTTCACCAAACTCCAGTAATTCTCCCTGGGGTTAAACAGAGATCCTTCTAAATTTTCTCTGACATAGTCCTGGCAAATTTCTCTCTCCCACTTCTCTTTCTGTCTCCATCTTCCACCACCTGCTCTGTGTCTTCACCACGTTCAGGCCCTTTCCCTTTGGTACACACCCAGAGCAATGGGCCTTCACCTTGCCAGGCTTCCCTCATGGTCATATTTATTTAAGGTCCGTTTCCTTTTTAGACCATGAGCTCCATGGAGGAAAGAGAGACTATGTGCCACTTTCTCCCCAGCACCTAGGAGGACCTCACAGACTGTTTACCTTGTTAATACCATTGCCTCTGCCTGGGGGCTCTTCTCTGTCAGGGCAAATCTTTCCCAGTTTTTAAGTGAGGCCCATTCTAAAAAGCAACTTTCATCTCTGCCTGGAAGGGACTACACAGGCCTCTGAACATCTGACTTACATACTGGCCGCAACCTTCTTGAGGACAAGAAAGTGTTTGGGGTTCTGAAACCAGTTGGGTTTGAATCATGGGTCAGTCACCTGCCTGTGTAGTTGTGTGATTTTGTGCAAGTTATTTCACCTCTTCATATTTCAGTTTTCTCTCCTGTTCAGTGGGGATAATAGTATCACCTATATCACATGATTTTTGTGAGGATTAAATTAGATATTTTGTAAAGTGCTTAGAAGAATGCCAGACACATAGACAGTACTTAATAAATATTAGCTGTTACTATTAAATTTCTTATTTGTTGCATTAGTTATCTATTGCTGTGGAATAAATTATCCTGAAATTTAAAGGCTTAGAATGAGTATAAACATTTGTCATCTTTCATACTTTCTGTGGATCAGAATTGGGAAGTGGCTTAGGTGGGCTGTTGCAGCCTGGGATCTATCCTAAGGTCGTGATCCAGATGTCAGCTGGGGCTGCAGTCATCTGAAGCAATTCCTGAGGCTACAGGATTCACTTCCAAGGCCTCAGTTCTTCTCTCTGTGGGCCTTTTCGCAGGATTGTCTAATGTTCTCGTGACATGCCAGCTGGCTCCCTATTTGAGGCCCCATTGACCAATCCAAGAGTCCAAGGCAGAAGCCCCAGTGCCTTCACACAGGCAGCTCTGATCCAGTGTGGGAGGAGATTACACAAGGGCATGGATCTCAGCATGTGAGGGTCATTAGAGGCAGTTGTGGAGGCTGGCTGCCACATTTGTATTCTGTTTTCTTCCAAGGGAATTAGCATGAGTGGGAGGCTCTACTGATAGCAGACATTGGGATATACACTGGCTAGAGAAGAATTCCAAGGAAGAAAGAAGAAATGAATGAAAGGAAGTAATTCTTCAGCCTCATCTCGTGCCTCTTCTCCCCTTGCAGTGTCAGCTTCCAAACACTGGATAAGATCTGTGATAAGAGACAAAGTGTACCCAGCAATGCCAGCCTAAGGGAATCTTGAAAAGTATCCCAGAGGCAGTGGTGTTTAAGCTGAGACCTGAATTAGGAAAGGAAGGTACCCAAGTGAATAGGAGAGGAGGAGCTTTCAAACAGAAAAACCACAGGTGCCCAAGCCTCAAGATAAGAGCCAGGTTTTTCTCAAAGCCATAAGGAATTCAGTCTGACAAGCTGAGAGTGAAGAAAGAGGCAAAGCAAAGTGTTAGAAATTAGCATTGTGTGTTTTCTAATAGAAAGGTCCAATAGAACTTCTTGTGGTGAGAGAATTTTCTTTTCTTTTTTTCTTTTCTTTCAGAATATTATGGGGGTACAACACTTTGGTTATATATATTGCCCATGCACTGCCCAAGTCAGAGCTACAATGGTGGACATCCCCCAAACTGTGTGCCCCGCACCCATTAGGTGAGAGTTTTCCCATCCCCTCCACCCGCCTCCCGCCTGCCCGCCCCCGATGAATATTATTTCCATGTGTGACATAAGTGTTGATCAGTTAGTACCAATTTGATGGTGAGTACCAGTGGTGCTTGTTTTTCCATTCTTGTGATACTTTGCTGTGAAGAATGGGCTCTAGCTCCATCCAGGATAATACCAGATGTGTTAATTCACCGTTGTTTTTTATTGCTGAGTAATACTCCATGGTATACATATACCACATTTTATTAATCCACTGACAAGGGAATTTTCTTTGTCTGCATTGTACAATACAGAAGCCACTAGCCACATGTGGCTATTGAGTGCTTGAAATGTGGCTGGTGTGACTGAAAACTGGATTTCATTGAAGAACTCAGAAAGTGAATTTTACATTTTATTTAATTTTAATTAATTTAAATTTCAAAACCCACACAAGGGGAGTGGCAACTGTATTGTACAGTATGGCTCCTACAGAAAGAGAACTTTCTTTTAAAAGCTCGCAGACAAGAGTATAAAAATGTCCACACGCTAATTGGGGGCCAGATGTATTGGGTTCTGGGTTCTGGTGTTGTCTTGCCAGACTTCCTCTCTATGCCCCAGCTTTCTCATCGGTAAAATGTCAGGGCTGAAGATGACTTTTGAGGTTCCCACCCTTTCCTACTTCCTGGGCGATTATGTAATAATTATCACAATGGTAATAAAAACAGCAGTCACGCTGTTTATGAGTTCCAGGAACTGTGCTACATGGTTCACATTACGCCCATCTCACTCAATTCTCATGGCTGTTTTACAATCAAGAAAGCTGAGGTTCCGTGAGTTTAGATGACTAGTCCAGGGTCACATAGGGAGTAAGTAGTTGAGTTGGGTTTGAATCCTACTGATTCCAAAAATTGAGCTCTTAACAACTTTGCTGTATGCATTGCTTCTCTTCCTGCGTGGGCCAGCGACAATGTTGGGTTCAGGCAGGGCGGTATTCTCGTTAGGATTACACTGATTTATGCGTACTCTGAACGCGATGTGTACACACTCAGTCACTTCTCACAGCAGCTGTATACACTGATTGGTAAATGAGGCTCAGAGGCGAAGTAAATAGCTCAAGGTCACACAGAGAGCAAAGGGCAGGGATTCAAAGCCAGGGAGTCTGCCAGTAACACCCTGCCTTGACCATTCCGTCTTCAACCCTGCGCAGGCCGGTTGCAGGGCTGCGATTGAGCGACGCGCCAGGGCATCCGCCCACGCCCGGGCAGCCCCGGGCAGCCGCACGCCTCCGCCGCGCACGCGCTCTCAGGCTCCGGGCCGGGGCGCGCGGCGGGCGCGAGGACGGCGGCGGGGAGCGTGCGCGCGGTGACGTGCCGGGCGCCATGTTGGAGGGCTGGTGGTAGCGGCTCGGGGAGGTGCTCGCTCTCTCGGTCTCGCTCTCTCGCTCGCTTCCCCCGGCTCCCTTCGTTTCCCCCCCCCGGTCGCCTGCGTGCCGGAGTGTGTGCGAGGGAGGGGGAGGGTGTCGGGGGGGTGGGGGGAGGCGTTCCGGTACCCGGGAGACCCGCGGAGGGAGGCGGAGGCTGCGAGGGACTCCGGGAAGCCATGGACGTCGAGAGGCTGCAGGAGGCGCTGAAAGGTGGGGGTAGCTGCCCCTTCTCCCTTCCTCCTCACCTTCCGCGGCCCTCTCTCTCCTCCCTTTTGAGCTGGTGTGTGCGAGAGTCGGGGCCGAGCGGCAGGGGGGGCGCGCTTCCCCGGCTCCCTTCCCCCTCCCACCTCCCCAGGGGCGGGGAGCCCTGTGGGCAGCTCCCTCCCGCCCCGCTCTGGGCTTTGTGTCGGCCGCCGGCGTCTGGGCTGGGGGAGGGGAGCCGGGGAAGCTCTCGCAGGGGCCCCAGTCCTTCTCCCACCCCTTCGGGCACGAGTCGTGGGCCCGCAGCCCCCCTCCCTCCCAGGCAGGCGCGGTTCTTTTCCAGGCCCCCCGCACGTTAGGCGTCGGGGTGAGAGAAAAAGTAAAAGGGGGGGGGTGGCAGAGCAACTTTTAAGTTGTCTTAGGAAGCCCTCTGAAGTTATTCTTCCACGAGCCCTAATTCTAAGGTGGTTGCCTTCACTGCTTTTGATTGCTTTCCTTCCAAGCAACAGGCTTGAGAAAACCGTGGTTCTCAAACTTTGAATAGCGTGATTTCAGCGTTTTGAGAATTATTCTTTGACATCCAGAATCATTTGGGGACGGCTGCTGGGGGTAGCCGGTGTTTCTTATAAAGGTAGATTTATGGACTTCTCTTAGATAAACAATTTGTGGGAGTCAGGGCCTGGAGATTTTTATTTTAACTGGATTCCCAGATGAATCTGATGCTAGAGTTCCCCTCGACCACACTTTGAGAAGCACTGCGTTAAGGATGGTTTGTGGAGAAGTTGAGTGCCCCCTTTAGGAGGATTCTTACTATCTGTAACGAGGGTGACATGTTGGAAGTAGAACTTGGAGGGTCTAGGTGGGTATTTGGTTGAGAGGCTGATTTTTAAAAATTGCTTCTTAATACGGGGAAGGACTGGGAGGAAAGTTTGTTTTTAGAGGGCATTTGAGAAATACTGATAACATTTCTTTCTTCCTTTATCTAGATTTTGAGAAGAGGGGGAAAAAGGAAGTTTGTCCTGTCCTGGATCAGTTTCTTTGTCATGTAGCCAAGACTGGAGAAACAATGTGAGTTGAAAACATGCATTTGGTGTCATTAGGAAAGGGAAAAAAGTGTATTTTGGGAGAATTAAATAATGCATCTGCCTAGTTGTAGAAGTCCTGGTCATTTAAAGAATGTACTAAGTGTATATACTTTCTTATTTACTCTATGCATGCTCTGTAATGAATTTAAATTTGTTTATGTTAAAGTTTTCTTTATATCTGTACTTTGGCACACTTAGAGAGCTTATTAGTCTAAAAGAGCCAGGGAAAGGAAGAATGCCTATTCCATTATGACCCTTTTTGGCCATAGCAAATCGGCTTATTCCCAGAATTTTGTGGCTTTGATTCTGTTTCAGAGTCTTGGTGGTGGTATTTTCTCATATTGTCCTGTATCCAGCCTTTTGTTGTCATATTTATTTATGTGGGTATTGGAAGTGTCACTTCTGTTTATTGTCTTGAGGACCCAGGGTGATCATCTGACAAATTCCAGATGCTACAGTTTTGACTGTCCTGTGAACTTTCTAGATAGCTAACTTGTTTCATATGCCCAGTATTTTATTAGGCTTGTTTCCAAATGTTCTAAATGTGAAATTTATACTATAAGGTTAGTGTAAGTTTTTTGAAAGGAACATTACAGTTCATTGTTTTGTAGTTTGGTAGGAGTTGTTTTCACACTCTGAGTTAATTTGTAGAGGACAGTGCATCTCTGATGACTTCTTTGTAGTCTTTTCTTTGGGTAGGGATTGGGGGGCAGGAAGAGGAAAGGTTTCTTTGTGTGCAATGTTAATAAGTGGGTTCTTTGCCTAGTAAAAGAGTGTAACCTTCACTAAGTAATGTATAATTTCTCTGGCTTTATTAGCAAGTGTTCATTTCTCTTAAGCTTTGCTTATGGTTGTAGTCTGCTCTTTGAACAGCTAGCTTAATTTTTGAAAGAAAAAAAAAAAAACTGCTGCTGCCCCAGTGCTTGAGTTAATGTTCACATAGACAAGCTGAACCTCCTTAGTGTCAATTTAACGTGACTGTGATGTGTTCAATCTTATATTTCTATTTATTACATTTAAAAAATGGAACTCTCTAGGGGGAAAAAGTCATTTTTACCTCTGAATTATAGTCTCTTATATAACATCTTGATTTTAAAAAATGGATGCAGAACAGTTTTTGCATTTCTATAGAAAAGCCTAAAAATGACAAGATGCTTTCTTTCAAAAATAAATTAATCCCTAAAACATAAATGCTTAGATTGCCACTGTTCCTCTTGAATTGATTGTTGGTCCAAACTTATCCCTCTCTACAATGTCAAGCTGGAAAGCATTTTACTTTCAGAAATTTTTTTGTACACAAGATTATATCAAACTGTTTGGAGATAAATACTTAAAACTTCTTACTCAGTTTATCAGGTCTGTACACACTGGTTTCCCTTTTTGATAAATAACATTGCCTATAAATGTATAAATAGTTGGAAAGTTTTTAAAAGATAGCTTTTTAATATCCTATCTTACTGGAACACCAAATGGCTGGGGAAATTATCTGATTTTTTTTTTGGACAGATTTTTGTCCTGGTAGAGGATTTAAAGTCCCCTACCCTCCACCCTGTATTAGGTGTTTGTATATTTACTAAGACTGTTTTGTATTGAAGTGATTGGTGTTCTTAGATTCTTTATTTTAAATTTAAAGGAGTTAGGAAAATATTTTTTATTTTATCATTCAAACAGCTGGTGTTTATACATTTAGCTTTAGCCTTTGATTTCTCTTTATCAACATAGACATACCTTAACTTTTGATACTGAAATTTGCAGAGTTTCTGTTATCCACTTATGGCTAAACCTAGCTTTGTCTAGTTTGTAAGATTGTAACAGGAGAATGAAAATGTAAAGAATCTCTGATGTTTTAGGGTGGATGGGTTGCTTAAAATAAGAATTCCATAGTTCTGACCATTTTTATTTTTACAGGTATATTATAGCAAGAAAGCATTAATAGAAGTATGTGAAACTTTGTGGATGAGAATAGTGATAGCCTAGGCTATTTATTTTTCTTTTCAAAAAAAACAATTGATTTGACATTTGTGTTTTTAGCTTTAGAGAGGTTTTAGAATTGTAAGTGTAGGCTTTTACTGAAGAGGAGGGTATAGGAAAATAAAAGAGCATTGGAACAGTTTTCCTTCCTAGTCTATTAAAATTACCTGTAAACATCTGATGTAGGAAGTTAGGAAAGGTGGCAAGACATGGTGTACTAAATTATTATGAAGAGGGATACTGTATATTATATAACTAAAATAATCTTCAAATTGTTTCTAGCCACTTCAGTAAATTGTTTTTAATCTTTAGAAGATTACTTTCACCTTAAAATGGGACATTTTCTTGAGCAATACTTTTCTGAAGTTCCTAACATAATGCTAAATATATAGTATGTGCTGAGTAAACAAACATGGTGGATTTCAATCATGAATTTAAATGTTTGATGAGTTTGTCATGGATTTAAGCATATTTGATGGGTTTGAGTTGCAGTATTATCCTTTTTGATGGTTAGATTGTCTCTAATTTGGCCAGTGCCTTTTGACATGACCCTAGGAGCATTTTTTTTAAATTAAAAAAAAATTTTTTTTTGAGACAGAGGCTCACTCTATTGCCCACGGTAGAGTGCAGTGGCTTCATCATAGCTCACTGCAGCCTCAAACTCTTGGACTCAAGCGATCCTCCTGCCTTAGCCTCCCAAGTAGCTGGGACTACAAGCCTGCACCACCATGCCTGGCTAATTTTTCTATTTTTTGTAGAGACGAGACGAGGTCTCCCTCTTGCTCAAGCTGGTGTCAAACTTATGGCCTCAAATGATCCTCCCTCCTGGGCCTCCCAAAGTGCTAGCCCAGCTAACCCTAGGAGTCTTTGATAGCATCCTTGTTCTCTGGTGTGAATATTTTCCAAGCTCATTTCCTGCCCCAGACCTGGAATCAGCCATTTTTCAAGAAGACCTGCCTTTTAGTGGGATATGGTGTTTATAGACTACAATCCAGGTTCTAGAGATGCTTATTATTAATGAGCTAGATAAAATACTTTACTGAGCCTTGCAAGTCAGAATCAGGACTATAGGGTTTTTCTTTCTTTTTTTTTTTTTCCTCTCTCCCTGTGTCTTCTTCACATGGTCTTCCCCCTGCCAACTATAGGGTTTTTAATTAACTTCTTCCACACCAAAAATCCTGGTTCTCAAGGATGATAGATTTAGGATATCCCATAATTAGTTACTGACTATATGTAACATTGCACATCAGAAGATCAAAGAATAATACTAATATTATGGCCACCAATATAATTACTAAGAATGTTAAATTTTTTATTTTTTAACGTATACTCTCCAGTCTCTAGCCCCCATTTTAAAAAAAGTTGTATCTACATTTGAGCCAGCATATTGCTATTACATAATTGTCCCTTTTAGCTGTCATTTAGTTTTAGTTTTACAGTAGCTATATATCTAATGCTTACTGCCGGTTCTTATGTTAATGTTTCTAGTCAGTTTGGTTGTCTGACGTTCATTGTCTAGATTATTGAGGCAGAGCTCATGGAACTCGTATTTCCTGAGGTCTTGTATGTTTGTCTTGTATGTTGTCTGTGTCCTTTACTCTTGAAGGTCAGTTTGACTGTAAATAAAATCGTATGTTCACATTTTCTATCCTTAAGTATCTTAAGTATGTTAATTCTATTGTTTCCCCCCAATTAAGGTGTTAACTGTTAAAATCTGATAATTTTTTTTTTTTACCTTATAAACCACCTATTCTTTTGTCTAGCTTCCTAAAAGATTTTTTCTTTCAAGTGCAGTGACTTGTGTAGACTATGCCCTTTTTTTTTTTTTTCAATCATAAGTAGTAGAGTCAAGGATTTGTGATTATTTCTTCTTTCTTCTTTTTTTTGATAGATGTGATAGACGGAGTTTTGCTCTGTTACCCAGCCTGGAGTGCAGTGACATGATCATAGCTAACTGTAACCTTGAATGCCTGGGTTCAAGCTGTCCTCCTGCCTCAGCCTCCTGAGTAGCTGGGACTATCAGCATGTAACACCATGCTAATTTTTTTATTTTTTGTAGAAATGAGGTCTTTCTATGTTGCCTAAACTGGTCTCGAACTCCTGGCCTCAAGTGATCCTCCCGCCTTGACCTCCCAAAGTGCTGGGATTAGGAGCGTGGGCCACCGTGCCTGGAAACTTTTCTAGACTATGTCTAAAAAAACATTTTAATCAATGTTGGGCATTTTGGGTCAGTATACTCAGGTATATGGTGTGTTCTTTCAATGAGTATTTTCAAATCTTTCAAAAAAAGTTTAAGAAAAATTTTAGGAAAGTGATTCTTGAATTATTTTTTTTTGTTTCCTTTTTTAAGGACTCCTTGTATTCCTACATTATATCTTCTTTGCATATCTTCAATACTTGTCATTTTGTCTTGAATTCTTTTTTTCATTCCTTTTTTTAAAAGTGGTATAATTGACATGAAATATACTACATTTATTAATAATGTACATTTGGCTAAGTTTTAACATCTACACTCATGAAACCATCACCGCAATCAAGATTGTTAACTTAGTCATTCATTATTCCCAGCAGTTACCTCATGCCCTCCCTGTCTGTGCTCCCCTCCCTCCAAGCAACTTTTTGTCACTATAGGTTAGTTTGCGTGTTCTAGAATTTTATATAAATGGAATTTTACATTATGTATTCTTTGTCTGGTTTCTTTTATTCAACATGATTATTTTGAGATTGACACATGTTGTGGAAATCAACAATTCATTCCTTTTTATTTCTGAGTAGTATTCATTGTATGGATATGCCACAATTTTTTATACATTCACCTGTTGATGGGCATTTGGGTTATTTCCAGTTTTTATATTGTAAATGTAAAGCTGCTAGCTGCTATGAACATTTGTGTACAAGTCTTTGTATGGACATAGCATTCTTTTCTCTGGGATAAATACCTAGGAGTAGAATGGCTGGATTGTATGGTAGGTGTATGTTTAACTTTTTAAGAAACTGCCAAACTCTTTTCCAGAGTGGTTGTATTTGCATTCCCACCAGCAGTAAGGGAATTGCCTTCAGTTTCTCCACATTTTCTAACACTTGTTATGGTCATTCTTTCTTTAGCCATTCTGCTAGATGCGTGTTATGTAGTGGTTTTAATTTGCATTTTCCTAATGACTGATGATGTTGAGCATCTTTTCAAGTGTTTGCCATCTGTATATCTTCTTTGGTAAAGTGATTGTTCAAATCTTTGCCCATTTTAAGATTGGGTTGCTTGTGGTTTTGAGAGTTCTTTATGTATTCTGGATACAAGTCCTTCATCTGACATGATTTGCAAATTCTTGCTAACTTGCTACCACTTTGTGGCTTATGTTTTCGTTTTCATTCTCTCAACAGTGTCTTTTTTTTTTTTTTTTTTGAGACAGAGTCTAGCTCTGCTGCTTGGGCTAGAGTGGTATGGCGTCAGCCTAGCTCACAGCAACCTCAAACTCCCGGGCTCAAGCCATCCTCCTGCCTCAGCCTCCCAAATAGCTGAGACTACAGGCGCCCAGCTAATTTTTTCTATTTTTAGTAGAGACAGGGTCTTACTCTTGCTCTTGCTCTTGCTCAGGCTGGCCTTGAACTCCCGACCTCGAGCGATCCTCCTGCCTCGGCCTCCCAGAGTGCTAGGATTACAGGCATGAGCCACGCCCGAACCCGGCCAACAGTGTCTTTCAAAGAGAAAATTTTAATTTAATTCCATTTACGTTTTTAAAAATTTCCTTCTTTGAAAGAGTCTTCTTACGTTATCTGTTGTGTTCATTTGTTCTTGTATACTTTCTGGTTTGGTCTTTATTTTGAAAGTAGTTTTATTTTTTATTTCTCATTCTTTGCTGGATTCTATCACTTCATTTTCTGAGTTTCTCTAATTTTGACTTATGTTGTCCGGTATCATTTTTCTCAATGTCTTTTAGCTCATTTTGAAATAGCATGATGCAGTTTTGATATGTTTTTGAATGAGTCTTTCTGGCTTGCCTTTGTTGTCTGTAGGGATGTTATTCTGATCCTTTATTCTCTTTTTCTTATGATAACTTTGTATTGAATTTGACCTTTATATTTTGCTGTTGATCATTTTTATGTGAAATTTGTTTTCCCCAACTTTCAGGAGGAGGCATGGTTCAGAGTAGCTTTTCTTGCTTTGCTTTGCTTTCCTTTTTTTTCTTTTTTGAGATAGACTCTCACTTTGTCACCCATGCTGGAGTGCAGTGGCATGCTCATAGCTCACTGCAACCTTGAACTCCTGGGCTCAAGCAGTCCTCACACCTTCGCCTCCCAAAGTGCTGGGCCTGGCCCAGAGTAGCTTTTCTAACTACACAGAACTCTCTCACTGTTTTTGTGAAGTGTTTAAGAACATGGCAGCTTGCGTTCTGAAATTCCGGGTTCTATTTTCCACTCCCACTTTTATTTGGATTTTGTCTTTCCTTCGTCTCTATTGTCTTTCTCCTTATTTGTGGGGTTTGCCTCTGGATTGGAGCTTTGTTGGGTCACTTTCAATAGCTCATGTGAGCAAGACTGCTTTCCCTTTCAGATCTCATTGTCGGTCTCTTCTATTCACTCACTACTAGAGCGGACAAAACCTATCTCAGTTTTTGCTGCTGTTCTGAAATTGGTCTACCATGATTTCCAGTGAATACCTATCGGCTGTTTTGTGTTCTCTATTCCTAGGCCCCTGAGGTGCACTTGACTTCTATTTTCTTTTGCACAGGTCCCAGTGATGTACAGGTCATGTGACTGTCAGTTTTTCCTTAACCACTTTTTGGGGATTGTGGGACTCCCTTGTCATCTAATTTCGTTGTAAATGTCCATCGGTTTTTGGTTTTCCTCTTTAGTTGTTCTGTCTGACATAGGGATTTAGAGATATGAAAAAAGTCAGTTTCCTCATTTGTAAAATGGGATAATAATAGTAACTCCAAGTGTGGGCAGGTAATACATAGATAACTCAGCACAGTGCTTGGTGCACAGAGTAAGTGCTCAATAAATAATAGTTATTATGTTGTTGGTAATGCATATTTTGATTCTGCTTTTTTCTCCCTGCACTTTCAAGTGCCTTGTGTTCAGATATTTTGACATATCAGTAAGAAAATAAAAGTTAGGTTACTTAAAAGTAGTTATTAACAGCTAAGACTTGGCATTGTTGTAAACAATATCTCCTTAAGCCCATGAGGCTGATAGATCCTTCTGTGGGTTTCCTAATAACCACTGTGTTGACATTTTTCTCTTAATCTTGTGGGAAACAAGATGTGAAATCATTGGTTTGATGTATTAACAATATTTTTCTGAGTCACTTTACAATCTGTTAATACTAAGATATGTAATTAATGTGAATTGTCCATGTGCCACCTAAGATCCTCTTGTGTACTGTCATCACAGTGGTACACAGAGGGAGCATAGTAGATTTTTCAGGAAGTATTAAATGGATACCCTTTTGTTTCTAAATATTCCAATAAGTACAGTGATTAAGCTATGAACATGAAGACAATTATAGTTTCTTTTTTTTTCCATCACATCATACTATAAACCTGATGGGTCATGTACACTGCGCAAAATCTACTGAATGAGATTTTAGGCATGTCAACTTTCTTTTTCTGACTAGAGTTAATTTTTCTAATCTTCATTCTTTTGGGTGCCCAAGTGAGCTCATGTTTTCCGTGCTCAGTCCAGATTTTTACTAGTTGTTGGTTAGTTCCCTAATTTCACGTGAGTTAGCATGTGGTGAGGATGTAATGTCATATATTGGAAGGACCATACCTTGAGTTCTGAATTTAGCTTGGCCACTTTTACGTGCGACTTTGGGCAAATTACTTGTGAGCTTGTTTCCTCACTTGAAAATGGGGTTTATACCTTATAGTTGCTTCAACTGTTGTGAGGACTTGAATAAATAAAGTATATAGCTATAGATATTAAAATTTGAGGGAGAGTAAAAATTAGAATTATCTGGATGCTGGGCATAAATAGAATGAATTTGGCTCGAGAAATAAGTCTGAGGTACTTAATCTCGTAGAAAGAGCTTTGGGGTTGGCAGTCAGCAGAGCACAAAACAGACCTGGGTTTGAATTCCCAACTCCACCATCTATGTGACAAAGTATGTGACAAAGGCTCAGTTCTCTGTGCCTTAATTTCCTGGTGTGTAAAATAGGGGTAATAAAGTAAATCCACTTAAGGAATGATGTAGGGATTAAATGAGTTTATACATATGAAGTCCTTAACACAGTGACTGGCACATAGTGTCCCCCAAATGGGAGCTACTATAACTAATTATTCTACTTTAATTGTTTAAGTCACTTAAGTTACCATCAGCTACAGTTTCCTTAGATACTAAATGAGGGGCTTGTAAGATGCGGTCTCCAAGGTTTCTTCCAGCTTGAAAAGCTTGTAGGACTCTCTGTCTTGCAGCGCTAGTTGTCTGGGGGTTAGTATTATAGCAGTAGTGATTAGGGATGGAGAATGGGACATCGTGATAATGGTGATTAGTGGTGATAATGAGACATTTTAACTGTTGAGTATGTTACATAGGTGAATGGTTTGGGGACAGTAAAATTGAGAGTCAGTAGTCTGTAACAAGATGAGAAAGACCAGTCAGGGTTACCACTGAACTTCTTAGAGCCAAAAAGAGGTTCCCAAAATGCCTATCTTAAATGTTACCTGTATGTATGTGTGGTTTTTATCTGTGTCTTGAGATCTGATTTGCGCCTGCCAACGAATGTATGGGTTTGTAATGCTTATGGACTATAACTGGAAGCCTGTCAGAAACTTTATGTTGCTTCAAAACATCTCATTAGTAAGAACATAAGGAATTTATAGTCCACAAATTACTCTACTTTCCCTCTGTTTTGTGGACTTATAGGTGTTTTACCTTTCTGATATGGAAGTTTATTATTGGGGTGAGGGATCATGTGTGTACGCTCTCACGCCTACCTACCTAAATTGAGTTCAGGATCAGTAATTTTAATTAATGACTAAAACGTAAGAGTCTAGACAGTTGAAGAGGAGAATGTTAGCTGTTTAATTACATGTGCCTATGAAAAGCATTATACTTTGAGAAGTGTATTTTAGATCTTCATTTTTGCTAGGCCCTCAGATGTGTTCAGTTGCTTGTCTTTTCTCTCTGGTTTCACTGATAGCAATCCTGTTCGTATAATCAGGCTGCTTGGGTTTGAAATTGCTTATAATATGTATGTATGGAATCTATCTTGTAACCACTCTGCACACTCCATCCCTATTGGATACCTTGGGTAACCTATTAACCTGAATATGAAATATTTTTGGGAACTCACACCATTGACTATAAGGTGAATAATAGCTAATATGGGTCTCAAATTAGTAATGACATAATTGTAATAGTGCCCTTAATAGTTTAAAAAATGTGGCATATGTGTGGTAGTGCAAGTAGGTCTTTTTTGGTTATCACTATTACTTTCACTTTGTGAAAAATAAGAAGTTTTATTGAGAGGCTCTAGTAGAGTGAGGAGCCATTTGGAGCTGTACATGTCTGGGTATCTCTCTTGCCTCTGTGCTTATAATCTGTTTGATCCTAGCTTAGAAGACAGTCCTGGTTAAAACTCCACTTTCACTGTGATCTATTTGAGTGACCATAATGGAACAAGTTATCTAAGCCCTGTTTTCCTCAGCTCCCCAGCTGAAAATGTGGGTGACAACACTTACTGCATGAGGTTTTTCTGAAATACAGGCATTCAACAAATCTCAGATTCCTTTGTTTATACATTGTGATAAGAAAAACAGAATTAATAGTAGTAAAAACATTTATTTAATAACCAGTTTCGGTACCTAAGAGTTTCGCAGTTTACTGAAATGAAATCTTAAGAATGAAAGCATGTTGACTGGTTACAGTGATTTCTGTTCAGGTCCAATACTTCTCTGAGTCTTATCAAGCTGCTTAATACTCATGACTGACTGAGCTAGCCATTCATTTTGTTTGCCAAAACTTTGCTTCAACTACTTTTTTTTTTTTTTTCCCTTCTTCCTATAACCAGATCTGACTTAGGCTCTGTTGGACATGCAGTACATTGCACTTTCTTTTCCCATCTCCCTATAATTTGTCTAGGCTCCCTGCAGGAACTGTGACCTTTTAAGTATTTTTGACCCTTTTGTTATTTTATTCTGATATTATTTCTTGTTTTACGTAGTTCTTTTCAGTATTTCTACCTAGGTAGAGCCTTTGATTGATTTTAAAATGGTGAGCCTGACATTGTGATTTGTCTTTAACGGATTAGGGTTTCACACAGGAACTTCTGCTTTGGGTTGTTACTCTTTTTTCTTCCTAAAAGGCAACCATTTAATGTACATTTATTTTGTGCCACACATCATCAAATGTTTCATATGCATACCCTAATTTAGAATTTACAACTACTCTCTGAAGTAGGTATCTCTCCTTTTTAAAAATGAGGCTACCGAGGCTTACAAAGCTTAAATAATTTGTCCGAGGTTTGCAGCTGATGAGTGGTAGAGTTTGGGTTTATCCAGGCATTCTGATTTCAAATCCTCTCATAACTTGTATTTTGTATACTGCTTGTCCCTTGTTTGGTTGTCTTGTCACATCTTCCCTCTTTATTGTAGTAGTCTCAGAATCCTTTCAAAACCATCATTGGAATTTGAAGCTATGCTTTTGGTAGGAATCTATTATCACTGTTATTTCTGTAATTTCTGAGATTTTCAAGTTGCTTATCTAAGCCTGACCTCGATACCTGTCCAGCCTTCCTTTCTTTTTGGCACACCTTAATATGACCTAAGCACTGATGCCATATGTTTTGGGGGAGGGGTTGTGACAATTATGGGGTGGTTGGGTGTGGTGATTTGTGACTTAAGGAAAACTATATTAGGAGATATTTATTGGAAGGGTCAATAAGATAGTTGACTGATGTACCCTTAGCATTTTAATTTTGACTGTTTTCCAGTGACCTCAAAGGCTAAAAACTTTTAGTAATTATGATTTTGTAGAGGCATATATTTGAAACATGTATTTTGTAGAGGCATGTATTTGAAGTGTTGAGACTGATACATATATTAGTTTAAATCGTGTGAGTCTGCTTTTCTATTTAATACATGTGTCTTGGATTTGTTATTGTTAATCAAAAATCTTATCCTTACAGCAATACTGGGAGGTAGGTGGTAATATTCCCATTTAAAGATGATGAAACTGAAGAAAGTATTTGAAGTTTGAGGGATATAAGAGGTCTTGCAAGTGCTGCCTGTGTAGTTTTTGCACTGTTGTGTATGTCTGGGAGGGAGAGTAAGGTAGCTTTCTGTCAAGTAACAGCAAGGTACAGTCATCCCTTGGTATCAGTGGGGGATTGGTTTCAGGGTTTACCTTGGAACATCTGTGGATGTTCAAGTCCCTGATATAAAATGGCATCATATTTGCATGTAACCTGTGCACATCCTCCTGTGTACTTCAGATCATCTCTAGATTACTTATAATACCTAATACAATGTAAATGTTATGTAAATAGTTGTTATGCTGTATCATTTTGGGAATAATGACAAGAAGTCTGTACATGTTCAGTACAGATGCTTTTTTGTTTTCCTAAATATTTTCAATCAGAGGTTGGTTGGATCCACAATGTAGAACCTATGGATACAGAGGGCCGACTGTATTTCTGTTCAAAATTGTGCACACGTTGGGTTGAAAGTCATACACTATATAAAAAAAAAAATTAAAAACAATTAAAAAACAAAATTGTGCACTCTAAAGAGAATTTAATAGTTTGGGAGATTGTTTTATTCTGGTCTTATTTAGGGATATTGTCCATGGTGACTTGATATGGTAGCCATTTTTTCCCCAAAGTGGTTCTTTAACTGGAGACTGACCCACCTTTTCTAGGGCCTTTGCACACTGGAGTGTTTCTGCAAGGAGCAATGTTAAATGTAGGTAGAATGTGAGCTTGTTTTCTTTTTTCCCAATGAGTACTGTTGGTGAATTTCTTGTTCATAGGGTCATTGAAGGACAAGTTGTCTCCCTCTTCCTCCTGTACAGATATTGATACCTCTCTAGTCTTGCCCCACTTGTTCATGATACCTTGTTACCTTGTCATCCAGTTTTCTTATAGATATTGTCTGTGGTCTTTGGTTTTGCTATTCTGGTTGCTCTAGGATATGGCTGAAACCAGTGCCACAGCCAGGATGTGGCCACTTTAAAAAATTATTTTGTGACAAAATAGATGGACACGTGGTAAATTTTCAAAATTAGTTTTAAAACTATGTCTTTAATAGTTTGAAAGGATCTTAAATATGGAGGAAATCATATACATGCTTTTTCTATTTACATCTCCATTTTGGTTGAGGAGTTTGGTAAGGATAACTGCATTTTGAGTGTAATGGATCTCTTGAATTAAGTAGTTATTGTGCCCATAATGTGAAAAAACTCATGTACAAGGATCTGAAATTAATACTACTATAAATAATTCTCATTTAAGATTTTTTTAATATCAAAATGCTCACAAGAAAAAAATATCAAACTATACTGTTATCTGATTCTTGTATGTTCTTACAGAATTCTCCTATGCATATATAAGTGTATGTATTAATCCTTTTTAAAAGAACACATGGCATCAAATTTCTATAGTTCGCTTTCTGTTACTTGCTGTATTTACATATCTTTTCTTATCAAAACACGAACATTTATCTCTTTTTTATGGGCTGCATAGTATTCCATTGTTTTGGGTTCTCCTTAATTTAACCTGTTCTCTTTTGATGGTCCTTTGGGCTGTTTACAGTTACCAACAATTCAGACAGTGCTTAAGTTAGCATACTTCCTTATTTTGGCACAGATGCAAGAATGGGATTTATGGGTTGATGATTATGTACATTACTGTGTTTGACAGATAGTGCCAGCTGGCCTTCCAGAAAAACTTTCTCACTGTATGCTTCTACCAGCAGTGTATGAAAGTTTCCTCTATAACCTTGGTGTGTCAGCACCAAGCATTATTAAGCTTTTAAATCTGAAACTCTGACAGGTGAAAAAAGCCTTAAAAAAAAATTTTTTTTTTTTTGCACTCTCCACTCCCTACCCAGCCCCTGTGTGATGAAAAGTGCTTTATTTAATTTGCTTTATTGTATTTTGTGCCAACATCTTTCCATTTTTTATTGCCATTTGTAATTTTCTATCTTCCTCATTTATTAAACTATGATTTGTTCTTTTTTCAGATATTTTTACTGGGTTTTTTTTTATTGCCTACATCCTTTATTTCATTGGAGATTTGAAAATGGTAATATTCTAAATATTTATTGGATTTCTTTAAAGAACATTTGTCAACTTTTTGGTTACTGTGAAGTTCAGTTTGAACAGTCTTTTAATACTGTCATTAAATCTTATGCATATTCTTTCCCTGTTTTCTCTTTTTTTGTCAGCTCAGTTTACTTTTTATAATTGACAAGTGTATACATTGTGGAATGGGGCTAATTAACGTGTATTACTGCACTTTTTTTTTTTTTTTGTGGTGAGAACACTTAAAGTTTCTCAGCAATTTTCAGAAATGTAATACATTGTTACTAACTATAGTCAACATGTTGTACAATAGATCTCTTTAACTTATTCCTCCTAAACTTTGTATCTTTTGACCAACATTTCCCCAACCCTTAGATTTTTATTGATAAAAATAATAAAAGCTCCTGAAAAAGTTACTTCTAAATAAATTATTCTTTTGTTTTGTTAGGAGTAATTTGAGTTTAAAATAGTCTCTAGTAACAAGTTATTTAAAAAGGATGGTCATGACTATATAACAAAGGATAGTATTTGTAATGATTGGTGGATTGAAATATTTCTGGCATATATTCCATTCCAAAGACAAATAGTCTATTTGCCAGTAAAATAGCTTTCAAATACAAAATGTGAACTGTGTATTTGTTTGTTTTTATGACTATTTGTAATTTCATCCTCGTAAGTTTTTTTCCTCAAAATATTGTCCTGGCCTGTTTATTTGTAAATAGGCCCAAAGTAACCCAGTTGGGATGTAGGGCAAAAATCTAAATTCTGCTCTTAGGTTGACTAAATACTGAGAACATTCTGAAGATTGCTGTCTACAATCTTAAAATTAGTTCTAAATAAATATGTATTTTAATTTAAATGTAAGTCAAATATTTGACATATAGTGTCTATTTAAGCTGATAAAATTGACAATAAATTAGAAATAAAATTAATTGAAGATGTGTGAGGTTTTTGAGATGTGGAATTTTCTTCAAATTTTCATTTAACTCTATAATCTTGTTCACTTTTCAGTACTATATAGCAGTGGTTCTCAGCTGGGGTGACAGTATCTAGAGACTTTGTGTGTTTAGGTATGTTTAGGTAAACAAATACTAGTCATTATGTTAGTTGCCTACAGTATTCAGTATAGTAAC
This sequence comes from Daubentonia madagascariensis, assembly GCA_023783475.1. Classification (NCBI taxonomy): domain Eukaryota; kingdom Metazoa; phylum Chordata; class Mammalia; order Primates; family Daubentoniidae; genus Daubentonia; species Daubentonia madagascariensis. The sequence goes on from JAKFHU010001953.1 coordinate 46,200,039, forward strand.
ATGCTGTACAGGTTTGTAGCTCAGGTGTGTAGTAGGCTGTGCCATCTAGGTTTGTGTTAGTAAGTACACTATGGTGATCAAACAGTGATGAAATTGCCTAATGATACATTTCTCAGAAGGTATCCTTGTCTTTAGTGACACATGACTGCAGAAGAAAAACAATTTAAAACCTTGTCTTCATCTACCAAGGGACTATTCTTTCTAACTTTAGAAAATAATAGAAAATATGATTGGCATCTGACTCTTTATTTTAATTAATTAATTGGTTTTTTAGAGACAGGATCTCTTCCTGTCACCCAGGCTGGAGTGCAGTGTTGCGGTCATAGCTCACTGCAGCCTTGAACTCCTGGGCTCAGGCGATCCTTTCGCCTCAGCCTCTTGAGTAGCTGGAACCATAGGCACCCACCACCAGTGCTTAGCTCATTTTTTCGTTTTTGTAGAGACAGGGTGCATCTCTCTTTTTATGTTTATGGATTAAATTCAGGTGTGGGTTGTTTTACGCAGGTGTGTTTTGGAAGATTTTTTTGTTAGTTGAGTTTTGTGAAGTAAACATTTTAGGTGTATTCATATAGCCCTGTCTTTTTTTTTTTTTAACACTGGCAAAGAGAAGGGCTTGGGATTTGTTAAATGCGTAGTATGTGACAGGTTACGTACTTTTAACATAAATTATGAAAAAAAACACTGGTGTGAATTTTTTGAAAGGGGAAGTTCCTTTTGTTATGTACTCTTTATTAGTATTTGTGTATTCTCTGATTTTCCATTCCTTTACATTTTTGTTAAGCTGTCACTTATTTTAAGTCAACAAATACTTCTTGAATGTAAATTCTGTTCCAAGTACTGTGCTGGGTGCTGGGGTTGCAGTGGTGAGCAAACCATAGTCCCTGTTAGTAGTATTTATTATTTGAACAGTAAAGTATTATATTTCATTTAACGTTTTGCTTACTCCTTTTATCACCATTAGTCTGTGCCAAATGTGTTAACTTCATTTTTAAAATTAAGCCCGGAGGAAACTTACATAAATGTAGTTTTTTAAGAGAGTAGACTTTTTCCCCAATTGATCCTTACATCATCGTATGTTATGAGCTTTGGATTAATCATGTGTAGAGGTCAACAAATAATTATTTTTGTTATACATTTCTATTTTTAAACTTCTGGTGGTGAGGTAAAAGTTACAATGTCAAGTGATACTTAATCTCATAATGTGCGAAGTGCAATTAATAGAGCTTGGTTAGATTAGGTGGGAATAAAATTGAGATTACTTTAAATTTTTGCCTTTAGAATATTTTCCTATATATGTAAATTCCAGAGATTCTTCAAGATTTTCACATATTTACAAACTTTATTAATATCAAAGTTTGATGTTAGAATCTATTTGCTAGCCAAACATTTTAAAACTTCAGTAAATATTTCTCATGAGCATTTGTTTTTTTCTACATTTAATATCTCTGAAATTGGAAAGTCTTTCAAATGTGGTGTCCTAGAATTATAGATGGCAGCATTTTTTTCTTTCTTAAAATAATGTAGTCTTACAGTTGATGGTGACTTAGATTTAATGAATGCAGTATTAATAGCTCTTTGACAGTTATGGAGAAGCACATATTTAAATACATTGGATAGCTAGTAGAAGCAACTTTGAACAGTCATTAACCCTTGAAAGAAAGACCTCTGAGGATTCAGTGTAAGTAGGCTGGTTTAAGTAATGGTATGTTTCAAGTAAGAAAAAGTTCTAAGAAATATTTTAGTGTATTGCTTTTATACCTAGCTGGTATTCTTTCTTCAGAAGTTCAGGTTGATATGGGGATTTGTGGATAAAATCATATTCTTAATTGTGACTGTTTAAAGATTTTGCCTCTTTCTTTTTTTTTTTTTGAGACAGGGTCTCGTGCTGTTACCCTGGCTAGAGTGCAGTGGCACAATCATAGCTCACTGCAACCTCAAACTCTTGGGCTCAAGCAATCCTCCTGCCTTGGCCTCCCACGTAGCTGGGACTACAGGTGTGGGCTACCACGCCTGGCTAAGATTTTGCTTTTTAAAACTTTGTAGTTGAACAGAACAAGCATTTTAAATTATGGAATCATATTAATGGAATGAGATTTTCTAAATGTACCCATTTAAAAAATTACTGAATTTGGTATTGATATGAGGCATAGAGTGTTAAATGTGGCTGGATATTTAAAATATATTTTTTGTTATAAAAGTAGGATACCTTATTTAAAACAATTTGAACAGTGCAGTAGTTAGTGAAAGGAAGTCATGAAAGTTCCTCCATTTCTATTCCCCAGAGTAAAACAGCATATTAATTTTGAATATACTTAATGTTTATGTGCACTCAGTAAAATAAAAAATGGAAGTGGACATTTTATAAGTTACTTTAAAAAAAGTCACCAGGAAAAACTAAAGTATACCTGAGCAAACCTTTGTATTTTAAGGAATTAAATTGAGATTTTTCAGGTATAATATACTTGAAAGAGGAATGCCAGTAGCCCCTTAAAGGAATAATTTGGATTAACTTTGCTTTTTGCTATTCAGTTTGAATGTTTTTATTTCTGAATTACAAAGTTTCACCATTAGTAGGTTAGTTTTTCTCAGTTTGTAATTTCACTGTCTTTAAGCAGTTACCCCTTTTAATACTTTTAAAAGTAAAAAGCTTACATTAAAAAAATTTATAAATATGATTGGCTGAAATGAACAACCTTTTTCAGACCAGAAATTTAAATTTATAAATATATACATTTATAAATTCAGATTTAATTCTAACATAGGAAAATCAACTTTTAGGTTTGATTCAGGAACATTTGTATTTTTTGAAGACCTAGGATACTTATTTTGGAAAAAGATAAAATTCACCCAATTATAATCAAGGGATAAAGTTCTAATAAAGAAGGAAAATAGCAGTAAAGTTACTTTATTGGCAGTGATCTGTCTTAGGTATATAACAATGTGTATAACACCGTAGAGGACCTTTTACATTCTGGAGGGTTTCGTGCAAAAAGCTAAGCTAAAACCTAAATTCTCTGAATACCTTGGCTGGACCTTTAGGTGTTGGGTAGACTGGATATTGAAATAGTTCATTTGGGAACATCCACTCAGGCTTGATTTAATTTACTTAGTATCATAGCATTTTAAATATTAAAATATAAGAAATAAACTTTTAAATTGTAATTTGAAAGTCCAAAAGAGGTTTTTTTTTTTCCTGTGGCTCAGTTTTCTGCTTGAAGCTAGAGCATTCAGGATTTCATCCCAAAAGAATATCTGGCTTTTTGACAACATCAAATTTTAAACTTTTTTGCTTGCAAGCAGCACAGCTGATTTTAATTCATTCAAGCCCAAAAGAAAACGAGAAAAGAAGGGAAAGAAAGATTTCTTGGAAGGATATTGATGTAGCACTTTAGGATCAAGGGTTGAGATAAACCACTAAGTCAAGGATATGAGGATGGGACACCTCAGGCGCCTCAGCAGCAGTAGGAGTTGTTAGACTTGTCCTTTAGGTTCTTGCAAAGGTCTGAGTTCCAGTCTGGTTTGCTGTATATTTCATATTTCTGGGGGAGAATCTTATTGGCTTACACCAGCATTAATCCACTTTTTTCAGTTTGGCAGGTAGCATGGAGAGAGAAACAGCTAGCTATTAGAGGCCCATCCCTGTGTATTAGGTCCTTTTCTAGGAAAGTGGGAACCATGAGCTGGGGAGCTAACTCAGTGGTATATGCTCTAATCTGCATGTATGTGTATATAGTATCCCCACTTCATTATACAGGTAAAATGTATTAAAATTGTTGTCTTAAAACTGTTGTGAAGATTATAACCACGACTTAAGTGTCAGGGGGAAATCACCTCCTGACCATTAAGGATCCAGATAAATTTAGCATTAACCCCTATTTTCTTATGAGACATTCATTTTCTTACCAAGATCTTTGAATTGCTGAAATGCTTGTATTTCTTGAGGCTGTAACTTCTTTTGAAGTTAATATCCAAGTGTTTTTGTGACACAGACGATTCCCTGCCAAAAAAGTTCCGATGCATGATTATTAGCATCATAGAACCTGATCTTATAAGGAAAAAAAAACATAGAACTAATGATTATGGTCTGGGGCAAAATATAATAGAGTTGCTTTAAGAAAGTTACAAAGAAAGTGCTTTGGGAGTAGTAAAGTGAGAAGTTGATTTCTGGCAAGATGTATCAGCGATGGCTTCATGGTTCAAGGAGGCATTTCAGCTCAGTCTAGGCAGAGGGAACAGTGAGCAAGGAATAGTGAGGAAAAAGTGCAGGGCTGTGGAGGTAGATTTAGGATAGATCAGAAAGTGTCTTGCTAATACATAGAATTTTGGATTTAGAAAGACATTAGAAGTTAATGAAGGCTTTTGAGCAGGGGAAAGATAAATCAGAGATTTGCCCTAGGGAAATTGAGTCTAATTCAGAGGAGTTAGGGAAATCACTCAGGAGGCTATTATGGTATTTAAGCTAGAGGAAATGGCAGCTTGCAACAGGGCAGTGTTAGTGGGAGTGGATTTGAAAACTCACAGACAACATTGGGTCATAGTTCTGTAGGCACTATCTATTCTTCATTCTTACTGTCATCCTCCTTGGGTTTCTGTAGAGATTTTCTAAATGGTTTCCCTAACTGCAGTTTTGCTTGTCCTTTCTAGTCTAATCTTTGCTATTAACAGTGGTCATGCTACAGTGTAAATATCATGTTACTCCCATGATTAAAATCTTTATGTACCCTCTCCGTTGCTCAAGTTAAAACTTAAGGTCCTTATGAAATGTTAGGAGTATATGATTGTAGCTTTACATAATTTCCTATTCTTCCATTTGCTCCCTGTGTTTTTCTGCTCTCCTACTCAATCCTCTGGTAGATCATGCTCCCTCAGCTCAGTGACTTTGTTACATATTGTTCCCTTTTCCGAGAATAGAAACCTTCCTTCTCCTTTGTGCTCATTTTAAAAGATATATGCTAAGGGTCATCTCTTATGAAAAACTTCTCTCGACCCCGTGTTAGGTGTGACTTAGCCCGCTTATTTCTGTCATCATATATAAATTTTGCTGTGCTATTTTTTGTTTAGATTGTGAGCTCCCTAAAGGCAGCTAAACTCTTTTTTTATGTCTCTTTTCCTACCACAAAGTAGGTTAGGGATGGAAATTTGGGTTTAACTTTGGTTTTGTGTCCTAACTAGAAGTCATAATGTAGCTAAGAGTATACATTCTGGGCACAGTGGCCAACACCTGTAATCCTAGCACTCTGGGAGGCCGAGGCGGGAGTTTGAGCTCAGGAGTTTGAGACCATCCTGAGCAAGAGCGAAACCCCGTCTCTACCAAAAATAAAAAATTAGCCGGGCATGGTGGTGCGCACCTGTAGTCCCAGCTACTCAGGAGGCTGAGGCAGGATTGCTTGAGCTCAGGAGTTTGAGGTTGCAGTGAGCTATGATGATGTCGCTGCACTATGGCTGGGGTGACAAAAAAAGTATGGATTCTGAAGCCAAAATGCCTGGGTTGAAATCCTGACTCTCCCGCTTAGTAGCTGTGCAATTATGAGCAAGTTAGCCTGTTTCTGAGTTGCCTTATTGATAACAAGATGGGGGAGAATAGTACTGCCTAACTTAGGACAGGATTGTGAGGATTGGATTAATATGTCCAAAGTGCTTAGAACAGTGCCTGGCATTTGTGGTTATGTATTATGCTTTGACGTTCAAATCGAATTTGTTCCCCTATTAATTGCTAAAACAGTTACACAATTCCCAAGTTTTCTTGGAAAGTGGTATTTTTCTACCTGATTTCTTTTTTCTTCTACTCTAGGTGGATTGTGAGTATTATTCCCAGAAAGCAGGCTTCAAGATACTCATTTATTCAGTACCAAATAATTATTAAGCATCTACTATTTGCCAGACACTATTCTTAGTACTTGCGATAAATATATTAGTGAACAAATATGTGGGACAGTAAATTAATAAATAAATTCTACATTACTACTAGATTATAAGGGCAGTGCAAAACTAAGAAAAAGGGTAAGGAGAACAAGAGTTAAGGGTAGAGAGGTAGTTACAATTTTAAATAAGGTGGTCAGGGGAAGTCTTATTTGGAAGGCGAAATTTGTTCAAGACTCAGGAAGTAAGGGAGTCGGTCATGCAGTATATTAGAAGAGCATTCAGGTAGAGGAATCTTGCAGTGCAAAGGCCCTTAATTAGGAGTGTGTCCAGCCTTTGGTGAATGAGGTGTTCACCATGGCTGGAGTAGGCTGACCAAGGAGAGGAGGTGGTAAGGGGAATGAGGGACATAGCAGTGTGGACTACTGTAAGGACTTTGGCCTTTGCTTTGTGTGAAATTTGGAGCCATTGCAGTTTTGAGCAGAGAAGTGACATCAGATTGAAGTGTTAAAAGAGTTGTTCAGTGAATGGCTGTGCTGAAAATATGTTTTTGGTAAAGTAAGCTAGAAGCAGGGGTTATTGAAATCAGGTTAAGAGATGATAGTGGTTTGATTTAAGTGGTAGCAGGAGATGGTAAGAATTAGTCACATTCTTTATGTATTTTGAAGGTACAACTGACAGGATTTCCTGGTAGGATGTGATGTGGGAGAGAAAGAAAGGAGTCAGTAGTGACTCTTGAGTTTGCATGAGTAGCTGGAAGTGTGGAATTTCATCATACCTGAGAGGGTTGTGGGAGGAGCAAGTTGTGGGAAAGATCAGGATTCAGGTTTGGCATGCTGATTATTAATTATCCAAGTGATTGGATGGGTGAGTCTGGGGATCAGGAGATATAATTGGCTTATATGGAGTATTAAAAACCTCCAGACTGGATGAGATCACCAAGGGTAGATAGAGAAGAGATAGGCTGAAGTGCTGAGTGCTCCAGTATTAAGCAGTTTGGGAAACCAGAAAAGGAAAATGAACAGGAAACACTAGTGAGATAAAAGAAAACCTAGTAATTAAGGAAATAATTAAGGAGGAGTGATAGCTGTGTGAAATACTCTTGATAGACCAGTTAAGATAAGGTGTGAGAATTGACCATTGGATTTAGCAGTATGGAGGTCATTGGTGACCTTGGTGGGAGCAGATTAGGTTTAGTGGTGGCACTGAAAGCTTGATTGGAGTGGTTCGAGAGATAATGGGAAGGAGACAATTCTTTAAAGGAATTTTATTACAAAAGACAGCAAATAAATGATGTGGGAAGTGGAGGGTAAGTGGAGTAAAGAAAAATTTTTAAGATGGGAGAAACATTAGCATATATGTATGCTGGTGGGAATGATCCATTAGAGAATATATAGTTAATGTAGATGTAGTTGATAGAAAGGGGAGAGTTGTTCAAGTGTTGCTCTTGAGGAGGTGATCAAATGGAGAATCTGGTGTGTAAATAGATGAGAGCATGGATAGTTCATCTATGATAGCAGTTGGCAATTCAGGTTGTGTACATGTACATGATAGTAAGTAGGTAACTGTGATGGGACTCAGTTCTCTCCCTATTGCTTCAGTTCTGTAAGTGAAACAGGAAGTGAGGTCATTGAGTGTGTGAGAGGGAGGGAGAAATGAAGGGTTGAGGAGAGAGTCGGTAAGAAATAGTTACCTAGAAGAGTCTAAGCGTGAATAGACTAGGGAAGTATAATATTGTCAGCATTATAGCAGCTGTAATAGTATACTTGAGACCAGCCAGCATGGTGTACATTTTTCTCTAATCTTATTTTCATCTCCATGTGTGTATAGGTACAGATTTGGTGGGGATTGCATTTAACCAGTGAAGTTGACCTTTTTTTTTTTTTTTTTGAGTACAGTTGAGACAGGGGCTTACAGAATCAACTATATGCTAGGGAGGGATTATAATTATTAATTATAATTTAAGCTGGATGAAGGGAGAGAGAGTATCAAAGGGATGAGGGACAGTAAAAAGGTGGGTAGAATCAATGGATTGGAAATCCTGGTGGAGTCAAAGAATTTTTGGAGTAAGTGTAATATAAGTAAGTGTCTTCTAGCTCTTCAAGAACTATAAAAATATAACTAGCTAAGGTTTGACAACACTAAGTAATATATGGGCTTTTTTTTCCTATTCTCTATACTTTTCTATTTGTTGAAATATTCCCCCCCTTTTTTTTTTAAGGAAATAGGCAATTTTGTGAATGGGTGGAGGAGCAGTATTGGGTAGAGAATTTTCTCCTCCAACAAAAGGGAATATTTAAAGTGCCTCTAGAGGTATTTGTGGGCCAGAGAAACTGCCTCAAGTTGTTATCCGTCATGTGACAGTACAGTATAAGCCTAGGCATCTTATGGTCTCTTCTCTCCGTTCCAGTCCTTCTTAACTAATGCCATCTCAGGACGGTGCTGTCATCCCCAAAGCTTGTTGCATATCTCCACTATATTACTCAGATAATCTCCCCATCCTGAGTTTAAGGAAAAACAACCATTGAGTACTTACTAGATGTCAGCCACTTTGCTAAGCACTCTGTTTACACCAGTGTTAATCCTTATAGCAGTAGAAGTACATACTGTTATCCCCAGTTCACAGATGGCGATAACAGAGAGACTAGAGTTATCTGCCTTAGGCCATACAAATGAAAAAGTGGCTAAAGTAAGATTTGAACCCCCAGCCATGCTTCCAGACTCCAGAATACTACCACCTGACTCTTTTAAAATAGATTTATCATTTAATTTTAATTTTTATCTAAGTTACATGCACATGGTTTAGTGCATTAATCATTAATACAGAAAAGGTCACAATAAAGTCTCCTGCTGTGTGCTTTTCTTTATTTCCTACTCCTACAACCGCTTTAAAATCATTTAGTTGTTTCTTTGGGGGTTTACCTTCCTATTTCTAAGGTATAGTCTCATGTTACTTTTCCCCCTTATTTTTCTTTGGAGTTAATTTCTGATTTCTTACTAATGAAAATGAAGATTTAGTTTACCGCTCCTTCTCCGTACATATTACATACATACATACTTCCTGCTTCCATTGCCTATTTTCTGCAATGTAATTATATTGAAATTTTGGTCAAATTGGCATTCATTATATACATTGTCTCTGTGAGTGCTATTTTTTCATTTCATTTTCTTTTTCTTTTTCTTTTTTTTTTTAATTTTATTTTTTGTAGAGACAGGGTCTTTGCTATATTGACCAGGCTGTTCTCCAGTTCCTGGCCTCCAAGTGATCCTTCTGCCTTAGCCTCCCAAAGTGCTGATATTACAGGCATGAGGCACTGCACTAGGCCTTCGTTTAATGTTCTACATATTTATGACTAATTCAACCCCAAATTTTAGTTGTTTATATATCAGTTTCATGTTTTAAAAAATCTCTTGTGGAGCCTTCTTAACTGCTCTATTCTGGACTGGTTGCTTTCTAGACCTGCCTTAGTCCTACCATTTTATGATAAAGATGGAAATCCTTCCATGTTATGATGACGAAGGGTCTCCTTTCATCATATCCTGAAATTCACTTTTTTGTGTTGGGTCCTCAGTTTTCTAGATACCATGTCATGCTCTTTGTGGTTTAAGTCATTGTTTTGGTGAAATGAGAGAAGGCACAATAGCAATTACTTTTTTTTGTAATTTCAGTGTTTGAAAATGTGTTTATTCTGCCCACTTAGTTAATGGATAGTTTGGGTATATAGGTTGAAAATAATAGTCTTTTAGAAATTTGGCTGGGCCTGGTGGCTCACGCCTGTAACCCTAGCACTCTGGGAGGCCGAGAGTGGTTTGCTTGAGCTCAGAAGAGCAAGACCCTGTCTCTACTAAAAATAGAAAAATTAGCTGGGCATGGTGGCGCATGCCTGTAGCGCTGCTCGGGAGGCTGGGAAGCTGCGGCAGGAGGATTGCTCGAACCCAGGAGTTTGAGGTTGCAGTGAGGCTATGATGCCACTGCACTCTAGCTGGGACAACAGAGTGAGACCCTTTCTCAAAAAAAAATTAAAGGCAAGAAAGAAATTGGAAGGAATTTTTCCATTGCTTTTTTATGACAGTTGTTAAGCCTTTGTGACCTGTTTTATATCCCTGAAAGTTTGTAGAATTTTCTCTTTGATTCCAGAATTACGCAGTTTTACTGCTATGTTATGCTTTGCTGTGGGTCTGTTTGTTAACCCTTGTGTTGGCCACTTTCAACAACCCTTGTGAGCTCTCTCAATTTGAAAACTAGTACCCTAGTTTTCTAGTACCCTAGTTAATTCTGGGAATTATTTATTGGTTGGTTAGTTGGTTGAGACAAAATATGCATAACATAAACTTTACCATTTTTTAACCATTGTTAAGTGTACTGTTCAGTGGCATAAGTATATTCACAGTGTTGTGCAACCATTATCAGTGTTCATTTCCAGAACTTTTTCATCATCCCAAACAGAAATTCTGTACCCATTAAACAAAAATTTGCCATTCTTTCCTCTTCCCAGTCCCTGCCTACTTTCTGTGTCTTTGAATTTGACTGATTCTAGATACCTCATATAAATGACATCGTGCAATATTTGTTCTTTTGTGTCTCGCTTATTTCACTTAGCATAATGCTTTTTTTTTTTAATTTTCTGTGACCTTTGTAGAGAAGTATGTATAATGTTTTCAGTGTTCATCCATCTATTGATTGACATTAGGATTGTTTTTACCTTTTGGCTATGGTGAATAATGCTTCTGTGAACGTTGGTGTGCAAGTGTCTGTTTGAGTCCCTGCTTTCACTTCTTTTGGGTATATACATAGAAGTGGAATTGTTGGATCATATGGTAGTTCTGTGTTTAACTTTTTGAAGAACTGTTTTCCACAGTGGCTGGACCATTTTACATTCCCATCAGCAACATACAAGGGTTCCAGTTTCTCCATATCTTTACTAATGCTTATTTTCCATTTTGGGAAATGTTTTTGATTTAAAATAATTGTTGATTTTGTCTCCATTTTCTGTTTTTATTTATTTTTTAAAATTCTGGTCATTTAGACTTTGGACCTCTCATACTACTCTTTAATTTTCTGATTACTTCCCTCCATATTTTCTGTCTCTTAAATTGTGCACTCTTTTAAAAAGTGTGTTAAATGGTGCCATCATTGAATCAGTTTTTTTGTGCAGAATTTTCCAGATGTTGCAAAAAGTCCCTGATTATAATTACTCAGGATTCCTGTCAATTAACTGGGCATATTTTCCTCCAGTTTCTTCATCTTCAAAAATCCTAGCTCTGTTTGATAGCTATGAGTATGTCTTTTTGAATAACTGTTTTTGGAGAGGTGGAACTGCAGCATGGTATAGTTTATTTTTAAAAACATTTTGAACACTTCTGGGCATTGGTCTGGGCAAAGATTTTTTGGTAAGACCACAAAAGCACAGGCAACAAAAGCAAAAATAGATAACTGGGGTTACATCAAGCTAAAAAGCTTCTGCACAACAGTCAGTCAACAGGGTGAAAGACAACCTACAGAATGGGGGAAAACATTTACAAACTATCCATCCAAGAAGGGTGGTTAGTAACCAGAATATGAGAGACTCAGCTCAATAGCCCCCCCCCCCCAAAATCCATTTAAATAATGGGCATGTGATCTGAAGAGACATTTCTCAGAAGACATACAAATGGCCAGCAGGCATATGAAAAAATACTTAGCATTATCAGGGAAATGGAAATCAAAACCATAATGCGGTATCATCTCACCCCAGTTAAATGGCTATTATCAAAAAGACAAGAAATAGCAGATGATGTCAAGGATGCAGGAAAAGGGGAACACTAGTATAATGCTGGTGGGAATATAAATTAGTACAACCAGTATGGAAAACAGTATAGAGGTTCCTCAGAAAACTAAAACTATATCTACCATATGATCTAGCATTCCCACTGCTGGGTATATACGCAAAAGAAAGGAAATCAGCACAGGCAGTCCCTGGGTTACGGACGACCCGACTTACAGCATTCTGTATTTATGAACGGCCTTCCAAGGCTCCCTATAAGGATAATTTATAATTAAATTAATAATTCGGGAACTAGTTTCTTCCACACATATAAACAAACCTGCATGGCGTAAGCGGTTCCTTGGGGCAGCTTTCTTAGACTAGCAGCTAGTCTGATGGATGAATAGAGAAGCAGCTGATAGAAACACAAGAACATAAAGAATCAGAGGATCCACAGCCAAGAAAGTTTATGGCAAAAGAATTAGCTGAAGCCTTTGGTCTCATTGAAGGCAGGATTTGCTAAACTTGAGGAGCAAGATTCTAACATTGAGCGGTTTAAGACGGTTTACCGTGCAGTTGGTGAGAACATCAGCTGCTAGAAAGCCATTTATGATGGAAAAAAGAAAAGGGCTGTGCAGACAACCCTAGATAACCTTTTTCAAGAAACCAACTTCAGTGGTAAGCTCCTGCCGTCCAGCAACAGAATCAAATCCTGATTCTCCAGCATCCACTCTATTCTCTCCAGCATCATCTCCATCATCATCTTCTGATTAATATTAGCCTACCTTCTTACCTCAAAAATGCCCCTTCCGGTAAGCAAGACATTGATGCAACATTAGATGAGTGTTAACCTTTAATATTTTTTTGAAATTTCTCCTATCTAAACTTTTTGTGTGAGTTTATTTTTGTTCTGTTTGTTTGAATTAAAAGAAAGTGCAATAGTTTCTGTAACTTACTATTACAGTACAGGGTATTATTATTATTACTACAGGATTGTGCTGTATTATTACCACATATGAGCCATTATGTGGTGGTTATTATTATTATTACTGCTACTACTGTATATATGCTGTTCATCAGGGATCCAAGTTACATACAAATCTGACCTAAAGACATTCTCAGGAACATAGCTCGTCCATAACCCGGAGACTGCCTGTATTTCAAAGAGCTATCTGTGTTCCCATGTTTATTGCAGCACTATTCACAATAGCCAAGATACGGAATCAAGCTAAGTGTCCATCAATGGATGAATAAAGAAAATGTATACATTGTACACAATGGATTCCTATTCAGACATCAAAAGAATGATATCGTGTCCTTTGCAGCAATGTGGATGGAACTGCTGGAGATCATTATGTTAAATGAAACAAGCCAGGCACAGGAAGACAGACATCACATGTTCTCATTCTTGTGGGAGCTTAAAAAAAGTTGATCTTATTTAGGTAGAGAGTACAATGATGGGTTACCAGAGGCCGGGAAGGGTTGGAGGGTCAGGGAAGAAGAGAGGTTGGTTAATGGGTACAAAAATACAATTAGATAGAAGGAATAAGCTCTGATATTCAATAGCATACTAGGGTGACTGTAGTTAATAATTTATTGTATATTTCAAAATAACTAGAAAAGATCTGAAATGCTCCCAACATGAAGAAATGATAAATGTTTGAAGGATGGATATCCTAAATACCCTGATTTGATCATTACACACAGTATGCGTGTATCAAAATATCACATGTACCTTGTAAATATGTACAATTACTAGGTATCAATAAAAAATTTCCAGTTTATCTTTTTAGTTTTGTCATATGTAGATGGAGATTCACAGGAAGGATTGTCCGTGTAATAGTGTTGATGTGTTCATTTTCCATGTATTCAGACAACCCTTGAACCAAAGTACAAATTTTTCTTGTGGTAGGTACTTTGCTTTTAATGATTATTTTTTTCTTTTCTTGAGAGTGTGTGATACAGAAAAATGCTTTCCAAATAATTATATACTTATTTGATTGGTAATTTCAAAGTAGCACATAACTCTGGGGAATATTTCAAAATACCAATGAAAAAAGTCTATATATAAAATTACACAAGATAGACAAATAACAGAACATTAAAAGCCAGAATTGCAAATACTTTGGGCCTCACCTTCAAACTCAAGATTGTCTAGGATGAAACCTTTGTACTAAAGTCTACAGTGTTCTATCACAACTCATTTATATATTTCAATAACAGAAATTTTAAGCCTTAATCATTTACATATGTATATTTCAATCTCCCTGAATAAAAAACTGAACAATTACTGCCTCCTTTCGTGTATACTATGAGTTGGTCTCTGGGTTGATGTGGAAAGGGAATTCCCCCCCGCCCCCCATCCTCCTCTTTTTTTTTTTGAGACAGGGTCTTGCTCTGTCACCCAGGCTGGAGTGCAGTGGTGTCATCATAGCTCACTGTAACCTCAAACTCCTGGGTTCCAGCAATCCTCCTGCCTCATCCTCCCAAGTAGCAGGGACTACAGGCGCGCCACTACGCCCAGCTAATTTTTCTGTTTTTAGTAGAGACGGGTCTCGCCCTTGCCCAGGCTGATCTCAAACTCCTGGCCTCAAGCAATCCTCCCACCTTGGCCTCCCAGAGTGCTAGGATTACAGGCATGAGCCACCTGGCCCGGCCCCTCCACCTTTTTTAAAACACAGAACACTACATCCAAGAAAAAAATTTTGTTTAGATCTCCACAGCACGTTATCCTGTACTACTGGAAGAGATTCATGAGAGAGATTTTAATGCTAATTAGTATGTATGTATGTATGTATGTATTTATTTATTTTTATTTCAGAATATTATGGGGGTACAACACTTTGGTTATATATATTGCCCATGCACTGCCCGTGTCAGAGCTACAATCATGGTCATCCCCCAAGCTGTGCTCCCCGCATCCATTCAGTGAGAGTTTTTCCCATCCCCTCCACCCCCCTCCCGCCTGCCCGCCCCCTGATGAATATTATTGTCCTGTGTGATGTAAGTGTTGATCAGTTAGTACCAATTTGATGGTGAGTACCAGTGGTGCTTGTTTTTCCATTCCTGTGACAGTTCACTTCGAAGAATGGGTTAGTATTTATTTATTTTTTAATTGAACGATCTACATTTTAGAATTTCTCTTCCCCCCCCTTTTTTTTAAATATATATACCTGCCATTTTATCCCTCAAATTTTGTGAGACTTTGATCTTGAAATTCTGATTTTCCCAGCCTTATTATTTTTCAGGAACCAGTGTAATTCTCAACAAAAGGGATTGTGTATCGCAGTGGTTCTCAAACAGGGGCAGTTCGTCCCTCCCCCCCCAGTTCATTTGGCAATGTCTGGAGACATTTTTGGTTGTTACCACTTGGAGTGGTGGAGTGCTCCTGGCACCAAGTCGATAGAGGTTAGCGATAGTGCAAATATCCTACAATGCACAGGACAGGTCGTGAAAACTCAGAACTCTCTGGCCCAAAACGTCAGTAGTGCTGAGTTTGAGAAGCTCATTTATTGTTGATACTAAGGTCCTTCTCATTGCTTAAGTCCAGTACCTTTCTACTTACTACTTCTATTCTTACCCTGTTGAGGTCCAGCATAAAGTTCCAACTTTGTTCCGAAGCCTTTCCTTGATGGGCTGTAAACCTACATTGTGATCTTTCTCTAGGTTCTGTCGTACCATTACTTAAATCCCTGCAATTAATAGTTTGTGATATCTTATTTTCTACTTATTTAAAATCTGTATATCTTGTTTTCCAAACTAATTCCGTTTGTCAGGAATGCTGTTATATTTCTTTAGGACCTTTCAACTGCTGTTGACCTTGATGTTATGGGCTGATTTGGTAGAATGAAATAAAGGGCCTAAGGCCTACCTGGGCTCTGGCAAATGCGGTATTGAAAGGCTGGATCCTCCCTGACGAGGGCAGGTTAGGATTATCAACTGGATTGTGGAGGAAGTGGTAACAGCAGTGGCAAAAGTGGTGAAAGAAGAGTGACTGCCTGGTATCAGGGAGGAAAGTAGATCCTTTAGGCTAGTGCTAGTTAAAAAACTCAGAACCTCTTTGTTGGCTGTCTTCAGCTGGAGCCGTGCTGTTAGAGGAGACGAATCTTTGGTTCAGTTACTTATGTGGAAGGGAAGGGTTCACATGTTGGTATATTAATAGATTTTTTTGGGTATATTAATAGATTTTAGGGAGATTTTCAGTAACGGCTCAAAGGCTAAGAATTAAGTTCAAGTCAAATTAACCAGAACACACTCACACTGTTTGTTGGACTTTTTGTTTTAACTGGTAGGGAGAGGTGTGTGAGTGGATAGAAACTTGAATCTTTTAGGCATGTTAGAATCCTTATCATGAATGTGTAAGTTGCTAAGAAAAAACCACAAGTTTACACTGAACTATTATCTGAAAGTTTGCATTACCTTCTGAAGATGTCTTTTCCATCTGAATGGATCTTTTATGTGTACAATCATCATCAGATAGTTAGCACTCTAATTTGAAAAATTCACTTTTAGCAGCAACTACCTACCCTTTAGAATTTGTGTCAGAACTTTATTGCTGTGGAACAGGTACCATGCCATCTTCAGATGAGCTTCTAAGCAAGAAAATATATAACACTTCAGAGATAATTTCGAAATAGGAAAAATTAGAAATATCTTAGTGTCACTTCAACATTTATGTCAAAAACAATACTTACTAACTTTGCAGCAGTCAGTACAAAATGAGAATCCAAAAGTTTATGTTAATACTTGTTTCACATAGTAATTTACTTTTTCCATAATAACATAAGAGTAAGCAAAAGACAAATAATTTTTAGAGGGTGGGTGGGGATGTGGGCAGTGCTTCTTAAGTAGGGACAATTTTTGTCTCCCAGGGAATATTTGACAATATTTAGAGACATTTGTGGTTGTCACAACTGGGGGTGGGTGGGTGTGCTACTGGTTTCTAGTGGGTTGAGGCCAAGGATGCTGCTTAACATCCTGTGATAAACAGGACATGCCCCTGTGACAAAGAATTATCTGGCTCAAAATGTCAGTTGTGCTAAAGTTGAGAAACCCCAGGATGAAGGGTTACAAACGATCTATTAACACAGAGAAGAAAATGCCTTGTGGCCAGTAAACATAGGTAAAAATACTCAATTTCACTAGCAATGAAAGAAATGCAAATTAACCTTTTCTACTATCAAATTGACAGAACTTTTGAAAGATGATAGTACTCAAATGAAATAGATATTTCTGTATACTACTGGTGACACTATAAAATAATTGGTACTTAGTGTCTGGGGAGTTATTGAAGGTCTAATCCAAAGTTTTGATATGTTTACTTCATACTTTTGACTCAGTAATTACACTCAGAGAAATGTGTCCTAAAGGGGATAAATAGAAGCCTGCAAAGCTTATTATTAGGATGTTAACCACAGACTTACTTTTAATTGTAATGAGCTGGAAGTGACCTAAATTTTTTAAAAAATGGTGGTTATTAAATTATGGCACAAATGTGTGATGCAATTAAAAATCTTGCTTTTAGAGACTGTCCCGTGAAAATATCTGCAGTGAATAAGGTGGAGGATAAAGGGACACTAAACTAGGATGTCAAATAAGTGGAATAGAATATATAGATTGGCAAAAAATGTACTAAAATGTACTTTAGTGATGATCACTGACTGCAGATCATGGGTAATTTTCATTTTTAAATTATATATGTATTTTTTTAGTTTCACCTGGTTCTTACTGTGCGTATAATTTTCTGTATTCTCATTTTTCACAGCAACTGTGTGCTATTGTTATAACCAGAAAAGAAAAAAACATGTTATTTCTTTTATTTTTAAACTCCAGTAAAATTTTGGAGTAGTCCTAATATTTCTGAGACTGTTTACTGACTAGTGACTAGTCTGTCCTTTACCATATACCAGTTTTCATATATGTATGGGTCTGCTTCTGGGCTCTCTGTTCAGTTCCTCTGATGTGTTTTAGTGTTCAGTTAATCAGTAAAAAATATAATATGTGGTATACTAATGCAAAAGGAGCCCTCAGGTGTTCGGGGTCCCACTTATAGAGGTTTTCTGAACTAGTAATTTATATTTTATAATTCTTTAAAGTGTCATGATTTTTATAAGCAATTCACATGTTCTTGTTTTTGCCATTTTTCACTTATTTAATATTCAGACTAAATTTACCTGTTTTAAATTTAAATAGGTCAGTGTTTACCTCAGTCATATAATTAAGTCTCTTGATTCAGATATCTGGTTTTTGAAGATTGTTTTATAAATCTGTCATCTTGGAGTAGCTAGTAGTAGTAGGGCTCTCCCATGCTTTCTTATGTTAGCTTCCCCACAATTTTGTATGGAATGCAATTAGGTTGAGTAGAGTGATCTTAATAGAATTTGGAATGGTAAGAGGCAACAAGGTAAGGTGGTGGTCACTGGCCATTACATTGTTGTAACACCAGTTGGGAGAAGAAAAGATGAATTTTCTGTCCTTGAGCCTCTGAAAAATACCTTTAACCTTTAGAGAATTGTGAGGGAAACATATTTTAATATGGACTTGTGAGTTCCTGTGGCAAAAAAAGAATAGGTCAGTGTAGAGTTTAGCAGGAGGATACATTTATTAGAGATATGAGCTATTTTGCCTTCCTAAAGGAGAAAACTGCAAAAAGGGAAAAATGGAAGGGAAAGAGAAGAAAAGGAAGTAAAGACAGGTGAGGCTACTTAAAAATATTAATGGGTAATGGAATTTCAGTAAATTCTTGAGTTAATTTCAGCAAAGATTTAAATTCTGAATATGTATTTTATTTTGAGGGGAATATTTTATGAGGGGAAGTTGATACTGAAGTTTGAAAACGTGTTTCATGAGCATCTGTTTAGAATAATTTCATTTGGATCTTGAAAACTAAGGGCTTTAAAAAATTTTTCTTCTCTAGTTTCTATTCATCCAATGAGTACATTCCTAAGAATATTATTTTTGTTGCCAAATTTTTAGTTGATTTGCTCATGGCCTGTTTTTGTGCCTGAATTATATAACTTTCAGGGAAGCCTTTTCTGTTTTTGTTTTCGTCAAATAGTTGTGTTCCAACAAAAAGCTGTATCTTTCACATTTTATGGAGGCTTTTTTCCCCATCTATATATTTCCCCATCTACATAGTATCACTTGAATTGCATCTCTTGGATCTAATTTAGAGTAACTCTGCTTGATACATTTGAAAGTTAAAATACAATGTGTAGGTAATTCATGTCAGTATATAGGACTTAATTACTGTCTCATGAGTGTCATAGAGTCTTCGAAGCACTCCATAATTTCCCTTATGTAGAGTCCTTCACTTCTTTTCAGGTTATTCCTATTAATGGCCTTTTTTGGGATCTCATGGATGTCATGTCAAGTGGTTAATGGAAAGATGGGGTAAAAAAAACCCAACAAAATCCTGTGCATGTGGAAATCTGAACTCATAAAACATTATGAATAGTGGGTGATTATTAAAACTACAAATAAAGAAATGAAAAGTATAAGAATCCTACTTCAGTATAACCTTTCCCCTGGTGTGTTTAAGTTTTAGTTAAATGCATGTGGGGAGTCTCATAAAATCTAAAGCTAAATTTTAGGAACTGTTCGCAATTGTATATTAATCAGAAGTTAGTATTGGCATATCAAAAATTGTAATGTATGCTGCTTCTGTTTGCTGAACCTGAAATTCTCCTCTCCAAAATAGACTAGGGAAAGGAGGAAAAAAGTAATCATGCAAATAGCTTTTAATAATCATCTTCACCAGTTTTAAAAATAATAGTGATTATATTTATACACCATATAATTCACACATTTAATAGAATGGAATTGTTGGGTCACATGTCAACTATACATTTAACTTTCTGAGGAACTGCCCAAGTATTTTCCAAAGCATATACACCCTTTTACATTCCCACAAGCAGTGTTTGAGATTTCCACTTTCACCACATGTTGTTTTTTTATCCATCTTTTTGATTATAGCCACCCTGGTGGGTATGAAATTGGTATCTCATTGTGGTTTTGACTTGCATTTCCTTAAAAGATAATAATGCTGAGCATCTTTTCATGTGCTTTTGGCCTTTTTGGCCTATTCAAATTTTTTGCCCATTTTTCAAAACGGTTTTTATTGTGGTAAAATACAAATAATGTAAACGTTAACACTTTAAGTGTACAATTCATTGGCATTAAGTACGTTCACAATGTTGTACAACCATCACTACCATTCCTCTTCAGAACTTTGTCACCCAAACTGAAACTGTACACATTAAACAATACCTCCCCACACCTCCCTCTTTTCAGCCCCTGACAACTACATTCTCCTGTCTCTGGATTTGACTATTCTAGAGACCTCATATAAGTGGAATCATACAATATTTATTCTTCTGTGTCTGGCTTATTACACTTTGCACACTATCTTCAGGGTTAATCCATGTGGTAGCATGTCAGAATTCCCATCCTTTTAAAGGCTGAATAGTATTCCATTTTATGTAGTATATCACATTTTATCCCTTCCTCTGTTGATGGACACTTGGGGTTATTTTTACCTTTTGACTATTAGGAATAATATTGCTACGAACATTGGTGTTCAAGTGTCTGATTGAGTACCTCCCTTCAGTTCTTTTGGGGATCTACCCAGAAGTGGAATTGCTGGGTCATACAGTAATTTTAGTGTTTATTTTTGTTTGTTTGTTTGTTTGTTGTGAGGAACTGTACTGTTTACCAGTGGCCAGATTCCCACCAGCAATGCACAAGGTTTCAATTTCTCTATATACTTGCCAGCCCCAATACTGGTTGTTATTTTGGATTTTGGATAATAGCCAACCTAATGGGTGTGATGTTTAATCTCATTGTGGCTTTGATTTATATTTCCCTAAGATTAGTGATGTGAGTATCTTTTCATGTGCTTGTTGGCCATTTGCATATCTTCTTTGGAGAAATGTGTATTGAAGTACTTTTGCCCATTTTTTAATTGGGTTGTTTTTTTTGGTTGAGTTGTAGGAGTTCTGTATATATTTTGAATATTAACCCCATATCAGATATAAGAATTTCCAAATATTTTCTCCCATTTCGTGGGTTGCCTTTTCACTCTGTTGATAGTGTCCTTTGATGCACAAAATTTTCAAATTTTAAACAAAATTTATTTCTTGTTGCTTGTGTTTTTGGTGTGACACAGTATCTTTTATATCAACACTGATTGCTTTCAGAATGTCTTGGGACTATATCAGGAACTTTCCAAGCTCAGGATGAAGAATACAAATTTTCCAAACTTTCAGTTTTTTGCTTGGAAGTTGAAATTTTTCATTGGTAACAAATATTTTCATCTGTTTCTCTTGAAATGATAGGCTCACTTTATTTATTTTCAAGAAAATGTCTACCACGTTCTCCACAGTCTATTAGCATTATTTGTGTGGCAGTCCTTTCAGGTAAAAACAGTGTTCTATGAAAAATAGCTAGTTTAGCTAGCAGCATTATTCAAGTGGTGTTCTGTGAGACTTCCATACCACTTTGATATGCAGAATAAGTTCTCATGTGTGTATGTCTCATTTTGTTACACAGAGTATTAAAAAGACATGTACTCAAGGATTGAGATTTAATGAAATTAGTAATTTTTCATTATTACATTTTAAGTGAAACAGACTTTTTTTTTTAAACTGTGAGAGTGTGGTGGTGAAGAAGGTGATGACTACTACTGCTAGCAGTACAGTTTGCTGTTGCCTTGACTCTTGGTAAATTGTCATCAGTTTTACCCACCATTGCTTTTGTACCTTTCAGTGCAAATGTCAACACAATGAACAAGTCAGCTCCTATTCTATGATAATAGCTTTGACCCCTTGGACCTGCTGCCCTATTTTATAGGGTTGCTGGATGGGATGGAAGGGTAATTACAGATTAGCATTCCCCTTATTTTGTGTAATTTTAAGTAGTACACCTATGTAAGAGATTTGTTGGGTCTGCTCAGGAATGGGGAAAATGAAAAAGTCAGATAAGGGCGGCTTGCAGGGTGAAATAATAGCCACAGGAGCCTGGAGGCTCCTGAGGTTGTAAAGAGAACTCCCAGACTACAAATGGCTGGGGTGGAGCTGGCAGAAACTGGTGGCTGTTCCAGAAAGAACTCCCCTTCCCCAAACTTTCATCGAAACCTTCTATAAAACACGCCGATCTCCCCTTTTTTAGGGTGGATGCCCTGTTTATCCTCCATCTACCTGCACCCAGGTGCCCAAAATAAACGGGAGTTTGCAGTGCCTCAGGCTTGAGTGTCTTCCTCTTGCTCTGACATAACAAGATTGATCTGCTGGTACTGTCTACCTGAGGAAATGGTTGGCATTCCTGATTCTTGAATCTCCTGGAATTTAGGCCATTCAGGCAGATACAATTACAAAATTTCCTCTTATATTAGTGGTAAAATGTGAGGCAAGAGGGATAAACAGGTGTTTATATTAATTTAATAAATAAATACATGTGAAAAGTACATAAGGAAATCATGTATTTTTACTATGCAAATACTGGTTGGGCTATGAGATATACCTCTTAAATGACTAAAGAACCTGGAAATACTCGCTGAAAGAGAAAGAAAAGGGAGAAATTAAAGTTTATTCTGTTATTTAGTAGATGAAGGACAAGAAACTTTACTAGTCCATGTAAGCATTATAACTTGGATGTTAAGAGTTTAAGGTATGTATTCATTTTGACTTGTCTTAAATGGAGCACTGACAAACTCCTCCGTGGTTAGGTTTGTTATGAGGGATAGTCAAAAAGAAACGCTGTTTTAAACATGCTGAGAATGGGACCTAGCACACCATAGGCTTTCAGCCAGAGGTGGTTCATTTTAAAGGTTTTAATCAAAGATTTGGGTTTTGTTTGGGTCCGGGAAGTTGGATGGAATCAGCTTGGAGCTTGTGAGATTGATCAGGCATGAGGATGCATGCTCCTGAATAAAGACATTCTCACTACTAATTATTCACATCTTAATTTTGTATCATGGTATATTCTGTATTTGTGCTTTGTGTTCAAGAATTGTAAAACTACATGGTATTATATTTTTTTAACTTTTTGTTTATAGGATTCAGTGGTCCCAATTTAAAGGCTATTTTATTTTCAAACTGGAGAAAGTGATGGATGATTTCAGAACTTCAGCTCCTGAACCAAGAGGTCCTCCCAACCCTAATGTTGAATATATTCCCTTTGATGAAATGAAGGAAAGAATACTGAAAATTGTCACTGGATTTAATGGGTATGCACTTAATACTATTTTAAAGATTTAATTTATAGCAAAACTTTATAGATTTTCTTTAAGTTTTAATGTGTCTGGTTGTTTGAGAATTGATTATCCATTAGAATAAGTTCTGTGTTTACTTAATGATTTTTAGCTTATAAGGATTTAATATATTTACAGCTTCCCCCCTCCACATACCTTTTAAAGAAACCAGAACCACCTTTATGGGTATCAGTGACATTCAGATTTTCAATGGGTATTACAGTGGAAACATTCATTTATCAGGAAATATTTAAATTTTTTTTCTTGTTTTATATTTGGTATGTCTTTATACTTTGTATAGAACCTATATATCATTGAGAGAAGTCCCATTTCTCTTAAAATGAAAAATAACAGCTTATGAAAGTATTCTACTTAGTAGTAAGCTTTCGTTTAGAAATTTTGTTGGAGTCCTCACTCCTCCACCCACCCAGCAAGTAACAATTTTTTAGCCCTTTGTAAAACATTAAAAACATCAAAAAGACAACCTGCACTAAAATAAAACTGATCTTTAAAAAAATGTTGCTGTGCCTCACATTCTGTCATTTAAAATTATTTCTTTTTAGGATTTTGTATTTTTAGGGTTTCTTTTATTGAAGGGAAGAAGGTGTTTGTGAAGTTGAATTGTTTGGTATTTAGTTTGGCATTAACAGTTTGGAGTATGGAACGACAATACCAAATACAATGAATTGTGGGTATGCTAACCAATGAATTCATATTTAGAGGTAGATTTTATTTGAAGGGTTTTCAGTTGTATTTTTAGGTAGCATAAATGGTCTGATTCTTTTTTTCAGATATTTAATTATGTGGGATTTGAAACAAGATAGTGTAATCCAGTTAAACCCTTTGTTATTAATATATTCTTCTGTTTTTAAGTTTAGGAATTTTGCTTAAAATATCAAACCCTTGTGCTTTGGCTTTGAGTCTGATACTAAAATACTTTTTTGGGGGGAGAAACTATAGCTTTTTGTCTTTGAGGATCCATCAATTATAGTTACTTCTGGAGGTCTGGCGTGGAAAGGAGAGTTATTTTCTTTGTAGTCTCGTACTGTTGAAATTATTTAGCCATGTGCATATATTTCCGTATTAGTTAAAAAAAATTTTTTAAAAAAAGCACTTATACAGAAGAAGCCGCATGCTGTGTTTTAGAAGTATGTTGTATAAGATTTACTATTGAACTGAATGAATGTGTTCAAGATAAGAATACTTCTTTTGGGGATATTTATAAATAGTACATATATAAATAGTACTCAGACGTTATAGTGACTCCTCTTTTATTTCAATGAATTACGGCTAGCATTCAAAAATAAGAGTTAAGGTGAAACAGGTCAAACTATACTACTGTTTTGTGAGTATTAAGCTGATTTACATGTGATTTTGAATTAGTAATAAAGAGTACCGTTTTCAATTCTCTCAAATTAAGTTGGGCTAGATACAAATACAGGTAGTCTGTATTTAATAGGTTATTAAATAAATCTAAATGTTTGTAATTTCTTAATCTGTAGAACAGTTCACCTATTTCAGAAAATGATTTGAACAGTCATCAAATGCTTAAGTATCCTTATGCATAATTTTTTTTTTTTTTTTTTTTTTTTTTTTTTTAAGTTTTTTTGAGACAGAGTCTCTGTTACCTGGGCTGGAGTTCAGTGGCGTCATCATAGCTCATTGCAACCTCAAACTCATGGGCTTAGGCAATCCTCCTGCCTTGGATTCCAGAGTAGCTGGGACTACAGGCACACACCACTACTCCTGGCTAATTTTTCTATTTTTAGTACATACAAGGTCTTGGTCAGGCTTGTGGTGAACTCCTGGCCTCAAGCATTCCTCCCACCTTGGCCCCCCAAAGTGTTAGGATTTCAGGTGTGAGCCACCGTGCATAGCTTGCATTTTTAACTTATATTTGATTTTTCAGAATGGCAGTTTATGAACCATTTTCTCTAATCAGGCAGAATCTAAGTCTTAATCAGATACATTAAGATTTTTCAGTTTTTAATTTATCCTTTTTTGTCTGTATTATATATTGGTATGTTGAAACATGTCTATAGCCCTTTTCAGTTTTATTTTTGTGTTTTGAATATGTGTAAATTAGTTTTTAAAAAATACTTACTAAGAAATAGCATTTTGTTTGTTTTCAACCAATTTGAAGGTTTGTCCTTTATATTTTTCCTCCCATTCATCTTTAAATTACAAAAGTGATATATGTTCATGCTTTTAAAAAGGTGTCCAAATGTCATAGAAGTACGTAAAGAAAAGAATGAAAGTAGAATCATGTTGTGTACTAGTTGTATTTCTCTTTTAGAAGAGCTTTAACATCTTCTCTATATCAGTACATTTAAAGCTACATCTTTTGTGTATTTGTTTGAAATGGCTGTATTGTTTTCTGTTATGTGAATAGTTTATAATTTATTTGCCCCCGTCCCCATTGGTGGTGGGAATTTATCTTTTGGCTATTATTAGCAGTGCTTGTAGTGAGCATCCTTGTAAAATCTTTTGTTGATGAATGTCAAGTATTAAATGTATGTATAGATTGTTGCTTTTTTTAAAAAAATGTAGAAATGTACTAGGAAAGAGCATATGCACACTTAAAATTTTTCTACTTATCAGTACTGCAAAGTTGACCTCACAGAATGTGTTCATTTATTCTTCCGTGCATATTAAGTGCAGATATTGTAATTCTTCAGTATTTTTGTGTGTGTGTATGTATTTATGTTTCTTTGATTGCAAGTGAAATGGAACATCTTTTTATATGCTTACAGCCTTTCTATGAATTGCCCTTTCATATCCGTTTTTGGTTTTCTTACCTTTTGGTGATTTTCTTATTGGCAAGTTTTTGTTTTGTTTTTGCCTTTAATTTGTAAAGGCTTTATATTAAATGCTTCTTAGTATTTGGCCATAAAAAAGATTATCCATTTTCTAAAATTATGTTAGTGTATTGTCAAAATAGAAGTTTTTCCTCCTTGAAGTGGAAATTGTTCATTCACTTGTTTGCTTGATTTCCTGACCTCTGAGCTTCTGGAGAACCTGGGGGATGGTCTTTTCCAAATAAGGCCTAGAAGAGTGAGTGCCTGAACGCCATAGATTCTCAAACAAACAAGTATGGTGTGAATGGATGGATGGATGAATTAATTAATAAAAGGAATAAAAAGCATATTTATATCTGTATTTTATTTAATGGGTCATGGAAGAATTACATAGTTGAATGCGTAAGTTCTTTTAGTTATTTTTTTAGTCATTTTCTTGTCCTGTTAAAATTACTTTTGAACTTTAAAATTTTACAGGAGAAGATGGATTTTAGCTACTCTCCCGAACTGAAGTTACAGTTTCTTAGGTGAGAAACACCAAAAATTAAAATTACCAGAAACTAAAAATTTTAATAAAATGATCAATTAAAAGATACTTGTTGCCATCTTACGCCCTCTGCTTGGGATTATAATGGAAAAGAGTATATATGGGCTTACTCAAACCAGAGCTGTTTTTGGAAATCCTCTTCCTGTCATGGACACCATGAATATAATTTAGGAATTACCAGTAGTTAATAGTTCATTGCTATGATGATATATAAAGAAGAATTTTGAGAGAAAGGATGTAAATTAAGTTCCTGGTAGTTTAAGAAGATACCATTTTGTGTCCTCTACATTATTCATAGTGGAAAAAGAATCAATACAAAAGTAAATTAATCACCTAAGTCTTGCCCCTCTCTTGTCAGTGCTGTTAGTGATCTAAGACCTCTCTAAAACCTTTCTAAATAGGCAGTAAGTCTCACTCACTGTGAGCAGTAAACTAAAATAGCATTGCTATATATTTAGGAGAGGGTTGGGAAGAAGTGGACAGCCATTTGATACCTAAGAATCTTTACATCATCTGTAAGGCAGGTACAGTCAGTCACAGCTGAGTACTGCTTATCTGTTGGCATGATAGTCTTTCTGTCTTTCGAATTTCTTCTCTACTGTTATTTTAATGTACATGATCAACCAGATTTTGCTTAGCTTTGAAAAGTTTGACCTGATTGTTTTACATGTGTGCACACATGCATCTCTTATAAATTTCTACACCTGAGAGGGTGCCATTTTATACTTTTTTTAAAAGGTCGTATATGAGACTTTTATATCGTCAATCCAGATTTTAGAATATAAATCATATCCCTTTTTTGGTTTTGTATTGTTTGCTTCAGAGTTCTATGTTATTCAGGTCCTTAGCCTTTTGTTACTTTGTTCTCTGACTCCCTTGGTCCATTTTATTGCTTGCTGGATTTTCTGCTCTTCAAGTGGCTGTGAAAAATAGTTTTTTGTTTTTGTTAATTACTTGTGTCAATATTTGTTGAGCATATTTAATCTATTAGTTAAAATGTACTTGCTTTTTCCCTTTTACTTTCTTTTTCTTAGAATATTTAGTTGAGAGTTGGCATTATTTAATAGCCATTTCTGTTTACTGTATCCCCCACCTTGCCTTGTGGCAACTGGTAGTGTGGTTTGATGTGATGCTTTCTCTAATAAAATTCTTAAAATTGAAAAGTGGAAACTAGCAGGAAGCTAATTTTTTCTTGATAGTTATATTTGATGCAAGTGAAATGACAATTCAGACTACTATAGGCATGCTAAGAGGTGATTAACTTGATTAAAAGCTTTAACAATTGCTGTAGATTAATTTTGGGTTGGGGAATGGTACAGACATTAGTTTACTACATTGTACATTAGGTACAACATTGAGTTTCCTTACTGTTGTTGAAGGAGGCTAATTCTTCATTTTCTTCATTTTTTATACTTTGCATTTCACGTTTTCAATAAATCTCAGAATTTCTGGCATTTGAGTTATAAAATATATACATATGAATATGTATGTGTATATTTATGTAAATGTTAAAGCCTGAGTACAGAAGGAGCATATTGCTTCGAGTAAAGGCAATAACACAGGATTCCAATGGTATTTCTGACTTTTGTAAAACTCTTAAGAGTAAACAAAACTATGAACTTATTCAGCCTTCGATAGCTGAGAGATTTAAATTACCTTCCACTTACAGTTCAAATCAGACTGAGTATTTCTGTTAACTAAGGCACAGCTAATGTGACCATTTATAGTCAGAAAAGACATGGTAAAATCCACATCTTCATGCATAAAACAAAAGCAAGTGGTTATTTTGACAGTTTTCTTAATAGAATGTCTGATTTTTATGTCATCTCTTTAGCTTTTATTCTAATAGCCTCTGTGTTACATGTTATGTTCCTTTATCTTTTTCATGAGGAAAGTTGCTTATATTATAATATAAGGTAAGGTAGTTAATTCAAAGATAAAGAAGTCTGAATGAAATGTGCATTTTTTTGAGCACCTTGTTTCCAACTGAATGCCTTGATATGTATTTAGATTATTTTTACGTCTTAATGATCAAACATTTAATCAGATTAAGATAAATTTTAGACAAACCATAATCTGAGGTTAAAATATAGGAAATTATTTCCTTAGGGTTTAGCCTTACTGCTTAAAATTTCTTTTTTAAAAAATAGCATTGAATTGCTACTTTATGCTTAGATGTCTTTCTCTGTTGCTTATCAGCTTTCTTGGTATTTGAATTTCCATAGCTTTTAGGCGTACAAATCTTGGGCTTTTTTTTGATAGTAAATTGTGACACATCACATTCAAATGAAGAAATACAATGTGAAATGTGTGGTCCTCTTTAATTAGCATCGGTTCTTTTCTTGGAATTAAAAGGAGTGTTTTAAAAGACAGATATACTTTTAGTTTTGTTGGTCTTTGGACCATTTGTGCCTTTCCGCATTCTCTGTTAGATAGTAGATGGAATGAGGATAATGATAGGAACTAAGATTTATTGAACGCTTTCTAAAATGTACAAGGCACATTACATTAGGTAATTTAATATACATTCTACATTATGTCATATTTAGTCCTCATGACAATCATGTAAAAAGTGCACCGATTTTTCCAGACAAGAACATGAAGACTTAGGTAATTCAACATGGGCAAGGTCTCCAGGTGGGCTAGCAAGTATTTTTTTATTAAAAACCCATTCTACTTTATAATTTATACAATAAAAGGTCAACAGCTTTCTGTAGCATTTCTGTGTAATACTATCTGATAGTACCTGTTACTTTTGGATCTTTTACTTGTGTGTGTGTGGTTTTAAAAGTTTTGTATTTTGTAGGCACAATTTTTAAAAATTTGAAATGCTGGCTAGTCATCTCATATTTTTTAAGTTCCTTATATAATCCTAGTTTTATATATTACAATATGAGCAAATAAGATATCATTACAGAGTAAACTGAGTACATTTTATTTTAAGTAACCCAAAGTATTTTTCTACACAGTTATCTAAAGTTTACAGTATTTTTGCCAATGACCATCTCCCCATTCTCCACCAAATTTAAGGGTTCTGGTTCAGACTTTTTATTGAGAACAAGTGACATTCATGTTTAACACTCTTCCCCACTATTTCTACTCTTCTTCTTAGCATGTGTGTCTTCATTGGGAAAAGCCTTAATATTTTGAGGAGTTAGAATAAACTGTTTTGTGTGCTATATCTAATGGAAAAATAACAGAGCAAACTTTTCATATGGTTGTGCTAATGCATTCATTTTGGATTGGCTTATCTGGTTTATTCTTATGCCTCCTTTTAGAGATCTACCTCACATTGTGTTCCCAGGTTTGTGCTTACTTGCTTGGCATACAGTTTATTCTATCTCCATAGCACTGTGTACACAATTTTATTAGCATTTATAATTGTAATTATTTAAGTGTCTGCTGTGTTGTTGAGCAAGCATGGTATTTCTAGTTTATAGTAGGCTCTCATATTTATGGAATAGATTAACAGTCCAAAAGTTCAAACTGTATGTAAAGAGACCTTTCGATGCTGTTGTCGAACTTATATTCATGTTTCCAGTGGATACTTTTATTTGTAAGAAATGTTTGGTTGTATTTTAGTCTGTTCACATGAGGAAGGGGAGTGTTGTGTGACATTTTAGTGCCATCTATCGGATACTTGGTAAAATGACTATAAAAGCTTTGTGAGTATCTAAGAATTTTAACTCATTTTATCATAGGCATACACAACCCTGCTCCCGCCCCTGCCCCTGCCAAAGCAGTATTACTGTTCACCAACACATACAGCATTAATAATTGGCTATAGTTTTATCTACACTTTTAAAGAAAATTAGCCAAAACATTTAGTGTAACTGTTGTTAAACAGGAATTTTAAAAATATTTGCCTGTTAAAACTAGTTTTAATTTATGAGAAATATTTATTTGGTTTTGGTGTGGGAAAGAATTTTAGTTTGAAGAAAAGGCATAATGAGACAATATCTAAATATTTTTCAGTTAAGTACTATTTGAATACCCAAACATGTGGTGCTATTTTATATATTTTGAATATTAAACTCTTCACTATCACTGTGAGGTAATTAATGAGGAAATAGCTTTAGGTGTGATTTAAGGTGTGATTTTAGGTGTATTTAAGGTCTGAAGAAAAGTGAACTAGAAGAGGAGCTAAGGTGCAGGTGTACCACTAATATTCTGAAATCCATGATGACGCTGGATTTCAAATACGTATGTATGCAAATTATATATTGAGTATAATATGTGTGAAGAGCCCCTGCGCTTAAGAAGCTTTCAGTCAAGGATGAGAAAAGACAGACAGTTGAGAAACATATTGTTTGTTATATATGCAGCTTAGGAAAATGCTTAAATATTTTTTTAAATGGAGTTAGAGTTTTGTATATTAGCTATAGATTTCCAATTATGTGTTATCTTTATAGGAATGAACAAAAAAAGACGTGTAACCTTACTGTTTCATGATTAGTAATGCCGTTGGTGTGCTTTGTACTTCTCTTTTCCATTTAAAACGATTCTTAGTTTTGACAGTGTACTTTAATCTGAGTAGATTGTCAAAAACAAGGAAGTGTATTCTTTCTCAGAAACCCAAAGGAATTTCCTATAGCAGTCATGATGAACATCAAAGAAGTTCTGTATTTCCAGTTGCTTCTGAATATTTGTGGTAGCAGGCAAACATTTCATCTTTTATTTTGTTCCCTGTCTCTTGGCAGAACAAAGTTTTCTCACTTTTCGGTTTCGGTACTAAGAAAAGATTGATGCTTGGACTTTCAAATATGTAAAATATTTGTTTTCATATGAATAACATTTACTTTCAGCATTTCCAAAATTTGTTGTAAATCTTACGCTGACTTTTGTAAGAATATAAGTAAGAATAGTATTGATGCTAAGAATATGAGAACCAAGTGTAGTTTATCCAATTAGAAAATAAACAACCGATTTTGTAAAGTATATGTGGTACAGTGGAAAGGACATGGGATTTGAAGTTAGAAAAACTGGGTTTGAGTCCTGGCACTATTACTCACTAGCTGCTTTTACCTTGTGGGGGAGATTATTGTGTTGAATTGCCTTTAAAAAATAAAGAACTTTGTGAATGTTAATTATTAATTTGAGGCTTTGTAATTCTCTTCATTAAGGAGAAAAAATAGATTTGTATGGCAGACATTGAAGTCCGAAGATTTATGTTTATACTTTTTATCTGCATTTGTCATATCTGTTGCTCATTAACTTTGCTGTTCAGTTTGTAATTCTGATGCATGCTAATAGTTATGTGAGCTTAAAACTTTTTTTACATTTAAAATGATTTTGGTTCCATATTATGTCAGTTTTGTATTTGCTTTGATGAAGTGAAAATTGAAGTATGGTGAGAGTATTTGGTAAAGTTAACAATAGGTTCTTTTATTTAAAATATTGAGTATTTTTGTGTGTATTTTAAGTTTAACACATGGTTTGTATATAAAATTTTAATAATGGAGCAGAACCATATTTGAGACATTTTTTCATTGGAATCATTTATCTTAGTCTATCCCATAACAAAATTATTTGTAGTTTTGTTTGAACACTTTAAAAGAAATCTTTGTGTACAGGAGAATGTTTGAGGAAAAGTTTCTGTATTTAAATAAACTCTAACTTGATTATCATTTGTGTTGCCTGTCTTGTAAGTTTAAAATTGAATTATCAGGATTTAGAAGATTAATTTTTTTCTCAATCAGTTTCGAAACTTCCTTTTAACTTTGGGTTTTCTTTTTTATTGCTTTTTCAAGAAAGAAAGGGAGAGTTTTTTTGTTGGTAAATAAAAAGACAAGTGTACTTATTGTCCTGTCTATTTTTAAATGACTCATTCATTCATTTCCCTATTATAGCATTTTCTTTTGTAGCTTAACACGGTGGGTGACTAGATAAAGCTTTAACTAGCCAAAGAAATAATGTTCCTAATTCTCTTGATAATTAATGACCTCAGACTATAAAATTATGTTCTTTTGCAGTATCCCTTTTACTATTCAGCGACTATGTGAATTGCTAACAGATCCAAGGAGAAACTATACAGGAACAGACAAATTTCTCAGAGGAGTAGAAAAGGTATTTATTTTTATTATTGGAATTATATGAAACGGTAGCAAAATAGGTTTCAGGAAAGAACATTGAGTAAGATCTGTTTCAGGCACCTTTTCTTGAAGTAGATTTCTAGTCTACTTTGAGTTTTTCCTAAGTAGTTTTCCAAGTTGTGTTCTATGTTTCAGAGAGAGATTTAATGGAAGGTGGCAGAGGAGGGTTTGTGTGGTGATCATTTGAGCTTGGGGAAAGCGGGTTATTTTGGAAATACATTTTGTATACATGAACATATTAAAGGTTCTGAGAAGTTCTGCGATTGATATTTTGTAATAGAATGTTTGCAAACTTATTTACCCATGGAATTCATTTTCTCAGTTCTGGAGTGCCAGAGGTACACAACTTTAGAAACTTGCTAGTGCAAACCTTTAAAATTAGGTATTGAGTAGAAAGATGCAGGTCAGATTTAGGGATAAACATTGGGTATTTTTTTGTTTTGTGTTTTTTGTAGGGGGTAGGTGAGGGGTGTTAGTAATAAGGGAAGGGCATCATTTTGGACAAAGAAAACAAGATGAATCAAGGTGTTTGAGGGAATGAAAAGTAAGACATTGACTTGCCTGGAGTGAAAAGTAAGTGAATGAACCATGGGAGAACCAAGTCTTACTAATTCTCAGTTGATGACTGATCTTAAAACATAGTCCAATGTTGATTTTAAGGTTCTGATTCTGATTAAACGTTTTGCCCTGGGAAGAGGGATTCAAAACCATTACTTAGTTAGTTCTTAGGGCCTTATTGGGTTGATATGTTTTATTGATCCTTGGTACCCTCAGTTGAGTAAGATTCCCAAAGGCCAAGAAACTGAGATGGTTCATCAGTAGTTATTTTTCAGCTCTGAGAATTTTAGTAGTTACATTTTGGAGCACTTTGGATACAGAGGCAATATGTCACAGTAGTCATACCAGGAGTCTGCCTTCAAATTAGGGCTGTAGTGCTTCATAGTTATGTGACTGTGGGCCAGTTACTTAACCTAAGCCTCAGTTTCCTCCTTTCTAAAATGTGGAAAATAATAGGGCTATGAGTAGGATTAAATGCAAAGTACTTACTCTGGTTTACAGTAAACTTTCAATGAATATTGCCTATTATTGAAGTAATTATTGCCAGGATGATTATAAGTATATTACAAAAAAGGTTTGAGTCTCTTTCCTTGGAATATATGATGCTACACAAGCAGCCCTGGATTGGGTATTGCCTTATAAGGAAAATCATTACACTTGGCCCAAACACTTCAATCTCTAAACATCTTTGGGTGATTCCATCTAAAATAAGAGAGCATGATTCCATTCTATTACATACAGTATGTGATGTCAGGGCTCCAGAGTAACTAGATTTGGGTAAAAAAGCAAGACTAGTTAAAAAAAAAAAAAAAGTTAGTGGTTTAGTAGGGTATTTTATTTTGGCCCTTTGTTGTTACTGTTTTAGTTTTTGTTTTACCACTTGTCATTTTTAGCTATTTTCCTTTATTAGCAAAAATAAATGGAAACAACCCACCAGGGGAATTTTGAGAAATTAAAAACAAATGATTAAGTTTTTTATGTTGTACTTTTTAAAAAACAAGACAAAACTTTCCTTTGTGTGACCTTTCCTTATATTTAATCACCAATATTTGTTGTTGCAGAATGTGATGGTTGTTAGCTGTGTTTATCCTTCTTCAGAGTAAGTATAGAGATTTTTTCTTTTTCTAGTATATTATTATTGTATTCTAATTACTATGTTACTTAAGTATTATTCTTAAAATAGATATTTATTTTACATGTAATTGTGATTACATTTATAAATACATGTGAACCTACTGTCCAGTCCCCAAAGTAGAATATTACCAATATTACCTGTGTTTTTCCAGAAAAGAGATTTGGATTAAAGAGATTGTAATATACTGTAATTCTAATATTGTTGGATTTATATACTGCCATGGCACTCAAAGCCATGAGATGCCATCCTAGATGCCTTTCTGGGGCAGCTCTAGGGCATATCTCCTGTGTTTGGAATAGCTACTTGATGGCATTCCTCTTTGTCATGGAAAAATATCTCCAGTTGTTAAGATTCATATATAGTAAAGTAAGAAGTCAGTTTAGGGCATAGTCTCTCAATCTTGGCACTATTGATGTTTTGGACCAGACAATCCTTTCTTGTGGGTGGATGTCCTGGAAATTATAAGAGGTTTAGCAGTGTCTCTGGCCTCTACCCACTGATGCCAGTAGTGTTATACCCCTCCAAATATCTGTAGACATTGCCAAATGACCCTTGGGGTGCAAAGGGCAGGGAAGGGGGTTGCCCTCTGCTGAGAAACATTGGTTTAAGGTTAAGCTGCCTCTGCTTTCCTAAGAAAGTAACAACAGTGAATTTGTTTCCAGAACTTTTTCAAGAATATACCTGTGTTGGTAGATGAGATGCTGAAATAATCCCATAATATGTTTCTTGACATACTATGTTATAGAAAAACTATTTTTAAAAGATATGTGATAAAAAAAGAATTACTTTCCTTTATGAGCTATTTGTTTTGCTAATGAACGTGAGGTATTTGGGAAGAAATTGTAAAAAGTGCAAGGTCAGGTCAGGTTGACTGAAGATTTTTTTTCTTATAATTATACTGTATGTTTATTTATGATAATTCTAATAGTCTTTGTTTGAATCTGTGACTGTGACATCTTACAGAATATCTTTTAGACCCATGATTCTTACCAAAATTAAAGAATCAAACCACCCATAAGTGTATTTTCTTTTCTTATAGGAAAAACAATTCCAATAGTTTAAATCGAATGAATGGTGTTATGTTTCCTGGAAATTCACCAAGCTATACTGAGAGGTGAGGTTGTTGATTCTTAATATCCAAAGAGTTTGCATTTTCCTGGTTTTGAGTAGCAGGCTTAGTGTACTTTTTGAAAATTGGGCATTTAATGAATGATATAGTGTATACCACACAGAATTAGTTAATTTAGTAAGGCTTGGACCTGAAAACAAATACAGCAAATACTTATGTGACATATTCATATAAACATACTGTGGGAGGGATGACTTTTTACAAAAATGGAAAATGATGTTCATTTATCTTATTATAGGTCTAATATAAATGGACCTGGAACCCCCAGACCACTTAATCGACCAAAGGTTTCTTTGTCAGCCCCCATGACAACAAATGGTTTGCCTGAGAGTACAGACAACAAAGAGTTAAACTTACAGCCAGGTGAAGAGAAAAATCACAGGTTTGTATGTGTTTTATATTAAAAAACAAAAAAAAGTTTTCATAAAAAGTTAACATTTATTAATGATTTTCAACATTCATTACTTACTGTTCATAATATACTATTTTGAGGAATAGATCAAGGTTTTAATGTGGTTTATAAGGGCTGTGGGTTCTGTTTGCACCTTTACCTGAAGATGGATATAGAACAGACTTCAAAACTTAATTCAGGAAGATTGTTTAAATAGGGTCTAAAGAAAGTAAAGTAGTTATGGTATTTTTTATTTTTGAAAGTTACTTAAAAGAGAAAAGATCTTTATAAATACGTTGAAGTTTTGTGAATAGTTTCTCACTGTAGATCAAAAAGGAAACCTTTATTTATATCTTGTTCCAAATTTTCTCTTTTTAAAAAAATTTTTACATGTTGCCTTTTATTTGTTTGCTATCAAAATGTACTGATAGAAATACGAGTTTACCACCTGATTTTGTTTTGCTTAAAAGCATAATTTACCAATAGACTTCAGTTGGTACCTTGAGGTTTGCACAGAACAAGCCAGGGTACGGATGTCTTCTCTGGATACATGCAGAGAGAATGAAGTTTACACCCAGATAACTGGCAGGCAGGTTCATTTGCCTTCTAACCTGGGTCAGTTGCTGGAGATAGAGTCAGAAATCCTCCCTGTCCTTGCTCCTCAAGGATGGTTAACTAAGTAGAAAGTGACTTTATATCAAGTCATTGACAGCCCCAGGGAAAAATTCCTTAATTCTTGTCTGCTTTGGTTTATTCCACAAGTTCTGTATTCTAAATGTTCATTTCATTTTGTACCATGACTTTGCTTTTGGTTTTGTTTTTTTTGGTTTTTAGTTATACAACTAATGTATAAAGTGTTAAAACAATGCTAGGGTATATTCCACCTGCTTTCAAGTCTTTCTCCCTTCCCCCATCTTATTCCAAATTTTCTATATCACATTAAGGGACAGATGAGTAAGAGGACTTAAAAGAGTATGTTCATATGAAAGACTTACAGTTTTATTAGGAGGATACTTAAGTCAACTGGAGAATTGCAGGGAAAGGTCGTGTAACTTGCTGACTAGGTTCTAATGGGAAACAGTTTAGTTTGTCTTAAAATTATTCTCTTGTGTTTTTCTTTGATATCAGATGTTATAATTTAACTTTGACACTAAAATACAATTTAAAAAAGTATGAGACCTTAAAAATGAAAATGTAGAAGGTGAGGAAATATTATTAATGACACTTTAAAAAAACATTTACAGTGACTCTCTGACATCTGAATCAGAAGTTTCCTCAGTGAGCCCTATTAAAAATAAACATCCAGATGAAGACGCTGTGGAAGCTGAGGGGCATGAGGTAAAAAGACTCAGGTTTGACAAGGAAGGTGAAGTCAGAGAAACAGCCAGTCAAACAACTGCCAGTGAAATTTCTTCAGTTATGGTAGAAGAAACAGAAGCATCATCTTCATCTCAGGATAAAGACAAAGAAAGTAGTTGTACGAGGCAGCACTGTACAGAAGACGATGAAGAAGAGGATGAAGAAGAAGAAGAAGGTATTTAGAGACCATCTGTAAAAGGGTGGAGTAAGGAGATCCTCAAATTCTTGCACTTCATTTTTTTCGTGAAAGAATTTAACATAATGGAACTCCTTATAGTGCTGATGTTGGGCTTTTCTCCCACCTGTATGTAGTTGGCTGCAGAATTTCAGGGGATATAATTTGAACTATAGAATATCAGAATTCATGAAACTTAACTGTGGAGGTATTTTGAAAATGAAATTTAACTACAACAACATTTGCTTATTTTTAGAGTCTTTTATGACATCAAGAGAAATGATCCCAGAAAGAAAAAATCAAGAAAAAGAATCTGATGATGCCTTAACTGTGAATGAAGAGACTTCTGAGGAAAATAATCAAATGGAGGAATCTGATGTGTCTCAAGCTGAGAAAGATTTACTACATTCTGAAGGTAGTGAAAACACAGGCCTTGTAAGTAGTAGTTCTTCTGACTGCCAGGAAACAGAAGAATTAATAGGATCCAATTCCAGTAAAACTGGAGAGATTCTCTCAGAATCATCCATCGAAAATGATGACGAAGCCACAGAAGTCACAGACGAACCAATGGAACAAGACTAACTATTTAGAAACGTTTAGATGCAGTATTTTACATACAGTTCTGGTTTTAACACTGTATAAAACTTTTATGTAAAAGTGGACCTTTAGTTTTACAAGAGAAGCAGGTTGTAAAATAAAGAGTTGTATATGTAAGAACTGTGAATATCAGCTCCTCTGGGTCCTGCTTACCGCTGACTTTTTTTTTGGTCTGGTCAAATCAGTGGTTTGTGTATAGATTTTTTTTTTTTAAATTTAGAATTAAAGTTTTTAAACTGGAAAGTAATAATTATAATTTTGAAAATTTTTTGAGATTATCACATTTAGTTTATATATATGCAAGAAAGCTTTTTGTCTTGTCTCTTTCTGACAGCTCTAGCAGCTTTCATATTTTGGTCATAGTTTCAACATTTTAACATGTGAATTATAGGGTTTCATGCTGGTTTCCAGATTTTATTGTTTGACTATGTACAATGGAACTTTAAGTCATATATACATATATATAATATTCTAAGGGGGGAAATGTTATATTTTTCTGTTTCTATAAGATGAATACAGTGGATACTTTTTCTATTGGTAATGATTGAGTTCACCTCTTTCAGAAGACATTTTCTTTCTCTTCTGAGTAATTAAAATAAAATCTGGCCCTTGTGAAACCCTGGAAATCTTAAGTCTGTTGAAATACCAGGTTAAACACATTCCAAGAGATCTGTTCAAACTGAAATTCTTTTGTATACTTCTGAGGTGCCTGAGAAAAAGACTTCATTATTTATGAGAAAATGTGCTTTATCTTGGAAATTGTGTTCAAACATTAGCTTACTATTTTGTAGAATGAATGCTTATGAAGCTGACATGAACCATCTCAGAAGAACCAGGCAGGTTCCTTGACCTTTTGCTTGCTTTTCTGAACATTGTGAATATTACACATTTCTTTCTAAATTATTCTAGAGTATGCAAATGTCAATGGTATGAAACACCACTGTACTGGAAGAATTAATATATTACTTTAGTAATGTACCTGAGCTAAATGACTGAAGCTTTAGGGGTGCATAGAAACCACCATAATTTGTATAACATTTTGAAGTGAATTAAATATTTTTGAACATGCTTCTTGACAGCCAGTGTTATATTTTTCAGATCAACACAAAGCACAATGATTACTCTAAACTCAATATTTTCAAATTCACATATTTAAAGTCATGCAAGCTGCAACTTCCCTGTCAAAATTACTGGCTGCCAAATTTATACCTCTTTCTTCAGCTGTACCTTTTGGTATTTAGAATTTTAAAATTTCTGTAAAGTAGATTTTGTAGAATTAATGTGTTTGCTGCCTTTGTGAAGCAGTATATAATTGTATAATTTTTGTGTGAAAATTGAATGCTTGGGCTTTCGATACAGTATTCATATAAAGCAATAAATATTAATGTTATGAAATATTCGAGTACATTTTTATCAAAATATAAAGAATCCCTTTTTTAGTTTCAGATACCTGAAGTACACAGATGAACTTATAAAACTGATGCAAACAATTTCTGACACTGTATCGTATGTTTTTGGGTGATTTGGGGGGCAACCACAAGTTTTGCATTTTGACTACTTAAATTGCTATGACTAGAAACACCTAAATGATTCGGCTCCGTTTATGTTTGTAGGGTAATGTACTACTGACTGACTAACTGTCAGGTTAACAGCAGCTAGGTGACATATTTATAAATGAATATGTCTAATAGTTGGAATAAAAATTAAATATGGTTTACTATAGCCAAGTGGGGAGAAAAATCACACATTGTAAATTAAAAAAAATTTTTTTGCAAAAAATGTTAAAATGAAAATTTTAAGTGTAACATTCATTTGTAGTGTCCTATTACTTTATTTTGTTGAGGGGTTTTTTGCCAATGAGAACAGATTTTAAACATTTTAAGTTCAGAAATTCTGAAATTTTCTTTAGAATATTTATGAAATTACTGTCAATAAACCTGTTCTTTAAGATCCTGTGACCTTTTGATATTTTTTATTTTAATTGTAGTGCCATGGACCATTTGTAAACAACTTGATTTACTTTTGTTGGTTATAAGTTGAAGATTTAGCATCATGACTTTTAAGGTCTGTGGTTTTATTTGTAAACTTGCAATTGCTATTTTTGCAAGAGCAAATGTATTTCTTTATTAAATAAAGTATAATAATGGTGAATGTACCAAAATGACATCACTTAACTCTATGAGAGATCTACATTTTAATCTATAGTTTAATAGTTTTAATATTTATTAGATATTCATATGTTGATCGTAGATCAAACTTGTTGCTGTTTATACAGATAATTGTAGAATGCTCATGGAATATCTTCGTTAGGATAGGTGGAATACTTCTGTAGTTAAATTGGGAAACCTTGTTCAGCTAGTTTTAGATATTAATGGCCATTTGGAAGTAAATTTCCACAAATATGCATAGGTGCACTTAACAAGGACTTTGCTTAAATGAAAATGTCTGTTCTAATAGTAACGATTTATTTGTGAATTTTTAAAAGGCTAGTTTTAGTCATTTTATTAACACATCAAAGTCCTACTAAAAGATCTTCATTTAAGAATCAAGACCTCAGTGATTAAAGGTATTTTGTTTTTGACCTTGAGCAGATTGCTTACCTGTTACTCTAGACTATATAACCCAACGTGTAGAAAGAATTGGAAGATGCTGATGAGGAAATTGAGAATATATATGTGATTTTTTTTTTTAAGCACATTTCCCTTTTAAAAAATGAAAACATCATCATCATGAATGTTTGAAAAATATATCTTTTCAGTCTGAAAATGTAGCAGACCAGAAATAAGTAGTGAAAATGTCACGTTTTAAATGTTGAGTATTAGATCAATTTATTCTGCTTAGAGTTTATTGTAACTACATGTTTCAAAAGTGTGTCCGGAGCAGTGGAATTGCTGGTCAGGGAGCCGTTAACCCTCTGGCTTGGAAAAGTGTCTCAGAAATCATGGGCCAGAAGGTGTGGCCTGTTAAAGCATAGAGGTTTAGAGTATTTTGCTTTGCCGGTGTAGATAGGCATGTATTTATGCATTTTTGCATTTGTAAAATCAGCAATTTTTCAAATAATGTAAATGTAATATACTAGTTTACTTATAAAGGTACTTGGGCAGAATCTAAAGCTGCTACAATGTTTGATTATGAAAAATGTAACGTGGTAAGGATGAAAATGCAACTTGTAGAACCAAAGGAAATAAAAATTTGGGGTAGTGTTTCAAATTGTCTTCTGAACAGGAGTTTCTTAAATACATTGGTTTTGATAAAATGAAGGTCAGTTCTCTTGAGATTTGTGCTAATCATGAAGTGGATGCATTAAAAAACACCTTGTAATTTCATATGGAATTATTAAAATTAGGTTTATTGGGTTATTGGCCTAATAAGAATGCTAGTATGTATTGGTTAGAATACATCTACTATTTCACATTTAAAAAATGATCAATACACTTTCTTCAGAATTTTCTTTTATTTCGACTTGGAGCCTAGATTACTTTGCCAAATATAAATGTATTATTTTCATAATGCAATAAAATACAAATTAGAAGAATATCTTCATGTGTGGAATTACTTTATTTGCCATAATAGTTCACCCTGTCCTCCTCCCTGCCTACCTCAGATAGTGGAGGATCCACAAGCATCTTCTGATCTATAGGGAGGAAGCAATGCATGGCTTTATTACCGCTGTTTCCTGAGTGGTAATACAGTGTTACAGCAGGGAGGCTGCGCCTGAGTTGAATGGACAGTTGTGGTTCTTTGCCAGGCACCTCAAGACTGATTTCTGACAAAAATCTGAAGTCTGGATTTAAGTAAAATTTTCTCCATTGGCATAATTTGGCACTAGCCTACGTGCATAGATCTACAACGTTGGTGTTAGAATCATTTTAGAAATCCCACTTTCAGACAACTAAGTGGTAAGAAGTTCAGAATTACCCAAAGTGGAGAGGAGGATTATGCTTTCAAATCTGGATTCTCATTTCTTTGCACATATTATTGCACAGTAGGTATAGCAGAGCGTAACGTTGGTGGCTCTGAACTCAAGAGTACTAGTCAGCATGTTTCTAACCTTAGTTAGATATTTTTGAGTTTCAGCTTCTCATTCGTGTTTCTTCTGGGACTTTTCCCCACTAAATTTTACTTACTAAATGGTATAGCTAATACAGAGTTGCTGGACAGTGACAGGAAGATTGAGTCTCCCACTGACCGGGAATAAGATGCATGATCTTTGGCTACTTCCCTATCTAAAATGAAGAGTATACTACTACTAGCAGTTTTAGAGTAGTGTTTTTAGTTTAAAATTTAGTGTTGGAGTTTGTGGTCTTTTGGTTTACTTGTAATAAAGTTTCAGGGTTTTTCTTCCCAAAGGTGATTTTTTAAACTAAAAATAATGAATATATAAACATGCTGGCAATTCCCTGTATACTAGTCTGTAAACTTCTCTGTTTTGCTCATCTTTATAACCTCACAGGCTAATTCATGCTTGGCAAGTGGTAACAAAATTGAAAGCAAGTGGACTGGGTGAATAGTGACTACGCATCCACTTTGGATTCCCAAGTTTGCCCACTTTAAGGGTGCCAAGTTCAACTCTGAGGCTTTTCTTTGCTGCTAGGTTTATGGAATTGGGAGTAGTATGTGCTGTTGGATGTCCTTGACAGGAAATCTGTGAGCAGCAGTTGGACTGTGTATAACCAGGAAATGAGCAGATTTCTCCTTTATTGGGATGAGACCAGCTACCTCTGTCCTGTATAGAAAGCACAACATACCCTCACCTGATAAAGGATAGGTCCTTCCACAAGTGGGAAGTTGTGTCATTAAACCACCAAAGTCCTGCTTTAGACATGGTATAATGGGACTTAATATTAGGTCAGTGATACTTGCATCAAGAAATTTTTTGTAGTTGAGTAGGCTTGTGGAGCTTTTAATGCTGCTTATGTTGCGAATTTGGAGATAAATATGGGTTTAGTATTCTGTCTTCATTTTGGATTATACTTTTTTTTTTTGTATTGTGTGCAGTGCTATAGAATGGAAGGGTAACCTTAATGATGACTAACAATTCCCATGTGCATTTAGGAATGCATGCAATTTCCTACTTTCAACCTGGGTGGGTAGCTAAAATTAAGTCACTTGTTTGGAATTCAGAATACAGTTTCTCATATAAATTATTTATAATGTGGCTAACTTTCAGGCCATTATACAAGAAGTTGTTTAGTCCCTAATGTGAGTGTAGTGTAGTCTAAGTTAAGTGTAGCAATTATAACATTTCTATTGAAAAAGTGTGGGCCAGTTTGTG
The DNA here is from genome assembly GCA_023783475.1 of Daubentonia madagascariensis. Classification (NCBI taxonomy): domain Eukaryota; kingdom Metazoa; phylum Chordata; class Mammalia; order Primates; family Daubentoniidae; genus Daubentonia; species Daubentonia madagascariensis. The sequence continues at coordinate 46,242,946 of JAKFHU010001953.1, forward strand.
GGTTTGTCAAAAAAATGCCTCCCACGGTTCTGGCAGTGCAAGTGGGGACTGTGCAGGTAGAGGTGTGTCGGGGAGGATACAGTAGCTCACCAAATATGTCAGTTATTTTAAAAGTCAGGGATTTAACATAAACTGCTAAATATGGCTTAATATTTGGTGATTCAGAATGCAGTAGAATTTGCAGTCTTGTCATTATGATGTTTTGTTTTTGTATTGAATGTTAGAAGTGTATCCAGGTATAGAGGTGGGGATAAATTTCCAGTATATTTCATAAGTTTCCTCTAAAAAATAATAGAGCACAGAAAGAATTCCAGGTGTTTTGAGTATTTTAGTTTGAATTTCACAGTAATGTATTTGTGGTTATGCAGTTTCATTTATGCCAACAAATGGAGGTATGGAGAGGTACACACGACATACAGATGTAGAAAAACATTTGTCTCTTGTTGGGTGGTAACTTTTATGAGTTGCTGTGTATTGGGGGGGCTAAAAGAGTAGACTCAGTTCAATTTTGATCTTTGAGGAATTTACCTTTGAAGAACAATAAGCAATGCGAGATTTTAACTAAAGGTGGCATGTGACTTGAAGAGATGCACAGGAGAGCCATGTTAGTGCAGTTGTGGCAGTCTGGGAAAGCCTCTCGGGTGAGGTGGGGCTCAGCTTGGCCTTAGATGAGCAGGACAGCCAGGAGGTAGCGCGGTGTAATGGGCAGAGAGGCACGGGAGTTGTAATGAGATGGCTTAAGTCACAGCTTCACCATCCCCCGCTGAGGCATCTAGGGTAAGTTACAGTATTTCTTTGAGCCTTAGTTTCTCCATTTATAAAATGCAGATAATATCTACCTGGTAGGATTGTTGGGAGCATTAAATAAGTATGAGTATAAAGCTAAATCTAGTCCAGAACCTGATGTTTCTTTTGAGGGAGGAGAGACCTGGGGGGGCGGGGGCGGAAATACTCTTTGTCCCTGGGGAAGACAACGGGTTTTATTGGAATCAAAGTCCAGGTTTCAATCTTGGTCAATACCAGGATAATAACAGCAAGCAGTAATTGGACACTTAACTTTATCCTTAGCGCATGTCGTGCGTTACCTCATTTAACCTTCCCATCAACTCTATGAGTTGCTTAATACTATGCCCATTTGATGGATATTTGAGGTAAAGAAAGGAAAATTGCCCTGGACCCTTTGAAGCTGGAAGGTCATAGTGAGAGTCCGGGGCTCTGTTATGCTTAGGTGCTGGGAGGCTTGCAGAATTAGGGTGTGGGTGGCACTGAGGAGGTGGACAGCAGAGACAACGCCATTCCAGGTATCAAGGTTCTCAGCACCACTTCGACTTGCCCATGTTCAGAACATCAAAACACTTCCTCGTCATTCACGGCACACCACCCGAGCTCTTGGTTTCACACTCCACGTGCTTCAGTATCTGGCTTCACCTGATGTTTCTAAATGGATTGCCCATGTTTTTCCAGCTAGACATTTTGAATACATACTGTTTTTTAAATTTATTTTTAAAATTAGATAACTTACACCTGGCAAAAATTCAAATAGAACAAAATAGTATATACCAGACTGTTAGTGTCCTACTACCCTTGCTTTCAGATCCCATGGTTATATCCTCTTCCTCACCCCACAGGCAAGCGCTCTTACCAGTGGGCAAAGTGCTCAAGAGCAAGGATCTTAGAGCCAGATTCCCTGGGTTTGAATCCCAGCTCTGCCATTTGCTGGCTGTGTGATCTCTCTACAGCTGTAAGATAGGAAGATGAGGTACCTACCTCATAGGGCTGTTAGGAGGATTAGCCATTAGAAAAGTGTCTGGCGGCTAGTAAGCCCTACATACAGATAAGTTCAAAAAACAACATTTTACAGAAATGTCCTGTATCTTTCCAGAGATAATGGTATACCCTTGCAAGCCACCACTCCCTCTTTATGACTCCCTTTCCACAGTGAATGCATGCTGCACCTGTGAGGTCTATCTGCATGTTTCCTGGTCCTCAGCTCCCAGTGTCAAGAGTGAATACTGGTACCAAGTTGAGCTGATGACGAAGTGATCACAAATACAAAGCAATTCCACACAAACAGTTTATTACAGAAAAGAAAGAAACTATACAAAGTGAAAGTAAAGAAGGAAGCTACTCAAAGTGAAAATATGTTCCAGAGAGAGGAACGGGTCGGTCTCCACGAGTGGAGAAAGACGTTGAGGACTCCTGGGTGGTTTCCCTTTATTGGCCTGGTTGGGGGAAGGTTTACAGGAGGTGTGGAATGGTACCAGGTGATTATCAGGGGTCCTGCATTTTCCTGAAGGCCCTTCCCCTGGTTGGTCCCCAGCTTCTTCACCCCTGGAACCACCCTCCTGGCCTATGCCCAGCACCTGCGGATTTGAATCCCTGCTTGACACACCCATTGACATGCACTTGATCTTTCTCCTTCCCTATTTAATATATTTTTGTGATACTTCCAGATCAGTACTTGGAAAGCTGCTCCAGTCATTTTAGCATCTGCAAAGTCTTTCAGTGTATAGATGAACCATCATTTATTTAACCAGTCCCCTTTAAGTGACCTCATGGTATTTTGATTTGCCATTATTTGCTTGGTTCAAGCAATTTGAGACTGAGACATTTAAAATCAGTCCCCTCCTTGGGGTGGTGGGGAGAACAAGCCATTAAACTAGTCTTTAAAGAATTATTATATTAAGTAATGTATGAAATAGGCATCCTTGTCTCTAGGGATATATGGTGGAGGGGAGGATGGGGCAAACCACATGCTATATTCCAAGTCGTCTAAGATGGTAAGGTATACCATTATTTTACGTAAAGTAAGAAAATAAGCCACCCAGTGATATAGGACATGTGCTTTAGTGATATTCCTGCACAATGCATGCACCAGTCACAACCATCTCTCCTGACTTGACATTTTTATTTCTTCTGATGAATTTTGCAATTTCTCCATTGTTTGCATTGCTTTGGCTTGTGGTGGGTGATCCTGCAATAAAACAAAATTTAGCTTCATCTATTTGTGGGTGTTTTCCTTTCTTAGGCTCTGCAAAACTCTTAGTTGTTGTTTAGCAAGAAAATATGGAATTTCAGTCATTTCCACAATGATAAATAAATACATGCTTTACCAATGTCAGATTTATTCCTTGCTGCTCTGTTTCCTTGACCTTTCGAAGGACGTGCTTTTTGTCTCAATGTGGAATCATAGAGTAATCCTTCTAAAGCTGTGATCCCCAACCCCCAGGCCAAGGCCCAGTACCGGTCCGGGACCTGTTAGGAACCGGGCCTCGCATCGCTGCCCGAGCTCTGCCTCTCCCTCACCCTGCTCTCCATGGAAAAATTGTCTTCCGTGAAACTGGTCCCTGGTGCCAAAAAGGCTGGGACCACTGTTCTAAAGACATCTTCAGTGGCAATTAATTTCAATATGTGTGGCACATCAGCAAGGCACATACCTTAACTGGAGTGACAACAGTTTGAATGCACAGCAAAGACCAACTTCGCACATGCTGCTGCAATGGCAACAGCCATGGGCACTGAGAGATGCATCCAGATTTCCAAGATGATAAAACCAGCATCCTGGAGTCAAACATCTATCTCAGAAAGAGCCATCAGTCAATCCAGTCAGTGATCTGCTCATTTGTTCATCCATAAATATTTATTAAGGAACTGCTTATGAGTCTGGCCCTGGGGATAGAGCAGTTAATAAAGACAAACAAGGTAAGTAAAACTATATGTAAGATGGTGGATAAGGGCTGTGAACCTAAATAGGAGGGAAAGAAGGAGTGTTGGGGAGGGTAGTTCAATTTCAAATTGAGTGTCTCTGAACTGACATTTTATCTTGAGTGTGGTGGTCGTCCCCCGCAGAGGAGGGGCTCAGTTCCCTCCGAGGCAGCGACTGTCGGTCTCTGAGAACGCGCTTATGTCTTGAATGGTCTCTCTAATTCTTTGATCTCTCTATCTCATACTCGTGCATGTTCTTTTTCTTAGAGACAGGTTCTCACTCTGTCACCCCGGCTGTAGTGAAGTGTTGTCATCATAGCTCACTGCAACCTTGAGCTCCTAGCTCAAGTGATCCTCCCGCCTCTTCTTCCCAAAATGCTGGATTACAGGCGTGAGCCACTGCGCCTGGCCTCGTGCACTTTGCATTAATAACTAGATTTGGCTTCTTAATAATGTAACTTAATCGTTTTCCATTGCACCAAAGCAGACATTCAGAGATACATTTTTTAAATATGTAGAAATACCCATATTTATGAGCATGCCCTTCACATTCTCTACTTACCCCTAACAATCACCCCCACCCAGATGTTCATATGAGCCTGGAACATTGCTCAATGTTTGTTAAATGAACAAGTGAAATCATTCTTTTTTATAAGAAAAAAATGAGACTGCTTTAAATAGTTAAAATGTCAAGATGACATAAAGCTCTCCTTCCCAGCCTTGTTTCTTCCCGCCTTCCCCCCAAACCCTCTATAAGTAACCATTTTTATTTGTTTCTTGCTTTTTCTTTCATTGTTTCCTGATGTAAATACAAGCAAATTAAAATATATAGTCTTAGAACTTGGTAAGTGCCTGTAGTCCCAGCTACGCAGGAGGCTGAGGCAGGAGGATTGCTTGAACCCAGGAGTTCCAGGCTGTGGTGTGCAGTGATTATGCCTGTGAATAACTACTGCACTCCAGCTTGGGCAACAGTGTGAGACCCCGTCTCTTTAAAAAAAAAAAAATGCTTAAGCCAATGTCTATAAGAGTTTTTCCAACATTTTCTTCTAGAATTCTTATGGTTTCATGCCTTAGGTTTAATTCTGTTATCCATTGTGAGTTGATTTTTGTGAGAGGTGAGAGGTGCGGATCCGGTTTCAGTCCTCTACGTGTGGCTATCCAATTTTCCCAGCACCATTTATTGAATAGTGATTCTTTTCCCCAGTGTATGTTTTTGTCTGCTAAATAAAGTACATGGGACCTGATCGAACTAAAAACCTTCTGCACAGCCAAGGAAACAATCATTAGAACGAATAGACAACCTATAGAATGGGAGAAAATATTTGCATGCTCTACATCCGATAAAGGGCTGATAACTAGAATCTATAAAGAACTCAAGCAAATCATCAAGAAAAAATAAAACAATCCCATTAAAAAGTGGGCAAAAGACATGAAATGAAAACAGATTAATGGCCAACAAACATATGAAAAAATGCTCAACATCTCTAAACATCAGGGAAATGCAAATCAAAACCACAATGAGATATCACCTAACTCCAGTAAGAATGGCTTTTATCAAAAAGTCCCAAAACAACAAATGTTGGTGTGCATGTAGAGATGTAAGAACACTCATACACTGCTCTTGGGACTGCAAACTAATACAGTCTCTATGGAAAGTAGTATGGAGATACCTCAAAGAACTAAAAGTAGAACTACCACTTGATCCAGCAATCCCACTGCTGGGTATTTACCCAAAGGAAAAAAAGACATTCTATAAAAAAGACACCTGCACTCGAATGTTTATAGCAGCACAATTCACAATTGCAAAGATGTGGAAACAACCCAAGTGCCCATCAATACATGAGTGGATTAATAAAATGTGGTATATATATACCATGGAGTTCTACTCAGCCATTAAAAAAATGGTGAACTAATCTCTGTTGTATTGACCTGGAGGGAACTGGAGACCATTCTTCAGAGTTAGTATCACAAGAATGGAAAAACAAACACCACATGTACTCACCATTAAATTGGAACTAATCAGCCAACACTTATATGCACATATGGAAATAACATTCATTGGAAATCAAGCAGGTGGGAGGGGGGAGGAGGGGATAGGTAAATTCACACCTAATGGGTACAATCTGGGGGATGGGCATACTTATAACTTGGACTGAAACGGTCCAAGTTATGTAAACAAAACGTTTGTACCCCTGTAATATTCTGAAATTAAAAAATATATATATATATAAAAATAAAATATATAGTCTTATTTCCCTTTCTTACACAAAAATAGCAGTAGCATGCCAAATACACTGTTGTACACCTTGCTTTGTTCACTTAATATATCCTGCTGCTCACTCCACATTTCATATAGAGATCCTGCTCATTCTTTCCTTAGTGAATTCCATAGAGTGGATGTACACTTCACTTGTTTTCAATCTTTGGCCTCTACAGTAATGCTTCAGTGAATAACCTTGTAAATATGTCATTTGATATGTGCACAGCAGTGTCTGTAGGATGGATTCCCAGAAGTGAGATACTGTCCAAAGGTAACTGCTTCAGTAATTTGGGTAGTTCCCGCCAAATTCCCCGTCATAGGGGTTATGCCATTCTGTTCTCCACCAGCCATGTGCAAGGGTGCCTGTTTCCCACAGGCACCAACAGTGTGGTCTTTTCACAGGTTTAAGGGATACTGGTATTTTTGTGTGACCCCTCAATTCATGTTTTTGCCCATTTTCCAATTGGGTTGTTGGTCTATTTCTTTAGAATTTCTAGAAAATTTTAGAATTTTCTTTTTCTTTTTATAACAGGGTCTCCCTTTGTTGCCCAGGCTAGAGTGCGGTGGCATCATCAGAGCTCACTGCAACATCAAACTCCTGGGTTCAAGTGATCCTCCTGCCTCAGCCTCCCAAGGAGCTGGGACTACAGGCACCACACCTGGCTAATTTTTTTTTTTGTAGAGACGCACTCTCGTTAGGTTGCTTAGGCTGGTCACTAGCTAACTGCTGGCTTCAAAGGAGCCTCCTGCTTCTGGGATTACAGATGTGAGCCACTGAAACCTGCCTAGAATTTTCTTTGGAATTTCTTTTATATATTATGGAAATTAATCCTTACTCTGTGATATGATTTACAATCATACTTTTCTTCTAGTTGGTCTTTTGGTCTTTGCGTGACAAAAAAATCATAAACAAAAAATTGTTTTTATATATTTAAATTCATGAGTTTTTTCTTTCAGAGGTTCTGGATGTTAAATTATTTTTAGAATGGCTTCCCCCATTTTAAGTTATACAATTTCATTTCTTACCTTTAATATCCGGTCTACTTAGAGTGTTTTTTATCCTGATGTGTAGTATGAGGTTTGGATCTAAGTTCATCTTTATGGCCCAACACAATTTATTAAAAACCTCATCTTCATCACACTAATTTGATATGCTGCCTTCATCACATCGTAAAGTCCTGGGTGCATCTAGATGTTTTTCTGGACTTTCTACTTTGTTCTGTTGTTCTTTCTACTTGTGTGTGGATACCCCATTGGCATAGTTGCAGATGTTTATTTATAGTGTGTTTACACTCTAGTACACCTGCTTCCTCTTTGTTATTCTGCTTTTTCTGAGTTTTCTAGACCTAGTTTTGCCCATTTTTTTCATATCAATTTTAGAATCAGCTTGTGTGATTTCAGAAAAATGATCTCTTCATACTTTTATTTGAATTGCAATACGTTTTAAAATTAACTATGGAAGAATTCTTCATGATGTTTTGAATCTTTTTAACCAAGAACATGGTATATCTTTCTATTCAAGTTTGCTTTTGTGACTTCAAACACTTTTAAATTTTCTCATGGGGGTTTGCATATTTCTTGTTAAATTTGTTCCTGAGTGCTTCATCTATTTTATTTTCTAACTCAGGGATCAGCAAACTACAGCCCACGGGCCCACTGCCTGTTTTCATATGGCCCAAGAGGTAAGAATAGTTTTTACATTTTAATGGTGGGAAAAAATACAAGGAAAAGTGATATTTTGTGACATGTAAAAAATTATTTGAAATTTAAATGTCAGTATCTACAATAAAGTTTTATTGGAACACAGCCACACCCACCCCTTAATGTGTTCTCTGAGGCTCCTTTCTCACTAGCACGACAGCAGAGTTGAATAGTTGTGATCATATGGCCCACAAAGCTCAAAATATTTCCTATTTGACCCTTGACAAAAAAAGTTTGCCGACCTCTGTTCTAAGTAGTGGTTGTTTTAATGCATAGTCACATCCTCCAAATTTATAGTCACTCATGACTAGCTTGGTCCTACTTTTGACAATTCAGAGCCCAGCCGGGGTTGAGGGAAAACTAGCAGAAAAACACTCGTGGAGGGCTGCCACCAATAATCGAAACACCTAAATTTCTCCAGTGGAGAATAACCTATAATACCACTGACAAGAGATTTAAAGTTTATTCTCTTCCGGGTTAAATTTGTGTTCTTTCTCTAAATGAGATGATTTCTTGTGAGAGGTGCAGAATCTTTTTTGGGGAAAGGAGGAAAAGAGTCAACCTACCTAGCTGTGTGATCTACTCACATGTGTCCCTCCTGAAGACATCTCTTCCCCTCCATTGTACCCCCTACTTCTCATTCAGGAGTGGGACTCTCAGGTCCCAACCTGGTTTCTGTTGATTAATCATGACCTGGAACAGAAACAGTGGGACTAATTTGGTCTAATAATATACATCTCCATTTATGACAACTCATGAGAGTATGTAATAAGATTTAATCCCACTAAAATTTTCCCATGGTTATTTGTATGAACAAATCTGAAAAAATTAGTTTTTCTGCGCTACGTGTCCAAAGGCCATAGGCTCTCTAGTGTTGTGGTTTGCATGTCTCGGTGTAAACACAGAGGAGTCATTCCTCAACACCATTCCCAGCTCTGCTGTGGTGCCAGCCTGTGCTGAAGTTTTCACTGAAAACTTCACGGAAACTAAGAACGATGTGGGGAGTCTTTCACATCACTGAATTGATGCAATGTGTAGGACAGATCATTATTCTGAGATTGCCTTTGCTCCTCTGGCAGTATTAAAATACCCTTTCTCCTAAGAAATGATGGGGACAGTAGATAGGAGTTGGTCGTGGTGTGTTAGTGTCTTTAACTGGTAAAACAAAACATTGAAAAGGGCCCCTTGATAGACTATTGATTGATAACCAAAGCCATTGTTAGTCACTTACTCCTTGCCCATCTTTACTATAAAGTCTGGAAATGTGACACGCTGGCCACCCCAGCCTCGTAGGAGCAGCCGTGTGATATGGCCCTGGCCCAAAAGCAAAGGCAGAAGTCCCCAGGGTGAGGTTTTCTTGCTGGGAGGAAGTTCTGTGTTCTCTGCCTCTTCACCCTTTGCCCCTTCCCTCCCCTCCCCTGACCTCTTCTTCACCCATGCAACTCAGACCCTGGCAGGTCTGGAAGTGAACAGCTGCGCTCCACCTATGAGGAGACCCCGAGGATGAAAGCACGAAGCTTGGCAGAGCAAAAGCCAGAAATGCACTACTAATAAAATCTAAGCTTCCCTTGTAGTTCATAGGCGTGATGGCCGTGGGGCTTTCACGCTCACGTGTGTGATGTGCCTGCCTCCCTCAAACTTTGTTACGATGTGCGCACATTACCTGTCTGATGAGAAAAAGAAAAAAAAAAAATCCAAAACCAAACTCTGGTGTATCAAGTGATGGATTTGCCAAGAAGCCTTTTACACGCTACATGCCTTGGACACAAAATTTGTGGTCAATATAAACCTGAAATTAGAACTTGCGAATATGATCTTCCAGTGAATTCTTGAGGTATCTGTTATATATTTTTTTAAACTCTTGTCTTTTTTATGGAGAGAGACTCCTTTAAAGCAGGAGGTGGGTTTTTTGAGTCTCTGTCTTCCACCCTCCACCACCCCCCAAACATGGCACCAAGCAGGCTTTGGATGTTCTGTGAAACCCATGTCATTCAGAGGCTTTGTGAAGTATTTTGAAGATGCTTTTATTTCAGCCATTGATCTGATGTTGATGCCAATAAAGTCTGAAAGTATGTTCTTAACCACATCTCCATCCCTGTATGGTAGCAATGTCTGAAATGGCAATGATCGAGGTGTATTGATTATTTCCACAAGTTTATTTGAATTAAAAGCTATTGAAAGCTTTCCTGGCATCTCTTGAAGAATTTCAAAAGGGATCCAATTGATAATCCTTAGCCATAAAGAGACATTTCTTTTAAAATTGACACTAAGGAGCAGCATTTCTTAAGTCATACAGCCCATACAGCCTGGGTATGTGAAATAAATGGTCACTAGTGTAGCCATTGTGGTATTTGTCGTGCATCAGGTGATTTAGATTTAGTTTCCTAACCCTCACACCCCCAGAAGTAGGTGCTGTTATCGCCATTGTGGAGATAAAAAGGGTGGTGGCTCAGAGAGGTGGATTAATCTCTCCAATGACACACAGCTAGTTAATTGTTAAGCAGGATTCTCTGATGTCAAACTCTCCATTTCCCCCTTTGCCTCAGCCCTACGTATTAGACTAACTTATAACGTTTGTGTGCATATTTAAAGCCTTTTCCTATTCCCCTCTCCCCACTTCTTCCAAATCCATCAAACTATCCCTTTGAGGTTGTCACATCTAAGAAATTGGTGGAGATGAATGGCCCGCTTTATTATAAGAGGACGAAGTTCTCTTCACCCCTTTCTAGGACACTATCAGCCTGGTTTGGAGGTTCTATTACAGAATACATTTTTCTGAAGGCTGTGATTACAGGAGTTTCAGATTTCTTCGCTTTTCGCTGTTGATCTATACACTTTTATTCAACTCTGATAAAATAACCTAGAACAAACTATATCTGAGTAAATGTACTTTTGTAAAGTTCCCACTAACTGGAAGAAGTTCTACAGCTTATTATTATTATTAATTCTTAATGTTGTACCAGTATTTTGTTTTCCCAGCCTGCTCCCCAAAGGGTGTGTTACCCCTGAGAGGTAGATTTTGGAACGAAGAAAGAGATTAGGAATAAAGGTCGCAGTTTCGCACCGTCCCCACCGTCTGCGTTCCTTGGGAGCAGAAGCGCGGCCTCGTGGTGCTCTCTCGTGGTCATGTGTTTAGTTGCAAGACGATGGTGGAGTTTTTCTTTAAAAGAAAAAAAAAAAAGAAAGAAAAAGAAGGAAAAAAGGTCCTGCATATGTTTTTAGTCAGCGACACGTTTTGAGATGTGACAGTCCTGTCAAAACAATATAATTCAACAAACTTCAAAGGAACCACAACAGAAGATATGCAGACACATTTTGGAGCGCTGTCACAGAGCCTTAGGACGAATGTGCCAAAACCATTTTGAAGGACAAACAATAAGACCTGAAAGGGAAGCAGGGTAAGTGGCGTTCAGGTGTGTGGGAATTGAAGCAGGCAGCCCGAAGGAAGACAGCCGAGAAACAGAGGCAGCGCACTGAAGCAAAGGCAGAATAGAATTTCAATTTTCCGGAGCTGGAAGCTGACATCGCTGCCTGTGTTTGAAGAGCACAAGTTCTGCGGTGCTCTCATCTACTCATCTGTGTGGGCACGGGCAAGACAGCGTCCCTGTCTTCATGGAGCTTACATTTTAGAGAGGGGAAACAGCATCGTGAGCTGGCGGTAGACAGAAATTGAGAGCAGTGGGATGGGGGAGAAAAAGTCTCAATGAATGAAGTGGTTAAATCCTGGATACATTTTTAAAAATTTATTCTTTTTTAAATTTAATTTTTTTTTTAGTTGATGCAGAGTCTTGCTATGTTGCCAGGTTGGTCTCGGACTCCTGGGCTCAAGCAATCCTCCCGCCTCAGCCTCCCGAGTAGCTGGCATTACAGGTGCATGCCACCGTGCCTGGCTGTTTTTAATTTTTATGAATACTTAATGTTTTTATATATTTACGGGGTACATGTGATATTTTGATACATGCATACAATCTGTAATGATCAAATCTGGGTAATGGGATATCCATCACCTCGAACATTTATCATTTCTTTGTGTTGGGAACTTTCCAAATCTTCTCTTCTAGCTATTTTGAAATATATAATACATTATCGTTAACCATAGTCGCCCTATTGGGCTACCGAACACTAGATCTTATTCCTTCTATCTAACTGTGTTTTTGTTTCCATTACCAACTTGTAACTTGTCTTCATCCTCCACTCCCTTTCTTTCTCAGTCTCCGATAACCATCATTTTACTCTCTACTTCCGTGAGAGCTACTTTTTTAGCTCCCACATATGAACGGGAACATGCGATATTTGTCTCTCTGTGCCTGGTTTATTTCACTTAACGTAATGTCCCCCAGTTCTAGCCACGTTGCTACAAAGGACAGGATTTCATTATTTTTTATGGCTGAATAATATTCCATTGTGTAAAATTCTGGATACATTTTGCAGGTGGACCTGACACGATTGGATATGGACTCTGAGAGAAAATGAGGCAAAGTGACTGCAAGATTTTTGACTTGAGCAATGGCCATATATTGAGATGGGGAACACTTCACGTGGGGCTACCTTTGGGAAATGGCATTTGCAGTGCCTGCGGGACACTTAACTGACACGTCGAATAGTGAGGGCACATGCGGGTACAGCTGATGCAAGTCTTCTCCCCGCCTTCTGGTTTACCTGTTGACTCGCTACAGGTGTGTGCTCCTTGCTCCAGGGAAACCTTCTGAATGACTGGATTTTCGACTCAAAGAGATGGAGACATCCCCAGAAATCACGGAGGAAACCTTCATGCGATGAGGTTAAGTCTTCTCTCAGGCAGCATGAAGGGTTTTAGGCTTGGAATATGAATTTCCAATCAAAAAGGTAAAAAAAAAAGTTAAATTTTACACACTGGATTGTGAGTCTGTATAATTAAAAAATTTTTTTTTTTCATTTTATTTTTATTCTCTAGTGATTCCCAGAAAAGAGCCTGTGTAATTCTTAAGCTTTAACAATTTGCAGGTCCAGGGAGTGAGTGCTTCTCTTGCCTTGCCCTAGCCTGGCCCTGCAGAGGAGCTCTGGGAGATGGCGTAGACCACACATCGCAGAGCTGTTCCCCCAAGGGGGCAAAACTGGGGCATCTGTCCACCAGCAGGGGCAAAGCGTTGCTTCCAAGGGAGGGTAATTACTCAGCGCTTCCGACCTGCCTTGTGGGTGGGCAGAGCAGCAGGTGGCAGCTGGAGGAGGCCCCCAGGTAAAGAAATGCAGGTGCTGGCCATGGACGGTGGCAGGTGCCCCTTTCCCTTCCTCCCTCCTTCCTGAAGTAGGAGCTGAGGTCCCTTGTGGGACATTTGGTGAGGGGCAAAAGGAGAACATTTAAGATTTAGGTTCTTTGTGAAATCATGATTGAAAGTCACAGCCAATGTCCATCTGCTTTTGGAAACTACAAGCACTGGACACAGGATTATAACTTAAAGGCCCTTTAGGATCCTGAAAGTTATTCTTTCGAGGGTTTGTACCAGGAGCATCATTCACCTACTCTTTCTTCAGAAAACAGACAAAACATGAGTTTATAATAGTTATTTTGGGTAACTATTCTCTGAGTGAAATGGACACATCATAGGATATTATCATAAAACAAAAATAGCTTATAAGAACAAAATTTTCTACATCCCATGGAACTGTTCAGTGAGGAATACAAAAGCAGGAAGTGAATTACTCAATTGAGCACATTTTCCTTGTTACTTGGGGGTACTTTTCCAATTCTACTCTATAAAATATTAAAGGAATAGGCTTAAAATTTAAAATAATTAAAATTGAAAATGCTCTTATACCCATAATTATAAAATTATGTAAGAATTCCTGGAATTTGGAGAATACTTTGGCTTGATCATACTTTACTAGCTTTTTCTATATCATATATTTCCTTTTTGGTCAAGGAAATACATATTTGCCCCTCTGAAAGGATCCTAGTCAGTTCTAGTTATTAATTACTTTTACAATGAATTTTCACTGTGGTATAATATTTTTTTGTCCCATATTTTATGACATCAAGACTGGATGAGAGAGAAACCATAGCATAGGCTTATGTATTTGGATATTGAGTCTATGATTGAATGGACCACTTGAATTTATGCCTTTTAACGGGATGTTTAATAACCAAGTGAGAGTGCTGTGGCCACACCTGTTGCTGTGCTATGGGATACCACCTGCTAAGGTGCACAGTGAGTCTCTTAGAAGCCCTGTGTTTTCCAGCTGCAGGGGAATTTCGCTATTTCTATTAGCAGGGAACCTGGGCACTCATTTTCTCTCTCCACGTGGAATCGTGCTCCCTTCTGTGACATCCCTTCTGCCTGGAACGCCCTCCCCACCCTCTGCTCCCGGTCACCCCGCCTCTCCCTTCTAGCACCCCTGCTTGCTCCCCGAGGCCCCGAGCTATTTCCTGTTCCTCCTGTGCCCACCACACATGTTCAAGTGGGCTGCTAGAAAAGTAAGAGTTAAATCCGAGACCCTCCGTAGCCGTGTGGAGCAGAGATGCAAGCGGCTGGCACTGAACGCTGGAACAGGTGTTGGGAAGGATGCTGAGTGTGCCCAGGCCCCCTGCCGGTGCAGGACGACTCGCGGTGAGCCTGGTGGCCCCTGTTCCCTCAGCCATCGTAGTCTCTGCTCCTCATTTTCCCTTTGTGGAAAAAAGAAATCAAGAAAGGCCATATTTTTTTTCTGTTCTTTTAACCATCGTGGTCAAAAGGGGCACACACACAGATACATCAATTTCCTTTTGGCATCTGTTACCCTGAGTTTTCCTTCCTGCTGTCCGGGCCGTTCTCGAGGGCGATGGGCCACATCTGCCCCTTGCTGCCTCGGAGCAGGTGCTCGCCCAGTGTGGTTTCACGTGAATGCCAAGGCACTAGGAATACTAGAACCTGTACCCCCCAACTCCAGAGCACACCCTCTGGAGTGCCACACTATAGTCCCTCCGGACCAGGGGGATCTCCCTGAGGGGCAAAACCAAACATCTACAAAGGTAAATCCTTCCTGCCAAACGTGGGAATTGAGACGGCAAGAGGACAGCTGATGACAATAGCCGATTAAAGAGCTTCATGGAAAACACCACATGGCTTCAGAACAAGTCCCTGCAGGGTGCTGAACTTGGAGTCTGAAGAACAGGTAAGCAGAGGCGGTGCTTCCTGCCTGGCTTGGCAGGAGGGGGCTGCTGGACCGCCCCAGGGTTGCTGTCTGTGGAGAGGGAAGGGGGGTAGGCCCCACCTCCACCCTTTCAAAACTACCGGCTTTCCTTCTACTCTGCTTTCCCCAAAGGCCGGCCAGGCTGCCTGGGCCCTGCTGTGCAGCTGCTAAAAAGACAGCCTCTTTGTAGATCCTCTCCAAGGACACTCAGGAGGAAAAAACACCCTCATGTTCCTGTTCACTGGCTGCCTTCTGAGCACCTACTGGGTGCTGGGCCCGCTGCTGGGCCCTGCGGAGATGAGGTGCACAGGGCAGTTACTGCTTGTTTCCAGGAGAGGCTGAAAAGCATGGGCTGCTGTGCCGTTTAGCCGCAGTCAAACTTGGTCAGATTCCTTACTCCTCAAGCCTTAGTTTCCTGATCTCTAACTCGGGCAGAGCAAAGGGACCTGCTGTTGAAAAGATTAAATGCCAAGACGCATGAATTGTACCTGGCAAAGCACCTGCTACATAACAGGTCTCAATATCTATTATTGTCAGCAGATGATCAGTTAAATAGGAATAATAATTCTATCTATGGCACAGTGCTGATCTGATGCTTAAATATGCGAGTCTTTATAAAGGGCTTACGTCAGTGCCTGGGAGGTGGGCTTAGCTATTAGGGAACTGGAGGCAGCTAAATCACATGTCTTCTCAAGGTCTCTGTTTCCCAGTCTGTGAAATGGGCATGAACATAATTTTGCCTCTTGGCCTGTTGTAGGGATTAAAATAGGCAATGTGTATTATTGCAACAGCATATCCTGCACCAAGGTCTGGTGGACTTTATGATTCTGGCCTGGGAGTTTGTTGTTGTTCCTTTATTTCGAACAGCTCAGCCTGATAAACCGACACTCTCACAGGACATGATGTTGGAGCACAGAAAAGGAACTTTAAGGAAATTGGCTGGCTCGGGTTGGGGGCCCAGCCTGGCACTGACGTGCTGGATTACTACGTGGGGGTCACGCATGCCGCTGGGACCTGGTTACCAGCCGAATGGTGGGCGTCGGGCTGGAGCAGCAGGTTTTACCCAGGGGCCACCAGACTCACTGGGGAGCTTTTAACATACGTTTCAGGGGATTCTGAGGCTCTGGCTGGAGATCCTGGGAATTTGTATTTTATTTTATTTTTAGAGACAGGGTCTCACTCTGTCACCCAGGCTGGAGTGCGGTGGTGAGATCATAGCTCACTGCAGCCTCGAACTCCTGGCCTCAAGTGATCCTCCTGCGTTGGCCTCCCAAAGTGCTGGGACTATAGGTGTGAGCCACCTCACCCAGCCGGTAATTTGTATTTTAAATAAGGGTTCCAGTGATTCTGATGCCCACAACGGGCAAGAACCATGGGATGAGGGCTCAGTCTCTAGGGTCCTGTTCACCTTTCCTATCCAGCAATGCAGGGAAGTCTTGCAAATGTGCTGCACTCACACGCCAGAAGGGCATCGATGGCTTGGATCTCACGTGCTTGGCACGTTCCTGTGAGGTGCTGATGGGGAAGGGTTGTTACTTCTGCCCCTCAGGTGGACGGGGGGAGAAGGAGAAAGGCAGGCCCACCTGGCCCTCCTGGGACCCAAGTCCCATGACCTCGGGTGGTCTCCAGGCTGAAAGTCTGAGTGTGGTGCTGCCCATGGCTGGAGCAAGCGGGAAGGTCTCGAGTGGGCAGGTGGCAGAGGAGAGAGCTTTGCATCCTCCCAAGACTGTTCATGTGACACGGAGGAACCAAAGCTCCTGGAAAGCTGACTGAGTCTCATTTGTTCACTTTCTTTCTAATGATTTCATTAAACAAAAATAAAAACTAGCCTCCTGTTTGAGAAATGTGACTTAAGAGTTTCCCTTATTAAGCACTGAAAAATACTAGTGGATGAATGAGTTATGGGTATTACTTTCTGAATATGGAACATTATAATTTTGCATTTAGCCACTTTACATTATTTTAAAAAATAAGCTTCAGTATAAATAAATTTAAAAAATATATATTGATATCTGTCTATCAATCATGTGCTTTAGAGTCAGACCTAGGATTAAGCCTTCACTTTGCCATTAACTAGCTGAGTGACCTTGGGCAAGTCACTTGACCTTCCTGTGTCTTAATTCTCATACATTTAAAATCGAGAACGATAAACTGTACTTCAAAGGGTTGCTGGGGCAGATTGTGTTTTCCAGTGATGGCTGAGGTACTATCTCCAACTCCACATGTTCTTCATATAATATGACCTGGACAGTCCTGCCGTCGAGAGATGGGGACCATGTCTTTTCTCCTTGAATCTGGCCAGGTTGTGGTGTGGCAGAAATGATGCTAAGTGACTTCTGAAGCTGCATCATAAAAAAGGCCGCGCACTTGTGTCTTGTTCTCCTGGGATGCTCATTCTTGGATTCAGCTGCCACGTTGTGAGGAAGCCCACACCAGCATATGTCAAGGGACCACATGGAGCGGCCACATGTAGTGTTCCAGCCAACATCCCTACTGTGGTCCCAGCTGACAGCCAGCATCAGCCATTATACCTGCGAGTGAAGACACTTCCAGGTAATCCTGGTCCCCACCCCTCAGGTGCCTCAGTCTTCGAGTCTCCTGGCTGAGGCCCCAGATACTGTGGAACAGAGACAAGGCATCCGTACTCTGCTGGACAAGAATTCCCAACCCATAGAATCTGGTAGTGGTTTTTTTTTTTTTGCCATTAAATGTGGGGTCGTTTCCTACACAGCAATAGTAACTGGAATGATTACTATGAGAATTAAATAAGACAATGTATGTAATGTGCTTAGTTGTGACATCCACCATTAGAGTGGGAGATTTTGAGATAGACAAGCAGACAAAAATGTAATAGGCACATAGAAAGTTTCAACAACATCATCAATAAGCTTCATTTAAGGCGCATTTGTAGAACTCTGTACTCAACAGTTAGAGAAGACACATCCTTATCAATACTCAGGAAACATATAAAACTGGACCACTACTAAGCCATAAGCAAGGCTTAATGAATCTAAAATTACTGATAACGTAGCTCATTCCATCACTCAACACATGGTTATTGAGGGCTTGCTGTGGTCCAGGCACCATTAAAGGCACCCCAGAGACAGCAGTGAACCAAAGAGATCAAGTTCTCAACCTCCTCTCACCTTGATTCTCAAGGGAGACAGACAATAAGCAAAAAATTTGGTAAATACCTAGTACGTTAGGTGGTGATTACCATTATGGAGAAAGAAATAGAGAATAGAGCAGGGTAGAGTAGACAGGAAGTGTTGGGTTGGGCTGTAATTTGTTTTTTGTTTTTTTTAAAAAATTTTTTATTCCAGAATATTATGGGGTACAAACGTTGAGTTTACACATATTGCCTGTGCACTGACCAAGTCATCGCTACAAACGTGCTCATCCCCAGACAGTGCCTACCTCACCCATTGCTGTAATTTGATATAGGTGTCTGGGAAGGCCTCTCAGAGGGTGACATTTGAGCAGAGATCTCAAGGAGTGAAGCTTGCAGACAACTGGGGGGAATCCAGAAAAATCCAGATATCCTAGGAGGAGGAAACAGCATGTGCAAAGGCCCTGAGGCAGGAGCATGAAGCATGTGTAAAAGCAAGGAGGCCGGTGTGGCTGGAGTGGAGGGAACTGGAGGGTGGGGGAGGGCAGAGCAAGTAATCTCACTGCCATGTGATGAAGTTAGAAATCAATAATTAAAAAGTCTAAAATGCCTTCACATGTTTGGAAATGTAAAACTATTTCTTAGTAACTCAGGGGTCGATGAAGAAATCGTCACGGGAATTTAAGTGCTCAGCACAGTGCAATAACCAGTGTGTAACCCAGAGCAAATCCCTCATCACCTGAGGAGACAAGTGGGTGGGGCTCCTGCTGGTCACATAGGAGCCCAGTCCTAGGCATTTTGAGGCCTAGGAGGCAGGTAAATATGGCTGCCAGGTAAAATATAGGATGCCCAGCTAAATTTGAATTTCAAGTAAATATGAATAACTTTTTAGTATAAGTGTGTCCCGTATACTATTTGGGATATACTTAGGCTAAAAACTATCCGTTGTTCATCTGAAATTTGAATTTAAGTCAGCATCCTCTGTGTGTGTGTGTGTGTGTGAGAGAGTGTGTGTGTGTAACTGGTCACCCCAGCAGGGCACTACTCAGGTAGGGAAGGTTCTGAGGGTGGGCCTGAGCTGCATCTGCCTGAGGCAGCCCCAAGGGTCTGTGGAGAGTGGGCGATTCCTACGAGAACCTTTCCTTCTTTCTACTTCCACGCAGCCTTGCCCTGTTTCACAGCCCTCTCAGAGGTGCATCTGGGCAGCAGAGGGGCGCCACCTTCCCAGGTGTCTGAGGGGCAATACCAGGACAGGGCACCAGGTGTGACTCAGCCCCCTGCCCAGACCCTCATGCCTCCCGGATCCCCAGGCTCAGCCCCCATCTGCTTCCTGCTGCTCCCACTTGGTGCCAGGCCCAGGCCTTGACTTTCAGGGCTTCATTGGCAGCATGGTGGAGCAGGGAGAACTCTAGGGCTGGAACTACATGTACCTGGGCCTGAAGTCCACCTTGTATTTTGGAAAACAAATGAAAATGAAGCCCAGAAATTTTTAAATGGGGCCGGGGACCCATCTAGCACAACCTCAGATAAGTCGCTTAACTTTCCTGTCTATAAAGGGGAGAGAGCGGTACCTCTCAGCCATGCTTTGTTCGGATGAAGTGAGAAGCTGTGCGTGTCCACATGGTTGGGGCCTGTATTTCAGTTTCATGTAGGGTTGACTTGCAGAGGGACAGCCTGCTCTCTGGAGGGCAAGGGGAGGTGGAGGGGTGGGTCTTGGAGCTGCACTTGCCTTGTGCCTCACACAGACCAGAAAAGGTCATTCTGAAAGAACAGTGGTGGGGTGTGGGCTCATGAAGATCCAGAGCCCCAAACTTCTTTTGCCTCTGTCACTGTTGTTGTTATTCAAGCCTTTTTGAGCCTGAGTTTCCTCATGTCAAATAAAAAGTACTTCCTGGTGGGGGTTAAGGGAGAACACACCTGAGTGTGGTTCTGGGCTCTGACCCAACTCAGCAGGAACTTGCTAGAGAAGCTGCTACTGCTGCTATTTGGGTCATTGTGGCTGCCACATCTCCCCTCAGGCTCCTTAGAGGGTACTGCAGGACTTCTAGAAGGGCAGAGGCGGACGGAAGCAAGCTGGCGGAGGGCCCCTTTCCTCTCCACCTTTTCTGGGCATGTGCAGATGCTCGGGACAGCGGCACTGGGAATTACTTTGAGAAGTCCCCTGCAGAGAGTTCCAGAGGGGGCTGATGGGTAATTGTTCTGGTGGCCAGTAATCGTCTTTCCAAGTCTTTCCCTATTTAAGTATGGGGGATTTGATGTTTTTCTGAAACATTCGGACCAGCTCTTTATAGCAGAGCCACTCAGACTTCTACTCTATTCCATGCAAATTCCATCCCCCCTTGTTTTTTTTCCCGTATATTTTAGTGTTATTTTCCCGTATATTTTAGTGTTATTTTCCACCTGACAAAGTTGTAAATTTGTATAGGGGAATCTAGTAGTTCTCAGACCTGGCCATGCCTTAGACTCACCTGGAGGAATTTATCTTAAAAATGCAGACTCCTGGGCTCTACCTTCAGCTTGAGGTGGTGACCTGCTTGGGCATCTGCATGTCAACATTCTGGCTGAGCCTAATTCTGATGGGCAACCGAGTCCAGGAACCGGTGGCCCAATCTCGCTTTTCTTTTTGTAATTTCTTCCTTTGCTTAAACAGAGTAATCTACCCTGAGACTATAGAACAGGGGATCTCAACGGGTGGTATCAGCATCACCTGGGAACCTATTGGAAATGCAAATTCTCAGGTCCTACCACAGACCTACTGAATCAGAATTTCTGGGCTGGGGCCCAGAAACCTGTGTTTTCACAAGCCCTGCAGGAGATCCTGACATCCATGGCGATAGACTGAGTATTAGGTTTAGTTCTTTAATTCAACTGGAGTCTGATTTGTGGTGTGGTTCCAAACCGTTTATTTCCCCCAGTTGTTAGGAAACATTTACTACATGGTTCTTCCCATTCCCAAGTTTTTGAAGGCATTTATTGAGCACCCATTGCATGCCAGGCTGGCCTAGGTATAGGGGCTATAAAGATACTTCTCTACATAGCTGGAAACCTAGGGGCAGGTAAGACTCCTGTATGAGTGCTAACGTATGCCATCAGCCTGGTTCTAATGAAATCTGGCACAGAGCTCCATGGGGAACTAAAGATGGGAGGGAGGGAAAGGCTTCGTGGAGGGGCATCTGGGATCCACCTGACATGAGACACATGCACACACAAGGACTGCATCCTCTTCTTAACCAGACTCTTGACACCCAGGTGTAGAGAGGAAATACCAACTCCCCTCTGTCCTCCTTCTGGCCCCCTTGAAGCAGCTAGTGTTGACTACTTGGGGTGGTGTATCCTTTTCTTGCTGGTACAGATATATTCCAAATGCAGCTGCCCACTTACAGGGTGTACAGCGCAAAACTCTACAGCTTTATGTTTTTCTCCCTCAACAATATGCATGGCCATCCCTCCAGGGCTGTGGTCAAGGCTGACGCTCATTCTGACACCACTCCATCATGTGGCATATCCTGATTCATTCAACTGTTCTCCCATTGATGGACTTCAGCCTTGTGTCTAGGTTTTGGCCTTTTGTGATAAATAAGGTGTAATTTTGACAGGTAGGGGTCGAGGAAAGTTGGAGGGAGTCTAGCTGTTGTTCAGAAGAGGGCAAGAAAGAAAGTTGGAGACTTTTCAAAGTTAGTAACAGAAAATCCACTTTTATCAAGAAAGAGGGGAAGACACTGGTTTCTGGTAGGAAATGCCAACAACTAAAAATATATATATAGTCAAGAGGAGTGAGCTTGATGGGTTCTCTCCAGCGATCTGATTTTAGGCAGCACTCTCCCCCCCACTGCCCCCAATATTCAAATGACCTGGGACCCACCTTTGGGAAACAGCCCACTGCCGCCATCTGCCTCTCGCTTGGCGGCCCCCCAGCCCAGCTTTCTGCCCCAAGCCTTGACTTCCCTTCATTCTCAGCCCCGCGGATTTCCAGGGAAATCACCTCCGCGCATTTCCATTAATTTGTGCCAGAGTCATCAAAGGCGGTTGTGTAAGAAATGCTGGCAGCCCAAGGAGGCTCTGGGAGCTTCAGATCCGGTCTTTTTCGCAACAGGAAGCCCTTTCTTGCTCAGCATACAGGAGCCCGATTACTGCCCCCACTCCCCTTCCCTTCAAGGTACAAGTTTACTTTGAAATGCACAGCAAAGGATTCGAGGTGTGGTCTCATTTTGGCAAACGCCTTAATTCCCATTATTTTGAGAGTCTGAACCCATTGCCCTCTCCTCTCCCTTGTATAACTTAATAAAAACCACGTGCGAGAGGGGATTATCTCTCACTCAGACGGAATGAATGGTCGTCTGTCCTCAATTCCCATTGTTGGGGGAGCAGCCCCTGGAGGAAGAGGCGGTGTGGACGCCGGTGTTGCAGTTTACACAATGGCCACCAGAGGGGGCGCGACGCCTTGAGAACCGCCTCGCTCCTCCTCGACATTCGGGGAGGGGGCCAGTCGGCTGGCGGCCGCGTGTGACACAGGGGCTGTCGCCTCCGCGGGAGCAGCTAATGAGAGAAATTGAGAGGTTTCTTCCTGGGAATTTGAGTATTTAAGGACAGGCACGTCCAATAATGCAGACGTTAAGTTCTGTAAATAATACCGCTGGCCGGCTGGTGAGTGTGGACCTAGCCCGCTGTAATCATCGACATTTAAGGCTCTAAGTGGACAGCGGAGGGAGGCTTGTTAATAAGTCAGAACCTGCCTCGGAGGTCCTCTTAATTGTTAAAAACTGATCTTTGAGCAGGGTTGTAAAGGAGTGACAATTAATATTTTGGTCCCCAGAACCTGTTTGATAATTATCTTCAACTGTGTGCAGCAGCCATAAAGAGGCCTGTGCTGTACCTGTTCTGGGCAGAATTATGGATTTGGGAGCCCAGGGAAGAGCCAAAGGTGACAACGGTGCCTGCCATAGCTGGGGTTCCTCTGGAAAGGCTTCCGTTCCCTGTTACCCTGCACAGGACACTGGCTGCGGCTGGGACTGAGCTCAGGGCATCACGGGCGTCACCTCACTTAATCTTCCTGACGACCCACAAATTGATTATACCCATTTTAGAAATAAGGAACTAGCTTAGAGTAGTTATATATTTACCCGAGGACACAGAATGGCTGAGCTAGAGTTTGAACCCAGGTCTACAGGACTCCATTCATTCATTCATTCCTTCATCGTCAGACGTATACTGTGTGTGTGCCCTTTGTTCCAGACAGCATGCTAGGTGACGGGGGTCCGATAAGGAAGACAAGGTCCCTGCCCTCAGGGAGCCTGTGTTCTAGGGAGGGATGGCAGACTGTCAACGAGTGGAATAAAAACCAAGATACTTTTGATGGGTGTTCTAGAGAGAAGAAAGAGGGAGTTTGATAGACAGTATGGGGTGGCGGCAGGGGAGCAAGTCTTCTTAAAGTAGGATGTTGGTGAAGGTGTCCTGGAGAGGGGACAGTTGAATGGACCTGAGGATGAGACGTCTCCATCCACGGGAAGATGTGGGAAGCGCATGCCAGCTGGAGGGCCCAGCCTGTGCAAAGACCCTGAGATGGGGACAGGCTGGCTGAGGCGGGGCAAGAGAAGGGAGGCCGGCGGGGCTGGGGCACAGTGAGCGGGTCCGGCGAGATGCGCTGGGCCTTGCAGGCCCTGTGGCCCTCGCCACTCCACCGTGGGCTCCCCTGAAAAGTCTGCACGTCAGAATCCAGCTTCCCCAGACATATGCACTGCTGTCAGATGCAAGATGAGCCTGTGGCTGGATTCCAGCTCATTTCACCTTTTTTTTTGTTAAACATTTAATTCATCCTTGCTGGTCTCCATCATTCCCAAAGGAAGACCCAGCTGCCAATTCCCTCTTTATTCCGATCTCTCTCCGGGTTCCTCCATCTGCTTTGGACCGGGGTAGAAACTGCCATCTCTGCCCCTGCCAAATAAAGCCCTACATCTTGTTTAGCCTCACTGGCACTCAGACACCAGACCTTCAGATCAAGGGCAAGCCAGGCCTTCGGGACGACCGCGTTGCTGAGGAACAGAGAAGTCAGCCACGTTGAGGTTGGAGGAACAACGCAGGTGACAAGTGTGAGGACGGTGACTGAGGTGGCGTCCCCAGAGGGAGGGAGGAGGAAGATGTGACCTTGCTGTCCATTAACGGAGGCTGGCAAGCTAAATTTCGGTCCCTTCCTATAATTGAACAGCAAGCAGACAATAAAATAATGACATAGAGCCACATTCATTGACCTGAAATGATGACAGCACATATGGCTAAGAGGAAAAAGCAGTCTAGAAGAAAGCCTGGGGGGTGTGGCTCTGCATTTGAGAGGGCCACGGCCCTATGCTGGTGAGTAATGTGCCTCGAGACCAGCTGTGAAGGAAACACAGCAAAACGTGAACAGTCACCACGTCTGGGGGGTGGGATTTGAGCGACCTTAAGAGATTTCATTCTCTTGCTTATAACCCTTCCGTGGTGCCCATCATCTAAGGATGAAGCTTTGCAGACCACACAAGCCATGCTCACATGGTTGTGCTGCTTGACCCCTCCCTGCCCTGCCAGCCTGAGCTTCCTGCTCTCTCTCTCTTTCACGCTCTCTCTCTCCCTCTCTCCCTTTTTCCCTCTTCTGCCATCTGTCTTTTTTCGCAGCTAGCCTTGGTCTTTGCAGCCTCAGGGCCTTTGCACAGGCCCTTTCCTGACCCCACCCCCTTTGCCTTTGCTGCCTCTCCTTCCTTTATCAGCTCAGTCTTTGCTTCCTCAGGGAACCTGCCCTGACTCCCCCTGCCCCCGAACATCTCTCCTAGAGCCCCCATCCCCCAACTGAGACGAAGTGCCCAGTCATCCTCTCCTGCCAGAATATCAGTTCCAAGAAGGTGGGGATGATGCTTCATACTTGCCAGTGTCCACTGTGCATACCACGAAGCAGTCGCTTCCGAGCTTTGTTGAGTGAATGACACATCTACTTTCCTATATGGTCTGCACTTTTATAACTAGCCTTTATTCCTCCTTTAAAGAAAAAAAATTATATTTTTCTGACAATGTATGATCATTGCAAGAATGTAAAATAACTCAGAGAATGTTAAATTACCCCTCTTATATATTATTTTTTGGGATCAGAACACAAAAGCCATTCTCATTTGGGGAGAAAAGGAAAGAAGTGAGGGCAAGACATTTCTGTGTCTGTTTCTTTCTTGACAGCTAGAGTGTGGTTGAATGTGGGCTCCGGAGTCAAGACTGTCTAGGGTCAATCCCTGCCCAGCAGTGCTGTCCACCAGTTGTGTGACTTTGGGCAAATGGCTTTCCCTCTCTGAGTCTTAATTCACATCTATTCAATGGAGATAGTAGTAATGCCTGCCTAGGACTGTTGTGAAAACACAATAAGCTAATGCATGTAAAGTGCTTAACACAGGGCCAGTCAGTGCATAATAAGCATTCAATAATCAATATACATGCAGCCACACACCCATCTCTCCCTGGCTCCTATGGAGCCCAAAGTTGATCACTTAACAGCTCCGTGAAAGCAGAGGCATTGTCTGTTTTGCTCCCTACCATAATCCCGGTCCTAGGATGGTGCCTGGCACATAATAAAAATTCAACAAATATTTCTTGAATAAATTTGAAGATGTTGATGAACCTCATAAAATACTTGTCAACATTACTAATTTTTTGTAGGCTGCAGAATTGGGAAAAGTCACTATCATTTCTTTTTCCCTGTTTATTTTAGAAGCAGCAGTCTTTGGAGGTCAAAACTTGTGAAAGTGGAAACTGAAATTTTGGATTTTAGGTTTGGTAAGCAGTAATTGGAGAATATGCCTTGCCCCAGGTTGGTTGGCTGAAATGACGTAGTTCCCCCCTGGCACCTTGAGATGCAGCGTCACTTGCCCAGAGCTTGGGTAGTGCTCTTCTTCTTAGCCTGTGCCCATGTTGCTCAAGGCCAACAGACCAAATTTTACTGCTGTGTCACTGCCAGATCTCCGGGAGTCCATCCAATGATAGGCATACTTCAAGATGCACCCTGCCTGTTCTCTTTGGCCTAATGAGTTAGATTCAAAATCTTCATTGAAAGTCTTTCTTGATATCTTCTCTTTTGCTTCTGTTTGGAGACCATTCCAAAGGGAATCTCTTTCCAGAGGAATCTTCTATAGGAAACAGTAAGAACAGGCACATAGGTAAAGGGCTCCAACCAGAATTATGAACACATACTCACTGGTCAGTATCCAATTAAGGTCTTAAAGGGGTAGTTGGCTCTAAACTTTTTCCTGTTTGTCAGGAAAAGCTCACTGTCCCTTTTTTGTATTCCAGGCAAAGGTAAGGTCATATCTGTTAAATTGCCTAAATTGTGCCTAGTGGAACTAGAGTTCTGTAAAATGTTGTATTAAACCAATTAAGCAATTTAAAAAAGTAACATACATCTAATATTTATTAAATATGTACCAAGTGGCGTAAGGCACTGTTGTATTTGCTGAATCTGTATTAATTCAGCTGACTTCCGTAATGTCTCTATGAACTTCGTCAGTTGTCATCTTCATCTATCAATGAAGAAACTGAAGCACAGAGAGGGTGACTGACTTCCCTGTGGTCACACAGTCAGTGACTGAGTCAGGATCTGAATGTAGATGCTGGTTCCAGAGTTTGCATTTAACTGCTGTGCATTGCCACCTCTTAAATAAGTCTGAGGTTTGTAACAGCCCAGGTTGGACACACCTAAGCAGGGTTTTGTGTTGCATGACTTCTCAGAGCCTTTAATATGCTAATGTGCATTGTGAACCTCCAAAAGGTGGGTAGAGAAAACACCATTTCTCAAGTTCGATTGACCACAACACCATTTTTCCACACCTTCGTATTGTTACCTTCAGGAAATAATGTTCCATAGAACACTGAAAAGGGAACCCTATGTGTTAGGTTAGGTTATCTTGACTGTTTCATTGGAATTTGTTTTTAAAATCAACTCCTACTTTCAAGAGTTTTGTCCCTGGAATTGAGTTAAAGCTCTAAAACCCAGTATAAAAATAAACATAATTTTGATTCTCTACCTAACTGCTTTTGTTAGTAAATTCATTGGTTACCGAAACAGGGACAGATTTGGAACTCAATGGAGCCTGGGGATATTTAGGAGATTTATTTCTGGCACAGCCCTCGAATCTCCTCCTGTTTCATCGTGGGGAAACATTTGCTGGTGTGGTCTCAGCTGGTCTGGTGAACAGGCGCCCCACCCCACCCCAAGCTTCCTGTCGTCAGATGAAGATGGATATGTCGGGCCTGCCAAGGCCGGCTCCCCTGCCAGGATGGCGATGCCCATCTCTCGGCTTTGTGCTTTGGGGAGTGTCCACACACCTTGAAAGAGCATCCTGACCACAACGTGGCTGGTAAGCTTTGGGTGTGCATGAAGACTTCATGCACACACACCCACACCCGCACAAGCCCCTGAAGTCCTAATTTCAATAAATCCAAAAATATTTTATTTTCATGTGAAATGTTTGGATTGAAATTGGCTGAGTATTACTGAGAATAAGGCTTGTTTTGATTTCTGGGCAGTGGTTCTCAAACTTTAGCTCATCAGGATCACCTGGAGGGTTTGTGAAAACACAGGTGGCTGGGCCCCATCTCCAGAGTTTCTGATTCTGTAGGCCTGGGAATGTGAATTTCTAACAAGTTCCCAGGCGGAGCTGCGGCTGCTAGTCGGGGATTACCCTTTGAGAATTACTGATGTGAGAGTTTCTTGATCAGAATCACCTTGTTTCAACTCCCAGCTCTGCCATTAAAAAAAAAAATTATTGAGCAGGAAGTTCACATACCATAAAACTAACTATTTTAAAATGAACAATTCGGTGGCATTTAGTATATTCACAATGGTTTGTAACCACCACCACGATTCAGTTCTAAAACATTTCTATCATTCCAAAGTAAATCCCCGTGAAGCAAGTTCTCCCCGTTCCTTCCCTCCCCCAGGCCCTGGCAACTGCCTGCTTGAGTTCTGTCTCTATGGATTGATCTGTTCTGAAAATTTTATATAAATGGAATCATACGACATGTGACCTTTTGTGTTTGGATTTTTCACTTAGCATGATGTTTTTGAGTTTCTCCCAGGTTGTAGAATGTATCAGTACTTTTTCCCTGTATAACTTGAATAATATTCCATTGT
Organism: Daubentonia madagascariensis; assembly: GCA_023783475.1. NCBI lineage: Eukaryota > Metazoa > Chordata > Mammalia > Primates > Daubentoniidae > Daubentonia > Daubentonia madagascariensis. The sequence continues at coordinate 46,271,005 of JAKFHU010001953.1, forward strand.
GTATATACATATATAGAAATATATATATACCACAATTTGTTTATACATTCATCTGTTGATGTCTGCCATTGTTTTTAGCTGTGTGTAGTTGAATGAGTTACTTAACCTCTCTGAGCCTCAGCTTTTTATCTGACCATAATAATAGTAGTTGCTCCCTGTGGAACTGTGCAGGTGAGTGAGACAATGTGTGTGAGCTGCCTGGCACAACTCCAGGCCCGTATTTAAAGCCACAGTAAAGAGAAGCTACTATTATTAATACTCTGTGTTAATTTCATATTTCTCAGAAGTAGATCCTGGGGTAAAGATTTTCATCCAAGTGGTTTATTTGGGAGGCAGTCCCAAGAAACATCTTTCGGGGAGTCAGGAAGTGAGCTAGGGAAGGGAAGAGCCCATCCAGATCAAGCCAGCCACCCCTGCGGGCACCTGGGGCCTAATCCTGGGGGCACCTCTGAGAACAAGTAAAACACACACCCAGAGTCAGCCCACCAAGGGGCAAGGGGGTGGTGCCATTTGTACACTAGCTGCTGCTAGTCATCGTGGCAGACTGATCTGGGGGCGCGGTTGGGTCGTATTAATTCTCCAGCAATTTGGTCCAGAACAAGGTGTGGTAGTCAGAGAAAGCCTACAGGTAAAGAGATGCAGGTGTGGCCATTGCAGTCAGGCCTGTGTGATTGCAGTGGTGAGGCGGAGAGTATGTGGGCTGAGTGCTGGCAGCATCCACTAAACTCTCTTACCTGGACAGTCTGTTCCATCCAGCACTCAACACTCCTGTCTCCCCTCCTTCCTGAATCATTCAGGCCTGTGTTTGCTCCATCTCCCTGATCAGAGAGACAGTGCTGTCAGGACAGACTAAATCTCAGATTTACCTGTATTTCTCACAGAGCCTAGCATGGTGCCTTGAACAGTAGAAGCTCTCTCAGTTGACCCCTGCTTAACTTACCTCCAAATTAACTGCTAATGAAGATTCCCTCAGTAAAGCCCCCTAAATGGGGCCCCCAGCTTGCCCAGTGCACAAGCACACCCTGCACTTCCCTTCTCCTGACTGAGCTACTACTGATGAGTGTAGTGAGTTTGTTCATGTCAGACCTGTTTATGTCAGTTGCGATATAATTTAGAATAAATCAATTAAATTAAATGGATTAAATAATAAATGAATTAAATTGATCATCATGTCATTTAATTAGACACAAGTGCAAAATGGTCATTTTTGAGAAAACTAAGATGAAGGCTTTGGAAAGATAATTTGTTAGTAAAATTTGCTGCTGAATTAGATATGGGCATGACAACTGTAAAATATTGAAAAGTTTTGGTGAAATTTAGAAGAATTTTGTGTTCAGATGGCTTTGAAGTGCTTTTAGTTCTCTCTCCTTTGGTAGACACTGCTGACTGGGTAACTCAACACCTTTTCCCAACCTTTTTCTTCCTGGTCTGCCTCTATTACAGAGGCTGGAAAGCTAAGGGCATGAATTCCCAGGTTTCTTTGGAGCTGGATGTGTCTATGACCCACTTCTGTCTAAAGAATTGGTGGAAATCTGATGGGGAGTGGGGTGGTTCTGAGAAAAATTGCTTTCCTGATATAAGGGACAGATGTGCTTCACCTTCCTCCTGACTTGAATGCAGATGTAATATCTGGAGATGCAGCAATCACTTTGTGATTATGAGGCTACAAGCCAACATTGAAGTCTGATAGAATGGAAAGAAAAAGAAGGTTGGGTCTTTTATGGCATCATGGAGCCACAGCATCAATGCTTGAATGTCTACCTTTAGACGATTTGATATATATTATTAAGATAATTAAATACCTTCATTGCTTAAGCCATTGTTAGTTGCAGCCCAAAGCATTTCTAATTAATACAGCCTCTTCAAAGAACTGGAATCCAAAACTCATAAATGGTACGTTATGGGTGTGGTTTGTGCAAGAAAGATGATGTGCAACTCCAATTAGGGGACCCATCCTCAAAGGCGTTGATCATTCATCAAAACGTTGGCTAGTGGTGATATAGGTACATGTTTTAAGTTAAAATAAAATGTTATGTTCTATAACCCCAGCATAACATGAGAAAAGTTTCAGGCAAACCCACAATGGAGACGTCCCACAGGATACCTGGCCAGCGCTCTTCCAGACTGCTGAGGTTGTAAAGAACAAGGAAAGCCTGAGAAACTCTCACAGTCCGGAGGACATGGGGAGACCTGACGACTGGATTCGCTATGGTAGCCTGGAGATGATCCTGGAACAGAAAAAGGACATTAATGAAACAATTGGTGAAACTCAAATAAAGTCTGGAGTTTAGTTAATAGTAATATACCAATGGCAGTTTAAGTTTTGACAAATAGTGACAACGTAAGATGTTAATAGGGGAAACCAGGTGAGGGGTATAAGGGAGCTCTGTGTCCTATTGTTGAAACTTTTGTGTAAATCTAAAATCATTTTCAATCAAAAAGTTTATTTAAAAAAATACTGCATATGCATTTTTTAGTCTTTTTCCCCTCATTTGGAGAGATTCTTGGTTAACTCACCAACTACCAGCCATTGGAAAAAGATGTGAGGGCTTCTGTGGCACTTACAGGTGTGTGCTCATGCTTTGGCCTTTGCTCTCGGGGACCAAGAGACATTTGACAAGTGACGTTCTCTTTTTAGCTCACAGCATACAGCCATCCTCCCAGAGAGCTGCTCTTGGTTTAAAAATTATTTCATTTGTGTATTTAACATTTAAATTTATATTATTTCTTTACTTATTTTAAATGGAAATAATTTAATTTCCATTATTTAATTTATAATTTGATTATTTTTACTAATTTAATATTTTTAAATTTGTTTCTCTATTATTTTATTGTATCATGCTGGGAGAGAAGATGAACAAATAAAGGGTGGTCAGCATGGAAGTCTGCTGCCTTTGTCTGTCAGTGGCCGGTCCACTGGGGGTCGTTCCTCTCCTCTTGAGGTCAGTGCAGGCTTGGGGAGGTTGTCCTGCGCAACCTCATTCTCACCAGCTAGGTAGGCCTGGGCAAATGACCAGGCCAGTCAGACACACAGTGATTGGCTTAGGGGTAAGGTCAGGCGCAGGACTTTGCTGGAGTTCCTGGGAACGATGCCCTCTTTTTTTGGCCAAAAATGCGCAGCTGCTAGATGAGTTCCTGGAGCTGGTGACATCTGTTCCGTAGTCAGAGCAGACGCCTGCCTGGCAATGAACCCACACGAAAGCAAAACCCAGACTTAGGGATGAGCCTTCCTAACATTGTTTGAGCATCTGGGATCCAGCCATGTTCAAAACCCTAGACTTTTCCATGTAACAAGCCAATGAATTCCCTTTTTCTCTTTTTAAAGCCATGTTGGGTTGGATTTCTATTTCTGTCACTCGCAACCGCAGGAGTTTTGTTGACGCAGTAGCCACCTTTGCTTGTCTGATGAGACCATCCTTCTCTGCCCTCCCACCGTCCTGAGCAGAAAATCACACACTGCCTGGTCTTGCCCAACGTCCCTAACTGTTCTGGGTTAGCATCCTTGCTCTGTCCTTTTCTAGCAATGAGCAAGTTATAACCCAAGTGAATTCCTTAATTTCTTAGAACCTCAATTTCCTTGTTTGTAAAACAGGAAAAAAAACCCTACCTCGGTGGGTGTTGAGAGAATGAAATGAGGTAACACATGTAAGGCATTAACATAGTTCTATACCAAACATTCAAATTTTAGTTATTTTTTATCACTGTTACTGTCAATAAATGGAAAGGTTATTGCAGGCAGCAAGCATGTCTTTTTTCCTCTTTGCATCTCCCACAACGCCTGGCATATAGTTGGAGGTTGAAAACATTTAAAAAGTGTTAAGGTCCTCTGTGCTGGTTTCTAGGAATAAAAAGATGAGTAAGACACAATCTGTTCCCTCCAGTTCCTCAAGGCTAGAGGGTGCCATCGCCTGGCTGCAGGCCAATCCAGAACAAAGATAGAACATACCTGAAATAACACGGGCCCAGTTCATGACTGCCCTACATGTTTACTGAGCACCTACTACAGGCCAGGTGCCATCCTAGGAGGAAAGCCTTCTGAGAGAATAGGATGGATCAAATGGCCTTTCTCACCTGGGTAGCTGCTACTTTTAAATTCAAACAAAAGCCTGTGGCATCAAAATTGTCATTGTTTAAAAATAATTATTTTTATGATGCAGGTTTTTGTGAAAATATATTAACGCAGGCAAAAATAATGCCTCTCTTGCCCCTACTTCTAGAACTTGTGAATGTAAATTTCCTCTTGCCTTTATTCTTTATAAAACAAAATCACTTAAGAAGCCAAATTTAAGCCATTTCAGAATTGCAGATGTGCAAAATCTTTATGAGAAACATTTGACCTGATTTGTTTTACTAATTAACAAACAACCCTCCCCTGAATGGTATGTTTCACCCGACAGCACATTTTTAATCAAGGCGTAAATTGTAGCAAACCAAGGTTTCTAAGAAAACCATAAAAAGTCACCTCAACTGGAAGGACGGAATGTGTCACAACAATAACCCAGCAGGAACCTGGATGGGGAGATTGGAGAGTTAATTTGTGGCAGGGAATGAATAGTCCGTGATGAAACAACTTCCTGCCCTGTCTGAAAATGCGACAAATGGCCACAAGGAGATTACAGGGAGGCCCAATTGTCATCCAAGCGCTGAAGGGATTCGATGGCATAAGGAGCAGTTAAAGGAGAAATAATTTGGAGAGAAAAAGATGTCAAAGACACCCATTTCCATGTGAGCCATAATGCTTGGGCCAAGTAGCCTGCATGCATCATTCAAGACACAGAAGGTGGGAAAATCAGGATCGTAGGGAAAGAATTCGCCTTCATCCCCCAGGAACTGAAATACTGAAGAGGTGTGAGCTCTGCAGGCCACAGGGCTGAGTCTTGATACTGAACAGTGTGCAGTGATATACACAGGGGAAGCTCGGGCGCCTCGGGGATGTAGAAAGGAGAGGCTATACCAGGAATACAATTCTCCTGGGCATTTAGGGAGAAAAGAGGGCATGTCTGGATTTAGGGCCATTTGTATTTCAGGGCATTGCTGTGTTTCATATCTAACTTTAAAAAGTTAGCCTTTGATAGTTCCAGTTTATGCAGGTAGTTGAAAATATCCTTCTAGGGCTCAAAGTGGTTAAGATTCTACATTAAAGCTGGAGCTTAATTAGGTCTCTCTCCCTCTCCCTCTCCCTCTCCCTCTCCCTCCTCCCTCCCTCCCCCTTCCCTCCTTTCTTTCTTTAGGGAGGCCTCAAGTGGAATCTTAAGTCTAAACAACAGCTAAATTGTTATGAAGTAGATTTTTGAAAATCTTAATGTATTTCTGTTAATAAAAATTCAATCATTATAGAAATATATAACCTCAAAAGTAAACGTCTCTCATGTTCTCATTTCCCATGGAAAAAGACTTTTTATTGTAGGGTGTTAAGTCTTTCAAATTTACACAAACTAACATATAGAAATGGGACTGTTCATACATCTTGACTTTGCTCACTGCTGGTGGATATTCGTATTTGTGACTGCCCAGTATCTTTGAACACCCTTGTTGTGTTTTGACAAATTTCCACACACTTATCTGCTTTGCTTGCTTAATAATCTGTCATGGGGACTTTTCCATATTGGGACTTGTGCTGTCCCATTATATGGGTGTATCACTATTTTGTCACCCGTTCCTCACTGATGGACTGGAGTAGAATGTATAAATTTGGAAACTCACTTCCTCTCTCTTTGTCTCTCTCTCTCTCTCTCCATACACACACATATCCTAAAAAAGTTGGAGTTTATAGCACTTCTGTGTAGGGTTAAGGAAGAGGGAAATCAGATCTCTGTGTGTGTGTGTATGCACACACATACATACACGCATCTAGGGTCTGTACAGCCGTGCATCTATTCAGTGGCACTGGAATCTCTGTCTATGCATTACTTATGTATGTTTATATATATTGCATGGGTTACGAGAGAGCTGTGCTGGTGAAGACCCTGGTCTTCCTGGGAAACCTTGATAAATAAGAAAGAGGCCGTAGGCTGCAGATCTATGCTTTGAGCTATGTAGGAGCTAAATGTGCAGAGAATAAAGTAAGACCCCTGCCTGGATAAGAGAAACAGAGTGGCTGCAAGACCCTGAAACTGAAGAGCAAAGTACGTAACAGAAGAAGTTAATAAGTGATGTTTTAACCAAGGCAAACTTTTAGCAACTTGGGGGTATAGGAAGAAGGAGGTTAGGAAAGAAAGTATTGTTATTACAAAGTATGTTGAAAGGAAGGTTGAATAGAGATATAAAATAAATAAAAAATAGTCCAGAAGTCAAAATGATCAGATTTGGTGCCTCTTGCCTAGTAATTTTGGGGTAAAATTAACAAGCACACAGTGCTCTATGGTAAATGCTCTGTCCTTTGCCCATGACTGACATTCCTAATCTATCACAGCATCTTTTTTCTCTTTCAACCCAGAGGCAGCTCCTCACTTCTTGTCTCTTTATGGTTTTAGGCCAATTTAGATTAGTCAGCGCTTACTGTCCAGGTGAACTGTTTGCCATCCCAGGTCTGTAGAGACCTGCTGTATGTGAAGGGATGGATATCTGGGTGGATGGGGCTTAGCCATGGCCTTGCCCTTGAGGAATTCTCCAGCTGTTTCCAAGCTTTTGTCTTCCCAGGGGGGAAAAAACCAAACCAAAACATCCCGGATGGTGGAACAAGTGAGGAGTTTGGCCTTATGCAGAGTGGAAGTGAAGCCACTTGTTAATTTGGGAACCCTGGGTAAGTTACCTAATTTATCTTGGACTTGATTTCCTCATTTGTACAGTAGGAAAAAGAATACCCCACAAGACCACGAGAAACATTAAAAAGTGAATGGCACACTGTTTGAAACAATGTAAGTGCTAGATAAACATTATTTCCTTTACCATCTTCTTGTTTTTATTCCTTCCTAATACATTTCTTAGATGTTAGGTTAATTTCTTCACAGTGGTGTCTACACACCTTCAGTGGCCAGTTCATGTTGGTTTCTTTCTCCCCTCCTCTTGCCTCATGTTAGCCATTTGATCTGAATGGCAGAACCATCTCTCTCTGACCAGAGTCATTGACCAAAGTGTTGGTCTCTGACCCGGTGGGCCAATCACAATATCCCATTCCGCAGCTGCCCTGATTGGTCTACAAATGAACATGTCACCCAAACTTGTCCAATCAGAGTCCTTTCCTGGACTCACTTAAACTGGAGCTGGGTAGGAAAAGCTCTGTGACCTCTGGCATGTGACAGGCAGGTCTGTGGGAAGAGAGACTAAAGAGATACACAGAGAGATTCAGAGACAAGAGTTGGGTGGGAGGCCCAGAGGGTTCCAGCCTGTGGCTCTAGCCATTCCTGGGCCCATGCCCACGACTGCTCACCCCACAGTTTGGGAATGTGAGTCAGTAAATCACTCCTTTTGTCAGAGCCACTTTGATTCAAAACTTTTGTCATTTGTGACCAACAGAATGCTGGCTAATAGAGTGACTAAACAGCCAGTGTTTGTATGTTTAAAATAAGACTTCCTGGCTTAATGAAAATGTGGAGGCAGAGGTGGGCCCCAGATTTGGTCCTGAACCCACTGCCATGCCTGATGCTCTGTCCGCTCTTGAGGCCCACACCTGTACCAGCCCAGGGCAGGGGTGGGCACTGCACCAGTGTGAAGAGGAAGAGGCCTTCCTGGCTCGCTCTCTTCCTTTCATGTCAGATTCTTTTTAAGCGGCTATCTACTAAGAGAAAATATTCCTGATGTATTTTATGGGGAGTGTGTAGGTTGTAAGTAACAAATTCAATTTACTACAAAGAGAGGATTTATTGTGACGATATAGGGAAAGGAACTGGGCCTCTGAGGCTCAGAGGCAGCTACTAATAATAATGAGAATACTGCTACTTATCTAGAGCCTGGCTCAAGCAGTAGCCGCTGCTCATTTCCTGCAGAGCATGGGAATAGTGGCCTCATATGGCCGGTTCTTCAAATATTTCTGGAGGTACTGAAATTCCAGATTTTTAAACCTTGGCTCCATTAAAACAAAATCACTTTGTGGGCCAAGTAAAAGATATGTACACTCCAGACCGTGGGTGGGAGAGTCTGGGATCATTCGTAAAAGCAATAGTCAGCTGTTATAGAATTTGCGAGCGATCCAAAATTTCTAATCTTCTCCATTGCTTTGCCACTTAAAAGGAATCCCCAACTAAAAGCACAAGCAATGAAAAAATTTAGATAGACTGAATTTCATTAAAACTAAAAAGATTTTTCTACATATTCTCACTTATAAGTAGGAGCTAAATAATGTGTACACGTGGACGTAGAGTGTGGAATGATAGACTTTGGAGACTGGGAAGGGTGGGAGGGTGGGAGAGGGATGGTGATGAGAAATTACTTAAGGGGTACAATGTCCTTTATTTGGGTGATGGATACACTAAAAGCCCAGACTTCATGCAATATATCCATGTAACAAAATTGCACTTGTACTCCCTTAAATTTATACAGAAAAATAAAAAAATTAAAAAAGTTTGGTTCAAAGGATACCAACAAGAAAGTGAAAAGACAAGTCACAGAATGGAAGAAAATATTTGCAAATCATTTATCTGATAAGGGACTAGTATACAGGATATATAAAGAAATCTTACAGGACAGGCATGGTGGCTCACACCTGTAATCCTGGCACTCTGGGAGGCTGAGGTGGGAGGATCCCTTGAGCTCAGGAGTTTGAGAGCAGCCTGAGCAAGAGCGAGACCCTGTCTCTACTAAAAATAGAAAAAATTAGCCGGGTGTGGTGGCGCGCACCGGTAGTCCCAGCTACTCGGGAGGCTGAGGCAGGAGGATCGCTTGAGCCCAGGAGTTGGAGGTTGCAGTGAGCTAGGCTGATGCCATGGCACTCTAGCCTGGGTGACAGAGCAAGACTCTGTCTCCAAAAAAAAAAAAGAAATCTTACAACTCTACAATAAAAAGACAAATAACCTAGTTTAAAAATGTACAAAAGATTGAGTACATATTTCTCTTAATATGATACCATAAATGGCCAATAAGAACACAAAAAAGATGTTTAACAAGTCAAAACCATAATAAGCTACCACTTCATACCCATTAGGATGCCTATAATGACAAAGACAATTACATGTGTCAGTGGGGATGTGGAGAAATCAGAACATTCACACACTGCTCTTGGGAATGCACAATGGTGTAGACACATTGGAAAACTGTCAGTTCCTCAAAAAGTTAAACTGAGAGTTACATGTAATCCAGCAATTCCATTTCTAGATACATACCCAAAAGAATTGAAAACATATGTGCACACAGAAGCTTGCACACAAGTTTTCATAGCAGCATTATTCATAATAGCCAAAGTGTAGAAACAAAACAAATGTCCCTCAACTGATGAGCAGATAAACAAAATGTGGTATATCTATACATTGGAATATTATTTAGCCACCAAAAGTAATACAGTAGTGGTACATGCTGCAACATGGATATACCTTAAAAACATCATGCTAAGTGAAAGAAGCCAGACACAGAAGGCCGCATATTGCATACTTCCATTTATGTGAAACATCCAGAATAGGCAACTCCCTAGAGACAGAAAGTAGATGACTCACTCCTGGAGGGCTGGGGGAGGAGGGCATGGGGACTGGCGGTGTCATTGTTCGTGTCTTTATCCACTTCTGAGCCTGTGTCCTGGGGAAGTTCCTAACAAAAGGAAGCCATTTCTAATTAGGCTGACGATGTCCACTGTACACATCCCATCAATCCTTGGCTATGATGACTCCACTTTCTTTGATTAATGGCCTTCAAGAAGGATTTTATTCCTGCTGGATTTTGACAAATTGTGGGATGAACTGAGGCCACAAAACCTGTTTTCTCTTGGGGCTTCCATGAGGTTTGAACCCAGGTCTTCAGAGATGAAAAATTACTTCTTTAACTCACGCCATCAGGAGGCCTCCCTTAATCTAATTCCCGTGCGGCCTGATGCGAGATGGCTGCACAGCCACTGTGGCCATCGACTATTAATCAAAACGCCCGCAGATGGAGGGGAGAGATGCTCCTCGTGTGCTGAAAAGACTCAGTTGGCTCAGCTGTGGCATGTCAGAAAGCCATGTGATCCATGAAGGAATGGCCATAAAGCATTCTTTTGAAACCTTGAAAGGCATGGGACGTTTACAATAGTGAAATGGGATGTCGAGTATCAAAGGATCAGTCACTATAGCTGTTAAAATCAAGATTTAGGGATTTATGACGCTCTTTAGTTATTTTCCCCCAATTGCTGAGGAATGAAATTTGTCATATGGCCTTTCCTACTGTTAAAACTCACAGGTCAAATGTTGTAAATCCTGTCTTCTTCCACCAGAAGGAATGATAAAGCAAGGAGCTTCTTTATTCAAGCAAAGAATTAAAGAATTAATAATAGGCAGCTTTTATTGGGAAATTGTTATGCTTCAGGCATTGTTCTGAATGCTTTACACATAGAGTCACTGAGTCTGCACACTATGAGATAGGTGCTATTATTATCCCCATTTTATAGGTGAGGACACTGAGGCTCAAAGAGGTTAAGTGACTCATCCAAGGTCACACAGGAAGTGGATGGTAAAGCCAGGATACAAACTGAGCCTGCTTTTTTTTTTTTTTTTTTTTGTGCAGACAGAGTCCTTGTTCTTTCACCCTGGGTAGAGTGCAGTGGCATCACTGCGGCTCACTGCAACCTCCAACTCCTGGGATCAAGTGATCCTCCTGCCTCAGCCTTCCGAGTACGTGGGACTACAGGTGAGCACCACAACGCCATGCTGATTTTTCTTTTCCTTGAGACGAGGTCTCGCTCTTGCTCAGGCTGGTCTCGAACCCCTGAACTCAGGCAATCCACCCGCCTGGGCCTCCCAGAGAGCTAGGATTACAGACATGAGCCACCACACTGGGCATGAGCCTGTTCTTAAACCACTTTGCTGTACTAACCCTGAGTGGCATGCTGGGTTAATCCCATGTAAAAAGGTTTCTGTATTTCAGGACTTTTGGAGCTTTTAATATGTTAATATGCATTAAAAATCTCTAATGTCTGGATATAGGATATGGCATTTTTTCAAATTAATTAATTGCCCAAGTCAGGAAGTTTGTAATTTTGCAGAAGAGCTGAACTCAAACCCACACAGTCTGGTTTTAGGGTCTGAATATTTATTATTAGCTATTTTGTCACACTGACTCTCGATGTAGTCTACTTTCCCCAAACTATTCTCTAAAGTGATTTTTAAAAAATGGGAATTGTGGATTCTCAAATCCATTTTAGAAGTGGATCCATGGCCCTGGCATAAGTAGACACTACCTGTTTGTCTTGGCAGAGGACATCAGTTGTTTTTGCCTGGCTGGTGGCTATTATTTTTTCTTTTTATTGTACTCCAGTTTTCCTTGGGGGTCCTACACTGTCTCGTTGCATACAGTCAAGGAGTCCTACCATCTCTTGCTAAGGGATGAGGACAGGATCTGAGCCAAAAACTCAAGTACAAAAAAATGGCAGGAGCTGCTGTTTTCCTGTATGGAAGACCCAATGACACGGGGCTGCCACATCTCTGGAGCTTGCTTGTGTCTTTCTGAAACTTGGCCATTGTATCAATTATCTATTGCCATGATAATGCTGTGTAACAAACAGCCATGAAACCTTCAGTGGCATTCAACAATAAGCATTAGTTGTGTGTTTGGGGTCAGCTGGTGCTTAGCTCTGCGGAGTTTTCCTGGGCATGCACATGAATGGGAATTGGTTGGCGGCTGGCAGATCTAGGGTGGCCTTGGCTGGGGCAGCTTGGGTGACTGGCTCAGTTCTGCATTTCTCTTATCCTCCAGCAGGCTAATCCACGCATGCTTTGATGGCAATGGCAGAGGCGAAAAAGAGAAAGCTCTGATACACAAGCCCATTCCACAAAAAATGAAATTCCAGTGTTTTCCCTCTTCTAAAAAATAAACTTATTTTGAGATGATTATAGATGCACACGAAGTTGTAAGAAATATAGCGAGATCCTATGTGTCCTTTACGCAGTTTCTCTCGATGATAGCTTGCAAAACTATAGTACAATATCACAACCAGGATAGTAACATTGGTACAGTGCATGGATCTTATTCAGATTTTCCCAGTTTACTTGTACTAATTTGTGTGTCTGTGTGCGTTTTTAGTTCTATAATCCTGTCATTTCAAGAATGCTGTATAAATGGAATTGTACACTATATAACTTTTGGGACTGGCTTTTTTCACAGCATAATTCTCTGGACGTTCATCCAAGTTGCTGAGTGTATCAGTATTCCTTTTTACTGCTGAGTATTATTCCATGGTATGGATGTACTACAGTTTGCTTAATCATTCACTGATTGAAAAATATCTGGGTTATTTCCAGGTTTTGGCTGTTACAAATAAAACTGCTATGAACAGCTATTTTTTTTGTTGTGCACAGGTTTTTGTGTGAAAACCTGTACACAACAAAAAAACTTGCAATGGCTACAAATAGATTGCCATATCGCTGGAATAAATGCCTAAGAGTATAATTGTTGGGTTGTATGGTAGTTGCCTGTTAGTTTTACAAAAAACTGCCAGATTCAGAGTGGCTATACCATTTCACAATCCCACAAGCAATACATGAATGATCTAGTTTCTGTACATCCTTGCCAGCATGTGGTTGTCATTATTAGTAGTATTGAAAAATTGTTTTTATCCAGCCCCAAATGTCAAGGTCATCTTTTTTTTTTTTTTTTGGAGACAGAGTCTTACTCTGTCGCCCGGGCTACAGTGCCATGGCATCAGCCTAGCTCACAGCAACCTCAAACTCCTGAGCTCAAGCGATCCTCCTGCCTCAGCCTCCTGAATAGCTGGGACTAGGGACTACAGGCGTGCACCATCACGCCTAGCTAATTTTTTCTATTTTTAGTAGAGATGGGGTCTCACTCTTGCTCAGGCTGGTTTCGAACTCCTAAGCTCAAGCGATCCTCCCACCTTGGCCTCCCAGCGTGCTAGGATTATGGGCGTGAGCCACCTCGCCCAACCTGTCATTTTTTTTTTTTTATCTTAGCCATTCTCATAGATGTGCAGTAATATATCATTGCAGTTTTAATTTGCATTTTCCTAATGGCTGATAAAATTGAAAATATTTTAATGTCCTCATATGTCATCTGTACATTCTCTTTGATGAAATGTCTGTTCATGTTTTTGTCCATTTTTGAATCAAATTGCTTTTTTACTGTTGAGTTTTGAGAGTTCTTTATACGTTCTATACATTGTTTGTCAGATATCTTGTCTCCTAATCTGTAGCTTGGCTATCCATTCTCTTAACAGGGTCTTAGGAAGAGCAGACGTTTTTAATTTTGATGATTTCCGATTTACCAATATGTCCTTTTATGTATCATGCTTTTGGTGTTAAGTCTAAGAACTATTTGCCTATCCCTAGATCCCAAAGATTTCCTTCTATGTTTGTTCTAAATGTTTTATAGTTTTGTTTATACATTTTACATTTCTGCCCATGATTCACTTTGAGTTGATTTTTGTATAATGTGTCAGATTTAGGTCAAGGTTTATTTTTAGTTACGGATGTCCATTTGCTTCAGCACCATTTGTTAGAAAGGCCATCTTTCCTCCACTGGATTTCTTTTGTACCTTTGTGAAAAATCAGTTGTACACACTGTGTGGGACTATTCCTGGGTTCCTTCTTCTGTTCTATTGATCTATCATCTCTCCCTTCACCGATACCACATTGTCTTGATTACTATGGCGCTATAGTAATCCTTAATATCAAGTAGAGTGACTCACATTTAATTCTTTTTCTTTCAACATTGTTTTAGCAATTCTAGTGCTTATGCCTGTCTATATAAATTTTAGAATAAGCTTGTCTATGTCTACAGAAAACCTTGCTGGGATTTTGGTAGGAATGGCATTAAACTTATAGATCAATTTTGGGGAGAATTGATATTGTTAATACGTTGGGTCTGTCAATTCATGAACATGATATATCTCTCCACGTATTTAAGTCTTATTTGATTTCTTTACTCAGAATTTTGTGATTTTCAGCATACAGATCCTATATATAGTTTGTTACACTTTTATCTAGGCGTTTCATTTTCTTTCGTGTGATTGTAAATGGTACTGTTTTTAATTTCAGTTACCACATATTCATTTTTTAATATAGTCATGCATCACTTAACAACGGGGATACATCCTGAGAAATGCGTCATTAGGTGATTTTGTCATGAACATCATAGGTGTCCTCACACAGACCTAGAATGGTGTAGCCTACTACACACCTAGGCTGTAAGGTGTAGTCTATTGCTTCTAGGCTACAAACCTGTACAGCATGTGACTGTACTGACTAACGTAGGCAATTGTAGCACAATGTTAAGTATCTGTGTATCTAAACATATCTAAATATAGAAGAGGTACAGTTAAAATATGGTATTATAATCTTATGTAACCACCCTTGTGTGTGCAGTCATTGTTGACTGAAACATCATTATGCGGCACATCACTGTATATAGAAACATGATTAATTTTTTATTTTTATGTGTTGACCTGTTTACTTCAACCTTGCTAAACTCACTTCTTAGTTCTAGGAGTAGTTTTTTGTTTGTTGTTTGTTTGTTTTTGTGGATACCTTGGGGTTTTCTATGTAGACAGTAATAGCATCTGCAAATAGGGACAGTTTTATTCCTTCCTTTACAAACTTTATGTCTTTTTTTTTCCCTTGCTCTACTGCAGTGGCTAGAACTTCCAGTATTAATGTTAAATTAGGAATTGTGAAAGGACATCTTGCCTTGTTTCCAATATTAGGGGGAATGCATTCAAACTTTCACCACTCAGTATGAGATTAGCTGTAGGTTTTTTTTTTTTTTTTTTGATACAGTGTCTTATTCTGTCTCCTGGGATAGAGTAGAATGGCATCACCCATCATAGCTCACTGCAACCTCAAACTACTGGGCTCAAGTGATCCTCCTGCCTCAGACTTTTGAGTAGCTGGGACTATAAATGTGCACCACACGCGCAGCTAAGTTTTCTATTTTTTGTGGAGTCAGGGTCTTGCTAGGTTGCTGATCTCAAACTCCTGGCTTCAAATGGTCCTCCCACCTCCCAGAGTGCTAGGATTATAGGTGCGAGCCACTGTGCCCAGACAGATGGAAGCTTTTGTAGATGCTCTTTATCAAGTTGAGGTAGTTCTCCTTTATTCCTATCTTGCTGAGAGTATTTATCATACATTCCTGTTGGATTTTGTCAAATGCTTTTACTGCATCACTTGATATAATTATATGATTTTTCTCCTTTAGTCTGTTGATATGGTGGATTACAATGACTGATAATCAAATGTTGAACCGGCCTTGCATATCTGGAAGAAATTCCACCTGGTTATGGTATATAATTCTTTTTATACATTGTTGGATTCTATTTGTACTAATTTTGTTGAAGATTTTTGCATCTAGGTAGCATGAAAGATATTGGCCTACAGTTTTCTTTTTTATTATGAGGAATACTGGTCTCATAAAATGAATTGAGAAGGATTTATTTCCCCTCTATTTTCTAGAAGAAGAGATTGTAGAAAATTGGTGTTAATTTTTATTTAAATGTTTGGGAAAATTCTCCAGGGAAACCCTCTGGCCCAGGTGATTTCTTTTATTTGTAGCTTTTAAATTACATATTCAATTTCTTTAATGATTATAGGAATATTCAGGTTATCTATTTTAGCTTGGTTAGTTTCGGTAGTTTGTAGTTTGCAAGAAATCGGTCCATTTCTTCTAATTGTTGGATTTATGAGTGTGAAATTGTTTTTAGTATTCCCTTATTATCCTTCTTTTCATGGCTTCAGGATCTATAGTGATATCTCCTGTTTCATTCCTGATATTGATGATTTGTGTCCCCTCCCTTTTTATTTTTTGTCAGTCTTGGTAGATGTTTATTAATTTTTTTTTTTTAGGACAGTCTTGCTCTTGTCGCCCTGGGTAGAGTGCGGTGGCATCATCATAGCTCACTGCGACCTCCAACTCCTGGCCTCAAGTGATGCTCCTGCCTCAGCCTCCCGAGCAGATGGGACTACAGGTGAGCACCACCACGCCCGGCTAATTTTTCTATTTTTAGTAGAGACGGGGTCTCGCTCTTGCTCAGGCTGGTAATTTTGTTGATGTTTTTTCAAATAACCAGTTTTGATTTCATTCATTTTCTCTATTTTCTTCCAGTTTTCAATTTCATTGATTTTTGCAATTATTATTGTTGTTATTATTTCCTTTTATGCTTGATACGGGTTTCTTTTTCTCTTCTTTTCCTGGGTTTTTTGATTTGATAACTCAATTATTGACTTGAGATCTTTCCTCTTTTCTAATGCAAGCCCTTAGTGTTATAGATTTCCCTTTCAGCATTGCTGTAGCTGTGTCACATGTGTTTCTTAACGTTCTATTTTCATTTTCATTCAGTTTATGTATTTTAAAATTTCCTTTGAGGCTTCCTCTTTGACCACTGGATTGCTTAGAAGTGTGTTATTTAATTTCCAAGTGTTTGAATATTTTTTTCTCTCTTTTATTGATCTCTAGTTTGATTCCATTTTGGTTGGAAAACTCTATGATTTGATTTCTTGTAAATTTGTTAGGGTATTCTTTAGGATCCAGGATGTGGTTTATTGTTGTAAATATTCCGTGGGTACTTGAAAAGAAGTGTGTTCTGCTGCTGTTGAGTGGTCTATAAATGCTAATTAT
Source organism: Daubentonia madagascariensis (assembly GCA_023783475.1). Classification (NCBI taxonomy): domain Eukaryota; kingdom Metazoa; phylum Chordata; class Mammalia; order Primates; family Daubentoniidae; genus Daubentonia; species Daubentonia madagascariensis. The sequence continues at coordinate 46,287,685 of JAKFHU010001953.1, forward strand.
TTCCTCTTGGATGATGTATTGTTCAATTCTTCTATATTTTTTGCCTATTTTCTGTCTAGTAGCTGTATCAGTTGCTGAGAGTGGGGTGTTGAAGTCCTCAACAATAATTGCAAACTTGTCTATTTCCTTTTAGTTCTATCAGTTTTTGTTTAATGTGTGTTTTGTCCATTTAGGCGGCTATAATAGGATATCTGCTACTGGGTAATTTATAAAGAACATTTATATCTCACAGCTCTGGAAGCTGGGAAGTCTAAGATCAAGGTGCTGGCATCTGATAAGGCCTTGTTGCTGCATTCTTACATGGTAGAAGGCAGAAGGGCAAGAGAGGGAACCCACTCCTGTAAGCTTTTTTTATAGTGGCATCAATCCATTCATGAGGGCAGGGACTTCATGACCTCAACACCTCCCCAAAGGCCCCACCTCCCAACAATGTTGCATTGGGGATTAAGTTTCAAGGACATGAATTTTGGGGCACACATTCAGACCATAGCAACATGTTCTGAAGCTCTGTTGCTTGGTGCATGTACATGTAAAATTACTATGAATTCTTGGTGAATTGAATGTTTTTTCATTACATAGTATACTTCTTTGTCCTTTATAATTTTCTTTGCTCTCAAGTCTATTTTTTTTTTTTTTTTGAGACAGTCTTACTCTGTCGCCCCAGCTAGACTGCAGTGGTGTCATCATAGCTCACTGCAATCTCAAACTCCTGGGCTTAATAGATCTTCCTGCTTCAGTTCCTGAGTAGCTGGGACTAGAGGTGCGTGCCACTGTGCCCAGATAATTTTTTCTACTTTTTGTAGGGACGGGGTCTCTCTGTTGCTCAGGCTGGTCTCAAACTCCTGGCCTCAAGTGATCCTCCTGCCTCGGCCTCCCAGAGTGCTAGGATTAGAAGCGTGAGCCAGTGTGCCCAGCCTCAAGTCTACTTTATTTATAGACTTTATATAGCCACTCTTGCTTTTTAAAATTATTATTAATGTTAGCATAACCTATCCCTTTCCATTCTTTTACATTCAAACTTTGTCATTGTATTTGAAGTGTGTTTCTCGTACATGATGTATTGTTGGGCCAAGTATCTTTATCCACTTTGGCGTCCCTATCTTTTAATGGGTACATTAGACCACTAACATGTATAACTACTGATATGTTAGGGCCAAGTCTACCATTTTATTGTTTATTTTTTCTGTTTCTTATTTCTCTGTTTCTCTTTTCTTGCCTTCCTGTGAGTTATTATAAACATTTTTAAGGATTCTTTTATTTATGCTAGTTTTGAGTATATTTGTGTTTGTACTGTATTATTTTTGTATAGTATTTATATTGTCTTTTTAGTGATTGCCCTGGATATTCCAATATATGTACACAATTTATCACAGCCTACTTGTATCAATATTTTATCACACTGAATAAAGTATTGAAACATTCCATATAGTTCCCTTTACCCTTTCTACTTTTTGAATATAATTGTCTCAAGTATTTTCTCTACATATATTAAACACTAAATCAACTGATATTGTAATTTTTGCTTCAACCATCAAATATAATTAAAAAAACTCAGAAGGCTAAGGATAGTCTATTTTAACCCTTATTTTTACCTATTTTATTTTAGTTCTTAGTTTTTTTGGGCTACTATAACAGAATACCATAACTGGGTAGCTTATAAACAACAGAAATGTTTTTCTCACAGTTCTGGAGGCTGGGAAGTCCAAGATCAATGTGCTCACAGAGTCAGTGTCTGGTGAGGGTCTGTTTCCTGGTTCATAGATGACTGTCTTTTCACTGTGTATTCACATGCTAGAAGGGGCAAAGGATCTCTTTGGGGTCTCTTTTATAAGGGCACAAGTCCCATTCACAAGGTCTCTGCCCTCATGACCTAATCACTTCTCAAAGGCCTTCACCTCCAAATACCATCACATTGGGGTTAGGATTTCAAAATTTGAATTTGTGGTGGGGCACAAACATTCAGTCTATAACATCTTCTTTCCTTTATGAAGTTTTTTTTTTTTTTGAGACAGGGTCTTGCTCTGTTGCCCAGGCTAGAGTGCAATGGCGTCATCATAGCTCACTGCAACCTCAAACTCCTGGGCTCAAGCAATCCTCCCACCTCGGCCTCCCAGGTAGCTGGGACTACAGCCACACGCCAGCACGAGTGGCTAATTTTTCTATTTTTTGTAGAGATGGGGTCTCACTCTTGCTCAGGCTGGTCTCAAACTCCTGGCCTCAAGCAATCCTCCCGCCTCGGCCTCCCAGAGTGCTAGGATTACAGGCGTGAGCCACCACACCCAGCCCCTTTCTGAGGTTCTAATCCTTCTTCTGTTAGTATTCTCATTTTGTTTGGAGGTTATTTTTCGCCATTCTTTAAGGGTAATTTTGCTAGTGACAAATTCTTATAGTTTTCTTTCATCTGGAAATGTCTGTATTTCCCCTTTACCCTTTTTTTAAAATTTCAAAACATTAAGGGGGTACAAATGTTTTTGGTTACATGGCTCACTTTTATAATGCTTGAGTTGTGGCTATAGGTGTGCCCATCACCCAAATGGTAGGTTTGTACCCATTAGGTAGGTTTTTGTCCTTCCCCTCCTCTTCCCTCCCCACCTTCACTCTTGAACAATAGTTTTACCAGATTCAGAACTCATGATTGTCAGTTATTTTCTTTCATCACTTGAAAAACGTGCCTCTTTCTTCTGGCCTCCATGTTTTTCAGGTAAGAAACCTGTTGTTTTACTTGACGTTCCCCTATAAGTAATGCATTGTCACTCTGGTTGCTTTTAAGAGTTTCCTTTGTCTTTAGTTTTCAGGAGTTTAATTATGATGTATCGTTTCATAGCTTTCTTCGGAGATATCCTATTAATATTTGGGAATCCCTCAGCTTCTTGAACCTGTAGGTTTTCGTCAAATTTGGGAAGGTATTTTGTCAAGTCTGGGAAGTTTTCAGCTATTATTTCTTCAAATATTTTCTCAGCTCACGTTTCTCCTCTTCTTCGGGGACTCCAAGGATATAAGTGTTCATTTGTTATTGTCCCACAGGTGTCCGAGGCCCTGTTCATTTTTTTTTCAGTCAATTCCTCTCTTTTTTCAGATTGAGTAAATTCTATTGTCATCTCCACTCTACTCTTGAGCCCATTTATTGAATTTTATTTCAGTTACTGTATTTTTCAGTTCTATAATTTTAATTTTTTTAAAAAAAGTTTTATTTAGCTGAAGTTTTGTATATTTTAATTTGTTTAAGGTCATTCATAATTACCTCTAGAAGCAATTATAGGACAACTGCTTTAAAACCTTCATCAGACAGTTCCAACATCTGCTTCGTCTCAAAACTGGTGTCAGCTGATTGTCTTTTCTCATTCAAATTGAGATTTTCCTGGTTCTTGATCCTGTTAAATCTTCATTTTAACAGGAAGTCACCTCGTTTAGGTTAGTGTGTTCTGGCCTACTTGAGAGGGCTTTGGTTCCAATGGCAATTTATTTAGTAGTTTCTCGAGTCCTTGCAATGTTCTTCTGCTCCACTTTGTTCTTCTGGCTCCCTTGAGTTCCTGCTGGACCCCTCCTGGTGCTGCCCAGGGTGGCGGGATTTGAGAATGGGAGTGGACGATAGGCACTTTCCTGTGCCACCTGGTATTGCTAGGTGGGATCTGAGGGTTGCTGGACCTGTAGGACAGAGAGGATTTCTCCTGTCCTGTTCTTCCACCACCTGGTACAGGTGAGCTTCTTACTCTGTTTGTATTGGTGGCCCTGGGGGATGAAAGTGCCTACCTAGGTGGTTCTCTGCCACTAGGTGGAGAATCAGGAGCCCTGGGTCTGGTTCATCTGGTTCATTTTCTGCCACTGGGTGGAGGGCTATGAGGTGCTGGGCCTATTGGTGCAGCCTGGCGTGGGGTGTGGGCTGCAGGATGGGGTGTCCCCTGGACCTCTACTGGTGCTGAGGCTGCAGGCAGATCAGGCTGCCAGTCTCACTGGGTATGAGTTTCCCTGCTAAGCCCCTGATGGAGACTCTGGCCAGGGTGGGCTTTTCCTGTTTCTTTCTTTCTTTTTCTGTTTTCGTTTTGGCCCATGCCTGTTGGTGGTTCTGGGTTGTAGGCGCTCAGGTGCCCAGTCTGGGATATGTGGGAGATAAAATGGAAATCCAGGGAACTTACTGTGGTTTTGTTCTTCAAGTCCTGAGGTCCCTAGCCAGTCTGCTTCCTTACTCTACCTTTTATGGTTGTCTGTTGAATGATTTCCAGGGAATTTAGGTGTATTTAGAGGGGAGGAGTGGAGAAGCCCCGTCTGTGCCACCTTGCTGCTTCCAAGCCCATTTTTCAGCCTCTGCTTATGTCATGCTGCTGATATCCCATTGGCCAAAGCAAGTCACACAGGTGAGCCTCCTGTCACAGGAGGAGCAAGTCAGCCCAATCATGGTGGGCGGGTACTGCAAAGTTACATGACAAAGGGTGTGGCAATCAGGAGAGGTGAGAGGTGTAAACTACCACAGTTGTCCTTGTAAAGTCCTCTTTTCCTTCAGTTAGAGTCTATCTCTCTCATTTGCAAGCAAAGAACCTGGGTGGTACAGTTTCATATCCCATATTTAGGCAAAAGATCATCAGTTTGTGGGCTGTAAGTCTCATGGGAACTTGGGCCATCCCCCCTGTCCCCCCGTTAGTTATTAAAGCCCTAGTTTTTAGGGGAGGCAATTCAGCAAAATGTGTTGGATTGAATAGCACTGGGGTGCGTTCTCTGTCTTCTATTTTCAGATGCATAGTCATCACCATGTCGGTTTGGTTTTCTTCACTGTAGGTCTCTTGCTGGGGTTCTCCAAGCCCAGACTTGGAGCCAGATATCCGATATAGCTATATTTCAGTGATCTGGCAGTAATTGTGATCCAGGTTTATGTTTTCCCTTCTTATTTTTTTGGGGGGAGGACTCTGAAGAGTCCCAAGGTGGCCCAGGGCATCACATGGTGAGAGGGCTGAGCTCCAGATTTATGTTTTCATCTTTACTATGTGATGCGGTGAGTGAGTTGCAAGTAACCCTTGGACTTCCTGTTAAGATGGCCACCGCAGGCCCCAACCCCAGTGCTGAGAAGTCTGGTAAACTGGGCTGGTGCTGGTGGAGTTCTCTATTTCTCTTAGGTCATTGGGACCCAGACCAAAGAAAATTATGAGACTTTATTCTATTTGATCTCCCCAGTACTCAAGATTTAGATTTTACAGTTCTCCAGTCAGTTGCACAGAAAGAAGACAGAAGAGCCAGCGTGGTGGCATGCCTGTACTCCCAGCTACTTGGGAGGCTGAGGCAGGAGAAATGCTTCAGCCCAGGAGTTTGAGTCCAGCCTGGGCAACGTAATGAGATCCTGTCTCTAAAAAAAAAAAAAAAAAAAAAAAAAAAGAAAAGGATAGAAAAGAAAAAAAAGAGAGAGAAGAGAGAACTGAGGCACAGCTGCTAATACACAATGACCCCCTGAAAGGGGCTGTGTCTGTGGAAAGAAAATGTATCGGAAGGAAATTTTGCCACGTTGTTTGGGCTAGGCCCTTGGAAGCACTGTGAGTGTTAGCTACTTATATTGTTGTTTTATTCTCCACATGTTTAACTTTCATAGTAATGAAGATGATATTGTTACGAGTAGTAATAATATCAACTAACGTTTATTTATTCATTCATACAATAAATATTTATATAAGCTTATTAGGGCCTAAAAACCAACCTAAGAAGTAGACACTATGCCTATTCTTACTTTAAAGATGAGGAAACTGAGGCACAGAGAAATTATGTAAATTGAGTACAGTCTCATAGCTAGTGAAGAGTAGATCCTGGCAAAACGCTGTAATTCCCTGCTGCTCCATATAACCACAGTCTTTGGAGAAGAGGGTACAACAGGCAACTGAATTCCTCAAAGAAGTAACTGCTCCTTTTGGCACTGGGGACACAGGCTGATCCTAGAGTCAGCACTCTGTCTTCTCCAGTGGTTTAGCCTAGTCAGAGTATGGCCTCTGATTTATCTGCTACATCTGAATGCCAATTCAGACCTGCATATTAATTTCCTCATGATGTTTGCTTTTGCCACATACTCTCGGAGCACAGCCTGCCCCCCACAAGTCACTGTCAGCAACCTGATTGAAGGGATCTTCAATCAGACCCACACTCCGTCCTAAGGGTCATGGGGCAGCTGCATTGCACTGCGGGGAATGCTGGGGACGTTAATTGAGAATCAAATGTTGGTCTACTAAGAGTGATTTATCACAATTAAAAAGAATAATTATTTGTCCTTTGGATCAAGTTGAGGATTTTGAGGGTTTGACTGCTGGAACGTGTAAATAAATCAAGCTAGAGAAGAGACTTCCTGTATTCCAGTTTGTCGCAGCAGGACTTTCCGATTGGGATGCCCAGAGGTGCCCAGAGGAGTTAGTTCTAAAGGCGGGTGTTCGGGAGCACCTTGAGGGCAGTCTAAATTATCCTGGGAAGTCCCGTAGGAAGGCACTGCTTTTGGAAACTAAGGTTCTGTCTCTCAGTGAGTCCAGCACAGTTAACTTCTCCTGAGTTGGAATTCATTGCGGTTTCTTCAGCTGAGCACCAGATGTGGTTTAGAGTTGGTTCAGAGCTTAGAGCGACAATGTGGACAGCTGAATCACATTTCTAACCTCAGGTCCTCTCCATGACACATGCTCCTCAAGTTGATGGAGGGCAAAATCATTTGCACTATTTGAATTATTTCCTGTCCACCCCCTTCCTTATTTTTTTGGCCAGTGCATATATTTGAATTTGCAAAAGTCAAACCCACTATGGCACAGGCATTCTCTAGTGAGATACCAAGAAGCCGTGACTTTTCAAAGTTAGAAAGCACTTTGGTGGCAGGTCTGGAGAACTCTGTCCTATAAGCCATGATGACAGCTGGAATTGATTAACTTTCACTAATGATTCAAATCAAGCCCCGGGCTAGATCATGTGATCAAAGCAGATCTAGGAGTTAAAATGTAACATTGTATCAGTGGCATAGATATTCATATTTGGCAAGGCTCTTACAGATCAACTCTTAGGAACATGTTTTTTTAAGCTAGAAAAATTTGTGTTGTGTTCAAGCTTTTTCAGTGAGAAGGGGGTTTTCCTGATGTTTGCCTGCTAGTCATAAAGGGGCCGCAAATGACCTATTTAGAGGGCAGAGCTTGCAGCTCCAGGATGTCATAGGCTTTTGGAAAGCGGAGAGGTTTTGATTCCAAAGAAAGTGGGTTGTGTACATAACAGTCTGAATATCTGACTACAGGCTGGCCTGGGCTGCAACAGAGTCTCCTAATTAACTCAACACAAATAGCTCTCACCTGCTTTCAGGCTCCCAAGGCCTTTGCCATCCCCCAACCCATGACCCTGCACTTCTCCCCAGGGAACAGCTTGAGTGCAGCTTTGCATTCAGACGGGAGAAAGGGAACTGCCAGGAGCAGTCCTTGGATGCCCTAACCCACAGAGGGCCACTGCTCTGTCATTTTCCTTCTGACTTCTTCCGTTTTCTGCTTTAATGACCAAGGCTACCTTTTGGGCTAGCTATTTCCTTATGCTGCCTGTAACTGAGACTCAAATAGTAAAATACACATAACTGGCCATTTTACCAAGTCATCATTTATGAATATAGCTCGATTAATTTGTTTAGTCAGATGTAGAGGGGCAATAAAAAGTGATTGACTAAAAACAATTAAAACAGTAAAAGTAAATTGTTTGTGTCCATTAAAACCTGCTGAGGCCGTCAGTTGAAAATTGTGGGCCTCAAAGTGAAAATTAAAACTATTGATTTCCCCCCATATGTATGTGAATATCAGAGTTCTAATTTGTTTTGTTTTGCTGGCTGAAAGCCCCTGAGGTCAAAATGAAGGTAGGCCTTCAATAAGCTCTTTTGGTGGAGTTAATAAAGATTTCGAGAGACAAATATGATAAGAAATGGCTTCGATGTTTTAGGGGAGAATTATGTGTCTGATTGGTACCCAAGTTGCACTGCTGCATGCTAATACTTTGTAATTTATTACATTTTGAGGGTGAAAATGGAAAATCAACTGCAGAATATATGATATTTATAGGGTTGAATTTTTAGGGCTTTGCCTTAATTTATGTGAGTGAGCTAGATATTTTTTTATTATTGTCATTTTATTTTTTTATGTGCTACACTAAATCTTGCATTCCATGAACTATTATTTTTTAGTGTTCAATTAAAATACCAACATAAAAAGAATTTTACATGGACAGATCTTGACTCACAATAAGAAAACTTGGGGGGAAAACCCTCTGGATCAGATGAGGAGGCCTTCAATCAAGAGATAGAATGGAATTAAACCCCAGAAGGCTGTAAAAACAGCGTAATGTGTTTGGAGTTTCAAGCGTTAGGCTATCATCGTATCAAGTTAAGCAAGAGTTAATATTAAGTTTATGTCATTAATAAATCATATATTGAAAATGCAAACTGTTATACTTGGTAATTAAGTGAATGATCAATAAACAAGTCAGACTTTCTTTCAATCTTTAAATGGAAGTCAGGCATGAGTTTTTGAAGAAGGGTTTAAAAGTTATACACTCCTCAGCCGTTTGAATATGACATTTAAAAAGCTATCACAATTGTGGCATTATCTGAATTTGACTTACACACTGATTTTTAAGGGAAAAGTGATTCTGGGGGGAGTTCAAACAAATAGCACATTTTCCTGTCTTGGGGAGTTTTGGGTTCATTTTCTACCTCAATGAGTTTTCAAAAGGGAACGTATACTGTTGTCAACCTAAATAACAAACAGAGAGAACAGAAAGAGGCTTTCTAAAAGAAAAGATGTTTATTTGGGAACAGAGCATTGCACTACGTGCGTATTCAGGGAGGTAAAGGAAGACAAAAGGTTTTAAAGGGAAAAATGAGGATCACATAATTGTTTGAAATAATTACCCTTGGCTACAAAGATCAATAACAAGGGTGATGCCAGTCTGGGGTTGGACAGGCAGTTACTTGGCCAATGTCTTTGCAGAAGTTATTTTTTGTGTAAGGTTGCAATGGCCTTTGTGCAAGGTTGTGGTTTTTGTAGAGTCCTTTTCATTATCAGGCAGCTAAGTGTGAGAACTCTCTCTTCCTGGCCTTCCCTGACTCTATTTATTTGTTAAGTTTTTCTTATTGTTAGTGACTCCATTTTGTCTGACAACTTCCACACTACTCACTGTGAGTTCACATTGCGGCTTCTGAGTGCTTCATAAATCAGTGACTCTTGTGTCACAGGTAGATTCCCAGGCTTCCAGATACTCTGATGCAAGAATGGCAGGCAGGGTATAGGAATGTGCATTTGAAAAACGTGCTGCAGGTTGTTCTGTGTGGGAAGCCATAGGACCACACGTGGAGAAACACTCCAAAGCCTTGATACTTAAATCTCTGGGGGTCAGAAAGCCTTTGAGAATCTGATCTAAACAGTATACCTCCTTTTTTTTTTTTTTTACTTTTTTCTTCTTCAAATGGGGATGGGTAAGCAGTTTCACCTGGAAGAAGAATTATGCACAGAAAAAAAACACAAGGGTTTCATTTGGTTCCTATGAGGCCTCCTCACCTGAACTTGAGCGTTCACTCAGCCTGTGAGGTGAAGGTTTTGGGGATTACTTGGTGACTGTTGGCTAGCGTCTGGATGTAAGCGATGCCAGGTAGGCAGGCTGCTATGTTACAATCAGCCCTTCTTCTTACTATGCAGATTACTTAGTTGGCCATAATTTTGAAATTATTTAGGAGTAATAAACCCTGTGCAGTTTAAGCTGGTGAGTGGTGAATGGGTGTTGGGATGTGCTTGGGAGGGAGGTGTTTAACACTTGCACCCACCAAGGAGACCACATCCTGTGAACCAACCCAGCTCTTTGGTACCAGCAGAAGGGACAAAAGGCAGTGTTGGGCTGGCCCCATGGAGTCACGGGGGCTCTCTGGACTAAGAACAGCAAGACTCAAGGTAAGCTTTTGTTGTAGGTCAGCTGCAAACTTTGCAACATTTAATGTAATCCTTTCTTGAAAACAAAAGTAAAAGTGAATTTAATAGGCAATTCAATCTCATGGGTCAAAACTTTAAAAGCATAAAAGACTATATGGTGAAAAACCTCTTATCCTAAGCTTCCAGTTTGTTGTGTAACTTAGGTGAAATTTTATGCAAATGATAGCAGAAGTAGATATGTATATATGATTTTATTTTTTATTTTCACACAAATGGTAGCATACTAAATACATTGATTTTGTAAGTTTTAATATAGATGTTTGGGTTCCTTTCTAGGGCAGAATTTAGGAAGGGAATGTGATAATGCCTGTGTCAATTTTATTGCTTTTTCCCTCATACTAAACACGGTTCATAATCCCAAACAGATGTGTACAAACATTAGCTCTTTCCACGAGGGCTCACTCTTTCTTTTGGAGCCATACTGGGATAAGGCCGGAGACATTAGATTGTGTAACCTGCTGCATTTTAAGTATGTACCAAAGACTCACTGGTGGAGGGGTTGTAAGAATAAAAACAAGGAGGGGGATCAGCTCATAACTGGCACAAAGTCCCCCTCAAACTGGTGCTTCTGCTTCCCTGGTTGCTGAGGCCAGCCCCAGGGGCAGAGGTGGTTTTCTGGGTGGTTAACAGCATCCTCCACTGGGCACTGGATAGGGAATCAGGGCTGGGGACTGTGTTTATATCATTTTGTTTTTCTCATCTAGAAGATAAAATTTTTGTGGTTCACAAACCTGCTGATCACCAGAACCACATAGGGCTTCCAAAAAGACATGAATTCCAGCATCCTGCTCTTGAAGTTCTGTGGTCATCCTGGCACGGTCTAGGAAAGTACATTGTTAACAAGTTGCCTGGGTGATTGTGACACAGGTGGTCTGTGGGCTAGAGGCCGGCAAGAACCAGGGGCTCTCTGAAGTCTTGCCTAACTCTAAATTGAAGAAATTATATCTATAAGAACCTGTCCCACCTAAACCACTAAGAGTTAATGTAGATTTGACTACTCACCTTCAGGCAGAATCTACAACAGAATACATGTTGTCAGCTGTCTTAGACTAAACAGAACTCCCCAACCCATGAACCACAGAGCCCAAAACATTCCCACCAATTAACTGTGCCAGCTGTGGTTCAGACACCTCTCCTGTTCTTATTAGGGAGAGGTCTAGTCCAAATAAGCCACTTATAAACACACCACCACCACCACCACCTTGGAATCCCACATTCCTGGCTCCTTGCTATACAACTTAACACATGCATATATTTGTGTGTGTGTGTGTGTGTGTGTAATACATTTAGGAGATAAGGTTTACTTCTTGCCAGCTTCATCCCAATAGTCCTGCTGTCTCTAGGGAGCAGCACTTCTAACATAAACAACATTTTCCTTTGATTTCATGGTGTAATTTTTAAATGGTGTGATGTTTATTATAGTGTGTTTTGTGACTATCTTTGTCAGAATCACCTGGGGAGCTGGTTAAACGATGCAGGTTTCTGGGCCTTGCCGTAGCCCAGTGAATCAGAGTGACTGGCGACAGGGCCGTGGCATCTGAATCTTAACACGTTCCCCAAAGTGACCCTTACAACACTCACACCAACACATCACCAACAGCCTACACGCATGTTTGGTCTTGTTTTCCTGTGTTAAGCCAGTGAATGGAGGCTAGTTTGAAACTTAGCTTTCTGGTGATTTCAATCAGGAGCTCCTTCCAAACCATATCAACAGCCATTTCCTCTCTATGGAACTTGTTCCTGCTTATACTTTTTGTTTAGTTGATCTTCTAGCACAATACTCCTCAAACTTTGTGTGTGAATCCCCGGGAAGCTTGTTAAAATGCAGATCTGACTAAGTAGGTCTGGGGTGGGGCCTGGGACTCTGCATTTCCAACAGGCTTCCATGTGACGCTGACGTTCTGGGGATCACACTTCGAGTAGCTCTGTTTGGCAGGCACACTTCTTTCTCTGGCTAGGGCAGCCTCCCTAAGGCCTGTCACATGCAGCTGCCTGCTGCCAGGTGCTGTATCCTGGTATGACTCTGAATCTCTCTGGTTTTACTTTTTTTGTAGGTGAAGGAAGCCTGAGACTTCTGGGAGGGGTCCCCAGCTCCATCCCCATCCCCTTGAACCTTTGGTGGGGGAATGACAATGACATCACGAGCCAAAAGGTCTATTTATTGATCTGGTGCAATGGAGATGATATTGACTTGGAAACCGGGGCACGTTTCAGGGGGAGCCTCAGGAGAGCACAGACCTTCTTCGCTTTAGTTTATTTTGTAATTAAGGGGAAAAGAGCCCAAGCCAAAATGTTGCTTGAGGGCCTGGGCTTTTAAATTTATGTCACTGAGCAGCCTATAAATCAAGACACCCACTGTGAAGCTGTCCACTCTGATATCATCGTTTCTCTTTCTCCGTGGCTTTATGCAAATGCTTTCTCTTCTTCCAGTATTATGGTTAATGGGAATGGCAGACCGAGTCCGTGCCCCAAGCCGGGATGTGCATCATTGCCTGGGTGCTTGTGTCGGATTATGGAACTTCCCCTGCTCGTCTCCTCAGCCTGCGGAATGCAGGTGACATCCGCTTTCTCGGAGGCCCTGTTTGAGGGGGATGGACTTGGAAGTTCTTGTAGGCGTGGAGACTGTTGGTGGAAGAAAAAATGTGTATGCTTTATTGCATGGGAACTCAGTTTGAGAACACTTTCCAAATGAACTTGATTGCTAACTCTGGGCCTAGTGAAGCCTCTTTATTATCCAGGGCTCAGGGACCCCTCTCAGACCACTCCAGAGTAAAGAATCTGGGCTTCTGGCCTGCGCTCTTATGGCCCCTAGACTTTCCTTGTCTGTCGTGATTCCTGGCAGCACCCCATGCCAGGCATGTGCCTGGCACATCATGAGCTCTCAACACATGCTTGGATGGATGGGTGTGCTGCACGCAAACAAATGCTTCTTATGTAGTTTAATGGGCATTGACCCAAATATAAAGGAAGGTGAAACTTAAAAAAAAAACCTCACAAGACTTTTGATTTCATTTAGAAAGAACGTGTTCTAATCAGCAGAACAAACTATTAAGAACAAAATGATGATTATGTATATTTATATCAATTCTCTTGATGGATAGTGCCAAGCTTCATAGCCACATTGTCCTCATGTAAGTTAAACATCCACCTGTCACAGAGACTGCTAGATATTATGCCAGTATCTTTATCCCTTAGCAAGAATCTCTAGGTTTTAGCTGGACACATGGCCACCCAGAATAAAGGCTACATTTCCCAGACTCCCTTGCAGCTAGGCATGGTTGTATGAGGGATGTAAATGTGGCATTTCCAGGAACTAACTGTCATCTTATTGTCTTCCTAATTCTAGCTAGCTGAGGGACTATGGATGTGATGACTGGAGGTCAGCAGCCATCTTGCACTGTGAGGATGGTAGCACAGCAAGATAGAGGAATCTTGAACACTTTTCTGAAGCTGTTTTACCAGCCCTGCACTGCCCACCTTTGGACTTCATTTAAGTGAGGTAAGCCACTATTATTTTGGATTTTCTATCACTCTCAGATGAATGGAATCCTACCCAATACAAGGAGAGGAGAATTATCCTTAGAAAGGTCCTCCTTAAGGCCATTCTTGGAGTAAATGCTATGATTCAAGTTATAGGTGAGGGTGTGTTTGTGACAAGATTTTTGGATAAACTAATCTAGTATAAGCATTAAAATCACGGGCTTTGAAGCAGTTTGACTCTTAGTTGCCATAGGTCTTTGGATAAGCTCCTTAAGCTGTTTAAACTTCAGTCTTCCTGTCTGTAAAATGGAATCATAATATAGTACCTAGTACCTGTTGCTTTTCTTCTTGGTACTTTGGGTTATTGAAGTGCCACAGAACTAATTCTCTAAGGGCCTTTTAGTATACAGATGCCTTCTCTAAGTTAGGTTTCTATACAAAGAAATTTCAGTTCAGTAAAATCTCTTGTGCAGTTTTTTCTTTCTTTTTAGAAATCAATAAAATCAAATAACCCTAGAAGTGTTCCTAGTTTAATTTATATAAAATTGTTGGTTCCTTTATGTGGTTTTTAAGTTCAATTACAGAGTTTGCTTTTACCATCTCAAGGACAATTCATTTGACCTTCTTAATTTGGCACTTCCCAAGTAGCAGGCATTTTGCTAAGTCCTGGGAACAACAACAACAAAATGGTCAAGACATAATTGTGTCATTACAGAATTTATGGCAATTTTATGCAAGCCTTTCTATTTACAAAGCAGTTTTATGATAGGCAAATAATATATTCTGTGGGGATAGAAGTTTGGAGATTCAGACACTGTAATTATACTGTTCAGTCCCCGTGATATAAGTATAGGTAAACCTTTTCCAAGTAAGCTGGGGGTGTTGGATGAGCAATCCAGATGTCAGTTGCCTGCTGCTTGGAGATCTGACTAAGCTTAATCCGGACTCTTAATTTCTTAGCCTTCAGAGAGTCCACAGACTTATTCCCCCTTCCCTGGAATTCTAAAACTTCCTGAAACTTCTGTTCTCATTGCTTCTCTCTGTTCTATACTCCTCTTTTCCTAGTGTGCTGCTTTGGTTTATTATTTTATTTTATTTTATTTTTTTGAGATGGCCTAAAGAGAAACAATAGATACTTAATATGCATTTCACGTATTTAACCATTAAGTATCTGTGTTCACTCAGCAAATAGACACACACTCACAAATCACCTGAATCTGTACCATTGAATGGTCAAAACGTCTGAGAAAGGCAGTAAGGGATGTAAAAAGGGTTTGCCAAGGACAGGCATAGGACAAGGTAGGGTTTAATGCAACCTGGAGCCTGTGCACTGCTGTTTTCTGCTTTGGTTTATATGTGAGTTTACTCAGGTTTTCCAATTAGATTGTAAGGAATTTGAGGGCAGGGAGTAATGGATACTTGTAAGATGTACATACAATTCTCAGGCCGGTGTTTTATGCACATTTCCTCCAGAGCTTAACTGATCTATGGTGGGCAGCTAAGATTCTCAGAGCACATGATTTCCATACCTGTTATTGAGGTAAAGCTTGCAAATGGGCTGTCCCTAAGTCAGTAAACCCCACAAAGGACCCTGAGTTCTCTCCAGAAACCCAAGCGGGTTGGAGTTCCTGCAGTAGAGAACTGGCCCTGTGTTTTAAGGGCAGTACCTTATCCGCTTCCTCTTCCTTTGCCTTCTTGGTTTTATTGTACCTAATAAAATGGAGTGGTTATTTTACTATTGAATAATTTCTAAGATCAAAGGAAGTTAAGTAGTCATTTCTGTTCTCATTAATTCGTCTTTTCTTTCTCAAAT
This sequence comes from Daubentonia madagascariensis, assembly GCA_023783475.1. Taxonomy (NCBI): domain Eukaryota; kingdom Metazoa; phylum Chordata; class Mammalia; order Primates; family Daubentoniidae; genus Daubentonia; species Daubentonia madagascariensis. The sequence goes on from JAKFHU010001953.1 coordinate 46,302,931, forward strand.
TAGTTTTCCATTGATGTTCTTAACAGATAAATGTAATGTCATTTATTTCTCTCCATGAAGGCCATTTAAAGTCTTAGTGGATTTAGCTCTTGATTTATTCTTGAATTTTAAATAGGAAAAAATGAGAATGTAAGTTAGAACAGATGTGTTAAAAAAGACATATAAGCTTTTTCCCCTCTGACTCTCCTCTTTGTTAACAGAGCACACCACATGAGCGCTTCAGAATCGTGCCTGACCTGGATAGCACTTAGAGGTATCATCTGTAGTTTGCAGTTGGTGGGGATGGGGTGACAGAGGAGTGTCCTGGCCAGGGAGTAAAATAATAAAATCTAATGATTTTTTAATCTTTGTGGCAGATGTTTTAGTAGTGTTTTATTTTAATTAATAGTGCTTTATTCAAGGTTTTTTTTCTTTTTAGCAGTCTTAAAATTTGGAAGATTATGTGTTTCCATTATCAAGGAAGCACCTACTCCCTTGGAAAAATAACTCCATGGAATTCCACAGAAGTGTCATACTCCTGAGTGGGGACTGAGATGTATAAAAATTCCAGTTTTGATGGGAACCACAGAATGGCACCATCATAGCAAATAATTTCAGCAGTTATATTCCTCAGTACAATTACAGACAGTGCTATGCTGGGCATACTCATTAAAACAGGAGCAAATGTTATCTCTGGTTTAGGAAGAGGAACGTGTTGCCTTCCTTTCCCTTCCCACAAACCAGACTGTTGGGCAGGCCCATCTATCAACGACGGTGGTTTGCATGCTTTTTAATCGTATTAGGTTACCTGCCAATTAGAAATGAAAAGATCTGGTAATACCTTGAAAATGGATAAAGAAACCTCTCAGGTCAGGGTGGAAAACTTGGTACATTGTATGTTACATGAAAGTCTTCTTGGGCTGTCTGGAGTAAGGTGTTTCTATAGTTAAAACACCACTTGAAAAAACTGAAAACATTCAATGATATCAACATGCAAATATTTGTAGGAAAACAGCAACAGACCATATCTCAAGCACTTGAAAGGATGTTTGGCTGGTGTTGTCTTCCCAGAAGCTAAAGGCTTTGAGCCAACCTGGGCAAAAACACCCAGTTTGAGACATCAACTCCTCTTGGAAAATGCTCACGGCAACAAATATGTCCAGAACCTTATTATCTCTTTGATTTTTTTTTTTAAACTGCAGTTTTGACTAATGACAAACATATTGGTGTTTGGCTTGCGAGGTGTGGTGCTTTACTGCCCTTTCTTGGGGAAGGCTAGACCATGGTGGCAAACAAAATCTAATTAGTCCTTTTGAAGCTTACCTTCCCCGCTCCCCACCTTTTCTTTCCAAGTCCCTCTTTTTGGTTGTCTAATATTAAGTGTGTGGTCTTCTGGTGTGGGAAAATTTCCTTTTTCATTATTTGTCTACTTAAAAGCATGTTGCAGGCTGTGCATATGGAAATATTTAGGGGGAAGTGTACTCATGCCTGCAATTTACTTTGAAATACATAAAGAAGATGGAGTGATGAATGTACAGAGGGATGGATAGATATAAGATAAAGCAAGAATAATGAAATATTAATTATAGAATCTATATAGCGGGCATATAGATGTTCACTGTAAAATTTAACTTTAATGCATGTATGAAATTTTTTATAAATAGATATTGGGAGAGAAAAAGGGCAGGTTTCTATCATGTAGGATTCTCACTTACATAAAACCCAGGCTCTAGGAATAAAATAACTCTTAGAACTACAAAAATCCTGATTTACTGGCAAACTCGTGGGGTATTAATGATCTCTGAAGTTCGAGAAATTCTCAGTCAACATAAATTTGTTGTTTTTCTTTGTTTTTTAATGTATATATTTATAAATTAACTAACAATAAAAAGCTTTGTTTTGTCCCAAAATGTAAGAATTATGATTATGTATAATTCAAGAAATGAAACCTCTCCCAGTATCTTTCTCCCCATTATCCCTTTTTTTCCTCCTTGTAACCACTGTTTCTGCAGACTTGAAAAGTCTACGTGAGCCGACATAGCACTTTGTTTTTCAGTGGGATCTTGTTCTGCCTGTATTGACAACTTGTTTTCATCACACAAGATAGTTAGGATATCTTTCCATGATACTACATGTGAATCTACCACTTATTTCTTCTTAAAGGTCCATAGTACTTGAGTTGTATGAATATGATGCAATTTATGTAGTCAGTCTTTGATTGATGTATAGTCATGTGCTACATAATGACGTTTTGGTCAGTGGCAGACAACATATATAATGGAGGTCCCGTAAGATTATAATGTTTTATTTTTACTGTATATTTTCTATGTTTAGATACACAAATACTTAACGTATTACAACTGCCTACAGTATTCAGTCCAGTCACATGCTGTGCAGGTTTGTAGCCTAGGAGCAATAGGCTGTACCGTAGAGCCTAGGTGTGTAGCAGGCTGTACCACCTAGGTTTGTGTAAGTACACTCGATGATGTTCGCACAATGATGAAATCACCTAATGATGCACTTCTCAGAATGTATCTCCATCATCTTTGTTGTTAAGTGACACATGACTGTATTAATCTCCTAGGGCTACCATAACAAAATACCACAGACTGGGTGGCTTAAACAACAGACATTTATTTTCTCATAGTTCTGGAGGCTGAAGTTCATGATTAAACTGCCGGTGAATTCAATTTCTGGTGAGGGCCCTCTTCCTGGCTTGTAGACAGCTACTTTCTTGTTGTGACCTCACATGGCCTTTCCTCTGTGCTTGCATGTGCAGAGATCTCTGATGTCTCTTCCTCTTCTTATAAGAACACTACTCATACAGGATTAAGGGCCTACCTTTAATCGTTATGTCATTAAAGGAATGACTAGGGAAGTTTCATTTGTGTCTTTTAAAAATATAACTTGAATTGGCATACGTGATTTCCTGTCACATCCTATTGGTCAGAAAGTGACATGACCATACAAAGCTGCAAGGGAGGCTGGGAAATATAGTTTTAGGGCAGGTGAACTAAAACTAATAAGGAAACTAGGACAGAATGGATATTGAACAGGTAGCTGTTCAATGGATATTGAACAGCTGCCACAGGTAACATAGGAAAATATTTTACTTTTAGTGCCTAAACACTACTTTTTAAATATTTTACTTTAAAAATGAAAAGAAATGATAGCAAAAGTTACTTTCCTGCGTGCCTTTAAATTATAGGGAGATGAGAAAATTTGACCTATAAACTAGAAGTAGTATTCTTAAAAAGTTTAAGTCCACATTCTACTTTTTTTTTCCTTTTATTTCAGAATATTATGGGGGTACATACTACTTTAATGTGTGGATTTTTAATGCCTCAAATTGAGAGAAAAGTGGCTATGTAGAGATAATGAAGAAAAATCAGTAAATTATATGGTGGTAATCACCAGAAGAATTAGAAATAAAATGGTTTAAAATGGTTGCCTTTGGGGGTAAACAAGATGTGACATAAAAATATTACTTTTATTGTATGTCCTTCTGTACTATTACTTTTAAAATATCATATGCCGTAACTATTTTAATACAAATTAATATATTTAAAGAATGGGAGTTTATAAAAATAAAGACTGAACATGTAAATTAAAGCAATGGGTACAGTACTTAAAATCAATAAAATGGCAAATTTAAAAGCTGCATTTTTCACTTTGCTTTTTATATCTCTGCCTTGACTATAAGAAACCAGAGGATATAGGCAGCTGTAAGAACCAGGGCATTTAATAAAAGACCTACTACCATAGGGCCCGTGAATGGAATGTTAGCTGGACCATTCCTGTAGTAGCTAAGCAAAGATGGGCTTCCTAGGGGAGCTGGGATCTACTTTTGTTCTTAGCAATTTTCAAGAGATTTTTCTATCAACCTAATTTCTCCATTTTTCATAGTTATGCATGGACAAATAAATCAATCTGTTATACCTTCCTTTTTGACAAAGTGATTAGATTGAAAGTACATTGAGTATAAGCACCCGATCTTGGTTATATGTTAACATTAAGTAGCAAATGTTGACTTGTTATGAAGAAAAGAATCATTTGATACCTAAACTGTCTTCTCCTATAGGGTGGCCAAGAAGCTTCTTAGAGGGATTCCTGTATGACATTTTTCCCTGCTGGATATCACTGTGCTGATGAGAGTTAAGACACCAACCAGGGTTACTCTTGATTGTCTGCAGAACCATGGGAGGTTTTCCTTTCTCGGGCAGCAATCTCAGGGGAAGAACGTTGGATTTATAATTAAACCCAGCTCAAATCCTGTGTTTCCAATTTACTTGCTAAGCTGACATGGGCAACTATAACCCTTCTGAGCCTTGGGTTCCTTACCTGTGCAATGAGGTCCCTCCTAGGGCGGTTGGGAGCACAAGGAAGAAAATGCACAGAGAGAGTTTGGCACAGTGTTTGCTCAGCACCCGGGAGGTTGTTGGTGAGCTACGGTGTTAAATGACAAGAGTGGTTTTCATCCTGGCTATATATCATATTACCTGGGATTGAAGAAAACTACTTGCCCAATGCCAGACCAACTAAATAGAAAAATTTCGAGGTGGGAGGAGTTGAGAGGAAATCGTATCAAAAAGACCAAACAAAAACCCTCCAGAACTCTTCCCAGGTGATTCTTTTTTTTCTTTTTTTTGAGACAGGGTCCTGCTCTGTCATGTCACCCAGGCTGAGTGCAGTGGGTTGATCATGGCTACTGTAACCTCCAACTCCTGGGCTCAAGGGATCCTCCTGCCTCAGGGCTACAGGCACATGCCAGCATACCCAGTTAATTTTTAAAAAAGAATTTTTTTGTAGAGGCACGGACTCATTGTGCTGCCCAGGTTGGTCTTGAATTCCTGGCCTCAAGCGATCCTCCCACCTTGGCCTCCCAAAGTGCTGGGACTATAGGTGTAAACCAACGCACCAGCCTTCCTCTCAGGTGATTCTAAGGAGCTGGGCTGAGAAACACTGCAATAGAAGATAAAATGCAGCTGGGCCTATAGGAAATGGGCAGATAGATTGAGAGACACAAATCAACCAGAATTCAATTCAGAATTCAAATCAACCAGTAGTCAAATATTTGCTTAGGCTTCAAATTTGAGGGGTCTCAAGCGTTCTCTGATCTCAGTTATGTTATAATTATGAAATACCCATAACATAAAATCTACCATCTTAACCATTTCTAAATGTATAGTTCAGCAGGTTTGAGTATATCCACATTGTTGTGTAACCAATCTCCAGAACTTTTTAATCTTGCAAAGCTGAAACTCTATACCTATTAAACAACTCCTCAGTCCCTACTTCCCCAGCCCCTGGCCCCCACCATTCTACCTTCTGCCTCTAAGATTTTGACTAATCTAGGAACCTCATATAAGTGGAATCATACAGTATATGTCTTTTTGTGACTGGCTTATTTCACATAGCATAATGTCTTCAAGGTTCATCTATGTTGTGCATCTGGCAGAATCTCTTTCTTTTTTAATGCTGAATAGTATTTCATTGTGTGTGTGTATATATATATATATTTTATTTATCCATTCATCCATCAGTGGTCATTTGGATTGTTTCTGTCTTTTGGCTGTTATGAATATTGGTATACAAATATGTGTTTGAGTCCCTGCTTTCAATTCTTTTGGGTATATGCCCAGAAGTAGAATTGCTGGATCATATGGTAATTCTTTTTGAGGAACCACCATACCATTTCCTGCGGTAGCTGTACCAGTTTACATTTTCACCAGCAATGCACAAACATTCAATTTCTCCATATTTTCTCCAACACTTGTGATTTTCTGTTTTTGATAATAGACTTCCTGATGCGTGTTAAGTGGTAGCTCATTGTGATTTTGGTTTACATTTCCCTTCCTAGTGACTAGCAATGTTAAGAATCTTTTCGTGTACTTATTGGCCATTTGTATATCTTCTTTGGAGAAATGTCTATTTAAGTCCTTTGCCCATTTTTAAATTGGGTTGTTTGTCTTTTATTGAATTGTAGGAGTTCTACATAAATATTAAAATTCTGCTTCCCATACTGTGTTCCCTGGAACTCTGATTCTATAGGATCTTAATGGACTTTTTGAGTAAAAAGGGTTCTGAGACCAAATACTTGTGGGATACTGTGGGTTAAATAAAGTTTAAACTTGTTTCTTTTCTGTAAAATAGCTTATATTAATACACTACTATGTATACTAAATCTCTAAGTGGGGAAAGTGTGAAATTATATTTCTCAAACTTACTTGATCACAGAACCATTTTTAGGTAAAACATTTTGTGGGACTAGGGTTTTGCAGACCAGGGTCTGGGGAATGTTGCTCTAGCTTATTCACGGTATTAGCTATTGTAAATATACATTTTTAAACTTTATGTCTCCATTATATTCTTTGTTCTTGCCCTCTGTTTATATATTATGGCTGGTGGCTTCCCCTGAGTCTCCTCTCCTACCCTTTCTCAGCTTTTTTAGTCAATGGGCAGCAAATCTTGTTGATTTTTCCTCCCTAAAGATAATTTAAATCCATCTCTTTTACTCTGTTCCCCAGTCCTCAGTATCTGTTGCTTGGACTTCTGCAAAAGTCTGAACCAGTCTTGCTTTACTCCAAGCAAAACCAGAATGATCTTCTAAACTTGTAAATTTGATAAATTCACACCCCTATTTAAATTCTATATTAACAGATAGCAGTGGTGTGTTAAAAAACATTGTGAGCTATGTTGGAAAATGTTATTCAAGTACTAAACTTAATGCTGTCTACTTAAAAGAAAATAAATTACAGCAGACTCAACGGTATTCCTAATCCTTTGCTTTCAATCACTTGTGTTCTTCGTAACATGAGAGAAAGCAATCCTTTCTTGAGGGGCAGAGTTAAAGGGGTGTGATATAAATTCATGTACTCCGCAGTCTAATGTCTCTGTGCCATAGTAACCAACTGTTACTGTTGTAGAGTTTAAATTTTGTGACAATCATTGTTTATTGCAATGATTTATTTCTTATTTGTATCTCTTGGGTTTTGTCATGCTTATCTGCTTATACTTCATGTGTCTTAGAAGAAAAAGATTATCCTACTTACTAATGGTTCTCAACAGGGGGAAGTAGTCCTCCCAGTTCTAAGGGTATTTAGAATGGGTGTGGGAGTTGGGAATGTCGTAATTACTGTGGGTACTATGGGTATTGAGTAGTCTGGTGCCCAGTGTTAAATATCCTGTAACGCATGAAACAGTTCCACACATAAAGAATTGTGACACTCCAAATGTCCTCATTGGGAAACACCGTTGGTCATCAAAGCACAAACTTTAGCACTGAGTGTAGTACCTTATACCCAGTCCCTGAACTTCCGCTCCCTGCTGTTCTCTAGAGTGTGATATTTTCTCATGCAAATGAGCCTTTTGTGTTCTGTATCCTCTATCTGGAATGCTGTTCCATCCTTGACTGGTTAATAAACTCTTCTTTCCTTCCTCTGGAAAGCCATCTCTGACCCTTTCTACTCTGGGGAGAATTAGTTGCTCTCTTCTGTGTTCTCATGGTGCCCAGCATACATCTGGTCATCACTGGGGATGTTCACAAACATTTTATTTTCCTCTTCTTTGGGAACATGGTAGGATCATAATGTCCCTGCTTTTCTTAAACTTCAGCACTATCAAATGACTTACTTTGGGCAATGAAATATGGGTAGAATTGACACATGTAACTTCTAGATGGAAGCTTCAAGAGGCAGTTACAATTTGCCATTTTCTCTTTTTTTCTGCTATGGTAGCCAGAAGTAAGCCAGATGGTAGCTGCTCTGTGATCCCAGGTCCTGGAGGAAGTGGAGCTCCCTGCCAACCCACAATCAACATACAACATGAGCAAGAAATGAACTGTGCTATTTTAAGCCACTGAGATTTTTAGGTTGCTTGTTACTACAGGAAACCCATGCTCATCCTGACAGATATGCCTCTATAATAGCATTTATCACATGGTTTTGTTATTGTTGGTTTTACCAGACTATATGTCCACAGTAGACAGTGGGCTTCTTTATGGTAAAGACTATGTTGTTTTTTGTTCCTGTGTTGCCAAAACTTTGCACAGTGACAGCCGTATCAGTTATCTATCATTGTGTAACAAATTAGCCCAGAAATTTGTGGCTTGAACAACAATAAGCATTTATTATCCTCATGGTTTCTTTGGGTCAACAATTTGGGAGCAGCTTATCTGGGTAGTTCTGGCCCAGGGTCTTTCATGAGATTGCAGTCAAGATGTTGATTGGGGCTGCAGTCATCTGAAGACTTGACTGGGGCTGGAGGACCCATATCCAACCAAGGATGCTGATGCACATGGCTAGCAAGTTGATGCCAGTTGTTGGTGAGAGACCTCAGTTCTTCCCCACACAGGCCTTTCTACAGGCTGCTTGAGTGTCCTTACAACATGGTAGCTCACTTTCCCCAGAGCAGGTGATCCAAGAGAGAGTTAGACAGAAGTGGCAGTGTCTTTTATGACTCAAAAGTCACACACTGCCATTATGCCCTGTTCTGTTTCTTAGAAGTGATTCAATAAGTCTGGCACACATTCATGAGAAGGAGAATTAAATTCTACCTTTTGAAGGGATGAGTGCTGTATTAGTTCATTTGCATTGCTATAAAGGAAATACCTGAGGCTGGGTAATTTATAAAGAAAAGAGGTTTATTTAGCTCACAGTTCTACAGCCTGTACAAGAAGCATGGCACCAGCATCTGCTTCTGGTGAGAGACTCAGGAAACCTCCAGTCACAGTGGAAGGCAAAGGGGAACTGCATGTGCAGAGATCACATGGCAAGAAAGGGAGCAAGAGAGAAAGAAAGGAGGTGCCAGACTCTTAAAAAATCCCATCTCACAAGAACTAATAGAGCAAGAACTCACTCATCACTGTGAGGAAGGCACAGAGCCATTCATGAGGGATCTGCCTCCACGGCCCAAATACCTCCCACCAGGCCCCACTTCCAACATTGGGGATCAAATTTCCACATGAGATTTTGAGGGGACAGATATCCAAACTATCCCAAGTGTCAAAACAAATTTGTGGCCATACTTTAAAACCACCACACAGGCACAGAGTGGATCCTCAGGAAATACCTCCTGAAGGAACAGTCAGCTGTTTTCATTCAGTTTGGTGAGAAATGCACCACTATTTTCCTTTTTTCCTTCAAGAAGTCAAGTTTTTCCCCCCCTTTCAATTAACCTTTATTTCAAACTCTTCATCTCCTGCTGTCTCCAGTTTATCTATGCTCCAGAGAATGAATTATGTATAACCAGTACCAGAAATTTTTTGTGTGTGTGCCTAAGGAGCTTAAAATAGTAAAGAGCTAAGTCTCACCAACCTTGTAAATTAGACCAAAAAAAAAAAAATTGTCATAGGAAATAGAATGTAATTTTAAAATTTATTCTTTCCACAGGTTGACAAAATCATCTTTACCTTGTTATTAGAGGTTTTCTCCCAAGCTGGCAGTGACATTTGGTATTCCATCATCACCATTTGTTACTGGAAAGAAGATTATTTTCTTCATGCATGGTTTTTTGGACAAAGCCCTGGCTGGTCTCCTTAGTCAGGTTGGACTGTCAGCCTTAAGCCGGTTTAAGATTCTGGGTAGCGATTCTGTCAGTAGCATTGTCTCAGCGTGACCTCCAGTGCTTAAAAAAAAAAAAAAGTCCTTTCTGAGATGACTGATCTTCTAGGTTTGTTAAAGTGGATCACTTTAAACATGTTCACTTTTTCTATTCCAGAAATGTTATGAAACTCTTGTTTTGTTAGGGAGAATAAAATTTTCCCTTTGCTAAAGCTGTCCCGGCCCCGGATATCCCACCACGGGACACTTGCTGAGCCACAGCAGAAATTCCTCTTGGTTTGTGGTTGTTTCTCTTAGTTTGTCAGAGTAGAAGTGAGGTTCCATGGGGATCGGGGTTGGGGGGCTGCTGCACACTAATTGAGGAGAGGACACCCACATTGGGTAAGGAAAGGTGATAGCGAGAGCCACATCTTGGCCTTTTATTACCTACATATTCTGTGGGAAGTTTGGAGGAAGACACTGCTCGACCTTCAAAAGCCAACTCCAGGCCGGGTGTGGTGGCTCACACCTGTAATCCCAGGTATTGGTAGGCCGAGGTGGGAGGATCGCTCGAAGCCAGGCGTTCGAGGTTACAGTGAGCTGTGATCGCGCCACTGCACTCCAGCCTGGGTGACAGAGAGAGACCCCCATCTCTTAAAAAAAGAAAGAAAGAAATACGAAAAACAAAAGCTAACCTCTTGTCCCCCCCAGAGGAGTTCACATAGAGCCCAGCCACCCCTGTTCGGCATCGAAGTTTCTCTCCTTTGCTGACTTCTTATTTGGGAAGAAACTTTCACTTTACCCTACTGTCTTCTTTGAGCAAACACCTTCTTTTTCTTGCATCTTTTCTAGCTAAACCTCTCCAGGAGGCTTATATGCTCTGCATTCGATTCTTCACGGCGAGGTCCCTTTTTATCCCTCTGCACTCGCCAATGTGCCTCATCTTGCATTCTATTGCAGCTGGTACCTTTATGCTCAGAACTACTGACCCCACGTTCTGAAATATGGTGACTTCACAGCTTCTCAGTCCCTCAAATATTCTGACACTGTCGGCTGCCCCTCCTCCTGGAAGCTTGCATTTTTTTCAACTTAGTGATGTTGGACTCTCTCGGTTCACCTCTCTGACTTTGCTTTTCACGCCTTTTCTACCACCTTCCCTTTCTTGCATGTTTCTTTTTTCTATGTGCTAACTGCGTTCACAGCATCCATGCCCTCACTCTCTCTCCAGGGCCCCTTTGATGACAGCCTCTGCTCGGTGACTTTTAGATAGTTTTTCTCTTCCTTTCGTTCTCTCCTTCTTTCCGGTCTCAATTGCCTGGCTTATTCCTGGATTCTGATGAAAATGAAGATTTTCTTCCCTGCAAAGCTGGTGGCTTTTCCCAGTTTCTCCATCACTGTTGGGGGTCACCAATCTCTCCCTGAAGCAATGATGCCTTGACCCATGTGTGGATTGTAACCGTCCTTCTTTTGCAATACGTCGTAGACTTGGTTACTTCTCTCCGTGGGTCAGGTTCTGTTCCTGGCATCTCGCCTCATTATGCATGACTGGCCTTCTTGCAGTAGCCCCCTGTGAGGACTCTCTGCCTCTGATCACCCCTTATTCTGTTAGAACCTTGATACAGTGGAATGATTAAGAGCTCAGGCCTTTCAGACATCCTGGATTCAAACCGGGACTCTTGCTTAGCTGTTTAAGCTGCTCTGTTCTCCTCATGTCCCAGTGGTCAGTCTTGATACTTTTGACTTCTCGTTAATGGAGAAGAATTCAGGTGCCTCTCTGTGAGTTTGGAGCTATTTAGGTGCTGGCTGCTACTTTGGCTTGCAGTGGCCTGGGAGTGCAGGTCTGCTGCAATCACGCTGTTGCAGCAACCACTAGTGGAACTGTGTACAGAGCTTAATAACAACAATCATTCGCAGTCTGCTTCCAGACCAATTTGCTCCTGACAACCCCCACGTCAGAGCCCAGGTTCGGGAGAGCTGAAAAAATTTCTTCCTTCCTGAGGCCAAAGGCAGGCTTTGTTCCCTCCGTAGCATCAACCACTTCCTGGGGCCACAGACCTAGGGACATGCAAGGCTTCAGAAAAATCCTTACAGTAGGGGTCCTCAGTGGGCAGTGGTGCCCAGTGGGAAGTGTTTTGGGAATTGGTGGGGTCCTCACAATGACTGGGGGGCTCTAAGGGCGTGTAGTCGGTACAGACCAGGGATTTGACATACCCTGCAAATGAGCAGGATAGTTCTACACAGTAAAGAATTGCTCCAAACCCTGTATAGCTCTTAAATACCCTGCTGAGTATGTGTATGGGAGAAAAACCTGTGTAATTAACTCCTTTTTATGTAACAAAATCTTTTCTTCTTTTTTCTTTTCTTTTTGTTTTTGCAGTTTGATTATATGCTGAATTTTCCAATAATGCAACTACCAAGAGTTAGCATTCTAGACGATTCCCTGCCTCCTGGAAGCTACTCGTGTTTGGATTGGCAACACTACACACCCACCCCAGTCTGCTCTTTAACAGTGGCACTTATTGTGATTGTACATGTAGGTGCCAGCATGTGACTGCATCATCATGTCTTTCAGTGTTGTCCCCATGTTTATACATTAAAATAACATTTTACTTCCAATTCCTGTCCTTTTGTTCTGTATGTTACAGTTAGGCTATTATATCAATTTTTAAAAGCACATGCATAGGTAGATATTAACTGTGAATTTCATTTCAGCACGGTAAAGAGCTCACAGTTTTATGAGGAGAGCTACGAGTCAGCAGGGCTTACCCTTGCTCAGGGATATGTGGGCTTGTTACTATGGCTGAAAGGACAGTGACAAAAATACCATAATTCACCAATTCCAAGGCCATTTTTTCATATTTTAATAATTTTACAATCATGTTTTCCAACTGATGTGTATGTTTAGATGCTGTGACAATTGAGGTGGAAAATCGACATACCAGCTTAAAAATTGTGTTAGGACTAGGGATATACATGAGTCTGGAGTTTGTGTGTTTTTAAAATTCCTAATAATTTAGGCTTGTACATTGTCTTTTTTGTGTGTGTCAGATTCTTTTTTTCTCCTTTCTTGCAAATATGTGTACTTGTGAGGCTCTGTATGTTATATATTTATGCCAAATTAATCTAAGCATCAATAGATTTAGGCTGGATATTACCTCTATGTGGAGAGGCAGTACAGCATACGGTTAAGAGTATGGACATGACAGCCGGTCTGGATGCACAACCTGGCTCTACCCCTTAGTATTAATAGCTGTATGACTTCGGGACCCAGCGACCTCATCTGTGGATGACAAAACCCACTAAGGAAGTTGGAGGGGAGTGAGGGTTAGCTGCTTACCCATAATGTCCTCATCAGGGTATACTGGATAACAAAATGGCCTCAGATCAAATTCTACCACACATGCAGAGACTCGTTAACTGAAGTCACAGGCAAACAGAAAACAATGCACGCCCCTTTTCTGTAAGTGCGAGATGCTCTCAGCACCCTGTGATTTTTAGCTGTTCTGGCTAGCACCTTTCATGCAAAGCTGACTTGAGGTATTACTGCGGTTAGCAACAAGCAACCAGAAATCCTCCTACAGCAGTGGACGGACACAGGACCGTTTAGGGTTTGAGATTTGGGTGCCATTCCTGAGGATGCAGGTCATAGGCCTTGCTAGATCCTTATACCTCATTGAAGGGAGGAGGATATCCTGAAAACATTTTACCCAGTATACTTTCATGTTGCCTGCCAAGAGTCCTTCTTGAACATTCATTATGCCATTTAATGAGCCATTAATTTCACCAATAAGAGCCCATTTCTGACATTTATTATGCTAATTAGCCCAGCCTTTAGTGTTGATGGAAATATAGATAACAAACTTTGTTGCAGCTGCCTCTTGACTGTGGCCTTCTGATAGGACATTAGCTAGGCACTCTTTTTTCTTTAATTCCAAAATATTAGGGGGGGTACAAATGTTTTTGTTACATGGACACCTCGTATAGTGCTTAAGTTGGGGCTTTTTGTATGTATGCCCATCACCAGAATATTGTTTCCTGTACCTGATAGGTAAGTTTTTACCCCCATGCCCTCCCAGCCACCCCTTCTTGGTTTCCAATGTGCTTTACATCTCTTTGTGCCTGTGTGTGCCCATTGTTTAGCTCCCAATTATTAAAGAGTACATGAAGTGTTTGTTTTTCCATTCCTGAGATACTTCACTTTGGATAATGGTCTTCAGTCCCATCCAAGTTGCTGCAAGAGACATTATTTCATTCCTTGTTATGGCTGAGTAGTACTCCATGGTACACACACACACCACATTTTCTTCATCCACTCATGAATTGATGGGCACTTAGGTTGATTCCACATCTTAGCAATTGTGAATTGTGCTGCAATAAACATTTGAGTGCAGGTGTCTTTTTGATAAAATGACTTCTTTTCCTTTGGGTAGATACCTACTAGTGGGAATGCTGGCTCAAATAGCAGGTCTACATTTATTTCTTTGAGGAAGCTCCATACAGTTTTCCATAGAGGTTGTACTAATTTTCAGTCCCACCAACAGTGTATAACAGTTCCTTCCTCTGCATCCACACCAGCATCTTTTGTTTTTTGACTTTTTAATAATGGCCATTCTGACAGGGTTATCTCATTTTAGTTTTAATTTGCATTTTCCTGATGATTAGTGATGTTGAACATTTGTCTATCTTCTTTTGAAAAACTTCTGTTCATGTCTTTTGCCCACTTTTTAATAGGGTTGTTTGTTTTTTTCTTGCTGATTTGAGTTATTTATAGATTCTGAATATTAGCCCTGAAAATTAGAAATTTTTGTGGTTTCATGCCTTACATTTAAGTCTTTTATCCATTTTGAATAAATTTTCGTATGTGGTGAGAGACACGGGTCCTGTTTCATTCTTCTGCATGTGGCTATCCAGTTTTCCCAGCACCATTTATTGAGTAGGGCTTCCTTTCCCCAGTGTATGTTTTTGTCTGCTTTGTTGAAGATCAGTTGGTTGTAGGTAGATGGTTTTATTTCTGGGTTCTCTATTCTGTTCCATTGGTCTATGTTTCTACTTTTATGCCAGTACCATGCTGTTTGGGTTGCTATAGTCTTGTAGTATAATTTGAAGTCAGTAATGTGATGCCTCCAGATTTGTTCTTTTTGCTTAATATTGCTTTGGCTATTCAGGCTCTTTTTTGGTTTTAAGCTAAGCATAGAATTATTTTTCCAGATCTGTGAAATATGACGTTGGTATTTTGGTGGGAATTACATTGAATCTGTAAATCACTTTGGGCAACATGGATATTTTAACAATGCTGTTTCTACCAATCTATGAGTATGGGATGTTTTTCTATTTGTTTGCATCATCTACAATTTCTTTCATCAGTGTTTTGTAGTTCTCCTTGTAGAGATCTTTCACCTCCTTGGTTAAGTGTATTCCTAGGTATTTTATTTTCTTTGTAGCTATTGTAAATTATACTGAGTCCTTGATTTGACTCTAAGCTTGACTGTTATTAGAATATAGAAATGTTACTAATTTGTGTGCATTGATTTTGTAACCTGAGACTTTGCTGAATTTATTTATCTATTCCAGGAGTCTTTTGGTGGAGTCTTTTGGGTTTTCTAGATACAAGATTATATCATCAAACAGGGATAGTTAGACCTACTCTTTCCTGATTTGGATGCCCTTTATTTCTTTCTCTTGCCTGATTGCTCTGGCTAGGACTTCCAGTATTATGAATAGAAGTGGTGATAATGGCACCCTTGTCTGGTTGTTAGAAGGAATGCTTTCAACTTTTCCCCATTCAGTGTGATGTTGGCTGTGGGTTTGTCATATATGGCTTTTATAATTTTGAGGTATGTTCCTTCTATGCCTAAGACTGGACTGATTCATAGCCAAATTCTACCAGAACTACAAAGAACTGGTACCTGTCCTACAGCACTTAATCCATAACATTGAGAAGGAGGGAATCCTCCCTAACTCATTCTGTAAAGCCAGTATCACCTTGATACCAAAGCCAGGAAAGGACACAACCAAAAAAGAAAACTACAGACCAATATGCCTTATGAACATAGATGCAAAAATCCTCAAGAAAATACTAGCAAACCAAAGTCAATAGCACATCAAAAAGATAATTCACCATGATCAAGTGGGTTTCATTCCAGGGATGCAAGGATGGTTTAACATACACAAATCAATAAACATGATTCACCACCTAAACAGAAGCAAAAACAAAGACCACATGATCATCTCAATAGATGCAGAAAAGGCATTTGATAAAATCCAGCACCCTTTCTTGATTAAAAACCCTCAACAAACTAGGCATAGAAAGAACATACCTCAAAATTATAAAAGCTAACCATTCTTGAGTGTGTAGTTTTATGAGAGCAACCAATTGGCTTTAGAGTTAAAGCTTGGACTAGCTCATGCGTGCTTATCATCACATTGTCTATGTGAAAGCATTTGAAAGTAAATTCTAGACCTTGTACCACCATCTCTTTGGGCTGTTATGCTCCCATGAGTTACTTTATGTAAAATGCTCATAATACCAGCGATAAGTGCTATATAAGTATTTGGTATCATTATTATTGTCACTATTACTATTATAAATGCTTTGATCTATATTACCAGTTTGGGGTCTGAATATGATCATGTATTTTATTTTTCCCACCAAATATCTGGGCTCCCATATAGCATACCAAAAGAAAGTTTGTGCAATGGATCCTCATTATTTGTGGATTGTGGATTTGCTGAAATTTGTTCATAATCCCCAAATCAATACTCAAGGTGCTTTCACAATCATTTTGTGGTCATGTGCAGAGTAGAGAGAAATTTGAGTCACCCAGTGTGCATGTTCCAAGCTGAGGTGGGACAAAGTGACACTCTGCCTTCTTGTTTCAGTTCTCATACTGTAAATATATGTCTCTTTTGTGGTCTATTTGGAGCTGTGTTTTTCACATTTTTGTGTTTTTTGTTGGTGATTTTACTGTTTAAAATGGCCCCAAGCATAGTGCTGAGATGCCATCCAGTGTACCTAAGTGCAAGAAGGCTGTAAAGTGTCTTATGAGAAAATACGTGTTAGATAAGCTTCATTCAGGCATGAGTTTTAGTACTCTTGCTTGTGAGTTCAATATTTATAAATCAACAGTATACGGTAACTAGGTTGTCTTTAAACAGAAACCAAATAAAACAAGGTTATGTATTGATTGGTTGATGAAAATGTTATGACCAGAAGCCTGCAGGAACGTAACCCTGTACTTCCCTAGGAGTAATGGTTCAGTATCTACTAATTCAGTGTTTGCAACAACTTTATAGAACATAACTATTGTGAATAATGGGAATCAGCTGTGCCTATTTCTGAAGGCTTCTTTTTAATATTGTCCCTTTGCAATTGTTGAAGAAGGACTAGCTACACAATTTGTGGGGCTTAGTGCAAAATAAAAATGCAGGACCCCTTGTTCAAAAGTTAAGAATTTCAAGATGAGCATTACACCAAGTATATGGACCCTCTGTGACTACATGTGTCTACCAAGAAAGCCCTGATCTCTGGGTTTACTCAGTCTGAAGGGCCACCTCTAAACACCAGGCTGGGAGAGAAAGGGAGACTCTGATGAACCCACAGGGCTGTTACTTCTGGTGGTCAAGGCATTGTAGTTGAAGGTGAAGGCTGCACTTCCATGGCCTCTGCTTGTCCACTAGTGCAGTGATGCCCAGGCTCTTCCTATTCCTGGAGCTCCCACACATGACTGGTGACCCATCTCCAAAGCACAACACTATGGGAGAGTAGCCAGCTCTTGGTAGAGTGTGGAATGCCAGCCCAGATGTCACCCACCTCTGGGGGACTTTGGTTGCAGAACTTATCTAGCCCATCCCAGTCTACCCTGATGAGTTGCTCCAACTTTTATTTTTGGGGAGAATTGGGATCCCTAATATTTTCACCCAGGAATTTTCTAGAGATTAATGCTAACTTTACTTTTCTCATTCTGGAGGTCTATATAGCAAGGTAGAGTGACAGCTCTGCTAACTTAGAGGACCAGTAGTTTCCTCCCCCCAAAGTGTGAGTGCCTAGCAAACTTGTCTGCATAATAAAGAGGCTTCTTATACGACCCTATATAGAACAAAGACAGTTTGCTCCAAGGGACTTTCTGGGTCTGCCTTTGGAAGAGCAGTAAAAATTATAGCATGAAGATCATATATATTTATGTCTTTATTTGGTTTGGCCTATATCTTAGTCCATTCTGGCTGCTATAACAAAATACCATAAACTGCATGGCTTCTACACAACAGATATTTATTTCTTACAGTTATGGAGGCTAAGAAGTCCAAGATCAAGATGGTCAGGTTCTGGTGAAGGCCCTCTTCCAGGTTGCAGATGACTATCTTCTGGTTCCTTACATGGTGGAAGGACAAAGGAGCTCCCCCTCCCCTGGCTTCTTTCATAAGGGCACTAATCCTGTGCATGAGGGCTCCACCCTCATGACCTAATCACCCAGTGAAAGGCTCTACCTCTTAATGTCATCACCTTGGGGGTGAGATTTCAACATATGAACTTTGGGTGGGTGGGAGGATACAAGCATTCAGAACATAATAGCTTGCAAAGATATTTTTGTAAATACTCAAACTAGTTGCTAACATTTAAACCAGGAAATTTCATAAATCCCTTTGCAGCCTCTCTGGGAAAAAAAATCCTGTATTTTTGACAACACTAGGCTTTCATTCCCATGTCTGTTATTGTCAGGAGCTGGGTGGAAGCTTTCCCTTTATAGGAAGCATGAGCTCTTCTCTTCCATAGCCCCCATATTCCCACCCCTTTCCCTCACCTGCCTGGTCCCTGTGGGCAGGGCTGGTATCTATGGCTGATGGGACCTGCCCTGAGCCCGCTGGTGCCCAGGTGGTTCTGGTTGTTAAATATTTTGAATGTCTCCCCTGCCTAGAGCCATTTGAGTTGCTAACTTTGCTCTACAGAGAAGCAGCTGTCAGCTTCATGCTAAAAACAAATTTAAATTCTGACTGCAGGGTCACTCTGTTATACTGATTAATCTGTTAGATTGTCAGTATTCTCCACTATTTCATTTATGGGGAGCAGAGCTTCTAGATTGAGTCTAAGAGGAATTCAGAAAGTCTGGCTGTGTCTGTGCTGATGGAGCAGGTTCCCGGGAAGGCAATTTGCATGAGGGCTGAGGCCTCTCCTGGGGGACAATTCATCCTGATGAAATGAAGAGCCAGGCATGGGGAGGCCAACCCTGTTAGAGAAGGCCCAGTTGTCAGATAATGGCATGATGCCTGACATCCAATTTCTTTCTGTGCCCAGCTCCCACTGGCTCCTCTGGATCCTTAGAGTGCAGAGGAGCAAGTAGAAAGGGAACAGTGTTTCTCTCCAAATTCTTGGGTGTCCCTCTAACAGAGTTGAACATAAAGGGGATAAAGACACATTCTTCCCTCTCTACCCCACAGGAAACACAGCTGTGTTTTATTCCTCATGCTAGGAACACACCTGTATTTTATTGGCAGGGCCTGGCAGACACTTCAGCGCTCTGTTGGAGAAGTTGTGTGCACCCCCGTTGGTGGATTGGGGCCCTGGCTAATTCCCCTCACTCCCTCCCACATCCTTAACCTGTAGAGAACGGACACAGGAGGCAAATGAGCTCAAATTCAGACATAGGGAATGTGGCAAGGATGGTTATATTGGCTGTAATTTTCTTAAAATATCTTGGTATAGACAGTGCGCATTATGTGTGAAGTTAAATTTAATATGTTCCCTAGGAGTATAGGCTAACATTTCAAGAATTCTTAGTCTGTTTACCTGTTGCTGCATAGCAAACCATCTCCCAAATTTGGTGGGTTACAAAGCAATATATGAATCTCTCTCATGATTCTGTACTTGGACCGGCTCAGCTCGGCAGTCCTTCAGTGGTGGCAGCCTGATGGCAGCTGGGGCTGGAGACATCTGAAGTCTCATTTGGTTGGACAGCCAAGATGATTTCTTTCCTCATGTACCTGGCACCTAGGTTGGATGGCTGGAACACCTGGAGACTAGTTAGGCATCTCTTTCTCCATGTTGAGTGTCCTGGCAGCATGGCGATCTCAGGGTAGCCAGACTTCCAAGACAGCATTTGTCTTAGTCCATTTGTGTTGCCATAAAGGAATACCTGAGGGTGGATAATTTATAAAGAAAAGAGGTTTATTTGGCTTACAGTTCTACAGGCTGTATAAGAAGCGTGACACCGGCACCTGCTTCTGAAGAGGGACTCAGGCTGCTTCCACTCGTGGTGGAAGGCAAAGGGGAGTTGGCATGTGCAGATCACATGGTGAGAGAGGAAGCAAGAGAGAGGGAAAAGGTGCCAGGCTCTTTTTAACAACTAGCTATTGTGAGAACTAATAGAATGAGAACTCACTCCTGAGAGAATGGCACCAAGCCATTCATGAGGGATCCACCCCCCTGATCTCAACACCTCCCACCAGGCCCCACCTCCAACACTGGGGATCAGATTTCAACATGAGACTTGGCGGGGCCAAAAAAATCATATCCAAACCATAGCATTCTACCTCCCAGCCCCTCAAATCCCATGTACTTTTCACATTGCAAAAATACAATTAGCCCTTCTCAATAGTCCCCCAAAGTCTTAATTTATTCCAGCATTAACTCAAAAGTCCAAAGTCTCATCTGAGACTCAAGGCAGTTTCCTTAAAGCTGGGAACCTGTAAAATGAAAATCAAGTTATTTACTTCCAAGATACAATGGTGGTACAGGCATTGGATAAACATCCTCATTCCAAAAGGGAGAAATCAGCCAAAAGAAAGGGGCAACAGGCCCCATGCAAGTCCAAAACCCAGCAGGGCAGATGTTGAATGTTAAAGCTCCAAAATAATCTCACTTGTTCTATGTCCCACATTCTGGGCACATTGGTGCGAGGGGTGGGCTCTCATGGGTTGGACTCCAATGCATGTGGCTTTTCCAGGCTGAGATTGCATGCTGCTGGTGGCTCTACAATTCTGAGGCCCAGAGGGCGGCGCTCTTGTTGCTTCATTAGGCAGTGCCCCTGTGGGGACTCTTTGTGTGGGCTCCAACCCCACATTTCCCCTTGGCACTGCCTTAGTAGAGTCTCTCTGTGGGGGCTCTGCCCCTGTGGCAGGCTTCTGCCTGGGCACCCAGGTTTTCTGATATATCCTCTGAAATCTAGGTAAAAGCTGCCAAGCCTCCATGGCTGTTGCATTCTATGGTCCTGCAGACATAATATCACGTAGAAGCTTCCAAGGCTTATGGTGGTAGTGGCACAGCCCTCTGGTATCATGAGCCTGAGCGGTACCTGGGGCCATTTGAGCCACAGCTTGACCCTGAGCAGCCTCTGACCTGGGTGTGGGAAGCAGCATCCTAAGGCGGTGCAGGGCAGTGGCCCTCTGAGCCCGGCCCCCAAAACCATTCTGTCCTCATAGGCCTCTGGGTCCAATTACACAAACAGAAAAGTTCAGTCCAAGACTTGTTTTTGTTAGAATATGCTACACAGCAGCGAACTGTCGGGGAGGAGCCACATAGCTCCCATCTACCTCTCATTGTTGGCTGTGACCAATATTGCCTCCTTGCTCCAGATCTCATAATGTTGAACAGCCCAATGAGCTTAGGTCAATTTGTAACAGAAGCTTTTCTCTCCCTCTCTAAACAAAGACCTTGGGATTCACATGACTTTGATTTGCATATTTAGTTGCAGGCTGAAACTGGAACTGAGAAATTGGAAACTTGGCCAGGCTGGCCGACAGCAGGCCCTGCTTCATCTGCTTACTGGAAGGGGCGAGTGGCACAAGCAACCATCATGCTTGGCAAGAGCAAGTGGCTCCTGCTGTCCTTGTTCAATGTAGTGGCCTTGCCTGGGGCAAGGGTGGCCCAAGGGATGTTGGCTGGCCCCATCTCACCAATCACGTTCACTGCTCCTCCTTCCAAGGGAGGATGTCCTTGTACTGTTCCCTTCCACGGAATGGGGAAGAAGCCTTTTTGTGGAAATAGGAGGTTAGAGAAAGGCATACCCCAACCAAAGTATTTAAGACTCCTACTGCTAATCATAGACACTACTGTGGAGACAGTGATGGAGTCCTGTACGAGCAGTGTGGACATGAGCCACTGACATCGAGGTTATTAGGACACTGTCCTCAAGCTGGTGACAGCTGGGGAGAACCCTATTTTATCCATTATGCATTAGTTGTCTCCCTGCAGACACATGAAGCTTATGTGTAATATTTCTTATAAACTGCCCTTTCTTTAGCCACTTAGCACTGGTACAGTGCTCTGACCACAGTATGAGCTAAATAAGTATTTGTTGAGTTAATGACCCCAGCAGTAGTGGCTAGAGCAGACAGTGGGTAGGTCTGGCATGAACATTAGGAAGGTTCTAGGACACAATTTTACAAACTTGAATGATGTACAGATAAGCAAGCTTCACTATTTAAAAGCTGACTTGTGCTTGGGAGGCTGAGGTGGGAGGATCACATGAGCCTGGGAGCTCGAGGTTGCAGTGAGCTATGATTGTGCCACTGCACTCCAGCCTGGGTGACTGAATGAAAACTTGTCTCTAAAATAAATAAATAAAAGCTGATTTGTAGACTTTTAGGGTTGATTTAAAGTTTTTATTTTTTCTTGAATTCTCAGAATGACAGAACTAGGTGTGGTGGGTCTTTTCTCTTTGCCCCTCTGACCAACACTACATTCCTTCCCTCCACTCTGCTCTGCGTCCTGGGAGGCCAATCTATCTGAACCATATCAGTGGGTTTCCTGTCCTTTTGGTACCGGGTTGGGTTCAGCCCATGGGGAGCCCTGACAGTAAAGTCAGGGTGTTAATTTCTGACTCCCCTGACCTCAACATGCCCTACCCTCATTTTGCCCCTTTAGGCCTTTGGTAATAGTCTTTCCCTACACCCTCCCCACACTTTTGTAAATAGTCTCTATTTTAAATTCTCCTTACATTACCCAATCTGAGTATATCACCTTTCCTGCCTGGACCCTGACCCATACTCTAGGTCAGTGGTTTTAAACTGAAAACTATTTTGTCCTCCAGGGACATTTGGCAATGTCTAGAGACACTGTTGATTGTCACAACTGGGGGTGGGTTTGGGATGTGTGCTCCTGGCATCTAGTGAGTAGAGGCCAGGGATGCTGCTAAATATCCCACAATGCACGGGGCAGTCCCCTACAACAGACACGCAGCCCAAAATGTCAGTAGCACTGAGGTTGAGAAACTCTGCCTTAGATGTTAATTCTCACGTTTGCTATACAACCGTAAAATCAACACATATTTACAAACTGCATATAAATAAAACTGAAATTCAAACTTACAATGTTAATTGAAAGTTAATTATGCAGTTATTTTATGGAAATTAAATTGCTGCTCACAACACAAGTGTGGTCCTGATTGCTTTGGTGCTGGTGGTTTTTCGGTTTGTTGTATCTAGATTCCATAAGCTGGGTGAGGACTCATTTCTTCTTAGTATGTCTCTGTACACAAGCAACTGGAAAACATTGTTCCTATGGCACACAGCAGGGTTTTGTTGGCTTTTATTTGGCACCAATATAATTTTCATCCAAATTCTACCATTATTATTTTTCTCATTAACCTGCATCAATTGAAGCTATGTTAATTGGCACCAATATGTTCATAAATGAAATTGCAAAGGAGGGCCCTATGGCAATACTCAGTCCTTCAGATATTTTTTAAAGAATTAATTGAAATTAAGGCAGGATGTTAAAATACAATGTTTGTAGAGAACTCATGGAACTCTGAGAATCTACCCTTGGAGTCCTGTGAGAGAAACACTGTTCTAATATTTGATGGAAAATGGAAATAGCACCTAGTTTCTCCTGATGGTTGATGATGGAAATGCAGAAAGCTTCCACTGTGGACACAGGTTTTGATAATGGACCAGTACAGCTTTCTTCTTGGCTGGTTTTTCCTTAATGCCTCAAAGATAAAGAAACGCCTTTCTAATAATATCTTTATCCCCAAGCGATACACAGTAGGAAGTTCTCACATATTCCAATCAACATGTTTTCCTTTCTCAGCTGTGGCTCTCTAGATGAACTTCCCTTGTAGTAGGAAAGAAGACAGCAACATAAGGTTTTTCCCTTCATGAAAGAGATTTGCTTAGTTTCCTCCTTTTTCCCCTGGCTGGGGAAGTGTACAAGTTTCTGAAGGCTGTAGAGTTTGCACTGTACAGACCTGCTTTGCCAAAGGCTATATTATAAATTCCATGAGGACAATGCAAACCTTATTCCTGTATATAATATTACATCCAACTGACCGTTATCAATCACAAAATCTTGTGTTACTCTATTTTGTTCACGTGTGAGAACCTTTTGCAAATCTAAAACAATTATGAAACCATTTAAAAACAATAATGCTTAAATGCAAATACTTAAATGTTATTAAACTGTTAGCATCTTGCTGAATTATTTCCTTATGGTTAATTACTTCATTTCTTTATAGCCAGCCATGATGGATTGCCAGTTAGGGTTGTTTCCTGCTTTGTAAGAAAATATAGTTACATGCTTTGAAACTGCTCAGTGTATCCACCATAACTTTCAAAATATTCTCATAGCATTTTTGTTTTGGTGTGGGGGGGAAGGGCTTTATTTTAATTTGGTTTTTATTTTTAAATAAATATTTAGCTACTGTGATTTGATGAAAAGCTCTTTACTGGCTTAATGAAGGATTTTTATGGATCTATATAACATCAGTGTCTTAATTACTACAAATGGATAATAAACCTTTTCTCATATATGAGAATGGGAAACACACGGAGTGAACACCATTAGGAACAATTGGATTTTCACTTGATAATTCAGTAAAAAAAAAAATGTAAATACTGCAAATAACAGCCCAAGGGGGAGTCTCTGCAGCTCCACCAGAAACCATAGAGCATAACTAATTTTTACAGAGATTTTCTCCGTGTTTTTCGGCTGTGACAAAAGCAAAGTATACATTCATGCAGGGAATGAAATAGTTGTTCATTTGGTGGGTGCTAATTAATTTTTCTCTGTACGCTGGAGACATTTAATTCCTCATCATAAAAGGTCCTTGAATTTAGGAAGACGTCCAGAGAAAAATACATGACTCTAGGCAAGTAGCTACAGTATATCAGGAAAAGTATTGTGGATTCTTACAATGTGTGTGTGGCATTAAGGAGTTCACTTAGTTTTAAAAACTGTCACCTATTGCTAATTCATATTGGCCTATGTCTGGTTTACATAAGGCTAATCAGAAAATAATCTTAGAGAGGTGGCAGTTTCATTTTTTCACATAAGAAAATGAAGAGCTGTTTAGTAGATCTTGAATGAACTACTGAAATATCTCACTCTTAATAATTTCCTAATCAGAGGATTTCAAACTAGAGTTTGCCTAAAAACTTGGAAAACTAGGTAAAATGCAGACTTGGGGGCTCTACTCCATGATATACAGTAGTTTTGTGGTAGAGTCCAGGGATCTTTCATCGATAAGTATCACACATATGGACCATATTTTGAAAACATTGGTTTCTTTTAGTAAATTAAACATTCCCCTTGAAATTGCTCTTCTTTTTTTTTTTCCCACTATGTAAAAGTATTTAATTTTACTCACCTCCTAATCAAATGGGTCCAAGTTTTAAATTAAAATATCAAAGCCTGCTTATTTGCAGAAGTATGTTTTTCCCTCTTAGCCATCCAATGTGTTCAGGGTCTTTATAGTATACCAACTCAGAGATCATTCTAGAAACTGAATGGCAACTGTTTGCAACAAATGACTGATAAATTGAGTACATAACTGTAGCTCTACCTTTTTCATATGTATTCAGTGGTTTGAATTAAGGTAGGGGCCTAGGGACTCTAGAGTCTAGGTCTGCAGAGAGATTCTGCTTCCAGCTCCAAAACCATAATTTATAGGTTTCTTTTTATAAGATTTTTGGACCTGTTTCTGCAATGATATTTGATTAAAGATCTATCACTTTAATTGGGATTTAGTGTCTATTTCCAATACATAAAGCATTTCCTTTGTCCTACATGTTTTCCCCTTTGTACTACCACCCCATTTAAAAATTCTCAATGTTCTATAATGCCTTATCTATTTTCAAATGAACTGATTACAAAACCAGAATATTTTCTTCTTCTCCCTCAATTCCAGAATTTATGAAACTGTTCCATTTTTTCTACCATATCTAATCCAAGAGGACCACTGAGGTCATACATAATTCCTGTATTTTACTTATCATGTCAAAAACTGAGGTTTAGATTTTGAACAAAAAAGTAACACATTTTCAATTCTTAAGGAATTTAAAAAGTACAAAAGAGAAAATGAAAATTGCTGAGTTCTACTTCCCTGAGATAACTCAGTTAATATTTTGGTGCAGTTGATTCTTTTTTAAAAAAATTTTTAAAAAGTTTTAATTATTATAGCTGCATAATAGTCGTATATCTTTATAGGGCAAATGTGATGTTTTGACGCAGGCATACAATGTGAACTAATCAAATCAGGGTAATTGGGATATCCATCACCTCAGGCATTTAACGTTTTCTTTGTGTTAGGAACATTCCAATTCCACTCTTTTAGTTTTTTTAAAATATACCTTACTTACTGATGACTATAGTCACTTTGTTGTGCTATCAAAAATTGTTCATTCTATCTAACTATATATTTGCACCCATTCACCATCCCCACTTTATCCCCACTCCCTGCTAGCAGTTGACTCTTAACCTTCCAAATTTAGATTTTGTTAAAAGAGTTCAAACTTTACAGTACTCCCTCTTGGGAAGCTGTTGACAACATCTGATCTGTGTGGCCACACTTAGTCTTTTCTTTTGGAGCACCTCCTAAGAGGAGAAAGCACCGTGGGGTTCTTAGAGATGCCCCAAAGGCCTTACAATTCTGTTGTTGCCTTCGTTCCAACCTGGTTCTCTCTCCCCAGCCTCTTGGAAGTTTTGTGAGATCCAGTTTGGGACTAGTGAAAGAAGTTTCTCTCTTTCTCTTCCTCCTCCTCCTTGTTCCTCTACCCCTCACTTCCTTCCTCAGCTGGCCTGTCTGGACGAAAGCACAAACCTTCCCATGGGGATCTTACCAATCAATACCCACGTGACTCTCGAGCCATGTAGGTTTTTCTCTCTGTCGTGACTGCTGTAATTTGATTTTTGCCATGCCAATAGCCACCCCATGTTTTCTTTGAGTTAAATGACATTTATTTGACATCCTTTGTCACATGAGTAATCTTTATCCTATGTGGTCCATTTATCTTCTTTTGGCGGCAAGTTTTGTTCAAATAATAGCAGCAGCACACGCCCGTTGGTTATTGAACACTTACAGAGCGTCAGGTGCTGGGGTAAGAGCTTAGAATATTTACTCACAAAATCCTTGCACCCCTTTTTGAGGTCAATGGTGGCATCATGATTTGACAGGTGAGACACTGAGGCTCAGAGGGTTAAGGAATCTGTTCTACTGTGGCAGAGCTGGGATTACCACCCTGGTCCCATGCATGCTAAAGTCAGCGAACAAAATGTCCTCCCAACAATTGAAGGAGCTTTATGGAATGGTCCTAAGACATCTGCTGGATGAGTGACCTCATCAAACAGAATAGGTTTATTCTGCCAGGAGTTTCAATGCAATGAAAAGAATCCTATGAACTCTCACTGCCCGAGTTCTAAAGGAGTTATTCTCAAAGTCCTTACCCACCAAGTCTCTCACCATCAGGACATTACAGACGTTAGGTTCACCCCAGAGGCTTTGTCTGTGTTTGGCGATGCCTAAGGCTTTGTTTGGCATCTTGAACAAAGCCCCTGGGGGACTCAGGCAGTAAAGGGCTTCTTGTTACAATCACAGGAAATCTTACTAGGAACCATTGTCTGAGTTAGTCAGGAAACAGACAAGACAATCTAGGTTATGGAAACACTCTGTTTGCCTGGGGTGAGACTGGTCATATAATGAGAGCTGGTGAAATGGGATCTGCTCTGTTTCTCACGTGCAAACAGGGTAAGTCTTTAGGCAAAGGGCAGGTGGAAATCTAGCTTGGAGTCTGGGAAGTCCATCCTAGAAGGAAGGAGATGGATACCAATGGGACCCAGCATAAGCTCCATTCAGCGACCCTCAAAACCTGTAGCACTTGAATTTGCTTTTAGTTAAACTTAGGAGAGAATTTCTTGAGGAAAAAGAAAATCAAGAATTCCAGCTCTTGTTTAGGTTGTTTGGAGGCTGATGATGAAGGAAAATAAACAAAATGATTTTCCTCTTCAATAAAGACCTGTAGTAGCCACCTACAATATTTGCTACCTTCCTTCTCTATACAACAAAATTATTTTTGGCAACAATTATGAAATGAAACAAATAATAGTAATGGACAGAAAAGACATGCAGATAGTCCAGCTTTCTTTTGTTGACTATGTATAATTATGATATTAAAAAATAAAAATAAGTATTACTGCATTAAAATGGAAAAAGGTAATGGATTAAAACTTATTATATTAATATGTTTTTTGAAAAAAGAGGGAGAATCCTTATATTGATGTTCTTTTGCAGTAATATGTACAGTTTTTCTTTTTAAAGCTTCTGCAAATTTGTCAATTACTTCAACAGAGTTGATCTTCACATACGTAGGTTCAGTAGATGATACAGCTCTAGGGTGGAGAACCTGCGGCCTTGGGGCCACATGTGGCCGTCTGTATCCTTGAATGCGGCCTTTTGACTGAATCCAAATTTTATAGAACAAATCCTTTTATTAAAAAGGGTGTAGCAGAGAAAGATGAAGCTTTTCTTGCCTCCTTTGGTGCTTAGAAAAGAACAATCTTAAGTCAGAAGGCCGTAGGTCTTTTGTCTGTCTATCTTTGCTCATGGTTGCTCAAAGAACACTTGTTATTAATTTTAATTTTAAAACATTTATTTCACACACAGCAACAGATACACAAATAGTTGGGAAAAGTCTTAAACAGAAGGCTAAATTTGATAGTGATCCATAAAAATCTTATTTTACCACGAATTCCAGAAATCACAACGCTGCCCAAGTCTTTGTTTATTCAGGATGGATTTTAGCAGCTTTCAAATGTTTTTTCAGTTGAAAAAAATGAAACACAAACACTCTAAGTGGTCACACTGAATGACACAACGGAATGAACTCAAATTCTCTTTCTTGGTCTTTACAACCACTGTGTTGTCTTTATTTACTTTGTAGCTCCTGTTTAAACACAGAAATGTTGTCCTACAGGGGTTTGGAATAGGAACTGTGACCAAAGCAAGCTCAAACCATTAGGAAGTTACTCTTAAAACCAACACGTGCAGTTGAGTCCCTGTGTGTTCAGGGAAAACTATAATAAATTCTCAGAATTTACTTTCATGTAGAATATGTTTATTAAAGGATAAATAGGAAAACCATGCTAATTTGAAGCTTATATATATTATTGAAACTGAACAGAGTAACTGCACCAATTGTTTAGAACTTAGATCTATGAAAGTTTTTTTTTTTAATAGAGAAGAATGTTTCATTGACATTCTTTAGTGTTGCCAGTACATGGTGATGATAAAAAGGAGACCAACTACTACTGTAGTTTTATTGTTGTTTTTTATTTACTGCACTTGGGAGGATCACAGCCCCTGCCTGGCCCGTGGTAATCTCTACTTAAAGGATTGCTGTGGCTTCAGATGTTTTGAGCTATTTTTAGTTTATTTCATGATTCTCTTCTTCCCACCCCCTCCAACTTTTGTCAAATGAGGGGTCTTTGAGGACAGGATTAGGATTCCTTGGAAATGCTGCCTGATGAGGATTTAGTCCCAACCTGAGTATAGGAGCCCACTGCCCACCATCATGAAAATAGGAGCTCTACACTGCCCACCAGAGGGGGCGAATTTGTCTCTGTCATTGGTGTGCTTGCTCCCAGTCGCCAGGGATGCCCTATGACCCTGGTACAGAGCCAAGGTCAACGGTCTGCATCAAGATTGCATCTCTTTCTCTTTTGGGTTCTTCATCAGGGTGTTCGTGGCTAGCTTCCCCCCTGCTACCTGAGGCAGAAACAGTGCCAACCTACCCTCGGGGTGATGCCAGCAGGTTTTTTTTTTTTACCAGCTGAGCTTATCCCCCTCCCCCAGTTGCATTTTCTTCTTTTCTTCTAAAATGCCTGCTTAACAGCGTCATGTATCAGGAGACAATCTTGATCAGCTAATCCCATTAGGGAATGGTCCCTTTGCTGGACAATCTCATCAGAAATTCCCCTGGAGGAAATATTAGTATTAAATTTGGTTGAGGGAATCCTGATTACACACAAATACAGCCTCTCTAAAATATATCCCTTGTAATGAGACCAAAAAGACCCACACCTTCATCCTTATGTTGCTAGTGCTCAATTCTTAGAGGTTTTTTTTTTAAACCATAGAAACAATAAATATAGCAAGTGTATTCCATTTGGTTTTCAGTGTGAGACAAAATACGTTCTGAAATTAGGAGCATTGGGAGCCTCTGAGACTAATAAGTCCACAAAACATCTGGAGGAGAGGAAAAGAAAATGGTTTTTGCAGGTTTTTTAGGGAGAAACAAATGGGACTTGGGGAGTAGGAGGTAGGTGATGGAAAGTGCTTTGTCTCACATGAAAGATGAAACATGATTAGGCCGAGAGGTTCCCAAGGAACCCTGAATAGTGCAAACCAAAGCCTATTAGGCATCTCATACTTCATGTGTGAGGGTTTGTTTGCCAGTCCTGGGCCTGTTTACCTCAGATCCGTTCTTTGTCATTCTACTGCTCTGCTCAAGGGGACGAGGGAATGACCCTTGCAGGCCGCATTTCTCAGGTTCCTGTATCAACTGTCTGGGTTGGGCCAATGGGATGCGGGTGGGAGGCTGGAGGACAAAAGGTAGAACAAGCAAGGGACTCCCCCTCCACCACCATCCCTACCTTTTTACCTTGGGCAGTGTCTCTCTGGCAGCAGCTCTGTCTCCTCTGTGGCTTCAGGCACGCAGTGGTTCTAGTTGACGCAGGTCAGACCCCAGACCCTGGGCTGAGATATGGCCACCCCTTCCCTCTAGTTCTTTAACCTCAGGGCAGTAATGGCTTCCTGCTGCTGCCGATCGCTGGACTGCCTCACTGTCTCCTGTTGGCATCTTAGCTCTTTTCTCCACTGGGTAACCAATTCCCTGCTTTAAATGTCCTCTGTTTCCAATGGAGAGACGTTTCTGGTTTTCTGGTAGGATCATGAAGGATACAGCCTAGTGAGAACCATACATGAGGCAGATGTTCAGTTTATTCTTCACTTCCAGACAGATGTTCCTGTCCTTCTCATTCTCCTCCTTGTATTCTGGCAAGGACCAGACCTAAATGGTTTCAGACTTTTATCTCTGCTAATCTGTGCACCATTGGAAAAGAATGTTGTTCAAGTTTATAAAGTTAATTGAGTGGATGGATTTTGGGGGCTCAGTAAATGCTGAATGCTGGAGCCTTTAGATTGGGAATAGGCAAGACACCTGGCAGCTCCCTGGGCATAGAGATGTTTCTGCTACCCCTGCCATGGCTGACTTCTAACCTGATCTTCCATCCTGGGGAACCCCAAGACTCAGAGTCCTGGCAGAGAGAATCCCGGTGGCTAAGCTGAAGTCACATGGCCCCCTCTGTCTGTACCAGTGGATGTGGATGTGGGAAGAACGAGCTTTATGCTTCAGCTTCCATAATGGGCATGAGTCTCTGTAATAACCATCCCACTAACATCACATGGGAAGAGAAGAGGTGATTTTCCAGAGGGAATGAGGCCACTGTTAAGAAGGGATATGGAAGCTGGGCAGCCATAGTGGGGCAAATATTCACCACATACCCAAAAAAGGATGGTTCCTTGCTAGTTATTATTCTGGTCTCTCCAGGGAGGGTCTGATAGTAGCTACTATTTATTGACACTTGGGTAAGAGCGTCATATCACGTAAGTCAGTTTATAGATGAGCTGACTCATCTGTGGCCCAAGGAGCTGAAGTCAATGCCAAAGATCACACAGTTGGAAAAGTAGCACAGCTGGGTTTTGATGCAGGTGGGTCAGACCCCAAGGCCTGGATGGCAACCACGGTGCCACAAAGTCTCCTTCCAGAGGACCTGGTTATGGTCACAGCTTGCCCTCCCCAGATAACCCATTTTACACCCAGGTTGATTCAGGTTCTGAGGGAGTCACTTGCTCAAGGGCGCACGTGGTAAGAAATAGCGTTGGGAGCTGTATCCTAGGTCTTTGTAGTTCCAAAGACTTTCCTTTATTCTTTCATTGTCCAAGGTGTTTCCCTGAGAATGCTAGGCTTATGAGCCATTCTGCAAAAAAGAGACAAACAAAAAAACCTCCTGGGTTGCATCCACCTGGGAAAAGCTATGTAGGATGATCTCCTTCCAGGGACTTACAGCATATATTATATTAGAGGCTCTGAAAAGCCCCAAAATAATAAACCCTGATGAGCTTTGTTTAACTTGGAATTTACTAACCTAATTTGACCTTGGAACGCATAATACTCATTAACCTCTCTTCTGATGAACACCATTTAGGATAATTTTACTGTACCAACATTTTCTTGTCTAGGTAAACTGATGAGCATGAGCATGTTCGTGGCTGGAGATGATCAGCATTGGGGCTGTGGCTGCTTTGAGAGATGGGGAAATATCCTGGTAACTCAGGGGTGCTGGGCCACACTGGTGGGGGGGTCTATGCCACGCAGCTTTGGTGCCGGTTCAGAATTTTCACGACCTCTTCGGACCCGCTGGCATTGCCAGACATAGCTTATTTTTACAAGTGACTTTCTCTTTCCTCTATTCCTCAAATACAGGCATACCACCTTGGTGTACCATTTCATAAAAATGTTAAGATGCATTTAAATCGATTTTGGGCCTGTTATGACACCAGTTAAGTTAACCAGAGGTCTCTTAGGTATTTCAAAACCACATTTGGAGTCAATACTGGTTTCGATGTCTAGTTAATGGATTATTGTATTCTGG
The DNA here is from genome assembly GCA_023783475.1 of Daubentonia madagascariensis. Taxonomy (NCBI): domain Eukaryota; kingdom Metazoa; phylum Chordata; class Mammalia; order Primates; family Daubentoniidae; genus Daubentonia; species Daubentonia madagascariensis. Next base: position 46,335,367 of record JAKFHU010001953.1, read on the forward strand.
AGTTAGAAGCAAACTAGTGACGTCATCTAGTCTTTTTTTCCACAGAAAGGTATAGAAAAGAGGATTCTCTAATTTGATCGAAGCATTCCCAATTAAAAAAGCAATCCCTCCTCAAATCTTTTGTACCTGACCTCATTTTAAATATAACACGGTGATCTTTCCAAATGGAATTTTCTAGCTTGCACATGTGTGGATGTGTGTGTTAATGGTGGTGGCGGTGGCTGTCTTTTAGTGATATCCTCATCAGAGAGTTAAAGAAGAAGGTCTCTGCGGAATTACAGTGACTATATTTGAACTTTCAGCCATCTTCCCATGATACATTGCAGCTTGCATCTTCCTGCTGTAAAGCTGTGATGCTATAAATCTGGAAAGACACAGGCAAATTACAAATTAGGCATATTGTGCTATTAGCTGCAGATATCATGGCAAATTCTGCACATAAAAATTTCCCTGTAATGGTTCTATCTCTATGCATTTGTACATACTCCATATATATCTCTCAAAATGAAGACCAATAAATAATGGTTTGGCCAAGCAATAAATACATAATGAAGCAGCACCTTTGAGCTTTCTTGCTTTCTATGAGGTCAAAGTTGGGATGGGTTGTAAATCATGATTTATGCCTTTAAGTCTCTGATTTTTTTTTAAAACAAACTTTTCCCCCATTGGTTTGATTTTGAGTTGTTTATTCATCAACCTGCAATACTTTCACTTCTTCTATATTAGGTATGGTTATTTAATGTTGGCTACAATTTGATTTTTAAGACTTTTAAGACTTGGCTTTGTTTTTCAACCTCAATGCATTATCTTTGTTTTTCATCTATTGCATTATAATAACATTGCATTATGTGGAGACTTAGTTGCAGTAAATAAAAACCTAAAATACATAAATATACATACAATATGCATATATATTCATATACAAATATATATACTATGTGATCAATTGCTATCCAAACGACAGTTTTTAAAATAGAATTTTCAGATGTTTTCTTCACCTGATACCTCTTCTGTTATTTTTTCAGAACTCAAACTTCTGTATGCTCATAGGAACTATGGCAACTCAAAAACATGAGATGTTTCACATACAATTAAAATGAATTTGAAAATACTGCTTGACTTGATTGTATAGGCATTTGATAAGAAAGAACTTTTAAAAATGGTATTTCTTCATAAGATACTTAGTTAAGAGTAAGAGAGAACCTGAACTTTGCAGTCCCTGAGAGGCAACCTGGTCCTCTCAAACTAGAGAGACAGCAAACTAATTCCTTTTTATTTTAGTGGTTGGTCTTAAATTTTAGGGTTGATGGATGGGTGAGACTCTGTAGCACATATAGCCCCTAAACTCTACGCTATTTGATATTAAAATACATCAATCAACTTTTTAGCATAATTTGATGCTATAATTGGATGCTGGCAAGGGCTTATTTCATACATTGCTTCTGTTAATTTGTTTTTTCTGCCCTAGTCAAAGTTCCATGCCACTTAGTACCTCATGGGGAAGAAAGAGTTGGCATCATACTTAAGAAAAACCCTTGGGTGCCTCATGTTCAGAGTAAAATACCTCCTTCCTCCTCTTCATACCATGAGAGTTAGTTCTCTTAACTATGAAATTGTTGAAACAGCACAGAATATTTTAGCTAAACCAGCGTCACCTCATTAAGCATCCTTAGCAGGGTTGAATGTGGCCGTGTGGCCACTCTAGTGAATATAGTCTCAGCACTAAAAAACATTTATTGCCACCATTAAAAAAAAAGAACTTTTAAAATGAGTTTGAAAGAAAGCCATTACCTCCTTAACTACCAAATAAACTCAGTGGTCTATGTAGATTATGATGAAATATCTCTGGTGCTTCAATCTTATTCTCTTTGTTCCATAAGCTGTAATTCATGCTGCGCTTTTGCCGACAACTTGGTGACCGTTCTTGTCCCTCCCCGTTTCCTTTAGCCTGCCTTCCCTCACTTACGGTTTTTGCTTTGTTTGCTTTATGCTCTCATTCTCATCTTGGAATAGACTTATTTATTCCTTGTTATTTTTCCTTTTTTTTTTCTTTTTGAGACAGGGTCTCACTCTGTCGCCCAGGCTAGAGTATAGTAGTGTCATCATAGCTCACTGCAACCTCAAACTCCTGGGCTCAAGCGATCCTCCTGCCTCAGCCTCCCGAGTAGCTGGGACTACAGGCACATGCCACAATGTCTGGCTAATTTTTCTATTTCTTGTATAAACGGGGGCTCACTGTGTTTCCCAGGCTGGTCTTGAACTTCTGGGCTCAAGCGATCCTCCCATCTTGGTGTCCCAAAGTGCTAGGATTACAGGCATGAGCCACTGCACCTGGCCCTTATTTTCTTTTTAAGTCTCTGTGTGTGTAGTTTAAGGTATAGGAACTTTAAATAAAACTTGGTGGCTTTTGGGGTGGGAACCTGCTATTATAGCATGTGTTACTTTTAGATTTCTGTTAGCATTTCTTTTTTTTGCAAATACTGCAATTCACTGATATGTATAGATTGTAACATGTTTGAGAAAGCTTAAGTGAATGGGTTTAAATAATCAGGAATAGAGAAATGTCCAGTTTCTCTACCATCAAACTGGCCAATGTCTAAAAATTCAGTTTCTAGAAAGCTCCGAGAATCCTAACAAGACATTTTCAGCAGTTTTTCATTCCAAGAGGGCAGATCACAAAGGCTTTTCTTCCACCTATTTCTCCTGCCTGCTTTGTAGCACACTTTGAAAGTGGACATGCTCTGTCTTTAACATATTGACTGCTACACTGGAGAAAATTTTTTTTCCTTGGGGCCATGGTGTTTTGTTACGAAAATAGAATAAAAACTTTGAAAACAAAATGATCCTTTCTAATTTAATGAAAAATTTATTATTTTTTATTGTTTTCTCTGTGAGTTACATGCAACTTGAAAGATAGTTCTTGAGGTTCCCAAGGTGGAGAGACATGTGGGTTGCATGCGCTTCACGAGGCCCCGGGCTCAAAACTAGCGTGAGTTAAATACAACTCACATGGCAATTAATGTTAAATGCAACAATAGGAGTGGGATCTGGCAAAGTCTTTTTAGGAGTAATGTAATCATGCACTCACGTGCAGCTCGACTGTTGTACCAGTCAGCCATTGTCCTGGCTTTAGTCTTGGTATTTTCCCAGTAATATCAAAAGTGCTTTGGGTGAAAATTAGCTAAGTCTCCCTTTTCAGCTGGGTCATAGTTTTAAAACTCATTGCAAATCATTGGTACCATTTTATGTCTGGAGGTTTCCTGAAATTAAACCCAGGCATTCCAATGAAAAGGGGCTCAGCAAAGCCAGCATTAGGTATGTGAATGTTCATGTTTATTGTCAGCTAACAATCTCTCTATTGGGGTGGAGGCCCCAAACTAACTGCTTCATTTAAATCCCTACCCATTCTGCTGGGGCTGACAAGCAGGCCAGGGATGAGACGTATTCATGCTGCAGAATGGCAGCCGGGGACAGGGGAACAAGTTGGGAAAGCTGGTTCTAATCCCTCCTTCCCTTTGTCCTAGATGTCTCCAAATGTACTCTACGAACATCACTTTTCTCATCTTGGAAGTCAGGATAAGGCCAGGGTTGTGAAACCAAATAAAACAACAGATATGAAAATACTAATGATAACATATATTTGTTAAGATTGTTATTTGGCTTGATTTGTGGCAGGGCTGCCTTCCTGGGCATGTGTCCTATGTGGTTGCCTAGGGCCGGTGCTCAGAGGCACCTTGTGCTTGGTTTAATGCTCTGCTGTTGCTGTCTTAAAATTCTGAATTTTTGAATAAGGAGTTTTACATTTTCATCTTGCACTGGGCCCCCCCAATCATGTAGCCACTCTTGATCGAAGGCCCACAGTTGGCTTGCACAGATGTTTTTGTTCGCTCAGCAAGTGTTACCGGGCCTCTGCTCCGGGCTGGTGTGATTCTAGGTCCTGGGTCAGTCTCTGGCCTCACCTAATTCTAGTCTAGGGTAGATGTTCTTGCCACAGATGCTCTCACCTGCAACACAGAGGCAGATGGACTGAGAAGCCAATGACCTTGAAGCCTTAGGGCGCTTCCATTATAGGTCATTTCCCAAGACTTCGGGAGGAGCCCTAGAAATTTAAAAACTATATTTATGCAAAATTGTATGACTTTTGGCTGTACTTCTGGATCCACCTCTGCTGTTAGGTAGTAGATTTTTAGAATTTTATGGGGATGTATTTGGTTGTCAAAATACATCTGGTGGGGGCAACGCTGGCCCTTGGCAAGCAGGGGTAAGGGATACTAGACTTCCACAACACACCTGACAAGCCTGCATGTTAGACAATTTTCCTGCGTCCCCACATGATGTCCTACATGACATTCAAATGACTCAGTCAGATATTCTTATAGGTGAAAACAGAAGCCAGGAACTTAATGCCATTTTTGCATAAGTACAATATACTTTTCGTATGGTTTTAATATACATGGAATCATCTAGGAATGCAAGTGAAGTAAAATTAGAGGGAAGATTATAATTTCCTCTGGAACTTAATCAAGAATGCTTCACTAGTTTTGAAATTTTGTTACTGAAGGCAACACTGCTAGTGGCATTGAACCCCTGCTGAAACCAGGAGTCTGCACAGGCTGTGGCATTAGGGGTGGTTTGATGCACTAATATACACAAGTATACTTATTTTCCCCTTATTCTAACATGGCAAGTACAAACCCACTCATTATAAGTAGGTGCCAGCACTGACATCTTGTTCTATGGTCTAGCCTACTACAGACAACCGCAAACTAGGGCCTGTGGCCCAAATTCATCCTGTGACCTGTTTTTATACAGCCCACAAGCTAAGAATGGGCCTTATGTTTTTAAAGGTTTGTAAAAAGAATATGCAACAGAGACCCTGTGTGGCCCATAAAGCCTAAAATATTTACCTTCTGGTCCTTCACAGGAAAAGTTTGCTGATTCCTGGTCTACTAGAGTAATGCTAGAGCATTTATATGTCAAAAATACATAGTTCATTATGAACTATTTTCTTTTTTATTTCTCCTTTATATTATGGTAAAGGCAATATATTGAGTTGAGTGAATTATCTGCCAGTTGGATATTTACTACGTTCTTCCAGAATAGTAACAGGGGTGTCAAACATTTGTCCTGTTGAGGCCGATATGTTCAGAGCCACTGGCCAGTGTGTCTGGGAAGAGCCACTCCAGCCTGAAGGTTCACAGGATTCTATCTTCTTCTCCGCTGGTGGTGTTGTGCCTTCTTCCCTTCCTCCCATTTCCTTTGTTCATGATTGCCAGGGGGCAGCCCACATTCCCACTCCATCCCTCCTCCCGTCTCATCTCAAGGCCCATGGAAGGCAGAGCCAACAATGGCAAGACTGGTGGCTATAGTCAGTAAATTCCTGTCCCTCCCACTGTGGACACTGGCCTCAGCTGCACTGGGCCCCACTGAGGCCAGAGCCCGAGCCTGCTTTCTGGCCCAGGGCTCCCTTCCTGATCGCCTGCTTTCCTTTCCAGTCTCATATCTTACGTGTCCACCCCCCATCCCCACTTTGTCCTCTCTTTATTTCAGTTTCCCAAAGGCACCACGTCTAGGTTTCCTTTGGATTTGGTGCCTGTCCCTGTACCTTTCTCTTCTCCTGCCACCTGCTTGTTGGCCTTCCCTACTCTGCCTTCCTTCCCTAGTGCTGCCTCCCGGGTTTGGCCTGAGCTGCTGAGAGCTGTTCTCCTTCACGTACCTTGGTCCCTGCAGTGCCCACTGCCAGAGCTGGTGCATGGGTGTGGCTGGATCTCTGTTTGTGTGCAATGAGCTCACCCTTCCAAATCTGGGATTTTTCTTTCCCATGGGAGGCGTATGTGAAAAAGGAGAAATTAGGCATGACATTTCCCTGTTTTTACAAGAAGAAAGACCTTTTAGAAACTCATGTGTGAGCATGAGAGGCAAAGTGGTTTTTCCAGAAGGGTTAAGGCTTCCAACTATTCCATTCGGAAAGGTGAGAAACCACGGTCAAAAATCACTGGAAAGCCTGGGGCTGGGGGATGAAGGAACATTGGGTCACCACTTTTGGGGGCGGGTAACTCTGTGGAGCATAACCATGACATCTTCTCTCTAACAAACTGCCTCCCCACTTAGCAACCATATTTTTACTACACAACTTTATCTCCAGATACATCTGAGGAGACCCATGAAAATGTCGGGCCACAAAAGCTTTTCCTCTCTGCCTTAGTCACTATCGATATACTAGTGACTTAGTTATTATAATATCCTCATCGATTCACTTTTGAGTTTTTGTAATTTGCTAACTTCAGGGCCAAATCTGCCACTCTGGTAAAAAACATAACAGAGCAAACCAACAAAACTCTCTTGTTGGAAGAACACATAGCCCCAAGAAAGCAAAAAGCTCTCTTCTGTGTGATCCTCAAAATTCCCTTATGTAATACCTACTTAGGTGCCGTGGGGCACCTCTTCTGCCTTACTGACATTAAGACTCTTGATAGTAAGTGACAGAAACTCAAGACAAACTTCCATAAAAGTGAACTTATGGGCTCACATAACTTCCAGCTCAGAGGGTCTCCCTCTCCACCTCTTGGCTTGGGTGGCCTTCCTTCTCAAGCTGGCTCTCCTACATGGTGGCAAGGCTAGCATCAGGTGGGGGGAATGTTTCTCTCCCCAGTCCTCCCTTCCCTTCCGTAGAGGAGGGGAACTCTTATCTCTCCCTCTCGTTCTTTGCAAGGGAGGAGGAGCAACGTTTGATGACATGTGGAAGAAGGAACTAGGCATGTGCAACCCAGCAGCCTTCTCTTTTTGGAATGACCTATCCTCAGGATACTCATGTTATTGGTTGTTCATGTGGTGAGTTTTTAGGTCAAGATCTGCCCCTACAAGGCAGATGCCTGCAGTTTTGTGGGGTGCAGTTAAGGAGTACGATTGTGACTTTAAATCAAGCTTCATTCTCCAGTAATAAAGATCTCACTGATATTGTTTATCTCTATCATCCTGACTCCTATGTCAATCTTTCTGAGATTTATATACAAGAGTGGGGAAAGGGTGGTATTTCAATACCAGCCCCCAAACTCTATCTCCCTATGACTGCAATTCATGGTTTTCATTTTACCAGTTTAGCAATCTCAAAAGAAAAGTTTCCTTTCTCTGTACTGTGCTGGCAAAAGTCTCCGTCTGACCCTCACTGGTTAGGCCTGAATTGCATGCCTGTCCTTGAGCCAGTCGCTGTGACTGACTGATTAGCCTGAGGGTCAGCCCCACTGGCACCACACAAACGTGAGTAGAGGATGGGTGGGTCTCTTAAGGCAGTGCTTTTATACTGTAGTGTACATACAAATCACCTGAGGATCTTTAAAAATTCAGATTCCTGTTCAGTAAGCCCCTGGGGTGGGGCCTGAGATTGTGCATTTCTACCATGCTCCCAGGTGCTGATGCTGCTGGTCTGTGGGCCACACACTTTGAGTAAAAAAGTCTTAGTGAAAATTTTAGTATAGTTACCATAAAGTGTAATGATGCTGGGGAAGGGAGAAAAGACACAGATGGCCACTGCTTCCTTTTTGTCAACCCATTTTTCATCTCTTCTGCTTAAGGAACACGCGTCCTAAATTTTCTGGGAAACTTTCCTGAATAACTACAATCCATAGTAATCTGCCCCTCATTGAACTCCTTAACATTGACTGCGTGAAATTGATCAAATTGCTAATGGTGGCAAGATATCCAGGCATGAAAGAATATTTGAGGCCAAATACATTCTTATAAAGCCAAAATAAAAGAAGAAACATTCTCATGTTGGAGGACTATGCTGTAGAGCTCTTACGATAGGGCCATCCATTTCATAGGTGGATTAGGGGTGGAACAGACTTCTGGCCCACCAAGATAACTTGCTTTGTCAGAGAAAATTGGTTCTGTATTCCAGACTGACAATTTATAAAAACAGTCATCTGGAACAATAACTGCTTGGTTGAGCAAGATTTTCTTTGCTTTGGAATGAGCAAGAAATTCATTTATCATTTGATAGTACTATATGTCAATGTCTATCTGCAGTTCATGAGGTTGTTCTGGTAATCTAATGCTGTACAACAAACCACCCCCCAAAATTTAGTTGATTCTTAAGTGTGCAATCTTGGGAGGGGTTGGCGGGCATAGCTTATCCCTGTTCTACTTGGTGTCAATTGGGGTGGGTCAAAGACTGGAATCATCTGAAGGCTCACCCGTATGTTTGGTGCCTGGGGAGAGGCAAATAACTGGAGGCTGGAACAGCTGTGGCTTTTGGGCATCTCTCTCTTTGCCTCTATTTAATCTCTCTAGCATGGAGTCTTCCTAAACGTCAGCTCGGGAGGGAAAAATGGAAATTCACTAAAACCCTTTTACCTTGAAATGGATGAGCTATAGCCCTATGTATGTTAATTGCTTAATCTGCTTCTGTAAGACTGCTTGTTGCCTTGTGAAACTGACTAACGCCTGCAGCTCATGCTCCTGTAAACAGCTCCCCCTTGCAGCAGCTACCTTGTAAATTACAGTAACTTCTGTATGTGTACACTTCCTGGTATAAGCCGCTCTGTACCCCCTCCCTTGCTCTTGAAGTATAAAAGACAAGTCCCCCCGACCGGGAGTGCTCAGATTTTGGCGGAAGATCCCCTCTGAGCCCACCAGCGTTAATAAACCTGATCTCTCTGCATCCTCCTGTACCTCTCGGTGTTTCCTTGGGCAACATGACTCCGGTTTTTGCCGTTACAAGCTCAGGGCTCCCAAGGCACATGTTTTGAGAAAGAGAGAGAGAGAGAGAGAAGGAAGAGGAGAAGAAGGAGGAGGAGGAGGAGGACGAAGGAGGGACAGAGGGCAAGCACCAAGCTGAAGCCACATCAGCTTTCATGAGCTAACCTTGGAAATTAGCATCATTTCCACTGAATTCTAATTGGTCAGTGTAGTTACAAAGACCCACATGGTTTCAAGGGGAGAGAATGTGGACTCTCAATGTGGGTGAGTGTCAATATCACATTGTAAAAAGAATCTGAGGATTGGGGGGTGTGTGTGTGTGTGTGGCCATCTTTGAGAAAATACAAACTGCCATAGGCACTATAGGTGACATTTATAGCCTTTTAAAAATATTTTCCTTTCTGATTTTTTCAAGGAGAATATATTACTTTAATAACCAGAAAAGTTCTCACCTGTATATAGGAGGTAAAAACAAGTGGATGTCATGAAAATAGAGACGAGATTGGTAGTTACCAGGGATGGGGGAAGGGGACGGGGAGGGGGAGAGCAAGGGAAAAAAAAGGAATATAAATGTATTTATTACCACTGATCTGTACACTTAAAAATGATAAAAATTATATATGTATATTTTACCTCAGTAAAAAATTAAAAATAACTAGAAAAAAATTACAATAAAGAGACTTTGGTAAAAAAAAAACTAAACAAACTTGATATAGGATCTTAGAACCAAAGCCTTGGCCAGTATATAGTACGTTTCTTTGCCCTAATCTCCTGGCCACTCTGATTGCTGATTATGACTGAATCAAGCCCATTCAATGCAGGACAAGGCACTGGTAACCTGACTGGCCAAATCACTAACAAATTGATTTCTTCTCAATTCTTAAATATTTCAAACCAGCACCAAGTGGAAGGCTCAGGATTTTCTAAGTAAAAGAAATAGAGCAACCTTCCTGAAACAACCACCCATCCTTTCTGTTCAGTGGGAATGTGTAATTGTGAAGACCAGGGTTGAGCTCCAACAACAATATCCTAGCTCCAGGGCACGGCGGCAGATGGAGTACAGCGTCTCATCAGCTCACACTCCCCATTGCAGCCTGGCCATGTGAGGAGAGCCATAATAACACTCCAAGAATGAAAACATCCATCAAAGGCGGACAAACCTCTGACATAGATTTTCTTTATGTTACTAAAGGAGCTAGTTAAATGTGGTGGAGTTGCTAATAAAAATTCTTTGGTGGTCCTAATGAAACAGCCTTCTCTGCCCTGTTCTCCTTCCTTGTTAGGTAAGCAGGGAATTGGCATTAAAATTTTTGGGTGGCTAACACTGATTGTAGTCTGAGGGTCCTGGAATGGTTGCAACACAGAATGAGCAAAGCAATGAGGTCAGTAACAAAACATTAGTGACACAGATTAACCAGAGTGACACAATTCAACTCAGTTATCTCTTGGAATTCGAGGTGACACACTGGTGAATTGTTTTAATGGTGGTCTTTGCTGGCTTTGTCATTTTAGTCAAAGAGCAGATGCCCTGGAGCTAGCAGGAGATGAGAGAGCTGTGGATCCACTTTTCCCTCCGTGAGTCTAATAGGTTGCTTTTTTCTTTTCATAAAACAAGGTCCCTTAAGGCAAGTGAGCTATTTCTTCTGGGGCTTGATAGAAGAGAGTGATGTGTTCCATGCTGGAGGAAAAACTGGTTGCAGAGAAATTAATGAGTGAGACACCTCAGTAGCAACGTGGGGCCCCAGTCATGCTTAGGTTGTGTCCCCCTCCTGTCCCACAGGCACTGCCCATAAAACGTTTGGGTGATCAGGCATTGGGCCACACTGATGACTTCCTATTTTCCAGTGTCCATTGTGTAGAACCCTTGGTTCCGGTGGCCCCTTGCTTCCCTGCCCATGTGAGGAGGTGGGGCTCTTTGGCCAAGCGGGGAGTGTCTTCCCTTGCTCTACACAGCCATCCCTTCTGGGATCTGGCCACCTCCCAAGGCATAGGCAAGGAGCAGGTTCTGTGTTGCAACCGTTCCCAGGACCCTAAGGTGCCTGTCCCCTTCCCAGTCTGGGAGGACTCCGCCTCCTTTCTCTCCTTTCTTCACAATGACACTTTCGTCTACCCTCTTGTTCCTTGGCTCTTCTAGCCTGATGGCTTTTGTGGGCTTTTACAAAACACAGGGAAGGTGGTGACATCAGCCCGCTTCTGCTTTCTCCACTTACTCCACTGATCCTGGTACGGCCTGCTGATTTTACAGATGAGGAGGTCGAGGCCTGGGGAGATGAAAGGATTCGGACAAAATCACAGGGTCAGAGGCTAGCTTAGGCCTAGGTTCTGCCCCCTGAAGCCCAGCCTGTCTGAATACCTCTCCATCAGTGCAACCAACTCTATTCATCACAAAGGATGCACTTCTGAATGTTGACTGTCCACACGGCTCTGGCTTCTTGTGTCCTCTGGACAGAGCTGTGGACTTAGAGTCAGAACTCCTGGGAATTCTGGCTTTCATGTTGTCATGGTTGTGTGACCTTGGCCAAGTCACTTGACTTCCCTTGATGTTGAATTATTACAATCTAACATACTGGCTCGGTCAAGCTCACTAGATGGTTAGGATCAGATGAAAATACTGGAAGCCTTTAGTGAGTTATAAACACCACACAGATAACGTATAAACTCTCATAATTGCTATGCTTTGCTTTGAACCCTAAGTGATTATATTCCTCACTTTTTCCAGTCCTAAAAATCTCCACAAACAGGAGCCATGATGTCACAGTGTGGGCATTGGAGTCATTTAGTTGCTTATTAGTTTTTTGTGACCTGGGACTATTTCTTTCTTCACTGGAATTTGACTCCTCTGACATGAGAAGTTTGAGGTGTCATCATGTTGATAGGAGTCACTGAACAATTAATCTGTGTCACTAATAGTTTGTTACCGACCTCATTGCTTTGCTCGTGTGTGGCCCTGGGCATCTCAATTAACCATTGTTCCTCCCTAATCTATTGTGAAAGGGTTTGAGTGTGCTCTATGGCAGTTTATCCTGGAGGAAGAAGTTCTCCTTATTGAAAATAAAAAGCTCCTCTCAGATCTGCTTTGCAAACACAGCGGCTTCTCTTGCTTAAGATCTGTAGGTCTTAGGTGCCAAGTACAGCAGAATGCTTCTTTTGTAGCTCTCTGTTACCATCTGCATAATGGGAGGCGTTGTTTATATAACTGACTGCTTTCCTTACCAAACTGAGTTGCCAGAGGTCAGGGATCCCTCTCTTTATGCTATTACCAACGCCACTTAGCAAGATATCATATTGCAATTACCCGATAAAGCTTGTTTGAATTGAATTTTACAACTGATTTGCCTTCCCTGGATAAAATGGCTGGTGGACTTGTGATGAGCTGTCGGTATTCACATAGCAAGCTTATTTTGCAGATAAATTGGTTGCTTGACTAATGAGTGTGAGTACAAGGAACTCATTCTATGCCATGCAAAATTGTACCAACCAGTATGCTTCAGTGGGTGAAATCATGGCATTGACATGTCCAAAGGCCTTACTACTTCGGCTGCCAAAATTTAGGAAGGTCATGAAATCAGAATGTATGTGTGTTGGGTATAAGGGGAGTGTTTAAAAATACAGGTTTCTAGACTCTACCCACAAAGATCAGTGTTCAGTGGGTTTGAGGTGAGGCCCAGGAATCTGCATATTTAACAAATAACCCCAGGGGTTCAGATGAAGGGGGTCCTTAGAATGCAGTTTGCAAAACACTGATATTTCCTCCTTAATTCATTAACAAAAGAAAATTGAACATTAGAGTTGTTGGTGGCATTGAGATTTCTGAAGAAATATTAAAAGATTACATGACTTAAAATTTCAAATAAGGGTAAAGACCTTAGAATTCAACTTGGGCAAAAGGCACATGTTGTCCAGGTGAAGTCCAAATATGATAAGGTAATGTTCCAGGTATCTATTGCTGCATAGCAAACTACCCAGGTCATAGCTTAAAATAACCACTTTATTTTGCTTTTGATTTTGTGGGTCAGGAATTTGGAAAAGACTTGGTGGGGCAGTTTGAGTCTGACCTGCAGGCCATCAGCTGGGCCTGTGGGACTGGATGTTCCACTTCCAAGATGGCCTTTTCAATCACCTGCCTGACGCCACAGTGCTTCTTGGCATCTATCTTCTGTCTATCTATCTATCTATCTATCTATCCATCCAGCCATCTGTCCTCTAAGGCCTCTCCATGTGGCTCAGCTTCTCGGAGCAAGATGGTCTCAGGGTAATGGTGTTTTTTGCGTGGTGGCTGACTTTAAAGAAGCAGGAAATAGAAACTGCCAGGTCAGTTAAAGGCAGTTAAAGACAACAAGTACAACTGGCAGAATGTCACTTCTGCTGTATTACATCAGTCAGAACAGTCATGGAGCCTGCTCAGATTCAAGGGGTATAGAAATAGACTCCACCACTTGATGGGGTGTTGTAAGGTCTCACTTCAAAAAGAGCATGTGGGATAGGGGATGCTGTGGAAGCCACCTCTGGAAGTACAATCTGCCACATGTAACTCACCCAAGATTAGGCAAAGAAGCAATCTCATGGGGCACTGGGTAAGAGGGTCATATTATATATATCATTTAGGAACAAATGCATTTATTGGTAATGGAAATGTGGGTGGTGGAATATTATAGCATTTCCGTGTTTATAGAATGTTTATTCTGTTTCTTTGGATAAAGTGAACTCATATCACGTGCACATTTTTACATTTGTTCCCTTTGTCCTACGTACCTTCTCGGTGAGTGAGTCTCCACACAATGTGTGCCTCCAGCTTACGGCATGGCCTTGGAAGGTTTGCAGGTACTTGTGGGTCAGTTTCAGATTTATGCATCCTCTGAATTTTCTTGAGTTTTAAAAAATTCATACACTCGTGTTTTAGCTCTGCTATGGTATTTCCCCTTTTCCAATAATACTTAAAAATCCAGTTTCCTTGCTTCATCAGATGTGGTTCTTCCATTTCGATTTCTGCTTTTGCACTCTTTTGCAATTGGTGCTATCATATCAGTGACACTAACTAGTGGTTTTATTATACTACAGCGTAAAAGAATTGGATTTCCTCTACATTTAAATTTAAATGTCTTATCCACATTCAGGCCGTTGCATACATTTCACTGAAATGCCCTGAACTTGTTAGTTGATTCACAAATAGCTCCTCTATATATTTATGGTAATACTTTATGCTGAACAACAATTTCACACTTAGAACTGTCCCTGTTGGTTTGTCTGTTTTTAAATGTCATCTGTTCATATTTATAAATGTGGAATGAGCTTACTTAAATTGGATTTCTTGGGTCCAAGACACTTCTGATTTTCCTAATGACCAAATATCCAAAAAGCAGAACAGATTAAGAAGAAAAAAGAAATCTCAGGCATACACAATTTCCAAGCAGTCAAGGTTTGTTTAAAGCCGCTTTGTTTGGCAGGAATGGTTAATAAAAGAAACATTTCCCCAAAGAATTGTTGTGTTCTTTAATTAAACTCTTTTCCCATGGGTTTGTAATATAGCGTTGAACAATATTTGGTCAGTTTCTCTGCCTGGCTTTCTTAGTCACATGCTGGACTTTATTGGATCCTGGGTCCTGAGGGAGCATTAGGAGTGGAGAGAGGCAGGCCGAATCAAATGTGAAGTTAATTGTGTTTAAGCTATGTTGGAACCCAGCCTCCAATGCGCCTTTGCTGAGAGCCAAGCTAAACATGCAGGTGCCCCGGCTGTCCGGTTGGCTCCATGGCAGAGGGTTTACCTGACACAGAGGAAGTGCAGTAGCCCAAAGACTGGTGACCGAGGAGAGGCCAACTCAGGGTCTCAAAGTTCAGCTGTCTTGGGCTCAGGGACAATCGTCAATTAGCAATTCATTCTACTGATGGGGCTGCAAACTGGGGTTTTCTTCAAGAAAGGAGTGCCACTGGGCAGCAGCAGTTCATTAAGACTCAGAAGTGTCTTGTGTAAAAGCTGTGATGAATTGCTCTGAATGACCTGGAAGCCAAGCACTGCTGGAGTCGTTGAAGAAGTGTTTCATGTGGCGTTCTTCCTGTCCTTGAGCTGAGAATCACTATATCATAGCAGACACAGGCAGTGGTGTTCCTTGTATATCTGACATCAAAAGTGGATCATTTTTCAAGGAAATACCTCATTTCCTTCTTGTCTTCTCCAAGAGTGGACCACTTCTGTCTCCCCCACCCTTGGCACATCCCAGGACACACGTCCTTGGGAAGGGGACTCTGAGAACTTCTGAAGCACTGTTGACATTTTGTGTTTCTTCATCTGGATGGTGGTGCATTCCTGTTTATTTTATGATTATTAGCTCAACAGTTCACATGTTTTATTTACATTACTGTATCAATTAGGTTAAAGCATAAAGTCACTAATAAGTGGGCCTTTTTGCAACCTATAAAAATGGCAATTGTATAAAGTTCAAAATAATATATTTTACACAAAGAAATCATAAAATAAGGTAGTGTAAGTACCATCAAATATATCAGTAGTCACAGGATCTATATAGGCCCCAAAGAGGCATTTTTATGACCTAGGTGTTTGTGGTCATTACAGTACCTATTTCATTAAGTAGTGGTCCTTATTTTCTTTTGCTTTCAGAGACAACAAAATGTGGCTAGTGCCTGGCCTCCATGGTCGGACATGTTTGGATTAGATCCTCTGTTCTCCCATATGTACCAGCTGGTTGGCCTTGTGGAAGGTTCTGGGCCCCAGATTTTCCATGTGAAGATGAGGCTGGTAATGGTACCTACTGCATAAGTCTGCTGAGCAGATCACGTTAGATAACACCTACCTTGCCAGATGTGTCTCCCATCACGTCCCCTTGGAATTTGAAGTTCTAGATGCTCTGGACTTCTTTTACTTTGTTGGACATACCGTACTCCCTTCCGTGACTGAGTCTGTGTATATGCAGTTTCCCCACTCTCCAGAATGTTCTTCTCCCATGCCTTTGCCTACTTGGTTCCCCCTCATGCTTGAGATCTCAGCTATAATAGTTTCTTGACTTCTTAGCTGCCCTTGGCATCTCTGACTATGTTCCAACTGTTGAATCTTTACACTGTCATAGAATTTCCCTTTGTAATATGGATCGCAGCTGTGATTTCAGAGTAAGCCATGTAATGGTTTGATCCAGCTGTCACCCTCATTTGACTGTGAGCTCCATACAGGCAGGAAATAAGAATGTTTTTGCTCATCATTGCCCTCTGGGGGACCTAGCTCACAGTCAGTGCTCCAGAAATATTTAATAAATGAAGAGTCTTACACTCTACCAGTCCTTATATTTTAAGGCTTTAATGAGAGTCCCTGTATTTCTGATAAAATAAAATGGCAAACCATGTACATAAGCAGCGTGTATACGTGTTTGCATGAGAATAATAGATAAACTCATCAGCTTTTAAAAATTCACCCTGGGCATTTTGTGCAAAGTAGTAGGTAGACAGTATAGTCAAAGGTTTAAGAGCAAAGACTTTGCCAGAGGTCTGAGTTCAGGCTCAGCTTGTCACGTGTCTGCTCTGTGATCTTGAAAACATTACTCTATCTGAAACTCAATTTCTACAGCTGTAAACTGAATATTAAAAATAGTACCTGAATGCTATGGGTTGAATTATGTCCCTCTAAAATTTATATGTTGAAGTCCTAACTCCCAGAACCTCAGAATGTGACCTTTTTTGAAAATAAAGTTTTTACAGAAGCAATCAAGTTAAAGTGAGGTCATTAGGGTAGGCCCTAATCCAATATGACTGGTGACCTTATAAAAAGGCCACAGAGACCTTTAGACACAGAGACACACATAAAAGGAAGACAATTGAAGAGACATGGGGAGATGGCTATCCACAAGCCAAGGAGAGAGGCCTGGAACAGATTCTTTCCCCACGGCTCTCAGATGAAACCAACTATGTTCACACCTTGATTTTGGACTTTTAGCCTCCAGAACTGTGGGAGAATGAATTTCTGTTGTTTAAGCCACCCCGTTTGTGGTACTTTGTTATGGCAGCCCTATCAAACCAATACACTGAATTTGTCAGCTTAATATACAATGATGCCATGTATCAAACAACCTAAAACTCTTGGTGATTTATAGCAGAAATATTTAATTTTCTTGCTCATAGGCCTGTGGCTTGACTACAGTTTGTACAGACTCTAGGCCAATTGGGTTCAGAGCTACTTCTTGTGCCTTTATCATTCTGGAATGGGTGTTCTGGGACCTGGGGGCATTTTCTCCTCATGGAAGAAGGCAGAAGAACAAGAGGTCAAGGCAAATGATGCAAGCCCACTAGAAGTTTCTTATGGCATTATGTCTGCTGATGTCCTGTTGACCGAAGCAAGTTGCCTGGCCAAGCCTACTTCAAATAGACAGAAACATATATGCTATCTACTCTAGTGGGAGGCAGTGAAAATCACATGGAAACAGGAGGGAGTGACAGTAATCCAACTGATCACAATAGGTACACATCATGGTTGTCGTCAGTAAATAAAAGTTTACACATGAGGTCTTAGCAGAGTGCCTGGCACCTAGTCAGTGCTTGATAAATGGTCATAGTTATTACTATTGTTGTTTTTAGTCTTGAACAAATTCTAGTGTTCATCTTCTATTGCAAGTCTACATGGATATTTTCCCTCCAAACAAGGAGAATTAGCCAAGTGAATTACATTAATATTTGGTTAAGGAAAAGCCTCTGTAGACCACATTCTTACAGCTGTAATTAATTCTTTTATATTCTTTTAAATTGCATGTCTGCTTCACTGGATTGAAACAGAGATATGATTTCAAGCTTATGTTTCTCATTAGGACATTGAGGCCACAATTAAATATCTTTTTTTTTCTTTGAAAAAATCAAAGACTCTTCAGATGGATTGTTGTGAAAAGACACATAAATATGTTTTAATCGATAGTTGAATTCTCCAAAGCACCATCAAGACAAAGTGTTAAATGTTCTGATTAGATCTGTGATTGGTTAAGCTAGAAATCTATACAGTTGCATGTCACACAATATTTAATAAATGGCATGTAGCGTATCTTAATTGTACCCATTCATCACTTCCCTCTGTTTCTAGATACATAAAGTTATCAAAATCTGGAAACTCAAACATTTTATTTCCACTTGCTTGGTTGGGCTTTGTTCCCTGCCTCTTGCTGTATTGGATCTGGTTTTGAGTTAAATATTTCTGACACAACCTTCATGACTCATTTACATTTAAATAGTAACAGGAAATCTCTTTGCCAAGAAGGCTATTGGAATCAAATTTTACACCAGATCTTATTTTTTTAAAAAAAGACTTTATTACCTATTATTTCGTACATCAAAATAACTTTTGCTTTCTTCTTTGCAAATCTAAGTATTATAGGCAACATACAAGTTTTTGATTTTTCATCTTGGGCACTTATTTCTTCTGATACTCCTAAAATATAACAGTTGCTATAATCTTAAAAATTAGAAATAAACTTTTGAGATGTTCATTGCTATTGCTATTGAATTTTTGTTAAAGGGAGTTTGAAGTATAATGCATGCCCTTGAACTTGTTACAAGTTGAATGAGATCCACTTATAAAATGGAGAGTATATAATTATAATAAAGGTGATAAAATCAAATAGATTCCTAATCAGCAAATTGAGGTGCGATTTATAAACATCTAAATAATGAGACGATTTAATGGGACTTGATGTGTGTTGAAGGTGATCAAGAACAAATTTCTCTAGCTGGGAAACAAGAGTCTTCAACAGAGGATCAGAAGACAAAAATTCCCAGGCATCCGAACGGATTTCACCTACCACACTACCTCATATCCCAGGAATTCTTTTAAGAAGGTATTAGAATCACAAGAAGGCTTCCAAGCTTATAAACCAACATCAGTGGCATCATCTTAGACATTGTTATTCTAGATGTCTGTAGGAGGAAGAACAAATTCATTGTGTGCTGAGATCTTGTTATGATTCTTCTGGATTGGATTTTTTTTTAAAAATAAAGGTTTGGTAAGGCCTTGTTTAATAACTTGAATTTTATTGAATGCCTATTCTGTACCTACCAGGCATTGAATGTCTTACATATATGAGTTCATTTTATTTCTTCCCAAAATCTTTTAAGGTAGGTCACATTATTATTCCCATTTTCAGAAGGCAAAACTGAGGCCTAAGGAGGCTGGGCAGCATGCCAATGATGGAGCTGGGAGCAAAATCCTGGCAGCCAACCTAGAGAGCCCACATTCTTAATTATTATGTTTGTTTTCAAAATCTCCTGTCTGTCCTTCATTCAGCATCCCCTCCCTCTTTCCTGCAGGTGTTTCTGTAGACACCCGGTACATCCTGCTCTGTTCTAGGCACCTGGAAGTAGGCATATTGATGACAAATAGGATGCCTGACTTCAAGGGGCTGATGGTCTCCTAGAGAACACAGACAATAAATGAATAAGCAAATAAATGTATAATGTCATTCTGGGTTGTGCAAAGTGCTATAAAAATAAAGCCAAGTGAGGGGCTGGAGATCTGGGAGGAGAATATTGACGATAGATTTTCAACAAAGAATACTCAGGTGTTCAAAAATTCATTGACTCATATGCTGGGAACCCAGAAGCCATGCTCTACCAGTGCAATTAAGTCTCTGATCTGGAATGTCCAGGAGCCTCTTGGTGAATCTTTTACCAGACCGGGCGACAGATGTAGAGAGTGTAAGCCAGTAGGTGGCATTTGTAATGATCTCAGGACAAAGCCTGGGAGTTATTGTTTCTTTGTGATCATCTTCCTCCCCTTCTGTCTCCTTGGAAAGTCCCGGCTGGAAGAAGCAGCAAATTAATTGTTTTCTCCTTAATTGGGAAGGCACTCTACCTGAAACTGTTCTTTTATAATACGGACCTAATGAGTGAGAGCTGCCATTCAGGATGATTAGATGGAGGATTTAAAAAAATTTTGTAGAGTGAAAGCTTGGAACTTAACGTCAGACCATAAATGTTGAAGAATATAAGATAAAAACAGCCTCCGTCACCTGCTTTTCACTTCCTTTCCACATTTAACCAAGTAGATGAAAGCCAAGGACCACCGGTGTGTTAGGATGGGGGATAAGCTAGGAGGGGGATTGGCAATAGGCTTTCCCTCGAGCGCCTGCTCTGACATTCTTGGAGGCAGTGTGGAGAAGGATTCTGAGGTTACAGTTGGGCTTGGTGGCAGGAGGGCCAGTTGTCTGCTGGGTGCCCGGCCAGGAGCAGTGGCTCCGAATTGATAGGCCAGCGTTGGAACCAGGTTGTGGAAACCACTCGACTCTGATTCCTCTGGTATGACTGAGGTCAGGACACACAGTGAGAAGCACATCTGATGGACTTTATTTAAGGCTGGCTGACTTCCTTCCTCTCTCTCTCTCCTCCACCGCCCCTTCCCTCCTTTCCTTCTTTCTCTTGCTTCTTTTCCTTCTCCTCCTGTCCCTCCTCCCCAATTCCTTCCTCATCTTCACTCTCAGCCAAATAGTACAATATGACAGAAGTCATAGTTATGATGAGTACAAGTTCTGGAGTTGGATTCCCTGGCTACCAGTTCTGGTTCTATCACATCCTATTAGTGTGGCCTCGTGCAGGGCACTTAAGTCCTTTGAACCTCAGCCTCCTAATCTGCAATATGAGAGAATAATGCCTCCTTCCTCATGCCTCTCATTTTTGGTCTCTAGAAATATTACTTTCGGGACTTCTCAATATGTGACACATATGCCATTGGTGGGAAGTTTAGATGGTTTGGGGTGTTTTGCAGACTAGGAATTAAATAATACTGTCTTACAGAGTGAGATGTACTAGTCTTCTTTTGTCTCTCTTTGAATCCTAAGAACTCAAGGATAAAGTCTCAATTTAGAGTTCTTTTCTCTAACAACTTCCTAATACTCACTCCTCTGCTTTCTTAGCTAAAAGAACAGACCCAAGGCTCAGAGCTTTCTGTTGGGACTATCTCTAGTTTGAAATTAATCATGTCTTTGGCGTTGTGTTGCATTTTAGAACTACCTTCCTTTATGGCAGGCAATACTAGTTCTATACTGAGAGAGGGGGTGCAAAGTTTCCTTTTACATTTTTGTGTAAATACAAAAAGTGAGTCTGTTTAAGGAAAAAATTCCAGATATGTAATAGAATAGGATCCTGTCATGACTTTGGAATGTGGCCTGCAAATTACTGCTGCAATGGAGTAGATGGGGAAGGAAAAGGAGTCAGGGGTCGGTCAGGAGGGGCTTCGCTCTGTTCAGGCCGCGCTGGTTTTCTCTCTGTCCTTCTGTCCTGCCAGATTGTC
Source organism: Daubentonia madagascariensis (assembly GCA_023783475.1). NCBI lineage: Eukaryota > Metazoa > Chordata > Mammalia > Primates > Daubentoniidae > Daubentonia > Daubentonia madagascariensis. The sequence continues at coordinate 46,356,329 of JAKFHU010001953.1, forward strand.
CTCTCTGCCTGTCGTTCTTGCCCTCATTTCCACTCCCCTTCACTGAGTTTTCTATTTTTCAGATCTCTGCTTAATTGTCATGTTCTTTGATTCCCCCTGCAAGGCCATGTTCTTTGTTATTGGTTCTTCTGGAACAGTGTTTAGTTTCTCCTGAGCACACGTCTCTAGCTAAGTATGTATGCATTGGTGGGGCTGTGTGAGTGGTGTCCACCTCCCTGTTGGACTAGAGGCTTCTTGTGGACAGGTCTCTCTGTTTAGTTCAGCAGTTATACCCAGCACCTATCAGAATATAGAAGTTGTTATTTTCCTGTAGTTTATTAAAAAAAAATGACAATTATATATATCTCTCTCTCTGGGTATATGTTAACTTTAAATTATAATTTAGAAGTAGTTAACATTTGGATCAATCTAATCAGACCCACACTCCAGGCCTACCATCAGATATTCCTATCTGAAACTGCACTATCTGGTCTGTTAATTAACATAAAGAATGTTAGAAATAATTCCTATTTGTAAAATAAATGGTGTTCAAGATATCTAATTGGTTAGAATTTGCCCTTGCACAAATGGGGCTTAAGAATAAGGCTAATACAGATCTAGAACGCTAAGGGACCAAGTCCTCCACTCAAGGGTGAATTCTGTTGCCTAATTTAATTAAATGGGAGGTAAATCTGTCTTTAGAACACTATTGTACCTACCCCAGGGTGAACCTTCCATGCAAAGTGCTTTATAAAGTACCTAAAGAGCCTGAGAACAGAGACTTGGCTCAGCTTAGGCCCAGCTGGCTTGATCCTCTGGGGACCTGCTCACTCATAACCATTTGCAGGTGTGGTAGAATTCAGTCTGTGACTTGCCTGAATTGTGCTGTAGCGCCTGGGTGGGAGGAGGTGGTTGAGGATCCCCGTAGCTCTCAGTTGTCTCCAAACATCGGAGGCCCCTCCGTTCACCAAAAGAGCCTGATGACTGGTAATGGCCGATTGGCTTTAGTCATCTTACAAGAGAGCAATAGACAATTGTTGGAGGGACAGGATGGAAGAGGCGGTGGCAGGCTGAGGATTACTGAGATGGAGTCAACAGGCTCTTGATGACTGATTTATGTGGATGTGGAGGAGGCAAAGGTGACTGAGGTGTGGGTCCTGGGAACGGGTTTTCAGGTGTGGGTTGGTTGAAGGAGGCTTATTATTCTATCTTGTAAACTGGGCTGATCCCAGGCTCTGTTAGGAAGCAGACACTGTTGGTCTTTGATAACCTCTCACCGCCCCCCTCACTGGGCCGCATTGTCTCACCTGCCTTCCCCATGCCTTTGTCTTAAGTAACATCCTACCTGTCTTGTGTGCTGTGTCTACAGGCTCCCCATGTCTTTGTTGTCTAGAAAAGGCACTTTGGAGTTGTCTATTTACCCAAGCTATATTGGGATGATAATGGCTGGAATTACCACAGGACTCCAACCCATGTAAATAAATCTATGATTTAAAAAAAAAAAACTTAAAATTTTAAACTCATTTTAGATTTACTGAAAAGTTGCAAAACTAGCACTGAGAATTTTCTTCTATCTCTCTCACCCTACATTCCCTAATGATAAGATCTTACGTAATTATGAGACACTTACAGTTTGGGGGACGTCCACGATTGTGGCTCTGACTTGGGCAGTGCATGGGCAATATGTATAACCAAAGTGTTGTACCCCCATAATATTCTGAAATAAAAAGTAACAATAATAAAATTTAAAAAAAGAGACACTTATCAAGAATAAGAAATTAACATTGGTACGTCACTGTTAACCGAACTATAGTCTTGTTCGAAATACACCAATTTTTCCCCCAACACCTATTTTCTGTTCCAGGATCTCATCCAGGCTTCCACACTGCACTTGAGTTGTTATTTCTCTTTAGTCTCCTCCAATCTGGGACCATTCCTCAATCTTTCCTTGTCTTCCATGACCTTCATTCATACTTTTAAAGAGTACTGGTCAGTTATTTTGTAGAACAGCCCTCAGTTTGGGTTTGTCCAGTGTTTTCTCACGATTGAACTGAGGCTATGCATTTTTGGCAAGAATTCTACAAAAATATTGTGTCCTCAATGGATCATATGAAGGGGTCATGATGTTGATATGTCTTATTACAGGGGGTGTTGTCCTTGATCATGTGGTTAAGTTGGTGGTTGCCAAGTTTCTTGTACTTAAAATCACTACATTTACCTTTGTAGTTGATAACCAAATGTGTGATTTTTAACCTGGTCACAAGCCAATGAGGGAAATAAAATTTTGTACAGGAGAAACCTTCCCTTTCTTCCCAAGCCCCATTTAAAAAGCATTCATTTAAAAAATGTGGCTTGTTCTAGAAAACCTAATCAGAATGGTTGATGTGGCTAAAATAAGGCTATCTTTGGGTTGCTTCAGAGGCAGATTTTAAAAATGAAAATAGTGAAAATAGTGACAATTCCTTTCTCCATACTGCCATCTATGTAAAATCTATCTTTGATCGTTTTACTTTCCTGATTGAAAACGTTCGGTGGGCTTCAAACGACTATAGAAAAATGTCCCAGCTTCCTGGATTGCCATTCCAGACCGATGCAATAAGACTTTAATCTACTTTTCCATTTTCTTTCTTTCTTTCTCTTCCCTGTCCTCCACTCCCAGGAACCCCATATAGCAGCCATGTACACCAACAGCTGTTCCCTGGGTCTCTGTTTTTGCTTATGCTATTCTCTTAGCCAGACCCCTCTTCTTTTCTCTTCTCTATCTTTAAAACCCTTGCTCTGTTTGGAGAAACACAATTATCTCATGCTTTCTGTGCCAGTTATTATGCTATTGTCTCTCAGCTTCAAATCCACTCTTCCGTACTCTGCTTTGTGATGCTGGGGCTGGGTCTCGGCAAACCACATTTCTGCTTGTGCCAACTGCTTCCTGTAAGACTCTGCCAATATGGGGACCTAGGGGGTACTGGAAGATATTGTATTCCTATGAGGATCACCCCAGTTATTAATATGTTTCTTGACCCAGCAGCGACAGTTCCTTCTTGTAGCAGCATTGGGATTCATCTATGCTTTTCCCAACATTAGCAGAATCAGCCATGTTGTGCCTGCCCAGAGACACCAGTACTGGCTGGCCAGTGCCCTCCTTTTAGAGGTCTGGGTCTCAGCCCCATGGGAATTCCTCCTCTAAGCTCAGATTTAACTACACCATCTGCGCAGTGCCTCCTCTTCAGAGCTCTGTGTGTCAACTCTGGAGAGAACCTTCGCTGAGCCTCTAAGTTCTAACAATTCCAACCTCTTTCCTTGGTTCCTACGGCCCTAAGAGTGGTAGCTACTTCCTGCAGTTGCTACCTACACAATACCTTAGTGTTCTCTTTTTGTCCTATTCAAAGTTAGCATCCTTATCCCTAGATGACACTTATTTTTATTAAATTTTCTCTGTTAAAGAATGACAACAACAAAAACCAAAATCTGAAGTGTTTTCTATCTCCTGATTGGACCATGAGTGATATGGAAGCTGGGACCAGGAGCAGTCCCAGGAAACAGTACTCCAAGACAGGTTTGGGGATTTGTTCCATGGGGCCCTCAGGCTTGAGAATGGTACTGAGCTCTTGCCAGTGGGAAATGCAATGCTGGCAATCCTTGGCATGAGACAGCATCGAGATTCATCAGATTTGTGGTGATTGTGATGAGGTACGTACTGAAGACAGGGCTTTAGGGGACCAAGGGGCTGCTGCCCTTGACAGTTATGGTGGCAATGATGACTATTAGGACTGTGGTGTGAGGTAGATTCTCCTCAGGGGACTGGAGCTCTTCCAGAAGGGGAATGAAGAGCTTGGGCCTTTCAACTCTCAGCTCATGTCATCAGAGGTCCAGAGAGCTTCCCTGGCAACCTTAAAAGTCTTTCTCACTGAAGCTACAGTTGGCGGTGATCATGTGGTGATTATCATCATCATTATTACCGTATCTCCCTGGTTTGAGAGAAAGAGAATCTGAATAAACCCAGCTTGGCTCCGAAGTACAAGGTCCCCTCCGGCCCAGTTGGCTACGGCCAGGCAGGCAATGCCATGTAATGGAAACATGGCTGCCCGCGTGGGCGGCTACTTTCTGTAGAAGAGGGCAGAGCCCGTATACCCACAGTTTTCTTTTGAATATGCGTGGAGGTAGGGACAGTGGCTTAGAGGAGGAAATCTAGTGTCTGATCACTTAAGAGTGGAAGAAAACAAGAAGAATTCTTCTCCAGCTTTATGCTGAGGGGGCCCTGGGCAGATATCATGGTTTTCATGAGGGACTTTGAGATTTAGGACACAAGCTTGGCTGCCCTGCACCTTGGTGATACAGCAAGACTCAGAGTTGGAAAGAGGGACATACTTTCCTTTTTGGCAGGGGCTCAAGTGTGGCTTTAATTTTTTTTTTTGGAGAGGTCTAGACTTTTATTATACCCGTTGCCTGAATGATGTACATTGTACCCAATAGGTAATTTTTCATCCCACACCCCCCTTTGACCCTCCCCCTTCTGAGTCTCCAATGTCCATTAAGTCACTCTGTATGTCAAGTGTGGCTTTAGTGCAGCAAGGGCTGAGGGGAGCTCGGTGAGTACCATGTGGCACTTTGAGGAGTTTTCATCTTTGGGAGCTCTAAGGAGACTATACCCCAGGCAGAGAGACAGCCTCCTCTGCAGGGCTGGGGCTGCAGTGGCCATGGGGAAGGGGGTGATGCTGGGGCTTCTCCACCCAGGGGTGCTAACCAGGATACCAGAGAAGAAAGATACATCAAAAGGACTGCCCTAAATAATGGAGCTTTTGAAGTGGGGGCTACCGAGCCAGTGTAATTCAGTTTAAATGTAATTTCATTGGTACTCCTTTACTGGTGAGGTTTGGGGTTGCTCAGGTTACATTAAAACCTGTCTAACAACTTTTTTTCTTTTTTTTTAAAACCACATAGTTATGCTGTGTCATTTGCCTATGGAAGCCTTTCCTCTTCCTGAAGACTTAGGCATTTGAAACTCAGGCCAAGCAAGTGACAAAAAAAGCCCTGGCCATTAATCCCCTGGTTTTCACTTACACGCAGAACTGTCTGTTTCAGTGACACCTTTTCAGAGTTTCCAGGAGAAAGGAGCAGATTGGCAAGGGGCTGCCGAGATTGTCAGCTCCCCAAAGGCAGTTTGGGGTTTGTCTTTAGGAGGCTTGGCCAAGCACACATTGAAACAACTCATTACTCGTTCTACCTGTTGTTTTAAAAAGTGAGCATTGAGACACTTTGAATATTTTGCTGTGGGGGTTTTGGCAGAACATATTTCAAGTGGGAGAAAGAAAATAACAAACAGTGTGAACGAGCAAATGAATTTCCTAGGAAGGATGGCTAGTTAGGACTCATGTATGTGTATGTTGCGTGTGGAATGAATTAGAATATTCAGAGACCCTGTGGTATTTTTTTCTGAAGCCCTTTACTTATTATTCATGGTTTCATTATGGCCCCTTTATTCACACAGACGCACACATCTAGAGGCAGGGTGGGGAGGGGGGCAGGTGCTGGATGTAGTCCTAAAAAAAAGCCAAACATAAAACTCGCCATATATTTTAGAGTTATAGATGCATGCATTTCTTTCCTGCCATCAAATCTTGCTTTTCCATTTTAGCCACATAAATGGTTGTCCTAGTGACACTTGCTTCTAGCTTCTGTAGCCTTGATACGGAGCAGCCCAGATAGTATCCAGTGACCATAAATCCAGCTATAACTGTCCCCTTCACTCTCTCAAACTAATCAGACATGAGGTCTATTGTGGAGCTGCTCCTGCTATCCCAGAATGAATGAAAATTATGTCAAAATTAGGCTAAAATGGACCCTTTGTCTGAGTTACTCAGAATGGCGTTGTTCACTTTTTAGGGAAATGTTTGTTAGTTTGGCTTTTTTTTTTTTAGAGACAGTGTCTTGTTCTGTCACCTTCACTGAAGTGCAGTGGCCTGATCGTAGCTCACTGGGACCTCATGCTCCTGGTCTCAAGTGATCCTCCCACCTTAGCCTCCCAAAGTGCTGGGATGACAGGTATGAGCACCATGTCCAGCCTAGTCCAGCATTTTAAAGAGCATCTAGCCAATAAAAGTCATAATTTTGGGGACCCAGTGGTAAAGCAGACATGTAATTGCTTCTAACAGTCTCTGCATATCTTGGGACTTGAGTAGATTCTTAAAAGTTGTAAGAATCTTTAAAAATTCAAAAAATGGTTCAAAAAATAGTCTATAAATATTTCTTCAAGTAGACTTCAAACTCTCTTCTTTTGTAACATTTTGCTAATGTTATTTTGAAAAACTTTTGCATACATTAAGATCAAGTGTCAGCTCCAAAGGTATTTTCTTAAGGATTTTTTTTTTTGACTGAAAGATTTAACTATAATTGAGAGGCAAAGACTACAGAAGCATCTTAGCAGTTGAAGATTCTAAGTTATTGAGAGACTGTGAGACCACAGAGGCGAAATCACTGACAGGGGAAGGGAGGGAAAAGTCAATTTTTGATCCTAGTTCAGGCTGAGAGCGTGTCTATGAAGGACTGTTCCCTCCATCCTTTCCTGGGGGCCCTGACAGCCTCCTGCTGGAGCCGGTCTAACATCCATTCAGAGCAGGGTAGGCAGCTGTCATCTGTGGCACAAAATTTAAAATTAAAAAAAACCAAAAACAAAAAAAGGCAGTCGGGTGTGGTGGCCCATGCCTGTAATCCTAGCACTGTGGGAGGCTGAGGTGGGAGGATTGTTTGAAGTCAGGAGTTAGAGACCAGCCTGAACAAGAGTGAGACCTCATCTCTACCAAAAATAGGAACAAAAAATCAGCCGGGCATTGTGGCGTGTGCCTGCAGTCCCAGCTACTCAGGAGGCTGAGGTGGGAGGATGGCTTGAGCCCAGGAGTTGGAGGTTGTGCTGAGCTATGATGACGCCACTGCACTCTACCCAGGGCGACAGAGCAAGGAGGACTCTGTCTCCACCAAAAAAAAAGAAAAAAAAAGACAAAGATGACCTGGGACAATAAGTCATTGGAATGCTTTTGGCTGCAAGAAAGAAAATAGTACCTGCAAGTGGCTTATCCATTTGTATTTATGTTTCTTCTTGTAACAAGAAGTTGGAGAAAGGGAAGTGCAGGGTTGGTTCAGCAGGTGCACGGTGCCATGGCTCTGGGTCATTGTCACTGAATGATCTACCCTGCTGCAGCTCCAAGTTCACATCTTAAGTCAGCAATGTCCAAGTTGGAAGGAAGGAGCAGAGGATAAACATGTCTACTTGCTCATTTTTCTCTCTCTCTCCCCCTCTGTCCCTTTCTCCCTCTCTCTTCCCTCCCACTCTCCACTCACTCTCCTTTTTCAATCCCAGATGCCTCTCCAGCCCTGCACGTGTCCACTTATGGTTCACTGGTAGAACTATGCCACACGACCACCCCTGGTTGCAAGGAAGGCTGGGGAAGTGAGTATCTGGCATTTTCCCTCTCTGTTGTGGGAGATGGATTCTGCCTATAGAGTACAAGGGAGCAGTGGATGGTTGTTGTGTTGGTAACCAACAATGTCAGCCATAGATAGAGTTTTGGCACTGAAAAGACTTAATGACCATTGCTTTACCCGTCTAGTCTTACTTATGAAAACCCTGGCACCACAAGAGAATCAATGACCTACCCACATAGCTTGGTGTCAGATCCAAGATCTGAGTCTACATCTCTGACTCATGAGGAGATGAGTTCAGGTTGATGATGATGAACATTTGACTTGCATATTACAGCTGGCATAGCAAGGGCTTTGTTCAGCATGTGTTAGCTGGCTTAATTATTGCCTTTAGCACTGTGGGGCCTGCAGGCTTCTCAGAGCAACGGGTGCATATGCTGCAGCTTCCCACTTCTCCTGCTGAAAGGTGGCCAATCATTTCTTCCTAATTAAAGATCAAACATTATTTCAGATGGTCCTTTTCCTAAGATGTCATGGGAGATGTTCCTTGTATCTGTCAGTGGTACTGATCATGTTGTCATTTTTGGCAACTAATTCCTGGAATGAATAATAAAATTATAATAATCTTGCACCAGAGGGAGGGTGACCAATTTGTAAAGTCCATTAAGAATTGAGCACAGGATTGTCCTCTAATGAGATAGAGAGCATCAGGGAGACCATTCATCAAGCTGCTCTGTCACAGACGCACAAAGGGATTCTGGAGGGAGGGGCTCGTGGAATGTGGGCAGACGGGCGGGTTGTCTTGGGCGCGCATTTACATATTGTCATTGATCAGCTGCAGGAGAAGGGGATGACAAGCAGAACACCAGAGTTCTCCATTGTGAGGCTCCGGGTGTGTTTATGCCACCCGTGATTCATTTCCCACGGGGCAAGAAGCATTACTCACCATTTCCTCATGTGCCAGAAAGAGAAATGGGGTCAACGGGCGTATCATCTCCTTGTTGGAAAATGACAGCTCCCTTATTATAAATCGCCAATAAATTGATGGAAGCGCTGTTCAAACTTCATAGATATAAATGTTTCCTGGGATTAATGGGAAGTTATTCCTAGAAATGACTTACAGTTCAGGGACCAATCTTTGAATCGAGGTATTGTTTATTTGTTTGTTTTTCCTGCAGACGTCACGATAACCATCAGAGCAGCGTAGATGGCAAAGGTTTTCTATTTACCCCAGCCCCGGCCCCCAGCCCTGTCCCCCACCTCTTTCCCCACTTCCTGTTGCCAAACATTTACAGCTTTAAAAAGACTAAATTCTTTCTGCCTTTTGGAAGAACTCTTCTTCCTTTTTGAAAATCTTTCACATGAGAATTTGAAATTTGCAAATCTACTTGTTACCTTTGGGGAAAACCATGGGGATGTAACTCTTACCTTGTACGACAGAAGCAAACTACTGCTTGCTATTGCATGTATCTTAAAGAATTAAACATTTTTTTTTCAATAGCTATCCGCATTTTTGTTTTCAATGTCCTTTATAAACCAGGATAGTGAGTTTCTTGCCTGTCACATCAGGAGGAGATTGTGCCAACAGTGGCTTATTGTCTAAATCATCAGCGCCTTCTGTGATGTGGCCTCTAAGGGTCATGATGGGACTGTCACTCAGTATTTATATTAATGTTGATACTCTTATTGAGTGAGTGCTTTTATAAGCAGAACTGAATCTTTTGTCCAGCACCAGGAGCACGTGGGCACTTAATAAGTACCAATCAATAGCTTTTGCTGATATTGGAATATAGGCCCATCTACTTCCTGGATGGCTCCACAGGGAAAGATGCATTTATAGCTTGTGCTTTATTCTGCAGAAGACACTGAGGGCAGCTTTCCAAATTGCCTTTGTTTGATTTATGCTGGGTGTGACATTGACCCATGCAATGCCACTTGTGTCTGCCGGTACCTGGGGGGGTTGGAACTTTGGTTACTCTTCCACCTGAGTTGCTCTATTTCTAGTTTATTCCAAGAGTCAGCTGGCTAGGGAGGGGCAGTGTGGAGGGTATCTCTAAGCCTGCCAGCCTTCTAAATTGCCTGGAGTCCACACCCTGCCTCCTCTCTGGATTTCCAAGAGGGGCTTGTGTTCTCCTGGCCGCTCCCCACTTAAACTAGCTTTTTCAAGGCAGGAAGAATTCTGGTAACTACCATCTTCTCGCCATTTCTGTGGAAACTGATTCGTTCCATCCCTCCCCAACTCCCACAGTCCCACTAACACACGGATGGGGATAGAACGGCATTTTACTAATTGTGAATTTTGTGGAGGGCAGAAGAGCACAGAGAACTCACTACACCTGAACACTGCTCACCATTTTTCTTAACCATGCCTTGGTTTCCCTCCCCACGGGGTCCTTGCTGATGGTCTTTCCACCTCAGGATCTGGATTCCTGATATTGCTGCCCCACTTCTCCCCATTACTTATTCAGTCAACAAATACAAATTGAGCACCTACTATGTACAAGGCGCTGGGCTAGATGCTTGGATACAGAGCAGTAAATGCAAAGCAGACACCAGCCCTGATGTCGTGCAGCTTTTAGTGTTCAGTGGAGGGGTGGGGAGGAGAGGTCACTGTCTCTCTCTCACACACACACACACACACAGAGTAGCTGTGATAAATGTTGATAAGGACAAGATTAATATCTTCCCTGCTTCTTCATAGTCCCGCAAACCTCCCTCTTTTTTCAGGTCACCTAGGAAACTCCAAATCCCTCTCTCCTGTTCTTTCTTGCTTTCTTTCACCTCATACTGTTTTGATCACCTCATTCTAGACCTGCCTAGGGTTTGGGACCCACACCTTTCCTGCCCGAAGAGGCCATCAAGCTACTTCCCTAAAGAAAGTGCTGTTACCCCTCATGTGAAATATGCTACTCTTCTATGAGAACACATCTGGGATATGATTTTATTTTAAATTATAATTATTTCTTTCCTGAAACACTGTCTCAATGTTTTCAAAATGTAGGATGTCCAAAGTGAGAGTGTGACTTGGGAAATTGGAAATTTGGAAATTGATTCAATTTCCTTTTAAAATCTAAGTAGCCTTATTTTTAATGTTTTATATAATATAATATACAAATATATTAGGGTGGGTGGTGCCTGGATATAGCAAAATCATATAGCTGGTTAGAATGAGAAAACCTTAGATGTCTTGCTAAGGTATGTGTCAGCAGAGACTGCAGTAGTCAGGCTGTCACCCATGGGGACAAGGAGAAGGACAGGGGATTAGAGTGAGAAGACCTGGTTTGAATCCACGCTTTGCCACATCTCCTGCACATGGCCGTGGGCAAGTCACTCTTCTTTCTGAGCCTTGCTTTTCTTTCCCACTGAATGATGATAAACACCTGGCTGCTGTAAAGATGCAATAAGAAAAAACTTGAGAAAATTCCTGGAATGGTGTCTGGCAAGTAGCTGATGTAGAGCAAATGTTTGTTTTTAAGTTGGAAATGCAACATTCTGTTGACTTAAGGAGAAATTATTTTAAAAAATGAACAAATGACTGGATAGACAAGGACAAACAAGACAGGTAGGGCCCTGGGCTCATGGAGCCTCCATGCTGTGAGACAGAAGAAACATGTTGTACAAAGATTCCTGGAGCTAGAGTGGTGAGCAGCCAAGGAAGAGGAGGGCTCGGTGCTCCCGGAGGGTTTGCCAAGCAGGCCTCACCTTTCCTGCGGAGTAACAAAGATTTACCAGAACAACAGCAAGAAATGCATAAGCTGAGACCCAAAAAACGTTTAGGTGTTAGCCAGGCAAAGAGGGGAGGTAGTGAGTAACATTCTAGACAACAAGCCTGCTCTCACCTGTATGCAGGAATTTCACACTGACCATGGTGCACAGGGCAGATGCACTCACCCCACAAGGCAAGCTTAGTTGATGGCATCCACAAAAGGGTCAGTGTGGCCCAGCCCCAGGCCTTAGGCAGTGCTTTCACAGTGGCAATCTCTCTTTATATCACGACTGCTAAGGTGCCTGGCAGCAATAGGAGTTTTATGGATACCTGGGTTTCCAGAAACAAGCCTTGGTTCCAACTGCTGGATTTCTCTGTCTCCACTGGCCTATTACTTACCACTCCCTTATCTCCTAAAGGCACTTTGCTGTCCTTAAAATGAGAATTGTGTTCTGTGTTTACTGTTTTCATTTTTCTCCAAAGACTCTTATTTGATGGGGACAGTAAGACTAGATTAAATGCTATATTAGACAGTGGCATCTCCTTTTACAGCAGTGGTCCCCAACCTTTGGAACCAGGGACTGGTTTCATGGAAGACAATTTTTCCATGGATGGTGGGGGCAAGGGAGGGGAGATGGTTTCGGGATGATTCAAGAGTGTTACATTTATTGTGCAGTCAAACCTCTCTGCTAATGATAATCTGTGTTTGCAGCCGCTCCCCAGTGCTAACATCACTGCCTCAGCTCCACCTCAGATCATCAGGCATTGGATTCTCATAAGGAGCATGGAACCTAGATCCCTCGCATACACAGTTTACAGCAGGGTTTGAATTCCTATGTGAATCTAATGCCGCCACTGATCTGACAGGAGGCAGAGCTCAGGCGGTGAAGCGAGCAATGGGGAATGGCTGTAAATACAGATGAAGCTTGCCCGCTGCTCACCTCCTGCTGTGCAGCCTGGTTCCTAACAGTACCAGTCTGCGGCCCAGGGGTTGGGAACCGCAGCTTTACAGTATATTTTTTGGCTCACTTAGAAAGAAGGGTCTACTTCATGGTTCACCATGATGTACCATGTAGAGAGAAGAGTGTGTCAGAAACCAGGCCTGAATTAGGATGGGAAGTATTAAAATGTTCCTATTTATTTGCTTTGAAAAAAAATCACTGTTCATGCGTTCATACAACTTGACCAACCAGTAAGGGATAGTTTCCCTAGCGTTCTGCATCTCACTGGCTTATTGTTCTAAGCTAGGGAATCTTTCTGGTTATGTAGGTTTGTATTTCTACTTTCATTCCTCTAAAAACAGCTCCAGTTTTGTCTAGTCTAATGTCATCTCTTGCTACTTTCTGGTATGTTAAACATGAACTATAGCAAACTTCTTTTTATTTCTTGAATGACCCTTGTTCCTGCTCACCTCTTGGATTTGCTCATGAAGTCCTGCTTCCAAAAATTCTCTTCTGCCTGGAATGCTGACTACCACCCCCAATGCACCTGGACTGTTCCTTCTGGTCTCAGCTGACACATGACTTTGGGGAAGCTTTCTCTGAAAATGCAAGATGACATTGGGGCTCCTTTCCTCACATGTGTTCATATAAGACTCTGTATTTCTCCTATCAGGGCACTTATTGCAACTGATTATATTTGCCTGATTACTTGTTAGTTTGCCCCTCATTCTGGTGAGGTTGGGGCCAGGCCACTGTGTTCACAGCTATATTCCCCATGTCTAGCAAAATCCCTACACCTAGATGGTGTTCAACAAATATTTAAATAAATGAAGTAATGAATGAATAAAGTCAGTGTTATTATATGGGCTTGATTTTGAATTCAAAATCATTAAAAGTCAGTATTTTTCCCAGTTCCTTGCCATGTTTCCTCATTTTTACCCAAGACATACCCCTGTTAAAGATACATTAAAGATCAAATATTAGCTTGGGTTTCATATCATCTTCATTGCTCAAGGCAGTCCCTTTAAAGTGGTATCTTTCTTCCTGTTTTGTATTACAACTAGCTTAATTCAAAGCAGTACAGCAGGAGCTATTTTCTAATAGAAGGACTCCAACCAATTAATTCAGCGGCTGAGGCAGGAATGTTGAGGTTAGATAAAATTATTCAAATCCTGACTTGCCACTGGCCAAGTGACTTATTACCTTTCAAATTCTTGGTTCCTCGTCTGTAAAATGGGGGTATTAATAGTACCTACTTCATGGAGTTGGTGTGAGGATTTAATGCTATATATTTGAATGAAGCATAAATAAACTAGACAAAGATGACTGTGAAATGGTCCTCAAAGCAATGGCTTATATCCACAACATGTGTTACTCTAAATACAAAGCTCAAATTAATTTCAAACAGCCATGGTACAATGCCAGGCACTGGGTGAGTACTCAATAAATAGGGGCTGTTCTGGTAATGTGCATTGTTATTAGTTTATGAATACACATCTATGCTTGCCTCAACCTGAGACCCTAGGGAAAATGAAAGTGTGCTCCAAACTTCTGAGGGTGATAGCAAATGGAACAGTGCCACCCCCACCCCTGCCGTCTTGAGTAGTCCTTGTCAGAGGACATCTCAAACACGTCTCAGATCCACCTCTCCATCACCACCATCTCTTTGGCTCTTGCTGGTGGCAACCCCGGTGACTAAACTCACCCTGTCACAGGGAGGATGGTGACAGGTGGCAAATGACTGTGAAGACAAACTCTCGGATAGAGGTTGAAGATTAACACGTGCTTTACAAATTTCCCTAGAGACGCTTATCACAGAGTTTCAGCCAACTGACATTATTCATGATCTAGAGTGAAAAACTGGTACTGAAGCCACTTTGAGCTTTGAAGTTAATTTGAGCTTTTTACTTTCTTCTGCAAGTTTAAGATGCTGGACCACTTTAGGGCTGTTGTTAAACTACAGGGCTAGCCTCTTTCACCCCCAGAGCAGGAGTCACAGCCAATCAGATTGTTTTGGATAATTAAGTACTGTTGACATCTTTTTGGAAATTACTTTCAGACTTAATAATATGGTTTTGTGCTTAATTTTCATGGAATTGGGCTCATATTTGATCCTTCTGTTCAAGATGCTCTTCTGCCTGGAGGTAGAAAAGTGTACCTGGAAAAGTGTACCTGGTAGAAAAGTGTCTCTGCCTCTGTAGAAGAGAGTGTACCTAGCGTTCCTGGGATTTGGTCAGTACTTACACTAACAATGAATCTGGAGTTTATATAACTTTACAACAATCACAATGATGGGAATGAAAGGAAGAGGAAAGCTATTTTAGCATGAATGTTTGAATATGCATTTATACATACACAGGTATATATTCTGATTATAATAAATATACATGTACATATATGATGTGATATATATGTGTGTGTATATATATGGATATGTACACATACATATATAGGCAGAATTGTAATTCAGTGCTTTAAAGCAGTTGTCACCTGCCAAGACATATAAATGGCTTAGAACAGCCCTTTTGACTTGTAAATTTTGCCTGGGACTGATAGTAATGTGAATGTGATCAGCCATTTCGACCTCTCCCATTCTGCTCCAGTTGATGGATCAGTCTGTCATGACATCACCCACTAGCCTTGCAAATCATTCCATCACTATACTCTGTGCTAATTACAATGGTGTAATTTTAAAATTGAATTATTGGCAGGACTTCTAGATATGGCTGAGTAAGGAAGTCAGTTCATCTTTTCTCCAAAGAGCATCTATGAGCTGGAAAAAATTGACAAAAGCAACCATTTCAGTGTTCTGGGAATTAACCAATGGCATAGAACAGTCTGAAGAGCATTCATGCTTAAACAACTGCTAAAATTCAGGTAAGAACAGTGGGAGTCTGGGTGTTCCCCTTCCCAGCTCACTTCGGGCGCATTGTGTCAAAGGGAACTGTATTAGTCAGGGTTCTTCAGAGGAACAGACATATATATATACACACACACACACACACACACACATTCTCCTGGTTATTTTTATACTTTTAGATATCTATATATATCTAGAATGAGATTTATTATAATGGGCTGGCTTACACAGGTATGGAGGCTAAGAAGTTTCATGATCTGCTATCTGAGAGCTTGAGACCCAGGAAAGCCAGTGGTACAACGTGGAGGCCTGAGAGCCATTGTTGATGGTGTAGATTCCAGTTGGTGGCTGAAGGCCTACAAATCAAGAGCACCGTGGGCAGGAGAAGATCGATGTCCCAGCTCAAACAGTCAGACAGAGAGTGAATTCAACCTTCTTCTGCCTTTTTGTTCTAATCAGGCCATCAGTGGATTGAATGATGCCCACGCACTTGGGGGGGGGTCATCTGCTGTACTCAATTCACCGATTCAAATGCCAATCTCTTCCACAAACACCCTCACAGACACACCAAGAAATGATGTTTTACCTGATATTTAGGCATCCCATAGTTGAACCAAGTTGACACATAAAACTAGCTGTCACAGAGACATACTTGATTAGGAACAGTGTGTGATGTTGTGGTATTATTGGTGAAAGTGACAATCTTGGTGGCCAACAAATGGAGAGGGCCAATAACTATAGTAGCCTGAGTTTTCAGTCATGTTTGGGGCAAGCATGTTCCTGGCTGAGGCTGTGCACATGCACAGCAGAGACCAAAGAGAGCCTAAGTTATTCATATATTCCTGGCCAACTCAGAAAATTTGCACATATCCACAGAATACTCAAAATGGCCTAGCAGGGAGCAAAAGCTGAGACACACTTGAGATAGTCTGAACTTGGAATGCCCACTCCTACCCTCTACCACCAGCAAAGGATAGTAGACTTACTGTTTCAGACGTATGATCACAACCTCTTTCCGCTATTAGCTGACTATTAAGCTATGCTCATACAGGGGCAACCCATAATTCTGAGCACAGACATCAGTCACTATACACTTTTTAGGAGATGGATTCACAGATTTAGCCAAGAAAACTTTCTAAATAAATAAATCAGACAAAACATCAGCAACAACAGCCATCAGAGGGGGAAAAAATCAGAATCCAGGGTTCTTACCATATATTATCTAAAATGTTCAGTTTTCAAAAAAAATTGAAAGACATGCAAAGAAACAGGAAAGTGTTTTTGCAAGAAACCACAGTTAATAGAAGCTATCTCTGTATGTCCCCAGATATTGGATTTAGCAGACAATGATTTTATAGCAGCTATTATAACTATGTTCAAAGAACTAAAAGAAACCATGTTTAAGGAATTAAAGGAAGGTATGACAATAATGAATCAACAAATAGGGAGTCTCAATGAGATAGTAATTATGAGAAAGAACCACATGGAAATTCTCAAATTGAGGAATACAATAACTGAAATGAATAATTCACTAGAGGAGCCCAATAGTAGATTCAAGATGGCAGAAGAAAGCATCAGTGAACTTAAAGATAGATCAACAAAAAGTATCCAATGAGAAAAAAAAGAATACAGAAAATAGGATCAGTGCCTATTTTCTGTAGAACCTGGGCTGTTAAACATGCCAACATTTATATAATGAAAGTCCCAAAAGAAAGAATGCAGAGAAAGAGGTGGAAAAGATATTTGAATAAGTAATGACTGAAAACTTGCCAAATTTGATTAAAAAAAAAAAAACCCTCAAATCTAACAAGCTCAAAAAATCCCAAGTAGAATAGAGACAAGATTATCATCTAGACACAATACAGCCAAACTCTTGAAAGGCAGAGAAACTCAAGAGTAACAAAAGTCATTTTGGGGAACACCAAATGACTAATGGCTGACTTCTCACCTTAAACAACAGAGGCCAGAAGGCAGTGGGATGGCATAGTCAAAGTTCTAAATGGAATAAAAACACCTATATATCTAAGAATTTTAAATGCGGAAAAACTACCCTTCAAAAATAAAGGCAAATAAAGACATTCCAAGATAAACAAAGGTCAAGAGAATTTGTTGCTAGCAGACCTATCAATAAATACTAAAGAAATCCTTCAGGTTGAAAGGACAGGACACTAGACATGACTTGAATCCACAGAAGAAATAAAAAGCACCATAAGTGATATATATAGGCTACTATAAGAAACTCTATAAATATATTTTTCTCATATCTTTTCTTAATCTCATTGGAAGACAGATAAAGCAGTAATTTTAACACTAATTTTATACATACACAGATTACACACACACACAAAGGAGAAGGGAATGGAACTATTATGCTGGAGCAAAGTTTCTATATTTTATCAGAATTAGGTTAGTATTAATCTGAAGTAGGATTGCAATAAGTTAAGATACGTGTTGTAATCCCTAGAGCAGCCACTAAGAAGATAACAAAAAAAAAGTTAACAGAGGAATTAAAGTGATACATTAAAAAGCATTTATTTATTTAAGAGAAGGCAGTCAAGGAAGAACACAAGAACAAAAAAGAAAAGAAATATACAGAAAACAAATATAATGGCAAATGTAAATTCAATCATTATTAATAATTCCATTAACTGGGAATGATCTAAATATCCTAATAAAAAGGCAGAGATTGTCAAGCTAAAGGTTTAAGAAAGCAAGATGATCTCTTAGATAAAGCACAAAGAGCACAGTTGATGAAAGAAAAAAAATCCATAAACTAGGTTTAATCAAAATGTAAAACTTTTGTGCTTCAGAGGACACCACTAAGAAATTGAATAGAGAAGCCACAGACTGAGAGAAAATTTTCACAAATCATTTATCTGATGAAAAACACATACCCAAAATATATAAAGAACTCTTACAACTCAATAATAAGATAAACAACCCAATTTTAAAAATGGGCAAAAGATTTGAATAGACATTTCACCAAAGAAAATATATAACTGGCTAATAAGCATATAAAAAATGTTCAGAAAAAATTCAAATTAAAACACATCTCTAGAAAGGTTATAAAGAGACAATACTAAGTGTTAGCAATATGTGAAGAAACTTATTATACATTGTTGATGGAAATGTAAAAATGGTACAGCATAGTTTGGTAGCTTCTTAAAAAGTTAAAAATAATTTACTATATCACCCAGCAATTCTACTTCTAGGAATATACTCAAGAGAAATGAAAACATATGCTCACACAAAATCATGAACTCCTAACAGCATTATTTATAACAGCCTCAAACTGGAAATAATCCAAATGTTCATCAGCTGGTAAATGAAAAAAGACAATATGGTATATCCGTGCCATGGAATACTATTCAGAAACAAAAAGGAACCACACAAATGATCCTCAAGCACATGACGCTAAGTGAAAGAAGGCAGAGGCAAAAGACCACATGTTGTGCGATTCCATTTATATGAAGTGTCAAGAAAAGACAAATTGAATAGTGATAGAAAGCAGAACAGGGGTTGCCTAGGGCTGGGGAAGAAAGTGGGGATTAAGTGCAAGTGGAGATGAGGACACTTGTGGAGGTAATGGGTGAGTTTTACAGCATGTCCATTATACCTCCATAAAGCTGTTTTTAAAAATATGAAATCATAAAATATTGAATTATCATTAAAAATTTCATTAAACAATTCCGACAAATGCTTCCAATGTTTAGATTTCTGATATGAGAGAAACTGTTTGCAATGAATATTTGTAACGTGTTACTTAATTTTACTTTGGACCTATATAGTTCACGCATACCCAGAACTATACCATGAAGCTACCATTCTCCCAACTACTCAGCTTTGTGGGATGTCATTGGTCTAAAAATCTCTTGATGAATAAGGATCTTCCTTTAAGGATATGCCCTGTTAAATGCCAACTAGCTCATATTTTTTATAATGCTACTTTTTGGACATATTTTCAAAATACATTAATATATAGCCTTCCCTCATAGTACATTGTTAGAATATAAATACATTCTTCCCTATAGTCTGCATGCTATATCACGCGCTTTCATCCAGTAGTGTCTAGCAGGCAACAGTGTATGACCTGCTGGTGAGTGTCTCTGTGCGTAACATACAGTAGAAGCTTTCAGCTCATGAGTGTTCTCCCATGGTATTTTGAGTTGAGTGTGTTCTGCAGCCTGCATTGTTTATTCATCCATAGTCTCTCCTACCGTTGTGCGTTATTGAGAAGAGTCATGACTCATAAGGGCGCGAAAGGCAGACAAGTGATAGTGCAGGGCCCACTGCAGAGAATCAATAGGAGAGCTTCCCGTCAGATGTAGGTGTAAGACTTGCATTTAGTTAAGCGTGACCGATGTTCTTGTAAGGAAATGTTTGAAGAAATGCAGTAAAAATCAGCAGGCATTTGGGGATGGGTGGGAGGCTATCGACCTTATGATGGATAAAGCTTGGGATGAGTGACCAACAATTGTATGATGAATTTCTGGGGGAAAAAAACCTCTAAGCCCAAGGATGTCACATCTTCAAGGACTGAAGAAAATGGAAGTCGTTGCAGGATTCAGGAACTTATCTCCACAGGGATTTTCTATAACACCTCCATATAGCACAGCTTCATGTAGTGTCTCTATGTCTAACAAAGCCTTTCAACTCCCACCCCTGCTAATTGGATGAGGGTGGCATAATATGCTTTCGTTTTACAAAGACAAGCACCCAGCCTTTCCATCCTCACTGATGCTCCCCTGGCCTCCTCCCATACGTGGGTGCCCCACATTGCAATTGGAGGATCTTTTAAAATGGATGTTATGATAGTGTTGTTTCCCTGACCCAACAATATGAATTGCACTGCACTACCTGGCCACCCTGCCTCGTCTTTCACTGCTCCCTGCTCTTCCCATTCCAGCCTTGGTACATCTGGCTCCCCCTGCGTGGATCACTTTGGTACTGACTCCACACCCACCCCACTGCTCTTAAATACGCGTACACACACACTTGTGCATGCACACACACACACACACACACACACACGGTAACTCTTCCTCATTTTTAAGTCTCTGTTTATACATCCAGGGGACTCCCCTGACTGCTCAAGGGTGTGTTACATGCCTCTTGCAAGTGCACCCTTAGTGTTTCCTACATCCTGTTTTCCTGCACTTACCACACTTACAGCAGACACTGCTCATTGCCTCCCCAATATCTATTCTACCTTTCTTCCTTATTAACAGAACCCCGATTTTTCTCAGAGTAACAATGTGCCCAGTTAAAAATACTTACCTTCCCAGACTCCCTTGTAGCTATGTGTGGGCATGTGAACCAGTTGTAGCCAATGAGATATAAGGGAAGTCTACTGGGTAGAAGTTCTAGAAAGTAATTGTTTCCATTTAAAAGGGAGGCAGGTGGAACTGGTCTATACATCATTTTGCCCTGTCTTCACTCTGCCTCCTCCGTCCATTTGGAATTCAGATTTGAGCCTTAAGGAGCAGCCGACATTTTGTGAGATCAGAAATGAGGGCAAAACACTAAGGATGGCAGAGCAGGAAAATTGAAGGTGTCTGTGGTCTTAGTAGCAGCAGGGAGCTGCCTTAAGTGTCTGGGACTGACTACCCTTGAATTTCTCTTTACATGAAAACATATCTGGTTAAATAAAATCCCTATTTTATTAAAGCGTTGCATGGAGCTGAACTCACTCCTAACCTGATATAACACAATTTTTTAATTGGCTATTTACTTAACTGACTTAATTCCTGATGAGTGACTTCCACAAAAGGTAGGGACTCTGTCTTGTTCATTTTGGTATTCCCAGTGCCTGTAATGGCACTTAGCAAAGAATAGGTGTTTAGTAAAATTTGGTTGAATAAATGAGTCACGGTAAAAATGTATGGAGTTTTCCATGATTTGTATTTATTCTCTTTGGGTATATGTTCCATAAAGGGGGAGTGTGTGTCTTGATATTCCATAAGAATTTTTGGCATTCTTCCTAGAGCCGGATTTCTCAGCCTGGGCTCAACTGACATCTGAGGCCAGATAATTCTTCATTGTGAGGGAGTGTGCTATGTGTTGTAGGATGTCTAACAGCATTCCTGGCCTCTACTCACTAGATGCCAGTAGCACCCCTGCTCCACTCCAGTTGTCACAACCATCAGTGTGTCCAGACATTGCCAAGTATCCTGTGGATGGCAGAATTGCCTCTGCTTTAGAGAAAGGATTCTGAAATTGAGTTCTATGAACTACTGGATGGGATATATTATGTGTGAACCCTCTAAAATAACATGAAAATTTTTGTTATGTATATATGCATTACTTTGGGGAGAGGGCCTACAATTTTCATTATATTCTCAAAGAGGCCAATGGCTCAGCAAAGCATTGTTCTAGAATTTTCAAGCTCTTTCTCAACTTTTCACCATGTTTCCCTTTAACCTCCTAATACACTGTTGAACTTAACAGGCAGAGAGACTGATTAAGACCATTGCTTAATGACTATGCAAGTTTTAATCAAGCATTCAAGTCTAATAAACTAGAATTGCTATGAGGCCCACAAAACAAGTCTTTTGGTATTTTTGAGAGCTGCTATAAATATGGAAATCGAGGCTGGTATTCTTATGCCTTATAACCTAACAATCAATCCTCTTAACAAAGGAGAATCAAATTGCAGTTCTGGAACTCTAAATGCAGTAGTAATTGGATGAAAAGTAAGAAGAGAAACTCTCATAAACATATTACTTAAAAATGGTCTCAGGTGAATATATACAGGCAGGAAAATTTAAATGATAAAAAAGAAGTAAGATGGATGTAAGCCTGACTGAACCAAATTTAATGGTTGATGTTCTCACTTACTTAATCACATAATGCCACTACTTGGGACTCTATATTACTGAAGCAAATCATTTGTTGCATCCAAAGGGAGCCATAATAATGCAAAATGTGCCATGAAATACCCAATTAAATTATTTTAACACGTTGGAGATCGTGGGCAGGTGCACTCGTCCTAGTCATTCCTCGGCCTGACAGTCTGGAGGGTATGATCTGTATTTAATATCTGGTTTGTATTACTCCACTCTGGCCTGTGTTTGGGGGGAGGGGGTGTGTGTGTGTGTGTACATGGGTATTCATGGATCTGCTCCAGCTCTGAAAATGTTTGACCACAGCACAACTGGGAATATAAGGAATAAAAATAAACTGTAAATAAGATAGTCACTTTCCCGAGCACTCCTAGGGGAAGCTGGGAATGTGGCATCACTGGAACTTGGAAATGAGGTTTCCTAAACTTTCTACCATAGCAGAACCTTATTGCAGCGAATCTGCCAGGGGCACGTATCTTGCTAACTGATAAAATAGAGCTGTCTGCTGGAAACAAAACGTTTCACTTGCTTGCTTTGGTTTGCAGGAGGGAGAGGGAGAGAATGTACAAAACTCCCCTTTTCACCTATAAAGTGTTTTAATAAATGTAAGTTTTATCATCCTACTTGTTCTATTCTATAAGGATGTGGATGAACCACATATGGTTTAAATATATAGTTTCTGAGTATAAAGTTATATGCATTCATTATAGAAAAACATAAAAAAGAAAATAAGAATTTTCTAGACTATTATTACCAAAAGACAGCCACTCAATACATTTCCTTTTCATGTCTGCCAAAATCTGAAAAACTTTTAAAAAATTCTCATTAAAATACAGAAACCTATGAAAATAGCATGTAATGCTAGGGTCCAGAAATTACCACTTGTACATTTTTGTATATACATGTTCCAGTTTCCTCTCCCTAAAGACTCTTGCACGCACACATATATGTAAATAGGATGTTGCCTACCCAATACTCTATTATGGATATTTTTCCAAGCCAATAGTCAGACTTATGTTGCACTACAAACCTTTATTGTTCTTATACAAAAGGGCATGTGTGGGGGGGATTGAGAAGAGAGGGGACATATAGAAAGGTTCAGAGAAAAGAATAATAATACCTCAGGCCCGTAATTCACATTTACATGGATGTGCATTTAAAAACACATATGTCCATTTATTCAATTTTACATGAATGGTATTCTACCAACTATTCTATAGAGCCAGCTGTCATCTGCTTTGTGCTTTTGTGCAAATTATAAAAAGGTACCCCCTTCCTGGTGTATATAGCTCTCATTTGTCCGCCTAGGTTTGTGCAAGGTTCAATCTGCTCAAACATAGGCAATACCTCTGCTGTTTTATAATTTGATTTTTTCCCTCAGCAACATGTGGAAGACATCTATTATCGTATATAAATGTACTAACACCACCATGACCATATCAACATCCCTGCCATAAGAGTGGACAATTAACTATAGTGCTTACTGCACTCTAGGCTCTGTTCTGAAAGTTTTACAAATCCTTAAACAATTGTGTCATAGTTATTATTATTTTCCCCATTTTATAGATGAGAAAAGTGAGGCATGGAGAAATTGAGTCACTTGTCTAAAGTCACCCAACTAGTGAGTGGCAGGCCTAGGATTTGAACCCAGGCAGTCTGGTTCCTGAGGCTGTGTTCTTAACTACTCTGCAATTCCAATTAATCTCTTGTTGGCAATTTCTTTTTTTTTCTCATTAAAACAATGTTGCTGTGAACATTTTTATCTGATTATTTCCTTAGGATCATTTTCTACTTAGTTTTTATTTAATAAACACTATTAAATAACACCAAATGCCTGAGATTGCTCTAAGCACTTTACAAAAATTAATTCGCTTGATCCTCATAACAAAGCTAGGACTCAGGATTTATTACAAACTTCATACTGTAGGTGGGGCATAGAGAGAGTAACGAGAATATGTGACAGAGCTGGGACTCCAACCCATGCACTCTGGCTCCACGGTCTTTCCTTAACCATCAAGTTATATAGCTTCTTCCTCTTTTCAAGAAGCAAGGAAGCATCATGGACCGTAATTTGGATATAAAACTACCAGGTTGCACTGAAGAAAGAGTGTTCCAATGTATATTCCCAGTTTAGGGAATTTTGTTCTAGCCCTCTTTTTCTATGCATATCAAAATATAATTAAGATTATACTGTATATCCAAATTTATCCACTAATTAATTGCCTTATTAAAACTAATTTAGAAAAAATGAAAAAATGAAATTTCTAATGATAAACCATCCAGAGATAATCACTAGTGTTTGATATAGACTTTACAATATTTTTTTTCATGGAAATGTAAATATAAACATGTTAAAAATAAAATTGTTATCCTTTTGGCAATGAAAATTGTATTTGATATTAAGTAGTCTTTAAAAGTATAGTTTTTATTGCATGTGGAACACTGAATTGTAAAGATGAATTATTGTATATTTAGCAAGTCTGTTATTGAAATAGGTTACATCCAAGTTTTGGGCTTTGCTGGAAAAAATACTATGATGAACATCTTCATACATTATTCTTGGAGTGATTTTCTATCCTTTTAAGGTAGATTCCTGGAAGAGGAATAATTATTAAATAGGTCAAAGACTGAAAATTTTAGGGCTTTATAGATAAACTTTTAGTTAGCTTGTAACATAGTCATTTTTTCTAAGTTACTAAAAACTGTCCATAAGTACTATTTTACTCTGAATAATACACAGCTATATAGTTGCTATACTTGATCATTTCACTCCACTTCGATACTTCATATTGATATTTCATACCTCCTTTAATGTAATTTTTAGTATTTGAATCACTGATAATTTTAGGAATAAAAAAAAATTGTTTGGTTTCTGAAAGATTATTTCCTTTCAGCCTGAAAATCTTCCTTTTAGCATTTCTTGGAGTTCAGGTCTGATGGTGACAAATTCTGTTTTCTTTCATCTAAAAATGTTTTTATTTTGCTTTTGTTCTTGAAGGAAATTTTAGTTGAATATAGAATTCTCTTTTGATGGTTATGTTTGTTTGTTTTTTTCCAGGACTTAACAGATGTTGTTCCACTGTCTTCTGGCCTCCATAGTTTTTGATGAGGAGTCTGTGTTAATTTAAATTGCTGCTCCCTTCTATGTAATGTGTCATTTTTCTCTGGCTGCTTTCAAGATTTTCTCTTTATTTGTTGCTCTCAGCAGTTTGGCTATGATGTGCTAGGCATGGTTTTCTTTGTATTTATCCTGTTTGAGGTTTGCTGAGTTTTGTAAATATATAAATGTATGATTTTAATCAAATTAGGGACATTTTGAATTTTATGTATTCAAATATTTTTCTGCCTCCACCACCTCCTCCCTCTCCTTTTCTTCTTCTGACTCCCTCTCTCTGTCTGATTTCCTTTTAGGACTATAATTATACAAAAGCTAGACCATGTGATATTATCCCAAAGTTCTCTGAGACTGTGTACTTTTCTTTAGATTTGATAATTTCTTTGGATCTATATTCAATCTCACCAAGTATCCCTCTGTAATCTCCATTCTTCTGTTAAGCCCCTCTACTGACTTTTAAATTTCAGATATTGTAATTTTCAGTTTGAGAATTTCCATTTGGTTCTTTTTTTGATAGTTTCCATTTTTCTTCACATTCATTATGAGCAAAATTTTCTTTACTTCATTGACAATGGTTGGAAAGCTACTTCAAATTCTTTGTCAATTCCAACATCTGAGTCATTTCAGGATTGGTCTCTATTTATTGTCTCTACTCTTGAGACTGGGTCCCAGCTTCTGGTTCTTTGCATGTTGAGTAACTTTAGATTGTATCCTGGATATTGTGAAGACACTGGATGCTTACATATTCCTCTGAAGGGCATTGGTGTTTTTGTTCTATCAAGCAATTAACTTGGTTGAACTCAAACCTGTAAACTCTTATATTTTGAGCAGCAGCTCAAATCTCAGTTCAATTCTTTATTTTTAGCTGGGCTGCTTTGAAATCTGTCCTCCACATGCTTAGTTCACTGGTCAGCCAGACACTTGGGCAGAGTTTGTACATAGAAATTGGAGTTCTCCCTCTTGGCTTTCTCCTCTCAAGGATTTTCTTCTTACTTTCTAGTGGCTATGGTTGCCTCAAACTCTGTGTTCCTATTCTTCAGGTCAGAAAATTGTGATTCCTCTTTCAGAGTTTTAAAAATTTATCTTATTTTTTAAAAATTTTGTGTAGAGACAGGATCTTGCTATGTTGTCCAGGTTGACCTTGAACTTCTGGCCTCAAGCAATCCTCCTGCCTTGGCCTCCCAAAGTGCTGGGATTACAGGTGTGAGCCACTGTGTCCGGCTCTCTTTCAGAATTTTAATTACTCCATGTGGAGCTGACATCACCTTCCCTTCAGGTTTAACACCATAGAGACAGGTAACTTATTCTATGCCTTTCTCTTCTTCCAAGTTTGGACTACCCTCTTGAATGTCTGTTTTTGCTCACTCTCCACTACCCTCAGTTCATCGTTCTCTTTTCCTTCTTATGTGTTTTGTCCAGAGTTTATTGCTGTTATGTACAAAAGCCCTGGGTTCTTTAGGAGCCTCCCTGGCCATACCAGAAGCTGGACTCCTGTGTGTTCTGAGGACGTAATATTTTATATTCCAACAGTTGAACCTCTGAAGAAAGTTACACCTGCTGACTTAAATAGCACTTTTTTTGGTAGCACTTACGGAATTTGTTATTAAACTATTTGCACACTTATTTAATGCATCTTTCCCATGAGAGCATGTGAATGCCTGAGGTCCTAGCACCTAGCCCTGGAACATGGTAGCAGCTCCTTAAATATTGTTGAACAAATGAATGCAGTCAGGAGATGATGCGGGACTAAATCAGGACAAAGGCACTGAGTGTAGACAGAACTTGGTGTGTTTCAGAGAAACTTCATAGAGAGCTTTAAGGGAATTTGGTTGTTGGCTAGATTGGGGGGTGTGTTGAGGAAGATGGAGGAGTTTAGGAAAACCTCCCAAATTCTAGCTGGTGTTACTGGCTGAATGGTAATATATATAGGACAGGTGGAAGAGGGCTAGACTTTGATTAAGATTGCACATTCAGAGCATTGAGAAAAATTATTCTTTGGTCTTTGCATGTTGATGGGCACTTCTAATTTGTGATTAGCATTTAACCTGCCCTCAACCCATTTTTGGCTGGAACTGAGATTTAGGAAGGAGCAGTAACCGCATTTTTAATTCTTACTCCTGTTCGGGTGCAGCTGGCTCTACTGAGAGAGAAGCAAGCAAGTCTGGAATCCAGGGAATCCATTAAGGAAGGGTGTTTCTCTATGATAAGGAGCTGAGTGTTGAAACTTAATCCTCCAAACCTCTGCCTCCCCAGGACTCCATTAAATTGTTCCTATTAGTGTGATTGAGCCAAGATACCGAAAGAGCAGGGGAAATATTAGAAAACCTGAAAATGAGGGGACAGAGATTGGAAGCTGTGCCTCAGCCATGATTTAGGAGTCTCACTAAATCCATAAGTGGAAATGTCTGACAGCCTTGGAACCTGACATCTTTCATCTTCCTGGTGGAATACAAGTTCGCTTGTGTAGTACAATAAAAACCGGTGGTGAGCGCTGCAGTAAAGTTCATGTTCCCTTAGTAGCAAGGTTGGGATAAGAGCATAATTACACATAGAAATGCTGCCCTGGGCCTCCTTTCCTGTAAGCAGCTATGAGAAAGGCAGCATCTATTACCTGATTCTAGGGCAATCTGCACTATCCAAATGTTTCCTATTAGCACCTTTGATTGCTTCTGGAGTCACAGGCTTTCAGCTAATTCTTCAAAGGGGAGTGCTTGTTCTCGGAGTCTCAGTCAAGACATTTAGCACCAGGGACCCTCTCCTGATGGACTCCCCCTGCAATTAAGAAAACAGGTTTCCAAGGGGGAGGAAGCTTTGTTGTGAGCTGTAACATTCAGAGGGGTTTCTGTTGCTATTTCTGTGTTGAGGCAGCTCTCACCAGCATGTGTGGGTCTCCACCACCCACTCCCATGGCCATGCCATAGGGGACTGATTACCTCGTAGTCAGGGGGAGTTTTACACTCTTCTCGTCCTGCAGTTAGAGGTGGAGACGAGGGGATGATGAAGGATGAAGCAAGTCCAGCAATTGGATGGGAACTTGCAGAAACAGCCTTTAGTGCATTCATTGTATTTTGCACGACAGAACACCACTGCTAAACAAATGTCAGTGACCCTCACCTGTGGACTCCCTCCCACGCCAGCCTCAGCAGTTAATTCTGGTGGCCCCAGGGGCTATCTCGTGTGAGAGCTCAAAGCACACCTCCTCTGCTTCTCTGCGCAGCCCCCTCACTGCACTCCAGGAACAGCCCGGGCCAGCCGATCAGGTGCCACCGCCACTCTAAGCTTCTTTTCTGGGCACTACCATTGTTCTCCTGTTCCCCACTCTTGCTTGCCTAGGGTCGCAGGGTCCCAAGGCTGTGGTGGACTGAGGGCAGAAGGACTCCCTCTCCAAATCCCCCATAAAGTGACCAGTGTGTGCCCAGAGCATCGTGAAGTTCTTCCCCAAAACAGCCCCTGCCTGTGTCCCTGGCTGTCCCTCTCTCCGCAGCCGTGGTTGGCACAGTAGAGTCACACGGATAGCTTTTCATAGATACTGAGATCTAGATTGCACCCCAGACCATTGAAATTAGGACCCCGTGGGGTGGGCTCTGGCTTTGTAGTGTATAAGCTCCCCAGGTGACTCTAATGTTCTGCGGGGGCTGAGCACCATGGCTTTACCAGACGCGGGTCAGAATCTGACCTCAGGCTGGGCCGGGCAGAGGGTTGCTACATCCTCATCTCCCATCCCCAGCCGCAGCCACCCACAGGTCTCTTTCCTTCCACACAACTAGACGTCTGCCTTGGAGGGTACAGGTGATGACCCACTGGTTTGGCTGGAAGCCACACTTGGGATTCCAGTTCACTCTTAAACATTTGTAAGTGGCAATTTCAAATACTTCTTTTGTTCACTGCTGATAAATCTGAGACTGTGGGGAAAAAACGTGGGGTGGAAGGCTTAAAGTAGCCACAGAATCAATTTCTGGCTGTGTGATCTTCAAAAAGTTAAACTATTTGAACCTCAGTTTCCTTACCTGTAAAATGGGAATACTATGGTTGTAACTACCTTGTGGAGCACAAATTAGGTGATGTATGGGAAAGCATTTTGTGTTAGTGAGACAGTATGAAAAAGCGAGACCTTGCTATGGGATTATTATCTGCCATCTTACAGATCTGGGACTTGAACTCACTGTGGTGAGTTTCACTGATTTAATGTGAATTCATTACCACTACTTGCAAAGCTATTCTGAGCACACATCCTCGTGATGAAACCTTGATGTCTTATCTTTGTAAGTAGGGAGCAGCTTTATCACTGTTGTTTAATTCTGTGATCTTCTATAACAGTATCATTTCCTATTGGCAGAATTGTCCATTCTTCTTAGTACTAGGAATTCTGGCCCTGGAATATTTTCATAATCTAGAAAGGTATCTTCTCGACCAGAGGTTCTCAAATATTTGTGGCATCAGAATCAACTGGAAGGCTTGCTAAAACATCTCTGGGCCCCAATCCCAGAGTTTCTGACTGAGTAGGTCTGGGTGGAGGCCAAGAATTTGCATCTTTAACAAGCTCCCAGGTGAAGCTGATGTTGCTGGTTCAGGGAGCCCACTTGGAGAACCACTGTGTAGACTTTTTCTACAGGGTGTCATAGCATAACCTCTAGGCCAGTGTTCTTATCCTTAGCTGCACCTTAGAATTACCTGGGTAGTTTTTAAAAATACTGACCCCTGGGCCTAACCCCACATCAACTGAATTGTTCTCTGTAGGTGGGGCCAGGGCATCACTATTTTTAAAATGCTCTGCTCCAAGGGTGGTTCTAATGTGCAGCCAGAGCTGAGAACCTTTGGCTTGACCTAAATCACGTTTCTCTGATTCCAGTCTTATGCCCTGTAACACATTCTCCACTTAGCAGAGGTTATTTTAAAAAGCTGAATTAGACTATAACATGGCGTTTCACTGCTTAAAACAACTTCGTTGACTTTCTGATGTGCTTAGGATCTATACCACACCTCCAAAGTCCACTAAGCCTACTCCTTCCTAACTCTCCAGTCTCACTGTACTGTCCCTGTGTCAGCATGTGGGCCTCCTTTCTGCTCCTCCCAGGCCTTGCCCCTGTCCTCTCTGGCCAGGCTGCTCCCTCCTTCTGTCCTTCAGACATCAGCTCAAACGTCCCATCCCCGGAGAGGCCTTCCTTGGCTGTCCTGTTAAATGTGGCCACCACACAGATCTGTGCGGTTCAAAGGCTGCACAGCTCGATGGGTCCCCTTCATATCATGGTTATACTCTTGTACTTGCCT
Source organism: Daubentonia madagascariensis (assembly GCA_023783475.1). Classification (NCBI taxonomy): domain Eukaryota; kingdom Metazoa; phylum Chordata; class Mammalia; order Primates; family Daubentoniidae; genus Daubentonia; species Daubentonia madagascariensis. Next base: position 46,386,453 of record JAKFHU010001953.1, read on the forward strand.
GTCTGCCTTCTTCAAAGCTCTGATCAAATTTTAATGTCTTATTTATTTTATGACTAGTGTTATCATCTGTCTCCCAAACTAGAAATTGGTTTCCTGACGGCAGGGACGTTGCCTTGCTCACTGATGTTCCAAGTGCCTGCCAGGTAGTACCTGCACAGATATACTTATTGAGTGAATGAATCCTCTAAATGGGGGGCTTACAGGTCCCTACTCTGTTCTGTGACTATTACTGCAAGGCACCAGCAACTACAGACAAACCCGGAAATAGATTCTTGCAGAGCACTGGGCTGTGTTTGGCGACACCAGAGGCCACACTGGTCCCCCTTGCTCTGAATTGGCTTCTCACTGTCTGCCCATCACAGCTTAGGTCAGACAATGGTGGGAGGGGCCCGGGCAGACCAGCACCCGCACTGTGTTTGGCAGGGAGACGTGATAGGTGATTAAGGGGCCATGGAGTCCTTCCCTTATAGAGGGGTGGAGCGGTGGACGTGTCAGTAATCGATAATTGCCCGTTTTATATGGAGGGTTTATAGGCTAATCTCAATTAATTGTTTCGGAAAGAGTAGTAAAATTAGGCAAGGAGGCCATCCGAGATGATGACTCATGAGGGGCGGCTGCACAGACAGGCGATTAGCATCGTGGAGGTCACAGCGGTCTGGATGTGAAGGGCATCGTGCGCCCAGAACGACGTCTGGCTGAAGCGCAGTGAGGCTGAACAGCATTGGGAAGGTTGAGCTTCTAATGGAAGAAAAAGCTCAGAAGACAGAATTCTGTGCTGTGGAGCAGGGAAGTATTTCATAGAAAGTAATGCATAATGTAAGTTTCTCCATAAAACCAAAGTGAGATGAAAAAAAATGAACAACTCAAATAACTATCCTTGAATTTCAGGATAATGGGCAACATTGCCCAAAATGTAGCCACTCGGACTCAGGAGGTCAGTGAGAGAGTGTTAGGCATATATACATACGTTTAATATTTTAAAAATTAATTGTATGTTAGAAAATATATCACTAGGCCATCAGTCCTGTGTGTTTTCCTTTATATAGTGGTAGGAAGTCTTTGTGCAAATAAATTTAGATTGAAAAAGTATAAGGTGATTTTAAAGAACAGTATTAAACAGGATAAAGTAAGGAGATAAAGCAATAATTATATAGGGGCTTGAGAATTACTGGGAACTAGGACTTTCGTGCCCAGACTTAAGAAAATTGTTAAGCATTTTTTTCTTTTCTTTATGGATAGAGATGTGAGGAAAACTGGTTTTGCTAAACATTTTGAGCATAAAACTTCGAGGAGAGGAGCAAGATTAACTGGCCCTTTGATCACCTGTTTATTCTTTGAATGAACTGGAAGTTTCTTAAAGGAGGTCCAGGGAGGCGGGGGAGAAGGTCAAGGAGACTCTACTTAATCAGCTGGATTAGCCAAATCGATTCTGGCTTTCTGATCAATGGAAGATAGATGCTGCCATCAGACGATGCTAGCTTCCTCAGGAAACCTGCACTGCCTCTGGACACAGCACTTAGGAATCCTTTCCAGCATCCTTTGGTCCTGGCAGGAAGACAAAGTCAGGCAAGGCTTAGCAAACTGGAATCTTTTCCTCACTGAATTACTTGGAGAGGGAACAGCTTGCACCTGCTGGCCACACTAAAACACCAACAATTTCCTGTCTTGTGAGAATGCCCACAGCAAAGAATTTAGCATGGTAGCATTGTTAGATGTTTAAAATGTGGGTCTTCCACTGTCAACAACTGCTAGTAGTTTTGAACACATCAGTAGTTGCTGACAACTGCTCTTAGCCTGTTTCTCTTGAGGACTTCTCTGTAATTGAAAAGAGACTTTGGTGGGAGAATTCCTAAATATATAGGCACTTCATTATTATAGCTCTGTGCTGTCCAATATGGTAGCCACTATCCACAGAAGGGCCATTTAAATCTAAATTAAAATGAAATAAAACTTAAAATTCAGTTCAAATTTAAAGCTCAGTCTAAAAATTAAAATTCTTATTTGCACTAGCCATATTCTGAACGCTTAACAGCATCACATGGCTGGTAGCTACCATTTTGGATAGCACAAGTATGGAATATTCATTCATGACAAAGTTCGTTGGATAAAGCTAGATGAATGAATACTTTCTGAAACTTTGGACCGAATCAGCCTATTTTCAAGGAGGATCATCCTTTCCTGGGGAATTTGGGTGGTGGGTCTGTTGAGAGTAGAGGAGAGAATCCGCAGTTGGCAAGGTTTTTCCGTTTGTTATTTCCTTGCCATCACCCCAGGATATGCCACTTGTCAACATACCTACTCCATCTGGGGGGTTGATTGGCTTCTCCACATGAGTTTAATGTCTGTCCTGGATTTACTAATTCAAAGGATTTCTTGCCATTTCTAGAGAGAGTTAATATGTGATGAATCAAAAAGGAAAAATCATATTCTTCCCCTCCAGGCAGTGAAATAGACCATAGGCAATGCTTGTTCTCTTTGGCAGAGAGTATATGTAAAAGAATAAGAACAGAGGTGATTTAAAGGTGGAAGGAAATTTATTTTGGAATTTCTCCAGGTGGAGTCAGAAGATTGATCTAGAAAAGCCAGAAGTGGCTGTTGAGAATTCTGGATGTTTTTGTTAAATGTGTCTCACCCCTTGCAGCACAGATTCACTGCTGCATTTTGAGTGATGCAGAACCAGCATCGATCGAGAGCTAAGAAAACAAGTATCTTTACTGGATTCGAGAAAATACACTGTGCCACACGCTTAGTGAAAATCAATAATGCAGGAAAATTTACCGGCTGCTATTCAAATCTTACTTCCCCTAATTGTAGGGGCTGGCAAAGCCACTGGTTTTTGAGACTTACAGGTTGGGCACAATGTACCAATCACTCGCTCTTTGGTAGACCTGAAAAGAGGCTTAATTGAGTTGTTTTCTGTGATAAGGAGAAACAAGCGTAGAAAGCCGGCTGCAAAACAGGCTGCAGGCTCCTCTGCTCGGAGCTGCTCCTAAAAGTTTGGGGTCTGTGGTGTAGAAGAGAATTAGGAAGAAGTGCTTCTAGCAAGGTTTCTTAAAGTAGGAATTCACAGCTGGCTCACTTCTCCCACATACGTTGTCCACCTGGCCCTAGTTGGGATTTGAGGTTATGACCTTGCTTTGGGGAAATTTAGGCATTGCTTATAAACAGGCCGATGTAAAGGCAAAGGGAGGAGGGAGGGAGAGCTTGCAAGGAGCCCTGGACTGGAGGAGTTGTCTGTTGTGGTCAGGGTTGGAGGCAAGAGCTGCTTACCATTGTCCATGCCTTCATGAGCCATTCAAGGAATTTAGAAACAGAACAAGAGAACTGTAGAATGCAGGGCAGGGCAGAACTAGCTGAAGGGTGTGGATACAGAAGGACTGATGAGTATTGAACTCTGGGCAGTAATACGGTGAGTTACAGTCCCAGCCCTTGAGTGATGGCTGGAAGTCATCAAGTTTTTCAATTTTACTAAGTTGTCACTCACATGTGATATTAGCTGAAACGATATCTTTCAGCTGCGTCTTGCTCAGAAGGGGAAACAGCCCTCCACGCTATGTCACCACCTCCATGCTATTGATTTTGTGTGAATGGGCAGTGATTCACGGACCTCCCCTCCCCTGTTTCTATGCTGGCTTCAGACTTTCAAGAGTCTCGTGTGAATTGCGCTAGTTCAGCGACAACCCAGCGTGAAATCTCATCGTGTTTGCAGATGATTGCCTGGGATTTGAGGGAGTGGGGGGTGTAGTGAAAAAACCGCCAAATAGGAGGTGAAATAAATAAATCAAAGAATAAGGTGACATTTGTAAATCTGTCAGGGATTGAAGGAAAGAGTTCTGACCGTAGCTCTCACCCCTGAACTCAGTGGCATCCCTGGGGAAGAAGAGAGGAGAAAATAAATATTTGGAATGTCGCTATTTCTGTGTTTTATTAACAGAAGCCACTCTTTTTTTTTTTTTTAATTCCTGGAAAAGTTTGCCCCGGCTCTGCCATGGAGAAAGGAAGAATTAAATGTTTATGAAAACAATAGAGCGAGTGGTTCTCAGCGAGGCGAATCTGATTTTGCCCAACAGTATGTATTAGGTGTTGTGGGTGCTTGTCTGCCTCTTCTCAGCTGGGATTTGTGATCCGAAACTGACTTCTGGCTATCAGTGTTCCTTCAGACATGGCCCTGGAATATTGACTCTACTTCCACCACGCCCTGTCCCCAAACTTGTCTGATGTGGGAGAGTGATATCCAGGGGGGATCTTGAGATTCTATGTGAGTGATGTCTTGACCTTGGTATTTGACCTAGGAATTTGGGGCCTCATTCTTGGCATGTTTTCACTGTAATTGTTTTGTTTTATTCCATTCTATCTCCTTGATTTTAGGCGATACATTTAGCAGGTAGCTCTCATTCAACATGTGATATAATAACAATATATAGGCCAGGCATGGTGGCTCACACCTGTAATTCCAGCAGGAGGCCAAGGCAGGAGGATTGCTTGAGGTCTGGAGTTTGAGACCAGACTGGGCAATGTAGCAAGACCATGTCTCTAAAAAAAAAAAAAAAAAAATTTAGCTGGCTGTGGTGGTATGTGCTTGTAGTCCTAGCTATTTGGGAGGCTGAGGCAGGAGGATTGTTTGAGCCTGGGAGTTGGAGGCTGCAGTGAACTATGATGGTGCCACTGCACTCCAGCCTCTAGCCTGGGCTACAGAGTGAGACCCTATCTCTAAAAAAACACACACAAAAAACTAAACAAACAACAAAACCCCCCAAAACAATATAATTATTGTTGTATCATTATTAATACATTATACATTAATTATATTGAAATATACTAATTGATATAACAGTATAATTATTTTATCCCTGCTGATGATTATCACTACTAATATTTATTGTGCCCCAACTTTGAACCACATGCTGTGCTAAGCACTTTTCACATATCATCTCATTTAATCCTCATAAAACCTTGAGGTGAGTATTATCATTTTACCTGTGTTATAGATGAGCAAACAAACTTACAGAGTTTCAGAGATCTGCCCTGGGACACACAGCAGGATGATGGCAGAGCCAGGCCTTCTGTCCCCATTGTCCTCATTTGAAGGTGGGCACACCCCCACCTCCTATCCCCCAAACACTGCTCTGTGATTCAGTGTGGAATGACAGGTGCCTCCAGGCCCAGGTGGCTGCTCCTCCCTCAAGCCTTCTGCTCTCAGGATGATGGAGAAGCCAGTTTTGGCCTCTAGGAAGATACCATTTCCTAGTGAACTGGCGATGGCCCCAAGCCCCATTAGTAGGCTGGCGCAGTGGTTGTCAGGGCAGCTGTTTAATGGGTTGTGGAGCCAGTTCACTTCTGGGCCAGCCCATCCCCACTGACCCCAGTGCCCCACTGAGGCATTTATAGATGGGTGCAGGGCTTGTTCCATGGTGGGTGCACTCTGCAAGGTGCAGGTCCCAGGCAGTGCAGTGATTCGGATCTGTTGATTAGTAGGCTCTTCTCCCTCCACTGCTGGCTGCCTCCTCTAAGTAATGTGTGAGGAACTGTGCAAGGAGCCATGTGATGATGAATTATGGCTGGGGCTGGAAAGTAGCTGAAATTGACCCAGTCTTGTCTTTGTTCTCACTGAAAAGAATAACAACCAGTCCCAAGTCCTGGAGATGGAACCTTCCACCCCATCCCATGGAATTAAAAGGGTCTGGGTTTATTTTATTTGTTCCCTGCTCTGGTATACTCAAATCAGCCCATAGTGCTAGTTTGGGCAGTCAGATGGTGATATATATTTTGGGAACACCAGAAAGCAGGCATTTGTAATTTGTCATGTAGCAGACACCTGGGAACTTCGTGTTATCCTTCTAGTTCATACTTAGGGGGCCGCTGATGGGTCCAAAGGCCCAGCAGACCCTCATGCTAGAGAACAACATTACAGAGGGGCAGCATAGCATAGTTGTAGAGGGTTTGCCTGGGATGGTTGCAGCTTGTACTTCATGTCCCAGAATAATTTTTTTTAGAGATGGGATCTTGCTCTTTTGTGCAGGCTGGAGTGCAGGGGCACACGATCATAGCTCACTGCAGCCTGGAACTCCTGGGCTCATCCTCGCACCTCAGCCTCCCGAGTAGCTGGGACTACAGGTACATGCCACCACACCTGGCTAATTTTATTTTTTGTCGAGATGGTTTCACTATATTGTCCAAGCTGGTCTCGAATTCCTGGCCTCAAGTGGTCGTCCCGCCTCAGCCTCCCAAAGTGCCAGGATTACAGGCATGAGCCACCACGACAGGCCCTGGAATAATTATTAATAGTTTCTCCTTTCACATTCAAGTGTCCTATTGGAAGAGAAAGAATATGGTCATTTATAGCATGGTAAAGAATGTAGGTGCTGGAGTCCGTAGCCGAAGTGTGAATCTTGGGTTTTCCTATCACCAGCTGTGTGACCTGGGACAATTAGCTTTTTCTAAAGAATTAATGTATAATAGTTATATGTATTTTGGAGTACACGTGGTATTTTGGTACCTATATGTACTGTGTAATGATCCAATCAGAATAATTGGCATATCAATCACCTCAAACATTATCTTTTGTGTTAGGAACATTACAAATCTTCTAGCTATTTTGAAATAGACAATAAATTATTAACTGTAATTTCCCTGCTGTACTATCAAATACTAGATCTCATTCCTTCTATCTAACTGTATTTTTGTACCCCTTCACCAATTTCTCTTCGTTCCGCCCCTTCCCAGCCTCTGGTAACCGTATTCTACTCTCTACCTCTATGAGATCCACTTTTTTAGCTCCCACATATGAGTGAGAACATGCAATATTTGTCCTTCTGTGCCTGCCTTATTTCACTTAACATAATGATCTTCAGTTCCATCCATGTTGCTGCAAATGACAGGATTTCATTTTTTTATGGCTGAATAATATTCTATTGTATATATACCACATTTTAAAAAAATCCATTCATCTGTCGATGGACATTTAGGTTGAGTCCACGTCTTGACTATTGTGAATAGTGCTGCTATAAACATGGGAGTACAGATATCTCTTCGATATACTGATTTCCTTTCTTTTGGATGTATATATATAGCGGTGGGATTGCTGGATCATATGGTATTTCTATTTTTAGTTTTTTGAGGAATTTCCATAGTGTTTTCCATGGTGGCTGTACTAATTTACATTCCCCCCAACAATTTACAAATATTCCCCTTTTTTTGCATCCTTGCCAGTATTTGTTATTTTTTGTCGTCTTGCGAGTAGCCATTCTAACTGGGGTTAGGTGATATTTCTTAGTAGTTTTGATTTGCATTTCCATGACTAGTAATGTTGAACATTTTTCATATACCTGTTATTAATCCCTTGTTGGATGGATAGTTTGCAAATATTTTCTCGCATTCCATGGGTTTTCTCTTCACTTTGTTTCCTTTGCTGTGCAGAAGTTTTTAGTTTGATATGATCCAATTTGTCTATTTTTGCTTTTTGTTGCCTGTGCTTTTGAGGTCTTACCCAAAAAAATCTTTGCCCAGACCAATGTCCTGATGTGTTTCCCCAATGTTTTCTTTTAGTAGTTTTGTGGTTTTAGGTCTTACATTTAAGTCTTTAATCCATTTTGAGTTGATTTTTGTATATGGTGAAAGGTGGGTATCTGGTTTCATTCTTCTGTATACAGATATCCAGTTTCTCTAGCACCATTTATTAAATAGACCATCCTTTCCCCAGTGTATGTTCTTGGTGCCTGACAATTAGCTTCCTGAGCTCCAACATCCTCATTTCTAAAATGGGAATATAATGGCTACTATTTCTGAGGTTGTTCTGAAGATTAAATGCAATAATATATGTGAAGGGTTTAGTATGAGGGGCTTATCTATCAAGCACTCAATGAAAATTCAGTCCTTTCAGTGCATGTGAATCTTGTGAATTCTGGTGTGCAAGAAATCAAAATTGGCTTGCTTTCTACAACTTGATCCAATTTGCAGCTCAGAACCCCCAGGCCACCCCCTCCTTTCTTGAGGCTCGCACCACTTAGTCTGTGAGCCTGTGCTCGAATTTTAGCCCTGCCAGTTACTAGCCATACTACCTCCTGCAAGTTATTTTGCAATTCCTCTTTAGTGTCCTCTTCTGTAAGCTGGACTAAAGTTTAAAGTCTGAGACTATGAGCTCTGAAGCCAAGAATCCACTTTCAAACCCTGGTTCATCTACCCCATAGCTGTTGACAGTGGGAGATCCTTCACCTCTTCGTTTCTGTTTCTCCATCTGTAGAGATAGAATCTACCCTAGAGTGTGGTGTGAGGATTAAACCTCTTTGAACTGTGTCCAACACCTAGTGAGCATACAATCAATGTTAAATATAGATATAATCTTACTTTTCAGGGAAATATGAAGAAATCAAAAACTGTTCATGATTCCATCATCCAGTGGTATAATGTTTTAGTGCATCTCCTTTCATTGATATTTTCATGTGCAGCTTTTTATTTTATTATTTTTTTAAACAAGCTTACTTTCCTCCAAAGCTTTTAAAAATACAGTAATAATCTATAGACACTTTGCTATCCTTTTTTCTTTATATATATCATAGCCATTTCCCCATGTCATTGGTTTTTAGAAACTCAATCTTTATTAGCAACACTATATTCCATCACATGACGAAATTTTTATTTCTGTATTGTGTATTTATATGATTTCTAACTTTTTTCTATGACAAGTACTTTTTCAGCAAATAGCTTTAGGCGTACATTTCTGGACCATTTATTTAGCTATTTCCTTTGACTAGAGTCCTACCTGTGTAAAAAGTGGGTCCAAGGCTATGGCTGCCTTATAGGTGCACAATAAATATATTGTCAAATTGTGCTCTAGAAATGTTGCCCAAAATTTATGTTTCAGCAGCCAGGTGTGAAAGTGCCCATTTCACCATAACTTCACCAGCATTGAGTGTTCTTTCTATTCATTCACTGGCTGTTTGTAAACACTCTTATCTCTAGACCAGTGATGTCCAATAGCACTTTCTGCAATGATGGAAATGTTCCACATCAGCACAGTCCAACATGGTAGCCAATAGTCACATGGGACTACTGAGCCCTTGAAATGTGGCTAGTCCAAGCAAGGAAGTGAATTTCTAATTTAATTTAAGTTAATTTAAATTTAAATAGCAACATGTGGCTAGTGGCTACTGTATTGGACAGCTCATCTCTGAACTGTCTCTCTATCATGAACACTGCAGAACAGTGTGGTGCGTTGTTACTCTAGAGCCCATGTAGCGCTCTCTTCTGGTCTGTGCTGGGGGCAGGATGATGTAGCAGGACAACTGCCAGGGGTGATATTGGGAAACAATTCCTTTTTTTCCTGTGTCACGCAGCAGTGTTCCCAGAAGGCTACCAGCCCAGAGAGCTGAGGACACTTCTGCCATTAGAGGGGATTTAAGTTATGTACCCAGTAAGTGGCTATATTCTTTTCTCTGCTGTCCATGGTTTCTGCTTCTCATTCCCTGTACCCTGTTATATTTAGACTTATTTCCAGGGTGATAATAGCAGCCCCAGAAAAGCTGTCTCTCTGCTCTGCCACCTGGCTCGTGTATTTGTTTGGAAGGTGATAAGCGTGGTTCTCTGCTTCCTTCTGCCCTTTCAACAGTAGATGACAGTCTCAGCTCAGAACCCAGGGTTTTGGTTTCTCCTCAAATGCTTAGCCTGTAACATATTCCGTTATTGTTTGTTCTGATTGTGTAACTAGTGACACAGTGTGGCTCACTGCAAGTCTGAGCCCAGTACCTCTGTGATGGAGAAGCAGCCGGTCTCTCTGTGAAGTGTGACTCCATCTGCTCAGCCCTAACCAGTGAGGCCAGAATTGAACAAGGCCAAACTGCCCAAGGAAACAGCTGCCAAATGGCTCTTGGCAGACGTAGAGGTGTCCTGTGGCCTACTCTTGACCACATCAGAAGAGAAATTAATGTCACACTCTATTGTCTAGTTACTTAATTCTTGGCAAGCCCAAGCTACAGATAATCTCATTTGTAAATAGATCAAATCATTTCAAACCCCTAAAAGAAATAGTAAAACTGATTGAATTTGCTCTTAGGTTGAAGAGGATGTTGCAACTTGCCTACTAAGAGTTAAACTACATGGTCCCTTGTGGTCTGACTATGATTGCCTTTTATTTATTTATCATAACTTTTAGTTCCACAAATTGACGGAGAAACCAGGAATTTACATATGTAAACTATTACATATGAATTCCCTCTAAGGCAAATTTTTTTCCAAAATAGCTGGAATGGTAAAAGACAGCTCTCTTACATTTTTGGCTATGTGTTTGCTGAGTGACAGGTATGGTGCTCAATGCTTTGCGTGGATTATTTCATTTAATCCTTACAATATCCTCCTAGAGGCAGTGACGGTTATCCCCATTTACAGGTGAGGAGGTTTTAAGGGTAGTGGCTTGCCTGATGTCACCCAGCTAGTAAGTGACGAAGCTGGGCTTGCAATCCAAGCAAATTGACTCAAGGGTCTACGTTCCGATCTCCTGTACTGATCCTGTTTATGACAGTGACTGTTTGGGGGGTGGGTACTTTCTGTATGCTGAGCACTTTATGTGGATTATCACATTTTTCTTCTTTTCTTTTTTTTTGTTAAACTTTCACAACAACCTTACAGGCTATGAATATTACTAACTCCCAATTTACAGATAAGTAAACTGAGGTTTATAGACTTTAAGAAGGTTGATCAAGGTCAAATGGGAAGAAAGGAGATCACCAGGTTGGGCCACAGATTAGCTCTCCCCAGAGGTCAAGTTCTTAGCTACCAGGCTATGTTCCCTCCCTATCAGTTCGAAGGGAGGGAATATATGTCCTGGGAGGTGGCCAGAGTGTCATTTCTTAGAGATTTCCAACTGATAAATAACACAGTAATGTGCTTTTAAATTCAATTATGAATTGGGCAGTGTCATAGGTCTGTGGGGATGTGGTGGGAAAGATTTAGTGCTATTGTTCAATGCTTCTAAAACCAGTAGCTATGGTGAAGGACTAGGTTTTATTTCCAGCCTGTTATAGATCAGTTTGTGGTTCCACGCTGCACAACTACAGTTGCAGCTCGGGCCACACCCAACTCATCATGGATTTAGCAGTACCCAAAACGGTCTACACCTGGTTCAGTGAGACCAGCCACGGACCCTGTGCTTGTTGGTCTCAGCAATGTCAACTTGCTATAAAAGTTACTAAACTCTTACTCTCAATTTCTGTTCTTATTTCATTTTAGACAGGGAACAAACACTTCATGGACCAGTGCCAGCCATGGACCATACTTTGAGAATCATTATTGAAAAACAAAAGATTTCAGGCTTAGAATTCAGGAAACACGGACTCTTGCTCCTGTCTGTAGCTTGCTGTGTAGCTCTCAGAAAGTCACTTAACCTGAGTCCAACTTCATCTGTCAATGGATGGGTTTGGAGCAGAATACAAGATCCCTGCCAGCTCCAAGGCACTATAATTCTATGTTGATTTTAAGAGTCTTCTGTGCTACAGATGCCAGCAACCAGAAGCATAAGAACAACATACAATTTAGAATATATCGAAATGGTCTTTTTCTTGACAAAGCCTGGCACAAGAGAGTTGGGAGCTTTGCCTAACAAAGGGCTCTTATGATTTACAGCCTGTGACATCCCTTTGTTTGACAAATGAATTTCAAGGGCACCAGAGTAGGTTGAATATGCTGAAAATCAAAGCGTGCACAATGTGCCAAAGTGAGCTGTGTGTGGTAAATCTTTGAGTTTAATTATAGTGATAGTTAAAATAACAGGAAATATAATGAGGTTTGTGAAGTACAATTCCCTTGTTGGTTGTGAAGTGTGGTTTCTTTCAACATCAGTCAGAAAGCCAGGGCTGGGGGCCTGGGTTGCTATGTCAATAGTGTTTGAGAAAGTGATTCAAGGGCCTCCACTTCTATGGTAGCTTTAGAGAGATTCTTTTATTCTGTTTTCTAAATTCTTGCCATCTAAAGGGTGGTCCACAGACCAGCAGCCTCGACATCTCCTAGGAATTTCTTAGAAATGTGGAGTCTCCCAGCTCAGGCTGCATGAATCAGACTCTGTATTTTAGCAAGATCCCCCAGTGAACCACATACAAGAAAGTGTGGAAAGAGCAGCTCGAGGCCACTGAAATTGTGGGAAAGGGGAAAATGGAAGACTGAGTCACTTGATAACCAACATTCTCGGTGGCCTATTGTGTGCCAGGCCCTATGCCAGGCACTGGGGATGGGGTTTGGAGGGGACAGATTTGGTCCCCCTCTCATAGAGAGGACCACATAGTCATTCATGTCACACTGGACTTGGAGCTGTGATGGGGCAAGTGAGCGGCACCGTAGGCATTCAGAGGAGGGATGCCCAACCGGGACCCAGGGAGGTAGGGAAGGCTTCCTGGGGATGTGGCTTTTAAGCTGAGACTTTTAAGTTGTAATCAAAAACAGGAACATGCAGTTGTTTCTAGTGGGAACCTTGGCCTGGGGCAATAGGAACTTGCTTTGCTTTCTAGCCTGAAAGGAGTTTAAAGCAGGTTTATAATTGGTCCCTGGTTCCCCTAGACCATGGGCCGGCAAACTATGGCCTATGGACTATCTCCAGCCTACTATTTATTTTTGTGAATAAAGTTTTATTGGAACACAGCCATGCTCATTTGCTTACACATTGTCTATGTTGCTTTGTGATACAACAGCAGGGCTGAGTTGTTGCAACAGAGACCTTATAGCTCTGTTAAGTGAAAAATACTTACTGTCTGACCCTTTCCGTAAAAAGTTAGCAGACTCTTTCTAGGCTAGTGGTTCTCAAAGTGTGGATTCCAGTTGAGTGGCATCAGCATCACCTGGTGACTTGTTAGACATGAAAATTCTCTGGCCCCACCCCAGACCTGTTGAGTTAGACTCTCCAGGATTGAGGCTCAGCAGTCTGTGTTTAACAAGCCCTCCAGGTAAATCTGATGCACTAGAAGTCTGAGAAACACTGCCTCATACCCACCTTCTCTGTACTGTGGGGCATCCACATAGTCACATCTTCTCTCTGGACCAGTTTCCCTCAGATCGTTTCGTGCCTGGCGCCTACTGTCCTTTGCATCTCTGCTCTAACGACCCTCCCTCAGAAGGACCTTCCTTGGACACCAGTCTAAAGGCACCTCCTTGGCCAGTCTATCCCATCACCTTATCTTCCTATTTTTTATAACTCATACCTTATTTCCCCCACTTACTGCTCTTTAAAATTGACAAATAATAATTGTATATATTTATGGGGTACAGGGTGAGGTTTTGATGTATGCATACATTGTGGAATGATTAGATCAAGATAATTCATCACCTCACCTACTTAACTCTTTTTGTGGTAGGACATTTAAAATCTCTTTTAGCAATTTTGAAATATAATCATCCCTTGATATACACAAGGGACTGGTCCCAGGACTCCTGTGTATGGCAAAATCCTCAAATCCCACAGCTGGCCCTACAGAACTGGCATGTGAAAAGTTGGCCCTCTGCATACACAGGTTTCACAGCCTGAGAATACTGTATTTTTGATCCATGTTTGGTTGAAAAAAATCCATGTGTAAGTGGACCTGCAAAGTTCAAACCCATGTTGTTCAAAGGTCAACTGTATATGACTGTATATGACATGTTATAATCAACTATAGTTATCATGTTGTGCAATAGACCACTAAAACTTATTACTCCTAACCAAACGTTCTACCCTTTGACCAACGTCTCCCTGTCTCCCCACCCCTGATTCTGGTAACCACCATCCTACTTTCTGCTTCCATAGCTTCAACTTTTTTAGATTCCACAAATATGGGAGATCATATGGTATTTGTCTTTCTGTGCCTGGCTTATTTCACTTAGCAGAAGTCCTCCAGGTTCATGCATATTGTTGCAAATGACAAAATTTTCTTTAAGGTTGTATAGTATTCCACTGTGTGACTATCTGCAAAGTCATTTACTGTTCTCTTTGCTTACCAACATTCTCAGGTTGTGAGTAGATGAGTTAATGTATGTTAAGTGCTTAGACCCTGGCCCGCATAGCTGTTAGCTTTAGAGATGATACAATACTCTAGAAGTTCCCTGAGGTTCCTTATCAGAAGTCACTTGCCAGAGTAGTGAACTAGCCTTGGTTTGGAACCCATATCTCTTGAACTCTAAGCTAAAATTATTTTCAATGGGGGTCCTTGGGTCTCTTGTTCCAATAAGTGGGCCAATAGAATGTCAGCACTGATACCTTGAGGATACTTGGGCCACATCCTCTTGTTTTATAGGTGAGGGTGCTGAGGCCTTGGTGTAACTCCTGACTGCTCTGTTGTCGTGGAATGATTTACCTGTCTTAATTCTTTCATCCTCTAACCACTCTTTCTTATCCCCAATTTTAGTTGACATCCTTGCAGCTCAAAGATTTTCACTAACTTGGCTAAGATCACAGCTGGAATGGCAAAGTGGCGGCTCACACCCAGTGATCTGTGGTCTGTGTTTGCTTTTTGTTTTTTTAAGAGACAGAGTCTTTGTCACCCAAGCAGGCTGGAGTGCAGTGGCATGATTATAGCTCACTGCAGCCTCAAAGTCCTGGGCTCAAGTGATCCTCCCACCTCAGCCTTCCAAGTAGCTAGGACTACAGGTGTGTGCCACCGCACCTGACTAAATTTTAAATTTTTTGTAGACGTGGGGTCTTTCTATGTTGCCCAGGCTGGTCTCAAACTCCTGGCCTCAAGTGATCCTCCCGCCTCGGCCTCCCAAAGTGCTGAGATTACAGGCATGAGCCACTGTGACTGGCTGTGGTCCGTGTTCTTAACAGGTCACTGAGACTAATCCTAAAACATCCCAAGTGAGCCAGGGTTTCTACCTGTGGTGGCTCCTTTTGAGGTCATATTCTTCTGGAAGAATAGGATCCAGTGCTGGACAATGGCTTAAAGCTCACAGACATCCTTATTGCTCTCTGCTGGAGTGGCCTTGGTGAGCTCTTCTCCATGAATGCATGATTCAGGGATATCTGAATAGAGGAAATGCCAAAAGGACGGGCTAGGCTCTTTTCCCTCGAATGCTTTGCTTCTTTCATTATGTTTGACATTGTTGACAGTGAACTTGGCTCTGCTAGAGTAGCCTTTAGCAGCTAACTCGCTTAAGATCTGGTGGAGGGGGTGGGGGAAAGGACACCACTATGTGAGAAATTGAATTGTCAAGGTTACTTACAAAGGTAAGTGCAGACCAATAGCCACTTACCTATAGGAAAGTTTCCATAAGATGCTTATGGGACAATATTAACATGCGATGAAGAATTGCTAGCAAAAACAAATATGTGATTTCTTAGGGCCTATATTTTAAGGGTGAGACCCCTTTGAAATAAGGCAGGGCATGAGATTGATGCCTAGGCCCTCCTTGTTCAAAGAATTAAACAATAATAAGGGATGCTGGCTTTCTCAGGCAGTCCGGCCGGGACTTTGTAATTACTTTCATCTTGATAACATCCTGGGCTAGGTTATTTTTATTGCTTGCAAAGAAGAAGTGCCCTCAAGTTATCTAGGAAAAGCCGGTCAAAGGCACGTTTATAAAGGTATTGACCTTAAGATAATAATAAAGTGTGCAGTTGAGGGAATGTGAAGGCCTATTGGGTTTCTGCAGGATTTGAGGGAAGGGGGTTGTCATGGGGGAGCAGAAGGGTGGAAGAAGAATTGAAAAACTGGAACCTGGCAAATGATGGAAGCGCATTTGTATGCCTTTAGTTTTTTTTCTGACTTTGAGAGGCCAGAAGTAGTTACAAATCACAGGTAACCATTGTGCCCAGTGTGCATATGACTTTCCTTGAGGCAGCTTTAGTGGTTTGGAAAGTGCAGAAAGGAAAGAATGGTATTTAAAATAAAAATACTGGTCTAGTCCTGAAATCTTAGATTTCCACAGAAAAATTCAGTAATTTAGACACTTCAGAATGGAGCTTCAGTTCTCAGATCTGAAGTCCAGACTGACTTTGGGGAAGCACTTACTACGGGACAAATAAAGCCTTTTTCCTCCTCCTCTGAAATACACATTGTGAAAATCAAGCCAGCTCTTGTCCTTAAGTGTGGACATGAGCCTACATTGTGGGATTCGAGGGAAGAAAGTAGCTTTCAACACTAAAAACATCTCTCAAGGTCTTGCTCCAAGGTCACTCCCCAAGATGGCAGGTGAGGTTATTTCTTTGTAAAACTCTGATGTGTTGGTAGTAGATGACGGAAATGCTGTGCTGAGAAGGATTCAGAGTCACTTCCGGCCTCAGGAAGAAAGAGTGCCCACGATTGATTAGCAATGTCTGCCATGGAGGTGGGAAAAGAATGTGGTTTCGTGTGTATCAAGTACTGAATGTCACCATGTTACTGTTGAGCTAAGGTGCTATCCCAGAAAAGTACTATGCAGTGCAGATCTATTACGTAGGTCGGGCAATAGCCTCATTCTTAATGATTGATTCAGAGGGATTTAACAGACAAATAGGTGTATTTGCTTAGGTTCTGCAGGTAGGTAAGTGTCCAGTTGTTCTGCAGGCTAAAGTGACACTGTAAAGGAAAAGTTGGCAAACTTTTCTTATAAAGGGCCAGATACAAATATTTTAGGCTTTGCAGGCTCTGCAGTATCTGTCACAACTATTCAACTCTGCCACTGTAGTGCAAAACCAGCCATAGACCATATGTGAACAAATGGGCATGGCTGATTTTCAATAAAACTTTATTTATTTAAAAAAAAAAAAGTAGACCAGATTTGTCCTGTGAGTTATAGTTTGCTGACCCCTGTTTACAAGAAAACATAACTGCTGATGCCATCTGTTGGTAGCAGGAAGAGTTGATGCATTGTGACTGGCATGAGATTGTTTTGATGAACATTCATGTACATAGACTGAAAACTCCTAAGTAGAGGAGCTTCTGTAGCTACAGCCCATGGTCTTTAATTTGTTTGTAGGCAGCTCTTGCAAGAAAGAAGAAGATACCAGGGCTTTGGTTTTTGGGCAACAGAGAAATTATGCCCAAATGTCTACCTCTCCTTTTGTTTGTAATTATGTAGCTGTTTCTGCAATTTGTTCAATACTTACATAATGTGAACCAGATTTAGAAACTTCATAGAGACTAATTTTTTGTTCTTTATGAGAAAATAATACAAAATGTAAGACTGTCCCATTTAAAAACTCAAATAAGATGGAGTTTATGTGTTATAATCTGCCTCAACTTTCCATAACCCTCCCACCTCCAGACTTGTCTGCGTCCATCCTCATCGTTCTGGGTTAAGTGTCCTGCTCTGGGCCCCATGGCGGCTCTCATAGGCCTCCACTGCCGCGTTCAGCATGTACTGAAATGAGTTCGTTACATATCTGTCTCCTTCTTTAGAGACCAAGTTCCTCAAGAGCAGCTTTTCTTTCTTAATCTGAGTGTCTCTAACCCCTAGTATAACTTGTGGTATATAGTAGGTATGTTTAGTGAAAATAATACAGTATGTTTAGGGAAACAATGGTCATATGGTTAGTGAAAATAATAAGTAGTAACAACAATCACTAATATTTACCGTGTGCTTTCTGGGTTTATGAAGGGTGTTAGGTGCTCTGCACACATTATCTCATTAGATCATATCAACCCTGTGAACTTCTATTAGCGACTTCAAAATTAGAGTGAAATGTTCCAGCAACCCAACATCCCATTCCCAGATAATAAAAAATTTATAATCATGGAAAATATGTGGAGAACTTAATAGTTATGAGTTGAGGTAAGTGTATTTCTGTTTTCTATCTCTCAGTTGAGGTCACAAGAAAAACTTGCAAATATTTGACCCGTGTGCTGCCAGTTGCATTGAGTTCAAATGTTAGTTATGAATGTTTACTGATAGGAATGTTAATGTGACAGTTCTTGAAAAATTAGGAGATGTAGCCACACTAGGCCTGCATTCATCCATGGCAATGTGGGTTGCCATGGATAGGGGTTGGTAAACTTTTTTTTTTTTCTGTAAAGGGCCAGATAGTAAATATTTTAGGTTTTGTGGGTCAAGAGGCAAAACCAAGGATATTATGTGGTTATTTATATAACCATTAAAACTGTAAAAACCATTCTTAGCTCGCGTGATATGCAAAAATAGGCAGCATGCTGGCCCATGGGTTGTTGTTTGCTGACCCCAGATACAGTGGATTTAAGGCTTCACCATGTTAATAGGGCATCCTCTCTCATGTTCCCACAGACCACACTCCTCCCATTAACTGGCTGCTTTCTTTATTTACATTACCTCTCTGACCTTTCTAGGTTATTAAGTTTGTAACTTCTGTTCTATAGGAATGCGCTCTGAGGCATAAAAATTGTCCTTCAAATATGTCATGTCTTTGTCTTCATGTCTTCAAAGAGCTGGTGTCACTTTTGGGTGTGAAGGGATGAAGATGGACATTTAAGGGTGGGCAGTGTTTGGAGCTAAGAGAACAAGGGCTAGCAGGCTGCAGAGATGGTTCTCTTGGTTGGAGCCATTCATTTGAACAAAGGCTAGGCCTGGCTCTGCTATCTGCAAGCTGTGTGCCCTTGGGCTAGCCAAGGCTCTCGGAGCCTCAGTGTTCTCAAGCATATGATGCGGATGCTGGCACCTGCCTACCTGCTGCAGAGGCTGGTTCTGAGACTCAGATCATATTCTTTTATTATTTAAAGATGTGTTGGGAAGTATAGTGTTTAGTATTTTTTCTTCTGTATTTAGTATTTTTCGACTTTGGATCATGGAAGATTGAAAGAAGGTGAGTTCAAAGTTTGATTTCATCGGCTTGGAAGCCACATCCTGAGAGAATAAAATTGGCAAGCACCTTTGGCTCCTCAACAGTGTAGTCTGAGGTATGAGAGCAGGAAAGGTCACCATTTGGCAGGCAGTTCTTGAGGAACTGTTTCTGGGTAAAGCCTAATGAATGGGAAGTGACAATTTAGAGACTTAATTAGGATAGGGACAGTAGTTTCTTTGGTCCAGGGTCTGGCTCTCAGCCATGGAACCTCAGACACCTGACTCGGCACCACCCCCACTGTGCCTGTCTTTCAGGGAAGCCCTCGTGCTGACCCGGCTCACGTGACTGATGCCCCCAAACCAGACTACTGATTTATTCATTTCTAGTGAAGACTACAAGAGCCAGATGGATGAAAATGCTCGTGCCTGCATGATCACCTGCTTCTCTCTCAGCAGAACCATGTGGGAAGTGGGAAGCCGGGAATTAGTACCAGGGAGTTTAATGTTGTAACAGTCCACAGGCCTAAGGCAGAGGTTGCCTGTTTTGGTCATCTCCCAGGTGTCTGGGGTTAGCTTTGCCTGTAAGACTGGAAGACTCAAAGTCTGTTGCCTAAAATTTTTCTAAATTGTCTTTAACAACAACAACAAAAGATATATATTTATTTATATTTTTATTAAAACAGCATGTGGAAAATGCAGAGAAGCACAAAAAAGAAAATAGAAATCATCTGTAATGTCATCACTCAGTTATAACCACTTGGTGATATTTAATCGATAGCTTTCTCTATGTATACAATACTGCTTCAGAATTACTTTTTTACATCATATATTGGGAACATTTTCCAATTTTACTACATAATCTTCTGCAACACCCTTTAAATCATACCAAATTTTAATTAACCATTTCACCATTGTTGAATATATACATTGTCATTCCTAGGTTTTTGATGCAGTTACCAAAAATCCTTTCTGGAAGAAGAAATGTAAATAAAGTAATACACTGTGGTTGACCTCATAGGTGGTAAAAGGCCTCCCCATAAAATAATTTGTTCTACTGTGAGAGATGGCTAACAGGTCTGACTTTATAGGACAACTCTAGTTTTGTTGCCTGAGACGACTTTATGAAGATGTGATGTTTGTCTCCATCCTTCTTTCTGGGTAGAATTTCCCAACTGTGTCCCTAATATCTACCACAATTCCTGGCATATGCCCCTGCGTTTCCTGCCTAAAGTTATCCCCCATCACTATCATTGCATACTATACCTCCTATTTGTTTCCTTCATGGCAGCTACCTCTGTCTAAAATATCCTTGTTTATTATTTCTGTTTATTCCCAAGTAGAATGGAAACTCTGGGAGCACAAGAACCATTGTATGTCATGTACTTAGCACATAGACAGGCACATAGTAAGTGCACAATGAATATCTGATAAATGAAAAATGTATACCAGAGCAACTATTATATGAAAAACAAATTGAATTGCTAGAATCTAATTTGCTGACCTTAAAGGGAAAGGTATATGATTCTTTAACACAGTTAAAAATAATGACAAATGTGGACCATATTTTGAATACTTTTGCCTCAGTTAGACTGAACTTGTGCTCATTTTTTTGGTGGTCTGCTTTAATGAACTGACATGTATTTTTGGTGGCATTTTTCCAAACAAGAGTTTGGGAAGCATGTCCTATACAGTGGTATCTTGCTCTTTTTTAGCTCAGCATTTTTATCCTTTAAGCCTCCCCACCCCCAAGAAAAGGCTATCACTGAGAAGCTGGCAGACAGTATTTGGAACACCTGTGAGTCCATTCCACATCTGATGGGCCTTACGTGTGAGAGGGTTAGGGGTAGGGGTGACAGAAGAGGAAAGGCACTTTCACACAATCCAGAAAGACCTCTGGGCCTTCTCACTTTTGACCTCCACACACCCTCTTGATTCCAGTAAACAGGAGCTTGCTTTCATATCAGGGGCCAAAATGCAGTCTTTAGAATAGCTGGGCTGGTCATATAGGGCTGGGTCATCATGGCACAGAAGGCTGCCACCTGGGCTTGGTATATGCCGCAGGGAAGGGTTCTGTCTAGCAATGAACATTATCAATGATGTATTTTGGTCTCCCGTGACATTGAACTGAGCTCTACTCTGCTCATGGACTAGGGCATTATACTGTACTAGGGGTCACCAAACTTTCTGGTAAAGGGCCAGAAAGTAGATATTTTCAGTTTTGCAGGCCATGGGGTCTTTGTCACAATTATAGCAAGTCCTTTCATCAACAGGTTCTTGTTAACTGTGACTAAGTGAAATGACATACAGCAGGTCCTCAAATAATATCATTTCCTTCAATGTCATTTCATCATAAATGTTGATGAGGAAAAAAAATTGGTTTTGTTATATGTCATTTCAGTTAAAGTTGTAGTTTCCAAGAACCTATCAATGATGTTAAGTAAGGACTTACTGTACTCAACTCTGATGTTGTGGCTTGAAAGCAGCCCTAGACAATACATACACAAATGGCATGACTGTGTTCCAATAAAACTTTATTTATAGAAACAGAAGGCAGGCTGGATTTGGTTCCATGGACTATAGTTTGCGTGGTCCCTGCACTCCAGCATTGTAAGTACACACATGAATTCTGGAATGAAACACACCTGTTTTCAGATGCCAGCTCCATTGCTCTCTGGTAGTATGACCTTGAGAAGCATATTGACTCCCCTGAACTCTATCTCCTCATTAATTAATGTTAGGAGGAGTTAAAGAGCTCTGATGAGGAAAATGCTCAGCACAGGGCCTTCACATTAGTGTTACTCAAGTCACATCAGGAGTGTTTTACCTTTTACTTAGAAATGAAATCTCTTTAGTAGGAGAGGGAAATAAATCTCATTTTAAGGTATAAGATTAGACCTTACTTTAACACATAGACTGCCACACTAGGAAAAAAAATTTTTTTCCTTGGGGCCACAGTGTTTTATTACAAAAATAGAATAAAAACTTCGAAAACAAAATGATCCTTTCTAATTTAATGAAATATTTGTTATTGACTTCTATTCATTTAATCCACATTTTTAGAATTAAATTGTCAATATTAATTGTAACAATAAGAACATCAACAAGTAAGATTTTCACAAACCAACTGTGGGGTTTTGCCCAGGTTTTGCTTCATGAGGCCCGGGCGCAAAACTAGCATGAGTTAACTACAACTCACATGGCAGTTAATGTGTTAACTGCAGCAAAATGTGATTCCGTAGCCACCTGAGGCACTGAGCACCATTGACATCAGAAAGGAAACTGATCCACCAAAACACCTTTTGCTCTTAAAAAATCATGGAATAAGCCAGAATATAAGTGGCATCCTTTAAAAATATAAGCATTTTTTCTACAAGAGAAAATAAATTCCTCAAATCAAATTCCCCTTCATTTCCCATACAAAATGTATTTTAGAATAGACTGAACAGTCTCAGCGTGGCTTGCAAAACCTCCTCTGTGCGGTCCAGCCGGGACTGTCTACTGCAAAGCCTCTCACGGCAGCGGCTGCTCATCCAAATCCAGGGGGGTTGCTTAATGAGGGGTGAAGACAATATGGACTCAGGGATGCGGCCAGTTGCTTTTTCACAGTTGGTAGGCAGTGTTGCAGGTGCATTCTCTTAATGAGGGTTAATTTGTCTCATATTTTAATCTGACAGAATCTGGCTATGTTGTTATGTATTCCTCGGAGGTAACTTGGTTGTTCTCGGTTGGCATAAAGAGAGAAAATGGAACATAATTTCAGGGGTTATAGCGGCAAGCTAAAATTTGTAAGAAATCTTGCCTTTCTGGTGCCCAGAGTAACACTTACATGAAGGAAGAGCATTTTAGCAGAAACAGCAAAGATGGAGTAGGGCTAAATTATGTCTCTGGAAGACTCTACTTTGCAACGGCTGGCTATACAATGATCTGAATCAAGCAAACATTCTAGACGTGTTATTTTGCACAGCACATGTAATTTTGCCTGTTTCACATATGGCTGCCTACAGGGTATTTAATGGTTCCCACATTAAGAGTGAACGCAGACTCTGTTTTTGGAAAAAACCATTTTCACAAAAAATCATAAAAATAAGAGTTTGTAAAAAGTTAATATAAATGAATGAAATTGATCATTGTTTTCCTAACTCAAATCTCAATCACAGATTTTCAGATGTAAGTACTGTTAAACTATTTGGATATGTTTGGAATTTGGGACGGAGACATACAACAGCAGCTATGTGTATATTCATGGTATTTGGGAGAGTTCTTTTACTTGCAAAAGACAGAAGTCCCATTCAAACTAGCTTAAGCCAAAGTAAAATCAAAAACTTATGTTATTGGGAAGTCCAGGTGTGGATGTAGCTTCCTGCACGAATGGATTCTGGAGTTCATTTGAAGTCTTCGCTCCTCTTTCTGTCGTTTGCCTACCCTATCATACAGTTCTTCTCCCTCATTTCAATCTATTGCAGCTGGACTTCTTCCCTTGATGGGAAAGATGCTCACCTGCACCCCTGGACCCATGACACACTCCTTCAATGAGCCCCATAGCAGGAGGAGGTTCTGTAGCCACCTGTCTATAGATCAATCTTTGGGAAGGACTGTGACTTGCTCTGCTTGGGCCACGTTCCTACTTCTTGGACCAATCTCTGTGGCCAGTGGGGACTCACCTCTCGTCTCTGTGACCAGGCAGTGTGGGTAGTTATCAGATACTGCAAATGACAGTACCATGTGAACACAAAGGAGAGAGAGTTGCTGGTACTAGAAAAAGGGGAGAAAGAATGTCAGGCACATGTGCGCACACCTTAATTTAAAACACAAAAAGAGGAATAAAGAATCTCTGCTATTCCATAGCTTCATTTTTTACTTCATGTACACCTTTGTGTGTGTGTTCTTATAGCTTTCTTTTTAAATGTTGTATGCTATTTTCTGTATACATGCTATTTAGCCAAAGCCAAAGGAACATTCATTTAATTAAAACCAATCATATAGCATCCACCTTAGAGCCCCTGACAATGCAGAGCCCGATATTTCCTTGTGTTTATTTGATAGTTATCCCCAAGCTCCTAATTTCATTAAATAGATTTAAAAAAAAATACATCATATGTGTAGGATTGGCCTTGATCAGCAAAAAAGAAAGTAGAGATTTCCAAACCTTCAGAAAAGCGCTTGACTTGTTCCTTATTGCCTGGAATTCCACCTCTGCAGCTTCTTTCCTTTTTGCTTGAGAAATGAAAATCTTAGCCCTAGAGGGGTAGTAATTTTAACATTGAATCACTTTTACTCCTTAAGGTAAATGAATTTGTTAGAGCCTTTTCCCTGTGTGGAGGTTTTGGCGGGAGGCAAGAGGGAACCCTGGGCCCGTGGTAATGAGACAGTGTGCTCCTTTGGACTGGGGGGCACGGTAAGGGGGTGGGGAGAGGGAGGGGTATGGATGACACCAAATACGTGGTGGCTCTGGGCATGCACTGGGGCTTAGTGCTTCATTAAATAAGAGACAGAAACCCCCCCGCCCTTGGGGACTCAGCTCCAGTGTGCCAGACCCTGAGTCCAGCATCCTCCCACAGTTTCTGCCTGTGTCCTTCTGTCTGTATGTCACCCCCTCCCCGTATCTGTGCATGCCGCTGTGGCTCGACACTAGTTAATAGCTGACCAAAGCCCAGGCCCTTTCTTGGTTTCCACAAAACACCAACTCACAACCTAGTAATTGGTGAGCATAATCATCCAACTCGAGGGAGTTCACAGAAAGGAGCAATATTGGGATCCCTGTGGCTTTTTCTACCACCTCCTGGTACTAACGTGGTTCTATCTATCTTCCTATGTGCTTCTCTTCTGAAGTCCAAAGAAATCCTTTTCATGCCTCCTACAGAATAGTTCTGTATGAAGTTCCTGAGTTTTCACCTTATATCCCAAGCACTTTTCAAGAGGTGAAATATTCTCCATCTGGCTAAAACAATGGCGGGGAAAGAACATATGTGTTGGCATTGGGCAGGCTCAATTTCAAATTCTTGCCCTTTTGCCTACTGACTGTACAGCTTTGGGCCAGTTACAGAACCTCCCCAGACTGTTTCCTTGGCAGTAAAGGTGGTAGCAACAACGCCCACTTCAAAGCATCTCTATGAGCATGAAATGAAGCAACCCTGGCGGAGAGCACAGGGTCTGGGGATTTGTGGGGCTGTGGGGTAGGAGGCCATTGAATGGGCAGGTGGGAGCCATTAAAGGTATATTGATAGAGCTGGGTCTTAGGTACTTCTGGGAACACAGAGGAAGAAAGGGGGTCCAGGCAAGCGCTAGTGAGCTCTGGTGTTAGGACGACAGTAGATCTGAACCCTCTCATGAGATGGTGTCAACTAAATTTGGTAACTTACTAGGTTCTACTTTGGAGTTGGCTTCCATTCATTTTTCCCTATGCATTTATTTTTATGGTTTACTATTATTACCCATTCATTATGCACATTGTATATTTTTTAGATTATTATAATTATTTGCTAATAGCAGCCAAGAGAGTGCCTTGGCAAGGTTGTAGCCTTTATGGTCTCTGTTTCTGAAGCATGAGGGCTGCTACTTCTACTGCAGTGCCCTGGAGAGCTTTCGCCCAGTACAGTGGGGGCCTTTAATAAATATTGAGTGAGCCATCATCTTTGCACTTGTTCACTGTATAAGCATGAATTGAGAGGTATGAATCATAGTGGTCTTTGGTGGGTTCTTTGAAAGGAAAAGAATCTCTCAGGGAAAGCGGCAAACACTTCTCTACAAACGGTGGTCATCCCTGGTTAGGATGATCATCCAGAGTATGTATCTCGATAAAATTCTGTTGCTGCACTTTTCGACAGACCAGATCCTTAGCCACCTGCATTGAGGTGGTACTTGACGCTATTGTGATGCCTGCTGTGGGGTGGGATGGTGGAGAGAGAGGCAGTAGGAGTAGCTTCGAGAAAAGGGACTGGAAAATGCCACGAGAAACTGTATATTCAGACAAAACACAAAGCTGTTAGGATGAGAATTTCCTATTTTGGCAAAGGCACAAGGGGTTTAGAATTTCCCCCAGATTTCAAGCGTGAACACTAAAGTTACCTCTAGGCTGTTGCAACTAAATTGTGTGATTGGTATTTCTTTGATAAGCCCAAGTTTCCAAAGGCTTGGCAACCAGGAAGGCTGGTCTTTGGTTAGATTTGAACAGTTCCCAAATGACTTCCCTAGTGTTTGAGGAAACAACCTGGCTTCCCCCACCTCTACCTGAGCTTCATTGGTAAAGACTCCTGGCTCATTCCATTCTAGAGTTTACTTACTGTGGGGCAGATGTAGCATGAAATTCCCAATTCTGTTTATGTCTGACTTGAACCATGTTTATCAGATTCATCACTGCTTAATTATGAAACACTGGGATGGACCTTTGAAATGGAAGCCAGATCTTGTTAAAGACTTAATCACAGGTCTTCAAGTTATATAATTGCCTGTGATTTCTCTCGCTCCCCACCCCCTCCGTATGCAATGCAAGTTTGGTGTCTAAATTTCTGTAAGGTCATTGATCTAGAAGAGTTTGGATCTAGTGCAAACCTGCTCACATTGTAAAGAAAAGCGTGTGTGTAAGGAGAATGGATTCTTGTTACGTATACTGCATGTTCATTTAATCTTTTTAGATGAATGTCCTCATGACAAGGTCTAAATTCAGGTTGTCTTTCCTGGGAAAGCCCTGGAAAAGTGAGTGTTGCAAGCCAGACTTGCTCTTTAGGATGATGAGCCTGGTTTTGTGGCCTGAAACCACTTAATAAGTGCTACTTGAGAGTTGGGTGTGGGAGTCTGTCTGGATCTCTTGTTCAGTAGGGTCAGGAGCCTTCAAAGCTCACTTCCAGGGGTCTATGAGACCTACCTCTCAATGAAGGCAAGAGAATTTTCCTGACCTAGAGAATGTTCAGGTCTGCCTAAGGGCTTGAGTGTGAGGGAATGAGAAAAGGTAGGAGAACTGTGCTTATTGAACAAAGCTGTCCATTTTGTTCATCCAACCAAGGTTAAAGTAAAACTGAAAATGGCAAATTTTGCCTGGTTTTATTTTATTTCTATATTTTTTGCCTGCTGTAGTCAGTACTTTCTTCTGCCCATTTGCCAGGGAACACGTGAGTTACCCCCTGTTATCCTTGTCTGTACTTTACAGCTCTTGAAAAATCAAACTGCCCTTTATTTTGACTGTTTTTCATCAAATACAAATGCTTACAAATACACCAAGGCATAAGGTCAGAAATCAATTCCATCTTCCTAAAATTGCTAGCAGGCAGTAGGCTGCTGCTCCAGGGAATGAAGTTCAATATCTCATATTTTACTCTTGGAGATTACTTGTTTAGATCCTAATATCTGGAACATGCTATGGGATATTTTCTCTTATTTTCTTTTAAAGCAAAGAATTCAAAAGTGCTTAATGAAAGGAGACTAGATCGCTTGGGACTAGAGGAGAAAGACTAGCATTTAAATTGTGTGTAAATGCAGCACATGGCAGCACCAGATACGCAGACCCTGGGTGCTGCTGGGTTATTCGTCTGGGCCCATGTATAGCTGAGAATTTTGTCACAAGAGTCTCAGTAGGAGTCCTTATCCTCCAAATGATATTGGTACAGTGCATTAGTGGTGTCATTTCCTTTCAAGGCAGGTAGATTTTTCTTCCTAGGAATAAACTAAAACATTTGTCATAAAGATTCTTTTGTCTTATCAACAGATGGCTCTACTCAGTGCGAGCTGTGTTGCAAGTGATTCGATCCTAATAAAGTATCAAAGCCATCCAATTAGAAATTATTTTCAAAAGGAAACGAACTATTTCAAGGTCGTTTCTACAATAGTACTCCTCTCACCTGAGCCCTGATGGTTTTCTTGTGTATAGGACAAAAAAGAGAGTAGAGTTACATTTATGACGACTTACATGTATGCATCCACTTTTCCAACTGTCTTTTCGTCCATCCGGATGCAGTGTTCTAGGCACTGTGCTAGAAGCTGGGACACAGCAGTAAATAAGGCAGATAGGCTTCCTGACCTTATAAAGCTCACAGTTTATTGGGAGAAAGAGACAAAAAAGTGAACAAAATATTAATATTTTAATAATTTTAAAAAGACAAAACAATTTCAGATAGTGGTAACTGCCATAAAGGGGGTAAAACAGATAGCGTGGTAGAGGGATGGAGAAGGAGCCAGAGCACTGCAGATAAGATGGCCAAGGAAGGTTTTCCCGGGGGTTCAACATTTGAGCTAAGACTTAAACCATTAGAAACACTGGGCTGTGCAAAGATCTGGGGACGAGCATTACAAGGAAAGGGAACAGCAAGTGCAAGGCCCTGAGGTAGGAATCCACTTGGTATGTTTGAAGAACAGCGAGGAGGCTTCTAGGGAGGAAATGGCAGACAATGACAAGAGGCAGCATTGAATTGTTTCGAAGACCATGGCCAGGAGCTGGCCTGCCTGGCCTGGAATCCCAGCTGTCCTACTTATTAGCTGCGCGGCCTTGAATAGGTTTGTTAACTTCTCTGTGCTTTGTTTTCCTCATCTGTAAAGTGGGGGTAATGATAACCCTGCTTCATTGTGTTTGTGCAATAGTTAAATGAGCGGACATTTATGAAGCATGTGGAACAGTGTCTGGCACGTGCCAAGCACCATGTATTTGTTAAATATTTTTCCAAAAATTAGACCAAGGAGAATTGCATAGGATCAATTTTATGCCTAGTAATTACACTCATTCCACAGACACAAATCTTGTAATGTCATGGGTATCACTAGCGAAGAAAAACTGGTTGAAATGCTGACCTAGTTTAATACACTCATCTTAGAGAAGAATCTGATCTTCACTTGCAGGTTTCATTTAAATTATTTATTAAGTATAGTATCTATGACTACGTTCTTGCCATAAGACATTCATATAATGCTGCTAAAGCTAAACTCTGCACCCTTAATTCTAGCCCCCTCTCTGGAGGTCAATATTTGGCCCTGCTGATGTTTATCTACACACTCATATGCTTAAGTCATACATAGGAAAATATGTAGTTTTTAAAGACAATTTTATAGATGAAATTGTGGTAAAATACACATAAATGTAAAATTTACCATCAACCATTTTTAACTGTACATACAACTCAGTGGCATTAAGTACATTCACATTGTGCTAGAATATCTTGTTCTTAAATGTTTTTTCCCACTTTTAATTTTAACTTAAATTTCTTTAACTTAACTGAATGTCTTAGAGGTTTTTCTTTAGCACTTCTGTAGCTTTTCCTCATTCCTCTTAACCTCGGCTTGGCAAATGCTGTAAATAGCTCTTTGAATCATTTCCATGTCAGCAGACATTAAATTACTTCCAATTTTTTGCTGTTATAGGGAAACTGAGTCTTTAGAATATTTTCTCCCTTTACTGCTAAATCATGGAACTTGATCCAGAGCCCTATTGGGTCAGAGCGTGATTTTTCAACATTTCCTTGTTGCTTGTAAAGCAGAACCATCCCTTCCACTTTGGCAAAAGGGGTGAGCAAGTGATCCGCAATTGCTCTGTAATAATCATCTAGGGTTCCAAGCTGGCCCAAATGGAGCTTTGGCTTAATGAATTATGGAGGCAAGATACCTTTTAAATAAAGCCCTGCCTGTGAGAATTGCAGTCTGCTTTGTCTCCTGTTTGTTTGTCTTCCTTCATAATTTGAGGGGTGCTCAGATGTGGCCTGGTAAATAACAGCAATGTGATTTGTAATCAGACACCTGTCCATCCCATCGCAACTGTCAGGATTCACAAGGGTCCCTTCGCATATGGGGTGATGCTGGCAGCCACACGCAGAGCTGAGCAACCCTTTAGTGGCTGAGAGTGTGATGGAGTTAGGCTCCCGAGGAGATGCCGTCGCTGAATCCCAGGCACTGGAAGCCCTCAGCGCCCCATGAACCGGGGACAGTTCTCTTGCTCTTCTGTGCTGGCAGGGCTTCTGAGTGGAGTGTGGCTGTGTGGTGCTGTCAGGGGCTGATTGCGGGGCTGCGTTTTTATAGCAGGGACTGTTCCAAAGGAGGGTGCATATTATGGGTGAAATAAAATGTAAAATAGCAGGTGTTTGAGAAGATGCTTTTATTCCTGTTTCTATGCAAGATTTGGTGATGTCGGTTGTCCTCATCCGGTATTATTACTACTTTTTATTACTACTTCCGGGAGTGGCCATTGAAGAGGCAGAGATTATTGGATGGGCCTCAAGCCTTTCTTAAAATAATTGCTCCACAGTTCCACTCTTTCGTTGACCCTTGCTTGTTTGTTTGTAAGGAATCTCTCTCTGCCACCTTCTTCTGATGAGGAGGATTCATGGCCCAGATTTTCACAGACTAGACCCTCCTTCCCACCTCCCCAGATGCGCTAATATCTGCTTGATTTCAAATAGTATAATTTAATCTTAAAAGGTTTACTTTTTAAAAAATTATGAATTTTCGGTCTGACACTCGAGTTTGGACAGAATATTAAAGAATGGATCTGCCTAAACACCTAAAGACTGAGGGAACACTCAGCATGCGGTCAGGGTCCAGTTATCCCATAAATCCTATGGTAGGCCAGGCTTTGCCATGATGTTTTCAAAGGAATAAAAAGAAAGCGACAACAACAAAAACAAACAAAAAACCCAAATAATAACAAAAACAGCCTAAAATGCTCCTACCTGAAGGAATAATCCAAAATTGACCTCAAGAAGACAAGCAATTGTGATTGTGGTCTGGCTGCTTGGCTATTTGATATTTTGTGCGGAATGCGCATGGTTTGGTGTATTAGGAATTCTACGTTGCCCTACAGAAGAAGAACCGAGAGTTTGCGCGCAAGTGATTCCTGTCACTTTCATTACCTGTAGACTATTAACGTCCCCACTGTACTTTGTAACTGACCAATTCCAGACTGTCTAAAGGACTATGTTACAGTTCATGGGCACCCCCAGACCACTTTCATCCAGGGCTGTCAAATCGTCAGTTTCCAAGGCTGCCCAGTCAATGCCAACAACACTGGGAATGCTGGTAACTTGATCCAGGTCTTGTGAAGAGATTGGTGTCTTGGTGCTGCCACTAAGAAAGTGGCTTCATAGCTCACATTAAATCTGGTTAAAGGTTTGTTCATAATGAGAGTTGACATTTATTGAGCACTTATGTGCCAGGCCTTATGATGAGTTTTACAGCAATGTTAGGAGGTAGGTGGTGTTATCCCATTTTGGAGCTAAGAAAACTGAGGCTTAGAGGAGTTAACTTGCCCAAGGTCACATAACAGGTTATCACTCCAGAGCTGTTGTTCTTAGGTGTCAGTAACATATGGCCCACATGCCAAATCCAGTTCTTGCCTGTTACATTTTTAAAATGGCTTTTAAAAAATAATAAAAATAAAAAAGGCTGGGCACGGTGGCTCATGCCTGTAATCTCAGCACTTTGGGAGGCTGAGGTGGGAGGATTGCTTGAGGCCAGGAGTTCAAAACCAGCCTGGGCAACATAGACCCCTGTTACAAAAAATTTTTTTTAGAAAATCAGCTCAGCATGCTGGTGTGTGCCTGTAGTCCCAACGACTTGGGAGGCTGAGCACAGGAGGATCACTTGAGTGCAGGAATTTGAGGCTGCAGTTGAGCTATGACACCACTGAGCTCCAGTCTGGGCAACAGAGCGAGACCCTGTCTCCAAAATAAATAAACAAATAAATAAATAAAATTAAAAATTAAAAAAAAATTTGTGACAGGTGACAATGATATGAAATTCAAATTTTAGTGTCTATAAACAAAGTTTTATTATCAAAAGGCCTCCGTTCTTTGTCTATATATTATCTAAGACTGCTTTCACCATACCACAGTAGAGTTAAGTAATTAATTACAACAGCAACTGCATGGTCTGCAAAGCCTAAGATGTTTACTATCCGGCCATGTATAGAAAAGTCTGCCCAGCCCTGCTCTTGGTCGCTGCACATTTACCTGCCCACCAATCGTCATTAGTGATAATAGTAAACACTTACGTCACATTTGCCAGGCACTGTTCCAGGCACTTTTACATATATGAACACAACCCCAGAGAATAGGTATTCACATTGCATTTGACAGATAAGGAAAATGGACAGAGGGATGGGATGACTTTCCCAGGGTGACGCAGTAAGCAGGAGACACGGCCTCCAGCCCCTCCTCACACACACCGCGCCCTACCCTAAGTGCCCAGTGTTAGAAGCACACCAGGGCTATAGCATTTTTACAGAGGCAGTGTCACCAGGTGTCTGACAGGTGAAGGGGTCACCCTCGGTGACTCTGACAGCATAATCCAGGCTGGCCACAACTGGCTTTCATCCTTGGAGAGCTGGCTGCCTGCCTTCTTTCCTTGGTGCCCCCCACCTCCCCAGCAGCCCATCCATCAATCCTGGGGAACCGATCCTCCGTAATGATCTCATTTGCATCTGGAAGGGAGGAGAAGATTTAGTTCAAAACCGAGTGGGCCAAGGCGTATTCCAGTTGTGTGCCTCTTTTAAGCCGCGTGCTAAAGCAGGTCTCGGTAATACCTTCTCTCTCTGGAACCAGAGGATTCAAATCCCAGCAGACCCTTTTCCTTTCAAGTCAGATAAATGGGGGCTCGCGCGGCATCTGCGGGAATAGTTTTGATGGTTTTACAAGGTGAGCGTCCCTTGCTTTTCCTTTGAAGGCATTGCTTTTTAGGAGCTATGGCTGAGTCCCTGTTAGAATAAATTTTGCTGGTATTTCTTCAAAACCCTGGTGTTTGTGCTATGGAGGCATAAGTAGGGCATGTATTTTGGAGGGTGAGAGGAGAGAGGTACTCCTTATATTTTTCTAGATTTTTTTCTATCTCATGCTAAACTACTTCCCCCACCCCCACCCCCAGTACCCATCAATTCCAAGAAAATGCTCATTAAGCACCCCATGCAAAAAGCAACCTTAGATTTTTTTGTGATTCATTTTTAATCCTAGAAATATTTATCTCTTTTAAAAAATTGAACAAATCAACATTTCCCAGATGTATGAATCTACTGTGAGAAAACTGTGTGTGTAGGGCTTGGGCCACAGGAATGAGAGATGCGTGACTTTAAAATAGAAGGCAAAATATTTTAAATTCTAAGGAAAGGCAGAGTACGTTGATTTACGCTGACTTTCGAGTGTGAGGGGAAAGACTGACTGAGAGAAGAAGACTGGGGGCCGTGCTGGGAGGTGCCCTGATGGGGAGGTGGGATTTGGAATCAGCTTTGAAATGAGAATCGGTTTTGCAGAAGAGCATTGGGAATGGATTAGCAACAGGAAATGGGTGACATGGTTCAAGAAGTTAAAAGAAAATGAAGAAACATGCTTGAATTCCTTAACATGGCCAGTAAAAGCACAGATCCAGGATTGGCAATGGCTCACTACCTATTTTTGCAAATAAAGTTGTTTTGGAGCACAAGCAAACTCACTTGTGCGTTATTTATGGTTGCTTTCGCCATACAATGGCAGAGTTTAAATGGCCTTGCAGAGCCTACAGTGTTTCCTGTCTGGTCCCTTTACAGAAAAGCTTTGCTCACCCCGGCCTGGATAAAGAGAATGTACTAAGGGAAACAGGATGGGAAGGAAAGGTGAGAAATGGAGTAAAAGAAGAAAGTTTAGGAGGAGAGCAAGGAGAAAAAGGTAAGTGGAGGGAAGCAGAATGCAAGAACGTCCTCGGTTTTTTGTTTGTTTGTTTGTTTTTTTATCATTTCTGTTGCTCTTCCTTTATTTATTTCTTTTTTATTTTTTTTAATTTCAGAATATTATGGGGGTACAACACGTCCTAGGTTTTGTTTGTGTAAATGTGAGCCCTTTTTATCAGTTCAGCCTGTTTCCCAGTTTCAACCAAATATGGCACGACTGTTACTCACTGCACTTGACAGCTCTGCTTTCTATGGGACTGTGAAGTTACAGTATAATCACTGTCAGCCCAAGAAGTCCTGTAATAACAACTTGCCCTGAAGAGTTCAGTGTAATATAAAATTCAAAAGTAAAAATTCAAACCTCCAGAGAGCCATAGGATGCATGAATAAGGGCCACATGGGGCCCAGAGGCCAATGCATTAGCATCCTGCTGTAGAAGTTTCACACTAAATATGACAATCAGAGCAGCTCACCAGGGTGAACCTAGCATTTTCCCCAATTTCTAGAGGATCCTCTGGTATTGCGTGTCAGGTAAGTTAGGGAAATGCTGGGTTAAATAAAATGAAAAGAATTTACTTGCTGCAGGACTTCTCAGAGCCTTTAATATGACTCGCAAAGCTCTGGGAGCAGAAGATAAGGTGTTGTGTTTCTCAGATGTGTTTGATATAAGCTTCACCTGCTGCCTCGTTTTTTTTTAAGAAAGCATTTTGGGACGCAGTGGCCTAGGCATTATTTCGAGATCAATGTATTCATATATATTTAGAGCTAGACACAGTGTTAAAGGTCCTCCAGCCCCATGCCCTCATAATAATGTTATAAATCATCTCAGGAACTTCATAAAATCACATTTAGGCCCAAGAGTCTGTGCTATTGATGTTAATGTTGCTCTTGGAAATTTGTTTATGGTGTTTAGGTTTAGAGATTTTATAATTACAATTTCTAATCAAATTCCAGCCTTGAATTCTATATACCTCTTGGCCCCTGAATTTTTTCCTTCCCAAGGGGGTAATGGCAAAAAGGGGATGAAAATGATAAAACTTTGTAATTGGACACTTAAAGGTCAGCCACTGGAAAAAATGAACCAGCATGTTGCCTCAATGGTTGTGGATGATGAGTTTTGGTTAATAAAAAAAAAAAAAAATCCTGTATTTCAAATACAGCACAGAATCAGCCTTAATTGCCTGAGCTGTGGGCTTCCAAATGAGTGTTTGAAAATTGGCAGTCACTGCAAGTCCACATCTGCTGTGATAAACTCCTGACTCCACTATGTCCTCGATCATGTGAAGAAGCCTTACTCGTTTCCCAGTGACACTGTCACTTCAACACGGATTTTGCTTCCTCTATGACAAGCTTTGCAAATAAGGGGTTACCCTAGGGGCTTGGGGCAGTGTGCCAGAGTTTCCTCAAAGCTCCAGGATAAACCCAGCATATTTTCCTGGAAAGTCACTTTTTAAAAATAACTTTTTATTGAGGTATAATACATGTACGTATATACAGAAAAGTACACGTCATGATTGTACAACTCAGATTTTCAACATATGAATGTATTACATAACCAGCACTCCTGGAGTATCGATTTTAAACACATTTTCTATTAAAGTAAGTACAGATACATTGCCCATAGTATACCTGATGTTTAAATATAAAATACCAGACTTCAAATCTAGAGTGCTTCATGGATCACCATAGGTTCTGTCCCCAAAAAAGCTGCTGTCTACTTCTGCAGAAGAATAAATGGGTGGTTCTTTGCCATTAGGTTGTTGCTTGGTGAAAAAGTTTAAGGAGAACTGACTTAGCAGAGAAAAAGAGTAATCATCACTCCCATTAAGTACTTACCTTGGGTTAGACCATAAATGCTCATGAGGCACATGGGGGTGCATAGCACACTCGCAACTGAGGCTCCAGGGAGTGGAGTTACTTGCCCACAGTACACCCTGCTGAGTGACAGAGTTAAGATCCCACATCCGAATGACCTGAATGTCCATTCTTTTAACCACTCCATTCAGATGTGACATTTCTTTGTTTTCTTTTGTTTGGGGCAAGCGATCTTACAAAGGTCAGTGTCTGTCTGTCTCTCTCTCTCTCTCTTTCTCTCTCTCTCTACATATATATATATGTATATTAGAGTTATGTACAATTTTAATGAATTGAATATCCTGACTTCTTGTTGTAGTGCTCAGAAAACAGCAAATTCATTTTTAGGATGGAGACACACATGGATGATCTTGTTGCATAGCCCTGTGTCAGTTCTGGAGGACAAGCAATCCAAGTTGAATTTGGAATGAATTACTTTCAAATGGCCATGCTTTGCAATGTACTACTGTAATCTGGGATATTGCAAGGCAGCTTAATGTGCTGGGTGATGACACGTATGACCATTATGTGGCTCTCCCTCATTGAATGCATTGGGCGCAGCCCAAACCATAAATCTGCCAGCAGACAAAACATAAAATCTACATGCAAGATCAAATCTACCCTGTCCTGATTTTTACACAAGGGTCACCAGTGGATAGTAGATTAAGATTCAGAATAAAAGTTACCTTCAGGTGCTAAATCATGAGACCACATCAGGATCATAGAATTTTCTTTTGTTAATAATGCCAGCATTTGTTATCAGTGCCTATGCTTATATAAACCCACAGGTCAATATTTGTATAAGGAAAGGTACCCTTTGTTCCTCAGAGATTTTCGATTTCTTTTGTCAAATGCAGTCATATTATTTTCCCAAACAGCAGGGTGTCTGGTACCAAGATCTGAGTTGTAAAGCTAAACATAGGAGACCTGACATGCTTGGATGGTCTGTGGTACTAATAAATCTGTGGTTGCCAAGATATTACACATATATTTTAATTTCATTTGCTTTCAAGGAATATTTATCGAGCACCTGCTGCCAGATTATTGTGCTGGCCACTGAGTACAAATATGAATAAGACAATTCCATTGAGAAATGATCCATCAGGGATCAGTGCAAGAGACAGGAACTACCCCAGGTATTTTAAGCAGGCACAGATTTTATGTGAGAAATCAGATCCTTACAAAATCCCAGGAAGCACCGAAGGAATGCTTCAAGGCCTGGCCTCCAGGAATGATCCCCTGAGTACCTCTAAGGCATAATCCAGTCAACAGGAAGGAGATACCAAGAATCCATTGTCACCAATGCTTCCACCCCAGCTGCTGCTTAATACTCAAAAAGTGGAGAATGCATCCTTCCCTATTTCTA
This sequence comes from Daubentonia madagascariensis, assembly GCA_023783475.1. Lineage (NCBI taxonomy): Eukaryota > Metazoa > Chordata > Mammalia > Primates > Daubentoniidae > Daubentonia > Daubentonia madagascariensis. The sequence continues at coordinate 46,422,956 of JAKFHU010001953.1, forward strand.
ACTCACAAGTCTCTGAATGGGTATAGATAAAAGATGTAACATTTTTCTGAGTAGACCTAGAAATTGCTTATGTTACATAAAAATATTCTACTCAGAGTTAGTTGTTCCAGGGCCAGGCAAAGATCTTGGAATCTTCCAACTGCCCCAGAATATGCATAACTGATTTGTGCTGCACTTGCATTCAACCAACTAGCATTTATTGAGAAACTACTATGCACTTAGCACTGTATTACCTGCTATGAGGAGTACAGAAGACATGTAAGATACGTATGTCCTGTAGGGGTTTACAGTGGTAATACCTTGCAAAGGCGCGGTATTTCAAAATTACACAGTCCTCTTGAATACATTTTCTTCATATGAGTCTGACAGTCACACACCTGTAAGCGTGGGAACTGAGTGTCAACGGGGGTGAAGCATCAGTAAGTGGTCCACACACCCACTCTCTATACGTAAAACCACCACCTTCTTGCTAGCAGAGTTTTATCCCTCCTGGAACAGGGACCCCAGAATGAAAGTAGGTGGGAAGCAGAGCTCTCTCCCTTCCCTATCACGCCTTGCCAGGACTTCCCTTAGGAAATCCAGCTTGTGCACAGGGTGACTGGTGTGCTGGTGGGGGTAGGTTGAGGTGGGTTTGGGTGACAAGAGAAGCCAGAGGTTTGCATTTTATTGTCTCGTCCTTGTCGGCATCTCTAAATCTATCTTTTATAGAAGGCAGGCTCCTTCAGGTCGAGAGAATAGTGTGATGAACTACTTTCCTCAGGTGATCCTGGGGCAGGCAAGGGCAGGGGAAGTTAGTGTAAGAAATACAGGAACATCCAGCCAGGTCCCACAAGGTCGGGGATGTTACTGAGGACACGGCAGGAGTCCTGGTGTCTGATAAGGGCTCCCTTGACTATTATAATAAATAATAAATCAGGAACTGTGCTAAGAGCTATATATCCTTACCTCTTTTTTGGTTTGTTTCATTTTCAAATTTCATTTTTTAAAAATATATAGATCAGAATCACAATTCAGACAAGCATAAATGGATATACCTGTCTTCTGGACAACTGTGCTATTATTTTTATATATCCTTGCAGAGATATTTTATGCAGATATGGGCAAATATCTGTATTTATTCTTTATCCCGATCTTTTACTTCTTAAGCACAAATGGAAGCACTCTGTACACCTGTTCCAGACCCCACATTTTCACTTAACAATATGTTATGACTTGTGGTTCTTTCCAGGGAGAACCAAAGAAGAAGAACCATTCATTTTTGTTTGTTGTGGAGAGCACAGCATTGTTTGGGTTAACTATTTAGTCTTCTATTAACAGCCATTGAAATTGTTTCCATTTGCTTACAAATAGTGCTGCAATGAAAAGCCTTGTGTGTAAGGAAGGTTCCACTGCCAGTAGATGTGTAGGATAGACTCCTAGAAGTGGAATTGCCAAGTCAAGGGGTACGTGCCTTTGTAATTTTGGTAGATATTGCCAAAGCGCCCTGCATGATAGTCACATCCATTTAAATGGCCAGCAGACACACCTCTGTTTCCCATGACACAGTGAGTCATCCAACCTTTGCACCGTTGTCAGTGAGCTAGGTAAACACTGCCACCTCAGTATGGCTGCACCCGACATTTCTTTTATTGTGAGTGAACATCTTTCTGTATGTTTGGTCATTTGCATTATGCATTTATACTTTCTGTTTTTGGTTATCTCTTTGACTTTAATTTCTACACGTTTTTGTTTACGAGAGAGGTTAACCTTTTGTCTGTGATGTGAGTTGCTGATATTCCCACGCCCCACCCTGCACCGATGTTCATCAGTTGGTCTTTAAGCTTTACATATGTGGTTTTGCTAGGCTAATTTTAAAGCATTTCATAGAACTGAATCTTTTCTTTGTTTTATGCTGTATCAAGAGTGTTTCCCATTGTGATGTTATAAAAACATACTCCCATGGTTTTCTTCCAGTACTTGCATGGCTTCATTTTCATATTTCCATCTTGGATCCATTGCACTTTATTCTAGCGTAAGATAGAGGTAGATGTACTCTTCTGTATGTCTTTGATGGCTATCCTGCTATCTCAATACCATTTATTGAAAACCTATCTTTTCTCACTGATTTGACATGTTGCCTTTATTCTAACACCATGGTTTCATTTAATTTTCATGACAATCCTTTGAAGTCAGCACTGGTCTCCCATTGTATAGATGAGAAAACTGGGGCTCAGAGAGGGTGTGTAAACTTAAATCACACATCTAGAAGCAGAGTTGCCTGGCTTTGAGCCTGAGTCTGCGCTAGTGGCTGCTGTACTGTGTTGCTTCTCTCAGAAGCAGTTCTGTAGGATGCTCTGTCAGGAGTTGTGCCTTCTGCTTCAACTCTAGTGCCCTCATATTATTGTGGCTCAGCTCTTGTCTGTCTCTGTTGCTACTCTTTCAGGTACTAGCCACAGATACCCTCTCTCTGCAGCTTTTGGGCTCAAATGCTTTAAAGGGGAGACTGATTAGGTCAGCCTGCAGCTATCCACTGAAGCAGTCCTGTTGGGCAGAGCTCTCAGGCCAGACTGCCTCCTAGGCCATGACCTGTTTGTAGATCTGTTGCTCACCCCACTGGCAGCCTCAGTCAAGGTAGAAGGGCCAACCTCTGTGGTGCCACCACCCAAAGAAGAGGAGTGTCTTCCACTCAGAGGCTTCCCAGAAGGGGGCAGTTTGTTCAGCCATCTAGGGGTATGGGCAGTGTTCATCCTTCTCAGCATGGATGAAGCCTTATATATCCTCTCTCTATAAATCAGGACTCTTTGGGTTGTAAGCAGCAGAAACCCAACTTGAGATAACTTAAGCAAAGGGGAAATTTATTTTCTCTTCTAATCAAACCACAGAGAAGGCAGTGATCTAACTAGCCTGGAGATGCCCGAATTCAGGAACTTCAAAACCATCAAGTGTGTGTCTGTCTTCTCTCCCCTTCTTCCTCCCTCCCTCTCTGCAATCTCACACCCCAAAAGAGGCAGCGTGAGTCTACAACCTTACAGTTTACAAAATCCAGGGGAAACGTTCTGATTGGCCAGACTTGGACCATAGATCTTTCCTGAAATAATCACTATGGCCAGGGAAGGAGGCATGAGACTTATGAATGGCCAGGTGACCACCACTGGGGTGAGGGTGGGTAGGAATTTTACTGGACGTTGCACCAAAATCAAGTGGTTGGAATGGAGACGGGTAGGAAGGGGGTGACTTTTACCAAAGGAGAAGGGAAAAGATACTGGGCAGAGCAAAAGTACAGCTTGGCTCCATTTTATTCTGCCCTTTGGTTCAGATCCAAAGCAAAGTCCTTTGCCTGGTACTGTCTATTTTTGGCATCAAATACTACCTCCTTATTCCCTTCTTATTTCTGGAAAAGATCTCATACTGCCTAGACATTCCTGTGAATTTTAAATCAAGCATCTTCTTCTTGGATTTGCGGCTACTGATCAGTTTGTCTCAGATAAATGCATTTGCATATTTACAGATTCTCTCATCCAACAAACTTTTATTGAATTCTATGTGCTAGTAGTGGTCTATTCTGTTACCATAATTGTGAGATTGGAGATTCAAGGTTGATAAATGCTCAGTCCCTGGAGTTATCAGGAGAACCAGAGATCCTCCAGAACTAGCTCAAGTAGAATATGGGATTCAGTTAAAGTACATTGGGAACAAGGTCTTAGGAAGGGACCAGAAACAGGCCTGGGAAGCATTGAGGATTTCTCTGCACCCCTCCTACGTTTGCTTCTGACCAGGGTCGTTCTTTCTTGTTGGGCTCAGTGGACCCCCCACCCCCATCTCTAGAGCTTTTATATTGTAGTTCTGGTCACCTCCAGAGACCAATTACATTAGTTTGCTAGCACAGCCATAACAAAATACCACAGACTGGGTGGCTTAAACAACAGACATTTGTTACCGCATGGTTCTGGAGGCTCCAAGGACAGGGTGTCCATAGGGTTGGTTTTGAGAGCGGTGAGGGAGAATGTGTTCCACGCCCCTCTCTCTGGTGGTTTTCTGGCAACGTTAACATTTGCTGGTCTCTGGAAGTATCACCTCCATCTCTGGCTTCAGGTTCACATGGCGTTCCTCCTGTGTTCGTGTGTTTGTGTCCACATTTCTCTTTCTTATAAGGACACCAGTTATATTGAATTAGGACTTGTCCTGAAACCTCATCTGAACTAGTTCATCTGCAAGAACTCTTTTTCCAAGTGAGGTGACATTCTGAAGTACTGGAGGTTAGGACTTCAACATGTGAATCTTTTTGCGGGGGACACAATTTAACCCCTAACACCCATTGAATCTTTGTCCAAATTTTAACCCCCGGAAGACAGAAGCTGACTGGCCCTTTTTGAGTCAGGTGGCAGGCATCTACCTCTGACCGAATCAGCAAGGTGGTTTAGGGGTAGGGAGAAGAGGCACCTATCCCTGTGGACTGGGGAACTTTACAGGAACCACAAAAAGAGTCTTCTCTGGTTAGTTTTGCACATTGATTTCTCCCACCCGCTTCTAAGCTGCAAATGCCCTTAAGTGGTCATTCATTATTGGCAGACACCTTGGTGATGACTTAGCAGAGCTGTTAAGATGTCATCCTTTTCAGTCTGGTAACCAAAATTCAGACTTGCCCTCATCTAACTGGGAACCTGGTCACACCCCCTGAACTTTGTTATGCCTGGCAAAATGTGCTACATTTATGCAAATATTTGTACTCATTTCTTATTTTCCCTAAGAAAAGAATAAACTCTGCTTCAAGTTATGTTCCTCCTTTGAAAAAAAGAAAACTGGATAACACAAAGGATGAAGAAGAAAATATAAAGCTCCCCCAATCCCATCTGCCTGAAGTAAATACTGTTAACATTTTAATATACTTTCTTTCAGATTGTTATTTAAAAACAAACATATATATGTGCAAATGTGTGCATACTTCTTACTGTAAATGGGACAGTGTTATATGTAATATTTTGCCTTTTTAACTAGAATGTTATTGATGTCATTCCATGTTAATATGTATAAATCTTCATCTACTTTTTAAGACAGCTACATGGTGTTTCATACCATATTTACTCCTTCTATTAGTAGATATTTTAGGTTATTTTCAAATTCATGCTATGAGCAATTTCATTAATGAGTATCTTTATCCATGTATCTTTACAAATTTGTAGAAGTAGAATTGCTAGGTCAAAGGATGTGCTCTGCCTTAGGTGGGAAAATAGGAGAACAGGATAGTAGTGGCCTGGTAATTACACATTCTCCCCCATCTCTCCCCAAACACACAGGCAATTAGAGAAAATCTGCTTATGAGTAACATCAAGCCGACGAGAGGATGCCAGTTGCCCAGGCTCTGCCTGGTAGGTGCTTTCTCTCAGCAGGAGTTTGCATCAGGGTGCTCACATTATTGGGCATGATTTCCTTTGCTCTCATATATCAGTTTATAGCCTAAAGCCCTGTTCCCTCTCAGTGGCAAGCACAGACCTGTGATGAGGTCCCCTGCCCACCAGAGTAAGTGTTGATGAGCTTCCCTACCCAGTTGAAAATTTAGTTGTAGATTTCTTTGCTTCCCACATCTGGGTTGAAATCTTGCTCTCGAGATGGCCTGATCCCCCCTGGGCTCAAACTGGGTGCTAAACTGAGCAGGCGGTGGACCCCCCCCCCCCCGCCGCTTGGCCCAGGAGGCTGGAGCGGGGGGATGGACTTTATGTTGAATGAAGTGGGCAGGGGTTTTTCTTCCTTACGTAATTTGTCCAGGATCACACAGCTAATGCACAGTGAGCTGGGATTGGAACCCAATCCTCTCAGACTTCAGAGCCCACCTGTGCTCTTAGCTATAGTCCTATGTGTCCCCTCTCCCCCGGTTCACATGTGACTTCTGGTTTTAGAGAAAATGCTTACCTCAAGACAGTAATAAGCACTGGGTGGACATTATTTCATTAGCAATATGCTTCTTCCTTTTAATGCTGGAAAGATGGTTCTTTTCTTCCTGGGGTGAGATTATAACAATAATGATTAGTAATAATTTGGGTTGACTGGGTGTAGATGGGAAGCCAGCTTTTGTACTAAGGCCCTAACATGTATTATCTCATTTAATCCCCACAATAGCTCTATGAAAGAGGTACTATTATGATCCCTACAGTTCATAACAATTTTGTCTGTTTACTTTCGTTTTGATCCCCTACCCCAGTTAAAATCTAAACTTCATGAGGATGAGGATCATCTCCCCAGTATGTTGCTAGTATCCAAGCCAGTGTCTAGCAAATGATGAAGATTCAAAAAATAACTGTTGAATCCATAAATGAATCAGTATTTTAAAGAGGCTGTAAGTGAAGCCTGGAGAGATTAGATAACTTGCCCAAGGTGGCAGGGCTTGTAAGCAGGGGACCCAGGAGCTCTTTGATCCTTTGTCTCCTCCAAGTAGGAGTTAAGAACTTTACTTGAACTCTAAGAGGACTAACGTAGATGATTATAATGAGGGGAAATCAGACCTTTAGAAAATTTTTTGGTAGGAAATAGAACTTTGGCCCCCTCCACCTTGGGTAGGCAATATGTATCAGCTGTGAAATTCCTTCAGCAAGCTACCCTTCCAGAGAGCAGGGCTGCACAACTGTGGTCAAATTTGCCTCACTGATAACCATGGACAATCAATGGTTGGTTTATTAGTCTGCTGGGGCTGCCATAACAAAAGTATCAAAGACTAGGTGACTTAAACAAAGGAAACTTATTTCTCACAGTTTTGGAGGCTGGAAATCCAAGATGTAGGTCTTGGTAGGATTGGTTTCTTCTGGGGCTTCTTTCCTTGGCCTATAGATGGTCACCTCCTTGCTGTGTCCTCATATGGTCCTTCCTTTGTATGCATGCATTCCTCTGTATGTCCCAATCTCTTCTTTTCAAAACAACACCAGTCAGGTTGGATTAGAGCCTACCCGCATAGCCTCACAAACTTAATCACCTCTTCAAAGACCCTATCTCCGAATTGAGTGACATTCTGAGCTACTGGGGTTAGGACTTCTACATATGAATTTAAGGGAGAATATAATTCAGCCCAGAACAATTGGGGTGTCACTATTCCAGCTTATGAGTTGGAACAAGCTATGCTTTATGATTTCTTTGTATCCAAATTGGTCAACATCAAGTTTCCTAAAAGAAATCTGCACAAACTTTTTTGCAAGAAGACCCCTAGTTTCCTTGGCAATTTTTGCTCTGAAGTTGGTCTTCCTATAAAACCATTTAAAACCCTGCCCTGTGACTCTGCAGGCAAGACCACTGTCCCTAGGCATATCTTTCTCTAAAATCAACAGGGGAAACTTAGAGGAAGGCATCTTTAACAAAAGCTACAGGGCTACTACAGCCTGGACTCAGATGCTGGTCCATTTACACTGCTGAAGTGTGAGTGGTTACCTTGCTTAGGGACTGCAGTTGTTGAGCTCAGGCCAGGATGGACCAAGAAGACACTTCAGAAAAAAAAAAAAAAAGTCAGTTTGCAAACAAGTGCCTGGTTCTTTTCTTCTTGCTTATTTTAGTCATTCCTTGCTTAAGTGTATTAAGCACTCAGTCCCTTCTCTGAGTCAGACACAGTGCTTATCAAGCTGGGCACTAATGACATTGTGGGCCACACAATTTTGTGTTGTAGGGGACTATCCTAAGCATTGTAGGGTGTTTAGCAGCATCATTGGCCTCTATCCACTGGATGCTGGTAGCACCCCACTCTCAACTGTGAGAACTAAAAATCCTTTAAGACATTACTAAATATCCCCTGGGAGGCAAAAATGGCCCCAGTTAAGAGCCGTCGTGCTGAGTGATTCACATGCATTAGAGCATTTAATACTCATCACCCTACCGACTATTATTTCCCATTCTGCAGAGTTGGAGCCTGAGCTATATGGAAGTTAAAAGTTGCACCCAATGTATTTGCCCTAAACAGCAGCAGGGCTGCCATATGTCCCCAGAGCTGAAGTTTAAAGTTGCAAAGTCTTCTGTCACCCTGAGAAGTAAAGGGAGGTCTGATGAGAAACCCATGTTGCTTACCTGAGCTGGGTAATTTTCACTGAAGAGAAGGCTTCTGATTTGTTCCTTTATGTAGCAGATATTTTTGGAACAATTGCAATGTGCCAGGCACTGTTCTAGATGCTGCATGGGATATTCAGTGAATAAAGCCATACAAATCCATGCCTTGTGGGATTTAGAGAATGTACAAATAAGTGGCATATTATTCTCTGAGCCCTCAGTACATGTGACAAGGCAGTGTAGCCACATCATCACATAGGTGATAGGTTATGCTGACATCTTGCTTTTCTTCCTATTATTATTATTGATGTTGTTATTGTTCTACCAGTATCGATCTCAGCTTAAGAGCTTTACTCCAGTCAAATTTTGAATTCCAGGGCATTGCAATTCAGCTACTAAAAAACTCTCTATACTGTTTTGGCAGAAATTGAAATAAGGCTCAGAATCAGAAAGCATATGTATTTTTAACGCAATATTGCAAAATAGCTACTCAGCATTTTTTCAAGTCCAATCAGTTAAATTTTTTCTTGCTTTCTCTCCTGGGTAAACGATGGGGTTTTGGTGTTCTTTTGAGTCATTTAATAATAAAGGCTTGGATCTAGCCCATTTAAACTCCCTCCTAATGGGTCAGAGTTGATGTTGTGATTTTTTTTTTTTTCCAAAAGGAGAATTTTGTTTCATTTTAGGTTCAATGTGAATTCTTCCCATAAGAGCACACACATAGTTTCTAACACTTACTGAAGTCTTTTGATAAATGGTACCATAAATGTAGGCAATTTTCTACATCTTGTTCATAGGCTTTTGAAATTTACAAGGTTTCTCTTTAATACAATTGTCTATGCCACCCAACAGGCAGTTTTATAGTCTCTCCGTATTTATCATTAGTATAAAAAAAAATACCCTCACCTTAGATTCTTTATTCTTACAGGACCATAAATAATTCCAAATAACCAGCAATATCTTGGCCACTATTTGATTTGGTAGCTCTGGGGGAAATAGCTTTTATTTTGCTAACCATTAAACCACTTTCTATCATGCACATTTCCTTAAGTTTTGCAAGCCATGAGCAAATTCTCAAATGTACAATGTGAGTCTGACTGATGTATACAAAAATGTCAAAATGCAGTTTTGAAACAATCATTATGTGACTGAAAATTTTTGAAACCCTTTTCATACTTTTATCTGAGATGCTGGAAGGCAACTTTGGGGGTGGGGTGGCTAGGGAGGGACAGAGAAATATTTTCAGAGGGGCCAGAGAGTTTTCAGGTTCCATTTGAGACTATCATAGCTCACAAATTTATAGAACTGTTAAAATTGAGTTACTTTTTATTATACTGTACAATCGGTTTGAACAGTTTGTCATCTTCTTAAGACAATAAGATCAAACCAGTTTGTTTCCCAAATGCCTAAATTAACCTGTTTTCACAGTTTTTAATAGTTATTTAAAAAATAGATTTTGGCCCCTACTATACCTAACTACTCCCAACATGTTATAAAATATAAAAAGACAAATATATGTGTAGCAAGAGATATATTATTAGGTCATTAAATATGAAATGTGTGATTTCAAATCAAAAGTTTAGTTTATTGTATCTCAAACAAGAAGCAATACAATTAAAGTATGTGCCTAAACTATCGACACAGTTTTCCTATCTTAACGGTAGCTTGTTCATGCCAGCAGCGAAGAAGCCTGGAGAGCGAGTGGCGATGAAATCACCAAAGGCATTTTCCACAGCTTGTTGAGAATTGAATATTTTTCCTGGCAAAAAGTGGTCCACAGCCTGGAAGAAGTGGTAGTCAGTTGGGGCAAGGTCTGGTGAATATGATGGATGACAAAGAGTTTCCAAGTCCAGCTTCTGTAGTCTGAGCAGCGTTGTTTGTGCGACATGTGGTCAAGCGTTGTCTTGCAAGAGGAATGGCCTGTCTCTATTGACCAATCTTGGCTGCTTAATCACAAGCATCCTCATCATTTCATCCAGTTGGTTGCAGTAGACATCTGCTACTGTAATGGATTGACCAGGTTTCATGAAACTGTAGTGGATAATACCAGCACTGGACCACCAAACACACACCATTAGCTTTTTTTGATGAATATTTGGTTTTGGACTGTGTTTCGGCACTTCATCTTTATCCATCCAGAGTGCCGAATGCTTGTAATTGTCATAAAGAATCCGTTTTTTTGGATGTGGGGAGCACAGTTTGGGGGATGACCACGATTGTGGCTCTGACACGGGCAGAACAGGGGCAATGTGTATGGCCAAAGTGTTGTACCCCCATGATATTCCGAAATTAAAAAAATAAATTAAAAAAAAAAAAAAGAATCCGTTTTTTGTCACATGTAACAATATGGTGTAGAAATGGTTGGCTTTTATGTCATGACAGCGATGAAAGGCAAGCTTCTGGACGATTTCTCTTCTGACACTCGTTTAATTCATGTGGAACCCGTCTATTCGGCTTCTTTATCTTGCCTATTTGTTTCAATTGATCCAATATTGTTGGAATAGTAACGTCAAACCTTGCTGCTAATTCACATGTAGGTTGAGATGGATTCGCTTCCACTACGGCCTTCAGCTCATCATTATCCACCTTGGTCTCAGGTCGCCCACATGCTTCCTTTTCAAGATTAAAATCACCAGAATGAAACTTCTCGAACCATCCACGTACTGTGAGTTCATTAGCCACATCCTTCCCAGACACTTCATTGATATTTTGAACTATCTGCACTGCATTGGTTCCACGATAGAACTCATATTTGAAAATAACACGAATTTTTGATTTATCCATGGTTTCACAAAAATTGCTCTAAAAAAATTTGAAAGGTAATCACAAGCCAAACCATGTATTTGAAAGAATGAGGATGTCCGTTCACAATAAACATAAAACAAGGAGTGTCAAAGTGAAATGTCAGAGAGATCAACTGTCAAACTAAGTACTTAAGAAAATCAGACATTTCATACTTAATATCTTAGATGTCTTAAAATATCTTTCCTTATTTGCTATTATTGAGCTCATATTGCTCAAAGCCACTTTATCAGGATTGTTTCAGCTATATAGTATAGCCACAGGAAAATGACAGAGACCTAAAATTAACTTCTCTTTCATGTAAAAAAAAAAAAATGTGTACAGATGGGAGGTTCAAGGCTGATATGATGGTACTATAAAGTCATCTGGGACTTTGGCTACTTCTGGCCATTTGTCTTCCATCCTTGGCGTGTGGTCATTGGCTCATGGTCCGGAATGGTTGCTGGAGTGCCAGGCAGCACAGCCAGGTTTCAGGCAGCAGGATAGGGGAAGAGAAGTCTCTGCCCATGTTCTTGTAAGGAGACTCTGTGGGAGTCTGACACATTTCTATTTACATCTTACGGGCTAGAACTTAATGACATGATCATATCTAGTGGCAAGGGAGATTGGGAAAGCTCATCTTTTAGTTGGTAGGCAACGTGCCCGGCTAAAAATCAGCACAAAAATTCTGTTAGAAGAATGAAGACAAGTGGTTTGAGGAAAAGAAAAGGGAAGTTTATTAATTTGCTGGCAAATCAGGGAGGATGGCAGACTCTCATCTTAAAGAACCATCGTCCCCCCTTTAAGCAGAAATACAGGGTTTTTAAAGGGGGTTTCCGGCTTTAGGCTATTGCGGTTTAAGGACAGCATCTCTAGTGAAGACTGTCTATCTCGTGACCTGTGTCTGGATGATTCTGTGGAGCCATCTCCTGTGGTTTAAGACATTAGAAAACAAAGAACACTCCTCTGCCCTTCTGCTCACTGGCCTCAGGCAGGAATGTAGGTTTTAATTCCTCAAAAAGGGGGAGGGGTGTTAGAGAGACAACTCCTAAAACATTGTGCCCTTTTCCAGACCCTTTTTTTACAGGGGGCTTTGCTATACCCACATTCCACTAGGGGGGGAAGAAACAGACTTGCCAAGTAAAGGTGACTGGGATTCTTCCTGTTTAAAACAGCTACTTTCAAGCTACCTCTGTCTGCTTTGAATAAATGTTGGTTCTCTCCTCTTCCCTTCTCTTCTCCCTGGGTGGCCAAGGCGCCTCTGTGGTTTGTGCTGTGGTGTGGCTTAGGTGGCCCAGGCCTCATTCTGGTGACGCTGCCCTGAAGCTGGTAGTGTTAGGTCTCCGAGGTTTGCACTGGTCTACTTAGGTACGACCTGGTCATACCTTATGTTCGTGTGGTCACTCCAGTCCTCTCAGAACTGCCATAGCTGCCTCCTGCAGCACCCAGGAACTTCTCACCTAAGCTCACACAGGTAGAGTGGAACTGGCAGTGGGACCTGAGGCCCAGACCCTTTACCCTAATTTGTCCCCTTCCACCCTAAGAACTTCTCTCAGAGGGGTGAAGTCTCTCCTCAGTTCTTCTAGGGGGAAGCACGGTGACAGCCCAGACATTTCTACCATTTCCTTCTCCCAAAGTCCAACCCTGGGTGGAGGAAGGAACAAATTGAAGGCTCTGGGGTCTTAAGGCTTTGTCCTGCTTTTCTCTCTTGTGGCTGCTGCTTCTGATGTCCTGATGTCTTTGTTCTGTGGACTTCGTTGCCATGGAGGAAACCGTCTTTTGCCTTCCCCAAAAGCATCATGGCTTAGGTCAAAGGGCTGAAGGGCAAATAAAAAGAAAAAAATTATCAGAAGGAAAAATATTTAGTAAAATATCCTTTTGACACATGCAAAAGCAGCCCATTTCCTGTCAAACAACACTGCAATATCACGTGCGTGCATGCGTGGGCATGTGCGTATTTTATTGGAGATGTCATAAAAATCAGCTTTTGTTCTACCCTGGTCCAGTCATCATGAATATCAAATTAACAGGAATCCTGGTTAAAAAGTTTTTTGCAGTATTGTTAACATGCAGTGAGATTAAAATATATACTGTTTTAAGGAATACTAAGCCATTTGGATTTTTAAAAAGTTATTTTACTACTATTAAGGAATACAATACTTGGTATGTATTTATCGAAGGAGTAAATGAATGAACTGCAGATATAGCTGAAATCAGGAATGCAGAAGGGAAAAAAAATCACAACTCTCAAGATCGGTCTTTTTTTTTTTTGTTAACTTCAGATATTTTTTCCCCTTTGGCATTTTGGTTGTCTTAATTCAAACTCAGAGGCCCCTCGGCACATTTTTTTATCCTGCTCGGAGGCGATATGAAATTTTTGCTGTCATAGGCAGTAATTGCTTTAGGAGGCATCATTGACACCCTTCCCCCTCCAGCTCCCTGCTCAGAGCTTGGGCCTTCCGCGAGTGTCTGCTTCTGTCTGTGAAATGCTTGGCGCTCACATTAAGAAAGTGTTTTATTCTGCCTCCTTTACTCAGTGACAATCAGAGGAAGATCGTTATAGAGCTGAGAGGGAAGCACCATTTTTTCTAAAGCAATAAACATTTTCTTTATCTTTTTCTGCTCTCATGTTGGTGGCTATTAATTGTAAAGTTTTGGGATATTGAGAGCAGTAAAAAGGGCAATAAAATTGTTCCTGTGAATTGTGGGGCTTTGGGCCTGTGGCATTTATTTGTTTAGATATTTATTTCTTATTTAAAATATATATTTTTAAAGATCTAATATGTTTGCTTGAGAGACTAGGGTAGCCACTTTTTTTTTAATAAGGTGGCCAAATATTAATCCAAAGATTAATAAAGTTCTGCCGGTTTCCTGGGGCTATACAAGGTACTATGACTTTTGGTTGTACTTTTCTCATTTTTTTTTCCTTTCGCAGAGAGGAAAATGCCTACGATTTCATGAGGGCTTTATTGAACTGTAACTGGAAGTTTGAGGCTTTGTAATTCATCCACCTAAGAAAAATGGCCATTTTTGCATTACTGGTATAGTGTCTGCTGGGTGTTTTATTTGTGGCAAACATTTGCTTTGCAGGGAGAAAGCAGGTTTTCATTTCCCTCGGTGAGCTATTGGAATGATTCCTCTAGGTCAACTTGGCTCCTTTGAGGAATTTAAACCCATCCAATCTCCTAAGTCCTAAACTGCATTGTAAAGCAAACCTGAAGGCATATGTGCCTGAGTGTGTGGCACCCCTGCAGTGCCTAAGAAGCTGTTTGCTTCATCCACACTTGGAGACAAAAGCTGCCCTCAACCCCAGCACTGGTCCTCTGCAAGCTGAGCTAAATATTTATTTTTAAAAAAATCATATAGTATAGAACTATATATTTTTTAAAGTACAGAAATAAGAAGTAGGCAGTGCAAATCTCTGTGTAAATACCCTTTAGAAATAACGGCTATTACTTGGTACATGTCAAATTACATGGATTTTTAAAAGACTTGGAAAACTCAGAATGTCCAAAAAACATAAGGTTTAAGAAATGCGGCAAAGCAGAGGTGGTGTGGTGTCTAGGCGGATCCGTGATTCCCACACCCCCACTGTCCGTCCAAGGTGGAGATCTCCCCAGTTTCTGGTGAGATTAGAAAATAAGAATAATGTAGTTTCTCTCCTCCACTTTTGTGGTATTAAAATATCATTTTTGAAATGATGATAGATGTTAATTAATATTGTTTTCCTAGGTCCTTTCCTGGAGTTGTAGATTAGGTTGTCATTCAAAGTATTTGCTGCCCATCTGTAGAGGAGAACTATATATCCTTTCCCACTCTGTCCCCCAAGATATCAGTCTGGACCATGTGACTTGCTTGGACTATTTCATTTGCCAAATGTGTCCTTTCCTAACAGAATCTTTAAGAGACAGTATTTGTTTCTTACTCATTGCTCTTCTTCCACAAGCTATTCCCTATTCCATCTGCCTGCGTCTCAAAGTGAGGATGACCAAGCGCAGAGTGGCAGCCAACATGTTGCATAAGAGGGAAATATTATAAAATTTTGTTGTTGCAAGCCACTGAGATTTGGGGTTCCTTGTTACTGCAGTGTGACTTAGCCTAAGCAAACGGATGTACTGGGCAAAATTTAACATGGGCAACCCTCTAGGGCCTCATCAAGTATTTAAAGTTTTATAAGTCTATGAAACTCAAGCATTTCGGGGCTCATTGATGACTGTGAAAATAAAATGATAGGTAGCAATTTTGAATATTACTCTAGTATGGGCCTATGCTGTTCAATACGGTAGCGGGTAGCCACATGTGGCTAGTCAGAATGAATAGGTGGTGTCAGGTATAAAATACACACTAGCTTTTGAGGACTGAATACAAAAGAATGTGAAATATCTCAATTTTTATACTGATTACGCACAGAAACGACAAGGTTTTGAATCTATTCAGTCAAAATCAGGTAGAGTAGTAACTTTAATTTGACTTGTTTCTTTTCTTTTTCTTTTTGTTTTGTTAGACAGGGTCTTGCTCTCTTGCCCAGGTAGAGTGCAGTGGTGTCATCATAGCTCACTGCAGCCTCCAACTCCTGGGCTCAAGCGATTCTCCCACCTCAGCCTCCCGAGTAGCTGGGAGTACAGGCTCGTGCCACCACGCCCGGCTAATTTTTCTATTTTTAGTAGAGAAGAGATGGGGTCTTGCTTTTGCTCAGGCTGGTCTTGAACTCGTGGCCTCAAGCGATCCTCCCAGCTTGGCCTCCCAGAGTGCTAGGATTACAGGTGTGAGCCACTGCACCCGGCCTGTTTCTTTTCTTTTCTTTTTTTTTTTTTAACGTGACTACTAAAAATTTTTAATTACATGTGTGGATCATATTAGAATTATATTGCACAGCTCTGTGCTAGGCTATTGCATCAGACAGACTCTGGTTTCTGCTTTAGTTCAGCCAGTGTCTCTCTGCGACCTTGTAGAAGTTGCTTTATATCTAGTGCTCACTTCTCATCCACAACACAGAACAATACCTGCCTCCGAGGAATGTTATGAGGACTAAGATAATGAACATAAATTGTACTACCCATAGTAAATGCTCTTCTTCTGTCAAAATCATATGATGATGTATTTTTTGGATTGAAATTTGCTTGAAATTTGCTTAAAATTTGTTAGGAAGGGTCAGTTCATTTCATAACTTCCAAATGCCTCCGGATTTGGAACCTTGGAGTCAGGAGTGAGAGGAACTGGTCGGGACAGAGTTCTGCTCTGAATAACATGAGAGGGAGCTTCTCATTCCACTCATACACACTGGCTTCTCTGGGGGGTAGAGAATTGTTTTGGATTACTGTTCACCCTGACTTCATTATTCATGTCTTTAGAAAATGCAAATGGCCCATATACTCTAATAGATTATGTTGGAATGTTCATCTTGAAATCATTCATCTTTATTGATTCCTTTGGCACAACACATTTGGGGTGCATGAGAAGCAACTTCCCTGTGGACTACAAATTAATTTCCTTTATGAATCTACACAAAGATGCCAGGTTAGTTTATTTTTCCTGATGGCTGATCCATGAGACAGATTGAGCCATTTGAAAAATGTCTGTCTTATCGGATTAAGATATTTCCATGTAAAGACTTCCCCCTACTTTAGTTAGGTATTCAAATTAATCTGTATATTTGTTTTACAAATATTTGGGACCCTTTTGAGAGTTCTTCATGTATGTGTATAGCAGTTTGGAAAGGTTTTATTTATTTAAGAGACAGGATCTTGCTTTGTCACCCAGGTTGGAGTACAGTGGCAGGATCATAGTTCACTGCAGCCTGGAACTCCTGGGCTCAAGCGATCCTCTCTTCTCGGCCTCCCAATGTGCTAGGATTATAGGCATGAGCCACTGTGCCCAGCCAGTGTGCAAAGTTTTAAAGCATCTTTAATGTCATAAACCTGTTGATTAATGAGCCTCAACTTGTGGGTTGCTTGATGCTGTAACTAGCAAATTGTGAAGCTGTAAGCTCTATAGGTTCTACAACCCAAGTGTCAGACAACTCCCTTCTTTGTGGCTCTCATACTACCTTCCAAAAAGGGTTTCTCCTTATTTCCATCAGCAAGGCCTAAGTTAAAATGCTGGTGATTGGATCTAGCCCTTATGGGAAAGCATATAAAAGATCCAGGGTTGAGTCACTGCAGCTGTCATTTCCAATAGCACCACCGCTATCAGCCTATAGTTACTGGGCTCTGATATACACAAGGCACTGTGTTGAGCACTTCCCTGAGCTTCTAATTTCCCGCAATACCTGTTAGCTCATCTCATTGCTTGGGACACCCTTGTCTCCAGAATACCGCCTGGGATTCTTGGGCCTCCTTAATTATATTTATCATTTAACTTCAGGTTCAGCTTCAAACAGAGGATTACCCTAAATAAGGGCGATTTTATTAAGGTTGAGGTTTATTTCTCTCCTATATAAACAAAACCCTGAGAGAGGTGATCCAGGCTGCTAGTGTGGCCTCCCAAATCCCCAGGAACTTAGCTTCTTTCTATCCTGCTGCTCTGTAATTCTCTACCTCATAGTCTAAAGTGGCTGCTTGAACTCCTGCCATCACATCTACGTGCCTGTCAGCAGGAAAGAAGGTAGAAGAAGGGTCTGCCTTTTAAACAGACTTTCTAGAAGTTACATATAACACTTCTGCTTATGTGATTGGTAGCACTTAGTCACATGGCTCCATCGGGCTGCCAGGGAGACTAGGAGGCATTTTCTTTATTCTGAGCAGCCATGTCCCTGCTAAAAATTGGAGGTTCTATTAATAATGAAGGGGAGAGCAGATATTGAGGTAGAGAACTAGTAGTTTCTTCCTTTTATCTAATAATCCTTAAATAGGGAGTTTTGTGGGTCTTATTTTATACCTGATTAGTTCTTGCCCCCAACTAAATGAAGGAGGTACGTTATCTCCATTTATCAGATAAGAAACTGAAGTTCAGAAAATTTGCCTTTCTACTAAATCCAGGTCATAATAACAACAATTATCAATCTGAACGTTTTATTTGCATTACCTCCATTATTTTGGTCCCTTCAAAACTCAGTGAGTTTGCTCTTGTATGCTCCAGTTATACACCTAAGAAAATGTTGGATAACTTGTCCAAGGTCACAGGCTACTAAATAAAAGGAGGAACTAGTAGGAGAACCCAGTCATCTGACTCTAGTTCTAAACTATTGTACCAGAAACTTTTAAACTTTTTTGACCTTTTTTAGTTTGCTGCTGCTGCAACAAATTGCCACATATTTAGAGACGTGAAATGATACCCATTTTTTTATCTCACAGTTCTGTAGGTCAAAAGTCCTGCAGGCCTGGCAGGTTTCTCAGATCTAGGTCCCACAAGTCTCAAATCACTGGGTCTATAATCCAGGAAAAATTTCTCAATTTTAAGATTAGCTAATTAGTAATCTTAGTTCCATCTGCAAAGTCCCTTTTGCTATGTAATGTAACATATTCACAGGTTCAGGGGATTAGGGCATGGAAATCTTTGGGGAGGGGACCCACAGTAAGACATACCTTTTACACTGCAACCCTGTACACACATGTAATATGGAGAGCCGAAATGAGTTTCACCAAGCAATACTTATTCTATTCTATTTT
The DNA here is from genome assembly GCA_023783475.1 of Daubentonia madagascariensis. NCBI lineage: Eukaryota > Metazoa > Chordata > Mammalia > Primates > Daubentoniidae > Daubentonia > Daubentonia madagascariensis. The sequence goes on from JAKFHU010001953.1 coordinate 46,441,339, forward strand.
ATTACTTCATTTTTAAGAAATGGTGGTCATGACCCAGCAAATTGATTTCATGACCCACAGCTTGAAAAAATACCGCAGAGCCATCTCCCATTTCCACTGCTATTACCTCAACCTGGCATCTTCCTCTCTGGGCTGGATTATTATGAGGTAGTGGCCTCCCAACTGCTGTCCCTGCTTCTGAGCTCACCCGCTTCCAGCTCCCTTTTCAGAGAACCCACCAACCCCTCCGTACCGTGCATGTGCTGCCTCTTGTCAGATACCTGCATTCACCATGACTACTATGTTAAGAACGCTGATGGGTATTTCGGAGAGCGTCCCTGAGTGACATGATCCCGTTTTCAAAACCAAGGCCTTGAGAAAGACTAACTTCAAAGGTGACGCACGGGTTTGACATTGATCTGTTGGTAATGTCTGAGCGTGCTGTGAAAAGCACTGTGAAATCCCACAAGCAGCAGGCAGGGGACACTGGTATCAATTACAGATGTTTGCTGTGGACAAAAGAGCGAAGATGGCACAATGGCCGGGCATTTACCATCTCTGGGGTTATTGGATGTCATCACAGCTGCCCTTCCAATTAGCAGACGGATATCCCTGAAAGGACAAAAACCAAAATAAAAGGGGAGTGAAACTAAGCAGGAATGGATTTGAATTTTAAGAAGAAAAGGGTCTTCTCCATTTGTGTAAAGAACAACATAAATAAGATATAGCAACTCATAGGAGGCTGGGAAAAAATGATTTTTGTCATTTGGGAGTGTAGAATTGGGAAGGATACAAATCATTTTCTTGGGCTAAAAGAATTCTTAGCTCATTAAAGCCTATCGCTGCTTTTACAACCAGACTCAGCGTCATAAAACTGTACTTTATCGTTTTGAGAGCTCTTTGTATTTTCCTTGGTGGTTTTTCTGTTTCCTCAGACCAGAGGTCAGAAGCCCAGGTACCTACAGGGAACACATGTGGTGGCAATGTCATGACCTGCTTCAGAGCTCTGCCTTGGAGGCAGGCTGCCTGGGTTCAAATCTCATCTCTGCCACTTATGACGAGCTCGATTTTTAAGCAAGTTGCTTATCCTCTTGGGGCCTCCATGTGTCTTAGCATGCTGTGGACAACTGTGGGTGCTGAGAAACTGAGGAGCATTTGTCACTTGCTAGCCCATGGATAACGCCTCATCCCTTTAGTGTCTTTTGGAGGAATGAATCAGATAGTGTGAAGAATGTGAGGCATGTAGGCAGTGACTGCTAAGGGGCAGTTGCTATTGCTTAGTCAGAATTGATGGCTCTTATTTGTACCATTGCTTAGCCAGGTTTGAGTTATTTGTTTAGGTGTTTCTTTTCTTCATTAGAGGAGGATCAAATGCCAGCTTCATCTTCTTTCCATCTCAGTATCTAACAGATTGGGCTGAATTCCAGCCTCATTCTATGCATCCACCCTTGTTCCCACGATCTCCTCCACCCAAAGCAGCTGGGTGGATCTTTATGACACCTACCTCAGATCGTGTTGTCCCCTGCTCAAGCCTGCAATGGAGTGGCCTACAGGGCCCCACATGATTTGCCATCCCCACCTGTACCCCTCTGACCTCGTCACCTACCATGCCCAGTTTCACTCCAGCATGTGGGCCTCCTGTGGTTCCTTAGACATGGCAGCTCCCATCTTAACCTTTGCACTGGCTATTCCCACCAGGTAGAACACTCTTCCCATAGATAACTTCATGGCTGCATCTTCACTTCATTCAGGGCTTTGCTCAAATGTTACCATCTTGGAGAGGCCTCCCCTTACCACCTTTTCTAAGATAGAACCCACCCTCCCATCACTCTGTCCTCTTGCTCCTTGCTATTGTTCTTCTAAGCATTTTGTCATATCCTGATGTGCTGGGTTTTTTTTTTTTTTGGTTGTTAGGTTTTTTTCTTGTCTGTCTTTGACCATCTAGAAAGAAAGCTTCCTTTAAGGGGAGACTTGGTTGGCTTTCTTCATGGCTGTATCTGCTGTGTCTGGAACTCTGCCCAGTACACAGTAGGCCCTCAAATAATACTTGCTGAATGAATGGGTAAATAAGATTCACACAGCAGATTTTAACTCAGGACCTACTATGTGCCAGCCACCGTGTCAGGCTCCAGTATATACAAATTAAACAAATTGGACATGGTCCCTGCCATCTTAGATTTTATGGTCAATTAAGAGAGGCACAGAGACAAGGACATGATTTCCCAAATGTGTGAAAAGCATTATGATAAAGGAACTAGAGAGGGTCCTGGGAGATATTGCAGAGGATCCTATCTAATCTAGGGCCTTCTAGAGGAAGGGCTATTTAACCTGAACCTAGAATGATTAGTAGGGTTTGAGTTGGATGAAGGGGTATATTGGGAGTGGGGAAGAGTGTTTCAGGCTGAATTGGAGATTTAATCACTGAAGACTTTCCTGACTACCTGGATTTATGACACCCTAGGAGCTATTTTACAAATTATAGTAGACACACCATGGGGACTCCAGCATTTCTATGCAATAGGGGTTTAGGGGTAACAATTTGGTTGAAAGGGAGAATTGCTTTGAAGCAGTATTTGCATAAGAAGAATTTGTACTTGGATCTTATTTTTATCTTTTGGTAGAGGGCTTAGGGTCTGAAGAGATTAAGGACCAAAGGTACCCCCAGCTACCTGTTAGTGCCACAACCACGGATGCCCCTTAGAGAGGCTGTCTAGTGTGTGACTTCTGAGGCCAAGGCAGATAAGACATTGTGGCTTTCTTCTTGTCCTCTCTGTCACTTGCTGTGTGGGAAGCCAGCCATCCTGTTGTGAGGACACTCAAGCAGCCCATGGAGATTCCACAAGGGGAGGAACTGAGGCCTCTTGCTAACATTTTGCACCATGTGCATGAGCCATCTTGGAAAGTATCCTGCCACCCCAGTCGAGCCTTCAGATGTAGGCCAGGCCAACATTCATTCTTGAATGAACCTTCATGAGAGACCCTGAGCCAGAACCACCCAGCTGAGATGCTCTCGAATTCCTGAACTGCAGAAACTAGAGGATGATATTTGTTTTAAGTTGCTAAGTTTTAAGGTAATTTGATATAAATGAAAAGATAACTAGTCCACAACTGTGCTCCTGTTACTGTTATTTCTCTCCTTTAGTAACCAATATTTTTCTCAGCTTTTATCCCACCTTCAAAACATCTTTGTTTTATGGATCCTTATTGACCCCATTGTATGGATAAAGAAGTTGAGAAAAGATTTAACAGTTTTGTGAAACTGAAATTGATCCCATCTGTGCCTTTTTATCACCCCAAATTTTTACCATTGATTGAGCACTAGATATGTACCAGGCATCTCATTGTCAGCTTTTGAATACATTGTTGTATTTAGTCCTTTCATCATCCCCTTGAAATTGTTGCTTTTATTTACCTTTACTTTTAAACGAGAAGGTGGCAAAGCTAGCGTCTCGCTAACTGCGCTTCTAACTCTACTCCAGAGCCGTCTGGAGTTTGGGGACAGGGGCAGGAATGGGAGCAAGAGTGATGATGGCGTCACCTGGGGTTTCCCAGACTTTAATGGGCATGCAGGTCATCTGTGGATTTTGGGAAGAGGCAGCTGCTGATTAAGTATGTCTGGGCCGGGGCCTGGGACCCTGCATCTCCAGCGGGCATCTGGGCTGCGTGGCTGAGCGGGACCACGCTTTGCTTAGCACAGACATAGAAGACTTGAGAAGTGGAGTAAAACTCCCAAGGAGACGCTCTTGGCCTCAACTTCATTCCCTGTTACAAAGCTTTGAAGATCAGATTTCTCTGAGCAGTTAAGTGCTGACAAAGATGTAAAAGGATTGGCGCTGGGGAACGTCACCTCATTTTGGAAGCCGTTAGCCAACTAATTTGGTTTAATCATCGCAGGAAAGTGCAAACAGAGAAGGCACACAGGCCTCATCTACTGCATTGTATTTCAGGCTGCCAGACCTCTGGACTCTGGGCTTTTGCTGATACTACATGACGGATTTATATGTGGAATAAATATTCTTAAATCTTTATAAGGTGCCTAAAATATTTATGGTTGTTTTAGTTTGGTTTGCATGCCATATTGTGCTCTTACATTAAGTAGTTTTTACACCATCAAGCTTTCCCGTTAATCATCTCGGCCTGTTCCCAGCTATCTAACTGAGGGGAGATCTATTACATTCAGCAACCAGAGCCAAAGGATCTAATCCCTCCTTTGGCTGTTTCATCGAATGGTTCATAAACCTATGGCTATTATTGTATTAGGAAGACACATTGTGGTTCTCTAGTGTCGTGTTGACACGTTTACGTTTCTTTTTCTTAAGAGAAATCATGATTAAAACGGAATATTCTTTCACAGAGGACATTTTATAACAATTTTAGCTTGATGAAATTAAAAAAGGGGAACATCCAGTCTCCAACAAATGCTGAATTGGTTGAATTACTGTCACTAAAAGATCAAAACCATTTTGCTCCTCTATTCTTTACACATGGAATAATTTCAAGGGGCTTTAAAAAGAGATATTTGCTTAGTGAGAATAATAATTATGGGAAGACAAAAAATTGTTTTATTTTTTTAGGAGGGGATTTTGGGGCTTGGCATGGGAGCATTTGATGGCATTACTTCCCTGCCAACCCAGTGTGTACATATTCTTGAAAAATAATTTTCTGGGTGTTTCAGAGTCCAATTTGACTCTTTTGAATTTGATACCATTTTGAATTAATGTTGCAGAATTGCAAAAGAGGAAAATTGCATCAACTAAATGTTGGTTTCCATTTATTTCTTTGTGTTTTTTGGTGTGGTTCCTTTTTAGTAGGAAGAGAAATGGACATAATCACCCTTGTACCTAAGCCATATTTAGGCTTCCTTATAACACAGACTGATGTTAAACAACCACCCCCACAAAAACAAACCATCAGCCTGATCCCTCTAAACATGGGGTAGTTTAGCTGTTATTAGAAAGCAAACCCTTGGTCTATTTAGGTTATAAAATTACCTTAATTTTAAAAATTTACCTTTGATTCTATACAAATTCAAAGTTATAATGCTTCTGGAAGGAAATATAGCATTCTCTGCTTCACTAATAAAAGGATTCGTAGAGAAAATCTAAGTAAGTTCAGAAGTCTTTTTTTTTGTAAATAATCGCTTTCATTCACTGTCATTACTAGCCAAATATATATTATACACACATGTGCCATATTCCTTTTAAAACCACACATCCTGACAGTAGTTTCCACAAACATCTATCTTTGCTTTTGGCTGTCATTTTGCATTATTATAAACAGATATGAACCACTCATGTAACTATCTACCATGTAAACCTGATTAATTTGCCATGGTATCCAAAAATACACATTGGCAACCAGGGAAGGAAATTCACATGTAATCAAAATGGGTCCAAATCAAGTGAAATGGGCTGAGCCACAAACCCTGCAGACTCTTCATGTCCATTGTCAGAGCCCCTTTCGTGAATGTGAGCTGTAAGATTCCATGTTTTTTCCTTGTTTTTCTTACAACTTCAGTTTTGTTAATAATTCTTGCTGGAGAGGTGAGTTGGTAAGGAGAACAGACCAACGGCTAAAATTCAATGTTGTTGACCAGGATTCAAAACCTAACCTAAGTTTTGTTTGCATGTTGACAGCCCCAAAATGGTCCATTAAAAATACATGAATGCAGATGGCTGTACGCAAGAAAGTCACAGCTGTTCAACCCGGTACAATTCGCAGGCACATGTTCTCAGCTGAGGTATCTAAAGCTTTAAGCAAAAAGGCACAATAGGGGGTGCCGTTATGTTGCTATAATCACCCCTTACCTCTGCCCTGCCTCTCCCCTCCCCCACTTCCAGCATCACGAGGCATGAAACACGGCCAGGCTGGGTCCCACAGGGCCATGATTATTTCATGATAACAACACTCCCTGGAGTGGTCTTATTGGTATTATAAAAAGTGTTTATTGTGGAGAAAGCCTATATTTTTGGTGCTGGTGGTGAACGCTATCGTGAGGCAAACACAGCTGAGGTTATGATTTGCATTGATTACTCTCATGCTTTTGACGTCTCATTAGCCAATCAAAGTAATCCTAAAATAAGGAAATCTGTAGAAAGAAGCAGAGCACATTCAGAGTCAGCCTGTGCCTTGCTGCCTGCTGTGATCAGCAGCGAAGATTCTCCTGAGTTCTGCTTGCTCCTGTTGCAGGAGAAAAGGATTCAGTGCAAACCCTCCCTTGCACAATGAAATTCAGGCATTTGATTGGCCCTCGCTGTGTTTCCTGAGTCATGAGGTATATATTGGTCGTTTTTGTCCTTTCAGAGAAAATCTGGAGCTAAATAATGGGAGCAGCCGAAAATCAAGTGGAGACCACCCCGAGTATGGGGGGATATTTGTGACCTGAAAGCTGTGGGGGCAGTGGGTAATTCACATGCTTTCCCAAGGGCACTGAATAGGTGCCCTTGTCAAGCCAGCATCCTCAGAGCCCACCTTCAGCTCCTGGGTAGAGTCCTTGTGTAAGTTGAGGAAAGAGGTCCAACTGTCCATCTCTAGCACAGATGTGAAATGTCAAATTGGTGGGACAGCAGACACTGCCTGACATGCTGAAATGTGCACCCAAGAGCAGGGAGAGATAAGAGAGGTACTAGAAGTGGTTGGTTCTCTCAAGCACAGAAATAGCTAAGGAAACGCAGTTACATCCATCTTGTCTCTAAAATGCAGTCTTTTGCACATAGCTCAGTGGCACGAAACTCCTTGTACCCTGCTAGTAGAGATGTGATGATCATTCTATTAGGGACTATTTCTTGAGCATCTATTATGTGCCAGACACCTTACTGGGTACCAGGGATCCAAAGGTGAATGAGCCTGGACTCTGCCTTCCGGTCGAGGAGCTCATTCTCTGGAGTATTGAGGGGGTATGGTTCTTAACCTATTGTATGTCATGGGCCCCTTTAGCCATCTGATGAAGCCTTAGGTTCCCTTCTCAGAACACTGTTTTAAAATTCATTAAATAACTATAGTTACCATGCTATACATTAGGTCTCCAGAACTTATTTATCTTTTTAAGTGAAAGTTAAACAGGGGCCAAAATCTCCTCTTTTCTCCCACCACCAATTCCTGGTAACCATCCTTCTACTGTTTCTATGAGTTTGACTTTTTAGATTCCACATACAAGTGAGATCTATAGTTAATAATATTTAATAACATATATTTGAAATTTTCTAAGAGAGTAGATCTTACCACAAAAAAGAGGTAACTATATGAGGTGATGAATATGTTAATTTGCTTGATTGTGTTAATCATTTCACAATGTATACATACATATATCAAAAATCCCATGTATACCTTAAACATGTACAATTTTCATTTGTCTATTATGCCTCAGTAAAGCTGGAAAAAGGCATTGAATAACATAAGATTACAAAGGAAAGCAGTTATATTGAGTTATCAAAATATTAAAAAAACAAATCTGATATAGTAGTAAATTTGGTTATTAATGTATTCAATTACCACAGCTAGTGACAGATCTAATAATCTCAAATTAGGAATTTATATAAATAATATTTTTATATATCTACAGTAACCATGACGTGGTATAAAAATATTTTCAATTTCTATTAATGGCAAAGTGACAGGAACTTTTGTCTTTATTTGTAATTGATGGATATACTCAATTTCCATCAATTTAGACGTCAGTGAAAGGTGTAGGTTTGTTTTACATCTAAGTTCAGGGACCCTTGGATTCTCTCCTTAGAACTCAGATAAAACTGAGATCAAGGGGTAAGAACTTCATCTTCTGCCATCTCAAGTGATTGTGATGTGGCTGCGGGGAAATTACCCATCAAAGGGAGTCAGGAAACTCTTTGTGGAGGAGATGGTTGAAGGGTGAGGTAGGGCTCCCCAGGAATGGAAGCTGGGGGGAGGACGTCAGCAAGAGGTGTGGTAGGTCTAGGACTTTTCCAATAAATCTTTTTTTTCCTCAGTCTTATAGCTACCTAACACTCTGTTGAGCTGGCACAGTGACACTCCTAGGCAGGATGGGCAGATATACACAGCCCAGGTACTGCCCTTCCCTAAACCTATGCCCAGAGAAGACTTAACTACTAATCGGAATTCTAAACATAGGTGTGATCCCACAGACCTTCTTAAAAAGAGTTTCAAATAGCCATTGCCAATTCATGGATACCTGAGATCAAACATATCTACCATTTTAGCCCTAAGTGCAAAAGTGCCCCAAACAATGTATAAGGTTATAAACTGAATACCTACCTCCAGCTGTGCTGAGCTCATGAGCAGTCAAGTTTGCTTAGTCTTATTGTGTTTCCTCCATTCATGATACTTTTGTACAATCAAATGAATGTGGATTTCTTTTGACAGGGATGCTGAGTATGGTTGCTTGGGTTGTGCACTGACCAAGTATGCTAGGTTTGAGGGCAAGTGAGGCTGAAATCCAACCTATATGCCTGGTTCAGAGCTGAGTTTATGGTGTGAGAGCCTTTTGGTTCCTTTAAATTTGCCCCCAAACTCCTTGTATGAAGAAAACCATAGGTCTTGGCCCAGATTCTTCTTTAATTCCCTAAAAAGCATGTACTCTTTTTCTAGCTCCATGCTCCTCCTAAGCCTGGGCCAAGTAAAGACCCCCCACTTTGTCACTAGAGAACTCAGAAACTCCTAGGGCTAGGCTATAGGAGGAAGCCACTTAAACCTTCATTACAAAGCTCTGATTTTGTTCTATTAACAGAAGATCCCACATCCTATAATTATGTTCCTTCAAACTTGAGTCATTTCTATTCCATGTCATGTTATTTTTCCATATCCGCTTGCCACCTTTGTTATTAATTAATATTTTAAAAATAAAACTGTTAAAATTTAAATTAGCATACATGAGAAGAAAACTCTAAATTGCAGCTGTCAATGGAAAATAGATATTAATTACCATATGTTGGAGGTAATTGTGAGAGCAAATATTATGCTCTAGATGCAAAACTATAAAACTCTTGGAAGATAAGAGGAGAAAAATCCAGATGAACTTGGACATGGTGATGACTTTTTAGATACAACACTAAAGGTACAATCCATGAAAGAAATAATTGATAAGATGGACTTCACTAAAATTAAAGACTTCTACTCTGCAAAAGACACCGTCAAAAGAATGAGAAGACAAGTCACAGACTGGGAGAAAATATTTGCAAAAGATACATCTGATAAAGGACTTCTATCCAAAAAATATAAAGAACTCTTAAAACTCAACAATAAGAAAATACATATCCCAATTAAAAAGTGAAGATATCTTTTGCAAATATTTGGAACACTTATGACACCAAATGCTGGTGAGGATGTGGAGCAAGAGGAGCTCTCATTCACTGCTTGTGGGGATGCAAATGGTACAGCCAGTTTGGGACAGTTTGGCAGTGTCTTACAAAACTAAAAGTACTCTTACCATATGATCCAGCAATCATACTCCTGGGTATTTATCCAAATGAGTTGAAAACTTATGTCCACACAAAAACCTACACAACTTTATTCATAATTGCCCAAACTTTAAAGCAACCAAGATGGCCTTCAGTAGGTGAATGGATAAACTGTGGTGCATCCATGACGCTGAATGGAATATTATTCAGCATTTAACAAAAAAAAAGGCTGTCAAGTAATAAAGAGACATGGAGGAACTTTAAATGCCTATCACTAAGTGAAATAAGCCAATCTGAAAATGCTACACACTGTATAATCCCAACTCTATGATATTCTGAAAAGGCAAAAATATGGAGAGAGCAAAAATATGGGGGGTTGCCAGGGGTTGGGGAGGGGGGAGGTAGAGTACAGGATTTTTAGGGCAGTGAAACTACTCTAAAACTATAATGATGGACACATGTCATACATTTGTCCAAACCCATAGAATGTACACACCAAGAGTGAACCTTAATGTAAACTATGGACTTGGGGTGCTAATGATGTATCAATGTGGATCGTCCATTGTAACAAATGTAGCAGTCTGGTGGGGTGTTGATAACGGGGAAGGCTATGCATGATGGTGGTGGGGGAATATATGGGAATTCTCTGCTTGTTTGCTGTGAACCTAAAACTGCTCTAAAAAATGAAGTCTATTTAAATGGTAAAAAAATTTTAAAAAGAAAAACTGAGAATGTGTTTAAATGAGAATTAAATAAGGAAACAGGACAAGTAAATGGGTTGGATCCTGTACCAGGAAAAGGACACGAACGGGACAAGTGACAAGGATAGAATCGGGTATATAGACTAGATAATAGTATTGTGTGAATGTTAATAGTACCATGGCTACGTAAGAGGTTAACATGTGGAGAATCTGGATGTAAAGTATATGGGGATTTTTCATACTGTTTTTCAACTCTTACAATTTCAAAATTATTTCAAAACACAAAGCTAAAAAAAATTTAAATTATATGTGCAGCTTTTGGTAAAGTAGGTTCTTTTTCTTTTAGCTAGTGTTTTTATTAGGAATACTTGCTAAATTTATCAATGTCCTTTAAATACATTATTGAGATGATTATTTGATATTCTCCTTTAACTTAATGATTTCTTGATATTAAACCACCTTCATATTCCTGGAATAATTCCTACATGGCCACTTATAAAAATAATACCAATAACAATAAAAAAGCTATGAAAAAAACAAATACTGACATTGAGGTCTAGCTAAATACTGTTGTCTGAGGGCTCTAAGCCCCAGGTCCAGCTTCTATTAGTTAGAAAATAGTAACAAATATTACTGGAGTTTTAAGGACCTATTTGTACCAATATGAGGCTTTTTCTTCAGAAGGATGGAAAGAGAATAAAAAAGGAAGCAGCTTTCTCTCTGCTTTTTGATCCAGTATTGTTTGATGCGCCAGGCAGAGGGCCCAGGTTCCACACAGTGGAGAATGGTGCCATGATGCAGCCTACCTTGTCCTATAAGGGAAATTAGATGGAGGAGGTATCTGTTTCCACGAGATTAAAGAATAAGCTCATTTTACAAAATGTGGGGAAGTGGTTTATGCCAGACAACATATCCCCAACTAAATGTTGATTAGCACTCTCCAGATTTGATCACCACAATTCAATTGTTATTTGTCAAGCCTGATTTGAGTGGGTCTTGAAGGAGGCAGCTGGTGAGATTGGGGTGGAGTGGGGGTTCTTATTACCAAGGCAGTTCTTTGCCCTCGTCTGGTCCCCATGTGTGCCCGTGGGATCAAGCTGAGCTCAGACTCACAATCGACCCCACAGGTACGATCTGTCAGCTGCCAGTTCCCCCAGGAGCAAGTCATTTGCTCAGAAAACAGCATGACATAGAGTTTTGTTCATTTATGGGACACATTCCCATGGCTTTGTCACCACAATCTGCTGGTCTAGTTTCCCACTGCTACCTTGTGTTTAAGCAGGGGATTCTGTTGGGCCAACGGTGGGGTTTCTCAGGCTTGGGAAGACTGACATTTAGGGCAGGATTATTCTTTTTTGTGGGGGGCTGTCTTGTGCAATGTGGGACGTTGTAACATCTTTGGCTTCTACCTTCTAGATGCCAGAAGCATCTCCTGCTTAAGCTCCAATCCCTGCCCATGTGACACCAAAATGTCTCCAGCCATTACGAAATGTTCTCCAGGGGAAGAGCCCACCCACCACTGTTGAGCATCACTGGCCTAAAAGCATGAAATTTCTTGGTGTACATTGGGAATTAAACAGAGCCAAGCACCCAGGGCTCAGCATCTCCTTGGTCTCCTCCCCATTTGGACGCAACCTGCCCTGCCTGTGACACCAGTTAGTCACTGGACGGACATAGCTGATGAGTGGGTAATAGCTGGTGAGGTGACATGGTGTAGTCTTGTTACCCCTGAAACCTGAGTGCCAGCACACAGCTCAGCCCATGGCTGATGTCAGTGCTATGAGTGCAGGATCGATGACTCTGACAGGCAGCAGGAGCCACGTTCAGCACATTTTCTCAGGTTAGAAGTGATGTTTAAGGAAGGCATTCCGGAGTGGACTGTGGGGTGGATTGGTGGAACAAGAGGCAGCTTGTCCAGCAAACCAAGGATGAGACGATGCAGATTCAGGCAACGCTGTCACCCTGGGTTGCTCTGGGCCACGCAATGCAGTAGGGTTTTACACATCCCTTCTTCCATTTGCTCGTTATGACAACCTTATCCGGCAGGTGTTACTATCCTGAGAACACTGAGGTGGATAGGTTAAGCAACTCACTCAAAGTCGAGCAGGTCCGTTTGCCAGAAGCTGTGTGACTTTCAGAAAGCCACACTACTCTCTGTTCTCCCTTATCCTCATTTCTAAAATTAGGGAACTAGACAAGTTGTTCCGAGCTCTAAAACTCTACCACAAACTTAGTGGCTTAAAACAACAGAAGCATACTCTCTCACAGTTCTGAGGGCCAGAAGTCCAAGATCAAGGCATCGACAGGGCCACGCTCTCTGCAAAGGCTCTCGGAGAGAACCTGTCCTTCCAGTTTTTGGTGGCGCCAGCCGATCCTTGGCTTGTGGTCACATCACTCCAATCTCTGCCTCCGTCTTCACATGGCCTTCTGTGTGTCTCTTCTTCTACCTCTTATAAGGACACTTATTATATTTAGGGCCACCTGGATGAGCCATGATGATCTCATCTCTAGATCCTTAATTATATCTGTGAAGACTCTCTTTCCAGGTCACATTCACAGGTTCTGGGGCTTAGCAAATGGGCATCTTTTGGGGACCCACCATTCAACCCACTACACTGGGTCTCTGTTTCCCATTTAGAAAAGGAAGAAACTCAGTAACCTTGACATTTCTAGCCAGTTCTAAAATGTCAAAACTGCCTCACATTAGGATGGTGGTGTTGACAGAGGCTAGAGAAAGAAAAATCTGAGCGACACCAAGATGGAAGAAAGACCTTGTTTCAGTCAGGAGTTTTACGGTCACCTGATTTCACCAACTGCAACACAGGGTCTGACCCAAACCTGAGCTACCTGATTCTCTCCTGCCCGCTGAGCCCATGGCATAAGGGTTTCTCAGAGAAGTGACCTTGGAACTGCTCTGACACGTAGCTCACCTCAAAGCCTGTGAATTCTCCCCAGGTTTTAAGCTCCATTTCCCAGTGAGCTGCCCTCAAAAATAAACCAAGTTATCACTCAGAAAATGCTTGCTGATAGCCTCAAATTTGCATACCCCAGATGAGGCTGCAAAGCCATTTATCTCTCAAGAGCAGCCTGCTGTGGTCCCTTTTATTTTTTTATGGGATTGTCCTTAAATGGCTGATTAGTTTGGGGGTGATTTATAAATGCTTCAAGCTTGGCAATTTCCCCCTTAATGATTGGACAGATTTGTGTCTGGCTTTCAACAGCCTTGGCTTTTTGTTTCCTCGCTCCACAGTGCCCTCGCTTTCTCCAGTCTACCTCAGCTTAATCTTTCACCAAGTTTTCCAACTTGTGTGTCTTTGGCCGTGTATTTTGGGGAAAGGCAGAACACCAGGTACAAATAGTTTCTTTCTTGCATTCCTTCCTGATTCGGGGACATGAGAGAATTGTGCTGACCTTGGATCAGTTATTTATTCTTTCTCGGCCTTAGTTTATTCATTTGAAAATGGGAAAATGATAGAATCTTGTTCTAACTCGGGTTGTGGACGAGATTAGGTAATATTAGGAAACTGCTTGGCACTGGTCTCTGCTCACAGTAAGCCCTCAATAAATATTAGCTGCTGTTTTTACTGTTATGATAAGTGAGAGGCAGGCATGGAAGGTGAGGATGCTTTCAGCTTCATGCTCTTGAACCCGTATGATCTACTCATGATTATTCATGCTTGGCCTCTTCAAAGTGAACTTATGCATGGCAGGTCCAGCTTTCCACTATGCTGTGATGATATGTGCTTACTTGTTCAGTGACTTCTTTATATTTTGTCTTGTTTTATTTTTAATTTTTAATCTTACTAAAGTAATAAATGGACACCAAAAGTCACTTTCCCATTCCTGGATCTACCTCTCCAGAGGCAAACTACTTTCATTGCTTTTTGCTGTTTTGTATGTGACATTGGCTTCTATATTTTTAAGAAATATACTTACATTGCTATTTCTTTTTTTTTTTTTTAAGGGGGGGAGTGAGGAGGGGAGTTAAATTTCCTTTTTTTTTTTTTTTTTTTGAGACAGAGTCTTACTCTGTCGCCCTGGGTAGAGTGCAATGGTGTCGTTGTAACTCATTGCAGCCTTAAACTCCTGGGCTCAAGCGATCCTCCTGCCTCAGCCTCCTGAGTAGCTGGGACTACAGGTGTGTGCCATGATGCCCAGCTAATTTTTCTATTTTCAGTAGAGATGGGGTCTCATTCTTGCTCAGGCTGGTCTCAAACTCCTGAACTCAAGCGATCCTCCCGCCCCGGCCTCCCAGTGTGCTCGGATTACAGGTATGAGCCACTGCACCTGGCCACATTGCTATTTCTTAGCTTATTTATTTTAGACTAAAATGGCAGATGATAGATTTGCTTTCTTATATACCCTCCCACACAGACACAAGCCTACGTGTAAGCTTCCCCTTTTCACATTCCTCCATTATTGTTATATCATAATTTTTGGTCCAATTACTATTCTGTGTTCTTTTTATTACATAAATTTTGTTCACTGCTGAGCCATGGAATGTACTATAGTTAACTTTTCTCTTCCTGCATCACCTTTTGTTTTTCCTGGAGTTAATAATTGCTTTGAATATTTATTTTAATTTGCCTAATTTTCCTTTTTCTCTTTCTTTCTTTCTTTTTTTTTTTTTTTGAGACAGAGTCTCACTCTGTTGCCCCCACTAAAGTGCAATGGCGTCATCATAGCTCACTGCAACCTCAAACTCCTGGGCTCAAGTGATCGTCCTGCCTCAGCCTCCCGAGTAGCATGCCACCAAGCCCAGCTAATTTTTTAATTTTTTGTAGAGACAGGGTCTCACTATGTTGTCCAGGCTGTTCTGAAACTCCTGGCCTCAAGAGATCCTCCTACCTCAGCTTCTCAAAGTGCTGGGATTATAGGCATGAGCCACTGCTCCCAGCTTAATTTACTTACTTTTCTATGTCCATATCATTAATTTTTTCTCAAACACTCTGATAAAATTATAAGACTCATCTCAACATAGGCCAACACACCAGGTAAAACGTCAATATATTTCTAGAGAGACATTCCTTCTGTACCAACCTGTGTTGGTTGTCCTATAGGTCAGCTGCACAATTATTTTTCGGAGATTTCCTTTCACCGTCAAACAGGGGGTTTCCTTTCCCTCTTGTTGATTGACATTTTTTTCTCCTGGATCTCTTGGAAGTTATTCTTGGCTTACGTACTCATTTTAGTGGCACACATTGTCCAGTAACTTGCTGAGAAAGGATACATTGAAAACATAAAATGTTAAGACTTTGTATGTCTGAAAAGGCAAAGACATTTTATTACATTTGCTTAATAATCTATTTGGTGTGTGTAATTCTGGATTGGAAGTAATTATTTTCCAAGACTATTAAAGGCCCTGTTCTATTGCCTTCTGGTTTTCAGGTTTGCTGTTGAGAAGTCTGATGCTAATTCCTGATATTTTGCAGGTAACGTGTTGTATATATTTGTCTCTTAGAAAGTCCTTATTCCTAGTGTGCTGAAATGTCCTAATGATATACCTTACGGCAGACTTTTAGTCAAAGCCCTTTTGCTGTATATCCAGAGGGCCATTTTAATTTGGAGATTCATATTCTGCAACTCTGGCATATTTTATTTTATATCATTGATGGTTTCCTTTTCATTATTTTCTTTGTTTACTCCTAAACCTCCCATTTTGGACTCTCTGGATTGAGAGTCTAACTTTATTTATTCTCTTATACTTCCCATACATTTTTCTTTTTGTTATACTTTGAGAGATTTTTTTCAACTGTTTCTGGCATTTCTTGTACTGATTTTTTTCCCCCTAGGATTGTATTTTAAATTTCTAGATGTTCTTTTTTATTCTCAAAGTGTTTCCTTATATAGAATCCTGTTTTTGTTTCATGGATGCAATATCTTTTTATCTAAGTATTGTGATTATGGTATTTAGGAATTTTATTCTGTTCCCTGCACTATCTTTTTTTTTCCTTTTGTGTTCCTCCTCCCCTCCCAACCCCAACTCACCACCATCTATGTGTTTGGTTTTGATCTTTTCCTTTAGAAGATTTATTCACATATCTTGTTATTTTTGATTGTTAGCATTTTAAGAAGCAGGGAAAAAGCTGTTTGAAAGTTGGATGTGTGTTTGAAATACATGTGCATGTCTGGGATGTGTGTGGGGTGTGTGTGTTTGAGATATGTATTTGAGGGGTGGGTGTGTTTGGGACATGTACATATACAGTCATGCATTGCTTAATGACAGGTATATAGTCTGATAAATGTGTTGTTAGGTGATTTCGTCATTGTGTGAACGTCATGGAGTATACTTACACAAACTTATTTGCTGCAGCCTACCATGCACCTAGTCTTTATGGGATAGCCTGTTGTTCTGAGGCTACAAACCTGTACAACATGTTACTATACTGAATACTGCAGACAATTCTAACACAGTGGGAAATATTTGTGTATCTAAACATAGAAAAGATGCAGTAAAAATACAGTATGATCTTACGGGACCACTGTTGTATATGTGGTCCATTGTTGATCAAAACATCATTATGCAGCACATGACTGTATATGTCTTTGGGGTGTGTGTGTGTTTGGGGTATATGTGGATTCAGGGTGTGTGTGTATCTGAATGTGCTGCGTGTGTGTTTGGAGTATGTTTGGCAGGGAGAGATTGGTGGTGTCACCATAAGGAAAGCTGGCACATTCTAGCCATTTTGTTATGATATGCCTCTAATGTCAGTATCTGGAGATTTTCTTCTGTTGGATCAGTCAGTTTCTCAACCTAGGAATCTTTCTGTCTCCTGCCTCAGGAAGTATAAACTCAGCTCCCAGGATGATTCTAGGAGCTGCAATGGGCAGAAGGGACAGGTGGTCTCATTATTTGCTATGCAGATTTGTACTGTGTTTCCATTTTCTGCTCAATGCCTCACCCCAGTCTATACTGTGCCTTGAGTTTTCATGTTTGGAAAACATGTCTGATTTGATATGTCCAGATATAAAAACCCTGTTAACTCCTGGGGACGGAATGGGTCCTAACCTAGCTGTGAGGTATTGGGAGAGGTCCCCTGGAAGTCTAACAGTTCCTTTCATGAGCTTTCAGTGAGTTCTCCTCTTTTTAGCCTAATCCCTTGCCCCTCCCTTTAGGGATATCTGATGCTCCAATTCTTGAATCTCTCTGGGATTCAGCAGCACAAACTGGCGTCCTTGTTGGCTTCCCCACCACCCATGCACATTTAGGTCTCAGCATTCTGTGTTCAGAAAACGTTTGCTGATGTTTTCCGACTATTGGCATCTTATCTCCTATTCTCTTTGTCTTTGTAAATTTATACCTTTTTGTACCTTTAGTGATATTTTAATGAGATTTTGGAATGAAACAGAAATAACTGCATGCGTTCAATCAGTGCTTTCCTTTAGTCTCAATTACTCTTTGTTGCCTTATCCTAAAGTCTCCACGTCTCTGAGGAGTGTGGTAAAAAGTGGCGGTAACGAATGTGTTCTGTTTTTGCTGGGCTGTGTGCATTATGGTAGGCCTGTACAAGTTCAGTTCTTTCAACATATATTTATTGAGCACCTACCATACGCTAGACATGGTTTTAAACGAAGGTGGGAGGTGGATGCTGAGGCTAACACACAACACATCTGCTTTGGGAGAACTTGTATCCTAGGTGGTGGTGGTGGGGAGACAGGCTGTAAACAAGTAAAGTCAACATTGTCAGGTGGTGTCAGTTGCTACGTGGAAACTAAATTAGGTGAATGCTGGAAAGTTATGAGGGGGCTAGTTTTGATGGGGTTGTCATGGCAGGTCTCCCTGGAAAGGGGACATTTAAGTTGACCTCTGAAGGAACCAGCTATGCCAAAGCCAGGAGAAAGGGCAGCACAAACACAGGGAACAGCTAGAGCAAGAGCTCCAAGATGGAAACTTATGGCATCCAAGAAACAAAAAGAAGGAGAGGTGGTTGGGGCTCAGTGAGGGGACAGCAGTTTCAGGAGAGGTTGAAGATTTGGCAGGATGCGACTGTATAGGCCTCTAGGCCAGGTGAGGCGTTTGAATCTGATCCTGAGTGCTATAAGAAGTCTTGGATAAGTTTCTATTTTTGCTGAGGGGAAAGTAGGGGAAGTAGCATGATTTAATTACAACTTTTTAAGTCCACTCTGGATGCTCTGAGTAAACGGATGATAGAAGGTATGTTAGTTTGCTCAAGCTGCCGAAACAGAATGCCACAGACTGTGTGGCTTAAGCAACAGACTTTTCTTTTCTCACAGTTCTGGAGGCTGGAGGTGCAAGATGAAGTTGTATTGGTAGGGCTGGTTTCTGGTGAGGGCTCTCTCCTTGGTTTGCAGATGGCCACCTTCTCTCTGTGTGCTTGCATGGCCTTTCCCTCTGTGTGTGCGTTCCTGGTGCCTCTTCTTCATGTAAGGACACCAGCCTTATTGGATTCGAGCCATACCCTTATGACCTCATTTCACCTTAATTACCTCTTTAAAAGTCCCATCTTCAAATAGAGTCACATTGGGGTTAGGGCTTCAACCCGTGAATTTTGGGGAGACACAATTCAGTCCATAACAGGAGGCTAGGATGGAACCCACAAAGCCAGTAGGAGACTGTTCCGGGAACTCAGGAAGAGGTGCTGATGGCTCAGCCATGTGGCAGGCAGGGGCTGAGGTGGGCTTTGGCTGGCAGTAGAGAAGGCAGGACTTGCAGTTGGATTGGGTGTGGAGAGATGAGGATTAAGGCTAATGTTGGGATTTTGGGTTTCTTTGTGGGAGTCTGGAGGAACAAGTTTTCAGAAAAAGCAATTGGCAGCACTGTTCTGGAACGTTAATTTTCAAAAGGAGGCCTTTTTATTAAACGTGTAAATGACATACAGAAAAGTACAACATCATCAGTGCTGAATTTTTACTGTGTGAACACATTCACGTAAGCACTGTGCAGAACCAGGGTATGTTAGTTTGTGAAGTCTCTTAGATACCCAGGTAGGGATATTAAGTAAGTGTCTGGAGGACAAAGTACAGGAAAAACTTTGGGAGCCATTGGCATACAAGTGGTATTTAAAGCCATGGAAGATGAAATTAACTAGAAAGACACTACGGCTGGTTTTCCTTCCAGCTGCACCGTGGGCAGTACGGACAGCCAGATTTGGAGTGGGGGACACAGATCACGTTAGGAGACTGAGCAGGAGCCATCAGGTAGGAGATACGGTAGCTGCATGGTGAGCTGGAAGGCAAGAGTGTGTTTTGAGGAGAGAATGATCAGATAAGCTAAAAGCTGCTGAGAGATGGACTAAAATGAGGCCAGAGATGTGTTCTCTGGCCTGGGTAGTACTGTGAGGGTCCCTCGTGACACTGAGGAGTGGTTTCACCTGTGGGGGCACAGATGCCCAGCTGGCATCAGTGAAGAAAGTAGGATGTGAGGAAGTAGAAACAGCAAGATGACACATTAGAACCGATGTGGTCTATGGCCTTACCACCCTGAGCATGCCCTATCTCATCTGATCTCAGAAGCTAAGCAGGGTCGGACCTGGTTAGTACTTGGATAGGAGAACTGATTTAAGGGGAACAAAGAAATGCTATGGTGTGTGGAGGGGGTCAGGGGATTAACCAGGAGGGTTGTTTTTTTTAAGATGGGAGATATGTGTACAAGTTTGTGTGCTCTTGGGAATGATCCAGAAGGGATGACACAGGAGAGAGGGGGTCTAAGTCCTAGGGAGGGGTCTAGAGAGCAAATTTAAGGAATGAGGAAATTTCGCTGATTTTAACAAACTGTAGGCAGAGAGGGAGGGTCTTCACGCAGGTAAGCTGGTGGACATGGTGGTAGAGCCTTACTGTTTTCACTTTCTTCCTGAAGTATCAGGCAAGGGGATAGTGAGGAGAGAGTTGTGGGGGTTTGAGGAAGAAGAAGAAGGTATTAAAAAAAAAATCTAGAAATTGGGGAAGTAAACATACCAGTGAGGCACAGTCTGCCTGGAAGTTCTTGGTGTCTGCTTGAGGTTTGCACATGTGAATTTCCAATGAGACCAATCAGCACAGTTGTAACTTTGTTTCCTCCAGCCATGTTCAGATGCTTGGGTGCCAGCTTGGCACAGGTGGACAGCATACCATAAATGACATCAGTTAGTCCCAGCAACAACCCTACGAGGGGTGAGTCAGCGGCCCAGAAATACAGAGCTTGCCAGCGGTGGAGCGGGAGCGAGGCCCACCTGACTCTACAAGCTGCGCACACCCTGCTCTGCAGAGCTGCTGTCACGGCGCAGAGACAGAATGCAAGTGCAGAGGGAGAACAGATGACTTCCTTAAATGGGTGCTTTTTGGTTTTTAATCTGAGAAGTGCCCCTCTTGGTTTGCATCAGGAAGCAGAGCTGATTTCTGTCTCCTTCCAAGCCTGAATGTCAAAGGAGTTCATCTTCATTTTGCTTCCATTTGTAAAGGATCAGTTTGCCGAGCGCATTCTAACACACGATTCAGAGATTATTCAGCATGCTGTGTTATCTGTCTGTGTTCTCTCTTGATTGATGGGAACAGTAGGGGATTGGATCTATCAGGGTTGTAGGCAACTCTGGTCCCTGAATCGTATCCACTTAGCCTGCCTCTGGCTTCAGCCAAAGCCAAAGTAGGCTATTCTGTACAAATTCGAAAGTACCTGAGCCACCTCTGTGCCACCTGAAGTGTACCCATCTATCTGAATTCTGCCCCAGGTCATTGCCATGGAGCTCACTGAGCTGGCACATGCACCACCCAGAAGTAGGTGAGTGTGTGTGCTAATGTCCCTGAGTCAGCCTTCAACCAGAATGTCACAGCCCTCCCATTTCTCTGGATAACTCTGGGGGTATCCCATCTGCTCAGGAGGTCCCGGGGGATGGCACTCTGATGCTTACAGGAGCAGATGTGACAGCAGACCTTTACAGTGGCTTTTTCTTAACCCCTGTCTTGCTTTTTCTGCCCTCCCTCTTCTGTTTTCTGGGACTGAAAACAGTTTATTTGCCTCCCCAAATAAACCACCTCCAAGTCCTTGTCCTAGGCTCTTCTTTCAGGAAAACTAAGGACAGTCACTTATCTGAACAAGGATTTATTTGGAGCAGTTTCTAAAAAATGGACTTTTAGATGGGGGTACTGAACTTGACAAGGGACAGATGGAGCAGAAATAAAACCCCAAGATGCAGTATAGCACGAGGTCAAAGAGCTTAAGCTCTGGGGTCAGACAGACCTGGGTTCAGTAGACCCTGCCTACGTCTAAATATGACATTGGATAAAATTACTTAACCTCTATGAGATTTCTCTTTCCACATTTAAAAAAAACAGGTATGGTAAGTAAGTGTTCTTCAATTTAGATGCACACAAGAAATCTGGGGTACTTGTTAAAGATGGAGATACCCAGGCTGCACGCTCACAGAGCCTGGGTAACTTGCGCTGTCTTGTTTCCCTCCTTTGCTGGAGATTCTGGTGCAGGTCGTCTGTGTACCGCGCTTTGAGAAATGCTGTCCTGGAAGATGATTAAATGGTATAGCACGTGTAGGGCACCATGCATGGAGAAGGGGAGAACCTGCTTCACTATATCCAGAGCCCTCAAATATTGGTGGTGAGGATGATAATGATAGTTTGTAATAATTTTTCCTAAGGTGCCACTTGCAATTACTGTGCTAAGCCTATTGCCTCCAACCTTCCTTCTCCAGAAAAGGAGTATAGTGTCTGTGGCAACCACTCAAGGATACCGCAGATACCTGGAGGACCCTGGGCAGCCAATTCTCAGCCGTCAGTGCCTGCAGGCCAAAACAAGGTTATCAGGATTTAGACGAGGCAAAAAAGCCACTACCTCATGCCCTTGGCTCTGGGACATCCAGGGAAGGCAGTGCTGTGTCTCTTACTAACCAGCCAGTGTGGGGGCGACAACTCTCTCCCCGAGGTGTGCTGGGAGTTGCTCTTAGTGCAATATTTATCTCACCACGTAAACCAATCTAGCTGGTTAGAAATACAAGTTTTATTGCATTCTTAGGCCATGCACTTAGCTGGCTGGTCTCCTATAAAGCCATCTGTGTCTGACGGTAGAAATAACTTACCAGCATAAAGGCTGGGAAAATTAGATTAAGAAATCACTATATGCTGAGAAAGTGGGCAGAATAAATTTAGAAAGGGAAGAGAAGAGACAAAAAGAAAAAAATTAGGAAGAATATAGTAGTGTCTGAGCAGAGCTGCACAGCTAGCCTGCCTGGGTTTGAATCCCAGCTCATTTGCTTTACTAGTTGTGTGGCCTGGGGCAAGTTACTGGCTTCTCAGTGCCTCAGTTTGCACACAAAGTGGGAAATTCAATGAGTGAATATACGTATTAACAAAGTCCTTAGAACAGTGCCTGCAAATAGTAAGAGCTCAGTAATATCAAGTTATAAGAGACCTACGGAAAAATTGGGATGCAGGCTCCACAGGGCCAGGCTTGGGTGAGCACTGTGGGTGGTCACATGGAGTGCAAGATTTAAGGGAGTGTCACAAAGCTCAGTAATCAAGATAAGTAGTGCTTTAATGGAATAATATTTTTAAAACATTAGAATCCATGATGAACAAAATTTTAAATCAAGACATGATCTGACCCCGTAATTGTACCATCCTACCTCACTAATCCTGGCCCTGGACTTCCAACAAAACTTTATGTACAAAGGGAGGTAGCTGACACAATAACCATAGTTTATGAATGATTGCATTAATCTGACATACAAATGTCATAGCTTATTGTAGCCTAACTTAAACATGCTCAGAACACTTATATTAGTCTACAGTTGGGCAAAATCATCTAACACAAAGCCTATTTTGTAATAAAGTGTTGAATACCTCACGTAATTTATTGCATGCTTTACTGAACGTGAGAAACAGAATGGTTGTCAAAGTACGGTTTCTGCTGGATGTGTATCACTTTCGCACCATCGTAAAGTTGAGAAATCATAAGTCAAACCATTATAAGTCTAAGGCCATCTGTCTATCAAAACATCATGTTATGTACCTTAAATATATATGACAAACATATTTTAAAATTATTGCATTAAAATAATATGTATCCTTATTATTGGGGTTTTTGGCCCCTCCTTAAATTTTACAGCCCAGGTGAATGCCTCATTGGTCTTACCCTATTCCCAAACCTGGATGTTTTCTTTCTTTAAGAAGCTCAGAAAAATCTAAATCGTACACTAACCTCAGAGGTCTTGGGGCTAAGAGTTTCCCAATTAGCTGGAGGATGCAGAATATTAATCTATGACGTTATGTGACACTTTGGGGTAGCGCCAGGCTTCAGGAACTGCTTCAGGGTCACCTTAAGGCTAAAGTCCCAGCCCAGAAAAGAAAAAATCTGGTTTTCCATACACTCCTTCACCCACAAAGTGTATTTGTGAAATTGAACTAAATGCAGGGGGAAGGGAAGGGCAAAGGGCGGGAGAAGGCTAGATGGAAAATTTCAGGACCGAGAGTTGCTGCCTTTTCCTTTGTTGTTTTAAACTTCTCATTGCTCTTCAAAAGGAGGCATTTGTCAGTGACACTATCAACTTTAGTGCCCTCTGTGTTTATGGCTTTGGATTTAATAGCAAAGACATAAACATATACTTTTCATCCATTTTCACTGTTACTCGCTCAGCTCAGACAACGGCTAGGATTATCATAACCCTTCGGAGGGAGCTATTACGGGGCCTGTGCTTTATCCTCGCCCTAGCAGGGCCATAAAGGACTGCGCCTCCGTGTGCAGAGACACACCATTAATGCATCCCAGTCATCATCAAAGGCCCCCACCTCATTTGTTACGATTAGTCCTCTCTTTTCAGGGCTTAAAGTCAACCAGTTTTTACCTCTTCCCAGACAGTTGCTTATAGGTTGCAGAGGATGTGTATAAAATGCAGGCTATGAACTGACCTTTCTCAAGGGCAAATATGTCAGGGCTCACCCTGGAATTCTCGTTCCTCTGGCCCTTCATCCTGAGCAGTGGCACTTCTGCTTTGTTTGGGGCCAGAAGGCTGCCACCATAACCACTCACTCCAGGGAGGCAGGGAGGAAATGTGCTTTCTCTCTGATTTATCTGCCAGCAGCCAGTGTGATCTGAGCCAGGCCACTCAAACATCCTGAGCCTTGGTCCCTGTGACCGAAAATAAGAGGTTGCAATGTCAAAGGCGCTTCCAACCTGGGAGGGCTGGGAGCAAGGGCAATGCTGAAGGTGGGAGTATGTGACCGCTGGGTCCCAGATCAGTAGCCTGGAGGTTGTGCTTAGAGATTTTGAGGCTCTTCAGTGTATCTAGGAACTTAAAGAATACTTAAGCTATTTAGATTGATGTGAAATAAAGTACATAAATGACTCAAAAGAAAAAGGAAAAACAAAACACACCCCTACCCCCACCAAGCAACCATCCTGTCATAATGAGGAAATTCTAACACGGCAAAACAAGGGTTAATTTTCAATCCTTTCTATGCCAATCTTTGGCAAGTCTGGGATTTGTTTCTTCATGTTAATGTGAGTTTTGTGACATCCTGGAGGGTATAAAAACTATTCAGTAGTTAAAGTATTCAATTTTTTAAAATTACACTTTAATTTTTCTTTAAACTTTTAATTTCAATTTATGAATCTCATTATCCTGTTTATGAATCTCACATTTTAACAATCTCATTAAAGGAGACTTTGTTTACTATTGGAGCTTATTTATGAAACTTATTTAATTAAGCCTTTTTAAACATTTTAAACTGCTTTTATTAACTTACTATACTCAATTTCCTTTTTAAGAATTTCGATTTACTTTATTTATATGAGTTTTCAGAACTTTTCATGTACTTTAATTCTTATAACTCTCTAATAAATTAAGCCATGTCAATATGGTGAGTATTAAGTTCTCTTAAGTGTTGCAATATTATTTTTAAAATAGTTAGAGTGCAACTTAAGTATTGCAAGCCTAATCAGTTACTCAAGTATACATTTCAAACTGGAATTTATGAGGGTGATTGATTAAATCCATCAGGCTAAATTCTCCTTAAAAATATAACTCTATAAGAAAAGAAATGGGCATAGGTTCTCTAATGCAGAAATATTATACTGGTTTGTTGCTCATAAACATTCCTTAATTCTAAATCTTTATTTAAAATATTCCCAGGAAACAGGTGTCATTTCAAAAATCTAGGGGCTACCTTTTCAAGTGTAGAAAAATTTGAGCTCATTTTCTCAGATTTCTGAAGTTTCCCAATGACCAGAGACACCAGATGGAATGTAGATTCGATTCATATCATGGCCCTGATAGATACCACTCTGCCTACTTGTTAGTCTATACCAGGATCTCCATAACTCAGCCCACTGGTCATACAGATCCACCCAGGCAATGCTAGATTTTGTTGTTCTCTGAGCTTTACAATATTTGAACTTGGTAGGCCTCTGTACTTAAAATCCTATATATTTTTCTGTTTGTAGAGTCAAATTCTTACTGATACTAAAATTATATCTGATTGGCTTCTGTCCATCACAAGGCTATATTTGAGTCATGAGTGCTGTTATATGTTGAATTGTAGCTCCCAAAAAAGATATGTTGAAATTCTAAAACCCAGTACCTCAGAATTTGATCTTATTTGGAGATAGGTCTTCACAGAAATAATCAAGTTAGGATGAAGTCATTAGCGTGGGCCCCAATCCTATATGCCTGGTGTCCTTATTGAAAAGGGGGTAATTTGGACAGAGACCAATACACACAAGGAAGACAATGTGAAAATGGCCAGGTGACACTAGAGTCAGGATTGGACCCATCCATCTAGGAGTCAAGAAGCCAGGGCGTGCCCGACCTACGAGAAGCCTGCAGCAGACTCTTCCCTAGTGCCTGCACAGGGAGCGCGGCCTGCCAGCACCTTGAGTTTGAACTTCTGGCCTCCAGAACAATGACACAATAAATTTCTGTTGTTTTCAGTCACTCAGTTTGTGAAACACTGTATGGCAGCTCTGGGAAATGAATCCAAGTACTCAGGGGGTCATCTCCATGACAGCTTGTTTCTGCCAATTGGAAGGATTTTCCCTCAGCTTTAGAGGATGTTGATTCCATCTCATTTTTTAAAGTCCCCTTCTGGTTCATTAGTTTGTCAGGGTTCTTACCTCAAGGCATTTGCACTTGTGTCCATCAGCCCTGGGGCACCCTGCTCACTGTTCTTGTCTCTGTCTCCTCCGATGTCTGTCCTCTGGAAGGCCTTCCCCAACCACCCCACCTGAAGTAGCAGCGTCCGCTGTCATTCTGACCTCACCTACTCTACCACTTCCTAGCACCCTGCACAGTCTGAGACTGTCATGTGCAGATATTTGTTAATTGCCCATTTGCTCTCTCTTCCCCCACCCCACTAGGACACAAGCTCCGGGAGGCTAAGAACCTTTTCTGAATTGTTCCCTACTGTACCCCTGGTGTCTAGAACAGTGCCTGGTACCTAATAGGCTCCTGATAAACAGCTATCCAATGGCTGACTCTAGAGCAAGTTCTAGATCATAAAATAGCCCTCCACCTCTAGTTCCTCACTTGCTAAGTTCTTCCTCCTCCTCTCCCATTTCCCTGGAAGATCTCTGCAAAAGTTTCCTTCCTGCCTCCCTCTCTCCCTCCATCCCTTCCTCCTTTCCACCCTTCATCACATCATTCAGAGGTGCTGTGCTGGGTAGTAGGAGCACAGTGCTCAGCAAGAGAGCTGTGTGCCCTGTCCTCATGGAGCTTTGCGTCTATCAGGGGTGACAGACATTAAACAAATTGCTACCACTTTAATAAATATTAGGAATGAAAATTCCAAGGTGCTATGCCTGTTTACAATGGGAGACCTTCCGGAGTCTGGAGGGGGTGGTGAATATCAAAGCCTCTCTGAGGAGGTAACATCTTACCTGGAACCTAAAAGAGGAGAAGTTACCAGGGAAATAGGTGGGGCAGGGGATGCTAGAAAATGGAATAGGGTGTGCAAAAACCCTGAGTGGGAAAAAAAACACTCTGGAAGAAACAAAAGACATTTGTGTGAATGGTGTTTGTATAGTTGTCAAGTGAAGGTTATCTCCTAACACGCTCACACAGCTGGGCAGGGTATCAGTTGGCACAGCCTTCCTGGAGATGGTATCTCTCGAAATGCAAGATGATACTGCGCTTCTACTTGTGGGCTTGTAAAATGATGAAATGATCAACCAAAGGTGTAAAGATGGTTCAGCTGGGAAGTGTACTGCAGTGCTGGTTGTGATAGACATTGGCGACAATTTAAATGTGCCCCTTCTCACGGCATAATTGAACACATGGTATATCTATGTGATGGTATACTATGCATTTGTGAAAAATGATGATGCAGATATTTATCCCTTGACATGTAAAAATGTCCACAGTACCTTTTTTTTTAAAGCAAAAAGGAAGGTTATAGGAATTATCATCTTATTTTTATAGATAAACAGAAAAGTGTGTTATGGCTTCCAGGCAAATATAGAAATTCTTCTTCAAGTATTTCCTTATGCAAGAAACTCCATAGCTTGCTCTCATTCAGGCATGAGGAAGAAACAAACAAAAGGACTGCTTTAGAGAAGGTTTAGGTGGTCACTTGCCATGACATAAGGACTGAGGCAAAGTAACCTAATGAGGTCATTTGCTGTCATGCCATTGGTTTTAGGACTGTCTTTGCACCTTAAAGGAAACTCTGAAAATGTTTGTTTATTTCAAGTGGTGCCCTCCATTAATGTATATTAATGGAGGCCACATAGTGGTTGAGAGCGTTCGCCTTGGAGTATGTCCTGAGCATGCACCCAACTCTCTTGCTGTGTGTGCAACTTCAAATAAGTCATTTGGCCTTGCAAACTTGACATCCTCACCTTTGCAAAGGCACACAACCTCAGAGAATTTGCTAAGAGCCAGTTGAGACTGAAGAGCTTAGCAAATGTTAGGTATTCAATAAATTCAAGTACTTGGCATATTTTAGGTGCCCCGTAAATGTAGAGAAACCATTACTGCTGCCTCTCAGCACCTACCTGCTCCCAGGCATTTGACAGGTTCCCCTCAGTTTTACTTAGCTTTTACATACAGGCTTTGGGGACTGCATTCAAAGGGGGATGGTGTAGAGGTGAAGGCACTGGGTTGTAAGCAAGAGGACTGGGTTTTTCTACTCTTTGTTGTCCATGAATCCTCTGTGTGACTTTTGGCACCACTCAGTCCCACTGGGCTAAGTTTCTTTAAAGAGAGAAAGTTAGGCTGAGAAAGCTTCCATCTCTAATTCTATGACAGCATGGTCTATGGACCAGATAAAACCTATTCCACTATCTAGTTCTAACTTCCAGGTCGAGGCTGGTTATCTGTGTGCCCTAGGCCAGAAGGGATCTTTGGGGCATTATTAACAACAAATTCTCTATTTGCTTCCTGATCCTGCAGCTCCAGCTGATAGGCCTGTATAAGGCTGTTATCAACAATTTATGGTCACCTCAACGCACTGCTTTTATCAGCAGAGCTAATCACATTTTAAGCTCTTTGAGTTTTTCTGCTTCAAATAATTGCTTGCTTTTACTGCCTAACAAAACTTTGATAGTTTGATTCTTTGGTGTGGGAGAACTGAAAGATGGTTCTGGAAAACTCCAGCTATTTCTGCCCCAGGAAGAGACCTATTAGGAAAAAATGGCAGTGACAAACTTTTCGTTTCTTTGCTGGGTGGTGTGGGCCTTGGCTCTGGCTCAGGCTGGCTAGATGTTAGCTGAATTTTCGGCACATCTGTCTAAACATTTATCTATCATTTAAAGTTCATTACTGGCATTTCCCAATTATGTTTCTTAATAAGTCATTCTCAGAGATGTGATTACGAAACAAAGTTGACAATACAATAAAATTGATGGGTTTTTTTTTTTTGAGATTCATAAAGTACCTTGTCATATTAAACTCTAACATTTTCCACTTAGTTTAATAACACTTCTTAGCATCTTGTGAATAACACTTCTTTTGTGTTTAACACTTCTTAGCATCTTGGTGAACTAATATCTTGAAAATATTCTAGATTGTGCTGTTGACCCCTTGAGTAGAGTTGAATCCTAATTGTGGCTTCTGTTTAGAAGAATGCTTATAAAGGGTTGTGAATTTGACCACCAACCACCTAGCTGAGGGGCAACTGCATGAGTTCTGTTTGCTGATGTACCTCCTCCCACCTTCCCTACCAGGTGGTGTGCACCTTCTGGGGCTCTGTGAGATGTCTCTCTCCCCTGCTTCTTAGTCCTTTGTGTGGCTGGGCCAGGCTTCCAGGATCTGATGTGAGGGAAGGAGAACCTCCCATTCCCGTCCAGCTGATGTGGAGCAGACCACTGGTCAGCAGAGGTTCTGGCTCTTGAAATCTTCTAACATTGGACATCTGAGTCCTCTGCTTCCTGCCTGGAGATTTGACATTCCCAGCCTCCACTTCATCAGACCCCAGTACCTCCCTGCTAGGGTGGTACCTATACCTTGCTCTTTGAAACTAGCTCTGATTTTATTTTATTTTTTAAATAGACAATCATCAAATCAAGCAATAATCCTATTTGAGAGAAACCACGAAGAGGGACCGGAAACTTCAGAATAAAGAGAGGCCAAGGCAGACATTTTGCCCCATTCTGTGCTTGAGCATATTAGTTGTCTAGGGCTATGTAACAGAGTAGCACAAACTGGGTGGCTTAACCAGGAGGAATATATTCTCTCACAGTTCTGAAGGCTAGAAGTCCTAGATCAAGGTGTCAGCAGGGTTGGTTCCTCCTGAGGGCTGTGAGAGAGAATCTGGTGTGTGCTGGCAGTCTGTGGCACTCCTTGCTTGGAGAAGCATCCACTCAGTCTCTGCCTTCATATTCACATGGTGTTCTCCTTGTGTGTGTGTGTGTGTCTGTCTCCAAGTTCCCCCTTTTTAAAAGGGTATCAGTCATGTTGAATTATGATGACCTCATATTAATTTGATTACCACTGTAAAGACCCTATTTCCAAATAAGGGCACATTCTGAGACACTGGGAGCTAGGACTCCACCATATGAATTTTGGGGAAACACAACTCAACCTATAACACTGAGTTTTAGGGAGTACCAGAATGGTGACGATACCATAGCATTTTCCACTCCTGATGGAAAGCCAGAGGAAGGGGGCTGTGGACATTGCCTTGATGTGGCCTGTAGGAGGCCCATGTCTACATGGCACCAGAAGCATTGCATGTTTTGGATAACATTTGAGAACTGTTTTGTGTACCCTTCTACCCTGCAATGACATTGTTATTTTAATGGAGCAAGCCCAGTCAGTGGGAGGCCTGAATGGAACAGAATGGCTGAACCTCCCCTAAGTAAGAGAGAGTTAGTTACACCATCATTTTTCCTGAATCTCCAGCTTGCCAACCCATTCTGAAGATCTGGGACTTGCCTGCCTCCATAACTATATGAGCAAATTCCTCATAAGAAATCTCTCTCTCTCTGTATATATATCTATCTTTGTATGTGTGTGCATTCTTGCCCACTAATACATGGTCTAAGCCAGGAGTTAGCAAACTATGGTCTACAAGCCAAATCTAGCCTGCTGCCTGTTTTTGTATAACCCATGAGCTAAAAATGGCTTTTTACCAATGAATATTTGTAATCAATTTGATGATAGAGAACATTAACTTTGAGCCCCAACCAAACAAAATGTTCTCTCTCCCAAATTCCATTCTTCTCATTAGTAGACTATATCACTAAAAATTATACTCATATACTTTGCAATTCATCAAGAAAATATTGTGGAAATTTGTTGTCTTTCTTCTGACGTAAGTACCTACATGGTAGCCTTGATTTTGTCTCTTGGCCCACATAACCTGCGTATAATATGATTTGGTCCTTTACAGAAAAAGTTTGCTGACTCCTTGTCTAAGTTCTAATCTAAAGGATATCAGCTGCTGAATGTTTTTTCCCTTTATAACTTAAAAAAAAATCTCTGTTAATATTCTGCAGGTATTTTTTAATGTTAAAAAAAAAGAAATTAAGAACATTTTCCCAGTGGGTGTAATTTAGAACAAAGCTTACTTCTTATGGATGGAGGTAAATGCAGGCAAAGAGCTAGCGGCCTCCCCCACGTTTCTTTGGCTGGCTGGCTTTGTGCGTCGCCTGGCTGGACTGGGTCTTAATGATGTAGGAAGCACTGGCTGTGACTTGGCTCCAGCTCCATGGCTCTGGCTCCAGGCAGCTTGAATCACTGCAGTGGTGTTTGTCACTGCTTTCTCTCATGTGCTGCCTTCCATCCGCTTTTTATGATGCCATCTTGAATTTGTCTTGGAGCAGTCTTTGTTTATTGTCTTGAAATGATGAGGACAGGCTAGTTTCAGAATAAATTGCTGAAAGTCAGAGCCTCTGCACACTACCCCCATTCGCCCTCCTTGCTTACTGGGAGACACCTGGGAGCCCCTTTGTCCAAGGTCACGGAGAGTTCATCCTGACAGGAGAACAAGCCAGGCTCTGTAAATGATGCCCTTGTCTGCAGCACGGCCCTGGTTAGTGGTTTTACATGCACAGCCAAACAAGAAAGGCAATTGTGCTCAGAGAAAAGGCAGGTTTTCAACCAGACATTTAAGCTAAGAGGACATCCACCCTTGTGCTTACTTTAAGACTTTGGATCCCAGAGTCAGAAATGGGACTCTTGAATGGAAAAGGGTGGCGTGTCAGGCAGTCTGGTCACAAAAAAAGTGCTTTCCTACCCCAAGTCCTTTGCACTTGCTGCTTTAGTTGGCCTGGAACAGTCTTGTCCAGACTCTGTATGGCTCTTTCTCCAACTTTTGGTCTAAGCTTAAATATTTAGAAAGGTCTTCTCGGATAACCCAACTTAAAGTACATTATCCCACTCAATTGCTTGTTCATTTACTTAACATATTTATAAAGTGCCTATTATGTCTAGGAACTGTTCTAAGGACTGGGGGTATAGTGATGGGATAGGGGAATGGTCAAAATCCCTGCATATTTACAGCATTACTCAAACTTTAGCATGTACCCATCCAAGTCATCTAGAGAGCTTAGGTAAAACAGATTGTGTGTACCCCTCCTCTGAGTGTCTGAATCAGTAGGTATGGGATGGCATTTGAGGATTTGCATTTCCATCAATATCCCAAGTGATGCTGATGCAGCAAGCCCAGGAACCCCACTTTGAGAGCAGCTGGTCTAGTGGTTAATGCTCCTCTCCCTCCTATGCGTGTCTCCTTATCGTGCTTTGCAATTCTTTGTTTTCTTTCTTGTTTACTTCTGTTTCGTTTTCTGCCTCCACCACCAGAATGGGCACTCTCTGAAGGGGAGAACACCTCTGCCTTCTTCCCGTTGTGTACGAGTGCCCAGGACATAGTAGGTGCTTCATAAATGCTTGAAGGGGGTAAAGGCAGGCAGGCTGGCCACAGGGAAAAGCTTCTCCTCACTATTGCTCCCTGTGTGTGCCCTTCTTAATTCAGCCACTTTCATTTCCCATGAGAAATCTTGGCAGGAGGGGCAGGCAGAAATTGGGTTAGCTTCTCATCCCCAGTGAAAATCTCATGTGTTCGGTCAGATTACTGCAGGGCAAACAAGGCTCAATGCCACAAGGGGGTGAGATTTTAGAGTTGATGAGTGAGTGACAACATGAGAGTAAGGGAGGAAGAGAGACTCTGTCAGGTGGGTGTCTGCAGGTATGGGATCAGTGGTGGGGGGAAGGCTTTGCAGTCAGAGACCTTGTGGCATTTAAACATACAGGCAATTTTTAAAAGAGTTCCCAGGATTTGGGCGGTTAGATAACTCTTGTTGAGAGCTCCTTTCATGCCTAGGTTTTTAAGGTTAGAGTTGACCTAGAGGACTCTGCCGTGAAATCTCCCTATGAGGGCAACAAGAGACAAACCAATCAGCTGCATTTCATTTCTGGAGACACCCCTGCCCCCTGCCAGTTACGGCAGAGCCCAAAGTGTCTTTGGAACTCACATGTGGGCGTCTGAAGGCATTTTCTAAAAAAACCTTTTGGTATTATTTGGTGCCATTTGTAATTCATGATTCCTCCAAGAGGTCCCCAAACAGCCTTAGTCTGTGCCTCAAACAGTCTCTGGGCTTAGGAGACATGGGTATAATTCATTTCCTGGGCACCAAAGTTAATAAAAGAATTCTCAGTGCAGACGAAGGGACACCAGACTCGTTTTGTCTTGGATCCATTCTACCTCAGATCAGATCTAACCTGATGTCTAGGAAGGCTTTTGTGAAAACTGTGAACCCCTTGGCATTGCAAATAAAATGTGGCACATATGTTCACTTTTGGGGTGAGTCTCCGTACCTCTCAACAATGCTTGAGGCAATCAATGCTCCCAAGAAACCAGACAGAATGCAGTTTGAGTTAAAAAGCATGCTTTTTTAAAAAAAGTTGTGAGATATATATAAATATATATATATATTTTTATATAGATAGATATATATATCTATATAAAAAATTAAAATTTGCCATTTAACCATTTTTTTTTTTTTACTGCAGACCACTGAAGGAAACATTTAACCATTTTTAAGTATACAATTTGGTGATATTAATTACATTCATGATATTGTGCAACTATCACCACTGTCTGTTTCAAAAATGTTTCATTATTCCACGCAGAAACTCTGTACCTATTAGGCAACAACTCTGCATCCTCTCTCCCAGCCCCTGGTAACAACTTTTAAACTTTCTGTCTCTATGAATTTGTCTATTCTAGATATTTCATATAACTGGAATCATACAAAATTTGTTGTTCTGGCTTATTCCACGTAGCATAATATTTTCAGGTTCACCCATGTTGTGACATGTATCAGAGCTCCATTCTTTTTCATGGTTGAATAATATTCCATTGTATGTATATGCCACATTTTGTTTATCCATTTAACTTTTGATGGACACTTGGATTGTTTCCACCTTTTTTGGCTGTGGTGAATAATGCTGTGATAAACATTGATGTACAAATGTCTGTCTGAGTCCCTGCATTCAGTTCTTTTTGGTGTATGCCTAAGAGTGAAATTGCTGGATCATATGATAATTCTATGTTTAATTTTTGAGGAACTGCCAAACTGTTTTCCAGAGCAGCTGCACCATTTTTACATTCCCACCCGTAATGTACAAGGGTTCCAATTTCTCCATATCCTTGACCACACTTATTATTTTCCATTTTTTTGATAGTAAACATCCTAGTGGGTGTGAGGTGGTATCTCATTGTGGTTTTGTATTTCCCTAATGATTAGTGATGTTGAGTATCTTTTCATGTGCTTATTGGCCATCTGGATATCATCTTTGGAGAAATGTCTACTGAAGTTCTTTGCCCATTTTTATTTTTTAATTTAATTAAATTATTTATTTATTTTTAATTTTTTTTTTTTAAATTTCAGAATATCATGGGGATACAACACTTTGGTTATATATATTGCCTATGCACTGCCCAAGTCAGAGCTATAATCGTGGACGTCCCCCAAACTGTGCACCACGCACCCATTTCGTGAGAGTTTTCCCATCCCCTCCATCCCCCTCCCACCTGCCTGCTGTTGTTGAATTGGGTCCCTAATCCAATATGACTGGAGTTCTTTGTATATGGTGGATATTAGACCCTTATAAGATACATGGTTTGTACATATTTTCTTCCATTCTGTAGGTTGTCTTTTCACTTTCTTAATAATGTGCTTTGGGGCACTAAAGTTTTTAATTTTGATAAAATACAATTTATCCCTTTTTTTCTTTTGTTGCTCATGCTTTTGGTATTGTATCTAAGAATCCATTGCCAAATCCAAGGTCATGGAGATGGATGAGGCTCTCTGGAATAGAAGAATCATGTCAACATTTACCATGTCTTTGCTTAAGACAGCACACTGGTTCTATAACGCCATCCCAATTATATGCAAAATTGTGTGCATTCTTTGTACATTTTTCTGGAGTTTTAAAGGTATCTCTGTGTCAAAAATAAATAACAAGAAAGTACTTTGGTATAATATGAACTACTGGTTGATTGCTTTGACTACTGACTTTTCCCAAAGCATTAGTGGAAAGGCACGTGAACTAGCTCGACGTATGGTGAGACCTTGAACACGCTGATTGAGTTTGGTGGTGGATCCGAATGGTGGATCCAACTCAATATGAAAAGACTTGCAGGTCTTTTCATATAGGCTGAGTCTTCACAGAGCTCTTGTGCATTTTAAGGAACATATTCAATATTTGGCTTTGTTTCTAAGTAGAAAACTATATACCAATGTGTATACTTCTTTTGGAATTAAGCTTGATGCTGAATGAAGGGATAAACTCCAAGCCTGGTTTATAAATTATCCCTGTTTTTCATAAGGGAAGCGTCATGATATCTTAGGGAGGTATTTAAGAAGTGACCCTCATAAGGGGGAGGAAAAAGCAGGGGAGGTGATGACTAGAAAGTGGAAACAGGTCTCGTTCCTGTAAAGGCTGGGTCAAAAACAGCCAGAAGTTTTAGCAGTCAATTTTTAAAATTGGTCAAATGTAGGCCTTCCCAAAAAAGTCTCTTAAAACACTGGTGGCTTGGAATCCAGAGTGGGCATGTCCATACCCTTAAGGGAACGAAGTCCATAAATGTTGGCGACAAGGCCCAGTTTAAACCAGCAACTTTGGAAGGTGCAGGTCATACTGAAGGTGGTTCTTAGGTTCCCATTTTTCTGTCAGAACCCAATCCCCTTTATTCATAAGACCCTGCTCTAAAACCCAGTGGGCATGTTTTCTTTGTTCTGGGTAACAGGCATTTACAAAACCCACATTCAATGTCTTAAACCGCCTTCTCAGAAAATGGGAAAGCTTAAATTATAATCAGTTAGGAACTTACTTAGCTTCTCCGTGCTATCTGTGCCTCCAGTTCATCAGCACTGGGAAACTTCCTTGTGGAGGTAGCTATTTAGTGCCTTTGGAACCTTGTGGCCTGTGCTTATGACGCTTTGGAGATCATTTTTGGGAGGAAGATCTGATTGGGTGGCAGCAGGGGTTGCAAAAGCTCCCTCTTCCATGTGAGTCACCTCATTCCATTTACATAGCAAAGCCCAATTTAGGAGAGCTATTTCATGGCTGTGGGTAATCAGAGAAGCTGTGTGGCCCTAAAACCACTTAAATTGCCTTCTTCATTATGCATTCAGTGGGACCATCTCATCAGATCAGGTACTTCTCAGGGGTGCTGTTAAGAACTGGTGGTAAGAAATTTGGTTGGTAAGGAAGGGAAAAGGAGACTCTCTCTTCCTAAGCTCCCGATCTGCGTGTTTCTTGGTACATGATGGGAAAATGGAGGCCTGGGCCAGGAAATACGTTCTGTCCAGTGTGGTTGACTTTGGGGAAGTGAGTTGACTAAGCCTGTTACATTTATCATCTGCTGTGGCAGTAAAATGAGAAGCAACAGGGTTATAGGCAGATTTAGCCTTGAGTGGAAAGAGGGAAGGCACAAAATGGGCATCACCGGTATCCAGACATTAAGTATCTGCTGAAATATATGAGCTTCTCTCAGGGTGGAAATCCGTGAGCTCCTGTCACGGAGGCACTACTTCCCAGCACTGCGATTAAGTGGGGTCAGAAAGAACTGGTTTCACTCTTCCCCCACAGCCATATACCAGCTGGTTACTCCTCTAAGCCTTCTTTGTTTCTGTATCTGCAAAATAAGGATAACAGTCTCGCGCATCACATAGGCTGTTTATGGTTGAGGGAGTTAGCATATGTGAAATGTTTAGCATAGTTTCCAGGACATATTAGGTGCTTAATAAATGTTGGCCATATTGAATGGGTATTTATGGTCAAGTAGACAGTTTGGCTCTTTCCTACCTCCCCCATTTTTTCATGTACCATTCTCTCTACTCTCTTTTCCGTTGTTTTTTCAGCTCAGGCCACACTGTCTTTTTCATTTGTTTCAAATTAGCCAGGTCCCTCTCACCACAGGCAGGTCTTTGCATGTGCTGTATTCTCTGCCTGTTTAACCACCTTCTTTGCCTACTTAACATGCATTGATCTATTGGCCGTCAGCTCAACCGTAACTTTTTAAAGGGAGACTTTCTCTGAAATCCGTGACACTGGCTCTCCTGTCTGACCCCCTCTCCAATTCTGGTGACATTCATAAGTTATTTGTGTGGTGACTGGATTATTATTTTGTTTCCTACTAGACTGTAAGCTCCAGAGAACTCACCATGGCTCTACACCGAGAGTGCACACGGCAACTGCAGGCTGAAGGAATGAATCCGTGGTGGCTTCTGACATGGCTCCTGACATGATTCCTTGGAGCTGGAACTGCTAAGTCAAACCCATTGTGTCTGGGATGGCAGCTAACGAGGAGAACTAAACACACAATTCAATTTTAATCCTAGCGTATTTTTGAGAGACTCTGATGAGGACTAGGGAGTTTCATTTGGCTTTTAGGATTCTGGCAAGACTCACTAAATTGGTGAGCAAGTTTAAATTTGCCATAGCCCCATCAAAGGAAGGGTCATTAATTCCCCATTTTTCATTTTAAAAAGATGCTGAGTGCACAGAGGTCAGCGTTCTGCTATTGAAAGGCAAAACCATGTTATGGGCAAATCACATGCCCCTGTGGACCATGCCCTTTCAGGATTAGTTGCAACTGGAAGCTAAAGAAAAATGAACCATTTAGGCAGAAAAACCCATCTGAATGAAACCTAAAGAACCACACTTTGTTTTATAACTGCTTTAGGGAATTCACATTTAATCAAAATTGAAGACAACAGCATTTTCCAGGAGAATTCTTGCATCTTATCTCAGTTTTAGTGATTTCTTTTTAATTAGATGATGCTCCACAGAAATCCTAAAATACTTAAACAACTGGGAAACAGAAATAAAAGTGGGAGTTGCAATTGCCTATGGCAGAATTGTGTTTGCTTCCTTGGTTTTGGGCAATTTTGCTAACAAGTAACCTGTAACCTACTTCTGAAAGCTAAAAGTATGTAATTACTTGGTTAATTTTCATACTTCAGTTCATAATTCTAATTAGTTCTCCAACTAGTATTCCCTAGGCAATGTATAATCATATCTCATCGTGTTTGTGATTCTTGCTATTTGGGATCTCCTGTTTTCGTTTAAAAGATGGAAAACTTAATTTGTGCCTCACATTCCCATATTTTTATGCATTGTCATGTGTTCTTGCCAGGATGGTTAGAATATTCTATAATTTAGGACTCAAAGGGAACTGAGTGAAATGCCTGTCACTTTGATGCAATTTCTTTTAATTGTGATCATGAATATGTCACAAATATTAACATAACCTGAACACACTTGGAATTGCTTCGTGAGGAGCACATGGAGGCCATGATGAGAGAGAAAGGGTTTCGAATCAGGTGGATGCAAATTCAAATCACATCTCTACCCTCACCTGGGCAAAGTTTTAAAATCTGAGTCTAAACTGTTGATAAGGCACAGAACTGCCCCGAGGATTTAGTGAGATGGTGAGGATGTTTAGCACATTTGCCCTGAGACTTTCTGTATCAGTGCTGTCCAACAGAGTCTAATGTGAGCCACAATGTAATTAAAAATCTTACAGCATACACATTAAAGAGTAAAAAATGGTGAAGTTAATAATTATGTATTTTATTTAACCCAACATATGTAAAATATTTTCATTTCAACATGCATAAAAATTATTGAAATATTTTACATTTTTAAAAATACTAAGCCTTTGAAATCCATTTTCTCAGAACATTTCAATTTGGGCTAACCATATTTTAAGAGCTTCATAGGCAGATTTGGCTAGTGGCTACTGTATTGGACAGAGTAGCGCTGGATGTTCAATGATTCTCATTTCCTTTCCTTTGTGTTTTAGAAATTAGTTTAAACCTGAGCCATCCAGCCAGTGGGGCAGCTGCTATGGAGAATCAGGAATGTGTACTCATAGTTCCTAAATTTACTTAGCTGTGAGAA
Source organism: Daubentonia madagascariensis (assembly GCA_023783475.1). Lineage (NCBI taxonomy): Eukaryota > Metazoa > Chordata > Mammalia > Primates > Daubentoniidae > Daubentonia > Daubentonia madagascariensis. The sequence continues at coordinate 46,480,204 of JAKFHU010001953.1, forward strand.
AAACCATTAGCAGAGTGGCTGGTAGAGTATAGATACTAGTGGTTTGGTGAATTTTAATTGCCTTACACAATATGGTTTTAACATGAAAAAAATGTATCTCTTGATATTAAAAGTGGGCATTCAAATCAAATAGTGCTATAAAATGCAATTGGAAAAAAGTTTGAAAAATAAACCCATAGAGTAATCAAATTCAGTTGGTCTGAACTTGGGTTTCTTATACAATTAGAGGGGGTCCATGAATGGACTTTGGGGGCTTGTGGAGCCTCCACAATTATATGCGGTTTATTTATGTGTTATTTATCATAATTATATTTATCTATGGAGAGAATCCATAGCTTCCATCAGATTCTTAAATGGGCCCAGGAAATAAAATATAACACAGCAGGAGAGGGAGAAAGGCCTGTTGGTGATGGTGGATGCTCTGTTTACATGGAAGTTAGGGCTTCATGCCAGTCAGAACAGAAGCTGTAAATCACCTTATCACTACTACCTAGGAAAATCATCCACTGGACTACCAGCTCAGAAATGCACGGGAGGCACTTGGGAGCTCAGACTTATGGAAGAAATGGCAGATTCGTGTTTTTTTGGCTTATGCTCACTCTGGGACATTCACTGGTGAAACACATTAATATTTTTTTGGTTGAGGATGCAGGATTTAATGCATCTAAGTTAACTGTGCACATGAGGGCTACTCTCCCGAATACAGGGTGGTAAGAGCTGTGGGACCAGATGTTGGATTCTGAATTCAAATCCCAGTTTGGTTATGAATGAGCTGTGTTGCATTTCTTTGCCTACTTAAGTGCCCTGCTCATTGACAATGTGATAATTTCTAAGGTCTCTTCCAATTCCTTGTAGGAGTTAATTGGCTAAATTAGATTTGGGAAATTTCGTATTATTAATACATTGCATGTTATGACCAAGTATATCTAGATGATAGTGATTTTAAAAATAAGTTGGAATCAAAGGATCTGGAATTGGATTTGAATGTATTTTATTTCCCTCCACATTTTCCTAAGTACACAGGCTGACCCCCAAATGCAGAGGCACACAGGGAACCCTGATTAGAAATCCCTCTCCTTGTTCCTAACATCCCATGAATGTTTAGGTTAAAGCTCTTTGTTCTTGCAGCCATATATACCCCTGTGGCCTTTAATGAGAACACACCAGGGAGAAAAACTATACCCCCAAATAAACTCATATGCTTATACATGCTTTGCAGCAATTAATAATTCATCTGACTGGTGTTTTTTCACTGTGAAACATTAACTAGGAAGACAGGGTATGAGGTAAGAGTGCTAGGGATGGAGAGCTTCTCCTGGGAGGTGAGGATCCAATTCTGTTGAAAGTTGAACTTGGAGAGTATTGGAAAGCTGAGGCCCTAATAGCATCCTCTTTGCAAAAATTTCACCTTGGAGGGCTGATTAGAATAATGTAGCAGATGTAATTATCTTAACAATGCCTGGTTCTAGAAGAGGTAATGAACAGACATCTTAATAATGAGGAATAAGTATTTCAGTGTTTTATTTTCATTAAGTTGTTTTATTACAAGTGTGCCTACTAATTAGTCACAAGATTCTGCCCCTAAAGCAGGGATTTTGGTTTGAGCAGCATCTGTGGGAGGAATCTATGTCTGAAATGCCTACAACACCTGGTCATTTCCACCAAAATCTCAGTCAGATTAGTGAGTAAACCAGATATATAGCATCATGGCAAATAAAAGTGACATCCTTTCTAATCCTATCTTTATTTTTTTCAGTAGGTATTACAGCTGAAATTGGTGTAAACATTACAATCAGGAAACAATTTGTAGCAAATTCATTATTTAGGATCCTGGTGGTTGTAGTCTGAAAGATACCAGTTTTGAAACCCACCCACTCTGGTGGCTACTGTTATTCCAAGAGAATATTGCCTGACTTGCACATACACCTTAGAAATGGAAAGCTGGACCTAGCCACCCAGAGTTGTTACTGACAGGTAGTAATGGCTGCAATAAACCAAAGGGATTTTATTGTAAACATGACCCTGATTGATAAACTTGCTTATAGCTATTCTCGTTTATGGGATATTGGGCCAGGGTGAAGCTTTCTGTAAGACAGGCAGAATACAGGATTGTATGGTAAATTTGATTCCTTATTCTTTGCTGTTAGACGTTGGTTTTATATCTGTCATTGGGTTCAAGGCTGAATGAAGGCATCAGATGGTCTAAAAGACTTAAATCCTTCCAAGGTAGCAGGTAATAGAAACAAGGAAAAAAAAATGAACACTGCAAAAAGCTTTTATTTTATAGGCACCACTGCAAAATGAGGAATCACGTCAAAACTTATCAAATAGAAAATAATAATTTATTTTAACTTCCATTTAATGTTTTTAACTAATCATGATTTTGTGAAGTCGCTTGTATAAGTCTGTACCTTCAAATCTACAAAGCAAAGGTTTATCACAATGAGCACTTAAAATTCCACAAACTGTCTCCATCCACAACTTTCTGTACATGCAAATTCTTTCAACGGGCTGCAGTATTTGCAAACATGCTTTAAACTTCCATAACGCTCCATGATATTTTGCTTTCTGTTAAAACCTTTACAACTCTCTTGGGAACCTTAACCAGAAAAATGTTTACATGTATGTCCCAACTCTAAACACTGCTGGTTTAGTTATGTGTATTAAATCATTAACCACAGAGTTTGGTGGTTTTGAGTGAGTTGAAACCTTGACCTAAACAATATATTAATATTAATGGTTGCTCATATGAAACACATTCAGCAAAGTAATATTATAAAATAGGATTCCATTAAAAATACACACTGGCAGTTGGCATTTGTGTTTTAGGCAGGAAAAAAAGCGTGTTTAACTTTTTTTTATATGAATATAGTTTAAACAAATTATTCTGTGAAAGTATGCTTAATAAAAGATCTTTTTGAAATTTAAACACTTTATGTAAAAGGGTACAGGTAAAAAAGTACAATTGCTATTTGAAAAAAGCTCTGTTTGTTAATATTGCCTTCCAAGATAAGTCAGGGTGTTTTTTTCCCTCCCCTTAAAATAGACCTATGACACCCAGAGTTGTAGGGTGTGCAAATTTGGACTATAAACATGATGACCGTATTTATCTTATATACAAAAACTTGCCGCATTGAACGAGGCAGGAATTTCTACCCCAACGGTAGTGGTCTCTTTTATGTACATAACGCAGAAGTGAAAATTATACAGTAGTCACCGATAAGAAGGAATTGTATACTCTAGTGCCGTCTGGTGACTTTGTGCCGTGCGTTAAGAGTTCTTGGATCGTCATCCAGTTATCCAGGATCTTTTTATTCCTCTTCTTCATCATCTTTTTGTGGCTCAGTTCGAGGATGTTCATCTCCCTCCTGTCGTCGGCCGCCTGCTGCTCCTTCAGACAATCCAACCTGCTCTGCAGCATGAACTCGCGCCGCCGCCTCTGCTCTTTGGCCTTCACCAGGTGCTGCTTCCTCTCCTCCTTGCTCCAGTAGCGCCCCATTTTCATCTCGCTCACGGCGTCGTCGTCGGTGGTCATGCCGCTGCGCTCCTCGCGGATCTTGAGGGCGCGCTCCCTCAGCAGGCGGTCCCGCACCGGCCGCTTGGTGATGTAGCGCGTGCCGTCGCTGCGGATCTTCACCTTCCACTCCATGCGCGGCTCGGACGGGCTGGAGGAGGTCAGGTCCTTGCACATGCTCACCAGGCTCATCTGGCTTTGCGCGTACTCCACGGCCGACTTCTGCTGGATGAGCTGCATGTAGCTCTGGTAGTGCTGCGCGTGCGCCGGGATGTGCGCGTGCTTGTACGGGGAGTGGGGCAAGGCGGGCAGGTAGGCGCTGCCCGGCTTCGGGCTGGGCGTGGGGCTCCTGCTGCCGTCGCTGGCCCTCCTCTCTTTGTTCTCCAGGCACTGGCTGGGGTCCAGCTCCTGCGGTGACGGGCTGTAGTTAGGGGTGCCCACTTCGGGATCTTCCGTGATGGACAGCAGGTTCTTTGGCGATGGCCCGTAAGCTTCCGTGGTCCCCACGGCCCCTTCGCCACCCGGGCAGCTGATGCCCTCCGCCACTCTCCTCAAGGAGTTGTCGGGGGAGATCTCCAAGGTGAGCGGGGTGCTCCGGCAGCTCTCGCCCGTGTTGTAGGCGCTCGAGCTATCCTTGTCGGACTTCTCCGGCAGCTCGGTGATGTCCGAGAGCTCGTGCCGGCGCACGTCGATGCTGGTGTTGTAGTTGCGGAAGCCGCTGTTGTGCAGCATCCAGGACTCGCGGTACTGCTCCCGGAGCTGCTGCATCTTGTGGGCGCGCACGATGCTCAGGCACTCCAGCTCGATGCTGCGCAGCTCCTCGTTCAGCAGCTCCAGCTCCTTGTCCACGCTCTCGGGGTCGCTCTTGCCGGCGTCCAGGGGGCCGCCGGGGTAGTACAGGCCGTAGGGGGCGGCGCTCTTCACCTGGCACTTGAGCTCCAGGAGCTCGCGGAAGCGCTCGCACTCGTCCACCGGGATACCCAGGCAGTCGGCGTCGGTGCAGTCGGCCGAGATGAAGGACTCGTTGCTGAAGGGCAGGTCGCCACTGCCCAGGGTGTCCTGGCTGCAGGTGAGCTTCCTCTGCCCCGCCAGCGGGTTGGAGGACGCGGTGGCGTCGTCGCCGTTGTTCTCCTGCTCCGAGCTCTCGTCGTTGCGTGTGCTCTCGTCGGTCCGCCCCACACCGCTGTCCTTCTCGTGCTGGTTGGACAAGATCGTGGCTGTGTCTGTGGTCCCACCGTCTTCCTCATGCTTCTTCTACACAACAGAAAACGATAAGAACAAATGGTCACAGTGAGGGAGACCTGAGGAGCAGGTACCCGTGTTTGAGCTTTCCTTGCAGTGTTTCCGGATAGGGCGGGCTCTGCGCTTCTAAGGCTGAGGAGCAGCATCTAATTAATAGGACTAGGTCTAGGGCCTGGGAATTAGCCACACCTACCTCCATCTACCTGGGCAACCTAACCTGTGAGAGTCACTGATCCTTGTTCTCATCCTTAGTTTTCTCATCTGTAAAATGGGGATAATAATAGTCACTTTACCTCAATGAATGATTCTAACTATTAAATGAACCAGTGCATGGGTAGGAGGATGCATACAGGGCCTTGTGTAGCTCTTATGGGACTCAATAAATAGGTTATTATGACTCTGACGGTGGTAGGAGCATAGCAGGAGGGCGCTACAGAACTCTAAGCAGCTCCAATTAAACACAGGGGATTGCTTTACTTTTCAAAGCATGACTTTATTTTCTCCAATCTATGTCATGGTGGTGCATGTGTTTTCCCAACAAATATCAGAAGGTCAGCTATGCCTTGACATTTCTGCTCAGCTTTAAAAGCTTGGTCAGGGAGAGCATCAGCTTGCATTTCACTTGTGCTCAAATAGAAAAGCACTTAGGCTGATTTTTTTTTTTGCTGTCTTCTAGGTGGGTGGGCTTCTCATGGTCTTTAGCATCCTGAAAGGAGATGAAGGAAGCAGATTTTCCTCCAGCTCAGCAGGGCAAGGGGTCAGGGGTGGCCCATGGGCGCTACCTGCTGGAGCACATTCGCTGTGAACTGCATGGCCTGGTGGTGCTGCTCCTCAAGCATGTCCATGTGCAGGTCGTCCAGAAAGTCGTTCCTGTCATCGTCCATCCAGCCCTCATCCAGCTGGGGGGGTGGGGAAACATGTCTCAGAACAGAATCCTTTTGTTTTCCTTTTTATTTATTTTTTTAAAGAAAGGACATTACCTTGGGGAAAAATATTTCTAGGGCTCCCTCCAGGAGTCATCAAAATGCAATCTGCCCGATGTTTTGCTATAGGTCACACCCTCACATTAGAGACCTCCGACCTTATGCCACATTTGGGGAATTCTGTAGTATCCATGATTTTTTTTGTGTGGTGAAACTCCTTCATCCACATCAGTATAGCAGGCTGCCTGTGGAGGAGGGTCAGGTAGAGCTAGCTGTGCCTCCCACTGGCTGGCTCCCACATATTTAGCAGGCCCCAAAGAGAACCAATTTTTAGTGGAAAGAGTTCTGACAAAGAAAGTAGGGTTACTAACTAGCTGTTTGGCTTGGGGAAGGATATCCCTTTTATCAGGCCTTTATCCGTCTTGCCCAAAAAAGAGATTATTCAGGGATTGGCCAAATCCAGCCTGTTGTCTGTTTTTGTTAAAAAACAAAACAAAACAAAACCCAGTTTAATTGGAACACTACCATGCCCATTCTTTTACATATTGTCTATGGCTGCTTTTGCACTACAGTGGCAGAGTCTAGCAGTGGTGACAGAAACTATATGGCCACCCAAATCAAACATTTATTATGTGGCCCTTTAAGAAAAAGTCTGTGACCCTGGATGAGATCATTGCTGAAGTTCCCTTCAAGCTCATGATGCTACCATCTGTGGTGAGTCAGACACCCTTTAAGCTGCTATCCCTAGATTATTTTTCACTTGGGTTTCATACCTAAAGAGATCTGCCCCAGACATTTCACTAGAGCCATGCTAAGTAGATGAAGAATGCCACCTCGTACGAGTTCATGATCTCTTCCACTGAAGGAGTTATTGTAACATAGTGGTTTCTGAATCAGATTACTTGGGCCTCAGTTTCTCTCTGCTTCCTCACACTCCTTCTATTTCTTTCTGGGTAAGGAACTTCAGTCTCCTGGGAAGGCTTACCTGTGTGTTAAGTACTCTGCACAGGGCCTGGCACTTTTTATTTATCATCAATTCTCTGCTTTTGTAAACAGGACCTGCACAGATCCAGGCTGGAATTTGTCAGGCCTTAGGAAGTCAAACATCTTGATGGTCATGACCCTGGCTGTGTTTCCCACTTCATTCTGTTTTCTTTCCTTTTCCTTCATTCTGAGCCCTGCATTAGTGAACCTGGCGGGCCTGCAGTGTAGATGCCAGGGTGTCAGTACCAACCTTAAATGGTTAAATCATAAAGTGGATTCTAAGTCACAGCAAGTTTGATCACCTTATCAGGGTACAAAGCACCTTCAATACTCAGGTGCTGTTTTACAGGGCTGGGGACTTGGGGTTTTGATTTGAGAAATGCAGACCCGGGGTCATCTGCAGGAAGTCTACCCACCTGGAGTTCAGGCCTTGCAATCAGCAATGAAAAATTCTTATTTTCTTCACTCGTTAGAAGAGCCACAGCCTCTTCACGGTTCTGTACCTCTATCCCATTAATCTTTAAAAAAAAAAAAAAGAGGAGGGGTAGAAAATAGCATGATTAGGTCGTGCAAAATCATTTTATATTATTCAGGCCTGTGTCTGTCACCCACTCACAGCTGGAACATAGACCTTCCATGGAGCTCGAAAAGAATGCTGATTTTAGGAAGGAAAGGCCTTGCTGGAACCGATGCAGCTTCTCTGGTCTATGGGAAAGCCTCCACAGGTGCAGTTCATGAGTTCACCGTTAGGAGTCGTGAAATTAAACTTCTCAATCAATTTTGCTAAATTTGCCAAATATGTTCCCATTTTAAGGACAAGATCCACCTTGAAATGCTTGGTCCACAATTAATCTTTCAGAGAAATTTAAAATGAGAGTTATTCTGGTTCGTAAGTTGCAAATTGTTGGCCTGATTTGGCCCACTGATAGAATGTCTTTGGCCCAAACAGAATTAAAGAAAATGAGGTGAACTTGCTTATATTCTGCAAGGCCCTCTTCAGATGGGGTATCTTCTCTCCAGTTTGTCTCAGTCCCCACCACTCCCTGTTGCATCTTATTCGCCAGAGTTAGCCTCACTCGTTAATTTAACTTGTCAAGCCTCACTATACATCTGAGTTTGTGATCCCTCTTTTTAAACCTCTCCTGCATTTTCAACCCTAGAGCTGTTGTTAGAACCAATTTGTTCTTCAGTGATAGGCCCATGATGAGGCCACTGTGGTTAGAAGCAGACCTACCTGGATAATGCGGTCTCCTTCTCGGATGCGCCCATCCTTGGCTGCAATGCTGTTAGGATCAATCTGAAACACATGTGGAACATCTCAGTACGAACCCAGACAGGCATGAAAATAAACAGCAGCACTTTCCAAAGCCATGCTCTAACAGATAGTCATGCTCAGTCCTGTGTTTCTGTTTTGCACAGAAATAAACAAGACTTACTGTCATATAAGGACAGACATACATGGGCTGGTCTGCTTCCAAGCCTTTCCAGGGCCTGTTCTTGGATCCTGCATGGCAACCCTGTCACACAGCAGTGTGCACAGGCTCTGCCGACCTCAGCCTGAAGGGGCACAGCTGACTTTTCTTGCACACACAGTAATTAAATCAATGATGGTTAATTAACGAGTACCCATCATTATGTTGACTAGCCACCATACCTTGATTATTTTATACCAAATGCTTGTATTAAATTTTGGAAAATAACTTTAAAATGAAATATAATTGAGAGAAGTGGGACCAAGAAGGGGTGGGGCGCCCCAAAATGCAGTAATTCTGAGTCAACTTAAGCTGGGTGATGACATACATCCAAAAGGATAATTATCAAGCCTGGTAGTTCATCCTGTAGAGACAGATTTTATTTCCTGACAAAACTGGGTTTCTGCACTTGCAAGGGGATGGGCGTGCATGGCATAGTTTCTATACTGAAAATCAGCTGCTTTGTATTATTTTCTCTAGGAAGACCAAATGGCTTCCAATGTTACTTTCCTAAGTACATATAAGTTACATTTAGCTTATATGAACTCAACTATTATATACTCCTCCAAAAGAAAAAGCAAGAGAGAGAGAGAGAGAGAGACTTTAAAAAGTGTGACTCTATCCACCATTCCATTCAATGAACATGAATTGGGAAATGTGAATTTGTGGTTTCCTCGGGGCTGAACACACAAAACCATGTCAACGGCTCCATTTTATGGCTGGTTTGCAGGCTTCTCAAGGGTAATTTTGCTTTAAGTACTGACATTAGAACTTAACCCCCATGTAAAGATTGCAACTCCATGGAGTGTGGTGAAGGGGACAGGGTAATTTGTCTGTGTCTTTCCAAAGACTTCTGATGAGCTAGAGTTAAGGTTGGTGAGTGTATGAAAGAAAAAAACCCTTTTGGTGTCTTGCTATGATAGTTATAAAAAATCAGCCTTCGTACCTCACTGATATAAATTCCAATGTCGTCTTCGTCGTCTGTCCGGTAGCACACCGTGAGGCCCAGCTTGTCCTGGCTGTTCATCCTGTAGAGGTCCACTTCCTAGACAAAGAAAGGCAGTCCCAGGAAGATGCCAGCAGGCAACGAGAGTGAGAGGATGTCAAAAGCTTTAAGAATATTTTGTTTAAATGATGAACTGGATTTCTTTGCATTCAACTGCGTAGGGCTGGTGAACTTACTAAACAAAAAGCGATTACAGACACAGGATCAATGCCCGGGTCATTTCTGACCTTTCAGTCAATATAAAGTCATTTTGAAAATAGTTATTTCATTGATCCCCCAAAGAAAAATTACCCATATTTCACTCAGCGTCAAGACTTCTGGGTTAGGGCTTTTAAAAAGCATTCTTTCACTGTCTGCCACAAACAAGAATAGTCCCATATCCCAAACCACCCAGCCATTTCAGTACAAATGTTTCCAGTGTGTTTGGTTAGATTACTTCACGTTGCGTTCCCTTCATATTCGCAGTCGTAGAACTTGCAAACAGATTACACATAAATTGATCCAAGAGAGGAGGGTAAAGTGATAGTGTGCAATTAATGCCTTCCACAACAGCTGTGAGATTTACAGTCAAGGAATTCATTTCAGCTGCTGTTACTGCAAATTAAATAAGATAAAAGCAAAGTGAACCCAAACATGGGACACATGAGCACAGGGAATGTTATTGTATTTACCAATTAGTCTGCACTTCAGAATGAAGTCAGAACGTTGAATTCTTGGAGTCTTTGTTGGGGGGAGACATCCTGGGGCTCTCAGAAAGTTAACAGGCCAAGGCGTGTCTCCACCCATTCTGCCCATGACTCATTCACAGTTTCTGGAGTGGTAAGCTGCAGGCCTATTTGAAGGGTCACCTGATACTAAGTTCTCTGGGAGATCCTTTGGTCTGATTTTTACATTGTTATCTGGTCATGAACCAGGAGGGTGGAGAGGCTCTGAGATAGGGTCTTTGTGCCACTGTCTCTGGGAACCACTTCCAAGTGGTGTCTCTAGAAGCTCTTCTTGCAGGGTGGGGAAGGATGCAGCTGTCTGTCTGGGCAGATACTTCTTGAGCCCTCTCCTGTGAAAGGCAGGGTGCGCAACACCATGGATACTTCCAGGCGGAAGACCAGTGGGTGCAAAGGCCCTGGGCTGGCGTGGCCAAAGCCCTGTATGCAAGGAAGAGAGAGGTGGGGCCACCATGAGAACCCGTCAAAAGGTTTTGAGTGAGAGCTGCCATGATTTGATTGACTATTAGCGGTCTCTCTGGCTGATATGAGGAGTATAACATGGTGGTGTGGAGTTGGGATCATGAAGATAGGTAGACCGCAACTCTGCCTCCTCCTAGCATCTTGCTCATGGGCTGCTTGTTATATCTAAGCCTTTGCTTCCTCACTAGTACATGTCATCCTCCTCAAGCAGGGTGAGGCGTCCTGAGATGAGGCACACAGAGCTCTTAGCACAGTGCCTGGCCCACAGGAAGTCCACAGTAACTGACCATGTAGTAAGCATGTGCAGGTATGTTACTTGCCTGAACTCAAAAGAAGTTATTTGTGGCAGAGTTGGTATATTTCAATGCCCCCCTCCATAAGATAACTTTATTTTCTGAACATTGATATGTTAATTAATTCAACAGTTTCCTAATTATAGCTCTAGAAATATGGTAAATTCTCATTAAATGAAACCACATTAATTTCTGATACTTCAGTTGAGTTAGATGGATGTTTCTTTCCCCATGTTTGAGAAATATACTTAGCATGGGTTTAAGGGTCATATTGAAGCACGATACTTGGGTTTCCAAATACTTTGGAATAGCCAGTTTACATACCACGAATACACTAGTCATGCATCACTTGAGTATAGGTAAACAGGAAGACTTTCTCGGTTTTGGCATTTTCTTGTGCATAGTCTGAATCAATGAAGTTCATGACTATTTATTTAGGTCCAGCTACACAAATGCAGCTCAAATGCTGCCACCGAGACCAGTGCTATCACTGCAGGAGCCATGTGGTCCTGGAACAGGTTCACGTGCAACCAAAGCAGCGCGAGAGATCAGTGGGAAGATTGAAGGGAGAAAAGGGGAAAGACAATAAAGGCTGTGATTATTACATTTAACAGAATTAAAAATGATGATACAAGTTGCAGCTTTCTCTGAATGACTGGCTGCCGAGGTGATTACCTCTTAAGAAAGTACAGAAGATACCACTGTTCCACTGGGCTTTATTCCAGTCCTACTCAAAGTGTGCTTTCACGGTCATGACGAGGTACGTACAGAAATGGAGGGAAGTATCGAGAAACTTCCGTAGCAACTGGACATTGTCATGATAGCCAAGGGCATGATGAGCAGACCTGTCTCACTGATCAAGGTGTAGACTGGTTCACGTATGGTGGGATGAGCCATAAATGGGGTGAGTTACATAGTCATACATGGTAGAACCACGTACTGGTCAGAGACAGATTGAAAAACACACACACCAGCCAATCTGGTACCACAGATAGTCTGACAAGCACGATTCTGAAATACGCATTGAGATGTGAGTGCTCTGTTTGAGAGCCTAGGAAAGTGAAACATCGGGAAATCGTGTCTGGAAAAGAATGGCATAATGTCCTAGGGGTATTCAACTAGGAAAAAGGGAGACGCATAAGAAATGTGATAGGCTGATGCTCTGCTATATAGAAAAGCACTAGATTTATTTGGCTTAGTACCAAATATGTAGGTGGTCTAATACCAAAAGATTTCAGTATATGATTTTGATAAAACCTAACTTGAAAAGCATTTCTACTTTCTTTTTTGTCAATATTTTGATTGACAGAGACCTGGAGAACTATTAAGCTATAAGAGTTGACAATAGTTGATGTTGCTACTAGTGGGATGATTTTTTTTGATATTTTTTCCTTCTGAATCTGACAATTCCTCCAACAAATCTGTATTGCTTTTATAACCAGGGAGAAAAGTTTCCTAGAACAAAATTTCAGGCTCGAACAAAAGATATCCAAAATGTTTGTTGCTTTAAAATATTTTCATCTGAATCCCTGATAATCGAATCAAGAACCACTTATGCTTCCTTACTGAAACACTTTTTATATGCTGCCATTAACCCCACATGTGGTTAGCACATTAGTAGTAGATTCTGCATAAATGCTGTTTGACATTTCTGCATGCACAGAAAGAGGGTCCCATTACTAGGTCTGTTCACAGTTAGTAACAGTTTTCAAGTGCACACTCCTTCACAATAGCAGAACAGTATAGAGCCCTGCACCACATGCAGCCTGTGGCTCCATCACAGATCTTCCCAGGATAGACTGTAGTGGGGATACTCACAGTCTCATTTTGGCTAGATTTGACTTAAATGTTGCAAAGGCCACATTCTATCCTTGATGTGGATGAGAGGCCCAGACCATGTGTGAGGGTGGGGCATAATGGGAAGAGCCCACTCTAATCAGAAACATTGGCATTGAGTATGTCAAAGCTTCTCTCTTCTACCCCCAGCCAGTTCCAGTTGGTTGTGCAGTAAAACTTTAGGACCTGCTCTGTAAAACAGATACTAGAATGGCAGCATCATTCTGCTTTAAGGGCAGTACTCTGGGAGCAGTTTTCTATCTTGGAAGTGGTCTGTGTTATCAAAGGTTGAGTGGCACTGATGAATAAATGTTGGTGAAGCACATTTTCAATAATAAAGCAAAGGGTATTCTGGAACTTACTGTAGGTATTTACTTTGCGTTGATGTTAGATAGCATGGTGTGGGCTGTAACATTTCCTTGCCTTATCTGGACCTTTTTAGAAGGCACAGGATACGACGTGGCCTCAGTCATTCAATGTCCAAGGGATGGTTCAACATCCCAGAGAAGAATCTGATTGCTAATGGTTAAGCACAGAGTGAACCTGTGACAGACTTTCAGAAACTCTTGAAAAACAACAGTGTAAGAGCTGCTATTGTCTTTGGATCTGTACAGATTTGCAGTTTACCTTGTTTGCTCATAAAGATTACAGTAAGGCAATAGTAGTTGAATAATGAATTGTATTAATATAATAAAAGCAACGTCTAACCTTGTATGCTGTGCACAGTAGGTGCTCAATAAGACTGAATGAATGAACCTGACAGCCCCAGGCAGAATAAAGATCAAAATGAAAAATCAGCATGGCTCTGTTATTAACAAGTGAGGTTGCCTTGGGCAAGTCACTTCAACGAACTTCTCAGCCATTCTGCAGTTTTGACACAAGACACAATACTTTGGGGCTCAGTGGAAATTAAAATTCTTCAAATTCATCAGTTAGGTTGTAAATTCTCATCATTTCTTTCTGACTTGGGCTAGCCTTACACAATTGAGCATATTGCTGAAAGCACAGAGGTTATCAAGCTTTCAAAGAAGACTATTAATCCAACTGGTATGAATAATATATCAGCATTATCTGGATTACAGCTACCCCACCACTGGTGTCCTGTTGCTTACTGGTCTAGATGGACTGTTTGATAAAAGTGAACAGCTAAGCCTGACATTTCAGATGAAACTGAAACGATATTCCAGTTAAAAGTATTAAGGGGGCCATTCCACCTTGGTGATTCAAGCTCTCTGTTTCAGCATCAGCCACTTTAATCAAAGGGGAGTCCAAAGGCTAATTTCAATGGTTTATCCACCTCCAGGAAGACTGGTCACGGAAGCGTAACTCTTCACCTTATGGGTCCAGGTTGCTGGGAACATTTCTTTAAATTATGCTAACAGTTTATAATCTAGTCATGACACTATGTGGGATGCAGAGATATCTCTAAAGACTATTTTCCCTCAAGGACTTGAAGTTTGAGATGGGGTAACAAGGCTTTTATTCCCTCTTTCAATAAATATTTACTGGGTGCCTACTATACGACAGACACTATCTAGGCACGAGGAATAAAACAGTGAATGAGACACGAACCCCCCTCTCATGGAGCTTGTATTACAGCAGAGAAGACAGACAGAAAGTAGATAATGACACTCTTGGCGTAGGGGTGCTTTAGAGAGTGGTCAGGGAAGCTTCTCTGGAGGGGCGACATCTGGCAAACAACTGAGGTATGTAAAGACCTAGGGCGGGACCATGCAGGCTGAGATACGCACAAGGGCGAAGATCCTGGTTTGCAAGTGGTAGTACAAAGACTGGAAAAGTCATGAGGAGGCTGACTTAAGTTCCCTAAGGAGCTCCTCCTTGCTCTGTGTCTCAAAGGCTAAAGAACAATTTCTAGAATGGCTGGAGCATGCTGCATTATCTCCAATTCAATCCCAATTCCCTTCTGATCTACTTAGGTTACTCTGCGAAACCAGGTTTGGAGATCACTTAGTCTCCCTGTTGAAACTGTAGCTTTCCTTTCCTTTCTGGTTACATCATCAGAACACAATACAGGTGACAGCAGCTTTGCAGCCTGGATAGGGTGCTACTGATGAATTGCCTGGGAAATTAAGACAAGAGATAAAGGAAAGAGCCTTCTTTGGACATCGATTTTCTTTCTTAATTGCCTACAGGAAGATCTAGAGCAGGTGTTCAGTACCTGAAAATTTATGGGTAATTATTTGGCTGTTCAACCCTGGGGTATATTTGAGTATAATCCCTTTAACTCTAAGCAGTTTTATGATAACAGGGATTTGACACATACCTAAATATGATCATTTTGTGTACTTTAAAAGAGAGAACATCTGTTTTTTTCTGTGCATTTGCTTCGGTAATATCCCAACACACTCATATATATTTTCTTCATATATAATATCCATGGAACTAGTTGTTCCTTGATAGGTGCTGACTTTGGTCTAATTCAGTTGAGTTGGTGAGTGGTGTGTTGAGATTGGCTCCCTTACTCAAAATAGCCTGATCCTTCTGAAATCGAACCCAACAGTCGGAACAAAACAGGATGGAGCCTAGAAGACAGACTGTTGACTGTTCTAAGAAATCAGATGAAGCAGGGATGACAGGTATGTGCCATTGTTCCTGAAAACTGGGTCTGCTTTAGGAAACTCACTTCTCAGCAATGGGGTTTATTAACCTTCTCGAACTGACCAGATGATCCTCCAAAGACATCTGCATTATCTCCAAGTCAATACCTCTGAAACAGAGCAATGGTGGAGGTCCAACTACTGTTCTCTACTGGAGAGTCCCTCGTGGTGACTCAGGAAGACTCCAGCTGAGGCATTCCTAGCCTGGGCCTCCTCAGCCGTCACCACATCAGAATTTAGGATGGCGTTCACCCAAAACCACCAGGTTCACTTTTTATGAGATGGTGCTTGTTACCAGAAATAACCTGGCGACATCTAAGCTGCTATGGACAAGAGACCAAATGTTAAAGCAGACTTCCTGTCTGGTATGGACTCAGAGTACTCTGTGATAACCATTCAAAGGAGCTAGGGATGGAGAATGTCCCTATTCTGGTTTTCTTAGAAATGAAACGCTAAAGACTAATGGTTCTAATGGCTATGAGCCCCGTAAAGGCAGGCAGGGTGGTGGCTTCCTGATTTTGCATTTCTAGCACCAAACAGCATATGTTATATAACACAGACTCAATAAAATGAATAGAATTGAAAATAAGTGTGGATGCAGTCTCATGGCATCAAAGGTCTAACTTAAAATATTTGACTAGTTTTCTAAACATCTGCATGCTTTGTCTCTGCTTTTATTCATAGAAAGAAGCAGTCTTATGAGCACAGTGTCACATATCTACAAGGGTCTCAGTCATTCCTAGCCCTTTATTCTGC
The DNA here is from genome assembly GCA_023783475.1 of Daubentonia madagascariensis. Lineage (NCBI taxonomy): Eukaryota > Metazoa > Chordata > Mammalia > Primates > Daubentoniidae > Daubentonia > Daubentonia madagascariensis. Next base: position 46,496,032 of record JAKFHU010001953.1, read on the forward strand.
ATGGACAGTGGGGACAATATTAATGACTTGGGGGCACGTCTCTACAATATAGCGAGTGAAATGCACAACCAGAGCCTCACTGGTATGACTCATGAGAACACGAGGAAATGGCAGCTTGGGCTTCTTTACTTGGTTCGTGGCTTCTATCTAGGTCAGAGATCCTCTGACTTTAATGTGTACCGAGGCACCTGGGGACCTTGTTAAAGTCCAGACTCTCATTCTGTAGGTCTGGGGGCCAGGGTTCTGCAGTTCCCACCTCTCCCAGGTGAGGCCAGGCTGCTGGTCCTTGCCTGACCTTTGTATAACAAGGTTCTAGGGAGCAGTTTCTGAGTGGCTTGCTCCTACCAAAAGCTAGATGTGCTCAGGTAGTTTATGCTGAGGAAGTTACTTCCTTTAGGGAGAAAGACTCAGTTTGGATAGTCTTAACACTTCTTTAATACAAGCTTATCTCCTTAGAAAAAGAGAAAGAGAGCAGGAGGTAGAGGCCTCAGGCTCCCAGCCCTCCATAGGCACCAGGATTTAATAACACTGTCTTGTGTCCACTGTATTTAATTGTATGGGACTTTCTATTTATGGCAATTGATGCTGACTTTCTGCTTGAGGCAATAGTATAGTGTTTCCCTTAAAATAAAATTACCTTGGTTTAAATAAGTTGAGTTAAAGGGAAATAGAAAGCAAATAACAGTTCTGGTGATACTCAGATATAACAGAAAATTGTAAGTAGAATGGCCCAAATTGGGCAGATACTATGGGGACCCAGTGAGTCTCCTGAAACCATATTCACGCTCTTATAGAGAGGGGCATTTTTTCCAGCAAGAGGCTGTAGCTTTCATGAGATTCTCAAAAGGTATCAGAAACTAAAAAAAGAACTAAAAAATTCACTGCTATAAAGTCAAGTTTTACTAAATATCACAGACTGGAAAGTCTATACTACTACTTAAATCTAGCTTGAGATATTTGAAAGCTTTTAAAAAGAACTCTACTTTGTCACAATTATGTCATCAAAAAGCAGTGTAATCCCATAAAGATTCTTAAATAGCCCTTCTTTTTGCAGGGTGGTGTTTTTCCAACAGTGTTCCAGAGAACTACAGACTGAGGGAATACAAACAGGTTCTTGGCCAAAGAGGTGTGGGAAATTCTGCCTGCTGTACCCACTCCCTCTCCCCAGGGGATTTACCATGTCCATTAAATAGTCAAGAGTCTGAAATGTCCTGTAAGAAATCTGTTTAGTTTTGTTCAACCTGGCATTTCCCAAATGCATGTGCTCATGAACCCCAGTGGAAAAGAACGTGTATTAACAACTTGAAGAATAAGTGTCCTGAAGGAGTCACAGCTGCTTCATAAACTACCCCTGAACCTGGGGAGACAGGACAATGTAAATAAGAGGCAGAATCCTTATTTTTTTGGACAGGACAAGGCTGCGTTTCCTGTAGCAGTTATTGGATGGCAAGTGCTTTGGTCAGTGGTTGACAGCAAGCAGAAACAATCAATGGTTTTTATAGCTAGAATAATTGCTATTCCTGTTCAGACAAGATGCATTCATTTAAATTTTCAAAAATTGTCATGGAGTCAGTCATGCCTCTAGGAACAAATGCTTTGATTTGACTGCATCTGGCTATAGGTGAGCAGTCAGTGAAGTTGTCATTTGCATACTTTTATTGGTCTTCATCTTCTGTTTCAAAATGAGAACTCTTGGTAACTTTAAAGTTTAAGTTGAGTAACACAGCTGTTTACTATTTAGCTGCTTCTGTCACTGCACAGAACCTACTGCCACTAAACAACCTTCAAAAAAAAAGCTTCAAAAGTATCCTTAGGGAAGCCCAGATTACACAACAGTTGGCTGTGAAATTGCATAAAATATTGGCCGACCTTCTGATGGTGCCAAAGGGCTTACCTATCAACATCAGGCATCTTTTTAAAAGGCGCCCTATTGCCTTATTCTGTAAAATCAATATTAAGAAATACTCTTGTGTTTTTTGAAAACATGTTGAAATATGAAACAGCGTTTTCCCAAAAATATAAATACCTCATGGAAATTGGTGTTTTCTCTATATTCTATTACTCTTATTAAAAGGAAAATTTGGAATAAAACTCTGTTGGTGACCTGGTGTCCTCCAAATATTTTAAATCTTAAGAGAGGCCAATTTGACATTATATGGCATCTTAGAATCTTGAGTCATATTTGGCCTCAACACTTAAGGAGAATTATGGATTTGTTTCATTTCTTTGAGATCAGTGTCAGAAAACTTGATGCAAGTGAATCCACTGGCAAACCCTTTTTGTTGAGGGTGGGCTAGCATTCACTTTAGTAATTTATCCACCTGTTCTTGAGCATCTGCCTTTGAGTAAAAAGTGGTGACATAAAAGGTAGGAAGGTGAGGAGGCTTGCGTTAGTTACAAGAATGTACGGATTATGTGGATTCAGAGGTTAACAACAGGATTTACTGTCTTATCTCTTAAGTGATTCAAATAAAAAAAAAATCCTGAATTTTTGCTTTTGGGACCTGATTTTTAAGCTCTGTTTTGAGGGTGGAAAGAAAAAGCTCAGTTGTGTCTTTCCACCGGCATGATTAAAAGTGGTTCTACTTTTGATATTTTTCATCAGCATCCATAAACTAAACTTACGCTTATAGAGAACTTATTAGGCATTCTGTGTTCTTAATGATGACTCCTAAAATGAGACAGGGATGTTCTTCTTACCTCCAGCTCCAGCTCCTCCCTGTCCATCTCCTGATGGATGTCCCCAATGTAGTCATTGGGATCGTAGTATTCGTGGGCTGAGGGATGCCTGAAAAGAGAGGCAAGATCTTTAAGGCCCTACTGCTAGCATCAGTATCCATTTTTCTTATCCCCATCGTCAGGCCCAGTAGTAGCGCCCCAGCATTGCCCAGCATGTGGGTCCTCTCATAGCTCACTTGCCTCTGGACGGGGCTCTCAGCATGGTCAGGACCTCCACCATCATATTTCCACCATCTGCTGTAAAGTCCATTTCCTCCGGAAGGAGTTAAGATGCAAGGTGAAAGCCGGACCGGCTTTGTTGTTTCCAGAGCCCATCTCCGAGCCTGCCAGTCATATGATTCAGTGTGACTAATTTCTAACTTGGTCTCTAGGCAGGAGACAGGCCCATATTTACCACTTATTGCTTCATTGTTAGATTTTATCTCTGGAGAGAAATAGGCTTGACTTCAGGTGACACTCAAAGATATGTGCTAGTCTCTGAGATCAGTTCAAAAGGCTGTGACTGAAACTGTTATGCTGTCATTTAGGACATCTTTTTGAACTTTTTTGACTGTGCACACAATAAGAAATACGTTTGACATGACAACTCAGTGTGCACATACATGGTTGTAATGTACATACATACGTGCAGGCATACACATGTCCACACACACTTGTTCTGCTAGGAGAGCAGAAGCTTGTGTTTCCTCAGGACAACATACGTAAACACAATTCACAGAACTCACTACCTCTTTGGGAATGTTATTAATGGAACCTCTAGGAGCAAAGGCAGTGGGAATTTTAACATGCTTGGTCAGTGGCTTTGAAAGGAGCTTGGAGTCCATGGTGCCAGATGCAGATGGAAAATTTCAGTCTCTGATGGTTGGCTGGGGACTCAAACCTTCATTCTCAAAGGTCAGTGCAGCAATCAATGGGCTCTTGTCTTCCCTCCCAGGCACTTAGTTTTGAAACAACAGATCAGCCATGAGTGGTCATTCAAACAAGGGCTGGCTTTCAATTTTCTGGACCCATCAGGCAAATGTACTACTTGTACTTAAGGGGCTTTTAGTGCTGAGGATACTGTTGGAAGGTCTTGGCTTTCAAGCATCAACTTAACACTCCCCATTCAATCCTGAAGCATGGTCTTGCTGTTGTCTGACCTCGCAGCTAGGACTGGGAGAGGCCTGACCTCTGGACTCTTCTGACATTTCTCAAATCGCCCCCTAGGGATAAGTCATGTCATGTTAACTAGACTTAAGAGGAAATTAGGGGTTTGGCTTCTAAAAGGCCTGTCACTGACAGTTCAACATTTGAATCAGGAATAGCCTTAAAGGCCTCATCAATAACATGAGGCAGTTTTGTCCTATAATGTCAGATAAATGGTTTGAATAATCATACTCAGTGAATCAGCCAGTTGTTTCAGAGTATCAACTGGGCTGGGACACTACAAATTATCAGGGTGAAGAGCTGGGAGTTAAGGTCCAACAGACTTGCCTTTCTATCCAGGCACTGCCAACTTAAATGGGGTAGAACTGGTGAGTCTGCAGTTCCTCATCTGTATGAAGGGACAGTGGTGGGAAAAACACAGGAGAGTTCTTTGCACACTTGCACACTGTAAGTGAATGTCAGACGGATGCCCTGTCCTCTATCTTTACATGCTGTCAGCTGTGGCTGAATTTACTTTGTCAAGCCTGCCTGGGGAATTAGCTCTGGGTTTTGATGACAGCTAACCACTAAAACCATGGGATAAAAGGCAAGCCTTTATCCAGAATATGACAGAACCACAGGAAACCTGTGCTCACTCCAGTTATTGAGTTACTAATAGAAATCCAACAGGTATCACTCAGATACAGAGGTTTTCCCTGTAAGAGGTAAGATACCCTTAGAAATAATTTATCAAGTCAATTATCTGACCCAAGATGGGCCTAAGATGGGAAGAGACAGGGGTGACCCTAACGTCAGCTAGAGAGACTTTACCCTCAGATGTGCAAAGTCACATAGAAAAAGCTACGTTAAACTGGACATCTTTTAAGCCAGCTGTCTACTTCAGAAAGTTTCTTGCTCTTCATTTTTTCCTGAATATTTTACATCAGTCATGCAATTAATGATGATTGCTCCTACCATTTATTGATATGTCAAGCTGAGGACTTTCCACATATTATTTCCTTTAATCCTTCAACAATCCTATGAGATCAATACTATTACTATCCCCATTTTAATATAGGGAAAATATAGCCCAAGAAAGTAAAGTAAATTACCTAAGTTCCACAGCTAGAAATTAGTTTGAGCATCAGCTTTTTCTGATTTGAAGGCTCTGAATGACTCTGTCTCTGGCAGAAAGTAAGGTAAGAGAAGAGCCATGTGTAAAGAAATCAATGTGGTATGCTGAAGCACAGCTGTTACTTAATTGGTATATGCAGTGCTTATATGAGGCATGTGTGGGCTTATTACATGGATCCAGGCTGGAAATGAGACCCAAGAAAGCCAAATGCACAACCTTCAGGGCTCTCTTTACCCACACAACTTACTTTGTTGTCTGTTTAAAAGAACAATCAGCATTCCCTGTAGTAATGACTACGGAATCTTCAAATTACCATTTGGGGTGATTAAATTTTATTCTGGAACAACTTTTACAACATTTGTAAGTAATTTTGTTCTTAGAATATAATTTGAATAACTCCGCTTCAGGGTTATAATAAAGTCATTAGTATGTCAGAGCAGTTTTGAGCAGGATTCGATTTATGGCCTCTATAAACAATAAAGTTAAACATGGGCAACTTGGAGGAAAATTATGAGGTGCATTAATTTTTTTTCACCCCACAGAAGGGAAAAAACCCAACTGCACCATGCTTTACCCTGCTTCAACACATTAGTGATTCCAGATCACGTGACTTACTCTTCTGGCAAGAGATACGGGTTCAGCACGGGCGGGCTAGGGGAGGACATCTTGGTGAGAGCCATGATGTGTTCAAAGGTGATGTCGGTTTGGGTTCCCGTGTCCACCAGCTGTGACTCTGAAGGAGGCGTGAACATTTTTGTCCTTGGCGTTCTCCTCAACACCTGCACCACAATGGGCTCCTTGGCTGTCTTGAAAGCTTCCACAGCCTGGTCATGAGTTGCTCTGGATAAGTCTTTGCCATTGACCTGTTGAAAAATATTTAGGATGGGATAGGATTATCTTAATAATTAAGCAGAAACCAGAAAGACTGATACCTGGATTGATTGCCTTCATGTGCAAGCAGGCAAAAGAAAGAAGCTTGTGGTGGTGTCTGAGAAGTTCAGTTCTCCAGGTTTCCTAAAGAATGCCTGGTGGGAAGAGGGTGAGTTTGGAGGTATTGCAGATCTGGCGTTAAATAATAAATCTCACAGCATCTCACAGCGGGGAAGTCTTGGCTTCCTACTGAAATGTCTTTAACACAATTTCATCACTTGCTAATCTTGCCTGTGAAAGAAAAGACCAGCCTTGGGCTCAGAGCCTTTATCAGGCAATAACAGCTAACTAGAAATTAATTACATTGTTATGTTTCAATGGTGTGTATTTTTGCCAGTTTGTGTCAGATGATACTAGCTTTTCTTTTCTGGAAGTGATTGAAATTTCCTTTTAAAATTAACCCATGTGCTTTTCTTTTTAAAAAAGTCAATTGAAAATATTCAGTAAATGACAGTATAGGCCACAGATGGATACAGCAGATATTAGGAAGAGGGAATGCAGATGGCCAATGTTTGGGGTAACAACAGCTAGCTTAATTGCTGTTTGTTTCCCACTGTGTACAGTGCTTTGCTATTGCTGCATCCCCCAATCCTGTACTTATTGAGTGTCCACTGTTTACTGCATGACTTAAGATACCTCTCACCAGTTCTCCCATCATAGTCCCGTGAAGTTGACAGAATAATACTAGTCTGTGGTGGGTCAGAACACTGGATGCTGCATCCAGGATTCTCTCCAATGGTATAATCAAAACTAACTAAACACAGCTATCTTTACAATGGCTTAGGTAAGATGAAATAGAAAACAGAATCTTATTTCTAAAAATTGAAGTCATTCCAAACAACACGGATATCTAACTATTTAATTTATTTTCTCCCTTCCCCATAAAACAAAAGAATTTTGTTCAGGTAGTCACGTTATGTGCAGGTAGTTTGGTAGCATTTTATGATTGGACTGCATGAAACTTATCAGGCTCCGAAATATTTTAATATTAATAGTATTTCCCCAAGTGGTTGGCTGGCTTTTTAAAATCAAATATAAAATTATGGTATAAGGAATTATATTCCATTGAACACATGGCTGCAGAAGTTCCTCAGCTTCTCAAATCTTTTCTGGAGAACAGTGACCCATTCAAGACACATCACATAGGAGTTCCTGAGTTTAAATCTGTTAGATTAATATTCCATTCTTGCCATATGCATCTTTTTAGCGTTTATTTATAAATGTCAAAATGAACACTGAACCATAGCCTCTTCCTGCCTGGCATATACATTCCCCCACACCACTTTGTATCTTGGCCTTCAAAGCATACTGACAATTAGGTCCCTCCGCTGCGATAGAGCACTTCAGTTTCTCTCTGTCCAAGCAGAACACAAGTATTGATTGTGCAGCTATTTCTCTCTTTTTTTCTAAACCCTTTCACTCTGGCCCTATAGGGACAACAACTCTTAGGTTGAAGTCCACTGTAAACAACCGTTGGGGTGAGGAATAGATGTCAGATTTCTTTCCTTGTAATAAAGCCCAAATGAGTCACACCAGTGGAGGTTATTAATGATTTGGATTCAATCCACTTAAGTCATTTACTTATATCATGAGGGAGTTGGGCAGAACAAGAACTCTGGGTCACAAAAGGACTCAAGTGCACCAGTAAATAAGGGACTGTCTGAACCACCAAACTTTTAAATCCCTCGTCCTGGAGGACGGGGATGGAAAGGTCTAACACTACAGCGGTCTTCACGCTGCTGCTTCTGAGAAAGGAATAAAAGGACACATGGGAATTCTTTCTGTCTTTCCAAATCAGTTGACCTCGGTGAGTTCTTCCCTGCTTAGAGCCTAGAACGCCGAAGGCTCGGGACGGGAGGGAGTGAGGTGGGATCGTGGCGATTGTGCTGTGAAATTCATGCTGGGGCATATTTTCCATTAATGTGTGGCACTGAGAATCAAAAATACAATACAATTTACAACGCAACCATGACTTTGTTCCTGGGAATAAATCAACGTAGCGAATAGCACCCTTAGGAGGTGTGGGTGGGCCATGGCATAGCCACACCGGCTTCCTGCCCTTGGTATGCACTGGGGATGGCTCGCACCAGAGTTGGTTTTACCCACAACAAACTCAGATGTTAGGAATTTCGAGTGGGTCCCACAAGATATGGCAAATTTGTGCCTTTTCTCTCTATAAAAACCAGGCCTTTTGACAAAGGGAACGAACATGGGATTTTCTTACTATGGTATCTTCTTCCTCTTCAACTTGCTGTTCTCTTCAAGAGGAACACTAAGCTAAGTGAATAGAAGGGTGGGCATTAGTTAGACCCTGGGAGTCTTCTAGTTGTGTCCAAAAGGAAATCTATGGGCCTTCGCTTTTTACACACACAGTTAGATCTTACGAACACCACGACAGGCAACACTGGCTGCCTGGGCAGCATGCACCCTTCCTCACCCCCATGCTTTCTCTCTGCAGAGAGTTCTCTCTGAGAACTGTTTCCTTTCCACCGATCAGAGATCCTTCCCTCTGGGGGACACCTAAGGTGTGGATTTTGATTGGCTTGAGCCTATCATAGTGGTCTTGTTCCTTTGCCTAGTGATGGATTTAGGCGTGTGGTGTAATTCTGGTTGATAGGATAGAAGGGGGAATCGTTAGGGTGATTTGAGGACAGGACATGAGGTAGGGGTGGCTCTTCTCTGCCTCTGGGCAAGTCATCTGCATGCATTTCTTGGACTTGTGCCAGCGTCTTGGGACCATGTGGGGAACTGGCCTTGCAGGCCAAGTTAACACACTGAGGATGGCGGAGCAGAAAAATGGGAGAAACGGGGTCTCTGATAATATTATTGAAGAAGTGAACCAGGCAAGCTTAGAACCTCTTATCCCCAAACTTCTGGTCATATTTAATAATACATTCCTTATATTTGAGGTCATTTGACTTAGATCTTAACTACCTACAGCCCAAAACATCTTAACCAATGTAAATATTTCACAGATATACTATAAAAATAGGCATGAATGTATTCTCACTTTTTCCTATAGACATTCTTCTATCTGTGTGAAAGAATTAGTGCAAATGCTTCTCTGATTAGGAGTACATCTTAATTAGCTCATTTTAATAGAAAAGTGATGGCAGCTATTGCTTTACTTGTATAGATTTTATACACCAATGCTAGAACCATTGAGTGGATATTAATTTAAATGGTATCTAGAAATTGATGCATGAAGGACCTGCTTGGATCAGTCTTAGCTAAGAGGATTCCTGAGGGCAAAGGGCTCCCCTGTGTCATGATGCACTCAATTATGGAAAGCTTTTCTGAATCCCTCCAACTTTGGGTGCTGTTAAAAGGCATTGATGCAACAACATCTGTAGTTTCTCTACTGCCCAGGCTACAGAGGAAAGAGCAGTGGCAACCCCAAAGGGAGGCCTGGAACTTTGGGGTGACTGAGAAATGCCCTTTCATCCCACATAAGAATGTCACTGCTGCTTATGGCTGGGGTCCACAGAAAGACATTTCTGACAATTTGCCAAAAAAAATTTTAGTCACCCCGTACCATACAGTTTTCAATCACACACAGTTCACATAAGCCCCTCCACAAGCCAAGTGACCTCCTCTTTACAGCTCAGGGGTGGAATGTGTAGGGATGGCTACTTTGGGATCAAGACCACGGTTGGAATCCTGGCTATGGGCATTAGGCAAGTTAACTGTTCTGAGACTCAGTTTCCTCATCTGCAAAATATATATAGTGTCATGCTTCTTAGGGTTATTATAAAATTTAGATGAGATAATCTACTTATAATGCCTACCATGCCAATAATAAACATTTTCTAAGATACCAGTGCTAATAGGGATCCTATACCAGAAGAGTCACATTTTCCCAGGAGGAAACAATCTATAAGTCAAAGAAGCAAAGCCCAAACTAGTTAGTGGGTATTAAGAGACATTTGTATACTGAAAGACTTCTTTACTTTCCAGGAAGCTCCCTGCCCATCTTGTGTGTTCCTGGGCTACCGATATACACATGAATATTTGCAGTCCTTGAGTTGGGATTCTCTGGGGTTGGGGGTGCAGCAGATAAATATTACAGGACTTGACCCCTGCCACACAAGCTTCTTGACAAGGTACTTTAGGGATCATTACATTCTCTTAAAAGACGATGAGATGAGGCGGGAGTTTACTGTCCTAGACGATTCATTTTTGCAGCCAAATTTGTTTTGAATTACCTTGTGCACATAACACTTATTACACCACTGTCATCTTGGAATCACATCACTGAGAGACTTAGCGAGGTGATGACTCCAGTGCATGCTGTCAGCCAACCGAGAATGACAACTTTTATTCTTGGGATTAACATTGCATTTACATTACACAAAACGGCGGCAATGATGGCTGTGATTATAGACAGGATGCTCATGCAGTGACGTTTGGCTCGGTCAAATTCAATATCATTAACTCGCCCAATTGAGCAGATTGCCTTTAAAACAGTTTATGCAGCTTTAAGACCAAGTAAATGGAATGTTTTGGAACAAGAAATGCTGATTGCAAACTTTATCTTTATTATAAATTAAATGCTTAAATTATTCACCTAAAGCTCTCGGTGGTCCCCTGGGACTTAGGTGCAATTACAGTGAAAATCCAATCAGTTAGTCTCAAGGCAAACATCACTGCTGCAAATATGACATGACACTAAGGGACCTTAAAGAGGTCCTTAAGCATCAGGTCTCCAGAGACAAGACAGACAATTATGTTGAGGGTATGGAACGAATCCTTCCTGGTTCCATTTAAGCTGAGATGACATTGTCGCTGCTCTTTGTAGGAGGTACTTGTGGCTGTCTTTTCCACTGTTGGTTCTAAAAACTAACACAAAACTGGCAGGTTTTCCATTTGGGAGGTAAATTTCACTGGCAACCCTTCTGTCTGTCTTTCAGTCATTTGCTCATTCAGCAAGTATTTACTGAAGTTATTTAGTGAGACTATCTTTTGGCTGATGGAATGTCACTGAAGGAACTTCTTGGGGGAAAATGAGGCTGCAGCACATGACAGCCACTTAAGAAATGGTCAGATGTATGCACTGTGGGTGGCATTTTACCAAGACATTTAGTCATTTGGCCCAGGTGGCCAGACTGCTCTCAGAGACTACACACACTGGAATACTAACTGGGCCCATAACCCAGAAAGAGGCTTGGTTTTCACTGTCTACCTAGAAATACCATTGGTTAAACTATGGTCATATAGTATCACTTTCCAAAACACAGAGGCCCAGATGGCTTTCAAAGTTTTCTACAACTTAACTGTAATCAGTTCAGGATATTTTAAAATGTAATGTTCAGAAAGAACATACCATATTCTCTCCAAATTAGAGACTAAGTATCTATTTATGGGGAGATATTTGGTTTCTGAGGATCACAATCACCTCCATTTCTATTACATGGGCAAATGACCCCCATATAAAGTGCTAATGCAATTTTAAATTCAGCCTACTATAAATTATGCCCCTGGCTAAAATCCAACTTTTATAGGGTTCATTTAATTAAATACAGGGGCAGTGATTTCATTCTGTGAAATATCATACCTATGTTTTCAAACTAATTAAAACTTAGATTCCATTGGAAGCAATAGATGATGATAAACTATATACTGAACAGCAAAAGGTTTCGAGCCCTGATAGAAGTTGGATAAAAAAATCTTTTCATTTAGGAAACTCCTGTCTGTCTTAATTTATTTCAAATTTACAGTTTGCTCTAGGGCTTGATGAAGGGAAGGCAACTTATCTAAAATGTAGGAATTATGGCAGTTAAGAAGGAATATTAGTCTTAGTGAACAAATGGTGTTCAAATTAATGTGTTTCTGTGGCAAGCCCTTCACTTCAGGGATGTATTAACATATATATATATAGTCTGTCTCTCTCTCTATAGAGTCTATATATATATATATATAGACTACACTTACATAGATCTCAGTTCCTATGTAGTAAAAACTTAAATTTGCAAGGGGTTCTAACACTGGGGTTCTAATTGGGACCTCAGTGAAGTTTACCCATGGTATTTTCTAAATGCATCCTGATGTTAATTTCTCTAGGTTTGGTATTTCTACAACCATAAGATCTCTTCTTTACTCCATTCTGAGTGTCCTGCACAGATGAATTTATAGGCTGGGTAATTTTGTTAGGGAAGTCTTCCTCGTGTCTAACTTAAGTGTCTTGCATTTTAAAATCTTTTACGGTTTTGCCAAATATAGACTATATCTGGCTAGCAGCCTCTGAATAGTAAAATAGATGATGTGTCTTAAAGAAATAGAGGCTAAAAATATACATGTATTTGCTTTTTAAAAAGTATTAGTTCTAAAATTAAAAAAAAACACTTTCTTTTCAGATATCAGTCCCGCTTTAATCAACATCTTGCTTATCTCCTTTTGGAAACCTTGATGTCATCACCATGAAATATCATTTCAAGCAATGGCATCCAGCTGTCCCTTAAACTACAGTATATTTAAACCAGTATGAATCTAAAAATTAACATGCACATTTTTGCATCATCTTAAAGGTGATAATTTAAAGTAGTAGCTCAACATATTATAGGAAAGCCCAGGGGCAAGTACTTGGAAACAAGGTATTAATATTTCTGTAGTCAAATCTCCCTACTTTCTATATCTCCTAAGTCCTTCTTTGGAACTTCAAGGGTAAAAAATATGTACACGTTTCATGAGAAGCATTTCTTACCTTAAAATTATATTGGACCATTTCTCGATATGATCAAAATAGTATTAAGGAAAGTATCCTCTGCTTTGTGGAAAATGGAACAAATGAGGTCCAGAAAGGTCTCGAAGTATGTGCAAAAGAACAAGGTGGCTCTGGCCAAGCTCTCCCTGTCTCCGGTTTCTGTACTGCAGGTGACAAGGTGGGGCCACTTAAAGTGAAAAAAAGATAACTGACTACCCTCCTCCCCCATATAGAGGAAAGACACAAGAAATATCAAATTTATGGACCTTATAGAAAATCAGAAAATGCAAAGTGGCTTCTTTCTTTTTCTCCGATGCCTGTCTCTGTCTATCTGTCACTCCCTTTTGAGAACTTCTCTGCAGGACCCCTGCTTACGGTTGTGTAGGCTGAGCAGTGGGTAAAGTGCTCAGACGAGGAGAATAGGGCAGTAGGCTCGAGGCTGCGTCCACCCAGAAGAAGGGCCAGCGGTGAACCCACTTGTGGCTGTCACCAGGTTGGGAGTCCAGTACAGCAGCAGCACATGTGATGATCTGGCTTCCAGACACCTGCACTGGAGGCCTGGACACATGGAAGGGCCTTTTGGGTGGCTCAGCTACCTCATCTCTACACCAAAAGGGTTTGAAAAAGGTGTTTCCTTGAGTATATCCAGGTTGAACAGGCCATAACAGTCGGTATCAGCTGCTCTGTGCTTCATTGCTCACCTTGTCATTTATGAGTGCCCAGAATTCTTCAAGCAAAATGCTAGAGCTTCTGACACTTCATCCATAATAAAGCCAACAGTGAGTGGTACAGCACTTCTTCTACATCAGACACTATCCTATGCACTTTACCTACATTTACTCATGTAATCCTCATGCAAGGAAGGTATAACTACTATCACTCTTTTATAGGTGAACACGAGAGGCAAAGAGAGCGTTTGTGCATCAGCAGACATTCCATTCAAGCTGCCAGTGGCTTTCACCTTGAATTGGGAGATACGTGTTATGTTTAGAATATAGAAGATGACATGCTTCTTTTTACATGTCAACTTTATTGCACTTAAAAATCCACTGGCATTATCTCCTACTGTAAATGCAAATACACCCACAAACCGAAGGAGGAAGGTGTGGTTAGGTTTTTGCGAGCATCACACCCAAATCCTTATGAAAATCATTTTATTATGTTATTTCCATCTCCCTGGTGTAAACTTCATATTGGTCCTGTAAATATCTCGAATACACTTGAATTTGTTAGCTGTTTTCATCCAAGTCTAGAAGGCTGGCTAAAATAATATTTCTACCCTCAAACCTCTAATCATCAGAGAAAATGACAGGTAGATTCCTCCATCCACAGAATTGTTCTCACATAGAATTTAAAAAGAATGTTAAAAAGAGTGTTTGATGATGTTTTATATTTTGTGTTACCATCATCATTTAAGTTTCAAGATTAGGAGAAGATCCTAACGGATACTGCAGGAAGGTGCACAAGCGCAGGTAGGAGTTCTACATCTGATGAGGGGCCATCCTCAAGGTGGAAAGCTTCAACTCTAGAGGCTGATTGCCTGGGTTTAAGTGTAATCACTTACGTGCCATCTTGAGCAGCTTAGTGCCTTAGTTTTCTTATCTGTAAAATGGGTTAATAGTAGGACCTAACCCATTACGTTGTTGAATTAATTAGGCTCTGCACAGAGAGTAGTTAGGGTTCATGCCCAGTGCACAGTGAGTGCTCAGTGAATGCTAGCTATTTATTATCCACATTGATTTGAAGAATCAATGTGCCATGTATTGATAAAGTGACCAGGGCTCAGTGACACTGGGTGAGACATAAAGGGGCTTGGGTCCATGCTCTACCATGTACCAGATGTGTGACTTGCATGAATTACTCTACCTCTGTGTGCATCAATGGTCTCAATTGAAAATGGGGAACATTTAAGTACCTTAACTCACAGGTAACAACTAAATGATGTAATTAAAGCTCTCGGCACAGTGCCCAACGTCAGCTGTCATCTTAACTGTACAAGCTTCAGCAAGTTTCTTAGCCTCTTCTGTAAATGAGGTTGTGAAGGTTCACTGTAAAGAGCTCAGACTAGAGTCTGGCTCATGGTCAGCACATGCAGTAAACACTACCTTTTACAGGAAATATGAGCCCAGACTTGGGCTCCTAAAAATTCCAGCTGCCAAATTTCAGTAAAAATCATACTCCAAACAAATCACATAAGAAAACCCATGAAAAGCATTTTCTCTTACACTCATGTCTATGGGAGGGAGCCTTTTCTGGGGCCTAGGAGCCATCTCAAGGATGTGACATTCTGGACTCCAGTGCTGGGTGTTTGTCCTGTGTCAGGCGCTGCACTAACTGCTTTACATGCACGATTTTGTCTGATCTGCATAGTAGGGAGGTCACTGGTGAGGTAGGTGGTGTTTACATGCCACGGGGGGATGCTTTGGCACATGAACCAAGGTGGTCAAGTCTACTGACCTTTCCCAGGAACTCACCTTGGGAATGGTATCATGTTTAATAAGCAGGGTGGAGAAAACACTAGCTTCTTCGGATATTCACTAACCTACCGGAAATCTATTTTCTTCAGACAATTCATTTCTTACTAAGTTGTCTCATCAAATTTCAATGCGTTTGTCCTACAGATGTCCTACAGACACTTTGTGAAGTCCTGGGGGTGGAACACCATTTAAAATAGTACAGTTAGGACAAAAGTAATGTCAATCATTTCTCAGGATCAGAGAAAGCTCTAAGCAGTCAGAAAACAAGCAACATCACACTTTTTTTTTTTTCTTGAGGCCCTTGAATTTTAAAGAGAAGCAGGGCCAAGAAAGCAAATTTTGAAAAATGCTTATTGGACTTAATGTCTTATACTTTATTTGCTCCTCTTAACACAAGGTTATGAAATTTCCTAGCTATCTTTAAACAACACGAAGGTCAGGTAACAAACCAGTGAATGCCAGGAAAAAAAGTCAAAGCTAAAGTTGATTCACTGTAAATAGAATTTCCTGGTTCTTGTGGATTTGTGTTTCACAATTTCAGTATAATCTAAACAAAAAGTGGTTTGACATCTTTCTGTTCTTTTTTGTTTTCTACTGAAAGAAACAAAATTATGATATGTATCACTTAGATCAAAACTAATTTTAGCTCCTAATAGCCAACTAGTTCATCTTATGATTTACAGACCATTTGGTAAAACTTTCATTAAATTGACAGTGATAGGATTCTTGAAGAAAATGCTGTAAATATTAAACCATGGTCTTAGCAGTTAAAAAAAAAAAAAACTCAGTTGAAAAGAGCCTATTGCCAGCATGAAAATAAAACACCGAATGTTGAAAAACAGGCTATTTTTTCTTTTGTTTTCCTACAATAGTAATCATTAGTTGGCTTGTCCACAATCCACATTCTAAATAAAGTATGAAAGATCTTCTCAAATACCTCCAATTTTTTAAATAGCATTTTAAAAAATTCCACACAAGGGATAAATTTAAATGTGGGGCTACAATTTGAAATATTCCTCAAAGACTAAAGCTACTTGATGGCAGGAATAACATCTTTTGCTTCTTTGAATGAATAACAGATGTCTAACTTTCCTGGGTATTTTCTATGTACCATGTACTATACTTAAACACTTTGCACTCAACTGCTCATTCATGGGCTTATTGGTCTCGTAACTATGGAGAATGACTACATGTTTGGCACCCTTCCTGGGTTGCCAATACAATATAATGGTGAGCAAAACCAGAAATGGGAGCTGATCCCAGGGAGTTGGCAGTCTTGTTAAGGAGGAGATACTAATAATCCCACTGTTAGGGAAGGAAAGAGAACTTGGCAGGGGTAGAAGGGCAGGTGTTGGTCAGAGGGAGCTCCCCTGAGAAAGAGATGTTGAGCACAAATCCAAAGAACAGGCAGGATTTAAGTAGGAAGACAGGAGAGGGTATTCCAGACAGAAAGACATGCGCAAAGGTCCTGTGGCAGGAGAAAACCTGGTACAACTGAGGGGCTGCCAGTGCCCATGAGTGGAGTGCACACTGTCATGGGTTGGGACCGGTGGGCACGCAGACCACGCTGACTCTCTGAGGCTACAGACAGGACTTTGATTTTTTTTTTTTTTTTTGGAGACAGGGTCTTGCTCTGTCATCCAGGCTAGCAGGCTAGAGTGCAGTGGCATCATCATAGCTCACTGCAACCTCCAACTCCTGGGCTCAAGTTATCCTTTTTCCTCAGCCTTCTAAGTAGCTGGGACTACAGGTGTACACCACCATGCCCAGCTAATTTTTCTATTTTTTGTAGAGATGGGGTCTCACTATGTTGCTCAGGATGGTCACGAACTTGTGGCATCAAGTGATCCTCCCGCCTCGGCCTCCCAAAGTGCTAGGATTACACAGGCGTGAACCACTGTGCCCAGTTAGGACTTTGATTTTTTAAAATTTCTTTTTTATTGTATATATGTAAGGTGTTCAACATGCTTTGATATATAAACAGTCCTGCTGGTTTGACTTATGATTTCTCAACTTTATGATGGTGTGAAAGTTATATACATTCAGTGGAAACTGCTTTGAGTACCCATACAGCCATTCTGTTTTTCATGTTCAGTACAGTATTCAATAAATTACACGAAGTATTCAACACTTTATTATAAAATAGGCTTTGTGTTGGATGATTTTGTGTAACTGTAGGCTAATGTAAGTGTTCTGAGCATGTTTAAAGTAGGCTGGACTAAACTATAATGTTTGGTAGGTCAGGTGTATTAAATGCATTTCGAAAATGCATTTGGGAGCTCACTTGGACACTCCCAACACCCTAGGTTTATCAGCAGGTAGCCCCATGGTAAGGTGAGGAGCATCTATACATATGTATAATAAAGTGATTAATACAGTTAAGCAAATTATTGATAACATATCCATCATCTCTCATAGTTACCTTTTTTCCCTATTTTTAAAAATTATTAACTATAGCTAATAATATTGTATTGTATACTGGAAATTTGCCAAGAGAGGAGATTTTAGATATTCTTACCGCTGAAAAACAATTTAAGAGGAGGGAGGAGAGTCAAGAAGACTAAGAGGATGTGTGTTCAGGTTTGTGTGTTAGAATACACACTCGTGGTAGTTGCTGCTGTGTGAAGAATGGATTAGAAGAGTCTGGAATAACAGGGCATGGCCCAGGAAGAGCAAAGAGATATTTTAGAAGTGGGGCCCTCCCAACTTCACAGGAAGTTGAGATTCCAGAAGGTAAGTGACTTGCCTAAGGGTTATTAGCTATTAAACAGTAGCTTGGGGAGCTTGAACTTGGCCTTTTACCTCCAAATACAACATTCTTTATTAAGTTAAAATACTTGTTGAGGGGATGTGGATATCAAGACAAAACAAGTGCAAATACCAAATTTCAAAATCTTGAAATAAATAAGGAGCTAGGTAGGTCCTAGGTTTGTTGAGAATTTTCACCATTCTGCTATTAGATTACTCTGTGATTACAGGCTCTCTGTAATGGTCTCTCAAGGTCACCATTCCTCCTTGGGGGCTTCCCTCACAAGTACTCGTGGACATTGATGTCACCACCTGCTTTCGTGCCCCAACCTAAGGTACTACCTACTGCTGGAAACTTTCCTTCCTAAGACTCTGGAATCATGCATCTCCACTATAATGAGGTTAGATGCAGAAGGAAGAATGGTTAATTCTGATTGGTTAGAAAAGCCACTGAATCTTGTATCTCAGCGACTCTGTGCAAAATGGGACACATATTTCCCAGACTCAGTGTGGGTGGGGAAGCTCCACCCACTCACTCCTAGAACTTTTTGTTCTCCACATGAACTGTCCCACGTTGTTTTAGAATATTATAAAATCCAAACCATATCCATTTTCAAACTCCCTAGGTTTTTAGTTTTGACTTTCACTGGACATCAACAGTTCAATATGGCATTATGATGGGTAATTTTCTTCTTCATTTTCATTATGAAAATTTTCATAATCATCTTTTCCCTCTTCTCCCCGTGAGGAAAACTGCAAACCTGAAGTCTGCAGTTGGCAGGACAGTCCTTGCTGCTCAGGCTTTCTCAGAGGGGGGAGCAGGCGTCCATAGTTTATTCTAGTGAGTTATGGCAATAGGACCATTTTGGAGAGTGATGCTGTGCGTGCATATGGGGTTGGTGAATACCATTCCGTTGCTTAGTTGACATACAAAATTAAAGCACAAAAATTTTGTGTTTGTCTGAAATCTTGACAAAATGCTATATTTTTAATTGCAAATTATTGCTTGGCTTTTTGGGGAAATTTAGGTTAGAGGAGAAAGTATTTGCCTCTATTCTGCTGTATTGATATATAGTTCTAAATGTGAATAAAATTTCTATCAAAGGGAAAAAACTCTCCATCTTACCAGCTCAAATTTAATTTATAATGTGTATAAATATTCTATTTAGGAGTACTTACATGCAATAATGAATCCAGGCATGTCCTTACTGAATTGCCAAAATGTTCATAGTTTCTTGAGACTCTTCCATGCAACCAGAGACAATGTTTATTACTAGAATGTACACATTCTAAGTTATCTCCACTAAAATGTGCATTTACCTAATGGGCACTTGGAGAAATCAATGCAGAATTCTGGAAATACTGGCTTTGCAAGAAGAACCCATGAAAATGAGTGGGAATAACTGACACTGGAGACATCTATGGTAGAAGACATAGAAACTGGGAAGGTTTAAAAACCTTTATGAATCAAAAAATAAATCTGTACTTCTTTCTCAAAGATTTATAAGTGTGATTTACAAATGGCACAAAAACAATAATGATGGCATCCTAGGATATTTATCACCTATAAAGTGGGAAATAAAATGACTCACCCTCTACATTTCACAGGCACTGAAGGGCTTTAAAATATAACCACATTATAATAATTGATCCTTGCTGTTTTGTGATTAAATTTTAAAAAATAAGAATGGTGAAATAATTCCTATTTTAGTTGCACAGTACACCTGGTATATAGGAGGCCTGTGATACGTTTGTAGAAGTGAACAGAAATAAAAAAATTAAAGATGTGTGTGAAAAGTATGAACTGGATTAAAAACACCACAAGATTCACGTGTATGTGAATCAATCACTAGATGCCAGGAATCAAATGATAAAATTAAGAAAGTATTATACTCCCATTTAATGAAACCACCGGGCCTTTCTGGACCTCAGTTTCCCTATCTGCAAATTGGGAGATTACTCTATATGATGATGATTTTTAATATCAGAAGAACCTCACTAGACTGGAATCTAAGACCCTCCTTGATTATTTCAGATTACCCCATGCCTGGCTGCCTGTGAATGCATTACAGCCTTTTTAGATACAATCTTCTGCCCCGACAATCCTGTCGCATCCTGGAAGCAGGAACTAGGCCCCCAAGTCCTTTCCCACCCTATGGATACTTAGTTAAGACTTCCTGACTTCATTTTCTTGTTCTCAGTTTTGGTGACATGGTGGCATCACGTCAGGGCAGTGAGTCTTTCAGACCCTCTCCCTGACTCTCAGGTCCAGCAGGGGACACAGAAAATATGGACACCTTGCCTGTGGTCACTTAGAGAAAGTTTATTTAGATGACAAAGTAACCCTGGGTATATTACAGCACAGCAAGCACTGGAATCACTCTGGAGGGTTGGCCTGGCCAAAGCACAGTTCTGAAATCTCTCCTCTGTTGTTGAATTGTTAAAGAGTTTGAATAATGAAGCAAAAGGGGTTGCTTTTAGTGAGAGGAAGGAGAATAAAATTGTTTTCAGGGGCACAGTATTTAGCATGTGGACTCGATCCCTACAAGAGAGAAAAACCTGCAGCACTTTCTAAGATGATTTATTAGATATGGGTAGAGTTTGCTAGAAACCTACCAGAAGCAAATCATCTGGGAAGGAATTAATGAACCAAACAAAACACTTGATAATGCAATTAGAATATGAGGAAATGTAGGGGTTTTTCAGAGAGAGGGGAGTACGTGTACGTGATTTTGAGTATGTCAAATGTAAAGGCTGGAAAAAGAATGTAATAAATTTTTTAAAGAGTAAAGTTATCAGAGGGGAGGAGATGACGGTGACATTTATAGTTTTGATGCTTCAGTATAGTTAGCAAGTGTGCCCAGCTGGGTGGAAATGCACTCACAGCTTTGTTTCAGCAAAATGGTGTGTGGGTCTTAGAAACAGAAACGAGCTTGCTGGCGGCAAAAATACGGATCCCCCTCGCACAGATCGGCAGAGAGCAGCCACGGGAGGATGCAGTGTTTTCCTTCAGTTGCTTTAGGCGACGGTAAGTTTTCCCCCTGCTTTTGTTTGGGTCAGGGATTTTTTCCTTTCCATCTTTTCTTAGTTGAGTTTAAAACCAAGAGTATGAAGCTCTCTAAGCTTTCCTTTGACCTTATTTCATTGTGCCTCACGGATGAACTCATTGAAAAACCTGTTTTGCAGTGGTACCATCCGCTAAGTGTGTCCAGAGGAAATTTCTGGCCATATACTTGTCCTAATTACTATCCTAGGCTCTGCATACCAACTATATCTGAGTCTAACATAGGCTACCTTTTGTTTATGAGAACATATGACTCTATTTTTGAAAATTTATAGTGGGAGAACATATGTTTCCCTTCATTAGCTTTTTAGTTTGGAGGGGGATGTGGTTAACATGTTTAATGCCTTTCCAAAAAATTTCTTCCTTTAAATATACATTGTAGAGTCATACACCACCATCTACACAGCACTTTTATACTTTCATAAGTGTTTTCATATGCTTTAGCTTGAGGAGTATGTGTCAAGCTTGGGATAGCCTGCTGGAAACAGCCCTCTCTGGATAGGAGACAGCACATGAGACATATGCACATTAAAGTGTTATAAATGAAATGCTTTCCCTAGAAATCTGTGACTCCTGCCCTGGAGCCTCTGCCTGGCTGATGCCGACTGTTCCCTGTTTAGATGGCTCAGAAGGCCCAGCCTGGCTACCTCTCTGGGTCTCAGCCTCTGTTTTGTGCCCCTAGCGCTTGGCCCTGGCCACCCACAGTGCTGGCCGCCAGTGCATTTTCATCTGCATGATAAAACTTGGTGGATGTCTCTCTCCATCCCTGGGTGGCAAGCACTGTGAGGATTGTTGTTTTGTGACCACTGCCGTATCACCAGGGGCTGTCCCTACCTGGCATACTGGAGGTGTTCAATAAATAACCTGTTGGACAAATGACTGAATCTGAGCATTTTCTCCAAACGTACTATTTCTACCTCTGCTTATTATTTTTAGGAGGCTTTGGGCCTTACACACTTTTCCTGAAAGCCCTGTTCCCCACTGTTCCTTTAAAGAAAATGACTTAGCACCAGTGATACCTAAGGATGTCCACATAAGCTGGCCTTCCTAGACCTATCCCATCATTTTACCATCCTCTCAGAGACCTTCAACCCTTAATGATGACTTTCTTTGACCCAATTTTGGAAGTCTGGGGAAGCCTGGCCACTCCTACCTCTTCTAGACTCCCAGAACCTTGACTGGCTCATTTGGCAAGAGAGTCGTGCCCTGGTATCCACGGGGCATCGGTTCCAATACCTCCCTCGGATATCAAAGTCCGCAAATACTCATGTCCCTGATTGATATAATATGGTGTATTATTTATTTGCATATAACCTATGCACATCCTCCCATATACTTTAAACCATCTCTAGATTACTTATAATACCTAATACAATGCCTACACAGCATGCTATGCACATGAATTCAACATAGTACTTGGCATGTGGCAAATTCAAGTTTTGCTTTTTGAAACTCTGTGGAATTTTTTTCCCAAATATTTTTTATCTTTGGTGGATTGAATCTATGGATGCAGAACCCACAGACACAGAGGGCAGACTGCATATATTAGCATTGAGAGCTAACACCATGCCATACAGGTCCTAGATATACTGACACATATTAGAGCTGGCTTGGACATTCCCCAACACCCTAGAGAAAGAGCTTGCATTCCTGTGCTTTAGAGGAAGGATCTAAGGTTCAGAGGGACCTTTTTCACAGCTGCTCAATGGCAGAGCCATGAAAAGAATCCAAGTCTCTGCCTGTCACAAATGAGGCTCTGAGGGAAAGGGGGTCTTCTGAACTACGCCATGAACACTGTGAGCAAATGGCTATATTCAGGCACTCCCTCTGCACATGGCCCAGGGAGCACAGTAGACACTCAGTAAATGCTGCTGTTAGGAAAACCAGGTGATTATAGATTGGGATAACTTGCAAATGGAATCCCTCTCCTGCTTTAACAAAACAATAAGATGAACTTCCACTTGAGCAAGGCATCACACTGATACCTCATTTAACCTCTAAAGCTGCAAAATAACCTCCATTTTGCAGAGGAGAAAACGGAACAGTTTCTCGTTCAGGTCTTTCTACAACGTTTTTGTAGTAGAACCACATTCCTTTGGAACGTTTGTTATAATTATATGCTCAATGGTATACTTATATAAATGGTATATTTAATTTCTGATCCCATCTCTCTAGAATGGAAGCACCTTGGGGGCAAGGACTTTCCCTTCCATGATGCCAGGAATGCTGGAGGGAGGCCCCCAATGAAGTGTGTTGAAGGAATGAGTGAGGGAACCTACCCAAGGTCAAGTCTGTCATTGAGTCAGACTGTCCTGTGTTATGATCTTGTCTCTGCCACTTGCCAGCTGTGTGACCCCAGGCAAGTTAGTTAACTTCTATAACCCTCAGTTATCTCATCTGTAAAATGGAAAAACAGTACCTATACTTTAAGGGGTTGTGTGAGAACTACATGAGATTCTGTATATAACATGTGTGGGGCAAACAACAATCAAAAGCTCTTAATCATTGTTAGTATGAGGATAACCAAATCACTGGAAATACTAATCTTGGGCTGTCACTATTAATTCAGGGATAAATAATACAATGCTGGAACTGTTTCCTCCTTCCCCGGGCTATGTCTTAACCATGGAGCAGAGCTGGTTCTGAAACTTCACGGCCAATTGAGAAAAATAATCCATTGACTCTTTTCATTAATTTCTCCTTGGTGGTTGCTTCGTTCCCTTTACTCTCTGTGGAACACCCACTTCTCAGTTCCAATCCATGGAGGAACTTGAACAGAAAGTTCAAGTTAATTTAATTGGGGAGGGAGAGATTAGACCTGCTAAACAACTCAAACTTTAAATACCGGAAAGTTGCCACATACTCAGCCCAGTACTACAAATTTTACATTTAGAAAGTTGACAGAGAAATAAAAAGGAGAAAATACCAAGCCAAGGGAAACAGAGGTATATTTTATTAAGGAATTATTCCAAATAGGAACACATCTATGTATGCAGCTAAGTGCAACATCATATAGTACCTAGTGTATAAAATGTACAGTATATGCATTACAAGTTATTCATGCCAGTCATTTCGTAACTAGATAAAAAGGAAGGTAATCTCAGATGTAAAATACCATTGTAATTCTGAGAGGAAATATCCGCTTTTTATCTCCTGATGCCAAATGAAATACTGTTATGAAGGATAGTAATTTCTATGTTTTGAGACTCCCAAAATAGAAAACAGCTGCTTGATAAAGGAAAATTGGTTCATATTCTTTAGAGTTTTCTTTTATT
The DNA here is from genome assembly GCA_023783475.1 of Daubentonia madagascariensis. Taxonomy (NCBI): domain Eukaryota; kingdom Metazoa; phylum Chordata; class Mammalia; order Primates; family Daubentoniidae; genus Daubentonia; species Daubentonia madagascariensis. The sequence goes on from JAKFHU010001953.1 coordinate 46,520,225, forward strand.
AAAATGCATGTCACTTCTAATGTTATGTGCCACAACCACTGACACTCTTGGGCGGGTGAGGGGAATAATTAATTGTCACGTATGGCAAAACAGGAATGTGTCTGTGTTATGGTAAACTGCTTAACGCACTGGGAGAAAACTGTTATTCTCCCAGATGTCTGACAAATTAACTCTGTTTTCATTGGTTCAGTGCTGTGAATAGTAAGCGTCTGCATTATTTGGTTCACGTGTTGTTTGTTCACAAAAAGGGACAAACTTTTTGCTTCAGATTTAAGATGACTTTAGATAGAAACATGCAACCTTAGGAAATGTATTCATAAAAACATTAGTTCTAACTGTAGTCTTACAGATGTGTCTTCTTTCATAACAAATATTATAGTTCAAGAAAATCTTTTTACAGATGAGGAATGCTTTATATTAAGAAAACAATTAAGCAACATTTTGTACTTTGTGAAGATCTTCATAGCCAGCCAAGCCCCTTTCTTCCCCCATTACTATTTCTGATTTACTTTCCTTCAGAATTTGGGGTAGGGGAGGCTTTTAATATATTTCTTCATGGGTCTCCTCTTAATATTTTTACTTTATTAAACATTGAATATGTTTAAAATTTTCTAAGATATATGTATGTAATTATAAAGACTGCTACAATGAGTACCTGTAAACCCACCACCCACTTGGGGAAAACACTACCAATATGTCACCATGGCAAGTTGAACATCATCAAATGTCCATGAATGAGGAGAGCACCAAAAACAGCCTAGAAAACAAGGGGGCACTGGAGAGGGACTTGCATAACTACATTACTGCATAACTACAGTGTGATATAATAGCCATTCAAAGTGTGATAATTTGTACAAGGAGAATACACTAACTAATGAAACAGACAGAAAATATGCCAACCACATAGGGAAACTGGCATTTCCTCGTGATGGGGAAGAAAGGGGCTTTTCTGTAAGTGTTACTGGAAAAATCCATATTTATAAAAAACGAAGTTGGACTCCAACATTATACCATCTATAAAAAAGTAACTGTGAAAGACAAAATGTAAATAAAACTTTTAGACGAAAATACAGGTAAACATCTTTATGAATGAGGAAAAAAACTTTCCTAACAAAGATTCAAAAAGCACAAACCATAGAAAAAGAGAAATATATTTGACCATATTAAATGAAGGGATGTGGTTCATTGGAAAACATCATAAAGAGAACGCAAAGACAAGCCACAAACTGGGAGAAGATGTTTGCAACACCCGTACCTGATGGATTGGTATCCAGGCTACATTTTAAAAAATCCTACAAAACAGAGAAATGGGCAAAAGCTTGGGCAGGAACTTCACACCCAAAAAAGAAACTCAAAAATGGCCCATGTACAAATGAAAAAAAAAATACTCAACTTCATTAATCAGGGTAAAGCAAATTTAAACCACAGAGTTCACATGAATAAATCTTCATATTCACTATATTGAAAAAATTAAGAAGTCAGACAGTACCAAGTGTTGGCAGGAATGTGAAGCAACAAGAACTTCTCTACTACGATGATGGAAAACAATTTGACAACAGCAAAGCTAAAGAGGTGTATACCCTAAATGCCCTCTCTCCCTCCCATCCTTCACTCCTCCATCCATCGAGCTATATCTAATTATCTATGTATCTCCTGGAGCAGTGGTTCTCAAAGGGTGGTCCCCAGGCCAGCAGCATGTAAAATCTAAGGGGTAAAGCACAGCATTCAGTGTTTTAACAAGCCCTCTAGGTCATTCTGCTGCAAGTTCAAGTTTGAGAACTACTACCCTAGAGGAATCTTTGTACCTTGAAACCAGTGTAAGAATGCAAGTTAAAAATGAGATTCCATTCTTTACTAATTTGCCACTTTGACAAGCTGAACATTAAATAGGCAAAAAAAAAAGAATGCCCTTCATCCCTAGTGCGTGTTAGGGTGGAGAGCGAGGTAACATGGATACTTATCCACTGGTGTGTTACACAGAGAGACTAATTTAGGGGGCAACTTGGAATCCCTACTAAGACTTCTAAAAATGTTCATCCTCGGGCACAAATCTACTTCTGTAAATGTATACTAAGATAGTCACTAAAGATTGGCCAGTGACATTGTTTAATTGACAGATATAATTAGGCTGTAACCTGAAAGACCCCAGAAGTGGAGTCTGTAAATCATGACCTGTCATCATGGTGACAGCTATACAGCTCTCAGGAGAAAGAGGTCCCTGTTCAAACTTATTTCCCTCCTAAGTTCTGCAAATTAGGATTCATTTGGGTAACAAAGTCCTTCCTAAAAATACACTCTCTTCTGGCAGAAGAATTCTGCCCATGATCATTCACATTATTGGAAATTATATTATTTTCCTATTTACTATCGGGGAGGGAGTATTTGTAGGAGTAGGAGGGTGTGTGGTTTAGGAGGATACAGGATAATTCTGGAGCCCGGGGTGATTTGGGGAAGGAATATGGTGAGAAATATGTGTATGTGTATATATATATTATACAGACAAAATTTCAATAGCCTTCAATTTTCCACTTGTAAACTAGATATCACAGAACAATTTACTTGAAAAAAGCTCTCAAACAAAATAACTTTTTTCTTGGAGGTAATCAACAGATGGTTAGATTTTCAATCTGTATATAAGTGTCTGAGATTCAACTTCTCTGCGGCCTACTTATTCAGCAAACACTTAAGAAAATCTGTCAGAAAGTTTAGGTCACCTAAGACTTCTCCATCTTCTAGTATTTTTGGTTTAACTTAGAACAGAGGCTCTCAAATGAACGTCAACTGAGCTCACCCGGAGGGCTTGTGAAACAGATTGCTGGGCCCTACCTCCGAGATCTTGGGCAGGGCCTGAGAATCTGCATTTCTAACGCATTCCCAGGTGATGGTGATGCTGCTGGTCTAGGACCATACTTTGAGAACTAATGACTTAGGAGAAACGTCCAGAGACTTTTCAACAGTCAGAAAAGCTGTCCTACTTTTCTGCAACTCAAATCAAGACCAGCGTGCAACACAATTGAACATTAGTGCCAATAATTTTTTTTCACTTATGCACTATTTCAGCTTATTCTCTACCACAAGCTGATGAATATAATCAAATGTACTTGAAAAAAATATTTTGCTAAGCAGACAATCAGTAGACGAAAAAGGGACCCTTTTCCCTTTCCAATGAACACACAACTCACTATGACCTTCGTGAACAAGTAGGCAAGCAGGTCATTCAAAGTAGGACAAATTCATTCCTGACATTTCTTAGGGCAGCACTTGCTGGTCAGCAGCATAGCTTGACTACATTTCATCAACATTATGACACCTGCCACATAAATGAAGGTGATGCCACTAGAAACTGGCTCTGTGGGCTTTAGAGAGTGAAGGCTATGTTCCCTGGGCTTAATCCCACGCTGGTGAGAGAATGCAAAAGGGTTAGCTTGGCTCTGGTGTGCCTTTACCCAGAGGTGCTGACGGTTTTCTTTTATGCACCCTCCCTCCCATCCCCCAATTTAACCATGACCTCTCCCTACGTTATTAATGAACACAAGAGAACTCATTTATTAAAGCTGCATTTTTTCACTATTCCATATGTTTCCTTCTGCGTGCCATGGCAGGTGGGTGACAGGAACATAGAGAGGGGGCTGTCTTCTCCCCTGTGACCCAATACCACCTGCCTCATGGCAATATGCAGCTGCATCTGTGGAAGCCTGGGACGTGGACTCATTTGTCATTGCTAAAAACCTTTCTAGACCAAAGTGAGACCCACTTGATACATTTCTCATTCAGAAGTTAATTTGGTAAACATGTCCTGAATGGTTACTGGTTATGTGCCAGACCTGGGGTGTCACAGAGAACAATGCAAAGTCCCTACCTTCATGGGGCTGACATTTTCCTGTGGGGTAAGTGTTGAGAACAGATGATATGCAAGTTAACAAGTGCATGAGTTGTGATAAGTGCTAGGAAGGAAATAAATAGCGCACAGAGAGGTTAACACAGGTGGGGGTGCAGGTGAGGACATTTTCTTAGGTCAGGTACAGTCTCCAGGGATAGGGACATTTAAACCGAGGCCTCAAGGATGAGGCAGTAAACTACACTGCGGGGGTGGAAGGGAACAGAGAGTTCCAAAGTCTTGACAAGGAAGGAATAAGGTGGATTCTGGGTATTGAAAGGAGCCCTGTAGGACCACGGCAGATGAGCATGGCACGGGGACTACAGGAGAGGTAAGAAGAGGCCAGATGACACAGGGCTCTGTAGGCCACAGTTAGGCAATTGGTTTTATTCTAAGGGAACTGGGGAACCGTGAGCAAAGGGGTGAGCACCTCAGTCCTCAGCACACTGAGGCTGGTTGGCTGAGTGAATGAAAAATGAATGTCTTTTACCTCCTCTGTGCTCCATCCTCAACTTCTGGTCCAAACCACAGTCATTTTGTTCAACACCTAGTTCTCTTTCAAGATTCCTAACTAGTATCCTTGCTTCTCATCTGCCACAAACACTACAAAATCCAACATGTTCAACCAACCATGTGCTAAGGGTGAAAGTGGTGACTAGATCTCCATGGAGTTCACAGTGTAATAGGGGAGGCCAAATTATTAAATAACATACAATATGGAAACAAGGTGGAGGGAAGTGCAGGGCACCATGGGAACGCTCAGTGCAAGGATACGGCAGTGCCGCAGGGCATCCCGGGAGCGCTCAGTGCAGGGATACGGCAGTGCCGCAGGGCATCCCGGGAGCGCTCAGTGCAGGGATACGGCAGTGCCACAGGCCATCCCGGGAGCGCTCAGAAGGGCACCCAAGCTGGGATGGTGGCTAACAGGCTTCAGTTCTAAGGGAAAAGGAGGAAAACTCCTTTATGGTTTCCTAAAGCTGGAGACAGTAGAAAGAGGAGAGGCGAGCCTTGGTCCTACCCTAGGCTAGTCCATTTCTTAATCAACATAAAAGTGGTTTATGATCCATTGTTAACTGATGAGAAAACAACAGCTAGTGACAGATAAAAGCCCACACACATATTAAGAACTGACTTTCTCAGCCACAGGCAGGCCCTATACTCACTGAAAGGCCGCGGTTTGTCAAGGCAGGAGAAGCTGGGCTTTCTTTTTCCGTACCTGCTTTGCCTAAATGAATTCAGAATGTGAAGCGTCTTCTAAAACAAACCTTTTAGAATTGATAGGTTGTTTAAGCAAACTCACTCCTACTTGCAGGAAAACTTTGCCAGGTTCAACACTGCTGTGTGGAGGTCAAGTTTATGTTCATCCAATTAACGTCATTAACTCTGTCCACACTTAATCAAACCATGACCCAGCTGATTCTCGGCAGACTCACAGTTGCTTTGTTCTACAGGAGGAAATTCATCTAACTGAGTATTGCATGTAGCTAATTAAATAGGAAAACAGGATTGTGTAGAGTCAAATTTCCAGACTTCTCCGTAAACTTGTTGATTCTGATTAGTATTTATGCTAGAAATCTGTGTTTTTTTAGCAAACTGGCTAACAGATTGATGTGTAAAGGGTCACAAATCCATATACATGGTTTTCTGGCAAGTCACAGTTAATTGGGTCAAGTTTTTATAATACTTTTCAAAACTAACAACTTCAAGTGGCATAAAAGGCACAAATTAATCTTATATGATATTTCCTGCTATTACTGAGAGGCAAAAGGACATGAGTTTTCTCAAAGGATGAGTTTTCTCTCATCCTCTGTTCAGGTTGCCTGGGAAGCTAGTGGAAAGTAGCTGGTGCTACTCCTGAGTGCATCTCTCTCTGCCCACCACTCTCTCCCCTGACATGAGAGACCGAGGCTCCCTAGAAACCCTTCTCATGAGGTGCCAAGCAGCACATGGGCCTGTATGAGGATGAAGGGTCTTTATGTTAGCCCCAGAGAGGCAAGACTGATTTTTAAAAAACTAACCCAAGTGTTCCCTATAAAGTTGGTTATCTATTCATTGACACTGCTGAAAATTATTTAAACAAGAAAAGAATTCACAGACTTTGGCATCACAGTGCAGATACAGATGTGACTCCCAGTCACACTTAGAATTCCTTTATGTGTCATTTTCTTCATCTTTAAAATGGGCATAACAACATCACCTATCTTTTCATGCTACTGTGCAGATTTCATGGGAAAATGCATGGCAGGCACTTAGCATAGTGCCGGCACATAATAAGCACACAAAAAATAATATGGTGTTTGTTGCAATGAATATTACCGCAATTTTATAAATAAGTTTTCCTTGTCATCTTGAAAACTTGCATGCAGATTTTAGGGAAATGTGTTAGTTATAATTTCTAGTTTGAAGCTTAAGTCCCAACCAGACTTATTTCCTTGTTGCCTAATCAAATTAGCAAAGGTCACCATTCCACAAAGAGTCTCTGGTTGACGTTAGAAGAGGTGGAGGGAATGAATGATACTTCCTAGTGTACCACTCCTTTCATCTCCCCCAGGCCTCCATCTGAAGACCCCCTCAAAGCATCCATGCCCTGGCCTTCCCCTTGTCCTGATAGGACATCTGGGTAGAGGGCTGGTGCTTGGCCTGTGATGGAGTCACCAGCACCAAACCAACAGAGCCACAGACCTTCCTATCCCTACAACTCCCCCACCCCCATAACTCAGTCACCACCCTTAGATGGATTCCAGCCACAGCCCAAGAGTTGTGAGACTTCCCTATCCCATTTCCCCCAGAACATGTGATCTCCTGTGCTGATTATTTAGCCAAGTAGAGGACTATACTCCTTGATAACCTTAAAGCATCTTCCTTTCTTACTTCCCTGCCCTTTCACCTTAATAGTGCTTCTGAGCAATCAGAGTTACTCAGGACAGGCTAAAGTTTTCCGGTGCATGAAGTAACTGCTAACTTAAATTTCAAATTTTTGATAGGCATAGGTCCTGTCTTGATGCCCCTTCCCCCCACAGTTATCATAAAAGCACAAAGAACTGCTGTACTCAACTGATCTTACAACCGCCAGGGTAGGCAAGAGGCTTCCTCTCCTTAGAGCTTCTTGAGTGTCCCCAAATATCCTGGTGCATCCTTTAATGCATGTCACCAATCTCTGATAGGTCTGCATTCTTTGCAGTGGCCTTCAATGACCAGACAGCTTCATGTGTTGTTGTTGTTGTTTTTCTAATGTGATTAAAGGTACAATAAGGTATGTGTGCAACAAGAAGCAAAGCCATTGTTCTGCATCATTAAGCTCACAGCAGCCCCAAAAAGAAACTGTAGGCAGCTTGCCAACAGCCCTAATGAAGAGCATCTCTTTGAATTATCTCTGGATGAAGAAAGGATAAAGTCTGAGCTCTGGAATATTTGATCCTCTTTGTGCTGCTGTTACGAGGGCTTACTGAACCCAGACGCACCGGACCTTCTGGAACTGTAATTTATGGAAACCTTAATTTCTCTGCTCTAATAAGGCTTTGCATAATAAGAGTGAGAATGCAATTATTAATTCCTGCAAGTGTTTTGTGAATTCCTTTATGCTACGGTTCAGGACTCCCAAAGAATAGGAGAAAGAGGGATTTTACTTAGTTGGCACAAGGGTAATGGGTCTGAAAAGTAGTTTGAGTTTCTTTAAAATAAATCTGCATGGCTTCCTAAATTGCTGACAAAGTGTATTCCAGATGGAAGTCATTTATTAGCAATTTACTGCACGATGCTTTGCCCAGAAATATTTCCACATAAATCTACCGAGTGAAAAAAACAAACAGAACCCAGGTTCCCTCTTTTGGGGGCAGGTGTGTGTGTGTGTGTGGTGGGGGGCACAAATAATACAGATGAATAAAAGACAAGTTAACACAGATTTGCCATAGATGTGGTAGAGCTGCCTTTTGGAGGGTGCCAGTGTAGGTAATACATCCATAACAATGAGTGCTAATAATAGTTTTTGTGTATTGAGGGTAAAAAGCAATATTTTTAAAAAGCAAGTTTTTAAAACTACCTTTTAACTTACTATGTGTAGCTATTTCATGTACAGCAGTGAAAGTCTGTAACACAACCACCATGCCCAACTGAAGGTGTCTGTTGTTCTGTTTGTTTCACTTCTGCTCACCTGACTCACTGAGAATCCCCCAGCTCATTGCTCGGGATAACTTGGCAAAATGAAGATCATAACCTACCACATGATCACACAAGGGATGGGGCCAGATCACCAGTGGTGGCAGCACTTTTACCTAAGATCGCCAACACGTCCCCAGACTGCTTTGATAGGGACACGAATCAGAGTCCCTGAGTGTGAAGTCGCAAGGTCAGAAGTGTATTTATTTCCAAGACTTATTTAAGATGCTTGATTTTTTGTAAGATATGTGCCCTTTGCACATAGTGGGGACCCCAAGCCTCAAAAGGCTTGTTTTAACCTTCTTTATGCCTCAGTGGGGAAGGCAAACAGACAGACAAACACACCTTTTACTCACCCAGGGTCATTGTATCATTAGGTTTTGTCCATAGAGGCAGCCAAACTCACTCACTCGCAGCTGTGTCTCTTTAATGGTAAGCGCCCTCTGGTGGCTCATGCAAAAATGACATCCAACTAACAGCTAATCAAATTCTTCTAAAGTCAAATCTGCCTCTTTAAAAAATATATTAATATGCCATTTATTGTTATAATCAAGAAACACGCACCTTTTGTTTCTCACTTGCTATAACAACCTTCTTCTAATGTGCTTATCTAAAAATAACCTTAGCAGGATTATGATTTTTTCATTACTGAAGAAAAATTTGGAGGAGGATGATTTAAGGGGAAAATTCTTAACTGTCAAGGTAGGTTACCACTAGCAGTATCAAAACCTCCTACTTGAGGACAGGACTTGAATATTTAAAAAGAAAACACTCCACAAAGATGTAAGATAAGTTATCTGGGTTGTATCGTAAATATCCCATTTCATCTCAACTGAAATTTCCTGGTGTTAGCAATGTTGTAGAAGACACAAGAAGTTATCTGCTGTGGATGATAGCACCCAAGATCAAGTCACTTGCTTTAAAAGTTCTTAAAATTTTCACAGACAGAGGTATAGAAATGGCAAGTGCTAAACAAAAATTTGAACCGTATGTCCCATTACAAGAAGTTGCTGAAAGAACCAAGTCAGCAGAGGGCTTGTGCTCTACTGAAAAGAGCGCCTTATAACTATTTGTAAACAGACAAAACCTTGCAAACATTAATCATCATCCACGTCTTCTCCAACTTGTTCAAAGAGTGCATGACCACACTTTGACCCTTCCAGTTCGACACTCTGGAGAGAGGTCAGTTGTAAAAGAGCCTTGTGACATGACTGCTGGAAACACATTTTATGACCATCAACATCTATTTATAGTTTCAAATATAGGCACCAAAGTGCTACTGGAAGGGAAATTTTGTAAGAGATGTAATAGAAAATGTACAGAAAAGTCAGAAAGGCTGCCTCATTCAGAACACAAAACACGCAAAAAACCCCCAATTCCTTTCCTAGAAGTTACACTCTGCCAGGTGAGTGCCTATATACTTCTATAAATGAAAATGTAATGTTACCTGACAAACTTCATAGAGTAATTTGTACTGCTCCTCTTGCTTCTGCAGGCTGCACAAACTGCATCCCATGTTTATAAAAACGTCAAAGGAAGGCTTCAGTACTCGCCAGCACCCGAGGAAAGCAGCTCCCTTAGAGCGCAGGCATTGAATGTATCCTCGGAGAGCCTCAGGTGAGTCAGGCGGCTGCAACACTTCACATTGGCGCTGCTCTCTAAGGCTGGAAAACAACTCTCTCCCCCCTTCCACGCTTCCCTTCCTTCCCTCAAAGCATACATGCACACACACACACACACACAACATGCACGCACACCACTCCCTCCTCCGAGTGACTCTGGCAGCTGGATTGTGGTCCAATGCACACGCTATATATACTGCTGCTCATGCATATTAATCAGCTCTCATTGACTATTCATAACAGACAATGATACAGAAGCTATAATTGCCAACTATGACAGTTGAAATTTCTCTAATTAACAAGCAAGTGCTCCAGTGGTAGGGAATAATAAAAGACACTAACAATTTTGCAAGCCATTTTCTGGCAGTTACAAATAAATATGACTGCATTTTTAGCGAGGTCTCTTAGGATAATTCCTAATGTGTTTCAGCTAAGTAGAAATTCACTTTTAAATATATCATAAAATTTCTGATGAGATAAAATGTATTTAATGCTGCAGCTAATGACGGCATATAAACAGATTTTATGGAAAGGACATGTTTTGAATAATGTCCATATAATATTTAGTGCTTTACAAACTTACAGGAAAAATACTCCACATATGAATAAAATATAAGAATTTAAATTGCAAGATACATTCGTGAGTATGCAAAGCAGCCAGGGGTTGTAAGGAGAGAGGCTGCCCTACAGGTGAGTAAGCAGATAATCATTCCCAAAATGCATTTTCAATTCCAAAAGCAGAAAGTTATTTGTCGAAAGGCTGCCCAGCTCACTGGAAGGAAGAGAGGCAGCCAGCTTCATGCCATCTCCTCAGCTATACAGATGCTACAGATATTTCAGAGATCATATTGCTGAGCTAATTGTCACTGGTTACTCCAGATCTGCATCTGATGTTCCTTATCTGCCTAGACCTCCGTGGCTATGCCCAGCATGGTGTCAAGAACACAGGGAGCTGCAAAATTACGCCTGGAAGGTGAGCACAGACAGCATTTAAGAATTTTGGTCCTTGCTGCTTTGCTGCTTGCCTTTCCCTTCAGCCTCTGTCCCGCTGAGTAAACTTGATAGCTTTTAAAAATACTTTGTTTTTTCATAAACAATCACCCCACTGTCTGAACAACATGCACAGGTACCTTTTTCTCAAATAAAATGGCTGATGTTTAAAATTCTCACAGTTACTTCCAGAGCCTCCACTACCCGCTTCATTTTACAAAGGTTTAACTGTCTCTGAGGAGGACTCCCACGTCCACTGTTAAGAAGTATCAAGAGGCCTGAAGAATAATGCTTCCTTTCTCCAGGAGCTGAGACACACCTGGGACGTGAGCAAACCAGTCCTAATAAAATCCCACTTGGGCTGGCAGCCAGCAGAGGCATCTGGTCCCATTTCTCAGACAAGAAGATGAGGCTTGGCAACTTGATTCAGACTGGCTAACAGCCCTGACTTGCTGGAGGGGGAGGTTCCAGACCCTCACCTGGTGTCACCGTGCCACCAGGGAAGGGAAGCTGCAGATGGAGCCGGGCAGCAGCAGTGAGTGCTGACTTGCTTTGAGGCTGTGAAGGACCCTATTGATCCATGAGCAAGTTACTGGCCCCTTGGTCCCCTGATCTCTAAATAACAGGTATGCTACTAACTACCTTGCAGAGTTTTGTAGCAATAATTTGAGAAAACAAAAGCTGCTCAAACCCAAAGCAGAGGTCATGCTTGTTCACTCCCCTTGCCTCATCCCCCCCCTAGTCCAACAGGAAGTCTGGTCTGTTCTACCCCAAATTAGATCTCACCCCTGTCCACTTCTGCTGGCCACCCCTGCCATGCCATCAGCTCTCACCTGACAGCAGGAACCTCCTGCTGTGCTCCCTGCCTCCTCTCCTGCCTGCCCACTGGTCACCTCCTTCCTCAGGTTCTTTTCCACATAGCTGCCAGGCTGCTCTTTACAAAGCAGACATAGGATCACTTCACTGCCTGCTGAAAAGACCTCTAGTGACCTCCCATCACACTTGGATTAAAACCCAGATTCTTCACTGGGGCCTACAACACCCTGTAATATCTGGTCCTTGCCCATCACCTCTCACCTGCCCTGCTGCTCGCCATGCCATATCCTTCCTCAGTGCCTCCGTGGGGAAGTCCCTCTGCCAGAACCTCTCTTCCCCTTCTCCTTCCCACCAACCCCCACCCCATCTCTGCTCAAAGGAAGCCTCCTTAGAGAAGCCTCTGCTGGGTGTCTTGTATGAATTTACTCGCTGATCCGCCAGATTCACATGTCCTCTTATCCTGTTCATTTCCTTTGTGTCACTTTTCCAAATCAGTAACGATCCTATTCACTTGTGCTTCTTTGTTTATTGACTGTCTCCCGCACACGTGGTTCAGCTTCCCCAGGGCAGGGATTGTGTCTGAATTTCCACCAGCACAGGCCCTGTGAAGGGTGATCTGGGCAGTCTCACAAACCCATAAATTACTATACATGATGGTACGTGGCGTAAGAACTGGCCAGTACCATCATGGAGAGAAGAGTGGAGTGTGCCTGGGTGTGCCCACGAAGAAAAGTCTTTCAATCGTGGTTGGCACTCCTCCCCCAAAAGTTGCAGACCTTTAAATTACGTTTTCACAAGGTTTTGTGGTTCCACAGTTCTTCATCTTTTTCCTGCATGTCCACAAATAAATGTAGAAATGGGCCAAAAGCTAAGTGATGAGGGAACTTATGTAACTCCTTTTATTCTTTGTTAGAAAACTTTCAGAGCTCAACGACAAGCTGGGAGAGTCCTATTGCCTATTGCACTGTACTTCAGACCAGGGGCTGTAACTTTTTGGTCTTAAGAACCCTTTATGCTCTCAAAAATGATTGAGACTACCCCAAAGGGCTGTTGTTTATGTGGGTTATATCTATTGGTATTTATCATGTTAGAAATAATCAGACATTTAAAAATATTTATTAATTCATTTAAAAATAGCAATAACAAACCCATTGCATATTAATATAAATTTAACATTTTTATGAAATTGCCGTATTTTACAAAACAGAATTTTTTGATAAGAAAAGCACTGTTTTGCATTTTCCCAAAGCTCCTTAAGGTCTAGTGTAATTGAAGACAGCTGGATTTTCACATACGCTTCTGCGTTCAAACACTCGCGATATCTCGTCATGTAGCCTCTAGAAAACTCCACTGTACTACTGTATACTCATAACAATGAGAATGAAAGAGGAAAATGACATCTAGGTATTTTCATGAAAATGGTTTTGACCTTGCAGAGGCCCAGAAACAGGGATCCAGGACCCCCACGGGTGCCTGGGCCACACTTTGAGAACTGCTACCTCAGAAGGGCACATCAACGAGCCAGCTGGCTAAGAGCCTCACACATGTGAATACGAAGAGGAGTGGAGAGAATACTAATAGAAATTAAACTCATGGCTGGTTTTCCACTCTTGCTATTAATATGTGTTATTTAGAATCAAAAATGCAAAACATTCATGCACCTATTATGCCTAAAACAAGACTCACCAAAGTGATTTTTTTTTTGCACTAAAAGTACCCTTTACTTAGGAAAATCATCGAGCATACTTAGAATGCAGTTTCATTTTCAAAATGTTGTTTTTGCATAGTGCATAAGAAACACACGATTGTGTAAAAGGAGGTTCACCTGTGTGATGATACACATTGTGGCATTTATTAATGCTGATCCAAGAGGCAATGTAAGGGCAAAGAAAGTCTGTTAGTCACTGGAAGTTACAATAGAACTGTTTTTGCGAGAACAGCTGTCCCAGTAAAAATGAAAAACTACTGGCCGCACAAAGGCGCACATTGTTTGACCAAGATGCTTAAACGTCTTTTTCAAGTTAGTAATCACATCTTCTGAAAGTGCCTAATAAGCTCACCAGAGCACAAGGCACTCTTCTCGGGTGTTCTGCACCATCAGATGCCTGCCTCTTCCTGCCTTCATGGAAATTAAAAATAAAGTGCAAAGAAGGGTCACCAAAGGACACACAACAGGACAAACAAAAGAGGAGTATATGGAAAGGGCTTCAGGTGCCCAGGGAATGGCCTTCATGGTCATCTTTCGAACTTCCACAAGTCATCAGGAATGCTGCAAGAGTCAGCAGATGGAGGCAAGAACTTAAGTTCACTTAATTGCAGAATGAGCTATCTAATTCAAGCATATTACTTTCAGCACACTGATTGGGGTGCCTGTTTGTCTGATACCTGAAATACGACCTTCTTTTCTCCAGTGTATGATGAACACAGTTCTTAGCAAACTACAAACTTCCAGTGGAGCCATATGGACTTCTGGGAAGAACTGTCCCAAAAAGAAGTAGGAATGGCAGGGCCCAGCAGGAAACAGGTCCATTTGGAAACACAGTCCCTTTGGTGGATTCCTGCTCCCCCAAATCTCCTAGACCTGCCCACTGGCTCTGCCTTTCCTACGGCTCTTTTCAGCTTCCTCCTGGATCACACTGATTCACACTTGTCTTCATCCTGGTTCGAACCTCACTCTCCTTTCAGTTCCTATTGTACACTGTGGCTAGAATAATCCTTAATACGCACACACACAGAGCCAGTAAATACACCACCCTCAAGACACAGTGCAAGCTCCCATGTGTGGATCCATTCCCTCTGAGTCTTGCTCGCCTTATCTGTGTCCTCTCTGGATATACACACTTTTGTCCAGCAGCACTTAATGAACTACATTAGGTTCCTTCATGCCTCCATGTCTATACACAGGCTGTGCCCTCTTCCTGGAACACCCAACTCCATCGCGTCAATCAACCCGTTAAATCTCACCTCCTCTGTCCCAGGGACAGGGACCCTCCTCAGTGCACCGATGCACCTCCTGTGTGCCTCCTTATGATTCATGGCAGGTGGTTACTCTGTGTTTGCATCACTCTCTTCCTCCCTGGAAAGGGCTCTTCCAGTGCAAGAAGCGGGCCCCATTCAGCTATGTATGCCGACCACTTCCCTCCTCTGAGGGTGCTCACTAAGTATCTGATGAATAAATTCAGCATCAGATTTTTTTTGAGGGCCTGCTCTGTACCAGGCACTTTTCTGGGCTTTGAGAATACAATAGTGTCTAACACGGACAGTGAGGTCTGCTTTCACAAAAAGGGCAAGGCCATAAACCGGGAAGAATTGCTTTTTCTGCCTTCAGTAGGACAACTGTTCCTACAAACCCTATATAGTAGTCATGGCCAGAGATTCAAAATCACAGTCTGTTGAGGAAATGGTATAGTAACTCCTAGTTAACCCTCACCTTCATCAAAGTGACTTTCAACAGCTTGTCTGAACCACATTTAGTGAGTGGCCACTGGTGCTTGAACAAGGAGTAAGAGGTTACTGGAAAATCAAGTGTGGATAAAAATCATCATCATAGCAAAGAAAAAAACCAACTTCAAAGATGCCAGAATGCAAAAACAAAATGTCTGATGAATTGAAAATATATATAACAGCAGCTATGAGTGCAGTTTTTGTTTCTGAAAAGCTATATAAGCACAGAACACCTGCTCAGGCCCTCACATCTTATTTTTAAAAATGAAAGGATATTTTTTCTTTGCCAAATTGATTGAGGTGCTGCTGTCTCAAGGGCATTTTCTCTGGGCTCCAGGTACCTGAGGAACACCCTGGCTGCCTGAGACAGCTCGCCGTTTTCCCCTGCAGCCGTACAGAGAGCTGTGGGGGGCAGGGGAGCAGGGCTTCAAACTCCACACAGGCCGACGAACATTGGCCTCCAAGATTCTCTCAGTGGACCACAAAACAGGATGCTGGACGAGAATTCAGCAAGAGCCAGGGGGCCAGTAATGAGGAGGCCAGAATGCATTCATCTGTATCCAAGGCAGCTGGTGGGCCTTGCAGTCAGCAGACCATCCGAGCTTTCCGACAGGCTTGGGGCCTCAGGGACTCCCTGGTGAGCTGCCTTTACTCTCTCCGGGGTCCCACAAGGATGGTGCCAGTGCCTCTGCCCATCACTGGTGAGAAATGGGTGCCTCCACTGCCCCAACTAGATCTGAAATTCCAGAGGGCGGGTTCCTGAGTAAGTCATTTCTATAACCCCTGAAATACCTACAACATCATCCTGACCCCTAAAGGCACCCACTATCTGTCTGGGATTAACAAGTGTGATTTCTGCAAGGAGACTGTGGCACACGGGGGAGCGGGGCAGGGCAGTGTGGTGGGTCAACCAAGCCCAGTCTGTCAGAACAGCCTGCAGAGAGCATGGGAAACTCATAGCCTCTTGGGAACTTGGTTTCCCCACCTTACAGTGGGGGTTGTAGGGGAGAGAGCTCCTTAGAAGAGACACAGCCTGTGTAAGTTCTTGGAACACAGTCTGTAGGTATGCAATAAACCAAAGGAAAAGTGACAAACTTGGGTGGGGGGACAGAAAGCCCTTCCAGCATGTGCTGGTACAGGGGTCACCAAACTTTTCCTGTAAGCGACCAAAGGGTAAATTTTTTACATTGTGTGGGCCAAGAGGCAAAATCAAGACTATTATATAGGTACGTATATGACAACCATTTAAAAACAGAAAATACATTCTTAGTTTGGAGGCTGTGCCCAAATAGGCTGTGTGTTAGATTTGGCCTGTGGACCCTAATTTGCCAAGAAGATGATCATAGACTGAGGAGAGAGTGCTTTGATGCTCACTGACAACGGGATGACGAAGCGAACTCATCTTACCCAGGAGGGAACTGAGGCTCAGGGAGGCAAAGTAATTTACCCAGGAGCACAGAGGCCACAACTGGCAGAGATGATATCAGAATTCCTAGCCCCAAAGCAAGCAAGACCTCACATCTTCATTAGGGATGCTGGGGCGTGCAAACGGGCTTTAAAAACTGGCTTTCTATTGGGAAATGGAAGGGGCTAGTACAGGAAACAATCTAAGGAACACAACGTATTCATGATGCTGATCAACACACAAACTCTGTAAGTGACTGGCCTGCTAAACAAGATAGGGCACAACTTGCTGAAACGGTGATGTGTCCCTATCTCATTCTGGGTGTGATTTTCCCTTTCAATATTCACAGCCACAAAACAGCATGCCCCACAGGACTTCCTGCTGAGTCTGGGGGGTACGAAGTGTCTCACATCCCCCCGTAGTCTCTTTGCCCACGTGGGGGTGACCCCAGCTAGGCTCCCAGCCATCCCGCGGTTTCCCTCCTGGGAACCTCGTGGACCTGCTCCAACCACTGGACATGGGGTTCCACCTGACAGCAGGAAAGGAGACGCGAGGCCTGGCGTCCAGGCAGAGGGATGGGAGAAAGAGAATGTGTAAATACTGGAGACAGAAGAACCGGGGAGGGCTTCAGGACAGCATTTGCAGGAATTTGGAGGGGGGCATGCGTGTCATTCAAAGTCCTGGATGGTTTAAGCCAGGCTTAGCTGTGAGGGGAGCGTACCTTGAGGAGAGAGAAGGCATGTGAAAACGGCACCAATCATGTAATTGTGGATTCAGAGAAATGACTAGAATAACGGGCCAGAAAAAAATATTCAGGGGACAACTGAATATTACAAAGCCTTGAGAGAGAGAAGGGGAGAGGTAATCTCATCTCATTAAGTTAAAACAAAATCATTAGGTTAGAGGTTGCAAATTGTATGGTGGGTTGGTGCAACATCTTTAACATTTTGAAATAGGTGCTAAATTCAAAAAAACCAGGAGCACTGAAAAATCGGCAGCTGTCACCTAAAATATGTGGTGGGTTTTTTGGACATCTTCTGATAAATTCCCGAGATCTGGCACACATGACCTTGCATTCCCCAGTGACAAAAATGAGCAGGAGCAGGGTAAAGCCGTCCCTTGAAATGGGATGTGTGGTCCCTACACCCCCACAGCTCTCTCAGGTCTCCTCACTGGCCACTTTAAGCTGGAGTACAAACAGGAGCCCAGGTCCCTGTGGAGTTGGTTAGATATGACAATATAAAATGCAAGAGCCTCGGTATAAGATTACAGGTGGGGATTGCAGTCCAAGCCATGGGGGGGCCGGCACTCCTCCCTCCCTCCAACCCCCTTCATCCCCTCCTCCACCTGAAGGGAGGCTGCATCTTCTGGTGAGCTCACTTCAAGAGGGGGCGTGAGAATCAAGCTGCTCCCAGCCACACCCCACCACCAGTCCAGTGGGTGTCAGTGCCATGGGTGGAAATAAAAGCCTCGCCTCATACCTTCCACCTATTCATTCACACCTCCTTATTGATCGCCTACTATGAGCCAGACGCTGTTGTTTAGTGACAAACAAAACACACAAAAATCCCTGCCCTCCTGCGGCAGCCATCTGCATCTGTCACCGTGGGATGACAGCTGCTCTGAGTTCACTGATGGCTTCCCAGTTGCCAAACTCCAACCATCCCTTAGTCCTCTGAGTCCTCTGCCCGGGTGACATTTCTACAGCCGCGTTCCATGTGGGGTCTTCCCACTTCTACATTTGTGCATTCCAAACTTCCAGCCTCAGGGAGCCACCGTCGCCATGATTCTTTGATGTACAGCCTTTACTACTATTAACTTGGTATTTTTCTTTAAAGCTATTCACGTCACTTTATTTCAATGTATTTTTGAAATAAAATCTAATCCCTACTGTAAATGGAAAATCAGCATCACTTGCCATGTATTAAAAATCACTATAAAAATAATCACATGAATTTCAAAATAAAAAAGCGCTCATCTCCATACCACATAATTCTGATATTCCACCCTGTGTAACATGTTTGGAAGGAACGTACACTTGGTGAATTTCAGCCTCACTGGGACCTTTCCCACGCCTGTCTCCCCAACCTGCTGTCTTTCCCCTGCCACCTGGGCTTGGATCTCCTTTCTGAGGGATGTGCCCTGTCCTTTCACTCCATTATGCTTTTATTGACTGTGTTAACCCTAACTGGAATACCCTCCACACATACCTTTGCTTGTCAAAATTTGAACGCCATGCTTCAAATTGCATGCATATTAAAGGTAACCCCAATTTTGTCCATCAAAATTAGTCTCTAGCTCCCAGGTGCTCTGCCAGAGCATTTGCAGCATCTGCACTGTGCCTGCTTCTTGGGGGCATGTCTGTCTGTCCTCCCATCCATTTAATT
Source organism: Daubentonia madagascariensis (assembly GCA_023783475.1). Taxonomy (NCBI): domain Eukaryota; kingdom Metazoa; phylum Chordata; class Mammalia; order Primates; family Daubentoniidae; genus Daubentonia; species Daubentonia madagascariensis. The sequence continues at coordinate 46,538,921 of JAKFHU010001953.1, forward strand.
CAAGCGAGTGAATGTTATGCTAAGTGTTTAGGATAGAATGCTGACTGTGGCCAGCCTCTACCTTCTAATAGGAAATCTACAAGATTCTGAAGACAGAAAGCCCACAATGGTTTATGACTAATAAATAGCCTCATTACAGTGATTAATCAACAAGCTAGTGCTTACTGAGTATCTGTGCTATACATCATCCCAATTGAGGGAACACGGAAAAACTGCAAGGCCTTGTCTCTATACTCAAGGAGCTTACTTACTTCTTCTGGGAAACAGGACTAAACCGTGAAGGGCAGAAGAGGAGAAGTCAGCATAGACAGCAGAGGTGGTATAGAGCAAGGAAGACTTCTCCTAATAACCCCAATGAGGAAACTACAACGAAGCTCTCGGGGCCATGTTTTTTGGCTTGCTGTGGTTACACAGCCTTTGTGGAGCAGACACAATTTGAGCTGGTTGTTGCAAGATGGAGGGAATTTGGACAAAGAGAAAAATAATCCAGGCTAGAGCCACATGTGAGGAAAAGCAGAAAGGAGAACTTTTTGACTAGAAATGAGGCTGGGTACGTGGGCGGTGGTACCTAGGAAAGGTGAGTCTGCATGAATGGAGGGACAGAAGTGATGCCTAAGGAAGAGGCCTGGCGCGTACACTGGAGTAAGGGGGAAGGGATGAAATGGTGCGAGGATGTGTCCAGGGTAGAGACAGGGAGAGCCCAAATCTGAATTCAGAACTGGTGTCCCAGTTGCCAAATTACTTTGTGTTTTCTTTGGTGGACTGAACCACAGCCAAAAGAGGATGTGGGAAATGCAGATTCTCTTTTTCATTCTTGGCTAGACTGTAGGATTCAGGACATGCCCCCCTAGTAGATGGTCCTTTCCAACAGCCTGTAATTGAGTCATAGGCCACTTGGCTGTTTGTGGCTGAAGGAATTTGGAGGATAGGAGAAGCATGAGTTGGATGGATGACCTGGGCACTAAAGGGAAGCTTGTCCAATATTTTAAAATCACTCAGAAGACAAACAAGTAGTTGCAATGAAGAGACTTACTTGAGGAAAAAAAACATTGCAAAGTGAGGCTTCATAATTCACTCGTACCTATAAGGTTCATGTGCTATCAAGTCTGAAATTACTTATCAAGCTTCTATCCCGGATTTACCTTCTATATAAAACAGCTCTTCAGAGAATAAGTAAACACCATTATGACCAATAGTTTGTTTTAAGAGACAAATGCTTCCACAAATGGCAATACTAATTTTTTAACATTCTCTAGGAAAACATAACAACTCGATATACTTGAGAGCTGGGTAAGAACTATTGATGTTGTACTTAATCTTTAAAACTGATATACGTGTGTCCAAAAGCTAATAAAGTTCCTTCTACTATAAATGGGTGGGAAGGAAAACACTAGATCACAGGCAACACACTTGCTTAGGATTCTAGTCTTATGGCCAGAGGCCAGGGGCAGGGAAAATTGAAGTGATTTAAAATAGTCCCTGATAGGATATATCTGATATTAGTGGGCTTGCTGAAGCGAAACAGTAATATCAGGGAGATACAAAGGTGTAAAACCCATTAATGTGCGTCCAAATGTTCTGATGCCTTGACCTGAACATCTTTCAGGTGATTCGCCCATGGGGGCAGGCACGAATGTGCTGGGTGATATCCACTGGAGAGCTGATAAGTGGGCGCTCAGAAACCACAATTTATTTTTTGGAATGAAATGGGGAACATTAACAGCTTATTTCATTTTACACCTTTCACTGCAGAGGGGTCCCTGTCAGCACTGTGAGTTCTGCTGACCTTCTCTATGGGTCCATCCACCATGACCTACCTTGGGGCAAAGCATTTTATTTCAGGAAAAGGAACAAATACACAGTTACATGGGCAGCAAGTGTTCCTTCAAAGCTTTGCTTGACCAAGCCATACGACGATCCCACCACACCAGCTAATTACTGATTGTAGACCGACAGTACTCCACCATCAGGATTTCATGGATTGGTACAATGAGAGGGGAAAAAGTGCTGAGGACTGATAGAGTGGACAAATACGTATTTTGTCTTTTAAGAACCTTAAGAAATTAATTTGTTAGTACCTTAATTAGAAAAACAAAAACTTGAAAGAATTATTGGACATAATGTAAGGATTTTCAAAACAGAATGAATTTATATTTACAAAATACTCACTACACTATCTTATTTGCCTGTGCAGGTATTTGGTCACTGCAGGTACAGGCAGCAACATGTCCCAGTGAAGCTGGAGAAGAACACGGAAAACAGGCTGCTTCTGGTGACAGGAGCCCTCCCCCACCTTAGGAAGAAGGGTTAACCAGGGTGCACAGAAGAATGGAAACTAGAGCACCTTTTATGCGTGGGTCCTTTTCTAACATACTGGTTTGTACCACATCAAGCAAGTGCCTTCTCTCTGTCTTGCCCTGGTGACTTGTGCGTTCTGTGTTTCCCATCTCCGCAATGCCAGAGAGCTGACTCTCCCACTTCCTTTCTTCCCAGCTTGCTCCAGCCCTCGTTGGACAGTCATAAAATGGTATGGAAGGATTTCTAATTCATACTGACATGGGCCGAACCTTCCCTGCTTCTTGCCAACCTCTTGAAAACATACATATCTTTGTAATCCATGTATATGTCTCTTTGTTCACTGCTGGTTCTCAAATTATTTTCACTGGTGGAGAAAAGAACTTTGTGCCCCTTCTTAAACTGTAGATCTTTACCCTGCCCAAGTTGTACTGCTCCCCCTAGTTCATACGGAAAGCAGAGGCTGCTCTCCACTTGACTCAGCTCTCTGGACTTCAGTCATGCACTCCGAGACTGCCCCCTCCTGCTGCCTGTCTCCCCCTCCCCATGCCTGTGGATGTTTCTAAAGACCCTCAAATACACCATCCTTCCATCTGCTCCACCCTCCTTTCAGTATAGTAGTCTACAATTACCTTCTCTTCTGTCAACCCATGTGGTTTGGTTTGCCCTCCCCAACTCTTCCTCCATAGCCAGACACACTCTGCTAAAACCATCCCATCTAGGGTCATAATGACGTATCAGTTGTCACAATCAAAAGCCTTTTATAAGTTTTCCATTCAAACCACCTAACCAGGGGGACACAGAGGTTCATAGTCCAAGTTTTACCACCACCAACTTTAGAGAGAGTTAAGTCACAGTCCAAAAAGATTAAGGACCCTGTGACCACAGTCACCCAGCTACTCAGTGGCAGAACTCAGATGTGGCCTCAGCCTTTTGGCTACCATGTTAATGTTCTTTTTCCTAAATGCCACCACCTGCCTCAACTTCCCCTGTAATGTCTTACCCTGTTGGCCACCTGTTCCTTCTTAACTTTTCTCTGGTCCTCTCAGAAGCATATATTCCTGATCTCCATGAATCTCTTTGGCAACTCATGCTGGCTACTCTTCCTCCTCCTGCCTTCTAAATGAATGTGGATATACCCCAAATGTCACAGCCTTTCCAGTAGTAAGCGTAATACCCAGCACAGAAATCTTTTCCTTCCCATCTCTATTCTGTCTCTATATAATGTCGATGGGAGTGCAACATATTAGAAACGCCCTCTGACATCAAAAACATCCTTCCGTCTCATCACCTGTAAACAAGCACCTACCATGTGAGATTCAGCAGAGTACAGGGAACTGGGATCAGGCTGCCTCGTTTCAAATCCAAGCTGAGCCTCTTTAGCACATGACATTTTTACTTGGCAAGATTCTTCCTAAGTCTTCATCTCCTCATCTAAACACACACGATTGTTGTGAAGACTAAGGAGAAATTACTCATACTGAATTACTCAGAAAGTGGCTGGCTCGTAGCATTAACTATAAACACTCAGTAGACTTTCTTTCTTTCTTTCTTTCTTTTCTCTCATTCTCATTTTTAATGTCTGCCAGAGCTGATGCTAGCCCCAGTTCTGTCCCTTGCATAGTTCAGTGTCTTGCTTGTAAGGCCCACAGACATGTAAACTAAATGGCATAATTAAGCTTTAGGTGTGTTATGACAGGTGTCTGCAGAGTAGATGGAGAGAAAGGAAGGAAGGGTTAATTCTACTTAGGGCATCAGAAAAAGCTTCATTTAAAAAGCTAAACATTGACGTGACCTTTATTTTTACTCCTGGGGACTAAGCTCCTAGATGGACCCTACATAAACTTTATTTAAAAGAAGCTTCCCAAATGAGCAATATCATGGCAAGAAAAAAACATTTAGGACAGAATTGCTCAGACTTTCGGGTGCATCTAGCTACCAATGGTGGGCAAGAAACACAGACCAAAATAACTCGTTGCCACCTCCTGAAGGACATTCATAAGCTCTAACACCTCAAGCCAGAGAAGCCATGGAAACACCAGGTATGATACATCTATACCTGTGGCACGAAAGTCAGAACAGGCACCTACATATTTAAAACTAATCACCATGACTACCACAACAATTTCCAGTGCTATCACGATCCTTCTATATCTCGCTGCAATGTGGTGTGGATGGAGTCACAGGCTGATTTTCATGGGTCTTTGAACCTCCAATTCTTGTATGTTTCTTTAAGTTTCATTTTAAGCCTGGTCTTTGCAGAGACAGGGGGAAGAAATCATAGATAATTAAAGCATAAAATATTCTCATTTCATGGTGGGGCTAACAAGTGAAACTACAAGTAATGATGTAATCCAGCTTGTCAAAAAGGAAAATGAAAAGAGGAGACAGAAGGCAGGACAGAGCCTAGGGACCTGGCGTGCCATGTCATCTTCTAATTAACTAACTGATCCTTTAAACTGTCAAACTCGGAGAGGAACTCCATGGCCTGGCATCTGATTAATATTCATATTTGGGCACTGGATGCTCTGATTTAGGTCCCAGTGGCTATAGTTAAACATCAGTCTTTAAAAAGAGAGAAATAAAAACCTGCCTGGTGAACCAAAGTCTCCAGGTTTTACATTCATAGGGAAATGAGGGGAGGCCACCCTGAGGTCCATAATCCACAGCAACAGCAAATCCTCTATGGATGCATATTGATTTCTGAATCATGATGAGGACTTGTATATTGAAAAAATAATTATTTTGCTTCTTCCTACTGGCAGCCACATTGTTAATCACACCCTGAACCTCATTGTTAAATAAGCGAACGATGCGTGTAAAATTACATGGCATTTGGTAATATAATCAAGCTTTTAATTTCAAACAAAAATAATTGAATATGTAATTTAATCAAAACAAGCTAGAATCCATCATTTAGTTGAACTGTAATAAGTGGCAACCTGGACTTTTATTTGTGTGGCACAGGCTGCAAAAGAATATATTCCCTCTCTTATATTGACTTCCCTTGACTAAAAAAAAATGTTTCGGTCCAGGGTATATGAAGAGCCTGTTCTAACTATGTGCTTTTTGCGGACAAGGCAGTTGGCTTAAAACAGCACCCCAGACAGTGTCTGAGTCTGATTCACATGTCCAACTACCCACGGCTGGGCAGGACACACCACGGGTAGCTCCTCTGAAGGATGGTGACAAGAGGAAGTGTCCTTCGGAGGCCCTGGATGGACCATGCCTTTTCCTTCACTTTAACTTCGCTTTTTATTAATTAAAGACCTTCAAAGGAAGAAAATAAGTCAACCCAGTTCCACTGCAAGTTCTAACAGCATTGGATTTTAGAAAATATCACCTGAACTATTTTTATATTTAATGTGAGAAAGTCTCAGCTTTCATGGTGTAAGTCCATTCTACATTCTTACTCTGTCCTGGATTGACATGCCATGGATCCCATAAACCTTCTCAGTAGCAATTCTTCTTTGTCCTACAGAGCTTATTAAACATTCTCAAGCCCTTGTTAAATGTACTATTAAGCTATTTCAACTTATATTTAAAAATGGGTGACACTGCTAATGGATGTACAGATTGGGATCATAATTCATATGTACACTAATACAAATGGTGTTAAACAGCTAGACTCAGGCTGATCGGTGTAACCAACAGATCTTGAGGCCTATCATGTAATCAGACACATTAACAAGTCACAATTCATTTTCTTTTTGGTAAGGAGAACATGCTGCGCATATAATCAATACATTTTTAATGAAAGAATAGCCCACTTCTACTAAATACATACATTCCAAATGGCTTGCCGGGTTTTCCAGATTGAGCAGAAACTCATGTGTCAAACTGGCTCAGGGTATAAGTTTAAATTCCAGAAGGAATTTTTGTATTTCTGCTAACTAGAGTAGGAGAAGGGGGAAAACCACCCAACAGCACCATTACTCTCCCTGGGTCGTGCCTACCTGTGAAGGATCAGAACTGAGATGCTCAGGAGGAGAGACTGGCAGTATTGCCCATCAGAAGCCTTAATTCTTTCTGGCCCTCTGAATGAGAACTTCAAAATCAATGATCAAAAACATTTTTCCCTGATGCTTATTTCTAGAATGATTCAGAACATTTCTTATGTTCTTAAAAAAAACAAAAACAAAAAACTGACACATTCCAAATTTCAAACATGCCTACCTCTACTTGGAGCTCAGGTCGCCGGGGAAACTTCCCGTCACTGCCAATCCTGACCTGTAAACACCAAGGCAGGGAGTCTTGACATCTCACTTCAGAAGACAGTGTCAGTGTGCTGTGTGCCAGATGACATCCTGCACTGTGTTCCTTGGAGCTGCAAATACTTCTTCGGGTGGGGAGCAGGCTCCGGGGACACCGAAACTGGCTCAAATCCACAGGCAATAAAGTAATTAATAGTGTCTTTCAGGGCAAGTGCAGTAAAAAAATAATTGCTCTCAAATTTTTACTGCTAATGAGTGATTGGTACAGTCAATATTTGTGTTGTTGGGAGTGGATGTGTGGCTATACATGTGAGAAGGATGGGGAGGAAAGTCTTTTGGATGTAAATATCCAAACCAGTCTATCAGCCTGGTTAATAACTCTGAACTGCCAGACCACAAATGCTGAATATGTTGACTTTAAATGTCTATGGGGAACATATGCCACGGATCAGAGAACACACTGATTAATCCAACAGAGACTAAAGTCTGTCACTTTGGTCATGGTGCAAAGATGCGCCAAACAGGGTCACTAAAGAGAGTAAATAAATGAGGGAAAAATACCAAAGCAAAGTTGGTTTCAAAGAGGGGTTGAGTTGTCAACTACTTGTCCAAATGCTACTTGATTCGGTAAAATACCTTTCCTTCCCCAGCACATCTGCCTGCTTGCTTTAAAACACTTCCTCCCCTTTCTCAAAATAACTACAAGCTTGCTGACGCCAGGTAACGCTCACTCACATCATAATCATTTAATATTATATATTAGGTCATTAACTTTCTTTCTATTGGATCCCACAGATACTGTAGCTTCTCATCACACACACAGCCTTATAAACATAGATTTAGAGATGAATGTGCTCATGTTGCTTACTGGGAAGTCAGTTCTCTTAAGTGACAGGAATCCATTGCTGGTATGAACAGCAAACACAGAAAAAATCGTGAGAGCCAAACAGAGTCGGATCTTCACTAGCATATGTAAGAAATAATCTGCCATGTCTTTATAGGCTAGTTAGCTCGGCTGGTTAGACCACAGATGCAGTTCAGGCCACAGTGATGAGTGTTGCTCCCTTGTGAAGAGGACAAACAGCCTCCTAGCTACAGACTGAATCCTTTATCTCCAGCCATCATTGCACAAATATACACTCTCGGGGTGGGATGCCAGGGGCCACGTGACCCAAAATAAAGACACAGTCAATGTGATAGGTTAGTAGTGGGGTCTCAAGTAGAGGTGGGGGTGCAGGTGTGGATTTAGACTGGAACAATAAAACACATTACTTTTCTCCGCCACCAACATGATGACAATCATCTGTTATTTTCTCCGAGAAACCACAAAATAGCTGCTACACAGAGTTCTCCAAAACTGATATGGGAATACATACTTGATCTTTGCGAAGGTAGTTCTATTTAAAATTGCTTCTCTCTATAATTTCACTGAAGGCAGAGACGTGTGCTGGGAACACTGTGCTCACAGGGAACAAAATGTATGGCCAAGTCAGTTCTGGCTGGGCCAGGCTTCCAGGATCATCTCGCCCCCACCCCAATTGGTGTTGTTATTCGTGCATTGATTTAATACTTGGAATTCCAGAGCACAGGAGTTTCCTTCCAGCTCTCTTTGTGGGGCACTAGATTTTACTTGCTTTCATGTTTTGAGTTATTCTTATGCTAACCCCAAACTACACTAACATTTCCCTCAATGGTTACGGCCGGATAATTTTATAATTAGGCAGTGATTGGTGCTGACAAAGTAAGATTTCCAAAGGAAAGCTTTAATAGGCCACATATCTATTTTTTTAAAAGTCCACGCAGTTGTCCTTAACTTGTTGTTCTGCATAATTTATGGGGCAGCTGTCAAACACGCGTGTTCTCTTGTCTCATAGCTGACATTTGTACAGTGATAAATGACATAGGAAACAGGCTGCGAACAACCTGATGCTCTGCCACTGAGTGAATGGAAGAAAAGGGGCCCAGTGAGGAGAGGAACAGTTGGGAGAAAGTGTGCAACTTTCCATCTCTAGCAGCAGGCCTACGAATGAACTCGCTGTTAATTCTTGAACAGTCCGTAGAAACGGCCTTAAGTTCAGAGAGACGCTTGCTTCGCTCAATGGCTCTTAGGCTTTCTTTTTAAAAAACCACAATAATTCCAATATGTATAAAGTCTTTTCTTCACGCTTTAAGTATCTATAAATGCACAAACAATTTTATATCATCTACAATGATTTTATAAAGTCAACAATGTTGATATTATAATGCAAAACAGTTTGAAAAACCCTCTTAAATTTCCCTGAAGAGAATGCCTAATTCCTATAAATGGGCCAAATACCGCAAGACTGAAAACCTCACACACACAAACAATCGATCTCCGTGTTAAGCCACAAGGCATTGTTACTAAGCTAACATGCTCATTCTTTTTGATCTCTCTCCATTTCCTGCATTGTATTCAGTGCCTCTTATCCTTGTCCAACATCAACAGGTCACTGCAGAGGGGTCAGTATTGGCCAATACAAATAACCATTATAAAACTTCTAGCATGTTTTAAATCAACAACCAAAGTGGCCTACACTGTTTAAAGTATAAATTCCAAATATTTTCATGGCAGAGGGTAGGCAAGGCCTGTGAAAAGCACAGGTAAAAATTATAGTCGAATAATCAGATCACAGCAAGCTATTCTAACACAAGGTTCCCCATTCTAAGACCAGCTTAAAAAGAAACATAGATGACAGTGCCCTTTGGGCAGGATGGTAAGCCTGGGCTTCGTACTCTAGGCACATATGTTTCACAAGAGTTTCATACCCATGGCAGAAGTTATCACCATATATACAAACTCAGGGTCTCAGCCAAGTCTACAAGAGCCAGAGAACCAGAGTCTAGAGGAACTGGAGCAGGGAGAAGAAGTGACAGCCCCTGGAGCTGCCTCTTTCTTTTCCCTCCCCAAAGCCCATGACAGCAATGACCTCCCAGCTCTCACCTGAGCAGGGTGAGACACTGCAATATCAACATGCCTCCAGACCACTCTCCTTTGGAAGAGGTGATGGGAAGGGGGCTGACGTGAACAGTCCAAGCGTTACTGATATCTCGCTTTGGGAATGACAACATGTAGTCTATCTGACTCCAGATTTACCTCTTCTGTCTGCTTTGCTTAGGTTGTTATTGAAATTAATCTGCATATCTAAGAACACAGTCACTGAGCTAGGTGGAGAGTAGCTATAAATGCTAAGGGTGTCAGGACCAAGCAGGCCAAAAGTAATATTGATCATAATCATGATGAAGATCTATGTTTACTGCTATGGAAAGATGGCCAGAATATGGTGCTGATTGAGAAAAAGGAGGTTCTAGAGAAAGCATATTTTTTAATGTGGCATTATCTTACAAATAACTAACTAGGTAGATTTTTTAAAAAAATGAATAAATGATTGCATAACATCCAGAGGATGTTTACTCAGATCTCAACTCTGTATACTAGAATATTGGCCAATTTAAAATCTCTTCATTATTAAAATATTAATTTTTTGCATTGCTGTTTTGGTCTGATTGACTTATCAACTCTAGGAAATGTATCTTGAGTTTCTACACTCTCCTGGCTAATTTCTCCTGGAGTTCCATCCAGTTTGCACATCCTATTTCAAACTTTGTTTAGGAGCATACATATTTTCCTGGTGAATTGAACTCTTATCATTTGAAAGTGGCTCTCCTCGTTTTCATGATAAGTTTTTATTAGTAAGAAAAGAAGCTATTTTCATGTTGGAAAAAGAATCACCATGAATAATAACCAAAGACTATTTCTGGATCATCATCATCATGCACTTGCTTTAAGCATTACTCTGCACCATGCATTATTTCATTTAATCCTTACAATAACTCTGTGAGGAAAGAACTCTTGCCTATAATATTATTTCCAGTTTGCAGACAAGAAAGGTGGGGTCTAGAAGGTTAGGTAACCTCCCAGTCTCACACAGCAATTGCTAGAAACCAGAATTAAACCACAGTTGACCCAACTATAGAGCTTGTGCTCTTCATGATTATATGACGCTGTGCTGACATTAAGAAATGGCTATATTGCAACCCCCCACTTGTGAAGAAGACATACCAGATCCCAGAAGCCAAGGTACTGGCCACTATGTGCCACCTATAGAAATCTACCTTCTTAGCCTGTAGAGGGTCTCGGCAGCAATGCAGATATGATTTCTGAACTTCTATTTTTCTTACCTGCAAGACAGATATAATAAATCTTGTTTTAAGGATGAAAACCTTTATTTGTCTCCGAAGTCCTCTGAGAGACTGGGATGTAATATGCCAGTTTAAACAATAATGGATCATTTTTCTCTAGCATTGAGCAAATAAAAGTATAAGCTGCATTTAGGTTTTTCAAATATAGATCCAGACAAGTCAAAATATACATTTCCTTAACTTTCTTCACTAAGCCAACTGTACTCCTCTGATATCCTGCTAATTTTCCTGATGATGTTGGAACAGAACATGCTGATTTGGGTAATTCCACATCCATGCACAAAAATAATTGATGACATCAGCATAGTTATGGGAATTAGACTTATTAGTTAATTACAGAACCAGCAGAGGGAGCACAAACCCTGCATAAATAATAACCATTTCTTCTGAGCATCTTAAAAAACAGTGGTACCAGTGGTAGGAAGAAATACATTTAAAAACTAAATCATCAGCATCAGAAGATGGTCTTTGCTTTCTTAAAATGGAGTTGGGGTAGAAATCTAATACATTATCCATACAGTCTAAATACAAATGTTGAGTTGTTGGGTATCTAAGAGGAAGAAAGATGTGGAGAGCGTGTGTGTGCTTCCCCTTGTTATCATGGTGACACCCTCCCTGCTGTGGAGTAATTAAGGTCAGATGGTGAGACTTGCCTAGAGTTGGCAAACATTTACTTCTTCGTCCTGATATCAGAGTAGCTTTCATTTTAGCTTTGCTCATCCTAAACGAAGTCCCAGGGGAATCAATCTTATTCTTCTAAGATGCAATCAAGATTTATATTTATGGCTGAACAAAGATTTGACAGAAGTAAAACAAAATAATGTCTATTGGTACAAAGAAAGAAAAAATAAAATCATTCTTTTAAAAAAACTATCTACCTTAAGTACCTTAAGCTAGCATTTTAAATAAATGGTCACCATTTTGGAATTTGAAGCCAGATGATATTCACCTTTTTTCCCCTGAAGAATAAATGACTCATAAGACAGTACCTAGATATATGTCTGCCATCAAAATAACACAGTCATGTATAAATGGAAGTTAAGATAAAGGGCATCCATTTATCCATCCGTGGATAGGTTAAACAGTATACTTAGGGCTGTAAAGTTTCATTTCATAGGCCAACATTCAAGACCAATTGCTTAAAAGGCAGCTATACTCATACTAAAGGCATCAATAATGCCCAACATGATATAACATTTAGCCAAAGAGATAAATAGTATTGTAAAGGACTTGATTTCTGTATTATGCCTTTCTTCTGTTGATTTTTGAGAGGATGGTCTTCCCATATATGAAATGGGAAAAACAAAAAGGAAACTGTGGTACTTAATATATATTACCATTTAAAATGTATGTATCCTGATGGTATACTAAACAAAATGTTTACTTTGAAAAAATAATAGGAATGGGCCCATAGGGGGCAAACAAGAAATTCCACTTCAGCTCATATTAAGAGAATTATCTAGGCTCAGGAGTAGAGAAATTGGTATGTGCTAAGTGAAGAACGGCCCCAGTCAGGTCCACTTGCTTCTAGAGAGCAGCAACTTGGGATGCTGCGGACAGCATGCTGCTACAGTACCTGCTGTTCCCTGGGCCCCTGAGCTTCCTCTCACCTCTACTTCCACTCTGGCCCCTGCCCTTGGGCAGTGATTCTCATCATCCTGCTAACCCAACTGCCTGCCACCACAGGGACGCCACTATAGTCTTAATGTCTGTGTCCCCCCAAAATTCATATTTTGAAACCTGATCATCGGTGTGATGGTATTAGGAGATAGGGCTTTTGGGAGGTGATTAGGCCATGAGGGTTCTGTCCTCATGAATGTGACAAATGCCCTTACACAAGAGGCCCCAGAGAACACCCTCGCCCCCACCTTCCACCACATGAGGACGCAGTGAGAAAGAGCCATCTATAAGCCAGGAAATGAGTCCTCAACAGACACCAAATCTGCTGACACCCTGATTGTGGACTTCCCAGGCTCCAGAACTATAAGAAATAAATTTCTGATGTTTATAAGCCACCCAGTTTATGGCATTTTGTCGTATCAGCCCGAACGGATGAAAACAGAGATGGAGTGGCAGAGGCGGCAGCAGTTCTACCAGGGAAACTGGAGAGGCACATTTGGTTCAGAGACCTGGGGTTTGGTTACCAGTGGGGGAAAATGTGGTCTGCCTTGCTTGCTTTTAATCCTTTTTCTCCCTTGAAGGACTCTGAACATAGTGGACCCTCCAAATGTGGCTCTCACCAATTGGTCACTGTTTACCTTGGGCTGGCTTTGCTTTCTTCATCCACATGGTCAGAAAACAGGAGGAACCACAGTGGTCTTCATGGGTGGATTCTGCTCTGGTGCCCAGGAGGTGCCCACAGCAGCTGTTAACTGACCACTCCCAAATCTGGTGCCAAGACCTCTCTTTCAGAGACTGGCCACCTCTGAGTCCTGGTTTCTTCCATGGCTTTGAAGAAATCCAAGTGAGTTGATCTTACAAGGGTCAGGTAACTCTCTATGAATGGGTCCCTATGCCTCGGTACAGATGTTTTGAACCGTGTTTTCCATTTAAAGTAATTTTTCACCAACTTTTGTGCTTATTGAAGTTTTAATGACAAACTAGCACTTATTGAACATCTATTATATACTTAGGCGCAGTGCTAGAAACCTGACCTATGTGATCTCACAGATCTCAAAGCAACCTTATGAGTTATGTACTCTTTTATTCCTACTTTACAGATGGGGAACCTGGGACTCAGAGCAGTTAAGCAATGTACCCCAGCTCACCCAGCTAGTATGTGGCAGGCAGGAGTCACATCCAGATGTCTGTCTGTGGAAGTTCATGCATGACTTTCCACCAGAGCTAAGTGCACATCCCTTTTCAAGTGAAATAAGTAGAGGACAATGTTTATGGAAGATAGTAGATAGTAGGTTATTGTTAGAATTCTCATACACATGTTACAGGGGGCTTTTTGTTATTGTTTTATGCAACTAAAAGTTTGTTGATTTTGAGAATTAACAGCAAAAGGAAAACTCTGAGCAAAAGAATCCTGTCACTGAAAAAAATATCAATAGGTAAGAGAATGATGACTGCACAAATAATGACCTAGGCAAACGTTCTCTCCAGTGCCCCTCAGTGCCTGCTTCATGAGTTGTGTCCTCCACGGGCACGAGCTTTCCTGCCCATCATGATCGCTGAAAGTCAGTATAGACCCATGCAGTAAGCCAACTGGCCCCTCATCTGTCGGAGTCATTAAGACCAAAATAAACACGACCAGCAATCTGAGGCCTCGGATCCTGATTCATCTTGACAATGCACTGGAATCTATAGGTTTCTTATGAATTAAGAACTTTTAAAATTCTCCACAGGGAACATATTAGGTATCTGGCCAATGGAGCCCAACCATTTTCTTTATTTTGTTATTTCTAAATGCAAAGGTATAGCACTGAATATGATATGAATGCACTCTTTGTAAGATTCCTTAAATAAGAAATTGATCGAGAACAAAGAAACAAACTAATATTAATAATACTTATTTTCATCCAGTAAATGAATTTAACATAGTCTGGTCTCTGGATTAGGCGGGAACACAGGGATTTATTTTATATTTGCTATTACTCATTATAGTGTTTGTCAGTTGGTCTCAGAATGAATGAATCAGCAGAGACCAACACCGCGTTCTCATCCTGTCATGTCAGGAAACAGTTGAAAATCTAAACCCTATCATTTATATCAGTGAAAAGAGCCATCCTAGAAAAGAGCTAACCATTAGTCAGGCCTACTACATGTGGGTTTTTTTGGTTTGTTTGTTTTGTTTTTTTAGCATTTCATAGCACTCTTAGTCAATTTTTCAGATAATTCAGGAAGCTGTATAAACTTGGGAGAGGTAGCATGAGTTTGGAGACCATAGAAACCTTAAAAGGAATCATCTGGACACTTCTCCCATTTAATTAAACAAACACCAGAGAGGTCTGTGTTAGTGAGCCCATCTCATGAATATATTAGGCACCGGTCACCATCAGTGTGTTTATGTTAAAAATAGGTAGTCTGCATCACTCATCTGTTTAGAGACACCATCTCCCCTCATCTGTACCCTTCAACAATAAAGTTCTTACGATAATCTCGACATGAAACAAAAAACTTTTCATGTAGATTATTGATTTTTTTCTTTTAAAATGAGACCTGGAGACAATATTAAGCCATTTGGATGGTTCTGTGGTCAGCAGATGTAGCGTATCACACACATGTCACATGTACATAAAAAAAGTACACGTTGCAGCGACTGCCTAGTCATCCACAGCCTGAAGTTCCCCAAGGACAGGAGTTCAGCCATGGGGCGGCCAGAGAAAGGGCCATGATTCACTCTGGCAAGGCCAGCGCCTGGACAGAGTTGTCTTTAATTGCCTGGTTGTCATATCCCAGATACTCTGGGGTGACATTGTGGCTAGAGTAATGAAGAAAATAAATACACAGAATCTCATATATTCCTTGATCCTGAAATGCTCTATTTATTTGCTCAATATTCATTAGCGAGAGAAAAAAATTAGATCATCTTTCATGTTCCGCATCGATACCGTCTATCATTTTTGCTTGAGCATAAATTGGCATACGTGTTCTTTCAATTATATAAAAAGCAAGATGTCAAATAGATTACGTGTTTGCAATGATGCTGTTCTTTATGCTCGCATTTTTGATTGGGAAGGTTTGCAGTAGGAAGGCAAGGGCAATCAGCCCAGAACAATCTGAATGGTAATTTTGCTCTAGAGGTATAAAATTATAATTTTGTCACTAAAAGGTTATACAGTTAGTAAACCTTTAAAAAGGAACTTGATTCCATTTAAAGTCTAGAAGTTTTCTTCATATTGTACAAGGTAGCAAGAAGTTAGTTTGAAACACTTTAGTTTGGGTGTCAATGTCATGTCAAGGAAAACCTGAGCCTTCCACTTGGACGCTGCATCCCTCTCTGTATGTGCTGGAAGCGGGTTATCCCCATTCTCTCAGTTAATAACAGCCATCACGCAAGTGGCCACCGCCAGATACCAGGGACCACCCTAAGCTCTCTGCACACATTATCAAGTTTAACTTTTTCGACCACCATTTGCCATAAGTATTACTGGCCACACTTGTTACAAATGAGAAAGGGAGGCTTCATGGGATGAAGTATTATGCCCAAAGTCAGATTTTCCCACCCAGGTATGTCTTGCTTCCAAGATCACGCTCTTGCTCTCCTAAATATACCATCACCTTCAGTCATTCTGTTTGTTTTATGACTACTTACTGTTGGAACCACCACTAATAGGAAGAGGAAAGAGAGACGCCAGGACAAAGTTTCAGCGTTGCAAGTAAAGTCGGCATACACACAAGAAGACAAACTTCAAAAAGAGGTGGTCATCTTAATTGGGGGAGCGATGGTGGAATTCCTGCTCTCCTGGGGCTCACTGCACTGTGA
Organism: Daubentonia madagascariensis; assembly: GCA_023783475.1. Classification (NCBI taxonomy): domain Eukaryota; kingdom Metazoa; phylum Chordata; class Mammalia; order Primates; family Daubentoniidae; genus Daubentonia; species Daubentonia madagascariensis. The sequence continues at coordinate 46,555,082 of JAKFHU010001953.1, forward strand.
CCTTCAGCAGGGCCCATCCTTACTCTGCCAGACTTAAGCAGGAAAGGGCCACCAAATGCATGAAGCAGAGAGCTCTGTCTCTCAGATGGAAGATGCTAGTCCTATGACATACTATTTGGTAGCTGCCTGGTTGTTCAGTATCAAGAGGCTTTTGTCCCTGAGATGACCCAAGACAGTAGTAGTACCAGGAACTATTTTATCAGTCACGGCTACTACTTATTACAGATATTTCTCATTATTTGGAAACTCCATATATATACATTCACTATAAGGGGATTTATAACTTAGAAAAGGGTGTCTCTTTTTTTTAAAATCTGGAACCTAGATTCTGCTCTAATATTTTCTTAATTGAAAGATAAAATTGTATATATTTATCATGTACAACATGAAGTTTTGAAATATATATACATTGTGGAATGGCTGAATCAAGCTAATTAACATATGCTTTACATCTCCTAGTTGTCAATTTTGTGGTGAGAACACTTAAAATCTACTTTCTCAGCAGTTTTCAGGAACACATTATTATATAGTCACCGTAGTCACTATTGTACAGTAGATCTCTTGAACTTATTCCTCTTATCTAATTGAAATTTTGTAACCTTTGACCAACACCTCCCCAACTACCTGTTCTGCTAAATTTCTGAATACCCTCCCCTTGATCAAAAGTTTCGGTTGCTAAGTTGTCTCTAGGTTGATTACCTGTAATATAATGAGTCTTAACTATACTGGCATAGAGCTTGCATCATCTCTTTCCCATGCTAGAATGCAAACATTCACAGGCAGAGTTGGTATAAAATCTACCACTTTACCCCCAGAGCCCAGCCTGGTACTTGGTACATAATAGGTACTAAATAGTCAATGAACGATCAAGTTATCTTCTACTGTGTGTTTTAGTTTTTGCATTTCGAATCTGAGTCTCCCCTCTTTTTCTGTATATCTCCCTTCCTTTATCTTAGATGAGTCATCTTCTTTCTACGACAAACTGCCTTCCATAGACAGTGGCAGAGGATGTAGACTGAACATCTGAGTTACCTGTTTTCAGCTAGCAGAATTTGAGAAGAGGATTTGGAAACCGAAACCTAAAATGAAAAAAATGAAACAAAGGACAAAACATCCCTTTCTAATTTCATAAGGAAAACCTCTAAAGGGACAGGAGTTGATGAACGGAACCCCACCGTCATACAATGATGAAGCTAACCTGGTCTGTGGATCAGAAAACAGCTACAGGGAAGTCACGATTATTGTTGTACATTATTTGTGTTTAGTGCCAGAGAAACGATTTTCTTTTAGCGGTACCTCTGCCCCAATAAAATTAAGAACTTAGAGTAGGATCCAAATTCCCCCCAAAGGAGTCAGCTTAAAAAAATTTATTAGCTCTACTGCCACAGGGATTTATGGTTTCTCTTTTAATAGTTACAGTCTGATACACCATAAGTTTCTTTGGTCACTAGGTAGATTCATTTATCTTCCTTTTGAAACACTCACTGAATGTTTTAAGCAAATTCCAGCCCTTCCATTGATTGAATTTTGCATTGAGGAATGAATTGCAGAATGGCTTTGGAATACGCCTCCAAAACAAGAAGACCTTAAAATAAAAACAGATACTGAAGATTATATTTTCCTGATTGTCAGTCAAGCTAATTATGCTTTACTCTAAAGCTTTGTCTATCAGGCAAGAAAGGAAAAGGCAACTAGGGGCTCTCTCCTTGCACAGCCTGATGTCTGGGAATATAACACCAGTTTATTCACAGCAGGAGCCTGCTGTAATTGGCAGTTCCATTTTCCCCTACTAGAGGGTAATTCTCTAGTGAAGAAAACACAATGTTAACAAGATTTTACAAATTTGACATATGGTATCCTATCTGAAATGACCAACAAACGTTCTTTCTCTCCCCAAGCAAATGCCGTTATTGCTGGATAGGACTACAAGAGAGTAACAGGAGGAGGAAAAGGCCCCCGAGTTATTTTAGGGGGCCCGTAAATCTGCCGTCTTAACAAAAAGCCAATTAATAACAACAAAAGGTTAGACACTCAGGGTGGATGTGTCTCTAAGAGTTGGTGATGAGATGGTGACAAAAACCTCACCTGAACACCGGGCTTCACTGATGACAGCTGATCATGCCTAGGGCATTTAGAGCACCAGGATTCAGGCCCAGGAGAGAATTCTTAGTGAGTCCATTAAGTTTAGGGTGGGGCTCGTCTACAGAGTGAGTGTGAGAAGAAATCATAAAAGACACACAGGACGATTCTGGGTTTATTTTCACCCCCTCCCTAAACACATGGAAAGTCTAGAATGGATTTTTAGGAAAGGTAAAATTGCTCTAATGTGCATCCAAGAGGGGCTTCTTCACCATACACCCCCAATGAGGTCTCTGTATTCCGTTTTAACAAAGGAATGGAAGGAAGACTATTCTGGTGCATAAAACACTAAGCAGGACGGTATGTAAATTTTCCAGGAAAAGACAAGCAGGTATTTTTGTCCCCTTTCCACTTGAGCATATTAAGTGAAGCATCATTTCATTCTTCCTCAGTAGGACACTTGGGTAGATTCTAAAGAGGGGCAAAAATGGGTCCCCAGGAATTTACCCTGGATTTGCTGCTAAGATACCCACAGTTTATTGTCTCCAACTGTAACCTAGGAACTGTCGTCAGACCCCATTTGATGTTCCATCTGACCCTAGCTGCAGAGATGGTACAGGAAATGGAGATTCACTTGCAGGTCGGTGATCTCAAGGGCATTACATGAAGGGATTAATGAGCAGCTTCCAAGCCCCATGTACTTGTAGTAAAGGCACAGAGTCAGGTTAAGTCCTAATTTTCATGGGGAATTAAACCGCCTTTTAATACCACCTGGTGATATATAATTGACAATCAACTGGAACCTACCCAGGTGAAGGAAGTAGCTGGATGGCAGAGCCAATTTTTTGTCTCAGTGTACTCAGTGACACACACCCTAAAATGCTAAAGGACCAATATTTGTTTCTCTACTTAGATTATTTGCTTGCTCACTGTTCCTGCCCATTTCTTCTTTCCTGCCTGGATGTTCTACATGCTGACTCTCAGGATAGCACCTGAGCTGTTTTCAAGTAGTACAGGGACACACAGGCCTTGAATGAACACTGAATCATGTAGGAAGAGAGTTTGGCTTTCTTGAATGTCTTGCCATCCTCCAGATTATGAAAGAGTCTCAGTTTGGTGCTAATCTCAAAGGGAGATAAGAACCTCAGAATGTCACATGTAGAACCCAGCTAGCATCTAATAATGGGCTCTTTTCACAGTATTCATTTTTATGGTTATTCCCTTTATTTACAAGCATTACAGATTTTCCATTTCCAGAAGTTAGAGGACATTTTCATTGAAAACACAATTACTCATACCAAGTGAAATAAGCCAGTCACAAAAAAAGGCAAGTACTATATGATTCCACTTATATTAGGTACCTAGAGTGGTCAAATTCATAGACAGAAAGTAGGAGGTTGTCAGGGGTTAGGGGGAGGAGGAGGGAATCAGGAGTTGTTTATTGGGTATAGAATTTCATTTTTTTGCAAGATGAAAAAGTTCTGGAGATTGGTTGCACAACAATGTGAATATATTTAACACTACTGAACTATACACTTAAAAATGGTTAAGACAACAAATTTTATGTTATGTGTATTTTACCACAATAAAAAACAAGTTGAAGAGGAAGGCAGAGAGGAGGGTCAGAGGAAACCGTGATGAGGGAAGCAGGGTCAGAGAGATGTAACTCTGCTGGCTTTGGAGATGGAGGAAGGGACCATGAGCCAAGGAATGTGGGCAGCCTCTAGAAGCTGGGGAAGGTAAAGAAACAGATTTTTACTAGAGCCTCCAGAAAAGAATGCAGCCCTACTGACACCTTGATTGTAGTCCAGTGATGCATTTTGACTTTGGGTTCCAGAGCTATAAAATAAATTTGTGTTTAAAGCACCTTCCAACCCCTCTGCTCCTCCACAGTCACTCCACTTTTTTTTTTTTACATCAATTAACACACATTTGGAAATGATGGTGATGAGGTACATGTCTATGGAAAAACTGCAAAGATGGCATGTGAATACCTGATGTTTGGCAGACACCTCCCCTTACCTTCTGGGCTGTAAAAGGGAAACCAAGTTTTCCAAGATTGATTATACAAAAGAGTCATCATGACCATGGGGACAGATTGAAAAGAGGTACTTAATATGCTTTACATAAACTCAACTACATGCAGTGTTCTTTAATTTTTAAAAGCACCCCTCCCCCCCCCCGAAACCCTCTCATTGTGTTGATGGATGCAAAAGTGCCCCAGAAGTTATGTTGGAGATCTGAAGCCAGCAATCCCGAGTTTCACCTGGGCTCTGCCACTTACCAGATGAATAAACCCGGGCTTGTCACCTAACCTCAGAGCCTCAGTCTCTGCACTTATGAAAGGGGATAATTAGCACCTCCCTCAAAAGAGCTGTGAGAATCAAATAAGCAGCAGCATGTTTTTGGCTCAGGCCTGACACCTAATAGGTGTCCAAGTAATACTGGTTCCTATTATGATGATGATTATGGATATTATTACTAGACATTCTGATTCTACCAAATATCTATTTTCTTTCTTTTAAAAAAAATGGATTCAGCACTTCAATATGAATGAGATCTGACCAAAATAACAAAAGGGTGGTGGCTGGAGTTGAAGGTTGCATCATTTGAAGTCATGGTGGACCTTGGAGTCTTCCATCAAGCCAGGGTAGGCATGCTCTTGGGGATGGCTCTACTCCGTGGCCAGCTCTGAGTGGAATTCCCCAATGATCTGTGCATGCGGTCACTGTGCATGCAGGGGCCAGCACAGGAGCTTTGGCCATTTCACGTTTAAAGCCTGACCCGAGTGCCAGGCTTGTCCACAGCTGTCACTTACCAACAGCACAATACCCCAAGGCTACATATTTATTGAATGCTTACTGCCTTAAGCTGCAGGGTTTTTTCCTTTCATAACATTAGAAAATATTACTTCTGATTTAAATAGTTTTCTTTGCAGGATGGAAGTAAAAAAAAAGTGCTATTTACATGGCACCCATTTTCTGATCCGATGCACTGATTAAAGGTGAGCATTTCCTCATGAAAATAACTTGGTAGCTTAAAGCAGTGTTTCTCAACTTCAGAACCACTGACACCTTGGGCCAGACAATTCTATATTGAAAGGGGGCTAATTCAATGTGCTGTGTATTGTAGGATGTTTAGCAGAAGCCCTGGCCTATACCCACTAGACAGATGCCAGTTGTACCCCCTCTCTCCAGTTGTGTCAACCAAAAATGTCTCCAGACATTGTCAAATGTCCCTTGGGGGCAAAATCGCCTTCAGGTGAGAACCACTGCATTGGGGTATGATATCAGCTTTGAGATTACTAACTGTGGCTGTTGGCTAAACAAATAATTAAAATATTGAACATAGGAAGATTCACAGTTATGGCCACCAGTTGAGAATAATTTAAAAAGAAGCCTTTTTTATATTTTTAATAGTGTCCCTCAATCAATAAATATAAATTAAATGTAATAATAAGTGGACTTGCTTTGTAAAGTGTAAAGTATAATGTTAATGATTATTAAAATTATACCAGCATGCTCTGGGACTATATAAAGGATGGGTTGCTTAAGGAACTAACTTTTTATGAAGCCTGTGCTATGTGCTAAGTACTTTGTTCCTATCATCTCATTTGAGCTTCATCCCCTAGTTTTTACAGAAGAGAAACAAAGGCTCAGGGAAGCTAAGTAACATGATCAAGGTCATTGAACAGTAACATGATTAAGGTCACTTAGCTAGTAAGAGGTAGTAGCAGGATTTGAATCTAGGGCTGTACTTCTCCAAAGCCTATGATCTCCCATCCCACCCACTGCCCACCATATGCTGCAGATGCTGTTCTTGAATGGGAGAGAGATACTTACATGCTCTCTGACAAGTCCTGCTAGAAACAATGCACATACATCCAGAGAAGCCAGCCAGGGTTAGAGTGAAATCCGTAACCTAGAGCTGAAGCCATTTGAAATGGTTATCTCAAGCCCAAACTCAGGACCCAATGACCCACTAAGTCAATCATCCAAACCAACTAGTCCCAAACTGACATTTTTGGGATCCACTGTTAGTACCTGCTATTCTTTCTTTTCCCCTTAAACATCCAGAAAATTAAGCTTCCATGAAATATCTGGGAGAAACACATTGCAAATTGACTTAGGCAATAAAAAGAAAGAATTTAGACTCTGTTTTGCAATTTTTAAACTTAGTGTCTGTAATGTGTTGAAATGTGTGTCTCTCCCATCCCCCACCAACCAAAAGATATGCTGAAGTCCTAACTGCCCGAACCTCAGAATGTGATCTTATTTGGAAATAGGGTATTTACAGAGGCAGTCAAGTAAAAATGAGGTCAGTAGGGTGGACCCTAATCCAATAGGACCTGTGTCCTTACAAAAATGGGATATTTGGGCCAGAGACAGACACACAGAGAGACGGAAGACCATGTGAAGAGACACAGAGAACGCCATGTGAAGACGGGATTGGAGAAACGCATCTTCAGGCCAAAACACCAAAGGTTGCCAGCAAACTACCCAGAGGCTAGGAATAAGCAAGGAAAGATTCCCCTACAGTTGTCAGAGGGACCATGGCCCTGACAACACCCTGATTTTGGACTTCCAGCCTTCAGAACCTTGAGACAATACATTTCTCTCTTTTTGGCTGCCCAGTTTGTGGTGCTTTGTTACTGCAGCCCTAAAAAAATCCATAAAGTGTCTATGTAACAAATTCATCCAGGGCTTTCTAGAGTACTTGTATTTTTATGAGTGTAAAGCAAACCAAGTATTCTGAGGTGGCTTGTCAACTGAGTGGTATCTGCCATATGCATGTTTTGGCCCAGTGCCATGTCCTCCCGGGGCCCCTTATCCATGCCAACTGGTCCACAGCCACCAAGGAGGGCTAGGATGTCCTTGCTCTCTGTCACTGGCTTCCTCCCCCTTCTTGACCTCTCTGTCCACATCCTCAAGGCTTATCTTTTCTAGGTCACAGGCAAAATGGCTTCCTGGCTTTAGCGGCTTAGGTTTAGAATGTTTATTCACACGAAGTCTAATGGATTTGTAAAAATCACATCTTAGATTAAAATTGTACCATAGGACAGCTATACAAATAGGAAAAAAAGGAAGACTATTTAGTAAACATTAAGACGTAAGTGGCATTAATGTTCACACTCACTTGACATGTGGGTAAAGACAGGGATAAGTTAGTGGACTATGGGGAAAATAACCAACAACAAAGATTTTCCTAAAAAATTTCTCGAACTGAAGTGTAACACTGATATCTTTCAGATGTGGTTGTGGGGAAAAATCTATGTGAAAGTTAAAAAGTTCACATCTGGCGTTACTAAAGCAATGCAGAAAACAACACGCAGCTCTGCTCTTTGGTGAGCTAGACTGGTGCTGTTATTTAATTATTTCAGTCCTGGCTTTGTTAGAGCTGCCAGGCTGGATTTGTTTATAGGTGTCCTTTCCTTCAATCTGCCCGCAGGGGCTCAACCACATCATTTGTCAGGGGCTAAATAGCCCGAGGCCAACAGTAGACATTTACTTACAGAATCTTCAGACTCTTTTAAACAGGCCTTTGGGATTTCACCACTGTCCATTCTGTGGCAGGGGCTACGGGACACCTTGCTGGGTGTTTCTTTTAATTGACTAACTGCGGTGTCGTTGCTCAGAACCGCTGTAACCTATATATGCCCTCAGTCTGAAGCTTCTAATGACCTTTCTCTGGCCCTCAACACATATGGCTGAGACAATGCAAACATCATTTGGAAGATGAGTAAATTCAATAACTCAATTACAGCTGCACCAAAGCACCATTTATCAAACTCGGACCACAGCACTTTGTCTCTCTTAGCCCTCTGTTTTTCCGTGGCCAGGCATTTGGGGAAAGTCGCTAATCAATTTAGGAATGATTAAATTGAAATTTGTAACACTTTCCATTATTAAACCTTCAATCTTCATTACGGCAACTTAATGATTACATCATGGCTGAGAAAAACAAATTATGGGTAGCTGGTATCATTCAGAAAGCTGGACTAGCAAGTAAATTGTCAAAAACACCAAAAGTCTAATATGCGTGGGAGTATAAATGATTGTTTGACATGTACAGAGGAACACCAAATTGCTATTCACTTTCTAATAAAAATACACATTAACACTTGACATAATATGTTGGCCTTTACTGCATTCTTGTTCTTTTTATATAGATTGAGTTAATTAACCTGAAGTAGATGGATGAAACCTGGGGACCTCTCAAAATTCTACGCAAACTTGGATGTGTGCACAGGAGCCTTGTTCCAGGAAGATGGTCCAAAGATCTCATCAGCCCCTGAAAGGTGTATAATGGATACAGATGCTCTCTACTTAATAAAAGAGTCCATGTTCTACAACCTTCCACTATCACTTTTTTCCCTTTGCCCTTTGCTTCTTTTTCTCAAACTCTAGTATTAGTTCTCTGACCAAAAACTCTCTGGAAGAAATATTTTTCTTTCCTCCTTGCATTAATGGCACTGCCAATGTTTGGTACAGGTTCTTTGCAAATTCTACCGTTAACCATATCCTTCCATGTTCTGGCAGCCAACTGAGACTCAGTAGGGCGCCTTCTGTCTTAGGGTATTGACATTCTGACGGGTTCTAATTTGGGGCAGCCAAGAAAGAGTGTGGAATTCAAAGAATGGGAGGACTGTTGGTGGCAAAGAGGAAAAAACAGGAATCAAAGATATACAGGCCCATTTAAACACTATAGGAATCACTGGGTAGATGATGACAACAATGATGATGATAAAAATGATAAGTAATAGTAAGTGAGAGTTTATCATGAGTCAGATGATGTGCTAAGCACTTTCATTAAAACTCTGTCTTCACTATAACCCTTTGAAGTATTATTTCCCTTATTTTACAGATGAGGAAATGGAGGCTCAGAGGCCTCCTGCCTACCGCCATGAGAGTGAACCTGAAGGTGGATCATCTGGCCTCAGCCAAGCCTCAGATGACTGCTGCCCCAGTCAGCATCCTGAATACACTTTCCTAAGAGATCCTGAAACAGAACCACTCGGGACTGAGCCACTCCTGGATTCCTGACGTTCAGCCACCGTGTGACATAATAGACGATTGTTGTTTTAAGCTAGTAGGTCTTGGGGTAATTTATTATATAGCAACAAATAACTAACATACTTGTCACACACCTAAGCCGTAGAGCCAGGATTCAAACCCAAAACTATCTGGCTCTAGAGCCCATGTTCTTAACCATGATGATACCCTGTCTCAATGTTTCTAAATCACTCCTATATGCACCTATTTCCCCCTTTAAGGGAAAACATACTTTAATTCTGCTCCCACTGCCACCTTGGTAGGCACTTTCAGAAGCAGCTATGGTCTTCACCGGCCTGTCAATCACCAAAGAAAAAGGTCAAAGGTAACATGGCTAATGGTCCAGACAGATGGGAGAAATCCCAGCGCTTAGCAGGTGTGCCCTTCTCCTTGCCTCTAACAGCTTAGGAAGTTTATTTTACACATGCAGTATTTCTAAAGTAAACTGTTATCAGTGGTGCTCAATGAACAAATATAATCACATCTCATAATTACCTTATTTATTAAAAAAGGTAGAGCAGATTAAACTCACCAAATGCCATCTTCCACCATGGGGTTTATGTATTAGAGTAAATTTACTGAATAATAAGATCATCCTCTTGTGTTCCATTTTCATTTAAAAACTGGCTCAGTAAGGAGGCAGCCTGTGTTATCACTGCAGGTCCATAATTTCCTTGCAATCTAAACTTCATTTATGGTAAATGTGCAGAGCAAATGCTACTGTTACGGCGACAGTGTACACTTAAGCTCAGAGAATAGGGAGGTATTAAACAAAAGAGGACCAGCAGGAACCCCATCCATTTCAGGCCCTGGGAAAGGTCTCCCTTGCCAAATGAAGGGGGAAAATGAGCTGTAAGGTATTAAGAAAGGAGCAAGCTGTGAAATGAACCAAGGGGTAGATGGTGCGGTTTGTGACCCTGCAGCCTCATAAGGCAGTCCGTCAGCCCCGGGGTCGCTAATGAAGGGCGATGTCTGGAAATTAATGGAGTGGTGTAGGGTGTTAGGGGGAAAATGGGAGCACAGTAGTTTTTCTGCTCAAAGAGTCAGGCAGAATGATTATTAAAGCTTCCAGCACTTACATAAGTTAATATTTCACCATGATATTATTAGAATGAGCAAGCCCAGGCATCAAGTATCCAAGCATCTTCTTTTTGAAAAACAGAAGGGACCACTGGCCCTAGAAAGAAGAAAGGAATAAAGACACACCCGTCTAATTCCAAGTTCTGATGTTCAGATGAGGCAAGAGCCTCCATTTTCTTTTTTAATTCAAAAGGCCCCTTTCATCAAGGGGACTCTGTGAAAACCCTCCACTGAGAGATCACACCCTAATCACGTCCTTCCAAAAGCCTCACAGATAGATATTTATGGCAAATACAAAACACCAAGCGTGCTGACTTACGAAAGGCGATTTGTTCATCTGTGAATTGAGACCTGAAACCTTTCTACTTTCATGTTACCTGTCATTTTTCTCCCACAAAATGAAATGAATTATTCCTCCTCATGGCAGTCAATTTCAAATTCACAGGGTTTCCCCCCTCCTCTGAACCCATTATGTTTTGTTGCATAAAACCCATCTCATAAAATAAACCTCTCAAAGTTGTAAATTAAAAAATAAACATTCTTGAGAAAATGTCAAATGCAGGCCTGAGAGAAAGGCCAAAAAATCCATTTAAGGGAATATTGCAGTGAATCCATCCCCAGAAAATTGGGGTAAAACACTCAGACTGGTGATTGAATATAAATTCACTGCCTTCAGCCAGTTTGTAATGAAATGAACTTTTAGCTAGGGGTTGCTATATACTTTTAGAACTGACTGTAAGATGAGCCATGCCCACAGTGGAGGAAGATCAAAAAATATTTACCAGAATATTAGAATAAAAGCTGGGCTGAACAAACGGCAGAGGGGCAAATACACGTGCTTGGCACCATCTCTGGGTATGCAAATACAAAGTCACAGAAAATATCCTTCAAACACACATGGTGGTTGTACTTAACCTACAAAGTGTACCATATACTGATTGCTCAGGCTGATAGGCTTTTGGTGCAAAATCCTTAATTCCAGGGAAAGTTTCCTGGTCAGCTTCTCACCTTCATGGTTTGGAATGTGATTCGACAACCTTAGAGTACACAGATACCACTGTGGCAGTCAGCCTCCAGGATGGCCTTCAATAACCCCTGCCTCCTAACATTCACACCCTTGGATAGTGTGCTCCCCCACTGTTCCAAGGTTGTTCCATGTGACCAACAGAGATGGCAGGAGTGATAATATGTCACTTCCAAGGTTAGGTTATAGAAGATACTACATCTTCCATCTTTTGCTTGTTCTTTCTCTTTCTCATGATTTGCCTTGGGGAAAGCCAGTTGGCATGTCTTGAGTAGCCCCTTGGAGATGCCCCTGTGGTGAGAAATTGAGGCCTCCTGCCAACCGCCAGCGAAGACCTGAGGCCTTGACAACAGCCCTGTGAGTAAACCATCATGGAAACTGACCATCAGCTGAGCCTTCAGATGACTGCAGTCCTGGTCAACAGCTTGACTGCAACCTCATGAGAGACCTTGAACCAGAACCAGCCGGCTAAGCTTCCCTCAGATTTCTGACCCTCAGAAACTGTGTGAGATTATTAGTTTTTGTTTTTTTTTAAAAGCCCTAAATTGTGGGGCAATTTGTTACACAGCTATAGATAACTATCACAACTACCGTTGATACCACATATTTATTGAGTACGTATAACGTACCCGTCAGTATGTGAAATGTTTTTCATGAACTATCTCACTTAATACTGTGTCACACCCTACCAGGTAGGCACCATCATTATTATTCCTAGGCACACCTCATGGGGTTGTGATGAGGATTAAATAACATGCAAAGCATTTAGAACAGTGCCTAGCATACAGTAAGCACTTACTAAATGTTAGCTATCAAGAATATTATTATTCTTATTGACAGAGGAGGAAATCAAGGCTCAGCAAAAGAAAGTACCTTGTTCCGCAGCTAGGAAGTAACGAACACAGGTAGTTCCAGGTCTTTCTGGTTCCAAGGTCCATATTCTTAACCCAAGATGCCTTCTCTGACAAAGCAATCTCCAATAAACAAAAATGCATGCAAAAAGCAAGGTGAATAATTCCTGGGTTGTCCACAGTCTTAAGAGTGATCATAGCCTTAGATTATCCACACTAAAATTCTCTTGGTGTGGGCTGCTGATAGTATTTCCTAATGTTCAAAAATGTTTTCCAGCATTCAAAAATAATGAAAGCAAAGACTCACTAGCAAAAAAAGGAAAAAAAACCCATAACAAATCAAGATTTTTTTATTTGGTGTAAGAATTTATTGAATATTAATGATATTTAGAATATGGAACATATGAGTCCCTAAAACACAGCTATCTTTGAGATGAAATCAAAGCATAAAAGGGTGAATATGCATTACTCTGGCCAAATCCTGAACCTGCATACAAACCTGTGGCTTAAAAATTTCTGTTACTGGGCTCAGTAGTATATGTAGAATTTTACACAGTCAAAAGAAAGGTCCAGTCCCCTGACCCATGTTGCTTTTTTTCTTCAGTATATCTGGGTGGGGTCATAACCTTTACAAGATTAATAGGGATTAACACAAACTGCATGCTAATAATGTCTAAAAAACACATTTTGGCCACGTGTTATGAAACTGATTAAATCAACATATAGTCTTTATTCTCAGAGCAGAACCTTGGATTCTATGTATTAAATAATTTGCCACTCAACGAACATCTGTTCACTATCAAGACTCATCATGAATATTTGTGGGTTAGGAAAAGAAATGTGGCCTGAATCCTATTCTACCTTCCAGAACTCTCTGCTCCTTTGAGCTTCGGCAGCTTGAAAAAGGTCCTGACTTTTAAAGATCTCATTTCTTTATGATACTGCCATTGTATATCAGAATAACACGGTTATTCTTCAAATAAAACCACTACTCCAAGCATCCACACTTTCCGTCCAGAAGGAAGAAGAGTTCAATTCCTTCTGTTTATCAGCGTTTTCAAGTTGTAAAGGGAGCAATTAGCAGAACCTGACCACAAGGGTTTCTCCTGTGTGGATGGGCTCCTTCTTGTCAGCATCCACTCTCCCCAAGTCGACTGAGTTCCCTTTTCACTGTTACTCCACTGCATGGCCATGTTCAGTAACTTTTCGAGAACACCAAGGGGGAGTCATCCACCAGCTCACTGAAGCCCAGGCCCGGCACCTGTTGAAATTGATCAAACCCACGATCGATGTGTGGACTCAGCCTGAGAAGCTGATCACAATATGTATTGCCACTAGGGAGTACTTCGAAATGGTCTTTGAAATAAGAGCTCCAATGAGCAGGCCCAAGCCTTTTCCCTTTCCCTTGGTTTAGGCTCCTCAAACAGCATAACCAGATGGATGGAGCAACCCAAGGAAATCCTGTCTCTCCTGCCCTACCCCACCCCAGGCCCATGTTCCTCATTCCTTATGGGAGAAGCTCCACTCAGTCTTCACAAATGTGGTGGGGGCTCATGTGTTCAATGAAAAAAATTAACACGATTCATACATGGCTATAAGGTGGTATTATTTGGCAGAACTAGAGGTGTAACTGAGTAAGAAAATTAGGTTAGGTGCAGGAGACAGCGTAGTGCATTGGAATACAATTTCCAATACAGATGCAGGCACCAGGTGTTCCAATAAACCCTTTTGTTTGTAATGTGATTTTATTGGGGGCAATCCAATTACAGAAAAGTTCAAGCCACCATCCTTGGGGTAAGACCTGAGGCCAGGCTCTAACTATTAATAACTCTATTAATACTCCTCCTCACTGAAGCTCATCTGCCCTTGGCCATTGTGACTGCATGTCAGAGAGCACCCTGATTCTAAAACTACTGGGGCATGAAGGCTAGTCTAGCTGAAGCCACCATTGTCAAAACTGTGGCCAACAGGCTATAACATCTGGAAGAATTCAAGCCTCTCAGAGCTTAGCACCTGGGGTGGGCTGCTCATGATCTGGTTTTAATACCTCACTTGACCCTCCATATTCTGCTTATGCTGAAATTCAAGCAGAATTTCTTGGATCTTGTTCAAGATCCAGGCAAGTAGCCTCAAACCTCTGGTCGTCTGCACACACGAGTCTCTCTGCTTGGAAAGGCTTCCCAATTGTAATCTAACTTCTTCGTCTAGCTCTCTTCTAAACCATGCCAACTACATACTCCACCCTGCTCTTTCCTGTACACACTCTCTAGACAGCTTTTCAAGCCTGATTTAGAAAGTTCTCCCTGCCCCTCACCTATATGTGTGTGGGCTTCTGTAACAGCACTGACTCACCGAGAAGGAGGGTTGATATTCCCACCTCTCTCCCCACTACACTGTGTGCTCCTTAAAAGTGGGGTCTTTTCCTTAATGGATTCTATATCCCAGCATCCAGCACAACAGCCTAACAACAGTCTGGCCAGAGGACGCATCAGTCTACAGGAACAGTGTCCTCCCCCTGGCCCTGCTGCCAAGTCGGTACCTACCCGGTGGCCAGTGTCCCTTGTACTCATGTTGCTTTCTTACCATGTTCCATAACATTTTCTCTCCCGTCAGAATAAGAGGACAAGCAGCTTCTATACTTTACTTTCTTAGAGTCACTGAGGGCTTATTTACGTACACTAATCTCATTTAACTCCAATCATCCTAAGAATTTCATACTCATATTATTCTTAACGTATAGCTAGGGAATTAGGGCTTGAGTAAGTGACTCGCCCAAGGCCATGACAGTCTAGTAAATGGCAGAGCTGGGATTTGGCGCCAGCCTGTCCAGATGTGGACACTTCATCTCTCACCACTACCCACATAGATTTCTTGTTCTTTAAGGATCCCACGGGGCGCTGAGCCCTCTGACACAAAGACTAGGTATGGTGATTAGAAGTGCCAGAGGGTAAGCGGATCAGAGTACCCATCCAGGAGTTTATCACTTGAGAAAATAATCTTCTCTCCTTACTTTAAAATAACAACAAATGGAGAGAATATAAGTTATTAAACTTAACAGAAAGTTTAAGGACAGGATTCTATCTCCCACAAAACAAAGAGCTGGACACACGGGTGAACCCATTCAGTTCATGAGTAGCAAACCTCTTACTCTTATTTCTTACACTTGAAAAAACGGGATAAAATATTCAAATTTAGGAACAATTATTCATTAAACTTAGAGTGTAATTTTAAAAGTATAAGTGACATCAGAGATTATCCAATCATTTTATAGAGGCGAATGGAAAGGCCCAGAAGGGCAAAAAAGATAAAAAAAGAAAAAAAAACAAAACCCAAAACAAAAACCAACTACCTCCCATATATACACAAAGCTAGCTAGTGGTAGCACCAGGACTAAACACGGGTGTCTTAAATCCCAGCCTAGTATCCTTTCCATGATGCAAGGATGGCAAGTAGTTTTTCAATATTAAAGGCATCTTTGATTGACTGACAGTCCTGCCTGGAGTGAAACACTGAGAAGACTTTAAAGCTATGGGTGGACTCTGAGGATAAGAATGCGATGACTGATTAGTCATGTCTGATGCAGGTATGGGATGGAAGCATGGAAGAGCTAGCTGCTCCCTTTTCAAGTTCATTTTTCACAGAATTGTGTCTATTTAATTGTCTATTTAATTGGGATCCAGGACCCCAGAACCCTGGATCCATCATAAAAAAGCCACAAGAACAGGAAATATAGCTGGAACTCAATGGAGATAAATCCACTGGAGAGTCTCAACTCTTTATCTTCTTTAAAAAAAAATTAGTGAACAACTTTAGATGGACACAATGCTCTGATTTGTCCACAGTGACCATCAGTCACGTAGGCTGTCACAGAATGGCCAAATCACACATCTACTACCTGGCTCCTTGAAGCATTTGAGTTTTTTTGGGTTTTTTTTAAATCTCTGACAGTCTTTAACTCCATTATTTAAAACGCCATGTACTCCAAAGGTGGCAATTCAGTGCCCATGCAATGTACTAAGAGAAATTTCTCTTCTATCTCGAGATTTCCCTGAGCAAGTTCAATTAAATATCCAAACATACTCCAAGGAATGGGGTAGTGCCCTAGGATACCCATAGGGCTGGTCTGGACAGCCCCTCAACAAAAGTAAAAAACCTTGTGTTGCCATAAGACCCCATTATATAGTGACATAGCATTTATGGGGTCTTGAACTTACACTGTTTCTGGGGACAGACCACAACCTGTCTTTCTGCAGGGCAGATTCAAAAGCTATCCTATATGCTTTGGGTCCATCCAAAATAAGCACTGCTCTCCAACTTTCATCATTACACATGCCTGATTTTTCTCTGGACACCACAGGGATTAGGGAATTGCTCTTGATGGTACTTGTTTTATAGTAAATTAAACTCTCGTGCAGTAGAGAACAGAAAAGAACAAACATGCATGCCTGGCCTTCACTTTACAATCCAGAGTAGAAGATGAAACTTTCTATTTCAGAGGAAGTCAATTAAAGAAGAAAAGATACTGTGATTATCACAGAGATACCAGGCATCTGAGTGGCTGATCAAAGCACTCAGAAGAGAATGTCACCAAGAAAAATCTACAAGGATTAAGGGCAGAGCTTCATTTTGAAGCAATCTAAGAAACCACAAGGATGCTCCTTCTTGAATGTGCCTGGGTTCACACACACTGAAGTGTTTCCAGAGGAGGAGAAATTTATTTTTGCATTCCCCAGATGCTATCACAACACTATTTCAAATTTCCTGCCACTCTCTGTTGCCTGGGGAAAGAAGCTGCCACATAATTAAGCAAATACATATCTATTCTTTAAAAGGCAAATAAGGAGGTGACATAAATTAATTACATATGCTATAAAGTGAGGTAGATGATGTGAAATCTAGAAATGACAAATGCAACCCAATCAGTCAAAGGATGAGTTGGGCTTAACTGACAAGACAGGAAAGGATAGCCCAGATGGAGGGGACAGTGGAAGTAAAGGCATGGCAGCAGGACCCTCCCCGATGTATTTGGGAGACAGTCTGGCTGGTGTGTAAGGTTTGGGCCGAGCAGCGCAGGCTATATTAGTAAACGGGGGTTAGGAGAGACTGGGAAGGGCCCTGGAGTCAAGGCAAAGTTACTGGAATCACATTCTCCACTAGGGAGCCATCAAAACTTTTCTTACAAGGAAAAAATATATCAAATCAGGGTTTTAGAAAAATTTCAATGCTTGAAGAAAGGACTGGTAGAAGGAGGAGATGGAGGGAAGTAGGCAGTAAGGAAGGAGGTATAACATTCCTGGCAAAGGTGATGGGGGGAGGTCTGGACAGAGGAGGGGATGACATGAAAGGTATTAATAATTTGAAGTTAAAACTGGCAGAAATGGACAGGTTAGTAAGAAGGAGAGCCTAGAGCATCTCCAAGGTGTCTAGATTAAGGAAGAAGGGAAAGGTAAAGAGGAAGAGAAGGAGAGAAAGACAGCAGGAGTCTGGATTTATATACTTTAGGTTTGAGGTCATTGACATCTGAGCAGAGATGTCCCAGAGACGGGCAGAAACACAGATCTGGGTTCTGGAGGAGAGGCATGGGTAATTTGGGAGTTGCCAAAGCCATGAGATTACCTAGTGCATGAACAAGAGTGGTCATTTTCCAATAGGATTGGGTGTTTGGTCCAACGTTCCAGAAGACAGAGGGTAAGGTAAGAGCTGACAGTACTTGCTGGACATAATGGCAGAAGGGCCCTGCGTGTCCTCTGCCAGAGACCGTCACAGAGAGCTGGGGGAAGAAGCCAGACTGCAGCGCAGAAAGTAAGAAAACAAAGCA
The DNA here is from genome assembly GCA_023783475.1 of Daubentonia madagascariensis. Taxonomy (NCBI): domain Eukaryota; kingdom Metazoa; phylum Chordata; class Mammalia; order Primates; family Daubentoniidae; genus Daubentonia; species Daubentonia madagascariensis. The sequence continues at coordinate 46,572,986 of JAKFHU010001953.1, forward strand.
GGGCTCTATCAAGCTGACTAGTATTAAAGGGTAAGAGAGAGATGTGGCAGTGCTGGGAAGGGAAGGAAGGTATGGCCTTGGGAAAGACTGAAATACAAAATACATTTGCTACTCCAAGTGTGCTCTACACACCAGCAGCACCAGGAGCATCCGCGAGCTTGTTAGAAATTCAGAATCTCAGGCTCCTCTCTGGAGAAAATGAACCAGAACCTGCCTCTTAGCAAGAGCCCCAGCTCAGGTGTCTGCCTATTAAAATCCCAGAAGCTGGTATAAAGGAAGATTGGGATTTCTTGTGAGCAGAATAGAAGGCACCTGAAACCAGGGAGAGCCAATGTTCTAGAGGAAGTGAGAAGAGATTAAAATAGAAAGAGTGAATTTAACTTTAAAATGAAGCCAGAAGGGGGCACATGTATATTCTTATCTTTCTTCCTTTTCCCAAAATGAGTGATGAAAGCAAGCCTTTTGCTTGTCTCAGTTCTCTGACTTGTAAAACAAGGAGAATGAAGACACCCGTTCTCGAGATTGTTGTCAGCATGAAATATTCCTTGAGAGACACAGAGAGAGTCAGCACTCAATAAAATTACCATTTAGTTTTTTAACAGCATCATCATCATTGTGGAATAAGAAATACTTTCCTCAAACTCTTTTTACTTCTTTGTAGAATGAGATTCTTACAGAATTCTAATCAATTTGGAAGAATTTTTCAGTGGTTCAGATATTGTTCCTAATTCAGATTCTTCACGGTTGAAGTAGTTTTCCTACCACTATTTGGCTACTAAAACATGTGGCAGCTTTAAAGTCAAATACATTACAAAGAATTAAGCTCTAATTTGAGGATAGGTGATAGTATTTTAATCTTCCAACAACTTCCTGAATGAGATCTTTGTCAAGTCCAAACTTACTGGTAACAAGAAATGCTAATTTTAAACTATGAGACCATGAAAAAAAAATTTTTTTTTAAATGCAGGCACCCTAAGAAATGTAGGTGGCATGCGAAGGATGACAATTAAGTAAGTTAAGTCAATTCAGGGAAATTGGCAGGTAATCTGATGTGTGTCAGTCTATCTGTCTCCACTTGTAACATTCAGAAAGAAATTTGGAAAAACTTACCAGCAAGGCAAAGATGATAAAAACCTCTCATTACAACCCAAAGGCAGCCCATATAGCATCTCTATCAAGTAATTAACAACATGTCTGGCAATGATTGCACGTGACTTGCTGTTTCCAATTTCTTTAAGTGAATTTTAAAGCTATTACCAATGCTCTTGCCAGCACACAGCATGGGATGTGGTTGAGCAGCTTTTGTGCAAAAGACCTTTATCTTCATCAGAGGAAGGTAAGTGGATAAAGCTGACAGGAAGCTGGGGAAGAGCACACTGCATGGACAGACGGTGAGGTGCAGGAAACTGAAAAATAACAAGGACATTACCAGACAGGGGGTCTGGGAGAAGCCAGTGGCTGGTAATAGCTTGCTTTTAGGTCAACACCTTGAACCTGACTCCAGTGGGCAAGAACTCTTAAGTTCCACAGCCTGTGTAAGAGTCCATGGATAGGAGGGGTAGGATTCCAATCCAGGCACAAGTACACAGCTGGGAATGTCCACGGCGTTAGAGCTGGCAGGATACTCACATTAGGTGGAAAGAAAAAAAATCAGGCCACTGAGCAACATGAGTTCTGAAAAACTGACAACAGCCTCATTAAACCAACCAAAAAATAAACAAAAAGCTGCACATTTGCTTAATGGTTTCAGAGTTTCTGTTTGGGGTAATGAAAAAGTTTTAGAAATAGAAGTGATAGTGGTACTAACAATGTGAATGTCATTGATGCCACTAAATCGTACGTTTAAAAACGGTTAAGATGGTAAATAGTATGCATATTTTACCACAATTTTAAACAAAGAAAGAAAGAGCCATACATTTAATTTGTCAGGTGAATAAAAGTGTCCTCAGTGTAGCACTGGTTCCGCTGGGAGGCAGAGCTGGGAGATATTTTGTTTTGTGATTATTTGTGAAGCTGGCCGCAGCCAATTGGCATAGGTAATCTCTAAACATAAGCATCAGACATGTCAAAGGTTGATGTTTTATTTCATATCAGGAACACTAATTATTTTGAAGGGCTTGGAAAGACATGAATAAATCAACCTAAGAAATGGCCTTAAACTTACGGTCTGCTATAAGCTAAATCTTCTTTGTCTACTTAAAATGTGTTTTTCTCCAAGGTTGGTGCCCATTATATTTTACACTGTCTCCCCTTCCCCCCAATAAATTAGTTAAGACATACAAAATATTTAAAATTTCCCATCTACATGACAATCAAACAGATTTTCATAGAAAATATTATAAAAATTCTGCAATATTAATTGACTTTTAATAGGGGCATCTAAATGTCAATTTGCAGTATTTTTTTTTTCAGTAACTTCAATATCTCTAAATTTATAGAGTTGTTTCCTAAGTGACAGTTTCAGGTTCTAAAATTCAAGGCACTTTCTCAAAAAAATTTTTTTTAACTGAATTTAAATGGCATTTAATTGTGTCTTATTATTAGAGGGTCATGTTCTTTAAAAAGGAAACAGATGACTTTTTTCTACCACTGCGGGGGGGGGGCGGAAATCACCAATACAATAAGTACTTTAATAAAACAAAGCAGAGAAACCTAAATAGGCATTTTATGTGTTCATCCTTTACCCTTCCCAGGAGAAGGCTGTCTTTCCTATGTTTTCCGAGAGGTGGACTAATCAGTTCATTACAATATACATGATGAAGATGTCACAATTGCTTGATCCCAGCTAATTACTGCTGAGACTGTCCAGGCCATTTCAGAGGTCTGTTCTCTTGTGACCCTAAGCTTTCTTCTCTGGCTGAAAACTACTTTTTTTTTTTTTTGTAAATTCAGGACAAATATGCCCCATTAAATAGCCAAAACAATCACAATCTTGATTTTCTCTAAGTGTCTAAAAACAGTTCTGAATAATTTGTGTCACTATTTGAGGCAAGTGCAGAAAATTTTGGGATCCCATCTAATCTTTCCAGTGATTTCTTGCTCCCTGCCACAAGTGGGGCCTTTGCTCATTACTTAAAGCATTCACCTTTAAGGCCATTTCTCAACAGGGCAAGACCTTCCAGAAACCTCACCTAATGAGAACCCTAGAAACCATTTTCTTATCTCATAGCAGCATGTAGGAAAAAAACACATTGTATATCTATTGCTGGCTGATTTTCCCCAGTTTTAGATAAGCTCTTTTCAATAAGTTCTCAATGGAGGCACTAGGCTTTTATATTTCAAGGGGGCAAATGAAAGGCACGAAGTATGTTTTGAATTTTAGATTAACTGCCAAAGCAGGTACCCAGCACAGGTCTGCTAGCTACCAGATGAAATCCCCCTTTTTGAAGGAATCAAATGAACTAAAATCTAAATTTTTCTGTTAAAGGTTGCCTTGGGATGAAAGGCTGTGACTTTCAGGGAGGAATTAACCCAAGATGGTGAGGCGTAGAAAGACACAAGTACCATTAAGGGAAATTGAGGACTATGATGAATAAAACGTACCCTGTCTCCAGGGTATCTGCCTGCCCTCTCTACCAATCTTTCTCACTGTCTCCCATGCCACTCTTGTCCTCTGTCCCCAAGCCCCTGCTACAATACCTCCAATGAGCCAAACTCTTTCCTACCACAGGGCCTTTGCACATGCCATTCCCACCACCTGGCACAACTTTCTTCCCAACTCTTCCCTGGGCTGCCACTGTCTCGCAGCTTGGGTCTTCGTTTAAATATGACCTGTCATCCAAGACGCCACCTGCCTACCATCTCTACAAGTCTCTCCTCTTCTTGGTCTTTCTTTGTCCTGACTTCCTTGTTTATTTCTTACCTAGCCCTTAGTAGAAATTATATTCATGGGGTTGGGTAGGCATCTTCCAAAGTACCCTTCTCTTTTATTACTGGTAGGGCTGGCTTCATACACTCAGAAAGGCCCTGTTGCTTGGGGCTTAATGCTCTGTGATTACTGTCTTGAAATTCTTAATAATTTTATCTTTGAATCTGTGTTTTATAAGTGAAATCTGATGGGACCATGGAGCATGCACCAGGGGCTTGGAGCCTTGGCCCCCTGCAGTCCCCTGGGGCCCTGCTTGGGCTACTGATCCCCATCCTTGGTGAGGCTCAGGTACGAGGAAGGCTGGAGTCAGGTCTGTGTGCCTATGGCCTCTAGGGGTGGGCGTGACAGTGTTGCAGTGTGTTTGATGGGCCTAGCACATCCTGGCACACTGGCTGCATTACCTTTGGGGATCGTGCACTGGCTGTGGATTAGGGCTGTGGGCCGATGGGATGGGGAGATATCTGGCTTGACTCTACCTCCCCCCAATCCCAATGGCCAAGGCACCGTGCATTGGGCAGGCAACTGGCAGGAGGCAGGCACAGCAGCTGGTGGGCTGTGTGTGCACCAAGTTGCAAGGGTGGGGCCCCTCACACTTGTCCTCTATTTCCCTGCTTAAGGAAGCATGACATTAAATAGCAAAGAAAAACACCATGACAGGTAGACAGATCACATAAGAAAAGAAAAAGCTTTATATTGTAATACCTTTAATGGTACTTTTTACTACTTTTCTGAACAATGGAGCCCCATATTTTCATTTTGCACTGGTCCCTGAATATTATGTGACCGACCCCGTTTACCACTATATCCCTGGCATCCAGCACACAGTAGATATTCTTTCCCCATTGTCTGTCAGACAGTTTAAGGCAGTGAGAGGTGAGAGGAGGACTTAAATAGAGTTACTCTGCTTAAGACTAAGTACAATATTGAGGTTGTCCTAGCTGGGCTCATGGGCAGTTTCCAATATTCCTGCAGGCATTCAAAACTGTGATGGTTCAGCATATTTCTCAGGCATCCAAACCCACAAATGTGATGATAAAATAATGATCTGATTTTGTGAGCAGCTTGTGGAATCAGCCATGTTATTTATAATCGTATCTCTTCATATGTGAACGTATGGATTGACTAAAAATTTCTTTGATGAACTGATTTTAATCGGCACTATCTGCCCTGCAGAACCTTAAAGACATTATTTTTTTCCAAACAGCTAATTTCCTCTCTGTGCCCCAGTGCACCTGCAGCCCTGGTGGGGCATGCCTCTCCCTCTGAGAGGATGTATAAGCAGCAGCGCCCGCTCTCCTTGAGTTTAAAGGGGGAGCCCCAGATAGAACGCTCTGCATGGCTAAAACAACACTGACCATTCTATCTTAGGGACCAACTCTCACAGCTGCACGTGGAAACCCAAGCCCCTGAAAACCCACCGTGGGGAGAAAAACCACTGTGCTCCTGTTAGGATTCTTGTTGTTTATGTACAACCAGCACATTACTAATGGATTTCAGCTCCACACTCCACTTGTCCGAGAAAGGCTCTCAGCCCCTCTCAACAATCACTGTAAGAACAGTTCTTGATTCTTTCGGGATGGGCACCTGCATCATGGCAAATGTGGGCAAGACCCTCACAGCTATGTTTGTACCAATGGCCAAACAAAGATTTCTTCTCCACCCTTCCCAGTTATAAACTCAAATGTGAGCAAAGTCAACAAAGATTGGGGGCATGGGCTTACTCCTGTTTACTGCTGAATCAGCATGAGATCCCACTTAAGGAGAAAAGGCTGGATTGTCAAGGTACAGTCACATGAAGATGACCTTTCTAATGAAGGCCTGGTTCTTTGGCAGGTAAGTGACCGCAGACCCCATGCCTGCCTTCTGGAGTAAGGAATGCAAGCAGTGGCTACTGCTCCCTGGACACCTGTACTTCAAAGGAATTCAAGCAACCCGGACCAGTTGGCTGCCAAAGAAAACAGTGTCCAAGGACTCCCTGGCCAGTGGTAAGTGTGGGCACAGCAGTCCTCAAGTGCACAAGGCCTCTCTTTCCTACCCTGCTCACGCTGAAACTACAATATCAGGAGCCAGCAAAAATCTGCCCGGCAAACCCTCCAAGTTCAGGGTCAGTTCAGCTCGCTCCAGGAAAGCTCAGGGAGGTGGCTGATTCCCAATGGTCCCGTTTGCTCAAGCTTGTAAGTGTGACCCTCTGGCCTCCTGGCAGGCAGGCTGTATCAGCCCCTGAAACACGCAGGCTCCTGCTCAGGTTACAGAAACTCATATTTTAAATCGCTGAAATTCTCTCTGGGGTGCTTAGGAGGAATTCCTGCAGCCCAAGTCGTTCCCTACTTCTGGGACTGCACTAAGATTAGCCTATAAATGACTCAATGGTTCACCAGGGGCCCCTTTTACAGCCTTCCCTATGGAACAGGCAGCCGGGCGGGGCAGGTGGGGGAGGGGATGGAGAATTGTGATATCTGAATGCTTTTTGCCCAACTTAGGGGTTCTGGGCTGGCTCTACCAGCCACAAACTTGCTTCTTGGAGCCCACTGGAAAGGATACAATTTATACTACCAGCTGGGTTTTGCACTCATTGCTCAAATACCCGATTTTAAACTGAGTGTGAGGTCACGAGAGAAGGGAGCTTGTTGATTTAGGTAAAAGAGACTTCCAGTCCCTGGGAAAAACAAAAGGAGAACCTTGTGTGGAAGGTTCTTGATTAGACCAGAGGTGCAGGGTTCCAAGCACTGTCTCAGGATGGCTCCACAGCTCTAGCAGGAAATGAATTTAGGAACCTCTGCATTTGATACGTACTTCTTCAGATCCTCCTCCCTCCAAAAGAAAAACACACAAGCCACTGAAAAGAGCAATCTTAAAAAGATCCTGAGAACTGGCAGTGAAGACAGTTTCAACCAGTGTTTCTCATATTCTCTAGTCCTAGAATCCCCTTCCCAGGCCATATTAGGCCCCCATACCCATTTCAAGGGGCCTCCGAAATTTCTAAATTGCTTTCCAACACTCAGTAATCAAAATATTTCACAGGGAAACCCAGATTCTGTCTTCTCTTGCAAAAACATGGAAGCGCAGGCAGCTGCAGCTTGTACTTCCTCCTGGTGATAGGCAGCCGGCTCTGAGTAGTAGCTTATGTCACAGGCTGGGCTGCGAGCCCATGAGCTCCATCCACGTGGTCCCCGGCCTCACTCACCTTTGTCCTTTGCCTCCCTGGCCCTAGGAGGCATTTCAGTTTATGACCCTTGCTCTGAATATGCTCTGGAAAATGTCGGATTTACCAATTATCCAAAGCATGAGTGAAGGATATTCACTGAATACCTATGTGTATGGTGCTGTTCTTAGCGATATGGGACCACACAAGTGTTTAAGAATGCCCCCTCTTCACCGCAGTTTAGTGCAAGGTGGTAAGATGAGGCACACCTAAACAGAAAGGCACTCGAGGAGGCAGTGTGGTACTGGGGCTTTGATGCTGGCACTGGCGAGTAACCTGGCCTTTCTGGTCCCCTTTAAAAATAAGCACTTGTACAACTAGACAGGAGGAAGGAGTGCCAGTGTTCTATTAGCACATTCAGGTGATTACAGTTAACGATAATGCACTGTATATTTCGAAATAGCTAGAAGAGAGGATTTTGAATGTTCGCAACACACAGAAATGATAAATGGTTGAGTGATGGATACGCCAATTACCCTGATTTGATCGTTACACATTGTATACGTGTATCGAAACAAAATATCATGTGTACCTTATAAATAGGTACAATTATGTGTCAATTAAAAAAAGAAAAAAATTAAAAATTTTGAAAAGGAAAAAAATGAACACTTGTAGGGTTAGACTACATGGAAGGCTTTCAACTCACTCTTTTTTTCCTCAAATCTTGGAGACTCTTCTTCCATGAAATTTTATACACAATGAAATTTGAAGGGGGCGGGGGAGAGTATATCCAGGCCCCATCTCCGTGGCTTCCCCTTCTTACTCCATACCGTCTGCTTGGCCCCAGTGGGACCCCTACTGTACGTCAAGGCTCTCCATAGCCCGGATTGAACTTCAGTGGTCTGGGTGATGCCTGAGGTCTCTCCAGACTCTTATGTTCTGTATTTCTGAAAGCCCCATGGCGGGGGTCAGGGAGGGTAGATGTGACATCGTAATAAGAAGAATTCCCTATTACCTGACTGAAGAAAATAACTGGGAAGAGAGACAGTGGCAATATTCACGATCTCATACACAAGGAGTGTGTGACCCTGAAACTAACATGGAAGGTTAAGTCTCATCTCAGAAGCATTCCAACACTGGGTGATTTAGCACCTAGTAGATGAGGAGGAGCAAGAGGATGTGTGTGGATGTTCTCTCTCTCTCTCACGCACACCAAGATGAGCACTCAGGGAAAACCAGACAGACTGCAGATTCAAATACCTGGTATCTCTGTATTGCACATTTCTTGTTTCTGTCTGCCCCATACCCACTCTTGGTAATAGCTCCTCACTTCCCCTTGGGCAACCATCCCTTCTGCTTCTCTCAGCATGGTTCAGCTGAAGTTGACCCCATCATGTCTAGTTTTAGCAATGAGCATATGCCTCTGTCCTGGCCAATCAGATCACTGCAACTTTCGGCATTAGTGATTGGCAAAAGGATGGCACATGACCTAAACTGGGCCAATGGGTGACCTCCCTAAGTTTCTTGTTGGAATTATCAAAAAAAGAACTTGCTTTTACCACTGGGGTTTCTGGGCTGATAGGATCAATCCTGGAGGTGCTAGGGGCCACTTTTACCACCTTGTGGGAAGAACATGCCCCCAAAACCAAGCCAACAGAGTTAAGCACAGCTAAGTAATGGGAAGAGACCAATGTTGAATGACAAGATTTAAATACCTAGATCTAGCTGAGCCTAAAGCTAGATATCCTGGTATTTTTCCATTGCTTGAGCCAATGAATTGTGATTTGCTTTTTGCTTTGTTTTATTTTCTGCTGAGGCCAATTTGGGCTGGGGTTTTGACACATGCATTCCAGAGAATCCTAACTGATATGATATATCTTCACTGACCACACTGTATTTCAACTTAGTTAAGTACCTCAAATTCATACTAAGGCTTTCTTACTACCAAAATCAGAGAATTAAAAAATAAAAGGCAATTTTCATTATCTCTATAATAGTTACAAATCTTTAACACCACTCATTAGAAAACTAATTTTGGCCAGATGTCCAAAGCTACCCATTTCCTAAAATATGACTCACTTCTCTTGGTTAACTGTGATGCTCAAAGCAGGATAGTCAATACAGTAATTTTTGCCTCTCCATGATCTTTTTCTTCTGCATTATTTGAGGGACATTTATGTAGCATTATTTATTCAGTCCCATGCACCATTCAATGCTGAAAGACAACATTTCAAGAGCACACATAATTTTTAAAAAATGAAGAATATGATTTCTGGTCCTTAATTTACCACAATACAGAAGATATAGCTTACTTTTCAAAAACCAAATAGACAAAAAATCCAGCATTACAAAACAGGTAAGTTAAAGAAAAACAACCACTTTACAAAATGATTTATTAAAAAACTTCTTTCAATAACGAGATTCATATAGCAAGTGCTTGCCTTTTGAAAGAATTTTCAATTACAGAAGTAACACACAAACATCTTTTGCTTGTAAAAAAAAAAAATTAAAACATGCCTAATTAGCTAAAATTCCTTTTGATTATCTCCCCTTCCGATAAGAAACCACTGTCACCTACCTGGAGTGTCCCCTCCCAGATCTTTTTACTTACAGATCTATATTGTTTGGTATGTATGTGTCTTCCCATAAATGCCATCAAACATTATGCATTGTTTTGTAATTTCCTTTTTTCTCTCTCAACAGTATGTCTTAGAGATCTCTCCTTGTTAGTGCACATACATTTGTCTCATTGTTTTTAATTCTATACTTTATTTAACCATTCTACTATTGATGGACATTTGGGATATTTCTAATTTTTCCTATTACAAACAACACTGCAATGAACATCAAGGTATATAAGCCTCCTTACCCATGTAAGGCAAGGACTTCTCCTGGGCTGATGTGTGCTTACTTTTTCAGGCAGACAGCTGTAATGTAAAACAAGGTAGACTTTTATGATATTGGCAACCAGCGAAAATACAGCTCCAAAAAGATATGAACTAAAGTTGTTTTTTCCTTCACTTTTTAAAGATCAGATCACTTTTCTTACTTTCCAAGAATTGTAGCACCTTTAAGGAAGGTTGCCTAATTAAGATAGAAGCCATAGCTGGTACTCAAGATCAATTTTTTACTTGATCTAATTCCCTACCTTCCCCCCCAACCTCCCTGCCAAGAATTTCAGCCCCATATATCTGCTCTTAATTGATGTGTTAATTATAAGGGTTATCTATTCATCAAAGTACAGCCTTAAAGACTTACTAAGTCACAAGTCAAGATATACATTTGAAAAAACAAAACTGCCCCATACAAATGAGATCCATTCCTTTTTAATAGGAAATATACAAAACATACAAAATAATGCACACACATGGTGTATCCAGTACAAAGAATAAAAAATACCCTGTATCCCCCATTCCGCTTAAGAACATTCTCCAAATAGTTGATGCCTGTTGAAGGTTCCGACCCAATTACCCCATTCTCCTTCTTCAGGGATAAACACCATTCTGACTTTTACGTTTATTTTCCCTTTGATTTGTTATTAACACTTTATTATGGAAATTTTTAAACATATACGAAGTAGAGAGAATAACTTAACGAATTCCCACGTACCCAACACACAGTTTGAACCATTAGTCAACATTTTGCTGTTCTTGTTTCCTCTACTCCCCCCCCACTCTTATTTCCTGGGGTGTTTTAAAGCAAATCCCAGAGAGCGTGTCATTTCACACAGAACTACTTCATACTGTATCTCTAAGTAAAGATGACTCTTTAAAAAAAACAAAAAATCATAACTACCATGTCATTACCACACACAACACAATTCATAATTCCTCAATTTCATCTGACGTCCATCCATATTCAAGTTTCCTCAACACACAAAAATGTCCTTTTACAGTTAGTAAAAAAAAATTACATAAAGTCAAATTAGGATACAAACAAAGAAACCCCTGTATTATTTTAAAAATATTTTACTTAAAGCTTTACCAAGTGGCCAGTCTTTTCCTCAAATTAGCATATAATAGTGAGGTTTCACTATATAATCAATAGCTCACTGAATGTTACCAATTATATTCAAGGAAGCTAAGCGAGAACACAGTTTCCTCTTCCTTGTTCCCCCTCCCCCCCATATCTGCCCGAGTGTACAACGGAATCAATGCATGGGCACAGCAACTGGCACAGTTTTAAGATTCACAAGTGCACAGATGTGGATAACAAATGAACTAAATTATATAGTGACTATGGTGTTAAAATGTGACTAATATACACTCTGGGCCTTATTTTCCAAGCTTAAAAATAATTGGGTAAACACTACAGAGTATCTGGGTTTGGAGCTTGTTTATTTTGCTTTCTTTAAGGAAGCATATGATTAATGCAAATGTGGCCATTCAGGAACATTTGCTTCCTTGTTCTGTTTGCTTTTTATACTTACAAGAAGAAAAAATGTTACGTTTGCAAAGCAGTCACACACATACATTTGACAGGGAGATTGTTAGGTAAATGTGGAAACTGCTTCTGTGGGGTTTTGGTCCTGCTTTTCTTGGTGTATTCATCAAAAGTGAGGAAATAGGTGAAAATTCATCTTTAAGCTGAATGTTTTACATTTTTGTGAATTTAGCTACTTTTCTAAAGCAAATGCTTCATTATCATTGTTGATATTACACCTATTAAATAGGCACACCCCTATTTAAGAGAACTCAAAGTACAAAAGACTCAAGAGTTAAAGACTGGCGTTATAGAAAATATTTTTTTTGGCCGGGTGTGGTGGCTCACGCCTGTAACTCTGGCACTCTGGGAGGCCGAGGCGCGAGGATCGCTTGAGCCTGCGCCCAGGTGTTGCAGGTTGCAGTGAGCTGTGATGACTAGAGTGATGCCACTCTAGTCTGGGCAACAAAGCAAGACCCTATCTCACAAATATATATATATATATATTTTTTTTTTTAATTATGGAAAATTTCAAACATATATAAAAGTAGAGAGGACAGTGTAATGAAACCCTATGTACCCATCACCCAGCTTAAACAGTTATCAACTTATCGTAAATCTTGTTTCAACTATACATCCAATAGTTTTACAATGGTGACATCACCTGGGAATTAATTTGCCTCCACGAATATCTCAAGAATATAAAAAAAAAAAACTCACCCAGACCTGACACAGACCTCCTTAGCTCAGCACAGCACTGGGGACATCAAAGCATGCATCGTGAACCCACACCCACGAGAACGTCCTCCACCCCGTCCACGGGAGAAGGGCTTCAGGTGTGAAATGCTGATCTTTTAGGGCAGACCTGACAGGGAAGGAGGGCCTGAGAAGACGCCGAGGTAACAACATTTGAGCTTGCAGGGTGCCAAATGCTCCCTCTCCACTAGGCAGAGATCTGCTGGTTCTGCAGTGACCTCAGAGAAGGGACGGCCATGGAGCCAGGTTATTTGTCTCTGTCACACACAGACCCAAAAATCATCTCCTGCCCCCTCTCACTGCCCAGATGCAGTCAATCGCTGAGCCTTGTCACTGCACGTGAAAATACCTCCTAGACCCGTCCCCTTTTCTCAATCTCCTGACTCTCCTCTTTCTCTCCCCAGGGCCCATCCTGGTGGCTCCATCTGTGTGCTAACATCTGGAAAGCCCCCGCACTCCCAGCCACGGTAAGCACACCGTTCAACGGCTAGTCTTGGGAGGGCAGGTGGCAGTACAGTGTACCAAAGCTGCCACTGGCATCTAGTATCAAAAGAGAACACAAGACTTTAAACATTGTTTTCATTCAAAAATTAAAAAAAAAAAACAAACCCAACAACTAAGTATTTGAAAAATGGCAGAGTGAGTTTTAGTACTTTTTCCTAATTGCTACATCTAAAACAATGAATTAATTGCTACTAGCTATAACCTAACTCTACCTTTTTGTACCAGTAGTAGAAAGGGAGCGGGTAAAATGCTGCAAATCCACAGCGATCCATAAGTTAACTTTTTACACCGCACACAGGGTAGGGCCAGATGGTGGCCGTATGAATCACTGGTCAGACTTGCCACTGTTTCCTGAGGTGGCACCATCCCAGCATGAGCAGAAACCGTGTCTGTTCCTGATGAGGAGGTGAGCTGCAGGCAGGGTATTCCCAGTGGCCAGTGACACCACACGAAAAGGATGAATGACCACATGGCTTGTTCTCATGCTCAAGAATAATTTTACTGAGTGTCCTGATCCCTTTGGTAACCTGCCAATAACGTGCCTCCTCCCTTGCTCCCTTCCACAAATACCAGGTGCCAGGCACTGTTCTGGGCCCTGGCATAGATACATCTGTGAACATGACCAACAAGTTCTGATCTCATGGAGTTTTCATTCGAAATCGACATAGCATGATTAGGGATCACCCACAACCAAGTCATGAACCTACAAAGTCCAGGCTGGCCCCAGATGATGCTGGTACCTCACATGGCCATGAGCTACAGTTTTCACAAATGGAGGATGAGCCACCAGCCACTACCCTCCCAGGCTCTCAGACCCGACCTATAGTCACTCACCTCCTTCATGAATCCTTACACCAACTCATCACCTAAAACATCTCAGAGGCATATATTACTATTCGTGTAAGGCTCTGGGGTGGGTACTCTCGATGTGGATGACCACAACTTCTGCATTTCCTGCAACTATCCTAATTCTGAAACTATTCTAGTCACTCAGAGAGTGAAATCTCTGAAATAGTGAAATAGTGAAATCTCTGAAATTTCAATATTGTGGCACCCAAATGACACCCTCCAAAATGTCCAATGCCCAGCATGGGGGATGGGGGTCTTCTGTTAGATTATAAAAGGCAGTAGGGGATCTGGGGAAGGCTCCTTGGCTCATATCCGAGTTTGCTACCTCCTAGCTGTGTCTTCTTGGGTGAGTTATATAATCTCTCCATGATGCAATTTCCTTGCCTATAAAATGATGATAATGACAGCATCTACCTCTATCTACATTGTTGGGATGATTAAATGAGTTAATACATGCTCGGTGCCTAGACCAGAGTCAGCCACATAGAAGGCCCAGTGAACAGTAGCTAATTTTATTGTTGGGGTTGGTACTGCTATTTAGTGTCAGAGATTTACTTTACTGTTTGGAAAACCCCGTCACTACAGAAATGGGGTTTAAAAAGTACATCAAGGGAAATTCTTGCTTTCTTTTTTAAAAAAATTTGTTAACTAAGATTGAACTTGGGGTGATGGACACACTAATAGCCCTGACTCAAGCATTACAAAAGCTATCCCTGTAAGAAAAACGTTTGCAGCCCCTTAATATTTTGAAATAAAGAAAAGATTGGACTTGGGCTTTTAAACTTCTTTCTGACACTCCCCTCTGCCACCCCATTTCCACGTGAGGTGTGCCACCTTTCACTCGGGGCCCTGAATATTTCTGAGCTGAGTTACTAGGACTGCTGAATGTTAATCACCACGGCTCCAGTCTACGTCAGCATCACTGCCAGAGTAATGCTCCTAAAACACAGCCCTAAATGCTCTTTTCCCACCCAACAATGCTGCCTTGTTCTAAACTGGATTAAGGGCCAGTTTCTCACCCTTTTACGCTGGCATCTTACGAGCCCAGCCTAGCCCACCTGCCAGTCCCCACCTCCACTCAAGCTGTGTTGCCCCCTTTAAACCACCTACAAATACATTCCAGGCCATTTCTACCTCTGTCCACCATGGCAATGTCCCTCTCCTCCTCTTTAAATCCTTCTATCTTAAGGCTTTGATTCCTTCATGAAGCCTAACCTACCCACTGTTGCCTATGTGAGTGAATCTATCCACCAACTGTTCTGCTCCTTTTGAGCTACAGCATTTCTTTTTTTCCTTAGTTTGGTTGGGTTTTGCCTCCTATATGCAAGTCTGATCTCCCAAGACAGACTCTAAATTTCTCAAGAGCAAGCACAGCATCACACATTCCTTTCATATTCTACCTTCTCTTCTCTTTCCTTACCAAAATCCAGGTAGGCAATTCAGAAATATTTGTCATCTTTGTAAATATCTGGATAGTTTATCATTACTAAACTCTTGCTAAAATTTGGCCATGACTTAATGAACCTGATTAAAAGTTGTAAAATCCAAACACATAACCGCAGCTGCCTTGGTTTGCCATGGGGCTCTTAACAACCAAACCAATTCCCCACTTGATTTCCACCTTGGATTAAAATCATGCCAACTCCCCATCTGAGCTATGGGCATCTTTCCAAGTCCTTTCCACTGTCAACTGAGACACAGGCATTAGAGGCGATGTTCTGTACTCGGGTCTCATTTACTTTTAATAAACATTTTCCTATAGTTTGTTCGTAGGTTCTGTGGAATCTGCCTCCCAAACAGGGCACATCCATTCTGTCTCCCACATCCCCATTTCCCTACGTAGGCCACTGTCATCACTCACCTCAATGACAGATGACTCCTAACTACTATTACATCTTCAGTCTCTCTCACATCTAGTCTAGCAATGACTCATTCAACAAATACCAATTGTGTGCCTACTATGCACAAGGCATAAATAATGTTGGAAAGAAGCAGATACACTAGACTTTCTGCGTGTCAAAGGAAAGCCTTACTGAATTTGGCCTTCTGGCTCCCTATTTGGTGAGAACAAGGTGGGTGACAACATCTAAATTCTACAATAAGCCATCAGAAAACGAAGCTCCTTGAATTATCTCCAGCTTGTACACTAAATGAAACCTTTTTCTTAGAGCTGTGATATTAAGCAAAGAGAAAAACAAAATGGTAGGCAATATGAGAGGACTTAAGGTGCTACAACACCTGCATCTTGATTTAGTCATCTCAGGATGAACAATCAAGGGAAGGATTGTGATGAAGGATCACGGCACAGAATCAAATGTAAAACCTTTTGTCTCAGGTCATAATTATGTTTTCAGTCAAAATTACAACTTGGTTGCAGTCAAAATAATAGGTTTTTATCAAAAAAAGATTCCATTTCCACAATGGTGCTCTTTAGTGTCTAAATAAATGGCTTCCTATAAGAGGGGAATTGTCAGATGGATCTGAGAAAAGATACTTAGTTCCCCATAAGTTGAGACCACTGACAACTAAAGTTATTTTCTTCAATATTCAATAATTCTATTTAATATTCATCTTTCTGAATTTTCTTTTATTACAGTCATTCCCCCTGCATCCTCCTCGCCTTCCCCATGAGTAAGGCTACAGGATCAGAGTTCCTATTTTGTAGTATGTTACGTTATGGAACTGGCATTCTGAAATCGGGCAACTGTAAGAAATGACAAATTTCAACTGTACGGCTACACAGCAGGCAGCTCAGTCAAGGATGTTAGATGGTCAGATGGAAAGGAAATCCTTCCGAGGGCCAGCTATTTCTAAAGATCCGCTGTGGGCATCTTACAGAAAATCCTGGAGTGTGGCAGAGAGCGACTTACAGCCCAAGTCTCCTCGATCAAAGAAACGATCGGGACATGTGGTGTCAGAGCGCCACCTGCTGGCACAGTTGTGCCAATGTTTTACACACAATACTTTCTACAGCATGGCAACTTTGACCCTGTTTAAATAAGAAACATGAAATTCTTTATATGTGCAAAAGAGATAGGCACAAAAGCATGGTTGTGGCTCTGCATTACGGGGGCTGGGTATATGAATTCTACTGGTCAGAGAATTTTATATTATTAATATGGCTAGTAGATTTATTGTTTTAGATAAAGCAAGTTTATCTCAATGTTTTCTTGATCTCAACTTTAAAACTTTAACATTATAAATATAAAATATCAAAAATATCTCTGGGAGCCCAGTCTTTATAAAAGAAAATAAATGAGTTTTAGATACTGATGTTTCCTTTATAATAGCTAAATCTAGACTTGTTTTAATGGTTCCTTCACATTTTTTCTGGTAGGTTCTACCTTTACAAGCAAATGTATAAATGGTCCTTTATTTACCTGAAGATTCTACTAAGATCATAAATCTTATGTGAGTTCCATTTACAAATGATGAGTGGGTTAAACATCTGGGAATGCATAACGAAAGTCTAACATTACACACAAATAATTCTTTATTATTAAACCTCAAGGAAGTATGATTCTGTTCTTTAAATACCAGCCTTCAAAAAAAGCAATCTCTGCACTTAAATCGATCCTTTATTCATAAAGCTTTATGTAAAATATTATTCCCACTACTGTCTGCTCAACTGTATCCAATCAACAGTGAAAAATCCTTCTTTTGCTTAGTTTGGTAGTTTTGGATTATAGAGGACATCACCTAATGCTTTTCCCCATGTACTTTGCAAAGTCTTATAGGAAAGAATACAAGTACATTTCCAAAAAAATACAACACAGCATTTATTGTGTCTGAACTCAACTCTCTCAGTGCAACCATGAACGTGTCCTGAGAAACTTGGTAAATGCTTTGAACTTCTTTGGGGCAGAAAGGCATCACAAACTGAAATTAAAAACCTACAATTAAAGCTTTTATACCAAATTTATACATAGATCAAATTATGTTCTCTGACACACAGGCAAGAAAGCAAGAGGGGGTAGGGAGAGAACCTGGACAGATGTGTTTTTGTATTATGTTGACGACCTCTGCATCTGAAACATAACTCAGTGAAACAGAAACCCCAGCCGTGCGATTTCCTTTCTGTAGAGAATAGAGATGTGAACACAGTATCCCAAAGTCACAGGGCATGTGCTAAACATCTATTTATTCATACTTCTGCCTTTTTTATTAAATGGAAATTAATATTACACTATAGGCTGTGTACATGTGACTCCTTCATGGGTGTGTTATTATTTTCTCCAGATGACCACCTGATGTACCTTGTTCTCACCATTAATTAAAACAGTTACATGGTTAAACACATAGGAACATTGGGTTAGTTAGCAAGTGTGGTGTAACAAATGAATGCACATAAAATTTACATGTGATTTAATTAGCTGATAATGGGTCATTAATTGAGGGGCTAAAGAAAGGAAACATACTCTTTTGGACACATAAAGGCACCATTCAGGAAGAATAGATTTGTTTTCACTCCGTCCTTCTCAGCTAGGAGAACCACCTGTGCAAATACGGGGCTCAAGTCAGATGACAAGCCGGGTTTTTATGGTACCAGGAAGATTTTCATCTCCATGACAACCTTCCTGGTTCCAAACAGAGAATGTTATTTTTCTGGAGTCCACATCCTAGCCACACCAGTGGACTCAATTTGGGCCTGACATGCATCTGAACCTCTCTCTTGGACAGCCATTATTAACTGGGGCTGCTTCTGCCAAGTCATTATTGGTTCGTGATTACAAATCTGCCGTATTTTGTAATGACTCCATCTTCTGAGTGCTTCATTTTCAAGAAATGAAGTAATGCTCTGACTCAACAACTCTCTGGAACTACAAACCACTTTCCCATCTCCAAAGTACACCAGTTTTTATTAAGGAGGTCTTTTGCCCACATAAGTCACTAAGATTTTATATATAAAGACAACTCTTTTCATATCACTTAAGTGCATGCATATAATTTAATTATTCATGATATTAATTAATAACATGATTGATTGATATGTGGAACAATACACAAAAGGGCTTCCTGGGAAATTCTCTGGAAATAAATATGGAAAAAACAAAACAATGATGTTCTTATATGAACATGCTTATGATATGAGAAGGATGGTTTTTGCACCAACTCCAGAAAGTGCTCCTGGCTCTTTAGAAGTGCTATTCTATCAAGTTCTTGATTTATAGCCAAATCCCATTCCTATTCTAAGATAGCTTGACACCCGAGGGAGATGGTTTGGAATTTAAGAGTATGAGATTACAGAGCTGAGGGCAAAGATTTTGCTCTTTTAATTAAGTTACACTTCTATACACGGGTGTCATTTTATGTAACTGGTTTCCCACGAACAATCATTTGGGGCACTTTTGATACAATGTGCCCCTCTGAGAAAGCCCTTCAAACAAACCCCATTCCCTTAAAGATAGACTTTGATTCAGGATCCAAGGCATAGAATTTGGCTCAGAATTAACAGTCATAGAATTTAATGCATACAACTTTCTTTACTGTGCCAAGTTTGTTGCTGTTGTTTTAACAGAATCGGACTACAACACTCTGGGTAGAAATAATAACACAAAAATACCCCTTACAAGCAAAAATTGCAGAACTTTGATCGGTAAATCAAATAAGAAAAAAAAATCCTATCTAACAAACCAATAGACTTATCAGCCTGAAAATCAGGATTTTCAAACTGTCCATATTGTGAAGGATATTCTATAGAATTTATCAAATCTTTGAAGCTTGAAACCTTTTAATACTAATTGTTATTTATTTAATATAAAAATTACTAAATAATTTGTTTATTAAATAAAGGTTATTTATTTTCATCATCAGAAGTTTACCAGGTATCAGAGGGGCATAAATTTTCAAACTGCGTAAGTTTATAGGTGGCTTTTATATGTTCTTTCTTTTAAAACAGGAGGTAAAGTCAGTGTAAGGAAAAACGAATTCCATTTAAAAATTTGAGGCAAAAAATAAAGTTGCACTGGATTGAAACCTACCAATCCCCAGCAGACTTTCCAACCCATTCCCTCTGTAATGAGTGCTCAACTGCTCCAGCTCTGAGACGTAGGAGGCACTCAACCATCTTCTGGATAGTCAATGAACTCACTTATATGTGACAAGGATTCCCCCCAAGACCACCACTAACTGACACGGCCATAAACCATGGGCCTCAGGTGTGGGCAGGTAGAGAAAAGGGAATGAAAAAAATCAAAGAAACGGTGTCCACTGTGGAGAGATTTGCACATGGTTTCCCATCCATGTGAGATTCACCATCTCTCCACTGAGATGAAATATACAAGATGACTTCAGAACAATTATAAAGCCAAGTATCAACATGACCAGAATAACAGGGTGCAGATGATACCTAAAGGCCCAGGAAGCACAGGCGCCAGGGCTGGTCAGGCTGAGACTGCAATGTCCATTTCTGAAGTGCAGGCCAAGGGGGCAGGAAAGATACATGGGCAGTGTTACAGTTTACTGATCATATAATTTATGATTTGGATCTCTCAAATCTCAGGAAAAGGCAAGCCATATACTGGGAATAAATGCACGCAACAAAGATGAAAAGGTTGGTATCTCTAATATAAATTAAGCTTTTCTACATCAACAAGAAAAAGATGAACATGCAGGGACGGTAACAAGCAATGCACCAAAGAAAAATACAACTGGCTAATGAAAAATGAAACAAGATCCAACCCAAATAGATATTAAATAGTTACTAATTTAAATAATGAGGTGCCAATTTTCACTCAACAAGGCAAAGGTTAAAAATAACCCTGAACTAACAAAGGGGCAGAGAAAAGGCTTGCTCAGATATTACCTGTGGGAAAACAATAGTCACCACTTTTCTGCGGAGATATTCACAGAAATGGTACAAACACTCCAATTCTAGAAATTTTCCTCAAGAAAAATGCATACATAGATGGAAGGGTTTACAAATAAAAATCTTCAACCCAGCATTGTTTATAATGGTAAAAATGACAATAGTAATAGGTAAGAGGTGGAATACTACATAAACATTAAAAACCCTGAGGCTGAAAACTACCTAAAATTGTTTATGGTATGCTGCTAAGTAAAATCAGGCTATAATACTCCAGGGAGAAGATGATCTCTTTTAAAAAATATGTGTATGTGTGTATAAGCATACTTCTGATTCCCATTTTCTAACACACACATATACACCATGAAATAAACATAAGGCATACACCGAAAGAATAATAGTTTTTTTTTCTGTATTGTGAGATGACAGGTTACTTCTTGTCACTCTGGGCTCTTTGGTGTTTGTAGAAAGGAGACTGTATTACTTCAGTAACCTGGAGAACTTATGGAGTTTGATAATGCCAAGTCCAATCAGAACCAGCCATATGAGAAATCACTATTGGCAGTTGAACACCTGACAAAGAAAAGATGGATTTAAATGAAGCCTTAATCTCTAAAACTGCACAGGGAAAGGAACTCTCAGGTATCAGAAATCATGAGACACTCTAACAAAAATTTTGTAGCTCAGATGCAGCTGTTGCCAGCCCTGTTCCCCATTTTTCACAATAGGCTTGGCTATCCACTAGAAACTGGCTTCCAAAAACCTCTTTCCCCGCACGCGCTGGACACCCCCGCCGAGCTGCAGCTGCCTCCAAACAACCCCTCCCATCATGCTGCCTTGAACAAATCACAAGGCCCTGGACAGAGTAATTGCTAAGGAAGGCTTTCCTCCCTTTGATCATCAGAATCTTGTGCATAAACTCATTCTTGCACCACTCTCCAGAAATCTGGAAACAGCAGTGAAGAAGTAAAGGAAAACCGGGGGAATGAAAGAAGAAAAGTCAACCGAAGTTTCTGCTTGCAGAATTCTGTCACTGTGATGGCCAGTTTCACCTGAGAGCAATGGGACAGGTGGTGGTGCCTCCAAGTGGGACCAGCTCGGCAGCTCCTTTTGCATGAGACAGTCAGCGACTCAAGGGACCACTAGGGGGCGATCTAGGAGTGAACAGTTTTCCATCCTGAAGGACAACAAGCCCAGAATTTCCAAACTCTAGTCACTGGAGGGTATTAGCTTCCAGGTAAGGCCTGTTTTTAATTTTAATTATAAATATAAACAGGGTCTTTCTTTTTAACTTCTCCAGAAATATAAGCATAAAGGACTTTCTGCCAGAGATTTGTGAAATGGCAGGCTATGGCATACAAAACCGTTGGAAAATAAATGTATTTTTCTCTCCCCTGTCCACTTCCCCAGTCAAAAGGAACACTGCCTCCTCCAACAGCGCAAAAAAAAAAAAAAAAAAAAAGAAAGAAAAAAGGGAAAAGAAAATAAACCTCTGGCAACAGAGCCTATCGTGTCCCTTTGAGGTTCTATTTATATATTATGACTATGGTTTATATAGACAGACCTAAAAACTTTCTGTAGCAGCAAAGACAATTTCCCCCACCCGGGCCTCTCAGCATTTTATCTATAAGCCTCATGTGGCAATTAGTTACTTACTGTCTAGGGAGGGCTCTGGTATTGGTGTTTAACTCTCATAAGCTGCCTCAAATCCTTTGTGGAAGGAGGCAAGATATAAATAATAATTTTACAAACACACAGGATTACTCTGCTATTTACGTTTCTCATGTGTTTGACTTTTCCTTTCTTATTTTCCAAGCCCCCCGTGAGGAAGTGACTTTGCCTTCATATTCACACTGGAAACCAGCCACCCTGAGGATGGGATGATCTCAGGATAATACGAGCACCTACCATGTGACAGGCACTGGTTATGTGCTAGGGGTGGTGGATCCAACGGGACACTGACCCACGTGGTCTCTGTCCTCCTAAGGTGGAGGAACTGGCCCTCTGCATTCTGTTTGTCCCCTAATTTCTCCATCATCTGACCATTTCATCTCCCTTGCTTAGGTTTCCTCTACTATAAAAACCAAGGCACTGAACTAGATGGTAACGCCCCCTCTGATCTCACAGTGCTGTGTATGGCTCACATGGGGGCAGGCCCTCAATACTTACTAACTTACTGATAAACTAGGCTTTGAGTCCTGGGGGGCAAGAAGTATCTCTCATCTCAGATCCTCTGGGAGAGTCACACCAAAATTTAATCTGGAATTGGAGATTCAGGCTTTTAGGCCTTCGGAAGGAAAACAGCCTTTTCTCTGACTGCCTAAGGGATTCCCAACGGTAACTTTCGGCTCTGATTCAGTAATCAATTCTTGCCAAAAGATGCCTGAAAAATGCCAAACAGACAACTTCCTGCCTTGAATCCTGGCACAGGGCAGCTCTTCTTCGTGATTTCTCTGAAAACCCACGCAAACGTTTCCACCTGAGGAAACCAGGGGCCAGGGCCTCCTGCCACCCTTTCCTTGAAAGCAATGGTTGCAAATGTTTTGAAAACAACCGATTATCTTTAAAGAAGAAGCAACAACAAAAAGCCATTTGTTTCTTCTACCATGACTGATTCATTTGTTGTACACTGGGGGCTAGGGGTGGGGGAAGAGAGGCCCACAAACAAATGTTTCCTATCAGAGGCAAGTATTTTGATAATCAGGAAAATACAAAATAGATTTGCAACTAGCTTGGTAAACTACTTAGCTTGAGGATTCAATCGGATCCCGATTGCACTCTCTCTGTCTCCTGCAGCTAACTCCTCTGTCCATTTTCCTGTCAATCAATTCCTCAGCCGGAAGGAAACCAAGCACAACTGTAATAAATATACTTCGTGGGTGCAGAAAGTTAGTGCTCTGTGTATGTGATGTTTTAAGTCTGGTCCTGCCCAGGAACCAGTAGCTCCAGTCTTAGGTCTCTACCCAAGAAGAAACACTAACATATGCATAAGGAAGAACGTACAAGAACGCTCACAGCACCATTGCTTGGAAAAGCCGAAAAACTGCAATCTAAATATCCAATAATAGCGGAATGGATACAGCATGTGCTCTATGCCAGTGAGGAGGCCTGAACCAGAAGGAAATTTAAAAGATCACGTAAGTATAAAATATAGAAGGAAAGAACACATAAAATTCATAGTAAAGATTTACCTCTGTAGTAGGCTAGTTTGGAACGGGGCGGGGGAAAGGAGAAGGGTTAGATGCAAGGAGAGCTTTTCAGTCATGCATGTAGAGTAGTCAGTCCTCCCTTATCCACAAGGGGATATGTTCCAAGACCTCCAGTAGATGCCTGAAACCTCAGATATACTGAACTTCATATATACCATGTTTTTTCCTATACATACATACCTATGATAAAGTTTAATTTATGAATTAGGCACCATAACAGATTAACAACGATACCTGTCAATAATAAAATAGAATAACTATTACAATATACTGTAATGAAAGTTATATGAATGTGGTCTCTCTCTCAAAATATCTTATTGTACTATACTCACCTATTTTTGGATCGTGGTTGACCACAGGTACCTGAAACTTCGGAAAGCGAAACCACAGATAAGGGGGGACTACTGTAATACGCTACAATTCCACCATTAAAATATGAAAGACTATATATTCAGATATCACTTGTCAACACAGAGGAAAAACCAAAATACTGAAGGCAGGTGTGGCAAAATATTACCAGTGGCTACTTTTATGTGGTAGAAATTGAGTAACTTAACTTCTCCTTTGGGCTTTTCTCTATTTTTCACCCATTCCTTACCCCCTAAGCAAGCCTTTATCCTTTTGAGGTCTCCTGGATTCCTACCATTAGGGAGAATAAAGTCCACTGAAGAGGCCTCTAGCCAATGCAAAAATAGAAGGGCCCAGGCAAGGAACTGGCACTATCCCTCTCAGCCCTGTCCTGTCCATGTTGGAAAAATGGTCATCTCTTATAAACCACCCCCAGCCCTGGTTATTCCCTGGACCCCCCTTCCACAGCCCCCAGAGCTGGGTTTCAGGGGGGTGAATCTGGTTGGATTCATACTTGGTCTTACTTGTGCATGTGGACATTCTTTGTGGGGCAAACATTTCCTTTCTTCTTTTCAAATTGCTCCTGGAGGAAATGACTTTGCTGCACATCTCCCCCTGCAATCCGGTCCTGGAGCTGATGACAGGGACAGATCTGGGGATGGAGGCAGATCATGGCAGCATTTCTCACTGCCCTGATGTACCATCCACAACACCAGCAGACAAAGCAGGGCATGTTGAAAAAGCAGTTCTGCTGGCAAACTGCTAGCAAATCCATGTATTTGGACCAAGGATTGGTGGCTGCATATAAAACAGACACCTCATTGTGCTTGGCTTAAAAGGAGCCCTTCGGAAGCAGGGCCTCAGGCTGACAGTTAAATCACAACGGCCCATATTTACATGAACGGCTTCCAACCGTCTGGGCGAATACATAATATTTCTATTTCACAGAAACCAGGGATGGTAACAACACAGAAGCCAGAGAGACCAGAAAGTAAACTTCTGATTACTACGAATGTGTTTAAGAACCAAAGCTTACATACTCACAGGAGTTAACACAGTCTTTCTGTAAACAAGTTGCTTTTTGTTTTTTTTGGTTTTTTCTTTTTAATTTAGTGACAAATGTAATAGATCAGCATACACACACATACATGTCTCAGGAAGGTTTTCTACTTATTAAATCAAGTACGTTCCTGTGAGCGCTTTCAGCCATAGAGGCATTAGCAGGGAAGCTGCGTGATTCTTAGCTTCTTATTAAAAGCTAGGAAAGCACAACTGAGTAAGCCCCTAGCAGCAGCGAACCATTCCAAAATCAGACAGGAAACACCTGGAACTCTGTGCGCCACTCTGAATGCACTTTACATTTCAAAACAGATGATTCTAAATTGTTCATAAATATTTGTCTTGTTTCAATAAAACACTCTTCAACTAGTTTCATAAACCCTTGGTTCAGAAGGCTAAAATGTACACGCTACTAGTCGTCCACATTCTTTTAACATTGCATATATTTATGTGGACAATATCCTGGAAACATAAAACCCAAAGGCAGGCATTTAATAGCATCATAAGGGAATTTCAGTTTTTTGTGGGGAAGAACAACTCTCTCCTTCCATAAATAAAGCCCAAATTATACTTGTTTTCTAAAAAAAGAAAGAAAGAAAGAATTGAAATATAAATTAAACTCAAGTCTCTTTAACTTGCCTATTATAGTAAATAAGACCCAGACAAACCCTTCTGGAGTCTTAGAAAAGCTTTAATATCATTGATTATTAAACCTCCAGCTATAGGATAGAGTCATACTGAAGGCCTTGTAGCCAAACATTCCCTCATACTTGAACATGCTGAGCCCTTTAAAATGTTTTAAAAAGCTGTTTTTAGACACTAAAATTAAAATTAGCTCAGCTTATATGTTGAAAGTTACATTTTTAAAAGACATTTTCTTCATATTTTTAGTATCGTCCAGATTTTCTACCGTGTACGTGGATGTGTACTGCTTTATTTTAATGTATACTTTGACAATCAGAAAAATGAAAATGTTTTACACACACACGAAGAGGAAAGAAGGGAGGAGAACAGGGAAAGGATGGAACATTTTTCTCTCAGAGCACTTACAGAGATGCTGGAGAAACTAGGGTGCCAGAAGAGCATATCTGAAAATGACCCTGGGCACTGAGACGGGACACTGAGCAGGCTCCAGCCAGAGCCTCAAACCCAGGCTGCTTGCCAGGGTACCCTGACAATAGCCCACCGACCTCCAAAGTCAAAAAGAAAACGGAGTAACCCAGGGTCCCCAAGAGTTAACCGGGAAAATGGGTCACAAGAACGTAAACTTTCCCTGCACAAAGACTGCCATGAGTGAACCGCTGTTTTTCTTCTTTTTTTGAACAGTTGTAATTTAAAATTCTTCCACTGACCATAAACTACTTACTCTAGTCCAACTAATATCAGCACACTGCTCCCCGTTAATGAAGATTAGGCTTGGTGGTGATAAGAGATTTCATAGAAGCTCTTCGGAATCATAAAAGGCAGTCGTTAGAGGTAATGATAAACTAATTCTGAATACATCGGGCAGCAGATGCTCAGCTTTAGGTTAACAATTAACGTGCTGGATTCTGGCCAGTTAAGAAGTTGTTTAACCAGCACCGCTGAGAAGCAAACCTGTTAACATTCATATGTCCATAACTACAGCCACAGTTTTCTCTCCATCTACTTGAACTAAACTGCAAATAAGTTTTCATCATTCCCTGCCTCAAACCAGGATATTTAACATGCAGATCCTGAACTAAGACCTAAGAATAAAGCTAATGCAATTTTCCAGGATTCCTGAACTTTTATTGAAACAATCGACTAAAGAAATATTGCTCCCCCACTAAACTAAACTATTCCGACCCACAGTTGAATGGTACTTGGTAATAGCTTAGTTTATTGTTCTTGAATGGATTTCTATTACTCTTGAGAATAGACACCCACAAAATTTAGGCATGCTGATGAATTTATATTTATGATTGAATAGAATAATCCTATTTGTTTCTATATACAAACTTTCCATGGCCTTCTAGTTGGTGCATTCACAGACAGGCCAAGCCATATTCATGGGTCAGGCTGCCACTGTCAAACAAAAGAGAACCATTTAGAAACATTTAATCTAATTTTAGGAACAATGCATTTGAAAAGGGTGATTAGTAATGCAAATGTAAAATTACCTTTGGTTGGGATAAGAAAGATAAACAAAGGATACTTAGAAGTACTTGTGTTGTCTTCAGGATTAGGGAATGCTGCTTTGATCTTGTTGGAAGGCAGATTTAAAAAAAGACTGGAAAGCTGGGTCTCTATGCTAGGAGGTCTAGGGTCTGTTTATTCTACTTACTTCAAGTTGGAATTAATGCATTGAAAAGTTTGAGATGATCCTAAACTACTCTTTATGGTTGGGGCAGGCCTGGGGCAAATGGTTGGTTTAGGCAAATGAACTGCAATGTGTAAATCTGTGCATGTGTGTAACAATAAAATATTGTTCTATCAGGATTTTAGTTGAAAAAAGATAAGGATAAAAGGGCTGGTTTGGAAGACTAGGTGGGGTAAAAGGGGTGGTAATTAGAGTTTACTTAGGTCTTATCTAGGCAAATTTTCTGGTCTTGATTTGGGCTATGAGGGCCATGAATACACAAACATACTTAAATTCCTACATTTCTAGTAAATATCTGACCTATGAAATTTCAACCAATCTTCTATATTTTGCACTTCACATCAGATGCCTGGCCAACAGTTGAGTTCTGATCCTTTGACTTGCTTTCCTGGTTGACTGGTGCTGGTGCTGTAACCCAGTTTAATTGTCAGAACCCCAAGCAATGGCCTAAGTTTGTGGGGTTTCATCCTGGCAGAAAGGAACATGCTCTTGAGCTAAAATTGTACAATTGTGGTCCAACAATAATGACAGGTACTAACAAAGGTTTACTATGTTACAGGTACAAAGATAAGCATTTCACCTGCATGCTCTCATTTAGCCCTTAACAACTCTGTAAGGGAGGTATCATTCGTAAACCCATTCTACAGATGAGGAAACAAGCTGAGCTAGACTACAAAGTGAGAAAGTGGATGGAAGCCATATCTAAATCTGGTGTATCGGTTTGCGAAGCAAAGTCCCCCTCTACTGTTTCCCAACATGAATAACCAAACTCTCAAAAAAGATTTTACTCCTACAAGTGTATTGATGTTCTAGCACTGAAGTGCTCCAAGGATACAAAAGCCCAGGTGTCCTTTTCTGACCAGGTAACTCAGTGAGCCTCTATTTCCACCAAAAAGCCCTTCTTCAATGCCTAGAAATAAATGTGCTTCCCTCCCATTCCCCAAAAAGTTCCTATATATAAGGAAATGACCTCACCCACACATTACTTAATCTCTATTTCAAATGTAACTTCACCCAAGATTTTTAAAAGATGGATTTCTACTGAGAAACAGAGGCCAGGATATATCAAGATCAAACTCTACTTTGGAAATTAGCTCTCAGCCCCCAAATAGGTAAGCCCTTGCATAGCTCTAGACAAATTGTACTGCATAGATTAAATCAAGACTTAAAGCTAAATTTGGTTATCTATAACTATTAGAACCATTTTCATATGAATTTCAATCAAGTTTTAATTTTTCTAAATAAACAATGCATGGGGAAGAAGTCTTTTTGAAAAGTATAAAATGAAAAAAACAAGCCTATGTACACCCCTAAAACAACAGTCTCCAAACTTTGACCACTGTGAATTTTTAATATAGTCTTCCAGGAAAAAAAAGCATATACTGGTATATAGATATCATATTAAAAAATAACTTACACAAATACTTGCAACAAAGTTTGAAGATCTCTCCAATTGAGCAGTTGCAGATCTACTTCATTGTTTTTAGTAGTGCTTCCTACTGTATAGATTATCATTTATTTAACATTTAGCTTGTTTCTAATATGGAAGGAATGGATAATTTGTTGTGGTGTTGGGTTTCTATTGCATGATGTTACAAGTAGCATCCTTGCCTGCACATATGTGTATGTGTATATATACATATCTTGGCATACTCTTTTGTGATTATATTCACAGTGTAGATTATGGAATTTATGAGCTAGACAGAATGCACATTTTAATTTTAATAGATATTGCCAAAAGCTGCACCAATTTAAACTCCCACCAACAGTTTACGAGAGTGCTTATTGTCAACACACTCATCAATGTTGCATATTATCAGACTGTTGCATCTTTGCCAACATCATTTTGTTGTGCATTTTCTTAATTACAAATGAAGTTGAGCACCTTTTCATACGTTTATTGATCATATTCTTGGCTTACTTTTCTACTGGGTAGTTTGTCTTTTTCCTTGACATGTAGGAGCACGTTAGGAAAGTAGAAAATCAGATCTTCATCTGCTCTTGCAAGCTTTTTACTTTTTATTATATTTTTTGCCATATGTAAGTTTTAAGTTTTATACAGCCAAATGATCAATCTTTTTTTTTTTAATGGCTTTCTGGGTAGGCTGGATTAAAAAAAAACAGATTTAGATTCAGATCTATAAATAGCTACCCAAGAAAAATGTAAAAACAACCCGGCCAAAATTATCCTCAAGTTCTGACATTTAAAACAAACACTCCAGAAAAGGTTTACACTTGTTACAGGACACAGCGTTCTGGATACCTGCCCAAACCTTCCAGAGCCGAACTCTACAAATCCATTTATGGTCCTGGATTGGGTGCTGGCTGTGCTCATTTGCCTATAGACTTGGGCTCTGAGAGGGTTCTTTCAGGTCAAAGCAAACACTACAAACAATGGAAAAGTGAGTTTAAGTTGCTGTGCTATGACATTACCATAGCTGTACAGCAGTTCTGGGGGCTCTTCCTCAATCCTAGAACTCAAATTCTGTCACTATGGGGAAAATATGAAATTATTTCACTTCATATTTGAGGACAGTGTTCACTGGCTACCACCAAGGGTGTGTTGAAGCAGTCAAAACATTGGAAGGGAGGTGTGTGTGTGTTTACCCTATCAAAGGTGGCCACATGTGGAAGAATGGAAAGTGTGATATAACAGGAAGATGCAGGGCTTAAATTCTGGATCATCCATTTCCTAGCTTTGAGACTTTGGCTAATCTAGTTAACCTGTCTCAATTTCCTTATCTGGTAAATGAAGATGATAATTCTATTATCTTTCAAGGTTATCAAAGTCATAAGATCAGACATGTAGAACCAAGAGCTAGTGCTCAGGCTAAAATACTTAATAAATGGTAATTGTGATTACTATGTAAAGTAATTTGTACATGTGACCAACTTCTGGAAAGTTATAATACAATTCAAAACAAATCACAGGTTTTTAAAAATTTTATAATCCTGGTTTACCAAGAATTTCCCAAACATGTCTTCTTCCTACATGAAAAGAACTCTCAACGTGACCACTGCATAACATGCTAACTTATTAATACTCTTGTCTCCTAAAATTTACTTACAGAAGAATAGATATTAGCAAACAACTAAAAGCCTTCAAAGGTAATGTCACAGCTAGGTTTAGGCCCAAAAAGATGCCGAGAGATTCTTTAAAAGGTTGGATGACTGAGATGTACACACGAGGATACTTTCAAATACAGGGAGGAACTGAGAGAGTTATTTGTAGAATCTGTAGCTATGGCAATGAAAATATTCGGTACGCCATATAATTGAATCCATATCTGTAATCTACATATCTGCTTTGAAAGTGGCTTCATATTTCACAAGCAAGATGATGTCTAGTTTCTGCAACGTACTTTGTTAATACTTTCAGTGGACCAAAATACTTGCCAGCATCAAAATTATAAAGGGGTTAAGACAAAAACAGCTGACCTCACATGCGTGACTAAAATTAGTTTCTTTGATGTGGGATACCATATAGAAAGCAACTATAACCATTAGTCTTTCAGGCCAAAGCAAACGATATCAATAATAAAAGATGAAAAGAGATGACCCATCCTCAAAAAATTAAAAATGGAATGAGCATATGATCCAGCAATTCCACTTCTGGGTAGATACCCAAAAGAATTGGAAGCAGGGTCTTGAGATATTTGCACAGCACCCATGTTCACAGCAGCATTATACACAATAGCCAACAGGTGGAAGCAACCCAAGTGTCTGTGAGTGGATGAGTGAACAAAGCGTGGTATATCATACAATGACATATTATTCAGCCTTAAAAAGGAAGGAAATTCTGACACATGGTACATCATGGATGAACCTTGAGGACATTACGCTAAGTAAAATAAGCCAGTCATAAAAGTACCAATACTGCATGATCCCACTTATGAGGTAGCTAGAGTAGTCAGATTCGTAGAGGCAGAAAGTAGAAAGGAGGTGGCCAGGGAGGGGAAATAGGTAATTAGTGTTTAATGGGTATAGAGTTTCAGTTTGAGACGATGAAAAAGAAAAAGTTCAAGAGATGGATAATGGTGATGACTACACAACAATATGAATGTGCTTCATGCCACCAAATTGTACAGTTAAAAATGGTTAAGATGGTGAATTTTATGTATTTATATTTCACAATTTTTTTTAAATCTTAAAAAAAAAGGGTGAGGCATACCTATTTTCTTAGTTCATTCAGGCAGCTATGACAAGATACCATGGACTGGGGAGCTTATAAACAACAGAAATATATTTCACGCAGTTCTGGAAGCTGGGAAGGTCCAAGATCAAGGCATTGGCAGACTCAGTGCCTGGTGAGGGCCCACTTCCTAGTTCGTGGATGGTGCCTTCTCTCTGTGTCCTCACATGCTAGAAAGGACAAAGCAGCTCTCTGGGGCCTCTTTCTAAGGGCACTAATCCCATTCATTAGGGCTCAGCCCTCATGACCTAATCACCTCCTAAAGGCCCCACCTCCTAATATCATCACCGTGGTAATTATTTTTCAACCTATAAATTTTGTGGGAACACAAACATTCCAGACCATATGGATGTTCCTGAGGTTCCCAGCAGGAAACATATACTTAAGATAAACTGGGTTGACTTGCAAAGTGGGTGAAGTGGGGGAACCATAGGGAATAGACAACAAGTGGACCAACAGCAGCGGGGCTGTGACCAAGTCTAGGTGCAACGGAGAGCAAGCCCGTCCTGCAGAATGTGCCTTCAGAAGTGCAGTGAATTTGGCGAACTTCCCTCCACAGCTGCAGGCAGCCCAAGACAAGCTCACAGACAGGGCCAACCTCACTTTCCTCCCTCCCTCTAATCTCCTGCAGGGCTCCCACTGGCCATACCCACCTGGAAACCAAGGAGCACTGGAACTGGTTGATGGAGTCCTCTAGGCAGAGAGTAGGGTGGGGAAGAAAGAAAAGTGGATGTGAGGAGCAAAGAGATTTGGCAAAATCTGTGTGATCTATACGCACCATGATGGAGAGGATGCCAAAGCACAGAGCTGAATGAAAAACGAGCTGTGGAACAGGAGGTCCAAGGTAGGAGGAGGGGAAAACACCAGCAAAAAGGGCATTTTCTACCAGCCAATACAGACTAGAACCTAAAAGGGCTATATACTAAATTAATAAGACTATTAATTTCTGGGGCAGAGATGAAGAAAGTCAAAAGGGGCTTTAGACTGATCTGTAATATTTCAAATTTTTCTAAGAGGAATGTGCTCATGTGCTACATGTATAGTTCAATATTAATTTTAAAAAAGAGTGAGGGGACAGCTGTATGTGATATGGTTCCAAGGAGTTCCAAGCCAGATGTTACTGGACCCTATGGGCCAGAACTGCCATATACAGCAGTACAGGTCGTGCACCGTGTAGGAAGCACCATTCACACAGATGATGATGACAATGGCACCCCCTAGGGTTGTGCAGTGCAAAACCTGCATACCACACCTAGCAGTCCTTAAAGCAGTGGGAAACACACAGAAGGGTTTAAGCAGAGGGATTACATAATCAAATGTGTATTTGGAAAGATACCACTGGTGCCCTTGTTAGGAGAGAGGCAACAGGGAGCTACTTCCAACCACTCTTGTCTCTGGTGTGTCTTTGGGGCTGCTAATTAATTGCATCAAGAGTGAACTAAAGTAAAAGACACCTTGAATGGAATCCAAGTTGTCTTTATAGTCAAATCCAGACACATGGGTCTAAATTAGCAGAAGGGCAGGGGAAGGAAAAAAGAAGACCATGGAAGACTCTCAGGTTCTACCTTAGCATTCACGTGTGCACATGCGCACACACACGCTGGGGGAAATGGAGGCAGACGGAGCGAGTGGGGGCAAGCAGGTCTTGGTGAGGAGGTGATGAGCTTCTCGGGGAGGCAGTTCGAAGCAGCAGCTTGAAGCTAGGGAGCAGGTTTGGCTGGGGATACTGATCTGAAAGCCATCAGCACCCAGATGGCAGTGCAACTACAGGCAAAGGTAAGATCACTCAGGGGGTGTGTGCAAACACTGGAAAATCGGTGAGCTGGAGACAGAGCCCTGGAGAACCTCTACATTTAAGAACAGGGGCTGGTGAAGGAGCATGTCACACCTGGCTTGGAAACTAGGAGGCTGGAAAAAGCCAGCAGGAACACAACCAAAGAACTCTTGGCATGGCAGAGTCAAGAACGTAATTCAAGTGGGACATGTCAGCAAGAAAAAAAAAAAAAAAGAGCGCACAGGGAAGTACTGTCAATGTATGTTCCCCCTCAGAAGCATTCTGGTGGACTCTTTAAATTGCACCCCCTCCCCGCCTCCACCCCTCGCCCCAGCTCAGCCTCAAGGACTTCACGCTCAGGACATCTCTTCTGGGGCCAGTGCACAGCCCCTCAATCCCCCGTTAATTCCCATGTTGAGAAGCTGAGATCAGCTGAGGAAAGCTTCGCCAAGCTTCAGAGGATCAAAATGTGTATTTGGGAGGGGTGGGTGGGCAGATGGCGCCGGATTAAAAAGATGCTGGTTTTGCTCACTGCTCTGTGGTCTCTGAACCGCCTCCAGCACAGCAGTGTGGAATCAGGAACTCCATCATATGACCAAAAAACTTGTGAGTCTCTCCCAAAAGACTTAGCCCCTCCAAGACACCAAGGGGGAAGAGAGAGGCAGTTACAGAGGGTCTGAGATTCTAGAAAGCCTACCATCTACCAGAAGCTTGCTGGAGTTGATGGCTGTGTGCACTCTGCTGTAACTTTGAATCACTTTTTATATTGGGTTGTAAATTGGGTATATTTTCCTACCACTTCCATCCTGCTACTCCTTTCCAACTAGACTGCAAAATCTTTGAAAACAAAGATTGTCTTATTCATCTCTGTACCCTTCCTGCCCACACTGGGGCTGCCACACAGTAGTAGGCCCTCAAGAAGGTTTGTTAAATAAATGTTGTCATGGGAAGGATGGTTTGCTTCTAGAAACACTGGTCAAATGCACCCTTCTGTTTCGCTGAAGTTCTAACACTTCAGAATACAGAACAGGGTTGACGAACTACAGCCTATGAGTCAAACTTGGCCCACGGGCCGTTTTTGTAAGGCTTGTGAGCTTTTAAATGGTTGAAATAATAATATTTCATGAATAATAATATTTCATGATGCGAAAATTATATGAAATTCAAATGTAAGTGTCCATAAATCAAGTTTTATGGGAACACAGCCACACCTATTCATTTTCACGTTGTCAATGGCTGCTTTTACACTCTAACAGAAGCACTGAGTAGTAGTGACAGAGAGAGCATGACCCACAAAGCCTAAAATATTGACTCTCAGGCCATTTACAGAAAAAGTTTGCTGGCCCCTGATAGAGATTAAAACTAAATGAGGAGAAACACGTGAGATATGCATAAGAGTTTGATCTTCCTCACAAGTGGAGATCTTTTTAATTTAACTTTTAGACTCTCCAGTCACTGACACAAAAACGAGAGATGTTTTAACTTACCTTGGGGCATAAACATTAAAATATTATGGTGCTATAAAGGGAGCAGATTCTGGACTCAGAAGAGCCTACATTTATCACCATGCCATGAGAATGTCTAATAGGTTACTTACTTTCAAAGCCTCAGTCTCCCTGGCAGTAAAATGGGCACAATGATAAGACATATTCTCAGGTTGTTTTGAGAATCAAATAATATGGTGAATTTTTACCTTTTAATGTGGTATTTGACATCTAGTAAGCATTTGGTAAATGGAATTATAATAATTTTCCTGTTTGTCTTTGGAGGAATATTTCCCTTTATGAAATGTGTGCTCTTTGATATTTGTACCTAAAAGGAATTACTCATATCAGACTGTAGTTTTTATGTTTTATGATAAAATTTGAATTACTACTCTAGGACACAATTGTTAACTATGAATTCACTCAAACTTCAATGATGTGTGTCTAAATGGAAAGTTCGATTCTCATGATAAAGCAAGATGTTCTAGCCAATGAAATATGACAAGAAAAAACACAAAGAAGGAAGAGATATTTGAAAGAGAGAAACAATTCTCGTTATTTAGAGATGACATCATAAACTACCTCAAAAAAAACTTAGAATAAATCTGCGGTACCAGTCCGTGGCCTGTTAGGAACTGGGCCCCATGGCAGGGAGGTGATCGGTGGGCCAGCGAGTGAAGCTTTGTCTGTATTTACAGCCACTCCCCATCACTTGCATCACTGCCTGAGCTCTGCCCCCTGTCAGATCAGCAGTGGTATTAGATTCTGCATTATGGTGAGTTGTATAATTATTTCAATGTAATTACAATGTAATAATAGTAGAAATAAAGTGCACAATAAATGTAATGCACTTGAATCATCCCGAAACCATCACCCCGCCCCCTCCCCCAGTCTGTGGAAAAATTGTCTTCCATGAAACCGGTCCCTGGTGCCAAAAAGGTAGAGGACCACTGGAATAAAGTATAATACTATTTAAATAGTAAATACAATAGCTATATGTGTATGTACACATATATACACACACATACATACACATACACACACACATATGTGTGTATATAATATCAAACAGAAAAAGAAATGTATAGTGATTCTCTGCAGGAAAAAACCAAGGTTTTACTGAGGGACACAAGGAATGTTATGAAAGAACACGGATTATAACACTTCAGATAAGTGAAAAATATGACCACAAAAACAGAACAGTTGGTTAAAGGTCCAAAGAAAAATATGGTGGCATAACCACATGGATGGAAGGGCTTCAAACAACCCTCAACTTCAGTATTACACAGCAGGACAGCACACAGCCCTCCCACTGCTCAGATGTTGTGGGCCAGTGCTTTCTGGAAGCTGCTTTCATTTGGGAATGAACAGATGCAACTGGCAGAAAGGAAGCAGAAGGCTTTTCAAAAAGCAGCAGGAAATGAACACGTAGGGAACGCATTCACTGAAAGCCTGGCAAAGGATCCAAAGTATTCTGTAAAAGGAGTTTAGAGCCTGGGAGTCAATTTACTGGATTTACAAATCAGTAATGGACAGTTTCAGCGAAATGAAATATTTCTCACATGCAGATACCAGAGGGCATGCTTTCCCTTCCCTGGGACCTCTCCTTTCACAAGGCCCTATATTCTGGGTATTTGGGACACACTTGGACTAGAAAGGCTGACTTTTACTATTTAATATATAATCTTGCAAAAAGGAAGACATGGAAAGATATCATCATCCTTTTTAATGGTTAAGGCTGTAAATGTACCAAAGAATTTTGGAGACCAGAAGACAGTCTAACTGGGAGATCATAAAAAAAGAGGTTTAATTTAAGTAGGAAAATACAAAACTTGTTTCTTCTAAAGATATTCAAAATCAGTCTTTTAAAAAGCTTAAAAACTGTAGTGATACATATTACCACCAGCAGTCTGAAGGAAATCACAGGGAAATTTGTTCCCTCTGAGTAACAAATTAGTCCCTCTAAACAGATCAAATTCAGAAAAACAGTGACCTCTGAAAGCATGGGCTGTGTCTGCCCTGGGCCACTCATCACAGGCTGCCTGTGCTGCAAGCTGCATGGTCAGGTGTGCCCTTGGAGATCAGAAAACCTCTTTATTAAAAATGAAAGAGAACTTGGTTTTCTCTTGCTGCTTTGATGTGAGATCAGCAATTTCTAATAAAAGGGAATTTTTTTTCCTAGATAGGACTACAGAACAGAAATCTATATTTAGAAGGGTATGTTTTCACTGGCAGGCTTCAGTTTAATTAATTTCAATTTATAAAGGAATAGCAAAGGTTAGTGACATCGTTAACCAGGCATGCATATTAAAAGTGAACATAATCCTAGTTTACATTTTGGGAAAATAGCCAATGTGTCTCAGGAGGTGAAACATACCACAGAGGGGCAGGAGATATGTGACTTTCAATAATTTTTTAAAAATATTGCCTCCTATGGCAGAATCAAAAGGTTATGGGTAGGTACTAGCAGAAAGATTTTTCATGAAACCTTTTTGGTGGTCTGCATGATCTTGTTCCGTTAAAAGGAGAGCAAGTAAATTAGCATTTGTTAATTTTATGCATAGCATGTCTCAGCATTTATGACTATGCTCTTTTGAGGGCCTCCTTGCTCAGAGTTAGGACTATGTTAAATCTTAAAAAAAATACATATATATATATATAAATATAAATATAAAGGCAGAAGAACATCATGTTTTATGAACACGTCAAGTTCTAAGGAACCAAACCCCATAAAAGACCACTAAGGAAATATTTGAAGGCCAAACTTCAAAACTTATGCTTCCTTCTGATTTCCCACATTTGGGAGAAGGGAGAGGATTTGTGACGTGCGGCCAGTTATAAGCATTCATGAAAAGGCTGAATCTCTTTCTTGTGCACAAATTTGAACATATGTAATAAAATAGAAAAAACACTAAATCCACAGAGGCAGCCGTAGAATCCTTCTTCAACTGATTGTGAATACGTCCTAAGCTAAAAGTATTCTTTACCAATAACCATGTTCGGGCATGGTGAGCAGCCACTCTATCCGAGCCCCTGGTATCCATATTTTTTCCACCTCTAGGCTCACACATGGTTCCCCCACCACCGAAGCGTGCCACTCCCCACTTGTCAACCAACTGCATTTTCTGGGTCTCACACTCCCAGAGAGGCCTTTCCGGATTCTAGTTTCACTTCGCTGTCCCTGCTTGTCTCTCTCATCGCAGCCTGTCCCTTTCCTTCGTAGCGCTTAGCGGTGCGTTATGTTTGCTTCACTTCTGTTCTTTCCCCATTAGACCATGAGTGTCCTGAGGGTAGGGACCCTCACCCTCTGTGTTGGTAGAACACAGACATTATGATGTCACGGTGAAAATACAGGCTTTAGAAGTGGACGGTCAGGTCCCAATCCCAGCTCTGCTGTGCACTGGCTGTGTAATGCCAGCAAGTTACTGAACCTCCATGGACAGTGGTTTCTTCATCTTCTGTGGATGTAAGGTTAATAGGACCTACCTCATGTTTTTCTATGCTTAAAATCAAATGTGATGATGCAAGTAAAACAATTATTATGACCGCTGGCACACAAATGAGCCCTTCATAAATGAGCACTGTTATCATTCTCCACTGTATATCTAATGCCAAGCACAGCCCTGATAGTAAAAGATGCTGAATAAATATTTGTTAGATCAATGTACTTTAACATAATTGTATCAGATAATTCTCACAATGACCCATGAAGTATCCCTATTCCCATTTCACAGATAAGGAACTAGAAACACTACCAGCGCCTTCCTCTAAGTCTTACAGCAAGCTGGAAACTTGTCACCAGCATAAACTCAGGACATTATTTCTACTACATCTCTCCTGACAGGTTTTCACATCAACCTTGTTGGGGGGCAGGAGCAGTCAGAAACAAAGTATACAATACATCTATAAAGAACAAATCTGTAGTCATGAAACAAAGTTTATTCGATGATGAACTGGGGGGGTGCAGACGGTGTGATGTGGAGATGTGCACATTCTTCAGTCCTGTCCCGCAGACGTTTTAAGCCGCAGTTTTTACCTTCTGTGAAATGGGGATAATATAACCTACCGTGATGCCCCACAGTGAGGATGAAAGGAGATGATACATGGAGAAGGCCTCACACAGGGCTTGGCATCAAGTAGGTGCTCAAAAAAGGGCAGCTTCTCTTACTTCCTTCTTATCCCTTCCAGAGGATATGAACCAGAAAGTGGTTTTTAAGGCCACAAGTTATACTTTACCCTGGATCTCATCGAGGCAATGTTGCGAATACATTAGAAATAGCTATTTTGCTTTCAGAGAATAGGGCAGCTACAATGCTGAGGTCCTTGAATCTGCAGTAGCTATTATGTTAGGCAATACTTCCTAAAAGTTTCCAAATTCTCTTATGATACAATACGAAGAATCAAAAATTCCATCTGTGCTAGAATCTGACTGCTGGTCTGGCCATTTCCAATTCCTAAATGTAGGGCATGAAAAAAAAAAATCATGCATTCTGAGCTGTTCTTAGAATTTTCAGGTCCACGAATAAAGTTGTTGCAGGGAAAGTGGCTGTCTTTCTTTGAGCTATTTAAAGTGGTCTAACTAATTATGAAAAGAATTTGCCTACTCCTAATAGTAGAAAGACCCATTTGCCAGAACTCTGGGTAATGGGGGCTCAGCATTGTTGAAAGAAGGACAAAGGAATCCTAAATAATCACTTTTCACATCACGTCCCAGACCACCCAGAAAGACCACTTGACCTAAAAACCAAATGACGGAAATAAACCCCTACTAATCAGATTGGGCAAAATACGAAGAACAAACAACTCTTCTCCCATGATGAGCAGACATGTGATGGTCCATTCATGAGGTCTCCGTGCCGGCCCAGCCTCAAGCCCACAGGCTTATGTCCACACACAATAAACCTAGACAAATCACTCTTGCTGACATTCAGAACTATGGAGGTCAAGGTCAAAGGGCAGTGGGCTCAGAGGTCAAGGGCCACCCACCACAGACCAAAGAGGCCAGGGGCCGGATCACTCCAGATTGATGCTGTTGCCTTGGACCCCTCCTGGCTAAGACCTGCCTGAGAAACAGGTATTCTGAGGTGTTGGCTTAAAAACCTGCTGGCTAATCCTTCAAATGCCCAGCCCTGATTTTACCCAGCGTGCCAGGAAGGCTAACCTACCTGGAGTCCCTTCTGAAGGCCAGGGAAAGTTTGCTAAGGAGTCTGAAGACAATCACCGTA
This sequence comes from Daubentonia madagascariensis, assembly GCA_023783475.1. NCBI lineage: Eukaryota > Metazoa > Chordata > Mammalia > Primates > Daubentoniidae > Daubentonia > Daubentonia madagascariensis. The sequence goes on from JAKFHU010001953.1 coordinate 46,612,964, forward strand.
GAGAACAACATGCCAATAGGAATGACGGCCAATGGGGCACGTGGCAAGCTGTCATCAATAAAAACTCGATAAATCAGGAAACGTACAGTAAAGCTCTGTTAAAGTTAGGTTGCCATTGCAAAAAGAGAAGAAGGCCCAGTGTTAGCCCAAGGGAGAACAGAGACTTGTGGGGGAGAAACTGTCAAGAATAAACAACTGACTCAGAGCATCACTCTTTATGTGCGATTATGAAGCAATGTGGATGATTTCAAATTCTGCTAATTTAAACATTGAATGCCATCCATCGCTCAATTTCTGGCTACATTTTAATTATAGTCATGGCATAATAGGGCCATGTTGTGAGGATCATAAAAAGAAAACTAACAAAATGAACCATTTTTACAGGCTGGTGAAATAGCACAAACTAGAACTAAGGACTAGGTACCAATTGGTAAAGGATTTCTTTCTTAACTTGTTGTACATGATCTGACATTGAGATCTGTGCACCAATGCTTTTTGGAGAAGAGGGGGAAAGGGGATGGTCACTTTCAGTCCTAAGAATCTTTTTTGGGGGGGAAAAACCCCACAGCAAACCTTGTAAGTAAGAAACATCTAACCAAAGACCAGTGGAGATAAAACTTGCTGATCATCCTATGTTTACCAAAGAAGTCTGACAAGATTAATATATACTTACAAACATTTACGAGGTTTCTGTTTTGTTTTATGTCTCCATGGCTAGGGCTGTGTAGCAAGGATTTGGAACTGGAGTCCACGTGTGCATATAAAAATTAAGCACCTCTGCCTAAAAGAATTCTACACGCTGCCTTTCTACATAAGTTAGGTTTTGTTCATTATCTTCTAAACATGGACAAAGATACCTCAAGAGCTCGGCCATCTACCTTTTTGTTTAGTACCTGTGAGGCAGAGACTGTGCAAGTGTTCAGTGTCATCACCCCTGCACTGGCATGTCCAGGTGCCCATCCAAGGCATTAAGACAAAACTGAACCCAGGAAAGAGCAAAGACCTACCCCTTTTCAGGGCTGCAAACAGGTGGCCTAAGGAGATTTCTCTGCTGCATGCTCTTCCCTGACCACAGTCCCTACCCTTCCCTATTGCTTCTCCCCCCCAACCCCCCATCACAGTAGGAACATCTGCATTGCCACCTCTGGGACCCTTTGTGCCTTACTGCACCCCAATACAGCCCACCCAGATCATTCACGTTCAATTCAATTCAAGCCAGCAAATCTTGTCTTTCTATCATCTGCAAAGCACTTCGTTAAGCCAAAGGGCCTGTGGGGGTGTGTAGGGAAAGGCAGATACAGAAACAATAAGATAGAGCTTGTGCTCAAGGCGATGGCAGGAAGCTGCACCTGGACAGGAAGAGAAGAAATCTTTTTCAAAATGCCTGTGTCCAACTACATCATCTTGATTGACTTACTCATTAATTCTCTCAAACAAAAAATGCACATCATCCAGGCTGGGTTGAGTTTAAGTTTTGCCACTTCGCTAAATACACTAACTTGGGCAACTCATTTAATCACTCTGTGCCTCAGCCTCCTCATCTATAAATAGGGGAGAGTCACAGTACCTTCCTCATAGGATTGTTGTGAAAATTACATGCATTAATGCACAGCAAGCCCTTAGAACAATGCCTGGCACATTCCAGGCATTGTGACAAGTTCATCATCGTTATTAGCATGATTTTACTTCTTATCCATTAACTTAATCATAATTCCCTAAACGTCTGATAACTACTACAAAAGCCTAATGCAAAGCCACAGGGCACAGATTCCCTTTTCACCCAGGGTCAAAATTTTGGACTCACCGCAGTGGTTCTGTTGAACTGAATTCTCTATCAGCCTGAAGTTAACTCTGGAATGCTGGAACAATGACCACAAAGATGTCTAGTGAGGCCTGGTTCTTTTACTGAGCACTGTAGACACTTTTTATGACTTAACACTCATGCAATAAAAATTAAGTGGTTACATAAGACCACTACCAAATGACAAAACCATGATTATGTATAGGTTCACTACAAAATCCTCCACAGAAATGGATGTTGAGAACTAGTATTTAACATGAATAACCTCAATATCAATGACAACATATTCAAGCTATTCAAGCTTTTATGAAAACCAAGGCTTGGTGCTTTGAGAATTTTTTTTTTTAAATCAAAGTAACCATTAAAGTGATCTTGTAAAAAGTCCTGATGTACCTGGTTATGCTAAATCTGGGTCAAATATAAGAACCAAGTGGTCCACAAAATTGTAAATGTCATTCATAGTTGAATGTAGTCTCTTAAATTATGGTGAGAACAATACAGATCAAATGTTCCCTATTTTTTTTTTTAAGTGAATTTAAGCCAGAAGTCTTGGATTTATTTTTCAGGGAGAAAAATCAGGAACATCTTTGGTTTGTATTCATTTCTTATGTACCCCAAAATGCAATCAATCAAAACTTTGAATTTTAAGGAAGAGATGTCACTAATTCATGGAATGGGCCAGAGTATCAACTGACAACTCTTCTGTCACTTTGTTGTGACAAGTTCAGCAGGTCATAATGAAGACCAGATAAGGGATAAAGCTTTGAAGAGAAGAAAGTAAGAAAAATGGAAAAGATGATTACTGGACTGTAATTTCTAATCATTTTATTAAGATGCTAATATTGTCCCAAAAGATGTTTGCAAATGAACTATCCTGTTTGTTTTGGTTAAGTGAATCCTGCCTTTCCCCCTGGCTTCTCCATGGTCAGTCATACGCCCTATTTTATCGATGCTATTGTTTCAATTTTCCCCCATTCACAATCTCTACCATTACCCTGTTTGCCTGTGTCACACTTGAGGGTGACTTGGATGTGTATCTGCCACTATGTTCAATGGTTGGTTGTAGGGGCTGATCTTCCTGCCTGACCCAGTGTTTCAACCCCCTTCCCAAATGCTACTTATTTTTTTGTTTGTTTTTGAGACAAGGTGTCGCTCTGTTGCCTGGACTACAGTGCAGTGGTGTCATCATAGCTCACTGTAGCCTCAAACTCCTGGGCTCAAGCGATCCTCCCGAGTAGCTGGCACTATAGGTGTGCACCACCACACCCAGCTAATTTTTTTTCCTATTTTTTGTAGAGACGGGGTCTCGCTCTTGCCCAGGCTGGTCTTGAACTCCTGGGTTCAAGCGATCCTCCTGCCTCAGCCTCCCAAAGTGCTAGGATTACAGGGGTGAGCCACTGCACCTGGCCCCAACTGCTGCTGCCAAAGCTGCATTCTCAAAGAGAGAGCCTCACTGGAATGAGGCAGCTCTCCTCCAGTCAGGGGTGTGCAAGAGACTACCTTCCTGGGCCAGAGCCAAACACATCTCAAGGCCTATAGGTAGCCCCCCAGATTCCCAATGCCATACACAGAAAAATACACGCATTTGCTCATTGAGCCTAACATCCAGGCTGGGTATTGTCAACACTTCCGGTGCACTCAGGCTTCAGGCAGGAACACGAAGGAGGGAAGTGAGCCCAGTGCGCACATCTGCGCCAGAGGGAAACTGCCACTTCACAGCCCCTGCCAACTGCTGGCCCTGGGGGAGAGGTGGGAGGGGTGCAGTGTTGCCAGACAGTCTCAAATTTCCAATAAAGCCAGAAAACCAGCCTTTTCTGTAAAAATCTCCTGATTTTGAAACACTGGCAACAAATTATAAACATTTTTAAACACAGCATTAGTGCAACACGACACTTCTTTGGTCACATTCAGCCCAAGGCTACCAGTTGTGACGATAACTCTCAAAAGAGGTCAGCAAACCTGAATAATAGTACCCATCCCTCCAGGTTTTAAAAATAAGACAAAACGAAAAAACAACAAATAGTGAGGGCCTACCATGTACCAGGCACCTGCTAACGGCTTTCCATGTACCATCCCACTTTGATCCTCACTACACACCGGCTGTGACTGTTACTTCTGCTGAACAGAGGAAGAGAGGTGCTTAGAAAAGACCTTGTCTAAGTTTTCACAGCCAGGCAGTAGTGGGATTTGAATTTGGGTCTGCATGACTTTAAACTCTACCTGCTCTCCAGTAAAAAACTTGACTTGCATCTAGAAAACAAAGAACAAGGATGACCTCACAGAAAGGGCCTGTTTGGTCCTGGGGAAATAACTGAGGTGGCACTATGGATCTCCACGTTGTTTGTTAGGGGTACACACTGCCATGGCCTGTTGTCTTGGGGGTCAGTGGTCTGATGTGGTAATCTAAGAAGTGAGAAATAATACTACATTTGACTACATTTCAAAGTTATGATTCAGCCCTTCAGCATAGTGACTGCTGGCTGGTGTGCCACTGGCCAGAAGAATCTAGAAATCTGGCCACTAACTGCATTTGCAAGCAAAACTGCTCTTAAAAAAAAAATCATAGTTTTAAGAAAAAGCAAAACCAAAAACTCTTTTAGAGGGCTTTAACTCAATGGATCTTCTTTATGCCCACAGGTTTCACATTTAACAAGTTGATTTTAATCTGATTATTTCAACATCAAAGGGAGGAAAAAGGCTCAACATCAAATGGATCAGAAACGAAGCACTGTACAAAAGAAGTCTAATGACCTCGTCGAGCAATCTCTCTTAATTAAGTTAACTTAATCAAGTTTCCATATTCCTTAATGCTTATTTTTGGCCAAAATTAAAGCAAAAGCAACTGAATCCAAAATTAGGGCATACAGATGGAAGTAAAATTCAACGGAAATCATGCAGGTGGGAGGGCGGAGGAGGGGATGGGTGAAATCACACCTAACAGGCACAATGTACACTATCTGGGTGATGGGTACACTTACAACTTTGACTCAAGCAGTACAAAAGCAATCTATGTATGTAACCAAAACATTTGTACCCCTGTAATATTCTGAAATAAAAAAACAAAAAACAAAATTAGTGCATAGCCCAGCTATAATTTTTTCTTGCTTTCATTTCACTAGACAATAGAGCCACTGAGAAGGATGTAAGTTCCTCCCAAAATTTCCACCTCTATCTAGCCTCTTACTCTAACTTTTTCAAAAACAAACTTCAATTTTTTATACAGCTGTCAAACCACAGGAGTTTTAAATCACATATCAACCCATTTCCTATTTTTTAATTCCAAGTGCTATATTGAGAAAGTATCTATCCATGGCATATTGGGAACTCATAGGGCAATTAAAAAATTTTTTTTAAAAAGCCTGGAATTATGTGGGGCTGCACGCCTGTGTACCTTATGTAACAGGAGTGGTGTAGGGAATTGTCCTGGTGAATATTCCACACAGCATACAGAATATTCACCAAATGTCCACGGTAACCACCACTATTTTTGTGAAGCCATCAGTTGCCTCTGCATTAGGAAAGGGAAGGTCTCATAAGGTGTAATATACAAAGTAAGAAACCCAGCAGAGAGAAAGCCAAAGAAATCAACCATAGATGGTGTCACTGGGTGTGCCACTCTGGACTTTCTGTTCCTTAACCCTCGAACACCCTTCACCAAAAATCATCCTACTTCCTCTCCTCTGCATGCAGTTACCTCTTCTTCAATGAGGCTAACCTGACCACCCTATACCAGATAGCACACTCAACCCCCATCCCCTAATCTCTACCCCCCAAACTCCTAACCTCCACTCATCTTTATTTTTCATCATAGAACTTAGCACCACCTGACATCTTATATATCAATTCATCAGTTTATTTTCTATTTATCATCCCATTAAAATGGCAGGTCCATGAGGGCTGGACCTTTGTCTCTTCCAAGCACTGCTGAGACCCTAGCATCTAATAATTAATCAACAGATATTTTAATAAACTAATTAATATACAAGTGAACAAATGATAGATCATTAACTATCTGTCACACTCACTAGAATGTAAACACCTCAAAAGCAGGGCTCCTGCCTATTTCCGTCTCCCTCCAGTCCCCCAATACCTACGACAATGCCTGGCATATAGTAATGAATGACTGAATCAGTGAATGAATGAATGACACTCTCTAGCATATTCGGAAGCTATGCTAATTCCACTGGCTAGGCTATAGCAATCTTCCACATTCAGTCAAGATTCCAGGGGAGGTTAAATTCTGTTTCTCTTTTGGATTTGTGACACCCCCACATTTTTGGAGGTGAATTCTACAGCTACTTCATCTCATTTTCTGTGTGTATTTTATTATTTTAACTCTCAGAAAGAGTTCTGGTGAAAAAGAACAGACTCATTCCAGTAGGCTCTTGAAATGGAATGTTTGTAGAAAGGAATCTGTCTATGGGAACCATGGAAAAACAATGACCAGATCTCAGGAGGTTCAAAAAACCATGGCCAAGCTTTATCAGGCGCCTCTGAACTTAAAAGCAAGAGCCCCTAGGTCTTGCCTGGGCAGCACTTCCTCTCTCTTAAGCTTATGGCCTACTACACTTTTCACAGATTTCCTATCCTTCTCTTTACACATTGTAGATAATACCTTTTAACACTGATGGTTCTTAGCCACCTTTATGGCAGCAAGGATCAGAAAAGAGTGAAGATGCCATTTCTGCCTTTCAAACAGTATATTATCCAGTCTTCACTGGCCAGTACGAAACACTCCTGGTTTACAAAGGACAGCATTGAGGAAATCACTGTTGCCTTGCTGAGCGCAGTATATAGTATCATTGCTCAGAATATTTGCTGCCCTTTCCTGTAGGAAGGTGATAATTCCCTGCCCTGGTGATGTCAGACTTGACCCTGTCACTTGCTAATGAAATGTACGGGGGAGGGGCAGAAGGAGATGTGCTCCTTTTGAGAAGAAGGTTAATGATCATCACCTGGTTCTACTATGTTGTCTTTTTCGTCTGCCTTAAAACCAGCAATGACCCAGGTGGTGGGCTCCTCCTTCAGCCTGGGTTCTGGAAGGCTGATGACATGAAACAGAACTGCTGCTGACCCAAAATGGAAATTTAACAAGAGCAAGAAATAAACCATTGTTGCAGGCCTCTGAAATTTTCAAAGTTTTGTTACTGCAGGAGAACTTAGGCTAGGCAGAAAGATACACTGACAGTTGTTTTGTGGTGATCATTCATTTTCTCACACTTAATACATTATCAAGATATGTAAATAAGGACTTGGAAATGCCTTAACAGTATCCAGGGTTTCTTCTCTCTACACCTGAATGGAGACTAACTGGAGCATCAGTAATACAAATGCCCATTAACAGCAAAGGCAAAGAAATTTCAGCCAAGTCATGAACTACTTGTACCCCTCTCCCCACTCCCAAAGCTTTAAGATCAAAGTGAAAGCAAAGGCCCTATTGAAAATAAAAACAGACACACATCCACAGAGCTGCCTTTTCAGGGAGAGAATATCTTGTGAAAGTTTCATCTGACAATTCACATGGGCAGACTGTGGGGTGAAAACAAGTCAGTTCCGTTTAGGTCCATAATTAGAGTAATTGCACGCTTGTAACCTGCATTTCCTAAACTGTCATTCTCTAGTTCTCTGTTGTTACATATGGTGTAGACCCTGCCCATAATGTACACCTTGTAGGTGACTGTAGAATAGTATTTATTATGCACCCACATACGTGGGATATTGCATAAACAAGCAAAGCAGACTCCAGCCATGCCCCGAAGTAACTCAGCTTAGGATTTAACTGCAAGGGAAAATTAACAAGGATACGAATTTGGGGTTTCTCTGTAATTATACATTATGTAAGATCAATGTAGAAGGAAAATATGATATGATCTAGATAGGTCTCCTTAACACACAATCACACGTACACTTAATAAATGTGATTAAGATAAAACAACAACAACAAAAATCCCAAGGAACGTAACTGTAATTTCTTTCTTTGGGCTGTAACTTTTGCTCATGGTAATAAATACAAAGGTCTATGCCACTGTACTCCACAGTAAGCCATTTCTAATAGGTCTTAGTATCTGCTACTTTTAATAGCTCCTAGGCACCAACTGTACATCCCAGAGATGTTGAAAGTTTCATTAAATTGAACTGATTAATAAAACATCAAGAACAAGCATTCAGATTCTAGTGCTCCCTTCCAAATTCTCCTGGAGGCCTTGCAGCTTGCCTGCATGAGGAGTTGACAGGATGGAAATGGAGAAAAGGTTCCCACAATGGGCTCCCTAGTAGTACCTGTGGTGGTCCAGAGCCCACCCTGACAACCCAGGCATCACTGCTGCCAAGGCAGACACCCTGAGGATGTGGCTTTGCTGGCATGACAGGTATGCATGTCATTTTGGAGCATCTGTTCTGCCCACTGAAAAAATACATGGAGACACATCTGAAACCTCTGCCCCTTTGCAAAGATTTCCAGCTGCTTCTAATCCTGAGCATTGAGAACTTATTTTAAGAGACAAAGGCTTCTTTAAACTAGTATCCATAATTTAAAGACTGGAAGGAAGGCCCTGTGTCTAGAATGCCACACGTGTTCTTCAGCTGTCCCCGTCCTTAAATCCCCCACGGCAGCAGGTCTCTATACAAGGCGAACAGGCTTTCTACACTCAGGAACCACTGCGTCAGGGACAAGAAAGGAAATGGACCCTGAGGGAAATTTGACCCAGTGGCTCTACTTCTGCTGGGTGGTGGGGGTAGCAGAGGTGAGGTCTTGATTGCTCTGTTTGCAGAGAACTTCTCCGTATTACAAGAGTAGTTTTCACTGCATGTCATCCAGGCCCATTGGAGAGGCCTCCTACTGTTGGTGCTTAGACTGGTAACTATGTCTGAGAGGTCCAGGTGCTAGTGCAGCTTCCTCGTCCTCAACTGGCAAGTAAGGGCAGAGTCTGCTAGTGTTCACTGGTGCTGCTCTGGGCTCTGAGCTCAACCCTGCCTTTCAGCTCCTCTTGCAGTTGGCTGGGGTCATGTAACAGAGTTCTGGCCAACAGAATGTGAGCAGGAGCACTGTGGCCCCCTTCTGACCCTGGCCCACAAGCATCTCCCCTGCCTGATACTCACTCTCTTTCCAAGTGGAGAGATTCAGAGGTCCTAGAAAAGGGCCACAAGATGGAGGAGCTTGTGTTCCTGAATCGTTGCAAAGGACAGCGTCCACGGCCCAGCTGAACTGTATTTGGCCCTTGACTTGAACAAGTAATAAATATTTATTGCGTTAAGCCTCCGAAGTTTTAGGGTTGTTTGTTACAACGGTTTACCTACTCTAATACCATGCTAAATTTGCTTTACTCCACTAGGTGGCTTCAACATGGGAGGCTGAACTGTCTAATATTTGGAAACGTGCTGATACTTAGCATCAGCAAACCCCAGGCGACGGCCTCAACTTTCCACCTCCCTTGGAATGCTTTGGAATTGTGGATAGTCCTAGCGAATGAGTGGCCAATGAGAACCAACTATTATCTTAAGAAATGACAGGAGGCCTTTCTTCTAGGTGTCATAGTAGATACCAGCATCCTATTTAATGTTCTAACAGGGATTTCTGGACCAAAATGACTCTTTAATGCTGTATCAAATCTCCAGTGAGCATGGTCACTGAATCCACGCAGCACCTTTACAACTGAGAATACAAACTATGTTTACTTGTCCTGGGCCTGGGCCATTACCTGAAGATCTAGCACACCCAGTGATGCATTCTACTTTAATTCTACACTTCAGACTCCTAGGAGTCTTGCATCTGTTTTCTAGCAGCCACAAAAGACGTTCTCTAATTATTCCTGAATGAAAAGCAGAGACTTTTAATTTTCTTGCACAGAACAGGCACACACTACACACACTTCAAGTACAATGTGGTTGTCTCATTTTCTGTAAATACTGTACTTTTTCCTCACTGGCAAAAAAGAGCTTTTCCAAATCAAAATACTCCTAAAAAAGTCAATGTAGTTTTTTGAAGGTCAGCAAAATGAGCTTTGCCAGAGCACCAGGGACTCCAATTACACATATTTACCTGATGTACTTTTATAGGACACATAATTCAAAAATTGCAGACTGCCTTTTATGCTGTACACTATGCATTTGAATAATGTATTTATTATGTTGAGCCATTTCTTTTGTGGTTTCTTGACACTACTCCTCATTCAGAGTAGTTTCCTGGTCTTTCCTTATGTCAGGCAATGCAGTTAACCTTCAGCAATATACAGCACTTAAGAGTTTTCCAAGCCTTATTTTACATCCATTTTTCCCCTGTGTAGAACATTTGATTTTTCATCTGGTTTTAATTTTATACAACGATGTAGGTAGGGGCAAACTCTAAGACCTGGTAATTACACCCTCATGGCAGCCCAACTGATACACAAGAGATGTTTGCTAATTACAGAAGGCTCACTTTTTTTTTTAAGGTGTCTCTTTTGTTCCTTCATCTAGTTGCTTACAAAAGAGTACATAGACCAAACTGCTTTCTTGTAACAAAGCATATCCCCAAAGAAATGTTAATTTTATAAATTAGCCCCTTGGGATTTGACAACAACACACAGCTGCTGTTTCTCCCTTAACCAAGGCACTACCAAATCTGCCCCCATCCCTGAAGGCTGATGATAGACTTGTGTTTCTCTATGAGCCCACTTCACTGGCTTTACCACGTTTACCAAAATATAATGTAAGGTAATTATTCCTCAGACTAGGCAGTCACCTCACCTCACATCTGAGTCCTTAAATAGGTTTTCATAATACAAGTCACTCTCTTAATAACTTAGTTTTGAACCACAAAATATTATTGAAGGAAGACATGTTAGCTTGAAACATTTTCAATCAAGGGAGGTTTTGGATGCTTACAGAAGTCACTAGAGACAATCAGTTAAAAATGAGGTTGTGATGGGTTAAAAATGGCCACAAATTCTCTGCTGCACCTCTCATCAAGAGGTAGAATCTATTTCTTCGATGCAAACCTGGGTCTGCCTCATAACTAACTTGGGCCAACAGAATGCAGGAGAAGTGACAATAGGTGACTGCTGAGTGAGGCCTCAAAGACTTGACAGCTTCTATTCTTGCCCTCCGATGCTCTGAGAGGCTGCAGCAAGGAGCCTGCATGAGGCTCCTTGAGCCTCCATGAGACTCCATAGGGAGAGGGCCCCTCCAACAGCCAGCACCAACTGCCAGATGAGCAATCCAGTTGTCCCAGCTGTCTCATGGGTGAGTCCATGTGAGAACAGCAGAAAAACAGCCCAGATAACCTACTAGGTAGAATCATGAGAAACAATAAATCATGGATCTTTTAAGCAACAAAGGTGGGGATGGTGTGTTACACAGCAATACATAACTGAAACCAATGGGAAAAAAATTAGCACAGACTTAGTATTCCTGGTGGGTATGAGCTATACAAGTCCAAGTGTCAGAAGTCACTGGAAATAAGTCCTTTAGGGATTAATTTTAAAAGCAATCAATAAGTGGTTAATTGTGGTCAGCAAAAACATACTTCTATAGAATGAATGGGAAAATACGTTGAAATGCTACATGGATGAGGATGCATGGCTCAGGATGACACTCCCGGTTACATGTATGATTCAAGAAGGGCTGTGCCTCCAGCAATTTAGACAAAAGCGAGGAGAGAGACTGAAACTGCTGGATGAAAAAAACAACTCTTAAGAGATGACAAAGGCACTGGTGTTAAATATGTAAGGGAAATTTTAATAAAATTGTTTCACGAAATGTGACAGTAAAAAGGCAGTATTTCTCATTTAGCATATTATTTTATATGTGATTTATCTGCAATCCTTAATATATAGCTGAAAATTTTTTATGAGTTGTTTTATCTGTAAAAAGTTTCCACGTGCAGCTTGATCACCTCCAAAAAAAAGAAAAAAACCCAAAAAGCTTATTTTTAAATCTTCTCATTTGGAAAATAAGGGAATCACCCTCTATATTTGGATGTATGTGGTATGTAATAAAATGATAAAGCACAAAAGTATAATAAATGATCGTAGACTATAATTTGCATAAAGTCACTCTAAGGAGGTATAAAAATTTACATTTATTTTCTGGAAATAGTTGCAACTAATTAAATTACGTACTGAGATGCCTCTTTATCCAATTCTTAAAATATACTTTATCATTACAAGTGATAAAGGGACTCAAATCATCTACTCCAAAGTACCTAAAACTTCTTGAGAAGCAAAGAGGTTCTGGGAACTTGTGGAAACATTTTAATTCCATTTATGGAGGATAATAAAAAAAAATTTGATTTGAATGTCAGCAAAATATGTTGCCTAACCTCATGAAAATATGCTCTAACTGGCTTTTCAGTCATCTAAGTATGACTCACTTGTGGTATACATTTTAAAACCTTACTGAAAGACCTGACTTTAGAAATATTTTTCTTCCATCAAAGTCACACATATTCATTGTAGAAAATGCCAAAAATTTAAGGCTATGAAGAAAATATAATCTCCCCCAATCTCACCATTCAAATATGCCCCATATAGCTAACATTTATTGAGAACTCACTGTAAGTCAGACAGTGGTCTAAATTCTTTACATATATTAATTCATTTAATCCACCTAAGTCTATGAGTTATGTGCCATAAATATCCCCTTTTTACAAATGAGAAAACTGATGTGGAGAGAGGTTAAGTTAACTTTTAGCTACGTGGTCCAACAGCCAGTGAGAGGAAGAGCTAGGCATTCTGGTTTAAGACTGCAAGCTCTGAATCACTACATATGCTGCTGCCACTGGCTGGCATTCTGCTTCTTCCTTCCAGCCTTTTTTTCTACATTATATATGAGATATATACATGTTAGACTTAAACAGTAATTTATTTTGAGGGACCTAATAACCATTAGCAAAGTCTCACCTTTGCCACAAAGTCTTTCTAGGTATCTCCAAACCCACAGTGATTTTTCCTAAGTGGCTAATTTAGCAATTTCAAACATCTAGTATTTTACGCTGTGGTGTTTAACTGCATGTGTTTCACAGGTCACTGAGTGCAGGGACCACACCTGATTTTATTTTCATCTCCCACCTTTCTCACACTATCTAAAATTTTGTAAATGCTAGAAACATTTGTGTGCTTGACGTACTTTCAGCACCACGGTAAATAAAAAGTAGTATTTGAGTAACTAATTTTCAAAAAACCTCTGGAAATATTTTTAGACCCCAAGCTGCTGATAAGAGATGCCATGAGATGCTACAGTTATGGGAAAAAACAAGTCAAAGATAAGAATAATCTGGAGTTTTTCTGCCAAGGGAAGTTTTAATATGGTCAGTGTTGGGACAGGTCTTCGTAGTTCCATAAATGACCTGAGCAAAAAATTATACAATAAAATTCCCACTTCAACAGCATTATTAAATAATTATGGGCAGAGAAATGCAAAGCAAAAAAGAAACCAACAGAAATATTCTACGAGTCTCTCTGGATGACCAGAAAGCAGCAGGTAACCAGTGCATAGGCAAGAACACGCCAATGTGTTTGTGTTTACCTGGTCACTAAGAGCAACGGCCCTATGATCACACTGCCTGGGTTTCAGTCCCGGGCCAACCATATTGTCTAAGTGGATCTTGAGCAACTGATTTTTCTAGGAGATTTATAAGTTAAATGTAAACAAATATTTCATGTGGACCAAGACATTAAAAAAAAGACATTCTAAGACTCTCTTGCTGAAGATTATATGATACACACACAAACTTCATACAGTTATGTGGAATGTCATCAAAATTGTTATTTCATGAACCTCAAACATTCACATCACTTTCAAAACTGAAGTTTTCCATTGCAAATGATACTTTGCTGTGTGTACTACAAGTGTCTAGCACTTTTGGATACTCCAAGCTCTATTTTCAGATTCATATTTTACCTGGATAAATGCAAATGCACACAGCTCCTATTCGTGGACAGCTTTAAGAAGGTAAAGATGACATCCAAAGAGAAACCCCAATGGCTCAGATTTGCTTTCTATTTCCAAGCATCATTAGGAGCAGTGTGCCAAGACAGTGTCCAGAGCAAAGAGGGGACTAAGCATCTGATTTCAGCAGGCAAGCAAGTCCAAAGCCCTGCACCTCAGAGGCCAGCACTGGGGTGGAGCACCAGCCTACAGCATTTCCCAAGACCCACAGCAGAACTGCTTTATGCACATTTAGCTGGCCTGTCACCTCCCCAGAAGCAAAAAGGCAGCACCTGAAAGATGAAGGAGTTCCCTCTTGCACAAATGAGGCAAAATTAAGCCTTACACTGAAAACTAAAAGGGTATCTCATTCAGACTTTAAATTCATTCTTGCATGCTTGTAATGGAAGAATTTATTCTTGCATGCTTGCAATATTTGGCACCATATATATGTAAAATATTATATATTATTTCCAGTCTTAACTGGCATTTCTAACAGATAAAGAATTCAGTATTTCCTTTAGGCTTTTTGCCTCTTCCATAGTCCCTTTCCAGGGAAAGCTGTAAATGTAGCTGGCATTGACAGATGCCACAGGCACGTTTTATAAAACTGGATTAACTTAGAAACGAAGTGCACTATAGGGAGTGGGCTCAGAAAAGTCAATTTTGAGGGCTATCACACAGAATATTTGATACTTTTAACATCTAAAACAGACTATTAAAACTGACCAGAGACCAACAAGTACGCTGAGTAAAAAGGGCATTCATCTGCCTAACTCAGATTAAGTAGTTTTAGCTGTTATTATCAAAATAAACACATGTTCATTATAAAAAAAAAGTAAACAATAAAGCATGTATAAGGAGCTAGTTAAAGTTTCCTCTGCTTTTCCAACCCCTCACCAGCAGTTAACCATTGGCGTGTTTCTTCCAGTTGGTCTCCTATGCACTATCTACTCCCATGTGTATTATTACTTTACACAGAGAAGACCATATTAAACACAGTATTCTTAAACTTGCTTTTTTACTTAATAACGTATTTTGAGCTGTTATGTCATTTGGGTTTTTGTTTTTTTCTTTTTTTTTTTTTTTTTTTTACCTATTAAGGCTTTAAAAGAGTGTATATTTTTTCCAGTTTAATGGAGGTATAATTGACAAATAGGAATTGTATATATAAAGTATACAAGTCAATGTTATGGTATGTGTATCCATTGTGAAATCACCACAATCAAGCTAATTACCATGTCCATCACCTCACATAGTTACTATTTAAATCATAAATAAACAGTCAAAGGACATCATCACTCCATGTGCCATGATATTCAGTTTTACTGGGTATTTTTGCACCTACTACCTAGAATCTCCACTATCTAGGTTTTTGGGGTTTTATTTTTTGTTTTTTTTTTGAAAAGATTGAGTTGATGAGATGCCCTGACATTTAGGAAGAGTGTTAAAAAAATGCTATAAAATCAGGTCCTTTTTTTTTTTTATAAGAAAGGAACTGTCTGTTGGAGTTATTGTAAATAGTAGCATTTTCCGAAGAGCTGATTATATGCCAGGCATCATCCCGTGGCACATTTCTTCACAGATTTCAGAATGTGGGTGAGATCTGATACGAAAACTGAACCCAACACTGCTTCTTCATCACAATCTCCACAGCTGTATTCCTCAATACATGCCCACATACATACAAATAACAACAAAACAATTTACAAGGGAAGAAAAAGTCTACTTAGATTATCCCGTTCATTTTACATCATGCCCACCTACGCTGGCATTTAACAGCAATAATAAAAACAATGGCTAACCTTTACTGAGCAGGTACTAGATGCCAAGCACCTGGTGTCTCCTGATATGGCCTGGGGGGAGGTGAAGGAAGCCCCCACCAGGAGTGAAGGTGCTGAATATGAGTCCACCTTATCTCCTGTGCCTTCAGGGCCCCTTTCATTAAAGCCCCCAGAGGTGATAATAATGCCAACTTCTTTCCTGGAAAGGTCATAATTTGAGGATCAGAGGGTTTAAGAAACCCTTCAGGGAAGGAAGGATCACACTGGGAAAAAAAATCCTATTAGCTACCGCTGGAAGGATTATGAAAACCAAGTTTTAATAAAATGTTCTACAACTTTAACTACATAAGGGGAAAAAAGCAAAATGGACAAATGGTTTAGACAGCTCAGAAATGTCTGAGTGCCTGGGACATACACAGTAATTCTGTGTACATTTATCAAGCACTTACTACATACCAGATATAAAGAGGAACAAAATGTATTCGTTTACACTGTAAGAAATTGCCAGTATTCGATTCTTCTGACCTACATGAAGTAAATGTCACATGGCACAACCTAGCAGTTCCACTCTGAGTCACTATCAACTAGAAATCACTCAAAACATGTTGACAAAAATCCCTGGATCTTTAAACTTCTTGGCCACAGCAACATTCTGATAAAAATGCTTTTCCCTCAAAGGCTTTTAGTGCATAAATTCTGCTGAGAACCATGGTAGAGTTTTTTCCACACCATAGTGGAAGGGCTTTTCTGAGGGAAGACAGCTATGGTGGAGGCTTGGGGGAAGGGGAGGAAAATCACTTTTTTTTTTTTTTAAATGAAGCCAAAGGCTCAGGTTAACCATCTGCTTCTGCTACTCTCAGGACCACTAGAATATAAGCCCCATTCACAAGAACAGAAGCTGTGTGAGGGCAGAGACCTCCTGTATCTCTCACACTATTTCCCCGGTACAAAGAATACAACCCAGCACAGGGAAAGTGCTCCATATCTGTTGAATAAATGAGCAAATCAATGCATGAACACCACTAGGCAAAATTCACTGGAGAAACCTTAAATTCTGTTTCTCCATCTGGCATGATACTATTGGGAGACCCAGCACGGGAATTAAATGGATGATGCATGTAGTGTTTCGTTATCTGTAAACCATTATTACTAGAGAATGAGGACCTGTTGGAGACAGCACGAAATGAAGAAAATCTCACCGCCACCATGGTATCAAATGATCGTCACTGACTATAAGGCAAATTTCAAGCCATCTGAAGGCACTTTTTTGATGAACTGACAGCTGGCTGTCCTCAGATCATGAAAGTGCTAGATTATTCATTTTGAGAAATAACTGTAACCAAATAAACCCAGCACACTTGTACCATGCTCATTCACCAGTGAGGAAATAACTTCAATATGAGCCTTTTTTGTAATGGTTTTTCCCTGGCACGGGATTTCAGGTGAAGCTCAGATTTCGAGGCTTCACAATATGTAATTCAGACTGCTTCCCAACTTGTCCAAAACATTTTATAGTTGTCGTGAAGTATTTCAAAAATTCTGCTGAGAATGGTTCTCCCATTTACACATAATAAAATGCATTTGGGTAATATTTAAATGTACTGTCTAAGCAATGACTTTATCAAATTCTACATACTGAAGATGAGGCATGTTTTTGCAGATGCATGCTTGGAGTTGATATAATTTATGAATGAGCAGATAATTTTTTATTATATGCGTCCACAAGAAGACATAAACATACTCTGGAAAAAGCCTGAGTTTAGCGGCTAAAAGATGGGGTGAGAACTTCCAGGTCCAGCTCTGCTCCCCACTACGTGCCTGTGCATTTCCATGCACCCAGGTTTTGGCCTCTGAAAGGCACAGCACCATCCTGAATCAAGGAAACAAGCCAGTGTGCAAAGATGAGGGCAGAATTCCTTCCACCCCACTCAAGACAATAGCTCAAGTGAGGAATCCTAAACTCTTGAATGGTTTTCCATAATTCATCACCCTAGGATAGAGGAGAAAAATACCCCACAACCTGTCCCTAACCGAACTCTGAAAATAGGTTGACTCATTTCTGTGGTTTTGCAGAATAAAAGCTGTGGAGTCTTAATGGCAGTAGGAAGTTTTTTCCTTAAAGTTTAGAATCCTTTCTTGATGAAGAAAAACTAAACACTCAAAATGTCATTCAATGACAACAGTGCCAACAATGCCACCCTGACGCCCGGGTTATAGTTGTGAGTGCCTCTGTTGCTGTCCCAATGAAAAGACACAAGTCACTGGTGCAAAGGAAACCCCTTGGTAGGAATCTCAGGCCTGGAAAGTCTCAGAGACACAACACAGTGACTGATGAGTAGGTGGAAGTGGGGTATCGCTTTAAGGAGCTCCTCCTCTGAGCTCCTGTTCTGGGCACAGCTATCTGGCTCTATCTGGTCTTTGCTCAGAGGCCAGAGAGAAGAGGCTCATTTGGGAAACCACTGCATGGCGTCAACTGGATGCCTCCAAGAGAAGCTAAGAGTGAGGCCAAACTCACTGCCATGGGGGCTTGAGGTGAGATTAGTGCCTCTTTCCATGGCACCAGAGAGAGGGTGAGGACAGTCTTTTCTATTGCTGCTGAAGCCCTGAGTCTGCTGCAGATCAGACCAGAGGTGGGTCAGACTAGAGCCAGAGTCAACCTCGAAGCTTGATTTTATTTATTCTTGGCAAGTCCAAACTTCCTGGTTCTAAGAGGAAGGGGTGGGGGGAGGGTTAAAAGTCTCATAAAAAGACTCCAAAGGCTTCTTGGACACCAAAGTGCTCTTACAAAACTACATTTTGATGAGCTACATGTAAATGAAT
Source organism: Daubentonia madagascariensis (assembly GCA_023783475.1). NCBI lineage: Eukaryota > Metazoa > Chordata > Mammalia > Primates > Daubentoniidae > Daubentonia > Daubentonia madagascariensis. Next base: position 46,631,273 of record JAKFHU010001953.1, read on the forward strand.
CAGAAACATATGGATTTCATTTCCTTCATAATACACAGGGGTTTCAGAACCAAGAGGTGGGGGAGTGCTTGCCGAGATGAGTCTGGGCTCTGGTGAAAATGTTAAAGAGGGGGAGATTTCAGACATTTGCTAAACCTAAATTAAGACTAGGACAACTCCCCCACCCCCGCTCCCCTTCCTCCAAGGGCCTCTGGCATCCACCAGCCAACCTTAGATGCTAGTGAGAGCAAGCACTACGTACCTAAATCTGACAAGCGCTGGGGTCTGTGGCTTTTTCTGATGATGTTTGAGGACTAGGACATTTTGTGTAACCAGTCCCCAAATATTGGCTACTTTGCTGGCTGCTGGGAATTCTGAAGGAGAATATATAAAAATTTTATGTCCCCAAGATTCCACTAAATGGAATACAGCAGCGTTTCCCTAAGAGGTGAACACTCAATATGCTGAAACAAAGAAGGAATCCTACTTTTGAGCACTCACTAATTTGAAGCTCTTTGTAGCACCATATCCCGGAGCCCTGACTCTCCCTTCAGGAGCTCAACCTCACTGACATGCCTGGGCTGTGGGCAGACATCGGTATTGTGTAGCAGTAATCTTGGTCTCTGCCTTTTCACAGGAGTGTTTTATTAAGCAAATGAATTATGAGGGGGCAATAAAGCAGCTAGGAGTAAATGAGGTTTCTGGAGTGAGCCACTGATAGGGTCAATCATTCAACACCTGTTTTGGCTAAAAATTAAATGGACTGTTTTAATGTTACATGTCAGAAAGCCAGTGTGTCCCAGTCAAGAAAAGAGATTCTCCCCAAAGGAGGAGGGAAAAAAAACCTCAAAAAACCCAAAAAGCAGAAAAGTGGATGTTAGTAAAGAAGACATAAGGAAAAATGGAAAACAGGCAAGTGTTACAAAGGCAGACAGTCATGAGAACTGAAGAGAGAGAACTTTCAAACAGCCAGAAAAGAAAGAAAATGGTCCAGAAAATGGCACCTGCCCCATGCAAAGCACAAAGCTGGTTGTCAAGGGGAACATCAAACATCACAAGAACCATTTTCTTTTGATAGGTCAGATGGTTGGTAGCATATCTCTGTCGCCTCTGAACACAACTACAATCACTTTCTGTTGATAATAATGTTAAGCTTAATTATACAGAGGTTGCACTTGAACATTTCCTTCCTTATAGCTAAAGCGATGCCATTATTTTTCATTTAATTGTAGAATAAGGGGTGCTCTGTTCCTGAAGTCCAGGAATTGCTAATATAACAATGGTGAATGCAATGGCAGTGCACGACTTCAATTTTCATGATTACTATTAATTAAGGTTCTGTCAAATGGATAGAATGGGCTCTTTTCTTCTCTATCAGCCAGCAAAGGGCACTTTACCCAAGAGACATTGCATGGCAGGAAGGAAGGGTGAGTCAAGCTGCACCGTCTGCTGGAGGCTTGGGTCCAAAGTCCATTCCTGCAAGCCTAAAGCCCAAGTCTTTGGACACAGCACAGCCACTTACACAAGCTCATGCTTCCCTAAAAATCAGGTGAGGACAAATGGACAGCGATACAGCAAGTACACTCCTGATACCTAGCAAGGACAGCATCCTAGAATGGCCAAACATTTCATCATGTGTTTGTGATTGAAGAAAGTGTCTGGAATAGGAAATGGTATTTTAGAAGTCTCAAGAATTGGATAAAGAGAAATTTAGGGTGTGCATTTAAATAAGAAATATATATGTCTCACCACAGACTGTACATTCTGCAGCTAATCTGCCGTCTTTGGGGACCAAGTACCATGTTTGAGTCACCTTTGCACTTCAGTGCCGCATTTCATGCTGCCCAGAGCATTGTAAGTGTTTCCACTTATCTCACCCCAAGCTACACGTCCTGGTAAAGCTGCACAACCAATGGGTACTTTGCTAGCCTTTGTAACAATTCTATGGACCTTTGCATTATTTTCTATCTAAAAAACAATAACAAAGTCTAACCTGCCTCTAATCCAGTTCCTTCCAGATCCTGGGCCCTGGCTGCCTGCTAGTTAGTGAGGATGCTGGTTTATGGGGCGGGGGGAAGGGGAATGATCCAACTTGCCTATGAATAGGGAAGCATAATATTTTAATATTTGTGCCTAAAGCAGTTGTTTTACTAAAAGCAACACTGGGTACTTAACTATGTTGGCATCTTTTTTTTTTTTTTTTTGTTATAAAATCATATAAAGCTACTGGAAAGATTCCTCCAAGCCAGTGGTTCTCAAAGTGGGTTCCCAGGACTAGCAACAGTAGCATCACCTAGGAACTTGTTAGAGATGCCGAATCTTGGGCCCCACCACCCCAGACCTACTGAACCAGAAATTCTGGTGGTCTGCATTTTAGCAAGTCCTTCAGGTAATTCTGCTGCATGCTCAAAATTGAGAATGACTGTTCTAGGGCACTGGTTCTCAATCGTGGCTGCACATTACAAACAACTGTAGGGTTTTTAAAACAATCAATACCTGGTCCCACCCTAGACCAATTAAACCAGAAATCGCTGAATGTGGGACCCAAGTGTCAGTCTTTGATTTTACTGCAAAGTCAAAATTGAAAACCACTGCTGTCAGTAAGCAGGCCTGCCCTACACAGATCAAGCCAAATTTCAGAGCAGCAGACATTTCCAATGACTGCAAACAATGACCCCAATAACTTTATTATTGTAGATTAAGTGCTGCTGTCTAACAATGAAGGCTTTCCTGTGTACTGTGGCTTCTGCCCAAAGATGACCTGGTCTAGTATCATATTTGTGAATTATAGAGAAATAGAAGTGCCAATGCTCAGGGCAAGGAGAGGATGAATAAACTAATGCTGAAGCAAAAAAAAAAAAAAGTCAGCTTCCGGGCTGGCCTCAGGAATCAGCAGGTTTATTGGGATGATGGTCATATGGACAGCAACACTCTGAAGTGTCTCTGCCCTCCAGAAAGAGAATTTTGTGGAATGTTCTTCTTTTTAATGTTTATAATGAGAGTATCAGAAAGAAAACCAGTTAAAACTGAACAGTACAGGAAAGAGCTCTGGAGGCTTTCAAGGAACAACTCATTTTTAAAGTGATAAGAACTGTAATGTCATTCGATTAAATTTGAGGGAAACAAGATCACGTGGAAGAAGTAAACCAGCTAAACATCCCTGTGTGTGCAGGTTCCACCTGGCTACTGCTTTGTGAGAGCTTGGTTCTGGCTAGCAGAATCTCAGGCAACTGAGAGTGGATAGGCTACAACCCCACCTTCCCACAGGCCATCCACAGTGGAATGCACCCTTTTCCAGAAGTCTGAAACACAACCCACAAGGAACGCCAGTCACAAATGAGGAATGTAGTGCTCGGTTTTGGCTCTGTGTTCTCATCTGTAAACCGGGATGTCTACCTCACTACATATTCAATCATGCTTGGGAAGCCCTGTTTTAAACAGTCAAGTTTTTATCTTCAGGTTCTTTCACAGTAGGTTCAAGTGTGCATTTCTGTATAACAGCTCCTTCCCTTCTTAGTATCACTCTTTACCAATGTCCTCAATTCTGTATTGAAATTTCCACTCCATTAAAATATTCTTTATCCTTAAACTATGGGTTATAAACTCGTTCTATATGCTCTTCAGTCAAGATTCTACCTTGCTCACCACTGGCCTAACTGTATTGCATTTTAAAGGCCTTCAGGGCAACGGCTGTGTTTGTTTTGAAATAAAAAGTCCAGGCCAGGGGTGGTGGCGCACACCTGTAGTTCCTGCTATTTAGGAGGCTGAGGCAGGAGGATTGCTTGAGCCCAGGAGTTGGAGGTTGCAGTGAGCTATGATCGCACCACTGCACTCCAGCCTGGGCAACACAGCAAGACCCTGTCTCTAAAGAGAGAGAGGAAAAAAAGTTCAAATAATATCTGCTCTATAGGGCCTAAAGGCACACACCAATTGATAATTTCTTCATCTCTTCAGCATGATCTCCAAATCCATGCTATTGCTATCAAAGTTCTCCACTGTGCATCTCACTGTGACCACATCAACTCCTTTTAATGCAATGAACTGTTTGTTTTCATCTTAACTTTACAGTTCACAGGAAGAGAAACGGTACAGCATTGGACATGGAGCTCAGACTTTGAAGTCAGACCAACAGGGTCTCGCATCTGGCTGCTCCACTTACAAGCTTTGTAACCTTAGAAAAATCATTTTGACTTTTTAAAGCCTCAGTTTCTGCATGTGTAAAGTAGGGACAGTGATATTACCTACTTGGGGAGTTACTCCTGTATAAGGAATGTTGTTTTTCATATTTGACTCAAATTAAGAAAATACCTGTCTTAATTCCAGAGACAGTCTATAAAAACACACAAAGATGGGAAGGTTATGCACCAACTTCAGAACAGATGTTCCTCAGAACATCTGGGGAGGAAGGGAATGGGATCAACCAGAGCTGGAAGTGAACTTGTGTCTGTCCTCTATGGTAGTTGCTACCTTAAAAAATTTCTAAGCCATTATAGTGAAATGTCAACACTTATTAGAATATGCCCACCTCTATGTTTTAGTCACATTTCAATGAACTTCAAAATATTAAAAATACCTAACAGAAAATTAAATATCTAAGAAAAGTAAGTACAATGAAAGAGCATACACAAAACCTTTAGATTTTATCATCCTTGCCAAAAAATGCATACAAAATTATAAACTTCACAGAAGTCACATTTTTAATTATTTTCCAAAGGTATAACATTGCCTGTTTTCAGTTTAGGTTTAATTTTGTCACTTCTGTTGTGGCTAATTAAGGAAATGTTTGTATCTTTTTAGAGATGGATACTGAAGTAGGTGGGGGTAAAATGACACACTGTCTTGGGTATGTTTTGAAATACTAAGGTATAAGAAGAAAGGGAGGGAGCCAAAGAAAGCAAAACCCTCAATCTTTGCTGGGTGTAAGCAGTGACTATAATTGTTCAACTACATTAGAAACTGACATAATTATTTTCCCACTTCTAATATTAGAAGCTCACAGAGAAAATCTTGAAATTGGTAAAGGGACATATTTTTGAGATGCTACCATCTTTGAAGCAGTAGCCGAAGCCTTTCGTTATACTTGTATGTGATTTTGTTTATTTTTCATAGCAACACAAAAGCCACTGGCTTTCCCCTGTTGTACCCATGAAGAACCTGAGGCCCAGAGGAGGTTAGTAATTCTCAGTGCCACAACTGCTAGGAAGTGGCTGAGCTGAAATACCCATGCGTGTCCAAGAGACTCTGACGCCCATGACCTTCCACTCACTCTCACTGCCTCTGTCCTTGTGGACAGCCCTCTCCACTCTGAGTTTAGGGTCAGTCCTAAAAAGGGAAACATGCCAACCACCTGCAGCCCACTCATTTCCTCACTTCCTTCTCAAGTTCTCATCTTCCAGCCCCGGTTACGCATCTCAGGACCTCACAGTTTCCCCACCTAAACATTGCCTCTTAGATGTTTTGTGAGAATTAAAGGGGTGAGTGTGTGTATGCATGTATGTGTGTGTGTGTGTACACATACGTATCTCCATACCTGCACACCTCAGAACAGTCCCCAGAACATAATGTTATATAACCATTATTATACATTTTCTACCCTAGTAACTTTCTCACCACTCAAAACTTTCCCCCTCATGAAGTGTCTTAATGACTAACTTATATTGGATAATAATTGGATCTAGGCAGCAGATTCACTGAGGAGTTTACACGATTATCTCATTTATTCCTCATGACCCTGTAAAATTATGGTATTTTCTTCCCTGGGAGAAATATGAAATACAAAGAACATATATTTATGGTGTGTGATGTTTTTTTGCATGTGTGTGTATCCATAACAGCTCCCAAAAGAACAGTTCATTCTTATTAACTAGATTCTAAAGAAAATAAGAGAAAGATGATATAAAACATTACGAGAAGACATCACTATTTGTGTTGGGGAATTCTAATTGGGCCTATCTAGATCTGCCTGCTTATGGATTATATGCCCAAGGAAGATAGGTGCTATTGCTTGGAAGAAGTATGATTAATAAACTGTTTAGAATTTGAAGATACTCAAATAAGGTATTTGGAAAACAGATCTTCAGAATGAAGGTAAATATTTCTATTAGAGGATAAACAGACACAATCCTACAGAGCATAGTTGCTCAGGGTGATGATTCATGCAGCCCCAGCTTACTGAGACTTACTGTGAGTCACACAGTAATAAACAAAACCTACTACATGCTTCACTGTGGCTCGTTTCTCTGGTGGGTAGAGAAGTATCAGGTGACTCTAGCCCCAATAATTTAAAGAGGCAAAACTAATATGTAAAGTAGAATAATTAAGGGCCAAGGTAGAGGGGGGGAAAGTGTTGTGAAAATGTAAAAAGATAATTAACATCAATTACACAACTATTTCATTTATTCCCCCAGACTCTATGAGGTCAGAACTATGATCCCCATTTCACAGATTGGCAAAGCGAAGTCACCCAGACCTGGTATTTGAACTCAGGCTCTCTGACGCCCCAGGTTACATTCTTAAGCATTCCACTGTATCATTTTAGAACACATATGGACAACTGTCAATACAGACTGGAGTGGTTGGCCAAGGTGTTGGGGAGATTATCTCGAGCTCCAGCAAAGGACAGGTAGGATTTGGATAGGAGAGGAGGGCGTGGACCGTGTGACAGGAGATGCTGGAATATGCATGGCACATATCTGACCAGGGAGCTCATCCTGGCCAGAGCCACAGAGGGTACCAGGACTCAGGGAAATGAGGATGGAAAAGAAGGGGAGCGTGGAGCAAGAACCCTACAATCATGTGCAAATGTCTCACTGGCAGCTGCAGATGCAAAGTAGAGGCCAATGAAGCCTGAAGATCTGGGCATCACCAGCACAGGGTGGCTGACTGAAGGTTACAGGTAGCTTTAGATAAAGACCGGAGGGCCAAGGACTGAGTCTGGAGAATGACCAGCACTCAGGGCAGGAGAAAGGACCGGTGAAGAGGAACACGTATTTGAACAGTTTTATATACACCTGTAAGGTTCTATCTGGATTCAAGTCTCAGCTATGAAGCTTCCTGGCTATGGTACATTGGTCCAGTCACAAAACTCTGCACCTCATTTTACTCGAATATCAAATGGGAATAAGAAGGTATATAAGAATATCTATTTCATAGGATTGTTATGAGGATTAAAACACACATACACACTTCAGTGACAACCATGCCAGGCACATATAAGTGCTTTACACGTGTCTGCTTGCTGTTGTCATAATCATCATCACTATTCATACAAGCATGGTCTGCAGCATGGTTTGTAATAGTGCAAAATTGGAAAGAAAGCATAATGTACATTCATAGGGAAACGTCTAAGGAAATAAAGATCTATACTACGGAGTATCATGTAGCAGTTTAAAAAACCGTGGGAGAGTTTTATACATCTTATCCTAGAAGGGCCTCTCAGACATAAAGTTAAAAGAAATAAATATGCCTAATTCCAGAATTTCCATCCACACTAACTGTGGCAAGGCAGTGACCATGATGTCTTCCATAGAAACATCCTCAGTGCCTTAGTAATTTCTCAGTAGAATGAGTCTTTGCAGACCTGTATGGAGTAGGAAGAGCAGTTTGCTAGATTGATTCCTTTAGCAGCACTAAGCACGTGGTGAGGCCTGAGCCAAAGCCCTCAGTGGCAGGGAAGGGACCAGATTCCAACAGGCCTGACTGGCTGTCGCCTATTTTAATCACTAGACAAAGCAGATAAGTTGCAGAGGGGATAGAAAAATTAAACATGTCTGTTTTTGCTTTTAAGAGGCAATTAGGGATTTATAGCCAAAGTGTTGTTATTTTTTGAATCAGAGCCAGTAATTATGTTTTTTTTTTTTCTTTCAGAGAAGATGATTGTACCATAATCACTGACATTTTTAAGGAACGTTTTGGAGCCGCCCCTTTATTTTCCTAGAGCAAGCACTAGCTACTAAAACCTTGCCGTGTCCATTGGGACACTGAAGAAAATTTGAGTGTGAGGCCCTGAGGAAGCCCTCAGAGGGAACACCTTTTTTCTCAAAGGAAAACAACAAAACAAAAACAGCTGCAATGGTTATCGAAATGCAGAGCCAAACTCTGAGTCCAGAGTTTGGACTCAGAGGGAGGACCCTAATTTACTGAGATTCCTACAGTCCAGGATGTTTAGAAAGAGTTCAACTCTCTGAGGTAATTAAAACTTTCCCACTGACATTTTGTTAAAAGTATTGTTCTCCTTGGCATATCCTTTCCTTAAGAAAAATAAGGGCTGTCTTTAGCCTTGCTTCAGGATGATGGCCTCCAACCCCACATTGCTCGAGTCTGAATCAACGGCATATGTACAAAGTCCTAGACTTTGGGAAGATAAAACTGACAGAAAATATACACAGTAAATTTACATGGTAAAAGATGAGAAAACTATGAAAAGATCAAAGATCAGGATCTGAACTTTGGAGAGACAAAACACAGGGGGCAATGGTAACCTTGGTTTTCTATTTCTGAATTTAAAGCAACTTTTGTTTAAAGTGTATAAAAATAGGCTGGGCGCGGTAGCTCACGCCTGTAATCTCAGCACTTTGGGAGGCCGAGGTGGGAGGATCACTTGAGGCCAGGAGTTTGAGACCAGCCTGGGCAACACAGTGAAACATCCCCATCCCCCCTCATCTCTAAATAAATAAATAAATGTAGTTATAATGCCCTCTCAACCCTGTGTTATTCTCAAATTAGTACAATTTTCCCTCTTATCCTAATGGTTCCTAGCAGTGTACATTTTATTTAATCCCCTTTAAGAAGTCTGGGGTGGCACCCCATATCCAAATACATTACTATTTCTACATCAAAAGTTTTGAATATGCACACTAAGTGGATCTAAAAAAATAAACATTAAAAAATTCACAGCAGCTGGGTGTGGTGGCTCACACCTGCAATCCCAGCACTTTGGGAGGCTAAAGTGGGAGGATCACTTGAGGCCATGAGTTCGAGACCAGCCTAGGCAACACAGTGAGATCCCCGCCACGTGTCTACAATTAAACAACAAAAATTTTTAAAATGTATAAAAATAAAAAAGAATAGGCTGAAACACAAGACTGTCTATAGCTGGATGTATGTCTTTCTTCCTTGTCCTCATCCACAGCTAATACATAAATTCAAACATATGTCCAGTACTTAATACATGCAAAGTACCATGGCAGTCACTGAAGAGGGTGATTCAGAAAAGGCAATAATTGCAAAATATGCTTAAGGATTCATAAGAGAAAATTCCTGGAAATGCTCCTTGGCCTCCAATTTTCTTTCTTACATGTATCACTGAGAAATCCTCTTAACTTTCAATATCCTCATTTTACAATGAATATAATAATTAAAACTCTCTCTTTCCTCTTTGAAATTTTTCTAGTGGCTTAAACACCAAAAAAACCCTCAAATATAATAAGCACTAATCATAATCTATGAAAGTTTTTCATTTAAGAAAAAAATCTGAATAAGAAGTTAAGACTTTGCCAAAAATGGTTTCAGACACTGATGATATAAAAGTTACATAAAACAGCACATTGTTTTATAATAATCTAAGGATTATACTAAAATATAATAAATATACAATAATACAAAGAATAATGTAATTTTGCCCTTTTCCTACTGGCAAATATAATGCTATCTCCCCCAAAAACGAACCATCAAAATTTACATAATTTTTTTTTTTTTAAAACAGAGTCTTGCTCTGTCACCCAGGCTAGAGTGCTGTGGCATCCTCATAGCTCACTGTAACCTCAAACTCCTGGGCTTAAGCGATCCTCCTGCTTCAGCCTCTGTAGTAGTTGGGATTACAGGCACGTACCACAATGCCCAGTTAATTTGTCTATTTTTTGTAGAAAAATAGATCACTCTTGCTCAGGCTGATCTTGAACTCCTGAGCTCAAACAATCCTCCCGCCTCAGGCTCAAGTGCTAGGATAACAGGTGTGAGCCACCGTGCCCAGCCCATACACATTTTTATCAAAAGATTTCAGAAAGCTAATTAAAGCAAAGAGAGGTAAAATGACCTGTCAAAAGGTCATTTTTTTTCCTTTGATGTATGTTTACTGAGGGCTTCAGGATGTCACGTACAGTGCCTGGTGCTGGGGATAAAATGGTGCACAACATAGGGGGAGGAAGACATAAGTCAAATAATCCTACTAATAATACACAACTAGAAACCGTGGTAAGGACAACTACGCAGTGTTTGGGGATGATTTCATGCTGGGAATTAAAGGCCGCCCTGAAGAAATGAAATCTGAGCAATTCTCCAAGGGACACCAGAGGTCACACAGTGAGTCAGCTGCAGCAGACCAGGAACGCAAGGACCTTCCAGCCCAAGGGTCTTCCCCACTTGTCCAAGAATTCTGGGGGCAGCGATTCAAGTGCTGCACCTGGAATTCCGTGGTGGACCCCTGAGTCATGAGCACCTGACTGAGAAACTGCCTTCCCTCCCCTGAGATGTCCCTTAGAACCTGCCTGGCCTCCTCTTCCCATCTTCTCAAAGGTGCCTCTGGGACTGTCCCAGGTCCGGCCTCTCCCATCACTGAGGGTGTAGGATGGTAAGACACCCAGCAGCAGGACTGGTGTTTGCAGATGAAGCCAGAATTTAACCATCCTTCTTTCCTGGGCCACCACCACAGGGCAGCCAGACCCTTCACAGAAACGGGTTGAAGCCTAGTCCTTTATCCTTCCGCCCAGCTCCTTCTGGAAGAAAACTTCCAGAGCCTTAGCCTTCCCTTTCACACGAAAAGCACCGAGAGTTTGAGTTCCTGAACTCAAAAACAGCTCAACAGTGGGAAGTTAGCTGCTTTAGAAAAGAAACAACACAAGTATTCTTTATTTTATAAGAACTTTTCCATTTCCGTGGGGGGGGAAATGTACCATTTTAGAGACAACAGCTGCTTCAAGTTAATAAAATCTGAATTATCTTTGCTTGGAACCTGATCACTAGTTTTAAGTTAGGAAGCTGGATTTCTGTGACTATTTCCCTTCTTACGTTATGAATTCTTTGTTCTTGTGGTGGTAAGAAAATTGAGTGTATGGTTATTTTTTATTCCCAATGTAGGTTAATAATGATACATTTTAAATCCAAGCCCTCATATCACAAATGATATAATCAAACTAATGGTTTAAATAACATAAAAGTAATTACAAATCTGGAATTGATCTCAGCATTTTTAACCAATTAATTTCATTGGTGATTTTCTACCATTTACTATTTAAATGTCATACCTTGTGTCTAATGATTAACATTAAATTTCTGAAAAAATATTTAAAGATATAAGAGACTATGTTGTTAAAACGATTCAAAAAGACATGCAATTTAATAAGATTTTAAAACATCATTTTAAATCACTTAACACTGTAATTAGTGAGTTTTAGAACATTAAACACTATTTAGTTTCACTTGTGTCTTACAAAGAGAAGCAAAAATAAGAAAACTCAGAGTAAGTTAAATGGTACAATCTCAATTTTTTTCTATGCATAAAAATAAGAGAATAAAACACCACAAAATTAAGTGATTATCTCTAGATGGTGGGATTTCACTGCGTCACATATTTTTCTGTATGTTAGAGAAAATGAAAACACATAACCTTTACAATCTGAAAAAAATTTATATCTTTAATACATGTTTTTTCTTTAGGATTGAAGAAATCAAATATAGAAACCCTGTTTCTGAAAATAGCCCTCTGTAGTATACCAGTTATGTTTATATAATGAAAATAAAATCTTTGGCTGGCTCTGTATTATGGAAGGAAAGCTGCTTGGGTATGTTAAAAAAAAAAAAAATCTCCAGGAGCATATCTGGAAAGCCAGCAGACAGATAATTTAAAGAGAAAGAGGGAGAGAGAGGAAGAGAAAAAGTACTAAATATTAATATTACTTGAAATGCCCTAATTTTTGTGTAGTGTGATAGTTCCTTCTAAGGTATAAGTATCATTGCATGGCTCAAAGATTTTGTCTGGAAAACTAAATTTTCTTGATCTAGCATATAACAGTCCTCCCCTACAAAACAAATTATGGTGAGCTCTAGAGTATCCACTCCGTCAAAACAGAAATACAGGCACAAATAGACAGACTAGATGATTCATCCCTCCCTGGCCTTCTGCAGTCAGAGGCACATGCAGCCACCCAGACACAGAAGTGTGAACGTGCAAACTCTCCTTCCTCCTCTTTTTCCTGTCCTGTCTCCCTCCCTTGGTCAGGAGCTGGGACCCAGGGGACCCAGGTGGGGTGAGAAGTAGGTGGCTCCAAGCCTCTAGAACATCCATTCTGAGGCAAACACAGCAGGTTCCCTAGGACCCTTGCAAACGTACATGGCAGGGAGGGGGTAAACCCTGAACTTTAATTGCCTAAATATGCAGTGTAAGCTTTACAATAACCTCTTAAATGATGTCCTCTCACAAGCCTGTGAGATGTGCACTGTTTGACAGCCCATGCAAGCAGACTGCAAATGCTTCCAAGGACTTGGGTCTGCTCTGCTTGGCAAGCTGCAGGATGCTCCAAGTTTACCCAAGAACTGTTTAATAACGTTGACAATATGCATCTTACTAGGCTAAGAATTCAAGAGAAACGCTCCAGTAGTGTTAAGACCTAGCTCCTATCCACACGAAGACTCTAGGCACTCTGAGCAATCAGAACACCCAGGCAGCCACACTTAACCAATTAGCCAGGGGAGGGTCATGGCCATTCTATGGCTGGTGTCTTTCAGTGTGTTTGCAATTAACATTATGCCTAGTTGGCAATGTCCTTCCCAACCCAAAAGCTTAACTAGGGAAGCATTACTCAAAACTGTCTTTTTTAAAAAAATACAGTTTCACAGTTTCAGCCCAGCAATATGTTGAACTTTATTTTCTTTGGTTTCCAATGCTTTCTTATGGGGAGGGGGATAACGGGAACCCCCAATGATAATGGTGTTAATAAATGATTAGGTTATGACACTAAAATGAGGTCTAATCTACAAAATATGTTGACACAGGAATCCAAACAAAAAAACCTTCAGAACTTGTTTAAGGAGTTTACATTAAAGAGAAGCTCTCTGTTTGGCATGAAAACATCTTAAACACCCCTCACACATTTGCTAATCTTCCTTTTGCACAAGGCCTTGGGGCCTTCAACTGATGTGAAGATGCAGTTTTCACTGCACATTAAAGCTACCTTCTATAATAGTTACTGCATGTGTGATACTCATTTCCCATATATGTAAGGAAGAGACTGCTTTTAAAATAAGTTTACATTTTAGAAGTAAAATTTCAATAAAAGATTAAATAATAATATGGAGAGTAGAAGAAGTCATGGTGGTATCTGAGGGACTGAAGTTTGGGCAAGGGTGGAATATATTATCGTTTCAATGTGCATGCAATTAAAATAAAACAAACAAAAGCCTAAACAACTACAAACTATCTCGCCACAATATTATCTTAGTTCTTCCTTAGAATCAATGTTTACACTCATGGAGGACATGCAAGCAGACAGTTCATTTACAAATCAGGGGTAGTACCTTCTGTCAAGGGCCAAAGCAGCCCTACCACGCCCACTGTTCCTAACAGAATAGAATTAGCATGGATAATGGTAAAACTTATGTCTCTGCAGGGGACATCTCCCCAGAGCCTATGCCCAACAGGGCCTGCTCTCAAGGTAAATAACAATCTGTAGGATTACCATGATGTTAACCCAGTAAGGCTTGAAACTTTTTTCTCAAATCTCAAGAGAAGAAAACCATTTTGGAGAGCCCCTTTTATGTGCCAAGTGCTGTGCTAGAAAATTTGCACATATCTTTCAAATATGATCATTACAAGAATCCTAACACTTAGAGTTATTATTGTCCCCATATTACTGAAGAAGAAACAGAGGCTAAGAACGATGGAATCGTGTAAGGGGCAGAATTCAACCCTTGAGTACTCCCTACCCCCTAACTATACAAAGGTGTGTTTGGGAACAAGATCCTCTGGAGCCCCGTTTTTAGACACAGATGGAGAAGTAAGACCTTCCATGAGAAAAATCACTGCATCATTGTATCCGTGGTAGAAGAGCTGGGAAATCGTTTAAACATATCTGCTCAATGGCATGTCAGACACATTTTGCTCCACAACTGGAAATACTCAACCTACTCATCATTCAAAGGAGTTTAAATGCACCTTTGTAAGCTCATTTGTATCTGCCCCTTTTCTCATAATCTCGTGATGGAAATGTTCTTTGGCAGATGGAGCCCTTTCCATCAGCATCAGATTAATTTTACAGAGATGGAGATGTGTTAGCACATCACTCATGGTCTGGACAAAATGCATTATTAAGAATAAAATTCCTTAATACAGAAAGCCCCCTGGCTCCTGGTGACTGTCAACAAGAGTCATGGCTCATGTGCATGAAGTGAGTTTGGCACATTTGTACGCTCAACTCTATTTGCTAGGTCTAAATGGTGTTGGTCAGAGAAACAGGGAAACACAGGGGTGGGAACCAAAGAGAAGAACAAACAATTATGTAAACAGCTCATCTGGGGAAACCATTTAAAAATTAAGTGAATTTGCCTATTAGCACATAACCTAACCATGTAAAGGGATCTAGACAATAAACTTCATACAAAAACTTTCTCACTTTCATTTAGGAACTCTTCTCATTGATCTACTGGATGGTTGAATAAAATATGTAAGTTGTCTGAGATTTGTGTTTTAAAATCCTAGATCTGTAAGCAGGATGATCGTGTTTTTTGTTTTTTTTTTTTACGTTTGTCAAATTGCACGTTGGTGGAGCTGCTTTTAAAGAGAAGTGGTAAAAATTCTGAAAGCTTCAACCATTAAGGCTCACCCCTCTTACACAAACTCCCATACCTCTTCCCTTTGTCATTATTGGTGTGACCAGAGCAAGCTGCATTTTTGTCCAGTGGCTACGACAGACTGAGCTTTCCAGCTGATTCTTCAGCAATTCAAGAAGGGAAAAGGTTGCTACAGTTACCAGGGAAAGCCAGGGTGCAGAGGTCTAGAGCCTCCAGGGCAAGGGACATTGTTTCTATTCCCTAACGGAGATGTCTCAAGTGTGTCCTGAACATTTGGGCACCAGAGTGTGGAAGCTTTATTTCTCAGCATTTGACAATGCTAGTACATTCACGCCCAAGATTACTGATATTATCTGAGAAACGCTGAACTGAACTACTGTGGAAAAATAATGCACTCACATGACAAACACAGCAGAGGAAGCTGTGGTCAGTCTTTACCTGCAGATGCCTATGCACGTCTCTACCCATTTTCTGAGGCATGTGTTTGGGAAATTTTAGCCAGAACCCATGGAACACTGTGTCTCAATTTTCAGACACTCAAACTTAAAAAAAAAAAATTCTCTTTCCTCATTTCCTACTGTCATTTTAAATAAACAATCACAACTTAGTATAACGAATATCACGGAGAAACCCAAATCATCTTTTATGGCTGGAAAAGCTGTTTGCTTGTTTTCCATTAGGAAGCCATGTGAGCTTGCTGAATTTCAAGAAAATATATCTGCTTCCCAAACTCCACTGCCAACACTCACCGGGAAATTTATAAATTTTGGTCAAAAACCATGTTCTGATCTGAGTTGATTTCTAATGTCTAAAGCGGCACAGAAAAGCTTAAGTCCTCACAACGTTCACATTCACAGAGATGCATGAAATGACATCTAAGTATTCCCTTCCTTCCTCTCTATATGGCACATAGTAGGAGCTAACTGACCCTTAATGCATTCATGTCAAACAGATAGAAAGAGTCCACGAGAACTTCATTATAATCCCCAAGGTCAGAACTAATAAAAGAAATCTAGTAGGTGCACGTAATGAAGAGTGAGTGTGTACACAGGGCGCCCTGCACGAGATGGGCATGAGATGCCTCTCCTAGAAGACTGATCTGAGAGACCCCTGGCGTTAGGAAGTGTTTTATTAGATCGAAATTAAACATGGTTTTCAGAGTCCCTTTGAAAACATAAACAAAAAAGTCCCCATTCCCTGTAAAGCACAGACAAAATAGGTCATTACTCAGACCTCACTTTGCTTTTGGAGAACCTGTGCTACAAAACCATCCTCCCACCCGGCAAACCTACACCAAGGTCAGCTGCATTTAACACATGCCATCTACTTTTTCTGGCCTTCATTCAGTGCAACTGCTTTCTGAAGCTTATATAATTTGGGGCATAATGGATGTGTACTCCCCATCCCACAAAATCAAGGCCTAAATAGACAGCACAGCAACATGGCTTTTGCACTTTATGTACTTTTTTCTCCTTTTAATTTGGGGAGAAGGGAAGAGAATTCTTTCCCAGAAAAAGTTCCAAGATACACTTCTCAGTTACTTCTCACCTTAAGAATGAAGTGTATCTCCCTTAAGTGGTACTGTCAACATACAACATTTCTAACTCAGCTTAACCCTTTTTTCTATAAACGGAAAACACGTTTTCAGACTTTCTGGTGCTACTTATTTTACTAACCATGGGCTGCAACTTGCCAAATTATATTTTCTGTTAAAAAAAAAAAAGGGTGGATGAGCTAAATAAATCAAAAGCAGTGTTTAGGAGAAAGCTAAGCAGACTTGCAGAAAGGACATGCCTCTTATGATCACATTTACACAGACTAAAACCTTGTATTTTAAAAAAACATTACCTATTTTGACATCTGACTGTGTTGACAATTTGGAGTCTGAAGTCTAACTTCTACAGCTACTGTTTTTGTACAAATTCATTTATAAATTGAGACATTTGTCTATTATGGGCTTCTGCAAATTTCCTATGACAAATAATAGATCTTTCAAATGCCTGAATTTTCCACCAACTTAAAGCAGAGTTAAGTAGTCATGACAGAGACCATATGGGCATAAATGCCAAAAATATTTACTATCGGGCTTTGAATAGAAAAGGTTTCCAACCCCTTCTCTAAATGCTTATTGAACACTTACAATATCCTATGAGGTATAATTTTTATTCCAATTTTACAGAAGAGGCAACTGAAGCCCAGAGAAGGAAAGCAATCTCATAGAAGTAACACAGCAAGAAGATGCAGAGCTAGGACCTGAGACAGTCTGACTCCAGAACCCAGGCTCATAATCACAATGCAATCTCCCTGTTATTGGTGTTATTGTAATTATGGTCATGAACACATACCTTCTCCCCTGGCTTCTGGGCTGCTGTGAGTGTGGTAGGTGGTTTAGAGGCTGTATCTCTCTCCAGTCTTTGGTATCCTGCCCTTTCCCCAGCTCCTCTAGCTCTCTCTGCCTGAGCCATGCCTTCTAGAGCCAAACATGTATACTTCTACATCCAAATATCCCAAATCTGGGGCCTGACAATACCAGCTGAATGATTTAGAGCAGCCATTTAACATCTCAAAAATTCTCTTTTCTCATGTGAAAAAAGTTTTTGGTAATCCTGGGAGCCATCTGCCGATCTTGCAGGGCTATTCTGACTTTAGCTGTGGTCTCCCCTCTCTGCCCTTCCACATGTCCTAGTCCCACCTTTTATTGAAACCAGCACCTGGGTCTGTTTCACCGGCAGCCATGTGGCCTCAATTTGGGGTATGTGACATGGGGGGCCGGGATCTCCCACCCTACCCCATCTGCATTCCATCAGCTTCTCCAGCACCTGTAGCCAACTTCTTTCAAAGCTTGAACGCCCTCACTGAGGTTCCTTCTCTGCCCTGCACTTTGTCTAAGGGTTGAAAAGGCAGTTCTAGTTCTCACCTGATCTACACGATACCATCTGCCCACTGGATGATCCAGTCCCTCTTAGGGCTTTTCACTCTTCTAGGTCATTCCTGATGCCACTCAGGAACTTTCCTTCTCAGCTTCATCACCATCACCCTCCTCCTCCCCCATAATTAGTGGTAAGCCTCATAATTTAGAACCCAGGCTCTGAAATCCAGGAAACATGGGCTGGAATCCTAGCTCTGCTACTTACCAGCTACACACACTGGGCAAGTCTAACCTCTAAACTTCACTTTCTGCATCTGTAAAATGGGGCAATAATATAATTATTGTGTTGCCAATAAAGCTCTAAGCACTCTGCCCAGCATACCGTAAGTGCTCAATAAATGTCAGGCAGTTGCTCTCTTATGATTTTCATTATCCTCCTCCTCATCATCATTACCACCACTACCAATTTATACTTTTACAATATCAAAGTTACCCAAGCATAGAATTGTTAAAGTAACTGTATACACAATACCAGACAATACAGCTCTATACAATATTATATATACTGCCTGTTCTGTAGGGCTATAAGGAAATGCTATAACCACCCAAAATTCCAGAAGTGAGTAAATCACTTAATCCCTCTAGGCCTAAATCTCCTCATCTGAAAAGGAGAGAAGGTTAGATGAACTGATAGTTAATGTTTCTGAATGTTGTCACTAAGAATCAGGCTGATAAACCTGTAGGCTGATTTCCCACTATGCCCTGGGAAGACAGGACAAATCCTACAGGTTTCCAAAGTGACTCTTTGTTGAAAACTATGTTTCCAATAAAAAGAAAAAAAAATCCTTGTTCTCATAAAAGCCAGGTTTGTCTTCATTCTTCAAACCATTTCCTGAGGCTTATCCCGTAAGTTAAGGATTTTTATGTCAAAGAAATGAGTGACATCTGAGAAAAGTAAAATAAACTGGATCCCTTTTCTCAACTTCAGCAAAGTCAAACATTTGAAAGCCTGAATATCCAGAGTATTAAGGTAATTATGAAAAAAGTAGGGGAGTACAAGCTTGAAGTTTCCAGATATGACATGATCATTGTTTGACATTGATCATGTCATATTTCAAATTTCTGTTGTAAGAAAGAGGAGGAAGGATAGTTTGATTTTTGCAACATTGCAATTAGACTTACTTAAACCAACTTCTTTTCCTGGTTTACACAAAACAATACCTTCTCTAGTACAACGAATGCAGAAAACCTCAACTTACAAACAGGCATGCTCACAAATCTTTGGATTAAAGTGCAATTTTAAAATCTTATCAAATATTCACATGACCTGTGAGTACAATATTCAACTCATAAAGGGAAAATACTGAAGGAAAAGCTTTATCCATAAAATTCTTAGGAGGAAAATCTGAATTTATGGCAGGAAGTCTGCATCAGAAGAACCATCACTTTGTCACAATTTTGTAAAACACTATCTGTGAGCAAAAAATGCATCCATGAAGGGGGCTTCAGTAGGACAAAACCGGTATGGCAATGACCACTTATTGCCTATTCATCTCTTTCCTGCCTTTTCTTTGATAGCACAATCCATATTTTATTCACCCTCAGAGAATGTGAATAAATCCCAGTTGGTCCAAGCCATTCATGGTAATTCATGGTCCATAATTACTATAAAGAGTTGTAACCCATTCTGTACAGCAAACTGCGAATGAGGGGCAGTCTGTTCTAGGGCTTCTGGGAAAGCTTCCTTCACACTTTTAGAGACAAGGAACCGATGTCTTGCTGGTGTCTCTGGAGACTGTCATATCTACAGGCAATGCCTGGACCTGTGGCAGCCATATTTTGACCATGAGACTACTCTGACATGCTAAGGATGACCACAAAAAACTTAGATCCTTGAGGCCACTGAGCTACTCAACTCACTGAACGGGGAATCATGCAGTTCTTGGACCTAAGACAACATGTTTAAGCTGTTAGGATTTGAAATTTCTATTACTTGCAGCCCAAACTATCTACAGTAATAGAGTTGGACCAATGGAAAAATATAAGAGAAAAATCTAGTTGTTATTATTAGTAGGAAGGTCACCCAGAATGAAACTGTTCTGGTTCACCCATATGGCAAGATGTTAAAAGAACAAGTTTTAAGAATCTGGTAGTTCGATCAATGTGGACATCTATCACCGAGGGAGGAGCTCTTCACAGTTTTCCCCTGTACTACCACAGCAACATAGACAAAGCCTTAATTATCTTCATGGGTTGGACTCTGCAATGGGGATTTAGGAACAAGACTTTCAAACTATATGTGAATACGATAAAGATCAGAAAAATTAGTAACTACAAAATCTGTAAACAAATGCCAGGTACAATTGTTACTACCAAATAAAAATTCAAAATCATGACCTGAGTTCCCAAAGTTAAAAAATTCCTCAGAGGTTTAAAGCAAAACTGATGATTAACAGATTTTATCAATTCTATTCAAGCAGAACAAGCATTGAAATTGCTTCTAATTCAAAGTCCATCGAATTAAAAAAAAAAATCCCCCAAAGCAAGTCTGATTTATCTGCCACACATGATCCAGGGAACTGTACATATATTAAAGTATAAACCTGGTTTATTTGTGAAAATATGTTTTTATAACAATTCTCATCCCTCAAAGGGACTTCCTCCAGTCTATTTTTTGCCTTTTGAACATAAACACTCAACGAACAGCTTAGTCTTCAAAACTTCAGCTACGATTCTCCTTCCAAAAACATTCACAAAGGGCCTCTGGTGTGTCAGGTGCTGTACTAGGGCAGCAGAGATACAAAGATGGGGTCCTTGCCTTCGTGGAGTTTATGTGTTTATGTTCTAATGGTGGAGACGGACCAATCAATAAAATTAAATAATAACCACCAGTTGGAAAACCTAATAAAGAATAAGAAATGAAATTAGTGGCTAATGTTGATAAGGATATAAGTAAGGGCTCTTTTGACAAGTAAGAGACAAACTACAAGGACAAGGGATTAGGGATAAGAATTAGGGATAGGAAAGAGCCAGCCAAGTGAAAAGCCACATGAAACCAGGAGTCAAAAAGAAATGGCTGCTTTTTCTTTTTGAAAGAAACCCACCAACCACCTCAGTGACCTCATCTATAAGATGGTACAGAGCATCACTAACCTGCCCAGAGCTAGTTATGACAATGGACAGGAAAGTCCTTCTCTTTTTAAATTCAAGGTTAAAAGCCCTACAAACGGTTAAGTTGCCTTTATTATAAATCTTCCCTTAAAAAAGCAGGAGGCTTTAGTTGCTCCAAAAATAGACACTCATTGCTGTCATATGTTTCATACTGCATCTCTGAAGAGATAAAATTAAAACTAGTTTTGACTTGAGGAGTTTTATAGCCTTTGAGATACCTGGAGATCCAAAGGGCTATGTCTCCAAACCAGAACTGAGAATCGCTTTCCTACACAATTGTGGTAAATGTGTATCAATACTATAATGACCAACACAAGTACATGGCAAAACTGCCTTCCACATAGTCAGCCAAGGGAGATAGACCAAGGGCAGGTGTAGGATTCCTGGGCAATTCATTTGATATGGCAGCGCGTGGCAGCTTAGAATTTGCTAGCCAACAACCAAACCCTGTTTGTGGCATACTCTTTTTATAGCCTTAGCTCCTAATACATGATATTTGCTACACAGTTACATAAAAAATAAATAAAATAAAATTCTGTGATTAAAATAAGTGACAAGCATATTTTGGGGCAACACCTATTTGATTAGGGTAAGTCAGATCTACAGAGATTTTTTTTTTTTTAAAGAGATTTGCACTGTAACAGGGAAAGGGTAACAAATTGTAGAGCCTTGTTGAGATTCCTGTTCAGCCTTTGATCAGATGAAAAAACTGAAGCGCTATGAAGTAAAAATAACTTGCCCAAGGTATGTGCTGCAGCCAAAATTTGAGCCATTTTATCTGATTCCAGATCTTTTCTTCATCACAATGCCCAGCTGGCTAATCATGTTTGACTCTCCTCTATTCTTTGATTCATGAGGAGTCGTCAAATTTTTGAAGGTCCTTCCTAAAAATTTCAGTCCGTAAAGATGAACACGAGGAGCCTGAGGAATGTTGCATGAAATGAAGACCAAGTTTCTCTCAAAACAGCCTCAGGTGAACAGGGAGAATAAGCAGGTTAGTGATCTTTAATAAGGAAGCTCGGAGGGAGGGGGCTGCCCCGCGCACCGCATACCTGTACAATAGTACATACTTCCAGTCTCTCGCATGCCATGTTCTTTTGAGCCCCTAGGCCCCTACACCGACGATTCCCACTGCACAGAATGCCTTTCTCCTCTTCTCCGCTCTCCAATGAGATCAGCTGCTCCTCAGTGAAGCCTTCTCAGAAGCCCCATAACCCAAGCCCCATGCGTGCGCACACACACACACACAGACACTGGGACAGACACCCCTGTGCCACACCTCAGCCCTAAAGCAGTGTTCCCAGGCACCCTCCTTATTCCTCTGGGGTCTCTTCCAGGCAGGACCTGAGGTTAAGCTTCTCTTCCTCCCTAGTGCTTAGCACAGTGCCCTACAGTTGCAAGTTCCAACACACACTCACTGAGCCTACCCTTAGCCAAAGGGGCCAGGTGCTGGGCTGGGCCAGACGAGGGTGACAGTGGTGAAGACAAGGACTCTCAAGGGGTTGAGGGTAGAGGCTCTGAACGACCCGACCCAGACTTGGTTTCCTCATCTGTAAATGGGAACGACAGTCCTGTTCACCCCCTCACAGAGCTCTTTCCAGGATAAAAGGCAGGAGGCAGAGAAGGCTTAGGAGACACTGACACCTGAGAGGGGCTGAGAACATGATTCCATTTTTGCCTTCTGTCACTTTCTGTTCCCTAACCCTGCTTCATTTTTCTTCCAAGCACTTACAACCTCCCTGACACATTATATATTTGGTTTTGCTTATTGTCTGGCTCTGCCCTACTAGGACGTAAGCAGCATGAAGACAGGGCTCTCGTTTTCTTCTCTGCTGTGTACTGGCACCGAGGACAATGGGCTCACAGGAGGTCTCCAGTATTTCTCCAGTGGATGAATGAACAAATGAATGACTAAGTAAATACTGATTGACCAATTCATGAAGCACACATCTAGAAAAAGTCCTGATGAGTGCTGACAAAAGTGAAGACTATGACTTGCTCTTTTATGGCAATAATTAGAGGCATATTTCATTTTTTGTATTGGTCACAAAGTAAAGGCTGCATGTGAATAAAATTCTTGACCTGATTTTTTACTTCACGCTAGGTAGCATAGGAATCCTTACCCCTGCACCTGACATGTTCCCAGAATCTCCATTATGTAATTAACATGACATTAACCCACATGCTCACTTACTGATAGAATTATGCATTCCCAGAGTCCTCTAGAAAAGAAGGAATTTTCTATTAAAAAAAAATCTATTGCTCTAATTGATCAGCTGCCTAGATTCAGGTTTCCTCCAAGGCTAGCCTTTGATTGATCTGGGGGCAGAGTTTTCCTATTCACAAGGATGCCTCTGTGGTGGCCTGTAGGAGCCTCCATCCACGTGGCAGCGGTATCAAGTTGCCACCAGCATAGAGAACGGAGGAGGAGGAGGATGAAGGTGCCCAGGAAACAGGACCCAGGGCTCCATAACCCCTTCCTGGACTCACACCTTCCTAGAGGTTCCTAAAAAGTCTTTTAAGGTACTATTAATAGCTTGGATCTCACACTTAACACTCTGTAAATGAATTTTCTTTTGTTAGCTCCCATCTACCTGGCTGTGGGCAGAAGTAAGAAAACTTGTGCAGAAGATAAAGAGATCATAAAAATCCTAAATTTTATCTTCATCATAGTTTCCTGTGCAACTTGCATGAAATCTCTAAATTAAAAAGCATCATTATATGCTGTCCAACGTATGGACTAAGTTTTTCAAGATTTAGTTTTATGGAAGTAAATCTTAACTACAGTTTTCCTCATAATGAGATTAAAACATTTCAATCAACAACACCCACAGTCTCTGTCCCATGGCAAGCTTCCTACACCATATCTTCCATAACCTAAATGCCCTGGAGTGCTTTTATTTTTCCCATTTTTAAAAGGTCTTTGTATCCCTTTTTTCTCAATATCCAGTGGTGAGAAAAGTGATTTATCACCTGCCACACTACCGCTTCTCAGTATTCCCACCATAAATTGTGCCTTTGTGACAAAACCTTTATCTTAAAAAACAGATAGCATCAACCATTACTGCTTTTTATGTCAATATCCTTTTATTTAAGAAGGACTCTGTTTTCATTATAAATCTTTACACATATCAGTAGAAGACACATCCACAGCAAATGCCTTCAGTGAGGGGCAATACAGCTGTGGTCGACTTCTTACTTCTAAGCAGGGGTAAAATCCTTAAGTAAACACATTTTGCAGGCACTGTGGCTGAAGTACATTTTTCAAAGACCGATGCCATTTGGTTGAAGTCAGCTCCGGAGAGCCACATACCTTTTCAATCAAAGCCACAGCTGCTAGGGTGAGAGAATCCTGCCCCGAGAAAAGAGCCCTGAGACCGCTCTGCCTTTATCTCCCCTGAGCACGCGGCCCTCACCTCATCAACAGACCTGCTCCAAGAGTTAATCTCCAAGTCGGCTGCTCAGAACCCAAAGAGCAGAAGCAGTGCTATGGAAGTTGGTGTGGTCACCAATGTGTACTATTTTGAAAAGACAAGAACATACCTTCCCCTACTCCGATCCTCAGACTGGGACAGGACAGAGTCAAGAAAAGAAGATGCGGATTAGCTTTGGGGAAAACTTCCTAGGCAACTTTGTACTTAACTTGAGCAAAAACCAATATGATAGTTTTTAGAAATTTAATTCAGTTTGCATCAACAGAGTTCTGATTCATACAAAAAAAAAATCTTAAAAATTATTTCATTTAGCATCTTTCTTTTACAGATAAGCAAGCTGGAGTGAATAGCTAGATTTCAGGTGTCCAAAGTCATTCTCTTTTCAAACGTGATTAAAAAAATTAATAAAAATAAAACATCAGATCTGTTTGCTCACAGCTATATGCTTTCTAAGTTTTGACCCATTTAATGTGTGGTCCCGTGGACTGATTTTTTTCCTCTATCTCTCTAATCCCTCTCTCAAAGATTTTAATAAGCTCTTCCAAAGTAACAAAATTCATGTGGGTAAACTGCTAGTTGCTAAGTCAGTTAGTGTAGAAAGCCAACGCTGTGCCACATTTTAGCAGACTCTAGTAGACTCACAAAAAAGAAAAAGTCCTGGATCCATTCATCACAGCACATAGAAATGTCATTAGCTTCCACTAGTTCCTTGGAGTGTATTCCTCTTCCATGGGCCTCAAAATCTTGCATGGATGTCAGAAAACCAAGCTATGTGGTGATCTCTGTGTGAACAGCTCCTATAAATCACACTGTACATTCCAGCTGTCAAGGTGTATGGAACTCAACACAGTTGGTTGCATCCTGCTTCTAAGTACACCTGAGTCACTGCAAGCAGCTGGGACAGCAGTATCAAAAAGAAGTTGAACTGTCCCAAGCCAGCAACTAACTAGGTACTAATAGAAATAATCACACCAACCCAAGAGGGATCCGGAAAAGAGGGAGAAGCTATATTTTACAAGAGCACCACCCCCTTTTTAAAATTAAAAATACAGATTCCAGTCTGCATTTGGGAAAACTATGCATATATATCACTTGGATTGCAATAGTTTAATGAGAAACTTGGAAAAACTCCTGGAGTTTTGAAAAGACAGTTTCTGGAGATTTCAGACTGGAGACCTCAGATAAAGTGAAAGTGCCACGCAACTCATTAGCAAAATGGGAGGTTTTCAGCTCTTTTGTGTCCTACAGTGTGCTGGGATTATGGTTTATCTTAGAGCCTATAGCAAGATACAGAGGTTGGTTGTTGATAGTTGGCTTGTAGAAATACTGAATAGTCTTACCTGCCCCAAAGGCCTCTCTGAGGCCCTGAGGCAGGACAGGACCCCAGAACAGATCAACTGCTAAGCAAGATCTCCAGGGCCTGCAGTTGCCAGGGAAAGACAGAGTATATACAAAGCACCCAGGAGCATATGTTTTTATTACAGGGTGCAGCAAGTGACAATCTAGAATACAGGTGTTTGGAAGGATGAGGATGTAAAGAGAGGCAAACTATCCTCGAAGATGAAATCTGGCCACAAAGCCAGGGCTATATTTCAGAAGCAGAACTTTGTAGCTGAGGTTAGCAAACCACAGCCTACAGGCCACCTTTGGCTCACTGCCTGTTTTTTGTTTTTTAAATAAAGTTTTATCGGAACACAGCTATGATTGTCCTTTTACATTATTGACTATGGCTACTTTCACACTACAATGGCAGAGTTGAGCAGCTGCTACAGAGGCTGGCCCCCAAAGCTGAAAACATTTACCATCTGGCCCTTTACAGGAAAAGCTTTCCAACCCCTGTACTATGGAAATAAATCAATGGTGAAAGGGAAGTGGCATAGATGATTTTCACTCTTCCAAACCTACATAAGCCCTTCAAAAATACTTTATTCTTTAAAAATAGCCTCTATACACACACACACACACACACACACACACACACGTATATATATATAAAATTGACCCCTCACAAAGGTCCTTATCACAATCAGCTCTAAACACTAACCCATGTTGTAACACTTAAAAAAAAAAAATGACAGTAA
Source organism: Daubentonia madagascariensis (assembly GCA_023783475.1). NCBI lineage: Eukaryota > Metazoa > Chordata > Mammalia > Primates > Daubentoniidae > Daubentonia > Daubentonia madagascariensis. The sequence goes on from JAKFHU010001953.1 coordinate 46,657,588, forward strand.
ATATAGAAGGGTGTTTCCATCTCGCTCAAGATAAGCTCTCCAATTCTGCCTTGCCACGAATGCAAAGTTTCAGCTGCTAGGAAGAGCAGCATGTAGCTTGACTCTTAGCACATCCTCTGGACATGAGTGGTTTGCAGGAGCCAAGAAGGCCTGAAATTAAAAGGGCAAACACCCTTTATTCTAACATCACAGAGAAGTAACAGTTGTCAAGATTAATGAGCTGCTCTAGCCCTGTCCGATATTTGACACTCAGCCTGAAAAGGGAAAAAAATGTCAAACATTAATTACCTTCTAAGGCTAAAGGCTGTCCTCTAAGTACACTCTAACCCCTCTCTTGGAGCCTCTTGACTGCTAATCTCCTCACCATCAAGAAAACCTGCCCCAGGATAGACTTGCTTTCTGGGCTAAAGCTACATAAAGCTTCTAAAACCAAACTGAGTACTTAACCATGCTAATTAGGCAGAGTGAGCTTGTATAGCTGAGAAATCCTTCTCGGCTACACCCCCAACCAACACTTCTTCAAAAACAGAAAGGAAGTCAATGGGTTCAGTCCAACACATAACAAGTACTTCTGAACAAGCACTTTTATTCACAGCAAAATAGCCTAAAGGCAGAAACCAATATTGACTCAACCTAAAAGACATAAAGGTGATTTTTTAAACAAATTCAATTCCTCCCCCCACCCCCCAACCTAGCCCCTTTCGGTCTCTGGCAGTTCAGCCCTGTGCTAAACAATCCCTTCACTGACAAGCAGCGCTGTGCTACCGTGGCATGCTGTCAAGTATGACTGATTTTCATACCTCTCAGCTCACTGAAGAGCTGCAATAAGATGTCATTGCTTTGAAGTGTGGTTCAAGAGAGCAAAGTGATGTTTTGTTTTGTAAAAAGAAAAAACATAACAAATTAATACAGCAGAAAATCTCCAAGCTCTGAAGAATTTCATCTTTCTCATAAAAATCAGTACTTCTGTAATTCAGTGTGATCGCCTACAAAAGTAATGAACATAAATGGCATTATACTGTACTTAAAAGGAAGAACAAGGGTTTACAACTACACAGCTAATCCTTGAGAGCTTGCAAACAGCTATAGAGCAAATACAATATGTGTGCCGTTTGCAGACCACAAAGGTGTCTGCAACCTAGAAAAGCCATCCCTGCCTTACTGACTCTACTGTAACACCTTACACCTCTCTGAGTGCTTGGAGACCCCATTTTCAAGGCAAGTCTCCTTTCCGAGCGAACATCTGCCACCAGCTCAGTGAGTTGCTCCTAGAATCCTCAGCTCATCTTTTTCTCCAGAAGTTGAACACAGTGGCCTTCTCAAGTAGACACTCGAGAAATGGTAGCCACATTGAATGTAAGGTTAATTACCAAACTTGGTAATGTTTGCAGGTGGGACAAAAAATGCCATGTGTGTTTAAAAGAAAAAGTGCTTTTAGAAGTATATGAACTTTACAAAAAAAAATTCAGAAGGAAAAAGAGAAGGGCATTTGAAAGAGCCTGCATTGTGTTATGGAAAGCGCAATTGGCAAATAAAGCCTGCTTCGAGTCCCAGCTCTGCCACCCTCAGATGAGGGGATGGCAATGGGCCCTGTAGCGCTATACGCCTCTGCTTTCTCATCATACCAGTAGAAGACTGAATGAATTGCTCTCTAAGGATCTTTACATTTTTCCTATGATTCTCTATTTAGGTTGATCAAACCAATTTTTGTATATTAACTAGCAGTAAGCCTCTTAAATGTATGGTTGACTGCCAAAAATACTTAGAGTCATGTTATTGAAAGTTCAGGTGAAATATGGAAAGAAAGAGAGAAAGGGATAGGGGGATGAGGAAAGAAGGAGAGGAGAAAAGAAGAGAAAAAACAAACTAAATCTTTACTTATGTTGCTATCATTATGCAAGAAATAACTATATGTCCTTTAGAAGAAACTACAGGTGTGTACACACACATATATACACAATGGGGTGGGGAGCGGCCTATTTTCTGCCAAAATCTTTCCTTTATCCCCCCTACCCAAAACTGGGGAATTGAACTCTATCCAGTGCTAAGGATGGGACAAGAAAGTCTAAATTGAGACTGATTAAAATAAGGCAGTTTTACACACCTGACTACAGGTGTTACCCAAAGCCATTCAAAAATAAAGCTGATACAAAGGGTAGTCACCTACTACACAGTAATATAGGCTGAATGAAACTACATCCTCAAGACCTAAGTTGCATTTTGCCCCATCACCAACCTATAAGCCAAGACAATGACTTGTCTTTCCAGGTTCCAGTGTGACAAACAAGAATGCCATAGCCCTGACTTTTCAGCAGGGACTTTTAATGTACCTCTCTGTGAGTGATCAGTGATCCAAGCTACAAAAAGGTAGAGAAACAAGTTTTCAGAGTGATACATACAGAATTCTAAGTTCCCCTAAAATAAAAAGAAATTCATCTTTTCAAGACAAGCATCAACACCAACCACAAATTTCTTGAAGCACCTGTTGAAATTATCAACTTTTCACATTTTTAAATTTTGCATGATTGAACTCACTGACTGAATACACCTACTGGTAGAAACCAATAACCATTCATCCTGTGTCCTGCAAAAGCAGGACCTTACAGAGCTGTCATCTTGTTGGTGTGGGTTACTATACATTTAGAGTGATAGACAAAGAAGTCAAAGTGTTAAATATAAGCTAAATTTCTGAAGAAAGAATCAGCAGAACAAGTCAGAAAAAGAAAAAAAAATCAGACTAAACCAAGCACAATACTCATTTTCAATGCCTCCAGTAGCATGGATTGTAAGGTTGTCAAAACATTCATTTTTGCTGTCCTTAATCTGCAGTGTGATGTGATGTTTTGGGACATGACTAAATTAATACTTTTCTGAATGGAGTCGCTTGCATGGTTTATGAATCATTCTATAAAAGGTCAATTTTTATTCATTCATTCTAGCAAAGAGAGTTTCCCTGCTTTCAAACCCCAATTGAGAGCTTAGTATAATGTCTTCCCAAAAGCATCTCTGCAGAAAGAACATGGAGGACAGCTTGATCAATCGAAGAGATGAGAAACTATTACATGACTAACTTCTGCTGTGAATGGATCTCTGCAGAAAGTTCTGCACATGCTTTCTTTACTCATTGGCGTTTTAGTTTGTAAACTGAAAGAATGCATGTAAATCCCCCATGTAATCAGACATGCAGATGTTTATGATGACTAGGATTAGTAAACAACAACAGGAGCCCTTGGAACTGGAGGAATTCATGCTAAGTGTGTCTTGTGCCATATTTCATTTACTCCTCCTGCTGGATAGTTTCCTTTTTCCACCCTGCTCTCTGTCCCCAGGGAAGACATCCTGAATAGAACAGGTCCATGGGCTCCCCTGCTCCGCTGGCTTCTAGCTGGGTTCAGTCAAGGGGCGCACCAGAGTTCTGAGAAGCAAGGGAGAGAGGAGAAGGGAGGGCCAGACACGTGTCCCCCCGGCTCCCTCCTATGGAATGCCTCTTGACAGCAGTGTCCCTCCAGAGATCACAGCTCCTCTCTGGACAGCCCTCTTCACAGGGTGCCCTTCTTCCAGGTTCTGGTAATGCCTTCCTCTTCTGCCCTTCAAGCCAAAGGCTGGTCACAGCATGGCTTCTAGCCCAGGTTACTACCCCATCCTCTATTCTCCCTCTACAGCAGGGGTCAACACACTATGGCCCGGGGGCCAGATCCAGCCCAAAGCCTGTTTTTGTTTTACCGGAAGGCACACCCATTCATTTAGGTACTATCTATGTCTGCTTTCACTCCAAAGCAGCAGAGTTGTGTAGCTGAAACAGAGTCCACAAGGCCTGCGAGGCTGAAGATATTTACTATCTGGCCCTTTACAAAAGTTTGCCAACCCCTGCCCTACACTCTTCCCATATCCGTGAAAACAGTCCTCTTTTTACTACCTTCTCCTGATTTATCCTAAGTGTGCCAGCTGCCTACCCCTGGGATCCTGAATGATACAGTCCTCAACTACTTCCACAAGGTAGCTTTAGTTACTATAATTACTCCCATTACATAGTGGACAAGGAATTTACGATTCCTTTAGGAGGAAATGTTTAGGCGAAATGGAATGACAGCGGGAATGAGTTATTAAAAAAAAAAAAAAAGTCTCCCAAAAAGGAGTTTACAGAGAGAGAGAGAGATGGGGGGAGACTGATTGATTTTATAGGTGAAGTGCGAAAAATCTGTCAATACATTAAGGATCCAGAGAATTTTTTTCTTCTTATTTAATAGATATGTTAACAGTAGCCAAGAATCCAAGTTTGCTTTTAGAGACCAATGAGGAACCTGTCTCCCTTGCTATTTCCTGCTCTTTCACCTTGGATATGAGAAACATTAATACTTCAGTTAATGAACTGGAAAATAATTTTAGGACAGAATTCTTGCTCTATCCATGAACTGTGTGAAAAAATTACACGGGAACTTGGTTTGCTAAAGGCAAATTACATGGTTAAACACAGTTCCTCTTAGCCAGCCCCTACTCCCTGAATTTTGAAAAAACTTAGTAATATCTGAAGATAAAAATTTTCCAAGATACAGTAATATTGGAAGGTCCCTGCTATGGATTGAGTGTTGGTGTCCCCCCAAAATGCATATGTTGTGATCTAACGCCCAATGTGATATAGTATTAAGAGGGGGGTCCTTTGGGAAATGATTAAGACATGAGGCATCCATCCTCATGAATGGGATTAGTGCCCTTATAAAAGAGACTCAAGGGAGCTCATTTGTCCCAAGTGAGGACACAGCATTAAGGCACCACCTCTAATGCAGACAGCCTTCAGTAGACTCTGAATATGTCAGCACCTTATCTCGGACTTTCCAGTCTCCAGTACTATGAACAGTAAAGTTCTATTATTTATAAATTACCTAGTCTAAGGTATTTTGTTACAGCAGCAAAAAAAGGATAAGACAGTCCTACTCCATGGGGTCTTAGAGCAATAAACAGCTACTATTAAACAATAATATCAATTTAAGCTACCATTTATTTAGCATATTAGATGTACCAAGGCCTGTAAAAACACTTTATGCTCATTTTTTCACTTACAGATTCCAACAAGCTTATTTTTCAAGTACTACTATGACTTCCATATTTCAGGTGAGAACATGGAGGTGAACAGGTGTTAAGAATTAGCCCAAATTTGTAAATGACAGAGCCTAAATTTTACCGCTTTTCTGAATGTGGTACACTGAAAGCTGCTCCTGCATAAGTGTGGCCCTCACTCCTACAGAAGTAAGAAGCCTGCCTCTGAGGATCTGACTATAATAAGGGTGCAAATCAGGAGTTATTTCATAATCACTGCACCACTGTTCTTGAAATTCCCAGTGGTTTAAAGCTGTTAATGTGGTCCCAACACTGAATGGACAGGCAAACTGTTTGCTCCATGGGATTTATTCTATTGTGTATGAAGTATGTATGTGTATTTGTGTGCATACATGTGCGGACACATTTACATCATAATATTTAGATTAAGCTCCTTCAGATCTCTACAGAAAACATTATAACTTCCAAGCACTACTGAAGAAGCAATGGATCTAGATGACCTTAATCCATGAAAGGCAGTACCTCCACATCCCCCTAACTCTCCACCTATCATTTTTATATTACTTAGTACCTTATACCCTTGAGTCTTCATATTCTGTGAAGTGTTCCTATGTGTGTTTATTTATCCAGTTGAAAACTAAAAGGCCATGTTAGGATTGAGTTGATCCTGACTGAGGGAGAATATCACTTTTCAGAGCTTTGTCTAGGACCTTGCAAAAAGCTTAAGAATGCTTAACAGAGGTCTGTGGGTGGTTCCAAGGAGTCCATGAGTCCCATGAAACTGTGCATACATGTGTGAGGCAGAGGGAATGAGAGACTATGAGAATGAGCATTTTTTGGCAAGAAGATCCAGAGCTCTCATCAGATCCTTGCGGGGGTTTTATGTCCCCCAAACCACAAAGAATCTCTGAGATGAGAGATAAGGCAGTCCTCTTCCCTGCTGTGCAGCGGCTCCCACAACCACGCTGGCTCAGGCAGGGAGGCAGACACGTCAGCATTTTCCTCGTGCTTCCTCCTCACAGGCCAGAGCGTTTCCTATCACTCTCTGTGACATGCCTTACTCGCCACTGACTCAGAGTGACCCTGTGATGTCACCAGGCACTATTCCCTACAGAGTGCAATTTGACACATAAAGGAGAAGGCTGGATTGGACTTCACCCAAATGGTTTAGCTACTCGAGTAACAACAGGGCCTCTTCTGTGGCTGTGGCTGTGGCTGTTTCACCTGTGAGGCAATGTCTTGACATCCAGCCTAAGACTCAAAATAGGACTTTTATTTAATCTTGACTTCAGTTTACCTACAAAAAGTACATACGGACTTTGTCCTATACCTCTTTGGACATCTGTGGCTGGGTAATTGTTCCTAAATGACTATGTTTTGCTTTATTGTTTTGTATCTTGCTTTACAATGATAAAATTCACCTCTAATTCTGAAATACCATACAGCTGCCTTTATAGTATTCAGTCAACAATTTTGACATAACATACCAGAAGCAATCAGTAACAGGTTTTATTTCAACAAAATGCCCTTTTTGGGGAGGGGGTATAAATTTGGGGGCATTAGGGTTTACTCAAGCATAAATTCCAAGGTTCAAACATACTTCTATATACAGAAGAACAGACCTTCACAAACACACAAGCAACACTCTTTTGAGATTCTTCACAGGATCGTGAGTGTGTGTGGTGGGGTGAGGGGGTTCTCTCAGTCAGCTGAGTAGGCAAAAAGAACTAATAGTTTGCCCAGTATGTTTTCTACTTTTCCCCACATTTTAAGACAGACACACTGAACACTCCCCATGCCATGACCATATACATCTAACTATTGCATAAATGTGACTCTACTTTTGGAAGACACATCTATCAATAACCAGCCTTGGAATTTGTGTGGGTATGTCTGTGTGTGGGTGTGAAATGTGTGATCATCTAGTTATGTTTATTTTATTTAAAAATTCTTTTCTGACTATAAAGAAATATTTGCTTATTGTAGAAATAAAAATTTAGAAAATTATATGAATGTATATTATATTCAACTTTTTGGACTCCAAGTCCCAAGACTATAGGAAAGATGTAGAGGGACATCATTACAGAACTGTTTGTGGGTCCAAAAATGCAAAATAATTTAAGGATTTATCAATAGAAGTGCCACTGAATAAACTGGATTCACAACCAGATGATGAAATAGCACACGTTTATTAAAACCAATGAGTTATATCTGTATCCATTGGAGGAACGGGCACAACACACCGTTAAAGAAAACATGTCAGAAAATGAGTACAGCAGGATTTCATCTGTGTACAGACAGACGCAGAAAAAGAAAAAAGGAAAGAAAGAAAAGAAAAACAGACATCCCATATGTGTGTATGTGTTTCTATTTTGTATATCCTGGGGAAGGCTATTGAAGGCTAGGTGCTGAGCTGCAAACAGATTACCCCAGGGCATGGGAAGAAGGAAAGGAGAGGAAGGCAGGTGGAGATTTGTCTTTCTCTTTTAAAAATTTCTATTGTTTCAATGATTGTGGCAACTCCACATAACATTTTAATTTGGGGTGGTGCATTCAATGAAAGATTTTATTTTAAAGAAAGAGAACTGTATATTATAGTAAAAAGATCTCAGAATCACCCCTTCCACTCTGCAAGCTAGGCTACTGCTGGCAACTCGCTGTGTGAAAATTACCATTATTTCCTATACCTATACTAACAAAAATAACTTTTTAAAACAAGATTTATATTTTATATGTATATATAATTGGTTATATGTTTCTATAATGTTATTCTTTATATATATACACACACCGTTTTGTTACATGCTTGTTCACTTAATGAGGCTTCAACAACTTTCCACTGGCACGGGATCTGGCCGGGCAGAAATGGGCAGAAAGGAAAGCACACAGAGCCAGATGTGGATTTGGACTCTGTTGTCCTCCATTGCCAGCTGGGTGACCTCTCACAAGGCACTTAACCTGAGTCTCAGAGGTGTCACCCATAAAACGAGAAGACTACCTGCCACTGCAGGGTTGTGGGGAGAATGAAATGAAACAGCACATGAGGATAACCCAGCCCACGGCCTCAGCTCACTGCATACAGGAGGCCCCCAACAAATGGAAACTGTCAATGATCATAATGTGTAACGATGTCATTGAATATTTCCTATACGCTAAGAACTCCTCTAAGAGCTTCTAAAGTCTTGAGATATATTAACTCATTTATTCAGCACACCTAACTTACAAGACAGGGGCTATCATCTTCATTTTTCAGATGAGAAAACAAATGTCCACAAAAGTAACTTGCCAGCGCTATACACGTCTAATAATGTCAGAACTGGGATTCAAACCCACGCAGCTAGCTTACTCTTACCCGCTACACATACTGCTGCTCAATACTGTGACTGGGGTGAAATTTTATGGAAGTTAAGTTCATAAGCATTTCTATGGACCATGTGATAACAGATTAACCATACTAACTAAAACAGCTTCAGGCTGTTTGGGGACAGAAACCTTTTCAGTTGGGGACATGTATGTGAACTCCCCTGGGTACCCCACACTACCCACCGGGATGTTCAGCACTCTCTCCCCGTCTCTCCCTGTGTGGCCATCCAGTCACACTCTGCAAAGCAGACAGCAGCCAGGAGCTTCTCTTTCCCCTCTGAGCACTTCCAGCACCCAGAACAAAATTTAACATCAGAAAGGGAGAAAGCTCCACAAGTGAAATGGGACAGGACCAGACGGCCTCCAATCTGTACTCACCTGAGACCACAGTCCTTCACTCAGTCACTGCAGGAGTCTGTGCCCCAGGTGGCCAGCTCATGACAGTGACTATTTCATTAGCTTATGATGGAATGAATGGTCCCCCATTAGACTCTGGTCATGGGAATCCCATGACCAGATAATTAAACATACAGGCGACCCTAATGTCATGAAAAAATAACTTATTTCCAATCTCCAAAAACCAGAGATATTTAGCAATGTGTCTCCAATCACTTTCAGTACTCTCCTAAATAAAATCAAAATGACACTTGGGTTTCCTTAAATAAGGTCTAAAAGACCTTAAGGTCTAGCTTTGTCTCGTAGGTGTTCTGGAATGTTAAAACACCAACAATTAGCTTTATGCTTTCACTTCCAATGCCAGGGCAGTTCTTTTCTCTCTCTGACAAGGCCAGGACATTCCCTCTGTCTGGTATGGTACATGCGGGGAGAAAAAAGAAAGAAAAGAAAGCAGGCCATTTACAACCTGAGAGTTTTACTTCAACGCTCTTAATGAGCGGAATCTGGCATCCTTGTTACAGGAGCATCTTCTATGAATGCTACTGAACTTCAGGTGCCATGGGGATTAAGTTATTAACAGAAAGGAAGGGGAAAAGATGAGGAATAGAAAAAAAGAACCACTTCCACTCAGGAAAACAGGATAATGACAGGCAGACCCCTGTCACTTTGGAGTTGAACTTGAGCACTAAAAATATGTCTTGCCCAATTAAAAGTGGCTACATTTCCAGCACAAGTTACCAACTTTTATTTCTTAATTGGGTGGTGCTCCGTTTAATGGTGTGTGTGCATGCAAATATGTATATGTGTCATGGATAATAAAACAAATGAAAGCTGATTTAGGGGGGAAAAGGAAACATTTATTACTAATAAAACTACCTAGATTTTTTTTTACATGTTTGTTTGTTTTAAAGTCACTTGTAATAGCTATTTTGATGCTTCTAGTGTTATTCTGGTTTAGATTCTAGAGTCACTGATGGTATGTTGTTAAACAACAGCTCATGGCACTCTCCCTAAAGTAAATACAAACACTACAATGTATTTTATCATTAATATGTTCATTCTCGTTAGGCTATCAGCTAAGCAAAATGCTACATTAAACACACTACGAATTACTGATATATGTTAACAAAAGCAGGTAATTATGCAGAAAGCTCACCACTATCCTTTTAACTTGTGTAACTGAGATATCACTCACTAAAAAAGTCCATTTGAATGAATTCTGCCATCCCACACCCCAAAAGGATAGAGAAACTGCACCGTTTTTATCTTCTCTTTTTGAAATCATTAACAAAAAACAACTTTTTTTTTCAAAATAAACTATTTTAATGTGAGTCCAGGCTGCCGCCAACTTCCAGAGATAACATTTCAGCTTTAGCTTGGCTAGCATACAAACACACCAGCAGATGCTCCACTAATTCTAAACAACTTTAGTTTCCTTTCTTGGCCTAAGTGTTTAAAGGAAAAACTAAGATAGTTGTTCTATACTAGTGTCACCATTCTAAAGTTTAGGAATTTAAGTTTTAAAGTTTTTGTCAGCAAATGTTATTAGAAAACAGATCAGAAATGTCTATCAGGAAATTTCTACTTGATCTCTTCATTTATATTAAGATTTACATTGTGTGCAGCTTAATACTCATTTCATGAGAACATGTATCTATTTTCAGCTTGTCACCTTTTCTCACTAGTACAGCACAGAACACAAATCTCCAACATTTTGGCAGAAAGATAACAGTGAAAAGGTAAAATAAATCTGCTTACTACAACAGGCTTTAAACATCATCTTGCTCATCAAATCCCTCCCTGGAGTGTGGTCTGGTGGCAGGAATCCACGAAGACCTTTCCCAAGGCCTTTGTTTAATACTCTCTCATTTGCATTCTCCCCAGAGAAGCCCTCAGAAAGTTCCACTGTGGTTTATTGCTTCACTGAGAATCTGGTTTAATTAAGCAACTGTGGCAAAGGAATTATTTCCTGGAACGTGTATGAAAATTCCGTGGCAACAATAGTGACTAAACGTCCATCGAAGAAAATGGTACCCTCAGAAGTGAGCCAAGGCATCTTCCAGAACTTAGTTGCTATTGATTTTATGTTGGTAAAACTGGCTTTGACAGGAAGATAAGATCCAAGTCAATGAGGAAGGAGAGGTCAAAGGTGACTAATGTTAAATAATTTCCAAATATGGTGGCAAAGCTGACAGCTTCATTAAACAAAAAGCACAACTGCTAAAGGAAACTCAGACTCTGTCTCGCATAAAGTGAGTTAACCAGAGATAACACAATTTCCTAAATTTTATCACTGAACAGGACTAAGAAAAATGTTTAATTAAAATATAAAGACTGGAATTCATAAATGCACATAATGCACAGAGACTTTTATTTAGTTTATAAAATCCAATGTGATATACCAAAAATTAAACTCCTGATTTTAAGATGCCATTATATTTATCTTTTTTTTTAAAAAAAAAGCAAAATTAGGGCTTCCTTATGATTGTTCTCTGGCAAGCCCATTTACTCCCTTGCTTCCAAATTAAGGAACTCTCTACTCCTTAATTCCTCCTGGCACTGGTAGAGGTATCTATTTTAACCCACTGCTATTCCTGTATGGACAGCTGTGCAGATTCCACCTGTCTGCAGGAGGTGTTGTCAAAGTATCAAATGTCCCCAAGGCCTCATGACGTACTGTCACCTGCCTTGAATGCTTCTAATGTTAGACTGCCTGCAGTTTTACCCTCAGAAGTTAGTCATGTGACTTGAAAATGTATTCCCAAGTCAGGCGACAGATATTGCCTGATCAAATACTCTGTACCAGGTATTGCTCTACTTACCAGGAATATGGGATATACAGAGCTCAATCAATGTGTCCCTGCTCTTGAGAGCTTATGCTCAAGCAGGGCTCTCCTTGGTGCTTTCCTAACAAACAGCAAACCTCACAGGGACACCTCACCATAAGATCCAACAGAAGCTGGATTCAGAAGCCTATTTAGGTATAATTAATTCCCAACAAAATCTAGAACTCAGGCAATCACAACACATGCCACACAAAGCATCCAAATCAAACATTAGGCTGATACAAATTTCCTCAGTTGGAAGAGAAATTACCCTGTACAGCAAACCTCCACACTTAGAAATAAGTTAGGCTTCCAAAAACTGGACCCACATCCCTTTGTGGTAAGTCCATTATGACACAAGTGACCACTAGCTAATTCCACCCATCTGTTGGTTGCATGCAGAGCTCATGACCTTTGCCTCAGCCAAGCAGTTCACAAGTGCAAAGCTGACAGGTAGAGGAGATTATTTTTACAAATATAGTCATATATTCTAACACCAAATCTGACTCCATTCTTGTTACAATGGGTTGGACTTAGAGTTGCCATCAGTAGATCCAACAGATTCCAGGGAATAATATCAGCAAAAGACATCTGTTGTCAACTTGGAAGGTACAACTCTGTCCTCCAAAGCAAAGTGTTTTCAAACTGTGCGCCACTGCCCTTCAGTGAGCCATGAAATCGACTTAGTGGGTGGTAAACAGCATTAAAAGAAAAAGAATAAAATAGAAATACCAGACTGCATTGCATGTGTTAAGGATGAGTATCTCTCATGAAAGTTTTTCCTTTTTCAGACATATGTACCAGACCCACTCACGTTTGTAAAGTGCTGCATTGGGTCATACACACATAAAACATATTTCTTACTGTGGGTCAACACCAAAAAAGTTGGCAAAATGCTCTTTCAAAGAGCAGTATAGAATGAATTGCTGTTTGAGCTGTAATTATAGCTATGTTTGGGTTGCATCAACCGACAAATGTACATACAGTAAATAGCTACAACCGGAATGCATAAAGATAGTATCGTTTTTCAAAAATGTATTAAATATAAACACAAACAAAAGCGTGTTTATCAAAGAGGGATTCCCTAATTTCTGGCCCATGACATTAATATTTACCTATACATCTCTGAAAGTTTTGAACAGTGATAGAATTCTTCCTCTCTGTAGTGGATCCTAATCTCTATAGGTTCCTTCTTTCCTCAACCAACCAAACTAAAGGAGCTACACAGAATTTTTAGCTCAGACTGGTACACGGTAGCGGGGGAGTATTTCACATTATTGTAGGTGGCCCTGGGCTGTCCTGACCTTGACAACGTGATGAGCAAATCATTCCATTGTCAATCTTCAACCTGTCTGATCACATCTAGGAGACAGATACAATTTGGGGCTCAATGTAACAGAAAGTGAATACAGCTCAAGTGTATATGTTGATACATTTTCACAACACGAACGTACTCCTGAACCACTACCCACAGCAGGAATGACATGGGACCAGCGCCCCGAAAACTCTCCGCAGGCCTGTTCCCAGTCACCATCCTGACTTCTAATCCCACTAAATAATTCTGCCCTATACCAAGAGAAAAGAACGCAAGACTCAAGGATCAGAGTTTTCTGCAAGCAAACTAACTAGCTTAAATTTATTAACACTACATTTTCATTGTATTTATTTTTGCTCTTATCTTCTATTTACAGCAAGTGAAAATGACTTTCCATTTTACAGTCATGACACACAGTTTCCTATTAAAATAAATTTTAAGTTAAAAGAACGTTACTTAAGGAAAATGTTAAGTATTTAGCAAAACAGGTGGCACATACGTGGCAAAAACTGAGCAGGTGGTATATGACCAACTAAAGTCTGAGAAACACTTATTTAGGTTTGCTGGTCAGTGCAAAATGCTAAACAGGCTTTACTAACCATCCTTGACTCTGATTTTCCTCACACGAGGGTGGATTCTCTCCCTCTGTGATGTATCAGAAGGACTGATTTCCTCTTTTGCATAATCTTATAACAGTTTAATGGTCAGTCCTCCCAGGAGATGACATGATGTTATTTTTATACCCTTTTGTCTTTTATTTCTTCCATGCATCGTGCTTAATCAAGACTGGAAGACCCTGATTCAGAATGAAAAGAAGCACAGCAAATTTCTCCTTAAATCTCTACTTTTTAAGTTTTAAAAGATCACTCAGAACTGGGATGGATTATAACAAAAGGCCACAAACAGCTCCCATTATTGAATGCCTTTAATATTCTAACCCTGGCAAAAAACAACGAACACTTGATGTGGGCTTAACTTTCAAACAAACTAAAAGAAAAAAGGAAAATATCATTTCAATGGAAATAGCAACTTCCTTCCTTGTCCTTTTCTCTCTGAATCAGTGTAATTCCCTAGACTGTTAAATCTAGTAAGTTTAGTTGATGAGATTTTCTGAATTTCACTTAATAGATTTACTTAGTGTATAAAGCAAATTAACCTACACTTACCTAGGAATAGGCTTCACGGGTAATTAAGTCCCTTTGTCAAAACAAAGATTTCCTTGCTACTGCTTTACATAATAACACCTACCCAAAGGATTCCCCTTTCATTTCTTACAAAATATAAACAAAGGTTATTAAACATGGACTATATTCAAAACAGCTTATAACTTCATCCAATTTATCTTGGGTCTTCAGTAAGTGACTGAAGACAAACTCTCAGGAGTTAACTAATGTGAAGCCAACAAAGTGCTCACATTCAGGCATAAATATTCACAGATTCATATACATATTCATACAGAGCCATGCATATACATATACATTTTACAAGCTCTTTACCTCTAAGCAATCTAAAAGAAATCTTATTTGTCAAAACACAGTAAATTAAAAGGCTGTGGCTAATAACAGTTAAAGCATAGTTTAGGACTTCATTAAAACACAAATCATTCTCTGATAATGATTCTGCCAAACTGGGTGTTTAGTGTCCTTCCTCGTTTGATTATGTCTCTCTCTACTGTTTCATATACTAAAGGGAATTAGTCCTTCAGGTAATAAGATGTTAATTTGGGCATTTGAATGGAGAAATTATAAACTTCACCACCTTTGTTACCATTATCCTTTAAAAGGAAAGGAGAAAGTCGTTCCTTTTTCTAGCTTGCAAACCTACCTTTTAATAACCAAAGAATTAAGATGTTGCTCCATTTAGAGCATTAAGAAGTTTCAAGCTTTTGATAAAAATGATGGAATATTTTTTTCTTGCTTGATTCTCCCTGTTCTCCAATTCCTTCATCACCAGCAATTCTATTCCAAGTCCTCATCAGATGTTAATATTATCTCAGTTCTTGTAAGCACAGACTCAGATATTTCAAAGAATGACACAAAGCATCAGAAATCCAATAACAATGCTGCAACAAAATCGTATTTAATCCTATTCTACTTGAACTTCTCCATTCATTAGCTAGAGTTAGAAATATGAATATATGTTTCCTATGCAATTCCATCCCTGGTGACTCCACAATAGCCTTTCCATTATGATAATGTGTGAATAGTTCGTAGGGTTCTATATATCTTATCTTATGTATTTTCATTTACTTGGTGTATTTCTTAATATAAGACTTAAAGTCAAAGAATTAAATAAAACTGCAACTAAAGATTCGTAAGAAACAAATTCCAATTTAGAAAATCATATTCTATGGTCATATAAACGAAGCTTAAATCTGCCTATAAATAGTTTTGACCATATGTTGACTTTCTTGAACCTTAAGTCAGAATGACGATTACCATGCTGTTCACACTAAGACATATTAAGAATTACCCCTGATTGATCAATTATTGTGATTTATATGGCCTTAGGAAGTGGCAGCTCTTAATCTAGATTCAAAGTGTTACTAATTTCAAAAAGAAATCTAAAACAAATTAAAATGATCTATTCACAACTGTAATTTCAGGTTTATGAAACTGTGCCATATAGCCATCATCAAAGCATTGGTTTGCTGGAAGACCCCTCCAGCCCAGCCTCTAAGGACCTACAGGAAACAACACAGCATAGCTAACCATTTATTCTGGGGCCAAGTTTACAGTATTCAGACACATGCAATATTTTCTTTATTATGGCAACCCTATGATATATGTAACACCGTCCATATTTTACAGAAGAAAGCAATGCTCAGAGATGACAAGAAGCTTGTCCACGGTCATGAAACTAGCAAATGGCAGAACTAGAATTCAAAAGCTGATTCCAGAGTCCATGGCTCTTAACCACCATACAAACTGGCTGCCCTTCTAATTAACATAGTGTCAGTTTTCTTCTTCTAAGCATGGGTCTCACATGTAAACTCCCTAGAGCCACCTACTACATATTAGCTCTCTATATAGTCTGATCTATCTCATATTAAGCAGAACTAAGTGCACACCCAACAAGTGAACATCACCTGCTAATGGTTTCTCTTCCACTGTTACCCTAAGAACTCGTACAACATGAAGATTTTTCAACAAACCACAACCAGAGATCATTTTATATAATTCATCCCCCACCTAATTTTTTAAATCAGCACCTAACCATTTTTTGGATATGGACTACATGTATCTGGCTAGTGTATCCTCAAATCAACATGCCTGGAAACATTCATTTCCTAGCAAAAATCATTCTATCAAAAGAACAAAAAACTGTCTTTTTCAATTAGATTGTCAGCATTAATTTTGTTCCATTCTATGGTTTCTCCACATATTCAAAAATAAAAAATAAACATATTTAGCTCACTTTTAAAATAGACTTGCATTTTTCTTTAGGGGGGTGGGAGAGTGGCTATGAAACTGAACATTTTTAGGCTTTAAGTTCTCCTGTGCCCGAGGGCTGTCAAATGACCTGCTAGGACTAGCAGGAAAGCAGGAGGTGAGGAAAGACGGAAATGAAGAGAATCAAAAGAGCCACCGAGGCAGCAGGGAGTGCCACCCTCAAGAGAAAAGGGGTGGGACCCAGTCTCTGTGCAGTTCAAATGACCATCAAAATAGACAAAGGGTAAAAGTCAGAGGCCTCCATTGAGCAGTGTGGCACTCAGTGTGGAAGGCTAACTCCATACCAGCTGCCCTCCACTGCGAGGCTCAAAGGAATCATTAATCCTTATTAGAGGAAATCATGCTGTGGCAGCTACCCACCCTGGAGTACTCAGAGTTACCAGTCAAAGTGGCATAATTGCAAATCAGTGCTTGCAGCTGCTGCTCTGCCCTTAAGACTTCCTATTTGCAATTCCCGTTGACAATTCCTGGTTGTCAACATTCCCCCCCGCCTGTTCATAGCACCCTAACCTACAGGCACTGTGCTTAGTTTTCACTTCCAAAATGATGTCTGCCTACAGCTTTGGTTTCCCCAGAGTTCTCTCATGTTACATACGCTTCATAGTTTATAATGTACGTCAGGCCATCCCAAACACATCCTTTCAAATTAAACAAAAATGCATCTAGCACTTTTTGTCTTTTAGCAACAGATGAAAAGAAAAAAACATTAAAAAAGAAAAAAACGGATAAGGTCATTGTTCTCAAAACGCTCACACTTAAAGTTAAGTGTCTAGATATCATGTCTAATGATGACTTCATATAAAATGTATTTTATCCATATTGTTGTGAAGGGCTGGTTTTTGTTTTTTTGTCCTTAGGAAATCACCAACGATTTAATTTTTTGACCTAATCTTCACTCAAAAAATTTAATGGGGACACCAGTCACTTCTGATTTATTCTTGATTTTAAAATGCCTTCTGGATTATCTAATTACATGTTTTTATTAAGGGATGACTTTGGGGGATAGATTTAAAACTTCTGTGGAGTCAGAACTCCCACAAAAGTACACAGTGTCAACATAAAGTGAACTCTGATTAATATGGCCAGAGAACGGGAGAGATGCTCTGCCAAAGAGAAGGACCCAAGGCCCAGACTGCAGACTTTCAGCATGAGGCAGATGCCTACGCATTTCCACACCTGGTGCCATATGCTACGAGCTTTAGAAATGAGAATGATGAGTAATTTTTAAAACAAAATATACAAGCAGGAGTCAGCTTTGTGATATTTAAAATTCAAAAGAAACTTCTACCTCAACGAGTTCTTCATCTTTACTGTTTACTGGATTACAAAAACAAAAACAAACAAACAAAAAACGCCTCACCTTGGAGAATTACAACATTACAGAAACATGACTTTACATATTTAAAGTCCCCCATAATCCCACCACACAAAATAACTATAATAACTATAAAACGTTTATCAGCTCAGAGTTTTTCCCATGCAAAGACTAATATATATAAATGTCTTTAAAAAAACCAAATTACATCACACTATATGTTCCATTCTTTTTTTTCTACCCATCAGAGATTTTCTGCTAAAAACTGAAAAACCTGCTAGATAAATTCTAAAAGAGCAATAACACTGCATATGTTCTATTCTTCACCTAACTTTTATGTCTATCTGACTGGTATGAAGTGATATATGGTACAAAGATGTTTATTGGAAGGCTAGTTTTGATAGAAAAATAATAACAAGAAGAAAATAATAACTAATAAATATAACAAAGTCTATAGATCAGTACAATGAGCCATATGTAATCACTAGAAAGAAATTAATACACAATATTTTTTTAAGGCAACTATGGAGTAAAGAGGGAATATTTTGTTTTAATTGGTCACATGGTTAATTCTGGAAAGTATACCTTCCTGAAATAGTTCAAGGTTTTCTCAATAATCCTATAGCAGTACCACCTTCTTGCTGAAATACATAACAAGAAGAAAACAGATCTCAGAAATATTTTCCTAACTTCTATATTTAGCTTTGGTATTAAGTTCTTGTATCTCATACAAAAATTTTAATTTGAAATAACAACTCTTCACGTTCATACTTAATAGCAAAAATCTTTCACCTACATTATCTCCTTATCTCTTGATTCACCCAGACAACATGACAGGTAGGAAAGACAGGTAGTAAATACTCTTCCTATTCCAGAGATGAAGAAATCGAGGCTCAACATTTAGGATATCAAGACCACAGAGTGAGCAGCTGGGTGGAGACTTATACCTGGGTGTCCTGATTAAGTCTCAGGGCTCTTTCTACCCCAATATGTCCCTTCTGATGCTATCAGCTGCATTTCAGAGAAACATAACTTAATTCTGTTAGGGTCTTCTACTACTGTAGTAGGCTATCAGGGTAAAGAAAAACCGATAAAAGTGGTTAGAGTGGATAGGAGAAGGAAAAAGAGATGCTGTAAAGGTGTTCATTTTATTTTTACATTTGAAGACCAAAAAGATACACTGCCTTATTATTATTGAGTACACAGTTATGCCAGGGAAAAAAGAGAGTCATTACTTCCAAATGACATTCCAAAAACATCATTTAAGTGACTTCATCCAGAGACAGCAAATACACAGCAAAACTGTCACCCCTCTCCTTCTTTGTGCCCATGGCAAACATCACTAGATGATTACTGAGCTCACCTCCACTCAACCCAGGCATGGTCTCAGAATTTTTTGAGGACACCAATAATCCAGGGTGATGTCACTGCAAACCAACTGAAATTGGTATACAGGATGAAACTCCAGTCTCTGCCTCTAGAAATGGAGAGTTGGAGTCCATTACTAATAACTGGTCTCAAAACCTGCTTACTTTTGTGGCTTACAAAGAATCTTCTTAACACAGCTTGAATTGTACCAAGTCTCTTTCACCGAAACAGAATATTTGGGTAACTAAGGCAATAGAGATCTCAAATTAACACTAATAGGTTTTACTTCTTAAGTGAATAATTGCCACTGACCAAATTCTTCATATTCCTCTGTGGAATGTGGCCGATGGGGATCAGTCACCGTGGATGAGAGTAGTACAGCCTCATGTGTTTATTTTTAACATTAACCAAAAATGGATGATGCTTATCTGGGCCTATTTAGCAATAAGAGGGTTTTCTGTATATAGTTATACCAGATATGCATCATCCACATGCCATTCTGCAATTTTAGTTGGTCTCAGAGCATTATCTTCCCACCTAACAATAACAAGTGGTAAAATCTCACTTTGCTTTACCAAGTAGCTCAGCTCTGGGAGGGAAGGCATTGCTAATCCTTTCTAGTTGACCCTGTAACCAACCTTGTTAGCAATGACAGACCAATTAAACCAAAAACAAACCAAAAAAGAGAATGACTGGCTTACACAAAAGCCCCTTAGCTTCCACAGCTTCTGTGACCATACCCTCAGGTCTTCAAATCATAACACTAGCAAGATAAACTTGTATTTAAAGAAGACTGTACAAAATAATGGCTATTAGGAACAGAGGGCTTAAGTCTCCCACTTTCACTGCACCCAGAGAATCAATATTGCTATCTCAAAGCAGACTGGCACTTAACCCACACAATTGCTATGGAGATTCACTGACCACCAAAGGCGAGCCTACTACAACACAAAAATGAGCTCAGTTCTCCCACCTATATAGCTTGAAGACTGGCAAGAAATATAGACGTAGATAGCCTCTACAAGTCTTTGAGAAAGAATTTCAGTGGAGCTGCATCACGGGGGCGTTGAACTCACATGCAAACCACACCAAAAAAAGCAGATCAAGAGAGAAATAATAGA
Organism: Daubentonia madagascariensis; assembly: GCA_023783475.1. Lineage (NCBI taxonomy): Eukaryota > Metazoa > Chordata > Mammalia > Primates > Daubentoniidae > Daubentonia > Daubentonia madagascariensis. Next base: position 46,677,798 of record JAKFHU010001953.1, read on the forward strand.
TTGGACAGCACATTCCTCAAAGGGAATTTTGCTGCTTTCTTAGGTCTCAGTTTCCCTGTGCTTTTCTCAGCATAAGCACTTTGCCAAATGAGGTATTCACAGAACAACCCAAACTTTCCGTATGGCATGTCTGAGTTACTTGGGGACAGAGTAACTCAACTCCTGTCTCACTGAGGAGACAGTGAGGTGGTCCAACGCTGCGGAGAACCAGCTGGTTGGGCTTATGGAGAGATGGTATGTTCTCCACACAGCACCTCCCTAAGGGATTTTTGAGGGGAATATTGGCCTTATGTGACTTTTTCCTTTTGCTGTCTCCTAAATAATGTTCAGTAGAATTGGGTAGAATATGGTTGGTCTAGAGCGGACTCTAGAGTCCACAGAGAAAGGGGTTATGTTTGTGAATGAAGAAATCTGCTTAAGTTGGATAACCCATGCTTTGGGCACTGGAAAGATTCTTCTAAAAGTCTCAAACTGCTTGAAAGAACAAATTCATAGTTCCTTTAATAAATCTGGTGGTATTAAGGTATAGGAGCCTTGCATTGTCTTTAAAAGACAGCTCAGACAGCGGGCTCAGAGGCAGAAAAACTAAAACCACTGGGTTATTTACTATTTCAAATGAGTACTGAAAGATACTAGGGAGAAAGTGAATTTAGTTTTCTATATAGGAAGCGAGTACATGCAATCAAAGCTGAAATCAAAAGTGGTAAAAAGGGCCTGGGGAAGCTCACAGGTAACAGCGGTGCAGGAAAGACCCCAAAAATCAGAAGCAAACACTTAATAAGTCAGAACTTGTTGTATCTCAGTACCAGATGCGAGGTCAGAAGGGTATTACGACAGTTTGTCCATCCAGACCCAAGGCAGGTGAGGGACACGAGATTCCAGGGGGATGCATGGGCCTTGCAGCCACGTGGGCTGGGAGGGCATTTAATCTAAGGGGGTCCAGGATTTCTAGCCACAGCTCCAGGATGGGCCAGCACAGGCTTTCTCATTAGGCCTTGGGAGCACCCAGGCAGGAACCCAGTTGGTGGTCATCACGTAGGCACTCCAGCTGAAGAAAGGAATGTTAACAACTCTGCCCCCAAATAACTCAACCCCTGTCTAAAGGTTTTGGAATAAGACAAATCTCTACCTCAGTGACTCTCCGTGGTGCCCCTGTCACTCTCCAGTGGGAGTTTTTGCAATCTGTGGGAGCATTTTTCACCATCACGATGGTGTGTGCACCAGCAATGGTAGAAGTCTTAAAATGCACAGAGTCCCCCGCAATGAAGAATGATTCTGCTTCTGGCACTGCTTTTGCATATCCCACCAGATATTCATGGAGGTAGAATAACAAACTTTTTATGATTACGTGCACATAGAGCCTAACTTGGTTTTACATATAAACACAAAGGGGTTTTTGCAATTTAAATATCCATAGATTATACACCCATGTCCATAGCGGCGTTATTCACAATAGCCAAAAGGTGGAAGCAACTCAAGTGTCCATCAGTGGATGAATGGATAAACAAAATGTGCTATATACAGATGGTGGAATATTACGCAGCCTTTAAAAGGAAAGAAATTATAACACATGCTACAACATGAATGAACCCTGAGGACATGAGGCTAAGTGAAATAAGACAGTCACAAAAGGGCAAATACTGTATGATTCCACATATGGTATTTCACAGAGACACAAAGTAGAATGGTGATTTCCTGGAGCTGGGGGTGGGGAGAGGCAGTCAGTGTTTAATAGGTACAGAGTTTCTTTTGGGGAAAATGAAAAATTTTGGAGATGGATGGTGGTGTTGGTTATACAACATCGTGAACGTACTAATGCCACTGAACAGTGGTTAAAATGGTAAATTTAATGTTATGTATATTTTACCACATATATACATACACACACCCAAGTTTCCAGGAATGCAACTCCTGTATAAATCAAAGGAAGACTGTAGTTTGTTGTGCAAGAATGTAACCATGACCCATTCACCACCATGGAAATTCGCAACACAGATGGAAATACCAACTCATAGTGCCTGGGTCACCAGCACCAGCCTCCTGTATCCAGCAGTATTCGTAGCTGGTGCATCACAGAGGCACAAGCATCTGACGGCACCACAGTGTCTTCTAACGTCACTGTGCTGGAGCATGGACATACTGATACACACATTTTATAAAGTATCTTCCTTTTGTTCTCCATCACATTACAGCCTATATATTTCTACAAGTATATGTGTATGTATGTATATATTTATATATAATTTGTGAATTTCACTTTATGACAGTACTGGTGGCATTTTAAAGTATTTTATAAAAACAGGGGTGGGGGGAGCAGGGCTGGCTCAGATGTGGTTGAGAACCACTGCTCTGATCTCAGAGAACAGACACCAGTTGGAACAGAGTGACTCTGCAACAGAGACAAGATGCTCCGGATTTAGTAAAAGCACCCTTCTGCAAGAATTAAGGTCCTTATGGTGAAGATCTAGTGGTAGTTTGCCCACTCGCCTGAAAAGGAAGACATTCAGTGAAAAACTAGAAAGCCTCTGACTCTTCTTAATGATGAAAACACACACACACATACACACACACGCACACTTAAAATAATCACATTCATGCCTCCTGCTCGGGTAATAAACCCAGACATAGACGAGGTGAACCTGAGAACATACTTTCAGTCATGGGAATCACTGTATCATGTCAAAAGAGATTAGGATTTGACCGAGAAGGGCACGGTGTGTCAACTGCAATCACACATACATCGTTTCTCTATTGTGATCACCCTTATTTGCATCTCAACACTGGGACGTGATTAATATTTTACACACTGGCCAAAAGAGGAAAGTGACTTACCAGAAACCGTACTGCACATTTCAAATACAGATCATCCTTTGCCAAGAGAAAAATCCTGCCCAGCTGTAGATTTCTCATTTGCAAAACATAAAAGCAATGAGATTCCATTACTTAGAGAAACTGGCTGTTCCTCCAAACCCTTGGCAACAGAAGCTGTACTTATCTTTTTGAACAATAGCCTCAGAAAATATATTCGGTCTCAAAAAGGACAAGTCAGTAACACATTTGAGCTCTTAAGAAAGCACTCTTGCCCAAGCAAGTTCTTGTTAGGGAAAATCCGCTACCCTGGCCTGGGAAGTAGAAGATTGACCCTAAAGCATGCACAAAAAGGGCTCCAAGTTTGAGAACCTTTCAAAAAGTCAAAGGGGGTATAACAATATTAATAATGTCAATAAAACAAAATCAAGTATCTTTTTAATATGAAAGATACCACACTGCTCCCACTCCCTCACAGGAGTGAGGTTTATACCTGAACTTGTCCAGTTTGTTTTCCCTGTGAGATTTAACTGTGTATCTTCTTGAGGATGATAAATTATCCCGAAGCATACTGCATAGCATGTTGCAGAATTCATCCAGAGGAGACTGGAAAAGAGAGACATTGTTCTCCGTCTTGCTGATGCTCCTTTCCCTACGAGAAGCCTGTGGCCACATTCCAGTGGGTGACATGAACTTCACTTACGTCTTAGCTCACAGTCACAGCTCCCACTCGTCCAGAGTTTTGAAATGGGCCATGAAAATACTCAGGAAATACAGACACTACGCCAATGTGTTTGGAACAACAAACACCCACTGGTATCGGTGCTGTTTTTCTGGTTTCTTATTTAACGCACTCTATTACGGCTATGGCCCATGGGTGAGTTTCTTGTGGGATCTGGCATGTCTTCTTGGATTCTCTTATTTACTTTTTCCCTAATAGGAGATTCAATCAATTGAGTCCAAGTATGTACCCACTAAAAGAGCAATCAAAATGGTCAAAAACAGCAGCAAAAAAAAAAGTGGTCGCTTATATCAAACTTTGCGACAAGAGCCCATACAAGGAAGCAACAAATAATTCTCTCCCTTTCAGCAACTCGGAGCATCCTAAAACACCGTGCAACCCTATTCCAAAGTGTTGCATGGTGGGGCTGAGAGATCTACTTCCCCCAGCATAAATGTATCAATATGCTATATAAAAGTTTGAAATGATGAGTGAAGAACTGAAAATGAAGGAGTGGGTAATTATGTGAGTGAATCCTAACATCAACCTTTGCCTAAGCATCCCTGGACAATCAAGTCGTACAACTGACAACAGGCAAAGAGCAAAGAGGACAAACATAAGAGAACAAAGCATCTGTAGAAATAATTTTGTGCTGTGAGCTCTGAGGACATCAGAGTGACTCCAAAGCTGACACAATTGTACCCTGGTAACCAATACGAATAGTCACAATTTTTACAACAAGATTCACTCATCTGGTTCTAACTAACATACAACTCTCTGGTGATTTTCATACAGAGCTGTAACTGATGCATACAAAACAGATGTAGGTCTTCACGAAAAGAGCTAAATCGTGAATATGCCACTCATAATCTGGCTTCTCTATATTTAACAAAAACTTAACACCACAGCAATGAACACTCAATCTGGTCCCACACAATCGGAGAAGTGTGACCCCTGCCCAATCATCTAAACACTTTAGGCCTCCCTCCCGGGACCAAACATCTTGCTTTGAGCCGGATGAAGATGGGATGGCATTCAGCCTATTAAAAGACACTGGCCAGTGTTCACATACCTCAATAATCCTGTCATGAATTTGCAGGCCTCCTTCCTTGGCTGCAGGCCCACTGTCAACTATTTTGGATACAAAGATTCCTTCACTGGACGATCCATCTTGGTTGTCCTTTGGGTTAAAAAAACACACACATGAATGCTAGGCATTAAGTTGGGCATGAAAATAAAGCTTATACTCTTAAAACAGTAATTGACTCTTGCTATGTCAAAAGTGGCAACAGGGTAAAAGCTATTTGTTTCTCGTAATTTCTGCTTGCAACTAAAACAAACACACACACATAGTAAAATATTTGAAACTATACCAAAAGATATAAAATGATAAGTCCCTGCCATCTCTAACCCACTGTCTTTCTTCCCCTAGCTACCATCTATTTGAGTTTACGCATTTTCTTTTCAAAACATTTTAATGCATCACCTTCCTAAACATGTATCTGTTTCTTTTTTATGCACATAAATGGGATTATGCTATCCTGACTCTTATGTCCTTGCCTCTTTCATTTAACTCTAAATATCATGGAGATGTCCTACCAATCCAACATGTCTACCTTACTCCATTTATTTTTTATTTTTTTATTTTTTTAGAGATGAAGTCTTGCTATGTTGCCCATGCTGGTCTCAAACTTCTGCCATCAAGGGATCCTCCCACTTCGGCCTCCCAAGTAGCTGGGATTACAGGTATGAGCCACCACACCCAGCTACCTTACTTCTTTAAGTGACTTAATAATATTCTAACATGTGACTAATTAATACTGTTTCCAGTTGTTGCTATAAGAGACAATGTTGTGATAATACCCTCCTACCTGTATTCTGAAATATCTTTGCTGGTATTATATATCTAGGGCAAATCCCTGGCAATGGGATTTGGGTAGAAGTATATGTATGTTTGATAGAGAATGCCAAATGGTCCTACACAGAGTTTATGTTGATTGTTCATCAGACAGAGTGTTTTCCCACATCCTCACCTGCAAAGAGTTATTATTATGCTTGTAAGTATCTAATAATCTGTAAAAACAGGTATTTTGTTTTTGTTCTGGTTTGCATCAGAAAAGCCCACCACCACTGCCCCAATACTAATAAATTCTAATCTCAAACCGTGAATCCATTTAAACCCTTGAATTAAATGTCAGAACTAAAACTTTCTGGGAAAAACAACAGCTCACTGCTCAAACTCCTTCCTTTCCTTAAAATCAAAAGGCTCCAACAAGCTCATAAAAAACCCTCACAGCTTGTTCATGAACTCCTTTTCAAACAGCACTGTGATGAATTCTCTCCAAGTGTGTGGATTAAATTTCAAGTGATTAACAGATGGATTTATAGATTAAATGGCACAAGCATGTGTTGTTTCCAAACAAAATCATTTGAAAAGTAAACTCAGGATGTTCCACAAAAACTCCAAAATCTGCAGTCATGGTAAATTCCTTGCCATAATGCCATTAGAATATCTATTTTAATAATCATCACTCTGCATATAAATATATAAAAATTCCATTTGTTAAAAAGTAACTATGAAAATAAAACATTTTCCTCTTCAAATAGAAAAAAAACCCCTATATTCTAAAGAGGGAAAGGGATGACTTTAAATGTGGTTCAATCTACCCCCTCTTCAAATGCAATAGCAATAAGTAAGGTTGAAAAAATGCACATTCCTCAGCCCTTCTCTCCTTCCCTCTTCACACCCCCTCCAAACACACACACACACACACACACACACACAGAGTGAAATGTTATATAATTCATCAAAAAGAAACCAAAATCACAGTCTAAAATGAGCATTAAGTGTTTTTCCCAACATTTATCCCCACATGACAAAGATAGGTCTCGAACTGCCATCTGGATTCCATCAACACTCTTCCAAGAGAAGGGTCAGCAAGACTGTGGGTGCTGTGTTAGATCAGCTATCCTCAGAAGGCATCCCTGCCTAGCATCACAGTGCTCTCCACAGGCCTCCTGCGCACTAACCCTTTTCCACCCGAATGCCACGTGCCTCCTTCCCCTCCCACAGCAGCCTCACTGACGCACTAGTCTGAAGGCATCTGGGCAGCTCCCTACACACACACACACCCCTTAAATTCAAGTACAAAGCTGCACACCAGCTTCTATTTACTGAGCACATACGAGGTACCAGGTACACAGTGAGTGTTCTATGTGCATTGTTGTATCCTCACAATAACTGCAAGTGGTAAGTACCGTTGTTAACCACTCTACAGATGAAAAACCGGAGACTGAGAGAAGTGAAGTGACTTACCCAAGGTCACACAGCTACAAAGTGGTATAGCCAAAGTGGTATAGCTCAGTTTCAAAAGGCTGACTCTCCTTTATATGCTCTGTGTGCAACACTGTCTCCCATTGAGAAAACTCCCAAAATGCACATGAATTCAGAAGTCCAACATTTCAGGCTATGGAATATTGCAGTAGCTGAACTTGAAGAGTCTCAGTGGACCACAGAGATTTACGAACAAGCTTGAGTTCCCTAAGAGGTGATGTCAATATATCAAATGAAAAGAGATCTGTGTTTACTCTGATTTAACCACTTTGCATTTCTGGCTGGAGAGGAAGAGGGATAGGAGAGGGGATTTTGGCTTTGGTTTGTTTTGCAAAATACCACACTGTACATAAATAATTATTCTTAAGGAGTGGTAGAAAGTTCAAGCAAAAATCAGAAAGGAACAGGCAAGACCAAACACCAGACTTTAGGTTACGTTAAGAAAGTGGGGGGTGGGGGGTGGAGTGGGGACCAGGATGTGAAAAACACATAAAGCACAAAATCAAAGAAAACCAGATAGCTAGATTTTTCTCTCAAAAGACACTTCTTTATTCTTAGTTTGTTTGGCTCCTCCCCTAACACATTTTAAGTTAGAGCTATTTATCAAGGTGAACCAATATGATTTGGGATTTATTTTTGCTTTGCTGGCTTGAGCAAAACAGAAATGAACAGGATCATTTTCATCCCAGGGGCACCTGACAATGAAGTACACTTGCCAAAAGCTGATGTGAAAGGTTTGGTACACCAGACTGGCTGTTGTTTCCTTAAGGATATGAGAACTAATGAAGGAATGAATGTGATTTTTCTGAGAGCATTACGTACTGCATCACGCAATGAAAAGCCTTATGTCAGAGCCCACGGCTGGGCTATTTCACAACCTAACCAAGCATCTCACACAGGAACTCCTTGGGAAACACAGACATCATTTGCATTGTATTCTTCCAGTAACTAACAATGTGTGTGCATTGTTGCTCATCTTGGCTTTTCAGTGTGCACTCAATGACTTGCCAAATATTCCAGGCAACAGTGCAAAATATATTTAGGTTTCACTATGCTATTTCTGCTAATCAGGACAAGTTTTCAAAAACACTATGGCAAACACATGCATGTGGAATTAAATTTTCCTCTGGGGCACATGCATGTAGTTCTTGCAAAAAGACCACATAAACTGGGAATACTAATGCAAGCTACAAAATCAGATCTGGCTTGTACTTAAATCACCTTTTTAAAAGAAAAAGAAATAACCTAAAGCATGCTCTCTGATAAGCACAAGGAAGAACTGTATTTCAGTGAGGCTGGAGTGTCACTTCACCCCGGTGAGGTGCTGAAACTAAACACCATCTTCACCGGCTTTAACAAAGTAGGTTTCCCAACAATCACCTGGCCACAGACAGGTGTCTCCATTTTGAGCACTTTTCAAACACTGGGCTTTGGTGTGGTTAGACCTGAGGCAAAGAATAGGCCTTCCTGGCTTAGGCTCTTTTGGCTGTGAAAGCTTCTGAAACATCTGTGAAGTGCGTCTAAGTTTATTAAAGTTGTCTCTTAAAACTGGTAACAATGGGTTGGGGGAGGAGGAAGAATAATTATGAGTATAAACCAAGTGCAGCCAACTCTGTCATCTGTGCTAAATGGCAAAATATGTCCTTAATGGTAAGTTGGAGGACACAGGTTCAAGTTCTGGTCCTGCTGTTTCCTGGGGTCAATTGTCCCCTCACATCTCCCAAAGCTGGAGACAGCTGATCCCTGGCAACAAGGACTAAATCAGAACACTACACAATGACATGCAGCCTGGGAGCTCAGTCAGCTGGTAAAAGGTAGAAATAAAAATATACCAACCTCACATAGTTCTACAGTTTCTTAAGAATTGCAGCGAGATAATGGGAGAAACACAACTGGGCCCATCCCTGGGGTCCGACCAAGTGGGAATGAGCCCTGCTCTCACTCACCTTCATATTTAAGATTTAATCTCATCTTTTAAAATGTTCTTTCTTATATGTATGTTTTGTAAGACAGATAATGTTCATGATTTTAACAATTACATATCACTTATAACTAAGTTGTCATTTCTTATAATAAACCATTTTTTTGTTTGTTTTTGAAACTGTAGCTTTAGCCGAAAGCAAAGAGAATTTAATCATAAATCTCTGTGTCACTCGCTTCGATTGAAGCCATGTGTTGGTCATTCACTGCCCTTGGTAATTCAAATCCCAGCCCCCAGGACTTATTAGGCCCTTTGGGATGGGCCCCTGTTTGCTTCCCCAGGCCTCTTTCTGACCACGTCCTTGCCCACCCCCCAACTCTAGCCACACTCCACTCACTTGCAGTCCCCTAATTCAAAACTCTGTCCCTGCTTCAGGCCTCGTATGAGTTGCCAACCACCCCCCTTTCCTGCCGCAGGTTCCTACCACCTTCTTCTAGCTCACTGGTCTTCAAAGATGGATATAAGTAAAATGCACTGGAATGACGGAAGAACATATTAGAAATTTTATTCATAGTCTATTTTAATCTCATTGTTTAAAATGCTCCCCTTTGCATGTAACTATTATAAGGCACATAACATACTAGTTCAATAGTGTGCGCCCATATTCTAAATAAAATATGGTCTTCTGATCTAGCAAGCTACTACTCATCCTTCAGAACCCAGTTCCAATAGCCCCTTCCCAGGAAGCCTCCTCCTCAAGGTTAACTAGTCCCAGGGTATCTTTAGCTGGAGCCAGGCTCAGAGTACATCGGTGAGGGCAGGGCCGTGCTCTCCCAACGCATCAGTCTCCCCATCTGGACTTGAGCTCCATGAAGGCAGGGCAAACACTGTCCGCATCTGGGCGGCTGGCATCTTCTCATCCTTTCGGATCCAGCTTACTAGCTCCTCCTTTCTTTCCCGATGAGCCTGGCTAATGATGCCTGAGGCTTCTCCCAATCTATAGTTATTGTGTTTACTTATTTCTTGCCTGATGTCCCCACCAGGACATAAACTCAAAGCTGACAGGGACCCAGTTTCCCTGGTCTCCATTGTATCTCCCAGCCCCTGGCAAACAGCCCACGTTCAATACCTATTTGTTGCACAAGCGAACTTGATTTTCTTTTCCTTTCCTTTAACTATTTTCCTTTCCAGCTAACAAACAAGGAAATGGTCAGCAACAGAAAAGAGCAAGGGATGACACACATTTAGATAATCCCCCTTGAAAGGGGGATCTTCAAACACATCCTTTGCTACTCCCCAGAGCCCTTTTTTTCAGACATTTTCCTTGCAGTTAAATTGGCAGATTTGAATTCGGCCTCTGTCTTCTAGAGGAGGGGCTGGTGATGAACGGGATGGCTAAAGAGGTGCAGGGGAGAAGAAAGCAAAGGGAGGCAATAATCCACAAATGAGGGATCCTCCCTGCCTGACGGGCAGCTGATGGAGCAGAACTCAAGATTAGGCTTCCAGTCTGGAGCCCACATTCCAGCTCAGTCTAGGAGGGTGGCCGGTCACCCACTTCCAACTGCACACATCTAACGCAACTTCATCATCCCAATTGCTACACAACCAGAAATGCACCCCAAAAGCTCAACAGCTTGAATTAGCTGTTGTATTACTAGGGCCAGGTTATTCTAGGAGACCACAACGAAATAAAAATCCCTGAGCGCGAAGATGTTAGATAACCAATGAACTAATTAGAGAGAACAGAAGGAAGTGAGCAAGGTTTCCTACTCCTCACCCCCTAAAGCTTGACCTCTCTTCCAGCTACACCAGGAAAAGGAAAAGCACATTTCAGCAATTAACATACCACACTTGGCCGGCCACCAATAATATTGAATCCCAGGGAGCCAGAGTCCCGATGCAGGACAAGAGTCAGACTTTTGGTTTCTTCACCCTGCAGGGAAAAAAAATGAGATCACATTTTTATTTACAAACAGGAAATAGATAGTAGGAATTTCCTTTCCATTTAAATGGACTCAAAGACTATTGAGCTAATCATTCCCAATCCTGTATCTCTTGGGAAGTTTAACCAAGGAAACTTTTAGAACCCAATCTGAAAATCTGTCCTGTGTATAGGAAGTTACAAATATTTCTAGATACCGTCTAACCCTGGAATGACCACATAAGAACGTCTGGTCTGGAGACGCCCAGACATGCCTAATGAACATTTTCTGTGAATGACTCCTTGGTCTGCAAATGCATTTCTTTTGACCAGTTCATCACATGCAGGCTGTCTAGACGGGCTACTTTCTATTTGTTTCCCAACCATTTTCAACAGCAGCATTCACGTCATGTCATGAAAGGTTCAAATAGCAATCCTCTTGGAAGTGTGAGCGTACGCATGGCCCATCAATGGTCATCTCTGTTTGGGAGACTTGGGGGAAAATAGTGCAGTAAAAGTGAGATGCAAACGCAGAGGGAAAACAAAAAAATCCCAAATCTTACTGAAAAGGGGGGGGGGGGCATTTTCACAAAGTAATTACTGTTCAATCCATATGAGATGCAGAGCTGTTTAACAGAAAACACTCTGTTTAAGGCTGGTCAATGTGAACCCCTTTAAATCAAACAAGCAGAAGTCACCCAGGCAGGTCACAGAGCACAATGTTCAACAGTCAAAAGTGATGGTGATGTCTGGGCACCTCAACTAACACTCTCAAGTAACAGACAGATGGATAAAAATAATTTAACTACATGTTAAATAACGTTGAACTCCCTGATACACATTTGAAATGTTTCCAAAGACATGAATGATATGTAAAACATCACATCACATATATTGACTGTAAACTTGCATTGCTTCACTTGTGTTTTCTTGTTTAAACGTGGCATTATTTAAAGGTGGTTTTTTAAAATATGAAATATTTCATAATAAGCTGTTTTAAAAACAACACTGGTAGCTTATCACAAAAGAGATTTTATTCTGATATTTACTCCTTCCTGATCAAACTTTTTCCTGCTACCTTTTCTGGGGAAATAAATGGCAACGTTTGAAGGGCATGAACGCAAATATCTGACTCCACCACATTATCAAAGGAAGTCACTGTTTCGACCTGCAGTGCCCCATGGGTTTCTGGAGCATTGCTTCATTTATTGCTATAGTTAAATGTGTGACTCTGGTTCCATATTTCATCAGGAGAACTGTATCCAATAGAGCCAAAAAGAAATTATTAAAGACTAATGGGCTTTACTGTGTAGGATTATCTCCATGCTTGAGTTCTTAGTAACCACAGCTCCTTCTCATGACTAGTTAGTATACAGCTGAATTAAAAATATTTCCAAAAATTTCATGTATGCCTAAACATCAATTACAAAAACTCTGTAAAAACAAAGATGACAATTTAACATTAGAAAAAGACATTCAGTTTCTGATGAAAGAACCGGGTGTCCTATAGGAACAGCACAGCATTTATTTCCTAAGGGTCACTAACTCAATAAATAAAATATATAATTTTATGTAAAAGAGAAGCTAGTCTCTATCAAGATATTGTACCCAGGAGACCAAAAAACAGCAGATCCTCTATTATGCCAGACTATTTTGTTGGTTTTTAAAAATTTTTTTCCAATAAACAGCACCAGCATCAAAAGCATCTATCAATGCTATCAATTTTTACATAACTAATTTGAGTTGCAACAAGTTAGCAAGCAATAACTTTCACTGTTGTAACAGAATAAAAATTTAGAATCAACCTAATAGTTTTGAGAGGTAAACATGATGATTCTCAAACTGAACCAGTTTATATCTTTCTGCTTGGGACACTGAAAATCTTAGTAAATCCGTTTCTTGCTTTGTTATCTTAGAGGGGTGAAAAAGTTAGAAATACATAGGAATTTGGGCAAGTTATCTTACATATCTTACATGCCTGGCTTTCATAACTAATCAAATGATAGAAATTGCACAGTTACACAGTAATCCAAGGCAGATGGCTTTAGTTTGACAATCTCAAACGACGCACAAAGAAAACTGCACAATCACGTGAATAAAAAGATTAGTTTTAAATCTACTGTGTGATAACCATTTATTCAAAGAAAGAAAGAAAGAAAATAATCTCATTACACTGCATTAACAATAATAATAGCTAACATTTTCTGGTTGCTTAATATGTGCCAGAAATTATATTGAGCATTTAAGTGCTTTATTTCATTTACTAATCCAACCAGTCTTACAAATCGGCACAAATACCATCCTCATGATACAGGTGGGAAGACCGAAGGAGAAGGTTGCCCCGTGGCAAAGAGCCAGTAAAAAGTTGAGCTGGGATCCAAACTTATCTTCTCCAATGCTAGACCTTCATTACCCTTCTATACTACTCCCTTTTAGTGTAGAATATAGAAAATAATTCCACGTAGGCTAGCAACATCTTAGGTCTTGTCCAAGATGGTTCAATTGTTGAAGTTCCAAAAAGGAACTCATTAAAGGAGGGCTTACCCAACGTCGGAACAAAATTCCCAACTGTTTACTGAACTATTTATTTCCCAAAGAACCAATCCGAGATGCCCAAAGATATCTAAGTCCAACCCTGGCCTCAGAGATTTCTCTTAAGGGACAAGTAAGACAAATGCCTGAAACACAACATTCCTCAGCCAAATAGCAGCTTTCAAAGAATGTTTTTGAACAACCAAGTTGACCTATGCTTCCCTGCCACATGCAATGGCCAGAGAGAAAGAAGGGTGTTCTTATTTTCTACAAGTATCTTGATCCAGTCTGCTGTCCAGGAGGATTAGACATTGGCTTTAGGTTGTAGTACCTATTTTATGACTGGTTTACACTAGTAAACCAACATGTGGAAGATTCAACACGGGCTGTTGAGAGGGATAAAAGTTCACTCTGGGCTGAATTATTTCCATTTCTCCAACTAATCACCAAAGGTCATTTTCCAGCCTCTGATACCCCAAGCTTGATTCTGGTTTTTCCTTTCCACTCTCCTCCCCTCCCCCCAAACAACCTTAACTACTTTATTTTAATTTCTAATTTTTCAAGATAAATATTAATAGAGATTTTCAACATTAGTCTTCACATAACACATTTTGCATGTTAACATTAATCTCTGCTTAACCATTTAACCTTTTCCTGGATTCAAAATGCTTCAGCATAGAGGGTATTTAAATGATTCTCATTCAATTATATGCCACCCAATTGAAGAGCAGTATGAATGCGATACGGGCAAAGGCTCTCAGCAATGCAGCTTTCCTGACTATTCACACTGTGTTAAACAGTAGCATCTTTCATCTACAGGAAAATTTAACCAGTATTGGTCTGTAACCAATGCTTTGCAATTTTCTCAATGGCCCAACGTAGTAAAACAAAGAAGGGAAGGGGCTAAACTTCATATAAACTGATTAACCAATACATCTGCCTTCTGAAGCAGGCACTGTATCAATGCTCTAAATCAGGAGAAAGTGAGGCTCAGAGAAAATCATATACTTGCTCAAGATCATACAGTGGCAAACTGGGAGGGTCAGGATTGGAATTTGGGTCCACATGACCCCAATGCCTATGCTCTTTGTACTGCAGAGGTAAATGTGTGTACCCTATCCTAAATCCCTCTGCCTCTAAAGACTGGGCGTGGAATGAAGGATTAGACAGTTAATTTGTTTTGTAATTATAGTTTTAAGTAAACCTTCTTTGGACTATGCAAAAATAATTGCAAAGATTAAGAGTGTCTCTTACACCCTGAAAAGTATCATAAGAATATTACGCCCCTGACAGGTATAGTGTAATGTTTAAGGTCTTGGACTTCAGAGTCAGAACCTGAGATCAGTTTCCTCATCCATGCAATGGGGATAATAACAGTTTCTTCTATGGGTTACTAGGATGCACGACTGGGATAGATAATACCCGCAAAGTATTTCAGGACACTGCCTGGCCAATAATAAGTGCTCAAGATACAAGTCACAGTGCTGAAAGGGGCACTTGCACAGCTCAATATTGAGGCCACAATGTTCTTCTACCACATAAATTATCCTTCCACAAAATCCAAGCAATGGAGAATGCCTAATCCTAGTTTCACTTAGTCAATCTACAGCAAGTTTGGGAGTGCTGGGGCCTGAAGTTAAGTAAATAAAGATCGTTATATATTCCTTACGACATCTCTCTTTTTCCACAACTGGAAAAAGAATGGCACATTCTAGGAGACCATTGGAGTAGGCACCAGGTAGACAGCTTTTCTTCTAGAGGTGATAGGAGGGAGACACGAGGAACAAGAGAAAGGGAGAAGCTCAGCCTGGACTTTCAGTGGAGCACAGGTAAGACAGGCAGATGATACAGAACAAGTGGGCTGCGTACCATGAGAAATCAGATGCATGGCACGGCCAGGTCTGTAGGAAACATGAGGGCTCTCAACAGAACCGGAGAAACATCAAGTTCAAGGAAATGTGGACTTGATAGGAACAGTGAAAGCAGAAGAGAGCTGGGGAGTTTGGGAGCACAGGGGACTTGGGGACTGCTGGATACTACAGACTGCTCCAAGTTCTACCACATCCATGGGGCTTGATGGATTGGGAAGAAAAGGTGAAGAGCAGAGAAAAAACAACAACAAAGAGAAGTGAAGTGGCACCTCCTTGTCAGCTTTTCATAGAGCTGCCCCCTGTTCTAAAACTCTTCCCAGATGGCAAGTGTTTCTTCCCTTCAGCAGCCAGGACTCAGGAGACCAGAAAGCTCTCACCAAGAGCCTGGGGAGGGAAGTGGAGAAGAACAACTTCCATCATATTCTGGACTCCAGTGACATCACTGTTTCCTTGGGGCTGGGCAGGAACTGTAACAGATCCTCAGCCACCCAGCCCCTACCCAGAACCCAATTCAAGAGAGTAGCTGAGCCCCTAATTGCAACGTAGGGTCTCCCTGGGAGAAGCTTAAGTCATCAGTATTGAGAATGTGCACAGATATATGAAACTTGGAGAAGGGTTAATATATCCCTAAGTGAGTGTCAAGACCTAAACAACCACATGAACCATCCAAAGCACCAAAGCCAATAAGTCACAAGCAGAAATGGAAGCTCACTTTTCAAGAACACAGTTGATTTTGCTTAAAGTAAGCTTTGCTATCATATTTGAACATACAATTACTGGATCAATGTTAAAATTACCTCCATGATCCCCTGCTCAGCTTTCAGCTCGAGGTAAGAATTTTAAGTCTAACTCGGTAAGAATTTTGGGGTAGGAGAGTCACAGTGAAAAATCAAAAACTGAATGTACTTTGAATGTCACAAAGGCATCTTTTGGGGACTGCTTTTTTTTTTTTTTTAAATATCCAAGAATGTGAACCATCTTCTATGGGCAAAGTCCCTTTTCTTTTTGAGTATTACTCCGTCATCATCCTCCTCCAAACTGTCCAGCCTTGGAAGCTTAGATGCCAGCCATCTCCTAGTCAGCCTGGTGGTTGGTTTCCAGAATCCATCCATGCCATTGTCAATGTGGACTCTTTTTAAAAACTCCTTTCTGCCCAAGGACTGGTGTTCCCCAATTATTGCTGTTGTGGGATGCACAGTAGAGAACTGGCTAGACTGGAAAGCTGCCCAGCAGGTTTTGAGAAATGTAACTGACTGACCGCTAGTGTGTGTGTCTGGGGTGACATGACTTCTTAGTCTCTGCGAAGCCCACAGAGACTCACACAGCTGGGAAACAGCTCTGACTAGTGACTAGTGACACGAAAGTGCTGTATATTTGGCCATCTCCAGGCAAATATGCACAAAGGTGGGGATTGGGGAGACCAGGAGACAGAGCTGGCTGTCAGAAATTCTGTACTGAAGAACTGGGGAAAGTCTCCACTCCCTACATTCAGTCCTCTTTGTAGTTCAAACTTTGCGATTTTTAATGGTGAAGCAGTCTGGACCAACCCCTCCCTGTAATTCAAACCCTAGGTCTTAAGAAGAGATTCTTGAAGGAAGAACAGAAGAGGAAACTGATTAAAAGCCTAAGACTAAAGATAGACATGGGGATGATGCCTGAAATTAACTTGAAATTGGATGAGACAGTGAACAGAAGCATTAGCAGGATGTATCTGTCACCAAAACAGGTGTAGAGAGGATGAAAAGAGACAAAGTGCATGGGGAAAGAAAAGGCTCCAGGCTGGTAACTGAATATACAAATTTACAAAACTCAAATCACCCTGTCTTAGAAGGTAGAAAGGAACAAAAAGAGTTTTTCCAGAGTCCCAATATCTGCAGAAAAGTATACATACATCCATAAGCCAAGCAAGATATTTTTGAAAATTATGTAAGAGAAGTAAAGATTTTTCAGTACTTCCCTAGTCCAAAAATAAATTAGTTTGCTACTGTATTTATATAACCTGAGAAATCCCTAAATGTCCAATTTTCTATTTCCATGAGCTTCATTTTAAATTTGTGTCTCTAATTTTTGTCCTTGACTCAACTGCTTTTCTGGTGAACAATCACAAGCAATGCTTCACCAAAAATCAAAAACGACAACAAACCTTATTTGAGGTGCTACAGTATCTTAACATTCCTACTTGATAGACTAAAGGGTATGCTATGGTCTGAAAGTTTGTGTCCCCTCCCCTTTAAAAAATTCATATGTTGAAATCTTAACCCCCAAGGTAATAGTATTATATGAGCAGGTGAGGCCTTTGGGATGTGATTAGGGATTAAGGCCCTTATAAGAGATGCCTCAGAGAGTCTCCTGGCCCTTTCACCAAGTGAGGACACAAAAGATACCCAGCCATATATGAACCAGAAACTTGGCCCTCACTGAATCTGCCAGCACCTTGATCTTGGGCTTTCCGGCCTTCAAAATTGTGAGAAACAAATTTCTATTGTTTATAAGCTACCCAGTTTCTGGTATTTTTGTTATAGCAGCCCAAATGGACTAAGACAGGATGGTTTGAGCCTGATGCATTTTCTTCCCCAAATTAGAAAGAAAGCAAAGGCTACTCAGCTATGAAACTAAAACTTCTTGTTCATAGGAAGGTAGGAGCTTTGCCTGGCCAACTTCTCCTTAGCTTTATTAATTTTGGTGGAACAAATATAAATACACATACTAACTAACCCTGTAGCCACCATATCATTCATAAGCTTTAACCTCCTCCTTGACATCTTAGCCCAGAGTTGCTACCCAGAGGCAGTGACACTGACTTGAATGTCCCTATTTCACATGTTATTCCACCACTGAGAAACAGAGGATAGAAATCCAGAGAATGGGTCACTCAGGAGCAACAGGAGGCTCACAATGAAACTGAATCTTTGAGTAAATACCTCTTCCCTTCTTCTCTATAACAACCACTTCAAATTTCTAATGTTTCTTCAGCAATTTATTGGAAAAAGTGCTAAAACCCCACAGGTGTCAGGCACTTAACAGATGGTCAAAAAATGCTTGATAAGACTTATGGTGCCATTTCTGTACCATCATCTCATTTCACCTTAGTAACAACCCTATCAGCAGGTGTATTATGATCCCACTTTACAGATGAGGCAATTAAGGCTTAGAGGAGGTTGGAAGATCCTTCCAGAGTCCCTCAACAACAGGGTAAAGGGAGCACATGAACCCCAATATTGCCGATTCCAGGGTCTGGATACTAACTACACTCAACACATTCATTCTATTCAGGACACCAGGAGCCTGCCCATTGACCCAAGGCCTGCATGCAACACTGACCCACAGCCTGATGGTACTCCATCCCTCTCCTGATCCAAATGCAGCGAAGACATGGGACACCTGCAAAAAGCTTTTAGCAAAATTCTACGGGTGACCTCTCCACCCAGGACTCATCTCTGCACACACAATGCCTACTGCTGAGGACAAGGCTCAAACTCTCCCCCTCCCTGGGGATGGGGTTGCTGCAGAGCCTGCTCACACAAAGGTTATGCAGTGTCTCTGCCCTCTAAGTTCCCTGTAAACGTATGGATGGAATGGGGGAGAAAGATGGCCACTCAGGTCCATCTGTTAGTTATTTTCTTATAAGAGTAATCATTATAGTACACCACTTCCCCTTCTTATTGGAACTGGCTTATTAGGACACCATTAGTCAAGGGGGAACACAGGCTAAACCATGGCTAAAAAGCTTGGGTATGCAAAGAGTAGTAAAACTTGTGTTGTGTCTTCAAAGGCACAAGTGGGAATCTGATCAATACCATGGGTTAAAGCTGCTCACTTTACCTTTGCATCCAATGGTGCCTACCATGGAGCCGGGTACTTGGGCTAGAATGTGATGAACTCTAAACCACAAGAATATATTTGGAAGGATTTCACTTTGTTCCTACTGTTAACCACTCTTAAAATTATTATAATAGGCCAGGCACGATGGCTCATGCCTATAGTCCTAGCACTCTGGGAGGCTGAGGCAGGAGGATCACTTGAGCTCAGAAGTTCAAGACCAGCCTGAGCAAGAGTGATACCCCATCTCTACTAAAAATTGAAAAATTAGCCAGGTGTCATGGTGCGCACCTGTAGTCCCAGCTACTCGGGAGGCTGAGGCAGGAAGGTCACTCGAGCCCAGGAGTTTGAGGTTGCAGTGAGCTACAATGATGCTGCTGCACTATACCTGGGGTGACAGAGCAAGACTCTGTCTCAAAAAAAAAAAAAATTACTAGGATAAAAATTAAAGAGATAGCCACCATTCCATCCAGGACACTACTTTTTTATTTCCTTTTTATTTACTTTGCCTAAATCTCTTTTATAAACAGGATCTGTTTTGTTTTATATGCCATGTGCGCTACACTAGACCTATGAAAATGGGAATATGGCATAGGATGAACACATTTCATGGACGAAAAGCCAACAGGCAAACTAAAATGAGCCCAAGGAGGACACTGAGCAAGTTATTTAACCTTCTGAGCTTCTGTTTCTTCATCTGTAATATGGAGGGAAAGGGTTGTAGGTAAGAGTACCTATCTCACAGGGTCTTTCTGAGGGTGAAATAAAATAATGCATGTATACCTCCAGTCCACATAGTGCTTGGCATATATAAAAACAGTCCTTGGGAAGTCTGCATGAGACTTCAGAGGGGTGCACTGCCTCAAGAAAAAATGCCTTTCTTATTTTGGGAACAGCTTGGAGTCAGGTAACTCTGTGTTCAAACCCCAGCTCTACACTTAGAATCTAATTTCTGGCCTTAATCCAGCTGTTTTATAATGTTTTATAATCTGCTTCTCCCACCACAAAAAAAAAAAAAAAGAGGTCTACCTAGTGAAGAAGATGGAGAAGCTAATATATGTACCTATATAAAGCACCCTAAGTGTATGGCACCCAGTGGAACTCAATGAATATCATTTCCTTTCCTTTTAAGCTCTTTGGTCTACAGTCCAATGCATAATTGCCTTATAAATAGATTCTTACTCATCAAATATTTTTAAAGAGAGGCAAGGACCATTTCTAAACACAGAAAGAAACACTTACAGCTAAATTTCATCAGAATAGCCAGTTCAAATTGTCCAGTTATGCTCATTTAATCTAGTATAGCTGGGTAACAGATTTGTAAACCAAATCCTAATTTTCTTTATAAATCACTGAAATGAAATAGAAGTGACAGCCCACATTCTTTTAGCTGAAGTAGGGTGTTTTGTTAGATATGCTATGGAACGGCTCTTTGCTGAAGCTTTTCAGAAACAAAATATACAAATTGGTGAACATTCTAATAGATACATTCCAAAGTGTTTAGACATCTGGAATACCTTTTGATACAACTGTCTATTAGAGTCACTTATCTACAGTCCTGAAATGGACAAAATCATTTCTGGGATTTGGGGCTTTATACAACTTGATCTGGGTGGATCTAGCAGAACAAAAATAATGCCTCCTCAAAATCTGGAAACAATTTTGTAAACTGGAGCATCATAGAAAAACTCATTCTTTTTTAACACAAGCCCACTCTTGGTTAACAGCTGAAAAGTTATGATAGCTGACAAGACAGCCCTTTCAATCTTGAATTCATTCACCGAACAAATACATATCAAGAGTTTACAGTGCACATGGCAATGGATTTAGTGCTGGGGACACAGCCCTGAACAAGACAGACTCTTCCAATTACTCAGTTACAGCTGTGATAAATGCCATGAAGGAGGGCTACCAAAGTGAGAGTTTCAGGGCACCAGATGTAGTCCGTTAGGTCAGACAGGCCTGGCTTCCTGGAGGTACTGATGCTTGAACTGAGATGGGAAGAAAAGAAAGAAAGGTCATGTAGTGATGAGCAAACCCTAAGTGCTGACAGAAAGGCCAGAAACAGGAGGAGAGAGGTGGAAAACTTGCAGGTTACTTAGTGAGTACTTGGAAAGATTGTTCTAGGGTAGAGAAAAGAGCAAGTGCAAAGGCCCAGAGGCAAGAAGGAGCTCCGGAGCATGTATATGAAACACTCAGAGACCAGTGAAGCTGGGAGAAGAGAATTGAAGGGGAGAAGAATCCAGGAAGGTAGAGGCTGGCAGAATCCAGACGATGCCCGACCTTATAGCCACCCAAGAGAAAAGGGAAGGAATAAAAGGTTTAAGAAGGGAGAGTGATAACAGATTTACTTTTCTAAGAGATCATTCCTGGTGCTAGGTAAACAACAAACAGAAGAGGAGCAAGAAGATGTGTAGAGGATGGAGCTGCAGTCCAGGCAAGAGATGACAGTGTCTGAGACAAAGTCCAATTTTGTCCCCCAAGGGACATCTGGCAATGTCCGGAGATACCTGTGATTGGGAAGTGCTACCAGCATCTAGTAGGTAGAGGCCAGGGATGTTGCTAAACACCCTACAGTGCACAGGACAGCCCCCACCACCACCACTAACACACACACAACCAAGAACTCTCCAGCCCAAAATGTTAACAGTGCTGAGGTTGAGAAACTCTGGTTTAGACCAAGATGATCATGGGAATGAGCTGGAGAGCAGTGAATAGATCCAAGATGTATTAAGGAGGTAAAATCCACAGGATTCAATGATAGAGTGGATGTGTGGATGTGGGGGTCAATGACCTAAAGGTAACCAGGATGAATCTCAACTTCCTCAATAGTTCCAAGGAAAGTTATGTCCAGAATTTTTCCTTTCCCAGAAAGCAAAAAAGATATTTGCTCTGGAATGCTTTTGTTCTTAGAATCAAGTGGATAAGTCAGAGTGGGAAAATGAGGCTGGGGGCACAACTCTTTAACTTCCTCAAGTGTAGCATCACCAAATCTGTTGCAAGCCAGATGCGGCCAGCCTCAGTGAGGTCAGAGATGCCTTTCTAGGCTATGGTTACCCGTCATTCAACTGCTAGGCAGTCTGGTTTTTAAACTTTATCTTGGTCTTAAAACATTTAGGAAGGGGTGTTTAGACAATGATCAGTAAAATCATAACTGTGTGAAGATCAATACATGTTTGGTCTACGTCTGTACTTGAGCCTAAACTCTTCACCCAGCTCTTAGCTACTTAAAGGCATCTTTAAGTAGCATCTGTAGCTACTTAAAAGCATCACCTGGGAGCTCATTAGAAATGCAGAATCTCAGGCCCCAGGCCAGCCCTAATGGATCAGAATCTCTAGGGGAGAGACTTAGGAATCTGTGTTTTAACGAGCTCTCCCCTGACTGCAATCATGCTAAGGTTTGAGAATCCCTGATAGAGCTCACATTTTAGAACAGAAGAAACAATGTCTATGCAAGTACAGCACTTACAAACCCTAAGTGCTCAGTAGGTGTCAAAAAATTGAAACCTAAGGTAATTTAAAGAATGCCACATCACTTATGGAACAAGTTCTAGGCTGCTGAAGAGCCAATATTAAAATTTTTCTGAGTGTTTCTTATCTACTTCACCTCATAACAGAGAAGCCAACATTAGGACTTATAAAAAAAATAAAATAAAAGAGTTGTACACAAGAATTTCCAGGCAATATAAATCCTGCCTTTTGGGAGAGAATAAACAGTACCCAGCAGGAGTAGAGAGTCGGCTCAATGAAATAAACAAGTTCTTAAACAGCTTCCAGTGGGAGGGGTTTTTACGGCTGATGAAGGAACAGCAAAAAGCTTTCAGAAAGGTCCACTGAGGGTTAACTTCGGAGCAAGAAGAACAAGCTTCCCTTAAGGCCTCAGCTGAGGCCTTCCAGGGTGTGAGGCCAGAGGGGTGGGGAACCTGCAGCACTGGGGCCACATGAGGCCTTCTGGATCTTGAGTGTGGCCTTTTGACTGAATCCAAATTTTACAGAACAAATCCTCTTAATAAAGGGATTTGTTCTGTGAAGTTTGGATTCGGTTGAGAGGCCACACTCAGGGATCTGGAGGGCCACATGTGGCCTTGAGGCTGCAGGCTCCCCACCCTGAGAGGTCTCAAGGGGGGTTCCAACTCCAGAACAAAACTTGCTCCATAAGCTCAAAATCAACATCTTGTCCCCAAGCTTAATATCTTTGATTATCCTACCTGATAACCAAACAGAGTCTCAAAAACATCCACAGTTTTGATTCAAGTATCATATTTTTGATTCTGGGAAAGAGTTTACCCAAACACTCCAGAAAGAAAACAGAAAGGCAAGAAGAAATAATAAACCAGCTCAACAATGAATGATGTATAAACTCTGGGGCAGTGAATGGCTTATTTATAAATAAGCGTCACTTAAAACGACGCAGGAAATCCAGATGACAGCATAAACATGATAAACTTGGAAACTGCTTCACCCCAAACCTGGCGCCTGACTGAAGACCAAGCTTTGCCCTCTGTTTTAGTGACTTGCAGGCTCACATCAGTCTTTTGTGCGCCTGTGCGGTCCTGGGTGAGCCAGGGAGCTGTAAATATTTGCCCTTCACCCAGAGCTAGCCAGCTGCTGAGGCTGCAGCCGACAGACAGGCCAGGGGCCAGGAAGGGGGGGGCGGGTCGGAAAACTTGCAGGCCTGGTGTGCACGTATGGAAGGGGGGCTGGGAGAGAGCAGGGGGAGACAAAGCAGACACAGGCCCCTGGTGGCCTCTCGGGCAAATATTTTCCCCTCTCTGCCACACCATCTGGAGCAGGCAACCCAAGTGGCAGCAGCAGGGCCATGCCCCTCCCCAGGGAGGCAGAAGCACCCAGCTGTTGAAAATATGGCTTTTTCAGGGAATCCAGTGATTCTCAACCTGGGCGACTCCCTCCCCGCCAGGATACTTGACAGTATCTGGAGACAATTTTGATTGTCACGATTTGGGAGGCAGGTCTATTGGCATCTCGTGTGTGGAGGCCAAGAATATGGCTAAACATCCTCTGATGCACAGGACAGCCCCCATGACAAAGAATTATCAGGTCCAAAATGTCAACATGGCCCGAGCTTGAGAACTTTGAGGTAGAACCTGAATCCAGCTCTGTCTTCCGAGTCACTGTTCGATTTTCGACAAGTTATATAACTTCTCTGAATCTGTTTCCTCATCTCAAAAGATAAAATAGTTAATGCATGTAAAGTGCTTCCTACAGTTGCTGGCACATAGTAAACACTCAATAAATGGTACTCATGGTTACAATGAGAGGCAACACGATTAGTGGTAAACAGCTGGGGCTGAAGAGATAGGGACACAAAGGTTCAAAACCCAGCTGTGCACCTAAAAGCTGTAGACCAGGCACAGGACTGCCCCTCAATGAGCCTCAGTTTCTTCATCTACAAAATGGGAAGCCTCATACCTACCTTACTTGATTAAAAGGAAATGACCAGGAAGAGCTTAGCACCCGGCCTGGAGCAAAGAAAGCCCTCACGAGTGGTGGCTGTTACAACTACACCAACTACCAGGACCAGGGGATGGCTCAGAGGGAGATGTTAAAAATAATTGTAGGTAATACCTGTCAAGCATTTACTCTCTGCCTGGCACAGTGCCAGGTCCTTTTCATATATTCTTTCCCTGAAGGCTGACAACAACCTTTCACACTGAGGGAAACTGAAGTACCTGGAGGTTAAGCCACAAGTTCACCTAGCTGGTTAGCAAAAAGCTCAGATGTGAAAACAGTTGTAACCCCAGAGGCCTCTCACTTTAATATTACTTTATACTTGTTGGGGGCAGGGTGACCCTTTAATTCTTTGTGAAATCCCCCAATGATTACCTCAGAGAGTGTCTGGCTGTGTTTCACTCTGTGTGTCACGTCTCTAGGGACCATAGTTTCCAACTTTAGAGAGGTTAAGCAGTTTGCTCAAGGTCAGCCAGCTAGTTGGCAGCAAAGCCCAAGTTTGAATGCAGCTTTTACTCCGGAGGCCTCTCTTCTGGCATCCTTCTTAACTTACTCTACACTGGCTGTGGGTTCCCTTTATTTTTTCTGGAATCCTTGAGGGTGCATGGATACAATTCACCCAGCGTGCCTGTATTTTCTCCTGGGGGTCACGTCTACAGGTTTCCAACCTTAAGTGAGGGTAAGCGACTTCCCCAAGATCACCCAGCTGGTCTTAGCAGCAAAACCTCTGAACACAGTTCTGACTCTGAAGCTGCATCCTTCATTCTTACCCTACACTTGGTTGTGGATTCCTTTTAGTCTTTCTAGAATCCCTGAAGCTGCTGTAGCTATACTTCACCCCGTACATCTAGCCTGTATGGACCATAGTTTCCAAGCTTAGACAGGTTCGGCGATCTGCACGTAGCAATATGGCTGGCAAGCAGTGAAAGAGAAGGAGGCAGGGATGCTCGGGGAAGCTCTTGGCATCCTTGTACCCAAAGGGACAGGACTGGGCCCTGGGTCCCCAGGGGGCCTGGCAGGGGTCGGGGAAGTCGGCTGACGCCTACCTTGCCGCCGGGCGGCGCGGCCATGCAGCGGCTGAGCGAGTCGAGGCGCGCGCTGTACTCGGTGAACTTCTTCTGGTAGCGCAGCGCGGTCATCTGCAGCTCGAGCTGCGCCGCGGCCAGCTGAGCCACCAGCGACTTCTCTCGCTTGCCCGCGCGCAGCGCCTCCTTCTTGAGCGCCTTGTGGAGGGCGCCCAGGCGGGCCTGCAGCGCGCCGTTGTGCGCCCGCAGCGCCCGTGCGCAGCAGTGGCCACCCGCGCGCTGCTCGCCGTGCGTCAGGGGCAGCCCGCAGCCCTCCTGGCAGCGGCCCACGGGCCGCGCGTCGCACGCGTCGCGCATGTGCGCCTCCACGTCGCGCCGCAGCAGCACCTGGCCGCAGCCCGCGTGGCGGCAGCGCGCGGGCGCGAAGTCACAGTGCTCGAGGTGCTCGGGCAGCTCCTGCAGCTTGACCACCCGGCCGCAGCCACGCGCCGCGTGCGCGCACTTGATGTCCAGCTTGAGGATGAGGCGCTTGAGCGGCAGGACGTGGTTGAGCTCCTTGGCCGACAGGCGACCACGGCAGCGCGCCGGGCAGTTGCCCTCCTGCACCACCCAGGGCAGCACGCAGCCGGCACAGAAGACGTGGCCGCACGGCGTGGTCAGCGGGTCCTCCAGGACCTTGTGGCACAGCGCGCACTTCAGGTCCGGATCCACGTCGCCGTCGAAGCGGTCCAGCTCGAAGCCCATGGTGGCGGCCGGGCCCCGGGGTCGCCGCCGGGCGGCGGGCCGCCCCCTCCCTCCCTGCCAGGCGGCCCAGACACGCCGGCTACGCCGCCCGCTCGCTCGCTGGCTCTCCCCGGACTGAGCCTAATTGCTCCAGACTTCCTCGGAAAATGCCCGAGGAACAGGACTCCTCCGGCCGTATTTGCGCGAGCGCGAGCGCATACACAGCTCTCCTCGGCGGCCTCCAGCCAGCCCCCTGCAAAAGGCAGGAGGCCGAGAGGCAGAAGAGCGTGGGAAGAGACACTGAGGCTCGCCAAACGGGACCGGCCGGCCCAGGACGCCAGCCTGAACCTTCTCGGAGGACTCCTCTCCGCTCTCTTACAGTTTTCGCTATGAGAGACAAAACGCCTGCCAAGAAAAGCTCTTGACGTTTGGAGCTGAGGCTGCTGCTTTCGCCCACACGAGTTCTCCTGGAACCCATTCCAGAATGAATCAAGATTTTTTACTCCGCTCTCTCCCCCTCTTCCTCTTACGAGTGGTTGCAGAGGGCGAAAAATATTTTGGAGCCCGCTATCTCAGCACTTACGGTCTTTATTTATTTAATTCATTCCAGGGAAAGTTACAGAGCCTGCGGGACTGTCCTGCTGCCACTTCAGTTCCGACCAGAGGTTCTGCGAACCCCAGGGTTTGGCAGGCGGTGGTTTCCAGGACCGGAGGACGAATCTATGGGGGCGAATTTTCGGGGACAAGAACTGCTAGCCAGCTGTCCACTTCACCTAACACCTCTGAAGTGTCTGCACTACAGAGTGGCATGCGTTGTTCTGAGCGCTTCTAAATCGGTCCCTTTTAAAAATCATCAGTACAATGTTGTGAGAGAGTATTAGCTCCATTTGAAAATTATTTCCCCCACCCCCTTTCAGAAGAAGTAAACGCTTGCCTTACTATGAGAACTGCAGAAGTTAGAACTTGGAGAAGTCCCGCATCGCCCCTTGAGAACTGCATTCCTTCAGTTTTGTTTATGTGTACACTTTGTTATATTTCCATTTTCCCATTGGAGAAACTCAGGCTGGGAGAAGGCAAAAAAAATGTCCTATAGGGTCTTGTAGATCAGTGTTTCTCAAATGTTAATGTGGTCGTGGATTCTGATCCAGTGGATCTAGGGCGGGGCCTTAGAATCTCCACGTGGAAAGCACTTCCAAGTGATGCTGCTGCTGGTCTATGCTGATCCTTGGATTTCCACTTGATTGGAAAACCCTAGCCATCCATGGATCAGGACTTTTTCCTTCTACTCTGGGGTAGCTTTTCAAGCAGTACAGTGAGCCTGACTGGGTAGTGTTCAGCAGCACTCCTGAGTGTTGGAGGAATATTGTTGGAATTCCAACTTGGGTGGAAAGTTCATAGCATCATCCACGTATTTTTTTTTTTTTAACCTCCCAAGGCTAGAAACATTCCTAAGAAACACGCAGTCAGCAAGCTATGGAATTCTCATTTGGAATCTGCTGCCAGTTTCTGAACAGTGAAGAGGGAAAGTTGGAGCTCTGTATACAGCGAGACTCCGGGGCCTGGAAAGTGGGATTACAGCATCCATTTTATCTAATTGCTTTACTTCTCCCTTTTATGTGGCTGCTAAAGCCCCGTGACCTTCACTATTTAACTGCTTCATCAGAGTGAAAGAATTGCCTTGATGTTCATAAGGATTACTTGTTTTTAACTGACCTTTAAAAAGTTGTCACTCACTAGATTTTTCAATGCATGGTTGAGGTCACTGCACAGTGTTCTTTAATCAGTGTTGGTGGCATTTGTTGCCTATTTGTGGTAGAGACTTTGTTTTAATTGTTTTAATCAATTAATGCATTTCTTTGATAGGATTCTACATGGGGTGGAACATTACTGGCCTTTGTTCAGATAAGCTTGTGCCAGGGAATCCTCCATCCGTATATTTATTAAGCTACTCACGGTTCTCAGATAAGGGGTGAGAAACAAATTCTTTCACCAAAGGTGTGTGGGCTTGTCAGTTTCACAGGATGGGTTAGTGTCAACAGGGTGATAATCTTCAAACCAAACTGGTTTTGAGAAACAGGGAAGCTCTGTCATACACCATAAACAGGAAATAAGTGCTTACTTGGGGTGTACACTTCAGAGCTGTTCCACCCCCGGGGGTGGTCCCCCAGATGGCACACTGAGAGGTTGTTGATGAAATGCTACAGCTGAGACCACAGAGGAGCTATGGCTTACTGTGGATTGGCCTCTTTAGGCAAAAGGAAAGTCTGTCTGAGCCACTCCTCATTGGTTAATTTTAGTATCAAAATTCTTGGAGGTCAGCAAATAAAAAAAAAAAACCCTCTTAGAATGTCAGAGCTGACAAGACCACGCATATTATCCAGTCACTGAACTCAACACATGGGAACTGACAGCCAAAAATATTAAGAAAAAGAAGAGTTTAGGGCAGACTTTCTCAACCTTGGCACTACTGACACTTTCAGTCAAATAATTCTCTGTTGTTGGGGGTTGTCCTCTGCTTTGTAGGATATTTAGCAGCATCTCTGGTCACTACCCACTAGATGTAGTAGCACCCCCCCCCAACCCCCAGTTGGGACAACCAGACATTGCCAATGCCAGATTGAGAACCACAGTTTTAGGGCAACTTTTGTTCGTGACTAAAGTCAGGCACTGCTAGCAGCCCACATTTTCTGCTGGCTGTGGAAGCACCTGGTGAAGGCAGCACTGTGAGAGAGGGACGTTAAATTGAAAAGTTGAGGCACCACACTAATAAACACTAATAAAACTGTAGAAAGATGAATGTTTGGTATGGCAGGCCTCCCGAGGGTAGTAGCTGATTTTTCTGACATGGATTAGATACTTACTCAACCATCTCAGAAGCATCTGAGTGTTTATATATGGATGAATTCCTTGTGGACAGCTGGATTGGGCACTTTGCAAATGATTTTTTACGGCTTCCACCAACTTTGCCATTACCCTTTCCTCCTGCAGTCTGATTCTGCACTTTCTAACCAAAATGGGGTCCCAAGCCAGGTAGAAATACTATTTCTGTATTCGCCACCATCCCACTCTGCTTTTAAACTCTGTTTTTGCCGTCCCTTCCGTCAGCATGTTTAGTGAGAAGATGACAATAATATCTACCAGTTTTTGAGCTCGTACTAGGTACTGTGCTCAGCACTTGACCTTCATTTTCTCAGTAATCCTCACAGCACATCAAGAGGTGGATGTTTTGTTTTTGGCCCCATTTTACAGATGAAGAAACTGAGGTTTACAGAGGGTACATTAAGTTATCAAACTGGCAATCAGAGATGTAGAATTCAGGGAGAATTCCAGAACACTCACTCTTAACCACCATGAGCATTATGCTTCTCTTCCCTGCATAACCCCTAACTCAGGAGGCACTGCTTTATGAAGGATGCAGATAATCACGCCGCACCTCCACCTTCCTTCCCTGTATCAATCCTCCACTGCCCCCAGGGACTTCTTAATTTGTGGCTTAAGTACTAAAGAAAACAAAAACGTCAAGGTGCTTTTGAGATTTTTTGGTGGCTTCCCTGAGCTTAAATTTGTACTCCACTAGCTGAACTAGCACCACACAACTAGATAAGAATCTGTTTTACCAACCACTGGAAGTACCACCAGAGAGTACTAAGGTATAGCAGTCATCCACAAGCAAGTGTGAAACATTTTGGTCAGGTTACTTGCCTCTTGACATAGCCAACGTCAGCTTTCCTGGAGGCCCGCGACGTTCTTTTGGCTTTGAATTGGAGGGTAGGGAGAAAAGAAGATAATTTTCTATTCTGGATAATCTGCCTTTTATGAAGATCCCCAAGCGATTTGTGTGCACTTAAAGTTTGAAAAGTACTGCTCTAAAGACCATAAAACAAGCTGATGTGGGGGAGAGAAATGAAAGAGGACTATTTCAAATAGGACAGTCTGAGGAGGAAAAATGTGAGTTGTTTCTTAAAGGATCAGAATGAGCCAGCAATAACTGGGAGAAGAACATTCCAGGCAGAACAACAGAAAGTGCTGGGGTTCAAAGGGAGTCAAGCACTTGGTCTGTTTCAGTTAGAGCGTGCCTAGAACGTGAAGCACAGTGAGCAGGTGCGTAGAATCAAGTAAGGGTAGAGAAGTTGGCAGGAGCCAGACAAGCAGGGGCCTGCAAGCCATACACAGGAGAGAGTTTGAATTGGTTGTAAGTGCTAGATGGCACTGGAGAATTCTGAGCATGGAAGGGGCACAGCTTGATCAACATCTAATTCCTATGCTACATCTTACACTCTCTCATAGAGTAGAGCAATCATGGCCACGTTCTATCCCACATGTTTAACACTTAGTAGAAACTTAATAAATGTTGAAAAAATAACTGTTGCTTCTTCCTACTCTGTGTAAGTTCCTGCTGCTAGCTTCCTAATCACGGGTTGGTGCTACCAGAATGAGGTATCTGTATCACAGTATGGGTTAAATAGGCCTCTGTGGCCTATCCAGAGTAAGTATCATCATTTAGAACATTGTTCCTATAACAAAATCGATTCTGAATTATGAACAACCAACTCCCATATGAATAACTGGATCAATACCTGGTTGTGAATTGGCAGGCTTTGTACAGAATGTGTGTGTGTGTGTATATACACATATAAATGTTCACATATGTACCTATGTGTTTATAAATAATATATACCCACATACATACATGCATGCAGGAGAGGAAAAAAGATTATTTAGCTAAATATAACAGAATATCCAAGTAACCATGGAATAAACTAACTAGAAATTAATTTCTCTCTCAAGTAAAAAAAAAAAAATGATGCATAGTTAGCAGGCCAAGGCTTCCAAGTATAATGGCTTCCAAGTCATAAAGGACTCAGGATTCTTTGATCTTCCTGCTCCACCATCTGTAGGGCCTGGACTCTGTGCTCACTTTGTGGAGCAGCATGGCTGCTGCAGAGCCAACCATTCCAAGCAGAGAAATTACTGCCCCTAACTTAGCCCTCTTTAAGAAGATTTCTTTAAAGAATCTTAAAGAGAAACCCAACTACTTTCTCTTACATCTCCAACAGCAACAGAATTCATGAAATGTACTCTTTTAGGAGGGCACATTGCTCCCTGGAATATTAATAGGGTTCTACCATGAGAGATTGCTTCACACTCAGTAGTTATAATGCTTTAACTAAAGTTAAAAAGACAGACAATAACAAGTGTTGACAAGGATGTGGAGAAAATGGAACCCTCATCTATGGCTGTTGGGATTGTAAAATGGGACAGCCACTCTGGAAAATAGTTTGGCAGTTCCTCAGAATGTTAAATACTGAGTGACCATATGACCTAGCAATTCCTTTTGTGCGTATATAACCGTAAGAATTGAAAACATATGTTTAGCCAAAAACTTATACACAAATGTTCATAGCAGTATTATTCATAATAGCCAAAAAGTTGAACCTATCCAAATATCCATCAACTGATAAATGTATGATATAAACAAAAATGTTGTGTATCCATGCAATAGAATATCATTCACCATAAAAAGGAATGAAGTACTGTTTCATACTACAACATGGATTTACATTGAATACATTATTCTAAGTGAAAGGAGCCAGACAAAAGACCACATATTGTATGATTCCATTTATATGAAATATATAGAGATAAAAATTAGATTAGTGCTTGCCAGAAGCTGGGCAGAGGGGGAAATGGGGAATGACTGCTAATGGTAGGGTTTTCTTTTTTTGAGGTGATGAAAATGTTCTAAAATTAACTGTGCCAATGGTTATCTAACTCTGTGAATATACTAAAACCCACTGAGTTATATTCTTTAAAAGGGTGAATTTTGTGGCATGTGAATTATATCTCAATAAAAGATAAATTTTATGGCACATGAGTTCTATCTCAATAAAGCTATTATAAAAACACAAAAATATTAATAGGATTCTGTTAATAAGCAGGGAATAAATGGATATTAGATACACAGGTAGCACTCTACATGTGTCTATATGCATGCATAAGCCTGTTTTTTCAAAATTATATCTATTAGACTAGGAGTTTTTTGGGTTCATGCTAAGGGCTGTATTTTTAGCAATTATTGAATTATATTGCATTAGGACTCTTTTAGTCTGCAAGTTTCTGAAACCCAATTCAAAGTGAGTCAGGCACTTAAAACAAACAAACAAAAAAGAATAGGCCACATCATTGAAAAGTCCAGGAAGTAATGTGGCTTCAGGCATGGCTGAATCCAAGTGCTCACATGAACACATTAAGAATTGGCTTTGCTTTCCTCTGGGTTAGCTTCCTTCTCAGGCAGGCTCTCCCCACATGGCTACACAGACAGCTTCTGCAGTCCATGTTTGTATCTCACTTGCTTATTAACCCCCGCACAAAGAGTACCATTTTCCTAATAGTTCCAATAAGCATATAAGACATAATTCCTGACCTGCCTTAGGTCATCTGCCCATTCCTGACCCAGGGAGCTGTAACATTCTCCCCCAAACCACAGGAAATGAAGGTAGGGGAGAAAGTGGTTCCCCAAAGTGATACCAGAAAGGCAAAAAATGTATGCCCAGTATAGTCTTATTACAAAAGTCATCACTAAATTTAACGTGGGGGAAAAGGATTACCTGTAAAATATATGACAACCATTATCTTCGAATGAATTTCAAAACCTCCTATCAGCGTCCCTAACCATTATCAGTTATACTCTGGCTTGAAGCAATCATCTGTGTCGGGGAAAATATACACAAAATAAGGAATGTAATGCTCTTTTTAATAAATGTGTTCAGAAACTACGTTTATACAATAGACCCTCTTCCTTCAGCTAAATCACGTGAAGGTACAGTCTCTAAAGTCAAATTTAAAGTTTTAAAGTGTAAATAGTAGCTGTTATGTTGGTCAGTGCTGCATTCCCAGGACCCAGGACTGGCTCCTAGTAGACGCTCTACAAACATGTTGACCGACTATATAATTTACCCAAATATTTACTGGTCCTAACACATTTTTCAGGTTTCTAACACCTCAGAGATACTTGATTATTCCTAAGGTGAAAAAATCAAGGAATAGGATCTGAAGAGTAAGACCTATGATTACATGGGTTCTCAGATCAAAAATAAGATGCATGGGAAGTATAAAATCATCACAGATGCATGGGAAGGTATAAAATCATAAAAAGAAATATACATTTAAAACAGAATACCAGCACTGATTTCATTAGTAACTAATTTGGAAAATCTGCTTTGCCAATATTTAAGTATCACTTTATGGCATATTCTTTAACATAAACAAGCTCTTTAAAGTCCTTGCAGCTCAAGCCTGTGATCTAGGAACTCGTTAACTTTAATTTTTCTCCTGGCACTTTCTCCACCACTCTCATTTACTCAATCTGTAAAATTATTATCATAATAATCCATGTTTACCTTGCATATGGTAATAATTGCTAATTAACTAATTTTTATATGTAGAAACCCCTGAAGACTTTACACAGGTGTGAAGTATTATTATTTTAGGCTCTTGGTGAAGATCCAACTTTCTGTTTGCCAGTGAGACAGGTCACACTCTGATGTTGCATTCTCTTTGGGAACGGAATATTATAAAAACTGTTTCTGTGGTTCTTCCCACTGTTGATTGATTTGACAAGCAAAATCCTGAAGTATGATAGCACTTTTTCTTGACGTCTAGAACCACAAATAACCAGAGTTGTGTTCAGCGTTTCATCAATGGAAGCCTCTTTACAGCAGAATCTAAACTGCTTTAACACGGGCATCAACAGAGATCTGAGTGCAGGTGACACAGCATTGCTGCTCTCAAAACTAGTGACTTGCAGAGTGCCTTCTGCCCATTACATATAACACACAATTGCTTTCATCTAAATATCATTTGATTATGCTAAAAAGAGGCTTGCCCTTTGTTTTGTTTTGTTCTATTGCCATTTCTTTTTATCATTTTTACGACAGAAGAATGACATCTATTCTTCTGGGAGGGCTTCAGGCAGAATATTTTTGAGATGTGGGCCAACCAAGAGAAATGTGACATCCTTGTGCTTTGAAATCTTGAGGCTGTGGTTTTGGTACCCAGATCAAGCAGGCACTTGGCAATGAAAAAGCTAAAACAAAAGATTAACGAAAATAGTCTTACAATGGTATGGTGTTTCTAGGATAATCGTTTGTTATATTTTAACAAACAAAGGTCACTTCAACCTTTCATCCTATTTTCATTGCTGCACAGGAACAGACACGAAATGTTTCACAAAGCTGGCTATGAACCTCTGTCTACAGGGGCAAAAAGTAATCATGGAAAAAACTTCTGCAATGGTAGTATTTTTTCTATACAGGTAGAATGGAAAATGTGTCCAAATATTGGCATAGTCACTGTAATATTGGCAAACAGCACACTCCATCTTGACAGAATATAAAAAGCCTTAGAAGTAGAATCCAGAAAGATGAAAGAACTTGAAGGACAATGAGTCAGTTTGTCATTGGTGGGAATCTTTGTAGTAACTTATAATTTATCTGTGGGTTGTGTAAGCTTACAGATGAAGATAAAGCTGGAATCAGGGAGCTCATACTAGTTTTCTCTATTTTCTAGAACTATAAAGTTCCTGATGGTTTCTTCAACTGTGGGAGATAAGTAAAAGTGTGTTCCTAACTTTTGTAAGGTATGTTTTTTATTTTTCATTTTCTTCCAGAAGGGTGGTAACTGACTAGCCATGATGGGGATTACCCAATTTATAAATGGAATGGGACAGGCAGGGGGAAGGGGCTGATAGTCTAAGAATTGCACACTACTCCAGAGACTAGCAAAAACTTAGGAATGCCTTTTGAGAAGAGGCAAAAGAAGTTCCACATTTCACACTTTAATTGAGAATGGTGCCTTTTCTTCTTCATGCAGAAATCACCCAATGGATGGACTACTAACCTTGTTCTTTGGCATTTGATAAAAAATTTACTGAATTCAACAAATAATATATACAGTTCAACTGACTCTGAGTCATGGAATAAGACCAGTCTATTCATAGAAAGAATTTCATCAAAGAAACAAAAGTATGATTGTGCTCTGCATCAGGGGTTGGCAAACTTTTTCTGAAAAGAGCCAAATAGTAAATATTTTTGACTTTGAGGGCCATGTGGTCTCTGTCACTGCTCAGCTCTGGTGGTGTACCACAAAAGCGGCCATAGATGATATGTAAATGAATGGGTGTGGCTGTGTTCCAATAAAACTTTATTTTCAAAAGGGCTGGATTTGGCCCAAGTGCCTTAGTTTGCAGTCCCCTTCTGTATATGAATACACTGCTTTTTTGGCGAGAGAAAATCAGCTGAATCTGAGACCACTGAGTCTATGATAATAAAATGGAGTAATATGGACTTACAATAAATAGGTACTCAAAAAATGACTGTTCAAAGGTGTCAGTAGAGTATCACGGACTTGGGAGTCAGAAAAACCGACATTCAAATCCTGGTTCTACCACCTATTGGCTGTACAACCTTTGCAAGCCACTCATTACAGTTTCCTCATCTGTAAAAGGGAGATGTTATTAGTGTCTGTTTCATAGAGTTGAGGTAGATTAAATGTTGTAAAATTTAAATTAGCGAACACATGTAAAGTGCTTGGCACGGTGCTGGGCACATACTGAGCTGAATAACATTAAGACTAAACGAATGGCCATAAGGAGGGTAAGCATTATTAAGGTGGACTGGCATTGCTAATGTTTCCTGAAGTTATCACCCACAAACCAGGCCCAAGTTCTCTTCCCCAGAGTCCTGGAATTCAAAGACAGTATGCATATGTTGCTTAACAATGGGGATACGCTCTGGTGCAAACATCATAGACTGTGCTTACACAGACTTAGGTGGGGTAGCCTACTGCATACATAGGCTGTATGGTATAGCCTATTGCTCCTGGGCTACCAACCTGTACAGCATGTTACTGTACTGAATATTGTAGGTTATTGTAACACTATGGTAAGTATTTGTGTATCTATACATATGTAAACATAGAAAAGGTACAGTAAAAATAGGGCACAAGAGATAAAAAATGGTACACCTGTATAGGGCAGTTACTATAAATGGAGCTTGCAGGACTGGAAGTTGCTCTGGGTGAGTCAGGGAATGAGTAATGAGTGAATGTGAAGGCCCGGGACATTACTCTACACTACTGTAGACTTTATAAATACTGTATACTTAGGCTATACTACATTTATAAAAAAATTTTCTTTATTCAATAATAAATTAACCTTAGCTTACTATAACTTTTTACTTTATAAACTTATTTTTAACTTTTTGGCTCTTGTAATAATACTTAGCTTAAAACACACATTGTACAGCTGTACAAAAATATTTTTTTATATCCCTTACTATATAAGATTTTTTTTCTATTTTTAAAATGTTTATTTTTTTCACTTTTTAAACTTTGTATTAAAAACTAAGACACAAACATGCATATTAGCCTAGGCCTACTCAGGGTCAGGATCATCAACATCACTGTCTTTCACCTTCACATCTTGTCCCACTGGAAGGTCTTCTGGAGCAATAACATCCATGGAGCTGTCATCTCCTATGGTAACAATGTCTTCTTCTGGAAGACCTCCTGAAGGACCTGCCTGAGTCTGTTTTACAGTTAACTTTTTAAAAAATATATAAATAAAAGGAGTACACTCTAAAATAACAATAAGAAGTATAGTATAGTAAATACTAGGTGACAGGAATTTTTTAGCTCCATTATAATCTTGTGGGACCACCACTGTGCATGTGGTCTGTTGATGACTGAAACTTTGTTATTCAGTGCATGACTATATACAGGCTACGGATATGGGGAGATAAATGGAGTAATGTTAAAAAGCAGTTTTCTGGCAAACTTCACCAGAAAAGAATTAGAAAACAAAAGATAAAAAGAGGCCATATCAGAGCTACATGGGAATCATCTTTTTCTTGGAGTTATTTATTATTCTGTTTATTCACCAGTTAATCACTATAACAATTTTGACAACACAAAAAACAAATGAAGATACAAAGAATGTGAAGTCCTCTCTTTTTAGGAAAAAGTGATGCCAACGGTCTTTCAGGCAATTCCTCGAAGGTGAATTACTGGATGGCACTGTCTTTCAAGGCCAAATGTATCCACAATGCTAAGTACAAAACCAAAGGAACTTTGCAGGAACCCTATAACTGAGATTGCCAGTTAAGATGCCTTCATCACTAGAAACTCATTTTTAACAAATGAGGGAAACATTAGTTCATCTTTTGTTTACAGGGACCTAAGGCAAAAACTGGAGAGCTATTTGTTTGAGAAAGTCATAAGTTCATGTCTTATTCACTATGTCCTCAAGATTGAGCATGGTCCCTGGCATACAACAGATGCTCAATAAATGCCTGTGGCATTGTTGACTGAAAGAAGAGAAGGTGCCATGACCTTCTTAGACTTCCAAGGGCACAGACACACCAGTCTGGAGCATTCTGCTATTGAAAGCCCTTTCACAGTACTGCAGGGCATATTGGAGACAGTAACCGATTGCATCATATTATATGTCTGGCATAATTATACCATAGGCTTTTCTCTCCTTTGGTGCCTGTCAGTCTCAAAACACATGCCACGTCCTCATTTTGCTTATATCAAGCGCTGGGGTTGCCCACTCATTACATTCGGGACCTGTGAACTCTGTATCTATATCCTGAGTCACTCAAGCCCAGAACTCCACTCTTGGGAGAATGAGGATGGCTTTTTTTCAGAGACGATGATGAACGATGGGCATTCAAGTCCAGAAGGAAAAAGGGGGAAGTAGCAGACAAGGACCAGCTGGGGCTGAATCAGATCCCCAGTGGACAATGGTGATAGTTTCCCAGTTTTCTTTTAGTTTTTTAAAAATTATAATAAAGCTGTTTTTTCTCAGTTCCTAAAAAGGGAGTTTAACCTGTAAGATGCTATAGATTCTCCTTTCTAAATCCCTTTGCCATCATCCTCAGTCAAGCCACCATCTCTCTCCTTGATGATGGCTGTGTTTTCCAGAGTAGTCTCCCCACATCCCTGCCTGGCCCTTCAATTTATTCTGCACACAGCTGCCAGAGGGATCTTTTTAAAATGGAAAAATGGTCCAGAATCACCCCCTGCTTAAAGCTGTTTAATAGCTTCCCATTTCTCTTAAGAGAAAAATTGTAATCCCACATATCACTTCTAAGGCTGGGCATGATCTCACTCTGCCTGTCTTGCCAGCCTCATTCTGTGTTCCTCTCCTCCTAGTTCCACACTCCAGCAATCGAAGACACTGCCAATTGTTCCCTGATAGCCGTTCTTCCTTGTGTTTAAAAAAAAAAAAAAGCAAGCTGAGTTTTCACTGGGCCTGTGATGCCCAGCCAAGAACTACACTTTCAGCCTTTCTGAATTCTGGTCAATAAGACACAGGGAGAAGTGATGTATAAAACTTCCATGTTGTCCCTTAAAAGGCACTCCTTGCCTACCTACTTGCTAGCATGTAGACCAAGCACATTTCATGAGGCAGGGATCCAAACTATAGCTCACAGGCCCAACTCATCCCACCACCTGTTTATGTAAATAAAGTTTTATTGGAAGACAGCAATATCCATTCACTCGGGAATCATCTGTGGCTATGTTCACAGTGCAGTGTTAGAGTTGAGAGGTTGCAACAGAGACCATATGAACTACAAAGCGAATCTGGTCCTTTATGGAAAAGTTTGCCACCCCTTGTCCTAGGGGATGCAGAACAACAAGATAGAAGATAAAGCTGGCCACATCAGCCAACTCAGCCCATTTGGGCTGTTAAACATAAAAAATATACCTATCTTGTTTAAGCCTCTGTATATGAGCTTCTGTTGAGTTCCTCAGCCTTGGCACTATTGACATTTTGGGTCCAGTAATTCTTTGGGGAGCTGTGCTGTGCATTGTACGATGATAAGTAGCATCCTTGGCATCTATCCACTCGATGCAAATAGCATCCATCCCCCTACTTGTGACAACTAAAAAATGTCTCCAGATATTGCCAAATGTCCCCTGGGGGGCAAAATCATCCCTGGTTAAGAACCACTGTGTTAGAGCAACTTAAATGGCTACGACAGGCACCTTTCTCTCCATAAACATGCCAGACTTCTTCCCCACCACTTGGGATTCACACTTGCTGTCTCCCTTGCGGGGGTGCTAATACCCTTCCTCACTTAGCTACCTCCTGCTTAACTGTCATGTATCACCTTCAACATCACCTCCTCAGGGAACCTCCACTGATCTTCCCACTAAGTAAGCACTCTGATAGTCGCGTATAATTTTCCTATGTAGCAATTGTGATTATTGGTATATTGTTCACCAACCGTAGGTGCACATGAAAGTATTCAGTAAATGTTTGTTGACTGGCTTACTGATGTGACATTGTAATTTTTAGGGAAAAGCAAGAGACTAGTAATGGCAGGGGAGATAAACAGGGTCTTTCCAGGGTCCTGACTCAGGGGAGAGGGGTTCATATTGCTGATTAGAGAATGAGGAAGAAGCAGCCAGGGAGAAATGGGGTTTCCTTACATCCCAGTCCCATAAACCAAGGGACCTGCTTTCCATCTGTAGCAGCCAGAACATCTGCTAAAGTTAATGCATTTCTGTATTTCAGAGCAACATATGGATTTGTACTTTGCCTTTGGTTTTGAAATTGTTTGCTTTTCGACCCTGCACTTTTCAGGCTAAGTTATATGTGATATGATTTATTAACCCTGTATTATCCTCTTCTAAGTAAAGTTAAAAATAATCCCTAGGATCACATTTTACACTCACATGCAGATAAATATGTGTGCCCTACATTCTCCAGCCCCTCCCATCATCTGAGGTAAGAGGGGAAACATTCAGATGGGTCTATGTTGCTTCCTGAGCACAAGGCCATAGGCAGAGATGTGTGTGGTCTACTTAATTCCTTCATATCATTACTTGATTTTTCTCTCTAGTCAATTAGATCTTGTCTTCTCTTTCAGGACCTCTCATCAGCCTTCTGAGCCTGCAAAGCTAAAACGTCTTTCTCGGGATCCTGAGAATTCTGTAAGTGAACCCATACACTGTTTGTAATAAAGGGACCCTCCGCATCCTGTCTTTGTAGGACATATA
Organism: Daubentonia madagascariensis; assembly: GCA_023783475.1. NCBI lineage: Eukaryota > Metazoa > Chordata > Mammalia > Primates > Daubentoniidae > Daubentonia > Daubentonia madagascariensis. The sequence goes on from JAKFHU010001953.1 coordinate 46,718,009, forward strand.
CTAGTGTGTGTGTGCATGTGTGTGTGCACATTTGTGTGTTAATGGTTGCAAGAGATATTTTACCCACATACCAAGAGCTTGTATTTTGGAGTCAGATCTGGTTTTAAGGCTTATTTCTACCAGTTTTTAGGATGCTAGGATGACTATAAGAAATGACATAATGTCTCTGAGCCTTAGTTTCTTTATCTTTTAAATGGGACTAATAATGATTACTTCAAGGTGGTGTTGTGTGGATTGAATAACACAGTGCCTTGCACGCAGTAGGCATTTTTGGGATATTAGTTATTTCTAGGATCCATTCACTCTGTCTTTTCTAGGACCCCTGAGAATGGGTTACAGACATTCCTGAGATAACCGGCTGGGGGCTGGACAGACAGTGACTGTCCTCTGCTAATCAGACCATCTGGGACTTCACAACTTTACCTTGACCCATTGGAGGTAGCCCCTGGCAGACACTTCAAGGGCTACAATACCCTTCTCACTGTAATTTCAGGAACACATGAGGTGAGCAGTACCTCCTGTCCCGACACTAGCACCTCTACAGGGCTTTCCTGTGTGCGCATGTGAAAGCATGAGGCTCATGCTTGCCTCCTAGAAACCTTTCCTCGTGACTTTCCTGTGGAAAAAAAAAAAGAAGAAAAGCTCTGCGCTAAGCTCTGTCAATTTTCTGAAGAAGATGCAGACATTCTTTCCCTGCTTCACAGCTGTGCCTCCCCTCCACCGCCTGGCTAGAGCTGTCTAGAGCCAAGTGGGGAATGGCTGAAGGAAGCCTTAGAATAAGGACAAGCATGGGCAGGTTGTGCAGACACGTCAGAGTGAGGGTGGGGCTGGAAGACAGCAACAAGAGGAAAGTGTCAAAGAATCTCAAGGTATAAGTTATCAAACGGAGCAGAAATAAACACCCAGGAATTTTGTCCATACAATAATAGTTGTCATTTACTGTGTACTTCCTCTATGCCAAAAAAACTTAGCAAAGAAGATTCGAATTACTCTATTTAATCCTCACAACAACTCTAATGCTGTAGATACTCTTACTCCCATATGACAGATGAGGAAAATGAGGCCCATACTTGCCCAAGACTTTGGGGCAGACCTGCAAGTGACCAAGCACAATTTCAAACTCCCATATGTTGGATGCCAGACCCTGAACTCACTGTGGCATGCAATGGGGTCCCAAGGGTTCCACATAGTGGGAAGGCTAAAGGTTTCTGTGGTGGGGGGTGCTAGCTGCCACCCCAAATCTATTCTCCCCATCTATGGCATGGCGATACTGCTGTGAAATGGCTGCCCAGCCAGGGGCAACACTTGTGACACTCTGCCCTGAGGTGTACAGTGAAACTCACGCGCTCTAACGGAGTGTGACTGGCAGTGATGAGTGTGACTTCAGGCCCGACATTTTTACGAGGCAGGCACGCCTTCTCCATGTTCTCTTTCCCTTCCCACTAGCTGTACTCGCAAGACAAGAAACACTTAAAGGATGGCTGAACTTGGTTACAGAGGGAAGCTGGGTCTCTGAATCACTGCATGGAAGAGAGTGAGGCTAATTAATGACGCCCCCTCAGGACACTTCCAAGAGTAAGAAATGAACTTTTATTGTGATTATGCCATCCGGATTTTTAGGCCTTATTTGTTACAGTAACTCCCAATTAATACAACTTCTTTCTTTGCTTTAAAGAAAAAAAATTGCCCCTTGCTGTTCTAACCAGCTAAAAAGAAGTCCCCAGACAGCACAAGTAAATGGAAAATGAATACCATGGCTCCATGAAATAAACTTCTCCATAATTTTGAGACAAAATTAATTCAAAGATGACATATTAGACATGGCTATTATTTCAAACTGTTTAGGGTCATCCTTCCCTTCAAATAAAGCAAAACAGCTATTTAACAGGGAAAATGTGAAAAGACAGCAGACAATGCTGCTACTACTTCAAACTCTGAAAAGTATTCTGACTATTCAATTATCTCATATTAATAACAGGAGGAGAGAATGATGGTTTATTATTATTTTTTTTTAATCATTAACTTCTTTTTCCTTTGGCCTGGAATTATTTCTCCTTATTTTCTTCAGTCACACTTTATTCAGTTGGCCCACACTTTCTGGGCCAGCTTGACTTTTATGAATTCTCCAGGTGATTTGAAATCCAGAGTAACTAAGTGACATCTGCAAGGTTACAATGAGCTGTTGAGTCTGTAGGTTCTTCTTCATCTCTAATCTTCCATTCTTGGGGGTCCCCTCTCCTCCATTGCCCATGAGCAAAAAAACCAAACAGAACTGAGGTAGTTTTCTTGGAAAATGAGCATAAAAAAGTGTTTTAACCTTAAAATGAACTTACTGACCATTCCAAAACCATTGCATTTTAAGAGGTTGGAAATTCACATTTGATATACAAAACCCAAAAGCATAAAGAACTACCTTTACTGAAGTTGATGCCAGCTATATATTCCCAGACAATTGAAAACAAGTCCTCTGCTTCCTGCTCTTCACTTTGCACTGCGATGGGGAAACGGAAAGCTATGGAATTAAGGTGCAGCTGGGGCACCCAATTACAGCCCCCTGTGGTTCTGGCTTTATGCTTTTGTATGACGAACACAGACAATAGCTAGTACATAAGCCTAATCACTCTGTGTGCTGCTCAAAGGCTGCAGTCCAAACCTGGGTTTGATTTAGTGTTTTTGAATGGAATATAGAAAGTATAGCTAAGACTGTTTACCAAAATTACAGTTACCAAGCTGTCATGCCCACACAGAAATGTTGGGTCAGGCTCCATTTTTTAAAACTACAAATATTTCACCTAATTCAATGTCCTTTCCTGCCCAACTTAGAAATGGGTCTGTGAGCTTTGTTTTAAACTTATTTCTCATCACACTCATAATCAAAGTTTCCTTATTAGGATCCAGGCCCTTGAACCTGATAGAATTCTCAGTCATTGACCTTGGGGCAAGCAGAAGCTGTATAGGTGGCTCTTAGATATCAATTACACCACAATGTCATCCCTGTTTAGAATCCTAAGAGTGGCCACTTCCGTAAGCAGCTGTCCTCATTTCTCTGTCTTACCCTGCATCTACCCACTTGTATTCTCACTTTTTTGAGGTCAGGAATTTGACCTCTTTATTTTGACTTCCTAATTTTGGGGCTATCCTGCAACAGCTCCAGCCCCATCGCCACTCATTGCTATCCCCAGAATTTGGTACATAATGACTCCCCCCCCACTAAAGGTAAAGAAACTTTTATGTTGTTTGTCTGATGGGCCAAATGAAAATTTCAGGTGCTTCAATGTAGTCAGCATATCGTAGAGAGAGAAGTGGTCTCTATGCATGGCTGCGCTTTACCTAGCCTAGCATGGACAGTCTCTTCTTCTGGAAGTGAAACTCTGACATTTTTCTTTGAGGAATTATACACACCCCATTTTTAGGCCAAGTCATTGTCCACATCTCTTGGATCCAAGGATGGGCATGGGCCCCAGGCCTGGGCAATCAGCATATTCTGGGCATAGTGATTAGTATAAGGCTGGATACATGATCCAAGATAGTACAATCAGAAGAAATCCATGAATTTTTCTGGAACAATTGGAATGAAGATACTCTCTTTAACCTTGAGTTTGTTAATAGAAGGATGTACGTCTGGCCCTGTGGGGCACCATGTGGAGAGAGCTGGTCTGGAATGAAGCTGACACAGAGAAAAAGGGAGCCAAAAAATGATGAGTGACTGAGTCCTGGTGACACATGTGATCTCCTGAATCCATCTGTGCCTGAAGGCATGTGGACTCCTGGTCTTAACGGTGTGTGAAACAATAATTCCTTTTTTGGCTTAATATAACTTGATTGGGGTTTCTGTCATGAGTGATGAAAAAAGTTGATTAAAATAAAGCCAGTGTAACTATTTTTTTTTTTTAGTTTTTCTATATTGCTTCATTTATTTATATGACTTTAAATATGTGCTGCTCAGATTTTTTTTTCAGTGTCCAAGTCTATCAAAATTGTTTTCTAATGTGTTCACCAGGCATATTAGTCAGGATTCTCCAGAGAAACAGGACCAATAGGAGATATATAGATATACAAGATGGGATTTATTATGGGAATTGGCTCATGCAATTATGGAGGCCAAGAAGTCCCATGATATGCCATCTGCAAGCTGGAAACCCAGAGGAGCCAGTGGCATAACTGTCAGTCTTTGGCCAAAAGCCTTAGAGACTGGGGACAACTGATGTAAGTCCTGGAGTCTGAAGGCCTAAGAACCTGGGGTTCTGGAAAAGATGGATGTCCCAGTTCCAGAAGAAAGAGCACATTTGTCCATCCTCCACCATTTTGTTCTATCTAGGTCCTCAATGGATTGGATGGTGCTGGCGCCCTTTAGAAGGGTGAATCTTCTTTGTGAAACTTACTGATTCAAATGCAAATCTGATCCAGAAACACCCTCACAGACATACCTAGAAATAATGTTTTACCAGCTGCCTGGGGTATCCCTTAACCCAGTCAAGTTGACACATAAAATTAACCACCACACTAGGTTACTCAGAAACATCCAAACCTGAACTCTTGATTTCTCCCCACAGACACATTCTTTCCTTGATCACTCCCATGTCAGTAAGGGCCATTGCCATCTATACAATTGTTCAAGCCAGAATTAGAAAGACAGCTTTGATTTCTCCCTGTCCTTCACCTCCCACATTCAGACCATCAGAATGTCCTGTCTGTTCTACTTCTGGAATATATGTCAACTCTGTAGACTTCCCTCCATCTCTACTGCCTTCACCCTAGCTCAAGGATGACCAACTCTCTCCAAGATTACTACAATATTCTATGTCTATTTCCTGATTCTTTTACAGTCACTTCCCAATCCATTCTCTACACTAGAGCCATTAAGCACTGTGCTTTTCATTGGATGTAGACTTAACTCCTCACTGTGGTATAAGGGAGCTGTATGCTCTGACCCTTATCTGCACGGGTAATGCCATTTTGTACCAACTCCTTTACACATATCCAGTCCCATGAGCTTTTTCTTGGTTTCGAGGACATGTGCAAGCCCCTCTAAGGTAAGCTCATGGTGCTATTCCCTCTACTTACATGCTTGTTCCTCTCCTCCAGCTCTTCACATGACTCTCACCTTTTTGTCCTTCAGTTCCCAGCTTGAAGAGACCACCTCTGAGTGCAGGTCATTCTTCATCTGGACACCTTGTTCGTTTCCTTCACATACTTCCACATTTTGCAGCTACTTATTTATTGGTTTACTTATTTACTATTTGACTCACCACTCAACAAAACTCCACGAGGGCACACGGCATGAACCCAATAAATAGAATTGAACAAAAAGGAGATCTGTGAATCCACGTGCAGACAAGGCATTTTCTACAGACAGAATAAATAACACATGTTGCATACATATGGGCTCTTTGTCAAATGTTTGCAGATGTTATTGTGTGTACCAAAGCACAAGTTCATTTACAATGTTATTGAATTCATATTGGCTTTTTGTCATTAGGTTTTTTTCTGAATCCAGTGGTTTTTTATGTGAGATTTTCCCCAGTTCCACATCCTGACCACTAGGGCCTGATAATTTGTATAAGGCTAATCCCTTAGTACCACCACCCTTCCTTTCAATGGTAAAAATTGGTCCTCATTAGGGCCCTCATGTTGCAATATTCTCATTTTGAAGTTGTCAAAAATAAGGGAGATGTGTCCCCAGGAAATAAAATATTACAGATTTGGTGAGAAACTATAATAGACAATAAACCTGAGTGGAGGCTATGGACTGTTTTAGCACTAACTCCACCAATTACACTACTCTTCGTTGCCTTCAGCAGGTTGTGTGTCTTATTCAAAGATGAGTAAATAAGAAAAGAATCAACATGGAATATATGCATACAAAGTGGAAAAAAATGAAAATAAATAAGCAGGAAAATTATGTGTGTTACATATCTGTATCTCTCTCTTATTCTTTCTCTATATGGATAAGAAGAAGAAATACACAAAATATGACAAAAGCAACCTCAAAGGAATTACATACAATTTAATTTAATTGAAAAATTTTCAAATAAGAGATACAAAGATTCAAAGAAGAAGCTATAGGACAGAGATGAAAACTGATTTGGCAAATTTTGGGAAAGAAATGAAAAATGAAAAAAGCACAGTGAAATCTATGTTAGATGGAACAAAAACAACAAAAAATCACAACTGCAAACTGATGATAGGTTTGAAGAAATCCTGCAAAATGAAGTGAAAATAATAAAGACACAAAAAGAATTGTAGAAAAGATGATAGATATAGAAGATAGACAAGGGAGATACAACATATGTATAACTGGGGTTACGGAAGAAGAGTAGCAAAAAATGCAGTAGAATACATTCAAAGATAAGCTACAAGAAACCTTCTTGAAATACACACTTTAATTTGGAGACAAAAGGCCACACCACTTTCTTAAAAAAAAATACATTACAATGACCTGGGAGAGATTAATCTTATTTATTATTTTTTAAATAAGAAGAATGGAGCATTCAGGGCAGAAAATCAAATAACATAAAAGTTGGGAAGATATTTCTACCAGGATGCTTTTGCTATAAGGAACAGAAACTCTGACTCAAATTGGCTATGATCTTGATACTCCAAGTGTGATCTCTTAGCAACAGCATTGGCCACACCTGGGAGCTTGTTAGAAATGCAGAATCTCAGGGCTTACTCCTGATCTGTTGAGTTAGAACTTGCATTTTGACAAGATCCCCCAGTTATTCAGATACATATTAAAGTTTGAGAAACGTAATGCCTTAAGTGATAGACGATTTATTTCTAACAACTGTTCTCAACCTTGGCTACACATTAGAATCTCCTTAGTAGCATCAAGGAATTTTGCCACAGAGGATGCACCCTGTGTTGATTAAATTAGAAACTGGGATTCAGGCTACAGCATTTTATTTTCTAACATTCCAGGCAATTCTAATGTGAGGCCACAGTTGAGAGACTCTCCATTAGAAGTCTAGAAATAGGTGGGATTTCAGGGCTGGTTGATTCCACAGTTCAATAGTATCATGATGGATCCAGGTTCTTTCTGTCTCTCTGCTTTGCTATGTTCAGGATTGGTTTTTAATTCATAATTTAGCTTCCTTTTTTCCTCCTACTTTCTATCCCTCCCTCCCCTTCCTTTCATTTTTCTTTATTTTTTCTGCCTTTCTTCTTCTCTGCCTTTGTTTTCTTCTTGTACACATAGAGAAATATTGGATGAAATTTTCATCGAGTGTTAAAATGGTTGTTTCTGGGAATTTTGAGTGATTTTGGGGGGTATGATTAAAAATTTTTATATAACTGTATTAATTTCATATACTTCAAATTATTATTTTTAAAAAATGTGTGTTGAGTCCCCATCATTAAAAATGTTGAGAACCATTGGCTTAGTCCAACCCTCTCATCTTACAAGTGAGGAAACTGAGGCCCTAGAGTGCAGCATTAAGCACAACATTGAGAGGGGGGAAATTGGTAAAGAGTCCTTGTGCAACTTGAATCAATAATGCCCATGATGTGGCTGTGTCTCCTATATCTTGACTAAGCGATTTCTGTACCAAATTCTTCTAAGCATTTTGAGTCCAGTGAGAAACAGGAAGGGAATTAGAGCAGGATTTAGCCAAATGATTGGCGTGTTGGAGGGGCATATCTCCTGAGAGATCACCAGAAACTTTGTATGGATGGCATCTTCAGTTGGTAACAGTTACCAAGACAGAAGCCACATGACTGAGGTCACCAATGGCAGAGAAGAAGACACTTGTGTTCCAAACTATGCAAAGGTGTGTGTGAGGTGGCTGCCTCTCTGAAGAGGTGACATTGGAATGGAGACTTGAATGAGGGAAATAAGTGAGATTTAAGGTACATTTCAGCCAAGTTACACCAAAGGGCTCAGAGTTTTTATCTGTTGATTTGTTAGTGTGTAAATCTTGGTGAGGGAAAAAAATGCAAGCTGTTCTGTTAGAGAATGAACAGAACTGCATCTTAGATTTACAGTTTACATGGCTAGTTTTGTGTTCTTTTGATCATTTTATTATGCTTCAAATAATTGCAATTTTTTTCCTCTATGGAGTTGGAAACATATAGACTCTGACCCACGAACTACTGTGACACTATATTTTTGGTCACCCAGAATATATTGTTATTATCTGGAGCTACACTGCCCAAAATGATGGCCAGTAGCCACACAGGGCTATTAGATACTTGAAACGTGTGTAGTGTGAAATTAGATGTGTTGTTAAATGTAAAATGCACACTGCAGCTTGAAGACTTACTATTAAAAAAAAGAGTAAAATATTTCACCAATTTCTCTTATATTATGTGTCAAAATCATAATATTTTAAATATATTAGGTTAGAGAAAATACGTCATTAAAATTAATTTTACCTATTTTTACTTTTAAAAATATGGCTACTAGAAAATTTTATGTCGCATTTGTGGCTTACATTATATATTCCTATTGGGCAGTGCTGTTTTGGAAATATTCCAAATCTCAAGTCACATTCCAATAGCAATAGGCAATAGCTCATATTTTAGATGGTGTGAGAGTTACTGCTGACCCTTCAGAGCCTAATTTATTACCAGAATGAATGAGGTATAGACAGGGGCATGCTAACAATAATAATATTAATGCTCACTAGTGTAACTATTACTACTACTGACTATTGCTATTACAACAACTCTAATGGTACGTTTCTTGCTACTATTACTGCTACTACTAAAACCAAAAGTCTCATTTCCAGGGTTCCAGATGCTGAGCCATGCCCTTCTTTACAAACATTATTTCTAATCCTCACATGCAGCCTACAAGTATGCTATGGACTGAATGTTTGTGTCCCCGTCCAAATTCCTATATTGTAATTCTAACCCCCAAGGTGATGGTACTAGGAGATGAGGGGTTTGGGAGGTTATTAGGTGATAAAGGTGGAGCCCTCATGAATGGGATTAGTGCCCTTATAAAAGAGAACTACCATTTGATCCAACAATCCCACTACTGTACCCAAAGGAAAAAAAGACATTCAATAACAAAGACATCTGCACTAGAATGTTTATAGCTGCACAATTAACAATTGCAAAGATGTGGAAACAACCCATGTGCCTATCAATCCATGAGTGGATTAATAAGATGTGGTATATGTATACCATGGAGTACTTTTCAGCCACAAAAAACAATGGTGAACTAACACCTCTTGTATTATACTGGATGGGGCTGGAGCCCATCCTCATAAGTGAAGTATCACAAGAATGGCAAAACAAGCACGACATATACTCACCATGAAATTGGTACTAATTGATCAACACTTATGTGTGCATATGAAAGTAACATTCATCAGTTGTCGGGCAGGTGGTGGGGGAGGAGGGGATGGGTATATTCATACCTAATGAGTGCGGTACTCACTGTCAGGGGGTGGGCACGCTTGTAGCTCTGACTCAGGTGGTGCAGGGGTAATATATGTAACCTAAACGTTTGTACCCCTGTAATATTTTGAAATAAAAAAAATTAATTAAAAAAAAGAGAGACCTCAGAGAACTAGCTAGCTCCTTCCAACACGTGATGATACAGGAGAAGAAGCCATCTAAGAATCAGAAGGGGAGCCCTCACCGGATACTAAATCTGCCAGTGCCCTGATATTGGAATTCCCAGTCTCCAGAACTGTGAGAAATAAATTCTGTTGTTCATAAGCTAACAATCAATGGTATTTTGTTATAGCAGCCTGAAGGAAATAATACAATGTATATTTGTTTCTCATCCCTAAGAGGAGGAAACAGAGGTTCAGAGATACAAGTTACTTGCTGCAGGTCACACTGGGACTAAATGGCAAAGCAGGGACTCAAACCCAGGCCTCCATCCTCTGCTGGTCCCTTTCCCTGCCACCTCTCTGACATTTGGCGTTGGGCCATCCACAAGCCTCCCATTGTGGAGAGTGGTTTGTCAAGAGTCAGTCTGACAGGCCAGCAATGCTGAACGTAAGCTAATAAATACGTTTCCTGTCTTAGTTAACAGCAGATGTGAAGCCAAAATAAATCAGCTGAGCTTCTCCAGAGGATCCTTAAAGAATATACTGAATATTTCAGTCAAAGGGCCAGGCCAGTGGAGTGGTAGATATTTTCTCAAAGCACCTATAGGCAGCCCTGAAATTCTACCACAAAAGTCATCATCTGCTCTGCTTACAGAGAAATTTAATTTTATAACAATAAAACCAAATGTCTGAACTCCACCTTTCTAAGTGAAGGGTGAGCATATGGTTCTCTTTCCTTGAGCACATTTTTTCTCCAACTTTTTGCCTCAATAAGCTTGCTCCTGCTTTAGTTCTAAATTTAAATGTTAACTCCTCAGAGAGGCTTTTTTCCAATCCCTTTACCTAAAGATGGACCCATCTGAGTTTCCCTTTCTCGGTTCCTTGTATATTTCTTTCATAGCAATTACTGCCATTATAATTAGTTTCTTTTCTTTTGTAAATTCTCCTGCTGAAATTTAAGCTCCATGAACACTCACTGTCATGTCTGTATTCTTTAGCCCAGTGCCTGAAATAAATTAGGTGCTCAGTAAACACTTGTGGCATGAGTAAATGATTCTAACCTATTTCCTTCCCTTTGCCTTAAAAGAAGTGACTATTTTTATCTGAAAAAATATCCTATTACAATTTAATTGTAAATAATGGTCATAGATGCATCAACAATAATTTGGTGACTATTCACCCCAGGGCTACTACCATAGGTGCAGGAGCACCCAGCTCTGTTACTTCCTATCAGTATGAACTCGGGCAAGTTGTTTACTCTCTCTCAGCCTCAGTTTTCTCACCTGTATAATGGAAGTAATATCAGTTGGAAAAATTATATAGATAATGCTCTAGAAGCACTTGGTAAACACTTTAGAGCTATGCAAAGTAATGGGTTCTAATTTCAATATACTGTATATCAGAAGGCAGAACTTTAAGACGTTTATTGTAACCCTGTGGCTTAGGTTGGTCCCCAGAAACAGAACCTTAGATGAGCATTTGTGCAAAAGTGATTTATCAGGAAGTGTTTCCAGGAAAACCCAGTGGAGGAGCAGGGGCAGGAAACCAGAAAGAGAAGGTCAGACGAGGCTGCCATATTATGCACCCAGGTACTTGTACTTCAGCTCTTCTGCTGGTAGGCAAAGCCTGCTCAAGTAGCCCAAGGTCACTTGTCGACAAAGAGCTACAGGTGCTGGCTGTTGGGTGTGATAGTGTCCTAAGAACTAGTGGGCACAAGAATGGTAAAGGGATTAAGGGGAGCAGAAACATAGAGCACACACCAGGAAATTCCTGTCTCAATAATAGATTCTTGTACTTGGCAGTAGATTTCACCATGATGAGTTAAGATTGGATTTGAGTACAGTACTACCTTGTATTTATACAGCATTTCTCTTTCCTCTTTGAAGTGCTTCTATATATAACTCATGCATAAGGATAGCTGAGAACAGGCTTGGTTGGATCACGTGCGGACCATAAAAAAGTAAATTTTCAAGGGCAGTAGGTTAAATAAAGGAAAGAGGTTCACTGGTTTTACAACCGCCAGTGGTTTCTAGTTTTCAATAAGTCAAACCCCTTAGAAGATATGGCTGAATGGGTAAAAAGCCCTCTTGGGGAAATTCATGCTTTTACAGTTTGATTTTCTTTGGGGTAAAGGGGAAAATCCAAGCCATGGTTCAAACCTATCCATTTCATCTTGACCCTGAGAAAAATGTGCAGTATTTTTGTGATGGAGAGGACATTTTGCACAACATGCTCTAAAAGGATGACTTACGTTTGGGTTTTAAATGTTGCTTTCCACAATCAACTTTATCTAGCTGGAAACATACAGGCTTCTTTGCAGCAGTGGTATGGTTTGTCTCTTTTTCTTTCCATCCACCAGAGTGCTCCAACTTTAGTGATTGTCCACAGCTGACCCTAAGGGGTGGCACAGGCCAGGAGGGGCCTGCCATTGTATTAGGCTTTGGCTTGTCTAGCCAGGACAAGCCCTTTTCTCTTCCCTCTCTCTGTGTGGAAGCTTCATGGCTCAGTGGAAAAGAGCCCTGGTTTTGGACGCAGACACAATTCAGCCGTGGGACCTAAACCAAGGGCTGGCAAACTATGACCTGTGGACAAATCCTAACTGCCTCCAGTTTTTGCATAGCCTGTGAGTAAAAGTAGATTTTACATATTTCAATAGTTGAAAAGAAGCCAAAAGAAGAACTGTAATCTGTGTCCTGTGAAAACTATATGAAATTCAAATTTCAATGATGACCTGTAAGGTTTTACTGGAGCACAGCCACACCCATTTGTTTATGTTTTGTCTATGTCTACTTTTGTACTGTAACAGTAGAGTTTCACAGTTGTGACAGAAAGCAAAGGCCTACATGGCCAAAAATATTTATTATTTAGCCTTTTACAGGAAAAGTTTGTTGACATCAGACCCAGAGCAATTCATTTTTCTGAGCCTCACTTTCCTCCTCTGTAAAATGGGATAATAATGGTACCTACCTCCCAGGCAGACAGCTTATTGAGGCAATATATGATAATACATGGGCAAGAGCACCAACTCCGAGGCCAGACAAATCCTGGCTCTGCCACTTACTAACTGGGTAACTTTGGACACATGACTTAATTTCTCACTGCCTCAGTTTCTGCTTCTGTAAAATAGGCATAATGAGTGCCTCTACCTCATAATCTCGAGTTTATTATATGTGACTTATTTGAAATAGCACCTGGCATGTATTAAGTGCTATGCAAGTGTTAGCTATTGCTAGTTTCATTGGGTTGTGGTGAGGAGATGCATTCATGTTTATTAAAAATAAAAAAGGTAAAATCATGGTCTTTATTCATAATGCCCTGGTAGCTGCTCATCTCATAGTAAAGTCCCTCACCATGGTTTAGAAAGAGCAAGAACTCTGGAGCTAGGCTGCTGGAGTATAAATCCCGGCTCCCTCCCTCACTATCCCTGTGACCTTGAGCATGTCACTTAACCTCTCTGGGCCTCAGTTTCCTCATCTGTAAAAGGTGGGTAATATGTAATAATAAAAATCACCTCCTTGGGTTGTTATGAGGATTACATGAATCTGAGTGTACGTAAAGGACTTGGAACAGCACCTCGCATAGAGTAAGTACATGTTACTTTCTGTTATATATTTCTGAATGCCATTAAAATAAATTCATAAATATGAAAAAAAGTGTACCCAGTGACAATCTAAAAATCACCTTTCATACCACTAATGGTATGTGTACCACGACTTAGGAAACACTGACCCAGGGGAAGGTGCTATGCGGACGGATGGACAGCAGCAGTGTTTGGAGGGGAGGGGCATGGTAAGGGTGATCACAGGCATCGGGCTCGTCTCTGCCCTCCCAGTGGGCAAGATCTACCCCAAAATATCTGAGGGTGACGGAAATCCTATCTGCGAGCACCCATTATGGAGGTGCCTCCAGACTTTGGCCATATAGTATATCCCAACTGGTCCAAGTTATGACCCACCGGTGTCTGATCGTGTCCATCCTGGTTATTTGATGCTGACTGCAAGCCACTTCTGCTCCCATTTCTCAGCTATGGTCAGCGTTGCTTTGACCTCTATTTTGGGGAAGGCTCTGTGGCTTAGCTTCGCCCCCAGACGCATTACTGGCCCCAGACCCAGCCTGGTGGCCAGTGGGAGTGGTCTTCTGACATTTTGGCTGCGTGACATCTGAATATTCTACTTTGAGAGATCCCAAGAAAAGAGGAAAGCAAGGTCCAAAGGCTAAGAGGGTGGATGCCTACGCTCTCTCCTGTTCCCTTCAGGTGCTGAGGCTCGGTGGATGACACAAAGGCACAGTATCAGAGAGAGGTCATTTGCTGCAGCACTGAGAGCCCAGGGCCATGGAGGGAGCCAGCAGTGGCGATGGCTTCACTGGCAGTGACAACGGCCCTGGTGAGAGCACCCTACATAGATCATTTCTGTGGCTAAACTTGGCTTTGAAGGCCTTCTCCTGGTTCCCGTCTGAGCTGTGTCTCTGCTGTCTTTGATTCCGTGAGCTATCACATTTCCTTCCAATAAATTTCTTCTCTGAATAAGCTAACCAGAGATATTTCCATTGTTTCTAACCGAGAACTTTGACTGTTGCACCAGGGTTGGGGAACTGGACTGTAAGTGGGGATATACTCCATTTACACCCAATTCTGGCCCGGTGGCTCTCCCGTTACTAAAGTAGAATCTATACTGGGAGCTACAATGACCTACATTTCTACTCTAGTGGTCTTATTTTTTTAGTATCATTAAATTGCCACATTAAAATTTTTCTTCTATTTGCCATGCTTGTCTTGCATCCCTCATTCCTTTCTAACCATACAACATTCATCTGGTTTACAATATTTAAAAATGTTGGAAGCTTGGGATTAAACCAGCAAAAGGGGGGAAAAGTTTCATCAAAATGTAAGTAAATCTTCTTCAGATGAAGCCAAGTGACAATAACTGGGAAAGAAGTCTGTCCTATTTTCTTTATTGAATTTTCAGTGATTTGGTAGTATTGTGTCATCTATTCCATGAGTGGTTTTTAACTTCATTGCTGCCTTGGATTTTTTAAATTGCATGCAGGAAGCACATCTTTTCTGGGCTCCTGGGGTTGATATTCGGAGAAGAAATGAGGATGCACTCTTGTCTCATGAGATATCAAAGAGACATGAAGAAAATGTAAAACACATAAATCAGCTTCCTCATACAAGGTCGTCTCTACTGTCCATAGAATTCCAAAAGACAGAAGCAAGTGCATTCCAGTGTCATCTAGGAACTTAGATTTCTTTCTTTCCAGTGGTTTTTCTTGTTGGCTCTATTTATCATCTAATTCATGTCCCTTTTCAATATAGATAATCACTTAAACATTTATTGTGAACCAATCTTCTTTCAGGCACATAAAGACATGAGGAGAAAATATCTTTTCTTTGTACCTTTGTTTTTCTAGATTGGGAGCTAACAAAGAACAAATCCATGGTCTGTGTCTTAGTCATCTTTCCATGACTAGAGCCTATCTCTGTGCCTGGCATATAGCAGGTATTCGATAAATGTTTGTTGAATAAATGTTGAATAATTCCACTCTCAGGGAACTCGTGGCATAGTGGCATAGGCAAATATGCATACGAATAAATGCTGTACGAGGGAATAGGTGTAACTAACGGAGATAGAATACAAAGCAGGGTGGGTACCCAAGGAAGGGAGGATACCAGTCTATTTAGGGAGGCCAGGACCAATCCCTTATAATTTTTTACATCCCCCATGTAATAGTATCTCCCTGCCACTTTCAAATCCTATTTAAGTATTTTTATGGAAAAGGGGGGGTTGCTCGCTGTGCTGGGTCAGTCTCCACTGTAATCTCTCTTTCCGTGTTCTCTCTGTGCAGCCTCTGGTCTTGTCTTTTGGCATTGCCATCCTCTCTCACCACCTCTATCCTGTACTGGACCACTTTTCCTTCCTTTCCCCAAAGCACTTTAAGCAGAAATATTGTGGACAGTAGCAGACTTTTACTGAATTTTTGGGTAATCAGAGACCATAGCCAGATATGATTCCAGATTTAGGGTTTGACATCCCCTGTTCCTACAATCTTATTGACCACTCCTCACCCCAGAAAGTCTTCTCCCTGATCATAATAGCTGTGACCCCCCCCCATACCAAACTACTCACGAATCTTGGTTTATTTTTTTATGCCTAGCAGGTGAGTTCATCTCCTCTTACTTCTAACTCATGTCTAGACTTTCCTTTGTATGTCCAAAAATTCCTGGTGGTGTTCTGCTATACAAAGGACCATCAATACTGGGTGTCCAGCCTCAGCACAACAAAGAACTGGAGGGTGCTTCACACTGAGAGATCACACATTTAAGCTGGAATCTCCTCTCCACCTGGCTAGAACAAAGAGGGCTGGGGTGGGGTGAAAAGTGTCTTTCCTGTTACACATCTTAACATAGTGTTAGACGAGAACAGGGACTCAAAGGTATTTAAACACAGCATGAATGGAATGCAGAGGATACAGAAAGAGTGGATGATTCCTGAGGGAGGTTCCCAAGGGAGTCAAGCAGAGATGGATACAGGCTCACAGGTTAGTCTTGGCAAAGAAAAGGGGCTATTGTTTCTCAGAAACAAGCAGAGGAAGACAGGGACAGTGGAGATAAAAAGTTAAATTGAATCGTGCTGTTTGCTTTCCCCTTGGTTTCTTCTGTACTGACATATGAATAGGATAAGCTCTGAGGAGCATCTGCGACTTTGAGATTTGTCCCCAGGGGAGTGGGACACATGGCATGTCTAGAGAGGGAACCGGCAACTTGGGAAAACTGATCGAACCAATGATAAATAAAGAGTTTGGACCTTTAAACTCCCTGGATATGTGGAATCAGCTTTAAATGTGCCTTACAGAATTCTAGGTGTTTCTTTTGTCAAATTTATAGGAGTTATGTCTCTTTCCAAAAAAGCAAAAAGTCAGCAGACTTGGCTCTTGTTTCTTCCCTTCGGTTTGTCTGAGACTGTCTTTATCATCCCTGCCAGTTCCAAGGATGGCTAACATGAGGGGTGAGGCATAGTTGGATGCCAGCCATTGCTCTTTATAGTCTGCTACCTCACCAGACCATACAGATGCATAGAATTTTCCAGCTGTATACTGAGAAGAGAAAAGGGAAAGAATAACAAATCACACTCTGTTGTTTTCCCAGGACGTTCTGACTTTGAAAAGGGATTGTCTTACGCTTAAGTAATAAACAGTGTGTCATGGGACAGATATACCAACATTTACTCTCCCTACTTTGCCCAAGTTTGAAACAAGTAAACTAAAATTTGACTGTGTATTTTTATTCCCTTTTATAGATATGAACTGTAAGAGATAATGGGTTATTTATCAACTGTGTAAAACTCACATTTGGCAGAACTTCATGATTGGAAGGATCCTTTCAGGTCACTAAGTTCCACCCCTTACTGACATTCGAATCCCTTTATGAAGCCCCCACCAACCGTTATCTGGCTTACCTGTGTCAAGACCCTGTGTGGATAACCTTGGAGGTAACCATTTCCTCCTTTGCCAGATACGACTGTTGGAAAGTCCTTATGTGCATAGCATCTGAGTCCGTCTACTATTGGTCCTAACTCAACCCTATAGGGCCCTATAGTAAATGGAATCTTCACTCACCCAGCTGCTCAGGTCAAAAATCTAAGAGTCATTCTTCACTTTCCTCTGCCTCTTACATTCCCTTTCCAACCAATTTGCAAACACTGTCAGATCTACCCTCAAATTTTACACTAAGTTTCATCACTTTTCATCTCCATGCCTCCTACCCTAGTATGAGCCACCATTATTGTCTAGCCTGGACTACCGCAAGAATTTTCTAACTAGAGTCCATGCCGTCATGTTTGCCTGCCTCTATCTATTATCTATATGGCACCCAAAGGGGATGCTTTTTCAAAATATAGGCATGCGTTGCTTAACAATGGGAAATGTTCTGAGAAATGTGTCCTTAGGCGATTCCATCCTTGTGCGAACATCATAGAGCGTACCTACAGAAACCTAGATGGTATAGCCTACTACACAGCTGGGCTATATGTAGCCTGTTGCTCCTAGGCTACAAACCTGTACAGCATGTTACTATGCTGAATACTGTAGGCAATTGTAATACAACAGCAAGCATTTGTATATCTAATATCTAAACATAGAAAAGATACAGTAAAAATATGGTATAAAAGATAAAAAAAGTGCACCTGTCTAGGGTACTTAACATGAATGGAGTTTGCAGGACTATAGTTGCTCTGGGTGAGTCAGTGAGTGAGTGGTAGATGAATATGAAGGCCTAGGACATTGCTGTACACTACTGTAGACTTTATAAACACTGTACACTTAGGTTACACTAAATTTATAAAAAATTTTTTTCTTTCTTCAATAATAAATTAACCTTAGCTTATTGTGACTTTTTTACTTTATAAACTTTTTATTTTTTTTAACTCTTTGAGTCTTTTGTAATAACATTTAGCTTAAAACACAAACATATTATACAGCTGTACAAGAATATTTTCTATCTTTATATCCTTATTCTATAAGCGTTTGTTCTATTTAATCTTTTTTCAATTTTTACACTTTTTTTGTTAGAAGCTAAGACACGAACACACATTAGCCTAGGCCTACACAGGGTCAAGATCATCAATATCACTGTCTTCCACCTCCACATCTTGTCCCATTGGAAGGTCTTAAGGGGCCATAACACACACGTAGCTGTCACCTCCTCTGATAACAATGTCTTCTTTTGGAATACCTCCTGAAGGACCTTCCTGAGGCTGTTTTTCAGTTAACTTTTTTTTCTTTTAAGGTTTCTCTCCAGTGTGATCAGATGACTTTTTAAAAAAATATATATAAGTAGGAGTACACTCTAAAATAATGACAAAAAGGATAGTATAATAAAGACATAAACCAGTATCATAGTCATTTATTACCATTATCAAGTATTATGTATTGTACATAATTGTATGTGCTAGAATTTTATGTGACTGGTTTGTTTACACCAGCCTTGCAACACACATGTGAGTCATGCATTATGCTACAGCATTAGGATGGTTATGACATCACTGGGAGATAGGGATTTTTTGGCTCCATTATAATCTACAGGGCTACCATCATATGTATTGTTCATCATTGACTGAAACGTCATTATGCAACACATGACTGTACATTCTATCATGTTACTTCCTTGGTCAAAACTTGCCAGTGGCTTTTCAATCCACCCACACTGTAGCTGTACAAGGGTATATAATGTGATCTGACCCCTGGCGCTCTCTCAACCTATTCTCCTGCCTCTTTCCCTCTCGCTCACTGCTCTCTGACCACTCCTGAACATTCCTTGAGAAAATGACAGGGTTCTGGAGTCAGCCTGCAAGGTTCAAATCCAGTTTCCACCACTAATGACTTGTTTACCTTGATACAAGTCATCTGATACTCTTGAGTAATAAGCAATAATAACTGGTTAACTTAAATAAGAAAAACATGAATTTATTACCAATATATGGATTGGCTAAGACATATGATTTTTAAAAAATCAGGTCTTGGAAGTCAGAAACAAGAAGAACTTGGGGACCAAAGCAGTAGAGCCATCCCCTCAGAGCACTCCTATTGGGGTGTTAACAGCTCCAGTATTTTATGTCCTTGTAATATTCCACTCATGATTCAAATTCCTGAAACAGGTCATACTACGGGTGTGGTTGGATTCACATTTTCACCCTTTGGCCTGTAGTTTGACTGATGTTCAACTAAGACTTTACATAATAGTGGAGAGGTAGTTACCCCCTCCCCAAAGATGGGATGGATACTGGGCAGCCAATGGGCAGATGCCCACTGCGCTCTCTAACCTCCTGTTTCCTCACTTGTGAGTGGGACACAATAATAGTGACTGGCTCATTGGTTGTCTTGAGGCTTACACAGCACACTGTGTACAAAAGGTTTAGCATAGGGCCTGCATGTAGTGAGGATAGTAAGCTTGCAGCAGGTAGGGGATCCAGAATGGAATTCAATACTCTAGGTGTGCTAGAGTGGGATGCCATCGTACTCGCTTCAGACCCTAGTAACAGAGCCTGAGGTGGCATGTACACTTCACCAGCCACAGTAACCATCAGCTCTAATTGAGCTCCTTGTAAACCAAGACTCCTGAGTTGTCTCCATGGGTGCTTCTGTCAGCTCTTGAATCTCCCTCCTCACACTAATGCAGCTGATTGGTCCTTATACTTACTGCATGATTTAATCTTATTAGAAATGACCGATTGTTGTCCTCCATAGCCTGAAATCTGAATCCTGTCTTCTAACAAAAACTTTTAGCTTTGTGTCACCTGTACATTTATGATTACCGGATTAACAGAGATTACAAAAGAAAGTGCGTGTGTAGTCTTTTGCAAATATGAAGCACAACACAAATGAAAGGTATCATTTTAGTTCTTATCCAAGAGATTATAGATGTAAACTATTTAGTGCAGTATCTGTTTTCCTGGCATATACCAAATCCCTTTCATTTTTTATAGTTTCAATTCACTAGGTGAGATAATCCTGTGTAGCTTCCCAAAGTGGGCAAATTTAAGTATGTTACAAGTATGTGGGGTTTTCTCATTAGCATGAGTCTTCTTGATAGTTTCAAGGAATTGAGGTTTTAAACAGATAGCAACCTAGTTCTTAAGCCATATGGGCACATGTTCTCCATCTTGTAAGTCTGACCTTGGTTAGCTTCAAAAGCAACAACCAGTGCTATTTCAGAGCAAATGTAATTTACATTATCTGATTGTCAACAATGCAATATCTGTACTCTACATAGTCATGGTCATGGAGATGGCTGCAATAAAGACTTTATATGGACAGCTCTGATTAGAGATATAGGGTAATGTCATTTACATAACTTTGGCTTTTTCTGCAGAAACCATGCAGAGTACTGACATTCTGTAAAGAATATACTGGTGATATATGCCTGCTGGGTGCATGACCTTCATCATTTTACAAATCTACCTAGATGCCAAACAAAACTCCCTGGCACTACTGTTCTTTGGGCCAGAATTAGATTTACTTCACCATATTAAAGCAAAGTGAATATGTCTTAGCATACCAAAATGTTATAAATCCACGTGCTTTAAACCATGGATGGTACACCTAGGTGTTCAAAGTGCTGTCTGATACTGGCAGTATAGTTTTATATTTTTATTTCCTATGACACTATAAATGTTCATGTCTTTACCATTAATCTGTCATATTGACATTTCATGTGTTTTTCTATTTGAGCATAGTAAATGCCTTTCTTGTTCTGTTCAAGAAAGAACATTCTCAAGAATTACCAAACCCATCAGATTGTACTTTCTTGCCTTTCCAAATCCAGACATCTTTTAAGCATGCAACAAGGCCTTTGAGAAACAATTAAAGGCCATTGTCCACCAAACCAGCCTTTTATCCTCAAAGGAAAATGATTCTATCCATCGTTGAGCTTTAATGGAATAATGCAGCATGAACACTGGATGCTTAGGGCAAATGCTGACCATCAGCAGATACTTGTCTCCTCTCTTTGAGAATTCCTCATTCCTGAGATCTGATCAAGCTACATTTCTGCTATTCTTAACCATCCCTGAGCCCTTTGAGGGCACTCTGGTTTCAGATAAGACATGTTAGGGTGCGACAGGAGGCATTTTCAGGATACAGCATATATGTTAGAGCACAGGATCCAGGAGGGTCGTAAAGTTTGCTGAGCTGTGGCAAAGAGTATTCAAAACAAAGGCCTTTGAAAATAGATTTTCCCCTGCAGAGAGACATGATGATTTCACCTTCATACCCCCTCCTCAGGCATGGAAAGTGTTCCATGTCTTGTCGGAGCTTTTATGTTCTGCATGCTAATTGGAAAATGTAAACCTGATAATGTTTCTCTCCCATCTATTTATTATTTGTACTTGGATGAATTCTGACCTCACAAGGCATGCTCATGGTGTTGGTATAAAATTCTTTATTTGGGCAATGTTTTTATTTTTTCTTCCATACTACTTTTTAAACATCCTGGGGCCAGATTCCATTATTTCATCATCTTCTTCTGACTTCACAAAGCAGATGATTAATAGAGTAAACTGACCTCCTCCCTCCTTTTCATTTTTTGCTGGTAAGAGGTGATCAAAACCTGTATATATTTCTCCACAAGATAAGATCCAAGTGAACCTAAAGAGTGATATGTATATGTGAAATTGTATAATTAATTAAAATAGAATGCAATTTCAATAACATGACATCATGACTTGTTATTTGGAAAGTAAATATAGGCTGGAATTTAATGACAAGGTATAAATTAGGTGGAGGAAAATATAGGCTGAGGGCTTACATAGTAAAACTTTGTCATATCCTTTAGTGGTAGGAGGCAGGATCTCAAAATGTATTTAAGCTCAGCATGACTTATGGAATTTGATGCTGACCATGTAGTCTTGTGAGTGGCCCTTAGGTCAGAGATGGCTCTTATCTCAGTGCCTGTTTTGTATCATCCTCTTGAGTTCACTCTTCCATGCAGCTGGTGCTCTTCAGGGCCCTAGGCTGCATTCTGGAATGTCACATGTGTTATCACAAATGACCTTCCATGCATGGGGGCAGAGGCAGGGTGCATATCTTAGCATTAAGGACTCTTTTGAATATTTTATTTCATATCATGACTGGGAAAATGATCTCCTGTAGGTTTCATTGTATGAGATTAGTTAACTTTGTTCACTGTGTGTTTGGTTGAATTGCACAGCTTACTGGCATTGAAAACATGCTATCGTGCTATGCTATGCTTAAGTCTATCCCACCATTTAGTTAAGGTGGAAGAAGGACCAGGGAACTCAAATGCCTCCAGAAAGGACCAGATGAGGGGGAAAATTCCTCAAGAAAACAAATGGGGGAAGAAGGAGAATACTTGGAGCAGCAACTTTCAAATTACTTCACCTAAGATTCACCAGGGACTTGCTGAAACACACACTCACGTGCATGTACACACATACACACACACACAGCATCCTAGGAGCCAACCCTGGAGAATCTGATTCTCTAGGTCTTAGGCAAGGCCCTCTGTACTATTAACAAGCTTCCAGGTGATTTGGAGGTAGGTAGTCCATTGACCATCCTTTCAAAAATACTGACCTGAAAGGTGCTACTATGGTATAGGAAAGAATTCAGACATGGGAGCCCAGCTGGCATGGGTTTGGCTGTAGCATTGATCATTGGTTAGATTTCTTTACTTCCTTAGGCTTTATTTTGCTCATCTATAAAGTCATTATAATGGTACCCCCCTGAAGTGCATATTGGTGTAAGGCAAACACCTAATACACTGCTGGATATGTGATAGGAGCTCGATACATCACAATTATTATGATTATTACTACTACTATTTTTAAAAATCATGTTCAAAGTACTGCCAAAGTCACTTAAATACTAGACAATGGGGTTCCAGGGCCACATCAAGAAAAGGGCTTTAGGTAAGTGATGGATGGACTACTGTCAACTACTTGTGTTGGCCACTCCAAGCTTCTGTACTTGCAGCTTCCTTGTTTTTATTCTGTAGAATTTTGCCCTTTTCTTATTTAAAGTTATATGTCATGAGAACTTGTTTTATTACCATAAATTATATTTCCTTGTGGATATACCAGTAAGAGTATGGAGTAGAATATTCCTACTTTTCTTTATTTTCCCATGACCATATAAGGCAATATCACTGGGGCTCCTCTACTGTTCCAAAGAGGTACTTGAAGACAGTGAGCATGGTGAAGGGAACATGCCGGGAAGATATGTTCTGAAACCCTACTACTCTACAGTGATGGGAACACATGGTATACACATAGCTCTGTTTTCAAAGAAGGATTTGGTGCTCTAATGTGCTGGTTACAAAAAGAATATAATATGTCAGAGTGCTGGTGATGGTGGTGCTGGAGGCAGAGCTGGCATCATGGCTGTGTGAGTTGTGCAGTTGCACAGGGCCCCGTGCTTAGAGAGGTCCCTCGTTTATTTTAATATGCTCATGTCACCATCTGGAAATTTTTAATAATTTTTGAAAAAGAGGCCCCACATTTTCATTTTGCATTAAAGCCCCACAAGTTTTTAAGCTGGTCCTGGGAGTAAATGAGGGTGGACATTAGGCGAGTCATTGTAGGTCATGGCTAGAGAAACCATCATAGGGTTTTAATCAGAGATGTGCTCTGATTTATACTCTGCAGAGGTATTTTTATTTATTTATTTATTTTCTGCTGGGTGAAAATAGATCATGAGTCAATGGAAAGAAAGGTGAAAACAAAAAGGCCAGTAAGAAAGGAGGTCATTTTGGTATTTATTTAGGTGAGGGATGATAGTGGATTTGGGTAGATTGTCAAAATGGAATACTCCAGGCCCCACAAAAGGAACAGAGAGTTGAGATGTATTTTTGGAGGCCAAACCAACAAGACTAACATTTAACAAAAGAAATTATTGATGTCATAAACTTCTCTCATCTGCAAGATGCCTTCTTGTCACACCAGAGGAAGGCTCAAGGAACCATGCTGGTGGGAGCAGTAAGTTGTGCTTAAGATTCTTAGCACTGACCCTGGCAGCTTTCAGGCCTGGAGGCTAACGACCAAACCCAGTGAGAGATCTGCTGAGCAGGTTTCAGCCTGACCAAGGTCATCCAGCAGCGAACCTTGTAGATGGGGTCAGAGGAAGAGCCTAACTTGCAGCTGTGGCCCAAAGCCACCAATGACAGCAATTATTGATGGTTGCCCTTTGTCCTGCCTTGGTGGCAGTCAGGTGATGATGAATACAAGCAGAGTAAGGAGGCTAACATTGGACTGGGTCTTTGAGTACAGGCTTGTTAAGAGAAAACAGCAGAAGAAAATCACCTAAACACCCGTTAAATGGTTCTTTTTAGAGCTCCAATGTTGTCTGGATTAGAAAGGACAGCATTTTAATATTTAGGATGGTTTCTTGTTTATTACATTTTATTTTCTTTGGCCTTTGGAAAATATTACAAGATGAATTTCATGGTTGTTCCTGATGATTAAGTTCCCTAATTAATTTTAAACTTAACATGACTTACTGCTATTTCTTTAATGTATCTAATGAGACTCCTTGGAATTTACATTAGCCAATTAATCAACATGACTGTGGGGAAGATACCAGGGTGGCATGTTCTTCTAGCCACAAAGTCAAAGCGGTTCATTCAAATTTAGAAACCTCAGAGATCGCAGCTTATTTTGTCCCCACCTACTTTGACTTTAATTATGTTTATAAAGTACATTGAGGTATCATTATTTTTCTTTAATTTCTTGAGATTATTCTGGTTATGCAGCTGAGGTTGCCACATGGCCTTGAGATAATGAGATTTTTTTTGTAGTGGCCCCATGACGGGCTTTTGTAATTGTTCCTTTAAAACGCAAAAAGAAAGCTAGGTTGGCCATTCTTAAATGAAAAATGGTTCTCCAAATCCGTGCTGACACTTTGGGTTAACAAGTCTACAATCCTGTATTGAAACGAAAATGAAACCCTAAAAATGCTCACTGTCCACTCATCCATTTTCTTTTAAAAAAGAACTGAACTACAACTTGAAGCTTTTCAAATCACTTCTGCCTTCCTTTGTTGTGTTGTGTTTTGCTAAGGCAGTGTCACCGACAACGAAATGAGTATAAAGCAAGGGAGGACCATAAATTCCTTCCAAAACAGGATAAGAAAATCAAATGAAACTGTCTGTCATCGGAATTAAACCTTTTAATCTATTTTCACGTGTAAAGCAAGACTGGGCCTCAGAAAGGCATCGGCCAGCGGGCAAATATATTTGTTTGTTTTAATTTGTGTATTCAATTGGTCTTAGAATCCATTTTAAAAATACATAAATATTTTCTTTGGAAATGCACATACTTCTTGCATTTATAAAGGAAAAAATAAATGAAAGCTCTGCTTGTTTTGCATGACCAGATGTGGACTGGATACAACGTGGGATGGGGCAAAAAAAGAACTGGACTGGCTCGGGGCTCCACTGTATCACCAGCCACGACCTTGTGTGAGTAGTACATGCCCTCATCCCAGCCGCAGTGTCACCTCTAAAGATCAACCAAATAGTGATACAAATACTAAAGTTTCTTCTAGTTCTATAATTTGTCACTGCCAGGAGCCACTTCCTTTTTTTCTTTCATTTCTTACATTTTCAATAATTTAATGGGTTGTTTTTGTACTAATTTGAAATTTGGTTCAGTACTTTTCCCATGTCATCTCACCTTCTCCCCCATTGAAAAAAATATTTCTTTCACCCTCTGGTGAACCTCCAAGGCAAAGCAAAATATCTATATGGAGGAATTTAATTAGAGTTTTATTGATTTTCTTCACATTGGTCCATTGTCCTTTTGTCTTTTGGTTGTTTATAAGCACACAAACTTGTACTTAAGTGTTTACAGGCACAGATTATGTAAACAATTATTGTAGAGTCAAGAAAACATATAATCACAAAATGAGTTGCTTGTAGACATATTTAAAAATATTTGACTTTTCTCATTGAAAAAGAAAAGGGGTGAAGAAATGTGAACACATCCTACAGACTCTATGTATATTACATAAACTTGAAATTAATCTAATTCATTCATCCACCCCCTTTCTTCCAAGCAGAAAACATTGATGTGTGTTGTATAAGGGCAACATCTGTTGATCTTGAGAATGATTTGAACTTCAGTACTATAACTATCTTACAGTTGCCATGTAATTTCACTTTTTGACTAAGTAATGCCACTCTCCTCTATCAAGCCAGCACACATATTCAAAACATTAAGATACAATTATGAAAGGCCAAATGAGCTGCATATTTTACAGTGTTACCACAGGTCTCAAGAATGATTTCCTCAAGTCCCTTGTAGATTATTCTAACATCACCCTAATGTATCCTTGTGGAGCTGCTAACATATTCCTGACTTTAAGCCTAATTTTCCCTTAGGAAAAGCGCAAAGGAAACTTCACAGAAATTGATTCCTGCAAAGCATTTACCAAAGCACAGTTTTTCTTTCTTCTGAATAGTCTATGTTCCATTGGAAATGGGATTTGCAATCACACTTTGAAATATATTACTGGAAGATATAATTAAAACTTTTACAGACACAAAAGGACAAATATTGTATCATTTCACTTACATGAGGTATCTAGAGTAGTCAAAGTCATAAAGACAGATATTAGAATGGTAGCTGCCAGGGGTTAGGGGAGGAGGAAATGGGGAGTTTGTGTTTAATTTGTACAGAGTTTTAGTTTGGGAAGATGAAAAATTTCTGGAGATGGATGGTGGGGATGGTGGCACAAAAATGTGAATGTACTTAATGCCACAGAACTGTACTCTTAAAAATGGTTAAGATGATAAATTTTATATTATGTATAATTTGCCACAATTAAACAAAAACAAAAAAAGTTTCAAAATATTCTGGAACACTACCTCCCCTTTATTTTTCAGCTATAGGATATCTCTACAGTGTTACTCTGAGATGCTGATTTAATTGGTCAGGTTGTAAAAAATTAATATCCCAGATGTTCAAGTTGAAGTTTGGTGGGATTCCTCAGCAAAAAATAGAAATTACACTGTAGATTTTGAGTATCTTAATACTTTTTTAAAAACTGAGAAAATCTAAGACAATAAACACAACAAATCTTGACACAAAGGTTTCATATCTCTAGAGTAGCATTGTCCCATAGAAATACAATGTCAGTCACATATGCAATTTTAAACTTTCCAGTAGCCGCATTTTAAAAAGCATTTGTACCCTGTAATACTTCAAAATTAAAAAAAAAAAAATTGATCCAGGGCAGGCATTTGCAGAGTGGGGAAATTTTCAAAAAGAGTGACATTTCTCTATAAGTCAGGCCATTTCATACCTGTGTTACATAATTTCTTCCCTTAAACAATTTAAGAGGTTTTTTTTTAAAGGAGGAAGGAATGTTTAGAATTGCAAAATCCCATTAGGTAAAAGATTATTGAAGATAAGAAAAGTGTGTACTAATGATATCAAAATATTTTATACCACTGAAATCAGATTAAATTACTCTTGTTACTGATAAAAAAAAGAAATAGGTGAAATTAATTTTAATAATGCATTTCACTTAATCATGTATATCTCAATATTATCATATCAACATACTATTAATATAAAAATCATTAATTAGATATTTTAGATTTTTTTCATACTAAGTCTTTGAAATTTGGTGTGTATTTTACAGTTATTAATAAAAGTACATCTCATAGGGCAGAAGGGATGTTCATTGGTGGGGCCGTGAGCTGAGTGCAGGAGGGTAGGGTATACATCTCAATTTGTATACTATATTTGCATTGGAAATTCTTGATCTGTATTTAGATTTCATAAAATTTACATTGAAAAACAGATTCACATACCCAAGTTTTCACATACCTAAAAGTTTTCCAACAGCTGCCTTGAACATGAAAAAATATTTCCTTTAATATTTACATCCACATTGACAAAACTGTTCATTTCTTTTAGCAGAATTGATTTGACTTTGAAGCAAAAGCATGTTAGTTTCAGCTATGTGTGTCCAAATTAAATAAATTCACCACTCTTGTATTGATTCAGGATTATTAACATCAAAACCAAATGGGTACAACATAAATTGAAAAGCAACTCTAAATTTTTCCAATATCAACAAAGTATTCCTCAATTTTTTCTTATAGTTTTTACAGCAATTTATATAAGTCTAGCAATACAATGTATATCTTTTCTAACTCATGTTAGAAAATGTGTAAAATTATCATTATTAATTTGTATTATGAGAGTTTACATTTTAACATAAATTTTCACACTTGTCTAGCTCGGTCACAAGTAAGTCTTTTTGAAGCTTCAAATTTAGCTTGTTTATATGTAGTGTGATATTGGTGAAAAACATAAATCATCCTGCCATTTTTTGTTTTTGATTATTGAATATTTGGCAAATATTCATTTTGTTTCAAGAAAATCTTGAATTAGAGTTAAATCTTTGTAAAACTCTTCCATGACTCAACCAATGAGCATTGGCAAAATACATAAGATCATTAAAATGATCATTATCTTTTATTCTCATCAACAAGTCCACAAACTGGTAATGATTCCTAGCATTTGCACATGTATTGAATGATTTTTAACAACTGCCCCTACAACTCTTTTCATAGAGTCTGCTATAAGAAAATGGGGCACAAATATTTTCAATAATGAACCTTATAGTAGAGCAAAGCAATAAAGATATCATCCATCTGTTGCTTTAAATTTGCATTAACTTTGCATTTTTGACCTAACATACCTGGAATACTATCCATCATGATAGAAACTAATTCTTCACACCTGACATTTTTGTCTGACAGATATAAAAAGTTGAAAAATATCTATACAAACTTGATATTTTTTTGTTTGACATTTTTTAGTAAATTTGGAAGTCCTTTAAGATAAAATATACCCAGAACACTAATTGGGCAGTCTACCTTATATCATACAACTCATCTAAAGCTAAAACAGTTACAATTTTTTTGTATTTTGAATCATTTGATCTTTGATATCATTAGAAAAGTCTTGCATTCTATGGTCAATTGTTTCCTGGCTTAGTTGAAGATTTAAAAAAAAAATTTTGTATGTCTTTTCCCCTTATTTTCTAGCACAATTTTTCATAATGGGTTTTAATCTCTTTACCATCCCTCTATCTAAGAAATGGCTTTTTTTTTTTTTTTTTTTGCACAAATCCAAGTTGTTTAAAGCTGGCCAAAATTACAAGCCATATCCTGTTAAAAACATTTTATATTTGTTTATTGGACATTTAAGTTGGATTTTAGGTGACTAATTTCATTGATCCCTTTTTGACCTTTGACAGGAAACTTATTACCAATATTATTGAACAATATTTTGTAATGGACTTCATGGCAGAATGAACATATAAGTAATAGACTCAACCGTTCTTAACTCTGAATCATGGACAGTGGCTCATAATGAGTAGAGTTTAAAAGCTAAATTCAAGCTTCATGATAAAGGTTCCTGGTTTAATCAGCCTTGACTGTCTTGGGCATGGAGTGGGAATGGTAGCCAATATATCACACACCTGTTTCAGAATAATCGCCCATTTGAGATTGAGAAGTCTAACTGCTTACTATATGTGACCTTGGGTAGATTACTTATATTCCCTGTGTCTGAAACCATGGAGTATAACCATTAAACAAGGAGCTAAAATAGCCTCATGACCCAGCTATAATTAGTCTCTCTCCTAGTCTCTTTCTCTATTTGCTGCAAATGCCTTTTTCTGCTTTTTCAAATATTCTGCTGCTTTATAACATGGCTTCTGTTTGCTGTGGCACCAGTTCTAATTTGTAACATCTTTGTAGCACCTTTTCAGCTCTTTCTACCAATTCTAACTCAATCTCCCCATGTTTCCAAGGTGGAATTCCTAAGAGCAATGATGTGACCCGCCAGATCAGCTTTTTTCATATTTAGCATGTCACTGGCCCGCCTATTGGGTCAGAGATCCATCCCTGAGCCAATCAGGTGTGGAAGCAAGATCACGTGGCAGAAAACACGGCCAGGTGGGCTGTAGCAGCTCTACATGGGGTGGTTCCCCTTAGAAAGAGATGTGCGCCGGCAGGAAGGAGTTAGTCAGTATGTGGAACACCAGAGATTGGCGTAGAAAATCACTCTGGCTCCCAGTCTGACATCTGTCAATCAAATCATTTGAAAGACTTAGAAGATCTTTTTGAGGAAGCAGAGAGATTTGTGAAGAGGAGTTCTTTATCCCGATATAAAAGAAGAAAATAAGGACTTCAGTATTATCTGTGCCCCTCGCACTAATTAGGTCTGAATTTGATCCCTTCCTTTTCATTCTTAACGCCGCTGAACACACCGCCTTCGCCTTGTCTCTTCCTGTGCAGACTCCTTCTCTGGCAATAATCTCCTGGCCAGCCTCCCGGCAGCCGACTCGCCCTCTTCTGATTGGGTCCATGCACAGGGAGAGTGTATTATTTTACTTAAATGTGATGCTTGAGCCCATATTTCCACTTCCCAGAACTGCATTATGACTTCTAATTAATTCCACGTGACAAGTAAATACTGAGTATACCGTGCAAGATGCTTTGAAGAATAAAAACGTGAACAAGATATCTATCCTGACCTTCAGAAATGTACAGTCTAAAAGGAGTTTATGACTTATAACCATCTGTAATATAAAGGAGAGTGTGGTGTCCTAAGAGAGGTATAGATTTTTAAAGCATTCAGAAGAAGGATAAAAGCAGTGTTGTTCTACTAAATATTTAACACCTGGCTCTGGGGTGTGGGGTGGAAGAAAGCCCTGATTTGTAGTGATTGCTCATCTCCATAATGTAAAAATTCCCCTAATGGATAATTTCAAATTACCAATACAAAATCACTGAACATAGAATTGGGAAGAGACATGTAGTAGCCTACCATTATAAAGTATTTCTGCCATATAGATAGGATACACCTAAATAATCTCAAGAACATAGTAGTAAAATGTAGTAAAATAATTAGGAAGTATATTATCATTTTTGTTTTTAATATAATTCATTGAATTCTAATTTTATATGATTTGATTTTTAATGTGCTATGTGGCGCAACTGGGCTTAGGAAATTCCTGAAAATTTAACAATTGCTACCCTCCAGCTGGTACAAGCCTACTCCAGCACGCTGCTGGATAAAGGGCTATGAAAATTTGGATTCTAAATTGGGGGAGGAATAGATCAGAGGCTCTCGAGTTCTGGAGTTGAACCATAAAGCATATGTAGGATTTAGCCTCTGGATATTGGGGTTGAGTGGGGAGGCATATTTTGAGAGAAAATCGGGAAGCAACTCTGAGGACAAAAAGCTTGGGGCATGAATGGAAATAATCAGCAAATTGTTTCTTTAAATGTAAATCAGTCACTGACTACTGACCTAACAGCACTAACTCTCATCTCCAGCCCCACCCATTTTGAACCAATGACGATGATGACAACAATAAGAACAAGGACAGCTAATATTTGTTGGATGATTGCTCAGTGCCAGGTACTGTTCTAACAGACGAGCCATGTGTCATCCCTTGCTCAGACCTTCCCGGTTCCTTATTTACCGTGTTGCTGAGCAGCCGCTGCCTTCTCCGGGTGAGGCCACTCCTCTCTGGGCACACCACAGAGCCTACCACTCACCGATGTCTTTCCCACACCACAGAGCAAGCTGCCATTTGTCACTGAGCTTGCAAAAGCGTTTTACGCAGAGTGAAGAACTATTTCTCTGTATCCATGACTCAGGAGTGTGAAAACAAAGTACAGATGGCCATATCTTTCAAGAAAGATGGGAAAGAGTATTTTCTTTATAGAAGTAAAGAACAATTCTATGTGTTTAATGTGGAAATATCCGGTCAGTTCTATTAATTTATATTCTGATGGCCCCTGCAGGCATTTGAGTTTGGGGTCATAATTCTGTAGGCAAGACAGTCCCTTGGCAAATGAAAAGATAAAAGGCAGTAAGTTCTGTTGTCAAAGACTTGCTATACACAGGAAGTCTGCAGATTTAAAATGTATCTGACAATTTTTTTTAGGTCAGCTTGATATTTATCAAAATAGCTGTGAGACAGGCTCCCTATACATGAGTTCTGAGCGGTTAGGATAAAGGCAAGAGAAAGAGGACTAGTTTTGTCCCCTTTCTACCAGTTTCTCATATCCCTCGTCTCTTTGGAAGCAATCCTGTTTCTCACAATTTCAGCTTAAGAAATTATAGGAGCATCTCACTGTATTGTCACTCAGATTCCACGTATGATGGGAAATTGAAAAGCAAAAGTGGAAACAAAACTAAGATGAATGATATTCCAAATTCTGCAAGACTAGTAATTCTATTTTTATTTGGAGATCCATTTACTTTGGTAAAATTCACCTGTTCTCAACTTGGAAGAAAAGTGTGCTTAATGAGCAGCAATTTCTATGGCTCCCATTTGAAATTTATTTTTAAGAATAGAGGAAATATACAATTGGAAGTGAAGCGAGAGCACACTTGAGGGTTACTTAACTCTTACGAGGATTACATATCATGCTCCTCACAGGAGCCAATGTTAATTGAGAAACTATAGGTAGAGATGCTCCAGGGAAACAACACAACACCTTCATCACAATGATAAAATGCGTGTGTGTGCTCATGTGTGGGGAAGGGGGATTAACCAAATGATGGTTCATTTTCTTACAATTTGTAGTTTGGCTTGCTTCTATAAAACACTCAGAAGGCGAATATTCTTTCCCTTCTCCAACGAGACATACTGATTACATCAACATTATTTTCATGTTAAAGATGAACCCAGTTGTTTGCTGAGGGTAACAAGAGGTATATGGCTTTAGAATAACCATCCCTAACCACCCCTGCCAATAAACAAGTTTAGTGAACTCAATTTTCCCTAATTTATAGGCAGCCTGTTTAAATTATTGTTATTTGGCCAGGATCATTTCACAGGGGTTTAATTGTGCTTGTAAATCGCGTTTCTTTCAAATCCATCTCTTTATTCACTTTATTTCCTTCCCCCACGTCTCATTTTGCATATGCTCCAAAACATATCAATAATTTATGCCACTAAGCCTTGTTTTTTCTTTTGTAACTGGGCTGTTCTGCATTATGTAGTGATGTCAAAGGAAATGTGTACATTGAGAAAAGGTCTTGAATTTTTCATGAAAGTTGGTTAGGGCCAAATGGCATTTTGCAGATCTTTGGGAGAAGAACAAATCTATTTTTTTGGAAAGGGTTTTAGAACCAAATAAAAGCAACTATAATAAAGGTACTATTATTATAGTACCTTAGTGCCAGCACTAACAAAGGTAAGCTTTGTTGAGTATGTTTTTTTTTTATCATTAACAAATCTTAGCATTTATATACACTGTCTAATCCTCACAACCATATTGCAAAGAACGTCTCATTATCTCCATTTTACAGATCAGGAGACTGAGGCTTAGTCGTAAGAAGTTGCTTGCTCAACATTACATAGTTAGGAGGTGACAGAAAAGACCTTGAACTCAGGCCTTTTGAATTTCAAAGCCCAAGTGGTCTTCTTATAAAATCACTTAAGTAATTTTCTCATATTTGGGCCATATCAATTCAAACAAATTGGTTTTATTTTTGTTCTAGGTCTAGAACTAGGGACCCCAACTTTTCTTTATTTTTAAATTAAAAAAAAATTTTTTTGTCTTGTCTGTCCTCCTTTATTCTGGATGGCTTTCAACTGACCACCACATTAAGTGAATAAAACCTGAGGATCTGATGGAATTTGCAATAGAGAAAGGAAGGGAAGTAGAGGAAGAAGGACATTGTGTGAGATGTTACTGAGCTGATATTAAGTTGATGCAGAATATTAATTCATTACTTATTGAACTCCAGCTAAATGCTAGATCAGGGGTCAGCAGACTGTGGTCCATGGACCAAATATATCCCATCTTGTGTCTTTGTAAATAAAATTTCATTGGAACACAGCCCATTCATTATATATGCTCTATGGTTGCTTTTGCCCTACAACAGTAACATTGAGTAGTTTTGGCAGACACTATATAGCCTGCAGAGATGAAAATGTTTACTATCTGGCCCTTTATAGAAAATGTTTCTTGGCCCTGTGCTAGATAAGGACCAAAACAGACACAACTTCTACCCTTATGAAGTTTGTAATCTTGTGAGAGAGACAGACATTAATCAAATAATCACTGTATTATTAAACACTGATACATGATCTAAAAGTGTAGTAGAGTGGGCAATGGGTTTTACTGTGCTCATCACTTGCCACTGGTTCTTGAAACTTAATCAATTGGGCCTTATTTTTTACATTAAAAAGTACTTCTTGCCTGGGATGACAAAAATTTCATTCATTCCTTTATTCATCCAGTCAAATTCAACAAATATATACTGAGTACCTACCATGTGTTGGAAATATATTAGGCTCTGAGGATACAAAAGTGAACAAAAGTTGGTACTTGGTCTCCCATTTATTGACTCTTTGGCCTTATTTCTCAATTGTTTTAGACCCCAAGAAATGAAGAGTTCTATTTATTGGGACTCCTTACAGAGTCCATTGTAAGGTCTGCCTCTTTCCTACCTTTGTATTCTCTAAAATGATCTTGTGTTCTAATAGTATATTCCTCTTTTTTAATTGAAACTAGTTTGAGTGGGTTTCTGTTACCTAGAAGTCCCCAAAACTTAGAGTTTTGAGACTAAATCAGTTAAGTGAGCATTTGGTTTTCCAGACTTTACTGTAGGAGGAAGCAATAGAACAAGATGTTGAGAATGACATGTGGCCAACCATGTCTGTCCCAGTTCTGTTCTTGGCTTCCTCATCTTCCTTCCCTATATGTCCTTGTTTTTGATCTCATCTTTGAGGACTTTAACTACCACTGCACCCCCAGTGGATTTTGGCTATAGCTGTGTCTCAATTCCTCATTTCCAGTTGCCTGCTGCTCAAGTGTACTTGAATGTGCCATTGGCACCTCAAACCTAACAGGTCCCTAATAGAACAACACAACAACTTCTTCCACTGCTCTCTACATGCTCCTCATCTTGACTACACCCTTGGAGATAAACATGGGCAATAGAGACAGCTGAAACTACAAGTACATGTCACACCCGAGTGGGGAAACAGCTGCAGGGTTAGGTGGAGACCACACTCTTAGAAACATCCAGGTGAATTCTGTCTCCCTGTCCTTAGTCTCGCTCAGTTTATAATCTTGAGGACATGTCTTTCCTATTACTCCTAACTCTAATCTCTGTCTCTCCTGAACTTTGACTTGATTCTCTGATTCTCAGAACTGAGTTCTTGAAGTTGATTTTGTATTTTCTGATTCTATGTCATCCTTGACCTTGAACTCTGTACCTGTCCTTAACCTGATAAGACCACCACACAATGAACACTTATTGAATATTCATTATTATATGTATATTATCTAGTATAATCTTTAAAGCAATCTTGTGAGGAAGATAGTATTATTGTTATAATCTATTTTCCTGGTGAGGAGACTGGACACCAACAGGTTTAAGTAACACAGATGTCTGTGGTTGGAGCTAGGATTCGAACCAGGTTTGTTTAACTGGAAAATGATTTCTGTTCCTTTCTTTCCTAATTGTACTACTTTGGGGACCCTGCTCTTGTAACTTACTTTAATACCATTATCAGGAGTCAGCAAACTTTTTCTGTAAAGGGCCAGGTAGTGAATATTTCTGGTTTTTCAGAACATATGGTCTCTGTCACAACTATTTAGCTTTGCCATTATAGCGTGAAAGTGACCATAAACAATACATAAATGATAGGTACAGCTATGTTCCAATAACATTTTATTTATGGATACTGAAATTTGAATTGCATATAATTTTCATGTCACTAATTACTCTTATTCTTTTGTTTTTTTCCCAACCATTAAAAAATGTAAGACCATTCTCAGCTCACAAACTATGCAAAAGTAGGTAGGGGGCCGAATTAGGCCCCTGGGCCATAGTTTGCCAGCTTCTGTTCTATACTCTTGTATTATTTGACTGTGGGTTTATAATTCTGAAAGACTGAGCCATTTGCTACCATTGGTAAGCTTGCTATAGGTCAATGTTCTAAATATGGTTACGTATATGTTACACATTCTTGCATACCTATGAGGGGGGTGATGATACCATTTCCATTTTATAGGTGAAGAAAATGAGCCATAGAGAGACTAACTATTTGCCCAAGGTTGTACTCAACCAGGAAATGGTACAGTCCGGATTAGAACCCAGGCTGTCTCACCCCAGGTCTGGCATCTTAAGCACAAAGTTATGCTGCCTCTCTGGTTCCTATGGGATAATGTACATTAAAGTGTTTTGAAAACTATAAAGGGTTATATAAATATAAGTGAATAACTATCATAATTATTCATGTTATATCTTCATCCAGGTTTCTGAAGGGATTGGGTTGCAATCAAATTGATGTTAATCAAAATAAAAACACTCAGGCATGCCGTGGGATGGTATCTATTTTTCTGTCCATCTTAGCATCAAACATTTTCAGGAATTGGATTTCCATCTCAAATAAGCAATGGAGGAGGCTTCTTCTTGTATGTAGTTTGCTATTTGCTCCCATCTCCCCTGAACTTGGCATTATGCCCCAGTCCTGATTAAAACCAAAATGAAGCTGCAGATAGGAAAGAAGTTGCATATCAATAAGGCTTGTGATTAAGTTTTTGTCAATTTTTTTTTACTCTTTCATTTCTTTCAGGTTCTTAAATTAGGTAGCAGGAGAGACATGACTTAATTATTGAGACTACTTTGGAGCCAAATGGAAAATTACACTACTACTTACTCAGATGCCAGGGTAATTAGAGCCCAATTATTTCTCTCATTTGGCACTAATGAATGAAGATCAATTAAAAAAATAATGTAACTGTGAATTGCTTTTATTGAGCAGAGAACTCTAAGCCCCTGAAATCATCTACTCTTTCACTAATTGAAATACTAAGTGAAGGTAACCCAGAATGTGATTGTCTCCCTGTAATTTTAGAGCAGTTTGATTTTTAAAAATCACGCAGATGGCCAAAGCTTTGTGTTACAATCATTTCCTGGGTATAGCACACTGCTCTCTCTTCCATGAGGAGAGTCAAAACATGGCTCCAGAAATTCCTATTCCCCTAGCGATAATATCAGGTTTGCTGGCAGGACTTTATTTTTGCTTCTGGGCTGGTCCTGCTTGGACTAAGATGGAATGTCTGATTTGCTTGGCTATTTCACTTTTCTCCTGATTGGTATATCCATTTCATCAAATGTATTCTGAAAACAACATTTATTTTACTGTAAAAATCTGATTGAAAGAGATGTCTTCTTGATTAAAATTTTAGATTCAGTTTATGTGGACATAGACCTACCTGTTCAAAGATACCCTGGAGTACAGAGTTTGCCTGTTAAACATCTGGTTAAACAGCAACCACTCAAAAACAAGCCTACACTATTTTATTTTATTTAGCATATGTATTTTTTGAGGGGGGTGATGTAAGAATTCCAATTCTTTAGGTTTGTTTATAGTCTGAATAATCATCCCCATGTAGTAGGTAGACAGTACTCTTAGAACCTCCCTTCCAGGGATAAAGTAACTGAGCTGTTTATAACAATGGAGTTCTGCTTATATAAAGGTAGCTAGTCAACCCCCTTCCCCACCCCAGCACACACCTTCACACACTCTCTAATGAACTTTGCAATTCATGAGGCACATTTACCTCTCTAATTTCATTACACCTTCAAATAACTTCAGGGAATAAATAAAGCAGGTTTTATGCTCTATTCAAAAATGAAAAAAAAAAAAAGGCTCCAAAGCTTAAAGGACATCAAAGTAACTTAACCAGAGCTATCGAGTCCCACTGGGGTCTCCATGAATGGTGCTCCTCAGACTT
Source organism: Daubentonia madagascariensis (assembly GCA_023783475.1). NCBI lineage: Eukaryota > Metazoa > Chordata > Mammalia > Primates > Daubentoniidae > Daubentonia > Daubentonia madagascariensis. Next base: position 46,755,827 of record JAKFHU010001953.1, read on the forward strand.
TGGCAGTGTGCAACATGCACAGTTAGAGACAGTCCCCTCACTTTGACTCCTAATTCGGCTTAAAAGAAAATAAGAAAGGAAAAGCAAAAGAAAGTTCTGAAAGGCATGAGTCATAATGAAGGCAAACCTTAAAACAGCTGTTCTCCTAGTATTTCCCCAAATGGAAAAGAACTGGATATGTCCAAAGTCTGAATCAGCTTTGGTCACCAGGGCTCGGCTACCTGGCCGAGCAAGTGAGAAGTCAGAAGAACAAAATCCAAAATCCCTTTGTCCTGGTGCACGTGTCCCCCTATTTGGATTGTGCAGTTACACTAATGCAGGAGGCCTGGGGATGCAGATTCTGAATTCAATGACTAGTTTTGACTTTTGACTGTCTGGTCCCCCCAGGTGAAAAGGACTTCTTGTTTAAGCTCTTTTGTGCATTGTCAGGGCCTCTCACAAATTGGAGAAGGAGGAAGAAGGAGGGCTGTTTAGCCTGGGCCTTCCAGCAGCCAGTTGCCTCAAATTATTACTGCCAAATGAGGCCATCTGTATGGTCCTAGAGGTGCAGTGATGGGTTTAGAAGAAGGTGGCATGTTTCTTGTGTCTTATAACTGTATCTCCCTAACTATAGTTTACTGTGAATTATAGATTTCTTTTTAATAATCTCAAAATCACCTTATAAATAGTATTGTTATAGTCCATTATGGTTTCTCTATGTGTTATACATATAACTTGAAGTGGACACATTTAAAATATTCCACAATTTTTTCACCTTTTTTTGGTATGTCTTCATTAAAAGCCAAATGAAACATAGTAAAAGCTTTAAAAAACAGGGAACAGCTCGTTTTTGTTGTTACTGTTTGTTTGCTTTTTATTATTCTGGTAAACTTGTTCAGCATGTTGAGGATAAAGGGCAGATAAAGGAAGGAGGAGAGAGTAACTATGAGGTCAGGATGCTTGGGTTCGATTCTGACTCTTCCACATCCTGGGCCTTGGACAAGGCCCTTCTTTTTACATCTCAGTTTCCTCATCACAAAAATGGGGACAATCATAATTAACTTCCTCATAGCATTGTTCTGAGAGTTCATGGGATCTTGCAGGCAGAGGGCTTGGCATAATAACCTGCCCTGCAGTGATGCTCAGCATAGGTGAGCTCTAATTATTTCCCTCTTTAAGATGACCACACCTATCGGTGGGGAAATCCCAGGTGAGTGGTGTGTTTTCCCAAAGGCATGGGGAGAAGGAGTTAAAATGGGAGCTCTGAGGCTGCTGTGGCTGAAGCCGGCCCTTGGTTGTTAATCCATTAATTCAACAAATATTTATTGAGTCCTGCTATGAGGAGACCCTTACAAGGCATGAGTGATACAAAGGTGAATAAACAACTGTCCTGCTCTCATGGAGCTTGCATTCTAGCAAGGGAAACATAAACAGATCTTAAAAATAAATACATAACATGTGCCATGAAGAACGGTAAATCAAGGTAAGCTTGGGGGTAGAGAATGGTTAGATCTGTGTGTAGCAGTTGGCGTTTGAGAGCTGTTTTCATAGTGTGGACAGGGACCTCTGTTCTGATGGGGTGATGTTTGAACAAAGCTCTGGAGAAAGAGAGGTAGTCAACCACATGAAGAAGTGGTGAGCTGATCTCCAGGAAGAGGGAAGAGTAAGTGCAAAGGCCCTGAGGCAGGAATGAACTTCCTGAGGCAGGAAGGCCCTGAGGCAGAGTAATAACTCTGCAAGTCTAGAGCAGAGGATGTTTGTGGGGTGTAGGCCCTGGTAGGTCAGAAAAAGAAGCAGGAAGGGCACATGTGTCTATGTAGACTGAGGTAAGGACTTTGGGTTTTATTCTGGGTATAAGGTAGAAAGCAAATCAAAGGTTAGGAGCAAGAGAGCAATCTTCTGCTCTGCCTTTTTCAAAGACCACTTTGCTTTGTGGGTGGAGGATTGATTCCAGGAGGCAGGAGAGGAAGCAGGGAGGATAGTTTGGAGGCTGTGGCTGCTGTCTGTAAGAAATGATGGTGCTTTGGACTAGAGTAGCTGCAATGAAGGGTATAGGAATGGTCTTACTAGGGATAAACTTTGAAGGTACCATGGAAGAACTTGCTGCTGGATTCGATGGGGATGTGAGGGAAAGGGAAGGATCAAAGGCTTATGACTTCCAAGATTTTTGGCCTGAACAAATAGGCAAATAATGGTATTCTTAAGGTGGGGAAGACAGGAGACAAGTGAGTATAGAAGATAAAATCAAGAATTCTGTTTGAGATGCCTATTTAAAAAAATGTGAAGTAGGCAGCTGGATATATGAGTTTGAAGTTTAGAGGAGACTTTTGACCTGGCGATATTAACTTGGAAGTCATTAGCATATAGGGGGTATTCCAGATTTCCTAATATACCTTAACGTTGATTAACTCAAGGATTAAGTTTCATGAGTCTCTTCCTCATATATTCAATGACTGGATCTTAAACTTTGCTATGGTTTTCAATCCTGGTAGAGTTTATTAAAAATTTCTCAAAGCTGTATTTATTAGAAAAGGCTACCTGCTTTTCATGACTTTTATCTATTAGTTTTTGCTTTGTGTAAGAAAGGTACACATAGGCCTGCTATTCTATTCCTTTCCGTGGCAGCCCCTCCCACGTTGGAGAATAGCACACGTAATAATCATGGCTATCAATATTGAACACACTCCATACCCCAGCCCTTAATCCTCAGAACAATAGGAGGATTCAGGAGTGCAGACAGGTGCAAGGCGTCTGGTTACCAATGCGAGGAAGAAGAAAGCAATGATGGTGGTTTCATCTTGATGTGGCTAATTGGAGAGTGTGCTGTCTGTGCCTGAGGTATTTCAGAACATCCGCCAAACCCAATGAATGCAATCCTCTTTTATGAAAAATGTGCACTCTAGTACTAACTGCTTGGCAATACTGCGGAGGACACTGGAGGACAGGGTGGAGGTAGAGATGGAGAGTAATTTCAGTCTTTCAGTGGAAATTGTGACTTGGGCTTGCAACTGTGGCTTGGGAAGGCTCAGGACTACGTTGCTTGTGAGCGACAAAACCCATATAGAACTGGCTTAAGCAAAAAGGAGAATTTACTGGCTCGTGTTGCAGAAAAATTAAGCAATTAATTTCAAACAAGGCTGGATCCAAGTGCTAAAATGAAGTTGTCAGGATCATGTCTTTATTTTTTTGAGACGTGGATTGAGAAGTGGGCCAGGCTTATTCTGCGAATGAGAATCAAGTGTCTGTTACCAGAAATAAGGGGAAGGGACGATGGAGAGGCAACAACAAATGTCCGCTACAACAGGCTGAGAGAGGAAGGAAAATGGATACTAGTTTCACAGGTTATTTGAAGAGTGAAATTTGTGCTTTTCAATTAGTATTTTAAAAACAAATGAATGAAAAAACAAAACAGGACAATGAGCTCTCAGTAAAAAGAGTAAATGTGACAAAGTCTTCAACTTAGAGCATTTTCTTTGTGGTTTGGAATTGCAATCAGGATGCCAAAGGGTCTGGCTCGACCACCGGGGCTCTCTAGTCTGATTCTACCATGCACAGCATGTGCAAAAGTTAAAGGAGCACTTAGGTTTCAGTAGGGACCTGATAAATGCTTAAGCTTCTAATCTTGCATTTTTGCGAGGATGGTATTGACAGCTTGGTGCAATAGAAAGGGAATGGGTCTCACAGTCAGTCTGATATGGTCTCAAGCCACAGTTCTGCCACTTAGTCATGAGAGCTAGGAAATTTTCCTTACTTCTCTAAGCCTCAGATTTCTCATCCACAAAATGAAGGTGCTAATGGAGTCTACTTCTGAGGGCTGTGGTAAGGACCATATGAAATCCTTCATGTACTGTGCCCAGCACAGTGCCTGGAACATAGTAATCACTTAATAAAGGTGACAACTCTACCATTTCCTTCTCATGCTTATTATTACTGCTCTTATTTTGGCTAAACTAAATTCGCAGTGATACACATAAGGCTGACCCAAGACATTTTATTATCTTCTTAGTCTCAAAAGAATTATGTTTTGTCTAGAAATAACAATTATAGAGTGGCTAATGGCTTGGCTTTGGTACGGAAAGACTTAGCAGTTTTACCTGGGACCAAGGAATTCCGCTAGTTAACCTAAGCCTCACTTTCCCCATCTAGTAACCTTCATAGGGTGGTGAGAATAGTATGAGTAGTTCATCCATTGTGCTTAGCATAGTGCCTGGACCTTATAAGATTTCAACAAAAAATAATAGTAATATTATTTATGATTATTATCCTCTAGCAATTTCTGCAAGGCAGCTTTGGGTCTTGTGTTCTGATGGAAAGGCAGGGTTGTCTCTTGAGGACAATGCAGTAGGCATATGATAAACCTTTTCCACCATGTGGGTCACCTCAGTCATTCTTGATGGTTGGAATGTGACCTCAGAGTCCACTTACCTGTTGGGTACCTTTTGAGGAGGTGGCCTTGATTCCATTCTACCAGTGATTTATTTTAAAATACCCAGACGTGGAGGGACACAAAATGTTCTGCAAAGTCAACGTGCACATCTTGTCAGAGAGTGATTCCGTGACTGTTCGTTTGCCATTTACATGGCCTAACTGTCTAATTTATAGACTCTGAAAGCACCAGTGAAATAAACTAGTTTTTGGATCACTTAATATAGTTTATAGTGCAACCATAAATTTGGAACCATTTATAGAACATCATGACTTGCAAACATCTCCCCCAATTTTATTACTCAGGAAAAAAGTGTGTGGCACTTACAATTGCTCTAAAAACTGTAAAAGCATTTAAAAAAAAAGTTCAAACAGCATTCACAGATTGCACAGTGCAGGATACAAGCTTTCATCTTGAGTAGTATATTGAAAGCCCAATTTTCTACTAAAATGTCAGCTTGTTTCAAAACACATGAGATGACCGGCTTGGAATCCTCACTGAAAAGAACTCGTCTTTGCTCTTTCTTCTTCCAAAACCAAAAATATAAAAAAATACACTATGCTTAAGGAGGAATTTAGCAATTGGAATGATTGCTGTAAAATAGCAATTGACATCTGCCCTACATATTTTTTTTCTTAGCATCAAAGATGTTTCATTTGAATAAAAGCTTTCTCCTCCATAATCTGACATTCTCCTTGAGTTTTATCTTACTCTCAAGTCATTATCTTACAATTAGGTCTGAACTTAGGGGTAAAACAACAAAAACCAGGAACTCCAACACAGAGATCTTACTTGGGCTGCAGTTTTCTGATGCTATCTGAGTTGAACTGCTTTTTGTCATCCTGGTGTTTAAAGGGAAAAGGCTCTGTTCTAGTGCCTCCCACCCAACTACTCCCACTCCCCACCTTATTACTCTTTTCACTTGAACCTGCTGAGTAGTCCCAGGCCTGTGGGTGTCAGGACAAGACATTGTTATCATACAAGCGAATGTAGAGGTCACACATTTATCTTTGTCTCTTTGTCTCCCTTGCAGGATCCAGAGAAAGACAAATTATGGATGAGGTGATTTTATCCAAGCAAAGTTTGAATGGAGATAAATGGTTTGTGGTAGGGGACAAATAGAAACAGAACTAGGCGAGGGGAGTCTTGGGGGAGAAGATTCTGTTCTAGTGAGTTTGATAACAGGCACCACAGGAGCCCTACAATCTAGTGTGACTCCATCATGGCGCAGAAGCAGCGCAGCGTGGGACACATGAGAAAGTGCAAATTCCTTCCATGTTGTTGCTACTTCAGGAGTTTAAGGGCACGGGGTGGGCATGGGTTACGTGTGTAGGGTCTGGGGTAAGGCAGTTTGGGATGAATCTTGCTTGTGTTGCTTTTTGGTTGTGTGTGGACAAGAAACATAACTTGTCTCAGCCGGAGTGCCCCAGCTGTCAAATGGGAAAGAACAGTAGTAAGCCACACCTCATGCATTACTGAGCGTATCACCTGGGGTGGTGGGTGGGAAGAAGAGAACATTGTGCCTGACAGAGTGAGAGCCCTTTCTGCCTCCCTCCCTTTATTCATTTATTCATCTGCTCAACAAATAATTATGGAACTATGATGCGCCTATCCTCGTGGCACTGGGGATACAGTGGTAAACAAGACTGTCGGGGTTCCTGAACTCATGAATTTTGCTAAAATGTAAATAAGCATTATTATAATAAATGGGGAAAACGGAGATTCCAAGAAGTTGAGTCATACAGCCAATAAGTCAAAGAGCTCAAAATAGAGCAGGGTCTTGAACGCCCATGATCTCTCCCCCACTCCCAGCCTGTACCGTGTTGCTGTCTACTCAGTTTGTCACCCTCAATTTTCTTTGTTAAGGAATGTACATTTTTTTAAACTAACTTTATTTTTTAAGCAGTTTTAGATTTATAAAAAAATTCTGAAGGCAGTACAGAGAATTCTCGTATACCTCACACTCAGTTTCCCCTATCGTTAACATCTTACATTAGTAAGGTGCATTTGATACAATTAATGAATCAATATTAATACATTATTATTTTACTAAAGTTTATACTTTACCTACTTTATTCAAGTTTTCTTAGTTTTTTTTTAACCCAATATTCTTTTTCTGTTCCAGGATCCCACCTAGGACATCACATTGCATTTAGTCATCATGTGTCCTTAGGCTCCTTTTGGCTGTGTCAGTTTCTTTGTCTTTCCCTGTTTTTGATGACCTTGACAGTTTTGAGCAGTACTGGTCAGGTATTTTGAAAGATGTCCCTCAATTTAAATTTGGCCGATATTTTTCTCATGATTAGACTGGGTTTTTGGGAGGAGAACCACAGAGGTAGAGTGCCATTTTGACCACGTTATATTAGGGTACCTACTATCAATATGAAGTGTTACTGTTAGTGCTAACTTTCATCACCTGGCTGAGGTAGTGTTGGTCACGTTTCTTACTCTTTTCTCTCCTTTTCCATACTTTACTTTTTCGAAGGAAGTCACTATGCACAGCCCACACTTGAGTGGGGAATTATGCTCCACCTCCCTGAGGACAGAGTATCTACATCAAGTATTTGGAATTTGTCTTCATGGGAGGTTTCTTTTTGCCCTCGATTACTTGTTTATTCAACCATTTAATTACATCAGTATGGACTCATGGATGCCTATTTTATACTTTGGGTGGTAATACAATTCTTCTTTCTTTATTTGGTTGCTTCAATTCTTCCAGTTTTGACCATTGGGAGCTCTTTCAGTTGTCTCCTGTGTCCCTTTGTCATACCTCCACCAATATGTGTGTGTGTGTGTGTGTGTGTGTGTATGTGTATGTGTGTTTTTGTAACACTTCCTTACTTTCTGGTACCACAAGATTCTCTAAGCTCATCTTATATATTTTCTGTCCCAGTTCTAGAATCAGCCATTTCTCCAAGGAACCCTGGAACCTTTTACTAGAGAACGATATCAGAAACTAATATCTGGGCACTAAGCATATTCATTGCTAGTAGGGTATTGTTGCTTCTATGCCGTCCCAGCTGACAGAACAAAGAGATATATGTCTGTTTATCAATTCCTGTATGTACTACACTTAGCTATAAATATTTCTGTATGCAACTTTCTGTACCTATATTAATCTAAACATGAGTTCATACTAATAATGAGTTCATATTCTAATCTATTACCACATGGATCGTTCTAGCCTCTTCCCTTTGCTTATCTGTTAACTCCCACTTCAGCACTGAGAAACCTGGCTTCCCTACTATCCATTTGCTCAATCATCCAGTTCCAAAATACATGTAGAGTGGTATCAGAATTGTTAACCTATACTCCTGCAGGAAATCACTTTATCAGTAGAGTACAGTGCTTATGTACAGTTTCTTTTGTTTTTAGTCTTAGAGATTTTGCGCATTTCCAAAGTTGCTTAGGTCAGCATCTTCTCCTCCATCCCCCTTCAGGGAGGTTGTTGCATACATTTGTAATACAGTTAAATGGGTTTGTCACATTCAGCATTACATCCTGGATCCCTGACCTCCTAAATGATTTATTAAATAATTGCATACATTGTGGTTTACTCTTTGTGCTGTAAAGTTTTATGGGTTTTGACAAATTGAATGCCATTTATCCATCATTCCAGAACCATACGGAATAGTTGTACCATCCTATAAATTCCCTGTGCTTCACCCGTTTAACCTGACCCCTCCTACTGTGCCCTTGGAAACCACTGATCTCTTTACCATTACTACAATTTTGCATTTTCCAGGATGTCATACCGTTGGAGTCATTACAGTATGGAGACTTTACAGACTGTCTTCTTTCACTTAGCAATATGCATTTAAGATGCACCTGTGTGTGTGTGTGGCTTGATAGCTCATTTTTTTAATCACTGAATAATATTCCAGTATATGGATGTGCCAAGGTTTATTTATGCATTACCTACTAAATAACATCTTTGTTGCTTACAGTTTTTGGTGATTATGAATAAAGCTGCTGTAAACATTCACGTGCAGTTTTTGTGTAGACATAAGTTTTCAAATCAGTTGGGTAAATCTAGGAACACAATTGCTGAATTTTATGGTAAGACTATGTTTAGCTGTCTAAGAAACTGCCAAACTGTCTTTCAAAGGGGCTATAGTATTTGTCATTCTTACCAGCAATCAATGAGAGTTCATTGCTCCATGTTCTTGTCAGAATTTGGTGGGTTTTTTTTTTTTGTTTTCTTTCTTTTTTTTTAATTTGAGCCATTCTAATAGATGTGTTATGGTATCTCCTCATTAATGTGCAATTTCCTAATGAAAATGATTTTGAACATCTTTTCATATGCTCATTTTCCACACATATCTTATTTTCCATGTACATCTTCTTTTGTGAGATGTCTGTTCAGATCTGTTGACCTTTTTAAATTGGGTTGCTTGGTTTCTTATTGTTGAGTTGTAAGAGTTTTTTGTATATTTTGGATACAAGTCCTTTATTAGATATGTGTTTTGTACATATTTTCTCCCAGTCTGTGGCTTGTCTTTTGATTTTCTTAATAACATCTCTCAAAGAGCAGAAGTTTTTAATTTTTATAAAGTCTAACATCAAGTTTCATTCATGGATTTATGCTTTTGGTGTTGTATTTAAAAACTCATTGCAAAACCCAAGGTCCCTAGATTTTTTCCTACATTTTTATCTAGAAATTTTATAGTTTTGCATTTTACATTTAGGTCTATAATCCATTTTGAGTTACTTTTTGTGAAAGGCATAACATTGGCATCTAAATATATTATCTTTTACATGTGGATGTCTAGTTGTGCCAGTACCATTTGTTGAAAAAACTATTTTTTCTCCATTGAAATGCCTCTGCTCCTTTGCCAAAGGTCCATTGACTATATTTGTGTGGATCTATTTCTGGGCTCTCTGTGCTGTTCCACTGATCTATGTGTCTGTCCTTTCCTCAACATCATGCTGTTTGTAAGTCTTAGAAGTTGGTAGCATGAGTATTACAACTTGGTTCTTCTTCTTCAGTATTGTGTTGCATATTCTAGGCTTTTTGTCTTTATATTTATACTTCAGAATCAGTTTGTCAAAATCAACAAAATAGCTTGCGGGGCTTTTGATTGGGGTTTTGTTGAACTCTAGATCAAGTTGAGATAAATTTTCCAATCCATGAACACCGAGTATCTCTCCATTTATTTAAGTCTTGTGTGATTTTTTAAATCAGAGTTTTGTAGTTTTCCATGTATAGATCTTATACACATTTTGTTAGATTTATATTTAAGTATTTATTTTGGATGCTACTATAAATGGCAGTTTTAAAAAAATCAAATTTCAGTTGTTCATTGCTAGCAAATAGTAAAACAATTGACTTTTATATATTAACTTTGCATCCTGCAATCTTGCTATACTCACTTATTTATTGCAGGAGAGTTTATTTTTTAATTATTCAGGATTTTCTACATAGGTAATCATGTTGTCTGTGAACAAAGATAAATTTATTTCTTACTTCCCAACTTATGTATCTTTTATTTCCATTTCTTGTCCTATTGTACTAGTTGGGCTTCACATTTGATGTGAATAAGAGCGGTGGTGAGAAGGATCATCCTTGTCTTGCTCTCAGTCTTAGAGAGAAAGCATCCCCTTCTCTCCACTAAGGATGATGTTAGCTGTAGGTTTGTTTGTTTCGCAAATGTTCTTTATCTAACTGAGGAAGTCCCCCTGTAGTCCTAGTTTGCTGAGAGTTTTTATCATGAATGGGTGTTGATTTTGTCAAATGCTTTTTCTGTATCAATTGATATAATCATATGATTTTTCTTCTTTAGTTTATAGATGTGGTGGATTACATTGATTGATTTTAGAATGTTGAACTAGCCTTGCATACCTACTTGGCCATTGTGTATAATTTATACATGGTTGGATTTTATTTGATAATATTTTATTGAGGATATTATTTGCTAATAATTTGTTAAGGATGTTGGTCCTTAGTTTCCTTTGTTGTAATGCCTTTATCTTTGTGTGTGTGTGTGTGTGTGTGTGTGTGTGTGTGTGTTAGAGTAATACTGGCCTGGGAAGAGTGAGTCAGGGAGTATTCCTGCCACTTCTATTTTCGGAAAGTGATAATGGAGACTAGATATCATTTCTTCCTCATATGTTTGAGAGATGTCATCAGTGAAACCACCTGGGCTTGGTTCTTTCTTTTTAGAAGGTTATGAATTATTAATTCAATTACTCTAATAAACATAGGCCTATTCAGATTATTTATTACTCTTCATGCGAGTTTTAGTAGTTTGTGTCTTGGTTCATTTATGTAAATAATCAAATTTGTGGGCATACAAATGCTTACAAATACCACAAGTCTAATTCCTTGATTATACCTTTAATCTCCATGGGATCAGTACTGATGACCCCTCTTTCATCTCTAATATTAGTAATTTGTGTCTTCTCTGTTTTTCTCTTGGTTAGCCTGGCTAGAAGGTTGTCAATTTGATGGATCTTTTCAAAGAAACAGCTTTTGGTTTTATTGATTTTTGCTGTTGTTTTCCTGTTTTGGATTTCATTGATTTCTGCTCTAATTTTTATTTCATTTTTTCTGCCTCACTTAGGCTTAAATTGCTCTTCTTTCTCTAGTTTCCTAAAATGAAAGCTTAAATTATAGATTTTAGATTATTCTACTTTTCTAATATAAGCATTTAATGCTATAAACTTCCCTCTAGGCACTGCTTTCACTACTTCTCACAAATTTTGATAAGTTATATTTTCACTTAGTTCAAAATGTTTTTTAATTCCTTGTAAGATGTCTTCTTTAACCATGTGTTATTTAGAAGTGTGTTGTTTAATTTCCAAATGTTTTGGGATTTTCCAACTATCATTTTGTTATTGATTTCTAGTTTAATCCCATTGCGGCCTGAGAACATATTTTGCATGATTTGTATTCTTTTAAACTGATCAAGGCATAGTTTCATAGCCCAGCGCGTGGTCTCTCATTGTGAGTGTTCCATGTAAGCTTGAGAAGAATGTGTATTCTACTGTTTTGGGGTGGAGTATTCTATAAATGCAAATTAGATCAAATTGACTAATAGTGCTGGTCAGGTCAACTATATCTTATAAATTCTCTGCCTGCTTGATCTATCCATTACTGAAAGAAAAGTGTATAAATCTCCAACTATAATAGTGGATTCATCTATTTCTCTTTGCAGGTCTATCAGTTTTTACCTCATGTATTTGACATTCTGTTGTTAGGTGCATACATGTTTAGGATTGTTATGTTGTCTTAGAGAATTGACCTTGTTGTCACTGTGAAATGCCTTATTTATTCCTGGTAATTTTCTTTTTTTGAAGTCTGCTTTATGTTTTTTCATGTGGGAGTTTATCCCGAGAATCAAGAGTGAGGAAGGGAAAAGGATAAAACAGCGAAGGAACAAAAGCCAGTATTATTACTGAGGCTGTCACTCTGGGGAATGATGGCTTGATTCTGCTGGGGCATCTGAGTGTGTGGAATGCTTCTCAGAATTGTCCGCCCCAAAGATGGAAGCCTGGGGCATTTATCCACTCCCAGCTCCCTTTGGATGACTTCCCCTGGGGGCATGAACTTCCTCACCCTTAGGAGCTGGGCTTGCTCTGGGTCTACTAGACTCTAATAGGCCAGAGAAGGTACTGAGGCAGAATGTAAGGTGTGGGGCACTTGAGGCGAGTGCCACCTGCTAGCACAAGGAGGGTGGGACTGTCCACTGCAGCAGCAACTGGATTAAGAAGCAGTCCTCGCTGATGGAATGCAGACCACAAAAAGTCATGTGCTATGGTGGATTCCTAATACAATCATTAGTGGGGAAAATTGTACTAAAATACGTATACCCGTCTACTCTCCAACCTGTGCAGTATACCTGGATAGTGCCAAGGGGCACTATGCCTCTTATGTATGCCTCTTCACCATGCTGAAATCCACCCCAAGTAAACACACTAAGTAAAACCAGTTTGATTTCTATGGTCTGCTGCTTGGCTGTTCACTTCCACTCAGACGGCTGCTCCTAAATAAAAATTCTGAAACCTCCATGGGTAGTACAGCATATAGAATGGACTGACTCCTTGTTTGAATATTGAGAAATGAGCAGGTTTCTGTGTCTGAACATTCTTCTCACATCCCATCTCTCAGATTATATCCCTGTGTGCATTTATTTCTTATGCTTCCTCTGCAAATGAAGTATGACAAAAAAGTACAGTTATCTGAAAGGATCAGTTAGCTCATGTGTGTCCAAATAACTCAGTTGTCTAATTGAGGTGTGGGTTACTTGCAATTTCTCATGACAGCAGACCATCAGTCAAAGGAAAAAATTACTGTAATAGTGCATCCAATTGACTCTCATCACCATGAGACGCTAGGGTTGCTGCTACATAATGGTGCAGTGAGAACTATACCTGAAACTCAGGCATTCTTTGGGGTGGCAATTCATGCTTCCATGCCTATTGATAATGGTGTATGGGCAACTGCAACAACCACAGTCCCACAGTGGCAAAGAAACTAAAGACTCAGGTCCTCTGAAGGTAAAGATTTGGGTCATCCTAGCGGGCAAGCATCCCAGCTGAAGTGCTAGCTGAGAAAGAAGGGTATTGTACTAGTCAGGGTTCTCTAGAAAGACATAACCAATAGGAGATAGATAGATAGGAAGGAATTTATTAGGGGAATTGGCTCAAGCAATTGTGGAGGCTGAGAAGTCCCATAATAGGCTGTCTGCAATCTGGAGAACCAGGGGAGCTAGTACCACGGCATAGACTAAGTCCAAAAGCCTCAGAACCGGGGAAGCTGGTAACTCTCAGCATGAAACCAAAGGCCTGAGAACCTGGGGGCTGCTAGTACAAGTCCTGGAGACCAGAGGTCAGAGAACCTAGAATTCTGATGTCCAAAGGCAGGAGAAGAAGGGTATTCTAGCTCCGGGGGGGGGGGAAGAGAGAGGGAGAGAGGGAGAGAGGGAGAGAGGGAGAGAGGGAGAAAGGGAGAATGAATGAGAATTTGCCTTTCTTCTGCCTTTTTGTTCCAGCCAGGTGCTCAGCTGACTGGATGGTGTCTGCCCCCATTGGGTGAGGCTGGATCTTCCTTACTTAGCCCACTGATTCAAATGTTGATCTCTTCTGGGATCACCCTCACAGACATATTCAGAAATAATGCTTTACCATTTATCTGGGTATCTCTTAATCCAGTCAAGTTGGCACCTAAAATTAACCATCACAGGTGTCTTGCGTGGTTGGTGGAAGAGACATTAACTAAATGTCATTTATAGCTTCAGGACAGGCTGCAGCAGTAATATGATAGCCTGGTTCCCTAATCCCTTTGCATTAAATCTTTGTAGAGATTGTGGTGATTGTGGTCTTATGTTGAAGGAGACAGTACTGGTTTGAATTTAGAGAGCAAAAGCATAGCTGCTGGTTCAAAAGCTGGACCGTATCAGATACATCTTGTGCACCAACTCAAAGCCCCCAATCTACTCTTATTATCACCTCTTATTTCAGCCCATCTGAGACAACCAATTCCTCTCCTGCTTCAGCCAGCTTCCTGAAGGTACAATGTGATGGTGTTTCACCTCTGGCTTTCAAGGTATGCCTCTTGCTTTCTGCCGTAGATTTTTCTCATGCTGTGGCATGGGATGCCCTTGGGAACCCATTTGGCACTCACACAAGGCACAGTCCGTGGGCAGCAGTTGATCCACCAAAAATAGGAGCCAACAGATAAATACTTCCTCCTTTGTTCCTCTGGGATGGATCAAGCTTCTCTGCCAGCCCCATGGGATTACGCCTCCAGTATCCCCTACTAGCTGTCAACTTGATAATGGGCCCTTGTATTTGGTCTTACTCATTCCCTATATTTATCTACCTATCCACTACCCTCAAATAAGCTAGTTAAACACAAGTCTTTTGCTCAGGGTCTACTTTTGGGGAAATCAAAAACTAATTAAGACTAAAGCAGATTAAGGAAAGTATTTAAAAAAAATTTTTTTTAGAGATGAGGTCTTGCTCTGTTGCCTAGGCTGGAGTGCAGTGGCACAATCATAGCTCGCTGAAACTTTAAACTCCTGGGCTCAAGCAATCCTCCCACCTCAGCCTTTTTAGTAGCTAGGACTACAGGCATGCTCTATCATGCCTGGCTAATGTTTTTTTTTATTTTATTTTTTGTGGAGTTGGGGGGGGGTGTCTCACTATGTTGCCCAGGCTGGTCTTGAACTCCTGGCCTTAAGCGATCTTCTGCCTTGGCCTCCCAAAATGCTGGGATTATAGGAATGAGCCACCATCTCTGGCCCTAAGAAAACATATTTTCATAGGGACAATAAACATTTTCTCAATTTTAGGTAAATTAAAAATAGAAGCATCTTTAGAAACTTTTGCTATTTTGTTTTAACTACCACATATAATATTATAACAGCACCCAGGCTTCTAGGCAGGCACAATATCATGACAAGTCCTCTTTCAACCACATTGTAATCCCTATGGAGAATTGTAGAGCTTCCATGGAATCAGAAGTTCTGACATCTGGAGAGTGAGCACCAAAAGATGTTGCCATTTTTCAGCCATTGAGAGCGGGGATGGAGGAAGGGTCCAGGCCAGAGGTAGAGTTTGTGTAAGTGGATGGTGGGGGTGTTACCATTTTTAAAAGCATATCATAATTCTCCTATTGTTTCTATTTGTCTCATGTTCTGACCATTGATGTTTCTTCATTCAGGTACTGAAGAGATGGTCTTTTGTGTTCTTCTAACATCTTTTCATCATAGTTTGAATTTCATTAAAGATTCATTAAGGATATTTCACTAAAGATACTTCATTAAAAATGTGCCACTTTTTGAGAATATGTATGGTTCCAGTTACCTATTTATGTATAACGAACCACCCCAAATACAGTGCTTTAAGCCAACAACATTATTTGGCTCATAAATCTGCAACTTAGGCAGAATATAGTAGAAACATCTTGTCTCTGCTCTACCCAATATTAGCTGGGGTAGCTAGCTCAAAGCCTGGACGCTGGAATCATCAAAAGGCTCACATCTAGAATTTAATGCTGGCTGTCAGCCGGGGCTGTCGTAAGAGCTGTTGGCTAGAGCGTCTCCGTGTGGCCTCTTCATGTGGCTGGAGCTTCCTCACAGCATGGTGGCTGGGTTCCGCAGTTGAGCATTTCGAGAGAGAGAGAGAAAGCAAGAGCATGCACGAGCATGAGCAAGCCAGGCAGAAGCACTATTTCCTTTTCTAACATAGCCTCAGAAGTCCCACAGCATCACTGTCATCTCATTCTATTCGTTAGAAGCAAGTCACCAAGTTTGGTCCACATTCAAAAGAAGGGGAATTAGATTCCACATTTTCATAGGAGATATGTCAAGGAATTTATGACATATTAAAACGACCACCGTGTGCAGGGGAATAATAGTTAACCTTGCTCCTCAAGTAGCTACGACACTATTTGTCATGTGAATCATTTGTTCCATGATACTTGAACTTATTTTCTAGAGCAACACTGCTTAACAGAACTTTCTATGATGATGGAAATGTTCTACATCTGCTCTGACCAATACACAAGGGACTATTGAGCACTTGCAATATGGTTAACAAGACTGAAGAACAGAATACAAATTTTATTTAATTTCAATTAATTTAAGTTTAAATAGGCATATATGCATAGTGGCTACCATACTGTGAAGCTCAGTTCTAGAACAATAAGCAAAGGGATAGAGTTCAAATTCCAGCAGTGATGTAAGAGTTGGGCTGGCTTTCTAGTACAACGTTACAACATTCCAACTGCGAGCAAAATGCTTCCAGACCTGATTGCATTCAAAGGTCCAAATGGAAATGATTTGGCCCAGGATGTCCTAGAGAGAAGAAATTTCCTAATGTGTGGGTGTGGAAAAGTGGAATAATCGCTGGTGAGAAGTGTCAGGACAACTTCTCCGGTGGGCAAGATGCTGGAATCGTTTAGACATGCAGACCCTTGCTCAACACCTCATCTCTTCACACAGAGACTCCAGCCAACTTCTTTTGGCCTGAAGTATGAGGAATCTTCAAGTGTGCATCTCACAGGATGATGACTTCTGGAATTCCTGTATGTGCCTGTCTCCCATGCCTGCTTCCCCCCTCTGCCTCTTCACTCTCTTTATCTTTGCTGTTCCTTAGTTTTGAAACTTGTGATTTTGGAGCTTGTGGTCACAATGTTAAAAATGTCTTGGCTACTCCATTAAAATAATGAGAAATCATCATTCAAAAAGATTTCTTGATCACCTACTATGTGAAAGGTTCTTTGTTAGACATGACAATAAGAATTAATCTCCACCCTTGGAATGCTGTCATCTAGCTGGTGAGATTTAATAGAACAAGTAACATTACAGAGACTTTACTGTGTGCCAAATACCATGCTATTATTTTGATGAATGTAATCTCATTTGATCCTTTAAAAACACTATGACACAGAAACTTTTTTAAAATCCATGCTTTACAGATGGGGAAACTAAGGCTCAGTGAGATTAAAATGGTTTGCCCAAAGTAAACCATCTAGGAAATGGTTGAGTGGGGATTTGAAGCTAGCCTGGGTGAGCTCCAAAGTCTGTACTCACAACCATTCATCTGTGCTTACATCCCACTGCTCTGAATAGCATTTCCCATTTCTTTGAGGACTTATGTTTGACAAAGCCAATTCATACATAGTTGGGAAGACTTGGCAGAGTTTCTGAAGGACACCAAGACATTAGTCTTTGGGGCACACCAAAGAGTGAGGGTGGTAAAATTTGCTTGTCAGCTCTAAAGACATGATGGTAAGTTTGAGGAAAGAGTTCTCAAGAGAGGCTGTGAGATAATTTTGTTTTTAGCATTACCTATTGGAGGAAAATATCTTAAGGACAACAATGAGGTGACTGGGAAGGACTAAGTGGTAAATGAGAGGCTTGTGTAAGAGTCACAGCCCTTGTGAAATGTTGAGTCCTGCCAACTTACTTTACCTGGGAAGGAATGTTACATTAGATATACATGTTTTGGCTTACTTAGCTCATTGGAAGGCCGTGAGGAATTGCAGTCATACGCCAGCATCAGCCTCTCTGAGACAGTGAAAAGGTCCATATTACTGTGAAATCCAATTTCAAGGACTTTGATTAGCTATAGGGATGGGGAACATATCTCTCCTGAGCACATGCAGAAAGACAACAAATTTAATGGGACGATTATTTGTCCAAAACTCAATATGGGATAAAGATTAATCATTCAAGCCCTGGATTCAGAGATCTGGATTTGAATCCCAGCTCTGTTATTTACTAGCTAAGTAACCCTGGACAATTTACAGTTGACCCTTTGTATGTGCAGGTTCTGCATCTGTGGATTCAGCTAACCACTGATCAAAAATATTTTTAAAAACCCCACAAAAATAATATGACAATAAAAATAATACAAATAAAAAACAATATAGTATAACAACTATTTATGTAACATTTACATTGTACTAGGTATTATAAGTAATTTAGAGATGATTAAAAAGTATATGGGAGGATGTGTATAGGTTATATGCAAATACTATACCATTTTATATCAGGGACTTGAGTATCCATGGATTTTGGTATCTGCGGGAGGTCCTGGAACCAATCCCCCTACAGATACTAAGGGACAACTGTACTTAATTTCTTTCTGTCTTTCTCATTAGAAAAGTAGGTACAATAAAAAGAACTATCTTGGAGACTAGTTGTGAGAATTAAATGAAATAAATAAAGTAAAATGTAGTGCCTGGCACATGGTATGTGTACTATAAGTAGTAGCTGCTCTAATTTTCAAAAGGTCAGTAGAGAACAGCATGGACTCCGAAACTCTTACCTGGGTTTGAATCTTAGTTCTTTACCAGTTAATAACAATGTGACCTTGAGCAGGTTATTTAACCTCTCTTTGTCTCAGTTTCCTCACTTACAAAATGGAGATAAAAATAATCCCTTATACCTGTTAGAATGGCTACTATTAAAAACTCAGAAAGTGACAAGTGTTGGCAAGGATGTGGAAAAATTGGAACCCTTGTGCACTGTTGGTGGGAATGTAAAATAGTGCAGCCCCTATGGAAAATAGTATGTTCCTCAAAAAAATTATACCTAGAATTACCATATGATCCAGTTTTACTTCTGGCTATATACTCAAAATAATTAAAATCAGGGACTAGAGATATTTGTATATTTATGTTCATAGCAGCTTTATTCACATAGCCAACAGGTGAAGGCAACTCAAGTGTCCATTGGTGGTTGAACAGATAAGCCAAATATGGTATATATGAACAATAGAATATTATTCAGCCTGAAAAAGCAAGGAAATTTTGACACATGCCACAATAGGCATGAACCTTGAGGACATTGTACTAATTGAAATAAGCCAGTCATGAAAGAAAAATATCATGTGATTCCTTTTATATGAATATCTAGAGTCGTCAAATTCACAGAGACAGAAAGTAGAATGGTGGCTGCCAAGGACTGGGAAAAGTGGAGAATAGGAGTCAGTGTTGAACAGGCACACAGCTTCAAGATTTGCAAGATAAAAAACTTCTGGAGTTGGATGGTGGTGATGGTCACACAACAATGTGAATATACTTCATGCCATTGAAGTGTACTCTTAAAAATGGTTAAGATAGTAAATTTTAAGTTACCTTTATTTTACCAGAGTTAAAAATAGTGAACTGTGTCAAGTGTTTAGAGTGTTGCCTGGCATTTAGTATAAGACCTTGCTATGACGTTGAAGATGACGATTATGATTAACCCTATCCTATTTATTAACAACTTTACTTGTGCACCAGCCCTGTGTAATGCTGCATAAGTTAATACTCTTCACTTTGTCTCTGTAAGATGAGGATAGTAACCGTCCAAGAGTTACACAGAAGATTAGCACTCAGTCTAACCTACCTGCCAAATTCTTCACAACACTGATTCTTTAATGCATGAGAGAAATGAATTTAATGACTTCCAATTTTTGGTCTCATGACCAAACCTTGTAGCATCCAAATACAAGGGATAGAGATGAAGGATGATTTAACTGTGGTTTTATTTTTTTCAATAGCAATTTAAAAAATAGTGTGTTGTTATCGACAGACTCTAGGAAGGACTTTGAAAAATAAAGTATGTCATCCCATCCTTAGTAAAAAGGTTCAGAATAAACTCTGCAAACCACTAGGCTGTAAGAAATTGCTCGCATGCTAAAAGTCATAGTGGTAATTTTCAAATAAGATGCCAAATTAGTTGAACTGTCAGCTTCTGGGAAATAGTGTGTTCCCACTGACAGTAATCCCTAATGTCGAGGAGAAAAAGAAAATGAAGTGACAGGCTTGTTAGACTTTGCTAATTTCAAAGCCTGAGGCTTTTTTGTGGGGTGTGTCTGAGAACCAGGGTCAGTGTGACCACGGCTACCAATTGAGGCAGCGGACTCCAGAATTTAACCTGAATACTTACAATGTATGTTGAGAGTAGTGTTTGCATTCCCTTTATCTTTCCATCTCTATGACAGCATCTGGCACATATGTACTAGGGGCTCGGTGCAAGTATGATAAATGAATGAATGTAGAAATAGTGACATGAATATATTGCACACTAATACTTTCTAAACAGTGTTTCAGGTTTATAAAGAGTTTCCATGTAATTTCACTTGATCCTATAATAACCCTGCTGATGCCTGAGTTTCTTCAGCTCGGAAAGCCTGCCCAGGACTTGTAACTTCAAATCACGAGTGCTTTCTCTCCCGCTGGGATCTGGCATTGCGGAGGGGCATTTGATCTGTAATCATACTGTTTACTATTTCTCTTGTTTACTTTCTGTCTTCTCCACTATGCTGTAGGCTCCACGAGGGGAGGGCTCCTGTCTGACTTATTCACTGAATCCCTGGAGCTCAAAAAATATTTGTTCTATAAATGAATGAATTGTAGCCTTCCCACGTTAGAAAATATGGGATCCTGCTTTAATGTGGCAGTCATGTTCTTTGCTGTCATTGTGTTGCGATTGGTTTGAACTCTGTTTACCTATTTGTTTTCCTAAGGAGTGAATTATTCTTCATATTATTTGTGCTTCATGGGCTCATTCAGCTCTGAATCCACATTCATAACTCGGGCCACTGAGAACTTTGTTCTCTGACTGATTGAAACATATACATGTGGGTACAAGAGCTCTATATTCCCTGTATATACAGGATATCCAATACTTGCTTTATGTGCTGCAAGACTCCTCTCATATAAGTGCCAGCTAATTAATTCATTAACACATCCATTATCAAATAGTGTTTGAGCATCACTGTGTCAGGTGAGGTACCTGGGGCTTCATCAATGGATAAAGCTGACATGATACATGCCCTGGAAGGATGCAAAATCTAGATGGAAAGATAGTGACAAACAAGGAAATGTACAAGTGATCCTACACACGCTGGCCATGAGGTGACCCTTTGATGTTGAGCTTTGTTTGTTTGTGTCTTTCTTTTTGAATGGCACCTTGTGGAGGTACCCGCTGGGAGCCAACCCTTCACTGAGCATGTTGATCAAGTTAAAGGAATTTGGTTAAACAAAACTTCAGGACATTTTACTGCTTTGCTAATTGGTTTTGTTTTCCTGGTTAGGCTCCTACCAGATGCTTGATATCTAAACATAGGCAATTGAGGTGGGAGCAGTAGAAGATTAGGTCGCAAATGTTTTCTGAGCCCTACTCAGAACACACAACAATATCATTTAACCCACATGATTTAACATGGATAATATTATTCAAATTTTTAAATAAACATTTTATTTTAGAATAATTTTAGATTTACTGAAAAGTTGCAAAAATAGTACAGAAAGTTCCTATATACCCTTTACCTGATTTCTGTTAAAGTTACTGTCTTATATTACTGTGGCAAGTTTGTGAATGTTAGGAAATTAACAGTAGTAACTTACTATTAACTAAACTCCAGACCATATTCAGATTTCACCAAATTTTCCACTAATGACTTTTTTCTGTTTCAGAACTAAATATTACATTGTGTTATTTATTTTTTGTGGTAAAGAATTATAAATTAGAAGTGCTGTTTAAAAAAAACTCCATCAGTATATAAGATTACCTATTAAAATTACTTTGTCTCTGTCTAAATGTATATGAAAAATTACTGAAATATAACAACTAAATTAAAATTTGTTTAATGTTCATGAGAACCTATGCATGTCCAAATAATTCACAATATTTAACATAGAGACTGATAAAGACAGAAAAATTATTGAGAAAAATTAAAAACAGATTTTTTTTTGTAGTAATCATCAAAGAAGTTGAAGCACAGGCCAATATATAAGTAAAATATTCTAGCACAGAGTAGCATGTTTACCAAAATATGCATTTAAAACATGAGAAATGCCCTCCATGGACTATTTTTGAGTGATAAATATTTATTTTGGAAACAAAAATCCTTATAATTCTGCTGTATAAGCCATAAGCCTTTCTCTTCTGTAAGTTTCCAAACATTAGGTACAATTAGGATTACTTGCAAAATCATTTTATATTACATAGTCTGAGATTTTCTCTGCTAATTTTAGCCAATAATTCATTTTTATGGGCTAATCACAGCTCTCTGAAAGAGAAATGTTAATAGGCCTGAAATTTCTGATGGTATCTCTCTACTGAGTTGTATAGTTGTCCCTTGGTATCAGTGGGGGATGGTTGGTTCCAGGTCCCTCATGGATACCAAAATCCATGGATGCTTAAGTTCCTTGTATAAAATGGCATAGTATTTGGCACGTAACCTATGGATATCCTCCCATATAATTTAAATCATCTCCAGATTATTTATAATACCTAATATAATGTAAAGGATATGTAAATAGCTTAGTTATACTGTAGTGTTTAGGGAATAATGACAAGAAAAAAGTTTGCACGTGTTCAGTACAGACACGACCATCCATTTTTTTCCTGAATATTTTTTTTCTTTTTTTCACAGGGAATTTTGAAAATTTTCCTGAATATTTTTGATTTGTGTTTGGTAAATCCATGGATGTGGAACCCACGAATATGGAGGGCTGGCTGTATTCAACTGTGATAATCCTTTGGCCAGGTCACATCTCTATACTTCAGCTTCTTTGTATCTGAAAGCCGTTCCTGCATGGAAAGGTAAGCTCCTCTGACCTTGCACGTACTCCAGTGGCAATGGCTTTCAAACCAGAGGGCAACTGGTTTCCGTTCTGCAATTGACCCTGAGGTTAGCAATGGAATTAACACGGAGTGTTTTAAACTATGACAAGAGATGCATGTGGCGTTTGTAAAGGTGTTGGATGTTACATATTAATGTTTCATTTTAGCCATAGAGTAGCCTGGGTCTATTTAATATTTCTCAAAGAGTGTCTCTCAAGAATAGAGAGTAGGGCTGCATGTTGAGAATGTGAGTGTTGGAGTCAAGCGAAGTTTTTAATCTGGGCTCTCATACTTACTAGTGGCACGGCCGTGAATCAAATTACTTAAACTTTCTGAACCTCAATTTACCACTTTCTAAAATGAGAAAACTAATGACCACCTCTTAAGGTTATTGGGAGAATCAAATAATACTTAAGCATGTAATAGTGTCTGGAATGTAGTAAGCACTCTATAAATGTTAACTGCCATTATTATTATTATTATTATTATCAGCCTGTGGAATGTTAATAGGTCTTTCTAGGAAAAAAGTTTGGAAAGCAGTCGATTTCAAGAAGTTAGAAAAAGTTCTTTAGTGTAATATTTCTCATGGCAGTTTTCATTTAAAATCTCTAACAGGAGGGTATGGTGTGTGGGATTTCCAAAACGTATTTGATCAAGAGGTCCATTTTCCATAAGCCACCTGTATTAGTTTCCTATCACAGCCATAACAAATTGCCTTAAACTTAGTGGCTCCAAAACACAAATGTATTCTCTTTTAGTTCTGGAGGCCAGGAGTCTGTAATGAGTCTTAGTAGGCTACAACCAAGGTGCTGGCAGGGCTCTGTTCCTTTAGGAGGTTCTAGGGGAAAAATCCATGTCCTTGCCTCTTCCTGCATTCTTTCATCTTCAAAGCCAGCAGGTGTTATCTTCAAATCTCTCTCTTTCTCACTCTGTCTCTCCTTTGCTGTTTTTGTCACATCTCCTTCACTGACTCTGATGCTCCTGCTTTCCTTTTATAAGGACCCTTATAATTAGATTAAACCTCACTCCCCTCATACTCCAAATAATCATATCCCTCTCCTTAATCACATCAGCAAGATTCTTTTTTTTTTTGCCATATAAAGTTACATATTTATAGGTTCTGGGGATTAGGACATGGACATATTGGAGGGGTGCATTATTTTGCCTACAATCTCACCTAAGAGGTCTAGGTTTTTGAGGAACGTATTAAGAAAAACCCTGGCCTGCATTGCTCAACACCTTGGTAAGTCGGAGAGAAGCAGAGAGGGGAAACAAGAATATAGTCAGGTCACATCAGTTAATAATGAATATGGCTGTGATACCAGTCAGGGCACCAACAGGAGACAGATGACATATTCAAAGGAGTTAATAAAGTGACTATTTTCAAAGGTGTTTTCCAGGGGTAGGGGGACCACACAAAATAGTGTCAGCCTCCCAATCTTCCTCCCAATCTGTCTCCTGCTAGGGCTACAGATAGGCTGAACCCAACTATAAAGCCAGAAGACAGGAGAGCCTGTGCGTGTCGACTAGTAGTTCTCAAACTTGAGCATGCGTCAGGAAGCACCTGGAGGGCCTGCTAAGACATAGCCTGTTGAGGCCTATCCCCAGAGTCTCTGATTCCGTAGGTCTGTGGGCAGACTGATGATAGTTTGCATTTCTGACAAGCTCCCAGGTGATTCTGATGCTGAGGTCTGGGGTTACACTTTGAGAACCACTGTAATAGACCAAATAGGTCAACCTCCAGGAGTGCAGAACAGGGTGGAGACAGGTGAAGAGTGGATTTGGAAAGGCAAACAGAAGATATCTGGTACAACAGGCAACACAACACAACCAATTCTGGACTAAAAAGTGATCATTGTGTGATGGGAGTCCTAGCATGGTTGAAAGCTAAGCAGACTGGAGGGGTTGAGGAAGTTTTCATGGAGGAGGTGGAATTTCATCAGAGGAATTATAAAGATTTTAAAAGAAGGGGAAGAGGGAGGGAGGGCATTCAGGGCGTAGGAAGTGCAGGGACTAGGGTACATTGGCATGATACATTTTAGGAGATTTAATTGCCTAAGGGATAACAATTTTGCTCAATGAGAAAGTCAATTTTTAGGAGTATTTGGATAAACAGTTAATTGTGTAAGACTGGGGCAGAAAGATAGATAGCAGTAGCTGGGATTGATGAGGGTGGCACAAGGGAGCCAGTGCAGGTTCTTGAGTAAGGGAATGTTATGAAAGACCAGGATGACTAGAAGAAAAAGAGGACTGACTTGGTGATCCAGTTAAGAAGGCTGTTAGAATAGTTGACTATAGTTAAAAAAAAAATCCCTACTCAATTTGGGGACAAGATACCAGGGTTCTATAATTCAGGCTTTTTTTATTAACTAGCTGAGTGAGATTGATCTAACTATTGAACCACTCTGCGGGGAGTGTTTTCATTTTATTACAAGAGTGAATTGATTACCTGGACAGGAAAGAGCAAATAGGAGATACATTTCAAAAGCTACCCACATCCACACCTGGAAAACAGTGATGTCTGAAAACCAGGGCGTAAACTTTGTCAGTCTTTGGGAAGAATAAACTAATCCTTACTGGTGCTGACTTGTTACTGACCATGTAAGGATTATGGTTCATACTTTGGGTAGATGAAATGCATCATTAATTTGAAAAACAGAAAAAGAAAAAGAAAAAAGTATTATACCAATGAAGTTAACTTACTTTGCTTTAAATGTTTTTATTTTATTATTTATTTTTGGTTTTAAAAGAGTTGTTGCTATAAGTGAGAACATTAAGCCTTGGAAACTTTGAAAATATGCCTAAATGTATAGTAGCTCTTGATGAAGAAATTTACTCTCTTCAAAGTAATAAACATGGAACTGACATGAGCCATCTGTCATTAGATGATGTTGAAGGTTTTGTGTATGTGCTAAGCATGGTGTCTACATTGCTCAAAAGGGAAACAAAAGGGGATCATTTTTCGGAAACAATTTTTATTTCTATTCAAATGCATTTTTTCCAGATTTATTTGCTTCTGTCTGTTGTATACTTTTTCTTCCTTGTAATGTTTTGAATACACAGAACTTAAGTTTAAGACTATCCAGTTAAATACAGTAAATCAAGTTTCTGATGTATTTCAGAATCACAAAGAAAAAAGAAAACAAAAGGAAAAAACAGCACTGAAATGGTATTCTTTTCCCTGAGAATACTGGCAGTGCCAGTCAGAAGAGTGTGTCGTGTTTACCATCAATGAAGTGATCACTAATAATAATAACTTATGCCAATCTAGTGTCTACTATGTGCCAAGGGGATATTTCCTGTGCATTTTGTCTTTTAATCTACACAACTGTGTGAAGGAGTTACTCTTATTTTGAGAACACAGATAAGTGTCCTCTACCTCCTGGAGGTAGAAAGTAGAATTAGTTACCAGAGGCTGGGAAGGGGCAGTGGAGGGCATGAAGAGAGTTCAGTTAATGGGTGCAGACATACAGTTAGATAGAAATAATAAGCTTTAGTGTTCAGTAGCACAGTAGGGTGACTATAGTTAACAATAATTTATTATATATTTTAAAATAGCTAGAAGATTTGAAATGTTCCCAACACAAAGAAACGATATATGTTTGAGGTGATGGCTATTCTAAGTACCCTGATTTCATCATTACACACTGTGTGCATGTATCAAAATATCACATGTACCCCATAAATATGTACAATTTAATACAAAATTAAATAAATAAATAAAATGTATTCTTTAAGCAAAAAAAAAAAAAAAAAGTAACTGAAGCTTAGAGACTTTAAATGTTTGCCCGAGGTTACATAGCTCATAGGTGTCAGTGCTGGTTTCAAATTCACATCTGATTTATTTTAAAAGCCCAGGCTCTTTATCATTACACTATTTTCTTCCAACCTCTGCTCCCTCCATCCTCTATCCCCCACCCCCACTTTCTCTCTCTCTTTTTTTTCTGTTTGTTAAAATTTTTGGACTGGCAGTTTATATCCAATGCCTCTATTTTTCCTATGGTATAAGCTATCTACTGCTGCATAACAAATTACTCCCCAAGTTTAGTGTATTACAACAACAAACATTTATTATTTTGCACTTTCTGTGGGTCAGGAATTCAGGGTGGTTCTTTGCTGGGTGGTTCTGACCCAGGGTCTCTCATGTCAGCTGGGGCTGCAGTGATCTGAAAGCTTGACAGACTGGAGGGTGTTCTTTCAAGATGGCTTGCTCACATGGCAGTTCCTCATGCCTGTTGGCAGGAGACCTGAATTCTTTGCCACATGAGCTTCTCCATAGGGCTTCTTGAGTGTCCTCATGACATGGAAGCTGGCTGCCCTCAGACTGAGTGATTTAACAGCAAGCGAGATGGAAGCCAGAGTGCCTTTTATGACCTAGCCTTGGAAGTTACACTGCAATATCCTGTAGGTTACGTAAGCCAACCCCATTCAGCCTGGGAGGGAACTACCGGAGGGTAGACTACTGGGAGCTATAAACACCTTTCTTTCTTCGTGCTTAATAATGTAACTTTTCTCCTTTTTTGCCTAGTTTTTAGAGACTTCCTCTCAACACATTTTATAAGTTCCTTCTTAATGATCCTATTTCTAAGTTTCTTTGCTGGATTTAACAATCCCTTGTCATCTCCTACTTCTTGTCTTAGTTTTTCACTCAGATCTAATGCTTAGCACAGTCCTGGGCACATACGAAGGCCACCTCAATCAATGGATGCTCATTAAATGAGTGAACCCTTGACTTTGTTTCAGCTTACTTTCCTGCTGTTCTCCTGTTTCCTTTTCTTCGTCAAGGCTCAGTCACAGGCTGGTCACATTGAGGCCAGCCGATGTATTTTATTTGGCTCCTACAGAGTTTTAATGTTGTGAGCCAACATTCAAAAGTTAGGAGGTTTCACACAAAAATATGAGTTCCTGCTTTTCTTGAAAAGTTAGAAGATCTGGCATGGAAATAGTTGCTAGAGGGAAGGAGAGAGGCCCCCTTTTGAGATGGCAGGCATCCCTTGCTTCCTCTTGGTCCCTGGCATTCTTGCTTGTCTCTTCCTGACATCGAGGCTCCTTCGGCTTGCCATTTATTACTGTGCATGTCATATTATTTTCCTTCGAGGGTAAAAAAATCTCCCTAAAACTCATGTCTCTATCAAAGTGGAAAAACGAAAGATAAACCAGGTGTTCATGTGATTTTTCTTTTACATCCACCTGGCTGAAGTAGGCAATAGAATTAGTGATCTGTGTTCTGTGTTCCCGAGCTGAAGAAAATGACCCTATCATGTAATTTGCCCAGCAAGCCTCTTGTATTCTTATCTTTGATCTCTTTTCTTTCTTATCACTCCAGGTTTGCAATGGAGAGTGAGGTCATTGCTCCACTGCAAGAGAGACTAACTTTTCTATTTCTATGTGGTGGGCAGAAACCACTATACCATACTTAGCCTTCTGGTAAAAATACATTTCACTCATGCACACACTTCAATCATTTTGTTTTGTTCTAGAAATCCATTTGGCTAAGGTTTCAGTTCCACTGTTGGAAACTGTTCTAGAATTTCTATTCACCTCCCTATTTAAGGCATCCTCGCATGTCTAGGTCAGAGCTCAAGTTTCTCTGTGTGAGTGTGCAGATCAAAGGCAGAAGGAGAAGATGGGAATATAGTATTCAGTAGGCAAAGTTATAGGGAACTGAGGGATGTTCATCTCCCCAAAGGCAAAGTGAATCCTAGGCTGATGGAAAAAACCAGTTTGTCTCCACAGAGGTTAGTGGTGGATGAACAAGGGAGACAAACTTGTTACAGCTGTGCAAGTTGTTTGTTGGCAGGTCAACATGAAAGTGAATGGAAACTCAGAAGATCTCCAAATTTAGTTATTTGATATATTAATTAAGAATTGCTTTTTGCTCTTAATAAGAGAAACCCAACTACACTAGCTCAAACCAATTAGGAATTTACTTGCCCTCATGTAGAAGAATATTGGTGACAGTAGTACAGGGCTGGTATGGAGGCTCCATAGAATCACTGTGGATCCTGCTTCCCACTGTCTTTTTGCTCTGCTGGCCTCAATGCATGACTTCCACCCTTAGGGTATGAAATGGCTGCTGGAGTTCTAACCCTTAGCTTGCTGGGCAGGAGGGAAGAGAAGAGAAAGGGCAAAGTGCTCTCCCAGAAGCCCCCTGTGCAGGGTTTCTGCACACATATCATTGGTCATCCCTCTGTGTACGGGAGGGTGGAAAGGTAGTTTTTTCAGCTGGACACATTGCTCAGACTTCTGGTACTAGAGATCAAAGGATGAATAAATACCAACAAGCTCTGCCAAATCTATTTAAGGAAGACAAGAAAAGTAATGATCATTTATTGACCATTTACTATGTGCTGGCACTGTACTATAAATTGTCTCATTAAATAGTTAAAACAACCACATAAAATAAGAAGTAGTGGGGTCATTTCTGTGTTACAGATAAGGAAACTGAGGCTCAGAGAGGTTAAGTAACTTGGTTGAGGTCATATATTTAGTAAGTAGGCCAGCATTTCCAAAAGCTGTTGACTCATTCTTGGAAATTTACAGAAAATGAGCTATCCTTTCTTGATAACCTCCTTGAGTTTCTCATTTCTCTTAGTGTGGTAGAAGTCCTGCAGACCAACATGAACTCCTGCTATGAACTTTCCTGATCTTTACTATTAACATTTAAAGCCACAAACAGCAGTTAACAGCCTTTGAGAAATGTAGGCAAGTGATAAACTATCTTTAGATTTTCTCCATTCCTAGACATTTAACTTAACATTTATTGAGGCCCTGCAATGTACAAGTTATTTTCCTTGAAGCTGTGTTCTTATATATAAGGTCATTAAATATGAAATGTCCAATTTCAGATCAAAAGTGTAGTTTATTATATCTCAAACAAGAAGCAGTACAATTAATCTAAGTATGTGTCTAAACTATCAACACAGTTTTGCCATCTTAATGGTAGGTTGTTTATGCCAGCAGCAAAGAAGCCTGGAGAGTGAGTGGCGGTGAAATCACAAAATGCGTTTTCCATAGCTTGTTGAGAATTGAATATTTTTCCTTGCAAGAAGTGGTCCAAAGCCTGGAAGATGGGGTAGTCAGTTGGTGCAAGGTCTGGTGAATACGGTGGATGACAGAGAGTTTCCAAGTCCAGCCTCTGTAGTTTGAGCAGCGTTGTTTGTGTGACATGTGGTCCACCTTTATCTTGCAAGAGGATTGGCCTGTCTCTAGTGACCAATCTCGGCGCTTAATTGCAAGCATCCTCATCGTTTCATCCAGTTGGTTGCAGTAGACATCCGCTGTAATCAATTGACTAGGTCTCATGAAGCTGTAGTGGATAATAACAGCGCTGGACCACCTACCAGACACCATTCACTTTTTTTGATGAATATTGGGTTTTGGACTGTGTTTTGACACTTCATCTTTATCCAGCCATTGTCCTGAATGCTTGCGATTGTCAAAAAGAATCCATTTTTCATCACACATCACAATACGATGTAGAAATGGTTCGCCTTTATGTTGTGACAGCAAAAAAAGGCAAGCTTCCAGATGATTTTATTTAATTCATGTGGTACCCATCTACCCAGCTTCGTTACCTTTCTGATTTTTTTCAAATGGTCCAATATTGTTGGAATATAGTAACGTCAAACCTTGCTGCTAACTCACACATATATTGAGATGGATGCGCTTCCACTACAGCTTTCAGCTCATCATTACCTAACTTGGTCTCAGGTCATCCATGTGGCTCAGGTTCAAGGTTAAAATCATCAGAACAGAACTTCTCAAACCATCAACATACAGTG
The DNA here is from genome assembly GCA_023783475.1 of Daubentonia madagascariensis. NCBI lineage: Eukaryota > Metazoa > Chordata > Mammalia > Primates > Daubentoniidae > Daubentonia > Daubentonia madagascariensis. Next base: position 46,786,087 of record JAKFHU010001953.1, read on the forward strand.
TGTTCATTAGCTACAACCTTCCCAAACACTTCGTTGATATTTTGAGCTCTCTGCACTGCATTTGTTCCATAACGGAGCTCATATTTGAAAATAACATGACTTTTTGACTTATCCATGGTTTTACAAAAATTGCTCTAAAAAAAAATTTGAAAGATAATCACATGCCACAACGTGCATTTGAAAGGCTGAGGATGTACCTTCACATCAAAAATAAAACAAGTGTCAAAGTGAAATGTCAGAGATATCAACTGTCAAACTTAGTACTTAAGGAAATCAGACATTTCATACTTAATAACCTAAAACATACTTTGGTCATGCAAACCAATAATCTTTGACTAAAATCTAGTCAAACCAAGTATAAATTTTGTCTTACAAACTTACACTTTGTGAATTGCGTAGTGTAAAAATGAAAGCATAGTTTTGTTGTTTTAATATGCCAGTTCATTCATATTTATAAAATTGAACTCAGCAATTTATGAGTGAGATTTTCAAAGAAAACCTATTACTCATAAAGCTCATGATGGGAAATTTGGAAGTCCAGTGAGACTAAGCATAGTGTCATGGGCTTTGTGTTCTATGGGGAACAAAAGAAGGAATTTCCTCAAACAGGAATAAAACAAGTTGCACCTAGGAGATTGAACTGTGGATCAAATGTTCAAAGCCTGGATCACACAATAAGTCATTGTAATCTCGATCATACTCCTAGCACTGGGTTAAAAAGGTGTGCTATTGCTAACTCAGCCAGGTCTTTCTCTCTTCCAGAAAGAAAATTCAAAGCTTGCTGTGTTAGCATATGTTTTGAGGAGTATGAATGGCAGTATGAAGAATATACAGTTGGCCCTTTTTATCTGTGGGTTTCGCACCTGTGGATTCAACCAACCAGTGGATTGAACATATTCTGGGAAAAATATTGTACCTGTACTGAACATGTACAGATTTTTTTCCTTGTCATTATTCCCTAAACAGTACAGTATAACAACTATTTCCATAGTATTTACATTATATTAGGTATTATAAGTAATCTAGAGATAACTTATGGGAGGATGTGTGTAGGTTATATGCAAATACTACACCATTTTATATCAGGGACTTGAGCATCCATAGATTTTGGTGTCTGAGGGAGGTCATAGAATCAATCCCCCATGGATACTAAGGGACAACTATTAGGATTGAAGCTTTCCAAAGGCAGTGGTTATTGTATATCTGCTGTACCAAGCACACAGTTGGCACTCAAATATTTATTCAATGAATCAATGAGAGGATATCAGATTTCCTAGTTCCCTTTAAATCTGAGGATCTAATTAAGACCATGCCTTTGGCTTGCAGAAGAAGCCACCCCTGCCTCTAGTTCTTCACTTCTCCTTTGATATCTGGCCTCTGTGTACTCTGGCTTACTAAAATGGTCTTCTTGAAAAACACTCCTTGCTTCTTACTCACCCACCCCTCTGACTTCCTCTCAGTCCTTTTCCTACCTTGTCTGACAACAGCAGTGGTCAAGGTTGGCTTGACCTCGTAGCAGTCTCTTCTCTTAGTTCCCGTGATGCTACACAGGCTTGATTCTCTTTCTCCCTCTTTGACTTTATCTCTGTCATTCTTTGGCTTTTTTTCCATTGTTATATGAAAGTCACTAATGTTCAGTTGTCCACTGAGGTCTCCTCATGTCTTTCTAAGTCCTCTCCTTTGAGGATCTTGTCTATACAGTTGTCTTCAAATATTCTCTGCAGTTTACTTCTAACCTGATTTATCTGCCTTGTATCTTCTCTGTTCTCACCTCACACTTTCATTTTCCAGCAGCCTGGAAGATTTCTGCACACCTGTCTAAAGTAAAAGTGACATCTCCAACACACACACACACACACACACTCTCACACTCACACCCACACCCACATAAGCAGCTCCTTACTAAAGCTTTCCTAGTTCTGGATGCTGCATCACAACATCTCAAGGAACAATCTTGAAGGTGGCTTTGACCTACCCACTCCTTTATTCCTCAAAGCCAAACAATCAAGTACTGTTGACACTTCCCTTTGCGATGCCTTTCAAAGGCAATTTCTTTCATTCCATTAAAAAAAATTTATTTTAAAAATAGTTTTAGTCTTAAAGAAAAGTTGAAAAATAGTATAGATGATCCCCATACCTCCATCACCGTGCTTCCCTTAATACTAACATCTTACATGACCGTTGTATGATTATCAAAGCTGAAATGTTAACATAAGTATAATACCATTAACTAAACTACAGGGTTTATTCAAAGTTCACCAGTTTCCCCAGAAATGTCTTTTTCTTTTTTTTCCATTTACAGGATCCCACAGGACATTCAGTTGTCATATCTCCTTAGTCTCCTCCAATCTGTGACAATGGTGACGTTCATCTTAATCACTTGGATAACATGAGGTCCTCTGGGTTTCTCCACTCTAAAGTTAATACTTTTCTTTTTAAATTAACAAATATCTTAGGGGAGATACTTCAAGACTATGCAGGTATGCCATTTTTTGTCAATTTTTTGCCCACTAATTTTAGCATTCTTCAGCAGATCTTACCTGTCATAATTATTACAGTGATGTTCTAATGGTGATTTTGTTTCCCTAATTCCCTCAACATTTATTAATTCCTTCCATTCCATTTGAATTTAAAAATATCACTGTAGCTATAGTCACAAATAGTTTTTTGAGTATTTACTCAGTGCCAGGTATGTGGACGAAGCACTTACATATTCACAGTGTCATAGTTATGCCCATTTTACAAATCAGCAAAAGGAGACCCAGAGAGACCAAATAACTTGACCATGACCTACAGGATGGCGTCAGAATCCCACCCATGTTTGTCTGTTCTGCTAAAACCTGTTCTCTTATCCCTACGTAATGCTGCGTCACTTTGGTTCAAACGCTTATTTCACTGTAATTTCTGCGACGGAGCTTCCTGCCACCAGAATCTCACCTGCCAATGCCTCCTAGCGTCCAGTTCATTTCCCTAAGTTCTAACATTCTGTCATGTTATTCTTCTCAAAATACTTCAAACACCTCTCAGTAAGGACAGGATGAAGCCTGAAATTCTTAACCCGCACTGAAGACATCTAACATCGGACGCCAAACTGACCATCCCTTCCTTCCCTCTATCAATTCTCCACTCCAGTCAGATTTCCTCCTTCCAGTGGCCTGTTAATTCATTGTGCTTTCTTTCTCTCTGCTTTGCCTTTCTACTTCCTTTAGTTTGGAATGTTCTTTTTCTTTCCCTGCTTGTTGACTCTACCTATTTCTTAAAGGTCATGTCTTTTGTGAAGTAGAAATCTTATTGGCTCCACCTTCAACCCATGTTCAGCATCCAGCTCCATCCCACTTCCACAGTGAATACCAAGCTACCGCCAACTCACTCCTGCATGAATGCGGTTGCCTCCTCGACTCCTCATTCCTGCTCCTGTTCGTCTCCCCCTGCAGCCTGTCCTCTACCCAATGGCCAGAGTGACCCTTTAAAATTGTACATCAGAAGAGCTCACTCTTCTGCCAGACCCATTTCACTAAGGTTATAAGTCAAAGTGTGTACAAAGGCTTGAAAGACCCACCTGGATCTGTTCTACTTCCTACTGCCCCACCATCACCTCTCCCACCTGATTTTTCTACTATCACCTTTGTTCACTCCTCTCTAGCTACACTGACCTCTGTGCTGTTCCTAGAATATTTCAGGCACACTGTGGCTACTGAGCCTTTGCCTTGGCTGGTCCCTCTGCGTGGAATGCTCTTCCCCCAGGTGTCCACACAGCTCATTCTCTCAGCTCCTCAAGCATTTACTCAAATGTCACCTTCTCAATGAGGCCCACTCTAATCTTGAAGCATCTCCAGTCTTCTTTATCTTACTCTATTTTTCCAGTTTCCAGAGTATCCATTGCCTTCTAATAAACTCTATTGTTATTTTTACATCTATGGTTTATTGTATACCTGGAATATCAGCACCAGGAGGGCAGGGATCTTCGTCTGTTTTGCTCACTGATGTGTTCTAACCACCTACGACAGAGCCTCGTACATAGAAGGTTTTCAGGCAATTATTGTTGAGTGATTAGAGTGTCTCATTCAAAATGATCTTGTCCTCTTATGTCATCCTGTGATATATGTAAAGTATGAACTATTCTTTTGGCACATATCATGTATGCCCTGCCTCACTTCATTTCTTATACCCATGACCTGTCTCCCCAATCAGGTTGTAAGTTTGGAGTGGTGACATCTGTGGTTTTGTCTTGCCAATGATCCAGTCCACCTTCTGTGGCACAGCACTATAATTTTCTTTTATGGAAGCTATCCTTTCTTCATCTCTTAATCCATGTGGTTCTGGTTGGTCTAACATTATTCCCTACTCCAGGGATGGATGTGTGGCCCAGACCTATATGAATAGAACATGGCATTATTCTAGCAACAAGGATTGGTATGGGGATGGCTATTGACAATGGGGAAAAAGGAGTACTTTTTAAAATTGAGATTGCTAGAAGCTTCTGGTGTTTCTCTTTGCCACTACATTTTGAGTTCCTGTCTGGAATTAAACTTTTAACAGAGGAAATCAGAGTCCAGAGATGAACAGTGGCAGAATTGTGACATTACTTAAGCACCTAGATCCAGTTGTGCCTGAAGTCCAGCTCTAGAGTTTCCAGTTACCCAGGCCAAAATGTCCTTTAAAAAAAAACAAAAACCAAAAAACAAACAAAAAAAAAACCAATGCCAATTTTACTAAAGTTAATAGAGTGCCTTATACTATCTTTTTATTCTTAAACTTGTTTCATAAAGGACTTAAAGAGGCTTACAAAAGTACACACGTAAGACCAAAAGAGTTTAAAAATAGTTGAGGAAAACAAGACAAAGGAGCAAAAAAAAAAAAAAAAATAGGTTAGTTCACAAAGCATCTGCTTGGAAGTCTTGTACATTTTTAGTGGTAGGCCACACAGTTAGCTCTGATCTTTCAAGAGCCAAGGTAAAGGAAAGGTACAATGAAGTTGGTTACAAGAGTCACAGTATACATAAAAGATATGCAATTGTGAAATTCCAGAGTAGAGGATCTGGTCTTATTTATCACTTGTTTCTGGAACTCTATAGGTTTACTAAAAAGATTAAGTAAATGAATGCAAACAAATTATATAGAGACACCCAACTACTCCTGCTGTTGAGGCCACAGGGAATTACCTGCAACCATCTATCTAACACTTGGCTTCACAGAATTATTCAGAATCACAAAAATCACTCACCTAGACCCCTCTTAGGGTTGTGAACATTATAAACAAACAAATATTTGTGAACATTTTTTGACCTGAAATAAAAAAAAGAAAACAAACCTCCAGTTTTCTTTCAGTTTATGGGTATGTTTTATTTTGTGCAACAAGTGTGTTGTTTATAAAGTAGATTGTGTTTCCATCACAAACTCTTTTTTATATCTTGACATTTATGTGTTCCTTGAGGCTAGCAGGTTATCCTCATTCATTCTTCTGTTTTGTTCAGAACTTTGAAGTCATAGCTGATTAGTGGTTGTACATTGAGTGATAACTTCTCATTGCTTTGAGTTGTTTGCCCTCTTTGTCTTCAGTCTGTCAGCTCCATGTTCCAGCCAGTGTGCTGGCCTCTCTGTTCATGGACCTGATCACTGCCAGAAATCTTTTCCTCTGTCTTCCTCAATCAGCCCACTCCCAGAGTCCCGTGCTACATGTTGTCATCATTACCAAGAACTGCACTTCCTCTTATCTGTCCAATTTATTTTCCGAACACAATAATTTCATTCATTCCTTCAAGACTTCCAACCATTGATCCTGCCACTTTGTCTTCCCCTGAGAGAGCTCTCATATCCATATCCTTCTTTCCCTGCTTATCCTGGTGAAAGTCCAAAGTCTATCACTATCATTGCTCTTGTGCACATACCCTCAAATTCCTCGCCCCTCACCTGGCACATCACATCCCTAGTTATACCCAAACCAACTCTCTACCTGCTCCAGGCTTGATCCCCAGCAGGGAAATGTGATTGGAGGAAACTTATAGCCAAGCTCATGGGCTTCACGTTACATTTATAGCCACGAATATCAAGTGGGATGCAGCATTGTTAAGCAACTTGGTTACATTTCCTTTGTTAGTTCATTCTCTCACTTATGTAGGTGACACCCTTGTGCTTATTAAAATTTCATGTTTCCCTAATCGTGGGTGGAAAAGATTCCTCCCATCTGCCCACTCACTCCTAAACATGCGCTGTACCTGTGCATTCCTTCCCAGGCCTCCCTGATGTTTCTGCTTGGGCCAATCCCACCACTGGTGTACCGGGTCCCTTCCTTTCTTACCTACTCAAGCACATCACTCCTGCAGTTGACTCTGCTCTTTCCTACATAATCCATTTCTCCCTCTCTCATGGATGGTCTCTACCAGCTTACGAACAGGATAAACAATCTCTCTTCGAAAACCCTCTAAAGTCACCACTTCCAATTCCTACCACTGTCACATTTCACTGCTTTCCTTTATAAAAAATGCTCACTGGAATAGTTATCTCTACTCACTGTCTTCCCTTCTTCATGTACCATTCTTTCCTCACACATTCAAGTCAGATTTTCATCGCCACCACTTCATTGAAACTACTTTCGCCAAGGTCACCAAAGGCCTCCATTTTGCTGAATCCAATGGTCAATTCTCGGTCCTTGATCACTGAGCGACATTTGACACAGTTGACCGCCCCTTCCTTCTGGAAACACTTGGCTTCTGGTTCTTCCTTCCCTGCGCATCCTCGAAATGTGGGTACTCCAGGGCTCAGCCTTTGATCCTTTCTCCTGTTCTGTCTGCATGCACGTCCTCAGTGATCCTGCCCCGTGCCATGGCTTCAGGACCATCTCCCCACCGATGACTCCCAAATCTACATTCCAGCACAGACCTCCCCACTAAGCTCCACACAGTTATTCAACATCTCCACTTGGATGTCTAATGGCAGCTTATGACATGTCCCAGACAGAATTAATAACGTGCAGCTCTTACCCCTCTCAGCAAATGTCACCCCCATTCCATTAAAAAAATATATATCACTTTGAGTCACCCTTGATTCTTTCCTTTCTTTTATACCCCATACTCAATCCACCAGCAACTGCAGTTGGATCCACCTTCAAAACATATCTCAAATCTCGTTACTTATTGTATCATTCACCACCGACATCCTCCTAAATGATCATCGTGTATCTGGATTATGGCAGTAGCCTCTGCCTGGTTTCCCTGCTTAACATTATTTTCTCTAATATGATCTTTAAAACAAAATCATACCATATTGCTCCCCCAATCATGACCTTTCATTGTCTTCCCATCACATGCAGAATAAAATCCAAACTCCCTAATATTTCTTTTAAAGAGCCATTTTGCTGTCTTTCTGATCTTACTGTCTATTCTTCTCCCTTTAACTCACTTTACTCTAACCACTCTGGCATTCTTGCTCTATCTTGAAAATACCAAGCCTACTCCTGCCTCAGGGCCTTTGCACTTGCTATTCCCAGCACCTGAAACCTTTCTCCACTAAATCTTGACATGGCTTGCTCGCTCATTTTGTTTAATTTCTTACAGATGTCTCCTCCTCAGAGAGGCCCTCCCTGACACCCCGCCTAACATTGCCTCCCACTCCCGTGACTCTCTAGCATCTTGTCCTGCTCTAGTGTCCCTCATAGCACTTAGTGCAAATGGACATCACCTTATATATTTCTTCGCTTATTTCTTACCTGCCCTACTGTGATAGAATGGAAACTCTCCGAGGACATGGAGCTTCTTTGTCTTATTCACTGTGGAATTTCTAGTATTTAGAACAGTTTCTGGAACTTTGGAGATACTGAATAAATACTAATTGTATAAATAGGTATACTCTTTTATTGGAATATGTATTTGTAACAGATGTAGGACAAAGTGCTGTGAATACGGGGATGAGTGAGGCTATTCCTGTCCTCAAGGAGTTCACATTTTTGTGCAGTGATTCTTGATGTGTCCTCCTTGGACCAGCAGAGTCAGCATGACCTGAGAACTTACTAGAAAGACGAATTTTCGGGTCCCACCTTGACCTAGTGAAAAAGCAACACCAGTGGTGGGGCAACAGTCTGTGTTTTAACAAGTCTTCCTGGCAGCTCTGATGGACAGTGGAGTTTGAGAACCACTGTTCTAATGGGAAAGTCAGACCTTAAACAAGCAATTATAGCATAGTGCTGGCCAGTGCCATTAGCAAATGCTAGAAATTTTAAAGAAATTCTTTGTTAAAAGGTAAGACTATTGTGCCAGTAGAAATAAATCTCCCCAACCTATTTGTCATTTTCCATTTTCTTAGAGTTTGCACCTTTCTAAAGCAAGTGTACTTATACTCTGAATAGAAGGGAAAGAAAAACAAAAACAAAACAAAAACAGTAGATCCAAGACCAAGGGAGTTGTAGCCTAGTTTAACCAGTTTTTAAAATCCAGTCAAACTAGGCTATAACTCTTAGGGCTGGCCCACGCTCTGTGTTGTTTAAATTACAGAATCTCAAAACGGATTGGAACAACAGGCCCAGTGTTGCTCGGTGTGAGCCAGCAGAGCACCTAGACAATAGAAGCCACTCACAAAACGAGGACTTAACATAGTGCTAAGGAGTGAAACCTCAGTGGAAAGTTAGCCCCATCCAAGAAAGTGGCCCAGCCAAATTTCGGCCCCACTCTGTCTGCCGTGACCATGTGTGAGCGTCTTTGCTTGAGGTTTCTCTTCATAAGAGTCGTTGTCAGCACAGTTTTTAGTGAACACCAGTGGGCTGTTTCCCTACCACCCTGACAAACAGCAGTCAGCACGCACAGCCCCCTCTGATTTCAGATACAGATAAAAGAAGACCTCCTGGACGTTTCTACCTCATATTTATCCACTGAGCAATACTTTGTGAACCAGTTTAATTGGCCTGAATACCTCAGACTTGCTATCAGCTGATAAATCAGCAGGAGGCTCTTAGAAAATTAGGTCAGCCTTAATCTTATTTTAAAACTTGGAGTCATAGCAAAAAGAAAAAAAGAAGAAAAAGGAAAAGGACAAGAGTTTGACCAGGTTTCAGTACCGTGAATTTATTGACTATTTCAAATCTTCCAGGATGTCAGCTGAAGCCCATATGAAAACAGTTAAATGCTATTCTAACAGAATCCAATATGCTAGGAATATGATAGGGGATGTTGAATGGAAAATTCTGTAATTACTATGTTCATATTTCATGGTAAAATATATTCAAGATTAACTGTATTCTAATGGAGTGGTACATGTATCCAAAACATTTGAGGGCAGCTTGGTTGAGTGGGAAGGAAGAATCATTTAATTAGGTCAGAGATAGAGTGTTCACAGAATTCCTTGTTGTGTACAGCCAGTTTTGAATTTCTTCTTTCACAACTTTGAGCCACTAGTCCTGAAATCAGCATTGTTAGGCAGTGAAGCTGGTCAGCCGCTCATCCTTCTGGTTCTACACGTATGGGGCTGTATTTAATGAGATGTGAGCCCAAAGGGTCAGGGGCAGCTACCCCGAGGTGTTGGTCTTATACATAAAGCCCTCCGTGGGTTTCACAGGCATCCACTGAATTTGGAAACCAGTCAGTTTTTCTGAAAATATATACAACGTTAAACCACAGCCCGAGTTTTCAGTATGTTGTAAACATTCTCACAGCGAGAGCAAAAATAGCCCACTTTGATTCATTGCCTGCCAGTGCTTGCTCTTAAGAGTGGCCAAGAGGAGCAAAGAGGCTGGGGAAGAAAAATCCAGAAAGAGACAGAGACAAAGAGAGAGACAAATGAGAGATAGGGGGTGAGGGGGAGGAGAGGAAGAAGGAGAGGGAGAGGGGGAGAGAGAAGAGATCTTAAAGTAAACAAGCAACCTTAAGTACCCTGGAATGTTCGACTTGCTAAAAACGTCAGTAGAACAATTTGAAGGCAAAACTTACTTGGAGGATCCTCTGGTAAAAAAGATGCCCTGGTTTTATGAAGGTAACTAGCACTGGCAGAGCTGCTGGCTGCCTGCCTGCCTAGTCCCACGACCCTAGAACTTAACTGGGATTTTGGATTCATGCAAACATGAGCATCAGAGAAGAACAAAGTCTCTTCTGACAACCAGAAGGAACTTCCCAGCAGGGTTCATCAGAACATACTTATTGTGAAGAAATGAGGGGTTTTCCAGGGTTTCCCAATTTCCAACGTTTCTGGTACTTAGATACAAAATGATAACCAGGGTCCGTTTATAGATGGCAGAGGGAGGGAAAAAATACAAGAAGAAATGGATGTCCGTGATATTTATAGTATGCACAAAAAAGTGAAGGAGATATTCAAAAGAAACAATGCTGATTATCTTAATATTTTAATTTTTGAGTTTTCCTTTGATTTAGTTAATAGTATCTGTTTTATTATTCTCTACTGTTTTTCATTGCAAATTTATAGAGTTTAACATTTTTTAAATAGCATTTTAACTGAGTTTTAAAAACCTTAATACTTGTTTAATTCCATTGCATTCTTCCTTATATTCCATATTCCTTTGAGTAGCTCACATCTTCTAAGGGACTTTGCTCCTGGATCTCATAGACTCAATTTTGGAACTTAGTTCCGTGTTTCAACTCACCATATCTGCCCTATTTAATGATAATATATTATTCCAGGGATTTCATTGATCACCAAAAAAGCCCGTTTTTCTGTCTCAGCCCTGATTCATGGATCCAAATCTTAGTTTTACAGTTTATTGTTCCATAACCATAACAAGTTACATATTTTCTCTGTAATTCAGTTTCCTCGTTTGCAAAATGGAGATATAATAATACCTACCACATAGGGTTGTTGTGGAGGTTAAATGAGTTGATATAAATTAAACACTTAGAATAATTCCTGGCACATGATATGTACCATAGAGATGTTAGTTGTTATTCTGAGTCACTCATTCTTTCATAAATCCAAGTTTTTTTTAAATTTCAAAATATTACAGGGGTACAAATGTTTAGGTTACATACATTGCCTTTGGACCACCTGATTCAGAGCTACAAGCATGCCGTCCCCCACACAATGCACACTGCACCCATTAGGTGTGAATATACCCATCCCCTCCTCCCCCTGCAGCTGCCCAACACCCAATGAATGTTACTTTCATATGGGCACATAAGTGTTGATCAATTAGTACCAATTTGATGGTGAGTACATGTGGTGCTTGTTTTGCCATTCTTGTGATACTTCACTTAGGAGGATGGGCTCCAGCCCCATCCAGGATAATACAAGAGGTGTTAGTCCACCATTGTTTTTTGCGGCTGAGAAGTACTCCATGGTATACATATACCACATTTTCTTAATCCACTCATGGATTGACGGGCACTGGGTTGTTTCCACAGCTTTGCAATTGTGAATTGTGCTGCTATGAACATTCGGGTGCAGATGCCTTTTTAATGATTGACTATTCGGTCCCACACTTCTTTGGCTACAGGGCCTTTGCAACTGTAGTTCCCTTTGCTTGAATGTTTTTATCCTCTTTACCTGACTACACTATACTCTTCAGATCTTAACTCAAATGTCATTTTCTATTCAAGCTTCCCTTGAGCCCCCAGAATAGATCAGATTCTCAATGTCCTGAGTTCCTTTCATTCATCATGTTTATCAGTAATTATGCATTGGGCTTTTATTATCTGGGAACTGTCTGCTCCTCACTAGACCCTATACCCTATAGGAGCAAGTACCGTCTAGGTTTTTGTTCACCATTATATCAGTGACTAGCAGAGAGTAAACGTTCAATAAATAGTTGCTGCCTGAACCAGTGGGTAAATGCACCATCCCTGTACTGAGCATTAGTCAGTAAAAGATCAGAAGTCCCTTCCCCTAAGGTGCTCACTATCAACCAGAGGTTGGAGTCCAGTCTGGAATCAATTTCAACTGTCCAGGTGAATAACAAGGAAAGCCTGACTTAAGGCAGTGACAGTGTGTTGGCTCACCTGGCTCACTGACCTCATAACCTGCCCTGGTAGCCTCCAGAGCACTTGAGGGCATGATCCCGAGGACAGGCAATGAGAATCTGCTTAGTAAAGCAGGATAATGGGCCTATGCTCCTCCAGAAAATTGCGCTTGGGGACCCTCCATTCATATTTACTCTGTGACTTAATGTTAGCAGGAAACTCCAAGAAATTTCTTTCAATTTTTTTCCTGGATAACTTATTCAGACTGTTACTGACAGTACCTCTGCAAAACTTTCTCTCTTCCTGCAAAATAATTTTACATTTGGTTGTGAGTTCAGTGGTATTTGTGAATCTCAGAGGTCTACTCTTTTTGGGATTTGGCCTAGGTCCACTGTTCTATGCATAACATTTGCATCTTCAAAACTTGCTTGGTGTTTCACTACCAGGCAAACTCAGTCCATCCAAGTAGCATGCAGGGAAATGGAGATTGCAGGACTGCATCTCAAAATTTAAATCCAGCTGAGCTTATATCTTTATTTCTATTTCCTTTTTAAACCTACAAGAACAATAGCTTTACAGGGATGAACATCAGCAACATGCATTTATTAAGTACTTACTGTAGGTCATGGCCTGTAGGACTTTAGGTTACAGGTCTTTAGTATCTCCATTGGTAGCTGGTTATGTGACTTTGGGTTGATTGCTTAATATACTATGCCTTAGTTTTCTTTCTGTACTATGGGGATAATTATAATACTTGCATCATAGTTTCTGTAAAGTTCAAGTGTGATAATGTATGTGAAGTGCTTAGATAATGCACATACAGAATAAGTGCCCAATAATGGTATGAATAATGATGAAGCTGATGCTGATAATGTGCTCCTCAATTGTGGAGTCCATCATGACCTCAACCCAGGAATTTACATTAAAATTGTCCTGGACTGACTATGCATCTATGTGTGTGCTAGAGTCAAACTCAAACTATCCAAGTAGGAAAGCATCTTCAACTTTTTACACAGAATCCCCACAAATACTTTTAAGGACAAAGACCAATATAGAGCTAAATATGCTGAACTGCATAAAGAAACAAGGCACCAAGAATGAGAACCAGCAGAAACAACAGAGAGCAAAGACAAAATTATAAAGACTTCAGATACTGGGCTTATCAATGAAAGATTATAAAACAATGAATTTAAAATGATTACATAAATAAAAGGCAACCTTGAGAATATTTACAAGCACTAGGAAACTCTAACAGTGGTAGCCGTAAATTCTGGGTATCACTGTAGCTGAGCCTTTTCTTTAGCTGTTCCTTTCACCTTAGCCCTCTAATCAGCCCGGTCTGCCAATTTCCCATTTTAGGTCTGAGCCTTGACTGGAGCCCTAATCCTATGGTCGGGTCCCTAAAACATGCTCTTTGGTGTTTCCTTTCCCTTGAGAACGGGATTGATTCCACCTCCTTGGCAGAGCTGGAAATCTTTTCAGGAATGGACAGATGTTCTGGGACCTCATCTTGCTGTAGGGTAGTAGCAAGTCTCACTCCCTGTCCTCTACTTTGGTTCCTATTTTACAGAAAACAGGCCTCAAAGAAGTTAAAGCAATAAGGAAATTTATTACTTCATGTAACAGGAAATCCAAAAGGTAGGCTGGGCTTTAATTCATTAATTCAGCAGTTCAGCAATGGACGCAGATTCTTTCTTTCTGCCTTACCATCCGCACCATGGGCTTCATCCCAGAGCTGGTTTCACTTGTCATCTCAAAATGACTGCCAGAAGCGACCAGAAGCATGTAGGTCAACACAAGTCATGTGACCCTTCTGGTCTTAAAATATTTACTGATTGGCTTAAATCTGAATTCCTGAACCACTCATTGTCAAGAAAGAATTGATTTATGTAAATGGCTTAAACCAATGGGTCATGGTTCACCAAGGGCTGAAACTAGCACTGTGAGGAAATGCAAGGAGCTGTTATTGCTGTCACAATGATTTGAGAAAACAAGTGGAAGAGAAGCTAAATGTCTTGCAAAGTATAAAGAAAGCATAAAGAGGACTGCCACATAGTCTTCCTCAATAACATGTTGTCCTCTTATCTGCAGGACATTTTTTTAAATAACATCTTTATTGAGATATAATTTATATAACACAGAACTCACCTATTTAAAGTGTACAATTCAATTTTTTTTAGGTTATTCAAATAGCTGTGCAACTATTGCTACAATCAGTTTTAGAACAAAAAAACCCACACCCATAGCAATCACTCAACATCCCACCTCTAGCCTTAGGGAACCACTAATCTATTTTCTGTCTCTATAGATTTGCCTATTCTGGATATTTGATATACAGTCATGCATCACTTAATGACGTGGATACTTTCTAAGAAATGCATTGTTAGGTGATTCTGTTCAGTAAACATCATAGAGTGTACTTACACAAACCTAGGTGGTATAGCCTACTACACACCTATACTTTATGGTATTGCCTATTGCTCCCACGCTACAAACCTGCACAGCATGTGACTATCCTGAATACTGTAAGCAATTGTAACATAATGGTAAGTATGTGTGTACCTAAACATATCTAAACATAGAAAAAGTACTGTAAAAATATGATATTATAATCTTATGGGACCACTGTCATAGATGCCATCCATCATTGGAATGTTTTTATGCAGTGCATTACTGTAAATAGGATGAAACAATGTGTGCCTTTGGTGACTTTTTTCCACTTAGCATGTTTTCAAGCTTCATTTATGTTCTCATATGCATCATTATTTCATTCCTTTTCAGTGAGAATAATATTCCATTGTTTGGAGATACCACGTTTTATTTATCCATTCATCAGTTGATGGACATTTGGGTTGTTTCCACTTTTTGGCTATTTTGGGCATTCACATACAAGTTTTGCATGAACATATGCTTACATTTCTCTTGGGTATATATATATACACCTAGGAATGGATTGCTGGGTCACATGGTAACTCTATGTTTAAATTTTGGAGGAACTGCCAGACTGTTTTCCAAAGCAGCTGCGCCATTTTACATTCTTACCTGATCTGCAGGTGGGAATATCTCTGTTTATAATTACGTGAGTGCATTCTATGACCCTGATTTAAGTATAAACATAAAGCATTGTTTTGCAAGATACTGCTGCACACTGAATTTTCTAAGAATGCGGCCAAACTGAGGGAAGATTGTACTATGCTTTGTTTGGAACTTTACCAGGAATTGTTCTCACCATTTCAGAAAAATCATATCACTAACAACCACACTATTTGTTATATTTGAGTCACCAGCACAATACACCTTATATCAGTCTACACCAGTGGTTCTCAACCAGAGGTAATCTTTCTTCTAGAGATCATTTGCAATGTCTGGGGACATTTTTTGATTGTGGGTGTGTGGGTGTGTTTGCTACTAGCATCTGGTAGGTACAGTCCAGGGATGATGTTAAACATCCTACCATGCACAGACAGCCCCCCACAACAAAGAATCATCTGGCCCCAAATGTCAATAGTGCTGAGGTTAAGAAACCCTGTTATCTATTTATAGTTATCAAATTCACAATGCTGCTTCTTAAAAGGACCACCTTCCTGCTATTTATTACGTGCTTTAGTGGAGTTGTACCTGGGTAATTTCTGACTGGAATGCATATAACTTTATTATAGGAAACTTTTATTTATCCTTTATATTGTAGTTAGGGCATTATGTTGATTTTATAAAATATATAGATTACACTATCTGTCAGTTTCATTTCAGGATAATATAGAGGATGCTACAAATTATTTAAACATGCTAGAATGGGAGCCAATGGTTTGGACCCTTCAGGTTCAACATTGGGAGCTGGGCTGGGAGCAGCTTTCTCTGAGACCATTGAGCCCTCCAGGGCAGGGATGCACACCTGAGCAGAACCAGGGCTCTGTGAGGAAGGAAGAAGAGGAGAATGCTGGGCAGAGAGTCAACAATGTCTATTATAATTCCTGGTGATTGCCAAGATTCTGATTTTAACTCACTGGGAAGCCTGACTCTATTTCCTACCCTGCCACTTTACAATCCTTTCTTTGTTGGTTCAACTCATTGCAGTAGATTCTGTTATTTGCAACTAAGATGATCAAGAAGTAAAACAAAGTTAGGTGGGAAAATAACGTAAGTGGGGGAAAAAATAGTATGACATTCTCATAAGCTTAAAGAAGGACTGTTACAGATACAATTTAAACCTTTCTTGCCCCTTGGCTCTTAACAGCAGATGTTGCTGTGGGATTTATCCATTTAAGAACATGAAAATAGATGGAGGAAACTCAGCCTTTGTACTGAGAATGGTGCAGAGCTTGCATGTGGGCAGCAGAGACTCCACAACAAAAGAGCTGTCATGGAAGGAATAAGAGCTGAAAACATTTTCTGCCTCCAGGAAGTCTGTGCTGTGAAATTTTGCTCAACAACCGAGCAGCACATTTCTTCACTGGTCTGTAAAGGACGAGGCAGTTCTATGGCTGACTAGTTAACCTTTTCTTTGCAGAATTTCAAACGTCAGTATACATGAGAATCTCAGCATGTATGTGCATACCTGCATGGGTATGTTTGGGTTAAAATCAGATTCCCAGGTTCTGCACTAAAGGATGACAATCTTAGTAGGTCTGATGGGTGCCTGGGAACCTGCATTTTAAACAACATGCTTTCTCCTCCTCCTTTACCCCCATTTCCTCTCCCTCTGTGGTTTTGATTCAAGCTTGGAGAATTCTGCTTTAGGTACAATGATTCTGGTCTTTTTTCCTGAGTGAAGCAAGAGTTGGGAAAGAAAATGCTGCTAAAGTTTTTCCTGCCGCAGGGGGGTCACTCAGATCCATTTGTCAGCTCGGCTTTCTGACTGTTCAGAGGGCCAGAGAAGTTGGCTCTTCTGGGGCTGGTTGACATTCCCTCCACAATGGAATTTCCTTTGCTGCAGAACCTGCGGCCTGCATCATGCTGTGCACAGATTTTGTTACTACTCAGTAAGATTTCCTTGAACTGGCCTCAATCGAGTAACGGTTAGGAAAGGGGGCCCGCAGGCCCTGACAGCATACTGGATGCAACGTGGGCAGCATGCAGCGTTTTGCAACACAGAGGAAAATGCCTATTGTCCCCCCATCAAGGGTGCTGGACCACTGATCGTCGGCTGCCTTATGAAATGTGCTTCTTGTGCCCTCTCGGAGGAGTTACTCTTAATACCGACCAGGGTTAGAGGAAGTGACGGATGAATTTATATGTGTCTATAACCCCTGATGGGTTGAGGTTTCTGTGTTTCCAATGGACTTTGATGTGGAGAAGAAAATATATTTCAAGAAGAAATCCCTGCAGGAGAGAAGGCTTGGATGCCCTCCCCCATGCCCAAAGGCGCTCTGAACCAGATAGAAAGCAGGTCCTGAGGATATGAAAAGTTGAAGTGCTGTGGAAAACAGTAATTTCAGCTGGGATTGGGGGTGGATGTGGAGAGATGACTCAGATTCATGAAAGAGAATCAAAGAGAGGCTGGAAAAAAGAAATGTATTTGGTAGCATATGGTTATTTTGCCTTTTTCTTTCTGGGAATGGGGGAGCTTCAAGAAGAAGGAATAGAGAACAGATAGTAGTGTTAAGGAAGACTAGAGAGATAGGTTCCACCTTCCCAGGCCAGAGGTGGCCTCAGAAAGAACTGTAGGCCATCTTGGTGACAGAAATGGTACCAGCTCTTCCTGGATAGCAAACGCCAGGCACCCATGGCACTACTCTCCTCACCCTTGCCCGTGACAGACATTGCCAATGGATCACAGCGGTGTTTTTCACTCTAGGCAGCCATTATCAATTGATCAGAGTTAGCATTCAAGACGAGATAGAAAAATGTACTTAAGTGTTCTGCCAGGGAAGATCTGAAAGGATGGCTCAGACCAGATGAGATGTAGGAACAAGAAAAATGTCAAAGAATGGGTCCAAACTGAGAGTCTTGGGAGATTCTCTGATTCCTTTCTCAGGACTGTAAGAAACCTGGGATAACTTATACCAATGATAATCAAAGCAGCTATCTTTTATCAAACATTTTCAATGTGCAGGCACTGAGCTGTTTTTGTGTCATTTAATCCTCACAACAGTGCTGTGAGGGGCTGGCATGCCTGTTTTGTAAAGGAAGAAAATGAGGCTCAGAGAGTTTAGTGACTTTCTCAAGGTCACGCAGCTGGTAAGTTGTGGCCCATTGTCATCACTATATTTTACCCCCACCCTGTAGTTACCTTTTCTCTCATTCCTCATACTCCCCTTGTGAAGTGTACCTTACATTTAGAGTTTAACTGTCACCTATAAGCAGATACCATTCCCTACACTCAAGAGAGCACAAAACCACATGGATGTGCACACACAAATACACACACCTTCTAAGGGTATCTTAGGTGTCCCTCCTCCATACTTCCACATCATCCAGTGATTACTCCCAAAGCATTTATCACCATGTTTTTAATTTCCTTATTACTTATTTCCTCCATAAGATTGTGAAATCATTTAACACAGGGATGTTCTTGTTCATTTTTGTAGGCATTCAATAACTAAGTAATTGAGATTCCAAGTTATTCTATAGTGTAGCAGAATGCTCTTACCATATACAGGTTTCTCATCTAATATTCGGACACTTTTTTCAATGAATTTCTAAATAGAAACATTATGTGAACAGTACTTGGAAGGGGGTATTTGGGGCCTTCCAACTGAGGAGATTTTTGTGAGGGTAGAGTGAAAGTTCTAAGTGAAATTATATGATTCTTTCTTTCCTTAAAGAATATGAGGCCCTTTGGGCAAAACACTCACTTGTATGTGAGTACCTCTATCTATACATATTTTAATAATAACAATAGCTGTCATTGACAACTATTAATTGACAACTTTATATGTTTAGGTCTTGTGCTAAGACCCTGAATAACATGCTTTCATTTAACTTTTGCTTTAGGATATGTTTTTAACATAATTTTCCAGAAAAGAAATTTGAGGCTCAGAGAAGTTAGGAAACTTAACTGGTGTCACACAGTCAGAAAATGGCTGAGCTAACATTCAGAGCCAAGAAGTTTGACTTCACAGTGTCGGTTTTAGTTGGCACTTAAAACTCAGAGCCCTTGTGCTCGAGATTATCTTCCACAATCCAGTGAACACAGGGTAACACGAAGGCTCAGCCCCAGCCAGACTTCTGGCCAGCTCCCTGGGATGTGTTTATCCCCTAAATTACCTGTGTAGAGATTTCTGCCACCTGCCCTCTCCCCTCTCTCTGCTTGTAGAGGGTGGGCTCCATAGTGAGGGGAAGCATGCAGAAATTGTAAGCTGACACCTCACTCTGGTCATTCGCATGACTTATGAGTACACATCAGACACACAGTTGCCAAACACTCTAGCATGATACTCATTTTCCTCGGGTCCCAGCTGCCTGTGAGTCCAGAAAGAAAGCTGGGGCCAACTCCGGGGTCAGCCGAACAAACAGATGGAGATGAGCAGAGGTGACACCCGATCGCTCCTTGGCATCTGCTGGGCCTGTCGCGGCTGCTCTAGCTGGCCGATGCCTTGACCCAGCTAATCCCATTGGTCATCATGGTGCCGGCTGTGTTGTGTCACTCATCCCACCCTTGGGGTGACTTCTGCTTGCAGGGGCTTTCCTTTGGAAAGCCAGTCGGACAGTCCTCTACTGCTGCTTCCATTTCAGCCTTGGGTCAGCCTTTGGCAGACAAGCCCTTGCATGAACTAAAGGAATATCCCAGGTGCCAGATTATAGGTGGTGGATGGACCACGTCAGTCTATCTCCAGGTCCTTCCCTTCTTGGCATTTTGACATCTGACACCAATAATGCTCATATTCCTGCTATGGCTAGCTAACTTTTTTAGAATACCATGCTAAAAGAATAAAGGACACAGGCTTATTTGGGGGTGGTTCTTTGGGTCCATGGTCACAGACCTCATCCATACATGTACCTCTGTAATAGTTACTGAGCACCTATTATATGCCCATCAACCTTATTAGAGGCATTGCCAAATCAGTAGTGAAAAACCCAATTTTATTAGTGCCACCGTGGAACATGCAGTCTACTGGAAGAGGTTGAAAAATACACTAGCTAGAAACAGATCAATATAACCACAGCTTGAACAAAGCTATAAGTGAGAAGAATGTTGCAGGGAGTGTTATGTAAAGACTCAGAAGCAGGCAAAAGCTTGGCTCCTTCTAGGAACTGAAAGGTGGCCACTGGGGCTGGAGTGTTGTGGATGGCGGGGATAAAGCAGGAGACTGGGAAGGCCAGGCAGGCACGGGTTCACTAGGGAACACACTGAAGGGGTTCAAGCAGGGAAATGACATAATCTGAGTGGTATTTTAAAATAACTTGTCTTCTTGTAGTGTGGAGAATATTTTGGGGAGAGCTAGAGTGGAAGAAGTAAGATAAGAGGCTGTCACAACACCTTAGGAAGCCTAAAATGGGTATAATAGCAATGGAGAAAAGTCAGTGATCTCTCAAAATTATTCTTTCTGGTCATATGGGAACAATATGACAATAGGTTGATGGCCTGGGTGACTCAACTTCTCCATTGTAAGTTTAAAAGTTCTAAAAAAGAATCTATTTGGAAATTACACTTCTAGTAATGCATTAAGTGGAAGTAACTAGACAACTGAACACAAATTTTCTACAAGAATGTACACTGCAATGCTGTTCATAACAGCAAAAAATTTCACTCTGAATGTCCCAAATATCTAACCTGTGAATCTGTTTAACCTATCACAATTCACTGTATAATGCTATTATATGAAATAATTATCAAAGATATAAAATAAATCTATTTATTGATATGGCCATATATTCATAATGTAGAAAGTAAGTGAATAAAGCATGTTGAAGATCAATATGGAAAATATGATGCCATTTTTGGGTTACATCTGCAAAGAAAAACAATTCTCAAATAACACACAATGAAAATATTAACAATGGTGAACACCAGGTGCTAGAAATTATGGGCAATTATGAATCTTTTTTACCATCTATATTTTCTGTTTATTCTACCATATACTGGAGTATTACTTTGTGTGATTTTAAGAAGTTAATTTAAAAATCATTCCTTATGTGTAGGTAGTGGATTAGCAGTGATAAGTTTCAAGTACAAACTACATATGCTTTTCTGTGTTATTACTAAACAAATTGGGTTACTCACTGAGTCTTGGTACATGTCTTATGTCTTCTTTTCTCCTTTCTCTTGTTTATAATCTTCATGTACTTCCTTCTGGAATATCTTTCTCATTCTCCTTTCCTTGTGTCTAAATTCACTTTTCCATAAATAGGGTGGCCGTATAATTTCTCATGCACACTGGGGCATTTTTGAGAATGAAAGGAACCAATATGATACTAGTTCAACAGGTATAAACTAGTGTTGTTGCAGCCAAATTGGCACATCTGGTCAACCATTATAACCCCTTGTTCAGCTTTCATCTCCTCTATAATAGTCTCTCTGCCATTTTGAATGCTAATCATTCTTATACCTCATCCTTTGGCAACAGTGACAAATACACCTTTTGTTATGGGTTCTTTCCCAGATGGTGATTTATATCTTGATTGTTACTGACCATTTCACCTGCTGTGTCTTCTTGCTCAATTGGATGCCAAGCTCAATGATAGCAGATACTGTGTTGTCTACCGACCCTCCCTCACTTTAATGCTAACACAATGCCTCCTACCTAATAAATGCTTAATATATGTTGTCTTTATTTAGTAGTAAAATTATTACATCATTCCAGGCAAATGAAAAAAATATATATAATTTACTCAGGTTAGAAATAGAGTTAAAGCAAGCTCCCAGGGAAGGTGCAGCTAGCAGAAACATCACCAAATCAAATCAGGTTTCCAGTTTACCAAGAGTCATCGAGCCCTATGGATATTCTCTAACCCAAACTGGGGAAATTGGGAACAAATGCTTTTGGAACCTCACATGCTTGGGGGTGGGTTGAGGAGGCCTTTACAGGCTTGCAGGCCACATGGCAGTTTCAAGTTTTTCATACACGAGACTTGGAAGTGAAAGTCAGATGTGATTAAAAATACACGTCTTACAGATGTCTGGATGCTGTTCAAATCCCCAAAAGTGTGATAGAAAATGCAGTTGCTTTCCAGATTTTTAGGGTGGAAAAAAAGGCCATTGTGGCGCCTTTGTCTTCTTACAGAATGGGTACATTCAAATGACGTTTTAAATTTGAAGTGTTATCTCAGCTGCTTGTTTACCTTTTTAGTGGTGCTGATCACTGCCCTGCAACTGAAAACAGGGTAATTGGAGGAACATGTGACGTTTCCCAGGAGACAAAAAGTCCTTATTATTTTTAGCATATGCTAAGTAAGCCTAGGTAAGTGCAACATGCATATAGACATAATTTATGGAATGAAAAAATATAAAATCCTTGATACTGCCTCCCTGATACCAAAATAGAACAAAATTATCTTTTAACATTTTCCTATATCCTCAGTTCTTAAAAGAGAATTTTAATTTTATTTTACTTTTTTTTTTTTTAATAATCACTCTAACCCTATTCAGCCGTCTGGCTTTGTTTATAACAACCTGTTTACTTATCATCAATTTAAACACATGATCCGAACATCTGTCTCCTTCTACCCCCAACTTATTTGCTTTCAGTCTTCATTTTAGCTTGAACTTGAAGTCAACATCTTTTTCTCTGGAGCTCAAAGGAGTTGCAGAGACCCCAGAGGTGTTTCCTTGCAATAGACTTGAGAGGTATGTTTAATATAAGAATCCATATCCCCTACCCCCAATGTTCCCCCCAAAAAAGAAAAGAAAATTTGTCTCTGTTACACAGAGAACAAAATGGAAAAGAAAGGCACTTTGTTTTGCCAGACAAAGACAGGCTATCAATTTTCATAAATCTGCATTCCCAAGACAACTGCTCACGTCTGGTAAGAGGTCTCTTTCTTTGAACTTACATACCAGAAAGTATTTTTTCCCTTGTTTCAGAAAGCTGAAGAATATGGTCAATAATAGCAGTATATGTATAATTTAATTAATGTAAGACAGATAATTTTTTTAATTTCAATAATTCCATTTCATAAGGATGGGGGTAGTAGAGGTGATAAAGGGGTACAGAACTGAATAGGGAAGCCCTAAACCCAACTTATACAAACATACTTTCTGGTTGTCCAGAGAACACTCTTTGCAACCATAAAAATTATACGTGTGTGTTTGTGTGTGGTTGTATATATTTATGTGTATATATATGTCAGTTGCTAATTATAAGATGGATGTTTACATATATTACTTGAACAACAAGAATCTGGCACATCTGAAACAGTACTGACCATCTGTGATTAAAAATATTTTGCATCAAAGAGCCAAATATTATCAAAATTTACAGTTTTCAAGTCTTACAACCTTTTCTCTTGTTCTTTTCCTTCTTCCTCTCCAGTTTTGACCACTGACCAATTAATATTCTTGTACAAATAAAACCCTAGCAATACATATGTACCGACACCAAGCATGTGTATATAAAGTATCTGTCGACCTTAATCCTTTTCCCAGCAAAGTTTTATAGCTGGGTCTTTGAGACAGTCAGGGCTCATGTTACTAAAACTGCCTAATATACATACAGTTAGTTGTATAATGAGATCCCATAAATCCCTAAGCATAGATCAGTTGGAACAACACAATGAAAGAGGCTACAACTTGGCTTCTTTAGGTTGATAGTTGTTCCTGTACATTCATAGTATCACAGAGTGTCAGGGTTGGATTTTTAGGGTCATCTAGACCAGGGATTCCTACCTGGCTAATAGATATTTAGACTTCCTGGCCTCTACCCTAGAGATTTTGATTCAGCAGGATGGGATGTTCCTGGGATGTTCATTTTTCACAGGTGCCTCAGCTAATTCTTATGATGGGGCAATGTGGAAAACAACATGATAGACCTGTACTGCCAAGAGTGCGGTCCCTGGATCAGGAGAGACATTAGTATCACCCTGGAAGCAGGTTAGAAACACAGAATCTTAGGCCCCACCCAATGTCTACAGTTGAATCTGCACTTTAACAAGATCCCCAGGTGACTCATTGCACATTACACTTTGAGAAGTGCTGCTCTAGACCAGCGTAATGTGAACTAAGACTAACATTGTCTTTGTTATAAATAATAGGATTCTATTTACATAGCCCAAAACTCTATTTTATTGAACATTTTTGGCAGCTAAATTATATCCTATTAATTCATGTTTTGAATCTCATTTCAGGAACTGTGATTTCATGATGACGAACCTATTGGTTGAAACGATTAGTCAAATAGGTGGTTAATCCTGTGGGAAAAAAATGCATACTCATGAAACCCCAAACCATAAGCCAGGACAATTATTCTTTATAGCATTGACAAAAATACTTAGTTATGTGATTGAATTGTTCTTGTTGTAAAGCCTTGTTCTGTTGGGAAGCTAATCTTGACCAGTGGTTGATTTACTAGCGGGATGTCCTCATATAAGTTATGGTGTGTTGGTTGAAGCCTGGGTTTTAGAAAGGAAAAGAGCTGGGTTTGAGTCCTGGTTCTTCCTCTTATAACTGCATGTTCTTGGGCAATTTTTTTTTTTTATAACTCTTTGAGTCTCTGTTTTCTCATGTGTTAAATGGAAAGAATAAGAGGCCCTGACTCAGCACTTGGCGTGTCATCTTAACACGGTAAAGATTAGTTTTTATCATTGGGATAGCTTGGGGGAGTAGTTGTTTTTGGTTTTGTTTTGTTTTAAATTGAGATATAATTCACATACCACAGAATTCAACCTTTTAAAGTATGTAGGGAATAGTTTGGGCTTGAGGATGATTTTGGTGGATTCTTGGGATTCTGTTGGTGTTTTAAGGGCCAGGAGGCTTTGCCAATGGGCAGTCTGTGTAAATATAAGTGAATTCAGGAGGCTCGGGTGGCTTTCATTTCATTTCATACAGGTCCTGGTATTATTCAGAGATATGTGGTTTTCTTAGAATGCGTTCTCTCTGCTTGAACTCTGAAGCTACTTCTCATATACCTGTGATTCCAATTAATATTTATGATCAAGCTTGTAAAATCCACAGGACTTTTGAATGACATGGGTATTCTCTGGAAACCAGAGTTATTGAGCAAGGCTTGCCCAGGGGGAATTGGAGTGAATGGCAAATCACACTGTAGGTAACCTTGCCTCAAACCCAACATTTGAATTCAATGATTTAAGTTTAAAATGAATTTTCAGAACACAGGATATAAAAGTTACCAAAAACAGAACAACTAGCCTGGAGTTTTGCAGTGGGGAAAAGGGGCAAGCGTGGTTTCCTTGGTGACTACTTGCCTAAGCATGTGAGCCTCTTATCCTGTTCAGCTTCATCCCATCTTATGCCTTCACCTGCCCCTCCCAGAGGCACTCCCCACTGCCTGCTCTCTCTAGTATTGGGAAAAATCCCAGTGGTATTAGCCTAAGAGCTGTTATGCTAGTTATATACAAGCCGATTCATAGAAAATGTTTGAGGTTTCAAAATTATTTTCCTTTAATAACTTTAATTAGTGATAAAAGAAATATAATTAATAGTAATACTTTTTTATTAACCAAATTAGTAATTTTTTTTAGTGATCATATTCAATATTGGGTAAGTTGCTATCAAACATTTATTCTTTAATACTGATGACAATGTAAATAAATTTGGTGTTATATATTGAGAATCTTCCAAAGTTTATATATTTTTAAACACTGTATTTGAGCTATCAACCCTCAGGTTGAATATAAAAAAATAAGCAAATATTTAACTTTATTTAGTAGGTGTTCTTTTCTCCACGGTTATAGGTTTGCAACTTTGAAGCTACTTTCTGTATAAACTAGAACTGAGCAAATAAGTACATAGATTGCGGATAGTAGCAGCCATGTTTAAGACTGTTGGGTAAGGGAGTTACAAATATAGAAAGGGCAGAAACTAGAATAAGTGCTATGCTGTTGAATTAGAAATGGTGGTTCTCAGGATTTTTAATATATATAGATATGGAGATAATTATAGATATGGATACAAATAGAGATGTGTGTGTACATACACACACGAACATATGAATGTGAGAAAGAGTGTGTGTGTGTGTGTGTTTATATATATATAGTCTAACTCTGTTGCTTGAGAGGGTCTAGGAGCTATAATACCCTAGTATCCACAAACATACCTATCTTGGTTTCAAAATACCATTTCCCCATAAAAGGAACTATGACTCCTTGGAGAAATGACTGATTCCAGGGGAGAGGCAACAAAATAAAAACAGAAACAAAAAACAAGATAAGCTTGGAACTTCATGTCATGCCAAAAAGTTGGATGTACTCAAAGAATTATGGGGACATGTCAAAAGGATACTTCCCCAAATTGAAGGGCCACCCATTGTCCAAATTTAGGATAATTTGAGCATCAGAATAGTGAAGAGCATCAAAATAGTGATAACAAATTATAACCTATTGAATAAAATAGGGAACTAAGAGTCCATACGGATATAAATAATTTAAAGGAAAAAAAGTTTCTCCTTGTAGGAGAATGCCATCTAATAAACACAGAGGGAAAGATGGAGTCAGAAAATCACCATTTGGCAACCATCATAACAGCAATTAATTCAAGCTAGAATAGTCAATAGATACTAAACGTAGTATTTAATATGTTGATGGAAACGTTCTCTAAAGAGAACTAAAAATTATTTCCTTAAATATGTGATTTTCACATTTGTTCACAATTAACATATTTCTAATGATAAAGAAAAAAACATTTAAAAAAATTCTTATACCTTCTAATTTGAGATTCTTCTTAAATTGAACAAGGGCTAGGTTTTTAATAAAATGATTTATTAGGCAAAAATAGAAAAATTATTTCAAGTACAACATTACTTCAAGTGTTGGACACTTTAGAGACCTCAATTTCTAACCAATTAGCATGCTAATTATAAATTGCAACTTGTCAACGTTTTGGTGGTTTAATTGATTTTTTCCTGTATTTCAAAGTAATTTGACTACACTTAAACTTCCTAGAATGCACATTTCTTCTATTTCAGACTGGCCTTTCCTCTAATAAACACAAATTCTACCTAATATATATCGTTTCAGAACATGAGTCCCAAGGACGGGAGGTGGCATCTGATAAACTGGCAGATGCCTTCTGCAAGGGATGCAAGACTTCAGCATAGGGTTGGTAGCAATGATTTCTTTTTCATTTAAAAAGCTCATAAAATGTTGGCAAGGGAACAACTTGACTGGAGATCACAGGGATATTTTAAAGAGTTGCTAGTCTGGGTGGTTGTATTTTTTTTTTTAGTATAAAAATCTCCATGGTTATAGAAGTGACTAGAGAAGATTCATTTTTAATTTGAAACCTTAAAAATGGTGGTGGCAAAGGACATTGGGGGAATGTTTTGATGGTTAAGAGCCTTTTCTTTGAAAGTAGGCACCCCTGGTATTCATTGAGCATTTCTTCTTTGAATGTGGTTGATACAGGAACCATGAAGTTTTGAAAAAATAGAGATTGTGCAGAATGTCCCATCTTACTGAAAGAAGATACCAGGAGAGGAATTCACAAGGGGAACATTTGTTAAGCAAAATCACAAATGCCTTGAGGTTGGGGTTTACCAAAACCAAGTTGGCAAATGAAAACCAATACAGTCATGTACTACATAATGACATTTTGGTCAATGATGGATCGTGTGCATGATGGTGATCCCATAAAATTATAATACTGTATTTTGACTGTACCTTTTCTATGTTTAGAAATGTTTAAATGCACAAATACTTACCATTGTGTTACAGTTGCCTATAGTGTTCAGTACAGTAACATGCTGTGCAGGTTTGTAGCCTAGGAACAATAGGCTACACCCTACAGCCTAGGTGTGTAGTAGGCTATACCCTCTAGGTTTGTGTAAATACACCCTATGATGTTTGCACAACGATGAAATCGCCTAACAGTGCATTTCTCAGAACGTGTCCCTATTGTTAAGCAATGCATGACTATAATAACAACAACAAGAAGCATTTATTGAGTATCTACTGTTTGCTCAGTGCTTTGCCTGCCTCATTCTCTTTACTGCTAGTTTCTAAACTGGGAAGCCTGGAAAAGCTAAAAATACAAAGTGTCTTGCAATAATTTAGTATCACCCTCTGTGCTTAGCACCCAAATGGCTGAAAGAAGACAGCCTGGCTGATTTGTTTGTGAGAGATAGGAATTGATTCCGTGCAAGAAATCCCGGAAGTGGGGCTTCAGGTAATCTGGAGGGCTTGGCAAAGGAAGACATGAGGCAATGTTTCCATTAGGGATGATTGGAAAAGAAAGAGGCCTGGCTGTTGGATTGCCAAGAAGAACATGACTCACCAATGGGAGATTTGTTATCTGAGCCTCTAAGTCCCTCTTTGAAAAGTGATACTTTTCCTGAGGTGGATTGGACTCAGGATGAGTAAGATGTGGGAACCTGGATGGGTTCCATTCTGAGGGCGGGTGATACCAGACTAAACTCTGCTGCCAGTACCTCAGAGGCAAAGTATTGTGTTTTTCTGCTAGACTGTATTGCAGATGTGCAGACCTGATTGGTAATTGGAGGCGCAAGTGACCAACCACCCCAAACTAGCAAATCTCTTCCACTGAGCCTTTACTCATGCCTGGAGTTTGTCCTTTTTTTCCTTCTCTTCCTCCTCCACCCATTCTCCCCCACATGTCGAAATCCAGCTTTACTTTAAAGGTCAAGCCACAAATACCGCCTTCTTTGAGGAATCTTCCTTGGTCCTCTTAAATGGGATTTCATAGCACTGTGTTTATTCTTCTTGCTGTCAAATCATGCCTTGCATTGGCATAGCATCCCTTCTACTGTAGCAATCCGTATGGATGTCGGTCTTCTCTGATATTATGTATGCAGGGCAGGGACCAAGTCTTATCTTGTTGTTGACTCGGGGCCTTGCCCAAATAAAAAGTCAGTAAACATGTGTAGAGTGGAATTAAAGTGGTCCGTCTGTGTGCTATGTATGTATGTACATAGTGAAGACTACGGGTTGGGGTTGGTGGATAAGGTGCAATAAAAAACAGATCCAAGACCACCAGAAAGAAAAGTCAGCAGCAGCCTTTACTCTCTTTCCTTTAAAATGAATTTATGAACAGATCTTACATCAATAATGATACTTAAGGGCACAGAAAATTAAAGTGAAGTGCTGGAAGAACACTAGGGTAGGACTCTGAATGTCTGCTCAGTTGGCTGGAGGGAGGCCTTTTAACTGTCATGCACTCTTGTCTCTTCATGTCTCTTCACCTGTTTAACAGAGATACAGTACTTGTCCTCCCTTTCCACTGGTTTGTTATCAAGATCCATGGGGTCACTGTGAAAATTATCTGTAAGCTCTAAGAATCCTTCTTTGACTTTGGAACCAGCATCATCGGTACACCTGAGAGCTGGTTAGAAATGCAGAATCTGGCCTGGGGTGGTGGCTCATACCTGTAATCCCAGTGCTTTGGGAGGCCAAGGTGGGAGGATCACTTGAGGCCAGATGTTTGAGATAAGACTGAGCAACACAGCGAGACCCCATCTCTACAAAAAATTTTAAAAATTAGCCAGGTATAGTGGTGCATACCTATGGTCCCAGCTACTTGGGAGGCTGAGGTGGGATGATTGCTTGAGCCCAGGAGTTCGAGGCTGCAATGAGTTATGATCGGGCCACTGCACTCCAGCCTGGGTGACAGAGCAAGACCCCGTCTCTTAAAAAAAAAAAAAAAGAAAGAAAGAAAGAAATGCAGAAAATCTCAGACCCACCCTAGACCTACTGAATCAGAATTTAGATTTTAACAAAGTCTTCAGGCAACCTGCACACACATGAACAGTTTCAGAAGTACTCCTCTAAAGTGCTATATAATAAAAGGTGCAATTGTTGTTAGTAAGGTCCATGCATGTTGGGGAAAATGAACATGGGCTCAGTCCAAAGGACTCAGCATTGGAAGGGGAGCAGGCAGGTGACTGGAGGGAGGCTGGCACCCATGGGTCCTGACAGTGAGGAAACAAAGCTTCTCTTCCTTTGCATATAAAATGGTGGGTGAGCACACCCCTCAGATATGTGGTGTCTTGATGTCACCTCCTGCTTAGTACTTTTTCCTGTCCCTTTCCCTTATCAAAACTCATCTCTCCTGTGTTCCTTTTTCTTAAGAACCATTGGCACATGAGAACTAGCTAATATAAAGTCCTGACTCAGTGTTAATGGGTGCTGAGGTGGTATCCCCAACATTTGCATTATGTTAGAGATCTTCCTAAGATAGGACTTTTATGCCAAAGAGTTAAGTAGATGGTGGGAAATTTGCAGTGTCAGGGAGGACCCCAAGGGGCTCGTTAACCGACACCATGTACATGATCATAGCTATTAATGACCATAACGTTGTGTGTGTCCAAATGGTGGAGCTATTGCTGGACAGTAGGGGTCACATTCATCTTTGGGCCATACGATACCTGAGAAGAGGCTAGAGGAACATTGGACATTGTCATGAGAACTGCTATATATTAAGCACTTACTGTGTGCTGGGCACTGTGATGGGCTTTTTACTCTTACATATGTTGTTCCATAAAATCCATAGTTTCTAATTGTTCCTATTTCACAAGCACAGAAGCTGAAGTTACAAAACTTGCCTAAGGTCACACAGCTAGCATACAGCAGAGCCGAGACAGGAAATCAGATTGGATTGATGGCAGAGCAATGATAAAAGAGCAAGCGATAGGGCTTTCTAAAAATGTACCTGTGGACATCTAAGTTTTGATGCCGTAAAGACATAATAAAATTCAGTGGGACTGGTTAGAATACAAAAAAGACTTTTCCTCTTCACAATTTATTTCAGAAGTGATAATATTTCATACAGGAAGTCATGACTTTGGGCAGTAACTAAAATACTCTTTAAATTTTATCCTTGATTTTTGTACTTGAAAAATAAAAACAAAAAAGCTGACCACTTTCATTGTACCTTCATTTTGTTTTCTGCCGAATTACAACAGCTCTAATATGAAGACACAATGGGGGTTAATTGAACTTGACCTGAAAGAAAATTTCCACATATTTATATGGAGAGATGAAAGCTTTTGTGTCCATCAAAGTTTATCTTGAAGAGCAAATTCCATATTCTTCCTTTGTATTTTTTAACAATAGATTCTAAAGGACAAATAATTTTTAAGAGATTTTCGAGCTTGCACAGTTAAGAAAGGATAAAATACTAGTATATACTTTCCAAAAATTTTTTAGGAAAATTGTGGTTTTGTGCTCTTGTTTAGGTATCTGCCATTTTACCAGATGTGTAATATGATAGTTTTAATTTCAGAAGACCAGGACTGTGGAATGATAAAATATTAATATATTTCATGATAACAGTCCCTGAATTTACTTTTTTACTCCATGTCTGTTCTAGTAGTTACAATGTTAGGGGCTGAAAGGCACATGATGGTGTTCATCCCAATCATCTGGGAACACAGATGTTTAACTGCTAACTAATTGGGGTCATTTAAAAAAATGGCTGGGCCAAAACAACAGAAAACCTTTTTTTGAAATATGTAATATTAGCATATCTGTTCTAAGGATGTCATGGAATTCTCTCTAGCTATGTGCTATTATAAAATGAAGGCAGAGAAGATTTAAATTTATAATGAAAGCAGGAGTATTTCAAAAGTTTTGGAAGCATGGATTTGATGGCAGCCATGGTTTCAAGTGTAGCTTGCACCACTTTTGTGGGAATTTGAACAGGTTATTTAACTCCTCTTTCATAATTTTCCAATAAAATGGGGACATGAACAGTATCTGTGTTTTGTGGGTTATTGGGAGAATTAGATGAGATAATCCATGCTGAGATTTTAGAACAGGACCTGGCATGTTACAGTGATTCAATAAAAGAAAATTATGGTTATTGAAATTAACAAATGTTAGCTTTTACTATTGTTTACAAAAAGGAATTTTGATTTCAGTTATATATGAGAGCTCTGGATGAAAATTGGGATTAATTAGAATTGGAATTGTTGAAATCTGCTTTAGAACCTGTTCATCTTCCTCTCGGTTTCTGCTCAGTTGCCAAGAACTGTGGCTTCATAGTGGGTCTTGTGAAGTCCTTCAGTCTCAGAAGGCAACAGTTGGACCTTTTAAGAAAACGGGGCCCTGGTAGATATATTTATTTGTGTTTGTGCCAGGCCTCTTAAGATGCCCTAAAATCCTGCCAAGAATTGGGTTTTTCAGAGTTCACCAGCTCTAAGAATTTGAAAACCAATGTCTAGAGCATGATGGGAAATTTGATAACTAGACCAATGCACAGTGGATAATGTTCCCCAAAGATCAGCAAAATCTTTGATCAGGCTGTGGTTGATGCTTCTGTTCTGAATTGAAATGTTTCTGCTTTAAAGTCTAGTGATCGTCTTCACTAGGGACTGGTAGAATATCATGTGGGAAAATAAGTTGCACATGAACATTTTCATCCTTAGATAATTATGGTTTAATTTTTATTGTTTATGTCTAACAATATGAGTGAAATTGTGTCTTCTCAGAAGTTGGCTTGAGAATTTTTTTTTAGTTGAGGAAATATGGCCTCTGCTGAGTAAAAGTTGCATTTAGCCAGCTGGGGGGTAGAAGAAAGAAAGTATAGAGCTGGGACAAGATTTTATGCAGAAGAAAGTGACTCTACATTCACATGAAGTAAGAGTTGGAGTTGGGACAAGGGTCCATGAGAGACTGGGAGGCTACATGGGGAAAGAGATGAGACAGAGGGAGGGAAACCCACCTGCTACTCGGAAAAGAGCCCTAATATAAGAGAATATATTGTGGGTTTTTTTTTTTTTTTGAGATAAACACTGTGGGCTCTGAGATGAAAGCATCTCTCTCTCTATCACATAAAAACTTCCATAGAACTGACATTGCTCACCAAAGTAGATTCTTTTTGAAGAATGCAGGGAGGTGCTGTGTCTGCCTCAAACTGGGTGCCAAAAACAGAGCCCAAGTGGGAGGAATCCAACATATGGTACGCACAAGTGGTACATGCTAATTGTGGAAAAATGAGAAAATATGAGGGAGTCAAAGGAAGGAAAGAAACCATCCAGATTTCTCCCAGCCCAAGATAGCTATTGTTAATGTGTTGATGTCTTCTGGTTCTTGTTCTAGATTATTGTGCACATTTGTGTTATTATATTATACTTTTCTCAAGAGAAAATGGGATCCATACATTGCTTGAGAATTTTTTTCATTTGTTTGACAATATGCTGGGGCCACCTCTCCAACTGTAGGGTGTTATTATTGGTAGAGGCTGAGTAGAGTATTGATACTAGAAACACTGATTTCCAGGTTTCTGTTATTATAATTACTGGTCAGATAAATATCTTGACAGCTAAATCTTGCACACTTATCTGGTTACTTCCTTCAGATAAATTTTCCCTCCTCCCTCTCTCCTACCCATTCATCCAATTATACATCAATAAATAGTTGCTAGCCTAGTCAGCTATGATGAAATAACATAGATTGGGTGGTTTGGACAACAGACATTTATTTCTCTCAGTTCTGAAGACTGGGAATTCCAAGATCAAGTCGCTGGTGATTTGATTCCTGGTGAGGGCAAAAGGCCACCTTCTCACTAAGTCCTCATGTGGCAAAGAGAACATATGCTCTGGTCTCTCTTCCTCTTCTCATAAGGACACTAATCCCATCCTGGGGTCCACACCCTCATGACCTCATCTAAACCTAATTACCTCCCAAAGGCTCCACCTCCAAATACCATCGCACTGGGGGGTTAGGGCTTTAGGGCTTCAACATATGAACTTTGGGGGTGGGGCATGAACATTCAGTCCATAACAGCTGCTGAGTGTTTCCTTGGTGTTGGGCCCTGGATGAGGTTCTGGGGATACGGATCTATTTCCTCTTCATGTGGAAGGTATAGGTTTTAATCAAATAGCCACGCAGAAAGAAGATTAAAGTATTAATCTATTGTAACAAGCACTATGCCAAAAAATACGTGGCTCCATGGGGACCTCGAGTAGGGGATTTGGTTAATTTAGGGAAGTCAAGAAAGACTTCACTGAGGAAGTGACACTGGAGCTGGGATGTGAAAGGTGAACATGAAATAACTGGGTGAAGAGAGGAGGAAAGAGCATCACAGGTAGAAGGAATGGTAGGTACAGAGGCTTGAGGACAAGAAGGAATGTGCTAGAATTGAGAACTAAATAAAGGCCAGTATTATGGGAGTAGGCATCGCTAGGAGGTTGCAAGGAATTGCTAGTTGCAAAAGATACAGTATTTCTAAGCCTTATTTTAAGTAAAATTGTCCTTAAGAAATGTATCACACATTAAATTCTATTACATTTCAAATACCCCATTGAGTGTTAAACCATTCTAATGGGCAAATTTAAACATTGGATTATGGACATGGTATAGGAAGGTTGATTAACCTGAATGAATCTGCAAAAAATATAAAAAATACCACTTTAATTGTGTTTGTGACTTCTTTTGACGGCCCATACCTAAGATCTCATCTGGGTAGGGCTTGAAGGAGACACCTACATCACCAGCTGAACAAATCAGCAGAGTAACTAGAGGACCGTAGCCACATTTGTTGACCATCAAAGGACCATTTTGCCAGTCATTAATCCTGGGCCCAGTCTTTTCTTAGTCAGCAAAAATATGATAGCTACAGAACAAAACAGTACAGACTAAAGGCAGGAATGCTATCGCTTATGGATAGCATGCCAAGCTATTCTTGGACAAGGTTCGGAATTAGAGCATATTTTCATAAAAACTTCTGTTATTTTTTGACATGGCTATTTGTTTACACTACTAGTGAGGCTTCTATGGAAAATATCATTTACTATTCATATGCAATATTTGGCAATCACATTGCTTTGCCTCAGGTCTGCCACTAGCCTATACAGTCTGGTCCCTTTGCGTGAATTAAAAAATGGTACCCCCTGTGGCAGGTGCTTGGCTTGGTGATCTTTTATGTTGTCTGTGTGAATTAGGAAAAGGTAAGCTTCCCCTGCCCTGTCAGTGTAGTGTCACATCAAGGTGTATGGCTTGGCAAGGTGTCTGCAGGCTACACTTCAGCTTCACTTTGGGCACTTTTTACCTGGGTGCCTTTGTGCCAGGCATAAT
Source organism: Daubentonia madagascariensis (assembly GCA_023783475.1). Taxonomy (NCBI): domain Eukaryota; kingdom Metazoa; phylum Chordata; class Mammalia; order Primates; family Daubentoniidae; genus Daubentonia; species Daubentonia madagascariensis. The sequence goes on from JAKFHU010001953.1 coordinate 46,821,060, forward strand.
CAACAAGACCATGCAAGTGGTCTTGTTTGCCTTGTGCTCGTTTGGATGTAGGGCATGACTATTAGGTTGCTTACCTCATCTTTATTTTAATGATCTTTCACAGGAAAAGTGAAAAATAAAAAAAACAAGGTTTGAAAATCACCTCCAGTTTTACATGCTTTTCCCAATATTCCCTCTGATTATGTAACTTGGTATGTATCTTTCATACTGATGACAATTAGATCATATTGCATAACTGATGTCTTATTTCCACAAGAAAGCTCAGCAAATTTAGTTATGATTAAGAGCACAGGTCACTTTAGAGTCTCTGCTCTTTCCTCACAGTATTCTTCTACACTCTGCTAGAAGTATAACTCTTCTTTTTGCAGATGCTTTTCTGGCTTTTTCTTTCTCTTTATTTCTGGTCTAGAAGGACCCGAATTTATAGCTCTTTATTTATGCTTTCAGAAAGACCAAAATGATAGATAGCAGTCTGCAGTGAACATGCATAGTTTTTGTAATTGTTTCTTTGTGTGATTTTAATTGCTGAAGAACTTAGGGGGAAACAAACAAAATGGTTGGCTCTTCCCTCAAACAACCGAGCCCAGGGAAAATTATCAACAGCAATAGAGGAAAATACTGTACTCAACTGAATCACTTTTCTTTTTTTTTTGAATTTTCCTTTGCAAGTACATAATCAGTATGCCAAATATTGGCCCAATTTAAGCCAACCATTAAATAGAGCCTGGCACCAAATTTATAACAACTGTTCAAGAAAACAAAGCTAGCTGGTTCTTCCCAATTAGAATATGTGGATATGATCTCAAAAAATTCCAGACATACACAATTCCATGGAAACTTATTCCACCCATGGGTTTCTTTTGAGCTGATGCTACTTGAATCGTTCTTTAGCTCTTTACAATTATATTGCTCCTTTCTTTATAACACTGTCTCTAACACTTAGAGGAAACATGATCTTTTTCTCTCAAATCCGTTTCAAGATAAATAAAACGCGATTTCCTTCTCACAATGTGCCAAGCTTTGTTGGGAATAAAAACAGAGAAAGAAAGAAAAATAAATACAGCAACAACTATTTAAAGCAGGATGAGAGACAACGTAGGAAGCAAACTGAAAGTGTGGCAGAAGGCTGGTAAGGGCTGGCACCCCAGGGTAGCTCAGTAGTTTCACCTAAGGATTAGGGTTCATCAACAATTTCACCTCAAAAACACCGAATCTTCTATCTTGTTCTGGAAATTGAGAGTATGCTGCAACAGAAACCATCTACAATCTCAATGGCATACAACAGCAAGCACGTATTTTTTGCTTACCAGGCTGTGTGTTGGCAGGTACAACTTAGCTTCTGATAGTGGGTCTGTAGGTCAGCTGGGGTGGCCCTGTGTCACGTTGCCAGTGAAGGGCAGGTCTGCTCCAAGGGTCTCTTACGCTGCAGCCAGGCTGAAGGGGCAGCAGCTACCTGGGGCATATTCTTCTCATGGAGGTCAGAAACTCCCGGAGGGGCAAATGGAAATACGTGATTCTTCTTAAGGCCTGTACTCAGAACCCGCACCCTATCACTCCACCCGCATTGGCCTCTCTTCCTTAATTGGCCAAATTGAACCACCTGGCCAAACCTAAGATCACAGGGTAAGGGACAATACTCCTCGCTTGGAGCGGGGGCTGAGGAGTGAACAATCATAGAATTTGCCACAACTTGATTTCTGTTTTTTAAATTTATAAAATAAAGCTTTGGACCACATAGGCAGAGAGAAATCTATCCTGCCAAAGATCAAGTCAGGAAACGATGTTTATTAACTACTCATTTATTTACTTATTTATATTCATGTATTCACTATTTTTAATTGACAGATAAAAATTGTATATATTTATGGTGTACATGATGTTTTGATATACGTATACATTGTGGAATGACTAAATCAAGCTAATTAACATAATCCATTACCTCACATGCTTATTTTTTGTGGTGATCACATTTAAAATCTACTCTCTTAGCAATTTTCAAGGACACAATACATTGTTATTAACTATGGTCACCACGTTGTACAATAAATCTCCTGAATTTATCAATCCTATCTAACGGAAATTTTATATTTTTTGACCAACATCTTCCCAATCCCTGCCCCCCTACACCCCAAGCCACTATTCGGTTTCTGCTTCTATGAGTTTGACCTGTTAAGATTCCACATATAAGTGAGATCATGCAGTATCTGTCTTTCTGTGCCTGGATTATCTTGTTTAATATAACATCCTCCAGGTTCATCCATGTTGTCACAAATGACAGGATGTCCTTCTTTTTTAAGGCTGAATAGTATTCCATTGTGTATTTATACTGCATTTTCTTTATCCGTTCATCTGTTGATGGACACTTATCTTGGCTATTGTGAATAGTGCTGCAATAAACACGGGAGTGCAGCTATCTCTTCCACATACTGATTTCATTTCCTTTGGATATACACTCAGAAATTGGATTGCTGGGTCACATGGTAGTTCTATTAACTACCCTTTTTAAAAGTCAAAATTAAATAAACTTAATTATCTCTATAAAAATTATGATATAGATTGAGTATATTATTAAATATCAGAATATCAATGAGAAAATTGTCATTGCTTTTTAGCTTTTTGAATGTTTCTATTCCAGCCTATTTGAGAAGTAGCCACACTGAGGCAAACGGGCAAAACTATCCAGGTTGCATACATAGAGCAATCTCTCACTCTCACTTTGGGGTTTTTGTTATTGGGCTAAATCAGGGGTCAACAAGCTATGGCCTGTGGGCTAAATTTGTCCCACTGCCTGTTTTTGTACCACCTGTGAGCCAAGGATGTTTTAAACTTTTTTGAATGGTAAAAAATAAAAGAATCTATTCTGTGACCCATGAAAATTATATGAAATTCAAATTTCAGTGACATAAAAAAGCTGTGCTGGAACACAGCCACCCTCATCCGTTTATGTATTGTCTCTGACTGCTTTTGTGCTACAGCTGCAGAGTTGAGTAGTTGCGACAGAGACCATATGGCCCACAAAGCTGAAAAGATTTACTACACCTTTACTGGCGCATTTCGGGAAACCTTTGCCAACTGTTGGACTAAGTGATTCCCCCAGATATAAAATGCCATAGTTCTATATGGTTCTTAAAAGGTATGATGCTGAACACTTTTGTACCATGAGCAGAGAGGTGAACAAAATATCTGATGCGTCCATTCACCTCTTGAGTCTACATCATTCTGAGAAAGCAGGAAACCCAGATGAAGTGGTCCCTGCTTTTCCCTCACTGCTCCCTGCACCCTGCAACTTGGATCCACCATTTTCTGTAATGAAAAGAGAAATACCTCCTTTCCGTTGCCTCGGTAAAATTTCACACCTAGATGTGTCTTAACACTGGATAGAATTAAATATTCAGCTATTCAGTGGTTTGTTGAGCATGGCTCCATGTCGTCTCCATATATGTCTCATACTGAATTTTGAATAATGCCAAAAATAGTTCTCTGAGCCCCTCCACTGACATTTACTTCTCATGGGTGGTTTATGCAGGCAATTTTTTTCCCACCTATTGTTTTTCACACTTTTTTTTTTTTAACCTTTGTAAGCTTAGATTTTGGCTTAATTTTTGTTTTATGGAAACAAATGTCATCCCACAAGGGGAGATAACTCTTGTTATAAACACACGTGTGGAGAACTGTAAAACTTAATGAAATTCACAACCAAACGTTATAATAAAATGGCCTCAGGACAGAAACAATCTAATCAGCCTCCAGTGAGTCACAGATGATCGGCTGGAATTGTACACAGGTGGCTGAGGGCACAAGGCCGTTGGCATCTTGCCTCACAACACACAGGGGACGTGCGTTTTATGACCCAACTCTGCTTGCCCTGTCCTGCTTTATTGTTTGCATATTTCTGTCCAAACCTGCCCTGGCAACTTAGCTGCATAGAAATTACAGTCTGCAAATCACACTCATTAGGAGAAGTTAGAAAATATTTTACTGCCCGAAAGAGGACCGATTCTTTTGCAAAGCGGCGTCCAGATGAGGTAAGACTCAAACTTTGGGGTCCCTGGTTGAGTTTTGCAGCTTTGAAAAGGAACACAAAGGACCCTCTCCCTACTCCTTACTTGTCTTGAATTCTTTTTGTAATTCTGTGGAAGAATAGAAAGTATTTTCTATGATTTGTACTATATGCTTTATTGAGTTGAACAGAGTCATCAAGAAGCTGGCAGGACTTTTAGTTAATGAAATATAAGTATCTGAGCAGCTTTGAGAAGTAATAATATAGAGGCAGCTTCCCAATCTTTCATCCCCAAATTAAATTGTGAGCTTTATCACAAATTATGCTAGATGCTATAAGCTTATTAAAATTAAGCAGCGGACCATTTACTGTACTTGATCGTGCACTGACACTGAGCAAGGCAAGTGAGAAGCAGGAGTACTTTCTAAGAAAGATAATGTAGACCTTATCATAGCAGTGACTCATGCTAAGAGAGGGAACTGCATGGGTTCATCAGGTACACGAAACTATAGGAAACATAGAAAAATACACCTAATTTGAAAATAAATGCATACATATTATTTCATTACTTTGAGAACAAATACTTAGGTTTTTTGAATCACACCAGCCACTACTACCAGCGACTGCTTCCAAAGATATCTGTAGTCTTTTTTATGATGGCCTTTAGACAGTAGAGTGGTCAAGGCAAACACTGGAACCAGAGCACCAGGGATTGACTCCTGGTCTGCCATGTATGAACTCTGTGGCCTTGGAGCAACTTATGTAACGTTTCTGGTCCTCTATCTCCGTCGCAGAAAGAAGGTGAGAATAACAACATTTACCCATAGGGTTATTGGCAGGTGCAATGGATGAGTTAATTCATGAAACGAGCTTAGCACAGTACCCAGCATAGTAAGTGCTTAACTGATGCTGGCTGTTATTAATATAATTATTTGGCTTATATGTTTGTACATCTACTCAGAACTCTACAATCAAAGTTATCTAAGAAGAAGAAAGAGGTATGAGAACTAACATTTATTAAGTACCGTGGGATAGGTCTTGGCTGATTGCTATTTGTTATCTTATTTAATTCTTATAATCTTATGGTGATAGATACTATCTCCACAGATAACAAAACAAACTCTAAAAAGGCAGGCAACTCAGAATGTGTCCATCAGCTGTAAGTTGGTATTGCTAGTGTCAGCTACCTACAAATCTATGCTTGGGTTAAAGAGCGGGGGATGTGGGCTTAATTCCGCTTATATATCCTACTAATTCTGTGATCTTGGGCAATGTAACTTCTTTAAACTTCATTTGCTCCCTGCAAAAAGTGGATAATGATAGAAACTACCTCAAAGATATAGCAGAAGTATTAAATGAAGTGTTAATGCATGTGAACGTTAGTGATCAATAAGCTTAGCCATTATGACGTAAGATCTGCGTATACGTATGGCCCTGTGTGTCCCCCATCACAGCAGTTGCCGCATTGTTAACCCACTCATCACCACTACTAGAGTGTGAGCTGTGTGGTAGTGGTTACTCCAACTGTATTGATCACTGTGTGTCCTCTGCTCCTGACACAAAAGTTTAACCACACATCAGGTATTCAAGCAATACAATAAATGTTGAATGGCTAAATGAGTCAATTTTTATATTTAAGTCATTTATTCTTGTGTTTTCATTGAAGGTATATAAAGAAGGCACAAGAACTGAAATATTTGAAATAATTCCCATCTAAATCTCAAGGCAACTTAGAGTCCCCCCCCTCCAATTGTTCTGATTCCTTCCTTAATTTGCCTTGAAGAACTGATATTTTATGGACAACTCTAATAATCCTCTTTTCTCTCTTTTGCTCTGTGACAAAAAAAAAAAAGAGAGAGTGAGCCATGGAAACAGGAGGTGATCATGGTCAGCCGGGGATTTTAAAGACTCTGCCTGGTGGCACAGCACCATCACCGTCACTCTGCTATCACCATTAGCTCTTTCTCTGTGGAGCAAACTGTATCAAGACATTATAACCAATATCTTATTTAATCTTCTCTGAAATTTTTAAATGAGAATTCTCATTTCTATTTTCACAGTGGAAAAAAAGGATGTTCAGAGAGTTTAAGTGACTTGCCCAACGTCACACAGCAGGAATGTGTCAGAGTGAGGGCTGGAACACCACTCAGTCTGACCTCAGAGCCACACCCTTGCTATATTGCTTTTTTCACCCATTCTACAAATATTTATTGAGTACCTACCATTAAATGAGTCAATATTTTAAAAGAGTTTAGAGCAGTGTCAGGCACAAAATAAGTGCTGTGTGTGTTTGACAAATAAATATGTAGATTCTTGGCTCGATTGGAATATATCAGTGAACAAAGTGCACCACAATCTTTGCTCTTGTGAAGTTTACATATAAAGGAGGGAACAGATGAAAAACAATGAACATAACAACTAAATAGTAGAGTAACTGTGATGGAGAAAATAGAGCAGGACATGGGGGATCGATCAGGAATGTTTATGGGGTGGTGGGCTGCAGTATTTAATGTGGGTAGGACATATTGAAAGGATGAAAGCTGAGCAGGACGCTGTGGCTATCTCAGGGAAGGGTGCTCCTGGTAGGGGAACAGCTAGAGCAGCCGTCCCCAACCATTTTGGCACCAGGGACTGGTTTCACGGAAGACAATTTTTCCACAGACTGGCATGGGGGTGGGATGGTTTTGGGATGATTCAAGTACATTATATTTATTGTGCACTTTATTTCTATTATTATTACATGGTTTTGGGATGATTCAAGTGCATTATAGTTATTGTGCACTTTATTTCTATTATTATTACATTGTAATATATAATGAAATAATCATACAACTCACCATAATGCAGAATCAGTAGTAGCCCTAAGCTTGTTTTCCTGCAACTAATGCAGCCACTGATCTGACAGGAGGCGGAGCTCAGGTGGTGATGTGAGGATGGGGAGCGGCTTTAAATACAGATGAAGCTTCCTTGCTTGTCTGCTGCTGCTCACCTCCTGCTGTGCAGCCCAGTTCCTAACAGGCCATGGGCTGGTACCGGTCCATAGCCCAGCAGTTGGGGACCACAGAGCTAGAGCAAAGGCCCGAGGGGGAATGAAGAACAGCAAGCTGACCAGTGTGTCTGGACCAGAATGGGCCAGGGCTAGGGAGGCGGAAAATAAAGTCAGAGAAGGGACACTGTAGGGCATCCTAGTCTAGGCTGCTTTACTTAGATCCCATCTCTGACCCCTACAGTCCAGCCCATTATTTATACTTCCTTCTTGGGGACATTTAGAAGCCTTCAGTAACACCTTCCAATATGACCTCAAAAGAGTTAAACTAGAATGCTTGGAATTCAGCTGGTTGGCAGGATCTGTGCTCGACCCATGGACATTGGATCCCACAAGAGGCAAGGGTTACTTGGGTGGCTGCATCCCTGTAATATCTGTCAGCCATGCACAGATGAAGGAGCCAAAAATGATTTGAAAAAAATGAACGTGCAACTGAGGGAAGGGCTCTTTGGGAAAATAAAAAGCCGAACAACAGCAACAGCCAACCTAACTCATATTAAATATACATATTTAATTTAATTTAATGCAATTAAATCACTATGTAGTAACTGCCTGCTATGTGCAAGTCGCAGCGGGGAATACAAGAGAATTTTATTACATGGAGTGAAATTTCAGGCATCTAGAAGTATTGGAAAGAGCAGTAATATTTGGATTCAAGAACAGGGGTTGGCAAACTTTTTCTGTGAAGGGCCAGATAGTAAATATTTTAGGCTTTGGGGGCCATGCAGTCTGCGTTACAACTACTCAATTCTGCCATTACAGTGCAAGAGCAGCCACAGATAATATGGAAACAAATGGGCATGGCTGGGAGCCAATAAAACTTTATTTACAAAGACAGACAGCTGTCTGGATTTGGCCCATGGGAAGTAATGTGGTGACTCTTGAGCTGGAGATGTGTATTACTATTGGTCCTGCAGAAGTTGTTATCCACTGAGTGTCCCTAGCCACCGCCAGGACCATGCTAGGTGCTTCTCCTATCTAATCCTAACACAATATTATAGCATAATAGCTATACAGCATAAATAGTATTGTCCCTATTTTACAGATGAAGGAATAAAGGCTCTGACAGGGTAAGTAAATTGCTTGGGTCACACCATGATTAAGTTACAGAATTGAGAAGCAAATCATGGAACATGATTCCACGTGGCATGTTCTCTTTATCACAACACACTATCTCTCCCAGAAGAGTCAACACAGATAATCAGATGTTTAGCACTTTGGCCAAAGCATGAAGAACCAAATGGAATTAAACTGAGATATTAGTCACTGTGTATCTTACAATGTTCATTTCAGTTCTGGAGAAGGAGAAATAAAAGACATGTTTCCACTTTGCCTTCACTGGCATGTGTGTGAACTTCCCTCCTGAGATTTCCAAACTGTTTGACTCAAAGGTTCTGCATTTCTACTGGAAACAGTCTGTGCCTTTATGAATGGGGGGCTTTCCATTCATAGGGGGGCTTTTAGGCTATGGGAGAATAAATTAACTCTGTCCTCGTTCCATGCAAAGGACTGGCAAATTTGAGAATGAAGTGAGCAGAGCAAAACACAAAAATAATCCTCTAATCATGTGAAAACTTGGAACTTGTACAAAATAATAATGCCACCACTACACCATCCTCTCTCCATTGTTCCATGTCCTCTTCTCACAGTGCTCAAATCATATCAGCCTTCTTTCTGTCCACAAATAGAAATGCCAAACTTAGTCCCAACTCATGGCTTTTGCACTTGTTGTCCCAAGATTTTCACACACTTGGCATCTGTTGTCATTCAGGCCTCAGTTCAGTCCTCATATCTTTAGAGGAACTTCCCAGAGCTCCTAGTCTAAATTTCCCAACTCTAGGCCTCTCTCTATCACATTAACTCTGTTTGTTTCTTCATTGCACCTGTCACTCTGTATCTTGTTCATTTATTCATTTACTTGTTTCTCTTCTGTTTCCTCTGATGAAGTCATAAACTCCATGGGAGCAAAGACTTTGTCCTGTTCACCACTGCCTGTGGTGCCCAGAACAGTGCCCAGCACAGAAAGGCCATTCAGAAAATGTTTGTTGAATGAATACATGATCAACAGCAACAGCAAAGGAATAAGCATTCCTTCACTTAATCCTCTCAACAACTCCAATTCCCCAAGGAATGCTTATTGTCCCCACCTCACAGATGATACAATGGAGGCTTGGGAAGTTTAGCCCCAAAGGTGGATGGCCACACAACTAGTATGTGGCAGAACCAACATTGTCATCCAAGCCTATCTGACTTTGAAGACACTGTTTGCAAGATATGGGGAAACTGGAAGATTAAACTACACATTTATTACCCTGAAGGATAATGAAAAATGTTCTGAGGGGCAAAGAGACAGGTCAGGAAATCTAATAGAACATTCCAGTAACACTTTCTCAGAGGGCCCGTTAAATGGTCAAGGGATTGCCACCTGTGTCCAATTCAAAGCAATGTTCAAGAAGAGCAGCAGGGCACGCTGTCTGCGCATTTTCATGAAAGTCCACGAAGCAGCGCAAGGGCAGGGCTTGTTCTGGCCTTGCAGGGGAAACAGCGCTTTGGTCATTTGTGTTTGTGGCACTTGCAAGGTAGGTTATCAAAGAAGCAGCTTTAAGGGAAGACTGGAGATCTTGATGGGAAGGCTTAGTCTCCGCCCAGGCTGAGTGCCTACATTCTGCTTTGGGTGTGATCATCACCTCTGCCCATTTTGTGGGCTATATTAAGAAGTAACACTCCATAAAGGCTTCTCTAATTTGGCCACTTCCATTTGGGCATTTGGCACATTTGCTTTAATGTTCTGGCTTTGATGTTGGGCCTTGTTCAGCTGGCTCTGGGAATTAGGGTGTGTGAGCTTCAGCGAGCTGGAGGAAGGCTTTGTATTTGAACTGGCACAGTGATTGATTAACTCTTTCTGCAATGTATCTGGTGAAAAATGGACAGCAAGGCAAAGCAGTCTCCAGATGGCCACAGGATGTAGGCCTTGCCTCCTGAGATGCTGATTTCAGGGGTTGTAATACCCTTTAGCAGATTGAATTTGACATGTGGCCATACTGACATGCAAACCCCAGAAAGGCTGGTTGCCTGGAGTGCCATTTGCAAGTTTGGGAGTAGAGATTTCATTCTCCGAGCAAATTTTAATCTCAGGATGGCCCTGATTCGCACATGGCAAACAAACCAATCCAAACAGAAAAGACAAAAATAAACTCTAAAATAAGGAATATTTGCAACTTATTTTGGTCTTGACTTTTAATTTTGTATTTTGTAGACCCCACTATCAACTCCTAAGCCTTGAATTACGGTTGGGAAGGTAGGAAAGAAGGAAGGAAAGAAGGAAGACAGGAAGGCAAGAAAGAAATAAGGAAGGAAGCTGCAAAACTAGATTTTTAAAAAAATTTCAAAATATTAAATGGGTACAAATGTTTTAGTTTACATGGATCATTTTTGTAATGCTTGAGTCCTAGCTGTAGGTGTGCCTGTCACCCATATAGTGTTCATAGTTCCATTAGGTTGGCTTATTCCCCTCCTGTCCCCCGTCGTGTGGCTCTCCACTGAGTTTTACTTCTCTCTGTGCGCTTGTGTGCTCATCGGTTAGTTCCAATTTAATAGTGAGTACATATGGTGTCTGTTTTTCCATTCTTGAGATACTTCACTTAGGAGAATGGTCTCCATTTCCATTGAGATTATTGCAAAAGGCATTAATTCATCTTTGTAATGGCTGAGTAGTACCCCATGGTGTACGTATACCACATTTTATTAATCCACTCGTGAAATGATGGGTACTTGGGTTGATTACACATCTTTGCAATTGTGAGTTGTGCTGCGATAAACATTCCAGTGCAAGTGTATTTTTGATAAAATGACTTCTTTTCTTTTGGGTAAATACCCAGCAGTAGAATTGCTGAATCGAATGGTAGGTCTACTTTTAGTTCTTTGAGGAATCTCCATACTGTTTTCCATAGAAGTTGTACTAATTTGCAGTCCCACCAACAGTGGAACTTTCTCTCTGCATCCACACCAGCATCTATTGTTTTTGGACTTTTTGATAAAAGCCATTCTAACTGGGGTAAGGTGATATATCCTCATGGTTTCAATCTGCATTTCCCTGATGATTAGTTACATTGAGCATTTTTTCATATATTTCTTGGGCATTTGTCTTTCTTCTTTTGAGAAGCATCTGTTCATGTCTCAATAACCTTCTAAAGAAGTTTAGGCAACATGACCTTGTTGATCCTACATTCATGACTAAAGAAATATTTTAATTTCCGAAACATCATTTAATATTTTAGGGCCACAGATACTAGCTCTTCTTTTCCACTTATTATTTCAAACAAACTTAGTCTGGGGTAAAGTAAAAATAATGCAGCCTGATGCTTTTACTTAAGTGAAAAAGAAGGGGGGGGTGTTTACAAAAATGTTTTTAATCAGACTTCTTTTCTTTATTTCTTTTTTCCCACTTACCAAACATGCTGCTAGTTCTTTCAAAGAAGAGAAAAGCATATGTGAAACTCGATTCAGTTCTCTCTGCTACTGGACCCACAGGTCCAGCATTTACAGTTACTGTTTCTGCGAGTGGGGAGACTTGGTTACCCACCATCATGACACCCATGTGTAACTTAGGGACTGATTGCAGCAGCTGGGCCAAGCTCCTCACACCAACCAAAAACACAAAACAAAACAAAACAAAACACAATAACCCACAAAAAAAACCAGAACTGTGCACCCTGCTCCATTTCTTAAGTATGTTTCGAGTGGGGAACTGGCTGCAGATGCACAGAATGGTTCAATATCGACTTGGGCATATGTTAAAAAAAACAAACAGGATGAGGCACCAGTTCTTCACAGTAACTCAAGCCATGCCATTCGGCCACAGCACATTCAGACACAGCTATCAGATACGTGAATTTTAGCCGGCTCATCATTTCCTCTGATGAATGTCATGGAGAAATTGTTGTATATCAGGCCTGGGCAAACTGGCCTTGACGTTGTTAGAATGGGGCCTCAAATATGTGGATTTGTCCTGTTACTCTTCCATCCTTTGCCCGTGGCAGACATCACTAATCGATTATGGCACTTGTTGCCCGTGAGTCCGGGTGACCTCAGAATCTAGTCACAATCAGGCTCCAGGTAGTCAGTCCATCAGTTGGAGTTGTTATTGCTGTGAAAATCTAATGGGACTGCCTCCAGGTGACCCAAAAGTGTCCAGCATTTTTGATAGCTTTCTACCATTCCAAGCGTTCCTCCTGGTGTTTGGGCCCTTGTGTTATTTCCTCCCCCTGGGTGTGGGCTGGACCTGATGATATGTTTCTAGGGAATAGAACATAGCAAAAGTGATGATGCGACGTTACTTCTTGGATCAGGTTACAAGAGACTGTGACTTTGATGTTACTGGCACTTGTTCTTGTCCTCTCCCTCTGAGGAAACCAGCTGCTGTGGTGAGAGCTGCCCTCTGGAGAGGCCTACGTGGCAAAGGACTGAGGGAGGCTCAAGTCAATACCTTGTGAGGAACTGAGGCCCTTGGTCCAAAACACAGGAGCAACTGAATTCTGCCCACAGCTATGTGAGTGAGCTCGGAATTGGGTCCTTCCCCAGCTGAGCCTTGAGATGACAGCAGCCTCGGCTGGCACCTTCCTGGCAGCCTTGTGAGAGACCTTGAGCCAGAGGACCTAGATTCCTGACTCACAGCAACTATGAGATAATAAATGCTGCTGTTTTAAGCCACTAACTATTGGGATAATTTGTTACACAGCAATACATAGCTAATGCAGCAAGATTTTAGCAGACTCCATGAAAGGAAGTCTTTGAAAGGAAATTCAGTTTCTGAAAGGAAATTTGAATTCCTCTGGGATGGAAAATACTTAATATAAAGCCATAGCATGGGGCTGGGATACTTGGATTTGAGATTTTATCATTCTTATCAAATATTTATTGCATCTTTAGTCTAAGTAAGACCCCCTTTGAGATGTTGGAGATATAAAAAGGTAAGCCCCAGTCTCTATGCTTAGTTATTGCAGAGTTAGGAATTAGAAGCCAAAAGGTGAGAATGCAGGTGAAATAAATTAGGGGGGATTGGCTGTTTTTGTTTGCTCAGCAACTGTCCTCATTCTTTTAGTTTCAACAGCTGACCCTTCTCAGGGAAACCACCCTAAACTCTCCTCGGCCCATTTGATCAGGGTAGAAATGACCCCATCTTAGCTCAGGTCTGATACTGAGGTAGCTAAATTGGTAGAATATAAGCTTAGGGACATTGGTGACCATCTGTACCCCTAGTTGGGGAAAATAAGTTTGAATAAAACCTAATAGAGGAAGCAAAGCTGACAGAAGCAAAGAAGCACATTGCTGATGAAATCTTCTAAGCACCTTGCTCCACCTGCTTCTGATCTGGAGTTTTCAGTTCTGTTTGGCAATGACCTCCCTCCCTCTATAGCTCCCCCCTTCATTTTCTTTAACCTTACATGTGTTTGAGTTGGGTTTCTGTAACTTACAACCCAAATAAGCCAGAATACTACAATATGAAAGATGTAAATATGTCGAGGTTTTAAAGAGCTAGCTGGACTTGTAATGGATTAGCAAAGAGGAGAGGGGCATGTGCAAGTTTCTAGGCTGCTAAGCCCTTTGAAGACAACTCAGTTGTAAACAGGGGCATCAGTACTGGTAAGAACTCTGTGGGTGACTCTTGGTCCACCTGGGCTCAGGTGAGGAAATGGGCCAGGATATTCATTCGTTCAGCACATATTCATTTATTTACCTACTATGTGCCAGGCACTGTTTGCGGGTGCTGAGGATATAACGATAAACAACAAAGTATCTGTGTTCATCGAATATGTGAGAGTCTGGTCAGTAGGAGGAGGTAAATGATAATGACATCTCAGTGTATGGTCAGGCTGGTGGTGACAAGGGCCACCAGGGACAAAGAAGGTAAGGCCTAGAGAGTGATAGTGGAGGCTGAGGAGCATGGGCATCATTTTAGACATATTGGCCAGGAAAGACCTCTATGGCAAAGTGGAAATGCGAGCAGAGACATGAATGAAATATGGGATTAACTGTCTAGATATGTAGGGAAAGTGTTCTGGGCAGAGGGAAGGGTAAGTACAAAGGCCTTCAATTGGCACGGAAGACTCGGTGTGTTTGGGGAGCGCAAGAGGGCCAGTGTGTCGGGGAGAAGAGAGAGAGGAGCATAGTGAAAGAGGTGAGGTCAGGGGGAGGTCAGATTGTGTAGGGCCTTGTAGGCTGATTTAGGGATGTTAGCTTTGACCCTGGGAACAACGGGCGTTTGGATCGGAACCATGATCCGACTTGTTGGGATCACTCTGGCTGCTCTATTGAGAACAGAATATCAGAGGGTGGGGTAAAAATGGAAGACCAAGTTAGAGACTGTTGCAACCGTCCTGGCAAGAATGGACATAACAATTGGGGTTGGATTCTGGTTATATTTTCAAGGTAGAACTAATAGGATCTGCTGACACATTGGATGCAGCATGTGAGAGAAACTGGCGTCAAGGAGGAGCAAATGGAAAGGTGGAGGCTTCGTACACACTGAGGAAGACTGGGGAGAAGGGTTTGGCTTCAATCTGCTAGATGTGTGGTGCCTGTTAGACTCAGTCACTCAAGGGACCCATGGAGCGGGGAGTGGACGGGTAAGTCCAGAGTTCAAGGGAGAAGTCTAAGGTAGAGATAAAGGTTTAGGAGACATTGTAGACAGAAGGTTTTAAAGCTGAGACTGGATGAGAAAACCTAGGCAGTGAGTGTAGACAGAGGGCAGAAGAGGTTTGATGAACCTTCAGAGGCGGGAAGAGAGGAAGTTGCTAGAAAAGAAACCGAGATAGAAAGTTTGAGCCATGGTGCTTTGTAACCAGGTACAAAACAGAAGTGCTAATCTTTGTGCTTCTGTTTTTCTCTATTTTACCTAATGCCACTTCCATTTTATTTAATACAATGCTCATTCATTAACTGGCAGGAAAGTCAGACTATATGCACAAAGAACCACTATGGCAGAGTTTTCTTGCTCAAAGATAAATTTAAATCAAAGCATAAGACACCAGCTTTAAAGAAGATACAGAGTATCGATCACAGTGAATGGTGCATGCAGGCTGAAGGGGAGGCACTGAGGAAACCAAGGCAAGTTTCAAGGAGTTAGGAGGATATTCAGGATTAGAGCCACATGAGGAGTCAAAACCATAAAGGCAGGCAAACCTGAAATGAACGAGCACCGAGCATTGAGTCAGGGGAACCCATGGGCATTAAGTAAGTTAGATGAAAGTCTCCAGGTCCAATACCCTGAGGTAGAAGACAGGAGGTCCAAATCCACATACCCAATAAGTACCCAGGGCAGGAGGAGGAATGTCAACAGACATGATGACCCAGTGATATCAGTTAGTGAAATGACTTTTGATATATGAGGCTTACCAATTATAAAAGCAGAACGAGTCTGGGCATTTGTAGGTGGAGGCCAGTGGACGTACTTAGCTGAAGGGAAGAGCAAAAAGGCAGAGAAACGTACCCATCAAAATTGACATCCCGTGAAGGCAAGCAAGACGTTGATGTTGTCATTCACGGCTTTCTGCTACATACAGGAGTAGTGCCTGAGTCCTTAAAATCACCTTTAGGGCAGCATCTTTGTCTTAACCTTCTTCATACCTTCTTCAGTGCCTACCAGTGTGCTGCTGTGCAGAGAACATGAGCTTTGGACCCAGCAGAAACTTTTTAATAGTTTGAACACCTTTTATTCTACCTTTTGGAGCCTCTTTGTCCCCATGAAACCAGCAAATTTTAAAGCTTGGCTCTCCTAGAGAGCTTTAAAAGAAAGCTTGGCTCTATCACTTGCTCTCCTAGAATGCCAATTTCCACACCTATAAATAAGAGCAACATCCACTGTGAATAATAACAATGGTAATAACAGCAAGAACAACTAACATGTCAGAGTGCTTTCCATGTGTCAAGTACTGGGCTAACGCCTCATTTCAATACTACAGTAACTTGTAAGGCAGGGTCATTAAATCATTTTACAGATGTAGAAATTAAGACAGCTTAATAAAACATTCAAATGAAGTAAGAAACCAGTGAGTTTGGTAGTCACCTTGAGGAAACAAAGAGAAGCCTAGAGAGAAACACATTTAACTCTTCCCATCTCATTCCCTAATTCAGGAACCCTGTCGACCACCACCAGGGGTTGAAATGGACGCCAGCCTCTCCACGTGAAAGTCGTCATGGCTGAGACTTGGCATTTGTTGTCACCATTATAAAGGAAACGAGTTGCCCAGAGCTTACTGGAATCACATGCAAAATGAACAAAGTCAGTGCCTACAGCTAATCCTTCCCCCTCCCCCCCACCCCAGCAACTTTCCATTTCAAACTTCTTGTTGGGTGTGAGAGTGCGGAACCAAGAGTTCAACAACGTGCCTAAGTTCCCACAGCCAGTGATTAGGGGAGGGGAGAGCTTTGTGACTCCATCGTGACAGCCTTGGAGGTGCACAGGCTGGGGGGCGAGTGCATGCCACGTGAAGTGGGGCTGGGTGAACATGGGTTTGAATGAGGGGCTGCTTGGCCATGGGGGCCATAGTAGGTGTTGATCAAAAGTGATGGCGGAGGCGATTTAGGATGCACTCCATGAACGTGTCCTCTGGTCTACCGCCTTGGAGTAGAATCTCTGCCTAACAAAGAGATGTCCTGATGATTTAGATGAATCTGCGGAATTAGGATATGGTACTCTTTCTGGGCTCAGGGTCTGTGATCAATAGCCGGAGTCACCTAGAGAAGAAAGGGGGAAGCACACATTTATTGTACATCTACTAAGCTAGGTGGCCACTGAGCTGGGCACTTCCCTAAGTCTGATTTTATTACCTTCTTAGAAAAATTCAACAGGGGAGGTATTACTCTCCTTATGTTACAGATGAAGGAGCTAAGTAGGCTCAGATAATCAACCTATACAGGTTTGCCCAGTAGTAAAAGAAATGAGGCCAGTTTGCACCAGGCTGTGCTTGATTGCAAAGCCCATGCTCCTTATACTCCTGGGCAAAGGGTATTTTTCTGCCTGTCTTCAAAATCAGTACAAAATCAGATGCGTCTTTTCTTGCCAGATTTCCTTCTTCTTCCCCAATCCCACCAAAACTGTTCTGGGGAACGTTCGAATAGGGAAAACCAATATTTCTTTCCCCCCTTCCTGTTTCCTCTCCTCTTTTAGTCCCCTAAGCACATTTGAAACTTTGTCCTCATTCCCTTCCCCCAAAGTGAAAGTTGCTGTCTTTTTGTTAACTCAGAACGGCGGGGATAAATTCTTGGGAAACTCATGTGCTTTTTATTATTATGTTGTTTATTCATACACTTGAAACACATTTATATTGTTAGGCTATTCATGGAATAAAACATCGGAATGAAAAAACAAACCAGTGAGTTTGGTAGTCATCTTGAAACAAAGAGAAGCCTAGAGAGAAACACATTTAACTCTTCCCATCTCATTCCCTAATTCAGGAACCCTGTTGACCACCACCAGGGGTTGAAATGGACGCCAGCCTCTCCACGTGAAAGTCGTCATGGCTGAGACTTGGCATTTGTTGTCACCATTATAAAGGAAACGAGTTGCCCAGAGCTTACTGGAATCACATGCAAAATGAACAAAGTCAGTGCCTACAGCCACCCCTCCCCACCAACTTTCTATTTCAAACCTCTTGTTGGGAGTGTATGCCTTTATAAGAGATGAGGGTGGGGAACTAATATCTATTAAGTACTGTGATCAAGCAGTACTTGATCAAGCACAGTATTTAATAGATATTAGCTTTAAGTAGTCTTGCTACTCAAAAGATGGTCCTGAGACCAGCAGCACTGGCACAACCTCAGAGCCCACCCAACTCTACTGAATTAGAATCTGCAGTTTCACAAAATTCCTGGGAAAATCCTCATGAATATTAAAGTTGGAGAAGCACTCCTCTGTTAGGCATTTTATTTAAGCATTTAACACCCTTAGGGAATAGGTATTCATGTCACTCTTACTTAAATGAGAAAACAAAAGCTCAGGGTGGTTAAGTAACTTGGCTAAGTTCTCAGCTAGTTAGTGCCAAGGTTTGTATTTGAACCCTGTTGCGTCTGACTTCAAATCTTGTCTATTTTCTACTCTCTTGCACTGCCTTTCTTTTTTCCTGAAGCTTTGTTGCAGTGTGAGGCTTTAAACTCAATGAGAGGAAACATGAGACCTGAATTTCCAAAAGGGGAGGCTCGTCGAAGCAAGAATTGGAGTTCCCAATGATGGCTGACCAAGCGAAGCATGGGGCAAGTGGAATGAAGACAGAGTCTCACAGGTGGGGCGTGAGAAGGGCACGGCCTGAGGTTCTGAGCTGCTCTCTGTATATACTCAGGCTGTGGTTGAGCACCCTGGAAATATATCTGTGCATGCTGGAAGGAAGGTCAGGCCTTTTCCTTCCTCTCCTGTCTGCCATATAAGTGGCAGAAAAATCAGCATTTTCTTTCTCTTCTAAATCCTCTCAATTAAAGCTTATAAAGAGTAACCTTGAAGGCTCAATTCAGACCACAGTTGGGCATTATTTGGTCTACATGATTTTGGCCCAGAAAATGTTTCAAAATTCACCTACAATTTGAATTACTCACCAACATACTTTAAAACTTTTCATTAAAGTTTTACATACAGAAAATGCATACATAAGTGCCCAGTTCAATGAATTTTCACAAAGAGAACACATCTGAATAATTAGCACCAAGATCAAGAAACAGAATATTACTAGCACCCCAAAGTTCTACTTGTACTTTCTATATAAGAGTAACCAATATTCTGACTTCTCATTGCATTGATTAAACTACTTGCCAACATTCAAAATTGGAAGGTTTAATATGAAAACCTGAGATTTCTGGCTTCTCTTGAAAAATTGAAGCATCTAGCCACATTGGGCTCATAGTCTCACAGGTCAAGAATCAGCTGGAGATGAGGAGGGACTGCCCTCTTTAATAAGGCATGCCCTTTCCGGTTTGCCATAGTCCCAACCACTCCCTATTATCCCCAACATTCAGGCCTACTGGCAACTATCTTTAATCAATGCATTTACAGTTAACAATAGAATTAAGACCAAAACCTTTCTTATATTCACTCACTTCCCTCATTTACATTATATGCCTGGCCCATATGGACATTTGAGTTTGAGATCCCTGCTCTGTGCCTGAGGGTTCCTCATAAAATTATCAAGCTCAGAGGGTATTTCTGATAAAACACACAATGGTTCTCTACATTCACACAACACTTCCATCACTAGATGTGCAGGTTTTTTCTGTACCAAGCAATTCTCCAACTCTTTGCATACACCAACTGGGGCTTGTTGTATAATTCAATTCAGTTCTGACACTATCTGCTTAGAGATAACATCAGATTCCACAGATTCAGGGCTCGGTCTCACAATACTGCCTCAACTTTAGACACCAGTTGTAGGACCCAGGTTGTCACCTATGCTTCTGACCGAACGGCTATAAACTGGAGGCTCCCATGACTCCCTCCTTAGATTTGATCTTTTGCTAGAATGGCTCACAAAATTCAGGGAAACACTTCTGTTTACTGTTTTATTATAAACGATACAACTCAGAAACAACCAGATAGAAGAGATGCTTAGGGCAAGGGATGGGGGAAGTGGCATGGAGCTTCCACGCCCTCTCTGGGCACACCACCCTCCTAGCACCTCCTTGCGTTCATCAACCTGGAAGCTTACCAAATCTCATTGGTCTAGAATTTTTTCCCAGAGGTCAGTAGGGTTGGGGGGCTGACAGTTAGAACCCTCTAATCACTTGGTCTTTCTGGTGAGCAGCCCTATCCAGGCTCTCTAGGGGCCCTCCCCTAAGATACTTCATTAGCATAACCTCAGGGGTGATGGAAAGGGGCTTGTTATGAATAACAAAAGATATTCCTATCACTCAGGAAATCCCAATGGTTTTAGAAGCTCTGTGCCAGGAACTGGGGACAAAGATCAAATATATTTCTTATTATGCTACAGTAGAGCATCTCAAATATGTTGTAAGAATGGAAATTATGATGATCTTTTCTCACCCTCACAATTTGGCTTTTGGGGTGCTAAGTGGTTATATATATACTTGTCAAAGTTAATACAAAGGGAAGCAGATTCAACTTCTTAACAGACTTTTTCATCTTCCTCAGAGTCTAAGTCTATTTTGTGCTGCTATATAGAATACTTAAGACTGGGTAGTTTATAATGAACGTAAATTTATTTCATTAAGTTCTGGAGGATTGGAAGTCCAAGATCAAGGGGCTGGCATCTGGCAATGACCTTCTTGCTGTATCATTGTATCATTGTGTTGTCCTATAGTGGAAGGGCAAATAGAGAAAGAGAGAGAGAGAGAGAAAGAAAGACAAGGGGGCGAAAGTCATCCTTCATAAGGAACCCACTCCTACCATAACAAACCCGCTTCTATGACAACAGCATTAATCCATTTATGAGGGCTGAGCCCTCCTGGCCCACTCACTCTCATTAGGCCCCACCTCCCAACACTGTTGCATTGGGGATTAAATTTCTAACACCTGCTTTTTGAGGGACACATTCAAACCACAGCTCTCAGTTTGGCATAGCTAGGGTATTTTTTATAGGAAGTTTGGAAGTGGTACAAGTAAACGCAGGAAGGAAGCTTGAGGATGGAGCCTAGTCGGGTACACAAAAATGACCACATCTGGATCTAAGCTCTGGGGGCTGCTCCTTTGCTGTGCTGCAATAGTTATCTCTTCCTGCTTAATTTGGCCTCAATTTCTAAATTGGAGAGAAAATATTTTCATGGAATAGGTGTGGGTCTGAAGAATGCTGAGAGCAAGGAAAGGAAACCAGGAGTTGGGTAGGAGCATTCCATAAGAAAAGAGAACAAAAACAATAATAACAGTAATTTGATCATTGCCAAGTTGGAAGGGTAGATGTGAGGGTGGCAAAGGCAAAGCTGGAAGGAAGGTGCAATCCCTTTCTCGAGGCCCTACCTCCTCTGTCAAGGGGAACCCCACTACACTTAAGAAAACCACCTTGATTTCAACGAAAGGAAGCGCTCCATCCCCTGATGGATAACACAGGCATGAAATGACCCCTTGAGGTGATACAGGTTGAAACAAAGTTCAAGGTTTTTATTAATGATTGTAGGTTAATATGAGAAAGTTACAGGTCAAATTTTGTCAGCCTTAAGGTTGATAGCAATGAAGACAGACTTGCCCTCTCCTAAAAGTTCCCAGGTAGTGAGAAATTAAATTTGGGGCTGGATAACTTCAATAAATAGTGCTGGGAGAACTGGATATCCACATACGAAAGAATGAAATTGGACCCTTATCTTACACATACACAGAAATCAACTCAAAATGAATAAAAGCTTAAAAGTAAGAGCTGAAACTGTAAAACTCCTAGAAGAAAACACAGGGGAAAGCTTCTTGACATTAGTCTTGGCTATGATTTCTTGGATACGACACCAAAACACAGGCAATAAAAGCAAAATAAACAAGTGGGATGAAATCGAACTAAAAAGCGTCAACGCTATAAAGGAAACATTAACAGAGTGAGAAGGCAAACTATAAAATAGAGAAAATATTTGCAAACTATATATCTAATAAGGGATTACTATCCAAAATATATGAGGAACTCCTTTAAGTCAGTAGCAGAAAAAAAATGGGCAAAGGACTTGAATAGACATTTCTCCAAAAAAGACATACAAATGGCCAAGAAATACATGAAAATATGCTCAACATCATTAATCATCAGGGAAATGCAAATCAAACCCATAACGAGGTATCATTTTATATCTGTTAGGATGTCTATTATAAAAAAAAAAGGTAAGTGTTGGCTAGGATGTGGAGAAATTTGTTGGTGAGAATGTAAAATGGAGCAGCTACTATGGAAAACAGTATGGAAGTTCCCCCCAAAATTAAAAATAGAAATACCATATGGCCCAGCAATCCCACTTATGTGTATTTATCCAAAAGTGTTTAAATCAGGATCTCAAAGAGACATTAGCACTCCTATATTCATTACAGCACTATCCACAATAGCCAAGATGAAGACGTCCATCTACAGATGAATAGGTGAAGAAAATGTAGTATATATACACAACGGGATATTATTCGGCCTTAGAAAAGAAGGAAATCCTGTCATATGTGACAATATGGATGAAACTTGAGGACACTATGCTAAGTTTAGAAAGTCAGTCACAGAAGGATAAATACTGCATGATATCATTTATACTAGGAATTAAAAGAGTTAAACTCATAGATGCAAAGAGTACAATGGTGGTTGCCAGTGGCTGGGGGTAGGGTGTGGTGGGGTGTTTGCTATTCAACAGGTATAAAATTTCAGATATACATGATGATTAAATCCAGAGATCTGCTGTACAATATTGTGCCTATAGTTAACAATACTGTGTTATATACTTAAAAATTTGTTAAATGGGTAGATCTCATGTTAAATGTTATGACCACAATCAAACAAAATTGGAGGCTGGATATACTATTTGTTCTTAAGGAAAGTGAAAATAAATCCCTCAGTGAGAGTAATCATCTCTTCTGGCTCTGCAGTATGCTCATCAATTTGTGCGACACCATAATGACAAAAGCCATACCTAACACCAGCTGAACGCTTCCTGTGTGTGCCCAGCTCTGTACTAGGCGCCCGGCTGACGTAGCTCACATAATTTCAAAATGACCCTGTGGGATAGGCATTATGAGATTTCTCACTTTTACAGATGAGGAAATTAAAGCTAAAAGGAGTCAAGCAATGTACCCAAGTTGCCAAGCTAGCGTTTCTAAAGCAAGTCGTCTAATGCCAAACCCCCTGATTTTATAAACCATGCCCTATTGCCTCATTACCATTAAAGCAAGGGTTGCATTGACCCTTGCTGCCAGCTCCCCTCTGCCAGCTCAGCCTCCTAATTGGGATGATAAAGAGGTAGAGATTGAGTATCAAGCGGGCAAACATTTAGCCTGGCTTGGGTTCTCCTCTGTCAAATGGCATCACATGGAAAGCATGAGGTGTTGTCACACAAATAATTGGCCACCCGGGAGGGAGCAGGAGAACTCTTTTTCTTGTGTCGGAGTCCTGGGTGGATTCTTCTGGATTCTCTTGGTAACTCTTTACCAGGAAGTATCTTTGGTACGTTTTCTATTTCAGAAAGATTGCTGCTAAAATTATCTGGGTTAGGAATGTGACAGAATTCTGGCCCCCGAGCATTTGGTATGGAAATAAACAGCAGAGCTGATTATCTCTATTCAAGGTTAAATAAAACCGTATGAAGAGTTCAGCCAGCTTCTTCCTCCACCATCCCCACCTCACCTTTTATGAAAGACCAGCGATTCTTGGAACATCCATTATGACAGGGCTTTTTCTCCCCCGCTTTGTTTTCCCCCTGACAAAGGCCCTTGCAATCCCAGCTGTGTCTGCAAGTCAGCATATGCCTCCCAACTCCTCCCAAGTGTCTTGAGGCTAGAGAAACCCCAAACACATTTCCACCAAGCCTCCTTTTTCAGAAATTTTGAAAGTGTGTACGTTTTCAGAAATGTAATCGGGATGATTAGGATTCATTTGTGCTTTGCTCATCAAAGTTCTATTTTGCAAGATCCATTTGATGTCAAGCAAGTTTTTTCAGTCCTCTCCCCACTACCCCCCTTCCCAAGTCTTTTATCTTAGAACCAGGAAGTCACTTCTGCCAGCCCGACTATGAACTAACTGTAACCACAAGAAGTTGGAGATTGGTTCAAAGCTCTGGATTCACGAGGCTTGAACATGTTTTAACCTTAGCAGAAGGCGTTCCTTACTCATTTGGGGGGAACGTGTCTACAAGGGCCGCTGGGGGCAGCTGTGTTGCTGGGGACATGGTTGGTGGGTTGTCCTCACGGTCTGCGGTACATGGGAGGAGAGTAGCCTGGTTCTGGGAGGTACCGTACAGGGCTGGAAGAGGAGTTAGTTTCCTTTTCCGCTCAGACGCAGTTGTGGAAAGAATCAGTCTCTTTCTCCCTGTGTTCAGACATAAAAAGGGTCACTGTTGGTCCTCTTGCACTAGGAAAAGAAGAGCTAACCCATATTGAGTGTTTGCTATAAACACTCAAAATCTAGTTCATGATTTTCTCTTCTTGGTTTCATCTCCTTCCATTGTGACCTTCTTTGCTGCTCAGTCTTTATTCTTTCACAACAGAGAACAGCTCGAACTGCCTGAACATACCTTGTTGTTTTTTGTCTTTCTCGATACTTTCATACATGATGTACTTTTCATCCCCCTAAGTCTTCCTGAAAACACCTTCATATTCCTCAGACTACTTCTTGTGTAAAGACTTCCATTAAAATGGTATCTATATCTATATTTATAACTAGTCTATGTCTATGTTTTCTTTAACACCGCTGGGAAGAGTTTAACATCCCCCTGTTTATTTCACCTCCTTGTTTTATGTATTGGTGTCTGATAGCACTTTTCAAACTGATCATAAAGCTCTCTGAGTCTGTTTAGCCTTCCAGACTAATAGAACTGTCTGCAATGATGGAAATGTTTGATATCTGCATTTTCTAACATGGTAGCCACTAGTCACATATGGCTGTCAAGCTCTTGAAATGTGGTCAGTGCTCCTAAGGAACTGAATTTTTAATTTTATTTAATTTTAATTAACTCAAATCCAAAGAGCTGCAAGTGGCTAGTGAATACTGTACTGGACAGCACAGCACAAGACTGTGCCCTTCTTGAGGCACTTATTTCCTGTGCTTGCCACAATGCCTGGCACATAGTAGGGGTTCAGTAAATATTTACTGAATTCAACTATTTTATATATTTAGGAAAATAATCCTGCCAGGCAAATATTACTAACTCCAGGAATTTCATCTTTATATACAAAACCAAACGAAACAAAATGAAATGAGGTAACAACAGAATGTGGCTCCGTGAAGTTAAGTGATGGAGTTAGTGAACCACAATCTGTTTAAAATAAATCCTCCAACCTTTCTGTTCCCACTGGCAGTGCAGTGGTACCTATGAGTAAATTTGTATGTAAGTGGTTGCACATGTAAGATAGGAGGGGGCAACATTTTATAGAACAGCTAATTGTCTCCATACAATTAGGCATGCAAAGATTTGCTTGTATAAATGCCAATAGAAAGAAATAAAAAGAGGAAAGTTGGCACACTGCTTATATGCCTTTAGTATTGTGCACGTATTTAAAGGATATATTGGCGAAATTGATCTCTTTTAAAAGAGAAGAAGGGCATCATAAAAGAAAAGTTACAATAGCCAACAAATTAGGCAGCTGGCATGCAATTTGCGATTGTTAACTTTCAAACGTTGATAGCCTCAGAATTTGGCAGATGAAGATGAACATGGTGGAGGTAATGCTGCCATCTCCTGGTGATCATTCACAGTTAACCAGTATTTCAGAATGTTAAAAAAAATTCCAGAAGCAGTGGGAATCATAGTTACCGATCCTTTTTATTGAACATTACTTAACTTTACACTCGTTCCAAAATTATTCTAAATTTGAAGAAGAAAACACTACCATGCTTCAAAGTTGCCTTTTTTGCAAATAAATATAACCATCTGGAGTTTTTCAACTCCTTCTCCTCATTTAGCTGGATTGTGTGCTGAAACAATCTGATAACATTTTTAGTTGGCTTTCCTCTGATTCACATTCTGTCTCTGACAAATGATTGCATTAGGCTGCATTCGGATGGGACTACATGTAATCATGGGCCCTGTTCAGGTCTTGTAGATTTCCTTCCTCTCTGGATCAAATCTGTTTCTAGAGCTATGTTGAAGGCTGCACCTGAGGACACGCAGTTGGGCCAAACTTTGGGATTTTATGATCGCGTTGAGTCAGATACTCCTAATCTAAAAAAACCTTAAAGAAAGTTACAGTCACAACCAGCTGGGATAGATGAATCAAACGGTCTGCCAGACATGAGCAGTTGTGCTGCCATCTTGTTCAGCCATAAGTGCTCAAAAAGCAATATGGGACATGGGATTTTGATATTCTATTAGTTGGGCTTTCTACAGAAGGGTCTAGACTTTTTCTAGTGATTTCATAGTGAGAATCACGTTGTGTATCCCTCTGTCTCAATATGTTTAGTCAGGGGTGGGGAACCTGTGGCCTTAAGGCCGCATGTGGCCTTCTAAATCCTTAAGTGCGGCCTTTTGACTGAATCCAAATTTTATAGAAAAAATCCTTTTAAAACTTTAGGCTATTGGGAGCAAGGGAAGCAATATGAACCTTCAGAAGTAGATGAAGAAGAGAAAGAAGCATTTCTATTGTCTTTGGTTTATAGACAGATTGTATGATATACAGATACGAGCTTCAAAGGACTTTTAGTGACAGATGGTAAGAAGCTCATCCCACTGTCGTCAAACCTCTTCTCTCCTGCTGCTCTCCTTCCTACAGGATCCAGCTGCCTCACTGGGTCATTGTTCAACCTTCAAGCACCTTATCAGTCTTTGATCTAAGCAGCTCCTTGGACATATCCTACTAGAGATAAATTACATTGACACATATTCATTCATTGATTCAACTATTCATTCAACAGATATTATTGAATACGTCCTATCTGATAGGTTGCTAGGGACACAAAACAGAATAAGAAGTGGCCCCTGACATCGAAGGATCCTTGGCTTCATCTTATATATACTGTGTGTCTTTAAAGAACTTTTACTGTGTGCCAGGTACTATGTTGAACACTTTATAACTATTCTATTATTCATTTGCTTAACAGTATTTATTCAGGGCCTACTCTGTGTCAGGCATTGTGCTGAGCACAAAGATGAAATGGTAGATACAAAGCTAGAGATGGTTTTTGGTCTCATAGATGTTGTGGTCTATTGGGGAAGGCAGGCAAGTAAACAAGCAATTACAATATGATGTGTTTTACTTTTGAAATTCATTTTGGCCACTCAGCATTTGACTAACTTTTTATATTGAGAAATCCCTTTCCTTATCAGTCTCAGATGGGGCAAAGACCTCCTCCAACTGTAAAAGCTAAATATGCTGGGTATTTCCCCCTAGCATCCCTTGCAGCTATATCATGGGCATGTGGCACAGGTTTTTCTAATCAGACAACATCTTGCTATACATTGAGTAGGGTCCTGGTGCCTCAAGGAAGAGACCAGGCACTTTATTTTCCTGATGGGGGCTGTGATAGGGGTAGCAATTTCCTCATCAAAATCTCTCAGAAACATGGTTTTAGATATTTTTTCTGGTGTTTTCTTCAGCCTTCCCTGGGATGCTGGAGGCCCTTGTTACTCTTTTAATAACTCCTTTTCTTTTGGTTCACTTTGAATCACTTTCTGTTGTTGAAACTAGGTACCTTGATGATGCGCACTGTGACATGGAAAAGACCCGGGTGTTGTCCATCAGTGAGTAGGGACTACTGCCTTCCTAGACCAAGTCACATCTATATTTGCATCTTAAGGACTAGTAGGAATTATCCAGGTGAAAGGAATTGGAAGAAGAGGCTGAAAAAAGGAAAACCCAAGGCAATTCTCTGAGGTCGGAATTCTTAGGCCTATTTTACATATGGGGAAACTGAGGCTAACAAGTTACACATCCAGGTCTGATTGCAGAGTCCCTGAGTTCAGCAGCTGTGGCTGTCTTCCAATGGAGGCCTGGAAATATATTTATGCCAGTGTTCTCCAGTACTATTTTTGAAAAACTCTTTATTTTGAAGTGTACATATCAAAAAAACTGTCCAACACATAAATGTAAAGCATAATAATTTTATTATAAAGAAAATACCCATTTATCTACCATTAATATTAAGAATGTAGAACACCCTGGGCACCCCAGAAGATCCTCTGTGACCTCCCTCCAATTAATACCCCTGTATACTCCCCAGAGGTAACCACCATGCTGACTTCTAACACCATAGTTTTGTTGTACCTGGTTTTGACCTTTGTATAAAAGGAATAATATGCTACTATTTTTTGTGTCTAGCTACTTTAGCTCAACATGAAGTTTGTAAGATTCATGTATTTCATGTATAGCTTGTTCATGTGCATTGTTGTATAGCATTGATTATACAGATTTATTTATCTCTTTTATAGTTGAATGGACATTTGATTATTTTCAGTTTATGGCAACTCCAAATTATGTTGCTAAGGACATTCTCATACATGTTTATTTTTGCTGTATGTATCATTAAATTTGCTGGACATACACCTAAGAGTGGAATTGCCAGGTCATAGAACATACGTTGTTCAACTTAAGCCTGATAGTTTTCCAAAATTATTATACCAATTTAAGTTTCCACCTGCAGTTTATGAAGGTTTCAGTTTCTCCGCATCCTCTGCAACATTTGGTATGGTGAATCTTTTTAACTTTAGCCATTCTGGTGGGTACAGTGCTATTCCCTGGTGATTTTAATTCACATTCCCTGATGACTAGTGAGGTTAAGCAAATTTTCATATGTTTATTAGCCATTTCTCCAGTACTATATATCAGATGGCCACTTATTGCCATATATTTTAGGGCTCAGTGCCTTAAGGATTAATGCATACGGTTTCCAAAGAGAGTGTGTTATTTGTTCAACTCTCCAAGTTTACGGTTTTTATTATTTCTTTTAACATAGACACTCTCTAGATTTGTGGGGCTTTGTTCTTTCTCATAAAATGGCTCTCTTGGGGCAAACTTTCTATATGTGGAGTTGGTTCAATAAATGTAGAAAGACTGCGGGAAAAGCCACTGAAGGCCCTTGGCGGGGTCACTAATGGTCTCTTGGATGTTGCTTGGTGAATATGGGCCTAAACAATATTTGTATTTTCCCACACATTTACTGGGTAAAAGTCTCAATGGATATGTTACTCTGAATTTATGATGCTCTTTGAGGGGTTTGGGTTAGTTCTGTAATAAAATTCTGGCATATGGAGACTTATGTCTGGTTCCCACACATTTAAGGCTAGAGAGCACATAGCTACATTTT
This sequence comes from Daubentonia madagascariensis, assembly GCA_023783475.1. Lineage (NCBI taxonomy): Eukaryota > Metazoa > Chordata > Mammalia > Primates > Daubentoniidae > Daubentonia > Daubentonia madagascariensis. The sequence goes on from JAKFHU010001953.1 coordinate 46,849,999, forward strand.
CTTAAGGTCAGCTTACCGATGTCTCCAAAGATAAAAGGCACCTTCTGATTGAAGGCTTGCTCTGCAAATACTCTTGGCAAAGGATTTCCAAGTTCCATTCTCTTGAGATGATCAAATTGAGTTCTGTTTTGTCTGTTGTTTTGACATACTCACTTTGGCAGGGACAAGGGTATATTGCCAAACTTTCTGTTTTAATTTCAAGATTTTATAATCAGAGGCAAGAAGACAATTGCAATCAATGAAAACATTCACTCAGAATACAGACTAAGGTACAAATAAACAACAGCAACCAATAATGGAAACTATAGCCTTGCTTTTGGGTTTTGCCAAAAGTTGCTTAGGCTTAGAGCTTTTCAAGTCAGTTTAAGTCCATAACTCCTGCTATTTTTAGCCTTAAATCATAACAGGCTGATAAGATTCTAGCCCATTGTATCAATGTCATAATGGTACAATCCCCTCAGTTCCCTGAAGATGTAAACTATCCACAACTGTTTATATTAGCCAAGATTTTGGTCATAAGCAACAGACACTGACTACAGTTATCCTAAGGAAAGGAGAATTTTTAGAGAGAATATCAAGGGCTTACAGACTCAGAGGGAAGCTGGGGGACCAGACTTGAAAAATGGGCCAGAATCAAGAGAGCTGCAGAGGGCTGAACATCAAGGACCACTGCAATGGTCACATGGCAAGAAGGCCAGTCGGTTGCCACGCTGGACCCATCTAAGTCTCTCTCCTGGGGAAATGCATCTTGTGCAGAGACACATGATGATGGATCTTTGTTGGAGTTGATTCATCTCATGGCAGCACCCGTGTGAATAAATTCTCTTTGATTTCTACTGTTCCAAGGCTGGAGCTGTCCTGATTCCTACCCTCTCCTGTGCACTGTTGGTATTGCTTCTGTGGATTTGGTGAGTCTCCCTGTATTCTTTCAATAAATGATTTCTGGGGCTGTTGGCCAGAGTTTTCTCTTACTTACAACCCCCAAACCCTAACAGAGTTGCTAATTATGGTAGATGTGGTCCAGGCCATAGGAAGATGAGGGAGACACATCTTCTTGCTTTTAGGAAAGCCAGAAGACTCATGCAGTTTAAAAACAGATTCTGCAATTGGCCTATTTCATGTATCCATCATATGATTCACTCCTTGCAGTCACACATGAAGACCCTGGAGAGCTGAATACTTTGGGCATGATGGGTCCTCGAAAGATATTTTTTGAGTTAGGCAATAAATTACATTATTGGTTTTGCAACTAGGGTCTCACAGCTCTTGGGATTCCCAGGAGGTATGTAAGGGACTACTGAAAGACAGTGAAGATAGAGTTTCCTCTTCCACCACCTTTATCAGAGCCACCCTATGATTTGTTTTATATTCTGAAGTTCCATTTAACATTTGTTCTTAGACCAGTGCTCAATATTTCAAAATCACTACACTGAGCTATCATGCCATTAACACTTCATTTTAACTCATTTATTATTTTATATAGAGAAGAGAAACTGATATTTACTACGTTCTTACTGAATTGTAGGCACTGGAACACAATTTTCACTGATGTAATTCCATTTTACCCTTATAATCACTAAAGTCAAGATACCTGTTGGCCAGTCAGTCATTCATCATGTTTATTAATAGTCCTTTCCCTCTTCTTCCTCATAAATTTCGCCATAAGTTTATCTATTTTATTAGCTCCTCAAACAGCTGGAGTTAGACTGGGTTGATCCTGATTACTGTTTTTTTTTAAAATTTTCTTAAGTTGTGCTCTTATCTTTATTATTTCCTTTCTGCTGCTTGCTTGAATTTGTTATTCTTTTTTCAGCTTTTTGAGCTGAACACTTAGTTCATTGGCTTTCAATTTTCCTTCTGTTTGATGTATGTTTTTAAGGTGATACATTCCTCTCCAAGTAGAGCTTTTACTCTATTATATGTGAGGGTTTTTTTTGTCAGTTATTTTAAATATTTTTCATTTGCTTTCTTATTTTTACTAATGACTAACAGCAGAGTGTTTTGAAGCATCCAAGTGTATGTATTTGGGGGGATAACTGCTTTTATTGAGTTCTAATTTTATCGTTCTCTTGGCAGAGAACATAGTCTGTACGATCTACTAAATTCTTTGGTATTTGTTGAGACTGCTTTGTTACTTTGTGTATATTACTGAATTTGAAAAAGTCTATGTTGCATGTTATAGTGCTTTGGCTTAGACTTTTCTGTATCATTATGTTTTACATATGTCTCTTGTAAACTATGAATTTTATTTTTCTCAATCAAAATCTGAGAACCTCTACCTTTTAACTGGTAGCTTTTATTCATTTACGTTGGTGTGATTACTAATATATTCAGATTTATTTCTATGACTTTCCTTTGAGCTTTCTCTTTACCATGAGTTTTTATTGTTTTTTTTCTTTCCTGGCTTCTGTTAGACTGGTTGAGAGTGTACAGGTTTATAGTAGAAGTAGGATTTGTGCTCCGTTCTCCATGTTGCTGGGATAAGAGGTTCCCTAACTTGAGCATGTGCCAGTCCACATGGCAGGGGTGGGGGACGTGGCTCCTTCCCAGTGGCGCTCATATTTCTCTATACAACTTTTTCAACCTGCCACAGGAGAGTTATTTTGTTTAGTTGTTTCTTTGTCAGTTTGCCCATTCATTCACCTAATGTTGACTAAGGACCTGCTATGTACCAGGTTCACACCAAGCACTGGATGATCACTATTGAATAAAACAGATGAGGCTTCTGTCCTCATGCAGCTTATGGTCTAGAAGGGGAGATAGTGCATATATATCTGCATAATTTACCAATTTTATTATGAGCTATATAGGAAATAATTTGGTACAGTTAGAGAAAACAATGAATGGGGTTTACTCCAACTTATTGGCTTGGCTTTGAGAAAGATAAATATAAGTTAAAGCATATGGCTGGGCAAGGTAGTCCATGCCTGTAGTCCCAGCTATCCAGGAGGCTGAGGTGGGAGGATCACTTGAGCCCAGGAGTTCAAGGCCAGCCTGGGCAACATAGTGAGACCCCGTTTCCAAAATAAATAAATACATAAATAAAAATAATTTTTTAAAAAAGCATATGTAGAGTAGGGGATATAGTAGAGTCTGATAATTGTCCCCTGCTCTATATTACTCCCTTCTTCCTTAGCAATATAATTCCAAATTTTAGGTGGGCATAGAAACCACTCAGAGTAAACATTTGCATCTGACAACCTTCCTTATAGCTGGGTGTGACCATGTGACTAGACTCTGGTCAATGGAATGTAAATGCAAGTGGTGTGTGCAACCTCTGGGAGGTGTCTTAAAGGGGAAGGTCATGACTTTTTTTTTTTTTCCTTCTCCTTCCAGTGCCTAGAATGAAGCCAGGACAGCTAAAACTGGAGGAGATGTCTTGGATCATGATGTGAACTTGAGAATGGTGGCCATGAATAGTGGAGCAACAAGATAGTAGACATCTGAGTAACATGAAAAGTAAAATCCCAGCCCAGTCCTGGATTACCTACCTAGAATTTTCTGTGGAAAAGAAATATATTTCTACATTCTTTAACTCCTGTTACTTTGGTTTTTGGTAAACTTACAGCTGAAATCACATGGGCATTCCAGGCCCATGAAACAGAATTTCTTAGGCTAGTGACTCTCAAACTTCAGTACTTAAAAAAAAAAAAAAATAACCTGGAGAGCTGGTGAAAACACAAGCTTCTGGATCATACCCCCAGAAATTCTGATTCGGTAGGTCAGGGGTAGAACTTGAGAATCTGTATTTCCTGTCACCTTCCAGATGATGCAGAAGGTCGTTGGATCACACTTTGAAAAGTACTGGTTTAGGAGTCTGAGGCAGAAGACTTGGGCACATTCAAGGAACAGAAGTAAGGCTAGTTTCAGAGAACAGCGGGTGGCATGAGATAAGAATGGCAAGGTAGGCAGGGGCCAGATCACAACGGGCTTTGTAGGCCAGAAAAAGAAATGATATTTTTCTAATTATGGTGGGAAACCATTGAAGAATATTAAGCAGGAGGGTAATGAGATCTGATTCACGTTTTATAAGGTCACTCTGTACGACTCAGAGAATGGACCACAAAGGACCTGGATGCTCTACCAGCAGTCAAGGCCAGAGAGGCTGGTGGCTTGGTCCAGGGTCATGGCAATGGAACTGGATTAAAGATACATTTTGAAAGTAAGAATAACAAGAACCTTGCTGATGGGTTCAATGTGTGGAATAAAGAATGAGGAGAAACCAAGGATGATTCCCAGGTTTTGTCTTAAGCAAATGGGTGGAACCTTCACAAGATAGGTTGAGCAGATTTCTGAACAACAGACCACAAACCAGAATTAGGGATGGGAGTCCACCGCTCCCATTTGTGGCAAATGGCACTTTCTAAAGATGCCAATGGTTTGGATCACCCTTCCACCCCAAGCTATTCACTGCAATTTTCCAACAGGCCTCTGGGTGGATTAGCCCCACCCACTCGACATCTCTTCCTAAGCACTTGTGCTTCAGATGTGGTTCAGAATTATTTTGTCTGTTTTCCAGTGATGATCTCCAGGGTTTTGTATATGTGTGTGTGTGTGTGTGCGCGTGTGCATGTGTGTTTATCTTCCTTTTGGCAGGGTGCACTATGATTCTTCAGTCACAGGGTACAATGAGCTCTCAGAATCCTACAGTTCTGGAGGTATCTGGGTGTCTTGGCCAATGTGTGAAAATAGCTTGTTTTCCAGCACATTTCAGTTATAATTTACTTTATTATGGAATGACTTTTATAAAAAGAATCATTAAGCTTTCTTTGGCCATAACTCCTATAACTTCTTGTTGCTCCTAGAATAATGTCCTAAATCCTTACCAACACACTGTAGGATCTGACCCTACCTCTTCCTCTAGTCTCATTTTGGCTACTCTTCTGCATTCTCTTTCTACTTTAGCTATACTGAATTTCTCTCAGTTCACCTACTCAACTTGCTTTTTTCTGCCTTAAGGCCTTTGCACAAGCTATTCACTATTTGCAGAAAGCCTTTCCCCTCTGTAACCTAGCCAACTCCCACTTATTTAGGATTAAGCTTGAATAACTGGTATTTCTTCATGGATATCTTTCTGTGTCTCCCTCAATCCCTTTCCCGTATCCCTAGACTTGAATAGGCTTTCTCATTAAATGCTCCTGAGGATTCTTGAACAATTATTTTGCTAATTTACCTCAATTTAATTACTGATAGTTACTTGTTTATTATTTGTCTTCTCTAGGGGACTATAAATGCTATGAGGGCAGGGATTGTGTCTGCTCAATTCCTCTGTATACATCCCCAGGGCTTACCCTATTTCCAGGTATACAGCAGGTGCTCAATAAATACTGGTTGATTTCAACAGTTGGGATACATTGATTCTTTCACTGTAGGAAGAACCATCATGGGCTTTTAACAGCTTAGATTATTTGCAACTTCGAACTCACACACTGATCTTATTTATATACCTGTGCATTTTGTGGGAATGTAACACGGCTTGCCAAATTTCCAAAATGCTGTTTTTGTCTTTTATTTCCAATAACTTCAAACCTAGATTTGCCTTTTAAACAACCCTATCTGCACACAAAATATTTCTCTTCTTTGTTCCTTAATCAATTTCAATACAGGATTCTGTTATGTTCAAAATTTCTTTCTCTCATTCCTATTCCTATTCCTATTCCTCCTTCTCTTCACCATGAGTACTTTTGGACCTTATTTTGGATTTTTCCTCTGCAGTCAAAACACTATGAGCTCCCAAATACTGTCCTCTACTTCAAAAGAACAAGGAGGAGCATTCTGTGCAGGATACACACCCGTTCTGTGGGTATTTTTCAGCTCCCTAGATTAAAGTTAACTGCCTCTATCTAAAGATTGTAAAATTCCTCTAGCTGGGAGGTTTTCTGCTCTGTGTACTTTTATGACATTTTGTAAGCATTAATGATATGCTACAGCATTTTGTAGAGTACTAGAACAGAGAATTATATATTAGAGAAAAATTAAGGCCATCAAGCCTGTAATCAGGCCTCAGGAGAACTGCTGAATATCTCAGATGCATTTTGGATTTCTATAAAATTTGGCTTGACATTTATTTGAGGTTCCAAATAGTTTTTCTCTCTCTCATCTTGATGATCACCCCAACTCATGTACTCTGGCTTTCCATTTTGCAGGAGAAATCAGAAAAAAAAATCTACAGATCAACTCAGAACTGGTAAAGCCAAGAATAGACTTTGCTTTCTTGGTCTATTATAAAGTGAAGAGAAATACCTTTAGTTACCAATCTTCCAAGATCCTTGACACAATTAAAATGTAAATGTCAACTAATATCCCACACTTGTAGGTAACCAAGAAAGAGCTAAGAGAAGTTAATTTTTTAAATGGCTAGTAAGTGACAAGTCCTCTGATTGGTCCTTTATTGATATTTTTATTCATGCTCACAACATTCCTGAAAAAGAGTGATTATCTCCATGTGGAAGGTTCAGAAATCTGGTAACTTGTTCCAGGTCTTATAGTTAGAAAACTGGGAGGCTGAGATTAAACCTAGATCTGAATGCTTCATCATTTGTCTTCTTACTAAGACATGAATGATTCAGACCAGGTGTCTGCCCTCATGGGGTTTAAATTCTGGTGGGGGATGGGGAGGTAAACACATTGACAAGGTGGTTCTACAGAGCTGGGTGCTGAGAAATATATAAAATGGGACAAAGCCAAGACGACTGTGGGGTAGGGTGGGAGGCCTATTTCATATTAATTTAAAAGATCATTTAAATTTTTTTTTATTATGGAAAAATTCAAATATACAAAGTAGTGAAAACAGAAAAATGAACCCCCATATAACCACAGCCGCCTTCAACAATGTCAACGCGTGGTCAATCTTATTTCTTCTATGTCCCCATCAACCCTGTCTGATTATTTAGTTTATAAATATGTCAATAAGCATTCCAAAAAGATAACTAACTGGTTTTTTTCTTTTTATACAAAATCACACCACCATGATTACATCTAAAGACAAGTAATTAATTTGTGGTATTAATTGAGATTTTGGGTTTGAGGAAAGGCCTATTGGAAGGGGTATGCTTTGATGAGAGCTGAGTGACAAAAGGTGCCAGCCATAGGAATGTATGGGGACTGTACCAAATGGTTTTTGGTTTTGTTTTTTAAACCAATTTAAAAGTTTATTAGCTATAGGGAAAAATAACCAGATTCCTCAAAATCAATTTTGGTTGTTCCCTGTAAAATAGTAAGTGTACAGAAGAAAATCTGTTTCTAAGGAACAGAAAATCTATGTTTTTGGTCCAAGATGTGTTGAATTTTTTCCTTTCTCTTCAGATCACAGATGGATGTAGCTGAATCTATGAAGGCGTGTTCTTGCCCCAAAGGTGCAACATATAGCCAAAAACAGAAGAGTCAGCCAATACCAGGACCGGGCCAACTCTGCCCCCTGTGAATCTGCTCTGCAGAATTGCTACGGCTCCCTAGTGCCTGCTGAGGTTCCATAGCCGGCCAGACGGTATGTCCTGCTGCCTGGCTTTTTCATTATTTCTCTTTTGAAAATCCACTTAACCAAACCTATCTGGAACCAAGAGACCAAAAATACTCTTAAAAACCGTTGGATTACCTCATCCAACTCTGAGGAGTATGTCTATACTTACTTGTTCCTTCCTGGATGAAGCTCAGCTAAACATAGGAGCCGCACTAATATTCCTCGCTGGCATTTCAGTCCAACGTCTGCAGGCAGGCATTTCGCCAAACCCTCCTCTGCCCATTTGAAATTCAAATCCCCTGAGTAAGACTCAGTGCCACCTTTGTCCAAAAACCTCAAAAGCCCCAGTCCATGTAGATCTGCCTTGAAATTATAAAGGGACATATGACTGCGTAGGAAGATAACTGTGTTGAAATAACATCCAGAGTGGGTGTTAAATAAATTCAGGAAAACCAAGACATTCACTGTTAAGCCGAGACTCTGTCCTCAGCTCACCTCCCAGGCAAGAAGTGGGCAAAGAAGCCACATGCTGGGAGCCCACACTCCTGAACTACAGACTCAGCTTTTAGGATCTTCAACGGTTATTTGTACTTAAAAATAATGTAATTTACAAACTTTTCGTAGCCTTTGAACTCCTGTTCCAGCATATGGAGAGGTGTTCTTAAAGCCTCAGCTTAAGAAACTTTTAGTTAAGATGGGAAAACCTTGGGTCCGTTTTCTAGTTCAGCAAGGTATTTGCTGTGTGACCTTGGCAAATCACTGGATCATCCTGCACTTTATTTTCCACATCTGCAAAATGGGAATATTCAGATTTGGATCATAGGGTTGTTATGAGGGTCAAATAAGAGGCATAGGAAGATGCTTTGAGAGCTACAAGGCCCAATGTAATGTAAGCTTTAAGAAATAGAAATACTCTAAGAGTGATGCAGCTGCACTTTGGGACTGATAAGGGATTTGTTTGAAGCCTGTGGCCCAATTTGATTTAAAAGGAATTTAGCAGACACTTACTCTGCATTTAGCATGCTTTCCCTGGTGCCAATGAACTGGTGGGGATGGGGGTAGGGAGGGGGTGCTGGGGAGACAGGAAACATACAAACAGAATGACCAGACAGCACTACACCAAACCATGTATCTCTGAGCAAGCAAGGTTAACGTCTCCAAGCTGAGTCTCCTTATGAATAAAATGGGGACAGTAATAAGACCTACCTCATGGAATTCTTGTGACGATTCAAAAAGATAGGATGGGCAAAGCATTTAGCGCAGTGTCTGGCACACAGAAAGCTCCTTAAATTTTATCTGCTTTTAAAAAGCAGATAAAAATTTCTCTTCCTCCATAAAGGCAGTAAAGTCCTGATACTCTTTTCTATCAGCTTTAAGAACAGTGGGTTTTTTTTTTTTCTTTTTTTTTTACTGTCTGTTACAGGAGCCATGAAGGTTTCTGAACATGAGTAGCTGTGCGACACGAAGCTGGCAGCAGTTTTGGGAGGGAAGGGAATGAGGTCCGGTGGTAGTTAGGAGGCCTGTTCAGATGTGATTTAAATTCTCTCTGAGACGAAGGCATGAAAAATGTGATTCAGAAAGATGATAAATGAAGGAGTAAGAACTCAGAGGAGACAAGAGGGACCAAGACCAAGAACACAGGATTTGGTGACACGTATCCACCCCTCACTATGTCGTCTCCTTCCCGTGAACCAGGGCAGAAAGCACCTTTCGGCCATGGCGGTCTTTCCCACCGAGCAAGCCCTGTACGGGTCCTGGCCCTTGGCTTACACTTGGCACGACCCATGTGCTCTCTTTAGAGATGGAGGAGTTAGTCTCCAAAGGGAGGAACATGACTTTTCCAGGAACAGGAGCTAAGGAAGAGAGAGGGAGGGTGAATATAGTGAACGATCTCAAGATGGAAATGACCAGATAATCTCAACTGTCTGTGCAGTATAGGAACCTAGCTTATGATTTGAGCCACAAAATAGCAATGGGGCAGCGGGAGGTGAGAAGAAGAGAGAAGACTGAGACCAGTCTCCACAGAATAATGATGACAAGTATTTATTGAGCAATTATTATGTGGTAGACCTCCTGCTAGGTGCTTTACATGACTTTTCTCTTTCAATCCTTACTATAACCCCCTGAAGTTAGTCACAATATTACCTCCATCTTATAGATGAGGAAACTGAAGTTAAGTAGCCCTAAATTACTTAGTAGTGGATTTGAAGGCAGGCAGTACAATGCTGGACCCCAAGCACTATGCTAAACAGCATTTTGAATATATTAAGGAAACAAGAACTAGATAAAACCCAATGAATTGGAGAGTGTGATGGATTTTTCATGCAGATCCAGGGCTTACTTAATTAACTTATTCTTGAAAATGTGTTTTTATGGCAATAAAAACTGAGAAAAACTGGAACCACTTCTTTGGCACAAATTAAGGACAAAAAGTTTTAAAGATATCTTTGTTTGATAAGGAAAAAGAATTCTTCTGTTTGTGTCTGACAGAGAACTGATTGTAAATGCTATAATGAAAATTTGTCATTTCAATAATAATATCCTCTTTAAAGCTACCTGCTGATTGTTGGCACATGGTAAGAACGATAGAGTCAATTTCTCTGTGTGTGTGTGTGTGTGTATAAACCTTCCCTCTAGTATTATGTTGTTCAGTCATTATCCTAAACACAGCTGGAAATTACACAAAGAATCATCTAACCAGAAAACAACTAAGCAATTGCTTAGAATGGTTTGGTTGTCATATTATATTCCTTTGATTCATTCTTATTTTTGCTTTCAAGTTTCATTCCAATAAACCATTTAGTGGAGCTGCACAGCGGAGCTTATTTATTCCTCATAAGACAGGAGGACTTTGTAATCACATGTGATTTTTTAATATATAAATGGGTCAGATGTCGAAAAGAAACACGCTACCAACGTAATATCACTCTACACCCACATCTCTATAAATAAGACCCTTTACTGATAGATCGTGGCTGTCAAAAACATTCCCTTTCCCATTTAACAATGCATAGCGCTCATGTAGTCACACGTTTATTTATTATATAATACTTGCCTTTTAAGGTTCACTTTTTTGTTTCATGTTTCTTATCAGTGTCAATTGTAATCAATTACTTGTAGAAAAAGATGGAAGTCCCAATTTATGGTATGATGACACATAGTAGATACAGTCTTTCTATTCAAATTGAACACAACCCCTGTATTAATTTTCTGTAAGTGCCAAGAAAAGGCTCTGGGGCTAGAACTTAGATGAATAAAGCATATTTTTTTCTTCTTAGCCTCCTTTCCTAAATACTTTAACTTTTACAAATAACACTGGCTAGCCAATGAAAACACTTCTTTGATAAAAGCTAAGAATTGAAGATAAAAAACAGCTGGGCAGGTTTTTTTTTTATACAAAAGGAAACAACTTTGAACTATATAGACAATGTCCCTTAAACCCAAACAGATGTGGTTTAATCTTGTTTTTGATCCTCTTGTAGATTTTTCTCAAAATGCCTGCATATGCATAGAAATGATGACTTTCAGATGTTTGAACATAATTTGTCTCTGTTAGAATATCACCTTGGTACATAGATCATGTACACCAAATACTCAAAGTCTTTGAACAGGGACAGCAGGGTACCAGGGAGAATTTATGATGGTCTTTTGGTTTGGCCCAAGAATTCTGTAAGAAACCAAAGGGGAGGAAGAAAGCAATGGTGTCCCGGTAATGTCATTTTCAAAACAAGAAAGTCACATGTGTTCTCCATGACTTTAGTAAATCATGGTGATAGTTTCAGATCCTCACACTTAGAAATGCTTTTAAGATGAATCATATCACATGAACAGTCTAAAAATAACACACAGGGTTGATTTGTGCACCCCTCTCTGTCTCCGCTGATGCTGAGCACCCACTTATCATATGAGATCCTCATGCGTTAGAGTTTTCCCATCCCAATGCTAGAAGAAGAAACCCCTGGAACAAAACTATTTTAAAACAAGAAATGTCATCAGTCAGACTGTGAAGTCACGTACTACCATACACCCAAATCCACTTTCAACTTCAAAGGCTATTAGAGTCATTACCTCGGGCATTAGCCAAAAGGTTGAAGGAAGAGTTGTGCAGATAGAAATTTTATACAGATTTTTCCTTTTTTTCTCCCTCCTCCCCCTACTTGAATGAATATAGTGGTGAACAGAAGGGAAAGAGTCTGTGAAACATGTGGACAGAGTTAAGATCACTAAAGAGAATCAAAAGGAAAGAGAACTCTGGAGGCAGAGGGTGCTGGTAGTTAACACTCAGACCATCAGATGACCTTGGGGAAATCCATGGACAGCGCTGTTCCAATTTAGCTTTCTCTTCAAGGTGCCTCCTATTTAGTTTCTATAATTTTCTCCTTATTTGTAGCCCTTGAGAATATTTAAAAGGCCACCTCTGGAGTAGAAGGAAATGAGATGCATATATTTGTTGGCAAAATTTTGTGTGTGTGTGTGGCATGGGGAGGAGTGAATAGCAGAGATGGAGGTGAGGTGGATGAGGGTGGTGGTGGTGGGTCTGTGCTTGAATCATTGGGAAATTAGCCCAATGGCCCCAATCAAAATACAAAAGAAGGATCCAATTTATAAGTGGTCAAACATTTTCTAGAACTCTGCTGGCTCTCTAGCAACAGACTATTGTTCTGTGCAATGTCTCACCCCATCAAAACCCTCCTCGGGGCATCAGTGTAATGTGAGGTCATCCCTTGCCAACAATCTAATCTACAATAATAATCTGGCCTTATAGACGGATGCCTATTATTTCAAAAATGTGGCTGTTTATACTGTTGGAGTCTCTAAGCCCTGTTCACTACCCATTCGTGCTGTCTGTCTGGATGTGTTTCCTGATCTTTGTGTGAGGAAATTGCCCCTGCTCAACATGACTCAAAGAGAAAATATGAGACTCCAATGCTCTGTGTTGTCATGATTCCCATGCCAGGGGCTTAATGAATGATGCCTCCCACCAAGAACGACAGCAACTGCCAGAGGACAGAGGAGATGGGCACCGGCCCGACTGCAGAGCAGTGAGTCAGAGTTTCAGAGGCTGCGAGGAAATCTATCTGATTCCTCAGGAAGTAAGAAGAGACTGAAGGAGGCACAGGGAGAGGCAGCACGCTGCCTTCATCACAGGATGCTTGGGTCCTAAGCAAGGAGGGAGAGAACTAGAGGCCATAGCACCTCCCTTTGTGAATGGTTTTAGGCATGAAAAAGGGAGAAAGGAGAATGAAATGTTACGTGTGGTCCACGAGAAGGCAGTTGAGAAAGATGGAGAAAAGTCCTCAGATTAGGGAGCCACAGAACTGGGTTCTAGTACTGGAACTCGTTAGCTGTGTGACTTAGACAAATTATTTCTGCTTTTTTATAGACTTTGTATAAGATAAAAAGGTTGGATGTCTTCTAAAAGCCCTTCCAACTGGAAAATGGTCTGACAGTCTTTTGACAGTGCTTATGATTCTATAAACGCATACATTTAACTCAGACTATTTTAACTGTACACATGGCAGAAAAGACAAGGAGTAGGAGGAGTGCAAAGGGAGAGAGAGAGACAAAGACCACGACAGAACAAACACAAATGAAGCAGTGATGACAGTTTTGGCCTGTCTTCAAGTCTGTGAAGTGAGTTACCCAGAATGACTTAGAAGAGACAGGAATCTTCACCCTCCACATTTGGTCTCAGTTCCCACCATATGAGCAACTCACCCTGCTGAGAAACATTCTGGTGTTTAAACAGGCTAACATTAAATATTATAATGGCTTACATTTTTAGTACTATTTTTGGTACAACATAAGTCGCTAACACAAGCCAAATAGTCCATTGGGTATTCAACCAAAGAATCGCCAATCTGTTGTGATGCTGGAGGAAAACCTTGTAGGGTTACGCTAGAGAAAAATGGCATATTGGTCTCCAAAGTGATGTCTTCCTAAAGAATCTTCCAGGGCAATTCAAACTATATGTAATTTTTTTTACTCACATGTGCCGACTTTAGAAATGTGGAAATACTACACCCACTGTGTATGTCTTTTGGTGTTGTGGAAATCTCTGTTGTAACTTGGGGAGCATATTATAGAGATCCATCAAGCCATGAAGAAGTGGGTAAGATCATTAAGTCAGTCCTCATCTTAAAGTATCTTTGCGGAAGGTGATGACAATAATATAAATAACTAATTTGTGCTGAGGGCCTTCTATGTGCCAAGTACCACGTAGAACATTTTACACATATTCTTTTCTTTTTCACAACAATCTCATGGTTCATTCCATAACTGACTTATTTTATTGCCCACTTACTACATGCCAGATACTCTCCTGGGCTCCAGGCAGAGAGCAGCAAACAAACAAACAAACAAAAAATAAAGTTTCTGCTCTCATGAGGTTGAATTCTGATGGGGGAGAGAGATGATAAACAAATACATAAATATGATGTCAGGTGGTGATAAGCCCAACAGAGAAAATGAAACAGGGTAAAGGAATAGATAATACCAGAAGGAAAGGGGGGTGCTATTTAAATAGGGTGGTAAAGAAAGGTCTCTGGCGAGGTCAAAGAAGCAAGGGAGTGAGCCCTGTGCCCCAGCAGAGAAAGCAGTAGGATCATCCCTTCTACAGATGGGGAAACCAAGCTTCCCAGTCTCTTACTTAAAAAGAGGTGATGATCTCCCTATCCCAACACAGCCCCTGTTTCACACTATGAAAAGATGCAGGTCAGAAGAGGCCTGTGACTATAAGAGGCCAGCAATTCTCACTGAAACACTAAAAACTATAAGAGTCTCTTAACTCACCATTGCTTTGTCTGTGTAAGTCCAATCTGGTTGATTTCTTCCTGCTATACTGAATTAACAGAATGGCAAGTTGCATTGGTCCTACATAGAAAAGCTGTAAGTTTTCCTGGTTGTTTTTCCCTTACTCTTACCCACCTGTGGCCAGGAACAAACAGCCAATGGAGCATGGTTTCAGACAGTGTTCAGAGGGCCAGGGGACGCCTCAAAGAGGCTAAAGGGGCTTCTGTGTCAGACAACAGGGATGTTCAGTGGTTAGAGCTGCAGGCTGCCAACCCATGCTTTAACCAGAGCAGCAGTGACTCTGTTGTACACATTGAGGCTCTGAGATTTCTGGGACCAGCACAAAGGTTGACAATAATGTGAATGCTATGGCTCCTTGTGAATAGTAAATAAATATGTTCTTTGAGCCATCTTAAAAATTTGGCTTTAACTGCAGAATTTCTTAAAAAGTTTCCAGTGGAATAAAAAGCATAGGTGGTAGCTTTCAAGTTTTGAAAAATAAATGTTGTGTTCAAGTGTTCTATTGGATGAAAACATCAGCTGATCCCAAGAACTTTTAGGCAACTCTGATCAAAGACTGGGAGAAGCCATGGGGGGAGATCACTATGTGACTCCACTTTCCTCTCTCCTCTTTCCTGATGGATATAATGAACACAGCATATTTTATTCATTCACATACACATGTATATATGGCCTAGAAGTTTATTTATTTATTTTTAAGAGCAGTCTTTTTTTTTTTTTAATATATAGATTGAGTGAGGAAGCATTTCTTGACTGTAAACATTTCAGGAAATGTCTCATTTTCATACTAATAAAATTGAAAATCTTACCCATTGTGAATAAATAAAAGGCAGAACCAGAAAGAGATGTTGGAAGCTAGAATTTGGCGTCCAGTCCACAGTTAATGGGAAAGCCAATTCCTCATAATTTCACTGTTTGTTGCTGTTTGGTGCCATTGGCTGTGGTGGCTGTGGTGGTTGTGGGAGGTGTGTTTGTGTGTGTATATTGGGGGGAGGGGTGTCTCTGAGAAGCAAGACCTTTCTGCCTCCCATTTTTTCCTAAAGGCCTATTAGAGCAGGGAACAGTAATTGTTCTCCAGTGTGCATTTGCTCTTTCCTCCTGAACAAGCCCCCTCATTACTTTTTGGCAAGTCACATGGCTGCCAATTAGAAATACTAGAAATTTCAGTAGCTAAGTTAGGCCTTGTGACTAAGCTGTCACCATGGCCAATGGAGCAGGAGCAGAAGTGACAGGCGGATCTTCTGAGCCACCTCCTTAAATGCAATTAGTTTCCTGTCTACTTTCTCTCTTTTCCCCTTCCCGTGAGCTGGAACTTGGATGTGTAGTGTGAACCACCTTTACCCAGGTGGGTGAGAAACACACTAGAGGGTGACAGAGCAACACAAGGGAAGGAAGAAGCAATCTAGAAGCCTGGATGATTTCATGGAGAGAAGCTACCTAAAACCTGCACCTCATGCCTACCTCTGGAATATTTCAGGAAAGAGAAAACAGAAAACAGGAAACAGAAAACCTCCGTTTTGTTCGAGCTATTGTATTTTTGCTGTAGCTATTGTGTTGTTTCTTTAACAGTTTATCTTATACCCTAATCAATGACATATTGGATATGAGAAAAAAATTAAAAGTTGACTTGGATTTACTGAATACTGACTTTTTAAATCCTATTCTCAACTGGCCACCCATTATCCTTGCAGGTGCACAAGAGAATTACACATGCAAATGAGGATTTGGCCTCAAACTCTAGTCCTCTGCTGAACTTGGCTGAATCGTGCAGAACAAATGCTGCAAACTCAGTCTCTCACAGAGGCTGGGCAGGGAAATGCAAAGCTTACGGGGTAGAGCTCAGCATAGTGTAGAATGTGTGATCCACCTAAAGGACTGTCATTTGGGAATGAGCTCAGTATTTCTTGATATTTTTTATCTGTTTAAAATAAAATGGAAACCTAGCTCTTTAAAAAGTGAAATCCATAGGTTTTTAATTAAGAGGCTAATTTTTTAAAATTTTTAAACAAAAAATATGCACTGTGATGGTTAACTTTATGTGTCAACTTATCTGGGCCACAAGAGGCCCAAATATCTAATTAAAATTACCGTGAAGGTGTTTCTGGAAGAGATTAGCATTTGAATTGGTGAATTGGGTAAGGCAGATTGCCATCCCCAGTGTGGGTGGGCATCATCTATTTCCTTGAGGGCATGAATAGAACAAAAAGGTGGAAGAAGGCTGCATTCACTTCTTGAGTTGGGACATTGATCTTCTCCTGCCTTTGGTGCTCCTTGTTCTCAGGGCGTCAGAACTGGGCTGGAATCTGTATCACTGGCTTGGATTTGGATCATAACCCTGAAAGACACAATCCCAAATGCCATAATCCTGAATGTTGAAATCCCGAAAGATCAAAAGCCCTAAAGATCAAAATCCTAAAACTCTCAATCTTGAAAGATCAAAATTCCTAATGTATAAAATCCTGGAAATCACAATCCCAAAAGATTAAAATTCTGAATGTTGAAATCCTAAAAGCTGAATTCTGGGGAAGGGATTAGTGTGTTTTTGGCTGTACTCAGGATAGTTGCATCATGTTAGTTGCATCATGTTAGGCTGAACTATGACCTTGTTATTTTCTTTATTTGCATTTGGCAGGAAATTCAGATAAGTGGATTAGCCACTCCATACAGCAATGATGAAAATCTCAGTTAAAAAATGCATCATTTGTCTGCATTGGCATTCCTTCCAGCTGATGACATTGCAGGAGCTTTTAATGAATTAAAGCTGCATTTGCCTGAAGAAGTCAGCAAAGTCACTGACCAGTTCAAAAATAATTATGTTCATGGTAGGATAAGAAGATACGTACAAGTGGTGTTGCTGTTTGATCACCAGTATTGTTTCCACCAAATCTGTGGTCTCTGTATATGAGTGCAGGTGGAATGAATTTCCACATACCCCAAACAACATAGAAGCATGGCACAGAAGTTGGAAAATTTTAATAGGCAATGCTCATGTTGATATATATCAAATAATTTAAAAATTTCAAAAAGAGCATGGCTATGTAAAAATTGAATGTGAACGTATTCTCTGAGAAGAGCTATGCCCTAAAAGCAAAAAAGCAGCTATTCATTGTGATGTAAGACTTCAAAATATAGTCAATGATTGTGAAAATTGGCCAGCTCTTGTGGACTAAATCCATGCAATTGCCCATAATCTATCCCTGTAATACACTTCTTCATGTGTCAGATTTTATTTTTAGGGTTTTTTCCTTTTTTTCTTTTCTTTAGTTTTTTCCCCACTATCTTAAATTGTCAGCATTATTTTTTACAATTCACTATGCTATATATTTCGTCTTTGTATTATTCCCCATACTGGAGGTATACATGGTGTAGAGACTTTTAGAGAGTTCTAACTTGTTTTGTGCATTTTTTGCAAATTTGGCTCCATAAAAGTGCATTATCACAATGTTGAATTTGTGTGTAAGCATTACGTGTGTGCGGAAAAATGTTGAAACTTCCTCAGTAAATGAAGAGATGTCCTTTACGTATATCTGCATTTGTGAAAGATGAAATTTCTCAAGGTCCTGGCTCTTTGAGTGGCTGCATATACTGTGGTAGCCCATTGCATTTTTTGATCAATCTTGTCAAAAGACTTAGGTGGTTTGTCACAGTATCTCAGATGACTGCAGTTGTAAAGCTGGATGCACACAATTACTAACCATAGTGATAAGCATTTATATATTTCCCTTTTTGACCTCTTTCTTTATGAATACAGTTCATCTGCTCATAACTGTTATAACCATGTGACCATCATTAGTATACCTGAGTGATTATGTTTGCAGAAATATATGATATTATTGCCTATTTTATTATGTAAAGTGGCCTATGATCTGTCATGTTTTTATATATTTCACAAATAAATCCCCTTTTAAACATGTAAATAAATATTTATAAAGGATTTTAAAATTATTTTTTCCAGAATTATATTTTTGGGATTTTAACATTCAGGATTATGGTGCTTAGAATTATGTCTTTTAGGATTATGATCAGCTCCCTGTTGGCTTTCCAGTTCTCAGGCATTTGGACTCAAACTGGAACTATACCACTGGTTTTCCTGGGTTGTCAGCTTTCAGATGGCATGTTGTGGGACTTCTCAGCCTCTATAATTGTGTGAGCCAATACTTTATATTTATTATTCTATCTATCTATCTGTCTATCTCTTATTGATTCTGTTTCTTTGAAGAGCCCTGGCTAATAAATACATGCACCAAAGAAAATATTTCTGTAGGATAAGGACCTAAGGCCTAAGAGAAATGCCTTGTTGCTTGGGCTAAAAATTAGCCTAGGATCTATTCACAAAGCTATGTGGTTTGGTGGAGTTTTTTGAGTTACTCTGTGAAGGAAGTGCCACAACAAAAGTGGTATCTGATTGATGCATATCTAGTGTGTATCTAATTGATGACTCTGTTGGTTAGATAAGTCTATTCCAGGCCAAATATATATAGGCAGCAAAAAGATGCAAGTCCAAAAGAGAGAGAGAAAGTATTAGCCTAATGTCTTGAGCAGACATGATATGGGCCATTTGCTCAAACCTTTTCTGGCCAAGCCAGTTGTTCTGGACCCTATTTTCTTTGCCACTGGAATCAGTTAAGTTTTCCTGGTTCCAAGTAAAAAGAGTCTGACTAAAAAGAAAAATTAATAACTTATTGGAATGTCACAAAGAAATAGGAATTTGGGAAGAACAGGAACCAGTGAAACTCCTGGAATTTTGGTTTCGTCAGTAAGAACACTCAACGTCAAGTAACTGACTCTGTCTTTACCACTTCAACTGGCATTCCATACCTACAACTAATGACTGCTAAGTGACTCTGAATAATGTCCAAATAAAGGACCAGGTAACTATATCATGGCACATATAGTCGACGGACTAGGATGTGTGGGGAGGCTCACAGCCTGCGGCAACTGTGCTGCGTGAACGTGATTGCCTTTTGATTGTCCCAGCTAGTTTGGTCTGCTAAGCAAGGGGAGTGGGAGAAGAATGAAACCCACTCCTACACCACATTGTGAATTCCAGACTGCCCCTCTCCTAGGAGCAAATTCTCTGGCATGGTTGGGTCACCTCAGCCCCTCTCTAGTGACTGGGAGCCAAGCCCTAACCCCTGTTGAGACAGTGCTCACACCCATCTTTGTGGAGGCTGAGCACAGGCTTGCCCAACATAGTCCCACCCAGTTTCACCCCCCAATCTGCCTTGGTGGTGGCAGAGCAGAAGAAGGCATCCCCTGGGAGCTCCAGGGCCCTGCCCAGTCCCTGAGATGTCCTACTGCTTCTCCTGATTGACTAAAGCTGGGCATGGGTACCACAAACACCACCCTAGCTGGCTCTCTTCTGTAAGCACCACCTACTAGCAGGGAGGTCAACTTGTACAGCCCATTATAGTATTTACTGATTCACTTGCACAGGGCTTGGCTGACTCTGACCTGCAAGAACCACCTACTGGCCTGGAGATTAAACTGGACATCCCAATATAATTCATGCTAGAAGTCCACAGGGTTGCAGAATGAGATAAGATTTCAGAGACCTCCGTCTTCCCTTCTTGACAGGAGGCTGGGAATCTGCCCACATACGTAGTAGACCACTGCTACAGCCTACAAATAAGTAGCAAGTGAGAAACCCATCACACTAACGCTATCTATAACCAAGGCATTCATTTAGAACCTAGACTTCCCTAAAAGTACCCACAAGCAAAGCCAAAGATCCATACCCAACATATGCTACAGTCACACCCTTAAGAAGGGAAAAGAAGTCCCATCTAAACAAAAGTAAAGTCAAAAGCAAGAAGTGACATCATCTCTAGATGAGAAGGAATCAGCACAAGAACTCTGACAATACGAAAAAACCAGACTGTAAGGACATCCTCAAAGGATAACACTAGCTGTCCAGTAAGGGACTCCAACCAAAAGGAAATTTTTGAAATGTCAGATAATGAACTCAAAATATGGATTGTAAGTAGCTCAATGAGATCTAAAAGAATGTCGAAAACCAACATAAAGAAACCCCCAAAAAATTCAGGATATGAATGAAAAATTCACTAAAGAGATAGATTTTAAAAATAAAATAAAAGAATTTCTGGAAAGAAAGGACTCATTTGGGGAATTACCAAATACAGTGGAAAGTGTTAAGAACAGATAAGACCAAGCAGAAGAAAGAATTTCAGCACTTGAAGGTAAGGCTTAGAATTAACCCAGTCAGTCAAAAACCAAGAAAAAACTAAAAGAAATGAACAAAATCTTAGAGAAATATGGGATTATGTAAAATGCCCAAACATAAGAATTATAGGTATCCCTGAAGGAGAAGAAGAAAAAGCAAAAAGCATGGAAAACCAATTTAAGGGAATAATGGAGGAAAACTTCCCTGGTCTTGCTAGAGAATTAGACATCCAGATACTAGAAGGTCATCAAACTCCTGGAAGATCTATTGCAAATAGGACATCACCAAGGCACAAGGTCATCAGACTGGCCAATGTCAAAGTGAAGGAGAAAATCCTACAAGCTGCAAGATGAAAGCATCAAGTAACTTACAAGGAAAACCCATCAGACTAACAGCAGACTTCTCAGCAGAAACCTTACAAGCCAGAAGACATTACGGTCCTATCTTTAGTTTTCTTAAACAGAAGATCTTTCAGCCAAGAATTTTGTATCCTGCAAAACTAAGCTTCATGAATGAAGGAGAAATAAAGTCTTTTCCAGACAAGCAAACACTAAGGGAATTTGTCACCACTGGACCTGCCCTACAAGAAATGCTCAGAAGTTCTCTAAATATTGAAAAGAATGGTCAATACTCATCAGTGTAAAAACCTCAAAAGTAAAATCTCACAGCTCTTATAAAATTTAACACAAGGGAGAATACAAAGAACTAGGTAACACTCAACAGGATGTCTGAAACAGTATCTCACATATCAATATTAACATGGAATGTAAATGTTCTAATTGCCCCACTTAAAACATATAGATTGGCAGAATGGATTAAAAAATACAACCCAAATATCTGCTGCCTTCAAGAAACCCACTTAACTTGTAAAGATTTTCATAGGCTCAAGGTGACAGGGTGGAAAAAAATATTCCATGCAAATGGAAACCAGAACAAGCAGGAGTAGCTATTCTTATATCAGATAAAATAGGCTGTAAACCAAAAACAGTAAAAAAACAAAAAAAAGACAATGATGGTCATTATTTTATGATAAAGGGATCAATTCAACAAGAAGATATAACAATCTTAAATATATATGCACCTAATACTGGAGCTCCCAGATTCATAAAATAAATATTACTAGACCTAAGAAAAGAAATAAACAGCAACAAAATAATAGTTGGGGACTTCAACACTCCACTGACAGAACTAGACAGATCATCAAAGCAGAAAATTCAACAAAGGAGAGCTGGACTTAAACAGGGCTCTAGAATAAATGGACCTAACAGACATTTACAGAACATTCTACCCCAAAACTGTAGAATACACATTCTCATCAGCACATGGGACGTTTTCCAAGATAGACCATATCTTAGGCCACAAAACAAATTAAAAAGAAAATCTAAATCATACCATGTATCTTTTCAGATCACAGTGGAATAAAACTAGAAATCAATTCCAAGAAGAACTCTCAAAACTATACAAATAAATGGAAAGTAAACAATCTGCTCCTGAATGATCTTTGGGTCAATAATGAAATCAAGATGGAAATTTAAAAAATTTTTGAATTGAATAACAATGGTGACACAAGCTACCAGAATCTCTGGGATGCAATAAAAGCAGTGCTAAGAAAGAAGTTCATAGCACTAAATGGCTACATCAAAAAGACAGAAAGATAACAAATTAACAACCTGATGTCACACCTCAAGAAACTAGAAAAACAAGAAGAAACCAAAACCAAAAGTAGCAGAAGACAAGAAACAACAAAGGTCAGAGTAGAACTAAATGAAATTGATACCAAAAATAAATACAAAGGATCAATGAAATGAAAAGTTGGTTCTAGACCACTAGCTAGATTAACCAAGAAAAGAAGAGAGGATTCACATAAGCTTAATCAGAAATGAAGAAGGAGACATTACAACTGATACCACAGAAATACAAAATATCATGCGAGACTACTATGAACACCTCTATGCACACAAACTGGAAAATATAGAGGAAATGAATAAATTTTTGGAAACACAAAACCTCCCAAGCTTCAATCAGGAAGAAATAGAAATCCTGAACAAATCAATAATGAGTAGCAAGATTGAATAAGTAATAAAAAATCTCCCAAGGGGGGGAAAAAGAAAGCCCAGGACCAGATGGATTCATAGCCAAATTTTACCAGACCTATGAAGAAGAACTGCTACCTATCCTACTGAAACTGTTTCATAAGATTGAGAAGGAGGGAATCCTCCCTAACTCACTCTATGAAGCCAGTATCACCCTGATACCAAAGCCAGAAAAGGACACAACAAAAAAAGAAAAGTACAGACCAATATGAACATTGATGATGGACACAGATGCAAAAATCCTCAACAAAATACTAGCAAACCGAATCCAAAAGCACATCAAAAAGATAATTCACCACAATAAAGTGGGTTTCACCCCAGGGATGCAAGGATGGTTCAACATTCACAAATCAATAAATATGATTCATCACATAAACAGAATTGAAAACAAAAACCATACGATCATCTTGGGGGAGAAAAAGTATTCGATAAAATCTAACATTCCTTTATGATAAAAACCCTCAACAAAATAGGCATAGAAGGAACATACCTCAAAATAATAAAAGCTATATATGACAAACCCACAGCCCACATCAGACTGAATAGGGAAAAGTTAAAAGCATTCTTCCTAAGACCTGGAACAAGACAAGGGTGCCCACTTTCACCACTTCTACATGGTACTGGAAGTCCTAGCCAGGACTGGAACATAGTACTGGAAGTCCTAGCCAGAGCAATCAGGCAAGAAAAAGAAATAAAGGGCATCCAAGTTGGAAAAGAGGAAGTCAAATTATCTCTGTTTGCTGATGATATGATCATCTTAAACCTAGAAAACCCTAAGGACTCCTCCAAAGGCTCCTAGAATTGATAAATAAAGTCAGTAAGCTCTCAGGTTACAAAATTAATACACACAAATCAGTAGCATTTCTATACACTAATAATAGCCAAGCTGTGAATCAAATCAAGAACTCAATTCCATTCACAATAGCTGAAAATAAATAAATAAATAGATAATTTAGGGATATACTTACCCAAAGAGGTGAAAAATCTCTACAGAACCACAAAACACTGATGAAAGAAATCATAGACGACATGAACAAATGGAAAAACATGCCACGCTCATGGATCGGAAGAATCAATATTGTTAAAAGGTCCATACTGCCCAAAATGATTTACAGATTCAATGCAATTCTCATCAAAATACCAATATCATTTTTCACAGAATTAGAAAAAAAATCCAAAATTTCATATGCATTCAAAAAAGAATCTGAATAGCCAAAGCAATCCTAAGCAAAAAGAACAAATCTGGAGGCATCACATTACCTGACTTTAAATTATAATACAAGGATATAGTAACCAAAACAGTATTGTGCTGGTATAAAAGTAGACACATAGATCAATAGAACAGAATAGAGAACCTGGAAATAAAACCACATACCTACAACCAACTGATCTTCAGCAAAGTAGACAAAAACATACACTGGGTAAAGGATGTCCTATTCAATAAATGGTGCCGGGAAAACTGGATAACCACATGTATAAGAATGAAACTGGATCCTTACCTCTCAGATATACAAAAATTAACTCAAGATGGATCAAAGACTTAAATGTAAGACCTGAAACCATAAAATTCTAGAAGAAAACATAGGAAAAACTCTTCTGGACACTGGCCTAGGCAAAGAATTTACCACTAAGACCGCAAAAGCAAATACAACAAAAACAAAAACAAAGAAATGGGACTTATTTAAACCAAAAAGCTTCTGTACAACAAAATAAATAATCAACAGAGTAAATAGATAACCTATAGAATGGGAGAAAATATTTGCAAACTATACATCCAACAAACTACAAACATCCAGAATCTGCAAGGATTCAAACAAAACAGCAAGAATAAAACAAATAACCCCATTAAAAAGTGGTCAAAAGACATGAACAAACATTTTCAAAAGAAGATAGACAAATGGCCAATGAACATATGTAAAAATACTCAACACCACTAATCATCAGGGAAATGCAAATTTAAACCATAATGAAATACCACCTTACCCCTGTCAGAATGGCCATTATTAAAAAGCCAAAAAACCAAAACCAAAAACACATGTTGGCACAGATGTGATGAAAAAGTAACACTTATACACTGTTGGTGGGAATATATATTAGTACAACCTCTACGGAAAATAGTATGGAGATTCCTCAAAAAACTAAATTAGACCTACCATTCGATCCAGAAATCCCACTACTGGGTATCTACCCAAAGGAAAATAAGTCATTATATTAAAAAGACACCTGGACTCATATGCTTATCACAGTGCATTACACAATTGCAAAGATATGGAATCAACCTAAGTGCCCATCAGCTGATAAGTGGATAATGAAAATTTGGTATATATATTCCATAGAATACTACTCAGCCATAAAAAAGAATGAAATATTATAGAATCTTTTGCAGCAACTTAGATGGAACTGGAGGCCATTCTCCTAAGTGAAATATGTCAGGAATGGAAAAATAAATACCACGTGTTCTCACTTATACGTGTGAGCTAAATGATGGGTATACATGGTCCCACAGAGTGGTGTAATGGACACTGGAGATTCAGAAGACGGGAGGGTGGTAAGGGGGTGAGGGATGAAAAATTATCCATCAGGTACATGTACACTATTCAGGTGATGGGTACCCTTAAAGCCCTGATTTTACCACCATACAATTTATACAAATAACAAACACTTGTACTCCCTAAATCTATTGAATTTAAAAAATAGAAAGATTGTAGTAGATCTGTTTGTTACTTGGGGACGTGGGGCACCACGGTTATCAGCCACACAGAGCAGGACAGGGAAGTTCCACAAACAAAAAAGCAGTGTTTCTTCTAAAACAAGGGGAAAATATTCTTAGTTAGGCCAAAGCAATAGATATCCATTATTATAACAGTTTCCCTGTGGGGCTTCCCATATGGCATTTCCCGGGAAAATTGTATATTTTTTCTGCATTCCATATCCTGAGAAAAGTGAGTTTTAGGAATCAGAAAAATGGGGGAGAATAAAAGATTAACATTCAAGGTAGAGACAATATTCCTCAAAGAAATCCAGGGAGGTCAAGAAGAAAGCAAGAGCAGGAAAAGCTGACATGCAGAGCTGAAGGTCAAAGCCAACATTTCCAGTAACTGGGACAGGGGCAAAGAGAAGAGACGTGATCCCAGTCTCCACATTTTGCTTGTAGCCATGGCCACGTAGTGAATACTTGTTCAAGGCCCTGTCTGCTGCTAAATGGTGAATTCTTCTTATAAACAAAGTGAACGTTAAGGTAGTTCACAAGTCATCCTCTCTACTAATCCCATGGGTGGTATTCTAAGAAATAAGTTTTGAAAGCAAAATAAGTTATTCAATTGGCATGTTGTACACATGGTTCTGTGTAGAGCTATTAATCTTACTAGTAGAACGTTATATTATTTAAAAACCACCCAATAATGTCCACAGACATTTTCCAGTGCTTGTGTAATATATTCAATCTAGGCTAGACTTCTTTGTGAATAGTATTACTAAACTTAGGCATCTTCGTTATTAAACAATTTTTTGATCTTTCTAATGAGGTAAGTATATAAAGAATGTTCAAAGTATTCTAATAACAATTTATTATTTGGGGTATTCTGGAGAATTATGATCTTTTTTTGGAATCCCTAATATTAATATCTGCCTGCAGTTTGGAAACTAGTTACACCAGCCACAGGGAAAAAGGATTGTTCTAAGAGAAACAAAGGAGGAAGACAAAGAGCAGCAGAGCTGAGGCAGGTTTTACACTGCCAGCCCTAAGAAGAGGAGAGAGACTTATGAAGGAAAACAAGGGAGAGGCAGCTCAGGCCCCTCCTTTAGGGAGATGTGAGGGAGGGACAGGGGTTGTGTGGGGCGGGGAGGGGGAGAGGGTAGGAGGGAAGGAAGAAAGCAGAAGTGAGCTCTCTCTAGCATTTCTTGTGTTAAGTGAAATACCACAGGCAGTGGCAGGAACGCACTAAGCGCTCAGCGATGTTAGTTAACATCATGGCTATGGCTGCATGAGGGTGACAGGAAGGGGAAGGAGGGTGATTGCTCGCAGGGTTTCTGGCCTCGCGCTCATCCTCCTGTTTCCTCTCTTCTTTCTTCCTCCACGCTCTCCCTTAACTCTATTTCAGTGTTGCTGGGGTTGGTCAGATGGAGTTAGAAACCGGGTCAGCGGTGGGGTCTAGGGTCAGTGGCCAGCTTTAAATCCTTCCTACCTACCGGGCTTGCATCAGGAGCTTTACATGGATTATGTGATTGAATCCCCACTACAACGCCAAAAGTTAGAAATTACAGTTTCCTCATTTTCCAGATAACAAACTGAGGCTCGGAAAGTGACTTTTCCAATGTTATAGAGCTAAGAGAAGGCAGAACTGGGACTTAAAATGACATCTTTGCGTTTTTCTCCATGGCTTTCTCTATGTGACTACAGACCCCTCTATGGAAGCTGCAACTTTCTGGGTCAGCAGGGATGGTGGGGGATGGGATGGAGATGGGGGTGCAGGGGGGGGTTCTGGGCAGGGGGGTAGGGGATTCAACAGCCGTTTATATGTCTACATCATATTTCCAAGCAATTTGAAATCTGTGGTCCCCTAAGGGCGTCCCAACAATGGTATCTTTGCTTTTTAGTTCCAGAAAAATGGTTGGGTTTTAGATTTCTCAACTTGCCCACAGCCTCTTATGGGTCAGATGAAATACTTCCAATTTTAAGTGGCTGTACAAGGAAATTTGAGATGTGAGATTAGTTGGTAGGTTTTTATTTTCATCTCCTCAAAGCTATCATACTCAATTTAGGATTGAAAAAAATTACAGTAAGAAGAAAGCTCTTCCTTTGGAGATAAAAATAGCATCTGCTGAATAGCTGCTAAGAGTGAGTCAGCAGCTTAGGAAATTATTTATATCTTATCTCTGACCCATTTCCAAGTTTGTTGGTTACCTTTGTGTTTAATTACCTTTGTCATTATGATTTAAAGCTATCACAATTAAAGCATCCATTATTTCAGTAGTACCTGCATGTACAGATTTTTTTTTTTTTTGCTTAGCTTTAAAGTTTAGCCAAGTTATACCTAATAGCAATTTTAGAAGCCCATCACCCTCTTCTGAACCCTTTACCCTGAAAACAATAGCTATAATTTTAGAAGAAAAAGATTCCTGATTAGTCAGTGACTTCACTTATATTGTAAAATTTCAACAAATTATCTTGTTCTGAATTAAGCTACCAGTTCCCAAAACCATGTAGAAAAAACAATCAAGTCTGGAAGCTGTCTTTGTTTTCTCTTCAAATATCATATTTTAAAGTAAATTATATTTCAAGGGGCATGGGGAAGAACATATATTTAAAACGTGACTTTTTTTTCATTTACAGAAAAATTTTCTGCTATCCCAGTGGACTTGGGGTAGGCAGAGACATTATTATTACCTAAAATTTGAGAACTTTGAAGTTCTCAAATTTTAGTGGCTTTGAAGTGGGTCTTTGTTGTGGTTTGAGATTTAGGATGGGAGCAAAAGCTGTCGGCAACCTTGGAGAATGACTGAATTTTTCCTGCATTTGTTCCTAACCAATACAAGAAACTGTTCTCTTTAACATAGGGAGTAATGGAGCTTACTTTAAAAAAGTAAAGGCAGAATGGTCTTTCTCTTTCTTTGAACTCTTTTATCCTTGGGAAGAAGGAACAACTTATAAACAGAACTTTGTCTTCCTATCCATGGTGATTGTTAAGTATTGATGCTGGGGAGAAAGCAGGCCAGGAAGGATGACAAACCACAGAAAGGGAAATTGGGAAAAGTCTGTTTCCCACCACCAGATCAGAAGACTAACAATTATTTATGAGGTGGTCAAGTCATGAATTAATTAACTATAAGGTGATGGCTTTGCTGGTGATAGTATTTTCTTTGTGTGATGTTTATGTTAGCAAACATTTGCTTCTCGCACTACATTAAGGGTGAACATTTAAAAGAACTCTACCAAAGTATTTTTGTCAGTGTGTTTGTCATTGGGAATGTGAGAAGGAAAAGAGGCCTTTGTCCTTATGCAGTGAAAGCTCTCACTTGCAGTCTGGAAGAAGCCACAGAGGTAGGGCATGATCCATATCTGCACTCAAGTGGGGCAGAATGGGTGGGTGTCTGATTCACAGGCCTAGCAGCCCTGTGAGAACTTGGCTGTTAGGAACAAATCAGGACAGAGCAGCTTCTCACTTTTCTGGGCTGTTTAAGTTGAAATTACTTTTGGAAAGTGGAAAGCCAGTCTCACTGATTGGTGAGTGGAATCATTCAAACAGAATGAGTCTCATGAGGTCAGCTTGGCCAGCTCCTGTCTTTGGACAGGATACACATAAAGGACACAGGAAAAGTGACTATCTTGAAGGCATTTTTTGAAAAGGTGATATTTAACTTTAATGAAATAACAGTCCAGGGCTGACCCTACATTTACGTTCACAAATGTAATTTTGAATCTCTCATTAATGATGTCCAGTTTTGAGTAAGAATTAAACAGAAAAAAAAATCTGTGATTCCAAACTTCCAGTTCATGATGTAAAAGCTAAAAGTTATAAAATTCTGATTTATATTTTACCTTTTTGATACAAAATTCCAGACATAGCTCCACAATACACATTTTAAAAATTGTTTCTTTTTTTTCTCAGTTGACCACCTAAGAGTAAAATTAATCCTTCTGAGGTTAAAAGTAGTCCACATTTTACAAGCCTTATAACTTTCAAACTTGTGGTTTTAATTGGTTTTCAAAACACTCGATCATTTGAATCAGCACTCTTGCTTTCCATTTTGCACTCGTTTAGAAATAAAAGCGTAAAATCTAAGTTCAAGAAAGCATTTAAAGTATCTCAAAAGCTCTGCTTTATAGGCAAAGTTGATGATACTATGATTCAACAGGCCAAAAGTCAGGGCTATAGAATATTTCAAAACATTCATTCAGTCAACATATCAAAGTATATATTTTGGTTCTTGAGTGCTTTAAGTTTATCAATAGTATTAATATGTTGGTTGCACAAAATTTGGGGACCACTTGAAGACAATAACACCCTATATTTATACAATAGTTTACTTTTTCAAAGCATTTTAAATAGAGTCTTGCAAAAGCACTATGTTTCTCTGAGAATATACATTTGAAAGAACATCCATCTATCAAAGGACAAAATGAGGTTATTGAAATGGCTTTGTTAACAGCAGCCATTGTAGCATCAGAGACTGGGGCTTGAATTTCTTCTTTGAAAGTGGAAAAAATTAATTATCTTTGAAAGCACCGTTTGCTCAATTCTGGCAGCAGCTGCTTCATTTCTAACTTTGTATTTTTTTTTTTTTAATGAAACTATGTAATCACTTGGTGACAATGCTTATACTTTAAAATACTTGGGAGATAATTCCTTGTCTTTCAAATTGACATACAACAGAATAGGCTAAACACAACAGAAAAAAGCACGTGAAGAAGTGCTCCATAATGGTTATGAATGTGGACTCTGATGTTGGACAGGCCCAAATTGGTACCGTGGCACTACCACTTGCTAGCTGTGAGACTTTGGGCAAGCCACAAAAACTTTATGCCTCAATTTCTTCATCTATAAAATGTAGCAGTACTTGCTCAAAGTTGTTGGGAGAGTTAAATGATAGGATGCATGTAAATATTTTGGAATAGGGCCTGGCTCAGAAAATATGTTAATATGTTGTTGTATGTATACATATTAGTAGTTAATTACTATTATTTTTCCCTTATCAATCATTATTCTTTTACTAGTCTACCATAAATATTCATTATTTTATATGTTCTCTGACTACTTTCAAAATAATGCTAGTCGGTTTTAATGAAAACAACAAATATACTAAGACCCAAACCAATTAATATAAAAGACAAAAACCTGAAAGAGAAATGGACAAATTCTAATGAGAATTCCCAAAGAAAGACATAGCAATGCATACAAAACTTAGCTCTGAGATTCTCCTCAGCCAGGGCAGAGGGGAACACAATAGATTAAACAATGGAGTATATTGCCAACTAGAAGAAAACATTCTGGTTTGTTTCAGTTACCAATAGCTGCATAACAAATTACCCTAAAACTTGTGGCCTGAACTACAATAATTTATATTTTTTTCAGGATTCTGTGGGTTGTCTGAGTGATTGTTCTGCTGATCTTACTTGGGGTCACATGTGTGACTTGGGATCATACATGTAGCTGACAGATCACCGAGGCTGGGATCAGCTGAGGTTTTTTATTGGGATATCTTGGTTCATCTCCATGTGGTGAATGTGAGCTTCCTCACAGCATGACAGTCTCAAAGAAGCATTCCAAGTGGTATAGTTCCAAGAGGACAAGCCCCAATATGCAAATGCTTATCAAATCCCTGCTCATGTCATGCTTGCTAATGTCCCATTGATGAAATCAAGTCATATGACCAAGGTCAGAGTAACACCAGTTTGGAACACCAGGAGATATGGGTTATGGGGCACAGTCTACCACAGTTTCTCAGGACAGGCCAAGTCTGAAATCTAGGACTCATTGTCACCTATAACCATTTTTTATTTTTGTTTTAAACGGTTGTCTTCATGCTTTTTATCCTTTTAACTATTAGATCTTGCTTCTATGTGTTACTATTTTTTGTCCTAATAGTGAGACCACCAGTCCAAGCCTTATCAGCTCCTATCCGCTAGGACTGCAAAGATTTTGTTAGCCCTCTGCCTCCAGCAGCTCTGGAATAATTTTCTCTGCCATTTTGTTGATGAATCCCCAGACCTTCTTTGCTAAAAGTTTAGCAATAGTCCTGTACATGTTGTGGATGGATGCAAATGCTTCAACAGATCTCCTTTCTGCTGTGATGAACCACTGTTTCTGTAGTTGTAAGAGGCATGAATCAAACTAACTAGGGGAACATCCAAAATGCAGATTCCTGGGCCCAGCATAACTTCCATCTACAGAAAGCTGAGATTATATGGGGCATTTTATAACCACAAATAAGGACTGCCTTCTGAATTACAATCTCCTGCCCTTCTTTTGCCCTATAACACTTAATTTTCTTTCAGTATTTAAATAATATATCCTTGGCCCATTTTACCTCTGAGTATATGATTATGGGTAACACAGTGGCAGCTACAAGCAGACAGTTTTGGATTCAATTCTTTCAATCTCTCTTGATTGCTGTGTGACTCTGGATAAATCATTTCACCTCTCTGAGCCTCTGTTTCATCATAGGTTAAATGGAAATATATTTCCTACCTCATATTATTTTTGTAAAAACTAAATGAGACAATATAGGTAAAGTGCAGTGCCTGAAACATTGTAAGGGTTCTATTATCGCTATGACTATTACTTTCTGTAGTACTTAAGTTGCGCTTAAAAATAAAACCAAAGAGGAAAACAGAGTTTGACAGATGGGAAAGACACTCAATCCCTGGTGTCATTGTTGGAGCCTTTGGATCCAGCTATGCCTGAAGCCAGTTCTCTGAGCTGGACTTTTCAGTTACCAGAGTCAACTGATTTCCTTTTTTAGTGTAATCCAGCTGGAGTTAGATGTCTGTCATTTGCAACGGAAAGGTTCTGTCTTATGTAGGAACCAAACCTGCACTGGGTCAATTTTATCTGATGAATGCATTTAAAATGCAGATTCTTATACAGAACTTAGGAAAATCAACAAGAAAAAATCAAACAACCCTATTAAAAAATGGGCAAAGGACATGAACAAAAACTTTTCCAAAGAAGACAGAATGATGGCCAGCAAACATATAAAAAAGTGCTCAACTTCTCTAATCATCAGGGAAATGCAAATCAAAACCACAATGAGATATCACTTAACTCCAGTGAGATTGGCTCATATCAAAAAATCCCCAAATAACAAATGTTGGCGGGGATGTGGACAGGTAGGAACACTCATACACTGCTGGTGGGACTGCAAATTAGTACAACCTCTATGGAAAAGAATATGGAGATATCTCAAAGAATTAAAAGTAGAATTACCATTTGACCCAGCAATCCCACTACTGGGTATTTATCCAAAAGAAAAAAAGACATTTTATAATAAAGACATCTGCTCTCGAATGTTCATAGCAGCACAATTCACAATTGCAAAGTTGTGGAAACAACCCAGGTGCCCATCAATACACGAGTGGATCAATAAAATGTGGTATATGTATACCATGGAGTATTACTCAGCAATAAGGAACAACAGTGAATTAACACATCTGGTATTATCCTGGTTGGAGCTAGAACCCATTCTTCGAAGCGAAGTGTCACAGGATTGGAAAAACAAGCACCACTGGTACTCACCATCAAACTGGTACTAACTGATGAACACTTACATCACACAGGGCAATAACATTCATCAGAGGGCGGGCGGGCGGGAGGGGGGTGGAAGGGATGGGAAAAACTCTCACTGAATGGATGCGGGGAGCACAGTTTGGGGGATGACCACGATTGTGGCTCTGACACGGGCAGAACAGGGGCAATGTGTATGGCCAAAGTGTTGTACCCCCATGATATTCTGCAATTAAAAAAATAAATAAAAAAAAAAAATGCAGATTCTTGATCCTACCTCTAGAGAGTCTGACTTTGTTGGCTTGGCATGGGGCCCAGAAATAAGTATTTTTAGGAGACTCTAGATGACTCAGATGTCACCAGCCTACACATCAGCTTTAGGGAACTAGCCTTAAGTTAGGAGTTTTTATTTGGCAGTCCCTGCAGGACTTTGTAAGGTGCCTTGCAAACAGAACCGTTAGCTCATTAACTACTTGTTGAATTGAACACATATTCCAAGAACATGAGCAATGAGACAGCACAGATTCTTTTTTCTTTTTAAAGTATTATTTTAGTTTTAATTGACAAATAACAATGGCATATATTTTTGGGTACAATATGATGTTTTGATACACATATACCTTGTGGAATGATTAGTCTAATTAGCATATTCATCACCTCAAATATTTATCATTTCTTTGTGAGAACATTTAAAATCCTCTTTTAGCTATTTTGAAATATGCAGTATATTATTCTTGATTGGATGATTATATGAAGTTGGCAGGATGGCCAAAAAGAATCAGATTACCTCCAGAAATTTCTGAGCATCTTGGCGTAGCTACCTTGCTTGAATTAATTTAGTACAAATTTAAAATACCATTTAGTTTTCTCTTTTTAGCTTTAAGGTTTTGATTATGACTCATTTGTCCTATGGCCTTGGACCTGTTTCCTGACATGATTCAATACTGCATTTTTTGGTTGGTTTCAAAGTAAGACCTCTTTATTACATATTAATACAAAGATTTGATGTCAGAGTTGCCCTTTATGATAAATTTTATTTCAGCTGAATGATTATCTAATAAAAATTTCAGTCTCATTCCGACCACATGAAGGGGTTCCCAGAGAACAGTTCCATGTGCTCAGGATCCTTATAAATGGGGTGGGAATCCTCCTTAAGACAGGCAGGAAAGGTGCTATTGATGAATGTATTAACAACATACACTGTCAAGGTGGGAGAAAAATCAGAGTCCACCCGGAATGGAACATTTATCTGATGCTCGCTTCGGTGACTTCATGTTCTTGGTCCCACAAATATTACAATGGTTCCCTTGGAAAGATGCATCTGAAGGCATCTGAAGATGGATCTGAACATCCGTCTGAACATGAATTTTTAAGGATTATAGACCAGGGCTGACAACGTGACCACAGAGGATTTATTTTAAAGACTTTTAGTGGAAACCACCCATCGTCTGCACTGAGAGGGAGGCAGTTTGGATGTGAGTTTCGAAAGCTTATTTTTAAAAGCAGCATTGCATTGGTGACTTGGATTATAAAGCTGAAGAAAACCAAAGATAATTAAATTAGAACCATTGGAATTAAATTAGAACTTAGAAATTCATAAGCCAGAGGGAAAAATCCAAACACATGAACTCACATATTAGGTCTCTCCCTGGTTAGATGCACAATAGTGTACAGGGTGAGAGGCACCATCCCATTTTAAACATATGACAAAACCTGCCCTGTCTGGTCCTATAACCCTTGAGCTTATGATTCTGGGTGTAGAATCATACCTAATACCTGCTGGGTCCCTTGGAAGGTTTACAAAGCTCCTTTGGGTCTTGTTCTGTGTCGATCAGTGGAGGCTAGGTTTGTTTGTGGTTTATATAAAAAATGCTCCCAAATCACAATGGCTTAAAATAACAAATATTTATCCTTGTTCATGCTACACGCCCATCAGGGTTGGGACAGGCACTCTGCTCTTATAGTCATTCAGGGATACAGACTGATGGAGCAGCTGCCACCTCAAATATTGCTGGCAAGAGCTCTGGATGGTATCACACTGACAACTAAATGTGCTTTGCTTGAAAATGACACATGTTGCATGTGCTCATAGTTCATTGGTCACCACTAGTCACATGTCCTCATCCAACCTTGAGGGCTTGGAGGTGTGATCCTATTATGTGTGTGGAAGGCAGAGGTTGAGGAACACTTAGTGAGTACCACTGACTCCTTCTGCCAGCCTAGTTGTGGAAACTGGGTGGTGAGCATGCGACAGAATTCTGGGAAGTGCGAGATTGCTTTGGGTTGCCCAGAGACATCTTTTCTATGGTGACAAAGCCCTGTGTGTGTGAGGAACATGTCAGCAACAAAGTCTATGTAAAGTTCAGGATGTTCTGTGGAGATAGTATTCTGGCATTTGACCTGGATTTGAGTCCCAGATTTCTCACTGTGTGATACCGGGCGAGCATGCTGCATATCTGACCCTCAGTTTCCTCATTTATAACTTAGAGTAAGAATACCATCTGTCTTAGTTCAAGCTGCTATAACAAAGTACCATAACCTAGGTGGCTTATAGACAATGGAAATTTATTAATATTTCTTGCAGTTGTGGAGGCTGGAAGTCCGAGATCAGGGTGCCAGCATGGTTGGGTTCTGGTGAGGGCTCTGTTCTGGGTTGCAGACTGCCATTTTCTCATTGTATCCTCCTGTGGTGGAAAGAAGGCTATAAAGCTCTCTGAGGTCCCTTTTATAAGGCCACTCATCCCATTCATGAAGGCTCCCCCTTCTTTACCTAATCACCTTCCAAAGGCCTCGCCGCTTAATACCACCATACTGGGATTAGGGTTTCAACATATAAATTTTGGGGGGGACACAAAGATTCAGCCAATTGTATCATCTTATGAGTTTTTGGAGATAATTACATGAAATGAATTTAGACAATATATATAAAGCCCAATACTGTATCTCTATCAATGGTAGCGATTTTTGGAGGTGGTACATCTTAGTGTTTATAAGAAGGGATATATAAGCCGCTGTGTGACTTTGGGAAAGTCACCAAACTTCCGTGAGCCTCAATTTCCTGGTCTTAATAATGAGAACTCACTATACCTGAGCTTTAAAGTTGTTATGATTCAATGAAGTTTTGTATGAAAAGCCCTTCAGAAATATTAAGCACTTGATAAATGTGGTATATTAGTATTTTTAAAACATTATGTAGATTAGTATATGGATGCCCAAATTCTTTCATTTCTTTAAAAAAAAAAAATGAAAAAAAAATCACTAAAAATTCTTGCCCAAAGAGGGCTAAAAAGCCCTCTGGGGTCCCTTTTATAAGGGCAATAATCCCATTAATCCCATCAATTTTGCTGGCCAGTATCACTATCACTTAATTTGAGCCTGTTTCTGGCATCAATGTTATTACTTTACAATCTTCCTGGATATAAAAATCTCTGTGGTGGGGGCTCTGGGCCTTTTTGGTGTTTTCTGATGAGGATGAACTCCGTGCCGAGAATTTGGCAGCTCTGCTGGTCTTTGATCCACTTGGTACGTATGTGCAGCAGTCAGAAATTTCTAGCTCGGTCCAGGGAGCTGCTGCCAGTACTTGTGAGTGCCAACCTGCTTAGGCAAAATTATGGGGAACATTCTGTCTCATCTACTTAAATCCTTTCCCAAGAACCCAATGAACAAATTGACCCTAGGAAATCAAGCAGATTACTCTTGCCAAAGTTCCTCTTGTGAGTATCCCAGACAAGTATAAGGGAAGTAGGAGATATTAGACACAAGCCAAAAGAAACAAAAAAATCAAGAAATATAGAGAGGATTGGTTGTACTTCAAACTTGAATCTTGGTTCCCCAAATATCAAAGTCTTTAATAAGGACACAAAAGGACAAGAAAGTATACATTTAGAAGACTACTAAGTGCTTTATTATTTTATTCAATTCTTTTTGCACTACCCTGTGAGGTGGTTTTACTTGTTCCCCTTTTATAGATGGGGAAACTGAGGTCCAGAGAGGTTAAGCAATTGTCCAACATCACACAGGACACACGGATCTTAAATTTAAACCACACGTGACTAGCTCTTTCTAGGACAAGTTAGCTCCAAAATGTCAGCTTCAGAGTCCCTTCAAAATGTGGTCTAGAGAGGCTAATAAGTTTCCCAGAGAGATAAAATAATGTGCTGACGATCTCATAGCTGATAAGTGGGGAATGTTGGCTCCAAAGCCTATGTTCTGTCCCTGATTCCCTACAGCCTCCCAAATTAGGCAATGCTGGGTCCTCACATTGGCTCCTTAAGGCTCCTTCAGGTTTCCCCAATCACCCAGAATTTTAGGGACTCCTTCAGGAATCTCCCCAACCCACTTTAGAACAAAAAGACAAGTACAAAGCCTGGTCGGTTTCGGCTTTGGCATAAAGTGCTGTGGGGGAAGCTTGTATTATCATCTCTCACATGGGGACCGTGTAATAGTGTTCCTACGCTGCCAAATGGATGCACATTTTGAAGAAATCTGCCAGCCAAAGATAACTTTAATTTTTCATCTGCCTTTTTGCAGGCAACTTTCCACTCTCCTGCTCTGACTGAAACAAGATAGGATACCAGTCCTGCCCAGGCAAGCTGCTCCAAATGAGCAACCCTGGGTCCTGGGCCAGGGGAGAGCGGTAAGGTCAGCTCATTTGGTCTCAGCCCTCAGACTTCTGTACAGAGGAGGGAAAGATAGGCTCTTTGAAAGGCAGTCAAGAAGGCCCCTCAGATCCTGGCTCTGCCCTGCTCAGGGCATGTCGTCAGAGTCCTTCAGCATCAACCTGGCAGAGTCTCCAAGGACTTTCTTGGAGGGACACAGCATGTTCCCATGTGATGGGGAATTTATTTCAGAGGCGTCCAGAAATCCAAACCAGGCCTGACACTTTAAACCCCAAATGGTTTTCAACTGAAGTTTTTGGGTGATGGAAGCAAGGAGGTAGTTCCTAGGATAGAGGAAACATGCAGTTGGTAGAATATAGGACTATACTCCTATAGGGCTCTGGATATGTCTTGGGAAGTTCCCTTAGGTTTTGGAAGCCTCAAAACCCTCCAGAGCTTCAGTTTCAGAGGCTGAATCTTTGAGGGTCCAAACAGGAAGTATAAACAGCACTGTTCCGTCAGTCAGTGATAAAGGTGGCGGTGAGGAGAGGAGGTTGTTGAGGGGAGTTACTCTTCACTCCTGGCAGTTCATTCCTGGGAGGGGTGTGCAACTGACAGCCACAGTGGAGGCCTCCTGTCGCTTCACTACCTTCATCCTAGTGAGGAGGAGGGACTTTCCTGGTGGGAAAATTTGAGAAGAAAAAACTAGCTCTTCCTTTTTGTCCTTTCAGGTTTTACTCTGCCAGCAGAAACGTGGGTTCTTCCCAGCTTCTCCGTGCCGTAAATCATATGGGGCAGCACTGTCTGGGCTGGTTGTGTTAATCCACCTGGCAGAGGATCGGGGTTGGGAGTTCCTCGTACAGCTGATTCCACTTGCCTGCAAATGTAAACCACGTCTTCCACCCCAGCCTTCGTCTGCCATACAGGTTACAGTTGGACTTCCCAATCTGCAATTCTTTGCTCTTGTTTCTCTGTTTGTTAAGAACCCAGGTGGAGAAGGGGATCATATTTATTGCATCTCTGTAATGATTATTTTTATGTGTCAACTTGGCTAGGTTATGGCACCTAGATGTTTGGTCAAATGTTGTTGCTGTGAAAATATCTTTTAGATGTGATTAAGATTTATTTATTTATTTATTTGGGAGAGGATCTCGCTCTGTTGCCTGGGCTAGAATGCAGTGGCATCATTATAGCTCACTGCAACCCCAAACTCCTGGGCTGAAGCGATTCTCCTGCTCAGCCTCTCGAGTAGCTGGGACTACAGGCATGTACCACCACGCCTGGCTAATTTTTCTATTTTTTGTAGAGGTAGGGTCTCGCTATGTTGCTCAGGCTGGTCTTGAACTCCTAGCCTCAAGCAATCCTCCCACCTTGGCCTCCCAAAGTGCTAGGATTACAAGCATGACCACGCACCTGGCCTGTGATTAACATTTAAATCAGTGGATTTTCAGTAAAGCAGATTTGCCTCCATAATGTGGGTGAGCCTCATTCAATCAGTTGAAGGCTTTAAGAGCAAAGACTGAGATTTCCCCAAGAATCAGCAATTCTGCCTCAAGACTACAAGGTAGAGACACTGCCTGAGTTTCCAGCCTTCAGACTCAGAACTGCAACATCAACTCAACGGAATTTCCAGCTTGCCAGCTTACTCTACAGATTTTGGATTTGGCAGCCCCCACAGGTGTGTGAGCCAATTCCTTAAAATAAATCTCTCTCTCCCTCTCCCTCTCTACCTGTCTTCTATTGGTTCTGTTTCTCAGAAGAACTCTGGCTAATATAGTTCCTTAAGACCCCAACAAATAATCACTAAAAGAAATAAATAGCTGACATCATCTAGTCCTCACTTAATTCTCACAATTAACTTAAAAATTAGGCAATAGCATTCTTTCCATTTTAAAGATGGGGAAACAGAGACATAGAGCAGTTAAGTAACTTGCTGAAGGCCACGCAACCAACCAGTAAGTGAAGATGCAGCATTTGAATCCAAATTTTCCTGAAACAATAGCTGATGTGCTTAGCTATTATACCACATTGCCTTCAGACAAGAAAAGAAAGTCCTACTCAAAATTATGGTATGGTACCTAATTAAGGTTAAGTTAAACATACCCATTTGATTGTGGTCAAGTGAAGAAAATCTTTGTCTTGTGCTGAGTGTCTATATTTTGAGCCTCTCTGTGTTTCAGTGCTGGATCAAATAATTACATATTAAAGCTGGGGCTAATAGCCCAGGGCTTGCTCCTCTGGCTGGCCTCATTGGTACTTACAGGGCCTGGTTTGGCATGGGACAGGGGTTCTGAGTGTCTTCTTTGTACGCTCAGTGTACTTTATTATTCACCATGATCAACAACTCCCAACGATGGCTATGTAGAGCCCACATTCTCTTTTAGTTATGTCTAAAATCTGCTATTATAAAATCTTCCAGTATTAGCAAGAAGAACAGCATGACGAAATAAAGGAATTATCATAGATAAGATTCACCTTTGAGGATTTATTCATACATTCATCTCTTCATGCATTTATCTGATAGTCAACCAGAAGGGTTTATTGAGAACTTACTCTGTGCATGTATTTTATTTCATTAATTCATTCATAAATAATTATGAATTATAGATAAGGCAGACTTTCCCAAGTGCACCCTTTTTCACACTAACTAGTGTCCTCACACTCTGCCCTGATAACAAAGAATCCCATCCCTCAACTTCTCCATACCCATCTCAGATCCTTGCTCTCTGCTTTCCGTGATGATAGTTAATTTGATAGACTAATACAGAGAAATGGATTCCTGGAATTGAATGGCATAATGATTATTCTTTCCAGGTAACATATATTCATTTTAAGAAAGATCTTTTAACAGCACACCATCTTGATGCAGAAGGAATAGCTTTCATGATGGACATTTCGTGCAATATATCATGGGTGGTTTTAATTTGATGAGACTTCTCTGACCTCTGAAATCCCATTGCCCATGTTGAGGGCAGCACTACCATTTTGGGAGAAGCCAGCAATATGTCATTTTGCATGACATCATTTCACTTGTTCATGAGATGATTTTATCATAAAATAAAAAGAACCAAGCAAGTATTTGCACTAAGAAACTCACTTGTGAAATATTTATATAAGAGATAAGATAATAGTTGAAAGAGGCCAACAGGCCTCAAAGTGTCTCCTCTCTGGTTTCATGAAAATGTTACTTTACCCATGTGACAGAGACTGAAGCTGCCTAATCAGTGTCCATTCCCCTTGTATTTTTTAGTAACTGAACCAACATCTTGGTTAGGTTGTAATCCCAACCAATGTTTTGGTTAGGATGTCTAGCTAAAAGACTACATTTCCCAGACTCTATGCATCTAGCCAGTCATGTGTTTACTGGTTACTGTAAGCCAGTAACCAGTAGTGTGTTTTTTCTTGGAAGGTTCTACAAGTAGAGCTGACTCAACTAAGAGGTGTTTGCCTTTTGCTTTTCCCTCTTCCTCCTGCCCAAAAATGCAGACATAAAGGCTGTAGCTCCAGTAGCTGTTTTGGAACATGAAGCAACATAAAGAACTGAAGACACTTGATAGTACTGTAGAACATAAAGATGTAAAGAGCTTGGCAAGTAGGGAATTGTCCCCTCAGTATTGGACTACCTATGTCCAGGATTCTTTTGTGTAAAGAAGATATAAATTTCCACTTCATTTCAACTACTTTAATTTTTATTTTCTGTGTATGTTTGTTCTATGTAGCTGAACCTAACTGTAAATAACACATCCCTCAAGTTCATTAAACTCTACAAACTATATTATTCCAATAAGGTTTATTAATGGAGCCAACCTGGTACCTTGAGTTCATTCATAGCTGACTGGTCCAGTGTAAGCAGAAACTGAACTCCTGGACATTTTGGTCCTGGCTCCTGGTCTCTTGTTTTGAACATAGATCCTTAATTTTCTTTGTTGCATTACTATTGCTATTCATGGATTGTCCAACATATTTTTAAGGAAGTCATTGTTCAAAGAATATAACTTTCACTGTAAGTGGAAACTACTGTCACCACCTCCTCCTCCTCTGAGTTTGAATAAAATTATGCCTAGTGTAATTTATTGTGTTTTTTTACTTTTTCTAAACCATATCTGTGTTGGAAAATTTAGCACCTGTAAAACATTTGTTACTCTCACTTGTCCTAATCAGGAATTCAATAAAAAGACATTCTGAAATCTTGGAAATATTGAAGGTTTCTTAACTTAAACTGATCTTTTAAACCAGTTAGTTAAGCAAGGCCGGATGAGCCCTCAGGAAAAATCATGAAAGCTAAATTAAACTGAACACAAAAAGCAATTTGCCAGCAGTGAACCTAATTCACAATTTGCTTTTCCTAGAGAAGAGTATTCTGCCTTGGCCATGCGCCAACGAGAGCTCCATGTGATAATCTATAGGATTGCACAATTCCTCTTAGGACAGTTATGAAAGGAAAAATAACATTTGTTCTGCCAAAGTATGTGTACTTGCTGACATTTGCTGAAATACAGATATCATCTGAGTGAAAAGTGAACAGGATGTTATCCTTAAGGTGCCTTGAAGAGCCAGTATGTTACACATCTTTTCCGCACATACATAAGGCAGCTTGAATTTCTGGTAATTGTGAGGGCTTGACTCTTGCCGCTATTTCCAATAGACCCCTCGTGGCTTTTGGACTTTGTGAAGATCATCTCGTGATATATGCAACCTGGTGAGAAACTTGCCTATGCAATTTTCAGTATTTCTGTTTCTTCCCACTCCTGATTGGAATGATGATTTAAGGGAGATAGAATCTGGAATTACAGGGGGGAGAGGAGTCAGCACACTTTAAATCAAGTGTATGTGTCATATGAATGGCCTGATTCTAGAATGAACAAAGGGAAATGTGCTGGGAAAGGATGGGGGGGAAGAAGCTGTATATTATATTCTCTGGTGGAGCAAATGGGAAGATTTTTAAATGATGGAGATTATCACCAATTCATATTGGATGCTTTCATGGCAGAAGGCTCTGGGCATGGCTTTGTGGAGGGCAAAATACAAGAAACTTGATGGCTAATGGCAAATCTGGATAGGCTTGCCTAGATGATGTGTAGTATATTTCAGTTATTTCTGGGCATTTCATGGTTGAAAGATTCGGATCCAAAGTAGGCTTGGAGAGATGAAAAGGAAATGGTTTCTGGCTACGAACACAGTAGAAATTGAGTATAATCAAGGTTAAACATAGAAGAGTGGTAGTAAGCATATGGTAAAAGCATCTCAGGATGAAATATGGTAAACAATTCAGAAGCAGAAAATATGAGCAGTAATGGACAAATCGTTCAGTAACAGAGTCAGTAAGGACTTGGCCAACAGTCATCAAAATATTAGAGGATCAAAAAATAATCCAAAGGAATTAGGAGATGTGTTTCAGCAATATCTATCCCCATACACGAGGGCTGTCTGGAAAGCATCCAGCCACGTAACATGAAAAATATATTAACAATGGCTGGATACTTTCCGGACAGTCCTCATATTTCAGGGATGGTATATATGGGTGTGTGTATGTGTGCATTCCATATATATGTGGAAACTTATGAGTGAGAATACAACTGCAGATTTCATATGAAGATAGATTAGACAGATTCAAATCCATTTAAAAATTCTTTTATTCATTAGTAAATAAAAGAATCCAGTTTAAACTGCTTACTTGCTGTATTGCAGGGAAAATACTAGCTCTGTCTAATATGACAACTAGTGTTTAAAGATCATTTATACCTGGGGGTGGGGTTAGTTGGAGGGTAAGAAATTATTAGTAAATGAAAATATGGTGTTAGGAAGGGCCCTTGGTATCATAATGATGCTAAGTCTTAGAGTAAAACTGGAATGTTGCAGTCCCTCAGCTGGTTTTGGGTGGGTAGAATTATTGGTTAGTGAGATGAGAGTTATAGTTGTCATCAAATCCAATCCAATTTAATTCAGATCAATGAATACATAGAAGGTGCTCACTGTGTGCCAGGTGTTGTGCTAGTTGCTGTGAAGCCAAAGGTGAGTGTTAGAGCACCTGTCCCTAAAAAACTTACAGTCCACTGAAAGGCACAGGGAGGATATGGCAGATATGAGTAGTAAAAAGTGACATGGCAGAACATATGCAATGAGACATGTATTTCTAGAATACGTATAAGGTACAAAAATAACATCATAAGGGAACAAGTAACACTGTCTTGCAGATGTGACTTTTTCTTGAGTGAGGGCACGGGGGAAATGGTATGGAAGAATTTCCACCTGAGCTTTTTAAAGATGAAGCAGAGCAAGTCAGAGACCTTCAAGGATGGAGAACAGGAAAATAACTTGGAGGCACTGATCTAAACTTTGCTTTTTTGAAGGAAGGGAGATAGAGCCAGATCACCCATTAGTGTATCTTCCAGGTCCAGTATTAAAAATCTAGAATTTCTGACTTAAATTTTAGGTTTGCATATTCATCTTGTTCATTTTTGATAGAATTGAACTAAAAAATTCATCTCATGTTTAAAGTTTGAAAGAACTTTTGAGGTCATCTTTAATTTCCCCATATTTATTCATTCAGTTCAACAAACATTTATTGACAATCTACTATGTGCCAGGCTGCCAGGCACTATCGTAGGCACTCAGAATATATCAATAAATAAAGAGACTGATGTCCTTACCCTCATGGACCT
The DNA here is from genome assembly GCA_023783475.1 of Daubentonia madagascariensis. Classification (NCBI taxonomy): domain Eukaryota; kingdom Metazoa; phylum Chordata; class Mammalia; order Primates; family Daubentoniidae; genus Daubentonia; species Daubentonia madagascariensis. Next base: position 46,894,031 of record JAKFHU010001953.1, read on the forward strand.
TACGCTCTAAGAGGGAGAGACAGATAATAACTATTAATAATACACATCATGAATATGTAAATATTAGAGTTTGTCAAAGGGCAGTGAATGCAAAGGGGAAAAACCCTGGCAAGTTAGGTGTGGGTGGGTATATGTCCTAGTTTGCTTATGGCAGCCTTAGTTTATTCCTATTGTCCCAGCATGATTGTTAACAGCATCCTCCTAAACTCTAAAACATGTCCTAAATTGGTTTAGATGCCACATAAATTGATAACCGTAATTAACAGGGATCGGGAATGTACATGGGCATGTGCAGGGCCACGTTACAATATTAAACATGCTAATCCAGCTAAGCTTCATTGAGAAGGGGCCTTCTGAGCAAAGACCTTAAGGAAGTGAGAGAGGGAGCCACCCAGGTACCTCAGTGAGGACTGTTCCAGGCAGAGAAACAATCAGGGCAAGGTCCTAAGGTTTCCAAGGAACGCGAGGGGGCTAGTGCAGTGGAAACGGAGCGAATAAGGGGCGAGCAGTAGAGGTCGGGGCAGGAAGGAGCAGGGCGCTGAGAATGTAGGGCCCTAAGCCATTGGGAGGGAGCTGAGTATTCCTCTGAGTTCAGCGAGAAGCCATTAGGGGGGTTCCTATGTAGCAATGCCATAATCTGGCCTATGTTTTAAAGTCATCACTTCATGGATTCTGTTCTTTGTACAGAATACACTCCAGGGGGTAAAAGTGAAGGCAGATTGTCGAAGTAGGAGGCTCCCACAGTAACCTAAGTGAGAGACGGGCATGGCTTGGTGCAGGGGGGCGGCCGAGGAGGGGGTGAGAAGCAGTCAGATTCTGGAGATGTTACCAACAGAATTTCCTTTTGGAAGGAGACAAAGGGATGAGGTTCTTAGATCTTGCAGCAGTAACAAAGGATTCCTTCCAGGACTAGTTCAACGACTTGGTGTTTGGTTCTCATTAACTGCTTCAAAAAAGAAAGCAGCACTTCTCCTACTTTGCTTCAGAGCCTTGCCTTCCCTTTCAAAGCATCCACAAAACAGTGAAGCCCACTGAAGTTTAGTTGTGCACATAGCCGCTTCTGTCTGGTAAATAGTAAGTGTGATTCTAATGTGGATAGTTCTGATTAACTGTGATGTGGTGTATGTCAGAAAGAGAATTTTGTCACACTTTGGGGCCTTCCAAACAGTAGAGTTCCAGATGGTATCACATAGATAATGAATGTAAGTTTACATTTTGAAATGGTGGATAGCATTGATGGTGGGTTATCCAAGCAGTGATGTATTATTGGGAATGGTAGAGGAGAGTCCACAGCTGTGCCTGTGCCACTAACTGCATGACTGTCGTCACATCCCTTAACTCTCTGAGGCAAATACCTCAGTTGTAAATGGAGCATTTTACTGTGATTACTGCTCTATTTTTGTGTTTACTGTGTTTTCAGCTCTGATAATCTGACTCTGAACAGGCAAAGGGAACAAGGCTATAGACAGACATTTAGGATCTTGTGCTCTCATAACACTTTCTAATATTGTTATGGTTATCTCAGTGCTCTTGTTTGCATATTCTTGCAACTTGAGATCTAGGACTGCTATCTTTTCTAACAATATATTATTCCCATGGGCCATAATCCAGAGAGGCCCTTACCATAGAACACAGGCACATTTTTAAATTGGGTAAAATAGTGTCTACATTCTAGGAATATTGTGTCATTATATATAAAATTAGAGTGATAATTAATGACAATAATTATTATAACCAATGTTGATTGAAAATTTACTTGAGTAAGGCACTATGTTAAATGTTTTACATAAAATCTTTTATTCAATCCTAAACATGAAACAAACAAGACTATGCATAGGTACTCTTCATGCCCATTTTAGAGGTGGGGAAGCAGAGCCTGAGAGAACTGAATAACTTGCCCAAAGTTAAGAAAACTTGCAAGTGGCAATGTCAGGATTTGAACCCAGGCAGCTGGTCTCCAGACGTGGCACCATCTTAACCACCATACTTTACTACTCCCTCTCCATGCACAGAGAGGGTTAGCCCAGCATCTGAGAATAGTGAGAACTCAACAAATGGAAGCTATTGTGATGCTGGTTATTATAGTAGTGGGAATTCAATACCTGCTGGGGAACTCATGTGTCCATGAGTCATCTACACTGAGGCACTGAGGTGATAATTGAAATCAGGAAGAAATGAGCTCATCCAGGGGGAGAGGGCAGGGAAGGGCTGAGAACTGAAATTTGGAAAACGGATAACCATATCCCCTAATGCACGCTTGCATGGTGTTTGACCTTGAAGTGACTGTTCTTATAACCTGCAGCAGAAACAAATATTTCTTTCCAGGACCGGTTGAGGGACTTTCAGATTTTGGTTCTAACTCATTAAAACTGTTTCTCCCACTTTGCTTAAAAGTCAAGTCTTCCCTTTCAAAACATTTGCAAAACAGTAAATCCTACCTCCAAAGAGTCCATTGAAGTTTAGTTGCAAACATAACCACTTCTGTCTGGTAAAGATTAATGATGTTTCCGATATGGATAGTTCTGATTAATGGCTGTTGAAACTCCTAAGCTAAATGTCAAAGCTGGAAAATGAACTTTTAAATGGACTCAAAAGACAAGAGGCCCATGTATCCTTGAACATAATACAATCAAAGAGATTGAAAAGGAAAACACAAGAGACAGTATTAAATTCATGGTGACATGAAAGGTCCTTGCTCTGTTTTTGAAAAACCACCAGGTCATTGTTCACTAAGAGACTTTCCTTTGATACTGACCTGCCTGATATGTTAAAAAAAATAAAAGTCTTTCTAAAACATTATTCTTGACTTCACTCATTAAACATATATTAGTCCTACAAAATTCTGGTTTGCAAGTCATGATTCTTGAAGTCATCTTAAAAGAACTAAAGAGAAAGAAAATCCAGTCAAGAAAACAGGAGTGCTTAATTTTCTATGATATGAATTTGTAGATAGTTGGTAATGTTCTTTGGTGAACTATCATCCTTTTGAGGCTGGGAGTTTGATCTTATTACAGCTGTCCCAAAGGAAATACAGGGCATAGGGCATTTCTGGACACACTACCACATGAGTTTTACTGGATGGTAATATCATATCTAAATAACTGATACCATTAAATATTATTCTTGTTGTTGTATAGCTACTCCCTTCCTCCTCATCCAATTTGGTTGGTTTATGATGCCATGGGTAGCAATTACATACAAAACATGGGACAGAGAATTGCAGAGGTGTTTGATGTCTTGACTCTAGAAGTCTGTTTTAAGCTCATGATTGTAGATTACTAAAAGGCATGCATCTGTCTCCCGCACTTTCAATAAATGTTGGCTGTAAATTTTTTTCTTTACGATATAGTACATGTTTTGAATCTACTCTATTTATTCATCAACTATGTGGAAAATAAGATTTCAGGTGAGAACTACTCTGCTCTCACCCAGCCATGATAAATTACCACCCAATAGCAATAGCTCTTGTGAAAATAAGAAAATATGTCTGTTTCATGTACACATGGCTTAAAGCTGATAAATAAATGGATGTTTTAAAATGATATTGATAAACATATTTGGCTCAAAAATATCTCTTAGGGAAAAATATATACATGGAAAATTTTTTATACACACACACACACACACACACACACACACAGAGTTTAGAAATGAGGAGGAAAAATGATATAAAAGATATAACCAAGTCTAAAAGGACAAAGGCAAGAGGAAGCAGTGTTAAGTTAGCCTCAGTCTTAGAGAAGAATCTCATATGAACTGAGATAATTTCTAAATAATGGTTGGAAGATGATATACCAAAAACGTAATGGTTAGGAAATACCACATATGTGGTAGATTATGGTACTTGTTCCAAATAGTCACTGCTCCTTCCTTCCAGACCCATTCCTCACAGGCCACCCCCCGTGACCTGTCCTGCTGGAGGATAATACTCATGGCACCACTGATATCAGCTTGGGCCATGGGATTTGCTTTGGCCAATGAAATGTGAGTAGAAGTGACTCATGCTATTTTGAAGTAGAAGCTTTAAGAGTTAATGTCTTGTTTGGAAATAATTCTTACCCTTTTGACCCAGATAAAGGCTATTCCTTCACCCGGGATCACAAATGAAGACAATATAGAGGAGAGATGATGTTGACTGCCATTGTCATGTAGACATGAGTGAGAAATAGCCTTTTTTTCCTGAACCACTAAGATTTCGGGGCTACTGGTTATTGCAAGCATAACCTAGTGAGACCTAACTGATACAGTGTGTTTATTCTATTTCCCTATTTCCTGTTTATCTACAATCAACACTTAAAAGTAAATACTGATAGGGAATTTTGGCCAAAAGATTATGCTAGTTCTGATGCCTCTGATCATAAAGTTTACAGCTGAGTGGCTGGGAAAGAGGAATGTCTTTCACACATTCAGCATACAAATATTTACCTACTAGGCTGCAATGAATGTAGCCCATGGATGGTGGATTAGGGACTATGATTACATACTTTAGCAGAAAGGAATAAAATCTAATATTAGCTATGGTGGGCTCTATGATCTATGTATAGTTAGATTCTGCTATTTTCTGTTGGCTTGTTTTTGGTATACTGAAAGATATTTTATTTTTCTCTATGTATATGGGCTTTGAAGTATATATTCTTATATAATTCTTTCTTTCATTACACTGAGATTTCAATATACATCCTTGATTTATGACAATCTACCTTAAATTAGTATTCTCATCACTTTTCAAATAAAGCAAGAAATTTAAAAGCATTTAATTCCATTTATCCTTCTGCCCATTGAGCTACTGATGGCACATATTTTACATTATACTTTATAAATGACACAAGACACTATTAGTATTAATATTATAATAGTCAGTAATAGTCAATATTCTTTGATTCTTATCCTAATTTTTTCCCTGTACAGTGTTCCTTTCTCTCTACAGTTTCATGTTTCCATCTGGAATTATTTCCTTCAGCCAAAGAACTTCCTTTATAATTTCTTAAAACAGAAGTATGCTGGTGATGAATTCTCAGAGATGTTGTTTACCCAAAAATGTCTTGATTTCATACTAATATTTGAAGGATATTTTTCTTAGATATGGAATTCTAGGTTGATTTTTTTCCCCCTTTAGCCCTTTAAAGCAACCATTCTGTTTTCTTCTGGAATGGTATTTAAGATTTCCTCTTTTCCTTTGCTTTTCGACAATTTGACAATAATGTGTCATGCTGTAGTTTTTTAAATTTATCCTGCACAGAGATCACTGAGCTTACTGAATCTGTAAGTTGATGTCCTCAGTATAGGGTTAATAAAAACATCTTGCAACTCTGAGATTTAAGCCCTCGTGTAAAACAATAAGCTAATCTCAAGCATTGAGAATTATAAAAGAAAAAATACGATAAACTGGGCTTTAAGCAAAAATTTAAAATTTTGCTCTCAAAAGACACCTTGAAAAAATGAAAAATGAAAGCCACAGACTAAGATACGTATATCTGACAAAAGGTTTGTGTCTAGCATATGTAAAGAACTACAACTCAATGGTAAGACGACAGATAACCCAACTGATAAAAACAAGGTAAGCCCGTGAAAAAGTGCTCAGTATCCTTATTCATCATCGAAAATGCAAGTTAAAAACACAATGAGATATCACTATATGCCCACCAGAATGATTAAAATTAAAGTCTAACACCACGCAATGTTGGCAACGATATTGAGTTGCTTGGATTCTCAAACATAGTTAGTGGGAGTCTATGGTAGTACTATCACTTTGGAAAAAGTTGTGATAGTTTCTTATAGATGTAAACTTTAAATATACAGGGATGTATGTGATTAATCATAAAAGTATATTCTAAAAATCTAACATGCAATTCTTTTAGAGATTGTGTATTCTTATTTATTCATTCCCCTGTAGATGGATGTTTGTGTTGTTGCTGTTTTGGGGCTGTTAGGTCTCAAGCTGCTATGAACATTCATGTTTGTTTTGTGTGGACATAGGATGAGTATGTGGAGAAACAGAAACTCTCACCCATTGTAGGTGGGAGGATAATTTGTTCAATCACATCGATGAGCAATTTGGCAATATTTCTAAAAAGTAAACAAATGAAAACATTGTGGGGATACCGCAAAATCTCACGCATATTCTGTTCTTTAAGGTCTGAGGTTTGAGGCAGCCTTGGAGTAAAACCTGGATATTAGTGTCAGTCTTCCCTTTGCAAGCACCTCTGGAGCAATAGTCAAGGTAGATACCTGGCCTTGAGGCCCTGTGCTGTACCAGATGTTAACCCTGTGATTTCTGGATCAGGAATGGGTCCAAACACTCCAAAAGACCCTGAGATGGGGCCAATGGCAGTGGTTCTACTAACCAGTATGAAACTATTTTTGTGTTTTAACAAATTTACTGCTGTACCAGTACTTCCTAAGCTTAGCATCAGCCCTGGCCACCTCTCTCTAATATATTTGGAGATGTGAGGAAAAAAGCATTTGTCCCAGGTTTATTCCTAAGGTTTACTCTCAATTCTGCATGGGCCTCTGGGTTCTTCATTTTCACTGGGTACTAATGACTGAAGATTGTGCTGATAGCAGATGTTTCTGGTCCTTCAGTGATACGCAATGACCTCTCATTATCCATAGCTAGCAAATAATCTACAAATTGAACATTAGATATTTCTGTCACATAAGGGACTTCAACTACTTTAGCTGTATGATCATGGCCTCCATTGTAACCCCCTACCAGCTGCCATGTTGCCATCTGCCATCTTTTACCATTACCTAGGCACCAGGCCCTGCTTGCTGCTCTGCTTGTATTAACTCCTCAATTCTTGCCTTTTGGAGTAAAAAAGTTTGGTTCTCTTTGTCTCACTTTCCCTATCTTCCCAGTCACATCCCATGGTTATTAATATATTTATTCACTCAAGAAATACTTGAGTCCCTTCTAAGAACCTGGCACTGTGGAAAAGTGTCCAAAACTGTGCTGGGTCTTTACCCTGATGGAGTTGACAGTTTTATTAGGGAAACAAATGTTAAAGAGACAATTATACTAAGAAATACCAAACAGGAACTATGTGAGTATGGGGTAAAATGGGAAAAAAAGGTAGAACTTTTTCTTTGCAGGGGTGGATGGTAGGGAGAGACAGATGGCTTTCTGGAAGAAATGATGATCATGCTGAGTTTGAAACTTGCAGAGTAAGAGAGAGTTGCTGTTAGCTGGCACCTAAGCTAATTGATACTCCCTGAATAGGCATAAGAGGCTGTAGATGAAGATGGATCAAATTTAAATCTCTCTCTTTATATACATATATAAAATATCTAAACATATGAAATTATTGTCTAAGACCAGCCAGCCTTATTTTGGACTCCACATTATAGTGAGGTTCTCGTGGGTTAATGATGATCACTATTTCTGGCTTTATTGTTCCCCTGTGGGAGTTAAAGACATTGAGGAGACACAGACCCTCATAAATGAACAAAGAAATTTAGCTCTATAGCCTTGGGATGTTATTGTCAAAATCCACTTTAAAAAAGTTTAAGAGCAATTTTCTTCCAAGTTCCATGCTGTGATTGTTCCCCCACCTCCCCACCCCTCATACCAATTAACCCTCTGAAACAACTTAGTTCCTTTGGCCTTAAAATAAATAGAGGTAATCATTTGAACAAAAGGAGTTGAAAATTTCTTAATAGGCTAAAATAATCTATTTGTTAAAATATATATTGGCCTATCTTTACATTATTTTTAAAATGATAATCTTATATATGGGCTAGAGAAAAAGAGTCAACAAAAAATTCTTAAAAAGTTTAGGAATTACCAATGTATTTGGGGTTCCTGGGTAATATGAAAATAGAGAAAATGAGTTGACCATTTGTGATGATGTCAGGGAGCAATGGTTCATCAGATTGTTTAATTAATTTTAAGGTGACATTTGCTAATTATCTTACAGATCAGTCAGGTCATCTTCTCCTAGAGTTGACCTAGGTTAAACAGGGTAGAGTAAGCCCTCATTCACTTTTAGAGGTTGTTAAATATTTAATTCATTCCTGGCAGGTTCTTTGGGTCTTGACTTATTTCTTCCTGAGCTGTGGTACCCCACAGTGAGACCAGTCACTATGCATGATTCCACATAGCCAAAGCTTAATATGTGACAGAATTCCATTAAGATAAAAAACAAAGCAAGATTTTGTACTTAAATGTTGTGGGAATAAACAGAGACCAACCAAGTAAGAACAAGCAGCCTATTTATTCAAAGCTTGCTATAACAAGGGAGTTAGCCACTGTCACTTGCATTTGGCAGAGACTCAAAGGCAGGCAGGGGAAGGGGAAAGCTTTACAGTAGGAAAAAAGGGAAGGCTTCAGATATGCCCTGAAAGTTACTCGCATGGCAAAGTTGTATGTGTGCTAACAAGAAGTGCGGCATCCTATCTGATTGGTGAGAGTTGCATATTTGGATTTTCTGATTGGTTGTAAGTTGGAAGCAGGAGCAAAAATTAGGGAATCTGTCAGTTTATTAATCAAGTCCTGGCCATTTGGTGCCAATTGTTATAGGGATTATAGTTTGGCTTCCTGGATTATAGCAGGAGGTAAGCATTCTGGCTTCCTACACATCTACAAGTTCCTGTAAATTATGCACAGAATTAGGAAAAAAACACCCTAAAATTCATATGGAACCAAAAAAAGAGCCAAAATAGCCAAAGCAATCTTAAGCAAAAAGAACAGACCTAGAGGCATCACATTACCTGACTTCAAATTATACTACAAGGTCATAGTAACCAAAACAGCATGGTATTGGTATAAAAGCAGAGACATAGACCAATGGAAGAAAAGAGAATAGAGAACCCAGAAATAAGATCATATAGGTACAACCAACTGATCTTTGACAAAACAGACAAAAACATACACTGAGAAAAGGATACCCTATTCAATATATGTTGCTGGGAAAATCGGAGAGCCTTATGCAGATGAATGAAACAGGACCCCTATCTCTCACGATACACAAAAATTAATTTAAGATAGATAAAAGACTTAAATGTAAGGCATTGACCCATAAAAATTCTAGAAGAAAAGAGGAAAAACTCTTCTAGACATTGTTCTAGGCAAAGAACTTATGACTAAGACCCCAAAGGCAAATACAACAACTAAAATAAATAAACAGGACTGTATTAAATTATTTCCTTTGCTATGCAGAAGTTTTTAATCAACAGAGTGAATAGACAACCTACAGAATGGGGAAAAAATAGTCACAAACTGTACATCCAACAAAGGAATGATATCTAGAATCTACAAAGAACTCAAACGATTCAGCAAGAAAAAAAACCCATCAAAAAGTGGGCAAAAGACATGAATGAAGTTTTTTCAAAAGAAGATAGACAAATGGCCAACAAACATATCAAAAAATGCTCAATATCAGTAATTATCAGGGAAAGGCAAATTAAAACTACAATGAGATACCACCTTACCCCTATCATGATGGCCATTACTAAAAAATCAGAAAACAATAGATGCTGACATGCACGTAAAGAGAAAGGAACACTTACACACTGTTGGTGGGACTGCAAATTAGTACAACCTCTGTGGAGAAGAGTATAGAGATGCCTCAAAGAAATAAATGTAGACCTACCATTTCCATCCAGCAATCCCACTACTGGGATCTACTCAAAGGAAAAAAAGTCATTTTATCAAAAAGACATCTGTACTCGAATGTATATCGCAGAACAATTCACAATTGCAAAGAGTGGAATCAACCTAAGTGCCCATCAGTTTGTGAGTGGATAAGAATGTGTGGTATACATACACAATGGAGTATTACTTAGCTACAAAAAGGAATGAAATAATGTCATTTGCACAACTTGGTATCCTAAGTGAAGTATCTCAGGAGTGGAAAACCAAACACCATATGTTCTTGCTAATAAGTGGGAGCTAAAAAATGGGTACACACAGGCACAAAGAGACATAATGGACATTGGAAACTAAGAAGGGGGAGGATTAGAGGGGGCTTAGGGATACAAACTTACCTATTGGCTACAACAAACACTATTCTGGTGACAAGCATAAGAAAAGCTCTGACTTAAGCATTATACAAGGTATCCATGTAACAAAAACATTTTTACCCTCTTAATATTTTGAAATTAAAAAAATTTAAAAAAAAAGTGGTGAAAAGTCAGTATCCTTGTCTTGTTCCAGTTCTTAGGATGAATGCTTTCAACTTTTCCCCATTCAGTATGATGTTGGCTGTGGGTTTGTTGTATGTGACTTTTATTATTTTGAGGTATGTCCCTCTATGCCTATTTTGTTAAGGGTTTTTATCATGAAGGGATGCTAGATTTTGTTGAATGCTTTTTCTGCATCTATTGAGATGATCATATGGTTTTTGTTTTTAATTCTGTTTATGTGGTGAATCACATTTGTTTTGTTGACCTGCATATGTTGAACCATACTTGCATTCCTGGGATGAAACCACATGATTGTGGTGAATTATCTTTTTGATGTGCTTTTGGATACAGTTTGCTAGTATTTTGCTGAGGATTTTTGCATCTATGTCCATCATTCATGTTCATATTGTTCTGTAGTTTTCTTTTTCTGTTGTGTCCTTTCCTGGCTTTGGTATCAGGGTGATACTGGCTTCATAGAGGAGTTAGGGAAGATTCCCTTCTTCTCAATCTTATGAAACAGTTTCAGTAGGATAGGTACCAGTTCTTGCTTGTAAGTCTAGAAGAATTCGGTTGTGAATCCATCTGGTCCTGGGCTTTTTTTTATTGGGAGATTTTTTATTACTCATTCAACCTCACTACTCATTATTGTTCTGTTCAGAATTTCTGTTTCTTCCTAATTCAAGCTTGGGAGGTGTGTGTTTCCAAGAATTTATCCATTTCCCCTATATTTTCTAATCTGTATGCATAGAGGTGTTCATAGTAGTCATGGATGATGTTTTGTATTTCTGCTGTGATGTCTCCTTTTCATTTCTGATTAAGCTTATTTGAATCCTCGCTCTTCTTGGTTAATCTATAATAGCTAGTGGTCTATTGATTTTGTTTATCTTTTCAAAGAACCAACTTTTTCTTTCATTGATCCTTTGTATATTTTTTTGTTTCAATTTCATTTAGTCCTGCTCTGATTTTTGTTATTTCTTGGGCTCTGCTAGATTTGGCCTTGGTTTGTTTTTCTTTTTCAAGTTCCTTGAGATGTGACATTGGGTTGTTAATTTGTCATCTGTCTTTTTGATGTAGGCATTTAGTGCTAAGAACTTCCCTCTTAGCACTATTTCTGTGTCCCAGAGATTTTGATAGTTTGTGTTGTCTTTGTCATTCAGTTAAAATAATTTCTTGATTTCCATCTTGCTTTCATCATTGACCCAAAGATCGTTCAGCAGAAGATTGTTTAATTTCCATGTGTTTGTATAGTTTTGTGAGTTCTTGTTGAAGTTGATTTCTAGTTTTATTCCACTGTGGTCTGACAAGATACATGATATTTTGATTTACTTTTTAATTTGATGAGACTTGTTTTGTGGCCTATCCTATGATCTATCTAGAAAAATGTTCCATGTGCTAAGAAGAATGTATATTCTGCAGTTTTTGGGTAGACTATTCTCTAAATGTCTGTTAGGTCCATTTGTTCTAGTGTCTCATTTAAGTCCAGTGTTCCTTTGTTGATTTTCTGCCTTGATTATCTGTCTAGTTCTGTCAGTGGAGTGTTGAAGTCCCCCACTATTATTATGTTGCTGTTTATTTCTTTTCTTAGGTCTAATAGTATTTGTTTTATGAATCTAGGATCTCCAGTGTCAGGCAAATACATATATTTAGGATTGCTATATCTTCTTGCTGAATCAATCCCTTTATCATTATATAATGACCATCTTCATCTTTTTGGAGTGTAGTTGATTTAAAGTCTGTTTTATCTGATATAAGAATAGCTACTCCTGCTCGTTTTGGTTTCCATTTTCATGGAATTTTTTTTTCCACCCTGTTACCTTGAGCCTATGAGAATCTTTACCAGTTACACAGGTTTCTTGGAGACAGCAAAAATTTGGGTTGTGTTTTTTTATTCATTCCACCAATCTATATCTTTTAAGTGGGGGCATTAAAATTGTTTACGTTCAATGTTAATATTGATAAGTGAGATACAGCTCCAGTCATCATATTGTTTGCTATCAGTTGCTTTGTATTCTCCCTTGTGTTACTGTTTTATAAGAACTGTGAGTTTTTACTTTTGAGCATTTTTATACTGGTGAGTATTGATCATTCTTTTAGATGTTTAGAACATTTTTGAGCATTTTTGTAGGGCAGGTATAGTGGTGGCAAATTCCCTTAGTGTTTGCTTGCCTGGGAAAGACTTTATTTCTCTTCATTTATGACACTTAGTTTTGCAGGATACAAAATCCTTGGCTGACAGTTGTTCTGTTTAGGAAGACTAAAGATAGGACCCTAATTCCTTCTGGCTTGTAAGGTTTCTGCTGAGAAGTCTGCTGTTAGTCATATGGGTTTTCCTTTGTAAGTTACTTGATGTTTTCACCTCACAGCTCATAGGAGTTCCTCCTTCATGTTGAACTTGGCCAGTCTTATGACTTTGTGCTTTGGTGATGTCCTATTTGCATTGAATCTCCCAGCTGTTCATGGATCTTCTTATATCTGGATGTGTAAATCTCTAGCAAGACCAGGAAAGTATTCCTCATTTATTCCCTCAAATAGGTTTTCCAGACTTTTTGCTTTTCATCTTCTAAGGGATATCTATAATTCTTATGTTTGGGCACCTTATATAATCCCATATGTCTCAGAGACTTTGTTCTTCATTTTTTACTGACTAGGTTATTTTGAAGGACTTGTCTTCAAGCTCTGACATTCTTTCTTCTGCTTGGTTTATTCTATTCTTAAAATTTTCCACTGTATTTTGTATTTTCCTAAGTGAATTTTTTATTTCCAGAAGTTCTGTTTTTTTTTTAAACAAATATTAATATATCTATCTCTTTAGTAAATATTTCATTCATTTCCTGAATTATTTTTCTGGTTTCTTTGAGTTGGTTTTCCATTTTCTCTTGGGTCTCATTGAGCTTCCTTACAATCCATGTTTGGAACTCTTTATCTGCCACTTAAGTATTTTCATTTTGGTTGGGATTCATTGCTAGACAGCTGGTGTGATCCTTTGTTGGGGGGGTTGTTTCACTCTGTTTTGTCATACTTCTGGGTTTTTATGCTGATCCCTTCTCATCTGGAGCATCTGTCACTTCTAGTTTTTGAATTTGCTTTTGTTTAGATGGTGCTTGTTTTATTCTCCCTCCTAAGTGTGTAACTGTACAGTATGTTGGGTAGGACCTTTGGTTTTTCTTGTGGGTACTTTCATAGGGGTGGCTTATGTTCTGAATGAATACCTTGGATATAGATAGCCTTAGTGTGGTGGTTTTCTCAATTGCTAGTTATTTCTAGGCTACAGAAGTGCTGTACCATATGTATGAGCAGATTCCCTGCCTCTTGTTGAGAAGGGGCGATGGAGGTCTCTGAAATCTTATCTCTTTCCACAATCCTGTGGACTTCTAGCAGTATGAATTATATTGGGATGTCCAGTTTAATCTCCAGGTCAGCAGTTGGTGCTTATGGGTAAGAGTCAGCCAAGCGCCATGTTTTGAATCAGTAAATGCTGTAATGGGCTGTATAAGTTGACCTCCCTGCTGGTAGGTGGTGCTTGCAGGAAAGAGCCAGCTGCAGTGATGCTTTTTTGGACCTATGTCCAGCTCTAATCAATCAGGAGAAACATTCAGATGTCCTAGGCGCTGGGCAGGGCTCTGAAACTTTCAAGGGACCCCTTCTTGTGCTCTAATACCATGGAGGCAGATGGGGGTGTGAGACTCAGCAGGGCTGGGTCAGGTGAGCCCAAGTTCAGGCTCCACAAAGGTGGACAAAAGTGCTATCTCAGGAGGGGTTGGGGGTCAGCTGCCAGGCAGCTGGGGAAAGCCACCAGCGAGGGGCTGAGGCAACCCCATAATGCCAAAAAATCTGCTCAAGGGGGAGGGGCAGTTTGGAATTCACAGTCCAGCAGGTGGGAGTGGGTTTCATCCACTCTTTTCCCACTTCCCTTCCCCAGTGGCTCTTCTTCTGGTATCTGGCCACAGGCAGCAGCCCAAACCAGCAGCGCTCACGCCAGCAATGCTGCTGCAGGCTGGGAACTTCCCTGCCCAGGAGCTGAAGGCGTGGCTTTCCCAGCCATTCCAGTGGGGGGAGGGGTGCTCCATGAGTACATTGTGGCACAGACTCACACCACACTCTCCTTTTAGTTCTGTCCACGTGGGCTCCCTTCCCTTTCAAGATCAGTTCACAAATCTCTCCTCTGTGCCCCTGAATGTTGTGATCAAATCCTGGATGTACAGAATCAAGCCCACAGACCTGTCCTCTGTCCCCTCCCTGCCTCCAGTTTAAGCCTAGTCCATGACAGAGGTGTGATAGTACTGAGTTGACCATGGAGGTCTCAAGCAGGCTAAATGTCACTTTGCTTTCATTCAGCCACAGGGTCGGGGGGGGGGCGGTATGTCCTGCTGTGCTGGAGCAGCCAGACAGGCACCACCAGGGAGGGCCAGTGGGCAGGGAGCTCATGGTCTGAGCAACCCTCAGTCTGCTACAGGTTTTTTAAGGTTAAAGGTACAAGCCCCACTTTCTGTGGAAGCCTGAGTGTGTTGGGCGTGCCGACAGAGGGGAAGCAGCTGCTCCCGAGGGCCCTGACTCAATTGTCTCTTGGGGTGCACATGCACCCTGTGCAGGAACTGCCACATCTGCATTAGCAGCTGTGGGTGGGTGGGTGGAGGGCAACAAGGAAAAGAAGAAGAGTCCAAATGGAGGAGAGCTGGCACTCTGGTCCCCTTTGTGCTGAGGGCAACCCCCCAGTGTAGTGTACTCTCCACTCCTCTGAAGGCAGCCTGCCCTAAATGTCCAAGCTCTGGGATGCCAGACTCACTGGCCCCCTGTGGCTACTGCAGTCCAAGTGGGTGTTGGGGAATGTTTGTGTAGGGTCCAGCGACAAGTTAACTGAAGGGCTAAAACTCCCTAGGTGGGGCAAAAGCACTCAGTGTGTGGAAAATCAATATGGTACCTGCTGCCTCAGCTTGGGTCTGTGGTGAGGGGAAGTTATGGGGGGTGCTGCCAGCCCAGTGCTCTGTTCTTAAGAAGTTCTCAGTTCAGTGATGGCAGTAATGCTTGGACTTGTGAGGCGGAGGGGCTCACAGTTCAGTTGCTAGCAGATTTCCAGATGTGTGAGGGATGGAAAAATATCCTCCCCCACTTTCTACAGGGCTCCAAATTCATCAGAAGTTTATCTCTGCTGAAATCTTGCTCTTTCTTGTTCTGTTCCACCACTTCTTCCCATGGGATCTCTGGTAGGTTCTGTCACTCTTCCCTCAGAATTACACCTGGGCTAATGCTTTTTCACCTGAAACTTTTTCTTCTTTCTGAGACAATCTTGTGACTGATAGCTCTAGTCAGCCATCTTGCCTCCATCCCCACAAGATATTTTAATGCTTGTGTTTACTTTTAAAAGAAACTTCTAAACCTTTACTCAAAGTATTTATATGGTTTTTTCACTCTCACAAATTATGTATAAAGAGTTCAAGTGGTTCCATATTACTACCAACATTTAGTGCTGTTGGTCTTTTAATTTTAGCCATTCTGATGGGCTTGTAGTGGTAACTCATTTTGGTTTTACTTGATGAATAATAATGTTGAGCACTTTTCCATGTGCTTATTGTTAATTTATATATCTGTTCCAAATCTTTCCCCACCAAAAAAAAAAAAAAAGGAGTTGTCTTCTTGAGTTGTCTTTACATAATATAAATCCTGGATAGGGATTGTTTGTCAGATATATTTATTAGAAATATTTTATCCCAGTTTGTGGCCTGCCTTTTCATTTTTTAAGGAGTCTTATGAAGAGCAGAAATTTTAAAATTTTGATTGAAGCCCAGTTTATTAAGTGTTCTTCCATAATATTCAAGTTTTTGAGATTAGCTTATGGTTTTCATGGTGGGAACTAGCTCAAAGGGAGTTGTAAAGTGTTTATCCTAACCTTCTGACCTCTTAAATTTTAGGCAACGCAGTGAATGCTTTTGCTTCCAGGTAAGATGATGTAACTCACAGCAGGCCAGCACTCCCAGGGCAACAACTAGAAAAAGCTAAGTTACCAAAGTCATATGCTTAAAGATATTGGGGAGATACAGAAGTAACAAAGATAAGTTAGAATTCTGGGCTGGGGGTACTTTCAGAGGTGAGCTGGTAATTGCCAACCATTTATTCTCTTGGGATATTTGCTGATTTGGGCTGCAGAAAGGACGAGGTTTGAGCCAAACAGAGTGGCTCTACTAGAGGAAAGACCAAACTTGACTTTTTTGTGAGTGCTTGATCCTGGCTGATAGATTGGAAATTTGAAGAGGTACAAATGCAACTGGTTTCCCCCACAAGATAGGGAGTTCTGGGGTGTGTGTGGAAGGCAGGGTGACAAAAGACTCCTAACGTTACAGTAATATTTCTAGTAATCTTGAAGTGGATAACAAGACAAATTGGAGAAAGGGATCTTCCCTTAAATACACAACCACTTTCCCTTTCAAAACATTTCCCAAACCTTGAATCTTTGGAAATGGTATGCTAAAGAGCTAAGCTCAAAACCCCCAAAGAGTAGCTTTGAATCTTCTGTCATTCTTTAGGTATAAAACATCAGTTTCACAAATAAGCACAGAATAGCCATGGCCTAGGAACAGGGATGAAGTACTCGTAATGAGAGTGCAATCTGGCCCTGAGTTAGCTCAATCTCTGCTTGGACTGAGGTAACAGGCTCTTCCTACTTTCTTCCACACAGAGGAAAGGGAAAATTTCTCCAGAAGAGAATATCACTTGTAACCTCTAGGGTTCTTTTATATGCAACGTCTGGCACACATTTGGGAAGTACTAGACATAATTGTGGAATAAAAACACAGTGGAAGTAGATTCATAGATAGTCCAGATACTGGAGTTAGCAAATGATTTAAAAATACCTATAAGATAGAGAAGGTGGATAAACAGATGAAAAGACTGAGAATTTCAATAGAAAAATTTGAATCAAAAAATCAGATATCTTAGAAATTAAGCATAAGTTGAATAGGTTTAACAACAGACTGGAAACTGCAAAAGATAAGAATAGTGAACACTGAAAATGGGTCAATAAAAATTATCCAAACTGAAGCATAGTTAAAAAAAAAAAAAAAAGTAAAAAAATGAACATAGGATTTTCATTCCTGGGCATAAAGAGACATAAAGGACATTGGAAACCAAGAAGGGGGAGAGTGGAAGGGGAGGTGTGGGATACAAACTTACCTATTGGGTACAATGAACACTATTCTAGTGATGGACATACCTGAGTTAAGCATAATATAAGGTATCTATGTAACAAAAACATTTGTACTCCCTTAATATTTTGAAATTTTAAAAAATGAACGTGGGAGACATGAAGGACTCAAAAGTCCAAACACACATTTATTTAGAGTATTAAAGGGAGAGAAGAGAAGGGCTCAGAAATGACAGCTGAAGAGATAATGACAAAGAATTTTTCAAAACTGGTGAAGGACCTCAACTCACAGAGGCCGTAAGCTTAATGATTCCTAAACAGGACAAATAAAGGCAACCACTCTGGGACATATTATTAAATTGTTAAAAACCAAAGGAAAAGAGAAAATCTTATAAGCCCCCAGAAAACAAAAAGACACAGTACTTCCAAAGGAGGACTAACAAGACTAAGAGCTGACTTTTCAATAGAAACCGTGGAATCATTAAGAAATAGGGAGGAGAAATTAATACACCCCCACTGATCAACCATATTTCTAATTTGGCAGTATTTCTTAAGTTGAATATGTTCATACCTATCTACTGAGCAATTCCATCTCCCTCTTATTCATACACACCTGTGAGAGTAAAATATTGGAAACCTGTATGTCCATAAATATCAGAATGAATAAATAGTATAGATTGTGATATCATTCAACATCAAGAAAATCAAACAAATTGCACAAATAGAAGTATAATATACCCTACACACAGACAATGGAACAGAATAGAGAACCCGGAAATTAACCCACATCCATAGCCAACTGATTTTTGAGAAAGTTGCCAAGAAAACTCATTGGGGAAAGGACAGTCTCTTCAATAAATGGTCCCGGGAAAACTGGATAATCATATGCAGAAGAATGAAACTAGACTCCCACACCTCTCACCTTATACAAAAATCCACTCAAAATGGATCAAAGACCTAAATGTAAGACCTGTAACTACAAAACTACTAGAAGAAAACAGGGGCAATGCTTCAGGATGTTGGTCTGGGACATTTTATGGATAAGACCTCAAAACCACAGGCAATAAAAGCGAAAATAAACAAATGGAATACCAGACTAAAAGACTTCTGCTCAGCAAAAGAGACCATCAAAACAGTGAAAAGACTACATACAGAATGGGAAGAAATATTTGCAAACTACTTATCTGACTAATATGCAGAATATACAAGGAACTCAAACATCTCAACAACAAAAAAACCAATCTGATTAAAAAAATGGGCAAGTGATCGGAACAGACATGTCTCAGAAGATGGCATGAATGACCAAAAAATATATGAAAAACGATTAACACTAATCATCAGGGAAATGCAAATCAAAACCACAATGAGGTATCATCTCACCCCAATTAGGATAGCAATTATCAAAAAGACAAAAAATAACAAATGCTGGTGAGGATGCAGAGAAAAGAGAACTCTTAGACACTGTTGGTGGGAATGTAAACTAGCACAGCCACTACAGACAACAGTATGGAGGAGGTTCCTCAACAAACTACAAATAGAACTATATGATTCTGCAACCCCACTACTGGGAATTTATCAAAGGAAGGGAAATCATTATATCAAAGAGGCTTCTGAACCCCCATGTTTATTGCAGCACTACTGACAATTGACAAGATATGGAATCAACCTAAGTGTCCAAAAACAGACGAATGTATGAAAAATGTATATATACGCAATGGAATACTATTCAGCCATAAAAAAGAATGAAATCCTGTCATTTGTGGCAACATGGGTGGAACTGGAGGACATTGTTAAGTGAAATAAGCCAGGAACAAAACATAAATACCGTATGTTCTCATTCATATGTTGAAGCTAAAAGAAGTTGATGTCATAGAAGTAAAAAGTAGGACAGATGACACTAGAGGCTGTAAGGGTAGGGCAAAGGGAGGGATAAAAAGAGACTGGATAAAGGATAGAAAATTATAGCTAGATAGGAAGAATAAGTTCTAGTGTTCTATAGCACTTTACAATGACTATAGTTAATAATATATAGTTTCAAATAGCTAGAAGGATACTGAACATTCCCAAAGAAATGATAAATGTTTGAGATGACTGATGACAATTACCCTCTGATCACTATACATTATTTGTATTGAAACAGCACTATGTACACCGTGAATAGATACAATTATTATTTGTCAATTAAAAAAATAAAATTAAGAAAAATAAAATAAAATTAAGTTGAAAGGTCAAAAAATAAAATCACAATAGTTTATAATATTTATGAATATATTAATGAAATACTTAATACACTTATAAAAACATACATGCATCACAGGAATTCACAGGAGGCACTCAATTATATCTTGTCTAATTCTTAAATGAAGAAATAAAATAACTTGACAATGTTGACTGGCAGATACACTGGTACTCTTTATAAATTTATTTATCCTTACCTGTATGTTTGAAATATCTCACAATATCATTTAAGAATAATCAAGAAGCCTTAGGACTTGGAGGAAGTTCAACATGCAGTGTTTTCAGGATTTAAAAAAATAATAATTCTTACGGTGGAAGAGAATGATATGATTTAGGACATTTCTAGTTATTGTCAACGCCATTCTAAGCTCAGAGGAGTGCTTGCTCAGTGAGGTTATCCATACAAGAGGATTTGGCTGCAAAAATGAGAAATAGTATTTCTGTTTCCACTTGATTCAGAAAGTCAGCAGAACATGTAAAATACTCAGCTGATAAGAAAAAATAAACACCAAAAAGTGACCCCTTAAATACTCAGGGTTTTATTTATTTATTTACATTACTCCTGATTTGAGTTGCTTTATCCTTTGGGTCTTTGTTCTGAAGGGAAATCACTTCTCCTAATACACCAGTGACATTTCTGCAAAGCTTATCAGCCAATGCCCTCTTTATTCAGAAACTTGTAGGTATTATGAGAAAAAAGGCTATTTTCTGGGTGTCATAAAACCTATTCTCAGATGTGCTGTTTCCAGATGCCTTCACAGGTTTGTTCAACCTGATGGCTGGCACCCCCAACATCTGTAGACTGCAATGATTACCTGAAGTTATGGTCAAAGCCAAACTCCACATTAAAAAAATGAGTAACTTATATTCATGAAAGCATTTTTTACTTCTTGCGGAAATAGCCAACAAGCTGTTATGTTACAGGGTGATGTGCATAAACTCATCAAGGAGAAAAGGTCATTTAAAAGGAAAAAAAGCCACCAACTGGGAAATAAAAATTTTGATAAGCATGAGGAAGGAGCAAGAATTGAAATACTGTATATAAATCAAGTGGCTTTTGAATTAATATTCCATGCTAATGATTTCTACAATGCCCTTTTTGTTAATAAGGCTTCCAAAATTTAAATTACTACTTCCCAAAGTTTTAAGTGAAAAGGTAGCTGAAGCATCTATTTTAAACAGGTCAGAGAGAAGCTCTATCAGTCATTTTTGTGATTACTCAGTGATTGAGATTAGATAAAGATTTTAATGATTTAAACAAGGGAACTGGATCCGATTATGCTATACTTATCACCTCTCAGCAAAACCTGACCAGAGACACTTACAATTTCTTTCCTCATCTTTTTCTCTGCCTGGGAAGAAAAATCCTATAGTAAAAATTTATGGGTAAAGACATAAAGCTGCAACATAAGCAGATGGTGTGGTAGTTTGACCTTAACTTTCATTTTAAACCAAGTTTAGATCACTTGAATTCCAAAAAATAGTAAATTGCATTTAAAAAAAACCGTCTTGCTCTTTACATTGTCACACACACCTCTGAATGCTGTCATTTTCTTGTGACACAATGATAAGTATGTACCATTTCCTTCTTAACTTGGGATTGAAATGGATGGCATTCTTTGTTATAACGTATAGATCAATAAAAAATGTTGCCTAAAGTCCTTTAGAGCTGGGGTCCCCAAGCCCCGGGCTACTGCCCGGTACTGGTCCGTGGCCTGTTAGGAACCGGGCTAGGCATCACTGCCTGAGTTCTGCCTCCTCCCCCACAACCCTCCTGTCTGTGGAAAAATTGTCTTCCATGAAACTGGTCCCTGGTGCCAGAAAGGTTGGGAATTGCTGCTTTAGAGAGGCACCCTTTACCTCACTGGGCAAGCTAAGCTCTTCTTCTCATTAACAAACAACTAGTTGGACAATAAACACAGGACAAAGCAACCATTGGACTTATCAAAGCAAAGGTAGATTACACCAAAAGCAACAATGAGCCCTTTAAATGATACTTTCAATTGATGATACCACATGGGGCAAAGATGGAAGGAAATGACCTCTCTCAATCACTGCTAAAGGATACAAAATTATCAATAAAAAATTTGGCACAGGCACTTGAAAGGAGCCTGTATAAATGAAGGGCCTTGAAGGTTAAGCTTCAATAGCCACTTCTGATCAAAAGCCTTAAAATGTGAATATCCAAATTCTCAGTTGTATTCAAAATAACTGTTTTTAAATATGCAAAGCTATAGATTCAAAGATCACTTTCACAGCACTGATTATGATGCTGAATGATTTGGGCTGATTTGAATATCAACAGATAGAAAATGAATTAAATAAATTATAGCACAGCTGTTAATAGAATATTATACAGTTATAAAAAATAATGCAGATCTATATTTTAATGAGGTCCATGATAAAATATTAACTGGGATATAAAACATAAAGTATAAGTAAATGGGATTCAATTTTTGTAAATATTTATCCTTTGTATAAAACAATGGAAAAATGGATTTTAACTTAAATAGTTCAGTGGAGAAACAGTCTAAGTAACTAGAACAAAATCTGTATAGAATTAGATATCCACATGGGATAAAGTGAATCTTGGCCAGCACTTCACACACACACACACACACACACACACACACACACTCAATTTTAGCTTAATTATGGATCTAAATGTGAAAGATAAAACTTTTAGAAAAATAAAACAGTATCTTTTTTACTATGGTAGGTAAAGATTTCTTAAACATAAAATAAAAAGTGCTCTTATAAAAAAGGCAATTTGGATTACATTTAAAGAACTTCTATTTATCAATAAATACCATTTAAAGGATAAAAAAGTAGAAGATGATATTTACAGAACATAAATGAAGGAAAGGTCTAGGAACTAGAACATATAAGAACCTCAACAAGTCACTAAGGGAAAATGTGTGAAAGACTTGAACTGGCAGTTGACAAAAAAGTTTTACCTAAAAGGTTAATAAACACAAGGCATTCTGCCCAGGGGCCCAATAGCCCCTGCATATCCACATGTCCGGAGCCCTGATATCATCTTGCCACACCCATGCAAAAGACTCTAGGGCCACAACCCCAGATTGACCCAGCAGTGCAGCCATAAACCCAGCAGCAGTGCCCATGCGGCACATGGCACCAAGAGAATAGGCAGTCCAGCACAGCAGAGAGTCAACCCCAAATACAGAGGAAGCCAATGTGTATGCTCCCCAGAGCCTGAGAACTGATAGCCTGGGGCCTGTCTCTAATGGCAACTCCACATATTCCGGATGTAGCGCCACCAAGCACCTGCATGCTGTCCCCAAGGGCCCAACATCTGCTTGGCCTGGGACCTACCAAAAGTGATCCTGCCCACTCCAGTGGCAGAGTTGCCAAGTGCCTGTGTACCTTCCTCCAGGGTCCCAAGGATCAACTTGCCTGGGACCACTGTTTCAGGCAACTCCACCTACTCCAGCAGCAAAGCTGTTGTACCCCTCCTCCCCCACAAAGGGCCTGATGATCAGCTTGTCCAGAGCCTGCCACTGCTGGAAACTACACTACGGTGTCCAGCCAGAACCAAAGTCAAAGCACACTATTCAACCAACACTATAGGACACACCTATATGAAAAAAGTCTTCTCCTATGAAAGCTACTCTGTAAAATACAAGAAAAGACAATTCCAACAGATGAGGAGATATCAACATAGGGACAAAAAAACCATGAAAAAGTAGAGAAACATGACACTTCCAAAAGAACACAATAATTCTCTAGGAAGAGACCCTGAAGAAATCTATGAAATGCCTGAAAAGGTATACAAAATAATGATCTTAAAGAAATTCAGTGAGATACAGATAGATAATTCAATGAAATCAGGGAAAGAATTCATGATCTGAATGAGAAATTTAACAAAGTGAAAGATATTATGAAAGAGAACCAAAGAAATCTTGGAGCTGAAAAATTCAGTGAATGAAAAAATACAATTGAGAATATCAACAATAGACTAGATCAAGCAGAAGAGAGAGTTTCCAAATGTGAAGACAGGTCTTTTGAAACAACCCAGTCAGACCCCACCTAAAAAAAATTAAAGAAAAAAGAATAAAAAAGAATGGGAAAAGTCTATATAACTGATGGAACAACAATAAGTGAACAAATATTCACATTATGGGAATTCCAAATGTAGAAAAGATGGAGAAAGGCATAGAAAACCTATTTAATAAAATAATAGTTGAAAACTTTCTAAGTCTTGGGAGAGATATAGGCACCCAGACCCAGGAAGCTCAAAAATCCCAAATAGAGTCAACCCAAAAAGATTCTCTCCAAGAAACATTATAGTCAAACTGTCAAAAGTGAAAGACAAAGAATTTTAAAAATAGCAAGAGAAAAGCATGAAGTCATATATAAGGGAATCCTAATTAGACTAACAGCAGATTTTTCAGCAGAAACCTTACAGGAAAGGAGAGAATGGGATGATATATTTAAAGTAATGGGGGGGAAATCCTGCATGCTAAGAATATGATACCCAACAAAGCTATTCTTCAGAAATGAAGGATAAATAAAGTCTTTCCCAGACAAGTGGAAAACGGGGGAATTCATCACACTAGACTGGCTCTGCAAGAAATGTTTAATGGAGTCCTACATCTGGAAGAAAAATGACAATAACTACCATCATGAAAACATGTAGAAGAATGAAACTCATTGGTAAAGCAGATACACAAATGAGAAAGAGAAAGGAATCAAACCTTATCACTACAGAAAACCACTAAACTGTAAAAAACAACAACAGAGGAAGAAAGGAACAAAGGATATATAAACCCACCAGAAAATAACAGAATGACAGGGATAAGTCCACGCCTATCAATAACAACCTTGAATGTAAAAGGTTTAAATTCCCCTGTTAAAAGATATAGACTAGCTGAATGTATTAAAAAAAGAAAAACAAGATCCAACTGTATACTGCCTGCAAGAAACCCCCTTCATCTAAAAAGAAACACAAAGACTGAAAGTAAAGGGATGGAAAGCTATTCTATGCAAATGCAAACCAAAAAATGAGCAGTAGAAACTATTCTTATATCAGGTAAATATAGATTTAAGTAAAAAAAAAAATTTTTTTATTTTGCTTATCTTATATTTACCTGATATAAATATATAAAAATATATGGAAAAGAAGGTCATTATATAATGATAAAGGGATCAATTCAGCAAGAAGATATAACAATTATAAATATATATGCACCCAAGAGAAAAAGTTGGTTTTTTTAAAAGATAAACAAAATCAACCAACCATTTTAAAAGGAGAGAGAAGAGCCAAATAAAATCAGAAATGAAAAAGGAGCCATTACAACTGATACCACTGAAATATAAAGAATCGTTAGAGACTTATGAACAACTATACAACTACAAATTGGAAAGCCTAGTGGAAATGGATAAATTCCTGGTCACATACAATCTACCAAAATTGAACCAGGAAGAATTAGAAAACCTGAACAGACCAAAACAAGTAATGAGATTGAATCAGCTATAAAAAGTCTCCCAACCAAGAAAAGCCCAGGACTGGAGGGCTTCACTGCTGAATTTTACCAAAATTTTAAAGAACTAACACTAATTATCCTCAAACTATTCCAAAAAATTGAAGAGAACTTCAATAACTTGTTCTATGATACCAAAACCAGACAAAGACACAACAGAAAAAGAAAACTACAGACTAATATTCCTAATGAACATAGATGCAAAAATCCTCAACAAAATACTAATAAACCAAATCCAACAGCACAACAAAAAGATTATACACCCTAATCAAGTGTGATTTAGTCCAGGGATGCAAGGATGGTTCAACAATATACATAGATCAATAAATGTGATATATCACATCAATAGAATGAAGGACAAAAATCATGGTTATCTCAATATATACAGAAAAAAAGCATTTAATAAAATTCAATATCCCTTCATCATACAAACTTCAACAAATTAAGTATAAAAGGAATGTACCTCAATACAAGAAAAGTGATATACAACAAACCCACAGGTAACATTACACTGAATGGGGAAAAGTTGAAACCTTTTTCTCTAAAAACTCTGGAACAGGACAAGACTGTCCAGTTTCACTACTCTTATTTAACATAGTACTGGAAGTCCTAGTCAGAGTAATGAGGCAAGAGAGAACTTAAAGGGCATCCAAATTGGAAAAGAGGAAGTCAAATTGTCCCTGTTTGTAGATAACATGATCTCACATGTAGAAAAACCTAAAGACTTTACTAAAAACTCTTAAAATTGATAAAGAAATTAAGTTGTAGGATACGAGATCAACATATAAAAATCAGTGTAGCTCTTCTACACACTAAAACCAAACTAACTGCAAAAGAAATCCTCTTCAACAAATGATGCTGGGAAAACTGGATATTCATATGCAGAAGAATGAAACCAGACCATTATCTCTTGCCATATACAAAAATTAACTCAAAATGAATTGAAGACTTAAATGTAAGATCCAAACTATAAAACTACTAGGAGAAAACATAGGGGAAATGCTTTAGGATATTGCCTTGGGTAGAGATTTTAAGGCTAACATTTCAAAAGTACAGGCAACAAAAGCAAAAGTAGACAAATGGCGTTAAATCAAACTAAAATGCTTCTGCACAGCAAAGGAAATAATCAACAGAGGAAAGAAACAACCTACAGGATGGGAGAAAATATTTGCAAACTATTCATCTGACAAGGGCTTAATATCCAGAATATACAAGGAACTCAAACAACTCAAAAGCAAAAAACCAAATAATTATTTAAAAAAATAAGCAAATGATCTGAATAGACATTTCTCAAAATAAGGCATACAAATGGCGAAGAAGTATATGAAAAAATGCTCAACATCACTAATCACCAGGGAAATGGCAAATCAAAACCACAATGAGATAACATTTCACCCCAGTTAGAATGACTATTATCAAAAAGACAAAAAATTAACAAGTGGTGGTGAGGATAAGGAGAAAAGTGGACTTATATGATGTTAGTTGGAATGTACAGTAGTGGTAGCCATTATGGAAAACAGTATGGAGGTTCCTCAAAAAACTGAAAATAAAACTACCATATGATTTAGCAATTCACCTATTGAGTATTTATCCAATGGAAAAGAAATCAGTATATAGAAGAGATATGTTTACTTCTGTGTTCACTGCAGCACTATTCACTATCAATCTAGGTGTAATCAATCTAGGTGTTCAAAACCAGACAAATAGATAAGAAAATGTGGTATATATACACAACGGAATATTATTCAGCCATAAAAAAGAATGAAATCCTGTCATTTGTGGCAACATGGATGGAACTGGAGGACATTATATGAAGTAAAACAACCCAGGAACAAAAGACAAATACCGTATGTTCTCATTCATATGTGGAAGCTAAAAAAAGTTGATGTCATAGAAGTAAAAAGTAGGACAGGACACTAGAGGCTAGAAGGGTAGGGCAAAGGGAGGGATAAAAAGAGACTGGATAAAGGATAGAAAATTACAGCTAGATAGGAGGAATAAGTTCTAGTGTTCTACAGCAATGTGGGGTGACTATAGTTAATAGTTCATTGTATTAACATATTTTCAAATAGCAAGAAGAGAGGATTTGGAGTATTTCCAACACAAAGAAACGATAAATGTTTAATGTGAAGGATATGCTAATTATCCTGATTTGATCATTTTACATTGTATACATGTATCAAAATATCACTCTGTACCTGATAAATTTGTACAATTATTAGGGTTAATTAAAAGTAAATAAACATAAAAGGTTTCCAGCTGCAATAATCATCAAGGAAATGCCATTAAACCCTAAAAGATATTATTTCACATGACCAGAAAGGCTAAATTGAAAAGATAGATAATACCAAGTATTGGTAAGAACATGGGAATACTGGAAGTTTCATGTACTGCTGGTAAAAGTACAAATAAATAAAACCACTTTGAAAAGTCTTTGATAATATTAATATTGACTAAAGCTAAACATATGTTTACCCTGTAACCTAGTGAGTTCATTCCTAAATATACAACCAAAATAAATGCCCAAACTTTTGCATCAAGAGGCACATACTATTTATAACATTACAATTCATAATAGTCCCAAACTAGAAGCAATTCAAATGTCTATTCATAGTAAAATAGACAAAAATTGCTATAGCTGTACAATAGAATCCTAGAAAGAAATGAGAACAAAGGTGATAACCATGGGAAAATCAAACAAACATAATGTTAAGGAAAAGAAGCCAGACACAGAAGAACCCAAATTTTAGGAGTCTAGTGGAGTAACAGGTGAAGAAAATCTCTGGTGTTAGAAGTCTCTGGTTACCTGTTGGGGGACAGTAGCTCCTTGAATAGGCTTGAGTGGGCCTTCTGGGGTGCTAGTAATGTCTTATTTCTTGATCTGAGTGCTGATTACATGGGTATATCTATTTTGTTAAAAAAATCCGATCCCTATACTTATTCTTTTTGTACTTTTCTGTTATGTATACTATATCCTTATACAGAGTTTGTTTTTAAAAGTATGTAAAGCTATGATGAAATATTGCTTCCACAAATTAATATAAGGTATTATTAGTCCTGAAATAATAGGTGATATAGTTTATGTGTTAAAATACATTAATTAAAAAACAGCAAATGCCGCTCTTACAGCAGGAGAAACATTTCTAACTATTCCAAATTCTTCCCTTTGAGTAGTTTGCCTATGATGAGGTCTAAATATCTGTTCTCATTCTTGCCTTTTGTCAATTAGAAGTTCATCTGAATGTTTTTCAGCTTTCCACCTTATTTCCTTTTCCACAGGTCTATTTTCTTTTCAAAGAAATATTTAAAATGACTTCAAAAATTGGGGAATATTAGAGGATTAAAAATACCAAGCAAATTGATATAGATTAATGGATCTTACCTCATCCTCAATTTCTTATATTTCTAGGTTTCTTTACAGTTTTCAAGGGTGATGTCCTGTATCCCACAGGCAGTGCCTGAAACCAGATACTGTACTGAATGATTAGCTGCATTTCTTATTGGCTTGTGTCAATATACCAGTGGGCACCAGAGGAGTCATTATAGTCCATCACGTCAGGGGTCCACGCGCGGAGGAGTCTGAGAATGTAATTATGCAACAGACAATTCCATCCAGTGGAGAGGGCCCATGACGTAAGAACAGCAGCACAGACAGGGATCTGTGGTTTGCCAACATGAATAACACCGTATTTCCAAAAACGACCAGTCAACTTTAGCTCTGTGGAGAAATGGACGTTGCTGATGCGTACAGATCTCAAGACATCTCTTCCTTCCACAACATCTTCGGGCACGAGCAATCAGGAAAGAGGCCGGCCACACAAACTAGCATTTTGTGTGTGTGTGTGTGGGGGGGGGTCAAGTCAATAAGGAATATCGAGTTGGGTTAATGGCTCATAAGGAACAAATCAGCATTTCAGGAAACTGCTGGTCTAGAAAACAAACATTTTAAAGCAAAGACTTCCTTTTTGAGATTATGATATTAGAGGAAAAAAAGGTGAATCTTCAAGTCAACACAAACTCATGCCACAAGTTGTATTTTTATGAGTCATTCTTTCTCTTAGCCAGTGTGTCACGTTCCTCTGATAGGCAGGATTGCAATACTGCAGGCATGTCTGTAGAGTCTTCGATAAGGCCATGCCACGAGGGGAATTATAATAGCTATTTTCGAAAGCACCTATGGTGGTCCGAGTTCCTTATATATAGAGTCCATTTAATTCTCAAACATCCCTGCACTAATGACAGCAGCAGGAGCAGCTTTACAAAGATTGCTCCTCATTATTGAGTGTTTGACATGCCATGCACTATGCTAAGGACATAATTTAAAACACTCTCAAGGTGTGATATCTGTTTTCCAGAGAAGAATATATTCAATCCCATCATTAATGTATTTAATTGATGGGAATTAAACTATAGTCCTTTGGCAAAGTGAGAGAGGGAGAAAGAGAAGCCGAGGGAGGGAGGGAGGGAGGGAGAGAAGCCGGGGGGGAGGGAGGGAGGGAGGGAGAGAAGGAGGGAGGGGGGAGGGAGAGAAGGAGGGAGGGAGAGAAGGAGGGAGGGGGAGGGAGAGAAGGGGGGGAGGGAGGGAGAGAAGGGGGGGAGGGAGGGAGAGAAGGAAGGAGGGGGGGAAACTGATGTTCCAAATGTGGGTGACTTTGCTTTCAGTTCTGCATAAACTCTTGTGTCCAGGAGTTGGTGTGAAAAGGGTGATGAAGACCTGCCATTTTCCCCCTTTGTCTCTTTCTTTGTTCCCCTCATTGGGTGAGAACCACACCGAGGTGAGGACAAATCAAGTGACTAAAGATGCATTTTTTCCCCCCTCCACATGGCCCCTAAAAGCAAAAAGTCTTCATTTACAACAGAAATTACTCAATGCTGGGCAATTGAAATTTTGTTTTCAAGAGTAATTTTAAATCCCACTGATTTTTGCTTTATGTTTTTACTCTAAAACTTACCCTTCACTCTCTGCCCCCACCCACCCCTGTTCTCCTAACATAAAGCCAATACCCCACTCACTGTAATGAGTTTCAGACAGATTAAACGCCCAAGGTTAGAAAGTGACTAAGTGGCGGTATTGAGACCCTAACCAAAATCCCCTGACTTCAAACCCGTTCCATCTCTAATATGAGGCCCTCCTTTGGTGGCACCATAGCTGTGGTCAACACAAAGGCTATGGTCCTCCAACTTTGTGCCCACCCAGGGATCTTATTAAAGAGGCATAAGAGATTCTAACTCTGTAGGTCTGGGAGGTGGGGCTTGTTTTTTTAAACAAACCCTCAGGTGAAGCTGGTGCATGGGATAAAATGGCTACACTTTGAGGAACATGAACTTCCTTTAGGAGACTCCAGAAGAAAATTTCTTAAAATTAAAAAAAAAGTATCTGTTATCACCTAAGAAATACAAAATTATAATTTTGAATATGCTCTTTTAAACTATAATTGAACTGTACCCCACAAAGATTCTGATTTTTCTTCCCCACAATCTGGGAGCTGTGTCTGGTTTGAGAATTTCTGTTCCATATCGTTTTTTGCTAATAGATCTAAAACAAAATCTCTTCCTAATAATCTAGTGATACTATAATTTTATGACTCTGCCATTAAGGCAATGTTGCTGAGAAAAAATTCCTTCGAATTTGTTAAACCCTCCTTTATTAAAAAAGATATGAATCCAGGCATTAAGGCATTAAGCAGAGGAATGTCTCACCTTTGATTTCACCTTTGATTTCCTATAATACACAAAGAGGTATTAAAGGTAGTGGCTAAATTGACATTTGGAGTCAGGGCAGTTTGACTTGGTGTCTCTTAACTGCCCTTTAGTAGTTGTATGACCTGTGGCAAGTTATCTAACCTCTCTACACCTTAGTTTGTAGAGGTGGGATCCTATTGTAGAATAGGGATCCTAAGAGGACTCAACTAATATACTGGCTCTGTGGATTGAATTAGATTATGTATAGGGCTTGGCACACATGTACTGAGGACTCAAATATTAGCTTTTATTTTTGTTACAACATGGATTAATTTCCTAGGGCTGCTGTAACAAATTACTATGAACTGTGTGGTTTACAACGACAGAAATTAATTCTCTCAAAATTCTGTGGCTGGAAGTCCAAAATCAAGGGGTTAGCAAGGCCATATTCTCTCCAGAGGAAAATCCTTCCTTGCCTCTTCCCGCTTCTGGTGGCTCCAGACTTTCCTTGGTTTTTGTTTTGTTTTGTTTTCTTTTCTTTTCTTTCTTTCTTTCCTTGGTTTTTGGCTGACGGACTCCAATCTCTGCCTCTGTTTTAAAATGGCCCTCTGCTCCCTTTGTGTATGTCTTCTCCTCTGTATGCCTTTTGTAAAGACTTTTGTCATTGGATTTAGGGCTTGCTGGGATAATCCAGGATGATCTCATCTTGAGATCCTTAACTTAATTACATCTGCAAAAATCCTGTCTCCAAATAAGGTCACATTCACAGGCTCGGGGGATTAGGATGTGGACATATCTTTTTGGAGGTCATCATTCAACTTATTACATAGCAAATGTTTTTAATAGTTTTTTTTTAAACACAAATTACTTTTATATACATTGTCTCATTTAAAATTTTAATTATTACAACATATTTATGAAGGAGGAATATGAATACATAAACACCAGTAATCCAAGAATATGAAAACTACTATGAGAGAGGTGGAACGGAAGAAGGTGGCAAGAGATTGCTTCCCATACGGGGATGCTGAGAAAAGCTTCATGGAACAAGTAAAACTCTAAATAGACCTTGAAGGATGGGTAGAATTTTGAACCTTAGATTTCTTTTGTATTTAACAGGGATAATAATTAACATTATAGGATTGCTCTGAGTATTAAGAGACAGAACCCATGTAAAGCACTTAACACACAGCCCGGTATATAGTAAGGGTTTAATACCTGTTTGTGATAAGTACTGTTAAATGTTGCTTTTTCAAGACCTGCCAAATAAATGATACAAATTACTAGTAACATTCCTTGTCTTGTGCAGAATACTATACCCATTGTACTTTAAAATGTTTCTCTTTCTTTGCTTTTTTAAACAGTGATTTTGATAAATCCATCCACAAGTTATCAATCATTTTACAAGATAAAGAAAAGATGACATTTATGCTAGAATATTCTGCCACCTACAGGTAACCAAGGGCTGGTACAATTCTCACAAAAACTAGCTACACTTGTTAATATTAAGTAACTTTTGATGCAGGGGCCCTGTTCGGACTCTAGGAGGCTCAATAAATATTTGTTGCTTTCTTGCTATTGTCAGTAGTTGTTGGTCAAAAGCACTGTTTTAGATAAGACATTAAAAGATGTTTAATGCTTTACTCCTACGCGCCTGATTTTTGAAATTCAGAAAAAAAGCACACAAATTCAGCTTTTAATAGATCGTTTAATCATCTAAAACAGTGGTTTCCAAAGTGTTATTCCTGGATCAGCAGCAGTACCTGGGACCTTTTTAGAAATGCAAATACCTGGGCTCCACCCGAGAGTTACAAATCAGAAGCTCTGGCGGTGGGGTTCAGCAATCTGGGCTTTCACAGGCTTGCCGGGTGGTTCTGATACATTCCAAAATTTGAGAATCCCTGACCTGGATGTTGGAAGCGGAGGTTTCTATGAAGGGGAGGGATGGGTACTGGGATGGGGTGAAGTCTGCGTGCTTTATAGTAGTGGAGGGAGGTGGCCGAGGTGGTGAGAAAAGCCCAACCCAACTGCATGGCTTTCTAAATTGGCAAACAGAAAATAATAATTTTTGTTAAAAACAGATTCATTATAACTTCAGTATTTCTTTCCAGCTAGAGAATTATATTTTTTTCTATCAGAACTTTAAAATAAAGGAAATGTTGGCTTTGTTTTCTACTTTCTCTTATGTTAAAATCATTTATGAGATTAAACTAAATCTCTTAAGTAACTAAAATTTTATTCATGTGCACAGCTAGACCCCATCTGTAAATGCTTGAGTTAAAAAGGCACATTATTGCGCCTTACTTAATTTAAAATCAGCAAAAAGTAATAAAAGTGGATCAATTTTATTATCAATATCTTCATGCACACTAAGATGGGAGAATATTATTTCCAAATGTGTATTTGAAATCGAGGCATGTCCTCCTTTAATTATGTCAAGATCTCAGGATTTTTTTCATAGCACAAAATAATACATTTGGTCTTTTAAATCTCTTTGGCTAAAAAGCATCATGGAGAGGGTAAAAGTGCAGTGAGTATACATGGAGGGCTAGTGGAAAACATGAAGCTGCTCATGACAGGGAAAAAAAACTGAATATGCCAAGAACATTTCTCCCACTTGGCAACAACTCCTGTGGGGTTAAGGGTGACAGAACTCAACCGAGTAACACTTACTTGGTTCCTCCTAAGGCCGCACGGAGAGGGCTGTGTCTGAGGGTTAGGTCTGTGAAGTGAAGGTCTTGTCTTCACCCCAGTTTGCTGCCAGAGGGACTCCAGCAGGCAGCTTAAGCTCCATTAACCTCAGCTTCCTCATCTGCAAGAATGGGTAACAATGCATCCTACTGCCCAAGACCTTAGTGAGAGTTTAATAAGGCACTGGTTCTCAAACTCGGCTGCACATTGGAATCACCTGGGGATCCTTAACAACTGCTGCAATGAGGTGAAAGTGCTTAGCATGATGCGTGCCCTATAGCAAGAGTGTGATCGGCATTAGCAATTATTATTGCTGCACATAAGGTATTATGCTCAATGGTGGTTGCAGGGTAGGGTGCACATCTGGGAAACATTGATACCCAGGCCCCACTGAGGCTTTCTGATGTGCTTGATCTGGAATGGGGACCTGAGCATTTGTTCAAACTCTCTAGGTGACTGATGTGGAACCAAGGTGGAAAATAGAACTGCTGTCCCATTTATTGAAAGATG
Source organism: Daubentonia madagascariensis (assembly GCA_023783475.1). Classification (NCBI taxonomy): domain Eukaryota; kingdom Metazoa; phylum Chordata; class Mammalia; order Primates; family Daubentoniidae; genus Daubentonia; species Daubentonia madagascariensis. The sequence goes on from JAKFHU010001953.1 coordinate 46,927,913, forward strand.
AATAAAATAAGGGTCTTCCCCTTCAGGTGTCCACAATCTCATCAGGGAGACAGACAAAATCAAGGTGAACTGTAACAATGATAGCCTAAGACTTGAGCACTTAACTATGTGCTGAATCTATGCTGAGCACTTTATAGATATAGATCACATTTCTTTATGATAACACCATAAGATGGGTACTATTATTATTAATAGAAAAAATCTTAATGTCTTTATTACTTTCTAAGAAGTCAAAGAGTTCCTTGTTTCATGGAAATGGGAGATAAGTTCGGGACTGTAAGCATGGATACAGGATCACAGACAGAGTAAACCTCTGCATAATTAAGGCTGAGACATCTAAGGTGTCTGAAGAGACCAAGAGAGAAGAAATCAGAAATGGGTGTTGGGGTGAGAGAAAGAAGGCTTAGGCAGAGGGGAACGTTTGAAGTAGGTATGTATAAATGTTCAAGTAAAAGAGATGTTTAATAAAAAGCATGAACTTATAAAATGCACGGTGGGACTGGATTTCTTATAGAAACCCATTTGTGAACCAGCTGATGAGGAGATTAAGCAGTCAACTGCTGTGGACAAGGCTTACAGCTGGCACCTGGGTGAGGAAGCTGGGGTGTAACAGGTTAAATACATTGTCCAATGTTACGCGCTAGTGAATGTGGAGCAGACTCCCAGGCCTGAATTCCTATCCATTTCACTCTGTCAGGTAGATTGTGGCTGGAGGCATATTCAAGTGACACAGGGATAGACATCTTTTCCCTGGGGGAGTCAGGAAGGATATGAAAAGGAAAATGTTTGAGAATGGAGCATGATGGGCTTTGGACAAGATGGGGAGGAGAGGGCAGTCTGCTTTGAGATAGTGATTGGGCAATGACTCAAGGCGAGGAAGTACCACATGAAGGCTATGTTTTTGTTTAGGCCACACGAAGTAATCTTACAGGGCTGAAAGCTAGAACTAGTGTCAGAGGATACTGTGAAATAAGGGGGCAAAGGGAGGCTTGGGTCAGATTTTAGAGCTCTGCACTTTTAGAAGCTTGGATTTCAATTGCAGAACAGTGGGAAGCTGCTGTAGATTTTTGAGCAGGGAAATGACTCAATAAGGAAAAAGACTGCAATTTAAAACATGTCTGGCAACAGTGAGTTTTCTTGCTAAAAATCAAACCATAGAATTTTTAGAAGGAAAGAGACTTTTGAGTTTATTTATCAGTTTCAAGCTAGTGGCCTGTGGGCTGGACATAACCCAAAGCTATGTTTTGTTTGTTTTGGTCCCCATGATGTGTCTTATCTGTTCTTATCTCCTTTAGCTTTTATCCAAAACATGCACTCTCTAGTTTGTAGTTTCTTCTCCTGATGTGTCTACCGGTGCAATTTTTAATAGTACAATGCACAGATCTCCCATGTCAGTTTATAATTATGCCAATGGATTGATACCAACATGTTCTCATTCCTCAAGAAATGGCTGGCATCCCCACAAGAATTTCCTATGTTAATGAAGATGTATAGCATAAGAGAATTGGCATAAATATGATGAAATACATTTCTTTATATTGGTCATCTCCTTTCCTGAGTCCTTGCCACACCTTGTCCTCTTTCTGTTCTTAGATAAGCCACAGATTCATTGGCCAGAATTTGCATATAACCCTTCATTTCAGAGCACAAAGTACTTGAAGGGGGAAAAAATAATAGTCCACATTTTTAAATTGAAGGCATATTCTTCATGATTTTTCCATGGTCAGGGATTGAAAACCCACAACTTACTTACTCATGTGGAACAAAGTTAAAAAATGTTTTATACTAGACTTCTCAACTTAGGCATTGTTGTTTTGGGCCAGCTAACTCTTTGTTGTGGGGTCCTGTACACTGTAGGGTGTTTAACACCATTTCTGTTCTCTACGCACTAGATACCAGTGGCACCAACACACCCAGTCATGACAACCAGAAATATCTCCAGTATTGCCAAATGTTCCTGGCAGCGGGTGGAGGGCAATATCTCCTCTGATTAAGAATCACTCCTTTATAACAGTCTTAATTTTGCTTTTCAACTTTTCACCCCAAACTCTTTAGACAGCACAGTTCATAGAAATATAAAATAAGTAAGTGAATTAAAATAATAAAATCAGACATGTTTCTTTTTTTAATTAAAAGTTTAAGAGCATTAAAATGAACTTTCCAAAAGTTATAAGTAGATGAGAAAATGTATTAAAAGGATCCCTAAATATTCACAGAAATCAAAAGGGAAAAGGTAGGGCAGAGAAAATATTTTCAAACTTGGAAACTATGTTCCTCTCTAAAGAAATTGATGGTTATTTTTAATGTTACTTTGCAATATGGGGTGTGTGAGTAATAGTCATCTTTTCTTCCTTGCCTGGAGTAATTACAGTAGAACATCTACACATTAAATCTAGAAAAAGTTTCAGAGCTTGATATAGGAACTGGTAGCTAATAAGATGCAAAAAGAAAATGTAAAAGTGACAAAGATTATATATACTGTTTCTTATAAAATGCTTATTTTTCAAACAAGCAAAATGAAATTCATTTCCAAGTTCTCAGGGCTATTAAAGAGAAGACACAGAAAGAAATAGTTTAGGTTCTTGTTTGCTGTGTTTCATCAGGTCTTAATGCATAGTAGTTGTATTTTAAACATATATTGTAATTTCTATACAGTAGTTGTCTATACATTTAGTGGGGTAAAAATGAATGATTATGGAATCAGGGCACTGTCACATTGACAGAATCTTAGAGGACATCTTGGCTGGCAATTCTTAAGCCTGGTTGTAGATTTCAAATATCTGAAGAGCTTCTTAAAAATACAGATGTTCAGATCCTACTGACAGATGTTTTAATTTAATTGGTCTAGAGCAGGCTGCACTATTATTTTTATTTTTTAAATTAAAAAAAATTTTTTTTAAAAATTATATATTTATAGGGTACGTGTGATGTTTTGATACAGGCATACAATGTGAATTAATCAAATCAGGGTAATTGGGGTATCCATCACCTCAGGCATTTAACATTTCTTTGTGTCAGGGACATTCCGATTCTACTCTTTTAGTTATTTTAAAGTATACCCTAACTTATTGTTGATTATAGTCACTTTGTTGTGCTATCAAATATTGTTCATTCCATTTAACTATCTGACTATATTTTTGCACCCATTAACCATCCCCACTTTATCTCCCCGTCCTTGCTTGCACTATTTTTAAATACTTCTCAGGTGACGCTAATATGTACCCAGGTTAAGAACCACTGGTCTAGTCCATGGGTTGTAAGTCCATGGGAACTTAAGCTGGTTCCTTGGCTGAGGCTAGTTCATCGGGAGGAAGTTGGTTACAGGGACCAGGGAATTTATGTGAATTAATTAGGTAGTCCCAGTGTAAGACAATAGATCCAGGTGAGGACTGTGGTGAATTGGAGAGTGGATGCCCTGCCTAAATGCTTTTCGCTGCTCACCTATAGCCATATGGAAATGCTGCCTTGCTTTTTGATAGAAACCAGACACATAGGTATTTTAGAGAAATTTCTCCAATTTTCTGAACACTGTAAGAGGCCAAATAAAGCATGTCTGTGGGCTACCAGTTTGCAACCCTAAATCCAGACCAATTTATTAATTTCACTAATGAGGAAACTAGAACCAGAAATTACAAAACTGTCCATGATGCCATAGTTAGTGGCTGAATAGAGAAGGACCCACAGCCTCACTCTAATTGCAATGTTTTGGTTTTTTTCCCCCAACTACCCCACATTGCTACGTGACAACTGCTCATGATAATAAGAACATCAATTAGATGCTCACAGCACGGCAGACACTGTGCTAAGTGAAACACACATACCGTCTTTTTTAAACCTCTCAGGGAATCCATGGAATAGGTGCCAATATTATCCCTATTTTACAGATGGGGAAAGTGAGAGTAAGAGACCCACAGTGGGTCAGTAGAGCATGGCATTGAATTCAGGTTCACGAGGTAGCAAAACTTATGCTGTTAACTCTTTGCAACCTGCTCTCCTGGAAATTTCTTTCCAGGATGTGTGAGGAGTCTCTCTTGATTCCATTTGGAAGATATGTACGTAGCTCTAATTCTTGGGGCATAAATCAAGACCCAGCCCAGTGATGCTCTTCCTGTGCTGTACCCATCTTTAGTGTTTATGATTAAAACCGACCCTGCTTGAGGTACAAGGTCAGTTCTTCACCAGGTCTGCTGGAAGCCCAGGAAAAATGACAGCCCTAATGAAATGCAGGAAGACCCTGCCAGGCTTGCTACGGCTATGCACAATTGGCCTCTTTCAGAAGCGATGGAATAAATTAAACATTGGCCTCTTTGTCACTCCCTGGCTCTTAGCCCGTGTACAAACACAAAGGCTTCCACTAAAAGAAACCATAAGGACAGGCTTGCGTTGCAGTGGAAAATAGTGAGTTTAAGAAGCATGAGGAAGGAAAATGAAGAAGGTTACCATTAAAAGCCAGTCAGAATCAATGAGCATGTTTGCATAACTGACTCAGCATTCTCTTCCCTCTGTCTGCTTTCTGACCTCAAGCCAACATTATTCCAAGGACTGACAATCCCAAAGCGTACAACTATCCTTCAGACTTTCAGCAAATTTAAAAAGTCCTCACCTTCACTTCTAGGCATGAGCGTTTGAATTATAAACATAAACTGAGAGTTCATTCATTTAGTATCTAGTCCCTATTCTGCAGAGCCCTTTGCTAAGGGCTAATGAGCTTGGCACTTTAGGACATCACATGATCTGACCCCAAGGATCTTACTGTGAATTGGAAAGCCAGTATATATTCAGTGATGAAGCAATAGTAGTCACAATTATTGCTGTGAGTTCAGAATTGCTGTTGTAAGTTTTAAATTGTTTTTATTTTACCTGAAATGTAATTTAGTTATAGAAAAAATAAGGAAATAGAGATTAAAAAGCTAAAAATGTCTTCATCTGTCATCCTTCCATTCCAGAAATCTCTCCCATTATTATTTGGGCATGCCCCTTTTAAATTTTTTTTATATACCTCTAAGTGGCTTGCTTTCTTTTTTAACCTAAGTGGGGTCATACAGTGAACAGTGTTTTATAACTTGCCTTGTTTTCCATTAGCATGGCATAAAGAGTTGCAGAAGGAGAAGAGGAGGTCAAGATACTTCCTTGCCTGGGGCTAGTTTACGAGGAGGAAGTGAACAGTAGCTACTTTGGGTTGGAGTTGAATGTACTCAAAGCCCACATGTGCAGGCAGACTATAGTAGAGCTGTGATTATGAGGACAGGGAGCCTGAGTTCTGGAGATGAAACAGAATGGAGCAGTAACCACCACATTACCCCCTTCTCATTTCAGTGGAGAGATGGGAAGTTTAGACTAAACTCATCATATCTTGGAATACAAATTCCAATTAGATCAATAACTGATTGATCTCTAAACTGACAAACAATAGCCAATTCAACTGTTGTGATCTAACTTTATATTGATTATCTCAGACTTCTCTTGGGTAGACAAGTATGTGGTGCCTTCCCTCATTGTGTTGATCATTTACAGATTTATCCATCCATTGGTCCACCCACCCATGCATCCAACAGTCACTTACTGAGCATCAATAATATGGCAGGCACTGGGGAGATAACAGAGAGCAATAGATAGTCTTCAGCTTCAAGAAGCCTCTGGTCCAGTACGAGAGGGAGAAAAGGCAGCAAGCAGTTATACAGAATGGTGGAATCATCCTACAGTGAACTGGCTGCCATGGGAGAACAAAAGCAGCAAACTAAAACAGATGTAGGAGCTCCAGGAAGCCTTCATGGAAAGAAAGACACCTAAGTGATTAGAAGAAATCTTATCAATCATTTTTTGTTCAGCCATATAAGATATTTGACGGAGACGCGAGTGTAGTGGTTAAAAGCAAGGTTTTTGGAATTAGATGTGAATTCAGATCACATGTCTGAACACTTGAAACCTCTACTACTGGTAGTGGATCACTACGGGATCATGCCTCTCAGTCTATTTTGCAATTTGTAATCGGACCACATTATCCTTGTCCTCCATCTGACTGAAGTCTGGAGCATATTCTGTGTATAATTTCCCTTTGGTTCCTTTCTGCCATCATTCTCCCAACATACCCAATATTGTCTCTAGCCCTCAGGTTCCTGGGTTGCCTACTGTGCTTACCGTCTCTAGACACTATTTCCAGTCTTGCTTCACTTGGAAAAAAAAAAGAAATCCAGTAACGAAGATTATCTCCTAAATCTCAGTGAACTTGCTGTAATTTCTTTTCAGTACCATAGTGCCTGAGATGCTGCAGTCACTAAATGAATATTTATCCACTGCATGGACAGATGGGTGGTTGAAAGAAATAGAGTTGAAAGTAAGGACGTCCTATGTTAGTCTCTTGAACCGAATAGCTTTAGAGCTGCATTTCCTTCTCAAAAATGATTCCTTCAAATTCCATTTTTACCATTCATTACTGCTTCATTGCTCATGAAATGGCATCTCCCCAAAGGCAGACTCTTGATATTTTTCCCACTTGCTCCTGGAGAAATTAAATGATGCAAACTTGTTCTAGTGAAAAGCCTCTGAATATCTTAACAGACCGTGGAAATATTTCCTTCCTAACATACCTCCCAATTTTATAATTTCCAGTCACGGAAGAGGTTCGTATTCAAGGTATCAGATCACTGGTCCTAAACTTCTCTTTCTTGACCACTTTGTGGGTAAGTCCCTGAAAAATCATCTCCGGTGAAAACAAGCATGCAGAGGCATGGAATAAAGAGGGAAAAAGAGGGAGGACGAAGGAAGAGAAACCTAATAAGGTAGCTGTGATTTGTAGAGAAAAGCCAAAGATTCAGAACTGCAGGAGTTTCTTTGTTTTTTGAAAGTCAGGTTAGAGTTCAAACTGACGTACATCAGAGACCTTTTGGGAGTGAAAGCGAGAGAAACCTCTCTGGGGGCTCTTCCTGGCTCATATAGGGCATCTTCTTGCTGGGTCCTCACATGGCAGAAGACCTAAGGCAGCTCTCTGGGGCCTCTTTCATAAGGGCACTAATTCCGTTCATGATCTAACAACATCCCAAAGGCCCCACCTCCTAATACCATCACATGGGTGATTACGTTTCTTTACTTTCTTTTTTCTTTCATAGGTGTAGCTCCTTCTGAATGGTGATTAGGTTTCATCATGTGAATTTGGGAGGTTTGGGGGACACAAATATTCAGGTCATAGCAAGGGGACAATAGTGTTTTCGGTGTTGTAGATGAGAAAACTAAGACTTAAAGGGATTAATTACTCAAGGACATAAGGCTAGTAAGACAGTGTATAAATATAAATCTGAAGTTACATCATTCAAATGCCATCTGGGAGTTTTCAGATGTGATTTGTAAAAATACAGTAATAGCTACTATGTCTAGACCTCGTGTTTAAGTGTTATCATTTAATCCTCACCGCTATACAATTTTTTTTTTCTATTTTAAAATTGAAGAAACTGATAGTTGGGGACATTGAGATGGCAAAGGTCTCGCAGGCAGCACACAGGAGAGTCACATATATATCCAGATATGCCTGACCCTGAAGCCTACGCTCTTACCTGCACATTTTTGCAGCTTTTCTTCTTTTGTGTTTTGCTTTCTTCTCCACTGAGCGTGGGGCTTATACTCTAATTCCTAAGCATCAGTAACACAGATGTTGCACCAAGAAAGTTAATAGAAGGTGAAACTTAGCTGCCACTGCTCACAATCATCTCTAGAAGTTAAATTAGAAGAGAATCCTAGAGAAACTTAAACAGATCTGGTTTCTTTTCTTTGTTTTTCTTTTCTTTTTTTTTTTGTTTTCATCTGGGTACTTCTTTGATAAATACAAGCTTGGGTGGGGTTTTTGCCGAAAGCCTTAGTTGGGAATAAGAGAGTTAAAGGTCTTCTTGAAAGCGAAACAGTGAAGTTTGAAAGTAGGATTTTTAAGAATCATATACAACAGATACCCCAGAGAGACTAGAATATGCCAACTTGCATCACCTGAAATAATGGCATCTTGACCTTCAATATCTCAGAAGCCATAAGAATAGGCAGGCTATTGATTAAGCAAAAACAATGTGTAGTAGACCTATTGCCATACGGGAAACTGCTAATGTGGTAGAGTCCTAGTAGTGTCTCAAAATGGTAAAGTTAGGGAAGGGTATTTATGAGGTTTTAGATGCTTTTAAGGTGGGTCTTGCAAGGTGGGGAATGGTTGGGATTGGACATATTTTATGACATATTAGCTTTCAGTGGTGAGCACAGAAAGGAGGTCTTGAATTAAGTCTTAATGAACAAATCATGCACCTTGATAAGGAAGCTATTTTAATTAGTAGGCAATCCAAGCTTCTAGGAGGAAGTATTTCCTTCCAGAAACAGGCAGTTATTTTTATTTATTTATTTTTTGTGCTTATTCTCGATATTGTTTAACATATGCATGGGAAAATATAACTGGTCCCAGAATTGTTTCACCATGGACAGGAAATTAGGCTGGTGTCCATTCTCAGACAAAAATTATCAGCAATGTCCAAAAGTAGGCCAAAGGACTTTTGCTTATGTTGACCCTATAGGGAGAACTAAGGCTCATACGTGCATATGCAAGAGTCCTTCTTTCAATAATTACCTGATGATTGGGCAAGTCCTAATTTGCTTTTTCTTTACTCAAGGGCCCTGATCAGACATAATGTTCCTCTACATCTTCAGAAGTGGTTTTTCTTCTCTCTGCCAAATGTAAACAGTTATAAGCTTAAAGAGATTGGTCTGCATAAGAATTAGTCAGGGAAGCTCTAAAACATGTAAATCATGGGCCCTACCCAAGTAAGGTTGAGGGTAGGACTCCAAATTTTAAACAGGCATCTCTTTCTCCCTTCCTCCCCTGCCCCAACCACCACCACCATCACCACCACGATATCAAATGGTGCTCCAGTAGAGGTCCCAGGACCAAGCTTTGAGAGACACTGGAAACTTGGTTCTCCTGGTTAGCAAAGTATCCGAATTGCCAGGGCAATTGGTAGGTGATCTTTGCTCTCTCTGGAGTTTCCCACTGGTTCTTTTTATTGACATCTCTGGGCATTTCAACATGGCCATGTAATAAGGAATTAATTGGACTTACCTTAATTCTCTGGAAGATAACATAAGAGATCAGTGCCCCAGAATCTACTGGATCTGTTTAGAAAGGTAATCCATTCTGTTCATTAAGTTAATTCTCTTAATCCTTGTTGTCAAATCACCTCTGATGGTTCAGTGGAAGATTATCATATTTAGGGTGAACTTTAAATGGAATTTTTTTGCATTTGCATATTTGATAAATACAATCTCCTTTCTTTTTTTTATAGCTTTATTCATTTATGGATTATTTTTAAAAGATAACACTACAGAGAAGTATAAAGAAGCCTGTAAGAGACACCTAAAATTTGACTTTTGGGCTAAGACTTTGAGACTTTTATCTCAGCAAACATGTTTTTGCAAAACTGGAATTGTACTATAATACTTTTTTTGCCTCTTGAACTTACTATGTCATGGACATTGTTTATATTAATACACTTAGTTGAATGCCTAAGTAGTTTTCATTTTTTTTTTTTTTTTTTTTTGTTATGAGGAAAATGCTCCAGAGAACATTCTGGCACACTTGTTCCAACAATTGCTTGTGTTAAATAACTACAGGTAGAGTTACTGTGTCACATTTAAGATTTAGACATATATTATCAAATCATCCTCAAGGAAGGCTTACAGTTGTGTTTTCCACACCCTCCTGTGTGCCTATACAGAGAAGGCTTCCGTGACCATATCATCCTGAATAAAATTGTATCACCTCCACTTCAAGGCTCTTATCCTATTAACTTGTTCTTTACTTCCTTGTACTTATCACCCCTTCACATATTTGATATTTCTTTGTTTATGTGCTCTTTGCCTCACTAAACTATAATCCCCATGAGTGCAAAGACTGTTTCTTTTGTTCCTGTTGTATTTTCAGTTCTTAGAACAGTGCCTAGCAGATAGTAAGTGCTCAATAAATACTTTTTGGCGGAATTAATGACCTGTTTCTAACACGAGATATTAGCTTTTTAATTCTCCTTTGTGTAGAGCTATATTCCAGTTGAATAGGAATATAAAGTACAGTCATATAAGGGCAATTAGTGTATTCTCTTATACCCGTTACCCATCTATTCAGCCAGTTCTTCTTCAAATGTCCCAAATTTGCTTACTTTAATTATGAAAACATTACTACTGTCAGTATGGCAACATTTTTATCCCACTCATGTAGTGGACATGCCCTTAGATCTGGGGTTGGAAAACTTTTTCTGTTAAAAAGCTGGGTAATAAGGCCAGGCATGATGGCTCACGCCTGTAATACTAGCACTTTAGGAGGCTGAGGCAGGAGGATTTCTTGAGGCCAGGATTCAAGACCAGCCTGGGGAACATAGCAAGACCCTGTCTCTACAAAAAATAGAAAAATTAGCCAAGTGTAGTGGTGCATGCCTGTAGTCCCAGTTACTCAGGAGGCTGAGGCAGAAGGATCACTTGAGCCTAGGAGTTTGAGGGTACAGTGAGCTATGATGGCCCCACTGCACTCCAGCCCAGGCAACAGAGTGAGACCCTGTCTCAAATTAAAAAAAAACCCAAAAAACAGATAATAAATATTTTAGGCTTTGTTGGCTATACAGTCTTTGCCATAATTACTCAACTCTGCTGTGTGGCATGAGAATAGCTATGGACAACAGACAAACAAATGAGTGTGACTGTGTTCCAACGATACTCTATTTTCAAAAAAAGCTGGTAGGCTGCCTTTAGCTTTAGTTTGCTGACCCCTGCTTTAGAATCAAAATCTTAATTAGTTTTCAATAATTCAATTTTATATAGCATCTAGAGCAGCTCTGTCCAATAAACTATAACATGAGCCACAGCTATGGGCCAGATATGTAATTTTAAATCATCTAGTGGCACATTATGAAAAAATAAAAAGAAACAGGTGACATTAATTTTAATAATAAACTTTATTTAGCCAGATAAATTTGAAATATTATTTCAACATGTAATCAATACAAGACATCATTAATGAGATGTTTTTCATTTGTATATGAAGTTTTTGAAATCTGGTATATATTTTGCACTTCTAGTACATCTCAGTTCAGTCCAGCCACATTTCAAGAGCCATATGTGACTCATGGCTACTGTGTTGGACAGTGCAGATCTGGAACAGATACTTTCATCCTTGGCAGTATTGACATTTGAGCAGGAACACATTTGCTTGTGGGGGCTGTACAATTCATGACAGGATGTTTACCAGACATCCCTGGCTCCTACCCACTAGATGCCAGCAGTACCTCCCCAATTGTGATAATCAAAAATATCTCAGATGTTGCTAAATATGCCCTGAAGGGAGAAATTGCCCCAGTTGAGAACCAGGGATCTAGAATAAGCATTCTTATTCCTGGTCAGTGAATCCCCCAGAACCAAACACAATGTTTAATGCGCATGTGCTTTGGTGCATTTTGGGTCATGGGTGAAGGTAGGGAGAAAGGGGTCTAGAGCTTTCTCTAGCTCCTCCAAGGTGTCTGTGATCCAAAACACGTTAAGAATCACTCATTTAGTAGAAAGAGATGTTAAATTGTACACATACCAACAATTAATTCACACCACAAATCCAAACTTTTGCCTGCGTTCTTTCAAAGTAAAATCAATTCCCGTGATGAACCCCAAAACATCAGTCTTCTTGAACTGTACCATTGCTTTGCTGTCTTGATTCCTGAGTGTTAGAGGACAGAGTTTGAACATTTCATTTCCAGCATTACGTAGCAAGAAAATCCATGAAGGAGTAGATTCTAGTCAAAATATTACAGCAATGGAGAGGGATTATATGTACCACATTAGCAATGGGAGAGTCATTAGTATTGAACTCTCAAGTTGGCAAAATGAAAAGGATTGAGAGTGAAGAAACTTACATCCTCTACACATCTGCGCGACCTAGGCTGAGCGAGACGGATCCGCAAGCTTTCTCAGACTGTCCTGAGAAGGAAAGGAAATAACTGATGTAGAGAGTATTACGGTATTTTCTTAAAATAGACATTCTGATTTATACTCAAAACTCTGCTTAACTGCTTATATCTATCTGCAAACACAGACTGAAGAAGTTTAACTATGATGACAAGGATAATGAAGGTAAACTATAATTGGCTTTTCCTATTTCCTCTAGATGCTATAAAATAGTAGAAAGAGTTGATAAAATCCTTAGAACATAAATTATCTCTAGAGGATGTGAGCATCCAAAAAGAGAGGTCCTCAACCATCAGCCTCTGTTCCGAGGTGATTATTGTCACTGTTTCCCAAATCTGTGATGTAGGGGTTGGGGGGACCCACATTCTTTTCATGCAGTTAAAATTTGTGTGCTTTGAATCTGAATTAACTGAGGATTCCGTGGGTGGCTGTTACTAAGAGACTTCTAACTATCTGTCCTAATTAAAATACTTTGCTCAATACTCATGCATTTTTGTGCTCAAACTCGCTTCCTTGTTTAGTTGCACTGAAATATTTTACTCCTATTCACTCTCTTAGAGGAGGCCAAGCCATCCTTTGGTCCACATTTTACATTCAGGAAGGGGTTAGACTTTTGATGTTATTATATTGTCTTAACAAATTAATACTTATTGTCAGAGAGATGTAGTGGCAGGATCGGAGGATGATGGTGTTCATCATATGCCTTTATATTTGTGACATTGTACAAGGGCACCCTTCTTTTAGTATACTTGGAGCTAAATTTTTAAAACTACCACCTGTAGTCGTCTTACAAATAAGACAACTATATTGTATTTATGTCAAAATTATTAACAGGAAAATATACTCCAATTTCAGAAACATTAAAATACACCACAATTCTGCTAAATCCAATGTGGCATTTCTTTATATTTTAACATATCAAGATCCTCAAGAATATAGAGGTCCCTTGGGCCTCTCTTGATGGCTGACAGGCTTGTCCACTCCCCCAGCCCCAAAGGGAAGTGAAGACATGGACAGTTGCTGAAAGGAGGGCCCTGGAGGAAGGTAGGGGAGAGCACTGTAGATCAGAAAGGAAACAGAGAGGACCTGGGGGCATGAACATCCTGAGAAGGTCGAGAGAAGACTTTAAAATAAGAAAGGAAATAAATGACCCAGAGAGTGACCAGGAAACCCAAAACTAGATGCTTGTCATGTGAAGAACATCAGCTTCCTCAGGGCACACCCATATCAGCAGGAAGGGTGGCTGGCATCTCTAACAAGAAGCAAAGAGTTTGTACCCCCATGTGAGGACCTTCTCATTCAGGGATGTGTCATTCCTTCAAACTAATGGGAAAAATATCATAAAGGAATTTGACAAAAGGGGGAGGGGGTGTCATACAGCCTGAGGATTCTAAAATGCCTTCCCAATATCTTCCTGCTGAGTCCATTGAATCACCTGTGGCTGCTCTCAGCCTTTCTCCAGCGTGAGACAACCTTACTTTAAAGGCAAGCAACCAACCTCCTTATCTGGAATCTTATGACCCTAAAATGTAAAACAAAGTACAACCTGAAGGCTTTGTGGTTTTATTTTTGACTATTGGGCTCATTTGCTCAGAAACCCTGAGACTTGAAATAGAAGACAAGTTGAATTTTACTGGATTAAAAACTCCATCATGTTTTGCCACCAGAGGGCACCAGTCAACAATATTACACTTCAACCATTATTTCTGTCAAGTTTTTTCCTAGGAACTTGACCAAGGTCTCTAAATAGAGTCCTGTTTCACAGATTAAACTGGGGCTGCTTTATCCTTCCATAATTCAGAATTTCAAAGACCAATTTCTTAGAATAATTGGAAATCACGACATTTCATGCTCATTTCTGGAATCAATATTTTTAGCCCAGTTCACATTAACCTAGGAGGGTCGCTCTAAAAGAAATGACAGGGGAATATTTATCCATAATCATTCAGCAGTTATCGTTTATCATAAGAGTAGATCTGCATGGTCTGATCACTGAAAATGTTGAGTTTGGTAACATTTAAGGAATGACCAAATTCAATATAAATATTTAAGTTCATTTAAAAAATGTTATTTTCAGTTTGGGAGATAGTTTAATTTGAGAGACCTTGCATTAGATATTTAAATGGATCCCCCCTCACTCGTCCCCCCAATGCTACTGAGGCTAAACTGATGGAACTAAGAAAAAATAGCTGATGTGGGGAAAACTGTCTTTCAGAATCCTACTTCGAACCAGAGAAAGCTATTCTCTTGAGACTGTCTGCTGTGGAGAAGTTAGCCTTACCAGCCTACCTTTGGAGTTCAAGTTATATAGATTTGCTTTTTTCCGTATTTCATTCTGCGCCCTCACTCCGTTTCTTGGATGACTATCTGCTTGTCTGCCTGTATGACAATTGTTTTTGTTCTGTTTATTTCTGCTTACCAGTCTTCTTGGCTGTTGCTAATTTTCACTTCTTACCCATTCTGAACCCATATAAAACTTGGACAGACTATAAGTGCACACTGGGATCATTTCATTCATGTGAGTTTGCCAACGTATGGGTATTAATGGCAAAGGTGGCTGAAGATGGGATTTGGGTATTAACTGGCAGAGGTATCCCTGTGTGTGCTATTTTTGAAGTTTTTGCTGATACTATAACACTGGCTCTTATGTAACTCAATATCCTCCTATGTGAGAAATTTCTTTTGGTCTACATGTAAGAACTTTGTCTTCGAAGAAAAAAAATCTATCATCTCTCTACCTCACAGGGATGTTTTGACATTAAGTGAATTATGTTAAATAATTAGTGCCAGCGCAGGGCCAGGGACAGACAGGCTCCAAATATAAGTTTCTTTTCTACTGCCTACTTAAATTTCCTTTTTCTCTTAGAACCTGGAGCCAGATTTTATATCGATCAGAGCAACTGTATTGACCAAATTGATTATTCATTTGCTTTACTCCTCCTTTCCCAAGCTTGCTATTTTACTATATTGTTTTTTTCTTTAAAAAAATTTTTTTAAAAAAGGTCATCTAAATTAATTGGGGCAGAAATGAATATTTGAAGAAGGAATGTGGTAGTTCCTCCTGGGATATGATATTTCTGAATGACGCCCAATATTAGAGATGTTTAGTGAGACACTGTGTCCCCACTTGGTATTCTTTTAGGGGGATCTGTGCTCATATGAGCTCATAGTAGCGAGACAGGAGTCAGATGTCCTGCAGGCAGTTAGGATGGGGTCATAAGAAGTCCAATAGGATAAGAAAGTCACGAGAATGTGAATATGCTTAGCTAAGATAAATACAACCAATAAGGACTCTTTAGTTATTTTACCTTAGCCATAACATCTTTATCTAAGGTAAAAGGGGGAATTCCTTTAATTGGGGCACATGTGCAGTTGAGAGAACAGTGTCCCTAAATGAACTACCCTCATTAACGTAGTAAAAATCACACCCACCAGCTCCAGGACAGTTTACAAATGCCATGGCAACTCCTGGAAGTTACCCTATAAGGTTAAGAAAGAGGAGGGTTCCCAGTTCTAGGAACTCTCCACTGCTTTCCCAGAAAACCCATGAGTATTCCACCCCCAGCTTAGCATAGTATGAGGGATTAGCATAAAAGGACAGACCCTAACCCTGGGGTGGCGCTATTCCTTCTTGGATGAGTCCACTCTCTACCATCTTTGAAAGTGTACTATACATTAGAGCTGATTATATTTAACACTTGCTTTTTTTTTTGATTATATTTAACACTTGCTTTTGTTGCTGTTGCCTATATTGTAGATGTGAGTTATATACACAAGTTACTGCCATAAAATATAAGTCAATATAAGGATCACAGATGTAATGTCCCCTCATTTGCCACTCTGGAAATATTGCAAAAAAATAGGAAGGAAGATTGTGGAAGCTGGGGAACAGGGTGGATTGAGGGAAAAATGCAAGTTCCCCACCACACAATAGAAACACTGCACTAGTCTAGAGTGCTCAGCAAAATTGTTACAAAGTAGACTAGGCAGGTACCAAGATAACTACTGGGCCAGGAAAAGGTGCCCAGCACTTTCTTGGTAGCCTCAGCACTTTCCTGCCTCGAAATGGCCACCTCAAACTGGCCCTGACTGCTTCAAAACTGCTTTGGTTGTCCTATAGTGCCCTTTAGCTAATTATAATACTAAAATCCCCACCTAATGAAAATTGTAATAACATTAGCATAATATGGGTTGCATGACAGCATATGATGATGGCACTGTCCCTGCATGATTTGTTTCACTATGAACAAGCAAAGATACAATATAAAAACTTTACCTCACGCATTGGGAAAGGCCATCAGTTTTATCCTGGCTGGAGTAAGAGCTGCTACTAGAATCTAGAGTGGCCACCCCTTAGAGAGGTTTTATTTATCATAAAGTCACCATAAGAAACTCATCTACCCAGTTGAAAGTTCTGGCCCAGACTACTAGAGATGCTTTAACTAAGCTTAAGACCTCCCTAGATTCTTTAGCCAATATAATAATAGATAATTAAATAGCCTTAGATTTTTATTGGCTGAACAAGGTGGTGTTTGTGCAGTAATCAATAAAACTTACTGTACTTATGTCAATGCCAGTGGACAAATAGAAAAAAATAAAAACATATATAAACAGGCCTAAATGACTACAAAGTTTTGGTCAAGGTGGTCAAGGTGCCACTTTGGCAAAACTTATCTGGGACTCAACAAAAGAGTTTTTACCATCTATTACCTGGTTTCTGCCCCTATTAGGGCCTTTAGTGACAATTTTATTGCTGTTAATTTTTGGTCCTTGCTAATTCAACTTGTAAAGTTTGTACCTTCTAGATTATAACAATTCCAAATTAAGATAATGTTGGCACAAGATTTTCAGTTTATACCACCTGCTGACTCAGAAAAAGAAGGAAATGACCAAGGCCTACCCATGAACCCCCTAGATCAGGTTTGCAGAAATTTTTATTTTGAACAGGCAGGGTCTACAGTCCCACCTCAGCTTTGAAGAAATTCTGGAAGATGGACCTTCGTCCGTCAGTATCCACTTAAGAATAATGGAATAAAATCTCTGAGAGGAGGATGAGACAGGAGTCAGATGTCCTGCAGGCAGTTAGAGCATGGGTCAGAAGGAGAAGTCCAACAGGATAAGAAAGTCACAAGAATGTGAATATGCTTAGCTAAGATAAATGTAACCAATAGGGACACTTTAGTTATTTTACTTTAGCCATGACATCTTTATCTAAGGTAAAAGGGGGAATTCCGTTAATTGGGGTATGTGCACAATTGAGGCAACAGTGTCCCTAAATGAACTACCCTCATTAACATAGTAAAAATCACACCCACTAGTGCCATGACAGTTTACAAATGCTATGGCAACTCCCAGAAGTTACCCTATAAGTTCAAGAAAGAGGAGGGTTCCCGGTTCTAGGACCACTCCACCTGTTCCCCAGAAAACCCATAAATATTCCTCCCCCAGCTTAGCATATTATGAGGGATTAGCACAAAAGGACAGACCCTAACGCTGGGGTGGTACTGTGCCTTCTTGGTTGAGTCTGCTCTGTACCATCTTTGAGAGTGTACTATACTTTCTGTACTCCGTCTTTAATAGAGGTTTGTGCTTCGAGTGTGACCCTGAATTTGAATTCTTTCTCTTGTAGAGGTCAAGAACCCTCTCTGCCGTCGTGGGTGGTGATCCGTGCTGGTATCAATAGCACAGACCTGAGTTCAAATCCTTGCCTTGGCATTTACAAGTTGGGCGAACTTGAGTAGGAGAGAATTAAGAATTTCGGAACTCCTTTCTCTCAGCTGTGAAATGGAGAGTAATAACCCCTAACCAGTACTATTGCTATGAAGATTAAATAAGTTCATAAAAATAAATGTGCTCCATATCATTATTCTTGCTGTTGTTGTTACTCAACTAGACGGTTTCGAAAGCATCTTCTGATCCTGGAGATGTTATAAATTGGATTGCCTAAAGTAATTGTCTCTGCTGATGATGGCCCTCAGACATCCCCTCTGCTTTTCCCAACTAACTGCTCATCTCCCTGGCCTTCCACACCTTACACTCCCTTACACCTATACTCCACTTCACAGCATCCCTTTGCATTGAAATCTACACCATTGACTGCACCTTTCTAAGTCTTTCCCATCCTTGAGTCCAACTCACATCACAATTCTATGAAGCATCCTTGGACCATAGCAAGAGGATCTGATGTCTGCTTCCTACAAAAGTTTATCATTCTTATTATTTCCTTCTTGCTGGGTGCAGCTTCCCCAGCCAGGTCAGTCATTCCACTGGTTGTTGTATATGATGCCAGCAAAGCACTTATCACAAGACTGAAGTCCCTGAGGGTAGAGCCTCTGGCTTTTTCATCTCTGTACCCCGCATGCCTAACGTGATGCCTAGCATAGAGTAGTCGCTCAATAAATACTGCAGGAATGATAAGAAAACCACTCATTTGGTATTGTTGCTATATTTTCATATATGTTTATTTTTGTCCCCATAAAAGAATTATAAGTTCTTTGAAGTCAAGTATCTACATAGAAGACGAATGTTAAAAATAACATTTGGGAAGAAAAAACCCAAAATATCATGTCTTTCCAGGTGGAAGAATATATCACCTATGAAGTAGCTCGCCAAAAGAATTGATCCTGAATTTCATCAAGCCTTTAGATCCAACCACAATTTATAGAAAATACAAAAGATAGAGAAACAGGTTAATGACACTGGGAGGTTGCAATCAGCAAAATCCAGACTGTGGAATATTCTACCATAGACGTTTGCCTGTTCTCGGCCTGTTTTTGTACATTCTTAAGCTAAGAATGGTTTAAGGATGGTTTAACATTTTAATTAATTAATTAATTAACATTTTAAAGGGTTAAAAAAATAATGAATATGTGACACAGATGCTTGCTTCATAGGACTAACAACCCATTTTTTTGACAAATAAATTGCAAATAAAAAGAGATTAAAGCAGACTGAAACCATAGATCAACTGATTGCAATGAATTGATTTTATTTTGATTCTGATGCAAACAAACCAACCATAAAATAGAAAATTTATAATATTTATGATGCAATTGATGATATTTAAAATGGTAGGCTATTACTGACAATATTTTTAGGTCTGATAATGGCTTGGAATTTACATTTTTTAAAAACAGTCATTATCTTTTAGATATACGTACTGAAATACTTCTGGATGATGCTGTGTGGGATTTTCTTTGCAGCAATAAAGGGAGGAGGAAGCAGATTCCGTGATGGATGAAACAAGATCGTGATGAGTTGGTAATTGTTGTAACTGGCTGACTTATTCATGAAGTTTATTATATTCTTCTGTCTATTTTTTGAATATGTTTGAAAATCCATGTAATAGAGAGCTAAAGAAAAAAGGTGAACAGATTTTGGAGTTCCACCTGGGGCCAGTTCCCAGCCTAAAGACCTCTGCCACAGTATTGAGCGCTTCCGATCTCAGTGTCTTTATCAGTGAAGTGGAGATTACAGTGACGCCCAGTTTTAGAAAATTATCTGAGCTAATGTATATGCAGAGCTTAATTAATGCCTTGTACATAATGAAGCATTCAATTATTATTAAATAATGCTGCTGCTGCTATTGTTTTAACTCTCAGTAGGTGTTGATATTTGTGAGTATTTGTAGACGAGATGATAAAGGAGGACAAGACCACAGACTACTATATTGGCAGGGAGGAGGGACAGTGTAGCGGGAAGGTGGGGACTACAGAGTCCCAAATAAAAGGTTGCAATGGCTGCTTGGGACTGAGTTGTTAGACCTTGTAACAGTGTAATGTGGACAGGCTGTCTAGCTGGGCTCTGAGCTTTTCCAATCAGGAATATCATCTTAGAACTTGAAGTTCAAAGAGAGAGCAACACAATCTAACACTCAAACCAAACCTGAGAGCCATTTATTAAACTCAGCTGTACAATAATTGTCTGTCACTGATGTGAGGTGCTTCGCCGGAATAAAGACTATCTAATACAGGCTTAAGGGGGAAAACAACTTTAAAAGTAATGATTTATCAAGTCCTCATTGAATATCACCATTTCAGGGAGGCAGTATACCACAATAATTTAGAGCAGCCCTATCCATAGTGCTGGTCTTTGATGAGATAAAGATCTTGCCCCAGAATGAAAATCCACACGTTGCTTCCTTCACTGAAAAGTCTTGCTATTGAGGAAAAAAAAAGGCCATTCAAAGTAAACAGTATGCTTAGTGACATAGTTGATTTGCATTCTGGCACTAGCTCCTTATGCTTGCAGTCTGGTAACTAGTGCACAGTCTACATTTTTGACTAAAACTAGTTTAGAGCAGGGTTTCTCAACCGGGGGCAATTTTACCCTCCAGGGGTCATTTGGCAATGTCTGGAGACATTTTTGGTTGTCACAACTCAGTAAGAGGTATTTCTGGCATCCAGTGGGTAGGAGCCAAGGATGCTACTGAATATCTGGCAGTGTAGTGTTCCTCAGAACAAAGGATTATCCAGCCTAAAGTGACAATAGTGCCAAGGTCCAGAAACTTTCTTTCAGAGCGTGTCTTTAGAGTCAAACAGGTGGGAATCAGACTGAAGCTCTACCACTTGCTAACAGTGTGACCTTGAGTAAAACGTTTTCTCCCTCTGTAGGTACCAGTTTCTTCTACTGCAAAGCACCCAATTTGCAGGGTTGTGCAGATGAACTGAGCAAATGCAGACAGATCCTTTAACATAGACCCAGAGCAAAACAAGTACTCAATCTTGAGCAGCTGTTATTACTATACCTTTTAGACATAGTTCTTGTCCTGGTGACCCATGAACTGTCACCCAAGGACTCACTAAGTTAATGGCCAAGATACAGCTTTTTTGTTTGTTTTTTCTCTTTCTTTACCTTCTCTCTCTCTCTCTCTCTTTAGGCTAACAATTGGCAATGGGTCCTTTGAGATCTTTTATTTTGAGGACCTAAAATGTAAATGTATTTCATTTGTTACTTAAGATAAATGCAAATCCAAACCAAATCCTGACTTTGATTCCTTGATAGACAAACTTTATTGTCAGAAAGAGCCACTCCATAGACAGAGCTGGGGAACTTGCTTGAAATTCCTCTTTTTGTCCCTTATGATGCAGGATGATGTAAGCTCAGGAGGTTAATGGTACACAAGTTGGGACTCCCATTGTATCCTTTTTTTCTTTTTATTTCTTTCTTTTTTTTTTTGCTGATGGTTTTATGATTCTCCTACACACAACATGATGGATTCTTGAGTATCCAGAGCTTTGAATCTGTACGTTTATTCTTTTGCAGTTTGAGTGAAACCCTTCCAACAGAGCTGGGAAGATGTGGTTCTTAAATAAAATATTTTTCTACTGTGCCAGTAATTCACACATCCTCCACATTTCTCTTCCATACTCAGCATCAGTGGGATACATCCATTTTTCTTAATTCTATCTTACCTGTTTTTCTCAGGCTTCCAACAGCTTTTTATGAAGGCGCAGCATGGCTTATTCCAGGAGGTGATATTTGGGGAGGGCTGACGCTTGAGGAGAGGAAGGGGACACTTTCTTATTCTTTTCCCATCACTCTGTTGACAGTAGCCTTTTAATGATTTGAAAACTCTTTGTAAGTGCCCTGACATGAAATATTGCATTACAAACCCTCATAGAAGACACACACTTTCGTCCTGCTTCTAAGTTTCAATGGAGTGTATTTTATTGAAATCCACTATACTTTTTCCCACCAGAGAAGCCATCTACTTGCTGAATTGCTAAATCTCCGTAGAGTTGACATTCTTCCCTTAAAAAATTAGATGTTTGGATTTCTGGGTCGGGTGAGAAGATTGCTGTGTCAGAAGTAAAATGTTGCGAATTTCAAGTGTGAGCATGTGATCCTCATTTGTGTACATGTGCCACATGGTCTCTGCCCAACTGGGCAGTCAGTAAACAGTGGTGCCTATTTAAGGCTGTTTTCCATAAGACTTTTAGACAATACAATGTAGCCCAGTTAATATTATAGGAGCCAAGGGAAAACTTTCCCTTCACCCTCTGAAGTTTCACTGAAAGTCACTGACAAAAGGCAGATTAACAGGAGAAAATGAATACAAATTTGTTTGATCATAGTTTTATGTGACACTGGAGCTTTCAGAAAGAAGACCTAAAGATACGGAGGAAACTGCCCTTCTTTTTTTTTCAAAAGAGGGGGTCTTGCTCTTTCACCCAGGTTGGAGTGTGGTGGGGTGATCACAGCATGCTGTAAACTTGAACCCTTGGTTTAAGTGATCCTTCTGCCTCAGCCTCCTGAGTAGCTGGGACGACAGGCATGTGCCACCACACTTGGCTAATTTTTTCTTTTTTAATTTTTTTATAGAGATGGGGTTTTGCTATGTTGCTCAGGCTGGCCTCAAACTCCTGGCCCCAAGCGCTCCAACTGCCTTGGCCTCCCAAAATGCTGGGATTATAGGTGTGAGCCTCTGTGCCCAGCCAAAACTATCTGTTTCTATGCTTAAGTTCAGCAAAGTATAGACAGCCATGTAGAAATATGATTGAACCAAAAGGGTATGAGCTAATGCTAATAGACTGAGTGGAAAAACCCAGCAAAGCCTGTCTGTGAAGATTCTTCTTGGCCTTTCTTTGTAGCGTCCCTTCTTTCTGGGTGTGGGACTGAACTCTCTCTGGAATGAGGGTCTTATGACCTACAATTAAACACAGCAGGTCAGATAATTTCTTTATGGTCAGTTTTTATACAGAGAGGTGAAGGAGAAGTTAGAGTAATACTTTAGGTTCTATAGCTGACTTTAGGAAAAAGGGGTTCTGGATTCTAGGACTACCTTGGGGAAGAGGGATTCTAGTTTCTATGACTAGCCATAGGGGGGAAAGAAGGGCCAGAGACAGGAGGGCAGGAGAAGGTCAAAGAACAACTTTTGCTTCTGAGGCTGCTTCTGAGGCCTTCATTTTGGGTTATCAGTTTTTGAGCCCCAACAATATCATTCTTTAATTAGAGAAAAAAAGTGGCATTTGAGAATGTGGGTAACTAAACAGTACAAGGTTGGCATATTTTTAAAAATTAACTTTGGAGAATGCAAGCACAAAGATTCCCCAAATATAATCTAAAGCCTATTTTTCTTAGCATGTGTACTGTTTCTTAAAAATCTGACATCAAAATCACAGGCAGTTAGAAGACTTGTGTGTTCTTCCTTCTGTGCTCTCATCTCTTGTAGTTAAGTGATTTAGTTTAATTCTCACAACCTGAGCTTCCAAGAGTGTCTTTTGTTGGAGAACCCTGCTCTTTTTCTTTCTGTGTTTCTACCTGGTCTTCCCAAATAGGAAATATTTCTTTCTAATCTTTATCCCTTTTTTATTTCATTGGTGAGTCTGAATGAAGGTTATCGCTTATGTCTTGCCTGGAGCCTGGTTCTCTGTCTGTCTCTCAGGCCTGTAGCAAGTATTGCATACTTTCCTTTTCATTCTGGCCACTGTATCGTCACCTCACCAGGAGCAAGCCCCCCTCATCCACTCTGCCAGGGAGGGCTGTGTGCCTGTAGATGCTGTGTCTGTGACTGGTTGGATGTGATCGGTTCCAGAGGCTTGTTGTAGGAAGCCTCATTTTGGCCTTGGATCCAAATTACCTTTCCCAGTCTAGTTTTACCGCTAATAAAGATGATCACGTAAACACCCATTTCTGGGTCAATTTCATAACTGAGGCAGAATTTGGAAGGGGGAGTGATGAGTGGTTAGGTTTTCTACAGATTGCAAGATCTTTTTAAAAAAAATCTTAGTACAGTTTATTTCTTATGTTATAGGTTGCCAAGTGTTGTCATACAATTAAACATCAATACTCTAGTCATTCATCATCATTCACTACAACTACCTACAAGGACTTCCTAAGGCCGAAGCAATCTGTTGAATTGCCAGGATAAGATACGTAAGTCATGAATCAAGCCTTCAAACAGCCCCAACATACTAAGGGATTTAAAATGTATAAGTTGATAACGATAATGCAAAATTTTAAAATAGCAAGTAAATCAAGGAAAGTATACATAAAATGCCATTGGGGATATCACAAAGGGGCTATAACTTCCTGCTGGAAAAAACAAGACATATTCTAGAGAGAGATGGGATTTAGGCTGGACCCTGAAGGATGGGTTAGATGTAGACATGCCGATAAAGGAATGATGATTTTTTTAAAAAGGCATTCCAGGCAGAGGAAAGAGGAAACATGCATGTGTGAAGGAAGAAAACATGGAGTTATTGGGAAAATATTCATCTAGTGTAACTTGAGGAAGTGTAGCAGAATGGCTGAACATAAAGTAGGGAGCTAGAGCTGTAAGCTGATAGGAAACTCCATTCTGGGACTCAGTGTAGGGGTGGGATGGTTATGGAAGGAAGCTAAAGAGCAGAGATGAGCTTCCTGCAGTATTTGGTCTGTCAGCAAGTTCTAGTTCTTGTGTCAGTGCCATTCTGCATTCCTCATGAAAGAGAAAGCCCTGAGGATCTTATTAATTAATTCATCTTTAAAAACCTGTAGCCCACTTTATTAAAAGAATAAGTCAAGGGTGGGAAGGATGTTTAGGTAGTTCTCTGAGGCCACAGAATTCCTCCCTGACCCTGGTTATCATCCCCTAACTGTCAGGGGAGGTAGAATTAGACCGTAGTAATAAACAGCTCCCACATTGCAGTAGCTTAGAAAAACAAAGATTATTTCTTGCTTCCACTAAGTGTCTATTGAAGGTGAACAGAGAGGTTCTGCTTGGCAGGGGAAGTTTGGAGAACTGAGTGCTGACAATTAAATGTTTCTATTTGGAATTTAAAAAGGTCACCTTGGCTCACAATTCATTGACAAAGGCAAGTTATGTGGACACAACTAAATTCAAGGAGGCAAGAAAAAACAATCTTTCTTTCTGTCTTGTTTTTTTGGTTAACCTTATGCATCTATTTCAATAAATAATATATTTCAATAAATAATTTCATAAATAATGGAAACAAATAATTTTAAAAGTTTGGTTTTAATAAGTAGAAAATACTGTTCACAGAAATGCTGAACTCTTTTGTGTAGCTATTTTGTTGAGCTAATAGGAAAAACAATCCTTTCACGTCTGCTACCATCTTCTCACATGGTTACCATCAGTATCCATCCTCATTTTCGTACTATGATTCCTATTCCTCTAAAATATCTCCAAAGATTATTTCATTTCTTGAATGTTTAATCTGTGCTAGGCACTGGGCTGACCTTTTTAATGCAAATTTTCTCTTCGAAATCCTATAAGAATTCTCTGATGTTGGTTTTAGCATCCCCCTGGCTGATCAACTCCTGACATTTGTGTTCTTTCTTATAGGATCTGTGTGGCTGCCTATGACTGATTGTTCCTTAGATGCATTTTTTAGGAGCTTCTGAAAGATTACTACATGAACGAGGGAGGACAGAGATGGGACCTCTGGCTGCTGTTGCCGCCATCATCATGGCCACCACCCTCATCCTCGTGACCTCTCAGATTTACTGAACACTCTCTGTATGCCAGGCACT
Source organism: Daubentonia madagascariensis (assembly GCA_023783475.1). Classification (NCBI taxonomy): domain Eukaryota; kingdom Metazoa; phylum Chordata; class Mammalia; order Primates; family Daubentoniidae; genus Daubentonia; species Daubentonia madagascariensis. The sequence continues at coordinate 46,953,353 of JAKFHU010001953.1, forward strand.
GTGCCCTGCACCTGCGAAACAGATACTATTATTTCCTCTATTTTATAAAAGAGGAACTGAGGCTCAGGGAGATTATGTTACTTGCCCAACATCACACAGAGATAGGATTCAACCTGAGTCCGGCTTACACCAGAACCGATATTCTCAAAAACCATGCTATACATACTGCCAGAGGGGCTAGATAAAAAAGGATAAGATATGAGAATTTGGGTGCTATGGTTTGAATGTCCCCTTCAAAACTAATGTTGAAACTTAATCCCCAATGTGGCAGTACTGACAGGTGGGGCCTTTAATATAGAGTCCCAGAACTGGATCATGAGGGCTCTGCTGCAATGAATGGATTAATCTATTCACGGATTAATGGATTAATGGGTTATCATGAGAGGGGAATGGGTGGCTTTATAAGAAGAGGAAGAGAGACCTGAGCAAGCATATTAACATGCTCAGCCCCCATGTGATGCTCTGTACTGCCTTGGGACTCTGCGGGGAGTCCCCACCAGCAAGAAGGCTCTCACCCGATGGAGCCGCTTGACCTTGGACTTCTCAGCCTCCATAACTGTAAGAAAAAACCCATTCTTTTCTTTATAAATTATGCAGTTTCACATCTCCTGTTATAAGCAACAAAAAATGGACTAATACATTGGGTTATAATGATGAGGTTTAGGACAGAGAGAAATAAATGTGGAAAACACTAGAGAAAGGAATGCTGAACAAGAGGATGGGAATTAGGATTTAGGGGTAAAAAAAGAGATTTGAAATGTTTAAGAGATATGGAATTCAAAGATTATGGAAACTGATAAAGTATAAGAGAATGGGAGGGAATGAAAATAATCTCAAGGTTGCAAACCCTAAGTATAACACTCACAGCTGGGGGGGAATCAGAAGAAAGAGCTGGCCTGTGGACACAGGTGGGGAAACTTGGATTTACTGAATTTTTCTCTGCAAATGGGATATTTGTCTAAAAATAGCTATTCGTTTATTCTCATAGCATGTCGAGAACACAGATCTTCACAAGGCATTAGAGATAGCTGATAAAATCTAGCTCTGTATGCATTTAGAAAAGCTTGGATATGAAAGCTCACGGTTTGGGCTTCATTCATTTATTTATTCAAACATGTATTGAGGACTTTCCAAAGTATGTGATAAATAAAGAGAGGGGACAGAGCAATATTCCTGAAAATAGATGTGCTCATCAAGGACAACAGTAAAAGAAGAGAAGGTAGAAGACCAAACTTGAGGGAGCACCTGTATTAAGGGGTATGAGAGGGAGAAAAAGAAATTTAAAAAGGAGTGGTTGTCCAGGAGGGAAGAGAGCAGGACAACACAGAGTCCCAGAATTGGATGTATAAGATAGATTTTAGGAAGAAAAGAGGGCCCAGTAGGGCTAAGGATCACAGAGATGTTAAGAATGGTTAAGAGCATTAATAGAGGTGTTTTGGAGGTTTGGGGAATGGGGTGGATGGCACATATGTTTATTCTTTTAAGAAGCCTGGCAAAAGGGAGAGAGAAAGAAAGGTGGTTCTTTAGAGGTAAAAGGAAGGTTTTATTAAGTGTAACCAGCTTACAAATGGGGCTAGTAAGAGGGAGCATTCTAGATGCAAGGAGTGGAGTTGGGGGAGGTGGGTATTTTGCTGGAATAAGACGCTGGGGTAAGTGGAAGAAAATGGGGCAGCACCCAGGCAGTGCCTATGGGTGGCTTTTCCCAGCAGGTATCTCAGCTAAAGAGAACCAGCAACAGAAACGGGGAAGGACTCAGGACTGGGGGTGGGCACTGTCACCACTGCTGGAGGACAGAGTAGTGAAGGACTCCAGGGCTACTGTATTAGTTTCCTAGGACTGTCTTCAAAGTATCACCAACAGTGTGGTATAAACAACAGAAATTTATTCTCCCACACTTTTGGAGGCCAGAAGTCTGAAATCAAGATGTCAGCAGAGCCACGCTCCCTCTAAAGACTCTAAGGGAAGATCCTTTCTTGCCTCTTTCTAGCTCCTGCTGGTTTCCAGCAATCATTGACATTCCTCGGTTTGTGGCAGCCTAACTTCAATCTCTCCCTGTCTTCCCACGGCACTCTTCTCTGTGTGTCTGCTTGTGTCTCCGGATCTCTCTCTCCTTATAAGAACATAGGTCATTGGCTTCAGGGCCCACCCTAATCCAATATGACTTCGTCTTAACGTGATTATAACTGCAAAGACCGTATTTCCAATAAGGTCACATTCTGAGGTTCTGGGTGGACGTGAGGTTCCGGGGACACTATTCAACTGAGTATAGCTAGTAAGCACATCTTAGAAATGATGACTGCAGAGTATAGGCTGAGCAGTCAGGAAGTGGCAAGAGCGATGATGAATAATAATAACCAGAGGAGTTGGAGGACCAAAGAAGGGTTGGAGGTTAGGAGAGAGAGAAGTGGGCGCATGAGGGATTTGTTCAGCGAAGGAGACATCAGAATTGGAGACCTTGGGTGTTAAGCACTGTGTCAGAGGTAGACAAGACAGAACTCAAGTTCTTTGTGGATTCCTGTAGTCTCCTGTCCCACTCAAGAGAAAGATAACATGTAAAGACCAAAATTTCATGAAGAAGAAACAGAAAGGTCAGAATGTTTACCTTTGTGCTAACCACTACACTCGTATATGCCCATTTATTTGTTTATTTGACTTATATTTATTGAGTGCCTACCAAGTGTCATAAATTGTTCTAGGTTCTGGGGATGCAGCAGTAAGACAAACAAACAAAACAAATACCTTTGTCCTTGCCCTTATAAAGATTGTATTCTGTGGGGGAAAAGACAATAAACAAACGTATATGTATACAAATACAAAATATGTCTTGTGTCTTCTCATGGAGGAAACATACCACCACATTAGGGTTGAGCCTCCTCTTTAATCTTGTACACATGAGTAAACTCTTGTCTTTGTAAAGCAGTGCATTTTGATAAATCTTTATGCAACTCTTCTCTGTGTCCAGAGAGTGTTAAAATATGGCTCGGACCATAATGAATAAATTGATTAAGAAATCTTTCAGAAGTATGCATGCATATAGAGGTGAGAGAGTAAGAGAAAATGACACAGGACCTTGCGAATTTTCTTGAGTGTTAGGTTAGCTTTTTGGGACTGAATTAGAGCATTAAAGGAGCCACAGGTGTACAGGTGTATTTGAGTATAAAGAATAATTGTCTTTCTTTTTGGCCAATTGACCCTTCCTGTGTTTGTTGGGGAACTTCCCCTTCTATGAATTCTGGGAGTAGAGAAGATACTAAATCACACTGCAGATGCTGAGCGCTCCTTTGCAGCTAGGGGGCTGGCTTGTGACATAACCTCAAACAGTCAGAAGCTGCTGTGCGTGGTTTGGTGGTGGTTTCACATTCAAGTTCTGAGAGCAGAAGGAGCTGCAACATAAATGTACTCATAGTCAGTGGCTGGTGCCAGTTCTCTCCTCTGACCAGATTCCAGCATGGATCTGGGTGCTATCTTGGTTACTTGGCCTATTTCAACAATTCTGTGACTTCCCATATGTTAACCTTTTAAAATAAATTCTTTATCTGTCCGCTGTCAGCTTCAGTTGCTTATACCTAAGAACACTAAATGATATATTGAGTTTCTAGAGATATTTTTCAGTTGTTTTGTTTTGTTTTGTTTTTTATTCTTTTAGGTATTTTTTGGACCACTTATTATATGCTAGGTACTTTGATGAGCCTTGGGAATATATAGTAAATAAAGCATGCACTGTCCCAGTCCTTGGCAAATTCATAGTTTTCGGCAGAAGACGGCCATGTAAGCAAGCAGTTACAGTAAGATCAACTGCATGATATGACAGGACAAGAGAGCACAGGAACTAGTCTGCTGGTTTCCGTCTTAATCTATACTTGCTGGTCAAGTAGGCAGGACAGCCCAATTAGACGCTCGGGGTGGGAGAAAGCAGGGTCTGTAACCGAAGAAAAGAAACTGGCAGGAACTAGATGGGTTGGGAATTGTCATAGTCTAGCAAAGAATGTAATTTTGGTAAATGAACCATACTGGGAGCCCAGGTAGACAGGTACATCACATGGGCCCCAGACCAGTGAACATTAAGATGTAGACTAATTCCACATTCCTTTTCTGATGGGGCAGAAACTCCTAATATCCCTTCAGATGTGGGTCTTAGTGTTAGGACTAAGCAAGACTGAGTCTGCTGGTAGTCTGTTTTCACTCTAACATTTGAGTTTGTCAAGTACTACTACTACTAGTAGTGATGTGTGTTTACATGTATTGAGCATTACCTATGTGTCAGGCACAAATATGTGTTATTTCACTTAATCTGAGGATTTTGAGATGGGTTCTATTCCTATTGTGGTAGAGACTTCTGACTGTCCGTCTTAATCTGTCTTCCACATTCCTGGGCAAAACTATATTTCCCAACCTCCCTTGTAGTTACTAAACCACTGGGTTAATGTCATATGGCCTTTTTGTTCTAGAAGCCTATCTTTAGCCTAAATTAACATCCTGCCTATGTTCCATATATGACAAGTGTCATTGCTCTGTTGTAGATGAGGAAACCTGGCTCAGAGAGAGATGGAGTTATCCCCCTCAGATCATACACGCAACAAACATAAGAGTCAGGGCTGCTTGGCTCCAGATTTAGAGCTGTTTCTCATTGTCTCGAGGATTGGCCAGCTCACAAAGGACTGCAGGAGAAACTGCATGGACTAAATGTCGCAGTGCTTGTCTATTGAGAGAAATGCCAAGGAGGCCAGAGACAAACTTTGCCCATAGTATTGCCTTTCCTGGAGAAAACATCTAGTTATATGGGTAGGCTCTGATCAAGAGTCTAAGTAAAAGGGGAAAAAAATATTTGAAACTGTTCCTGTGAGAAAATATTGGGATCATACTAAGAACATGTGCCATTTGTTGAGCAGAACAAACAGATTTTTGGCAAAGAGATTTACTTCAGAGAAGAAAAGAAGTGTCCGCAGTGGTGGGATCGGGGCGCAGACGCTGACACACAGATGGGAGAGCAAGATGCTTGCACCAGCTGTGCACTAAGGAAACTTATCATAGCCATCAATTTTCTACTTCTGTTTTCATAGTTTATAAGTTAGACTAATCACACTGAGAGAGTCTCATAATAGGGACAGTAGTTTTGAAAATGCAAGAGCCAGTGTTAGCAAATGCTCTTAAAGCCCATATGGGCTCACGTGCGACCTGTAGAGAGAAGCCACACAAAGGACACAAGTCAGTTCTGTGTGTTCTGTGCGTCATGGGCCCTCATTACCTTGGCTTCGAATTATGCCTGTTCATGAAGAACAGGTGTTAGAAATAAAATCAAGGGGAAAACCACTATGAATTCAGCCCCTCTAAAGTCATTGCAAGAATTTCTAAAATTACTCTTCTTAGACAAATTGGTCTCACAAGCCCAGACGATTTTTTATCTTGAGGGTGCACGGGGGATACTAAATCTTCTTGCCGACACAAACTCGTTTTCAGACGGGCCGGAAATTCCATTCATCATGTATGCAGGTCTCAGGATGCTGCCTGGTCCATTAAAGGTTAAAGCTGAGACAGTCGAGGAGATAACGCCTCGGCCAAGCATGGGGTGCTACCAAGGGTGCTTTTCCATTTAGCAACACACAAAATGGGTAAGCTCATTATTGGCTTAAATATAAAAGCCCAGAATTCAAGTGAAAACATTCAAACTCATTTGTGTAAACAATCTTTCAACATGAAGAGATTAAAGGATTTAAGGGTTAGTGAGCTCCAAGAGAGTGTGTGTATATTTGTGTGTGTCTTTAGGTATGCATATATATACATAAAATTTTTTAAAGAATTGAGAGATATACAAACAATTTAGATGACTTAAAATTGTAGAAACATTTTTCAATTTCTTCTGAACTAAAAATATAATGTAATAAATCTACTTTTTAGTGCCAGATGCCAGCATCTGGCACCTGCTTAGGCTGACCTCAAGTTTACTTTGTGGACTGGAGTTTTCTTTGGAGCTGAGGGAATTCTCTCTGAAAGAAAATATTTCCAGTTCTTCATAAATATGCCAACAGAGTTTTCTGCTGGACCATGGAGAGCAGAATAAGGCAGACCTCGAGGAAGAAAGCCAAGTTCACTCATTAGCAACTTCATAAACACTTTGTTTAACTGGCAAATTTAGAGCCCATGTTTTATCACAGAAAATTTTAGAGGTGGGTTTTTTTTTCCCCTTCAATTAGAGCCTGTGTCACTGGTCTTAGCCTTCAGGTGATTAGCTGAGAGAATGTAATCAACTGCTCAAACCTGGCTTTAGTGAAATCTAGACAAAATAAATTATGGGATAAAGACATCATTTTAGATTACCTTTCAAAAATTGACAATCGAGACAGGAAAGATTAGAATTATATCTACCAAATTAGTTGCATTCATCTCTTGAACTGAGACTGCCAAAGTGTCAGAAATCAAACGGATCACCACCAAGAAATACTGAAAGAAGCAAAACCCGAGAGGAAATGAAAATGCATTGAGCCGAAGGAGGCAAATACAAGTAATGGAAACAGACATCTTTTAGTTAATCCCTAGTAGGGAATTGCGTCCTTGCCAAGCGGCTGGCACATGCACATTTGTGTCAAGTACGAACAGCTTAAAGAGTCTGAATTCAGGACTACTAAAGTCTCAGTCCATTTGGTATGGACAAAAGGGAATTTTGGTGCAGGGTCAGAATGTTTAAGCTATGATTCATGTCTTATTCCACCCAAGGAGAGCACTGGAGAGGGTTACAATTTTTATCCTTATACTAAGAAGTACACAGGAAAAAAATTAGAACTCAAGAAAACGGATGAGAGAATGGTTTATCATCTGCATCCTAGAATCAAGCTAGCCAAATCCAGGAGATTCTAAACTCTTCTTCAATTCTTAGTGTTTCAATTCTTAGACATGAAGCTAATTTTAAAGGAATGCAGCACCATACTACTGCATACTACTGTAAGTTATTAGTTATATCATGGTAAAATTATACTTAACCTTTTGCTTATTTCTAGCCACAAAAACCATTGATTTGCATTTAGTTTATTGTTCTTCTTGCCTGAATTAGAGCCATTACATTGGATAGAGACAGGTAGGGCCTGGGCACAAAAAGTGACGATCATGGATCGTGGTAAGTTCTATTGGCCGCAAGATTCAGGGTGGACTGGAGCAAGGTTTTGGTGACTCTGGGCCGTTTCCTAGAGAACATCCACAGACATAGCAAAGAGAAAATGCTGGGGGTGCCAAGAAGGGATGATAAAAGGTACATGTTTGAGAAATAAACCAATTTTATTGGCCTATTGTGTTAGTCTGTTAGAACTGTTGTAACAAAGTACCACAAACTGAGTGGCTTAAACAATAGGGAGTTACTGTCTCACAATTCCGGTGGCTAGAAGTCTAGGATCAAGGTGTTGGCAGGTTGGTTCCTTCTCAGGGATGTCAGGGAAGGAACCGTGTCAAGCCTCTCTCCTGGGTTGGCTGTCTTCTCCCTATGTCTCTTGACATCACGTTCTCTCTATGCGAATCTCTTTGTCCAAATTGCCTCTTCTTATAAGGACACCAGTTATACTGGCTTGGGCTCCCACCCGCAGTGATCTAATTTCAATTTGATTACTTCTGTAAAGGTTCTAGCTCCAAATAAGGTCCTACACTCTGAGGCACTGGTGATTAGGACTTCCACACGAATTTTGGGGAGACACAAACAAACAAAAGGAAATTGCTGAACTCAGGTCTTAATGATTCTGAAACCATAGTCTTTCCACTCTGATATTGTTCAAGCAATGTTCCTTGAGCACCAACTGAGTGTCAGACACTACATTAGATACTAAGACATTCAGAGATCAAGAAAATTCTTTTCCTTACCTTTGAGGACCACACATTCTCAATAGGACTGCAGTCCCCAACCCCTGGGCCGGGACAGGGTACTGGTCCATGGCCTATTAGGAACCGGGCTGCACATCATTGCCTGAGCTACAACCCCTGCCTGTGGAAAAATTGTCTTCCATGAAACTTAGAAACTTGGCCAAACAGCAGGAGATGAGCGGTGGGCTAGCGCATGAAGCTTAATCTGTATTTACAGCCATTTACAGCGCTCCCCATGACTTGCAGCACTGCCTGAGCTCCCCGCCTCGCCTTCCACCCCCTCAACCCTGGTCTGTGGAAAAATTGTCTTCCATGAAACTGGTCCCTGGTGCCAAAAAGATTGGGGACTGCTGCAGTAGGACACATCTTAGTCCATGAAAGCTCTAAAAAGAATGCAATTCTTTCATAAAGTATGTAGTCATCAAGCATGCATATAAATAAAAGAGGGCATTTTAGGTGGGCCAAGATGTTTGATGTTTTCTATATCTTTCCCATTGTGAAGAAATGGTTAAAAACAGTTGAAATGCACTGGAACAAATAGAAATTCCAGTGTGGGATTATATGGGTGGCAAAACTGGCAGGCATATGTTTATGAGACTTCTAAAACAGGAATACTAGAGAAAAGATAAACATTTAGTTTTGATGTACTTACCCAAAATTTTACCATCAGAAAATCTAGAATTAATCTATTTTTAATTTCAGTCTATAAGAATGTATTGCATTTTATGGTGTGCTACTTTTTTAATGTATTTCTTTAGTGTTTATAGCCTCAAACACTCAGACAGTCAAAAGCTCTGGGGAGCTCCTTCTCTCCTTCCATTTTTATTTCCAAATGCCAAAGTCGTGGAGGCTGAGTGAGGATTGTTTTTATGAATAGATGTAATGAATTAGAAACGATAAATCGAGAACAATGACTTACATCTAGTGACTTTTTCATCCTTTTCTTTCATGAAATAAACCACTGTGTATAGTATCACACTTATTCTTTCATGTTATTAAATTTCATGTCAAAATCTTACTTAAACCACAGAGACAAAGATGGATTCTCCCTCTGTGACTCCGAGCAGTTAAATTTACTTCTCTGACACACTGCAAGTTGATTTAGAGCTAATCTGTCTGCTTTTTATTGGCTTCGTGTAAAACATTGCTTTCCTTGGTTTCTTTTCTTTCATCCTGCATTGTCTTGCAGAAATATGTAATTTCAATTTATACTATAAGAAATTAGTCTCTCTGAGAAATATCCAGGAAGAGTTTTATAACAAAAGAAAAACATACATCACTCACGCACTTTTGGATTTTCCCCATGTAGCGACAGTCTGGAAGGTCAACAGTCTGAGGGGAGAAGGGTGATAATCAATACTTAGAAAGTAACACTAATAAAAAGTTAAAACCATGATTCAGACCCAGTTAGCAACATAACAAACTGCCACATGCCACTCCTTACCTGTGTTTAAGTCTGGCCTCACATTCTACCAATGGCTGAGAATATTTGACTTAGACCTGTGATACCGCATTTGATTCTTCTATTTATTTTGCTAATGAACAGATAAGTTGTGGACATTTAGAAATAAAAGAGAAGGAAAACGTCAGTCATCTTAAGAAACCAGGATTGATTTACTAAGAACCAGTCCCAGAAATGAATTTCATTTTCTGATATTTGCTAAGTTTCAGATGTGGACAAATGATAGCCTATGTCAGTGAAGGCTTAATATTAGGTTTCAGGATATCCATTTGGAGAAATTTGGATTGGGTGATAATACAGTTAGGTGTATCACCACTTCTTTTGGGCAACCATATTTAAGCTATTATTATTTAAGTTAAGTCACTTAATTTAAAAAAGTCATTGATAAATTAATGTTAATTTGGAAACCTTGTAGAGGTTTGATCACAGAATCTGAAGGTAGTTTCTTCTTATTCAGCATTTTTTCATTCAATAAATATTTGTTGATGGCCTACTATGTATGTGTCAGGTGCTTGGGCTAGACATTGGGGATGCCACAGGTATCAAGACATGGTCTCGCCTTCAAGGTACTTGCAGTTTAGTGGGAGAAACCCAAGAGAGGAGTTCACTAACAATAGGGAGTGATACATGCTGTGCTACACTATGCATGCTGTGACAGTATTAGGGCACTATAGGGAGTATACAGGCACCAATGAGAGAGAAAGTAATAGAAGCTTAGGGATGGTGTATGGAGAAAATGCTGTCTTGAATGACAGCTAAAAGAAAACTAAGACTGAACCAGGTAAACTGCAAGGGTGAGTATGGGAGAGTGGGACTCGGGGAAGGATGCTCTAGGGAGAAGGAAATGATTTGTCTCGCTGATATTCATTGTATACCAACCTCATTGGGAAAGACTAAGTGATTGGGACGCTGACCCCATTTCCAGGAGTTGAACTTCATTAGGTTAATCAATCACAGCCATCTCATAATCCTTGCCAATGACTAGTTTGGAATCCAGGCTTTAGCCTTTCAGTTCGTGGCACTTCCCTGACATCAGGGTTTGAGAGGAGGTGGTCCCATGGGATACAGTGGAATATTTTCTCAGGGCTTCTGTGAAATTGTCACTGGAATAGAAGGTGTATCCTCTCTTATATGTGATTATGGAAGTGTGTGGCCCCAATTGCTATGGCAGACACCTTGTGACTATAAGGAGGAGCAGCTTTAGGGTGAAGCTGACACTGTTACTAAGTGAAGAGTGGAAAGCCCCCGGGTCCTCAATAACATATCATGGCTGAAACACCCATCGCCAAGGCATGGTCTACCTTAGCCCTCTGTTAGTAAGCCAATAGTCTCCTTTGTCATTTAAACAAGTTTGACTTAGACTTCTATTTCTTGCAGCTGAACCATCTTAAATGATAATGCTTGATAATTACATTGACAGATGAATCAAAATTAGGAAAGGTAGCAAACAATATAGATCAAAATGATAGGGTTCAAAGAGATTTTAACGGACTAACTGATGGGCTTGAACAAACAAGGAGAGATTTAATAAGGATAAGTATAAAGCTTTGTGATTATATATTTTTAAAATCATATCCAAAAAATGGCATGGAGGAAACTCAAATGCTATCTGCAGTTTATGTGAAGAATACTCAGGAATACAGTGGCACTATAAGTTTGACACAAATTAAAGTATGACATTGATACCAAAATATGGCCACCTAGGTTGAATAAGCATAATACTTTCTGGGTCTACAGAAGTCATGGTCCCATTTCATTCCATTTGTTGTTTATACCACATACAGAATTCACATGCTTGAAATGATGCTTGAAAGGACAGTGAATGATTAGCACAGAAATTACAAACAATGGCACATATACAGCCCTTCCTCTCCCCTGCCTTCATGCAGACAGGATCGTTCAGTCACAGGATTCCTTCCCAATGAACCTGGACGCGCATTGGACATTTTTCACAAGTTAGCTCCTCAGACAGCCAGTCTCGAAGAACCAAAGGTGGCACATCAAATAAACTTATTTACCATTCCTGATTTACGTACAAAAGACATGACTTAGAGCAGATGGTTGCAAACTCAAATTCCTTTGGGGGCCAGGCAGGAATCCAAATAAAAGAAGTCATTGGGTATAAGCTAAGGTGTGGTGGAAACTGGAGTAGAAAATGTCTGGTGTGAAGGCATTCAAACTCAAAATTAAAAAAAAAAAAGTTCCATCTAAATAACACCTGTATATAAGCCCAATCCAGTTCTTAAATGGTTTGTAACCTCTGATTTACTAAACTAAAAAAATTCTTCAAATATTTGAAGGCTTAATGTATGGAAGAATGATTATTTGGTGTCTCTCTCAAGAAGAGGAAAGGACCAAATATTGGAAGATATGGAAGACAGACTAGAGTGTAAATAATTTAATAATCATTAAAATTGTCCAATAATAGGGTTTTTTTTTCTGTTATGGCAAGAACTCATGACATATCTACATAGTCAACTTTCAGAGTTGGAGAGTGGGATTTTTTAAAGCTGGATCTACACGTCCTCTGAAATTATATGTAAAAGGGTGTGATTATATGCACTTTTCTAGGGAGAAGTTCCATTGCTTTTCCAGGTTATTCAAAAGGTCAGTTTCAAAAGGTTTTAAGTAGTTGTGGCAGACACAATGTCACGTGTTTACTACATTCTGTTTCCCTTTTTTCCTGGGCATAGAAAAAAAGGCTGTATTTCTCAGTCTCCTTTGCAGTTAGGTGAGGCCATTTAACAGAGTTCTGGAGAATAGGAAGGGGGCCAACTTCAGGCCTAATCCCTGTGTTCTCCATGTTCACCCTTTCCCCTTATTTTAGAGAAATAAATCTTTATCTCCTAAGCCCCTAAGACTTGAGGTTGTTAGTCACAGAAGTTAGCCTCTGCTGACCAATTTAAAAGTAATAGCTAGTCAGTAAACTTGAATAGTTCATCAACTTAGTTATTTTATGACTCTATGACTCTATGACTCTACTACACAAATCAAAACACCTAAAGTATTTTGACGTATACTAGGTGTTAAGTAGAAATTCTTTAAAGTACACAATTCAAAATCGACATTGATATATTTTGGACTTTTAGAGTCTTCATGATGAATGGCATTAAAACTACAAATAATGATATACTTTTATATTTTTGTGAATAATTTCTAAAGAGATGTTCAAGTTCCAAATGTCCATCCATATTTAAGTTCTATCCATTAAGGACATATTTATATGAGCCTTCTGTAAAGGACATTTATATTGACAAAGCAATTTTCCTCCACATTTATGGTTTGAATGAATCTATGAATAGTTTGCTCTATTAGTGGTTTGCTCTAAAACCTCCAGTTCTCTCCAGTAAATTTAGAGGCACTTTTCAGCCCTACCAGCACTTTAGAATCACTTGGAGAAAATTTTAAATATGGATGTTTAAGCCTTACCCCAAGAAATTCAGTTTTAACTGGCCATTAACATTTTCGAAAAGCCCCCTAAGAGATTCTAATGCATAGCCCAGTGGAGAATAGTGGTCCATTAGGATCAAATTTAATCTTCTCAGCATGGTTTCATCAGTTTTCAAAATATGGTTTTAGCTTCATCACTTACCATACTCCACCAATCTTAACTCACATATCTTATGTTCAATTATTATTGTCTTCATAATCCCCTTGTCTTTCTTAATAAATATCTTCAGTAATCTCTCATGGTTTCCTTCTAGATACTGCAATAGGATCAAACTGGAAATACACCAGATAGATTACTCCAAGATCATTCACAGTCCTATCCACCTTGGTCTTCCTCTAGTATACAGACAAGAAAACCAAAATACTCTATTTCCTGGCTTTGGTGGTTTTGAGTTGGTAAAATGATGTCATTTTTGCTAGCGAGGTCAAAATTCCTAGGAGGATTATCTTTCCTGAAACAAAGGCAAAATCACACCAAGAAAAATAAAAGAATAACCTATACCTCTTTGTATTCTCCTTTCCTTCTTGCTGGGACTACAGACATGAGGTCTAGTAGTACAGCAGCTATCTTGTGATCACGAGGTAAACAGCATGAAGTTGAAGGCCTGCAGGATAAAAATGGAAAGACAGAAGAGTCTGTATCCCTGTTGCCATCACTGAACTTCCAGGTCACATCTGGACCTCCAACCACCCCCATACCAAAATATGTTTTTAAGCCACTGTGGTAGGTTTTCCTGTGATTTGCAGCAAAATGTATTTCTAAATAAAATTACTATGATTGTATTCTGAACTCTTTGATTCATCAGAATATTGAAAGTTCAATCCTATCATTTTTAAATACAGGGACTATCAAAGGCAATTTTGGGATCAGAATTGAAGGGAAACAATATACTACAACACAGTAACTAACTTTATAATGAGCAGAAGTTATATCTGTTATCTGGGTAGGAGAGATGTTGGGATTACAAATTAGAGATGTCTGTGTTGTTTGTTTGTTTTCCTAAAAAGCCTTTAAAAATATGCATTATCTTTAGTGTCTGTAGTTTTAAAATTTTTGCCACAGCTCTATCAGCCCTTTCATTTGCTCATTCATTTATGAAATCAGTGTGACACCTTAGATTACAAAATGGCTGGTGGGGGAATCTAAATAATTCATTCAGGATTAATAAGCCTTTTAAATGAACATGATTTTGCTTATTCATTGGTTGCATAAATTCACGACAAAGTACAAGGTCTCCCTTGCAAAGGATGCACATCGCATTAGTAATTCAGGAGTATTTCTTTGATGAATTCAATTAAAATTGACTTAGTTGTCAGGGCCTATTGAATAATGAGAAAATTGATCTCAGAAAAAACAGATATCTGGTGTGACACACTGTACATTTAAAATATATTCTTTGTTATGCATATCCACTTTGAAATCAGATGGCTGGGTTCTATGATCAAATGGATTTTGGAGCCCCGGAATGCTTTTTTTGGGTAATGAAAATGGGTCTATAAAACATTTATGACAAAGTTCAAAATCTAAGGTTAATATAAAAGGGTTTGAAAGCAATCACCAGGTAAGTAAAAATGTAGCATAGGAAATGAAAGGCAAAGATGGGAAAATAAAATGAGAGGAAGCACTGGGCAGAAAGGGATTTGAAAGGAACATTAATACTTCGCATAATGAAAAAGAATATAGGTAGATCATAGTGAATATGGTAATGGTGAAGAATAACTGATAGAGTTACTTCAGTCCACACTAGAGAAAATTGATAATAAATAAAAGTCAGCTGGCAGATCTGTGGGTGTTCTGGACTTTTAAAAGACCTATAAATCAAGTGCTCGTAATGTAAGTTTCAGGATGAGAAAAGCATGTGGGGCCTGCGTCTAATTTCCCAGGCTTTAGGAAAATGCGTGTCATGTCTATTGCAAAAACAAAAACAAATCCAGGAGAGCTATTTAACATACACCAGTGAAAATAAAGATCAACAGAAATTGCCTTCTAAAAATATTTTTAAAGGAATTTAAAAGCAATGAGGCCCTCATTATTTCTGCTTCTTTACAGATTGCCAATGTGCCTTTATTATTTTATGCTCTTTTCCTTTCAGTAAATGCTAACGAGAAAATGACATGCATATGCATAATCGGGGCAGAGCTACATATATGAGATGATGTTCTATGCATTCATTTGCCAGCTTCATTTCTGTTAGCCTCACATATTTCAAGATCTAGAATAAAGTTCTGGAGAAGGAGATTTTACCCAATCACAGTTACCCATATAAGTACTCAAGAAGTGAGGTCATTTTGTAAGATAATTATTATACTATCATAAAATGATGGAACTGCCCAGGACTCTGAAACCTGATCATTCTTCTCTTACTAATCACTCCACTCTCAAAAGCCAACATTGTTTTTGGTCAGGTCTTTGTAATGACAGCTATATTTCATGTTCTCTTATCATTATCTCTTAAGATGTATGCCTGTTCATTGCACACAAAATAAGCAAACATTTCGAATAACACTTTTCAATGTATCAATGTGACAAAATCTATGAAGTAGAGAAGAAAGAAATACCTGAGACATAACTGAACAGTTTTGGCAAATAAGCTTGGCCATAGTTCTGTGCAATGTAACACCAAATGTAATTGAATTTCGTGTTTGAAGAGCTAACCAGTGTTGATAATTCAATTAATTAATCTGTCAAAAACCTTGCATGCATCGTTTTTCTAAGTGGTTAAGTTTCTTGGACAACCTGGATTCAAATACTTACTAGACATCTGAGCTTGGGCAAGTGAATTAACCTAGAGTTTTCTCTTTTGTGAACTGGAGATAATTGTAAAACCTAGTTCAAGGGGTTGCTGCAAGATTTGTATGAATATACATCACTCTTTCTCTGACCAGGAATGCACACTGCTCTTCCCCGGTATACTAGATCACCTGCTTTTAGGTCATGAAATACAGATTAGGGTATTGGTGAGGAAAGATAGCCTGTACCTGTCAACGAAAGGACTGAGTATATTGGGTCAGTTCTTCATAATATTTAGCTATGTCAGCTTGCACAAGATTGGAGGCAAATATGGGTAGAGTTATCCTTTACTGCATGTGTCTGGCAGTGACTTGTTCATGAGAAAAGAATCTTTGAGATCCTCAAGGGAAGAGGGTGCAGGATTAAAAGAGCTTAGAGTAGGACCTAAACTGTTGGAGCTCAAGGGTATTTGATTGGTTAGGCAATTTCCGTTTTAATGTTTCACTTTTTCCCCCTACTTTTCTAGAGTACTGGGAATAATAAAGACAGTGAATATTTTGAGTTAGGGGCAAAACCTTGCATAATTAACAAATAACTACACCAGTAAAATATCTTTTTCAGTTACTTGATAGGTAAATTGTAATGTCCCAGGTAGGGAACACAATTGTCTTAAGGTCTGCATTGGCTTCAGTTTTAAGAGGACATTGAGGAAATTTAGGCAAAGTTTTAGAAAAATCAATTTGAAATCTTATAGGTTCTGCTCTAGTTATTTTTGCCTAAGTGTGAAGAGTCTCTTGCCCATAGTGTTTCTGGAACCATAGCTAAAATTCTCAGGTGTTTTACAAATCATACACAATGCAGATATATTAATATTCCTATCAGCCATAAATCCAGTATGTGTAGGAGAATTTCCTGCAACTTCTAAAAATAATTCTTCTCTAGTATGTTTCATCTGGCAGTTCCATTTGTGAAGTATATCCTTACCTATTAAATTTGCAAAAGTTGTGTCACAGAATAGAAAGGAGTATTTTTCTGATCATGGTCCTGAAGTAACAATTTTAAGTTGGAACATTGGAAAAGCTTTAGGATTGTTAGAAATTCCCACCATTTGAGCGGTTTCGGTGCTCTGAGGGATGTGATCTGCTATGGTAGTGGGATTGATGGTGTACAGGGTGGCATTGTATCGACCAGAAAAGTGTATTGTTGTTCATTTATATTTCTAAACAATTCCCCTCAGGAGTTTAACAAAAGGACAGAAATTGTTGGGTTCCAATATTTCCCTTGGAGCAGTATCATTGAACAGATTTGTACAGCTGTCTTTTTGTTTTTCAACCACTAAGTGATATGGCTTTTCCAATGACAATTTTGTTTGCAATATCTACAAGTGTCCTTATTTGTAGGTTCATGATTCTTGGAGAATAGATAGATGATCCTTGGTTCTTGTTTTTATTTGGGTGGCTAGTTGATTTATTTGCAGAATTAGATGTTTGTTTCCATTTCTACTTTGTTTACTTTCTAGGACTTTTTGAGAATATTCAGCCACATGTTGGAGATCTAAACTGGTGATTTCCCACTTCACTTATTTTTCTGACTATGTCTCCATTTCAGATTTGAGTCCATTATAAATGACAGGGCAACATCCTTTGACTTCCACTGTTGAATCTACCCTAGAATATTGTTTGAAAGTTACCTAAAATCTATTTTGAAAGTCTCCAGTCTCCTATTTACTCAACTTTATTTTTGCTTATAACTTTGACTCTTTGACCAATCAACTCTTAAGGGAAAGGCTTTTGGGTCTCATGTAGTGTATTTTCTATTTTTCCTTCCCTTTTATGGCCAGTTTTTTAATTGTGTACAGTTGTGGTATTTAAATATTCACCTGGTCTTTCCCCTCTCACAGTTTTCAATTATTTCCTTGTCTTGAGGGCTAACAATTTAGGGAACTAGTTGCTTCAGATATAGTAGTTCAGGATAGTAAATACCTTACAAACTCTGGAATTCTATATCATTTTGTTTTAGTCTGTCTTCCTTGAGGGGTAGTAATTAAATCCCTTAACTCCCTTCTGAACTGGAGTTTAAAATCAACCTATGTAAGTCTGCCTTCTGGTTAGCAATTTTAAGGGAATATTGTGCAATTTGACTGTTTTTTAAAGTCAGGTTCTTTCTTCTATCACGGCTGTTTAATTGGTGTTTCTTCTCCTAGAGTCATCAGGAAAATTTAGTCACAATCCTGCTATAGTGAGTGTCTAGGATGTAAGGAATATGACATTTCCCCCAAAGTATATTCATATTTTCTTAAACATACATAAGTTTTCTATTTCTTGGTAAATTTGAATTACCTCAAATTCTGTGGATTTGAAAAGATAAAAATGATCTGTTAATGAACTGAATTAGCTTTTCTAATTTAAGAATTTCACACCCAACAATCATCCCTATTCAAGAGGTGTTCTCTATTTCTGTTTTTTGGAGTAAAACAGTGTAAGGGGTTGAGGGTGAATCAATTTTCCTTCTTGTTTATCTCAAGTGATGATCTCCTTCCTGAAAAGCTTTCCAGGCTAATAGTGAGGACTGGCAATGGGAGTGGGGAAAAATTCCTTCAAAAATCTATAAACTGTAAATCTTGTGAAAATCAATAAAATTCATCTAAAGTATATGTCAAGGTTCTAAATAATTGTTAAAATATACAATCATAAAAGTGGTCAAATCTGCTGGTCCCTCTTCCCTCCAGATCTCTCGATAGTTTCTCCTGAGAGGGGGAAAGGAAAACAACAAATTCAAGCTCACGCACCTCAAGGGGGCTACAAGTTTGCGAGCATTTGACATGTGATTGCAGGACTCTGCTTTTCTATAATAGTTTTTAGGAAAACGGGCTTTTGTCCATAGGTTCCTGGTAGGGATTTATGGCTGGTGAAATCTTCATGTGTGTGTCTTCAATATCATTTTTCATCTACTCTTTCTTTATCCTTCTGTGATATAGCCATTCTGAAATTGGAATTCTTCAGACATGTTTTCCTCCATCTAAGACTTCAAATATGTTGTTCCCCTTTTTGGAATATATCTTTTCTCCTCCAATCATCTTTCGCCCCATTGGCCTGGTTAATGCAGTTCAACCATCAGGCCTCATCTTAAACAGCTACTCCCTCTGTTTAACACTTTCCTTCTCTATCAAAATTGTAAGAACCTCAATGGGCTTGTTCTCTGCTATTCTGCAGTGATAATCCAGCACCTGGTACATAATGGAATGCTTAAAAAAAATGTGCTGAATAAAACTAGTACAATAAGTCATGGGTTCTGAGGTCAAAAAGGGAAATTGGAAGCTTACCTGTGGATATTGCCATATTAAAATTTTTGTCAACTGCAAAATAGCGGTCAAATAGCTTTGAAAGGAAAAAATGTCACCCAATACATCCACTACACTCAGTAGCTTATTGCAAAATAGATTCTAATATGGAACATGTATATTCAAGGAATGAGTTGTTGTATAGTTTAGGGGGTGTTTATAGGAACTTTAAGCAGTTTTTCCATATTTAAAACAGGAGGAGGACAATTTTAAAATTTACCTGTAATAATTTACTGAGGACAATTTATTCACATAATACCACAGTTGGCAAAATGGAATAATTCAACAAATATTTAGTAATATTTGAGAGCTCTCTGTGTGTTAGATGTTATGTAAAGGCTAGAGACAGAATGGTAAATGAATGAATGCAATTAATAATCCAGCAACTGATTATTATTTAAAAATTTTTAACTCCAGTATCTTTCAGCACCTACCGATTGCTTTGGTAGCAAGTACAAGTCAGCATTTGCTGATAAGTTCTCATTCCCTTCTGGACTTCGGCCACCTCCCTTGCTTACAACTGTCAGGCATTTTCAGATCCTCTGCTTGCTGTCGTATGGGGGCACCTGGTAAACCCTCTCCCATTCCTGTACTCTGAGCAGTGGGCATCTCCCCTCCCATGCTCCCTGGCCAATCCAAACGCTGCTGCAGCCATTGAGGAAACTCATTGAGAAGGTCTCAGTCCCATGCCTAGGCATGTCTTGCAGAAAATTTTTCTATACCCACACTGTGCTGGGGGAGAAAACCAATGTCTGGCCATCTTTTGGGCTTCAGGTAGTATATTAAGACAGTAGTTGAGCTGCTTTATCAGACAATACAATAATATTACTTGAATAAGGTAGATGTTAATTTCTCCTTCGTGTAAAAATATGGGAAGGTGGTTCTGTGCTGGTGGGATGATTTAAGGTTGACCCAATGTTTTAAATGTGTCATTATCCAGGCTTCTTTAACCTTGTCACGCTGCTGTCCTCAAACTGTGGCTCACATCTTGAGGTCCAGTTTTCACTATTCTTTTTCACTTCAGTCATGAGGAAGGGGGGAAAAGGCCGTACTTATTCACATGATCAAAGCTAGCTGCATGGAATGCCAGTAAATTCCTTTGCCTGGGAGGCTGTGTGGCAGTTAAAATTTGCAAGAGCTATTACTAAAGAAAAGAGAAAATGGCTATGGTGTATGTGTTGACCAGGAGAATCTGCTACACCGGGGACAGGGGCCCTGCCCTCATGCTCTAGGTTTTCATTTGTCCCCAACTTGGGACTCAGCCAAGGGTTCAGGGGTCCTTTTTGAAACCTACTCACATTCACATTCTTTTTATCCCTAGTTATTTTTCTGTTTTACAAGTCCATGATTTGTTTTATTATTGTGGTGGGGGTTAGGGAGAGGCACTGAGGAGTCAGGAAGTCTTCTTTCATAAAACACTCATCTTTTGCTATTACATGATTACGCTTTCTTGAAAGTCAAAAGCCAAAAAATGATCATTTTGTGTTCTTCTGAGTCATCCTTTTTTTTCTGAGGTCTTGAACGTAAAACATTTAAGCTAGGGCTTAAATTGACGAGGGTCATGAAATAGCAATAAATATTGGAAACCAAAAATACATTGATCAAGACATCAAAACATTATCTGATTACACATGAATAATCTGAACTCTAATTTGAAATAACTTGAATTCTAAATTTTGGTCTAGTTGCTTTCAATTAACTTGGACAAATTTCTGAATTTCAATATTTTCTTCCATAGCTGTTTATATAAACAGAGGTCATAAGTATTATTTAAAAAAAAGGGCCAAGTATGATTTAAGAGAACAAAACAAATAACTACCAGAAAAATTGCTTGCAAGGAGTTTAACAGAGAATGATGTTTTCCCCCATGACTGACAGATAGTCTCCCCTTCAAAGTATAGGCAATGCTGAAATCTGGATTAAAATCTAAGCTTTTGTAATAGGAATATAATTTGAAACAACTCTATTAGTGTATATATTAATATGTCCAAGAGAAATTGACTTTTTAGCAAATATCTTAACAGGGTAGCAGAATATGCTTCATCATTTCACTATGACACTGGCAGGGTTAAGTTCCAAGTGCTTCTAGGAAATGATCAGAAATCATACTCTAATTTTATTTTCCTCTTGTATTCATTGTGAATGGAATTTCAAATATGCTCAATAAATTCTTCAAGTGTATAAAAACTGTTTTAAATAGTTATTTTTTAAAATAGGTCCTCAAATTAAACTCTCATCCATAAATGGCAGGTGGTTTTTTAATCAAAAATGATTATAAGGGCTAATCTCACAGACAACAGGCTTTTGACTCAAGGGTAATTTAATAAAGGTATTTTTTAATTTGCCGATTATGTGCTGAATTGTGCCTGAGATGTTAGTTCTATTTCTTTATTTAAGAATTGCTGTCAAGGGATAACTCAAAAAAATAGAATCTCATTAGTATTAATCTTAATATTTCACTCTGCAAGCTCATATGTCCAATTCTGTCTGACTATTCTCCATGTCACAAAAATGGTTTCCTCGCTCTGATTTTCATAATGAAGCTTCAACCAAATCATCTCCCAATTAGATTATTCTGCATATAGAATGGAATTTAAAGTATTTGGAATGACAATGATACTACTTAAAGTGACATGAGTGATCAAAAAGTCTAGCCTTTTGGTTTTACAGATGAGGAAACAGAATTTATGTGACTAGTTCAAGGTTACGCAGCTATGCTATGTGTATTTCAAATTCAATTATAATGAAAATAAGAAGGCATGTGGCAATAAGAGCACATTTTCAGAGCTTAGACTTAGAATAATCATGAATATGATGGAGTTGCATCTCCATCGGGTGTTACAGTCTAAAGACTTTAGGTAAGGTGAAGATCATATATGGGCAAATTACCATCATCTTGCACCTCACTTCTCAACATGGTAGTCATTAGGGTGCTTGGTACCGTGGCTTGATGAATTTCTGTTCTATAAATTCTTGGTAGCATTCTTGAATGCAAAATTTGCTGTGGCCACATTTATGTACCACATTGGAAACTGACAGCAAACAAGTCCAACATAGTTTTTCTCCAATACTGAAATAGACCTTGCTTTCTCCAGTTGAGCACCTACTGAAGATGATGAAGCTGGCCCATGTTGAGGGGCCATATTGTACAAACAGTGCATGTGGCGAGCCCCCATATTCACACAGCATGGTGTAATTATTACAGTATGAGTTCCAATTCAGGGACTGAATCATGCTTAGGGCAGAGCAGTTTGACATCTCTCTCAAGCCCCACTCGCTTTGGGGCATGTGCTTGTTGGATGGAATTGTTTTCATTATTTAATTATTTATCTTTTTTGCATTATTTAAATTATTTGTCTCTTTTGCCTTGTTTTTTTCTCCTATAGGAGAAGTGAAAATATTCAAGTTAATAAAATTGAATGAGGTAGGGCAATACCAGTGTATATCTGGGTACTCTTAGTATTTTCTAGCCATGTTCTTATTCAGTTAAATAAACATTTTTTAGAGGTTTACTATATGTTTGTAGTCATGCAACATTTATGGAAAATCTTAGTACCATTCAGGAAAGACCCATGGGAAAGTGCTGCATTAGATCCAGTCATCATCTCTCTTCATCTGATTCTTATACCTACCTCTTCTGTCCTTTAAATAATAGAGAGATGTTTTGTTTGAAGCACAGTGATGGTGACTTGTAGAAGGAGGGAAAGTAGAGTCCTTCTAGTGAAGGTATAGAAGAGGACCAAAGAGATTTACAGTTTGCCCTGCACGTGTTATCCTTGATTATATTCAGTCATGTGTATTTTTTCACTGTTGTACTATAGATCCTCATCCTAGTCATTTGCTAACAAAACATTTAGAGTGAGCCAATGCCAGGGTGCAGGCCCTACAAGCAGATAGACATGTGTTACCACCCTTTCAACAGATCTGTGGGAATTGGAGCATGGATATTGCTGCCTAGGGTTATGGGGAGATTATACAGAATTACAGAGGAGCAGGGAGGCCTTCTGGGGTTGGAGAACGGCCAAGTAACTTTTGAGACTTTTAAATACTAACAGATCAGATCAACTGGGATGGCTCTGGCCATGACCTAATAGTAGGAAAGTGTAAAGAGGCCCTTAAAAAGTAATTCACAGTCAGGGTAGAAGGAGATGGGATTAATGGATTTGTCTCCCCTAAAACCATCCAATATGGATGATTAATGTTGGTGCTTGGTCAGAAAGATTGTTTCCTAACCCTGTCATCTTACAGAAAAGTCTGTGTGAATGATTCAAAAAAGTTTTAATATTAGGAGTTATAACATTTTGCAATGGGCATCCTTTGCTAAACATAATTTCACTGATATATGACATCAAGAGGTAGGGAAGCAGTAGCAGTAGCAACCACATCCAATGCTTGAAGCTATAAGTATGGACATCAGTTACAAGTCTTTCAGCTCCAAGGGGTTGTGTTTTAATTTCTGATCTACTTGGCAACAGCACATAGCAGACAGGACTGACCTTTGGGCAAGACTAAGCCACACTTACACTCTTTGACAAAGAGTGGATTCCTGTTCATCTGATCCTGTGGCCAATGTCAATGTGGGATAGCCCAAGCTGTCGGAATGGAACATTCTGGTTATGTCTTCGATTGAGATGATATTTATAGTGCCTGGTCATCTCCTTAGACTGAAAGCTGTGTGAGGGCAGGGGTTGTGTCTATCTTATTCCCCAGCACCTGGTTCCTGGTAGATAGTACATAGGCATTCAATCACTCAATGACTTTTTAAGAAATAAATGAGTGATAAATGGCAGCATGCCTGATTCCTCAATTAGTTTGTTAAGCCTTAAATTCAGAAACAATGTCTGATGCTTAGTACGCCTTCCCTTCAGAGCTTCGATTATTTTTTTTTTTATGTCTCCTTTTTGCTCCATGATATCTTTAGGTCAGTAAGAAAGAATTTCTTCCCTCCCTTCCTCCCTCCCTCCTTCTTGCCTGAACTCACCTCCAAATATTTCTGGCCTTATCTTTTACCTTCTCATCCCCTACATGGCTCTCAGAAAACACCCAATGTTCTAGTTCCTAATGAGCCAGGCTACTTCTTACTCACTCCTCACAATTCAAGTAGTGGATTCATATAATATCTTTTGTTTGGAAAGAGAAGACAGTTATACAAACTAATGTTAAAATGTAACATTTTTCTATTGTTAAAGTATTCTATTACAACTCCAGCTTCACAATACTTTGGGAGCAACAGAAGGTCTGAACAAAGGTGATAATTTTATAGCAAAAGGGATAGTTCATCTCTCTAGAGAATAAAACTGTCATTGATCTTCATGACAAATTGAATTTCAGGGTCTGAAAATATAGACCTTGTTTTCCTTCTTTTATTTTTTTTCATTATAAGGATGACCTTGCCTCTATTGTAAATCAAAAGTAACTAGGGCTTTGTGGTTTTCATAAAGCTACAAGGAGCAAAAAAGGGCCAGTGGCATTGCTCTACTACTGCACACCACATCTGGGGAGACTTCACAGATGCATTCTTTAGTTTCTATGTGTTGACATTTTCTCTTCAGACTCCTGGTTAAGGAGAGGGATCATACAAAATTTCTACAACTGAGGAGACAATTCTTTCAGTAAAATTTCACAGCTATAAAAACCAAAAAGTAGTAGCAACATTAAATTTCTATTTAATGTAGGGAAGATCCCAAAAGAGAAGGTAAAAATACCAGGATTGATTTCCATTTGCTAATTTACATAATCAAGATGAACATATTAAAAATTACTTTCTGTTAAACTCTATTTGTCCATTTGAAGAGTAGAAATTAAAGGTGGGATGAGAATAGATATATATTCAATTCTACTCAAGAGGTATTTACTAGGCACTATGCTTTCAAGAAGCTTACATGCCAAATCCACCTGTAATTAAAACTACAGGTGTTGCAAGGAAAAAGTGCTATTACCATATGGAAGAGGAGGAACTTAATTTTAATTAGAAAATCATAGAAAACATAATACAAGTGTTGGCATCCAAGAGCTGTGGGCTATTTGAACATGCATAAAAGGGGGAATGACATTAGAGATGAGGGAATAGCACAAACAAAACATAGAAGTAATAAAGTTCAAGGCATGGTCATGGATGATGGAATGTACAACTCTATATTGTAGGAGTATTGTAGGAGATACAGATGGGAAGATGGTGTCAAGTTATAGCACGGAGAACATTGGATGACAGATTTAGAGACTTTATATCTAATTCTGCAGGCAATAAGGTGTAGGAGCTACAGGTGTGGGAGTCTGAAATCTGGCAAAATTGAGTTCAAGACCCAGTGCCAACATTTAATAGCTGTGTGGTCTTAAGCAATTTAGTAGGTCTCTCTGAGACTTTTTGGTAATGTGGGCATGATACTAATTCTTACCTCATTTGAATGCTGATTGGGTAAATGACCTAATGAATGTAAACATTTAGCTCTGTGCAGTACTGAATCAGTACGGGGAAAGTGTCAGCTATTACTATTACAGGCAATGGGGAACCATCAAAAGTTTTTAAATTGGAAAGTATTGTCACATGTATTGGGTAAGGACAGAGTTGGAGGCATTGAGAAGTGTGGATTTGGTGTGTGTTAACATTAATGGCAAAAAGATCATTTTAGAGATGATTGCAAGAGATTATGGAAATCTTGAGCAATGGGGGCACAAGATTAGTTTCTGGAGACAATGTCTGGAGGAAAATTATGAATTTGACTAGGCTTGAGATGAATTGGAAAGTTTTCAGCCCTTGATAGTCAGGACATGCAAAAGAACATCAACCGAGAATATGCAAAATTCTCTGCCAATGACCCAAACAATATCTACCCTTTAAAAAAACCAACATATCAAGTTAAGAGTGCCACTGTTCTAGAAGTGAAATTAGTGATCATATTTCTACAGTATTGCAGTTAAAACAGTATATAGTTACTACAACAGTTTGAATGTTTGTGTCCCCTCCAAAATTCATGTTGAAACTTAATCCCCAGTGCAACAGTCTGTGAAGAGGCAGGGCCTTTTGAAGGTAATTAGGGCTCCACCCTCATGGATGGAATTAATGCCTCATAAAAAGGGAGGAGGGAACAAGCTAGGTCCCCTCTGCTCCGTTTTTTCCTTCTGCCTTCTGCCATGTGAGGACATAGCGTTTGTCCCTCTCCTTTTTTTTTTTTTTTTGGTAAATTTCATAAGTAAAAGGAAGAAATGAAAGTTGAGAGGGTCAACAAGGTTAAAGATAGTGATATAATTTATAATATATAAATTCTTTACTGTTTCCTTTTCTCAAAATAACAATTGATAGGTTGAAAACAAGTCCAATTATGGGAGGTTTCTCGGGGATAAAAACTTAAACACAAAAAATAAGTTATAAAATTTTAAAACATGCTTCAATGGAAATGAATCAGACAACCATACAACAGAAAGAGCTTTTTAATCAAATATAGCTTCTGTTGATTAGATGGGTTTTTCTACTCAAAACGATCCATCTCTGCTATTGATATGAAGTCACACTTGAAATAAAAGGCACTGGGATGAAGAGCAAAATTTAGGCCCAAACAGAACTGTGTTCGAGACTCAGATGCTCCACGTGTGAGCTCTTGTATCTTATTACCTAAAATGAGAATAAAGTAATGTTTGCCAAATAGGGTAATTGTGAGTATTTACTAGGATAATGAAGTGCTTCGTGTAATTTCTGGCGTGTGTTTATACTCAATAAATAATAGGAGATGGTGCTGGTGGTGTTGGTGGTGACAGTAGTGATGGTGGGGGTGGTAGTGATCACAGTACTGGTGGAGATGGTGGTGGTGATGGTGTTGGTGAAAAACATTGGATGTTTATTTTATAGCAGGCCTTCACAAATTTGAATGTATTGACAAATAACATGGATCTCTTGTTAAAATACAAATTGAAATTCAGTAGGTCTGGGGCAGGGTCAAAGATCTTTTATCTTTAACAAACTTCCAGGTGATACTGATGCTGCTGGTCTGAAGACCACACTTGGATTAGCAAAGCTCCAGACTGAGAACACTGTCAATCACATATGTGAAAAGTAATTTTAAAAAATACCATTAAGACTATTTCTCCAGTGGAGTAAAGAGAATATAGTGATTTTTGCAGGAATCCTATTCTTTGGAAAGGATTTTTGCTTTCCAATCCTGTGGTTTGGCCATTGGATTATGAAACCTGGTTCAGTAAGTTTTGTTGAGCAAGTACTTCCTGACCTCCACAGGAGTGGGCAGATATGCAATGTGGGTACTTCCTTTGAGGAATTTTCAATTTGCCAAGAACGACAACGCGCACATAAATAAAACGTGTGTGGCAATACAAGGATGAATAAAATAAAGTGCAAAAATGTACAGAATGAGAAATGAGTGCTTCTACAGGATAGGAAGGGGAGACAAGCTGCTGCCTTTCAGTCCATCACGGTGATTGTTGCATAGGCTTTTTCTTTTTCTTCTCGCAGACAGGCCACTACATAGATAATGATCTATCTCAAGAAGCCGAAACAAACGACTCTGTCTATAATAACAGTGGTGGGAATTAGGAGAGTCCCAAGGCATGCAACATGAAATTCTGTAAGAAAAAGCACGAGAGATCCCTGATGAAGATGGGAATAAAGATGCAGATGGAAATACTGCCCTTGGTGGTAGTTGAGGCGCCCCAAACTCAGCATCTCTCGTTAGGATGAGGAAGAGCTACTAGCGGTCATTGAAGTCCGAGCTGGCTTCTGTGGTATTTCAAAGCCCCAAATTGCAAGCCCACCTGAGCATGAAATGACAAACTGTTCTTAATAGTTTTGGGGTGGACAGATGGTGGAAGAGGTTAAAAAATGCCTTATAAACCTTTACCCTTCAAATGCTTAGGGCTTCAAGAATAGTAATGGTGAAGACAGTGCTCAAGACACCTCAATACAAACTGATTCTCACAATAAAAACAAGATATGGTAAAAATATTTCTATCATGTATAACATTTTCTTTGCTTCTCTTCTCAAGACTGTTCTTGGGCAAAGTTAGTGGAATAACAGCACTTACATACACACACATGTGTTTTTATATACACACAAACTCACACACAAACTTCCACAAGGGCCCAAAGGCAAAAATGCTTTATCATTTTATGAAAATTAATTAAAGCAAGTGAAAAATGGAATCAATTAGAGGCGAAGCGCTGTGTAATATAAAATATTTTCTAATCATTGCATCTAATTAAAAAGAAGAGACAATCATGACTTTTAAAGGTCCTTAATTATTAGAGAAGAAGAAAATTAATTAGCAGAAATTCTCAGGTGCACATTCAGGGATGTCTCTGTACAAAAGTGATATCCAGCTAAGGAGGTTTGATAGGCCAAAATGATCAATGGAATTTCTGGGAATAGAGAACTGTGAGAACTCTGAATAATATGAGCTTGTTTTCTGATCAGTTCAATGTTTATCGTGCATACTACGACTCCAGAAAAAGACACACTATATTCTGTGACTTGGCAGGGTAGGCTGTGGGGTCGTGTAGTAAACCAGTCAGCCTTGTTTATCTTGGATATGAAAACTTAACTGGTTTTCAAAGAATTAGTTTTGTGAATCAATGCACATTCATTGATCAGAAGACGCTTCAAGATTTTCCAGTAGCCTCGGGGTTTTTATTATAAACAGGAATTATTTCTTCCAATGATGGAGTAAAATCTGTTGGTCATTATTGTTCTGGTTAATAACATGACGGATATCAGTGTTGCTTCTATTAACTTTATCAATCTCATCTTCTTTGTTAGAGGGTGATAGTCTTTCTTCTTAGAATATTATTTTATTTTCTAATTATACAAGCAACACATACTCATTGAAGATACTGTAGAAAACAGATTACATGTTCAAAAGGGACAAAGGAAAATCAGGTCATTTTCTATTAATACAATCAGGGCAAAAAGCACAGTGCTAGTACTATGAGATTTTAGAGCATCATAGCAGTTCTCTGAGCACAAGGCGATGTGTTAATCAACGCTGATATTACTTTTTTATCATTTTAAATATTCTTAATAGATATATTTTTGCTATTATTTTAAAAAATAAAAATAGAGAAAGTATTTGCGTAACCAGGGTGGTGGGCAAGCCATAATCTGTAGAATGCGAGCAGAAAGTAAGCTTGTTCCTTCTCACAGCTGCATCTGCTTACCAATTCTCAGGGATTTGGGCTTCTGACCTCGTGGATAAAATCTCAGGCTAGTCTCATGGATTTTCTGACCCATCTCATATAAATAGCCCAGATTCTAATCCAGCTTAAAAACTTCTCTCCTCCAACTCAGATCTGCTTTGTGCATACAAAGTTGGGTGGGGAGATGGGGGAAGTCTCACCCAGCTCCTTCATAATTTCTCCACCTTATGTTTTACTTCCAACCCCTGACTCCCTACGCTGCCTCTAGCTTCTCCAGGGAAGGAGCAGGAGGGGAGAGGGCTGTAAGGGTCAGGCTGGTATAGTTACCATTTTACTTTCATGACCTCTTGGTATGTCAGATGTTGAAAACTGATTCTCTGTCTTCTAGGTAATTTTGTGAGTTCTTCAGAAAGCTTGAAAATTCCGTTAATAAAAGCCTCACCCACTGTGGATATGGCCAGCTCCCCAGCATCTGGTTTCTGGCGGACCACCTTTCATGTGGGCTCACCTCTCCCCTCCGGGAAGTCCTCTTGGAAGGATGGCTCTTAAAACGATTTTCTCTCTCTGGTCCACATCTGTGAGCACTTTGCAGCCCCCATGCTTCAGTAAGACCAGCTGTTCTCCAAGCAACTCAGATTCTGCTCGCGTGCCGGGCAGGTCTCTCCAGCATGTGTTGGAAACCTTCCCTGTATCCTCAAATCCCAGTTCCACGTTTTGAGTTCTCAGAGTGCTTCTCCCAGAAGCAGACTCTGAGACCAAGATTTAAGTGCAAGTTATTTATGTGAGAGTTGATCCCAGGAAGCACCACTAGGGGATTGAGACAGGGAAGATCAGGAAGCCAAAAATGGGCAAATTATCAAGCAATTTATAGCCCTGCAGGCCACTGGGACTCATTCCCATTGGGGAACTATGGGAGACTGTTGCACATACCTAGAGTCACCCCTAGGTGAGTTGGGGCCTTTATCTGCCAATTCCTTTCTGCCTTTCACTGGGGGTTGCTTCCTGGGGTGTTATATCCCCTGCACTTCTGCCTGCCCTATGCACAGGCCAGGTGAGCTCAGGGGACTAGAGAAAGCCTGCAGAGAGTTATACATGCTCGCATTTGCAATCTGTTGGGTTAGCACGTACCAGATGGAGGGTGTTGGCTGACAGCATCTGCATTGTCTTTCACTTCTTAACTGGAGAGGAGGAGGAAGCTGTCTGTTTCTTCTTACTTCCAAGCACTTTTTACTTTTAAATCTCCATTTTATTTATTTACTCATTTATCTACTTATCTATTTGTCTATATTGTGATAAAATATACATAACACAAAATTTACCATTCCAACCATCTTTAAGTGGCATTAAGTACACTCATGATGTTGTGCAACCATAACCACTATTTCCAGAACCTTTTTCATCATCCCAAACAGAAACTCTGTACTCCTTAAACAAAAACTCCCTCTTCTCCCTAGCTTCTGGTAATATCTATTCTACTTTCTATCTGTGAATTTTTCCTGTTCTATGTATCTCATATGAGTGGAATCATACAATATGTCTCTTCCTTTTTGTGTCTACAAACACTTCTTTTTCATACCTTCCTAGTGGGTGATAAGCTAAAAGTTCACAGAACTAGTTCTACACAGACTTTTGATCATGTGCTGCTCTGGTGGCCTGGCACTTCTCATGGTCTTCTCAGTTTCAAGGCCAGAGCCAAAACAGACAAGGAGGTGCATCTTTTTTTTTTTTTTAATTTATTTTTTAAATTTCAGAATATCATGGGGGTACAACACTTTGGCCATACACATTGTCCCTGTTCTGCCCGTGTCAGAGCCACAATCATGGTCATCTCCCAAACTGTGCTCCCCACGTCCATTCAGTAAGAGTTTTTCCCATCCCTTCCACCCCCCTCCCGCCCGCCCGCCCTCAGATGAATGTTATTGCCCTGTGTGATGTAAGTGTTCATCAGTTAGTACCAGTTTGATGGTGAGTACCAGTGGTGCTTGTTTTTCCAATCCTGTGACACTTCGCTTCGAAGAATGGGTTCTAGCTCCAACCAGGATAATACCAGATGTGTTAATTCACTGTTGTTCCTTATTGCTGAGTAATACTCCATGGTATACATATACCACCTTTTATTGATCCACAAGGAGGTGCATCTTGACAGCCTATCTGGATCTGTATCAGCTCATGATAATATAAATGCTGTGGCTTCCATTGAGGGAAATCAAACACATGGTTTTGCCCATTAGCAGTACATCCTTCCATATCATGCCTGGATAGACCTTGATGCACAAAGCAGCATGATCATAAGAGCTTCAATTGGCAATAGTTTATTTTCCTTTTTGAAGTGTTTAGATACTCTGGAGTCCTGGAGGGAGATAAAAACATGCATATTTTTAAATGCATATTTAAATGCATATTTACTCTCTAGGATTAAGTGTTCGATCCTTCAAAAGGGAAAGTAATATCATTAATGAAGGATAAAAAAATGATAGAATTTAATGAATTTTAAGGTCAAGTCTTGATGTAAAAAGAGCAAGCTTGCTTTCTTGAACTCAATTCCAGTCACTTGTTTATTCAATATCTTTGTTATTTAATTTATATTTAGTGTAATTTCTAAAATGATTTGGGATTGGTTTCAAGTGGCTTGGCAGTGTTAATGAAGATAGTTATATTGACAATATATTTTGACGTGGTAAAATATTCTTTGCATAAATTCATCATCTCCTCAGTATTCTGCTTTAGGGAAAGGAATAGGAGAGTATCGAGTTAAAGTAAAGTTTGGCAGATTTCACCATCGCTATTCTTAAAAAATTTAGCAGAAAACCATTTGAATGAAGAACTTAGCTGTGTCTATTTATAATTTAGAGCCAGAATTATATATGATGCATGTATATTTTTAAGGACAATGTAAAGTTGTATTAGTGGGTGGGAGAAAAAGAGGGAAAATAGCCCATCTGGGGACGATGGCATTGAGAAGTCTGTTATTCCTAATAGAAATCCAGGATATTTTTATATTGGGGCCTCAGAGATGGAACTGAGAGTAGGGAGAGAAGGTAAGTACTAGACTGTGTATCAGGAAGCATTGTAACAGCCTTTTTAAAAAATTAAGTTGGATCCTATTGGTCATAGTTTCAAGCCAGCTTGGCTCTTCCAAATTTTTTTTTCCTTGCAACTACCATTGCAAACAATTTTAAAGTACGTTTTGCACGTTTATACACACCACAGCAAGTCAATTAACATTCATTATGGGTGTATTATGAAAATGGGGACAAAGGCAGATTTAGATTGGAAGTAGAAGTCCTCACCCCTGCCTGTGAGGATTAGATGTGTTCATGCTTTTGAATTGTCACAGGGCTAAATTTCATTTTCAAGAAAATATTTCGTAGTAGTTCAAGCATATTAATGAGCAACAGATAGCCACATCCAATTAATTTGGACATGAATAATTTGAAATTTGTAGATTGGAGCCAAACTGGATTTTGCTCTTGTATCTTCAATTTCAGCAAAGAGTGACATAAGCATAACCAGTTTTTTGAACAGTGTGAACTGGACAGAACACCAGCATGAAATAGTCTAATTTTATTCCCAATAACTGTCTTCAACTCTGTGCTGTCAAATATTCCCTGTCCTTTAAGGACTTCTCTGACAGAATCCATATCTTTCTCCTGGTAATGGCCTCTAGCCAAAGACCACCAGGAACACATCTGTGGTTAACAAGTCGGGATTATTAGTCATTGCAGGGCGGGAGAACCCATGCTGCGGGGAACTGAGAGATATCTCAGCGGGAAGGTGTTAGAATGGACTTGTTACAGGATAAATGTTGAATGAAAAGGAAATACAGAAATCATATATAAACTTTAGTTACAACTAGCTATTCTAATGCCAGGATTTTTTAAAATCGCAAAATATGCTTGGCCTGTTCAAAAGGTTTATTCGGGTTAGTTTTAGAAATTGGCCTTTTAAAAACCTTTATATATCATTTTACTTATAGTAAATAAAAGCAAGCCTAACTAGGCAGTGAATTCACTGAACAAGCGGAGATACCAAACTGATGCTCATGAAGAAATTAGATAAGGGAATGTGGGATTTTAAATGGCACACACAACAATGAAAACTGCTCAAAAAAAAAAAAAAGACAAAAATTCCTTACCTGTTAGAAAGAGAAATTATCAATGCAATAAGCATCAAGAGAAAATTATTCTGAGAGCTAAATAAACTTAAACAATGTAGAAATGGAGAAGAAATTTACTATCATCAGCACTTTCACCCATGTTATTTTGACATCATAAATCCTCTTGTCTTATTGTTCAATGGGGAATAATCAGTATGTTCTGGAAATTGTTGCCTTTTATCCACATAGATTTTTGCAAGAACCGAAAGGAGCATTGACATTTATAGCATGTTAGCTGACAAAAACAAATCAATGGAAACTTCAAGAAGGGTATTCATATTTGCAATTACAATTAATCTATCATCCATTCTAGGTCAGGAAACTGGTTGCAAGTGGTGGGCAGGTAAAGAGAATGTTGTCGGAAGATGAACCTAGAAATACATGTGTAACATTGTCAATTTAATAATAAAACTGATATGAAACAAAATTTCATGGTGCTTTGGATACTGTCACAGAAATCATTTAAATTCAAATTATAGCAAACAAACCCAAGAAAACCCATTTAAAATCCAAAGAATTAGCATGGGTAATTCGTTGAGCAATACCAAAATACTTCATATTTCAGACTTGGAAATTTGGACTCAATCACATCTGAGTGGAGAGGGAGATGGATGAGCAAACTTGCTCATTTTCCAATTAAACCCAGAAATGAGGTTGAGACCACATTCTTGAATTTTTGGTTCAGGTCTTCTTGTCTGAGTAACCGAACCCATAGCTTCAGCTCCTTGTTTGGGTCTCATGAAGTGAATGAACAAATGCAATGTTATGCAGCAGATTTTACTTGCTTTCACTTTTTTCTACCTGTACAATTTCACTTGACAATACGAGATGAGCAGTGTAGAAGTGAAATGTGTGTAATTTGGAGGCAAGCAGACTTGGGTTTGTGTCCGTGCAATATCAACGTTTAACTGTGTAATCTGGGGCAATCACATGAACTCTTTATCCCTCAGATTGCTTATCTGTTCAATAGAAATAATAATACTACCTAAAAATAGCATTATTCTGAGAGATAATTGGGATCATGCCTATAAGTCATTAAGCATAATTCATGGCACATAATAAGCACCCAATTAAGTATTAGCTGTTCTACTAAACTATCAAAATCTTTACTTTTTTTTCAGACATATCTGGTTAATAAGGCCTTAGAGTGTGGCATGTACCCAATCCATTCACCTTTATTTATTACACTCTAGTATTCACAGTGTTTAGTGTATGGCAAATCCTTCGCAATGTTTTTAATACCCGTAAAGTTACACTAGCCATCAGGTAAATGCAAATCAAAATCACAAGATACCACTTCATATCTACTAGGATGCTAAGCTGGCTTTAATCAGA
Organism: Daubentonia madagascariensis; assembly: GCA_023783475.1. Taxonomy (NCBI): domain Eukaryota; kingdom Metazoa; phylum Chordata; class Mammalia; order Primates; family Daubentoniidae; genus Daubentonia; species Daubentonia madagascariensis. The sequence goes on from JAKFHU010001953.1 coordinate 46,987,804, forward strand.
AAGACAAATTAGGTGGAGATATTGGAACCCTTATACCCTGCTGGTAAAAATGTAAATGATGCAGCCACTTTGGAAAATAGTCTGTCAGCTTTTTAAAAGGTTAATCCCAAAGAGGTCTAGTAATATGACCTATCAATTCCAATCCTAGGTACACATCCAAGAGAAAAGAAAACATATGTTCATATAAAACTTTGTACACACATATTCCTGGCAGCATTATTTATAATGACCAAAAAGTATAAACAACTCAAATTTCCATCAACTGATGAATGGATACACAAAATATGAAGTATTTTTCAGCAACAAAAATGGAATGATGATGTGACACGTGCTACCACACAAATGAACATTTGGAAATACTTCAAGTGAAAGGAGCCAGTCACAAAGACCACATATTATATAATTCTATTTATATTAAATGTCCAGAATAGGCCAATCCATAGAGACAGAAAGTAGATGAATGGTTGCCTTGGAGTGTGGATGTTGACAGGTAACTGCTAATGAGTATGTGGTTTCTTTCTGAAGTGGTGAAAATGTTCTGATATTGTGATGATGGCTACACAACTCTGTGAATATACAAAAAATCTTTTAACTGTACATTTAAAAAATAATAGCAAAGTTAGTAATATGAGAAGTTCTGACACTACATGGATATATAGTTCATAGACCTAATCATGCCTTCACCATGAGCTGTTGCCAACACCTGGAATTAGAGAATGCTTAATTTCCACTATAGGATTCAATCCTACTAAATGCAAATGGCCCTGCTGCTGTGGGTAATGTATTAAATGTTGCAGAACATGAACCCCTTCATGTGAGTTAATTAAAGGTTGACATACTGCAAGTAAGTTTTGCTGAGAGGAAGGTGAAGCAAAACGAGACATCTTTTGATTCCCAAGCAACTAAGTTAGTACAAGCACTGTTCCTGAAGAACTTTCTTTCTACTTTAGGTCTCTCAGATGTTGTAGGACTTCATTCATTCATCAGTCTGCAGACATCATAGAATTAGATGCAATATCAAAGTCAGCATGTACCTTGGTCATGGGAGTACATAAGTATTGAGGCAAAATTCTTCAACTTATTAGGAGACTAAACCTGTTTTCGAAATAACCAATCCCTTCTGTATGAGCCAAAAAGCTTATTCAAGTAGACACCCATTCTTATCTCCTATTTTATAGCAGGAGAGAAGATATATAATTGAGGCCACAAACAGGCTGCCTGCAGGACAAATTGGGACCCCAAGGAAATGGTTAGCTTGGTCTGCAGAGTGGTTTTGAATGGTTTTTGTCAATATCTTAAGTGGCGCACGTGCTCTGTACTTCACTGTGATCCCACCACATTCCTAAAGGCAGATGCTTCTGCTCAGCCTGCTTATTTATTTACTTTCTTGGTGTCTATAAGCATTTGAGTTTATGACTGCTTGTCTACAATTTTAAATAAAAGGAAAGACACATGCTAAAGTTCTTGTAGACATCTTAAAGCTCTAGAAAAGCTGGCACATGCTGGCCTTTACCTTTTGAGCCCCAAGCAGCTATAGTCTAAGAGCCAGGCTGTCTAAGGTACATTGAGTAGAATCTAAACTATCGGTTCTCAGACTTGATTGTGTCTCAACATCACCTGGAGGGTTTCTTAAAACACAGACTTCTAAGCCCTGCCCCCATGGTTTCTGATTCACTGGTTCTTGGGTGGGGCCTAACAATTTGCATTTCTGATGAGTTTCCAGGTGATGCTAATGCTGCTGGTCTGGGGTTCACACTTTGAGAACCACTGATCTAGACAAATCTGAAAGCAAATATCAGTTTTATTTGTTATTCATCCTGGAATCCAAAAGTAAAATTAAAATAGCTACAGTTACCAAGAGAGCGTTTGCACCCAAGACAGGCAGGTCAGGCTCTTTTTGGCCACGGGGACTGGGACAGCAGGAAGACTATCGAAGCTTATTGGGGAACCAGCAGATACAGCCCTTAGGGACAAGTGTGTAGGAGAACAGAGCTAGGTGACAATGGGACAGCCTGAGGCTGAAGCCTTAAATCAAGAAAGGGCTGAGCAGTGTTCCTCCACCTGGCTGTACGTCGCCATCACTGGGGATTTAAAAATCCGACACCTGAGGACGCAGGTCTAAAGATTTGAATGTGCTCAAGCACCTTAGGCTAGGGGAAACCTGGCTGGGTAAAGCCGGGGGGCTCTGTGCAATCCCTCACACTGAGCGCTGTAATAGTCACTAGACTCACCTGAGGGGTGTAGGGCATGAAAAACCAGAAGTTCTAATGGAGAAAAATAATACGACTTGGGACACATATTAGGTCTTTCCTCAAGCAATTTATCATTTCCAGAGGGAAAATGGATACAGTATAGAGAACGCCCAATCTCTGGTGCTTCACAGAAACTCCGCTGGGGGGACCAAGGCCCACAGTATAGGGTAAAGCCCACCGAGCTCCAGTTACTTGGCTAAACCAGAGAATGGGCCAATTTCCTGCACCTGCCCCTCTACTGAGTTAAAAAAGGGGATATTGCAAAAGTGGTCTACCTGTGGACATCCTCCCCACTCTAAAATTCTATTCCTTTGGTAGAGTTGTTTTTGTGCTTCAGTATTAACTCATTTCCAACAACTTGACATAGCTATAAAACTCCCTCCAGGGGATTAATTAAATGTTGCAACTCACCATGGCAATTAAAGGAGAAGGAGAGAAAGGCAATTTGCACAAGTCTTGTGAAATCAGCTTTCTTTTCTCTCCATTTACTCATGTTGGAAAGTATAGGATGTGCGTGCTTCCCCCAAGTCTAACCTGGGCGCTGCTCAGGTGTGTTGAATGAGCAGGTGCACCTGATCTTTCATGGACACACATGCATTAAGCTTTATATCATAGGCTTAAGACTATTTTGGCTAAATTTATAAAAATATTTAATCATTTATTTCTAGTAGATTATTTCTATGCACATCTAGTCTGTTTTCATGCCTATCATTCTTGTCCTTTATTCTTGACAAAATTATCAGAAAGGCTTCCATTTCTATACCTTTCATTTATCTTCAGTATCTCTCATAAATGTTGAATTAAGCAGGTTTTATGGAACTTATCATAAAGTGTAGTTTTCATTGAAAGTGACTGTGACAGAGTAGATTTCTATACTTTCCACTTCAATAGCTCACAGTTTCTAGGCTTTAAACTGAAAGGTTCTCACAATATAGAAATTGTGTATCGGTCCCAGGAGGACAGCTTTTGGTGTGTCGTTTCATGTATGCCTCTCAAATTTATTAGAATTTAGCAAACTCAAGGGGAGAATCAGGAAACCAATAACTTTTCATGAATTGGAAGTAATAAGAATAATAATTTTTCCTACTGTAGAAATAAAGATACTTTATCTTTCAAAAGGTACTTTTCAAAAGATATTTTTGAAAATTAACACTCATTGGGCACTTCCCATGTGTCAGTTACTGCACATGTTTCATGCCATTTAATCCCGAAGGAGGTACTATTATTATTCTTAGTTTATAGATGGAAAACCAAGGCAAAGTTAAGTTTAAGTAAATTGTCTAATATGAAACGATTGGAGGAAATGTTATTTCAAACTAAGACAGCCTAAATAAAATTTTATATATATATACATGTGCACATATGCATATGAATTATAGGTGTACAATATACAAACATGTGCATTCAAATATATTAGTGTAACATTGTATTTGATTGTAGAAAACTAAGAATTAGAATTCGTACCTTTCTACTATTTTACTGCTACCACCACCACCTCCTCCTCTACCAACATTATTTCTACATGTTTTATGTGCTGAGAACTAGAGATAGAGCATCTCGTTTAAATTTCTCCAAACCCTATGAGTTAGTTACTACTAATACCCTCATTTTACAAGTGAGAAAACCAAGTATAAGTAATTTACCTACTACCTAGCAGTTAAGTTAGAGCATGCTTGACTCCAGAACCTAAACTATAAATTCTTATACCACACCACCACTCCACGTGGAACACGAGTGAGACTTTTATCCAGTAGGCAATTAGGAGTCACAGAAGGTTTTAAAGCAGGGGCCTTAACATGATCCGAAGATGCTGAGTGGGCTTTGGCAGGCATGTTCTGGAAATCATTAACTGAATTGTTGAAAATGCTCTGTTCCCTGTTTTAATATTTTCTGTGGCTGACAGCTGGTGTCCTTATGAGATTGTTAATACATCATTGAGCCTGGCAAAGCATTGGTCTTCATTGAATGGAAGCCATTTGAAGTTTTGCCATTACATGTATGGAACGTAGTTAGCTATTTGTGTATCTGCTTTTTCTAATCAATAGTGAAAAATTTGACAACAAGAGCCTTTCTTTATCTATGTGCATGCCAGGCCTCACCAATGCCAGGCAGTTAGATGTTCTGTAAGTTAATGAAGACAAAAAAGGTTATAGAATTCATTCTTAGGTGGCAGGGGGAGGGAAAGAACACCTTATGGGCATCTGTTGGTAAGTTAGTTATATGCACATGTGTCCTGAACAGCAGCATAACCTATTTGCCAGGCTAGCAGATTTTTCATTTATTCTAGAATCCTGGGAAATACGAATGACTTCTCTTCTTTTTCAGCTTCACTATAGAAATAACGCGATAGTCTGATGAAAAGGGTGGAGGTTTCTTCCTTAGAAAAATGTAAGAGGATCTGATTTATGTCAGCCTACCTCTTACAGATGAATCAATGTCACTGCCTCCCTAAATAACAAAATTAAATGGCTGGAAAAGGGCAATCAAGGTGGCTGTCACATTCCAGCGAGTAGAAGTCAGTGCAACATCTGTTTTGCCTGCTGTTTCAGAAGTCACTGGAACAGTCTATAAACTAGGAATTAAATTTCTGCTCTTTTCTTCCACTGCAATTGCTTTGCTGAGGACAGTCTTTCATAAGTTCATATGTGTAAAGACAGTAGTGACTGGCCTCAAAAAAATGCTATTGCTGACATTTGTTACGAGCTACAGTATATCCATATTTTTACACTGGCAAAAATAAAGTTACAAATCTCAAAAGCGAAGATTATACTAGTATTTTTTATGTTTAGTTTGAATTTTTTTAACCTCTTTCCACATCTATAGCTTCTCAGCATTTTGTATCACCTCTGTTTCCTTGATCAATGGGTAACTCTGAAATACTTTCATTTATTACATTTTCTAGGATTCAAAAAGACCAATAGCTTATTCCATGGGTGTTCATTGAGTATCTGTTTTGTGTTAAGTTCTGTGGTAGTCCCTAGGCATACAACAACTCAACTGGACCCTTAAGGAGCTCACAGGCAAATGGAGGAAGAAGACATGGAACCGGGTAGTAACAAGAGCATATTCTAATGGTAGAAAACTGATTTTTGTTTATTTGGTGTTTGTTAAGCAAAGGGAGAGAATATTCTGGGTCCATAGGAGAGATTTCCAAAGGAAGTAAAAAAAAAAAATGCTAGACTTTAAATGACGACTAGTATTTGAGTAGCCTGAGATGGGGCATCCCAGGCAGAGAGAGTTGTGCAAGTGAGGGTATGTAGTATGATAATGTGTGCTCAGATTATCAGGTTAAGGCAGGGCTCCCCTGTCTATGTTCTGAAGAACTCTAGCGTTAATCAGCATTCTAGGGGAGAAGAGTTTCTGCAGTTAAGTAACTTCAGGAAATGCTAGGTAAAAGGAAATCAGACAGGCTTCTAAGCTGCAGGACCTTGCTAACGTGCTCCCAAAGAGGAGGGCGCACAGAATGCAAGGTTTACAAACCTTACTTTTTAGTACAGTTCTGGAGGTAGAACACCTGGTTTGATTCCCAGCTCCTCTACTTAACAACTTAATAAGTGTGTGAAATTGGGCAAATTATATAATCTCCTTGAGCCTCTGTTTCCTTATTCTTTTGAAAAAAGGATAATCTTAATCTTTACTTTATTAGTGAAGTTGTACGAAGTTACTTAATGCAGTTAAGGTACCTGCTTAGCACAGTTCATGGTACACTAAAGTATTCACTAAGTATTTGCTATTCTTTTTCATTTCACAATAACATCATGTTGAAAATAACATAATGTTAAAATAAAGTAGATTTACGTATTTGGACGAGATGAGGCATTCTTGTCAAAGTAAATCAGCAGGATTTGATATTCTTTGTCAAATTTTGCTTCATAAATCATCCTTTCTTCTTTGAAGAAAAATAAGAAATGCTAGGTACAAATCAGATATGGTAGGCCAATTTAAACTTCAGTGTATAAAGCATCACCTCCCACATTTGACTTTTAAAGATAAAATGAAAAAATATATATATATTAGAAAAAGAAACAAAATTGGCTTTTTCATAATCATGACACAGTAAATAATGAAAGTTGAAGAAAGGTTTCTGTCTGGTTCAGGTTTGAGCAGAGTTCTTTAGCATCACCTCTTCAGGTGAACAAAGTAATGCTCAAAGAATTATGGCAATAATTTCTCTGCAATGAGACCTTTCACATCCTAGCATGTAGGTTGCTCTGTAAGTCATTAATCCTTGCAAGACCTCAGAGGTATGTAGTGATGATAATTTACTGTCCTGTGTGTATAGATCAGGGTGGGAAAGGTCAATGTTTGAACCTGGAAGAGAATCATAAGCTATCTCATGCTACGTCCAGACCCAAAGCACACAATCACTTGTCTGAAACAAGATTATGACAAGGCCTCCATTCTTTGGGGACATTCTTAATTTTTTTCCCTGTTTTACTGCTTTATGCCATTTCTCACTTTCAATAAAACCAATTTACAAAATTCAATCTGCAAAAGTCAAGGCTGATTCTCATTACTAATTGGCAGGAGGCGCTCCTCTGAAAACTGCCAATTTAACACGGTAGGAAGCAACAGAAAAGGGAAAAAAATTTTTCCACCAGAGCTATGGGGCATGAAATGAATGCCAGTTGCCAGATTCCTGCTTAGTTAAAAAACAATTTGTTTAAATGATAGAAGTTGATCATTGAGAGAATTTATGTTTGACAGGACACTAGGATTTGGACTTTGATTCCTGCTGTTCCTGCTCCATCAATTGTTTGAGTTGCTCTAAGAGGAAGCACAATGTGAATACAATACCACTTAGATGTTCTAGCAAAGGGGCAAAACCAGCATGCTTGCTTCCATTTAACTGGTCTGTGTAATCACCAAGCTACATTTTTATAGCCTACCCTTGGCATAATTTTGACAAGGGCATAAAGGCCGCCCTTTACAGCCCCAGGATCTGCCCATCCTTCCTTGTCCCTCTACCCTAACAACTACTATGCTATGAAAACTCTTGGTAAAAATCTGTGTTTTAGAGAATTTTGCTGACCCCATGTAATGGCCAGTCCACCTGGGCAGTTTACCAAGGTGCCAATATCAAAGCATATCACTGGAAAGAGATAAAATATCACTGGAAAAGTAAAGCCATGGGAAAAAAAATCTATATTTACTAGGACTTCTCTCAGGGGAGGTTCTAAATCTCAGGATTGTAGGTTTAACTACCTCTAGGAGCAGTCAGGGCAGAGAGAAGAGCCCAGCAAGTGGGCAGTTGGTGAGCCCACGCATGCCTGGTAATGGGGTCTCCGGGGGCTGTTGCTGCTGGGCTCCAGTTGGTTGTTGCTGTGCAGTAGTTTGGGTCCAGGGTCAAGACATCTTTTGGTTTTCAAAAGAAGAAAGCAATGCAGATTCTTATGTTGAATATCTCATGGTCTTTTTAAGCTGACATCTAACTCAAATTTCCTTAAGCACTAGCAAGCAGGCAAAACACCTTGCACACAGGTCACAAGTTTTAAACCTTTGCTGAATGGGGTTGGGAGGGCAAATTTGATATGTGAGTATATGTGTGTTTTGGGGGTGGTGATAAGAACGGTCAAATACAGCCAAAGGGCATGGTTAAGTCACAGTAATTGACAATAACTGACCTGAATTAGTCACCTTCTAAGAAGGTTGGTCCATTTGTTAGGCTGAATGGGGGATGAAAGTTTGAGGCCAGAGTTGAATTGCTTGGTATAACATAAGAGAGTCAGTATTTTAAGAAGAGCAATACTATTTCCCAATTTTTCTCTAATGTAGTCTTTCAGCCACTCCTTTAAATGAATATCAGAGAAATATTTGAAGGCTATTGATTTACATAAGTGCCATATTATTAGCCAATTTTCAGTGTCCACGTATTTTGGTGATGTCTTAGATTTACACGTGGGGGACAAAAAGAAAGTGTGGACAGTAGCAATAGTTTTAGATAGTTGATTACAGAGGAATTATCTCCATGTTTAAGTGCCAGTTTAAGTGCCAACTGGAAAATATCTCTCCTCATCCCACTACCTTTGTTTCTCCATCTTATTTTTATATGTCACCTTCGTTTTTGCCAATGAGAAATTAATTGGTATCAATAACATCTTTGTGGAAGATGCAAATATCTTTGAGAATGTAAATAGTGTTCTTCATACAGCGGTACAAACTAGGTCAGTCAGCTTACCCTCTCTAAACACTTATTAGGTAAAGTCAGTTACAGTGAGGAGTTGGGGCATCTGGAGAAGGGTAGATACCACGTAACATGTACTACTTTTGGGATAGCGAAGAGGTGGGTAAGAGAAATCTGAGTGGGATAGGGGTGCATTTTGACCTCAGAGTATATTCTAGGAAATAAAAGGACTATGTTAGAGGCAAATTTCTATTTCAAAATTTTAATTAGAGCTACACCAAAGGCATACGAGGTTTCTTTTATCTCTCTTTTTCCTACAGATTTCCTATTATTCAGTGTTACTACTGGTGCTGCAAATTGGCAAATAGTATAGGTTAAATGGACTTTAAGGTAGTTCCATGTAGTTAACCATGGTTAACACTCTTTGGAAAAATATAAATATTCTCAGAGCAAAATAATTCACTGCCACTTCCTTTCACATGTTTTAGAAAATAACAACTACAATAAAGACGTGTTTGTATGTATATACACACACATACAGTTATATATGCATGTATATATGTTTGTGTGTGTAAATATATCACACACACATAATATACATATATACATGTAGAGAGAGAGAGGTAGACATACAGAAGGACAGAAAGAGAAAGAATAAATGATGTAGCAAATTGTTAAAGCTGATGAATCTGAGCGAAGGGTATATAGTACTAGTTCTTTATATTATTCTTGCAAATGTTCTGTAAGTTTGGAATTTCTTCAAAGTAAAAAACTTATGGCTGGAAGTGGTTCTTGGAGCAGGTAAAGTTTCTACTGTAGATCCATGCTACAAGAGAGTTAATTAGGAAAGGCCACATTTACCAAGCTTAGGTTGACAGACAGGTGTGCTGTGCTAGGATGATTATTGTCAAATTTTACCAGGAAAATGGGGGAAGCCACACACCTGGTTTCAGGCTAAGTTAATATACAGTAGAAAGTGAATCTGGTAAATTTTATGTTTCCCAGAATGATACTGTTAAGGCCCCAACAGAAATTGTTCCTAATGTCTAGGTCAAATCTATTTTTCTGACTGAACACAATGGATTGCCTTCTACTTCCCTTTCCAGTGTGTGAAAAATTTATAACAAGGAAATGAAGAAGATAATCCACTTTCTGCACCTACCCTCACAAAGGTCAACCCTGTGTTATTTTTCTCTTTTCTTCTAAAGATTATTTTTGTGTTTTGTGTAATCTCATCCTTTCTGTGCATATTATGCTGTTTTGGAAGAATATTCAATACCGAGACCCTGGTTCAACGCAGGACAGGAATAGAGAAAATTGACACACGTGGTAATGTTCGAATAGAATAATAGAGTAACGAGATAAGACTCTTGGCCTCTCTCCACCCTTCCCCCCAATAATGAGGCATGAGGCAAAGCCTTTAAAAGGTTTACTAAATCAAACTCTGTGAAGATCTGGTTTTTTGCTCTTTTTTCCTGCTATCAAAGGCTGTTCCGGACATCATTGTAGCCTCTTAGAATTCCCGGTAATACTATCTCTCTGAGGGGCTGCATTCGCAAATACTGACAGGGTCCAGGTAGGTATCTGTAAGAGCAAGGCTGGCCTGGTGTTTTAAAAAACTCTGCTTTGGTGACTGTAACCAAATGAGGTTAATGTTTGGGCCCAGTGTTTTCAAGTCCAGAGAAGTTGGAAATCAGATCTGTTAGGCTGAAACTGAAAGATCCTGATTTTTTAATGTTGAAAATTAATTTTTAGAGTTCAAAATCAATGTGTGAGCTAACATTTTGGAGACATACGACTCTCGTTTTTGGCCTGGGTCTGACTGGCTACTTGGTAACCCATTTCTGCTGAGTGCTCCTATGATGGACTAAATTGTGTCCCCTCAGATTTGTATGTCAAAGCCCTAACCCCCAATGTGGTTTTATTTGGAGATAGGGCCTTTAAGGAGATGATTATGGTTAAATGAAGTCAAAGGTGGAGCCCTAACCCTATAGGACTATTGTCCTTATATGGGGAGGAAGAGACACCGGGAGTGTTGGCACACAGAAGAAAGATGTGTGAAGACACAGCAAGAAGACAGCTGCCGTCTGCAAGCCAGGAAGTGAGCCCTCGCCAGAAACCAACCCTGATGGCGCCTTGATTTTGGACTTTCCAGCCTCTAGAACTGTGAGAAAACAAATTTCTGTAGTGTAAGCTACCCAATCTGTGATATTTGGTCATAGCAGCTCCAGAAGACTAATAAAGGTCCTTTGTCTTTTTTTTTTTTCTTTCTTGAAGTGAATATTTGGATAGAGGGATATTAGGTCATAATTTATCTATATCTGGAACATTGGCTGTGAGAGTCTTTGCCATCCATGGGTTTATTGCTATCTGTGTCCAAATAGGGGTTCTTAACCTGGGATCCACACCTCTCCAAGTTCATGGAGACAATTCAGCATCCATGAACTTTGAAGGACAAAAACAGTATTGCTGTTTTTGCTGACTTATAACTAAAATACAGCATTTTGTTTTTGCTGGTAACAAATCACAGTAGGATAAACAGTAACTATGACTTTGCTACTAATGGAAATCACAATACTGCCAGATCATATTACAATTGTTGCAGATATTCCAATCATTTACGCTCAATACTATTTTGACATTATGGGAATTATTGGATCCACAGCTAATTCTTACTATTTTATTCACTAAAATGAAGCAGATATTATATTACAAACATGTTTTTAATATTTTGATAACTGTATCTTACTATAATGGGCTTCCTTTGCAATCCATGTATTTTATTTTATTCATTTCAAAACAGTATACTAAGGGGGATTCACAGGCACCATCCTGATGCAAAGCATCCATGGCACAGAAAATTTTAAGACATCTCTGATGTACACTAGGATCTCCAGATTACCGTGGATGGCCTGGCCTTTGTCACAGAGTAAATTGAACTCTGTCCTCTAAGCCCGAGGTCACATAATAAATAAGTGGAGTATGAGCTCAAGCTGTGTGAGCAAGTTTATTTGACAAGCCTGTGTTGTCAACACTAGTGTATGGCACAGGGCTCCCGATGGGATATGGGTCCAGCCAGGAGGACCACCGAATTAGAGTGTTTTCCATTCAAGTAGCCCAACATGTCCCCAAGCTATCCTCTTTTTGTCACATGCAAAATTCTCCCGGCTAAGCCAGTCTCTTTTTTCATCATTGCTTATTCAACTTTTCCCAGCTGGATCATCAGCTCCAAGGATGAAGGCAAAAATGAGTCTGCCTTGTTTTCAGCTGAGCCCACAGTATGCAGCAGAGAGCTGGAACTCAGCAGGTGCTTAGGATGCACAGGCGAGAGCCCAGCACTGTGCAGCAGAACTCTCTCTTAACCCAGCAGAGCGCATTGCTCATCTGAGCCCATCTCTTTTGGTATTCGTGTCCTTGTTACTGTGTCCTCCACCAATGTCATGATTATCTGCTCTTCCCTGCCTCTCCTGTCTGATTACACTTAATATTTAGTTCTAAGCCACGTCTTGCCTCTTACCAGAATAATGCTATATTTTTTATTTTACCAGAAGTGTCTTGCTCACTATTTATCAAGCATTGTGCTAAGGTCATGTCCATAATACCTCATTGAATCCTCCTAAGAAACCTATGAAGTGGGTATTATGATTATACTCATTTTGCAGAGGAGAAAACTGAGACTTAAGAGACTATGTAATTTGCTTAAAATAATATATGTAGCAAATAGCAGAAAGAGGACTCTAACCTAGACCTCTCCACCTTCAGTGAGAACTTGGGGCAGGGGTCCAGGAACCTTTTTGGCACCAGGAACCAGTTTCATGAAAGACAATTTTTCCATGGACTGGGGTGGGGGGTGGGGGCACGGGATGGTTTCGGGATGATTCAAGTGCATTACATTTATTAAAATTGCAGCTGCTCCCCAGCGCTAGCATCACTGCCTCAGCTCTACCTCAGATCATCAGGCATTAGATTCTCATAGGGAGCACGCAACCTAGATCACTTGCATGTGCAGTTTATAGTAGGGTTCTCGCTCCTATGACAATCTAATGCCCCCGCTGATCTACAGGAGGCAGAGCTCAGGTGATGATGCCAGTGATGGGGAGTGACTGTGAATACAGATGAAGCTTGGCTTGCTCATCTGCCGCTCACCTCCTGCTGTGCAGCCCAGGTTCCTAACAGGTCTGTGGCCCAGGGATTGTGTACCACAGACTTGGGGTATGCCTCCTTACACCCTATTGGGCAAATACTCAACTTTTTTGAATCATGAATGTATCACCTATTAAATGACAAATAGTAGATGATTTATTAGGTTATATTCAACAGTCTATAGCTTTCTGAGAGAGAGATCACATTTTGTTAGCAGCTTCTATGTGTAAGCATTTTTAGAGTTTTGTTGTTTACAGCAACTTGATGATTTGTATATTAGATTGGGGAAATGGGCTCAGGAAGATCAAGTGACTTGCCCAAGGTTATACAACTTGTAAGCAAAACAATCTGACTCCTAACCCAGTTCTCACTTTAATCTACCATACACTGGCTCCTCTATGATTCCATCAGGCTCCTCCGGCCAGACTAGATATAGGATTAGATTAATGCAAATGAGCAAATGAACCAAAAGAGACATTCCGATTTGCCCCAATTCCCTGCTTCACTTTAGCAGTGGAAAACCAGCCTCACTGGGCTTGTGTTCATAACTTTGGGAGAATGTAGTGGTTTAGTCATCCCTGCTGTGTTGGAGAGCTGGTTGTGCCAAAACTGACCTGGACTCTACAGATTCTCCCAGAGAGAGGGACATGTTCACAATCTACAACTGACTTGATTCTCCATCCCATATTTGACTACTCATGTCATCCAGAGTAAAGTCTGGCTAACACAGCCCTTTCATGAATGCCCACCTTCTACGTCTGCCCCAGGGCTTGGTCTCCTGGCTTTCATGTGCTTTTCCCTGTTCCTAGACACTGACCGTCCTGTGGATGGACTGGGGGCAACTCCTGCCCTGCAGCCTCTGAGGCTCCTTTATCAAGGCCTTGAGTTCATTAACAATGTCCACCTAGCAAAACAACAGAGAAATTACAGCATTTTGATTGTGCTCTTTGTTAAGGGATCTTTGAAAAGCTAGAGTAATTATCACTTTTTAAAGTTATCTAATTTCAGTGCAATTTTATCTATCAGACATTAACTGGCATTGGAATAGAAGTTAAATCAGTACAATCATTTCTGGAGGAACAGGAGGGTAAGGAAGTGCTTTTGTTTCCCTGTGGTTTGCAGGCTTTTCAGGAGGCATTTCTCTCTCCTGTGTTGCTCCTGAAAAACAAAAATCTATACAAATCTTGTCAGGGAAAGTATTTCATATGCTTTTTGGCAATACACATGGTTTGAAGTGGAGGGTAGAGATTTAGATGTGAAATTCTCCCAGACTTTAAGGCAAGTTTTATCAGTGACACTGTGAGAATCATTTACAAAACCTGGTGTTCGGTACCTTTGAAATAAATGGCATTGTTTTTCAATGTCATTCCCTCTTGTCGCTTTAATTAAAACAAATAGCAGACATGTTGAAAAAAATGAAAAGCAATTGGCAGCTTCACCCATTTTGTATGCTTCCCAGTCTCTCAAGGATTTTGAAAGAAAAAAAAAAACGTTAAAGTGACATTCTGTGATCTAGGCTCTATGCTCTTTGTGGATTTCTCCCTCATTCTCATGAGATCCTTGGGATACATAAAAGCAATTCACCCATCCCTCTTTATCCTCCAAATTTCTCATGCAGTTTGGCCCAGAGTGATGTGAAAACAAGTGAGCAGGAAATGTGGAACAGAAAGTGACCTTAGGCAGGTGTTGCAGCTGTGTTCTGGGGCTTGTTTATGTTTGCTTAAGGGGATTGGGGGGGTCTTTCTTGGAACTGAAAAGGGTCCTATGTGCAGTAGGAAGCCTCACTCTCGCTACGCAAGGCTGCGTGTGTGCCTGGGAGGTGCACATTCAGTACAGCAGGGTAGACTAGTGATGAAGCCAGGTGGACCTTGCTTCCGACCTCTGTTCTGTCACTAACTACATGACCTTGGGCAAAGCCCTGGATGACTCTAATTCTCAGTGTCTTCATCTGTTTCACCAAGATAACAGCCCCTGCCTCATAGCATTGTTGTGCAGAATAGAAACTCCACAAAGTCAGGGAATTTTATCAGTTTTGTTCATTGATGTATCCTGGTGCCTAGCATAGGGCATGACACACAGTTAATGCCCAATAAATATTTGTGAATAAATAAAACATGATAAAGTTATTAGTATAGCTGCCAATCTAATAAATGATACTCGCTATTATTATTATTTTCCCCATGCGTTTTAAATTTGGCCTTATACAGACTCAACAGGCCACTTGATTGCCAGCCCTCTCCTGCTACTTGGAGCTTTATCCTCTTAAACATTTTCAAGTCTTTGTGAGGAAAATTTCAGTGACAAATTTTAAATACTTGTTAAGCATAATCGTTATGTTCAATGTCATCAGTTATGTGAAAAAAAATTCATGAAAAGAATATATCTGTATTTTAAATGATAAAATAGATGCTGACACTTCTCACCTTGCAAAGCTTAATGATCTAAGTCATCTCTTTGGTTGGGTTTTAACACCTAAAAATGATGGGGAGATATAAGAACTTCTTAAATAATTTCCTTACTTCAATTTTGGCCAAGCTTTCTAATATTATTTTATTTAGCTTCGACTTATCTTATTTATAGAAGGTTTACAAAGCTTTGTTGAAACCTCAGGGACGTTTTTCCCCTCTTTATTAGATACCTCAGGTCTTTTACAAGGTTTTCATGCTTTCTGATCGTCTTCCATGTCTTGTTTAAATGCTGCTTTCAGCTCACAAAGAAATGATTCTGTCCAGAAGTAGGAGCCTTCAGCTAACTACTAGTGGCCAGAAGTGAGTTGAGGCCAAGGTCAGGGTGTGGGGAAATGAGGAGGGGTGTATAGGAGTAAGGAGAGACAGACAGAGAGACCATTCCAGTCTGGCCCTCACTGGAGAGATACAATAGGATTCGGTAAAGTTTAAGACACCAGGGCACTGCTTTTTTTTTTTTTTTTAAATATGTTAAAGTATCCTTACATCAAGTATTTATTAAAGCTGCAGATCTCTGGGCCACAAAACAGAAGTTTGGGGATAGAAGACAAAAATCTACATTTTAAGATAAGCCTCCATGTGGAAACCCTCATCGTGGTAGACTAGTGATGCACACAAACCCAGGACCAACCTAGATTATCAACTAGAGCTGTGGTTTATAGTCATCAGACCCAAGGACACTTCCCAACTCCTTTTTTTTTTTTTAAAGTGAATATACAATTTATTTAACGTTTAAACTTCATTAAGAGATTTACACTACAGTAATTCAATGGAATTTGGAATTTTAAAGCTGCCTAGGCTATGATTGCTTGCTGAAACTTAGAAATAGGGTCCAGTTCATACTTAGCACTTATTAAATTCTTTATTGAATAAATACAATGCCAAACAAAATGTATTCAAATGCTTTCTGAAAAATCAATTTTAAAGGCCTTTCTATTCATAGTATTGATAAACACAATAAAGGCAAACATGCTAGTTTAACATAATTGGCTGATTTTTATACAGCACTTACATCTTTTTAGTTTACAAGTATATTATTAAATGATAGGGAACATCTAATGCAACCATTTCAACAGAAGTAGGAAATCAATTTCTAAGAAAGAAAGATTTTACAAACCCAGTCTTTTATACTCAACACCAACAGTCTAACAGGACTCCTTTATTTTTATATGTAGTATTGTAACACTTTCTCAAGCAGCTTAGATAATTTATAGATAATGTAACCTCCCTATGCAAATAGTGCCAAAAATAAATATACACTCCTAAATGTAATAAAAAGGAAACATAAAACAAAAGTAATTTATAATGAATATGCATGTCAATATGTAAGTTTTCAGGCACAACTAGACTAGAATACAGTGAATGAGTTTATGCATGCACTTAGACGTGGTAGCACCATGAATGTAACAGCTACAAAGAAAATTGGTCCAGGTGTTATGTATTGGCAATTCAAAAGCTGAGGTGCCAATGCTATTAGTAACATAATTTTCCAAAATGGTTGAATGACTCTTAGTAAAGTTTTGAACAAAAGACAATCTTCCCTTAAATTGCATTGTGGTCGCTTTCTTGGCAAAATCATTTACATGTAAAAATTGTGCTAAAAATACTTTGTGCTTATAGATAACATGGCGTTAATTTCCTAGCTCAAATAATTACTAACAGGTTTCCCAGCTACAGGAATGTCCAGCAAGACAGTCAAACATCATGACAAATGCAGAATGCAAAACAATTCATCGTGTGGTCTCTCCTGTGCGGGAAATCTAACACCCCAACTCCCATCTACTAGATATGAGTAGTATCCCCTTCATACACCAATTGCCTTGGCAACTAAAGAAAACCTTTCCTACAATTTCTTCCCCCGATTTCTACTCCACTGCCATTTAGAACCATTGAACTAGAAAGTTAGGAAACAATGAGAGACACCTGAGAGCAGAACCTAACGCAGACCTGCTGTTAGATCATGGAGCCCTGTGTGAACAGTCTGCTCGTTTTCTATGGACCACCAGTGATTTGGGCTGACAAGTTCTTTATATCCAGTGAGCAATTTCATTGTCATAAAAAACCTTCTAAGTGGGTATAAAGCCCCCACTTTATAGGTGAAGAAACTGAGCTTAAATAGCCTGTCCAAGGTCACTGAGCGGCCCAAGGTATAAACTTAAGTGTGTCTGATGTCAAAGGCATGACCTTTCCGCTGCACCCTGATGCCTCCTAGAACAGAGGACAGCACTGACCATCAGCAGTGCCATTGTACGATGGAAAGAGCCCAGAGGAAAAGAAAAAAGTTAGAGATTTGAGTGTAACTTGTAGCAAATGTGGTATATAATATTTAAGCAGGAAATTGGCACACCTCTTTTTTTGCTAGGACTTTAGTTTGCAGGGTTGAATCAAGTTAGCCAGGAGTGGAACTTGGCTTGGGTTTTGCATTTGCTTTGTTATTCTTCAGCACTGAAGTGTCCAAACTGCTGTAAACATTGCTCTGTGTTTAGGGACAGCTGGTCTGCCCCAGGAATCTGCTCTGCCCCCAGCTCTGGGTGTTTCCTGTGCACCTGTGCCTCAGAGAAGGCCTCTTTCTCCCAGGCTCTTGATCTGGCTCCAACTGTGGATGATCACTTGTTACTGGACACTTGCTAGCCTGATGATGGGGGTAGAGGGAGAGTGTAACCTGCCCTCCTGGTTCAGCCTCAGGTATAAGCAGATGCTGTGTCTCTGGGCAATAGGGCGGGGCCTTCTTAGTAATGCTGTGCCCCTTTCCCATATTCAAGGACATCTTATGCTCTGGGCTTAGAATGTACTCCTGCCTCTTCCCCTGGGATTCGGTAGGGCTTCACCTATGTGTTGGAGGTGACAAGGTTTGTTGCCTTTCCCCCAGTGGTTTAAGACTTTTGTTCCACAGGGAGACAGGGGTGAAGGATTTGAGTGGGTTTCATGCTTTTCCCACACATCCTGGGTTCTTCTTTCCCATCCCTGCACGAGGGGGGAGGCTTACTCCAGGCTCTTGCCGCGATTCCAGTCTTTCCTATGAGCACATTGTGATAGCCATGCAAGGGGCGGGTATGAATTCCTCTGTGGCTCCCAGAGATTCTATATTTTCTTGTCAGCTCACAGTCAGACTTTGCTGATTTCTTCTTATTATTTTTAAGAGATGGGGGGTGAGGAACCTGTGGCCTCAGGGCCACATGTGGCCTTCTGGATCCTTGAGTGAAGCCTTTTGACTGAACCCAAATCCCTTTAATTGGATTTATTCTGTGAAGTTTGGATTTGGTCGAGCGGCCCCACTTGGGGATCCGGAGGGCCACATGTGGCCTTGAGGCCGCAGGTTCCCCAGAACTCCCTGGCTCAAGTGATGCTGAGTCGCCGGGAGTATAGGCACAGCGCCATCACTCTGCCTTGCTGACTTCTTGAAGCCTTGTCTGGCTCCCGCATCTACCACAGCTACGTAAGTGCTCCAATCCCCTTTCTTCTTGAATGTGCCTGTCTTTCTTTAGATTTCAGGTCAGTTACAGCCTTCTGATGGGTTCAAGATAAATTGTAAATTGGCAGATTTTCTGGGTTGTTTATTGTTATAGACGTGGAAGGGACATTCTTTTCAGTTTTTTACCTCTGAAGTGGAAGCTCAAAATTGTTTTGGAAAAACATTATTTCAAATTAATACATGTACGTGGTTAGAACATGAAATCGTGCCTAAGGACTTAGAACAAAAGGGAATAGTCCTTTAGACTACCCTTAGTCATCCACATGCTGTAACCCAGAGGGAATGATTTTCATTATTTTAACTCATTCTGGTTTGATTTCTTTTATTGCTTAGTTATATTGCTAAATATGTATATTTATAGCTATTTCTTGATTGATCAATTTTATTATTTATTTATTCATTTATTTTTTATTTCAGAATATTATGAGGGTACATACATTTAGGTTACATATATTGCCTTTGCACCACCTGAGTCAGAGTTAGATATTATCTACTGATTATCTAATATAACAGATGAGGACTTAGGTCAATGCTACAATGTTCTATCTCCCCTCCCTAGAATATAATTATATTTCTAGTTTTAGTTTTTTATCTTGGTAATATTTGTAACATTGAGTATCATACTCTCACCATACCTTTATCATTCTATTCATTACAAATTGCACTTCATTCCTCTTTCTACATATAAGGCTATGATCACCTGTATTATTTCTTTCCACTTTCCTCCAATTCCTTCTATTTTCCTAATTTATTATGTGTACCTACCCCAAATTTTTGTAGTTTGTGTTTTCCAGAGCCTTAATTAAGACTTTCTTGCTTACAGATAACTTGAATCTAATAACTGTAAATTAATAAACAGTGATTACATTATTACAACACTGCAGATATTCACTACATAGCCTAGTAGTGTACTGTGATTATATTAATATTTCATTTCTTTGACAGATTTTGGTTTTTCTTGTTTTATATTTGTCTTCCTTTTTTTCTTTAATGCCTTTAACTGCCTTTAACGCATCCTCATGTTCTCACAGTGTCTCATGGGTGGTGTCGAGTTAATGAACGCCTTTGTCCTGGAGCCCTTGATTCTCTTGCTTTACTGCTTCTGTCCAGGCCTGTTGCTCATTGTCTTCCTGAATTTCCATTTTTACTCCTCTGGGTTGAAACCACTCTAGCCTGGATTCTACTTCTTCCTCTTTCTTGATTTATTGTCCCATTTTGTTAGAGCACATCCTCAAATAATATCCTAAGTATATGGGTCAAGGAGGTATAATATGTTAGTGTTTTTCTGGCTGCTGCAGCAAATCACCACAAACTGGTGAGTTAAAACAACGTACATCTACTCTCTCACAGTTCTCAAGGCCAGAGGTCCAAAATCAAGGTGTTGGCAGGCCTGTGCTCCCCTTTCCTTGCTTCCTCGAGCTTCTGATGGCTCCAGGTGATCCGTGGCTTCCTTGGCTGTATCACTTAAATCAGCCTCCTCCATGGATGGCTTTTCCTCCTCGATGTCTTCTAAAGACACGAGTCACTGGATTTAGGGTCCAATCAGATCATTGAACATAATCTCATCTCAGGATCATTGACTGGGTTACATCTGCAGAGACCCTTTTTCCAAATAATGTCTAATTCACAATTTCTGGGGGTTAGCACACAGACATATCTTTTGGGGGACCACCACTCGACCCACTAAGAAAAGATATTGAATCCTACATATCTGAAAATATCTTTTTTTTCCCTACCTTTGTTTGATAGTTTTTCAAGGTACAGAATTCTAGATTTAAAATAACTTTCCATTTGAATATTGAAGACACCAGTTAATATCCAGTAATGTTGATGAGGAGTCTGATGCCAGTATGAAGCATGCTCCTTAAAAGTAATTTATTTTTTATTTCTTGAAGCTATTGAGATTTTCCTGTCATCTCTGGTATTCCTATATTTCACAGTCATCTGTCTATTTAGGCTCCTTTTTATTCATTGTGTTGGGTGTTTATGGGCTCTTTATTTATTTTTAAGTTTTCTAGTCCTTTTATATTTTATGAATTATCTTAAACTTTGGAAATTATTTTTTTTTAATTTCAGAATATTACGGGGATACAGACATTTTGGTTACATGAATTGCTTTTATACAGTTTGTGTCAAAATTATAAGTGTTCCCATCACCCAGATAGTGTGCATTGTGCCCGTTAGGTGTGAATTTACCCATCCCCTTCTCCTTCCTCCCACCTGCTTGATTTCTGTTGAGTTTTACTGTCATATGTGCACATGAGTGTTGATCAGTTAGTTCCAATTTAATAGTGAGTACATGTGGTGATTGTTTTTCTATTCTTGCAATACTTCACTTAGAATGATGTTCTCTAGTTCCATCCAGGTTGTTACAAAAGGTATTAGTTCATCTTTCTTTTTTTATAGCTGAGTAGAGCTCCATGGTGTACATATACCACATTTTATTAATCCACTCATGTATTGATGGGCACTTGGGTTGATTCCACATCTTTGCAATTGTGAATTGTGCTGCAATAAACATTCGAGTGCAAGTGTCTTTTTGATAAAATGCCTATTTTCCCTTGGATAAATACCCAATAATGGGATTGCTGGATCAAATGATAGGTCTATTTTTAGTTCTTTGAGGTATCTCCATATTGCTTTCCATAGAGGTTGTACTAGTTTGCAGTCCTACCAACAGTGTATAAGTGTTCCTTTTTCTATAAGAATTCCTTCTTATTCCCTAACCGTTCCTTCTTAGTCACACCCTGTTCTTGTTTTGTGGTTGCTATAGCCTCATGGTTCTCCTTGATAGCAAGAATGAGGAGTTTCTAAACTTCTTTTTGCTTTGTTTTTGTATTATCTTGATTTTCCCAAGCTTCCATCAAATGTCTAAAATTTCTTGATTGTTTATTCCTACTTAATGGTGAGGCACTAAGACAACAAACGGGAAGCTTTATGTCCATGAGCAGGCTTGCTGACTGGCAGATTTTCCTATAAAGTGAGTAGACAAGGAGCCAGACCCCTATTGTGGAATTCCTAAATACCAGAATACAGAGGTATTTACTCTAGGATATCAATATCCATATTGATGGGCCTACTTAGAGTTTTTAAGAGTGATACTCCATTTCCCCCAAGGGAAATAAATCCCTGACTAGAAGGCATTCCTTGTGCACAGGTGGAGGTAGAGGTAGGTTGGCTCAATCTCTTTTCAGCCTCTTATTTTTATTTCCATGGTCTTGTGACTACAACGAGTTTCCACATTTCCTACATTCTACAGGTTGGATGTCTCACTCCATAGCCACAGTCCCTTCTGAGGTCTCTATATTTCCTCATCCTGCATTCCTCATCACTGTTCTTTATTTTTTATCTTCCAGAAATATGCCCAAGCATCTTGTATATTTTGAGGTGTATTTATTGTAGGGATTTAGATACTTTTAATTTCTTTACCACAATTTTAATGGAGTCTTGGGAAGGAGAACACATAAGTGAATGAAGTCAGTTCATCATCCTGAGTCATGTAGTGTGGTACTGTTTCATGAGGTTGTTTGGTCTGTATCCTAGGGCCAGAAAGGATTTCAAGAATGTCTGCATTATCCGATGGAGGCAATATGAAACTTGCATGCTATAAATTAGACAAAAATGCATGTGAGGATATAGACAGGTAGGATATAAAAAATAATAATTGTCAACCTTAGTTTCAGAGTTTATCTATATTCATTGTTTATACAAAAACAGGTGCCATCAGACTGTCTACTGACAGTCAGAGTCATCAGTGAGACAGAGGTGTATGTACCATGCAATCCAGATGTGTAAGAGCTAATGGAAATAGGAAAAGGCCCATAAACAGGGAGCAGGTAGTTCACCATCAGATCTAACCACCCATTGATAAGTCTTGGTAGCAGAGAGGTAGCATTTTACACATATTTTTATGTTGAATTGAGTGACAAACTTATAAGCTCTTCTCATCTTGACCAGATCCTCAGCTCTCCTACTGCCATTAATGGTCACTGGCTGCCTACTTGGACACAAATTGACCCCAAAGAAAAGCATGTGAGTAGAACAAACTTAGTAGCAAAGAAAACATGAAGGGTCACCCTCTAGGGCTCATTCTTCCCTTTTACATTCAGAAGATATTTACGGAACAACTAGTTTGTGTATACCAAATTTTGTTAGGATAACCTTGAACAAGTTAACCTATCATTGAGTGTCTAATTGCTTTTCTGTGAAATGGAGATAAAATAGTACTCACTTCATAGAATTTATGTGTGAATTAAGTAAATTAATGCATATGAAATGCTTAGCAAAGTATCTGAAATGAGTAAATGCTTAACTAATTTTATTATTAAGATTAACCAAAATATATTATCTCTCCTTAAGTATATCAAGAGAGAGATATACATGGGAACTAATATTGGCATTAAAATATAATATATGTTAGGAAAAAAAAGTTGATTTACTTAGAAGACATCAACAGGGTGGTAGGTGTAAGCCCAAATATGCCAAGAGTTAAATGTAAATAGATGAAATAGTATAGTTAAAAGACAAAGATTATCCAACTGAATTAAATGGAAACTCAAATACATAATGCTTAAAAGAGAAAACTTTAAATATAAGGACACAGAAGGGTTACAAACAAAATGATGCAAAAAGTCATACCATAAAAATGCTAATAAAAAGAAAGCTTGTGGATTATACAAGAGTTTTTGTTTTTCTCACATAATTGTACGAAAGTGAGTGCTAAGGAGCTGGTAGAATGGTTCTGCTATCATAAGCCCGTGTTCCAAATTGGATTTTCCAGTTGACACCATTTACAGCTATGGCAAAGGAGATGGAAGAGTGTGAATATTCACACCCAACATTTTTAAGTTCAAGGCTAAGAATTGCACCCATTACTTCTGCTCAAATTCCACTAGCCACAACTCAATCTCATGGTCACAGCTGTTTGCTAAGAAGGCCACAAAATACAGTCACTCTATCAGCAGCCATGGGCCAAGCTCAACTTGTGGTATAGGGCAATTCTTTTAGTAAAAGCAGTCTTTTTGTAAAATATAAGAAGGTGGAGAATAGATAATGCTACGATGATGCATTCTTCAGGAGAAGAATTTGGGTTTAAGAGAGTATGTTAAATTTATCCACAGTCACATGGCTGATAAATGGAAGACTTCAAGTCCTTGGCTGTCAGATGCCAGAGCCCCTGCTCTTCTGCAGTTTGCTATCCAGCTCCTGAAACTCCTTTCCATACTCACAGAAGCCTGGAGCATATTCATCTCTCACTGGGTCTGAGAGCAGACTTGAAAGGCCAAGACAAAAGCAGGGCAGCAGGAGAGTCTACCAGGCTAAGAAAGAGCCACCCTACATTACTGACCACCGAGTACAACACAGGAGGTTGCATTCTGCAATGCCATAGGCATACCACAGGTTTCAAAACCTGGGTAACACTCTTCCGGAAAATGCAAATCCAGGGCAGACAAAGAGCCATGTGCATACCACTCTTTCCGTTTTGGAGGGGGGATAATTGTGGGGGAAGGCGGTCAAAAGTCCAATAGGAAATTTTCATTTCTTCTATCATTATTAATATACAAAGTTCTGCTAAATTTTTTATAGGACTCAGTAGCATTGTGAGAGTGTGAGAAAAAAGAATCTGTTCAACTAGGAAGAATATGTAGAATTCATAAAAGTGTAAAGACAGCCCCCAAATTTTGAAAAACCCAGAAACCACAAATTCCACAGTAGCTAGCAAAAGTGAAGGAAACAGGCAGGGAAGAGAAAGGAAAAAAAAGAGGAGCGAGCAGAGACAGAAAGAGAGCATTCTTGATTTTAAACGCTCTTGACTTGGTGTGCCTTATTAGTTTCCCTCCGGAGTTTTGTCATGGTGATGCTTTTATTTCAGCTCTCCAAAAATGTCCCTAAGCCTGAAAAGACCCCACAGTTAATTTTTGGTTGCCAGGGAAACTGCCTGGATTTGCATCGACTTTCACTGATTCCTGAGGGCAATCCCTGACAGACGTGAGGGCCCAAAAGGGTACTGGCCTCCAAAGCCTGCAGCCCTGACAGCATCAGCCCTCCTTGTATTTCCAGATGCAATCCACTCGCCTCTTGTAGCCTCCAAATTCTGAGCTGTCCCTGGGGGAACAGACCTCAGTCCTCTTTTATGGTGTGTTAATTTTAGTAGTACAAGGGCTTTACTTGCAGACTCAGGAATCTTGTATCACTTTTTTAAAATTTTTTTGCTTTTGGTTGGATTTATTTTGTACTTTTAAAATCACGTAAATATGATCCCATAACTGGGAAATAATCTGACAGAATAAAACTAAGGTGACGATTGGAGTGGTAATTATTTTTTCCTTACTGTATGTCCTCTAGGAATGACATATCTGAATTCATTATTTTTTCTATATTCATTTTAATAGTTTTCAAGCCCAGTTACTAAAATCAGCTACGGAATAGATTAGGGGGAAATAATGAAATGATAAAGTGACTAAATGAAGAAGAAAATGGTTACTGACTTGAAGGTCTAGTTGATTGAAAACAAAGCCAATATCCATTAAGGCCCTCTTGGGGGGAAGAAACATAACTCTGATGGTACATACTCATGTTTAAATTCTACTTATATTAAGTTCTTCAGATGGTGGATTTGAAGAGAGAAGAAGAATATTTTATTCCTTTCTTTTAGTCTGTTTTAAAAATTCCAACCCAGAAGATGTTAAAATTACATTGAATTAAATCAGATAAAGGCAATGTGGCCCCAAATATTTGATCTCTTCAGGGAGTCAATTTCCTCATCAGTGAAAGATAGAAGGATTGACTCTCTCCCAACTATGGTTTTACTCACTTATTAGAAAAAAATGGCTTTCTGAAAGCAGCCATTACATCCAAACATGGTTGCTATCTGTTGCTCTCAAACATATCACAGGGCACATGTGTTGTTTTGCTGACAATCATCTCCTTAGCCTTCTTTTAACTGTACCCCTTTTCCCTGTGGGGTACAATCCTTCTGCAACTCTCATTCAAGGTGCTTCTGCTGGATTTGCCTGGACCTCCCCTGGTGCCTGGAGTGAGCTGTGGCTCAGTATAACCAACCAGAACACCACAGGTTTCTCTCCACAGTGATTGGTTCAGAGAAGGTCATGTGATCCAATCAGAGCTAATAAAAGGTATAGAAAATTTCACAGGTGGTACTTTTAGGAGCTATATTGTAGCTTCCTTTCCATTGTAAGGGAAGATTCTAGAGTTGACATGGGCCTCCACATAGAAAATGAGAATGCATCTGGCTCAGCAATATGGAGAGATGACTTGTTTGGGTTCTTCATCCATCCATGTGGAGTGAGTTCTACTTCAGGACTTTTCAATTTTATGAGCCAATCAATTCCCTTTGGGCTTAAACCAATTTAGATCAAAATTTTTTATTAATTTTATCAGGAATAATCTTAGATGATACACATAGAATGCATCAAACCTAAGCACTGGAGGAATAAGATAGAACACTGAAATGAAGACTAGGTAAACTTAAATTTGGTATTCAAGGATTTGTAGAAATCCATTCAAGAGAATGATTACTTTGATGTATTTGAAAATGAAGCTGACCACAAATGAAGACAAAGTTCCCTCCTAGGTATTTTTTTTTCTCTGTCACTTCCCTGTGCAAATGTAACTATTTATCTAGCTAGCTCCTCGGCCCACCCTTGTCCCAGTTTCTGTGATGAATCAAGCTTCTATGTGTGGAAAGTAACCACATTGTCACTTTTAAATGTCACAACTGGAAAGAACCCAAGGGATTACCAAATCTTTGTTCTCAGGCTTCAATTGAAGGAATCTGAGGCCCAGAAATATTAAGGGACTTCCTTAAGAACACAGAACTAGAAAGGACCAAGGTCTGGACTAGAACTTGGTCCTTTGGCTGTGTAATCAGTAAAACATGTCCAGATAAGCAGGTTCATAGGATGCCAGGATTATTTTATCCATAAGTCAGCTTTCCCATTTTTCTGTACTCATCAAGTCATCTTGCTGAGTTCAATGGGCAAGAGAAACTCAAAATGTTAAGGCAACCTTTAAATAATAATTTCAAGTGACGATCTTACCATGAATGCTGAGCTTAACTATCAATCTCTAAATGGCAAATCACAAGAGCAATATATTTTAACTTCTTTAAGATTTTGTTTCTTTATTTATAAAATTAGAATAATAATGGTACATCTCTCTCAGACTATTGTGAAGACAATATGAGATAATACAAGTCACCTACTTAGCACAAATCTTATACAAAGTCAGCCACTTCACTATTAAGATCAACAATATTACTACTATTTCTGACAATATTATTACTCTATGACTAAATCTGCCCTGAAATAAATAATAATGCATAACTGCGTATTCTTTACCTAAAAATAACTAAAATATGCTTTGTTTCAATCAGTTTAGTTAGTTAAACTCTTTATCAGAAGAATGTTCTATAAATGTAAGGATGCTCAAAACTATTGAGTTGTGTCTTTCGATTAGACAGGGAGCTTGATTTAACCACCTGTGTGAATTAGCTCACTATGCTACTTCAACCACCTTTTCTTAGAGTTGTACTGAAAAAAGATAGGGATTTGCACACCATTTCCAGGTCTTGACAATGCAGTAAGGTTATTCTTTTGACTTGTTTTTTTATAAAAATGTTTTCTTATATACTTTCCAGTCACTAAGCAGAGAAAATAAATGAAAATGGAAGAGTTTCCTAATAGAATAGAAAGGAATGTATATCTAAAAAGCCCTGGAGTCCCAGAAGTGTCAATGCAAAACACTTCTGGTGATAAAAACACTCAGTTATTTTTTAAAAACAGGAAGATTGTACAACTTAATTCAAATAGATAGAATGCATTTATTCAACAGGTTAAGTGCTATATTCTTGGTTATTGGACACTATAAACCATCAAAATGGTCCCTCTTGACCCAGGCAGGAAGAATGAGGTAGCAAGTAGCACATTCTTTTTGGTGTAAGAACAAAAGATAATGTCTTTACTTGTGTCCTCAAGAGAGTATCCCAACACACCACACAATGTTCACTTACTATTAGTTTAGACAGCTCTTACAATATGACCTTGGCAGGAAGAATCTTAGTTTTTAACCAATGAAAATATCTTCTGAAATACCAATTGTAGTGTGTTGTCCTCTATATTCTCAATGGAAGGAAGAGAAAACTATTCTCTGAGAGGAAATGGAGATGAAATCTGTAGAAACGCAAAACCCCACAGACATGCTCAAGATGGCTCCGGTAATGAGAATTCAATGGCTTGGTCCTTTGGGTTCTTAACCCTCTAAATGATGAAGAGTCCTCTACCCCTGATTAGAAAAATAATGTAGAAAACTTGAAAGATTTAAGCAAGCACCAACCACCCAAGGTAACTAGTGTTTGGAAACATATCCTTCAATTTTTTTTCAGGTCTGCAAAATAACAGTCATAAGGTCTTAGTTTTGTTGTTTGTTCTTTTTTTTTCTTGCTTGCATTTAAATAGTTATCATAATAATAATTCTCCCACAACACGGTTTATAGTGGTGTCTCACTAACCACACTGCTATCATGTTCATTCAGAGCATCATCATCTGTCACCTGGATGATGACAAAGCTCCTAATTGGTCTTCCTGCTTCTACCCTAGCTCCCTTCAGTCTAGTCTCAATATAGCAGCCTCTAGTTCTTAAACCTACGTCAGACAAGTGGCTCCTTGCTCAGAGCCTTCTAATGACAATTGCTTCACATTATATTCATAGTAAAACCCAAAATTTTATTATGCTTTTTCAGACATGCTCAACTTTCCTTCCTGACTTCATATGTCATTCTCTTTACCACACTCACTCTGCGCCAGCCACACTGGCTGCTGGCCATGAAATGTACCAGTGTGCTCCTGCCTCAGGGCCTTAGCATGTGCTGTTCCTTCTGCATGAATGGTTTTCTGCAGACACCACATGCCTGGCTCCCTCATTTCCTACAGGAATTTGCACCTGACTCTCTCTCATTGGCTCTCATGGGCCATCTTATCTAAGATTGCAATACATCTCTACCCTGTCCTCCTTCCCTTCCTCCCCTACTTCTATCTGTCTTTCCGTCTTTCCTTCTTTCTGCAAGTTGTCTATGTGAACGTGATTCCAAGAAGGGCTGTGAGGGCGTGGGGAAGTGAGACCAGGAAGGGAGCAGGCTCATCAAGGATGTGATAATAAGCGGGTCGCCACTGTGGCCAGGTGGTGTTTAACCCACTGGGAACTCCCTGAGAGACTTCGTGGACTATGCCTCAGAAGTATCTTCCTGAGGGGCAAGGAAGCTGAGGTATTTACCTACTCAAGCTCTCTCCTAGGGCCAGAGCATGCCCTTTAACAGAGAGACACAGAGGAAGCCATCATCGTGAGGGGGCACAGTCTGTGGAGATGGCTGGGGATGTAGGGGTGGGGGCTCTGACAGCAGGGGCTCTTAATTGGTTGTCATTCTAAAGTGATCCCATTCCCAAAGTGACCCTCCAAAAATACCAAATAGATCCACCTATTCACCTGCTTAAAAGCTGTCAGTGGCTCCCTATTGCCTTCACAGTAAAACCCACACAACCTGGCTCTGCACTGCCCCGCTCCCAGTGGCCCCCCAGTCTTGTCCCCCACCCTTCACTGCATCAGCTATGAATTCTCTCTTGAGCCACACTCATGAAGTCCCAGCACATGGCAGTCCCCTCTGCCTGAAGTCCAGTCATAAATATTTAACAAACATTTGAAAGGGCAAGATGGCCAACTAGAGACATCACTTGCTGGACCGTCCTGGAGGGAAGGTAGGATTTCAGATAGAGGAAAGGGGAGGGGAGATACAGCTCAGGTGTAGATCATAGAGAGAGGTGCCAGAGGCTGCTGGGGACCTCACACAGGAAAATTGCAAAGTAGAGAAGGAAGAAGATAAAGGAAAAAAGATATTGGTGAGGATAAAACCCAGAGAGGCTCAGGGCCCAGTGAAGGGGTAAGGGGGACCCCTCTCTCTTCCCATGTGCCTTCAGTGACCAGTGGGCTTCCAAGGTTCTTGGAAGCTTTTCCACCCCCACAAGTTATACATGGCACAGTGGCAAACATGGAATAGTGGGGAGAACTTACGTGATCCCAGAGCTTGGACATTCCGTGCAGGGTTCCCCTCCAAGGAAAGTGACCCAAGAGGCTGGAGAGCCTGCTTTCTTCCATTCAGATGCTTTTCCTTTCCCACCCCTCCCCCATCCAGTGCAACTGGGAAAGCAGTTTGAGCCAAGAACTTGGTGAGTAGCGACCCCTCCCCAGTGGGCACGTGCTACAGGCTGAGGTTTCCACGGAGAGTGGGACCCATGCCTTTCCCCTTGGGGACATGCAGTGGCCCTGGAGTGCCCAATCTGGGAGCTCCCTGCCCACTGGCATTTAGCGGAGTCACACGCCAGCAGGGCAGACAAAACCAGGCCGGACCCTGCAACCCCTTGACTTGAGTGGGTTGCTGGGGGACTCAGGGGGGAGGTCTGGGATCTGGACTTGGGTGGCAAGGGAGTACACATGAACAGAACTGACAGGAGAATACTGTGGAGTTCCAAGATGCTGCAATCTGGGAGAGCACCCATACTCCCCTGCCCGCCCCCCCCAGAGGAAAACCGCCCTGTTGGATTAAGGCAGATCCTCTGATAGGGGAGATACTAGCCTCGGAAGCCATAGCAACCAAGCATGGCACATCCAGGTGCTGGGACTGACCAGGAACTATGGCCCCTCCTCCAACTATTGCAACCAGGAGAGCAGTTTGAGCCAAGACTTTGACAAGAGGCTGCCTCTCTCCAGTGGGCTTGTACTCCAGGCTGAGGGCTCCACAGAGAGTGGAGCCACACCTCTTCCCTTGAGGACCTGCAGTGGAGCTGGGGTGCCCGATCTGGGAGCTCCCTGCCCAGTGGCATTTCATAGAGACACACACCAGTGGGTCAGAAACGCAGGCCGGGGGGAGGTTTGACAGCTGGATTCAGGTGGCAAGGGAGACCATGTGGACAGAACTGACGGGAGAATACCATGTGGTTCAGAGATGCGGTGGTCTGGGAGAGTGCCCACCCCTTCTGGCAGGAAAGCTGCGCTATTGCATTAGGGCAGGTCATCCGGCAGGCAAGTTCCCAGCCCAGCACCATAGCTACCAAGTGTTTAGGCCCCTCCCCCACGAACAGCCCTCCTAGTCTGGAGAGCCTGCGGGACTTTCCTCCCAGCAGCTCTACCTTGCAGCTGGGAAAACAACCTCTGAGCCCTGCCAAGGCTTTGCAAAGCCTTCCAGGCTTGTGCAACCTAACCGTGCTCTGCCTTGCTCCTCCACCCACCTCTGCTGTGAAGGAGATCAAGCAACCCCCTTGGAGCTATACTGCCCCTCCCAAAGCCTGGGCACTCAAGTGCTCCATCTGAGGGACTAGAGCTTACCATGGGCACAAAAGGACATCTTGGCAGTTGGCTGTTTCATGCAAGCATCAACCAGTGACAGGGAGAACAACTGTATAGCTCATCACAGCATCTACCAACTCAACTAAATAGGGTGTGGCTGATTCTTACTCACAAGTACCAGCCACTATCTTGGAGATTAAGCTGGGGGTCCCCATACAATTCACACTGCTGGGAAGAGGTGAATACATCAGGATAGAGGAAACCCAAGGGGACACTGTTTATTAGGAGAGAAACAAATGTTATGGGCAGCTTGATCTGTGAGGGGTCTGCCTCTTCCACTGCAGACCTCTGGGCTCATTGAGGAGCTGCTCAGAGTCTGTGCAGAGACATTCCACCAGAGAACAGGTACAACAGAGATCTGGTGCTTGCCAACACCAGGCTTCTGCAACTGATGACATCCTGATCACTCTGGTGCACAGAGCCAGGTCTGCTTAGGACCCAGCCATCCAGGAATATCCTTACATCACTCCTGCCAGGCTGGGGAGGGAACACATGCTCCCTCGTGTTGAGCCCTGTGACTGGGGGTTGAGCACACCTCCTCCCCGGTGTGGAAGCCAAACAGAGGGGGAGCCTCAGACACCACAGGCACCACTTGGGAAGCCTCAGGTAGCTCTGGCTTGCCTACACGGAACCTGGGCTACTGAGAGAAACCCCTGCCTGCATGATTGGGCATCAGCAGTCCCCACATTGGTGGAACAGCCCCACATATGGGCAGCTCTGCACCTGAAATCCCCAGAGCCAGCTCTGAAGCTCTCGCTGTGCCTGAGTCCAAGGCTCTGACCCAGTAGCTCCAGGGCCCCTGCCAGGCTCACAACTCCACCCCTGAGAATCCAAAGTTGTTCTTGGACCCCCAAACACCACAACTGAGTCCCCACCACTACTGCTGGGCCAGCAGAACCTCCCTGAGGTCCAACATTTCACTCAGGACTCCCCAGCCCTGAGCAACCATCATTCCTAGACTTGGTTTGAGAGAGTCCCCAGCAAAGGAGAACAGGTGCCCTGCATACCTATTAACCCAGAGCCAAGAGAAGAGAAGCCAGATGAGAAGAAACCAGCAAAAGAATCCTGGCAACATGAAAAAATAAAATAGCTCAACACCCCCAAGAGAACACAATGGAGCTATAGTAGTGGATGCCACCCACAAGGAAATTACCAAAATGACAGAAATGGGATTTAGAATATGGATGGCAAATAAGATGATTGAAGTTGAAGTGAAAGTTGAAAACCAACAAAGAGAAGCCAAAAATATATTTCAGGAAATCAATGAAAAAGTCACTAGAGAGCTTGACAACATAAGAAAGGATATCATTTAACTTAAAGAAATGAAAGAGTCATTCAGGGAATTTCAAAATGCAATTGAAAGCTTTAACAACAGGCTAAACCAAGGAGAGGAAAGAATCTCAAAGCTTGAAGACAAGGCTCTTGAGATAACCCAGTCATTCAAAGAGGCAGAGAAGAGTATAAAAAAGTCTGAGCAATCACTGAGAGAGGTATGGGACTATGTGAAGTGTACTAACATTTGAATTATAGGTATCCCTGAGGGAGAAGAAGAAACAGCTAAAAGCATGGAAAACCTATTTGAAGGAATTATTGAGGAAAACTTCCTGGACATTGCCAGAAATTCAGACATACAGATACAAGATGGACATCGAACACTGGGAAGATTTATAGCAAATAGGTCATCTCCAAGACACACAGTAGTCAACCTGGCCAAAGTCAAAATGAAGGAGATAATTCTGCAAGCAGCAAGACAAAAGCATCATATAACCCATCAGGAAAACCCATCAGGCTAACTGCAGACTTCTCAGTGGAAACCTTACAAGCCAGAAGGAATTGAGGCCCTGTCTTCAATCAACTTAAACTAAACAACTGCCAACCTAGAATTTTGTATCCTGCAAAACTAGACAGAAAAATTAAGTCCTTTCCAGACAAACAAACACTGAAGGACTTTGTCATGACCAGACCTGCTCTGCATGAAATACTCAGAAAAACACTATACACAAATCAGCACAACAGATACCCACCAGTGTAAATTCACCTAAAAAAACCCACAAAACTTCCAACTCCTATAAAACAATAGAACAAGAGGTAAAACAAATCAATAAGGGACTATCCAACAGGATGAACAGACCAACATCCCCCATATCAATGCTATCAATCATCGTGAGCAGACTGAATACTCCTCTCAAAAGACATAGGCTGGCTGAATGGCTGAAAAAACACAACCAAGTATCTGTTGTCTCCAGGAAAAACATCTAAACCACAGGGATGCACACAGACTCATAGTGAAAGGATAGAAAAAATATTACATGCAAATGGAAACCAAAAGAGAGAAGGTGTAGCCATTCTTATATCAGATAAATTGGCTTTAAGCCAACAAAGGTAAAGAAAGACAAAGAGGATCATTATATAATGGTAAAGGGAGCTATCCCACAAGAAGACATAACAATCCTAAACATATATGTGCCCAAAACAGGAACTCCCAGACACATAAAGCAAATATTACTAGAGATAAGTAAAGAAATAAATAGTACCATTGTAATTGCTGGGGACCTCAACACCCCACTTTCAGACTTTGATAAATCATCTAAGCAGCAAATAAATAAAGAAATAATGAACTTAAACCAAACTCTAAATCAAATGGACCTAACAGGCATTTACAGAACATTCTACCCCAAAAGTACAGAATATACATTCTTTTCAGCAGGACATGGGACATTCTCCAAGACTGATCATATCTTAGGCCACAAAATAAGTGTCAACAAATTAAAAAAAATCAAAATCATACCATGTATATTCTCAGACCACAGTGGAATAAAACTAGAAATCAATCACAAGAGAATCACTCAAACCTACACAAAGTCATGGAAATTAAACAACCTTCTGCTGAACGATTATTGGGTCAAGAATGAAATGAAGATGGAAATCAAAAAACTCTTTCAGCTGAATGACAAAGGTGAAACAAGCTATCAAAATCCTTGTGACACAGCAAAAGCATTCCTCAGGGGAAAATTCATTGCCCTAAATGCCTACATCAAAAAGACAGAAAGATCACAAATTGATAACCTAATGCCACACCTCAAGGAACTAGAAAAGGAAGACCAAACCAAACCCAAAGGCAGAAGAATTGGAGAAGAAGAACAACAACAAAAATACAAATGGTTAATGAAACAAAAAGTTGGTTCTTTGAAAAGATAAGCAGAACTGACAGACCTCTTGCTAGATGAACCAAGAACAGAAGAGAAAGGACCCAAATAAGCTCAATCAGAAATGAAAAAGGTGACATTACAACTGACACCACAGAAATATTATACAAAATATCATCCATGAATACTACATAAATCTCTCTGCACATAAGTTAGAGAACCTAGAGGAAATGGACAAGTTCCTGGAAACACACAACCTCCCAAGACTCAACCAGGAAGAAATAGAACTCCTGAACAGACCAGTAATGATCAGTGAGATTGAATCAGTAATAAAAACCTCCCCTACCAAAAAAGACCAGAAGGATTCACATCCAAATTCTATCAGACCTACAAAGAAGACCTGGTACCTATAATACAGAAATTATTCCATAATATTGAGAAGTAGGGAATCCTCCCCAACTCTGTGAAGCCAGTATCGCCTTGATGACAGAGCCAGGAAAGGACACAACAACAAGAAAAAACAAAATACTAGCAAACTGAATTCAACAGCACATGAAGAAAATAATCCACCAGGATCAAGTGGGCTTCATCCCAGGGATGCAAGGATGGTTCAACATACGAAAATCAATAAATGTGATTCACCGCATAAACAAAAGCAAAAACAAAGACCATATGATCATCTCATTAGATGCAGAAAAAAGCATTCAACAAAATCCAGCACACTTTCATGATAAAAACCCTCAATAAACTAGGCATAGAAGGAACATATCTCAGAATTATAAAAGCCATATATGACAGACCCACAGCCAACACCATACTGAATGGGGAAAAGTTGAAAGCATTCCCCCTAAGAGCTGGAACAAGACAAGGATGCCCACTGTCACCATTCCTATTCAACATAGTGCTGGAAGTCCTAGCCAGGGCAATCAGGCAAGAGAAGTATATTAACGGTATCCAAATTGAGAAAGAGGAGGTCAAACTATTGCTCCTTTGCTGATGATATGATCTTGTACATAGAAAAACCCAAAGATTCCACCAAGAGACTCCTGGAATTGATAAATACATTCAGAAAAGTCTCAGGATACAAAATCAATATGCATCAACCAGTAGCATTTCTAT
This sequence comes from Daubentonia madagascariensis, assembly GCA_023783475.1. Classification (NCBI taxonomy): domain Eukaryota; kingdom Metazoa; phylum Chordata; class Mammalia; order Primates; family Daubentoniidae; genus Daubentonia; species Daubentonia madagascariensis. Next base: position 47,022,940 of record JAKFHU010001953.1, read on the forward strand.
ACACTAATAACAGTCAAGCTGAGAGTCAAATCAAAGACTCAATACCATTCAGAATAGCTACAATGAAAATAAAATGCCTAGGAACATACTTAACAAAGGAGGTGAAAGATCTCTACAAAGAGAACTATGAAACTCTGAGGAAAGAAACTGCAGAGGATACAAACAAATGGACAAACATATCGTGTTCATGGATAGGTATTAATAGAATGATCATTGTTAAAATGTCCATACTACCCAAAGTGATTTACAGATCAAATGCAATCCCTATCAAGTTACCAAAGTCATACTTCACAAATCTAGAAAAAATAATTCTACACTTCATTTGGAACCAGAAAAGAGCCCGAATAGCCAAAGCAATCTTAAGTAAAAAGAACAAAACTGCAGGCATCACACTACCAGACTTCAAACTATACTACAAGGCTATAGTAACCAAAACAACACGGTATTGGTAAAAAAATAGAGACATAGGCCAACAGAATGGAACAGAGAACCGAGACATAAAACCATCTACCTACAACCAACTGATCTTTGACAAAGCAGACAACAATGTACACTGGGGAAAAGCCCTATTCAATAAATGGTGCTGGGAAAATTGGATAGCCACATGCAGAAGAATGAAACAGGACCCCTACCTCTCACTGGTCTCAAAAATTAATTCAAGACAGAAAAAATATTTAGATCTAAGCCTTCAAATCATAAGAATTCTAAAGGAAAATGTTGGAAAAACTCTTCTAGATATTGGGCTAGGCAAAGAAATTATAAAAAGACCCCAATGGCAATTGTGGCAACAATAAAAATTAATAAATGGGATTTGATTAAGCTACAAAGGCTCTGCACAGCTAAGAAAACAATCAACAGAGCAAATAGACAACATACAGAATGGGAGAAAATATTCACAAGCTACACATCCAATAAAGGGCTAATAACCAGAATTTACAAAGAACTCAAGCAAATCAGCAAGAAAAAAGCAAACAACCCTGTTAAAAAGTGGGCAAAAGATATGAACAGATGTTTCCAAAAATAAGATAGACAAATGGCCAAGAAACATATGAAAAAATGTTCAACATCACTAATCATCAGGGAAATGCAAATTAAAACCAAAATGAGATATCAGCTTACCCCAGTTAGAATGGCTTTTATGAAAAAGTCAGAAAACAATAGATGCTGGTGCGGATTCAGAGAGAAAGGAACCCTTATACACTGTTGGTGGGACTGCAAATTAGTACAACATCTATGGAAACAGTATGGAGATTCCTCAAAGAACTAAAAGTAGACCTACCATTTGCACCGGCAATTCCACTACTGGGTGTTTACCCAAAGGAAAAGAAGTCATTTTATCCAAAAGACTCCTGCACTCGAATGTTTATTTTAGCACAATTCACAATTGCAAAGATGTGTAATCAACCCAAGTGCCCATCAATTCATGAGTGGATTAATAAAATGTGGTATATGTACACCATGGAGTACTACTCAGCCATAAAAAAGATGAATTAATACCTTTTGCAACAATCTGGATGGAACTGGAGACCATTATCCTAAGTGAAGTATTGCAAGAATGGAAAAACAAACACCACATGTACTCACTATTAAATTGGAACTAACCAATGAGCACAGAAGTGCACAGAGGGAAGTAAAACTCAGTGGAAAGAAATTGGGGGGAGGGGGGAGGAGTGGGAGAGGAATAAACCAACCTAATGGGTACTATCAACACTATTTGGGTGAGGGGCACACCTATAGCCAGGACTCAAGCATTACAAAAATGATCCATGTAACCTAAAACATTTGTACTCCCTGAATATTTTGAAATTAAAAAAATATTTAAAAAACATTTATTTGATTGTCTACTACAAGTCAGGCACTGTAGATACATTGAGAAATAAATCACTGTTCTTATCTTCAAGGTCCTCACTCTCTAAAGTCCACCCAAGGCTTTTAACCTACTTTTATGCTTTATTTTTTTCTGAATCACTTATCTAACACTTTATTTTACTTAGGCATCTTGTCTATTGACTGTCTGGCCCACTAGAATACAAACTTTGTGAGGGCAGACATTTGTATTGTTCCCTTAAATCCCTAGTGCCCAGAACAGCATCTGGAACATAGTAGGAGCCCAAGAAATATTTGTAGGATGACTTATATTAAAATTTCTTAATGAATGACTTTGTAGTATTCTCTTATTTTCAGGTACTGAAGTTTACCAATCACCTAATTTTGACTACTTATGTTGCTTCCACATACATATATAAAATACATGACACTTCAGTGAACCTCTGTGAACATATAACTTTGCCCACATTTTTAAATTATTTCCTTGAGATCAATTTCCAGAAGTGAAATTGCTGGGTTAAAACCAATTTACAATTCCACATCAATATATGCAAGACCATATTTGCTTCTTCACATCCCATCTGACACTGGATATAATCATTCTTCTTGCTTATCTGATAGGTTAAAAAAGTGGTATCTTACTGTAATTTTAATTTGCATATTTTTGAAAGTCACATCATTTTTTGAAAATGTTTGCTTTGGCCTTTCCTTTATGTAGTTCTCTAAGATGGATATGAAGAGGTGATTACTAAGAGAACCACACTAGACTGGATGGACTTGGTACTCTCTTGATCTCTAGCCAGTTGTCATCAAAATATGAATTCAACAAACTGTCATACTTGGAGGTCATGTGGCATACCTGCATGATTGGTGATGTCATATTTGGAAAGGGCAACACCCCATCTTGGTCACATACCCAACTGAACAGAAAAATCTTTTAGCAAGCTACCCTAGGACAGAACAGTTCCAGAGGCAGCTTCCACTTTGGGCTCGGTGAAAATTTCTCAGTAACCTCCCTGACCTTAGGTCATCTGTTGCTGATCTCAGAAAACTGCTCAGAACTCGTGTCACCTATGATATGCTCCATCGTTCAATATTCACAAGCAAACCAAGAGCCCAGCAATCCAAGGTATTATATGCTTTTCTCTTCTTTCTTCCTACTCTGTTTTTGTTTCCAGAGTAAATACAGGCAGAGTGAGAAATGTTAAGCCAACTTTAAAGAAGCCTCTACGTTTTTTTTTTTTCATTAAACTTTGAGTCAAATTGACTGTACACAGATAGCTACGACATCGGCTTGGGGTTTTGAAATTCAAGCCCACCACATAGACCAATCTCCTTCTATGAGAATCAATACCTCCAGGCATGCTGGCTAGACAGTTGATTCCTGGGCATGCTATTTATGCCATCCACAGCCCTCATTGGCCTTAGTGTATGTTTTCAATGAATCACATCAGCATTCTGGCTGCAGAAACCCAAGGCCGATGCTCATTTTGGGAAGCCAATTTCTCTTTCCAGTTTAAAAATTTATTAGCAAAAGAATATCATCAAAGGCACCACTGCTATAATATCAACTAGCTTAAGGAATCTGCAAGAGAGGAATTTTTCTTTAATGTTTTCTCAGAATTCCTTTCCTTTATGAATTTGCCGGAAAATGTAGGTTATATTTAAAAGTTTTCCTAAGGAAAACTTATTTTACTTTTCTTATGTTGTGAGTTTTTAAAATAGATCCTGAATTTTCAGATCTTTGTTGAAGCACTGGTTTTCCCTGGAGGCAAAGGGTGACATCATCTCTCCTTTCAATTTTTAGATTAGCTAAATCTTGTGTTTGGGTCTTATCAGAGTGATCTGTATAGAAATAGAGAAGCTGTCCCTATTCTCTGTGCCAAACTCACCATGCTTAACCTCCATCAATGCTCATGAGGATCACAGGTCCCTAAGGAATGCCACACCATCGCTGAGCTGTGTTCTTTCTGCATTTAACATGACATTTAAATAAAACTTGCAGCTGTTTGAAATGTGAGTAGGAAGATTTCCTACAGACTTTTCTTCAGACCTCTGGGCCAGTTAAAATGTGAGATCCAGGTCTAAATTTCAGGGGAAAGAGATCAAACCACATGAACCTCAACTTTTATCTGGAGAAGAGAGAGATGGTCAGCATATAATCTGCAAAATGAAACTCAGATCAGTGAGCACTCACAGCTCTGAGCATTTTACTCCACTCATCTATCACTTCATGAAATGTATGCTTAGTTCATGTACATACAACATTCCAGATATCAAGCTAGGTGCCTAGGAGAAAGAGGCCAACATGTTACCGATGGAGATATCCAAAATGGAAATAAACAGAACACTTTAAAATGAGCATTTAGTGGAAGGGATATAGAAGGATTGAAGAAGGTGACGTGATAGAGAATGGCTGAGATGGATGCAATTTAATCAAAGTGGCCAGGGAGGGCTTCTGGGAACAAGAGGTATTTGGGAAGAGGTTCAAGAACGAGAGTGCGGTGGTTATTCAAACAGCTTTTTATTCATAGTTGTACAGCAACTCAGAACCTCTGGGATATTACTTGAGAGGATCAATATTCCCCTTTTGTCTGAACAGGACACCCTGCTTGTTCAGTTTCCCTGGTAACTTTAGAGGACCAGATGTTCGCTCATTCACCTGCCATTCTCAGGGCTTGGTTTCCTTATTATTATGATTTTGTTGTTGTTGTTGAGACAGAGTCTTGCTCTGCTGCCCTGGTTAGAGTGCAGTGGCATCAGTGTAGCTCACTGCAACCTCCAACTCCTGGGCTCAAGCGATCCTCCTGCCTCAGCCTCCCGAGTAGCTGGGACTACAGGCACACATCACAACGCCTGGCTGATTTTTTTTCTATTTTTAGTAGACACGCATCTCATTCTTGCTAAGGCTGGTCTTGAACTCCTGAACTCAAGTGATACTCCCGCCTCAGCCTCCCAGAGTGCTAGGATTACAGGCGTGAGCCACTGCGCCCAGCCCATTCTAATCACTTGGAGGGCAATTGTGGATAAAGGGTTAATAAAACTCTCTTTCCTTCTGCACAGGAATTTAACCTTTTGGTTAATTCTCAGCTCTGTTCCCCTGGTAACCTGATAAGGGTAATATGTCAACTGTTGCTAGGCAACATTGCTAATGATAAAATGACTCCATATTTGGAAGATTACATTTCGACTGGGAGAAGAATATATAACTAATAAGAAGCCGTAGCTATGGGTTTCCCTGAGTGGGGTAAGTATTCTTATAACTGGGTATGTCCCTTGCATGCACCCTGAAAACTCTGCCTATGTTGTTGTTACAAGAGATATTGGCTCCTGTGGGGCCAGGGTGCTAGTACACCTGCCAGATGTGGATCTGGTGTCCTTACACTTGAGCTGTCACCTTGAGACAAATGCCCTGATGACCATTAAAATTATTACATGGGCTGCTGCCCTCCTGGGAGCTGTGCCTTCTGAATCCCAACCTTTTTAGTAGACCGAAGTCACGTGTGGCCTGTGAAGGGTTTGTGAGTCTGAATGTTGCTTGAACTTAAGAAAACCCCTGGTAGGCTCTGCAGAGCAGTACTTGATAGAAGTGGAAGCTTTAGAGCATTGAGAGTCTTTGGTGCAAAAGCCAAATGCAGTTTGATGGCCATGAGTTGGGAAGAAATCAACAAAATTAATCCTGACCTGAAACTTACTTCTTCCTCCTATTGTCTACATAGCCTCTTCTTCTAGTTGATTCCATCAGCCATTTGGTGCCACTGACTTAGAGGACATTGAGACATTGACTAGAACCTGTTCAGGTCTGTAGTTCCTAGTCTCCTGGATTTCACGGCATATTGAACGTTAAAAAAATATTGAGGGAGCAAATACCAGGTGGTCAAATTTTATTCTTCCAAGAAAGGGTACAAATTATTGCAGAAACAGCACATACTCTCAATGTCATTTCAAAAAAGAAAAAAAAGGAAATCTCAACACAAATGTAGAAAGGAGGTAATTCTCAGGTTGAATAAATTTAGCTTTATGCAGCTTACCACATACAAGAAGACCTGGTGCACATTGGACAGACATGGGATAAGCCCTGCCTTGAAATCCTCAGCCATGTTGTGATTTTTTTTCCTTTTATTGGTTATTAGGAGAAAACATATCACAGACTGACACTGGCCTATGGCTGAGCGGTTGGGAACCTGGACCAGATGTCTTCAAATCTGCTTTCCAGCTCTGAAATTTTCTGATTCAAAACCTGCCCACTGTACAAAGTTCATTTCCATCACAGAGCTTGCTGTGATGTCATCAGCCTGATCTCTCATCTCTGAATTAGTTATATACATGCAATCAATACTGTGCAAGTTTGACATTTCTGAAATTTTATCTTATTAACTAAATGTCTTCTCTGTGATCAACTCCTCAATCCAATAAGACAACATGCTCTTTAAGAGATGACATGCTCTTCAAGAGAAAGGAACAGTACTTTTCCCCTTTATTTCAGTGTAGCACTTACTTAGCAAAGTCCTAGGGTAGAGGACAGGCAAGCTTTTTCTGCAACAGGCCAGATAGTATTTTTAGCTTTATGGGTCATGCAATCCTTGTTGCCACCACTCAACTCTGCTGATACAGTGCAAAAGTAGCCACTCACAATAGGTGAACAGATTGGTGGCTGTGTTCCAATAAACTATATACAAAAGCAAGAGGCAGGCTGGATTTGGCCTTTGGGCTGTAGTTTGCCAACCACTGTTTTAGGCAAAAGGACAGGCAATTCATTGCCTAATTGCAATTGGACTCATGATTCCAGCAAAACTATTGACAGCCCACTGTTGCTCCTTAGTACACCATTGATTTACAAGCTGTTCACTTCTATCTGGGAAAGCCATTTCTCTAGGAGCAGAGTTCCAGATGTTGGAAAGAGGGAAAGAAAGAACACCTACCTAGGTAGCCAGATTGACAAAATTAATGTTGGGTTAAGATGTCATGGACATCTTCCCTTCATATTAATTTTCAGCTTAGCATGGAAGAGCCTTTTCATAGATCCCGAGGGTTATAGAGGTAAACATAGTTCTTTATGGCATAGGTGATGGAGGGGGAGAGTAGGAGACAGAGGTAGAAATGAGAAAGGAGAAAATGATGAAAGGAAGGAAGAGGAAATGGAAGAGGAATTGGAAGAGGAAAAGTAGAAGGAGGGTCTAATTTCTTATTTGGGGGATCATTTTAAGCTGTATTATTTTGCTCACTTTTTTGTAATCTCTAATAAATCATTGACTACATTGAGAGAATGTTTTATGTGACAAGGCCTTATAATTTCTTTCTCTGATATTAGACTGATTCTTTACCAGAAAAGATTCGTGTTAATACTAGGGTTGATTTTGGGGTTTGGCCTTTACAGAGTTTATTCTGTTTGGTAAAGCACGCTAGACAGCTGTTCCCTAGGGACACTATGTAAATTCTGGTGATTGATTGGTTGATGGATTGACCCAGGGGCTGTCCCACTGTTTTTAAAACATTTTAAATTGCTAGCAGTGGTTCTGACCCACTGTGCAGAAATTAGGAGGCAGTTGCCAGTTTCTATTCTTAAATGACAGCCCAATGCAAGCTTATCGTTTTAGTCTACTTTGTCCCTATAGGGATTGGATGAGAACTGATGGCCAGACAACTAGTAAAAGTCAACTCTGTTTACCTACATGGGAGTTAAAAGAGAGCACACCTTTGCAGTTCATCTTTAAAGAAATGGCATGCAATCAGCCTGTCACCAAATACATTTGAAATAATATATTCCACAGCAAGGTGTTTATTAATAGAACAGCAAAAGGTAGTGTTTTGTTCCTGGTTTTGGATACAAAACCAGTGCAAGTTGCTACTCCTTAACCATTATGTCCTCATGTTAAAGGCAGTATGACTATAACTTGCAGAATATTTGTTCTTTTTAAAGCAACTTCTCAGACTATCTTAGCAATTACTAACAGACAGTCTCCAATTGGGGATAAATTCTCTTTCCCTGTAATGATTATATGACAAATATATGAATAAACCAATAGTCACCATTGCACACTCTAAAATAAGCTGGATGAAATGAAATCAGTAAATGGATTGCATGGGGGTTTATATTTTGGGGCTGTCCAACATGCATGCCTCCTTTTGGAGAATTACAAAATCCTTCCAACATATCCCCACTGTAGTCTTTTTCGCGAGGAGGGTGCTCTCAATAGCTTATGCCTTCTTTTTCCAAAGGCCAACCTAAGCTAGGCCGAGGGAAATTTCTCTTTTGGTATTTGAATCTGTGGGAAGTTGCACAAAGATGGAAAACCCATGGAAGGTCCTTCCTTGCAGCACTCGTACTTTGACGTGTTATCAGCTAGTTCTAAGACCACGTTCTTGGGGCCACCTGGCTCTTGTCCTCACGCAAGCTCTCTAGGCTTCCTTGGATTCTGTAAGCCGTGGCTCACATGTCAAATGCATTCCTTCTCTGCCTAAGTTAGCCAGAAACAGTTTCTGTTGTTTGTAACCAAAGGACCCTAATGGAGTCAATACTAAGGAAAACAACAAATAGAGTTTATATTTCTTGCTTCATTCTTTCTCTGCCAGAAAGAAAAATAACTATAACATTGCAATGACCTTTTTAAGTGTGAAAAAAAATGAAAATGTTATGCTAAAAATGTTTAGGACTCAAAAAACTTTAAAAAATCAATAATTGTTCTTTAAATAATAAAATAAATAATAAAGTCTACATTTATTCTATATGCTGCATATGGTAATGTGTTTGGCAAACAGAGAAATGTCCATTGGCTTTAAAATAGAGTATAACTTGTCAAATCTACAAAAATCAAGATCAATACGGTTCTATGGTTCTGTTTTATAGGGGAATTAGAAAGAAGTTGAGTGACTTTCCTTCATAAGAAATCTTCAGTGGATGTGGGAAAAAAAATCAGATTTCATAACTCACTTTCCATGCATCTGCCTTAACATACTCTCACTACTTCTGAGATTAAGTCAGTTGTGAGTGATTTATTACCAATTTTGTGTCCCACTGCTTTGCTTAACTGTAACCTTTTATTTCCAAGTTCCCATCTAATTTTGTGTGCCTTCAAACTATTATTTCAAATACCTGGAATATGTACCTTTTCTTTAGTTTTTTTTTTTTTCCAGAATGATTTAATGTGGGCAAATCAATTTTCCAAAAATATCTCTCTGGCTCAATAGTTTCCACATTGAATATGGTAATGTGACTCTTAATGAAAGCATTTCTCTCCCTCTCTCATTCTGGTGAATCCTTATCTCTGTTTAAAAATGATTGAATAACCAAATCATGATGCCTTCTCTTTAGGTGAAAATGAGTTCTGCATTCGTAATTTAAATATATGAGCCTGGAAATGCACTTCTCTGCTTTCTGTGCACTGCATTCCATGAAGAGTAATTATATGCTTTTGGTGTTCAACAGCAATGAACTTGTAATGCAATAATACTGTAATCAATGCCTTATGCTTATATGCAGCCAGACTATCACTTCCTTTAATTTGCAGTATGCTGACTTCTCAGAGGAGCACAAAAGAATGACAGCCTGTTTTCTTTCTTAACTATAATTGTGTATTTACCTTTAACCCTCACATTTGATCATAACAAAGGTTGAATTGCTCCTTGTCCTTCAATGGAGCTTTGTGTTCATGGGTAAGATGCCTAATTGAGGGTTTATTTGGCCACCTGAACTCACAAAGATTAAGCAATTTGGAATGAAAAGCGGCCACAGTGGTACTTTACAGGAGCAATTATCCTTGCAGCAGTTTTGATTTTCTGAACCAGAAACCCAATTATAACACAATCTTCAACTAACACATTTTCAAAGCGAGCCAAGGAAGAGGGGAAGCATTCTTGTATAGTGGAATAAACACTTATCAAAATTTTACAAGAACTGAATTCTAGTTCTGCTACTAACTAGTCTATGATCTTGGGCAAATTCCTGAACTACTTTGGGCCTAAAATTTATCTGTAAAGTCAGTCTAATAAAATATGTGCTATTTATCCTAAAAAATTATTAGTGGACTCATATAATCAGATACATTGTTATAAAATCTTAGAAAAATATAAAGCATTGGGAAAATATAAAGCCTTCTTGTTATTAACTAGGCTGTCATGGCACTAGGAACTAGATTTATCTATCACTGGATTCTAACATGGGCTTCACCTCCTGCCCCATTCACCCTGTAGTGGACATTCTTCCTCACTCCAATGAGCACCAACCATGCCATTTGGGTGGCATTGACCAGCTCCCAAGTCAGCATAAAGCAATCAACACAAGCCCATCTCTCTTGCCAGTGTCAGTTCAGGAATGGAAATTTTAAACAAATGAGATCAAGATCCTAAAGCATTTCTTCAAAGAATTGTAACAGGAGATGAAACATGGCTTTACCAGTATTATCCTGTAGACAAAACACATTCGAAGCAAATGGCTATCAAGAGGTAGAAGTGGTCCAGTCAGAGCAAAATTGGACCAGTCAAGAGCAAAGGTCATGGCAACAGTTTATGGGGGATGCTAAAGGCATTTTGCTTGTTTACTTTCTGGAGGGCCAAAGAATGATAACATCTGCTTATTATGAGAGTGTTTTGAGAAAGTTAGCCAAAGCTTTAGCAGAAAAATGCCTGGGAAAGCTCCACCAGAGAGTTCTTCACCATGACAATGCTCCTGCTTATTCCTCTCATCAAACCAGGGCAACTTTGTGCAGATTTCAAGGCATCCACATTACAATCTGGATTTGGCTCTTTCTGACTTATTTTTGTCTCCTAATATTAAAAATATCCTTAAAAGACACTTATTTTTCTTCACTTAATAATGTAAAAAACACTGTATTGACCTGGCTAAATTCCCAGGACCCTCAGTTCTTTAGGGATGGACGAAATGGCTGTCATCATCACTTACAAAAGTGTCTTGAACTTGATGGAGCTTTTGTTTGAGAAACAAAGTTTATATTTTAATCTTTTAATTTCATTTTTCCACAAACTTTTTGAAGTCCCCTCCTACATAGTCTCAAGAACATCATATGGAATAAGGCATGAAGTGAGGGGTAAGGAGCCATCCAAGAAATGCCAAATAAGTGAAAGAAAAAATAGAACAACTTAGAAGAGAAAAGACCAATATTCCCTTCTTATCTCCCTCCCTCCTTTCCTTTTCCTAAGGTTGGCTGGATTTCCTGCAAGGAAGAGTGTAGACATGAATGAAGAGAAAATGACATCTGGGATTAATTAAGGTAATTCCTCAAATATCAGTGACTTAACACAATGTTAATGTAGAATACAATTTTCTATGGGAGGGACAAGTGTGGGGAAGTTTGTCCCTGGCAGTCATACAAGAACCCAGGTGGATGGAATCTTTGCATTTTGCACATGTAGCTTCCAAGATCACACAGGTTGTTAATATCTAGTTATTCATTATGGGAAGATAAAGAAAAGAACATCAAACATCTATTGCATTAGATAGAATTCAGAATCACATCGCCATACCTAACTGCAAAGGAAGCTGAAAAATGTAGTTGAGCTGTATGCTCAGGAGAGGGTCAACTGCTGTGGTGAACAATTATTGGATCTCTGCCTCATACCTGTGGTTTTTGGCTTGTGGGTTTTGGTCAGAATTAGTTCATGCTACAAACTTAAATGTGTACCAGAACCATGCAGACAATACAGCCAGGCAGAATATAATAAAGAATGACACAGATTTAGTCAAACCAGAGAGCCCATTTTAAGTAAAAGAGAGGGTCATTGACCACTCAACCAACTGTTGTTATGAAGGAATCTGAATACAGTGTTTCCAGATCTTCTCATTTCTCAAGATCAGTTAGAAATCTAGATCTTATGTACAATCTTCTGCTTCTTAAATGTTGGAAAATAATTCATTTTTTAAACATGAAGAAAATCAAGAGATTCATTTCTGCTACCCAGCTCCATTTACTGGTCAATAGTTTACAACCTACATGGTAGATCTTTTAGTCTATTAGTAATTTTTTTTTAGCATATAGCACTAATACAAATGCATGTATATTTATTAAAATTATATAAATATACCATCAATCTATACTTCAAATATTACTAAATGTTAATTTCTAATCATTTATGTATAAAATTAAAGTGAACTTTTCAATGTTTTCTTCCCACACTCTAGGGGATTCTAGCATGTGCATAATCATTATTTTGGAGACAGTAGTCCTATGGGTCCATTATTCTTTTGACATTTAAATTTTTCTTTAGAAATTTTTATTCTCTAAAACCTGTATGTTGTATTAATATATCCATCCATATAAAATTAGATATGCAATTAAGTTAGTTTAAAGTGATTTGACCTCCTATGTTGTCAATCAATAGTTTTTCCCTTAGTGATTTTAGGCAGACTATGACACTGACAGTCTTGTAGTATTGTCTGAGGCTCCTTTCCTATCTGTGTAACACGGCTGGGGTTCAATCTCAAGTTTTGAGATGACAAATATTCTAAGAGTTTTTTCTTTCTTCTTTTCTTTTTTACCTCAAAGACTATATACATATCTTTACTATTTTCAGAAAACCACTTCTGATGGTGATAATACAGAATTCCTGTGATGATATGTTTTATAAACTGAAGAACTATAGAAATACATGTACTAAGAAGAATCGTCATAAAATATACTCAGTAGATAAATATTAATAATACCCCTTCAAAATACAATATTCAGGTCTGGAAAGATATTTGTTAATAGGTTTCTTTTATATATAACCTAAAAACTTTTATGAAATTATTTTTCACATTTATTTAACGTGTATTTTTTATTGGGTAGATTCTTACCTCCATTTCCTGAGTTCAGTGTCATCTAGAATTATTTAAGAGAACCAAATAGTAACAGGCAGAAGTTGTAATTAAATATGATCCCTTGGGCCATTGTGAACTTGATTATAAAAAGAAAAGTAATAGGAAAGGTCTAAGGAAATGCTTTCATGTCAACTTGTCTTTGAATTAGAGAGCTGAGAGAAATTCATGAATCTGTTCAGGTTAAAAAGTATAGATGTGTTCAGGTCCTTGGGATCAATGTAAATGTTGAATAATACAGACCCACTGCTAACAATTGCTCAAAGCACTAAACTGCAGCTTCAATTTCATCTTCCTTTGTCCTTTTCCTTTCACTTTTACCTGACCTTAGCCAAGGAGATGTCCTTAAACCTTAAGGTTTGTTCCTGTTTGATTTTTTTAAATAACAGCTTTATGGAGGTACAATTCATGTACCATAAAATTGACCTACTTAAAGTGTACAATTCAATGGTTTTTAATATAGTCAAAATTGTATAAGCATCATCATAATTCTAGAACATTTTCCCCCAAAAGAAGCTCCCTCCCCAATTAGCAATTACTGCCCAACCCCACCCCACCCCATGCAACCACTAATCTACTTTCTGTCTCTATAGATTTGCCTATTCTGAGGATGTCATACAAGTGATGTCATACAGTATGTGGTATTTTGTGACTGGCTTCTTTTGATTATAATGTTTTCAAGGTTCATCCATTTGTGGCATGTATCAGGACTCCATCCCTCTTTATTGATGAATAATTTTCTATTGCATGCACATATCACATTTATGCATTCATCAGTTGATGGACATTTAAGTTATTTCCACCTTTGGGTATTATGAATAATGCTGCTATGAACAATTGTGTACAAGTTTCTGTGTGAAGATATGTTTTAAGTTCTCTTGGGCATATACTTAGCAGTATAATTGCCGGTCACGAGATAGCTACGTGTAATCTTTAAGGAACTACCAGACTGATTCTCCAAGCACCTGCAGTCTTTCACATTCCCAACAGCAATGCACGAGGGTTCCCATTTCTCCACACTTGTCATTGTGTTTTTGATTAGAGCCACCCTAATGAGCAAGAAGTGGCATCTCGTTGTGGTTTTGAGCTGCATTTCCCTGATGACTAATTAATTTCTTATTAAGGCTTTACATCTGATCAGTAAAAATAAAATAATTAAATACTTTCATTATTTAAAATAAAACACAAACTTTTAACGCCGATTTGTATTAATAATATGAACCAGAAAAAAGAGATAAACCGAAAGAAGAAAAGTTATTCCTATTTCACTGGACCCAAATATCAAATTTCTCGGTATTATAGAATGGCATATTTATATGTTTTCCATGTTTACATGAAACTAGTAGTAGTTACTATTTTGACTGTACTTTTGATGATAATAAAATGACCATCTTAAAAATATATGCCTCTAAGAAATAGGAACAAAAAGCAGGGAGACCAATTACAAAGCTATTGCAGGAGTGTGGGCCAGAGAATATGGTGGCTCAGATTAGGTGGTAGCAGGGAGGGGGGGTTTTATGAGGACTCAGGAAACGCTTTATGAATTGTACAAACTATGAAAATATTACTGGAGGGAGAGAACTTGAAGGATGTGTAGAATGTCAATAAGTAGAGAGGGGGTGAGCAAATGAAAAAAGCCAGAGTAGAGAATTTTACTTGGAAGAATAAAGGGCACATAAAAAGAAAGAGTGAGCAGCTAGTTTTCCTCAAGCAGTGGTTCTCAAAGTTCACTTCCCTCACCACGAACATCAGTACCATCTGGGAACTTACTGGAAGTCCAAGTTCGTGGGCCTCACCTGGACCTACAGAATCAGAAACTGGTGGCAGTTAGGAGGCAAAGGAGGGCAGAATTCTGTGCAGAAGCCTTCAGATGATTCTCATGCATGCTGAGGTTTGAGAACTGCCTTTTAGAGTGTAGAGTGGATGCATTAATAGGTAGGGCTAGCAAGACAAGTGGTTACCAATGGGGGTGAGGGTCTCTAGTGAATTTGGTAGCTCATTGAAAGGTCATGAGAATTATATAAGCAGGAGAGTGATTGATTAGGGTGGCAATTCAGGAGTATCAAATTATCAGCAATGACAGGGGAAATTGCCTAGGGCTGGAATGAATGAGGAGACCATCACAATGATCCAGTTGAAAAAATATTAGATGCATCTGAGAGCCATTACTGAGGGAAGTTACTTAGCACTTCACAAATCATTTGATTCAAAGAAAGAAAAAGAAAGAGGAGTTAAAGATGTCTTCAATTTTTCACCCCTAGATTTCATGGAGAGTAGAGAGTCCATTACCTGATATAGAGAAGAGAGAAAGTGGAGTGACTATAGAGCGAGAGAAACAAACCATTGTCTGTCAGGGAGTATAAGTCTGGGTTTCACTTGAGTTGAGCCACCTTCCTATTATGTTATTTTCTTTCCCATAAGGTTGTAAGCTGCACGTGAAGGCAGATATAGTCACAGTCTTGTTTAAGCCAGTCTGCAATGTCTAACATATAGAGGGATCCAATTTATTAAAGTGAGTCAGTGAATGAATGGATGGAATAATCAGTTTTATATGTTCCCAGGCATTCAGGTGGCTGTGTCCGATGGGAAGCTGGAAGGCTGATTAAGCAGTTGGGGAGTGGTTGAAATCAGGGTATCAACAAGAAAGTCGCCACTTGGTGATTCACTGAAGGAGGTAATGAGATCTTTGGGTAATGCGGTGTAGCTGAGAAAAGAACATGCTAAGAAATGAAGAGGGGTGCTTACGCAGGGAGAGGGAAGAAGATAACCCAGCGAAGGAAATAGGGGAGGAATGGGCAGAGAGAGAAGACAAAAACAAGAATGATGCTCTGCCAAGGGACGAACAAGGCTTTCAAAAAGGGAATTACTCTCAAGACTGGAAATAATTTAATTAGGTTGAGAAATAAAGATAGGCTCTTGGATTTTGATAATTAGGTATCTCTAGTGATCTTTGGCGACAAGATTTCAGAAGAAAATGGCATTGCAGGAGATTAAAGAGGACAAAGGTAGTAGGAGGAAGGGAATTAATAAGTGATAGGACTAAAAGATGTATCATAGAAGCCTGATGAAAGGATGGATTTTTACAGATAAATGAATTCTGAGCGTATTTGCTGGCAGAGAGAAGCATTCAGTACAGCAGGAAAGTTTCTTTAAGGTTTTTGTAGACAGCATTCCTTTGTTGAGAATATGTCTGACTGAGATAGATAACCTCAATTTGGAAACAATTTAAAATTTCCATCTAAAATATGACATTTGGAAATAGGATTTCACAGTCAAAGGTTTTATAAAGTAACCAGGTACACGGCACCTCATAACACATCATGCCCAAATCTACCAATAATTGAATCTAAAATTTTAGAATCATTATAGCCCAGGCATGGTGGCTTATTCCTGTAATCCCAGCACTTTGGGAGGCCGAGGTGGGAGGATCACTTGAGCCCAGGAGTTTGAGGCTGTAATGAGCTATGATCGTGCCACTGCACTCCAGCCTGGGTGACAGAGTAAGACCCTGTCTCAAAAATTAAAAAAAAAAGTAAATAATTTTTGAATAATTATAAAATAAAATAGTTTAGGAACATTAAAAATTTCTTGATCAGGTGGATACATCAGAGATAAACACATTTGATTATTTCATGAAGTTTCCATCTACACCTAAAACTTACACGCATATTATCTCCTATTTTTGTGGATGAATTTGTGATGTCTTTAACCTTACCACTTTTTAAAATAAGCAAAATCATATGATACTGCAGATAACACAGAGGTAAATTCTCACTTATTTTGATTTCCCAATATCTAGTACAATGAATGAATGAAATTTTGTCAAATAATAGTCATTGTTATCAAGAATTTATAGGTACAATTTACAATATAAAATTTAACCATATTTCTGATTTCAACACAAAACCTGAGATAAACAATAAATGTTTTTTCTCCAATTTCAACTAAAATAAAATGAAAAAAGTAAGTATTTTTCAGGTTCTTATAATTGGAAAGTCATTCAATTCTAAAAATGCCTTGGTAAGAAATAGACATAAACTCACATTGTACTAAAAATGTCTATAACCTAATCAGGGGGATAAATAAGAGATTGCATATGGGAGGAAAATGATCATCAAAGATCTCTTTGTTGTTTGTACAGGGCTACTGTATTGTGTAGCTCCATGGAGCACTGTTCAAATCAGAGTTTATGTGAATCATGCCCCCAAAAGTATGCACTGATCAGCTACTGCTGCTAAATGCATCATATCTGTATTTCCAGATGTCAAAGGGCTATAAATGATATATTGCCATGTATATTTTAATCTTTTAAAATTCACTGGAGATACTGCTAAGTGAAAGAAGCCCGTCTGAAAAATCTACATACCATATGATTCCAACTATATGAAATTCTGGAAAAGGCAAAATCATAATGATAATACAAAGATCAGAGGTTGCCAAGGGTTGAGGGAGAGGGAGGGATGAATAGTGGGAGCACTGGGGATTTTTAGGGCAGTGAAACTATTCTGTATGATACTGTAATGGTAGATGTAGGACATTATGCATTTGTTAAAACCCATACAAATGTACAACACAAAGAGTGGACCCTAATGTAAACTATGGACTTTAGTTAATAATAATGCTATTTGTTCATCAATTGTGAAAAATGTGCCACACTAGTGTAAGATGTTAATAATAGGAGAAACTTTGAGGGGGGGTGAAGGGGGTATATGTACTTTTCGTGCAATTTTTCTGTAAACCTGAAATTGCTCTAAAAATAACCTAGTTAATTTTTTAAAAATCAGTGATAGCGAAAGGGAAGACTTTATGAAGGAGACAGGACTGACCTCAGCTGGGTCATGAAGAATGGGTTAGAAACATCAAACTGTCATCAGAAGGTTAAAAGGTGGACTTAAGTGAGAGAATTTAAAGAACCACTTAAAGACTGAATACTCTAAAATTATTGCAATTCTATGAAAATTCCATATTCTATCATGATTCTGTGCCTTTGCATGAGCCGATCTTTTGCCCATGATGCCTTTCCCCTCTTTTCAAGTGAGAACACTATTACTCATGTCTTGTGTGAATGCTTTCCTGACTCCCTACAAAAACACTCTTTTATCACTTTGTACGTATCTCTCCTGCAATGCTTTCAAGTTGTCTTGTACAAGATGCTGCTGGATGCTGACTTAAGTGACTTTACCTTTTTGTTAAATAACATGTAAAATTGTGGTAAAATTGTTCCATTAAAAACTTTGTTTCCATCTCTTGGCTATGGTGAATAATGCTGTTATGAACATGGGCATGCAAATATCACTTTGAGATTCTGCTTTCAATTCTTTTGGATATATAACCCAGAAGTAGAGTTACTGAATCATATAATTCTATTTTTAATTTTTTGAGGAATAGCCATACTATTTTCCATAGCAGCCGTGTCATTTTACAGTCCTACCAGCAATGCACAGGTTTCAACTTGTCCACATCCTTGCCAACCCTTGATATTTTCTGGGTTTTTTTTTAATTGTTGTCTTCTCATGTTTATTGACAGATAAAAGGATAAACAAAATGTGATATATACATGCAATGGAATATTATTCAGTCTTAAAAAGGAAGTTCTATCACATGCTACCACATGTATGAACCTTGAAGACATTGTGCTAAGTGAAATAAGCCAGACAGAAAAGGATGAATATTATATGATTCCACTTATATGAGGTACCTAGAGTAGTCAAATTCATAGAAACAGAAAGTAGAATGTTGGTTGCTAGGGATGAGAAGGAAAGGAAACAGGGAGTTGTTTAGTGGGTATAGAGTTTCAATTTTGCAAGATGAAAAAGTTCCAGAGATCTGTTGCACAACAATCTGAATATATTTAGCACTACTGAACTATACACTTATAAATGGTTAATATGGTAAATGTTACGTGGGTTTTTTTTTTACTATAATTGAAAATAAAAATGAAAAAAATGGAGTTATTATTTTAGTAGATCAACCAAGTTCATGGGTAATATGATAACTACCATCAATTACGTTGTTGCTAGAAAATCACATAATGCTTATTCTATCTATAAGTTGCCTTACAGACCTGGCTGCAACCCTCAGCCCACAGCCCCTTCTACAATAAGAGTAAACAAAGTCTTCCATTACCATCTGGAGCCATTGGCTCTCTAGCTATCTCTAATTGCTTGGACTACTGCAAATTTCATGCATAAAATATGATTCATTTCTCATCTTTTCCTCTTATAAATTTATAATATTGTTACAGTGGGTGTTCATGATTTTAGAAATTATTTCTATTTTAGATATTTTTGTAGTTAAGAAATGAGTTAATTTTGCCTCTTTTAAAAACATTTTCATATCACACTGTCTCCTTTCAAAAGAAGTATAATTTCTTATTTCTAAAGTTAAATGTATTCAGTTCAGAAAAGAAAATATTATACATAATGCAGCTGATACCACTGTTTTGTTTATTCTTCCTGCTTTTATCAATGCATAGATTTTTTTAAAACTCAAATCATACATTCTATATCCTAGAG
The DNA here is from genome assembly GCA_023783475.1 of Daubentonia madagascariensis. Lineage (NCBI taxonomy): Eukaryota > Metazoa > Chordata > Mammalia > Primates > Daubentoniidae > Daubentonia > Daubentonia madagascariensis. The sequence continues at coordinate 47,042,092 of JAKFHU010001953.1, forward strand.
CTAACCTGCTTCTTTTTTCTAGTAAAACTACTATGCATCCTTATAAATAACTCTGCATTGAAAATACTGTTTGCTAAATCACAGCACCCAGCCTTGAAATTTCCTTAGGATATATTCCTATAAGTGAAATTACTGTGCCAAACAATTTGTATATTTTCAGAGTTTAGCTATAAATTGTCAAATTATCTTTCATTTTAGAACCGCATTATGAAAGTGCCTATCTCATTTTATCTTTGCTAAGATTATGTACAATTGGTATTTTCAATTCATGTTATATCATTGATTTAATGTATTTTTATTTGATTTTGAGAGAAAAGGGATAAATTTTAAAAATATATGTTTATGGGTCATGTTATTTCTTTTTTATTATCTATTAATTTCCTTTACTTATTTTTTTTTATATCTTACTAAGACATAAGAGTTCTTCATAAACTAAAGTTAATCTTTTACCATACATACTTTAAATGTTTTCTTGGCTTGTCAATTGCCTTTTAATTTTATTTATGGTGCTTTGCGGGAACTATAGTATCTTTAATACCTATACAATTAAATCTACCAATATTTTCTTCTATAGGGAAATCCTTCAAAGAAGTTCACACTGACCTCGATTCACACTTTTGTTAGTATTGGGAAAAGATGCATTTTCAGTAGAGGACAGAAGTTTTGTCTTAAGGTCTAGAAATTAGGCAGGTCTAAGTTCAACATACTTATTTTTTGTATGTTTTTGGTGGGTTATTCAGCCTCCCTTACTAAAGTTGTCTTATGTATAATATCAAGTGACATAACATGTCTTTAGCTCTCAGCTTGGTGTGTGGCTATAAGGGTGACGATGATGATGATGATAGTGATTTTATTTTCTGGTTTTTAGTTTCACAACCCACTTGACTCTATTAGACTGGATCCACACACATATCTTTATTCATCAGGGATTTAGCCTTGTTCAATTCCTCAAACTCCTTTTAAAGCTGGGAACATCTATTCCAGATTATTCTACAACCCAATTTCTAGAACTGGCTGATGAATACCAGTATATCTAACTTCTCACTAATGACAAGTGTTTTTCGTTTAAAGTATTTGCTACAAATTCCTAAGGAAAAACAAAAAGGGCACAACAATGCCAGGAGGCTTGGGGATATTGCAATATTTAACCAACATTATAAACTTCTCTCCACCATAGTTACTGGTGAGGAACCACAGCTCCTTCTTGCTATCATCTATTATTCTGAAGGTAGAACTGATTAACCTCCTACTTTTCTCTAAAACCTGTTTTTCCTGGGTTCATAAGACTGCCTTTCTCTTTCTCAAAGGGGGCTTCTCTCCCCAGAATATAGGACTGACCATGCAGCAGAGGCAAAACAATGCTGGGTGGTTTGCATTTCAGAGAATCTCTGGTCCAGACACTCTTACCTCAGTGAGCCTTCACTCCCCCTAAGGGACACTTTCTTTCTTTGGGCATAATCATTCAAGTGGAGTGTGTAGTGTATTTCTTGAAGCAACTCCTTCTTTACGTTATGGTCAGTGAATCCAGTGCCCTGAAGACAAGGTCTCCACCTCTAAGTTCTCCCAGTCCAAGGACCTCACATCTGTGTAGTGTCTCCTCATGTTTTCAGAGCACTCTCAAGCACGATAACTGACTTCATTATCAAGGGAAACAGAGCAGGTTCACTTCATAAATGATTAAACAGGGATTCAGAAGATTAAGTGACTTAGCTAAGATATTACTCTTCATTGGTGGAGTTAACTTAGAATTCATAATACTTCTCTAATTCTTCTTCCTCCCAGGATGGCAAAACAAAAACTGTCCATTTGTTTTTGTTTTTGTTTTGTTTTGTTTTTTTGGTGCTTTCTTCTTTGTACCATACTGCAGTGAACTAATGCTCTGATCAGGCAGACATGTTCAAATCCCGGCAAACACCTTTACCTACTGGGTGATTTTGAGCAAGTTAGCCCAATTACTTCAGCCTCAGTTTAATCATCTCTCAAATGGGGGGATAATTATAATCAACTCTACCTTACAGGGTTATTGTGTGGATTAAATGAGATAGGGCACACCTATTAGCTACTATTATAACTGGAGCCATAGGCGTGACATGGGCTATTGTATGGCTTATTTGGCAGTCTTTAGTCTGTCCAAAGCAGTATCAGAAGTATATGACTCACTATGTCACTGTGATGGGGAAATTCCTGCACCATTAGATGTCTGTGTCTCATTTCAAGGCATTTTTTCTGAACTCTACAAAGAAATGCTAGACTCCCAAGAAAGACTGTCAAAGTGGGGGATATTTGACTTCCTATTTCTTACCCATAACCCAAAGAAAATATGCAAGAGCCTCTTTAGCCATATATAGTTCCCTGTAAACATACCTTGGAAGCATTTTAATCCACATTAGCTTCTTGAGATTTACTGCACCACACCTGAATTTACACAGGAGCCCTGCCTGTAAAAGCTGACAGACAACCTCAAGAGGTAGGCGGCTACTGATTTCCCTCAATCCTTCCCTGGTGATGTTCTTCTGTTAATGCTCATTTTAGCACTGTCAACAGCTATACCAAGACACCCTGGGGAGGAAGCCTCTGTGGTTATACTTCTGCTATCATGAATGAATTATTCATATATGTCATAGTGGTTCATAAAAAAGTGAAAGCATTCGCTCAAAATATTCTCACAAGTGTAATTTTAACATGCAAGGTACAGGCCCTACTCATATACACCTCAATGCTTTACAGCCTCTGATGACTTGAAATTAAGTAGCATATTTTGAGCTGCTGAAATGGCTTGCAGGTAGTGAGAGTTCTGTGTTATGCAACTCCGTGCTTGTACTGAGATACACTTTGGAAAACTTTTTACTAAATCTTTACTATTTAGACTTCTCCAAAGTCCTTAGGTACCTTTCCTAAAGCCTTCCTGTGTGCCAGTGTGACCACTTTGAATATGACCAAATACTCAACAGGCTCAGAATATGTATCTAAGAAAAATACTTCTACAGACAATCAAAAGAGCTCAGCTGAAATCTCATGTGATTCTTCCAAGTGCTTATGTCTCAGTAACATCTCAAATGCACAGCTCACAAGCCAAATCAAGCATAGTCAAAAAAGAATAGGTAACCAAAGAAAAAGTTAATGGCCCTTCTTGTCATTACTTGACTACAAGTTTAGTTCCCAACAGACGACTAGGTTCTGGAACATCTATCACTCTTAGCGAAAAAGTAAAATTCCTAGTGTGTCTTTGGTTACATAAAGTTGAGGAACTGATCTGAAGGAAGACATGGAAATTGCTGCTGAATGTAGAGATTTCTCCAAGAAGCATCAAAAAGAAATCACCACTCTAACAGAGCAGTGTTCTGTTGGGGCAGAAGAGCCATGGAGTCTGAATTCATCCCCGCATTCCCCTAAGCTGAGATGTCACCTCGGTGTGGCCAGCAACCTCCCTGGACTTCCCTTTACCAGCTAAACATGGAGAACATTGGACTTTACCTTTTCTCCAGTCATATCCCACAGCTTGAAAGAATTTTGCCTATCCAGCAAAATGCCTTTACTAAATAACAATATTAATGATCTTTTTCATGATTAAGCATGTTATTATGGACTAGATACCATCTAAGCCTTTTACATACTTAATCATCAAAAACCATCTTATAAAATTATGATTTATTATAATCCCATTTTACGGATAAGGAAACTGAGGCTTCAGGAAGCAATATAATAAGAGACATAGCCATAACTGAAAGCCACTTATCTAAAGTTAGAGTCAGTTCCCCTTAACCACTTCCCAAATCGTGACTGGCATCTAATAGTTTTCAATGTTTTAAAACAAGGACATATGTAACCGTAAATATGAAATTTTGAACATGATATAACCAACTGAACACATAATGTTGATAAAAATTTTAGGTAAAAACAAAATATTTGAAGTTGTAGTCAATCTATGAAGCATTTTTATGTTCTATTATGAGATTTTAGTTGGATATATTGTGAAATATTGAAAATAGACGACCACTGCTTCACTCCTATCTCCTTCCCCATTACTGTCTTTCCATATCCTCAAGATTTTAAAAGACTCCAGTTACAGAACAGATTATTTAAGGTAGAGGTTAACGGCTTTTCCAACTCCTTCAAAAAAACCCAAAAAACATTATGTTATGCTTCAATAAAAAGCTTTTAAAATATTGATGCTTTTTTAAAGTGGTTATTGATATAGCTTTATCTATTAGTGTTAAGAAGGAACACAGCAGTTCTCAAATTTCAATGTGCATAAAGACCTCCTTGGTATTCCCAGTTACTTTTGCCAAAGATTTTGATGTTTAATTTAGGAATCTACATTCTTAGAACCCAGAAACCTACATTTTTAACCTGCCTACAAGGGTCTACACTAATGTGGCTCCCACGTACCTATTGAGTTCATCTCTGGTCACTGTCCTCAAGCTTATTCTACTCTGGCACCTTTGGCTTCTTCTACTGCTTCATAGGGGCTGAGTTTGCCTGGTCCAAGGACTGGGGCACTCACTGCTCTGACTGCTATGCAAAACTGCTTCCTTCTTATCACGCAAGACTCACTAAAATACCATCTTTCAGGGTCCTCCTCTGACCATTCTTCCAGCACCCCTACACTGTCTCCCCTGGTCTTGGTCCTACCATCACAGGACTAGGGAAAGACTTCAAATGGAGGACCCTCACTTCTCCACCCAACACTGGCTCTGTCTCTAACCAACTGATAGACCCTCAAGCATGTGTAGATGGACAATTCAGCCAACCCTACATGTATTCAAGACCTCAGCTTCCCACACCAACTGCCCCTTGGCTACCCCTCCCACCTAAGGGGTCCCTGTATACCTATAGTTTCCCCACAGGATGAGAAAACCCTCTGGGAGGTTTTAGAAGTGGCTAGGGCTATTTGGACAAAGGAGTCTGGGGATCTGGGTATCTGGAGCATTAATTTTTGATGGCACATCCCTTTGGCCCACAGAGCCTTCACCCCGTGGAAAGAGATGTAGCCAGAGGATGGTGTCTTCTGAGGCAGGGTCTTCTGAGGCACAGGGGAAGGGAGTGGAGGGGCTCTTATATATGACAAAGCAGATCTGTCACTTTCGTAATCTGAAACAGCATCTGACTCCTTCCTTTGTTGCTTATATATTTTCATATCATACTCAATAAAGTAAAAATTCTATAAAAGCAGATCTTGTCTTGTCCCATTTGCTACTGCATCCCCAGCATGTATGACAATGCCTGGCACAGAGAATTTGCTAATTTAAAATCTGTTGTATGAATGAATGAATCATAATAGTTTACACATATGCAAAGCCTGCAATGTGCCAGGAGCTCTTCTTGGTGCTTTGCATACAAGATCTTCTTCATCCTTTACAACAATCCTATGAGGAATGTACTGGGAAATTTTCCAGTTTACAAATGGTACAGAAAGGTTAAGCAATTTGCCCAATATCGTATAGCTAGTAATAGGCTCAAGAGGCTATGTTCTTTTTCATGATGAAACACTGAGTGAATGATATGAATAAATAAATGATTGAACAAGGGAGTAAAGAAATGAATGAATCAATAATCAAGCCAAAATGAAAAATAAAATCTCTCCTTCCTCCAAGTTTAAAGAAAATAGGAAAAAATTGCAATGCAAATGCAGTCCAAAAGTATGTCACGTGAAAACATTAATGTGGAAGAACTCACAAACATACAGCTTTTTCCTCAGCAGAATAAAATTTTTAGGAAATATCTAACAAAGTTTGGGAAGTGTAAGGTGGCCGAAGAACATGCAGCATTTTGCTACCACATACAGTGAGGTGCGTACAAATAAGGGCCATTCGAGTGGGCTCCAAACAAACATCTCTCTAGCTGTGAAAAGAAGGTGCTTATTTGGGAGACTACAAAGCTTTGGAAATTAAGCAGAGGAAAGATGTGGACATATGGGAGAAGATCAGTAGCAGCCATGTCCTCTGGCTTCCCCAGTCTACGAGATACCTGGAGTGGCGCTCCAGAGATCAGTATGCTGACTGGTGGTGTCTTTTAAGTAAAAATAAAATCAAACACCTGTGCATCAGGCAGTTTGAACTGCTGGAGTTCCCACACAGATCCAGCTATAGATCCAGCTTGCCCATAAAGACAGTTTCATTTCTCAGATGAAATATAGATGGGAGATTTATTAGAGTAGCAGCGGCACGATGAATGAATACTCTGCCAGCTTTTCATTTCTCCTTTTATGTCGGTTGAGTGCTGTCTCTAGTCTCTTCAAGTGGAATTCTTATTTAAAAGAGAAATAAGGAGAGGAGATGGGGAGAGGGGAGGAAAGAGAAAAGAGGGGTTGTTCCCTCTGGCTGGAAACGAGAAATCTCCAGACAAGTAATTTCTAGAGCCCACTGATGTCCTCACCCCTGACTTTGCTATTTTAGCTGGAATTTCCATTTGGTTGCTTCCCTGTGATCTCGTTAGGACGTCATGATTTCTGTGCCTCTAGGACAAGAGCTCCAGTTATTAGTGTCCTTCTCACTCGGCCTCATCTCACCTCCCAAAAAAGAGTTAATATTTTTTTTTTTAAAGGATGACTTTTATGCAAATTTTATGCACACACACATTATTTATATATTTGGTTGGTTGGTTGATTTCTTTTCTTTTTAATTATTGTTTTTATTTTTCTATGTCATAACTCCATGCAGCCATTTGAGATCATTAAGATAATTCAGGAAATTAACTGGAATTGATCCACGCATTGAGAAGTATTGTTCCCCGCGGCAAACTCCTTGAAGGTGGTCAGTGTTCAACATTCTTGTTTGCAGTCTGTTAGCAGTCTAATCTCCAGAATGATCATTCTGTTACTACTGCTATGGCTACCACTACAATCATCATCATTACTATTAATAAGTATTCAGAATTATTAATGATGATGATTATCCTTCTTTGATTTCTTCTTCTTCTCCTCGCACATTTGTTTTTCAGGTTGCCTGTTTCTGCTGCGTTAGTTTTTGTTCTTCAGAGTGTTTGCTTAACTGTCATTCCATTTTAATGTCAAGTTTTCCCTTATTGCGTCATATAATGGAGCACTGATAGTTTTTTCATGAATTATACAATGAAGAAATATTATATAAAATATTTATGTACTTAATGTAAAAAAATAAAAGCAGAAAATGCAAGAAATAAACCATTCCATCCCTCCCCCGTCTTATTCCAAGACACTTCAATTCCATTCTCCAGAAGAGAAGAAACCTTGAAGTGCTTTATATGTTTCCTTCAAATTATTTTAAATATATATGCAGATACATATTTGTACTTTTTATATTTACACAGGCACATATTATGCATAATATTGTGCAAATTTCTTTTTTCATTAAACACAATGATGGATCTCTTTCCATGTCATGAGTAGATACCTCATTCTTTTTGTTAACTTTTTTTTTTTATAGAAGGTAGTATCAATTTAAATTTAACAATTTTTAAATTGAATTTATGTTCTTGGATTTTGAAACTACAAATTAATGCATGCTCATTTTAGAAGTACAAATTATATAGATGTATATTGACTCCCCCTCTTCTCCAGTTACAGCCCTTGAAATAACCCATGTTAACCATTGGTTAATGGACTAGCAAGGAACAAGAATGTCCATTTCTATATACCCTCACCAGCAATGGAGATTATCAATCTTTGATTTTTCTAATTGGGTGAGCAATTCGATGTTGTTCTCACTTTTCCCTAAAGGCATCTATTTATTGGTCAATTACATTTCCTCTTCTACAACTTTTCTCTTGATTACTTTTTGTCTAATATTGAACTTCCTTTTTTTGGGTCAATCAATTTATACATTTTAAACATGAGAAACATTATTCCTTTTATGCATTTCAATAATTATAGTCCATTGTTTGTCTTTTAAGTTATTTTGGGTATTTTTGCCATGTTGAAATTCTTAATTTTCTGTACATACATAGACAATATCTGGAATTTCAATTTAAATGTTATATAAAATGACATTTTAAGTTAATGTAAAATTCAGGCACCGATTGTATGTTCCTTTAAACTTCATCTTGACATATTCTCTATTTGTTTATTTTCAGATTCTTAGGAAGAGATGTCCCTCCTATTTTCAAAGACAAATTCCTCCCTTGTAATTTAAACTCAACATATCTACCTTACATCCTTTTGAGCCTATGATTGCTTGAGATAAAGTTGGCTTTTTTTTAAATGTTCATGTCGTACAAATATTTTTGTGATTTTATAATTAAATTCTACTTATATTTCATTGTAAATATTATATATTTATTATGAATTTTACCTCTTTACATTTTTTATTAATGCTTACTTCCTGAAATACAAGTTTACTTTTGTGGGGGGTGTGCATGTGTGTGTGTCGCTATTGAGCATTATTTCTGTTTAACCATTTGACCAAAACAAAAACAAATGAGAGATTATGGTTAGAGTAATTTTGTGTGTGTGTGTGTGTGTCCATTTCCCAACTGTTTTCCTTTGCACTTTAATTGTACTATATCGTTATTTGACTTCACAAAACTTTAGTAAAAATAATATGACATATATCTTATCTCATCTTTTTCTCCCTAAAGAATGCTAAATATTTAACACTATATTAAAGTATTCATGCAAATGTAACTTGTAACATAATGGCAATCAATAAATTAATAGCAATGATGAGCTTATAAAAAGGTAAATTAGTCACTGATGGCTCATAAATCATTTTGTTCATGTCCTATGGACTCATCCAAGGGCAGGGCTCACCTTGTTGGTGGGTAAATTGAATGATATCTACACATATCCTACTGCATAAAGGAATATCCTCCTTCCTAAAAAACGGTCTTTCTAATTTGAATATTCTTTCATTCTCCAATGGAGAGCAGATATAAACTAGTATAAGATCTAATATATTGCATAGGTAATCATAATTAGTTTAAAATAACCTATATAGAATCTAATATTTTTAACATCCTCATCACATTAAACAAGTTTTTTCAACTTTTGTTCCCACTTTGGTTTGATTTCGGCATGTTTTTTCCTATCAAATCTAAAATAAACTTTTTTTTGACCCATCAAAATGCTTGAATTCATCTGACCTTTTAAACTTCGAATTAAAATTAGGACACAAATTTTCATTAGTGACCATTTCTATTTCCACTACCATTTTTCTTTCTGGATTATATTTGGCCATTATGATCTTAATTTTTATCTTTCTTTAGATCGGCACGGTCAGTTTTGTGGCAGTTTGGTTATAGAATTTACCTTCTTACAGTAATTTGTCTTTGTCTATTCTTATTCTCAATAGATTATGAAGTTCTTTGCAATTTAGTTTTGGTTGATTTTTTTGTTTTTCACATTTCCTTTCATTTGGTTTTTTGTTCATAGTAAATATTGTATTAAAATCTCTGTGAAACGTGTACACTGAAATCCCTGTGTCTGTATCTTGCTAATGTTGAGACTTTTGGATATACCCTCTTTTGACGGGAAACAACGCAAGTCAATTAAACATTTTCGAAGACAGGTTGAAGAATATCTGTCATTCCAGGTCACAGGTATTTACATTCCTTGCAGAGGCAGATTTGTGTAAGAAAAGAACGACCAGCCTGATACAAGACTTTAGAGAATGATCTCCATTATTACCTTCTTACTTGTTCTTAGCGATCCCTTTCTGAGCTTCTTATCTGCTGAGTCAGTTAATTACCACAGCTTTTAGATATATCACTTAATAGCATTTGCAAGGTTAATAAAATATGAAATACGAACATAGAATGAAAAGACTTTTCAATGAAGACTAACTTTGGAATGCCATGCGATTCTAGGCTTATGAGCCTGTCTCCTTCAAAAAGCTGGGTAGCTGATGATATGTTTGGCTACAGACTTCTGCTGTCTCCCAGGGGGAATAATCAGCCCCAGACTTACCTCTTGTCAGAATCCCGGGTTTCAGCACCAGAGGTGTCGGTGGGAGTCTGCCCTCGGTTCTCGCTGTGCTCTTGGCTAAAGAATGACCGGACACACCAAAGTGTCAAGTCCAGACTATTAACCCAGGCCTCTGATTCCTTTCTTGGAAAAACCACCAGCAAGGCCAATACAACGGAGTAGCCTCAGGCAGGGAGCAGTTTCAGGAGAGCGCCTCTTTATTGTAGACTAAAATGGGTCTGTCTCCGTGAGTGGAGAGAGACAGACCAGCTCATTCACTCACTGACTCACTCACTCACTTCTAACTTCTCAGATTGTTTCCTCCAGTCTGGAGGAGGGCTCTTGGGAGTTGTAGGATGTTAGCAAATGATCAACAGGTGTCCTCAAAATTCTATCTGCATAGACGAGCTTCCTCTAAGAAAGTCCACCTGGTCTGGGCAGGGAGGTGGGGGGGTGAACCGCAATGCAGATTCAAGCTAATGGCATATTTAATTACTCTTAGGTTACTCTAGGTCACTTTCTAAATCTTATTATGCCTGGGCTGGGGAATTCCTAGATTGATAAAGCATTCCCTCCTTCCCCAGGTGTAGCAGTTGCTCGGGATAGGATTAAGGGTGGGGCAACATCAAAGCGAAGTGCCCGCCCTTATCCTTCTTCCCAGGTGGAGCAACTGCTTGAAACAGCACCAAAACATGGAACCCTTGTCTTGAGAAGAGCCGGAGATCCTAACTATCTACCTAACACTCCCGGCCACTTTATCTCAGCCCTTAGTTTGGTGTCAGCAGTGCAAAGTCTTCTCAACGCTTTCCTAAAACTTTTCCAGCATGGAACACATTTCACTCCCATTTCTTATGTTTAGGGACTACAAATTTTGGAGGTACTTTAAAGTTTTGGAGGCAAGATAAAGTTTTAGAGCACAAAGAGGGAAAAGCATTATTGTCCCTATTTTATAGATATAGCAGTTGGGGTCCAGAGAGGTCACTTCGCTTGCTAATTACTAATAGGACTGACACTGGCACCTAGAGCTTCAATTCTTATAGAATATTTGACACTCAAATAAAAAATAATCAGAACCTACTACCATTAAAATTAACATTTTTTTAAAAAATCAGTGATGCTGTCATTTGCAATCTCTTAGCAAATTATATTCAGCTTGATGACATAGCTATTGGTCAGGTTTTACTTCTAGTCGGTAGCTTTTCTTATTCTTTATTGTTACCATATTAGAAGATTCCAGACCACAATTATTGCTGTCACAAATGATAGCAACTATTTTGTTCCTGATAGTTCCAGATAATCATATGAAATATGAACACAGAATGAAAAGAGTTCTCACTGAAGACTACTTTTGGACTGCCGTGTGATTCAAAGCTTATGTGGCTGTCTCCTTCAAAAAGCTAGGTAGCTGGTTATTCACCTCAGGAGATAGCACAAGCTGGTTTTTTAATTCACTGATTAATTATGTTTAAATATTAAAATAAGTTATTTATGCTTTACATTTGAAACTAGTTTTAAAATATGATATGTCTTAAATCATACTATTAGCTCATTTTTGTGACCTGTGAAGAAAATAACCTAAGTTGGGAAGAATTCAACTCAACTCAGTGGTTGAGCTGTTTGCACCATGGTTTTGTCTTCTTAATATTTGAGTTTCATCATAAAAAACAAAAGGCAAAACAACAGTGATAGCAAAAGACCCCAGAGATTCTGGCCTTGGCCCTGAAGTAATAGGTTCTGTTAGGTCGGAGCCGAGAGGAAGACACTCAAGCCTGAGATATAGCAAAATGCCATTTATTTTGGGCACCTGGGTGCAGGTGGGTGGAGGCCGAAAAGAGGGTCCACACTGAGGAGGGGAGAGTGGCGAGTTTTATAGAAGGTTTGAATGAAAGTTTGGGGAGGGGGAGTTCTCTCTGGAACAGCTGCTTGTCTTTACAACCTTGGACTCTCCAGACCCCTGTGGCTATTGTTTCACCCTCCATGTGGTCCTCGTCTGAGTTTCATACATTTTTTGAATTCCCACCCTGAGCAAGCCCAACAGTTCAGTCTGTTAATAATGCTGAATATGTTTCTCAGATCTACCACTTGAGCAAATGACTTAAAATCATAGAAATAGTCTAAATTACTATTAGTAGTATCAAAAGAGTGTTCTTACATCATCTTTCATTTTAAAATTGCTTTCTGAACAACTTTCTCTTGAAAGCCAGCATACTTCAGAGTAGAAGAGGAGAATCTTATATTCATTCTTCTGATCTTATATCATTATTTGTGTCAATTTTTTTGGTGAATTGACATTAAGGTACAAATCCTTTTCTTGACAAAGCAAAACCTATCCTTGCCACATATGGATAGTTGGACTCCAATAGGACTGATCTGAATGCATGTTTTCTAGTCTACTCATTAATAACAAAAAAGAATTGTGAACCAACAGATGCATCTCTTCTCTTATAGCAGAATAAAACTTGTCAAGCATTTCTCCTTCATTCATGCACTGCACTTATGCCAAGAGCAACTAATTCATACTCTCTCCAGCAGTAGCATCGCCCAGGTATAAGGTGAAATATCTATGAGCAGATGCACCAGAGTGTAATTGCTTTTCCACAATGTATGCCACTGATATTTTGCAACATCCATCAGTGTTATTTGATAAGGGAATTTTGCCAATAGCTCATTCTGCTTTCCCTGTGATCATACTATTTGTCATTAACATGGCAGCTTCTTTTATTAGCTTCTTGTGCTAGTGTGACTTGTACCTGTGTTTTGCCATGATGAATGCAACCTTGAAAGATGTCTCTGTAATTCTGGTCTTTTTTCCACCAGTGACAACAAAAGTCATCAATTTTACATTGGAAGGCATGATTTTGAGCTTATTCAAGAAAAACAGAGAGGTCACTGCTTTGAAGATAATGTGAATAATTCTACGGCTTTATTTCCATATTAGATAAAGTTTTATAATGAAGTTTTATAGTGCTTGCTAGTCCAGTTACATGCAATGGTTAAGATATTTATCTTTATATCTGCTATCTACATTTTATTTTTTATGCTTGGATAAACTTACCGTGTAAGATTCATTTTTCTTAACACAATACCCATTCACGTTATATAGATTTGCACTGGAGTCCCAGTCACTGTTTATATTGGTAATTCCTTCTGAGTTGTAGTACTTATGTAACAATTTAATCACTACTTTTACATATAAATGAACCCCTTTTGATGACTTGAACATATTTGGAATAAGAATATAAGATACACAATAGGAATAAAATGTAAATTTAACAGCTGCGTGTTAGCTGAGAGGAACTGATCATCAGTCTTGATAGAACTTACAAAACCCTACAATGTAATGGGAAGTCTGTAACTAACACAATAAGGCTCAGATCCCATATTTGTGAAATGCATGAAAAAACGTATTTATTGATCTCTCCCACAAATCTCTGAACCATTTGCAACAGGACTGACAGAGAGACCACTAGTTCAGAGACCACCAGGAGTTGAAAAGCCCACTTTGAGAAATACTACTGTAGAGCAATGATTGCTTCATTCCACAGAACTGTGCTCACCCTAAGAGTCTTACCATCTTTGAGAGAAGACAAGACCAATATATAAGAGAACAGACATCTCAATTACTACAAGGTGATTGCAGGCTCTGTTCTTTTGCTCTCACTGACTCCAATCTTTTCATCTTTACCTGTGTTCCACCATTCTAACAAGAAGTTCTCTTAAGCACCATTTATTGCATATTTACTGGATGCTTGGTCCCGAATTTATATAAAAGTATAAGCTATTCATAGTAGCTCTAAGTTTGTATTATGCCCATTTTAGAGATGAGGAAACTGAGGCTTAGCAAGTTTTATTAATTTGCCCCGTAATCACTGGCTAATACGTGGCAGAGTTGGGCCCAAACCCAGGCCGTTTGAGTTCTAAAGCCTGTGCCATTGGCCTGCATGCTTTGTTAGAATACACATAAAATCTCATTTTACCTTCTTGCTCCAAAATCTTCAGTGATTCACTATTGCCTACAAAAAAAGTACAAACTCTTTCACATGACATTCAGATCCTTGGCCAAAGTGGCCTTCACCTGCTTTTCGAGCCTTCTCTCCCATACAGACTGACCACATTACCCAAAAGCACATGCCCTTCCTTGCTGTCATGCTTAAGCCCAGAGACTTCCCTCTCACTTGCCAGACATTCCTGGCTTTGTCTACCTATCAAAATGCAACCCACTCTGCATACCTCTGCACCCAGGTCATGTAGTATAGTCTGATTCCCTCCGGTTAGCCACTTATTCTTCCACGGGAGGCACTAGAAAGGAACACGAATGACACCTGAAAAGTCATAGCTGCACTATAATTGTCTGGTCCAGTGATGATCAATACGTAGTCAACCCAGAATTGACAAGGCAATCATCTAAAAGTGCTTTTGAAAATGCAGATTTCAAGGTTTCTTTCCAGATAAACTATGGGGGTGGGGTGGCATATATGAGTTTTCAACCAGCTTCCTAAATTAGTCTTTGGTATCTCAAAATTTGAGAATCTCTGTCTATACGTATGTACATAAGGGATGCTGGTCTGAACACAAACACTATGGCTTCATGAAGATTTGAGGGTCACATAAGACACAAAAAGACTTCTGAATACCTTGGGTACCAATCAGTAGTTGAGATGGTTCATCTTGCAGGGAAGGGAGAATTAGTAGGGAATGGAGCAGTGGGGAAAAGTGAGGATCTACCTGCCTCCGTATCCTGAGCCTTTTGTTCTCTCTCCTGCCATGGTCTTCCCACGCTCTTCCCTGAATCCAGTAAAATTTTTCCCTTTTGATAGCATCTCTTCTTTTCTCATTACAAAGTAGTAGATATTTGTGTAGAAAAATTAAAACGTACCAAAAAGTATATAGCATATTATTATGTATTTTATATATATATTTTATATTATATTCAAACTGAAGACTAGCTAGTCACTCAACATTTTGCCATGTTTATTTCCATTTTTCCTATGCGTGTATAGTTTTCAAAAAAAATTACTGTATCAGATAATAGCTATAGAAGGAATTTGTGCTCTTTTTTATTCTCTTAATGTTCTAAATGTCAACATCTCTCATTACTTACTTTATTCCTTGAAATCAAGGTTTTTAATAGTCACAGGGCTCATCCTGTGATTGTTTTGTTTACTAGTGCTTATGCAGTGCCTGGCATAGTGCAGGCACTCAATAAAAATATAATGAATAAAGAAACTGCTAGTTAGCAATTCAACTATAGATGGACATTTAGATTGTTTCCATTTCTTTCTCTATTATAAATAACACTGCAATTTATATATCTGATGATTTCCTTCAGTTGAATTCCTAAAAGTGATATTCATTGCATTATATGACATGTATTTTTAGGCTGTGATATACTTTCCAATTTTATTCCACAAAGATTATTCTAATTTTACCCTTTTACCATTGGTATATAAATGTGCTTAATTCATTTTACTTTTTGAGCTTTGAGAATTCTTTTTAAAAATCCTTGTATTTAAATGCAGAAAAGACATACGCTTTTTATACTCATCTCATTGTGATGTTTGATTATCAGTCTATAGCTCTTTATAACCTCTTGGAATTCCTGAGATGAAAAGTATGGGGAAAGATTCCTATTTTTTTAAATCCCCTCACTTAAAAAATCAATAAATATTTATTGAGTGGTATACATTTGGGTTAAGAATTTGGAGACTACATGATAATTGAAATATAATTTGTATCCTTAAATAGCAGACAATCTAATAGGAGAAATAAAACTCATAAAGACAAAGCATATAATAGCATAGATATGAGGGAATTCCATTTTATAGAAAATGAAGGGAAGGGGTGATTATTTCCTGCTGAAGCATCTGCAAAAACTGCATGGAGAAGCTAGTCTTGGAGCTGGCTGCGGAGTGGGTGGGGTTCTGGCAAGGCCAGGGAGAATACACAGGGAGTGGATAAGTGGGCGAGGGGACGTGCCAGCGTGTATGGGGAGCCGTGGCCTAAAGTGCGAAGTGGGACGTAAGACTGACGGAAATGCGGTCCTTGATGCTAGGCTGAGGGTTTTCTACCTAAATTGAGCTAATGAAGATTAATTTAAAAAGGTAAATAACAACAACAAAAAAACACCCGACCATCATATAGCACTAACAGCAAGCACTTAGTAAGTCCTCAGTGTATGCCAGGCACTACACAAGTTAACACGTTGAAATTCTCCCCTTCGATGCTCAGCTCAGCCCTAAAAGATAGGTGTTTTATCTTTCCTTTTTAAATAAAGAGAGATTAAGTATATTGCTCCATATCAGTAAGACACAATGTTGGGATTTGAACTCAGGTGTGTTCGACATTATAGCCAGGAGAGAGAGAGAGAGAGAGAGGAAGAAAGGAAGGGTGGTGGGGAGAAAGGGAGGGAAGGAGGAAGGAAAGAAAGAAAGGGAAAAAAAAGAGAAAAGAAGAGAAAATAAAAGAAAACATGAATTAACTTGGAAGCAAAAGGGTGTAGAAATTGTGCAGAGTCATATGGGTGGTTTGTTTAATATGCAGATCCTCCAACTATGCCCAGGAAAAGGTTTTAAGCAGAAAATGACCTGATTTGATACACTTTTTTAAAAAAAATCACTCTGGCTGCTGTGTGAAGGAGCCAATTTGGATGCAGGGAGACCTGTTAGATGGTGATATTCAGGAAATACATGACACAAGTTTGGACTACAGGGGTGTCAAGGCCAATGGCAATAAGTGGGTGGATTCAACAGTTATTCTGATTAAAAGCAAAAGGGACACAGGAGAAAAAGCAGGGTGGGGAGAGGATGAGTTGAGTTTTGAGTGCCTATAAACTAGTCACAGAGATGGATTCATGACAGGTTTAAAAGAAAAGTTTAGAACATGGGATACAGAAGCAGGCTAGAAATAATTCTCAGAAAATCATGCACAATGTGGGAGGAAGGGTTAAACTATCACTGTCGACGAGACTTCTCAAAGCAGATTATTGTAAGGAGAGAAGAAAAAATATTTAGAGGCAGATGCTGGTGAAACGCTTATGTTATGTTGTTATCATGCTTGTGACTAACATTTATTGCACACCTACTATGATCCAGACACAATGCCAAGCACTTTTTAATATTAGGAAATATTGCAAACATCCACAAACCACAGAAAATACACCACTGATCCAATGTGGATTTAGCAAATATTTGCATTTTGTCATTCTTGTTTCAGGTTATTTTGAAGAACAGAGTTAAAGCTAAGCATTTTATATACATTGTCTTATACATTCCTCAAGACCACTCAGTGTAGTAGGTATGTGTGTTATCTCCCATCTTCATCAGTTTGTTCCCTTCCGGGGGCATTCTTTATCCTGCTGTGTCCCAAAAGATTTTCCTATATGGACCACACTGAGCTTTCTCTTGTCTTCTGGCTTCCAGCTCTGAGTTCCACCACAGGAAGCATCTTTAGGAGATTGGAGGTAGAAAGGAGAGCAAAGTCAGAGCCCGTTCTTCTCACTATGAGCTCATGATGGTGTCCATGGTCGTGCGTCATGGTGCCATGATGGTGTCCATGGCCAGGTCACTGCTTCTCTCAAAATAGCTTGTGTTCTCTCTTTTTTCAGGTTCCAGTGACATCTCTTTACCTTGTCCCTTGGAGCCTAAAGAGAAAAGGTGGTAACAGTTCTGCTGCTACTTACCCTGATTTCTGCTACAACTCCTCATGCTTCCTTCCTACCCACACCTTTGTAATTAGCTCTTTTGCAAATAAGCCTCCCCGAATTAACCTAATTTGGGTATGCCATCTGTTTCCTGTTGGAACCCTGACTAATGCAACTCTGTTTTACAGTTGAGGAAACTGGGGCTCACAGAGGAGGAAGTAGCAGAATCCAAACTCAATCCCAATTCGTCAGACTCCACAACCCGTGCTCTCATCCACTCTGTGACATCGCTTCTCTGTGTTAAGGGAGGAAGGTAAAAATCAGGATGCACAGAGAAACAGGCGGGCCATTGTATAATAGATTGGAACTTTTCAGTTTTTTGAATAAGCCAAGCTTGTGCTCAGCTTTGGCTCTTGGTTTTACTCTTCAATTTGTCTGAAATTCTCCTTTGAATCTACTCTTCCACATCAATCGCTTCCCAATATAATATCACATTTTCAGAGCAGCTTAAGTTACTAATTGATGGTACTTACTCGTTGCTACCCAGCCACTTTATCGTATCACTCTGTTTTCTTTTCTTTATAGCACTTATAGTCTCTGGAATTATCCTCTTCATTTATTTGTTCACTTGTTTATTGTGTCTTCTTCCCTCTCACCCTCTGAAAGGTATAAGGTCTAAGGGGCCAGGTTCACATGGGTGGTGCTTACACTGACATTCCCAATAACTAGGACACTGCCCGATACACATGAGGAAGTGATCAATAGTAATAAATGAATGCCTGAATGAACAAAAAGGAAGGAATAAATTAATGCAGTTATATAACTCTTAAGACAAACTCAGATAACAAATGGCTAAGGAGTGGTGGCCAGCTATGAAAAAAAGCAAATACAGAATTTTCTTTCTAGATGTTCAACATTGAAGGGAGAAGAGTGGAATAAAAAGTATGGACTCCTTGTATCCTACCTGAATATGTGGTTGAAAGAAAAAAATGCATGCTTCTAAAATTCTATCATTTTAAAGAACCATCTCATTGTGACTATATGCTCTTTTAACACTTGTAATTATAGAGCCAAAACAAATGGCTTAAAGTAAGAATCAAGAGAAATTTGATTTTATTTCTATTGGCTTCCAAATTATATTTGTATATCTCCCACTTGGGAATATATTTTCTCTCTTTTTTTCTTATTAATTGGCAGCATTTCTGTTGCTACTTCAACAGAACGCAGGGACACAAATTAAATGGTTTATTTTAGAATGAGTGTCCTTGTAAATCTTTGTCCTTTGAAATTCAAAGGTCAATAATACTTTCTACGTGCAAATTTAGTTGTTAAATACATTGTACATGACTAGTCCTGGCAGACAAGAAAAGCTACAGATTTATCATTGCAAAGGGTCAGAAACATGGTGGGTCATTATGCACACAGTATGACAATCAATGACAGCCTTGTCAATTCTCTCCTTTCAGAAGCCTCATCCAGACACACACACACACACACACACACACAAAGCTAAAATTTACTTTGCCCATATGTCAAAACTAAATTCAATATCTTTTTACACATTGTAATGGGTTACAATCCTTCATTCTGCTGAAGATTAAGCTGAACTTCTACCCTTTAATAAAATCTTTAATAAAAACTCTCCTGGCAAATTTCATGTGGTCAAGTCTTCTTTTCAGTTTTGATTTGTATGCTTTATATTGAAACTAGACAATTTGAAATGACAGGAAGAACTATTATTGTAATATCTGTAACTTGATATGATTCTTTTCTTTAAGGAGCTCAAAATGCTTTCATATACTATTTTTTATTCTTCAAAATGTCAGTGAAATAGGTAGATGTTGGTTTCTATTATTACATTCTTCCATGCTTAAAAAAATGTTTAAATGGCTCACAAAGAAATATTACTTTGTCAAAAACAAAAAAAGAGAGAGATGGTGGCATCGTGGACTACTGGAGTTTGGACATAAAAATTAATCTGTCATTCAGGGTTGCATGGTAAGGAAGATTTGAAAGGTTGTTTTAAGCCACTGAGATTCAGAGGATGTTTGTTACTGCAGCATGACCTTACCTATCCTGACCATACAATATGAATATAGTTATCTACACTTAAAAAAAAAAACCTTTGCATCATTGACCAAAATTATAACATTTAATAAAAATTCTCAACTCAAATTCTAACACCTACCCACAGAGCATGGCACATAACATTTCTGAGTCCCAATTTCCATCTCTATATAATGAAGCCAACAATGTATATCTCACAGGTCATTATAAAAATTAATAGAAAACTTTGGCCAGTGTCTGGCATCTATTAAAATGTATTAAATGGAAGCTATAAAACAGAATCCATAATTTCCAGTGTAATGAGATACTGACTATCATTAAAATAGATCAGATTGGCAAGTCATGCCCCCTGTTGCTTTCCCCAATTTTGCTTCTCTCTCCTAAAACACCAAGCCTTCAATTATGGGGACTTCTAGTAGGCTATTGTTTGTTTTATCATGTTGGTTTTCATAATTTGTTAACTATATTTAGCAGTAACTAGGAACTGTGCTGTTCTTTTATCTTGTTCTGTGCTTTCCCATCCTGTCCTTAAGTTTCTGGTTCTCTTCGTGGGGGCAACAGGCAAACCTACCCCCTTATCATCTCTCTAAGTGGTTGTCTAATTTCAAGTCATCAAAGGTTACAGGCCTTATTCCATCCCAGTGATTGCTTAGTCTTTTTCATCCCCTTAGGAAAGATGTGTCTCTCAGTGATCACATGTGTCTTCCTTTCTAATTCCTCTAGCTTCCCTTTTGATTTTGATCTGTCCTCTTCTACTACAGACTACCAGGAAGTCAATGGTGACTTTGTATTTTAAGAAGAACTTCTTAAATGGATTTTGCAGTAATTTTTTATTAGTTTTCTAAAAAAGTTATGTGTTTTTCTGTGTAAAGGTTATATGTTGTTTCAATAGTAAAAGATTGAGCGCTTTCTCCCTGTTTATGATCAGGAACAAGACAAGGAAGCCCACTTTGTCACTGCTATTCAATTTACTAGAAGTTCTAATCAGAACAATTAGATAGTTTTTTAAAAAAAAGATAAAAGGCATTGAAATTGGAAAGGAAAAAGTAAAACTATCTGTACTCATAGAAGACATGATTCTTTTCTTTTTTATTTTTTTGAGACAGGGTCTCGCTTTATCACCTGGACTAGAGTGCAGTGGCGTCATCATAGCTCACTGCAACCTCAAACTCCTGGGCTCAAGAGATCCTTCTGCCTCAGCCTCCCGAGCAGCTGGGACTACAGGCACATGCCACCACACCTGGCTAAGTTTTCTATTTTTTGTAGAGACAGGGACTTGCTATGTTGCTCAGGCTGGTCTCAAATTCCTGGCCTCAAGTGATCCTCCCACTTTGACCTCCCAAAATGCTTGGATTACAGGCATGAGCCACCGTGCAGCCTCATAGATGACATGATTCTATATACAGAAAATCCCAAAGAATTCACACACACAAAATAACACTATTAGAGACCGTAAATGAATTCAGCACAGTTGCAGGGTACAGGATCAATCATAAAAATTAGTTTTATTTCTATACACTAGCAATAAAAAATCTGAAAAGGAAATTAAGAAAACAATTTCATTATAATAGCATCACAAATAATACAATACTCAAGAATAAATTTAACCAAGGAGGTGCAAGACTTGTACACTGAAAACTACAAAGCATTGCTGCAAAAAATTAAAAAGGACAAAAATAAATGGAAATATCCTTGAAATTTCACCCA
Organism: Daubentonia madagascariensis; assembly: GCA_023783475.1. Lineage (NCBI taxonomy): Eukaryota > Metazoa > Chordata > Mammalia > Primates > Daubentoniidae > Daubentonia > Daubentonia madagascariensis. Next base: position 47,063,382 of record JAKFHU010001953.1, read on the forward strand.
CGATATAGTTTCACTATTACCAGTTTAGTACACATTATCTTAGATTTTTTTTATATTTGATATTATGGTTCTTGGTTGGAAGCAGTAGAAACAGTGTTACTGTGTGACATTTGGCATGCAACTTCACCTCTTTGAGTTTCACTTTACTCATCTGCAGAATGGTTATGATGAGGATTAAAGGAGATATGGCATGTAAAATATATAGCACAGTGCCTGTCGTAGAGAAAGAGGTTAATACATGTTCGCTCTTATTTTTTTTTCATATTTTAATTATTGTTCCTATAATTAGTTTTCAATATCAGCTGTAGCTTGTCATTCTAAGCTCTTCAATATGCCTCGCCTTACATTAGCTACATCCTAATTATCCTTCTTCTTTTACTCTACCCACCTGTTAATTTTCTTCTTCTGTACATTAATTTACAATGACCTTTTTTCTTGATGCCATTTCCTTGCAACTTCAACCCAGAAATTTACAATAAAACCTATTCAAATCCCACCTCTTCTATCACCTATTTCCTGATTGCCATGGCCCCTGATATACATTTAGTGGGGGTAATGTGTATATTATATTGCATTATTTTAAAAATATTTGCCCTACAGGAGGCTTTTCTACCCAAAGATATGTGACTTACTTGAGCCCATGGAATGCAAGTGAAAGTAAAATGTAGTTACATGTACTATTGATTATTATGATGGTCACACAACTTCATGAATATACTAAAAACCTTTGAATTGTATACTTTAAATGAGGGAATTGTATGGTGTGTGAATTATATCTCAATAGAACTGTTACAAAAATACAATACAATAACTATGTAATAGTAAAATACAATAAAATTTAACGTACATAGAAAGGGATTAAGGAGAAGAGATGATAAAATAAATATTTTAGACTGAAATATTTCAATGTAGAGAAGCCTTAGGGAAAACATAATTAATACTCATGAATTAGGAAGTTTCTGAGATATTCATTACATGATCTACATGTGATGCAATTACTATTAATTGATTAGCAACATAATAGTATCAATTTGGATTAAGTTCATCTACAAGAGACAAAAATCCCCAAATAACAGTGGCTTAAACATTGAAATATATATTTCTTTCACATAAATATAGGTAGTCCAGGTCAGGGAAGGTGGCACAAAAAGCATCAGGAATCCAGGTCCCTTTTAGTTTGTTTTTTCACCATCTTCAAGTCATGTCTTCTACCTCATTGTACAAGATGGCTGCTAAAATCCAGCCATCATTCCCACATTTTGATCCCAAGGAAAAAAGAAAGGTCAGGAGAGGGGTAGGCTTCCTTTTTTAACAATGTTACCCAAAAGTTACACTTATCTCTTCCTCTTATTCACATTGCCATACCAAGAGAAAGAGATTCTTGGATATTGGGATATGGGATATTGGGATGTTGGGTTCAGCAATGAGTCTAGCTCACGTTAAGTGTTTTATTCCAGAGGAATAAGGGGATAATTAATGTTGGGTGGCAACATGTACTGACTTCCCAAACAACCAAAAGGCAGAATGTCCAGTACTACTTCACAAATACCTTCATTATTTTCTTGGGCAAAGAACATTCATGGGCTTTCTGCTCTGTAAATCAGGATTTATTCTAAATACTTCATGTAGATTACTGCATCTCATTTAGAGAGAATGAGCAGCCTAAGCAGAGTCACAAATAGAAAGGGGAACAGGTAGAAAAATTAAAAGAGTTACTGTGCTGAATGACTCTCCACTGACAAACACTGCCCTGCTTAAAGCAACAACAGGTTTTCAGTTCCCAGTTGTAACATGTGGAATTGTGAGTCTACTGTTCAAAGATATTCCAAGAATTCAGAGAAGCCAGAAATCTGAATTTTTTAAATGGAAATTTGGATTTGATGGGAAATTTCTTTTTTTATTTCTTTTTTAAAAATTAATTAATTTTTTTATTTCAGAATATTACAGGGGTACAAATGTTTTGGTTACAAGGATTGCTTTTGTACTGCTTGAGTCAAAGTTATAAGTGTGCCCATCACCCAGATACTGTACATGTACCTGTTAGGTATGATTTCACCCATCTCCTCCTCCCCCCTACAACCTGCATGATTTCCATTGAGTTTTGCTTCCATCTATTCACATGAGTGCTGATTGATTAGTTCCAATTTAACAGAGAGTTCATGTGGTGCTTCTTTTTCCATTCTTGTGATACTTCACTTAGGAGGATGGTCTCCAGATTGTTGCAAAAGGTATTACTTCATTTTTTTATGGCTGAGTAGTACTCCATGGTATACATATACTACATTTTATTAATCCATTCATGAATTGATGGGCACTTGGGTTATGTCCACATCTTTGCAATTGTGAATTGTGCTGCAATAAACATTCTAGTGCAAGTGTCTTTTTAATAAAATGACTTTTATTCCTTTGGGCAAATACTCAGTAGTGAGATTGCTGGATCAAATGGTAGGTCTACTTTTAGTTGTCTGAGGAATTGCCATACTGTTTTCCATAGAGGTTGCACTAGTTTGCAGTCCCACCAACAGTGTACAAGTGTTCATTTCTCTCCACATCCATGCCAGCATCTATTGTTTTGAACTTTTTGATAAAAGCCATTCTCACTGGGGTTAGGTGATATCTCATTGTGATTTTGATTTGCATTTCTCTGATGATTAGTGATGTTGAGCATTTTTTCATATGTTTATTGGTCATTAGTCTATCTTCTTTTGAGAAGCATCTGTTCATGCCTTTTGCCCACTTTTTAATAGGGTTGTTTGCTTTTTTCTTGCTGATTTGCTGGAGTATTTGTAGATTCTGGTTATTAGACCTTTATCAGATGTATAGCTTGTGAATATTTTCTCCCATTCTTTAGGTTGTCTATTTACTTTGTTGATTATTTCCTTAGCTGTGCAGAAGATTTTTAATTTAATCGAGTCCTATTTATTTGTTTTTGTTGTTGCTGTGATTGCCCTTGGGGTCTGCTTCATAAATTCTTTGCCTAGGCCAATATCTAGAAGAGTTTTTCCAACATTTTCTTCTAGAATTCTTATGGTTTCATGTCTTATGTTTAGGTCTGTTATCCATCTTGAATTATTTTTTTGTGAGTGGTGAGAGATATGGATCCTATTTCAATCTTCTGCATGTGGCTATCCAATTTTCCCAGCACCATTTATTGAATAGGGCTTCTTTTCCCCAGTGTATATTGCTGTTGAGTTTGCCAAAGATCAGATGGCAATATGTGGATGGTTTTATATCTGGTTCCGTGCTGTGTTCCATTGGTCTAGGTCTCTATTTTTGTGCCAGTACCATGCTGTTTTGGTTACTATAGCTTTGTAGCATAGTTTAAAGTCTGGGAAAATGATGCCTCCAGATTTATTCCTTTTGCTTAAGGTTGCTTTGGCTATTCAGGTTCTTTTCTGGTTCCAAATGAAGCATAGAATTATTTTTACTAGATCTTTGAAAAATAACCTTGGTATTTTGATGGGGTTTGCATTGAATCTGTAAATCATTTTGGGTAGTATGGACATTTTAACGATGTTGATTCCGCCTATCCATGAGCATATGTTTTTCTATTTGTTTACATCATCTGCAATTTCCTTCCTCAGTGATTCGCAGTTCTCTTTGTAGAGATCTTTCACCTCATTGGTTAAATATATTCCTAGATATTTTATTTTCTTTGTAGCTATTGTGAAAGGTATTAAGTCTTTGATTTGATTCTCAGCTTAACTGTTGTTGGTGTATAGGAATGCTACTGATTTGTGCACATTGATTTTGTAACCTGAGACTTTACTGAATTTATTTATCGATTTGAGAAGTCTCTTGATGGAATCTTTGGGGTTTTCTAGATATAAGATCATACTATCAACAAAGAGGGATAGTTTGACCTCCTCTATTCTCAGTTGGATATCCTTATTTTCCTTCTCTTGCCTAATTTCTCTGGCTAGGACTTCTAGCACTATGTTGAATAGAAGTGGTTACAGTGGGCATCCTTGTCTTGTTCCAATTCTGAGTGGGAATTCTTTCAACCTTTCCCCATTCAGTATGATGTTAGCTGTGGGTTTGTCATATATGGCTTTTATAATTTTGAAATATGTTCCATCTATGCCTATTTTGTTAAGAGTTTTTATCATAAAAGGGTGCTGAATTTTGTCAAATTTTTTTTCTGCATCTATTGAGATAATCATATGATCTTTGTTTTTGCTTCTGTTTATGTGGTGAATCACACTTATGGATTTAAGTATGTTGAACCATCCTTGCATCCCTGGGATGAAGCCCACTTGGTCATGATGGATTATTTTTTTGATGTGTTGCTGAATTTGGTTTGATAGAATTTTATTGAGGATTTTTGCATCTATATTCATAAGGGATATTGGTCTATAGTTTTCTTTTTTTGTTGTGTCCTTTCCTGGCTTTGGTATCAAGGTGATACTGGTTTCATACAATGAGTTGGGGAAGATTCCTTCCTTCTTGATATTGCAAAAGAATTTCTGCAGTGTGGGTACCAATTCTTCTTTGTAGGTCTGCTAAAATTCAGGTGTGAAATCATCTGATCTAGGACTTTTTTTCTTTTGGAAGATTTTTTATTGCTGCTTCAATTTTGCTGTTCGTAATTGGTCTGTTCAGGAGTTCTACTTCTTCCTGATTGAGCCTTGGGAGGATGTGTATTTCCAGGGATTTGTCCATTTCCTGAAAGTTTTTGAGTTTATGTGCATGGAGGTTTTTATAGTATTCATGGATGATATTTTGTATTTCTGTGGTATAAGTTGTAACATATCCTTTTTCATTTCTGGTTGAGCTTATTTGGGTCCTTTCTTTTTTATTTTTGGTTAATCTAGTGAAAGGCCTCTCAATTTTGTTTATCTTTTCAAAGAACCAATTTTTGTTTCATTAATCTTCTGTATTATTTTTTTGTTTTTGATTTCATTTAGTTCTGCTTTCTGACCTTAGTTATTTCTTTTCTTCTGCTGGCTTTGGGTTTGGTTTGCTCTTCCTTTTCTAGTTCCTTGAGACATATCATTAGATTGTTGATTTGTGATCTTTCTCTCTTTTTGATGTAGGCATTTAAGGCTATGAATTTTCCCCTTAGGACTACTTTTTCTGAATCCCACAAATCTTGATAACTTGTGTCTCCTTTATCATTAAGTTTGAGTAATATTTTGATTTCTACTTTAATTTCCTTATTGACCCAATAATCATTTAGCAGTAGATTGTTTAATTTCCATGACTTTGTGTAGAATTGTGTGTTTCCGTTGGAGCTGATTTCTAATTTTATTCTACAGTGGTCTGAGAAGATACATTGTATAATTTCTATTTTTTTTGAATATCATGAGACATGTATTGTAGCCTAAGATGTGATGAATCTTAGAGAATGTTCCATGTGCTGATGAGAAGAATGTATATTTGGTAGTTTTGGGGTAGAATGTTCTGTAAATGTCTCTTAGGCCCATTTACTCTAGAGTTCTGTTTAAGTCCAGTGTTTATTTATTTTCTGCTTGGAGGATTTGTCCAGTTCTGTTACTGGGGTGTTGAATTCCCCAGAAATTATGATGTTGCTGTTTATCACTTTGTTTAGATCTAGTAGGATTTGCTTTATGAAACTGGGTGCACCTGTGTTAGGTGCATAAATATTTAGGATGGTTATGTCTTTTGATGAATTGCTCCTTTTACCATTATATAATGACCATCTTTGTCTTTCTTTACTATTGTTGATTTGAAATCTATGTTATCTGGTATGAGAATGGCTACACCTGCTTTCTTTTGAAGAATAAATATTTGCATGGAATATTTTTTTCCATCCCTTCACCTTGCCAAGTATCTGCTGTGTGGATGAGTCCTTATGGGTTAGATGTGTTTCCTGGAGACAGCAGATATTTGGCTTGTATTTTTTTATCCATTCTGCCAGCCTGGATCTCTTAAGTGGAGAATTCAAACCATTCACATTTATTGAAACAATTGATAAGTGGGATGCATTTCTGTTCATCCTATTGAGTAGAATCTTATTGCTTTGTTTTACTTCTTGAGCCATTTTATATGGTCTCTGATCTTTAGCTTTTGAGTGATTTTACACTGGTGGGTTTCTATTGTGCTGATCAATGTATGATGCAGATCTGAGTACTTCCTGCAGGGCACGTCTGGTCTTGACAAATTCCCTCAGTGTTTGCTTGTCTGAAAAACTCTTTATTTCTCCCTCATATAAGATACTTAGTTTTGCAGGATACAAAATTCTAGGCTGTCAGTTGTGCCGTTTAAGAATACTGAAGTTGGGGCCCAAATCCCTTCTGGCTTGTAAGGTCTCAGTTAAGAAGTCTGCAGTTAGCCTGATGGGTTTTCCTTTGTAAGTTACCTGATGTTTTCACCTTATGGCTCACAGGAGTTCCCCCTTTGTGCTAACTTTGGCCAGTCTAATGACTGTGTGTCTTGGTGCTTGCCTCTTTGTGATGAACTTCCCAGGTGTTCACTGAGATTTTTGTACCTGGATTTCTAAATTTCTAGCAAGACCAGGGAAGTTTTCCTCAATTATCCCTCAAATAAGTTTTCCAACCCTTTTGTATTTTCCTCTTCACCCTCAGGGATGCCTATAATTCTTAGGTTTGGCCTTTTTACACAATCCCATATTTCTTGTAGGCTTTGTTCATTCCTCTTAATTCTCTGTTCTTTATCTTTGATTGACTTGTTTAATTCAAAGGTGTTGCCTTCAAGCTTTGAGATTCTTTCTTCTGCCTGGTCCAGTCCATTCTTACAACTTTCCATTGTGTTTTGTATTTCTTTGAATGAATTTTTGATTTCCAGAATTTCTATTTGATTTTTTTAAATAATTCAATTTCTTCAGTAAATTTTTCATTCATTTTCTGAATTTTTTTGTGGTTTGTGTTGCTTTCCATTTTCTCTTGTATTTCATTGAGCTTACTTATAAGCCATATTTGAAATTCTTTATCTGTTATTTCAAGTCTGATTTTCATTAGTATCCATTGCTAGAGAGCTGGTGTTCCCTTTTGGGGTGAACTTTCGCTCTGATTATTCATACTTCCCAAGTTCTTTTGCTGCTTCCTTTTCATCAGAATCAACTGTTGCTTCTTATTTTTGGATTTTCTTTTGTTTAGATAGAACTTTTCCCCCTCCCCTCAATTGTATGGGTGAGTTTGTAGCATATCTTGGGTAAGAAACTTTGTCTTTGCTTATGGGTGCTTTGATGGTAATCTAGGTTCTGAATGGATGCCTTGGTTATAGATATCCATGATGTGGTGGTTTTCTCGGTTGCTAATTGTCTGTAGGCTGCAGGAGTGGTAAGCTATGTGAGTGGGTAGATTCCCTGTCTCTCTCTGATGAGGGAGGATGGAGGTCTTTGAAATCCTTTCTCTTTCCCCACCCCTGTGGTCTTCTTAACAGTGTGAGTTGTAGTGACATGCCCAGTTTAATCTCTGAGACAGTAGGTGGTGCTTGTGGGTGAGAATCAACTTCACCCTGTATTATTGAGTCAGTAAATGCTGTAAAGGGTGTGCAAATTGACCTCCCTCTCAGTAGGTTGCACTTGCTAGAAGGAACAGGCTGCAATGTTGTTTTTGGAACCTGTGATCAGCTCTAGTCTCCCTCAGGAGAAGCACTTGAATGCCCCAGGTGGTGGGTGGGGCCCTTGAACTTCCAGGTGTGTCTTTATTCTCTGCCACAGCAGAGGCAGGTTGGGGAGGGTGGCTGGGTGGGGCTGGCTTGGGTGAGTCTGCCCGCAGGCTCCACAAAAGCTGGCAAGGTATTTGTTTTAGCAGGGGTCAAAAATCTGCTCCCAGCTTCTGGGCAAAGCTGCCAGGGAGGGGCTGAAGCAGCCTTATCCAACCTGCAAGTCTGCATGTGAAGGTTGGGCCATCTGAGATTCACAATCTGGCAGTCTGGAGCAGGCCTCACTCCTCTCCACCCTCCCCTGCTCTGCGGTTCCTCACCCCCTCACCCTGGTATCTGCTGGCAGACAGGAGCTCAAGCCAGCCAAGCTCCCCCATGATTGTGGTATGAGCTGGGAGGTTCCCTGCCCAGGATCCTGACCTGAACTGAGAACATGACCCTCCTGTGGGGGGAGGGGTGCCCCAGGAGCACACTGCAGCTAGGACCCACTGCACTCTCCCTCCTGATCTGCCCATGCGAACTCCCTCACTTCCCATGACTAATTCACAAGTCTCCCCTGTGTGCCCCCGAACAACACGATCGAGACCTGAGTATATGGGATCTGGCCTGTGGGCCTTTCCCTGGGTTCCTGAACATCAGTCCCTGACCATGCTAGGGAGAAGCATGTTGGTCCCAAGTTTCCCAAGGGGTACCTAAGTAGGTTCTATGTCCCTCTGCCTCAGGGTGTGCCCTGCTCTGATGGAGTCACTGGGCAAGCATCATGAGATAGGGCTGGCAGGCAGGGAGCTCACAGTCTGAGCACACCTCAGTCCACTGCAGTACTCCAAGAGCAAAGGTCTGAGCTCCACTCTCTATGGAAGCCTCGGTGAGGTGTCTCAATTGTCTCTCTTGGCAACCGCAGGTAGGGGAGGGGAAGGGGAGAAAAAGAGTCTGGATGGCAGAAAGCTAGCACTCTGGTCATGTTCATCCCTCACTCCAGGAGGCCGCCCGCCCAGAATGTCCAGGCACTGGAGTTATGTAGATCACCTGGGACCCACTGGACCCCTGTAGCCCCTATAGTCTGGGCCAGAGTCGGGAAATGTCTGTGTGGGAATGAGTAAGACAAAATCTGAGGATTTAAAGCCTCCTGGGGAGGACAGAAGAGCACAGTGGGTAGAGAAACCATATGGCACCTGCCATCCCGGTTCAGGTCTGTGAAGACAGGAGGTGCCCCCGTGGGGCTGGGAGCGTGGTGCCCTGTCCACAAGAGGCTCCCAGCTCACTGGCAGCAGCAGCCTCTGGGCTTGTGTGGGCAGAAATTCTCTCCAGCCGCTTGGGAGCCCACCGACTGTCAGAGATGTGAGGGAGGGAGAAACAAACCTCTCCACCTACGCTTCTTGCTGGACTCCAAGTCTTTCGGGGGTTGACCTCTGCCGATACCTTGCTCTTTCCTGTTCTGTTCTGCAACTTCTTCCCATGGAGTCTCCTGAAGGTTTGGCACCCCTCCCTCAGACCCATACCTGATCTCTGTCTGTCTGTTCGTTTTTTCTCTTTCATCTGAAACTTCTCCTTCTTACTGAGATGCTTTAGCAGTTGGTGTCTCTGGTCAGCCATCTTCTCTTTTTTTCTTTAATGTTGGTTCTAACGTTTGAAAACCATCTGCAGCTTGCCTGAGGACCACCAATGTGAGACATCTGTCTGAGAAAAGTAGGGCAATATATCAACTACTTAAAAATGGATGTCCCATCAAACTCTGAAAATAACCGGTATGCTGGAAATTAGCACAAAACATGGTGAAAATGAGGCAGGACTTATTACGATAGTTACAAATTTATTTAGTATCAGACTTTCACCTTTATTGAGTATTTCCTGATGCCAGGGATTATGCTTGACCTTTTAACTTTCATCATCCCAGCCAATCGTCACAAAAGTCTGGCATTATTTTCTTTCTTATAGGGAAGTAGATGGAAATTGAGGGTCAGAGAGCTTAAGTAACATGCCCGGGTCATACAGCTGGTAAGTGACTGAGCTGGGATTTAAATCTGGGCCTGTCTGATGTTCAAGCCCATGTTCTTAATCCTTATGCAATCCTGCACACAATTTCTATGCCTTTCCCAGAACAACACACGGTGGGTGTGCCACGATATGAAAATAGGAATATGATAAGTCAGTATGCAGAATCTCAATATTTAACTATAAACATAGTGTCACCCGCATCAGACACTCAGCATGGAGGATGTAAGCAAGAGGATTCACCGAAGTCTGAAAAGCCTCCAGAGGACCTCACCACTCTCAATATAATATATGATCTTTAAACAACATCTGGACGGCCCTCACACCATTCATCCCTTTAAATAAGAAAGGGATTTTTGACGGTTGCCATTTCATGGCTTTAAATCCACAGTGGAGCTGCACAACTTATTTAGCACAGGTGTTAACTGTAATAAATTGGAGAAAATCCCAGTATTCAATGGTCCTCAAACTAACACTACCATCTGGGTAGAGTGGGGTAGTGGCTTTCTGACAACAAACTTGCCTATAAAATTTCAAGGGTGGTGGCCTATTAGATGTATAGAGACAGAGTATTTAAATTATATTGGAAAGCATGAATGAGGAGATTTTGTGCTTTTTATCTTTTTGATAATTTATTTCTTTTTCAATGCAGTATTAAATTTTAAAAACACTTGGGTATCTTGGTAAATGAGAGATTACTTTGCCATTTTGTGTGTTCAGGGAAAGTTATGTTGATGCTTTTGGCAAATCCTTCTGTTTATGAAGAGTGCACAAATGTTTCTATGGTCTGACACTAGAAATCAAAGCACGTTTTAGTTAATCAAAATATGGATTAAAAGAGGGACTTCTTCTTCCAGCCAATGTGAGGTAACAGTGAGTGGATTTATCTTCTCAACTGAAACAACAGAAAAACCAGACAAAATATATGAAACAATGGTTTTTGAGACACTGAACATCAAGCAATGAAGGACATTGATACCTAAAAGACAGGAAAAAATCGTAATGAGCCCTACAATTGAACCACCTAATTGCATTGAAACAGTTTACAGGCTACAACACAAGGAAGAGGCAACCGAGGTAGAGAACCTAGTAGACCCCTTGAATTGAAGAAACAGAACTGAGTCTGAGGAGACCAAACCTATTAGATTTAGCAGCTTACAAGGAGAGAGCTGCACGCAGGAAGTATTCCAGAGAACTGCAGAGAATCTCTCTCAAATATTCAGTAGAGGACGGATGTATGCATCTATATGAGGAACCTACCAGAATCCAGGAAAAAAATCATATGAAAGGATTAGAAAAAATAGTACACAGCACTAAGACAGAGCTGAGAATAGCCTGCTCTCTCTAGCCAGATTGGAAAAACTCATAATTCACAGGGCATTGGATAGAGTACTCAGAAGGGTCTTGCCTTAGTAGTCGGTAATAACTAGTCCTGACTAAACGCTTCTCTGGTCCTGCCTAACAAATCTTAAAACAGGAAAACTGAAAATAAAACTATCTTCAAGTAACTGAACTACACACCAAAACAAAGCTCAAGAATATTTATAGAAATATTAAAATATCCAGCACCCAACAAGATAAAATTCACAATGTCTGGCATCTGACAAAAAATTTTCAGGCATACAAAGATTCGGGAAAATAAGACCATAATGAGGACAAACATCAAATGATCAAAACTGAATCAGAACTAACATAGTGTTGGAATTTGCAGACAAGGACATTAAAACAGTCATGACTCTATTCCATATATTCAAAAAGTTAAGTAGGACTACAGTAGAAGATTTTAATACCATTCTCTCAATAATTGAAAATCCAATAAAAATACCAGCAAGCTTTTTTTTTGAAACTGACAAAATTATTCTAAAATGTATATGGATATGTAAAGGACCTAGAATAGCCAAAACAACTGTGAAAAAGCAAAAACCTGATCTAAACACTTATTAAAAAGCTACAGTAATCAAGGCATTGTAATATTATTCACATCAATTAGGCAAATAGATCAATGGAACAGAACAGAGATTTCAGAAATACATCCATGCATATAAGAACAACTGATTTTTTACAAAAGTGGAATGCAATTCAGTGGAGGAAGAACGGTGTTATCAACAAATAATGACTGAACACCTGATATCTGTATACAAAAATTCTTTATCTTGTACTACATACAAATATTAACTCAAAATGTATCATATAACTAAATGTTAAACCTAAAACTTCTAGAAGAAAACATAAGAGGAAATCTTTGTGTCCCTGGGTTAGGCAAATATTTCTTTGATACAGTACCAAGAGCATGATTCACTAAAAAAAAATTGATCAAATAATCTCATTAAAATTAAAAAGTGTTTTCAAAAGACACTGTTTTCTTTAATTTTCATTAAAATTAAAAAGTGTTTTCAAAATAATGAAATGACAAGCCACAGACTGGGAGAAGTATTTGCAAAGCACACATCTGATAAAGGACTTTTATCTAGAATATATAAATAATTTTCAAAACCCAAAATAAGAATACAAACAACCTAAGTTAAAATATGGACAAAAAATACAAACAGACTTTTCACAAAAGAAAGTATACAGATACCAAAGACGTGCACGAAATTATATTCAACATCCTTAGTAGTCACTAGAGAAATGTAAATTAAAACCACAGTGATACTCACCTTTTAGGAGGGCTAAAATTAAAAAGTCTTACAATACTAAGTATATATAAAGCCACTGGAAATCTCTTCCACTACTGGTTAAAATGTAAAGCCAAGCAACCTCCTTGGAAAATAGTTTGGCAGGATCTTAAAATGTTAAACATACACTTACCAAATAATTTAACTATTCCACTCCCATGTATTTACCCAAGAGATATCAAAGCATATGTTCACACATGATGTTTATAACAACTTTCTTTGTAATAACCCCAAACTGGAAACAATACAAATGTCCATCAACAGGGGAAGAAATAAACAAATTGTTATATATTCACATAAAGAAATGCAACTCAACAATAACAAGAAATGAACTATTAATAATGCAATAGCATGGGTGAATTTCAGATAATTTGCTTACTGAAAGACAAATAAAATGAGCACATACTCTTTTCAACAAATGGTATTGGAAAAATTATATCCACATGCAAAAGAATGAAGTTGAACAATTACCTCAAACTGTACTAAAAAGTGAACTCAAAATGGATTAGATGCCTAAATGTAAGAGCTAAAACTATTAAACTCAGAAGAAAACATAGGGGATAGTGGATTTGGCAGTGATTTCTTAGATACGACACCAAAAGCACAAGCAACAACAATAAAAAATAGATTAGTGGGACTTCATCAAAATAAAAAGTTTGTGCATTGAAGTGCACTATCAACAGAGTCCAAAAATACCCGTGGGATGAGACAAAATATTTACAGACTGTATATTCAATAAGGATTAATTTCAGAATATATAAAGAACTTTTTATAACTCAACAACAACAAAACAACAGCCTGATTTTAAAAATGGACAAAAAACTTGACTAGATGTTTCTCCAGGAAGATATACAAATGACCAATAAGAAAATGAAAAGATGCTGAGCATCGTTAGTCATCAGAGAGATGCAAATCAAAACCACAATGAGATACCATCTCACACCTGCTAGGATGGCTAGAACCAAAAAGTCAGATAACGAGTGTTGATGAGAATGTGAAGAAGTCAGAACTCTCTTACCCTGCTGGTGTGTATGTGCAATGGTGGGAATGTAAAATAGTACAGCCACTTTGGAAAACAGTCCGACAGTTCCTCAAGTGATTAAACATAGAGTTACCATACGACCCAGCCAATTACACTTCCAGGTATATACTCAAGAAAAATGAAAACCTATGTCCACACAAAAACTTGCACACAAATGTTTATATCATCACTATTCATAATAGCCAGAATGTGGAAACAACACGAATGTCGAATGTCCATCAACAGATGAATGCCAACAAAAGATAGTATATCCATACAATGTAACATTATTTGGCCATAAAAAGGAATGAAGTATTGACACCTGCTGCAACATGAATGAATCTTGAAAACGTTATGCTAAATGGAAGATGTCAGTTAAAAATAACCATTATTATGTGATTCCATCCATGTAAAATATCCACAACATGGAAATCTATAGAGACAGGAAGTAGATCAGTGGTTACTTAGTTTTGGGCGGGGGTGTCGGGGTCTTGGGGGATTAGGTGGTACTAGCTAAAGCATATCTTTCAAGGTGATGAAAATGATCTAAAACTGACTGTGGTGATGGTTGTGCACACCTGTGAATATACGAAAATTAACATTGAATTATACACGTTAAATGGGTGAATTTTATGGTATGTGAATTACATCTCAACAAACGCATTTTTTAAAAAAAAGAACACGTAGAGTTGTATGTTGACAAACTTCTTATAAAGTTTGGTTCTGTCTCTTTCTTACTCTCTAACAGATGATCATAATTATCATTTCATCAGTCAGGACTGCTAGTTTATGCTGTGGTAACAAACAACCCTCACATCTCAGTGACTTAAAATAATAAAGGTTTGTCTTTTGCTCACATGTTCATCATGAGTTGTCTGGGAGCTCAACTCTGTCAGCCTCACTCCAGGATCTGGGCTGCTGAAGCTGCCACCAAATGGAACATTATCTGGCAGAAGGAAAAAGAGAAGTCTGGAGGGTCTCATTGTTGTAAGTCAAGGCTCTGTGTGGAAGTTAGCCCAGTCCCTTCTGCCCCCAGCTCATTGGCCTAGAGCAGTCACATGGGCTGGGAAACTCAATCAGACTTTGTCCCAAGGCAGAGAGCTGGAAATAATTGATGAACAGCCCTAATATCTACCACATATCTAATATTCATTAAAGGTTTACTATGTATCAGGAGCTGTTCCAAACCCTTGCATGCATTATCTCACTTAATATTCACAAAAAAAATCTTTTGAGGTTGATGCTATTATTATCATTAACACCAATATTTTATAGATGAGAAAATTAAGGCACAGGAGTAAAATAAGTTTTCCAAGTTTAGTAAAGTAACTAGTAGTTGGGATTTGAATCCAGACATGGACACCAGAGCCTATGTTTTTGATTTCTACACAATACTGCCACCCAACATTCCCATATTCCTTTCCCTTTACTCAGACATAAATCTTTCACAAAGTCCAAACAGGTACAAGAAGGCTGCACTAGCATATATTACAAAATGACAACAGGTAGGCATTCAGGTCTCCAGCTTGTCTTGTGTCTTTCTAGTGCACCACTGGTTTTCTCATGATCCTTGACAGAGCCCTTGGTTCTCAGGTCACCTTTAGTCCTGCTTAGGGATCTGGTAGCTTCAAACAGAGCATCTCTGCTTCACCCTTTAGGCTTCCACTTGATTTCATTTATTTTTTGGCTGATAAAATCAAAGTTGGGAAAACTGCATTGCCCTACTCACGTATCTCCATCCATGCTAAGCTCAGAGACACACCCCGAGCAAAGAACAGCTCAAAGCCAATGGATAAATCAGGCTCCTTTTCTATTTCTGTGGTTAAGGACGCCTACTTCTACGCCACAATGAGGGCATGTTTTGAAAAACACTACCAAATCTGAAACACTGACTAAAACAAATCCTAGCTTGGAATAAAATAAGAATACATAATTCATGCAAGGGCTCCATTACCTCTAGGAGTTAGTAGCAGTAAATGATACTACTAACAAGGACCTAGTTGAAGAAAATCAAAGCGTAGAGGTTGGGAAATGGTGAATTTGATCCTTCAATGCCCTGTTATTCAAATACACTCCTTATTGAATTAATACTAACTGACCATCTGCAAGACCTAGCCTAGAGCTTGCCACATGGAAGAGGCTCAATAATACTTCTTGAATGTTTGAGTGAATGAGTGAATACTGGGGACTAATTGGAAGCATTCTAATGTCACCAAGAATGGGAATAAACTGGTTGGATAGGGACACAAATTAAGCATAATATAACACTAGAGACACTATACAATCTTTGCGTTAGTTTGTTCTTTCTGACAATATGGACCTTGTTAATTACTCCAAGTCACAGCAGACATTTGAACAGGTTAATATGGTTAATATCAAACAAGAAGTTTGGACTGCGTTATTTGCATAAATTGGTAGAGTGGGGGCCCATCGGGAGAAAAAAATGGCATGCAAAAGAGAAGCATCTTTTTCAAGTTGGTACTCCTAAGTCTCCCCTTAGCAGTCGGAACTAGTCTAACGTGATAATAACCTCTCTCTGGGGTGGCATCTTAAAAAGAAACCAGCTCTCCAGTTCTGTGACCTTTCAGAAGAGGAACCCCAGCAGGAATCCGGAGTCTTGGTGAACACCCTCCAGCACTGCGAAATCTTTGAAGAGACCCAACTTTGAAGAGTGCCTTCCTACAGTATTGTGAGCATGCATACACAATTAGGGAGAAAACCACGCCACTCTGATTTCTAAAACCCATCTGAACTTTCCCCTAGATCTCTCCTTTGATAGAAGCTGCCCAAACCCCTTTGGAAATTTTTCAGAGACAGTAAGGAGCCACTGGAGAAAGCACATTTTCGTCAGGCTGTTATTATGGGAATGCTGCCAAGGAGCAAAGAAAGAAAATTCTGATTGTCCAGCCAAGAGGCTTGAAGCATCTGTGGCTTAAGGCCAAGAGAGAGAACAGAAAGTAAATGACAAAATAAATCAATGACATTTTTTACCTCTCAATGTGTCTGAGGGGGGGAGGATGTTGCCTGCTTGTGCTGGCCCAAGGTTTTCCCCAAGTAACATATTTAGACTTGATTTTTAGCTCATTATTGCAATTTTCCTTCAAGTGCTTTAACATAGTCACAATTCAATTCAACTTCTTTGTTTTTTATTTTGTATTTTTGTCAGTGACAAATCGAGCACTCTGTGTATATCCTGTCTATGGTTTTCAGTTATCTTGAAGGGTTCTCCCTTGACAAAGATGAAAAAGGATGACTTCAAAAGATTTTAGGGATGCCACCTTTCAATAGAGAAGGAGGAGGAGTTCAAAGATGTGTTAGTATAGGGCTGTCCTCAAGAATCACAAATAACACAGTCACCAGTGCTAAGCATGTGGGAAAACAGTAATAATTTTATGAATACTACTGATCTGTATCAAACATCACTCTGTTCCAGGCACTTTGCTGTGGGTTTTAAATTCATAATATCATTTAGTGTGGATAAGAAACATGGTGGGCTGCTTTCTAAAGGATTCCATTTAATTAAAATGGCCTTCCAAAGAGGATGCAATTTGGGATATTATTTTATGGTTTACAGATGTTAGTTATTAATGTGATGTGCATGTTTGGGGTCATAGTCTAACGTATCAATCCATGTGTTTTTCATTCCCAGTAACTTCTTTTCATCCTTCTATTCCCCATGCAAGCAAGACTGGGGAGTGTCCATTGCCTCAGAGAATAGTTAGCACAACAGGAAAACAGAAAAAATGAGTTTGTGAGTTTCAAAAGCACTGCAGAGCTGATAACATAAACAATAGATGTGGGAGAAGGATGGTGAGAGGCATCTTTTCTACCTCTAGGCTACAAGCTTCTTTTCCATTGACCTCAAGATGTGGCCCTGGACTTAATCTCTGGGTAGGATGTAAAAGAAACCTCAGATGAGTTTGGAGGGATCCCAGAACTTAGAAGACTGTGCTTCCTTTCCTGATTGACCCTGGGGAAACAGCAAGTCACAAACAGCTCCTTCACACTCAGCATCTTTGGGGAGTTTTAAAGTCTGTAGAGTTGGCTGCAGGGGGTATCCAGACAGATGCACCTGAGGCATCATCAAAAGAAAAACATCAAATGTTTCTCTTATCTCTGGGTAGTCATTGAAATAGCTGAAAGGACCAAGGTTAGGATGGAAAAGGAAGAGCAGGGATGAACTAAAACCTCCTTTACTGTAATGTAGACACTTCAGCACATGCCAGTGCAGGTGGGCAGCAACAATGCCTTGATTTCGTTCCCAGCACTTCATGGTCCATCCCTCCTGGGCACACAGGCACAACTCACGGGCTGGGGGCTTAGGCAATAAATTGAATAAAATGACCCTCAATTGAATGAAATTAATTCTCTGCTTCCTGGAAGAGTGGGAATTTGGAAGAGCAATTGAGCTGAGTTGTACAAAAATAAGGAAAGCTGTGTTTCTGCGCACCTGGTGTCTACACCTGCACCTATTCCTGGTTTCCCACATTGTCTCAGTGCTTAGGGATGCTGTGTGAGAAGGGAATTAGGTAGCGAGACTTTAACCCCTGAGATACTTTGGGCAAATCTTGTTACCTTCTAAGTTCGAGTTCTCTCATCTATTGAATAAGAGAATTTGGCTTAAAAAAAAAAAAAAGTGTAGAATCATGTCAAGGGCTGCCCAGAAGAATAGGGGTAGCCAGTTTGTGGGACCTCCCTCAAGATTCCCCTGCCCCAACCTTCAAGTGGGGCCGCTCAGTTTTAGCGTGGTTTGGCTATATCTACTTTTTTCTTTATCTTTTGCAATGCACGACAGACAGCGGTGTTTACCATTCTCTTCATTTCATGGCATATTTTCATCATGGAGTCATTTCAGACCTTTTCTTATTTCAATTTTTCCCTTTGTCCTTAGTCTCCACTCCTATTCTTGACAGTAATACCGACAACCTCATATACCTCCAGAAGTCCCTGGTTTTTAGTTCATTTATGTTGAGGATTCATGTACTAAGGTCCTCTTTACCTCCTATATCCTAGGAAGGTGTTATGGGGTGAATTGTTCCCCCCCAAAAAAAAAGATACTTTGGAAGTCCTAACCCCCAGCACCTCAAAATGTAACCTCATTTGAAATTAGGGCCATTGCAGACGTAATTATAATAGTTACGATGAGGTCGTATTGGAGTAGGGTGGGGCTCTAATCCAATATAACTGGTGTCCTTATAAAAAGACGGCCATGTGAAGACACAGACACACACAGGAAGAGCTCCACGTGATGACAAAGGCAGAGACAGGAGTGATGCAGCTATAAGCCAAGGAACACCAAAAATTGTCAGCAAACCCCCAGAAGCTAGGAAGAGGCAAGAAAGGATTCCCTCATAGGTTTCAGAGGGAGCAGGGCCCTGCTGACACCTTGATTTCAGACTTCCAGCCTCCAGAGCTGTGAAACAACACATTTTTGTTGTTTAGCCACCCAGTTTGTTGCACTTTGTAATGGCAGCCCTAGGACACTCACACAGAAGGAAAACAGGAAATAGTGACTTTCGGATACAATAGCTCTGCTTCTCTGTTCCTGAGTGAGTAGGAAGTGTTCCAACGTGCCCCTCACTCTTTTTTTGCTTTCTCTATGTTACTCAATCACTCTTCTCTCTTGCTATTTTTTTTTTTTTTTTTTTTGCAGCCCACACTCCAAGATGGATGGCCAGGAGATAGAAGAAGCCACTTCAGTGTTTGTTTTTTTTTTTAAACATTTCTCCTTAGCACAAGACAATCCCATTGGAGGACTGGATCTATAAATGTGCACACTCCCACACACAACCAGAGTTGTCTCATTCTCAGGGCATGTTTTGAAGTCAGGCCCCGGAGCAGGGCTCCAGAATTTGATCAACTCCTGCTAACTTAGCAACTGTTTCTGGACGATTTCTGCTTTGGTGACGTCGCATACTTGATGACTGCCCTGGAGAGATACACAAGCATAAATTCTGTGCTGGAAGGCTCTGGTCTGGAACGCCTGAGTACGGCATGGAAAAAACAGCAATGGAATGAAAGCAGCACAGTTCTGGGCTGTTGCCATGGCCTGTTCTCATGTGGGATTATTTATACGACAGGGCAGATGGAGACCCTGTTTTCAGAATGTGTGTAACTTTTCTCTTGGTTTGCTAAGTGCATGCTTATTTAGTCCCAGCATTCAAGTGGGCTAAGATATTTTCCTTAGATTTATTTAATGCATTTACACATCTATACATCCAGTCAAAAATACTTATTGAGTGCTTGTGATGTGTGAGGCTCTACGTGCCAGAGACATAGTAGTAAATAATACAGAAAAACCCCCGTCCTCATGGATTACATATTGATGGAGGAAGTGGGACAATATGCAACAGAAATGAAAAAATATGTGATATTAAAAAATGACGGCTATGAGGAAAAAAATAATGTAGGAAAAATGAATGGCAAGTGCCCCAAGGAAGTGTGGGATTTGTGATTTTAAACAAGGTGGCTAGGGAGGGCCTTACCAAGTAGGTGATATTTTGAGCTAATAAGATGTGCTGTTCCTGTGGTGCTGTGGAAATAGTAATGAACTTGGAATTAGAAAATCTAGATTCAATTCTTGTTATGGACTGCATTATATCTGCCCTGAATTTATATGTTGAAGCCCTAATCTCCAGTACCCCAGAATGTGACTGTCTTTGGAGATAGGGACTTTAAAGAGATAATTAAGGTAAACTCAGGCCCTTAGAGTGGGGCTCTAATCTCATCTCATTGGTGTCCTCATAAGAAGAGGAAGAGGCACCAGGGATATGGGCACACAGAGAAAAGTCCATGTGAGGACACAGGGAGAAGGTGACCATCTGCAAGGCAAGGGGAGAGGCCTCAGGAGAAACCAACCCTGCCAGCATCTACATCTTGAACTTCCAGCCTCCAGAACGGTGGGAAAATAAATGTCTGTTGTTAAAGCCACCCAATCTATGGTATTTGTTATGGCAGCCGGAGCAAACTAAGACAACTCTGAACTCAAGACACTTGCCAGTCATGTGATCTTGCGAGGGTCTGACCTCAACATCCTCATGTGCTGTAAGGAAGCAAGACGGACAATATCACTGAATAGTGAAACACCTCTGAGATCCTGTGCCTAACATGGCCTAACTCGCAGGAGGGGACAGTGTCTTGCTCTTTTGGACTTCACCAGCCTCCTGATTCAATCTCTCTGAACCCCTCCTGAATGCCTCATTTCTACGAGCAACGGCCTTCTTGACCTCTACACTGAGATGTTTGACCTTTCAAACCTAAACATGTCACAAACTGAGCTCTTCCTCTTCTCTTGCACCAAACCTGCTCCACTCACAGCCTTTCCCATCTCCGTCAAAATCATTTCCAACCTTCTAGTTTCTCGGATCAAAAACCTTACAGCCATCCTTGGCTTCACTCTTCTTATCGAAATCCAAATCCAGTATGTCAGGAAATCCTGTTGTCCCTATCTTCAGAGCATAACCAGACCCCAGTTACACTTCACCACCTCTGCTGCTACCACCCCAGTCAAGGCACCAGCATCTCTGAGCCTGGTTTCTGCAGTGGCCTCCCAAGGATTGCCTTCCCCTGCTTGCGTCTACACCTTCCTGTTGGCTACTTTACCTCCAGGGTGATCTTTCTAATCTGGCTACACTTCCTCATACCAACAGCCCCCCATCAGGGCGTACCTGAAGTCTTCCCTTTTTTCCACTATAAAGTTTTCCTACTCCTCTGCCTGCCTTTGAGTCTCTGCCAAATGCAAATGATGCTGGCTCACTCTCTTGCTGTAGCAAACTCTGACTAAATGGCCTTTCCTTGTTCTCATTTGGGTGGCCTTCATTTATTTCCACAAAAGTCATGTTTAAAACATTTGATAATGATGTAGACCGGTTTTATGGACTTCATTGAATATTTTTTAACTTTATCTTTGCTCCATAAAGTGCTTATTTTGAAGATTGGGGTTTTCTGGATCGAAACAGAAAGAAACTTAAGCATAGATAACTAAGTAATTATTGGACTAGATGGAATCTTTTTAGCTTCTCTTGTGTAGTGCCTACCATACAATCATACTTAAACTATCTGACATTCCCTAAAACTCCGAATTGTGCCTAAACACATTAACTGTCTCCGTGTTTCACTCCGACGATCTTCTTCCTTTTTTTCTATTCATAACAATTTCCATTTTGTTGCTCCTCAAACTTCTTTATGCTTGTTCTCTCCTCAGTAGAGAAGCAAGTCAACATATTCTATGTTATAAGCTCTTCAGGTGCCTGAAACACTCTATTAAATTGATCATTGCATTTATTTTCTCAATACTGGAAAATATGTTTCCTTCATTTTTGAAATATAATTATTGTTTCCTAATACAAAATTCCCATGAATTGTGTTTTGAGATCCTTGCTGCATGTGATTTTGTTTACTCACCTACACAAGGCATCCTATGGTTAAAGAAGTATAATTACAATTGCAGAACCTCTCAGAACATCATATGCTAATATGCACAGCAAATCTTTAAGAAATGGTGATATTTACATGATACCAAAGGATTCCTTTTCTTGTGGGAGCATCTTTATGTTAATATTTCACATTTTCTAACCATTGCATGTTGTCATGACTCTGGTAAACTTTTTCAGGTTCTTCCCATCAAACAAGCCTTTGTTTGTTAAAATAGGAGCGGTGAGTAGTTGAAGGCAGGAATCAGCCCATCCTCTTGTAAAACAATCACACATTACAAGTAATCACATATTGATCTGAGCATTTTTGTGTTCTTATGTACAAATCAATGAATTTTATTGTTCAATCCTTTGAAGCACCCCACATCTTGGTTGAGTGTCAAGAGGACAGGTCTCAGGGCTCAAAATAACTGCTGACATAACTTCTGTATTTCATTTTCCTGCTAAATAAGACCTGCTACATTTAACACATTTTAATTAATGCTGAGCCTCAGATGTCATTGTGCACAGAGAATTTTAATATTACGGAACTCTAATAAAACTTTGATCTAATCAATTTTAGCTACTACGATCCTATGGTTGGTTCTTGCTTATTTGAAATGCACATTGTTCATTTCTCAAGCTGCCTCTCTGCCTCTTCGCTTATTTCGTCTGAGCTCTCTTTGTGTCTTTATCTTTCTTCCTGAGTAATTGGAATTTGAAATAATATGCTCATGCTAAATAAATAGATAAAATTTTTTGTATGTTTTCAATTTAGGAAGACCAGGATGAAGATGGGTCATTTACTATAAGGTAAAAATCCAATCTAGTTTATGGAAAATGATAATCTCTTATCTTTGTACAGTACTTTATAATTTTCAAAGCACATTCACATGTGTTACTTCGTCAGGGTTTAATAACTGAGGTTAGAACCTCAGGCTCAGGGTCTAGGCGGACCTGGAGTTTGAGTCTAGGATCACCATTTACTAATAGTCTGACTTTGTGAAAGTAACTTAGCTTTTCTTCACTTCAGCTTCCTCATTTGTAAAATGGAGCTAATAATATACTACCTCAAATGGTTGTTGTGACAATTAAATAATATAATACAGAAAGTTTATAGCTCAATATTTAGTGCATACTAAGCAGATATTTGAGGTGGGGGAGGGGGTGGGATTAGGGGTTTCTTACCTTGAAGTAAGAAGCACAAAAATTTCCTCCATTTCAAAAGTATGAGTATTAATGACCAGATGGTTTAAGTGAGTTACTCTAGCCCGCAGAGCTAATTAACGAAAGAATCAGGCCAGGAACTTGACTTCATTGAGTCTAGTTTAATGTTTCATAAACTTCAACAGGGATAATGGAATATTTGTCAAAAAAAAGTCCATTTTGAAACCTTATATAATCCTCTCCCACTTATTCTGATGGATTCATGTCTCCAATGACTTTGACCAACAGCCAGAACAGTGAGTTGCTGATAAGATATCATTTGATAAATATGTGAAAGATGTTTTTGGTGGTTCATTTTGTCTGTTAACTTGACTATCCTAAGGGATGCCCAGATAGCTGGTAAAACATTATTTCTGGGGGTGTCCATGAAGGTGTTTCTAGAAGAAACTGGCATTTGAAACAGTAGGCTGAGTAAAGATGATCCACACCTAACAATGTGGGTGAGCATCATCCAATTTATTGAGGGCTTGAATAGAACAAAAAGACAAAGAAAGGGTGAATTTTCTCTCTTTTTGTTGAGCTGGGACATCCATCCTCTCTTGTCCTTGAATCTTAGAGCTCCTGGGTGTTGAGCCTTCAGACTCTGAGACTTACGGCAGCACCCAGCACCGCACCCCTCCCATCTCCCTCACCCCCAATTCTCAGGCCTCTGACCTTGGAGTGGGGGTTACACCATTGGCTCTCTTGGTTCTTAGGCCTTCAGAATCAGACTGAATTACACCACTGGCTTTCCTACTTCTCTGCCTTGCAGACAGCTTGTTGTGGGACTTACTGGTTTCCATAATTGCATGAGACAATCTCATAACAAATCCCTTCTAATATATATATAGTGTAATATAATATTTATATTTATATAAAATAGGGTAATATATGTGTGTATTTTTATATATATATACACACACACACACACACACCCCTGTTGTTTTTGTCTCTCTGTAGAACCCTGACTAATATGATGTTCCTCTGCCAAAATATTGTGGGGTCACTGTAGTTGTTATCTATGTGTATTCAACATCCATTTTTTCTTCTAAATACTTATTTTTTCTTTGGGTATCTAGGTCTCCCCTATAGATTACAATCTTGGCAAAGGAGTGTAAGGGTATTCATGTGCTGGAGTTTGGCCAGTCTCTGTCTCCCTGAATCTTGAGAATAATCCAAATAATGAAATCAGTTGGCCTGTATTCATCTTGACTTTGGGCTTTACAGAGACTTACTATTAGTTGCTGCTTCCTAGATCCTTGGGGCTGCTTTGTCTCGATTCTTCCTGAACCTTGGTTCTTTAGCTTTGTCTTTGATTCTAGGGGCTACTATTTATCCTTCTCTTCTATGTTTTCTTCAAAAAATTAGCTTAGCCAGAGTCAGTTTTTTGTACAAAGAACTTCAACTCACAGGAATCAGCTATTGCCGGAAAAATACTGCAAAACAAACCACCCCAAAACTCAATGGAATACAACAAGTATTTAATTCCCATTCACACATTGTGGATCTACTAAGGTTCAACTGATGTAGGCTAGACTCAGCCTCAAGCTGTAGATTGGTTCCAAGTCAGCTGCCTGGACCAGAGGAATGTGCTTCTCATTGCAAAAGAAACTAAAGAAGGCAAGCCCAATTATGCAAGCACATTTCAAGCCTCTGCTCACATTTGTTATTAATATCCCATTGGCTAAATCAGGTCAATTGGTCAAGTCCAAAGTCAAAGGGTGAAAAGATCCCTCTACCCATGAAGATAGTGGGAGCAGTAGTGGGAGCTGAGTATCAACTTCAGATAGACTGATTTGGATTAGAAAATAATTCCTTTCCTCTGTAGGGGAAGAATATTTTTTTTCTTTAACCCCAGTAGGGTCTTAGTTGGAATAAACTTCTATAACAAAAGCCATATTGACAAGGGAAAAACAAACAGAAATGTATTAACATGTATATTTCATATATATTTGAGAGACATCCAGTGAATGAGTATTTCTCACATAGATGGCTTTGAATTCTACCTTATATAGTATCTTCAACAAAAAACGGTAAATTTTCAGAGAAGTGACAAGACAAAAGAAAAGAACTTTAAGTCTCTAGGGGCAGCAACTTGTCAGAAGGCAAATAAATGGCAGGTAAGAAATAAAAATAAAATCTTAAGCCCCTCAACAAACTGAACTCCCCTCTTTGCCAAGGGGACCCCAGAGAAACTTGAAAACTGAGTTCTTGGCCATGACTGGACAGTAGATAAGACAGGCCTTGTTATACCCCCTCCCTCCTAACCACCATTAGGCTTTCTCCTTAAGGGCTGAACAGAAACTAGCCCTTTGGAAAGATGTGCTTCACCACTGATTTCAGCCAACACCTTATGTTGCTCCTACCTTTCACGGTTTCAGCACAACTGAACAGCATTCTTTCCTGATAAGAGACTACCCATCTACGTGGAATAGTTCTGTCCAGCCTACAGAGGCTGCGCACTAAGTACCTTCAGGTCCTTGGCTTCACCCTTTGACATCAGAGAGCCAAAAACTCCACCCTTGCATCATGCTAAAGCCACCATTTTTTGAACAGGGGACCCATGAAGAGGCATGAAGCTCAATTGCACATGTGCATGTTTCTCCTTTCATAAATATTCATGACTCCTCCTATAGCTTGTTAAATATGTATATTTGGCCACTCTGCTCACCATAAATTTCTGTTCCTGTAAGCCCTCCATCAAAGTGCCTGTTTCCAGCTTCTGGCTGAGGCTACCTTTCCCAGAGTATCAGAATGGCTGCCTACAGGCTGCAACAATTTATAAGACATAAAGCTCTCCTTTCCAAATTTATAAACTTCATTATTCTTCAAGTGATACAGATAAAGGTTAGTTAGTAGAGCTTGTTCATGTAGATTCCTCTGGTACTATCTCCAGGGTGATAAGGGTCTAAAGTTGTCTTAAGAGGTTGCTAACCATTGTTCTCCCTGGTAGGGGGTGGAGGGGGGATATCTTTTGTCTTTGCAAATCTGTATCGCCCATTTAGGCAAAAAGAGAGAGGGCAGAGAGCTTTCCTGCATCTGTTTCTTCTTAATTGCCTTCAGCTCAACACCCTTTATATTTTGGGGCAACATATTCTGGTCTCCCACACCCCTAAGACATTTGCTTTTACAATACAAGTAGTATTGGAGAAGAAAATCATAAAGTTTCTCCATTTACAATTACCTTAACTTAACGTTGTTCAGTTGGCTACAGTACAGTGTCCACAGACAGCTATGAAGAAGAATCTCTAGACTAAGACAGATGGATCCAAATTACCAAGGGAGAATGGGGTTCAGGACAAAAGGAAACCTAGGCTAATATCATGGTATGGAGGGCATAAGGAAATCCAGGTGAGTGAATTGGCAGGGGCTAAGGGAAAAGGTAAATTTCACTGGACCTGTGTAAGCCCTTCCTATAATGAGTGAGAGAAAAATAAAAGTTTACGAATTCCTTAGGTCTGCAGGAATGGACACTCAATTTAGTGCTTATTCAGAATGGCTCAAATATTATTTTTATTTCCGTCTCTGCTATTGCTACACTGTCAATTTAGAGTCAATTGTTACACAGAAACTAGTATAAAGTCTTGTCCATGGGAGAGCTGAGTAAATTGTTTTTTGATTCAGATTCTGGGAGAACATATTCCTTTCAGCCATTTCTGTGTTTCTATTTTCTCTGTTGTGTCTTAGATGAGGTCATCAGAAATGCCTGGCTGGGTCATTTCATGAAACACACAAAAATTCCAAGGCTCTGAGGTCTAAGAAAGCTTCTAAGGATCGTTAATTATTGTGTTATTTGCTCTTCAAATGGATGAGAGGAGTAGAGAGGCCATGCCCATATCTGATGTCTAAACTTGTCTAGAAATGTTAAAATATAAACAATGTAAATGTGTGTGGGAGTTTGTGAGTATGAATGTGAAGGCAGAAAGGTGTTTCCTATATAACACTGTTTAGTTATTTGGAAGGATATAATTGGAATATAAAATAGCCACATTTGGACAGAGTACAATTCCACTCCCAAATGTATCAGCATCCTTTAACTATATACTCTCATGCAAATTAGGTGATATATGACTTAAAAACCAACTGCTCTTGAAATAAAGGATATTTTCCCCAAGCCCATTTTAAACAAAATGAATGACACACACTCTCATAAAGACAGATGATTGACGTTACATGGTCCATGAAATTCTCCTTTTCAAAATCATGACATTTTATAACATAAAGACATAGTGATTATATTATGTACTCCCCAAACTTAAAAATTAAAAAAATAACAGTACTGGGAAAACAAAAATAATATGCCCTACAAAGAATGCAATTAGGCAGAGCTAGATTAGAGAATCCACAGAGGGTAGGCCACAGGGCTGATTATCTTGAATTTAATTTGCTGCTTTTGATATTTTTCCCTTTGCATTTTAGTAATTCCATGGAGATCAGCTTGCAACAGCTTCATTTTTCAATTGGTCTATTTAATTTTTTTTTTTTTTGCATCAGGCATAATAAAATGTAACCACCCAGACCTATTATCAGTCTTCCAGCAGCCTTGTCATTTCCAGCAAGAAAGTGGCAATATGGTACTTGACATCTAAATCTTCTCCTTTGGGATAGGTGCAGATCAACATTTTTTTAATGGAGGTACCTGGAATTAAATTTTGTAAAAACTGGGGTTTTTTGAGAATGAACCCAAACTTGATAAATGGAATAAAACATTGCTGTACCTTCTCTCTGCGTCTTGAAATACCAGAGCTCCAAATAAAGTGCCAAGAAGCTTTAAATAATCAAGAGGTGTCTTTTGTTCACAGAACAGCCAAGATTTATTGTAAGGGGCCAGAGTTGTACATTTATAACCATTTAGTTCTGTGTATAACCCACGAGTTCCATTGTCCCCTCGTCTACGTGTGTTGGCTCTGTTTGTCTTATACTGGATGGCGTGCAGATGTTAACTCCCTTCATATTTTTTTAAAAAATTTCATCACATTCAATATATTGTGACTATCTTGTTGCCCTTACTGCAAATTTAGCAGGGAAGGTGGAGGGATTCTCCCAAATTACAGACTCTAACTTTGATGCAACTTCCTAAATTCTCAAGAGTTTGAGTTTCTCCAAAGTTCAGTGGTTTTTCCTCTGGCCTCTTTTTCTACATCATTCAGCCTTGCTTCATTATTTAAACAACTGCTTTCTGGACACCTACAATTTATAGGCATTTGCTGTGTTCAGTAAAACAGAAATGTACTAAATTATAAGTTTGTCAACTGACTCTTGTTGCCTCAGCAAGCCCTTTGGGGTCTCTCTACCCCACCACCTCCTATACCACAAATTTTTCCTCTGACCACACATAGTTATGCCCCAAGAAATAATCTAGTTTAGAATTTTGGCTTGGAAAAGAGATTGCCACATGATATATTTGGGATTGGATCTTAATGAGGAAAATGCTAATTTTAGATGCTAATAGCCAGGGTATTTTCTATTTTGGATATCAGAAATTATAGATCTCTAAGGAAGCCGCAGGTTCAAAGGACAAGAAAATTTGGTTTGAATTGTCATGTCTGTGATCCTTTTGTTACTATATGGTAGTCTGGGAGGAAACAACGTAAGACATCCCGATGGAAATTCACAATACTAATTCAACATTACCAATTCTTGAATCTGAAGGAAGTAAGCTGTATTTTTGACTATTGTCACTTTTTGTAACCCAAAGGTAAACTGGAAAGGTAATTTAGAAAATAAAGTTGACTCCATTACAGCTAGATACCACAGCAAGGCAAATCCTCAGCATAAAGTTAGTTCCACTTTTTCCAATGATGTACTGATTTTTTTAAAGTTCTGAAATGCCATGATTTTTAAATTGTAAGTATATTAAATTTAAATAAATGTATATTTAAATCACTTGTATAATATCATATTTGAATTTTAAACTATTTTTTACACTCACATTTTGTAAAACAAGTTTATTCCATGTCTTCCTAATGATCTTTGACACCAATGCCTTTGTCATCACTAGAGCTACTTTTTGAGTCATCTAAAGCAGTCTTCTGACCTCTTTATTTCTCTCAAAGTTGTTTGAGACTTTTAGTATCTGAGTAGAAGGCTGTCTCTGAAATTTTTATCCCAAGTCACAAGTACTCATTCATGTAACCTGAGGAGAGTTGTTTTTTTTATTCATCCCATAGGTATAAAGTCTTGCTCTCCAATTACTGTGGCCTTTTAAGTGATCTTAAAAACCTTGTTTACAACAGGCATCCAATGCTTGCCATTGGGAGGTCATACCTGCAGGAATAATTACTAAATTTGTGTCAAATGTCTTTGGTTCCCTTGTTAACAATTCCATCATGTGACCTCTGTGGGCATTTTCAACTAGCATTGATTGAGGTAATTTCTAGTTAAAGTAGATCTTCAGATGGGTTTTTTTTTATTATTTTTTATTTTTGTAGCTGTTTGATGACATACAGTCATGGGGAGATGTGGTAAACAGAATAATGTCCTCCCCAAGATGTCCACGTCCTAATCCCAGAAACTGAGAATGTTACTTTCTATAGCAAAAAGGAATTAAGGTTGTAGATAGAATTAAGGTTCCTCGTCAGCTGACCTTCAAATGGGGATGTGATTCTGGAGTATGGAGTCAGGCCCCAAATAATCACAGGGATCCTCAGAGTGAAAGAGCAAGGCTGAAGGTTTGGTCAAAGAGAGGAGAGGACAACAGAAGAGGCTGGAGAGCTTTGAAGGCTGAGTGATATCCTGAACTACCATTGCTGGCTTTGAAGGTGGAGAAAGGGGCCCATGAGCTATTGTGTCAGGGTGGCTTCTAGAAGCTGGGAACAACCCTCAGATGACAGATAGCAAGAAAACAGACTTCAGTCCCATAACCACAAGGAACTGAATTCTGCCAACAACCTGAATGAGCAAGGAAACAATTCTCCCCTAGAGCCTCCGGAAAGGAAGGAAGCCCTGCAGACACCTTGATTTTTGCCCCATGAGATTGGACTTCTGACTCACAGAACTGTAAGGAGAAATCACACCTTTTTTTAGCATATATAGTATCTCATGGTGATAATTGATTTCATCATGCAATTATCACATTGATACCATACGGAGAGCAAATGCTCAGCTGACTAGGAAGCATGACTCCCGTCCTTCCCTCTAAAATGAATAATACCCACTTACTTACTTACATGCCAAAAAAGAGGAATTTTATAGGTTACAGTAGGTATTCCTAGAGACAAAAAAGGGTGATTATTTGCAGCAAGAAAAACCTACAGAATGGGAGAAAATATTCACAAGCTATATATCCAATAAAGGGCTAATAACCAGACTCTACAAAGAATTTAAGCAAATCAGCAAGAAAAACAAACAACCCCATTAAGAAGTGGGCAGAAGACATGAACAGATACTTCTCAAAAGAAGATAGACAAATGGCCAAGAAACATATGAAAAAATGCTCAACATCACTAATCATCAGGGAAATGCAAATTAAAACCACAATGAGATATCACCTTGCCCCAGTGAGAATGGCTTTTATTAAAAAGTCCAAAAACAATAGATGCTGGCATGGATGCAGAGAGAAAGGAACACTTCTACACTATTGGTGGGACTGTAAATCAGTACAACCTCCATGGAAAACAGTATGGAGATTCCTCAAAGAACTAAAAATAGACCTACCATTCAATCCAGCAATCCCACTACTGGGTATTTACCCAAAGGAAGATATGTCATTTTATCAAAAAGAAACCTGCACTCAAATGTTTATTGCAGCACAATTCACAATTTCAAAGATGTGGAATCAATCCAAGTGCCCATCAATTCATGAGTGGATTCACAAAATGTGGTATATGTATACCGTGAAACACTACTCAACCATAAAAAGGATGAATTAATGTCTTTTGCAACAATTTGGATGGAACTGGAAACCATTATCCTAAGTGAAGTATCTAAAGAATGGAAAAACAAACACCACATGTACTTGCTATTAAATGGGAACTAACCAATGAGCACACATGTGCACAGGAGGAAGTAAAACTCAGTGGAAATCAAGCAGGGAGGACAGGGGAGGAGGGGATGGGCAAAAGCCTACCTAATGGGTACAGTGAACACTATCTGGGTGATGGGCACACTTATAGCCCTGACTCAAGCATTACCAAAAAAATCCATGTAACCAAAAGCATTTATACCCCCATAATATTTTGAAGTTAAAAAAATAAATAAAACAAACAAAAAAACAAAAAAAGTCTTGAGAGAGAGGAAGATAGGCATAGTTTTCTGTCTTATTGTTCTACGACAGGCTGAGCACCTCTAATCCAAAAAATCGGAAATCTGAAATATTCAAAAATCCAAAACTTTCTGATGACCTACATGATGCCACAAATAAAAAATTCCATACCTGACCTCATGTAATGGTTTGTGGTCAAAATGCAGTCTAAACTTTGTTTCATGCACAAAATTGTTAAAAATATTGTATAAAATTACTACAGGCTACGTGTATAAGGTGTGTATAAAATATAAATGAATTTCCTATTTAGGCTTGGGTCCCATCCTCAAGATAATCTCATTATGTATATGCAAATATTCCAAAATCTGAAAAAATCCAAAATCCAAGGCACTCTGGTCCCAAGCATTTTGGATAAGGGATACTCCACCTGTACCAAAGGATACAGTGCCAAGTTGTTTAATTTCAAAGTTTTCTTAACCAGGTTTTCCTTCCTGTTAAAATACTGTTTTGACCTAATAATAACATAATCTTCATATCATAGGTAGAGTACTTTAAAGTTTGCAAAGTGAAGAAAATGCCAAGTGTGTAGAGGAGAGGCCTGTGGTTGTGCATGGCCCATGTGTATTGGGAAGGGAGAAGCTGTAGTGGGCAGTGAGGTCTGAGTCATGGAGGATCCTGGATGTCATTCTTGGGAAGTGGGACTTTTAATGAAGGGGTCCATTCATGGACTTTATGCAGGGGAAGGACACATCAGATTGGAGTTTAGGAATAACAATCTGGAGAGTGTAATGTGGTTGGAAGCTACTACCACAGTCTAGCTCCCGCCCTCCCCAAGAAAGCCTGGTGGCGGGGGGGATAGAGGAGCAATAACAACAACATGAATATATTGATGTTTAATATTTTATCTCATTGGATCCTCACAATGATGTTCAATTTACTACCTAGAAAACAGAGACTCTGAGAGGTAATGTGACTCCCCCCAGCTCAGGATGTAAAGGGTCAGAATGCTAACACCAGCCGTTTTAAAACTAATTAGTGCTCTTTCTGCATTCACGGGATTGTGCTTTGTGCTTCCATTATGAACCCATCTATAAAAGAGTCAATGATAATCTCAAACCCCGAAGGATATAAGAGGTCAGAACTGTGTACAAGTCGGAGTTCCATTTATTAATACAAGCAAGGAATTTCAGGAGCTCAGAGAAGCAAAGCTCTCTCACCATTTTAATTAAAATTCATAAAAGCAAAAATAAAGGATTCAGTTTTACAAGTAATAGGAAAAAGGAATCAAGTCCATTTTATGTTTTGGAAATAATGAAATGAGCTCCCATTTATTAAGCACTTAGGCTCTGCCAGGCTAAACACCACTCTTAAAAATGACATATGAGATGACATTGTTATCCCATTTTACTGAGGAAATAGAGGCCAGAGAGGTTAAGTCATGTGCCCATGATCATTCGGGAAGTAAGGACAGTCCAGGGTTTAAGTCTAGAAATTTCTGTCTCCAAAGTTCTTAACCTCCGTGTCATAGTGCCTAAAGTCTGATAAGGAGATAGGTAAAGAAAACATGAAAGAAGATAAATATGAAAGTAATCTCTTTTGGTGATTTACAGGAAGACTTATAAAAGGAGCTCACAGTCTTCCACCATAAACTGGAGTTCATCAATCTCTATGAGTATACTCAAGGAAGTACATGAATCTGGGAAATTGTATATTTTTCTAGAGAAAGGTTTCATAATTTTCATCAGATTCTGAAAGAAGTATGTGACCTTCAACATGTAAAAGCCATTGCATCAAAAGAAGGGACTCATCCTGAGCCTGATTTTACTGTTGGTCTTGGGGTCTGCAATAGGAGGAACAAATTGACCAGAGTGGGCTTCCAGGAAGGAATGGATGACACGTCAAAAGGTCTTCCAAGGACTAAACAGATATTTGGTCTACAGTAGGGGGTCTCCAAGGACTGACCAACCAGAAAGAGGTAGAGAGGCCACAAAGTGGAGATATGGCCAAGACCACAAAAGGGGGTCTTTGGAGCATACATATAAATCAGGTAACAGTATCCTAAAGTGACCTACCCTCATTAACATAGTTAAAATCACACCCACCAGCGCCTTGACGGTTTACAAATACCATGGCAAGCCCCAGAAATTGCCTTACCAGGATAGAAAAGGGGAGGGCTTGCCATTCTGGGAATTCCACCCCTTTCCAAGAAAAACCATGACTATTCTTCCCCCTACTTAACATAAAATTAGGGAATCCGCATGAAGGAGAGAAATCTTGTTAAACCCAGGGTCTCCTCCACTCGTGGAAATAGCCCTGTTCCTTCTCCGGAACACACTGTGCTTGCTTCAATAAACTTTGGCACTTTGCCTGCTTGCATCTGCTTGGTCTGCTCATTGCTCCATCGACTCAGTACCAGTAACCATCCTCCAGTACTGGGAACCAAGAACCAGGGAACACGGAGCTGACCTGACATAAGTACATTAGTGTTGTAGATGTTTCATGACAAAATATCTGAAAGACATAGTCTGCTGGGTGACAGATATGGAGGATCTGTATGTCACCAGGAAGCAGGAAAGGATGGAGGAGAGGACAAAGACATAAGGGGCCCCCATGTAGCTACCTGTAGTAGATGCTGAAGAGGCCAAATGGTGACCTAACAGGAAAGGAAAGCAATATTTGGCCCATCCACTGGACTTAGCGTCTGCGACTGCCTAGGAGCTCAGACAGTTTCCTCCAGCCATGGACTGCCGCTTACAACACTGGGGGAGAATAAAGAATATTTAAGATTCCAAGAATCAATGAATGTTCATTCTAGAGAACAGCTTCTTTGGTTCAAAGGTGCACAAAATTCAGAAACACAGAAAGTTTCTCTCCCATTGGAAACTCTCGATAAAACCAATTTTAGGTACAACAGAGCTTTTTTTTTTCCCTCTTGTCTTGATTACTTCAAAAGGCCACCAACTTTACAAACAGTCCTTAAACTTGATCTATTAACTATCTCTAGGAACATAACAGCCAATAAACGGTGCCTCAGACAGCCTGCTTTCCCCCGTGTGGCTGCCAAAGGGGACCCTTGGGGCTGGGGATCCACACCAGCAAGAAAGAAATAAAAGCTGCCCATGGTCCACTTTGGAAAAACAACAAGAAGAATGTCAGGTGCTGGATTTTATTTGTGTATCAATCATTTCATAAACAGGTTCCATTATTTCTGTTCAGTCACCGACTCTTTCTTTAGTAGTTGCTATTTTTTTTTTTTACTATTCAATTTCTTTTATCACCATGTGGAGAGGCATTTTAATTTTTGAACCCCATCCCACCCCCAATTTAACATGTATGGCTTCATGATCTGACAAATAAAGTTAAAGTTATAATAGTTTTATTCCACTGACTTTGGAGTCAGCTTGGCTACTTAGTAGCTTTACCAAAAAAAAAAAAAAAAAAAAAGGTCTTCTGGAATGCATTTGTAAAATTTCCTTGGCTGATCTGGAATGGAGAATTGCTTACCAGTTGCTTATTTTCGAAAGCCTAACTTAGATATTTAGTTTTAGAAATAAAATGCATCTTTGAGGTCATCTTGTCCATAAGGATCAAATATGTTTCATCTCAAGTGCCAGCTCTCATTGACCGAGCTTTGTTACCTGAAATTTTGTGTTCGGTAGGATTTCAAAGCTCGGTTTGGGTCCAGCAGCAAAATGAGCCGTGATTAATTTCTACCATCTCTGCTATGGCTGCAGAAGTGGGGTACATGAGGATAGTTGCCATTCTGGCTCTAGACCAACCCACTCATTTACAGATGACAAAACTAACTTCCAGAAAGGTGAAACAACTTAATTGAGGTCACTCTGGGGACTTAACAAGAGAATGGGAGATAGAACTTAAGTACAGACCTGAGGTCCTTCCACCAAACACAATGAACACATAGGATAGGATGAACCTCTGAGTATTTTTGATTATCCTATTCCAGTCTCCCATCTTTGCTTATTTTGGCTTGTCCACTATAAGATACTTCTTGTTTTGGTGTGTAACTTCTGTTAAAATTATACATTCTAAGGAAGGGAACATTTCATACTTTCTTTATACCTTTATGTGATTTAATCTTTCAGATAATTTGCTATGACTGCATAAAAGATGGAAAGCAAAGGGCTCGCTAGTTGGCCGGAGAAGGTGTGGAACAGGGGGAAGAGAGTGTACATTGGTGACTTAACAAATTTACCTCCAGTAGGAGGTGGAAGGTGGGTAGATAAATGGATGGCTTGGGAAGAAGGGGGATTGGGGATTACTATATTATCTACAATCTTTCTTGCCCTCCCTCAGTGTCCCTTGAACACCCCTGGAATGACCCAGCCTCCTGGATTAGCACATCTTCTGTCTGGAGAACTCTTCCCTTAAATGTCTGTCTGGCTTACTCCTTTACTTCCTTCCTGTCTCCTGTGTTACCTTAGAGTGATCCTCCCTCACGACTTATTTAAAATAGCACTTTGCACTATGTGCCTCTGTGTCCCCTTACCCTGCCTTGTCTCTTCATAGTATCACCTGACCATTACAAATTGTGTATGGCTATATTTATGTAACATAACCATCTGACACAGAGTGCATTTCACCTTCGCAATAAATTGTGTGCTGGCTTTTCTCTCCTTTTGCTAGACTGTAAGAGGAGCATGGTCTGTTTTGTTCATGGCGTATTTCTCAGCCCATAGAACAGTCTCTGCCAAATAGCAGGACGGCAATAAATATTAGTTCACTCAATTAATTTGAAGTGATATTCATATTTGTATCAATCTAGCTTTCAATTTCTGACACTGCTGAGTAGGGGTTGGCAAACTACCACGGTGTGTTTGTTGGAACACACTCATTTCCAGTTGCTTATGTATTGTCTATAGCTGTTTTCATGTTACAATGGCAGGGCTAAGTAGGTACAACAGAGACCGCACAGCCTGTGAAGCCTACAATATTTCCCATCTGACGCATTATAAAAAGGGTTTGCTGACCTCTATTAACATTAACAGGGGCAAAAATAGTCAACAGTGGCCGCAGCTCTCTTTCTATAATTGACCAAGATGGTCTGCCAAAGAGGTGAATAGATGGTGGAATAAACTACTGCTCAAAGTCAACTCCCCATCCCTTCAGCAGGCCTCCGGATGCAAACTTCTAAGCAAATACTGCATTCATTCCACAAATATTTTTGTTGTACCTACTATGTGCCAATCATATTCACGGATGCTATGATACATCACTGAACAAAAACAAAAGTCCTTTCCTCTTAAAAATTTACATTCTGGCAGCAGAGACAGACAATAACCAATGAAAATACTAAGTGCGTGAACTAGGTAGTACATTAGAAATTAAGTGCTAGGGAAGAAGAAAAGAGGAGCGAATAAGGGGCATGTTTAGAGAATGTCTGCAGGAAGAAGGGGTATACAATTTCATACAGCGCGTAGGACACGTTGAGAAGATAACTTTAAGCAAAAACTTGAAAAGGGTGATTAAGTAGCCTTGGGGATCGCTCAGGAAGAGTATTCAAGGCAAATGGAATAGCCAGTGCAAGGGCCCCAGGGCCAAATTGAGCCTGCTAGTTTTGAGGAGCCACCAGGAAGCCCTGCAGATGAAGAGATGGAAATGAATGGGCTGGACGTCCACATTGGGAGTATTCCATTTGCATCAGAAACTCTAATTGGGAGGGAAATACAATTTAACAGATTATGGAGAAACTCCCTTGGGGCATTTGATTTTGGCAAACCAGATACCGTAGAATATTGTTAAATTGATTACATTTTATTGGCCCAAATTAATTTGATTGCCCTCCTTATATTTCACACAGTCCTTGCCCTATTTATCTGAAGTCTCAAAATTGAAGAACCCTTTGACCATTTGAACTCCTGGGCCTCTTGATCCTTGAATCCCTTCAAGAGGATTTCTGCCCAAGGAAGAAACCTCCATAGTCTTGAGTAGAATAATCTCTGTGGTCGGACCACCTGAGGCTGAATCTTGGTTCCTCCAAACCGCTGAAGCTTTTGAGCCTCATTTTCCTTATCAGTGAAATGGACAGAATAACAGTGCCTGTCTCACAGGGCTTTTGTGAACATTGAATGGCACATTGTAAGTTAGCACTTAGTGCAATGTTTATAAGCATTTATATACATGTTAGCTATTATTATTCCCTATTCTGTTTGTTCTTTGCTTCAACTCTTCCAGCAATGGGGAATTTATTCTCTCCAGCAGCGGCTCATTCATTGCTGCTTTTGGGCAGGTCTGGCTGTTATAACGAATATTTAGCCCAAATCCACCTCCCTGTGATTTGCATTTATTAGCCCTGGTTCTATACCTTAAGGTCAAATAGATTTCATCCATCTCCCACTTGAAAGCCCTTCAGTGATTAGAGGTAATCACTTCATCCCTCTCAAGTCTGTCTGTCCCCTCTGCCAGGCCTCATTTCGCTCGATTTTCCTCTCCCTCACCACACTAGCTTTTCTCCTTCGACCTTATGTCTTTCTTAAATTATGTTTCTAGTTCTTCCCAACTTCTCTCTCCTTGTCCACGTTCCATTTAATTAATTATGTTGTTATTTCTACCTGTCCAAGTTCATAACATGTGCATTCTATCCTGCAACCCTAATTCCTACAGTTGGTCAGCTTTATTGCTTTTTTTTTCTTTTCTTTTCTTTCTTTCCTTTTTTTTTAAAGATAAATACCTCAGCTCTGTTTTGACCAGCAGGAGGGGTGGGATGGGATTCAGGCTTCCCCTCTCTTGATCTTAACACATTTAAAAGCTCAGTTTTTGGTGTACTCTTAACTCATATTGAACTGAAAGTTAACATATCACACAGGTCCCTGCTAAGCTGCATGTGCCTGATTTTGCCTTTGTACAATAAGCCAGTCTTGTGACCCCGAAACAGGACCTTGTTATAGTCTTCCCTGCTAAAATTTACTACATCAGCTTTGGTTTGTCTTTCCTCAACTCATAGTGATCTTTCGTTTTCGCTGCTACTTTAGATCCATGTGACAATTTAAATAGCATCGTTTCTAAGTCCTTGTCCAAGTTATTGATTTAAAATATCAAACATCTCAGGACTAAAGACAGAGCCTTGTGATGTACCCCTGGATAGATCCCCAAGCTTTAATAAGATCCCATTTGGTAAGATGATCTAACCAATTTTAACTCACACAGATTACACAACATAGTATTTATTTGCCTGTCTTACCATGAGTGTACATTGAGGAATTTTCAAATTCCTTGCTCTACTTTAGATGCACACTATCTGTAGCATTTTATGATTTATTAGTCAGATATTAACCTGGTCTGAAAGGAAAATAACACTCTGCTGATCAGGCTTGTTATTTACCTAGCAACCATTTAGAAAATCAGGTGATGTCTGTCCCTTGCCTATAATCATTCGATGCTTTCTCTGGCAGAGACAGTAATGTCTATCAAATATTCCATTTCCTCCCCTACATTTTGGGGATCTCTTCCAGTTGGGCATGGCCATGTACCTAGTTCTGGCAATGAAATATGAATGGAAGTGGCATGTGTCACTCTCTGGCTGAAACAATGAAAATCCCATGTGTAATTCTGTACTCTCTTTTCCCCTGCCTTGGTGGCTGAGGATAATTTATGATCCAGATACAATGTAGCTACAAAATGGCAGAGCTGCCACTGCCTGGGTCCCTGAATAACTGCATGGAACTGATACCCTGCTCACCCACGTGGCTCATGCATATAGTGTGAGTAAGGAATAAAATATTTTCTTATGCTAAATCACCAAGATTTGGGGGGTTGTTTGTTACTGGAGCATAACCTAACCTATTTGAATACAGTCCTTTCTCCTCCTCTGAGAGTAAAGCCCAAACCCCTATGATGCACTAGTAGCATCTGTGTGATTTAGCATCTGTCTCTCCAGACCTCTTTTGTGCAATTTCCACCTCACACCCTCTCCCGTAGCCACATTGACCTCATCATTGCTCCACACCCTTTCCAGACTTGATGCCTTCACATGTGTTTGGCCCCGAAGACCCACATTTCCTCTGCCTCAAATGCTCTTTTCACCTCTCTGGACTTATTTTGACTACTTTTCCTCCAGATCCTAATTTAAGTATCACTTCCTCAGGGAACATTTCTTGACTCATTCAAACTATCTTAGAGTCCCCATTCCACATATTCACAGCATCCTGTACCTCTCCTTCAAAGCCCTTTACACCATTGCAATGATAAAATGTGCAACATTTTTATTGAATATCTATTTTCCTTGCTAGAATATAAGCTCCTTGAAGTAGGGGCTTCATTTAATTCACAACTGTAACCCCAGCATCTTGTACTGTGATTGGCACAAAGCCCTCCAATTTTTGACCACTACTAGATATTTTTATGACATTAAATTAAAAAAAAAAACCCTGGATTTTACACTTGTTCTTGAATTCCTCTAGTCCAGTTTTCTGATTTCTTTTGATCTCAGAAGGCCAAGCCACTTAATATGATACTTGAAATAGAATTACCTTTTCCTTACAGATTTAGTTTATCAGCTCTCCACACGATGTGTAAAACAGAGGCAGAAAGTGGGTGAAAAGGGCAAAAATGATGAAACTTAGCACCCAGCTGAGCAACACAGTCATGAGAAGAGTGAAAATTTCAGGAGCAGGTTGGCTACAGAGGTATGTGGCTCATAGGGGTGGGGTGGTGCTGTCTAAGCCAAGGTGCTGGGAGAAGAAGGTGATATTTAAAATCAATTGCACATCCAATGGGCAGTTACTGCCTTTCCTGTGACCAGGCACAAACTACATATCACAAATTGGCCTTCTGTCTACATCCATGAGCAGGACCACTCTCTGTGCAGGCATATCACTTTTGAAAAATGATAGCTGCTCTGACAGCACCTAGCTTGGCGCTGGGGGAATAAAGGCTTGTAAGGAATCCTGACTGAATTATTGATTCCACTCTTTAGAGTCAATACAACCAGTTTTCTGAATCATTTGGTGCTGCTATTATCCTAATTTGAAATCTCTCTCTCAAATCTAACTTAAGCATCTCCAGGATTGGAAAGTTTCAAGGCTAGGGGTGGCTTTTGTGTATGATGTTAAACTCAGCCAGTGTACAAGCATCCAAGTCTACCTTTGTCAGGAATGGGGGCCATATTTGCTTGCATTTCCAGTGCCACATACTGGCAGATGAATGATATTGGACGTAACATAGTTTTACACATATTCTCAGCAT
Organism: Daubentonia madagascariensis; assembly: GCA_023783475.1. Lineage (NCBI taxonomy): Eukaryota > Metazoa > Chordata > Mammalia > Primates > Daubentoniidae > Daubentonia > Daubentonia madagascariensis. The sequence continues at coordinate 47,103,681 of JAKFHU010001953.1, forward strand.
CTGGATACTACCACATATATATTTTTCCTACTTTTAAGCATTTTTAAGAATCAGATAATATTTTAAGCACTAACACTTCCAAAATGAAAAAAAAAGTGAATTTCACTCTAACCAAAATGTTTTAGAATAAAATCTATTAATTGTCCTTCTTTCTTGACACTCTCCTGTCAAGACCATGAGTGTTTTGAAGACAGGAGCCAGCAGCTGAGGACTTGTGGGTGGGAGGAAATGAGAAGTCAAGCCTGGGGGTTAGAGGTCCCATCCTCTCTCCAACCACAGTTCTTTCATCTAATTTTATTAGAGGCAAGCATTTCTGCTATTATTCATTTTACTAATTTATTCCTCAGCATTTACCAAGTACTTACTATGTGTATAACATTTGTTGCAGAAAAAGTTGTGATAGGTACAATTCTAAGAATAACCCTGATATGGTTTGAATATTTGTCCCCTTCAAATCTCATGTTGAAAAATAATTGCCAGTGTGGCGGTAATGGGAGGTGGAGCCTTTAAGATGGGATTGGGTCATGAGGGCTCTGCCCTCATGTATGGATTAATCTATTCACAAATTAATGGATTAATGAGTTAATTGATTAATAGGTTATTATAGGAGAGGAACTGGTGACTTTATAAGAAGAGGTAGAGAAATCTAAGCAAGCATGTTAGCATGCTCAGCCCTCGTGCCATGTGATGCTCTGGAACTGCATGTGGGCTCTGTAGAAAGTCTCCACTGGGAAGAAGGCCCTCACCACATGCCAAGCGATGCATTTGGACCTTCCAGCCTCCAGCAGGGTAAGAAATAAATTTCTTTTCTTTGTATATTACCTAGCCTCAGGTGTTCTGTTATAAGCAACAGAAAATGGACTAAGACAAACCCTTAATGACCTTTGTTGCTATATAATCCCCTCCCTGTTGAGTGGGGTGGGACCTGTGAATCTGATGAGCTATCACTTTAGGAACTGTATTTGGCCATAACCTGAATAAGCTTGGAAACAGATTCTTTCTCAGAGCTTCCAGATAAGAGCACAACCTAGACACCACTTTGATTTTGGTCTTGTGAGACCCTAAGCAGTGATTCCAGTCCAGGCCCCCAGGACTGCTGACCTACAGAATTGTGAAATTATAAATGGGTGTTGGTTTAAGCTGCCAAGTTATAATTTAGTATGCAGCAATAGCAAGCTAATACAGAAGTAAAGTAAAATGAGAAACTTTATCTGGATTTCAGAAGCTTACCCTCCAATTGGGAAAATAAACTTTGTGTGTACTATATGTTGACCCCCACAGAAAAGCAAAATACATATATATTTTTCAAAGTTTCAAGTCAGTGTTAACATTGCATTCACTTTGCTGATGTTTAGTAAGTTCTTACCACGAGCCAGGATTGGCCCTGAGACGTAGAAACAGACTCAGTGTCTGCCCTCAGAGGGCTCCAATGGGAGAGCACAAAAGCACCACACACAAGAAAAGTGCATAGCCCTGTGTCCTGAGGAACCCAAAGGAGTGCCGGGATATGGAGGATTGACTTTTACTCTGTGCAGGCAAGAAAAGCTTCTCAAAGGAGGTCACAACAAAAATTAATCGTGAATTTCAAAAAGTGTATTAGGTCAATATGTCTTACAATATTTTCAGGCAATTTCAGAATGATTGTTCTTACATTTTTGTATTGTTCAATGGACACAGTGATGCATTTAACTGCCAACTTTGAAATTGTGGGGCCACTTATGCAAAAAGAAAAAGTAAATATTGTCTCTATGGTATATTACCCATGGTTGCTCCTAAAATCGTTTGACTTGATTCCTTGGAAAGCAAAATCTCAGCAGTTGAGGAACTTAAAAAGCTCCAGCTGTTGATGAAAATTAAATTGCATTTCTCTCCTTTCCTTTTAAACATATTTGCACTGGATTCCAGAAAATAGACTTTTGAAGAGAGAGGAAGTGATTACGTTTCCAAAAGTGTAACTTTGCAGTTACAATAATTCCTAGGAGGGTCAAGAGAAATAGTGGAGTATCTGTGTTTGTATAAACGAAGGAACAACTCAAATTCTCATTTGAAACCTTTGTACTTTGGAAAAAAGTGAAACAAGTACATTTGCTCTCTAATTTACTCTATTTTAAAATCAATCTCATATTTCTTGTTCTTGTGAATTGTAAATTGCCCTTCAATTTTGTGACACTTTGAGAATTATAGCACAAAGTCGAGCATATGAAAGGGAATTATATGAAGTTCACTTATGTGCAAAATACAGGCACACATACACACACATGCACCTACATGCCTCCTTTCCTCATTTACACTGGTTGATTTATGTCAATGCTGATTTAGAATCAAACAAACTGGAATTTTGACAGATGGTATCTTTCCAGGTTTCTTATATCTAAGACTCAGGAACAATGACTATTAATCTTTGGTCTACGTTGTAAAAAGAAATGCACTTTGTCCATGGGTTCATGATTAATAGCTTTCACATGATAATAGGCAGTATAATTCAGAGTGCAAATTGATACTAAAAGGGCAGGAACAAAAAAACCATAAAATGTAATTACAACAATAGAAATGAAAGAAAGCACACCTACTGAGAGGCAAAGAGAAAGAAGGGAGAAGGAAAAGGCTTATTCTATGAGGCTTTCTTGATAAACGCAACAAGGAAAGCTTTATTAAAGACTTGAGAGAACTTCAGTACAGCTACGAAGGAAGGCGGGAAATCGAGGCGATCATGCTGCTTGTATGTTACTTAGCTACTCTCCATAAGCCGGTTGAGCTAGCCGGGGAATACACACTGATGGGCTGACAGCAGTCAAATGGCTCACTTAGCACATATACCAAACAAAATAACAACTCCAGTCTGTATCCCTATTTGAAATTCTCACCATTAGCATTGCTCTTTGGATAGACTTTTTGGTGTCATTTACTTTTTAATTTTATTAAAGATTAAGGTTTCTTGACAAGCACTCAGTTTAATTAGGACATAGAATAGCAAAGGTGAGTTCATTGAAGTTGCTTTAGCACTTTCAGGCATCTAGCAGACAACAGGGATGCAAGGAAATGACACATGAAATAGGGCAGTTTTGGGGGTGGCCAAAAGAACAGATTGGGTTAGATTCCACGTACAATACCTAGCAGTGGAAGAACTGGCACACGGCAGAGGGACCTTAAGGTCCTGAGATGCTGAAAGCCTGGAGGGGGGATGAGGCATGAGGAAAGCAGCCGCAGTAATAGCACTATTTGCCAGGCATTTTTCTAAGCGCTTTGGATATACCAACTCCTTTAGTCCCCTAAACAATCCTATGCTGTAGGAGCACTTACCCCTATTTTATCTATGAAAACATTGAAGGAGAGAGGTTAAGCAAGTTGCCCAAAGTCATCTCCAAGAAGTGGTGCCACTGGTGTTCCACCCCAAGAGTCTGGCTTCACATTTCATGCCCTTATCCACCGCCTCCCTGGGAGTGGTTTAGGCAGTGACTAAGAATACTCAGACGCTCCTGGGTTCAAATCCCAGATTTGCTTTACTAATTAAGTACATGACTTTGGTCACTCATTGACCTTGCTCAATCTCAATTTCTTATCTTGTAAATTGGGAATAACAACAGTAATTTACAATTCATGGCATAGTTATGAAGATTAATTCCATGTAAGGTGCTACCTGGTACAGGGCCTCTTATCATACATAGGACATGCTCTGTAAATCCCTGATAATATCAACAATATAAACAGCGAAGAGGTCATGTATCAGTCATGGTGTGGTCAGAGAAGCACAGCTGCTGGGAATACTATGGAATAAGGGGTTTATTACAGGCTTAGCTCTTGTACAATTGTGGGCACTGATGGGGAAGTCCATGCAGGCTGTTGTCTCTGTGTGTAGGGTAGAGTGCAGCATCACTGGAGGTCAGGTGAACTGGCCCCCAGGAAGAAGAGCTGGGTATGGGTGACCAAGAGGATGATGCTGAACACAGGGGGACAGCTACAACTCATGTTCATCTCTTAGTGCCTCCAATCCTGATGCGGGGGGTGGGAGGGTGACCTGCCAATGAATTTGGCTCCCTCTACAGTTGGCTGCATCCATATTTGGTCTAGGATTCAGAGAAGCTGGAGGAAGAGCTGAGGTCCAGATGCTGCCCCAGGCCAAAAATGCACCAGCAACAATGTACACCAGCTCCACGGCTTCTGGTACTCAACTGCAACCTCCCAAGTGTAAGGATGGGTCTGCTGCTTCACTTCTGCCTTCCAAATATTGGGTAGTATTTCTCTTGTGGCTAACGCTGAGGCTCAAAATATGGGGAAGGGAATTCTGGGAATAGTCATTCCTGATTAGCTAAATTGACACAGTGCAGTTAGAGATACACACCTCATATTCTCAATATTGTATAGTTCCTTTATATTTTAAGACAATGAGGCTAACTCTAAACAACTCTCACTTGGAGCCACTTTCTGATGGGCAACAATAAATTAGGACCTATCCTTCTCTTCATGTGGACTTCCCAGTGTCCAAGACCATGCCAAGTGCCATGTTTCTCACCAGCTTTGGAGCAGTAACTCACCCTCTGCCCTCTTCTGCGGTGCTGGGCATGTAATGCTTCTAACACCCCAGCTTTATTGATTAGTTTAAAAAGCTCTGTTAACTCCTATTACAAGATGATCAAATCCAAACTTCCTTGGTTGGCTTTCTGGTCCTAACTTTCTTACCCAGCTTTATATTTTACTAGCTTTGTGCCCTCACATCATTCTGTTATACTTGTAGTGTTGCCCCTACCAGATCATATTGTAATTGACAGTAGGTGTGTTTATCTCTCCCATTAGGTAATAAACTACTTGTGGGTAAGGCCTGGCTGAGTACATGGTTGAATGTATGAATGACCAAAAAGCCAAAAACTGCATGTGTCTATTTTTCATTCATTTATTCATTCTGTTAGCTTGCAAATTTATACTGATGTTCTTCCTATGTGCAAGGTACTCTATCCAACATACATAAAAGGCAACAAAACAGCTGTGATCACAGCTCTTATGGAACTAACATTCTACTTAGGTGTCAGATATTAAATAAAAGGACGTGTAAATAAATACAGAATCAGTTATTGTGATAAGAGCTGGGAATAAAAAAATAGATTGTTATTCTCATTAAATAAATTCAGTTTTAAAATGACTGGTTGGGTCAAGGAATTTAATCTGTAGACATAAGAGAACAACATGAATTAGCCCAGTGGAGAATGGACATATAAATAAATGTAGGCTTATAAGCACAGTGCTCCAAGTAATTGAAGGAGCCAATTCAATTCACCATTTATTAATTGCAAAGCCTTCTAGGCACTGAGTGAATGGGTCCTTCAAAAATTCCCAGTTAACTTTAAGAAAATACAAGCAGAGGCTCCAAAGATGGCTGTGAATTTTGCCTAGAGTGTGTTACCCTTAGAGAGTGCTAATCGTGGGAGAGAAAAATCAGCCCCTGGAGATCAGGGCCGAGTTGTAAGATTTACAATAGTTCTTATCAGAATAAAGACTCTCAGTAAGTAGACAAGATATCAACATCCACAGACAACAATTTGGTAAAACAACAGTTGAGCTTACAGCATTGAATTTTAATAGTGGGATGTTAATCATTTATTTTGTATCCAGCACAAAAAATTCCCAGATGCCAACTCCAGTGCCAAAAATGGACATGTGGAGAACAGCAGGTATGAAATCATAAATCTCATGATTTATATGCCTTGCTTACTGAAAGTCTCCAATGATTCATTTCATCACCATGGAGCAATTTCCCCAACAAAATGTGTCTTTCCCATCCCTTAATCCAAGCAGTTCATTTACCATTCACTTTGTTTGTCTTTTGGTATGGTCTTTGTCAAAACAATTCCCTCTTAAGAATTTCCTCCTTATAAACACTGCGCCTTTGATCACCACTGAAACATGAATGATCGCTTGCAGTAAGAACAAAGAGGAGTTTTTAAAATCCCAGCCACCTTTGTTGATTACACTAGTTTAAGAATTTTTTTCATGTCATATTTTTAGTTCAGCTTGTCACAGGTTGGGCAAGTTATTAAAATTGCATGTGAACATTCACTAAATAGAATTTTTTTTATATTACACTATGTTTAGTAACCTAAATTGGTTTAAATTAATTTAATGGAAAATACAATTCAAGTTCAAAGCAGTCTTGTTTATTCATCTATTCATTCTTTCATCCATACATTTACTCTATAAATATATATATTTATTACATATTAAGTACCAGATATTAGTGATCTAATGGTGAGCAAAATAGGCATGGTACATGCTGTCAGGGTGATAAGGTTATGAAGAAATTAACACAGGTTAATACAATAGACATTGTGCCTATGTGTGTGTGTGTGTCCATGTGCAAATGTGTGTTGGGGGCACAGTAAAGTCACAATAAATTTCTAATGGCATGCTTCTGAGAGTGTGTGACATTAGAACAAGGACTCTCCATGTGGGTGACATTAGATCTGAATGATAAAGCCAGCGGTGCATAGATCTGAGGAAAGATTGTTCCAGTTTGGTGGAGGAATGAGTAAAAACATTTACTTGCCTGGGACAAGAAGGAGTTTGGCATGTTTGAGGAACCAAAAGAAATGAAAGGTGGATGAAGTAGAGAGAGGGTTGCAAAATTTGGTACAAAATGAAGGTGGCAACGTGGGCAGGGACTAGATCGGGTAAGTTTAGCTCTATCAGGGGTTCTTTATTTCAGGTACTAAATGTCCAAGGATTCCAAAGATCCACAAAACCCTTAATATTTGGAGTAAAATTTTCTTCGTTTATGCATATATGCATCTTCAAAGCAGTCTGTGATCGAAGGAAGTCTAAGAATTAAGACCTGGTATATTGTAGTTATAATCAAGTCTAAGAACTGGTCTAATACTGTTTTAATAAAAAATATTGGGTAGACACATCATAAATACATGATCGACTTCTTTCAAAGTTCTTATGATACCTTAGATCAGTGTTTTTAAAATCTTGCTGCTTACACATTCAAATCTTCAATGGTTCATCTGGTGAAAACTACCTGCTATTTGAGGTTTTGTTCTTTTCAGGCGGAAAAATGGAAGTGTTTCATTAAATCATGTCAAGGTTCATAGAGTTAAAAACTTTTTTTTAAAAGGAAGATAAAACTGATTTAAGAGTTGTTTTACTCTTTTTGAACTCTACAGTAAGTGAACACTGCCTGAAACGGGTAAGATGGGTAATTTTTAGTTCTCAATAATAACTAAAAAATGTAACCCCTCTCTCCCATCATTTTTCACCAGTGTTTGATAACTATTGTGTGAGCACAACGGAAGCAGATATATGATAGTGTATGCAATATCCCAAAGAGATGATGAATGATAACACTTACAATTTAAAAGAAAAATGACCCAATTTCAAGCATCCTTACTGGAAGTTCTATGACTGTTTTGGGAAAACTTGCTAAAAATACTAAGTCAGTAGAGACAAGAATGAAAAGAGTGAAATATGGTCTCCATCCTTTTTTTTATGTTCTTAAACATATTGTTTAACATATATCATTTTGACAAATCCGACTTATTTATTAAATAAAACTTATGATCATTAAATAGCTTTCCAGGTGCTGCGTCCATGAATAGTGAATTCTGAGAAAGTTCATTATGTGAATCAAAACATTGAAAAATACCATGTTAAGTGTAACAAATGTCTTTGTCTGCATTACATCATAACTTTGACTGAAATGACCTGACACACAGATAAACATTTATATCAGCTTTTATGCAATTTCATATTCTTTTATAAAAAGAAAACTCTGCTTGAAAATATTGTGTTGCAACGACTCATGGGTATTGGCCTGATGATTACTTACTTGTCTCCAGTATAGAGCATATTCTAAAATAAGCAGAATCTGGTATAGAACTATAATAGAATATATCGATACATTTATCAACTCACAACTTGGGGAAAAGGGACAAGTTCAGACAAACCTCTATCAGTCTGCATAGCTCTAAATAATTGGTTTTATTTCCCCACTGAAGTGACTAGTTTAGTTTTGTAAAGTTCCAATAGTTGTGGTTGTGGGGAGACAATAAAACGTATCTTCCTATATGTTGAATTTTGGAAAGTTATCCTGAATATTATCTGGAGTTTGTAGAATCAGGCACAAGTCTGGAGTGTTTAGGAAGATAGAGGAGGACCACCTAGAAAAAGAAGAGAGCTGGTGAAGTAGTGATAAGGTGGGGACATCACAAAAGACCCTAACTATCAGAGGATAGAGTTAGAACTTTATCTGCGTACAGTGAGGAGCCACTGAGATTCTTAATGGTAGGAGTAACTTAATGAAATGGACTTTTCAGAATGATTTATCTGACCAGAGTCAGCAAGATAGGCCTGGAGAAGGACGTGCTTTTCCTTTGGCAGTGCAAATATGACCAGAAATTCCTTCCAGCAAGAGGTAGAGTTGATTTCCTCTTCCCTGGATTCTGGGTTGGCAGTGTGACTTTCTTTGGTCAATAGGACACTGCAGAAGCACAGCTACTTGAGAGGCCTGGAAGTGTCCTCTGATGCTCTCTTGGAGCCTGGCTGCCATGCAGTAAGGAAGTAAATGCTATCCTGCACTACATGAAGAGGCTCTGGAGAATGAAGTGCTGGTGGAGAGAGAGGCTGAGTATGCTGAGATGTAGAATAGAACCGAAATACCCCAGACCACAGCAACCCCAAGGTCCAAGACATGCGCCAGAGGCTTTCTTGGGCCCCTCATCCCAGCCCACCTGCTAGCTGAATGCAGCCGCACAAGTGACCCCAGAAGACCAGCAGATGAATCACTCAAGTCTGCCTACAGAATCTTGAGAAATGAGAAATCATTGTTGTTTT